>CM056586.1:7213906-9822656 GCA_029721435.1 Gymnothorax reevesii
GCAGAGTGGCAAAGTGTCCTGTGGTCAGACGAGTCCAAATTTGACATTCTTGTCAGAAATTATGGGCGTCGTGTCCCTCAGGCTAAAAAGGAGAAAGACCACCCCTCCTGTTATAAGCGTTGAGTTCAAAAGCCAGCATCTCTGATGGTATGGGCATGCATTAGTGCATATGTTGTGGGACACTTGCATATTTTAAAAAGCACCATGAATTCTGAAAGGTATATAAAGGTTTTCAACATTTGCTCCCCTCCAGACAACATCTATGCCAGGGAAGGCGTTGTGTATTTCAGCAGGACAATGCAAAACCACATACTGCAGCTATTGCAACAGCATGGCTTAGTAGTAGTAGAGTCCGTGTGCTGAACTGGCCTGCCTGCAGTCCTGATCTTTCACCAATTGAGAACATTTGGTGCATAATTAAATGAAAGTCCATCAAAGGAGACCCAAAACTCTCCAGCAGCTGGACGCCTGTATTAAACAAGAGTGGGATCAAATTCCATTGGCTAAACTCAAGAACTTGTCTCCTCAATGCCCAGACGCCTCCACTTCGTGTTAAATAGAAGAGGGGATGCTACACCTTGGCTAACAGGCCCTCATCGCAATTTTTTTGAGACCTGAAGCAGCCATCAAATTTGAAATGAATCCATTGTAAAATTTCTCAGTTTCAACATTTGCCATCTTATCTCTGTTCTGTTGTGGATAAAATACTGGCTGGTGTGATTTGAAAGTCATTGCGCTTTGATTTTATTCACAATTTACACTTTGTCCCAACAATTTCTGAATTGGAGTTGTAATTAAGACATACACTTTTGTAGCAAATAAAAGAGCTACAATATGAGATTGCATGGATGGCAATAAACTGAAATTTCTCAAAACTCCTTCTTGAGGTAGAATGTTATGCAGTAAATGCTGCCGAAGACGCTATTGAGATAAGACTTAGATTTTGTTCATAATTACTAAATAAGATAATTGCCGATAAAGCAATCTGATCTTTTAGCCTTCCTACAACTTTCCCAGGCGCTGGACTGTATCAACCTCATCAATGATTATGCAACCATGAATGTTTGACGCATGGAATGCATTTTAAATGATTTTGAATGCATGCCACGTGTCAAACTTTCATAATGCACGAATACCCAGTTTACTAAACTATTCATTTGCCAACATTTTGATGCAAGGACCATTGGTAATTTAATAATTATTGCTTTGCAGCGACCAGATCGCAACTTCGCATCCCAGCAAAAGTGGCTATTCTTTTGAATGCAGAAAACATTTTGAAAAAGTGCAATCTTAAAATTTATCAGATAGATTACGCAGCTTAAAAAAAATACTTGAATGGGACATGAAACTGACAGAAAGAACTGGATTAATTATTTATTATTTTGTTGTTTTTCCCCATCCCTACAATACCACTCTCGAGTACGTTGTCATTGTAGCCCGCAGTGGTGATCTCTGTCACTTCTTAAGGATTGAAGAATCCTAATTTACAGGGTGCATGCACTCTATTTCTCAGTTTTTAGAACCTCTGCGATATCTGCCTTCTCTCCAATACTGATCATGAAGAGACAGTTGGGTTCATTGGGGAGATGACCCACTTCATTGGATGCCAAAGCAATTAGATTTAATTACTTCACCCTCATTCGTGTCAACACAGCCTCTTTTACTGAAAAGAATACAGGAGACTGATGCAAATTCAGAAGTATTCTAAAGAATGGAACAAAACAAGAACATGTGATAGATTAATCTGTCATTGGTTTATAATTGACAAGTTGTATAATCTATCATATTGTACAATGGTTGTGATTTAATCTTTGGGCATGTAGAACCACGCTGAGGAAATTAGGTCAATGAAAAAACTAACATGTATAAATCATTTATTTCACGGTCATATCCATGCTCATGCAAACCTTTCAAATAAAATCCTCAACCCAACATGAGAGCAGAGGACTCTAAAACTGAATTCTACTTCTGAGTGGCTTCAGGTAGTAACCCATATGCGCATGTTTTTACACGAGTGCATGAGTCCCTCTGCACACTTGGAAAATCATTGGAAAGGCAAGAGGGATCACTAACCTACCTAGCACCTGCCGTGACATATGAGCCCACCTGTTCTCAGCCCTTTGCTGGCAGGCTCAGACGGGGCCCCCTGTTGGTGAAGCAGAATTTCAGAGTTTAATGGCCCATACAGGATTTTCAGAAATGTAATGATAAGACTTCAAGGCATTCTGCCAACACTAGCACACCTGATGTGGTGTGCCAAGCCAACACGAGGGCCTTGGAGTCCACAGACCTGTAGGCAACAATATAATCAGAGTGAAAATAATCTTGGCTATTTGTTTTTGCCTCCAACTACATCTATCTTGCTGTCTGACCGTCTGTCTATTTGCTGGTCTTTCTGTTCATCTGTACCTAATTGCACATTGACCCCAAAAACTTCAGAATCGGTGCTGTTTCGCCTGAAATGACATAGAAGTAATCTTGTCAAACACTATGCCAACAAGGCAATCAGAGATAGCAGACGTGGCCCCAGCCACAGGCTGACAGATAGAGTGACAGACACACACACACACACACACACACACACACACACACACAGAGACATTATCATTGCTTAACCTGACCCCCTAGGGGAGGGGCCAGGTAATGATCCAAACTCTGCAGAGAGATTCTGGAGAGGCAATGAAAAAATATGGAGTGGCCAACTAAATTACTGAATTTAAACCTTACAAAACTATTGTCGGATCACCTGGATCATCAGCCGTATTTACACTGTAAGTCTTGATGCCTTGATCAGATTTGCTGCCTGAATCAGATTTTTTTTTTTTTAACGTGCGGTTACACGTATTTTATCAAGTGACCCATATCTGATTCACGCGATTAGACTTGCCAACAATATCTGAAACATTGCGCATGCCTACTTTTAGTTTTTGCTAAACTTTAGACCACGCCAACTTCTGCACTAAGCGCAAACTGCTGAGCCAAAAAAATGGATGATGCTGACATATTGTCGGACTGCTGATAAAACCTTGTATCTCCAAATTGATAAAAAACAAAAACTCGTATGTCCACTATTCTTACATGCAAAATGAAAAAAATATATATTTTATTTATATTTTAACTTATATTCATATTTGTTCATGTTTATGTTCAAGTTCAGTTTTCATGATTTTGTCTTTTATTTATTCTTTTTGGTTTTTGTAATTCTCAAGTTTTTAGTTCATTTCATTTCTCAGTTCTATTGTACTTGTCTCCCCTGTCTTGTGATTTAGTTGGTTCAGTCCGTCTTCCCCCTCTGCGTGCTCACTGACTTTGGGTGATTTAAATGATTTCTGGTGTTTAATATATTCCTTTGATTTTCGTTTACATCCTTCGCCTTACTGTTCTGATTACCAACAAAACTAACATTTGTATTTTGTATCATACATTTTGTATCATAGTTAGTCTACTAACACAACTAATCCATGTATATAGATTAGTAACTTACTAACGAGCTCTCTAGTTTAATCTGTAAAGCTGCACCACTACTAATTAATAAGAATTCCCTCTCAGCAATTGCCCTGTTCTAGTCTCCGCCTCTTGCTCAGCTTTACCTGTCTCCCCCTGCGTTTCTGTGAGATCTCTCGCACGTGCTTAATTACTTTGCTGCACTCGTTATCTGTGCACTTAGAACTACTTGACCGGAGCTGTTTAAATGTCATAAGCTGTCTGTGTGATTCCCATCCGTGTCTTGGCTTTCGCCAATTTTCGTGGATAGGCTTTCCCTCATGTAATTCTCCCATTGTAATTAGTCTGATCCAGCTCACCTGTTCCCAGCGTAACATGTGACTTCCCTCCCATCTATTTAAGAGTCCTCACTGCAGTGCTGACTTTGTCACAACATTCATCAATATTTCTTTGTGCAGAGCGCCGTGTATGCCATTGAGTATTATTTTTCTTCTACTGTTTGTCCGACTACATTCTTGCCATTGTCCTTGTATTATTTTGTCTTTTTGGATTTTGACCCATTTTTGTATGACCACGATTTCTGTATTTGGATGCCCTGTGTATGACCCTTGGCTTTGTTCATCAACTACAACTTTTTGCCTACCGTCTATGTACCTTTGCTCATCTACCTTCCTGGTTCTGACCCCTGCCTGTCTAGTCGACGCTGTTTTTGGATTTCGTATTGTGGCTTGGCATTTGTGGTTTTTTTGGCTTTGACTCGGACTTCATTAAAGCCATACGTTTTTTGGATTTCCATCTCTTGCATGTGGTTCCTGAACGCTACATCACAATTTTTTATTTAATATTTATTTTTTGCATTCCTGTAAAGTTTATCATTTTGAAGATACGAGGTTTTATCAGCAGGCCGACAATGTTTGATAATGGTGCAGTGCATGAAAACTCCACCTAACATTGCCTGGATTTTTAGGCAGAGAAAGAAAAGGGACACAACTGCATCTTGTGCATATGCTGCAATTATTGCCTCTTCAGTCGTTCATATGAATGTCTGGGTGCGAGACAGCCTCCATGTTCAGTCTGCCAGCTTCTCAAATACAAAACCCCGTTCATTTACCGTGGGTTCACTGTTTCTGCGAAAAAATAAGCTAAATGGTCACAGATTTGATGACGTTAGAGACGCAATGTGTAGGAAAGTCCAATCAGCCTGTTTACACGGTGGCCACATTGGCACATATCGGATACATATCTGATTTATTTCCACATATGAATGAGGCCTGTATCTGATCTCAGAATATACTAATACATGCGTCTTTTTCCTGTTTACACTGTCAACAAGCATATCCGATCTGTGCCACATAAGAGCAAAAAAAATCTGAATTGGGTCACATGACACTGACAATGTAAATGAGGCCAAAATCTTCGCAAAGTGTGCCCACCCTCAGAGATACACTTCAGCAAAGTCTGTGCGGAAAGCAATTAACACATTAGTAAAATCAGTATCCGAATGCCAAAAAAATTAAAAGCAGTGAGTTTTATCACTGTGATGAGAACACTAAATAACTGAAATAGATAACTATTTATCATTTCATGTTTTTAGACAAAATATTTGAAATGGTACCTCATCCAGTGTGTCTCGGGAGATCTGCAGTCAAGAATTGCTTGAAGCACAAGTCCATTCAATGGGTTGCCAGGAATATTGCTTTATTGCTGCCTGTGGGATTTCACTTGATGGACCTTATGGGCCATTTTGTGAGCAGTAAATATGCAGAGCACCATGTATCACGTCTGCATTGTTTTCTTACTTTTGAAAGCTAAACTGAAATCACAGTAACTTATGCAAGGCTGACATGACGGCTTATTTTCTTTTGAAATTTTGCTTGGAATTGAAGTAGTTGTGTGTTTTCCAAATAATTATCCTGATATCCTAGATTGCACAAGCAGCATAGGTACAAGCCAGCAGCAAATGTGCTTTGCTAGCGATACATGAGCCACTCAACATACCAACATGCTTGCTAGCTTAAAGTGCTTCAATATGGTTAGAAGGCACAAATTTAGTTCTCTTCTTGTAAAGTTGTGCAGGTGCAAATTCTATAAGCATGCTGTAAATTCCTTACAAAACATGCACAAAACATGCAAATACTGAAAATAAGCGTGCACATAATCATGTAGATTTCAACTGACAAAAATATGGGGTATTGGGTCACACTTTATTTGACGTGTTGCTCATATAGGCTTTATAGAGCATGTATAATGCCTTCATAAATGAGACATAATGTCTTCATAAATCACACATAAGCAAACGTCATGCTTTATAAAGGGTGAAATAACACATCCCTCTTCACCATGTGATGCCAGATGTGATAGAACTGATGATGTCACTTAACTAGTGGCTAATTGCAATAAAGGGCGACATTGTCAGCTAAGTGACCTTGTCATTGTCACATCTGGCATCACATCTGGAATAAGGATGTGTTATTTCACCCTTTACAAAACATGACATTCGCTTATGAATGATTTATGAAGACATTATGTTTCAACTATGTAGGCATTATACATGCTGTACAAAGCCTTTATGAGCAACACTTCAAATAAAGTGTGACCGGGTATTGTAATAACTTTTTTCTCAGATGACCGATAGATGACTACACCACATATCAGATCTAATCAGTCAATCTGTTTCAGTAACTCCCAAAACTCCACACAAGACAAAAATTGGGCCCAAGCTTGCAAAATACTTATTCTGCAGCATTATTATTGATGCGCCCTTGGACTGGGGAATTTATCAATAAATATCTTGGGAAAAAAAATGTCCAAAAAATCTGAGATGTGTTTGTGTGCCTTTTTGCAAATCAATAACAAGTGGGAAAAGGAGCCGACGCAATGTTGTAAATTGTAAACCTCTTTGCAATGGACATTATGTGTAAATTATTTTTCTGTTCATTACAGCAAATTACTTAACTCTTCACAAGATAGACACACATTTAGCAAATGCCAACTGCAAACTTCCAAAAAATGTAAATTGGCAATGTTGAGACAAAACATTTAAGCAACCTGTCCTCCAACCATACACTCATTTAGGTCAATTATTCTCATTTACTCTGATTTACGGCCAATAGGAGGGTTTCCTAAAGCTATAAATACTTAAAGAAATCTAATGAACTGAAAAGGAAAGAGGTGAGGATAATTAAGCTTGTGAACAACAGTAAATTGGTTTATAAGGAGCATGGCAGGTAGCCAGTGAAATGAAATACCAGAGGGGAGGGGCATTACAATTGGATATTTATTTGTGGTCTAATTGTTTTCTTTTTTCAAAAAAAATGAAAACCGATATGTACAATGATTTTGGGGCTGTGAAATCTTCTTACCTCTTGATTTGTACTTCAACCCGTCTAGCTTGATAGATATTGGAATAAGTTGTGTGGGGTGTACAAAATCAAGGACAGAGAGTTTTTGTTCAACTCTCTTGCTTAATTAGATTTCCTTTGACTTTCAGTGACAGTCTCACTATCTTGGTTTGAACAGCAATTATGATACCGATCTACAGTTATTGATTCTAGGTGTTACCTAGCATGGAAATAGCCTAATATGCTAAGCAGAGCAGTCTGGCAGGCATGCCTGTTTAACAGATGACCTTCGAGTAATATTTACCTTATTTTGTGAAGAACATACATTTGTATTTATAAATTAATACAGTTGTATACATTAAATATTTTTCCTTCCTAAGCCTTGCTATCCAGGCCTGAATCATAAACTTCAATAACATTTCCTAAAGTTCCAAAAGTTGGGTCGATATGTTAAATGAAAAAAAAAGAGAAATACTAAATGCTGCTTGACTTCTCTTGTATTGAAACAGTGCACAGACAAGACGTTTAATGCTATTGCTTCTGTTCTTGATTTTTCTTCTCAAATAAGCACTCATTCCGAATTTAATGTCTGCGATATGTTTCAGAGAATTTGGGACTTGTGTGTGTTAATAATGATTAAATCATCTTAAAATGAATCTGTATGAAATCAACTTTCTTTTCAGTAGCACTTTAAGTAATCATTTGGGAAATTTGACACCAATTCCTGTTAAAAAGGATTATTTCTCCGTTCTTCCTGATATACTGTATAATCCTCCTCACAATTGGGTCTCATGATTAAGATGAGCAGAAATGGCGATAAAACATTCACCTTCAAATGTATTAGCTTCATCCCTCACTGAAAAAAGATTGAAATCAAACTAAATTGTTTTAAATTTATTCTGATAAAAAAAAAACACTGAATATGCCTCAAAAACTAGCACCCCTGCATTTAATACTTTGTACAACACCCCTAAGCCAATAAAACTGCACTGATTCCGCACCTTTATAGGAATAGTTAATGAAAAAAAATTTTTAATTCTCTCATTATCTACTTACCCCATGCCAGTTGAAACATGGGTGAAGTTTGCTAGTCCAAACAACACACTTAGTGGAAGCTATTACAACTTCATAACCGCCTTCTCCAAAACAAATGAAGTCCATGGAAACCTGCTTCTTGTACTTTAGAGTCCAAAAACAGTCAAAAATAACTTTAAAGGTATTCCATTCAGCAGCATAATCCAAGTTTCCTGAAGCTAAACTGTTGTGTTCCGTGGTCTGAGTGTCTGGTTAGTCAATTTAAGGTTTCTATCATTTTGGTATGTCAGTTTTTTAGTCCATGTCTTAGTGTTCACTTTTCATTCCTCTCCCGTGTAGTCCAGTCCACGTTTTACCCATGTGCTGTCTTTGCTTTCTCCCCGGTCGTGTCATTGTTTGCATCAGTTTCTGTGGTAATTGATTGTGACACTACTTCGGGTGATTTAATGGATTCTGGGTTTCATCCTTCCTTCTGTTCTCGTTTGCTAGTTTCCCCTTGCTTTTCTATTCATACTAACATTACTAACAGTTTGTTGTTTTCTAAAATTACTAACCAAACTAACCTTGTATATAATACTAATCTACTAACGAGCACCCGGGATTGTATAGCTGCACTTACTAATTGACTAATTATCTCTCAGCAGTCGCTCTGTTCTAGCTCCGCCCCTTGCTTTACTGTCCACTGGCTTTGCTAAAGTTTCCCGCAGAATCTCTGCCTTATAATCTGTTCTGGCTCTTTTTCTGTACACTTAGGAGTCTTTTTATCCAGTTTATTTATCCCATCTTTGGGATTGTCTTGTGATCCTTGTCTGTGTGTTAATGTTAATGTTTTCAAGTAATTGGTTTCCCTCATGTTCCACCCCTTGTTAATTGGATTAAGTTTCAACACCTGTGTCTGTGTGTGCCCCTGCCCTATATGTTTGAGCAGTTTCTGCACGTCAGCAGATCTGACTTCGCATCACACTCACTCACCCCCGCTCGCACGCATCTCTCCCTCTCCCTCGTGCACTTCTCCTCTGGTCCCCTCAGTTTTTCCTGGTTTTCCAGCCAAGCCCTGCCTGTCCTGAGCACCAGCCAAGCCCTGCCTGTCCTGAGCACCAGGTGACGTGCAGAAACTGCTCAAACATATAGGGCAGGGGCACACACAGACACAGGTGTTGAAACTTAATCCAATTAACAAGGGGTGGAACATGAGGGAAACCAATTACTTGAAAACATTAACATTAACACACAGACAAAGATCACAAGACAATCTCAAAGATGGGATAAATAAACTGGATAAAAAGACTCCTAAGTGTACAGAAAAAGAGCCAGAACAGGTTATAAGAATGCAGAGATTCTGCGGGAAACTTTAGCAAAGCCAGTGGACAGTAAAGCAAGGGGCGGAGCTAGAACAGAGCGACTGCTGAGAGATAATTAGTCAATTAGTAAGTGCAGCTATACAATCCCGGGTGCTCGTTAGTAGATTAGTATTATATACAAGGTTAGTTTGGTTAGTAATTTTAGAAAACAACAAACTGTTAGTAATGTTAGTATGTATAGAAAAGCAAGGGGAAACTAGCAAACGAGAACAGAAGGAAGGATGAAACCCAGAATCCATTAAATCACCCGAAATAGTGTCACAATCAACACAGAAACTGATACAAACAATGACGCGAGCGGGGAGAAAGCAAAGACAGTACATGGGTAAAACGTGGACTGGACTACACAGGAGAGGAATGAAATGTGAACACTAAGACATGGACTAAAAACTGACATACCAAAATGATAGAAACCTAAAATTGACTAACCAGACACTCAGACCACGGAACACAACACAAACGATTGCACTGCGCCCCCACAAAACCTGTATTTCCAGACCCCCTGAACCCTAGAGCTTCATTGGTTTATACTTTGTCATACAAAGGGTCTCTAAACATAATTCGTGAATTTTGTGGAAAACTGCCTTATGTGCTTTGTTTTTTTGACTGAGGCACAAGCTAATCCCATTTTCTACCAGACTCTGACCTTCCATCATGTTAAGAGCTTGGGCTTTAGTCATTGAATGGTACATGAGTCAGTCATTTTTTTTTCAACAGGCAAGAGTTCTGTTTCCAGTCAGATTTTCATATTAGACTTGATTTCATTAATGCCTTTTTGGGTCAGAGTTTATCTGGTGGAGCGCAAGGTGCATTGATAGACCGATATCGCCCTCTTCATATCGTGCACTCAATTAGACATAAAGAAAGCATATTCTTGTAGTAAGACATTATTATCTAATTTAAACTTCAACGAGGGATCTGATGCCTTTTCCCCAGACTACAGCTGAGGAGTCTCTTTTGTCACAAAACAAATGCAGCGTGTTTTCCAAAGAACTCTCTATACTCTTGTTATTTATTTGGTCGGTCAAATATGAAGAAAAAGTACTACAGCACTTTCATTTACGTTCATTTGTACGATTTGTTCGTGTGCACGAAGGCGAGATCGATCATTCTGTTGACATATCTTTTGGATCAAATATTTATTTTATAAATTAGCCTGGATGGATGATAAACTGTAAGCTTATATATTATTGCTCGAACATCTGCTGTATGCAGCTAACTTTGGACATCTTTTTGTTCTCATTTAAATTAAATGTAGGTCTTTATGTGTGCATTGCGGTTTCGTTTTGGATGATTTAGGCTTTGAACTAAATGCCTCTTCTCCATGTGGCTATGTGAAAAACAATGGTTGACATAACAGGAATAGCCAACATCAAGAAAAGTGTAATTCCTTAAGGTTTTATGAATGGTCCTTATACATGTATATCAGCCACAATAGTGCAGCGAGTTAATGCTTCCTCCATGTTTATCAATAATAATGATAATGATAATAATAATAATAATAATAATAATAGAAACTAAAAAATTGGCATTTTCTTTCAAAAGTAGTTAACAATTGAAGCAGTGATTACTAAAACCCCACAAGTCAAGTCAAGTCAAGTGTGACTTATGGGGTTTTAGTAATAGGTGCTTCAATTATGATCTGCAGTCATGTTGGACAATATGGATATGGAGAGCTAGGAGTGAGTAGGTATATTTTATGACAGACCACAAAATTACACTTTACAATTGATGTTTTTTGCTAATATTTGCATTGATTTTATTTTTTTTTAATAATCAATCACATTGAGACATATCTGAAACACTGCCATTTTTGGCATGATGTAGCACTTTGGTAACCAAACCAATAGGTCTTACCTGCATATTCCCAGCTTTAATAGTGTTTGAGATACAGGGCTTATTATGGTTCTCGATTAAAAGAGAAAAAAAATAAATGAGAAAAAAATTCACAGTTTGAGCTGTAGAAATTTCGATGGCTTGTGATTTCAACCAAACTGTTTTTCTGAATATATTTACAGAATTCTGAACATGTATGCATGTGCTCCAGATAGGTGTCATTTCTTTAATAGCTGCTGTTGCTCAAGTCGTAAAGAATAGGTGTTAGCAACTGAAAAACAGGCAGAATTTTACCCATTGGCTCCTTGGATGGAGGAGGTTAGGGATAGTAGAAGGTGTTGTTTTTAACTGCTGAATCATTAAATCATGCAGTTTTTGAGGTGGCGAGGCTTGACCGTCCATTGGTTTTTAAAAAAACTGGGCCTTTTGTTGATGCTACTTTCATATCCTAACATGATATAATCGGCTCTTCAACACCAGTAAAGCTGTTTTTAGCATGCCGACACTTTCAAAACCTATATTTCTCCTTTGTCAACTTTTTTGCGACAGGCATAAAATTAAGAATGAGCCTGTTTGTCCAAGAAAAAAATGTATTTTTTTTCCCAAATAAGGTTTTCTAACTTTGATTATGATGCATTGTCTTGATTAGTTGCATGGGTGTTTTAAAAAGCAGTAAATGTTCGTTTATATTGGGTTCTAGTGTGTAGTCAGAGTGTAGTTGCCCTGGAGTAACATGCAGTATCAGGTCTCACCAGACCAAATAGATGGAAGAGTGATGAGCTCAAGCTATATGAACAAGTTTGACAAAATTTTTGTACAAATAACTTCAATCAGATGTAAAACGCTCACTGAAAACACTTTCTCAATCGGTATTCTGTATTCACCAGGATATGGAATGTACCTAACAAATGAAGCAGCCAGAACAAAATTTTGATTCCCAGTGGATTGATACCAGTGGATATATTTTCATGTCCAAGTATACATCTGTCAAAGCAAATCCAGACGGTGTATAGACATGGTTCCTCCCACTTACTTGTATACAGAGATCAATATGTGTGATTTGTGGAAGATGATATGAATCTTGACACCATAGAGATGTATAAAACAACTCAAGGCTGGTGTGTGCCGAGAGATGGTTGAGGATGTTTTGGACAATACCCAGTAAATAGCATTTTTAACTGTTGAAAAAAAAATTCAGGACTACTGGTGAGTTTTGGCCTGCCTCTACTATCGATTGCGATAACAGAGTGAACAAATGGCAGTCCACTGCTTGAATGCTGGAAAGTATCAACAGTGCTGCCTAATAGAGGTAGCTGTTTCAGTTTTCAGTTTCACAAATATGCATATTTCTTTCTCTCAGTTGGCTGATTATGTAAGAAAAATACTGGGAGACAGAGCAGTCTCATGACTTAATAGACTTGCATCGCAAAACTGTTGCCATTTCTCTGAATTAAAATCATAAAAAATTAGTACTGACGTACCTTAAAGGCAAGCAGTGACCAAACACAGCACTCATATTTCTTTTAGCACTATTCCATCCAAAAAGAAGTAAATTTAATTTATCAGTCAAGCCATCATTTGAAGAAAATGTAAATAAACAATGTTAGATAATGTTAGGTATTTATCTAAAATAATAAACTGTTAGTATTGTTAATAAAGATAGGACAGTAAGGCGAAGGAAGCAAACAAAGTTGGAAGGAATGTTTTGAAACCCAAAAACCATGAAATCACCTGAAACTGTGGCACACAAGACTGGGAAATAAAGCTGTCTAAGAACACAAGACAAGACTGGGGAGACAATGTGCAATGCAGGGTATGAGAATAACAAAAACCAGAATGATAACTAAACAGTGAATACGGTAAATGTTAGGAAAAAGACATGGCAAGGCAAGACAGGCAAAATACAGAACATGGCATGGATTATTACAAAAAACATGGCATGGGGTCAGGGTAATAACAAAAACATGGACAGGCAGAAACAGAATCATAACAATTTGCCATCCAAAGGATGTTCAGTTAGACAGACTATAGCAGTGTGTGTATCAGCATGTGCATTTGTCACATGTCAACATATGGGGCATGCGCAAACAAATTATGCTCAGCTGTAGCACATTCCCTGTAGTGCTGTTGTTTTTGTCATTGTTATTACAGGGGAGTATCAGTAACCCAAGCACATGAAATTGTAGATATTGGGAGCATTAAATTGGCCCGGGAAATAAGAAGGGGAAGGGTCGAATGCAGGCTGGAGGCGGGGGTGGGGGGGGTAATCATTCTGTACAAAGTCAGCAGTGTAAGTTGATGAAAATTTCTTGGGCAGTCACTAACTATGTTTCACACTCTCAGTAGACCTTTCCCATATGCTGTCCTAGCTGTAACTGAGTTCTAAATTACAAAACGAGCCTTTAGCTGTTCATTTAAACACTCGCCCTTATGGATGAGTACATTCAGTACAGAATCACTCTGATCTGGTCGAGGTTTTCATCTTGTATTTTGATTAAAGATCTTATTTTATTCCCAAGTACAACATATTTGCTTGTTTTAGGCTACATTTTTCTGTTCTGTTGTAAAATGATAAAAATTGCCTCATCTCATTAACACCTCCTCCACTCCAGAGTTGCCATCCTGGACTGAAAAACTTTTAAAGTTCTAAACACTCTTTTGTAACATTTTTAAAACATCACAGTGTTTAGATTCAGTTTTAAAGTGTATTCAAAAAATCTGAAATACCTTGATCACAACATCCAATAAACATTAGTGTTTTAAATGAGAACACCCATTTACAAAAATAATCACCACACTGATGTGTAAATTATAAACATGTCACATGTTCCACAGTTTTACAGTGTGGTACTGCTCTCACCTCGTCTTAAAGCGAATTACACCAACAAACTTGTTCCCATTTAGGTTTCCTAATTACCAACTAGAGGTGAATTTGTTCAGTTGCAAGGATCAATCCATATCGATTTTCCCTATGCTTGCATTAATTGTCCGTTGCAGCAATTATAAAGCATTTTTTCTTTTAACATGTCAATGTCTTATGAAGCTTCTGAATTCCTGCAGCTCACAAAATATTTTTTTGTCTGTTTATTTTTTATCCTGCATTATCATCTGATCCGCTTGATACGCCTTAGAAAAACTTTCCATAAATGCGGTTTTGCAGACTCAGGTCCACGTGTTAAGGCTGCTCAACTACAAATAAAACTGGGTCTATAACCTGCAACATTACCATACTGCAGCTTAACATTCAACCTATTTCCGAGTAAGAATAGGGCAATAGATTGAATTAATTTACTGAGCAAATTGACTTTCAATAAGCTGCGTTGCCATTAATGATTACGACTGGCTAAAGGTTTGCGTCCACGAGGAAGGCTACAATATGAGATGGCATGGACGGTAGTTAACTGAAATTTCTTGAAATTCCATCAACATTCAAGCAACATCGATATCGGCAATTTGACACCGCATAAAAAAAAAAAACTAATCGCTTGCAAAACGGTGTTTACATACCTTTCAGATGATGGGATTCTAAAATCAAAATGACTGTCATCTTGCAAAATCGCTTGCTAATCGCTAGTGGATATGCTGCATGAGCATGTTGCGATTTCATAGTGCGCTTCTTTTACGGTGTTTCCTCTAATATGGTGCTGGGAGTATTTGAATATTCAAAAGGCAAAAGACCCTACTCAATCACTTCTGTGGCTGTCATTGGCTTTGTTCTTAGTATGATATCAGCGGAATGCATGCAAATGTACTTTTGCGGCGTCTGATTTTGCATACAAAATCCCCAATAAATTTGGGAAAATTTTTTCCCAAAATTTTGGTCAGTTGTTATTTATCTCTGTGGGTCATAATTTATAGCTAATTGTGGAAGTTTTTGATGAAACATCATTTCACCTTTAAAGCTGGTTCTTGATTTTAATGTGAACCGTCCCTTTAATTGTATAGATAAAAGAAACAAAGGTGAAGTGATCGGTTGGTCATGACAGGGATACTGTGCACAATGCAGCCATGGTAGGTCTTCCAGCATTGTTGCTGTGTCCAACCTAGCATACCTACTGTGTTGCTGTAGGTTGAAATGCTTGTTGACCCTCTGGAATGCAGTCTCATCTCCAGTTGATGTATTTTTATTCTATTTGTACCCAACTATTGAAAGAAAAAGATTTAAAGCATTGATAGATAAAGTTCTTTTTCAAGAAAATAGGGTAATTAAGATATTGCAGTGAATTACTGGAAAATTCATTTTGCATCATCTGCAGAAACAAAGTGACACAGGGAGCATATTTTGGCACTTGAGCTTGTTCTTCTAAGGGAAAGCTTTTAAAATATTAAGATGGTATCTGATGAATTTTACATGCAAATCTACAAAACAGCACAGTTTGCCTGTATGTCTGGAATGTTCTTTGCCTAATAGTCTGTCTGGCTGGGGCGGAATGATTTGTAGATAAAATGCTTCCCCCAAAATGCATAATTCTCTCCACAATGTACTTAGTGATGCATTTTAAGGCCATAGGAAGTCTTCACACAAAGCGCTCATTGCTTCCCTTTGGAGAGTGCAACTCAAAGTTAATTGGATTTGGTTTGTAGTTCTATAAACTCCCATTCATTTACATTTTCATCAGTTTTTCTCCATTTTGTTGATGTAAAACAGTATGAATTGAAAATCGTTCTGCATTTATTCAGTGGATTAAAACATATAAAAAAAGACTAAGCTACAGCGCTGTGAAAAAGTATCTGTCGCCCTCCCGATTTCTTCTATTTTTGCATATTTCTCACACTTAAATTTTTCTGGTCATCAAACTAATTTTAATATTAGACACAGATCACCCAGGGAAAAAGAAAATGCAGTTTGTAAATGATTATATCTTTAATTGAAGGAAGAAAAAACTATCCCACCCAGCCTGGCCCAATGTTGCTCTCTTCCCACTTTCTTCCATATTTATTTATTTGCCATTTGAATGTCTTCGATCATCCAACTAATTTTAATGTAAGACAAAGACAACACATGCAAACACAAATTGCAGCTTTAAAATGGTCACTCCATTCACTGAAGGTAGAAAGCTATTAGAAACTACTAACACCCCTGAGAAAAAATAATTGCCATCCGAAATCTAATAACTGGTTGTGCTACCCTTGGCAGCAACAACTGCAATCAAAAGTTCACAATAAGTGACAATGAGTCTATTACATCACTGTGCATAAATTTTGTCCCACTCCACTGCAGATTTGTTTTAATTCAACCACTTTAATGGGGTTTCAAGCATTAACTGTCTGTTTACGGTCATGCCACAGCATCTCAATTGGATTCTAGTCATGACTTGGACGAGGTCACTTCATTTTATTTCCTCTGAGCCAGTCAGAGGCAGACTTCCTTGAGTGCTTTGGATCATTTTCCTGCTTCATACCCCAACTGGGCTTTATTGCAAACTACAACCCCAATTCCGAAATAGCTGGGACGAAGGGTAAATTGTGAATAAAAGAAAAATGCAATGACTTTAAGATCGCATGAGCCAATATGTTATTTACAACAGAACATAGATAACATTTCAAATGTTGAAAATGAGACATCTTACATTTTCATCCTCAAAATGAGCTCATTTCAAATTTTCTAGCTGCAACAGATCTCTAATGGAAGGGCTGAAAAAACAATTAATATATAAGAGAATCAGCTGAAAGAACGTTTAGGAAGTAATTACACTAACTGGCATCAGGTGTGTAACATGATTAGCTATTAAAAAGATGTTTTTGAGAGGCTGAGTCTCTCAGAAGTAAAGATGGCCAGTGGCTCTCCAACCTATGAAGGCTTCCGTAAAAACATTGTGGAATACTTTAAAAAAATGCTCCTCAACGTCAAATTGCAAAGGCTTTGAAGATCTCATCATGGACAGTGCATAACATAATCAAAAGATTCAGAGAAACTGGAAAAATCTCTGTGCGTAAGGGACAAGACCGAAGACCTTTACTGGATGCCTGCGATTGTCAGGCCCTCAGACGCCACTGCATCACTCACTAGCATGATTCTGTTACTGACATTACTAAATGGGCCCAGGAATACTTCAAGAAACCACTGTCTGTAAACACAGTCCGCCGTGCCAACCACAGATGCCACCTAAAACTCTATCATGCAAAAAGGTTGAGCATGATCCAGAAGCGCGCCCCATTCTGTAGGCCAAGGCTCATTTCAAATGGACTGTCGCCAAGTGGCAAAGTGTCCTGTAGTCAGACGATTCCAAATTTGACATTCTTGTAGGAAATTATGGGCTTCATGCCCTCTGGGCTAAAGAGGAGAAAGACCATCCCTCCTGTTATCAGCGTTCAGTTCAAAAGCCAGCATCTCTGATGGTATGGGGATGCATTAGTGCATATGGTGTGGGACACTTGCATGTTTTTAAAAGCACCATGAATGCTGAAAGGTATATAAAGGATTAGAGCAATATATGCACCCTTCCAGATGACATCTATTCCAAGGAGGGTCTTGTGTATTTAAGCCGGACAATGCAAACCCACATACTGCAGCTATTACAACAGCATGGCTTCGTAGTAGTAGAGTCTATGTGCTAAACTGGTCTGTCTGCAGTCCTTATCTTTCACCGATTGAGAACATTTGGCGCATAATAAAAAAAAAATCCATCAAAGGAGACCCAAAACTCTCCAGCTGCTGGAAGCCTGTCTTAAACAAGAGTGGGATCATGTTCCAATGGCTAAACTCAAAAAACTTGTCTCCTCAATGCCCAGACGCCTCCATGCTCTGTAAAAAAGAAGAGGGGATGCTACACCATAAACTTTTTTAAGACCCATAGCAGCCATAAAATTTGAAATGAGCTCATTTTGTGGATAAAATTGTAAAATTTCTCAGTTACAAAATGTCCTATGTTATCTCTGTTCTATTGTGAATAAAATTCTGGCTGTTGTGTTTTGAAAGTCATTGCATTTTGGTTTTATTCACAATTAACACTTTGTCCCAACTACTTCAGAATGGGGGTTGTATTAGCCTGACATTTTCCATCAGGATATCAGGGTAGACAGAAGAATTCATGGTTCCATCTGTTATAGAAGAGGCCATGAAGCAGCAAAGCAGCCCCAGCCCATCACATTACCACTATTGTATTTGTCTTTTGTTATGAAGTTCTTATTGAGCAATGTGGTACCAGCTTGACAGCAAATGTGACTGGACTTATGTTTCCCAAAATGCTCCAGTTTTGATTAATCAGTCTTTCGAATATTATCCAGAATATCTTAGGGGTCAACGAGATATTTTTTGGCAAATTTACGAAGAGCCTTTGTGTTACTTTTGGTCAGCAGTCATTTTCACTTTGCACCTCTCCAATGGAAGCCATTTTTTCCTGTGGAATTGTGGAATTAGGAAGACTGACCATAAGTGAGGCAAGTGCGACCTGCAGTTCTTCAGATGATAGGCTGGGTTCTTTTGTGACCTGATCGTTGATGCTATCTTGGCAGAATTTTGGGAGGCCGGTCTTTCCTTGGATGGTTGACTACTTAATTTCTTTTCCCCATTTGGAGATAATGGTTGTCACCATGGTTCGCTGAAGTCTTAGAGCCTTAAGGCTGATTTATGTTCCATATTGCATTCACAGTGCTCATAGAACTAATGGTACAGCATGGTGGTGGCAAATGGCGGGCCGTTCACGGCTCCTGCAGTTTTACGACTTAAACGAAGTGCAGTAGTTAGTACTGCCCCTTCCTAATCAGTTCAACCAATTATTGTCTGTTTATTCCTTATGGCCTCAATGGCGCCATGTGGTGCTGTTACAAAAATGGAGAGGTGCGCGGCACAGCAATGGAGCTCTATTTTCAGCAATGTTCAGTGGCGGTCAAGTTGTAATTGCGTCATTGTTCCATTAGCGCCGTTGGTGCTGTGGACAACATGTGGAGTGTAAATCAGCCTTTAGAAATGACTTTGTTACGCTGCTCGGCGAATGGAATTCCACAACTTTGTCTCTCATTTGAACTTGATTTTCTTCAGATTGCAGCATCATGTGCTGCCTTTCTGCCTACTTCCGATGGTGAATTCTGACAGCCTGAAGTCTCTACTTCAGCACGTATTTTCAGTCGGCAAATTCAAAAGCAGTCATATAATTTAAACAGTAATTTTTGTTATCAATGGAACTGCTCAACTGATGCACTCTGTCGTACTATCCTAATAATATCAGCTAGACATCGGTGAAAATGCAATTTGCATTACGTGAAAAAAAAAAAAAATGCTGCTAAACTCAGGAGTGCTCAGGTACATTTATGACATGGAAAAGAGATACAGACGTGGACACTGGGAGTCAGCCCAAATGGGACCGAACTGGAGGGTTGCTTGAGCCTGATAGCATTGATTCTCTGGAAGAGAAAGTTCAGAATGGGGAGTCACCAACTTAATATGAAGATGACATAATGACGATTTTCAGGGCAAAAAAAGATTATGATACAATAATAAGAACCGCAAAATTGTTTTTCATCTATTTGACTGGATGGGCTAGCTAACAATTAGAGTGGACAAAAAAAAATTGGTGTCACTTTTGCAGGGTTTGTGAGATGCCGTGGTCTACATTTTCTGTTTTTGTCATTGCAGTTTCTCACAAAATGGTCACCGGTTTAGTCATGGCTTGCAGAATCAATTCGCCTCTCTGCTGGATGTCCTTGATATCAAAGGCAGGAAAGCTATTCCATCATATCATTGCTGGCAAAATTTACAGTCACCTGTATTGCTAGGACTGACCAGCTGATTGCTGGGCATGACCTCTAGGCCCCCAAAGTAGAACTGGAGGTGAGTACTACTCCGCATGTTTTACGAGCAGGTGCTGCTGGGTTCGTGTCAGGTACTTTGCTGACCAGCTGATTTTAAATTAGAAATTCTTTGTCTTTGTGTGTGTGAGTGTGCGTGAGCCAGTGAGAAAGATAGGGAGAGAGAAAAGGAGTGATAGAGAGAGATTGCGAGAGATTGCCAGAGAGATGTCCCAGAGAAAAGGAGAGAAAGCAAGCAAGAAATGCGTGAGAGGGAGACGAAACACAGGAAATGAGGGGAAGAGAGATGGACACATAAAGAATCATGTCCCCCAGAGAAGTGGGAACATGGACAAAGGACATGAGGGTAGAGAGACAAAGATGTCCCTGATACAAACAGTAACTGCTGTAGGACATGGATGCATAGCTGACACCTGGCCATTGAGTTCCATGGATTGTGAAATCATTAGGGATCCCAGCTGTAGGAACCAGGACCTGTGCCAATACCTTTTATAAGGGCCCGTATGAGCATCTGTTCGTCACGCCGCAAAACAGATAAAGCTTAAGCGGCTCAGCAGTTGCAAATTGGCCCTTCATCAAAGCATGCATAACAGAAGGTTTGCCTTTAAAATATACATCTGTAACCTTCTTGCTAATGCCTATTGCAGTCTGGAAGGAATCCTGACGTGTATCATACAAGTTTATGGTATTTGGATCCTCATAGAGTCATACAGGAAGATGACGGATTGTAATTTTGATGAATGGCATCACCGATCCCCTCGAAGTTGAACTGATGGTGAATTGTAAATCACAGCTCATAACTAAACAACATATTTAGCGCACCTCACAGTCACAGCCATTAGGCTCAAAATCTGTTGCACTAGGGCGACTCAGGACTTAGTCCAGAACAGTGAAGTAAAATGTAGCAATCGGCTTTTTAAAAAGGGTGTGTAACATACCTGTACACAATGATAATGCTTTTGCCAGGGGAGTTAGGGAGCTTGAGGTTTTTACAACAATAATCCATTGAAATTTGACCTGGCTACACCCAAAAAACATAATTTGCAATTTGCTAGCTAGGATGATTAGGCCCTCGCACTTCTGCGCACATCATCGGTGTTAGTGGGATGCTGGCTGATACAGCTGCGCACTTTCGCAAGTTAGCTACAGTCTGCATAATTGCGCATAATTTTGTGTTATGCATAATCTCAGCTGGAATCTGTTACCAAATCATTAGCAGATAAAAGGATGTTAGTGGGTGCAAAAGATTCTTTCTCCATGAAGGTAAGCTGAACTAAGTTAGCTGGTTCAGTTTAGCTTGGCCTATAGTATTGGCTATGAGAAGGCGCAGCGCCTGTTTAATGATTACCAACTTTATTTTGGTGCAAAACTTTCACCAAAAATTTCTGAAAGCTTTGATTTTATATTGCTGGCAAAAGACCATGGTATAAGCGGGATAATCATGAAAACCATGTAACGCACACCTATGAGTTGAGTATCCCTTATGTAGATGAAATATACACAACACAATGTAAATATAATTGAATGTGGTTTATCACAGTAGGCTTACTTTACAAAAAATTCAGAATTCTCACAAAAAGAATCAACAAGGTCGTAAAGATATATAATCAAAGATTTTCATTTGAATATCTGTCTGTTAAGTCACTATCTATTACTGAATAGGTAACACAATGATGATTCGGCTTTCTGCCTTCCAAGGAAAGCCATTGCATTTGCATTATTTACCAGTATAAACAACTGGATGTTTGTCAGGATATTTCTGGGAATAATTAAAAGCAGCGCACAATAATCAATTTGTTTTTCATCACCCATCAGTGGCCTCTGGTCTCATTACATTACATTACAGGTTCTTAGCAGACGCTCTTATCCAGAGGGACGTACAAAAATGCACAAGATCAGTACAAAAGTGCAGAGCTCCTAGGAGACAAGTAGAAGTGCTAACAGTAAGTGACAGAACACGTTCCATTGTTACAGATCTAAACCAATAAGCAATCACCAAAAATACTGATAAGACCGAGTAGAATTACAACAGAATCAAAGGGCAACAAATCAAGTAAACAAACTCAACTAAAATAGTATAAAAAACTCAAGTAGACCGGCAACAAAGCCGAGAGGAGGACGACAGAATTAAGTGTAACAAAAGGGCAACAAAATCAAGTGCAACAAGGGGCAACAAAGTCAAGTGCAACAAGGGGCAACAAAGTCAAGTGCAACAAAGGGGCAGAATCAAGTGTAACAAAAGGGCAACAAAATCAAGTGCAATGAAAGACAACAAAGTCAATAAAAGGCAGAGTCAAGTGCAAGAAAAGGGCAACAAAATCAAGTGCAAGAAAAGGGCAGAGTCAAGTGTAACAAAAGGGCAACAAAGTCAAGTGCAACAAAAGGGCAATAAAATCATGTGGAACGAAAGGGCAGCAAAGTCAAGTATAACAAAAGGCCTCTGCTAGCATTGGTAGTTAACAATGGTCAAACAAACACAGGAAAGGATGATGATTACAGATGAGGAAACTTCAAGAAAATGTGAATATAAAGAAAAAGAAACAAATTTGTTGTTCTGAAGAGGGCAAACCCTCAACATTAAGTGACAAAACGTGTTCTGTCACTTACTGTTAGCATTTGTACTTGTCCCCTAGGAGCTCTGCACTTTTGTACTGATCTTTGGCACTTTTGAAAGTCGCTCTGGATAAGAGCGTCTGATAAGAACCTGTAATGTAATGTAATGTGAATGTCTGTAATACAAACCTAGACTCCATCTGTGACCGTTTTGGCAAGACAAGTCATTGTAATTGTATTTTTTCAAGTTTGACCTTCAAATGTCATCAACAGTCAAGCTGAATGTCACCAAATGAAAGTTCAAATGTGATATCCAATGTCAGTAACACAAACCTAGGCTCCGTCTGTGACCTTTTCAGTGATAGAAGTCATTGGATTTTCTCAAGGTCAAGTTATGACCTTTGAAGGTCAGTATGAAGGTCACCAAATGAAAGTTTATACATGACTTCCTATATGTCTCCAGTACAAACCTACACCCAACCTGTAACGATTTTGCTGAAATACGTTATTGAAATTTCAAAGTATAGTTTGGACGTTCAAGGTCACTGAGGGTCAAGTTCAAGGTCACCCAATGAGACTTCAAACATGGCCACAATACAAACCTAAGCTCTATCTTTAATAGTTTTGGTGATAGAAGTCATTGAAATTTCATCATGTGAAGTTTGACTGAAGTTCAAGGCCACCGAATGAAAGTTCATGTATGACTTCCTATACATCTCCAGTACAAACCGAAACTATCTCAAACCATTTTGCTGATATAAGTCATTGAAATTTCACAGTGCAGTTTGGGCATTCAAGGTTGCCGAAGGTCAAGTTCAAGGCCACCAAATGAAAGTTCATACATGACTTTCTATAAGTGTTCAGTGCACATATGTTCCCAATCATCAATATTTACAAGCCTAGAAACCTTTGAAAATTGTAACATTTTCCTTGACCTCAAGCAGGGCCGGCCCTAGGCATAGGCGACATAGGCGGTCGCCTAGGGCGCCATCTGCTGGAGGGCGCACTGCCGGCGCCCTCCTCCTCTGGAAATTTTTAAAAATAAAAATCATTTAATGTCTTGTGACGCCCACTTGCGCCCCATTTACGTTTTTGTCATAACAAAATAACTAGGGCTGTCAAAATTAACGCGTTAATGCGGATTAATCCATCATCATCACTATTAATCAGATTAAAAATTTTAACGCAATTAATCCATTTGCAGCGCAGAATTACTCAAAGTCCCTGAAACGTGAAAATGGATTAAACGCGTTAAAATTTTTATAATCCGCATTAACGCGTTAATTTTGACAGCTCTAAAAATAGCAAATAAAATAAAATAAACTAAAGTGACTATGTTTGTCACTTGGCCATTTACGTCACGTGACGTGAGGGCGCATCTTAAGTTAGCGAACGAGCGATCAGTAAGAAGAGGACAAGTGGTTATATGGCGTTCCATGTTCGTCTTTCATGACATCTGCCTGAGCCTTGATTAATTACGGGAATAAAGCTTTTGTTTTACATCCAATCAACGGAGGGAGCCATACGCCCTTTCTGAGTGTACAGAAGTTAAATGCATTAGATACTTTTCGTCAATAATAAAACCGTTCTGTTTTTAAACGGCACAGTGTAATAATTCTCGCCGTTCAATCATTGAACAGTAACCTTCTTGGTAAAACATATTTATACGACAGTGGGCTCCTTCTTGTTACACGTCTGTGAAGTTCCAGATAAATATTCATGAGAAAAGATTTTTACTTGAAATATTGAAAGCACTGAAAGATTCTTGTTGTTATGGCACTATTGTTGTTGTGTATTTATTACTCGAAAACCATGTTTCTTGCATTTTTTACTTACTTTACTTGTGACAGTTTTGATGTTGCACATAAGTATTTATTACTTTAAATCCATTATTTATTTATATTTTTCAAGTTTCAGATTTATTCCATCTATTTCGTTGTATTTCCTTTTATTTCATTTTATTAATGTTATACATTAACTGTTTAACAAAGACAGTTGTGATGTTTTACCCAGCCATGCTCCTATTTTCTCAAGTTTTTGTATTTCCTGAGGCCGGGGAGGGAGGGGGGGGAGCGGCATTGAGCAAATTCGCCTAGGGCGCCAAAAAGGCTAGGGCCGGCCCTGACCTCAAGTTTGACCTTTCCTGGTCATCTGAGGTCAACTTTAACACAGCCAAAATAAAGGTCATATATTACTTCCTATATGTCAGTAATACAAACTTAATCTCTTTCTGCAACCATTTAGAATCCACAGGCAATTTGGCCCTTTCTCCATAAGACCCAATGTTAAAGTACAGCGCCCCGTCTAGACTCACTTCCGTCGATTCAATCAAAATGGCACGCGCACTGTATATAAAGTGTATCAAGGTGAGTTGATTGCCAGACTGCCAAAAGTTTTGATTGCCAAAAGTTATCAGACAGTTTTTGAGAAATATTTTTTTAAAATTTCAAGTCATATCTTTTAATATATTCCTTGTCCTCTAGTTGACCTTTCAAAGTTGACCTTTCAAAGTCATCTGAGGTCAACTTTGACATAGCCAATGTATAGGTTCTATATAACTTCCAATATGTCGATAATACAAACTTAATCTCTATCTGTAACAGGCCATCTTACATATTCATAAAGTACAGCGCCCCCAATAGACCCACTTCCCTCAATTCAATCAAAATGGCGCTCGCACTGTACATTGATGGTGCCAAGGTAAGTTGATTGCCTAATTTTGAAAAAAAAATTATCATGCAGTTTTTGAGAAAGAATTTTTAAAAATTTCTTGGTCCTATCTTTAACATTGGAGCCAAAATTTCAAGGGCCCATAAAACGGAGAAACACAATTCAATCACTTTACATGAAAATTCATCCAGCCAAAAAAAAAAGGTAAAAAATGTTCCGGATGATGGACGCCGCACCACGACTATAGCTTATCGGCGCATAGGGTCGGTAAGCTAACAAGTGTGCAGCGTGTTCTTGTGGCTGCCTTAATCGGTGATTATTTTGGATGGTGGATTTTGGGACAGTAGGTTCACTTCCTCTTCTCTGCAATCCATCTTGCCTTTTCAGCCTCATAAAAGTCAGTCTGCTGAAACTCCACCCAGGCCATCTCCCTAATCGTGCCCCGCGCCTAGTACAGGGAGAACACTTTTGCAGGGCAGTAGATACACTTCCCTGGCACATTGGGGAAACGGGTATGAATGTGAGGGCTGTCAGGCCCCTGCTTTAATGGCAGGTGACAGGACCTGCACAGACGACCTGTTGGCAGCTGCTGTGCTGACTTCCTCTTTGCCTTCTCCTCTGCCACCGTCTTCCACTCTGCTCCCCTATGTCTGGCAGTCTCCAGCTCCCGCTCAAAAAATGGAGATGCATCAAAGTCCTCAAAAGATATCCTGGGGTTTTGGAGGCCTTCACCTGCAAGGGTCTTAAAGACCTAAAGACCAGTTAAAGTACGTGACTGTTGGAGACTGATAAAAGAAATGAACTGAGGAGCCATCGCCTAGGTAGCGTGATTTTGGCTGACCACAGGCTAAACAGTTCCTTTCACAATGTTCTCCACAAAGGCCCGGCTCATTGACTCTTCCTTGGGGGAAGCCACAGATGAAGGGTTAAAAGTTGCAGGAGGCAGGGTTGTGACAGGCACACTGACCGTCTGGCTGCCCGTGGTCAAACTCTGCCGCAGCTGCTGGGTTTCCAGAACCTTCTCCACACTTGTATTGAGAGAGGAGTTTGTGTTTTTTAATTTGGCAGGATGTTTCACATGTCTGGAGATGTGTTGGCATGTGATAGG
This sequence comes from Gymnothorax reevesii, assembly GCA_029721435.1. NCBI lineage: Eukaryota > Metazoa > Chordata > Actinopteri > Anguilliformes > Muraenidae > Gymnothorax > Gymnothorax reevesii. The sequence continues at coordinate 7,240,003 of CM056586.1, forward strand.
ATGAAGGAGGCTGTTGGGATTAGTGCAGCCTTTCTGTACCATGGCAGCATAGTCTGCATCCACCCGCTTCAAAAGATCTTTGGTGTCATGGTGCTTGATCAGGAGCCCGTCAATGGCGGCTTTCATGGGTGGTGTCCACTGGCTGTGGTCCAGGACTTGAATAAGACCTCCTGTCTTAATGGCGCCGGTCCAAGTGGGCCAAGGAGAAGAGGACAGAGGCAGCGGTGCAGCCTCTGTCAGGTCTAAAAAAACAACAACAAAAAAACATGTTTATTATACTGCTTGTTTATTATAGGTTTTACATTGTGCACACATTAGCTCAATAATTATTGTCAATGGACAATACATTACAATGTTTTTCACGATATCAACTCCAACCACAGTGTCAATGCCTGCTTTTAGCTATGAGGTCGGTATGAAGGAAGGTGTTGGTGGGTACTTGGAATTACCTGCATCCAGAAGAGGCTCTGCTTTAGCTGTTGCAGATGCTGGAATCAAGGGAAGCTGGAACTGAGAGACTGCTTCAGCACACTGCCGGGAAGACAGGATAGGTGCTGCCACAACTGGATCATCCAGGACAGTGCCCCAGTTCTCCTAAGATATAGCATCAAATATAGTGATTAAATGAGTAGATTAGTCAGTCAGTCAGTAACTGAGCGTGAGTGATTCACCTGGATTACCTGAGGGTCTGTGCCCACTACAGCAGTAGGGCAGGGATGAGGTTAATCCTGGGCAGGGTGCTGCTGCAGCTCCATGGCTTCTGCAGCTGAGGAGCTGGGCTGTGTCTTGTCCTTATCCCAGTTCAAAACAACAAGACGACAGCCTGGCTCCACAAACTCCAGTCCAAATCACTCCCCAGTGTCCCTGTTTGCTACTCGCAAAATTGGGTATTTTGCCCTCCCTGTCACTCTCAAAGAGGATGCATTCAGTTGAGCGATTAACAGGGGGTCAAACACAGCTGGGAGATCCACAGCTTAAGGTCCATCAGCCTCTGGAAGTTCCAGGGCACCACTCCGGTCACAGCCGGGACCCAGAAGAGCTCACGGGACACCCTGTTGCCTGTTAACCACTAGGCTTAGTGAAAGTGGAAGCCCTCCTGCTGAGACATGCCTCTCACAGGGATCCTAATAGGTACAGCAGTTCTCTCGCCCTTGGTGTAGTTGAGCTTCAAGGTGCCACCATACCTGTACAGGATTCCCTCCTCCATCTCAGGGTCGCTCAGGCAGCCTCTTAGGATGTGGATGCGCTGAATTCTCCACACCTTCAACATGGAGGGCTTGAAGACCAGCACATCACTGCCGTCCTTAGCCAGGTGGAAGTGATAGAGGACATCTTCAACCCTCTGCAGCAGTTCTCTGGGTTGTGGCATCTTTGTCTGACACTGCTCTCGGATGTGCTGCTTGGTGGGATTGGCAGGCAAGATTCCACAGAAGGTGTTGGCATCCTTGAGTTTCTTGAGGTCGCTCTGGTCCACAACAACGAACGCTGCAGAGAGGAACTGGCAGAAAAAGCTGAACAGAGGATGATGTTATGAAACACACTCCCTGGTTAAGCGCGGCATGCAATGAAACAAGTCTAACTTGATGGTAATGTCTCTGTTAAACTTGGTCCTAGATGCGCTGTTGTTAGCCAGGTTTCCAGAAGTGGCCTCTGTAACAAGAGCCTCTGTGGTCTTCCAGCTGTCCCATACGAGCTGCTCCTGAACCCCAGGATCCAATATCTTGAAGACAGCACAGCAGTCCCTAAAATATAAAAAATTAATTTCATTAGAGCTGAAGATTACCTTATTTAATACATACATTTGCTAAATTAGTCTTATTGTACTTACAGTAACATAATTTGCTGTTTGTCGTCTATCTATTTGCCTATTTTGTCATTTAGTAAGTCAATGAACAAAAAGAGACAGATTACACAAAGAAAATGTAATAAACTATGTTATGTAAAACAAGCCCAGCTTCATACCTCTCCACCCACTGGTAGCTCGCCTTCTCCTCTCCAGCCGAAGTGCACTATTTAGCCAGACCCTCATACATGGGATAAAGGGCTCGATCACACTCGGACTGCAGCATCACCCAGCTCAGGATCATCCAGCTCTCATTCGTGACAGCATAGGAAGACATGGTGCCGATGACATAACAACCTTCCTTGCCAATTTTGCGGGCGTGATCTGACCTCACTGCCCATCCAAAGGTCCCCTGTAGCAGGAGAGTGAGGAGGTGCTCCTGCTTCTGGTACTCATAGACCAGGTAGTTGACTAAAAAGTGTGCAGAAATAGACACTCCACTCCAGCCATCAGCATCAGCGTACCCACTAAATGGAGCAGGAGTGTCTGTCTGCCTGAGGAGCCCAGTGATAGTTTTCTGTCCGTAGACACCTGCCTCAGCATCCCTGACGTTCTGCACTCTCTCCAGGTAGGCTAGGTGAGCTCGCTCATATTTTAGGTGGAGAGCCTCTGTCAGCTGCTTTGAAATGTCCTCCAGTGATCTGCCACTGCGCCTCAGCCCATCCATCACTGATTTGCAGATGGCTTTTTAGTGCGTCAGGAAGGCTGGCACGATGTTTTTGAACCTGTTTGGTAGCTTCTTCAGCCACTGGGGCTTGTCAGTATGCCAGAACTTCTTGCATGCCTTGCAGGCGAGACATGAGGCCAAGATATAGTACTGGTCACCGGTGCCAATTATCACTCTTGGCCTTCCCACACCTGAAGAAGCTACCTCATTCTCATCCTCATTATCTCCATGATCTAATGCTCTGGCTTCCATATGAAAAGTGGATGAAGCTGAAAGTACTTTGGAGAGGGGAGGTCAGAGATTGAGTCAATGAGCTCAGGCTGAGGTGGATGACGCCACAGAGACAGCATGTTCATGGGCTGTCGTACTGTTCGTGACCCTGGCCACAGACCCAAACCCTCCATTTCAGTGTTCATCAAGATTTTCTGCTGATGGGAGCAGTTCCACCCAGCAGCATCCTGATCACAGCTCGGGATGGAGGCTGCTGGCTGCCCGACAGGGCACACTGGATGTGCCAGAGCTGTAAAACACACAAAGCACTACAGTATAAAAAGTAGAGTATACACAACAAGAAAAAGGTAAAGAGCTCTTTGAAAATGGCTGCTATGGTTAAAACAGTGGCGCAGAAATTCATACCCGTGTCTGTGCAATTTGGTCAGTATCTCTCCTGAAGCTACTTGTCCATTTACTTTTGGACGCAAAGAAAAACAAATATTTCTCTCCCAAAAGACGATGCTACCAGAAATCAATGGGTAACTTTTTTTGTTTGGTGGCAGCGAACAGCCACGGCAGGAGGGAACGTTTGCTGTTTGTGCTCAACATTTCATCAAAGACAGCTTTGTCAATAAAGGATAATTCGACACAGGATAAGCGTTTCAGCTGCCTCTCAAACCTGAAGCAGTTGCATCAATCAAGCGCTCGGAGCCACAAGATAACAGCAAATAATGTAAGTGAAGCTAACGTGTTACGGGTGGCTAGCAGGACGGCTAGCGATAGTTAGCACTTACAACTGGCCTCAAATCCAGGCTTTGTAAAATATCTGAAGATAAAGCCTGTATTGGTCGCGACTGTCCATGACTTAAAGACACAGAAGCTGTAAGTTGCTTTTACTGCATAAGCCAATCTGACGTGATAGCCAGTTGATTGTGGCTGTAGCACAGCGGCAAACATAGCCAAGTTAATGTTGCTAATGTTTGTGTCCTAAATATGCATGAGTGATATCAGGGGAAATTCCACAGAAGATGTGTGAACATAAACCTCATTTGAAGCTAACTTTTAATACTTGTTTGTAATTTGGATGCTGGTACAACTGTTCGCAGTAACAGAACTTGCTGTCTGTAAAACCTGTATTGGAAGGGTTTGTCTCTGTGGTTATGACTGCTCGGTTACCAGCTACTGCATGTTAGTTCGAGTGCTCCGCTAATTAAAAATGCTCCTGGTTAACTTATACGCAGTAATTCTGATCAGTATGCTTGTGTTACTTCGGTAACATCAATGTGGCAGTTTCATTATCACGTAGCCCGATTGTAGCCTTTACAGTGGCTTCACTTATCCATGACCGGGATCAGCCGAATACTTCACAAATGTCTGAGCAAGCTCTCTGGTGCAACAGTGAAAGCAGTGCAAAACACAGAAGCTCTACCGGTTTACAAATGATTTCTCTGCACTACCTCAACATAATTTCATCCCCATTAGAAACTGTTGTGACATATAAAAAGCCGAAAAAGGCGGAGATTAAATAGGTAATTCTTTCCTATAGAAGTGATCAATTTGCTAGCTCCACATAAGCTAACTTACGGTCCGCAAAACCTGTATTATGTTCACAACATACCCAAGCTCTCTCTAGCCGTCGCGTACTATTCATAAAGCTGCTTTCACATCAGACACGAAACAAATTTTTTGCAGGACAGATTAGCCTACATTCAAAGTCAATGCAAAGACGCGAATACAGGCGTTAAGGGGGCTTTAAGCAGCTTTCACACCGGATGCAAAACAAATTTTTCGTGCGACAGATTAACTACATTCTAAGTGAGTGCAAAGACACAAATCCAGGCATTATGGGCACGTTAAGCAACTTTCACACCGGACGCAAAACAAATTTTTTGTGCAACAGATTACATTCAAAGTCATTGCCCCTTATCAGCAACTGCATGTTGGTTTGCGTGCTCTGCTAATTAAAAATGCTTCTGGTTAACTTATCGGCAGCAATTATGATCGGTATGCTTGTGTTACTTCGATAAGCATCAATGTGACAGTTTCATCAATAACCTTGCCTGATTGTAGCCAATACAGTTATGTGTCAGCTGAGTTGGGCTGCATCTAGCAGAAGTAGATTTTGCAGAGCTTGGGGTGCGTTTTTGGGTGCTTATGAAACGATCGCTTTACTTATCCATGACCAGGGTCAGCCTGATACATCTCCAATGTCTTGGCAAGCTCTCTGATACTACCGGTGAAAGCAATAGCGAAGTGCACAGGCTATAACGTGTCCGGTATAACAAACGATTGCTCTGCATTGCCATCGATTGAATATTAAATTCTTTCCTGTAAAAGTGAATGATTTGCTAGCTCCACAAAAGCAACGGTTCATGCAGATGGAACTTTCAGTCTGTAAAACCTGTATTATGTTCATGACATCACTGGAGTCCTGTCAAGCTCTCGCACGCTATCCATAATGAGCCCATTTTCCGCAAGGAAAAGCTGGTAATTCCGAAGCAATGAGTGAACCATTACCAAGGGCAAATTCCGAAAAGACCTTGGACTCCTCACTCTCCATGTTTCCCTCTCTACTCAGACCTGCCGGATTTCTACGGTCTCCAGTCTACACTTGGGCATGTCGACCCGTTCCACAAATGTGTCTATATGGGATGGATTCTAGCTTGCCCTGCATCCCAGCTAAGAAGTAGAAAAACCGCTGTACTCACCAACTGTTGCCGTAGCAAACTGTAGCCGATAGCAAATTTGTGCTTGAGCTGCCAGACTTTCGCACAGCGTTTATTTGAACAAGTTAATTTCATTAGATCTATACACATGAACTGCCTTAAATTGCAGAATATGCCCGTCGATTCGCGTCAGTTTCATTCTGGAGCCGGACCAGGAAAACTGCGTTCTGCTACCTCGTCCCTCCTAGATCCGCCCTCCACAGAGCTGGCCAGTCAGAAGAAAGTGGGCACACGGGGAGTGGGGCCATAGCGGAAGAGCCACCCCAATGAGGTGTTTCAGGCAGAGACTACTATGGACCACAAATGGGGTTTTTGAGGATGGCAGTATAAGCGAAATAAGTACCCTTTTTCTATTTTGCACAATCAGGAGCACTCTAGGGGAGTCAAAGACCAAAATATAAACTTGGAAAAATAGCATATTAGGTCGCCTTTACTATATGCGGTCCTCGCGCGGGCTTGCGAATATTCACTCAGGCGATATATAGAAAACAATTGTTAACAGCCCCGGGCTGCGTACACTTCACTGACTTGCCCAGAGGGGGCCGCATGTGCAATTAAGCGGAAGAACTGGTGCGCAGTTCCCTAATTGGAGATCCCACATTCGTGTGGGATTGGAAATGCCAAATGAAGAAATAAAAACCGTGGTAGTTTTAATTGGCCGTTTTCATATATTATATGAAACCTATATGTACCTATAATATATGAAAACGGCCAATTTTATGTATGTCGCATATATGCGAAACCTGTATGTGGCCCTATTTTAAAACCTATATATTTATAAAAGTTCTTTCCATGTGGGTTGTCATGTAGAGAGCACTGAGAGAGGCAAAGGGTCTGAGGGGAGACACTGATGTGGCTGTTTTTTTTTTTTTTGTAACCAGTGGAATCTCCCTTTGCTGGTCATCAGAAAGCATACAGATTTAAGGCACTTCTGTTTGCCTCTTTTTTCAGACTTGAAGGCTACATCCATGTTTTCTATACAAGCATTGTCCTGTCTGAAAAGGGCTGGCACGCTGGCAGGTGTCAGTATCGAGATCAACAGAAGGATACCTCTGAATGGGTGGAAGGCATTTGGGGATAATGACATTGTGGACCTTCAAACAAAATTTATTTTACATGCCATTGTGTCTCCCTGTGTGGGTTTTTTTTTTGTTTGTTTGTTTGGGTCATTGCTAATTACCCTTAAAATGGATTCAGGATTTAATAAATCGTTTGTGGTTTTCTCAAGTTCACACCAATCACAGGGACTTAATTATGTATCAGACTTAGGCACTTCAGTATTCATGTGTGATTTGCACTTTTCCCCTGAGATGTTCAGGTAAGCGCACATGGAGAAAAGGCACCTCCTCTCCCATTAATTTATCAAACAATTAATTTATCCTCTGAAGAGCAAAGGAGCCAGCTTCATTAGAGATGTATCAACAAGATGGCTCCAACATTGTCCCTTGTGGTGCACTGAATGAGCCTCGCTGAGTTATTGCAGGACTGCTAGGCTGTGGCCACTTGGCAGGGTGATGAGATTCCCAACTGCTGATCTATAAATGTTCCTCTGCTCGTCATCCCCCAGAAATTCCAAGGGGGATTGACAATGGGGATGTTTGCACACATACAGTACGCATATGCGCACACACACACACACACACACACACACACACACATTTCCGATGTATGTTGCACCTCCTATGTGTATGGGTGACATGCTGCCAGAGAGCAGTAAAACCGCAAACTCTTCATTTCTCACTGCTGGCTTTAGCAATGTCCTTTAGACCTGTGCGACAGCAAGAAGGGAACATCCACTGCAGACCTGCCGAGTTTGCCTCTCAGCTTGGGTGTCATTTGAAGTCCTGTGTGTCTTTTACCTACTCATTGTGGCTGAGACTGAATCTTCTCTTATCAAAAAGAAGAATCCAACAGAAAGACAGACCACCGCATGAACTGGCTAACGAGACAGGGAGATTCAAATATGCTTTATTTGCACTGTGGAATAATTGACTAAAATTGCATCGATTTTCTCCATAATTATTTTTTTATTATTTAAACATTACACTTTTCCGGGGGATTTTAATGTCTGTACTTTGATCTAATTCAATGAAAAAGGGAGAATAATATCTTCTGACAGGATCTTAAGGCTGGTTGCCAACACTAAACATGCTGAGATGAATGCCACGAATGAACATACAATCGTGTGCTTAAATGTTATAGCAGTGACAATTTTCTCTATACATTATCAAAATGTATATGAAATGATCAGGATATGCAAGAATAGTTGACCTTCAGTCCTAATTTAAGGGTTTTTCGAAAATAGTATATGCACCATTTTACATACATGCATTATTATACATGCCACCCCATTTTACCTTCAGTTCCTGTTGTTTTTTTGGGTATGAACTGCAGTTGGATTGAAGTTTAATGCACGTACAGTTGGATTCAGGTTGGGTAATATACTGATCATTGTGGATTATTTCACTTCTTTGCCTTCAAAAAGTCTATGCTTGCTTTCACAGTTTTGTTATTTTTTTCTTCGGTCATTGTCCATCTGAATAAGGGAAGCACTGTCCAATGAATTTTGAAGCAGTTGGCAGAATCTGAGCAGAAAATTGTCCCAATAAAATTCAGAATTCATGTAGTTGCTTGTTCCGGCAGTCACATAAACAATGAATTCAAAGAAACAGTTCTCGTACTAAGGCTGAACAAAAAAAAACATCCAGTGTTTTTGGTAAAATAAAGAATTGAGGGTGGGGTCATTGGGAAGTATTTTAAAGGTACCAATTATGTCACCAGTTGCACAGCCATTTTGTCCGCAACTTGCATGTTTATTAGGTGTAATGTCTCTGTTGATTGGTTTGCATCTTGTGTGCTTCCTTATACTTGGCGGTGTCATGTTTCATTGTTCTCATTCCTTGTATCTTGCATGTATACTTGGGCTGACCCCATTAAGTCAGCCAATTGATTGTTTGGTTGATGGGCTATTGGTCCACCAGGATTTTTTTTTTTTTTTTTGGTTGGCTGCGCAATCTCAAATAATCCAAATCCATAATCCATTTTGAATGCTGCTGGATACAGTATGGCAGAGTCCTTCACTCCTAAGTAAAACAATGGTCTCTTCAAATAAATTATATTGGTCAATTTTGGAATTATTGATGTTGTAAATAATTCAGAAAAAGGAATTAAAGCAATATTTTCTAGTAATCATTCATAAAGCAAATGTTTAGTACCCCCTTTCATGCCAACATTGTATCTTTGTTTTTTTTTTTTTTTTTCTATCCCGCCACCACCCCCCCACTTTGGAGGACAACTTTATTCATTTAATCAATTATATAATTAAGTATGAATCCTCCTACCATCACCCAACAAAACACACACCCATGAAAAACAAAAAATAAAATAAAATAAAATAAAAAAAAAAACTAAAATAAAATACAATACAATAAGGATTACATTCACAGAGTTTTATATTTTTGGCATTTGTAACTATTAGCTCATCCATTCCATCTCTTTGTTATTCCCAACCTTCAGCCTCCCGAATTTTATCCCATCTTTTGGCATAAATTACAAGACCCGTCTCATAGGCCATCGCACACTCAATTCTACTGTAATACATGACAAAATTCTTGAATCTCTCAAGTCTTAACTCCCCAACAGATGTCAACCTGAAAATAAATATTTTTGCAAGATATACAATTATATTACACATTTGGTGTTTTTCTTTAGTTACATCACCCAGTAATACCTTAAATAAATCTAGTTGTATACTATTATACTGAGATATCCAATTTTGCACCTTTATCCAAAAAAAAAAAAAAAAAAGGGCTGTTACAGGACAGTACCAAAACAAATGGACTACTGACTCCGCTTCCTCTTGTATTGTATCAATACAACATTGTATCTTTCTTCAAGGCACGCTAATTTTAATTCTAATCATAGCCTAATGCTTGCCCGAAGATGCAGTTAAAACAGGGGTTCTCAAACTTGGTCCTGGAACCAACAGTGTAAGCTGGTTTTTATTCCAACCACAATAGCAAGTTTAGGATTTTAACAAGCTGTTGACTTGACTTAATTAGCTGCATTCCATGTTTTGAGCGGTTTTGTACCATCTTAAACCCTCAAACATATTTTGCTTATTTGTCAACATTGTGAGGATGTTCAGGTAAAAACATTTCTCAAGAGATCAAATTAGACTCTGAGAGAATCAGTATGCTTCAAATTTGGAAACGGAACACAGGTGTTTTGCATTCTTTCAAAATAATTTGCCTAAACCTAATAAAATTAACATGAAACAAAACAGGTGTGACTCTATTGTTTGCCCAATTAACTGTTAGTTTTTGCAACTGTGTGTCAACAGTTTCATCACTGAGCAACCTATTGATTGTTTATGTTGATTACATGTTTGGTTAAATTGTTCCCTCTGCAGTGATGTTGACTAGTTTCTCATATATTTCAATGTTGATATGAAATTTCCATTCGTCATTGCATTTATATTGATTTGTCAGATGTGGCTTAAGAGGATAAATAACTGGTCTAAACATAAATGCTCCTAATTAAGACAAACCAACAGCTTCGTAAACTCCTAAGACTGCACTTCTGGTTGGAACAAAAACCAACAAACACAGTGGGGGACCGAGTTTGAGAACCACTGAGTTAAGATAAGTAATGTAGGCATACTTTTATCGCTCATTTTGATATAGCCTTGGAAGATAATGTGAAAAGAAAAATCTGGGGCATCACAAAATTTTTTTTTACTCCCTGACCATCGAAAACGTGGAATGACTTTGCAAGCAATGTTTCACTGTCCTCAGTTGAACAACAAACATGACCTACCACTTGATTTTGTAAATTATTTGTTTTTAAAGTCTTATGTTTTTATATTGTTCTGCACATTTTGAGGAATCATGCTACGAGCAAAACTCAGCAGTATAAACTTGTCTGTTCTCAGCGGCATGGATGCCCAGGGCATAAAGATGAAATGCTTTTTGAGAAAGAAAGCTGTGACAGTGGTTTCATCCCATTTAGACACGGTAGAACGCAGTAAGACTCGCTTAGATGGACACATCCCAGTTAGATATGACGCATAGATCTGAAATTATAAACTCCCCCATAGGCTTAATTCAATATTGTACCAATTTTCAGATTTATAGGTGCCAATTAAAAAAAATCGCAAAAAAACACAATGGCTTATAACCTAAAATACTCCCTCATCTAACTGGGATGTATCTATCTAGGATGATATAGTGCCAACCTGGGACTCGTTTTTCCACCAGCTCTGGAGGAGTTCAGTAAGTGAATAAAAAACAAACAAGTTTCGAAGTGTTTATAAACAAAACACTATTCCATAATCCTGAGCTTCTTTAATAAATGATAATTTATTATAAACTAATTGTTATCCGTTCTATCATTTGAGGTATTTTTTACAATAACTTTTGCTTCAATTTTTTAATACTTTTGTTCGACTGTTCAACTTTTTTTCGACTGCTGCTTATGGATTCAAACTTCTCTCACCACTAAGGGTGCCACTATTTCAAAGAGCTGGACCTGTGCAGTGCGTACCACCTGGTCTGAATCAGAGAAGGCGATGAATGGAAGACTGTGCTCAACACCTCCTCCGGTATTACAAGTACTTGGTGATGCCCTTTGGGCTTATGAATGTCCCCAGAGTGTTTCAAAATCTGATCACTGATATCCTTTCAACATGATCTGCCGCTTCATGTTTACTTAGGGCCGTTAAAAATGAAACGGAGAGGTATGTACTGTATTTGCGGCAAATTGAAGAGTTGAGTGATTTTCATTGCTTTTCCAGTGAGGCATGAATGGAAATAAACTGAAGCGCGTGTTATTGTAATCTTGTCGTGGACCACGTGAATGCATCAAGCACTTCAGTAATAACAAACATTGAACTGTTTGTGATCAGTGACACTTGATTTGTTCTTTTGGGTGTGGTCAATAGCCTACATAAAACCAACAAAAAAAAAAAAACAAAAACTGCTGCTGAATCAAGAAAATAGAATGGTTTATTTATTTATTAAGCTTTGACAGAAGTCAGGAATGATCGCACTGGTGGCAAGGCACCTATTGTGAGGCAATCATCCCACGGCATGTACAGACAATTGAACAATGAGAAGAAAAAAAAAAAAACATGTATTATATATATATATATATATATATATATACATATACACACATACATATATATATACATATACATAGATACACACATACACATAGTAATAATAAAATAAGACAATTTATCAGCAAATGTAAGTCACATCAGATGGACAGACGACAACGTGAACAATGACATTTGCCAACCCATGTACATGAATCATCAGAAGAAAAATAGTTGTTGAACTTTTCTTTATAAAAATGAAATAGCTTTGATTTAAAAGCAGCTGTAGTATCAGAAATTTGATAGAGGTGACTGGCATTCCACAAATAAAATAATCTGTTAAAATATGAATGGCGAAAAGTTTCAGTCCTAAATTTTGGAATTTTCATTAAAAATGTATCCTCATTTTGAAATGAAACAAAATGGTTGTAGTTAATGTCATATTCCCCCTTCAAGCATTTGCACAAGAATACACAATCAAATATGTCACGTCTGTAGCCCAGCGGTAAAAGATCAAGCTTCATTAGTCGCGCTTTATAATTGCTATCAACACAATCATTATAACCAAGAATGTACTAAGTGGCTCTCAGTTGCACACCTTCAATATGAGGGAGAGATTTTTTTGATGATACGGCCCAAGATTGGGTGGAGTATTCTAAAAGTGGTCTTTTAAGCGAAATAACACGTATGACCACAAGTCCTTTGAATTAATCCAAGCATGCGATTTGCTTTACTAACCAAGACATTAGCATGTGCATCCCATGATAAATTTGATGACACCACCACATTTGTGACACAGGAGAGAGAAAAAGAGCCTTTGGCATGTTACGGGCAGGTCTCAGCCGCCGAGAGGCGGTGTGTCATTTGCATTGTCACCGTTCAACAGTCGGCCGTCTATCTGAAAATGGAACACGGGCACTGTCACTAACTGACCCCACTTAGGGCACCCAGATCTGGGCAGCCATGAGTGACTATAGTAGCTCAAGAATGCCACATCTGGTTACAGCCTATACATGACAGATTCTGGACAGAAACCCAAACTGATCATGAAACGAGGGGTCCGAGACATCTGAGGGTGAGGACAAGTTCCGTTCAACTTTACCTTTGTGAGCAACACGTGTGTGCACAGCCCCAACAGAAAACCCAGTTTTTGCCCATTTACACATGGCTGCCCTTAGCGGAGTCAGTCAGCAACAGTCCCTGTTTTCCAGTCTCAGACAGAAACAGGGAAATAAAGTGCCAAAAAATGAGGCAGAGGCGGGTGCCCACAGTCAGAAGTGAAGAGTTCCTACTCCTGTTGATTGTCAAAAAATGGGTTTTCTGTTGGGGCCATGTGCACGCATGTTTTGTTTTACTCATTTTGAAGGTAGAGTTTCACTCCGCCTACTCCAACTGGAAGTGATTAGCTGATTACTAGCTGTTGTTTTATATTACTCTGTTTGTAATATTGTCTAATACTCTAATCCTGAGGAAGGCCTGTATGTTTAGGCGGAAACATGTTGGCAATATTTTTTTAAGTTCCATTATGAACTAACCTATTGATTTAAGCTTTTTATTAGAAGAAGAATGCCCTGGTTTATTCACTTTCTTAAAGACTTGCTTTTTCAACCAATTAGCACCTTCTAATCATTTGTTTTATTTTGTTTTATGGGCAAAACGCCGTAGCCCTCCACCCCCTTTTTTCTTTATCCACTATCTGTATCGCATTTTTCTCACCAAGGTGATGAGGTAGCTATAGCCTGTCCCAGCTGAATGTGGGCAAAAGGGAGAGACACACCCTCCATCGCTGGGCGCACACACCATACACTCGCCCATACCAGCGGCATTTTAGAGTCTCCAACAAGCCTGATATTCATGTTTTGTGGGAGGAAACCTGAGTACCCAGAGGAAATCCATTTAAACAAAGAGAGGACATGCAAGCTCCTCACAGTAAGGCCCCTAGCTGCATTCAAACCCACAACCTTCTTGCTTTGAGGCGGCAGTGATACCCACTGCACATCTATTCCATTTTTTAGCACACGGTTTTGAGAAAAGTAATTGTTTTAAGATGATAATAAATTTCTCTCTTTCAAGAACTGTATTTCAATTAAACTTTTTACACTGCATTAAATATCATGAAAGTAAACAAAAAAGGTATTAATTCATAACCACGTTTGTTCTACTTTCTAAAGATGCCAAAATTACTGGGGGGCGGGGCACTGTTTATCAGCCAATAGGCACACAGTAGTATTTGTATTTAATTGTATTTATGTTTAATTTATATTAAACATTTTATACAAAGGTAAATCAACATCTTCATTACGCACAATGAAAAAAAATTTGACGTGCCTTAGACAAGTTTATTTAAGCACTATTAGCTTATGTAGTACTATAAATCACCAGTGTCTGTTAAAAGAAGGGGGACATTGTATACTGCATTCATTACACTGAGAAATTTGTGAGTGGCTGATTATTTAAAAAAAAAAAAAACTCAAAGAGAATTTGGCAGAATTGATAAAAATATTTTCTGTAAACAACCTGAACGCACACATTCTCCACAGCACAGCGAGCAAGACAGCTATGCAAGCCTCAGATAAGCATTCTATTGCGAGATTGGGGACCTTTAAAGGCCCTCGGTTTCCATAGAAACTAGGAGGCAGACAACCTCTCGAAGGCTTGATGGTGAGGGTGATGTCTCAGGCTTTTTTCAGTTATTGTTGCTTTATGTTTATTCCCTCCTTCCATCACACCGTGACATGGGAGTGACAGATTATGGATGACAGTCATCAGTGTATTTATTCACGTTTTCCACCTTTTTCCTCCTGAGGCTTTTGGTTGCTTCTCTCGTCCTTTCACATTGCCTGTTTATTGAAGCACTGTTGCCTTAGTCAGTCCCCCTGTCCCCTATTAAGCACCTCCACTGCTGCTGTTCCTCACTCATAAATGAACAGAAGCTATTATTTGACTGGAACATATCTGATCACTTCATTAGTCTAAATGTGTTCAGGAGCCGTGCGCACATTAGAGACCAAATCTATTACCTGCACCCAATATTACTGCATGCTTCTGTGTTTTTTATTATTTTAAAATGTTCCCAAGATAAATTTGATGTCTTTGGAAGAAAATGTGTATTCTTTTAGCTGCTGAACATCAGTTCCTCTTGAAGAATTTACTAAATAAAAGCAATCGTTGAAATGAAGCAAAAACCAAAGTAATATTTTACACTGAAAATTTCTGTTAAACTAGGGCTCGAGAAAATCCATCCATTAATCTAAATGTGAGGTTACGCTCAGGAACCAGACGCGAGAACCAAGTAATTCAAAAAGCTTGTGTTTTATTTGGAAAGGGGGCAAACCCCCGCAGAGCAGGAGGCAACAGTACAAAGTCCACAATCCAAAAATCAGAATCCCAGGGGCGTTATCCAAGTCGTAATCAGGGCAGCAAACATAAAACTTGCGGTCGGGCAAAAAAGGTTCAATACACAGATGCAAACAAATCCAATACAAAGCCAAAATTGTAATGAGGGGCGGTCCAGTCATGAGTGAATCACAGACAGTACAAGGCATAAACAGTCGCAGCACAGGTAAACTAGGAGAAACATTCTGACAAGGAGCTGGCTGTGAAAAGACTGCTTAAATAGACAAATGGGAAGTCACATGCTACAAAGGGAAAAAGATGAACTGGATCAGACTAATTACGAAGGAATGAACATGAGGAAGTTCCTAATTACAAGAAATGGGCAAAAGCCTAAACGTGGACAGGGATCACAGAGACAGCCTACAGACAGACGTACGGCTCGGTTTAGGAGTTCTACCGTGCCCAGAAAAGGAGAGAGAACAGAGTTTAACGAGCGCGGAGGTTCCGCTGAAACTGCAGCAAAGTAAATTAAGTTCAGACAAGAGGCGAAGACTGGAATAGGGTGGATGCTGAGAGGTCGTTAGTCAATTAGTAAAGTGCAGCTATACAATCCCTAGTGCTCGTTAGTAAGTTAGGACTATAAGCAATGTTAGTTTTGTTAGTAAGTTTAACTAAAACAACAAACTGTTAGTATTGTTAGTAATACAGAAAAGCAAGGTGAAGGAAGTAAACGGGACAAAGTGCAATGCATGGTGAAAAACAAAACATGGACCGGAGTAATATTGCAATGATGGAATATGAAAACAAAATTGAGACAAGACAAAAACAAAACATGGCCAGGCATCTGAATCCCAATACAAAATACAAAGCATGGTCAGACAAAGCAGAGATCATAATCCAGACGTGACAGAATGATAAATAAAAATGGCAACAAGGCAGAATCACAACACTAAAGCAATTCTTCCTTAACAGGGTCACAAAAGGTAGGGACACAGCTTGGACAGCGAGCCCATCCATCCACTCACACTCAGGCAATTTGGAGTCTCCAGTTTACCTAGTGTGCATAAATAAGAAAACCAGAGTACCTGCGAGAAACCCATGTGAATATACAGTGGGCTCAAAAATTACTGGCACCCCTGACTAGCAATGCACACACAATACTTTAAAAATTTCTATAAAATATTTTTACGGAGAAACTCTAAATAACATGAAAAATACTGTAGGATATTAATGTTCCACTTGAACTAACCAAAATAATTTAATTAAAAATCGGTTTTCTCCAAATCAAGATTTCACAATGGATGGCACGCTAAAAGATTATTTTAAATATCATCTACCAAAATTAAACCAGGTATTAAATTCCACTTATTTAAGTTTTATCTGAGTGTTAAGGAACTATATCAAGCCATGACTTCATCACTTCCTGTTTCCCTCGGGTATAAAAATGAGGTAATACACATGCCAGATTGTTCTGTCTTCCAACGTCATGAATAAAATAGAAAAACTGCCAGTTCAAAGGCGGCAGATGGTTATTGACCTTAATAAATCTGGTAAATGCTACAAGAATATTCACAAATGATTGAATATGCCCCTGAGCACTGTCAGAGCAGTTATTAAAAAATTCCAATGATATGGAAATGTTAACCTTAAAGGCAGAGGACGCAACTGTGTTTTGCCCCCCAGGATACTGAGGAGGATGGTGAGAGAAGCAACCAAATCCCCAAGAATCACTAAAGGAATTGCAGGCCATAGTGGCATCTTGGGGTCGCTAGGTTTAAAAAAAAAAAAAACGCATCATCAGGCACCACCTTCACAACCACAGCCTCTTTGGAAGGGTTGTCAAAATAAACCCTTCCCTGACCAGAAGACATAGAACCAAGTGAAAGGAGTTTACCAAAAGTGATTTAAATCATGACGTAACAAACTACTTTGGTCAGACAAGACCGAAATTACACATTTTGGTCAGAAACAGCATCGGCATGTTTGCCGACAAAAATGGAGAAGTATAAGAGAAGCACCTTATACTCAGTGAAATATGATGGTGGGTCAAACATGTTTTGGGGCTGTTTTAATTCAAGAATTCCAGAGGCACTTAGGATTAATGGCATATTGAATTCCACCAAGTATCAGGATGTTTTGGCTGACGATCTGATTGCCTCTGCCAGAAGGCTGGGCATTGGCCGTAGATGGACATTCCAACAAGACAATAACCCAAAGTGCACCTCAAGATCTGCAAAGAAATTGTTCCAAGACAGCCAAATCAACATTCTGCAATGGCCATCTCAGTTGACAGACATCAATCCAATTGAATTTCTCTGGGCTGAGTCAAAGAGTGCAGTTGATAAACCCAAACCCAAGAAGGTGAAGGATATTGAAAGGATCTGCTGAGAGGAATGGTCCAGAATCACCCCACATGTGTGTCTTAACCTCATCAAAAATGACAGGTAAATACTCTATGCTGTTTTCCTTGCCAAAGGTGGTTGCACTGAGTACAAAATTAAGCGCGCCAATTGTTAGGAAATCTTGGTTTTGTTGTCATTTAATTTGCATTAAATAATTGCAATGATTTTGGTTGTTTCCACTGAAGCATTAATGAGGTATTTAACACATGTTGGTTTATTCTGTTTCACAAGAATTTTGTTTATTTTTTGTATTGTTTGTGCATTACCAGTCAGGGGTGCCAGAAATTTGAGCCCACTGTAGGGAGAACATCAAAACTCCACACACAGGCACCAGGCTGGATTGAAACCTCACAATCCTCTTGTCATGAGGCAACACCGCAACCCACAGCACCACTGTGGTCCACTGCTCTGGAAAGATGTTAAAATATTATTCAAGTGCTCAGTTTATTTGTAAACGGAATCTCAGCAGGTTTCAGTGACATGTGCATTGGCCACTTGATAGAAGATAAGGCCACATGCCACTTACAGCTGGCAGCAAACCATTTAGTAGTGAGTGATGTTTATATGCTCATATTATTTTACATCAGATTGAGGGCCCCCTCTTACGTCACAGTCCCTAAACCCGTTATTTCGGGGATTTAGCATTGCGTAAGAGGCGTTCCCCCGCAAAAGTTGCCATCTTGCACACCTGCCTATCCCTAAAACACATGCGCTATCTGTTACATTATAAACCAATCAGTGTGCCAGGTGCCATTGCCTTTGAGAGCAGGCTGTGCAATCCCAAATCCTCAAACCGAAGCCCATGATGGAGAGGAAGGTCGCCCGCTTCTCCGAAGACAAAGTTAAATTGCTCATGCATGAGGTCAAATCCAGACAGGGGAGGATCAAAATCCCATTTTAGAAAAATATCCACAGCCAAATACCTACATTGACTGCATCCATTTACACTTCCTTAAAGTGATTTTGAGTATTTAAAACGCTATATCAATTACATATTACATTAGTAGCCTACTGATCGCACAAATTCCTTACCAGGCAGGCTGCAGATGGCATGACTAGCAGTGTCGCAGCTCCGCTGCCAGCTGGTCCCTCATTGACCCCTGCTACTGCTGGCACTATCAGCATTTGGAGTTGGCACCTGCTCTTCAGCTTGCCGCCTTCTATAGTCTGGCAATAATCCATCCCCAACCTCCAGCATCATTCCATTGCAGAGGGAAATGTTGCGCAGCACACATGCCACAAAGATGCTGCTTTCTGAGGACTATACAGTAAAGACCCCACCTGACATGTCCAAGCAGAACCGCATTTTGAGCACGCCAAATGTTCGCTCAATGACTACTCATGCGCATGTGTGTTTTCTAATGAAAGAAAATGTGAGATACCATTCAGGAACCAAATGCGAGACCAGGAGGTTTCAGCAAGAGGGTTTTATTGAAGCTGGGGGGGGTAAACCCCCACAGGGCAGGAGGCAACGGTACGAAGTCCAATCCAAAATCAGAATCCCAGGGACGTAATCCAAACAGTACACCGGGCAGCAAACAGAGAACTCAGAGTCAGGCAAAACAGGTACGGTACACAGGCAGATAAGTATCTAAGAAAAAGCCAAAATCAGAATCAGGGATGTTCCAGTCAGAATTTATAACTTTAAGAGTACAAGGTATCAAAAATTGCAGCACAGGGAAAATGTTCTGACAAGGGCTGTGAGTGAAATGACTGCTTAAATACACGTAGGGGAAGTCACATGCTATGACAGGGCACAGGTGAGTTGGATCAGACTAATTACAAAGGAATGAACATGAGGAAGTTCCTGATTACAAGAAATTGGCAAAAGCAAAAACGCGGACAGGGATCACAGAGACAGCCTACAGACAAACATACGGCTCCGGTTAGGGAGTTCTACCGTGCACGGAGTGAGAGGCAGGACAGTGATTAGCCAGGTGCAGAAAATCTGCTTGAAACACAGCAAAGTAAATTGAGTGAAGGCAAGAGGCGGAGACTAGAATAGGGCAAATGCTGAGAGATCGTTTGTTAATTAGTAAAGTGCAGCTATACAATCCCTAGTGCTCGTTTAGTAAGTTAGTACTATAAACAATGAGAGTTTTGGTTAGTAAGTTTAACTAAAACAAGTATTTGCCACTAACGTGTCTTTGTCCCCCGCCACAAAATGTGAAATCGTGTCAAAATGAGCAATCTCTCGATGTGACCTTGAGAGTGACGCGAAGGTCACCAAAAATCGACTGGCGCCGGGGTATCACCATAATACATGTTGACATCAAATTTGAAGAGAATCCGTCAATTCGTTCTTGAGATATCTCGCTGACAAGGATTCGGAACGTACGGACGGACGGACGTACGGACGGACGGTCGTGAATACTATGTCCCGCCGCTTTGAGCGTTCCGTGCGGCAGGGGACAACAACAAACTGTAACTATTGTTAGTAATATAGAAAAGCAAGCTGAAGGAACTAAACAAGATTGGAAGGAATGGTTGAAATCCCAGAAACCATGAAATCACCCGAAAGTGTGGCACACAATACTGGGGCAGTGAGCGATCACATGAAAAAAGACCTGACAGGAAGACAGAGTGCAATGCGTGGTATAAGACAAAACATGGACCGGAATGAAACTGCAATGGTGGAATATGGCAAACAGACAAACACAAGGCAAAAACAAAACATGGCATGGAATCCGAATCACAATACAAAATACAGAGCATGGTCAGACAAAGCAGAATTCATAATCAAACATGGGAGTCAGGTAGAAACAAAAACATGGTCAGGCAGAGCAGGATCATAACAGCGAACTCGAGCACACTTGTTGGTGTCATGTATGGCACCATGCACCACGTCTTTAATGGATAGCCATTGTCACCCAACGGCCACCCATCCAGAGGGGGTCCCTCTAGAAGACTGCAGGAATGACCGACTGTTCCATTATAAAAGCGTTGTGGCTACCTCCAGGAAGATTTGCGTATACATTAAACATGTAACCCCATGCATCGCAAATCACCTGGATGTTGATGGAATGGGTTCCCGTTACGATTCACATAGGCGCCACTGTTCAGAGCCGGAGCTCGAATCAGAACGTGAGCGCAGTCGCTGGCACCCAGAACCCTAGGGAACCCACATCTTGCCAAAAAATCCTGCTTTACCCTGCGTTGTCTCTTAGGTGTCTCAGGGATGCCAGTGATGTACCTACCAGCATGTCGGACTATGCTTACAGTGACTGAAGTTATAGCCGAGCTCACGGCAGATTGGGCTGAGTGGGTGGAATGACCCACTAGCATAGAAAAATAGTGCCACAGTAACCCTAACAGCAACAAGCAAGCCATACGGACAGCTGGCAGCAGTGTCTACATCTTCTGCAACCAGGTGACATAATTCCGTTACTGCCTTACGAGAGAGGTGCAGTTTTGTGACGCATTCTCGTTCCGCGGGAAATAATACTTGTTTTGTATTATTATAATTTTTGAATATTATATATATCATTAATATATATTATATACAATAATTATATATTATGATAAAATCAAAAAATGATTGATACATAATACAAACAATATAGACTTACCTGAAAGGCCCAGCTAGCTGGGGGGCTGGCGGTACATGCGTTCTGGGCATCTTCTAATATTTAACTGCCGATCAAGGAGCTTTGGTACTATCTCTGCCATTTTCTCAGGGGTTTAACTGAGGCTAAAGGAAGGTGGCTTTTTAATTCGGGACGTGAGCCGCATGTGCACGTCCACGTGTCCAAGTGGACACGCATTGAAGCCGCCTTGGGCGCGTTCTTGTAAAAGCCCAAATGGGTATCGGGTGGACCCGCCATACGCTTTCCCTAACATGTGTGGTCAAGATAGCAATTGTAGGGAAAGCAAATAAACACGCCCACGGGCACACCTCCAGGCGCAATGAAGGAGTCGGCATAATGTGTAGCGGGTAGTGTGGCCGCAAGATACCGTTTAGGGATAGTGGAAGCTGCTGAATGCGTAATTCATGGGTAGCGGCAACGGGTAGAACAGTGTGAAAGATAGAGCCCTGAGTGTCCTATATTTCTCTGAACAGAAAAGGTAGTGGTGAGCTATCTCTAATTAAGGGGATTAAAATTCACTTGCTTGGCATAACAGTGAACCCCAATTTATTTCTACTTACTGCATTTAAGCCAGCATTGTTATTGTCTTAGTCAATATTGCACATCATTTTGTGCTCATCTAGGAGTAAGTGGGATGCATATCAGCACCAGTATCCCAGTTATACGCAGCAAGAGAGTTTAGGGCAGGGTTAGTGTTGTAGCATTACAGTGCAGATAGTCCCTAATGTCCCATTCCCCAAATAGCCAGTGTACTCGACTTAGGCATCAAGTGGGGATTTTTTTTAAGCTCCACATGACAACAGGGCGATTGAAATATATGAGCATGGAATAAGAGTAGGAGGTTGAGCGCGGTGGACTGTATTGGGGGATTTTTGTGTCAGCTTTTTTAGGTCATGCCAAAAGGAGAGGTCTCTCCAGTGCATGTCTGTGTTTCTCTCTACTGTCTCCTCTCAATATCTCTCTCACCCTCTCTCTCTGTACCTCCGAGGAGGTTAGTGTGATTCACCATCTTATTGCCTCATCTGATTGCATCTCAGTAAAGCATCCAGGGCAGATGGGTGGGTAGGAGGGGGGAGGGTGAATAGGTGCAGGTCCATGGTCTGATCCCCACTGTGCCTTACAAACATGTCTCCCGCTGTGAGCTCCATAATGATCAGTGTTTTCAATGTGAACCAAAAGGGGGGAATGGTTTACTGCTCAGGGTCATTCCAACTACCCAAGCTTAAAGAACCTCATGAAACCCAGCCAGGCCAACAGGACCTAACTCAAATACACTGCTATGTCCTATTGCAGTGTAAACGTCAACAACACGCTGGACGAAAGAGATTTAAGAAATGTGGAAACAAAAAAAGTTAAACAGAAAGTAAAAATACCAATAGTTCAGTGAGATAACAAACTGGCTTTTAAATTTAATACACTTTAATACAACTTTTCTGCTGTAGTCTTAGGCATAATAAATACACATGCAGCCAAGAAGTACATGAGGAATGTTTAGGGTGTGATGGCCACTAGGTGGACTATATCAAGTTTATATCAATTATCTGAATTCACTACAATCTGGTCAAAAGTTATGATGTGAAATATGTGTGCAAATTTGGCCTGGTGGCGGCACCAAAGTGCTTGAGGCATTAACCCTGAAACTGGTGTATGGCTTCAAGGGGTTGTTGGCTATTAGTCTACCATATTTAAAAGTTTACCACATACTGTAGAGTTCTATGGGCTGCCATACACTTTAATGGCAACATGATAATAAGAAAATGAAAAATCACAATTGAAGCTTTTCCTGCTGGGTTTTAGTCCCTAATAATAATCCCAGTTCAGCACAGTACAGTTTTTTCTGATTCAGTTACTTTTTTTTTTTTGGCAATGAAGGCAACAGGACTGTTTCTTATTGGGAGCATGATTACTCTGCAGAGTGAATCGTTGGACTTTGCCTAAATGTGCCTTTAGTGGTCTGTGCCAGATTGTGATGATTGCAGGTTCGTGCTACTGGCTACAATGGCTGTAGGGCCTTATAACTGTGGCACATATGCTGGAGAACATGCATTTATTCATGCATCACAGCCAATGCATATGTTAAGAACCAGAGGACAAATAAATCAATGTGACCACGTCAGAAATGTCTCCTTTTGCATGCTAGCGCACGGCAAGTCTGCATTTTATGTACAGTGACAAATGAGACATTGGTTTGAACTATGTTTTAGTTATTTGTGTAACCTTCATGTCAGGATTCCTTTGTAAATACAACACCAATTCCGAAATAGTTGGGACAAAGAGTAAATTGTGAATAAAATCATGTTCTATACAATAGAACACAGATAATATTTCAAATGTTGAAACAGAGAGATTTTACCGTTTTATCCGCAAAATGAGCTTATTTCAAAATTTCTGGCTGAAATAGGTCTCAGAAAAGTTGGGACACAGGCAAAAAAAGGCTGAAAAAGCGTCTAATATATAAGAGAATCAGTTGAAAGAACATTTGGCCAGTAATTAAGTTAACTGTGTAACATGATAGGCTATAAAAGGGATGTCTTAGAGAGGCTGAGTCTCTCAGAAGTAAAGATGTGCAGAGGCTAGAATAGAGGTATCTCTATTCTATCGTGAATAAGGTACTGACTGCTGTGATATGAAAGTCACTGAGTTTTGATTTTATTCACAATTAACTCTGCGTCCCAACTACTTCAGAATTGGGATTTTATTTAATTTTGTGCTTCAGGACAAAATAAGCATAAGCTACAATCCCTGTGCTTACAATGACATGTTGTATTCCTTTTGTGACTGGTAATTTTGATGAATTGATACAGATCTTCCAAACTGTGACTGAATGCAACTCTAATTCTTTTTTCATTAATGACAATGGATCACATGCTGTAATTAGACACCAGAGTATTTAACATCCACTTTGATTTATTCTTCCCAACCCTTTCAGTCTATCTGGGGATACTTTAACAAAACAAATTTGCATGTCGTGTTGAATAATTCACAATGTGTATACGACTCAGTGATGTATGAAGGAAGCTCCGCAATTAGCTGTGCTGTTTGGTTTTACTCTCTACACTGAACCTGCAAACAAACAAATTACCTCTCTTGCCATATTGGCGATGACCCTCCCTTATGTTAGAGGAGGAGGATATCAAACACGAGGCAAAAGCCGCTCAGGCTAAAGCCAAACAGAGCAGAAATCACAAGTTTAAAGGACCTTTTGTTTATTTTGTGGTGGTGGTGGGGAGGGGGATTGTGATGATTTTTACCCTTTTCCCCCTGATCCATATGGCTAATTAAACCAAATTGTGCACTGGGGGGAATTCTGCCAAGTACTCAACTAGGGTCAACTAGGTGGGATTTTTCTCATACAGAGAAAATCGGCCAAATACTGGCATTTATCACAACGCTTTACATGTCATTAAATGTTCACCTTTAACAACAAGCTGTTACTAACCCCTTAAATTGCAGTCCTTTTTTGAGCAAATTTCCTCCCAAACTAAAATGCTTACGCCTCTTGAACCACTCCGACTACTGGCATAATCATGGTCTCATTTGTAAGTTGATAATCAGTAGATTGTACTCACATTGTCAGAATTTCTGGGAGTATTAACCAAATTGAGTAATAACACTGGAAATATAAGTTTTTGTCTGCCAGAAAAGAATTTTATGCTTTTTTCTGCCCCTGTGATACTTTGACCAAGCCTCATCAGTCTAGAAAAATAATACAACCACAGCCAGATTCCTAAACAGCTGCAGGTTCAAATATTATGAATTTGAAACCAAAAATGAAAATTCAGCATATTTTTTTCTTGGTAATATTCTTGCGTGTTTCATCAAACAATTTTGGAGAGTCTACATTTCCCTGTGCTCTCTAACCATGGTTGTGTTCGCTTTTTCTATAGTTTGAGAACTTCCTTCTTTCAGGCCATTTCCCCAAACAGAGTTAAATTTTCATTCCAAAGGTTTGTACCATTCCAGTTCCGCGCTCTGATGCGTGATCATATATGCGCAATAAAGTGGCTTCCAAAACTCCTTTGTTTCATTGATAAAATCCTACCTCAGAAACCACTGAAAAAAATTCCTCCTTTTAAAATTAATACCTTGGCTATCATGAGCATGCATCTTACAGAATTTCAGACCACAAGCTGTCTGTGTAAACTAAAAGAATTTGATTTGTGTTATATTAGAGGGCTGATAAGCTAATATACTTACAGTTCTGTTAGATCAGCACATAATAGCCAGTGGGTACATTCAGTTTGTTCCTAAAGGGCTGAGTTGCAATCAGAGCCGGCGCAAGCCTCCATGGGGCCCAAACCAAAATTTGATTTTGGGACCCTCTATTTCTGCAAATAATATTGATTATTGATTATTAATACACCTATTATAAACTAACTATGCAGCTCCAGCAATGTTGTTTACATTATCCTATTGCCAGCCTGACATGTCTTTACCAGGTATGGTTTTTAATCTCAAAAAAAGGAGCACATTCAGCTACAAAAGCAGACTGGGGTTGATTTATACAACATATCAAGTGAAAAGGCACTAAGTGGGATACTGAATATCATCTCGGCCTACTAAAAGTAACAAAAATAAACCGTAGACAATGCAGTTACTGTAAAAGTGACTTCCGGTTTATTATTTCTGATTTAAAAAAAAACTGTGACAGCAATGTGCAAAAATAATTTGTAGTGCAAGAACAACAATAATGTGCAATAGCAAATGAAATCACTAAGATAAATAGAAATAACTTCAAATGTGATACGAGACCAGTTAGACACCAGGCCCAAGATGAAGGGAAAAAGGAGTTTATTAATATAAAGAAAACCAGGCACGAGGGCCAACAAAAAACTTGGCCCAAAGGGTTGCAAAAACAAACTAAGGAAAGCTTCACGGAGCTGAGAACTATAAGATCAAAAACGACAAAAAACAAAAGCCACTGGAAACTCTAGGCAGATAACCGTAAACAGAAAAGAATAAATACTACTATGTACAAGAGAGACCAAAACTGACCATGAAAAGCGCTGACAAAACTTGGACATGAAACTTGGAAAGAACTAGCGAACATGAACTTGAGCTCGTAATGAGACTAGAGACTCTGTCTGCCAGCCAACTTCCACCGCCTCCAGATAAAGGAACAGAAATCAGGACACATGAGGGGCAACACCTGGAGAAGAAACAAGAGGCAAGATCATGAGACAAGGACAGAGATTGGTTGACAAGACTTGCTCATTAAGAGAATGAGCGGCTCAGCTTAAGTACCAATGAAGTATGCAGATTGAAGGAAGCATGAATGTTTCTAGAACAGAAAAGCACAGCAAGACTTGAAATAGCAAAGCAGGAATCATGACAATAAACTCCCTGTCTAAATTAGTAGTATTAGTAATGTGCCTGTCTAAGAATTACACCCCCAGTGAATGTTAGTAAATGTTAGTAACTTAAAAACAGTTAATTGTAAATTAAGCTTAACAGCCCTGAATCCAGCACAGCACAGAAGGAAGGGGGAAATACCAAAGCCAACCAGAGCTCAGAAATGTGCAACAACGAAGGCACGGGGCGGAACGCAGACAAGCGGTGGAGTGGCTGGGCAGACCTGGCAAAAAACAGAACACGGAAAAGTAAAAACATGAACAATAAACATGAATAATGAAATACTTGATCCTGATACAAGAAACTGTAAAAACTGTGATATGAATTATGAACATGAACTATGAAACTTGGAACATGAAACTGTTAAAACCATAAGCGATACTGTCAAACAACAAAATGTACAAAAATAGTATTAAACTAGACTGCATTTCCGCAGAGAAAATGCAGAAATTAGTGTGTGTCTGCCTTGTGTGTGCGCGTGTATTCTGACTGGCAGGGCTTTTGTAAGTTTCTTTGTGCCTGAGTCTCTCATCAGCAGCACCTGCATTGTCTACCAGTGAAGACTGTTCTATAGAATCCTAATCTAGAATGTTTGTAGTAGCTTAATAACCAAACATTCTAATGACAGTTACAATCAGTTAACTCTCTCTCTCTCTCTCACAGACACACACACACACACACACACACAGGTATCATCTGACATTGTTTAAAGGACAAATTTGTCTATATCGGCCTGTTCAATCAGGGCTATCTAGTGTTACAATATTGTAACTGCGTGCATAAATTTGCAGCTCCATGTCCGTTGGCAGACAAAACCTGCACAGATACCCTGCCGAGCACCGTTGTTCTTCTCGAACACGCCAAATCCATATCTGCCGTCCAATGGCAGAACCTAGTAACTCACTTTTATTTGATTTTGAGAAAAAAGCAGAAAATGAAACAATTTGATATTCAAGCCTGGTTATTTGGGGAAGGTTGGTTTTATAGTTTTTTTATTTTTATTCTCTAGGGCAGGGGTTCCCAAACTTTTTCAAATCGGGGCCCACTTGAAAATCTAAAAAATGTCCGCGGCCCACCTTTGTCCTATAAACAGTACATAGACAAAATTATGCATTTGTAGCCGACTTGAACTGGTCAGCTACATTAAAAATATTAAACAGTCTTTGCTGATGCAGAGATGAAGATGAGGATGCTGGGGTCTCGATCAGTCAGTGTGTATTGTTCCCTATCCAAGCTTCCAAAGTCCCTATCCAAGCTTCCAAAGTCTGCAAAACAGACGGGGCAGACAATTTACATACACGGAAGTGAGGGGAAAAGTTGTCATGGCATTCCCCTATCCAAGCTTCCAAAGTCTGAGGCATAGCATACAGTAGGTTACTGTTTACATTGTGTAACAACAAGGCTACCATAGCACTTCAGATCGTATAGTATGAATTACAGTATACAAAAAGCAAATAAAATGTACAGTACCACATTAAACACATGACAGATCTCTTTTTTATAAAACAACATTACATTTAACACTTCAACACATACCTGCAAAACAGACGGGGCAGACAATTTACATACACCGAAGTGAGGGAAAAAGTTGTCATGGCATTCCTACAAAACAATGGACCCGCTAGCGCCTACTTAACTAGCAAATAATCGTCAGAATTAACGACTCTAATTTGCATATTAAACAGCAGTATTGCAACCGAAAACATTACAGAATATCTCTCCATCAAAACTAGCGAAATAACTTAAAGAAAGGTACAGTAAATACATCATATTAATCAATATCACTCGCGGAGGAATCACACGCAACTTACCCCTATCCAAGCTTCCAAAGTCTGAGGAAGCCCCCAGGTGTGCAACCCCAATTATCGCCCCATCAGAAACAATGCAACAGTGCATCTTAAAATATTTACAGCAGAGATTTTGGGAAGTTCACTACTGGAGAACGTTTTGTTATTTTTAAAACTACTACACATTCTCAGAACACTTAACAGCAGCAATAATTGTTTTTGTTAAGAAAATAAAATAATAAAATAAATAAAAAACAACCACAACAATAATTACTGTTGTTGTTTTTTATTTATTATTATTATTATTATTCAGGATTGAAATGAAAGCAGGGGGATAAAGGAAGCCCAAACTTTTAATCTGTGGTGTACACACAAGACAGAATTAATTATCGAACACAGTACGTGCTCCTGCGATTATGATCCCCGGTCATGATGACCAGAAAGCTACGTTCCGATCATAAACTATATAAGGTTCCTAAAATATTGTGAGGTCAATAACACTCAATAGGTTATTACTTTTAAATATTTTTTAAAATCGTGCAATAAATATTTTACAATAAAAATCATAAGAAATTACATTTGCAAAAATGAATCATATTTTTAATGACCTCTCACGGCCCACCTGTAGTACCACCACGGCCCACCAGGGGGCCGCGGCCCACACTTTGGGAATCGCTGCTCTAGGGATCACTAACTCAAGGACAATTTTATCCCTTAAAGGTCATTTTCTGCTTTTTTCTCAAAATCAAATAAAAGTGAGTTACTAGGTTCTGCCATTGGACGGCAGACATAATCCTAAAATGATGAATTAGATTCATATTTTAATTTGTAATGAGTATCAAAGTGGCCAATGTCAAAGTAAAAGTATACTTTTCATCTTTTAAATGTAGTAGAGTTAAAGTAAAAGTCCCAGCAAAAAAAAAAAAAACTCAATAAACTACAAATCCTCAAAATAAAATACGTACATGTACTTCGTTACTATACACCTCTGCCTGCCAGTTAAAAGAGAACTGTCTCCAGTCTTTAACTAGCTAGCTAATTTCCTATTAAGAGCTACACGCAACCAGTTGCATCAAAATGTTAAGGATATTTAGGGACTTTCCTAACTTGAGGAAACTTACTTTACCAAGACATGCAAACGTATGTTTATCATGGGGTTTTTTCTCCTCTTCCTCTTTCTTTTCTCTGTTCCTGAAGGATCTGTATTTTTTCTGACATTGTTTAGCTTTCGCCCAGCTGCTCCTTGGATGGGTGGTGTGCCTGCATAACAGGATGCACAAATTACCGGTGCACCGGAACTTTGACATTTAATGCGAGAGGCAGTATGAATCACTAGGCCTACATCAGCAGTACTCTGTAAACATAAAATTTTGTTCTTGCACGATAAAATACCTTTGATCACAAAGGAATCATCACTCGCACATGTAAAAAAAAAAAAAAAAATCATTAATTAAAAAAATATATAAATTAAACAAAATATTTGTTTATTTCTCTTGGGGGCCCCCTAGTGGTTGCGGGGCCCTAAGCACTTGCTTAGTTGGCTTATGCCTTGGGCCGGCTCTGGTTGCAATCTAAAGCACTGCATCATAACTAGAAAAGCTAATTATATCTAATTTTACAAAGATGCGCAGGTACTGCCTCAAAGGCAAAATCGATTTAGTGACATTTGTCCATGCTTGTTTGTTTTCGGATTAAAAGCTAAAACAGTTTTCTTTTTTTTTATCTCTAGGCCGCTACCAAGGTACGATCATCAATTTCAACATATTTTGACAAAACTGAACAATGCTATACAACTGAACCTCTGGGACTGCATCGTCAGATTGAGGGTTGTTATGGCACAATTTTAAATATTATTTTTACTATCTTATTTGCATCATAAAATGGATGATGGAGTTAGAATTGAGTCCTGAAAGTTTTGAGTGATGTATAGTTTTACAACTTAGCTCAATATTTCACAGTACAGAAATGCAATTATGTTGAGCAGCCCACTCTCGGGCCAACAAGAGGATTAAGGAAAATTACACCACGTAAACATCCATTTATGCTCACTGTATTCAAAAACAAAGTGATTGTAGAAGAACTGTGGCAAAGATTTCAATGGCTGTAATTGGTTTTAAAGAACAACTTCACTTCTCATTCTAAAATTAAAGTGTGCAGAGAAATGAAAGTTATTTGATTGGGTAGGGGTCACGTTATGAATGTGAGGTTCTCATAACAGCCTGTATAATCTCATTTTTTTCACGATTGTAATTGGCATTTTTTTTATATTGGTCAAACATTAGGTATTTACCAACAGACTTGGATGACATGGCTTTCTGCTGCATGCTAGCCATTTGCTATTCACCAAAGAGAGCCTATTAAGGGATAATCTGTGGGCATTTTGGGAACGAAAGGTTTCAGCAGCACTGAGGCTTGGCACTGGAATTGGTTCAAATAATTTTTTAATTTGAATGACAGTCACCGATGCAATGCTAAAAGGCCCATTATCACTTACCGTGATGCACCGCACATTGTTTATTGTGATACGTGATCACTGACCAGAATGCAAAGCTTGTCAGTTTGAAGCTCTCCCTGGAGCCTCATCAAATACTGGTCTGTGAACTGCAAATCTAAGGACACCTTATGTTACATACTAAAACATGATCAATATAAATCTCAAGGAGAGTATTTTTAACTTACAACTGGAAGTTAATCTCCGTCTTTTCAGGCCAATAATATCGCCACCAGACGTTGACTGTGGAGTAGACAGGGTGTTTGGACTGTGATGGAGAGCTCCGGAAATTCACAGTTCGTATTGCCCCTTTCTACAGAGAGTACACTATCTAGGCACTGAGAACTTAGAAAACGCACAGGTAGTTTATTAAAAAAGACTGTTTATGTAGAGAGTACCTTGAGGTAGTTTCCAGTCGTCTCCATCTTGAAAGTCACAATAAGCCAATTGATGAACACGAACGAATAGATTGCAATCTGTTCCCTTTCCCTCCTATTTGTTCGTGCTCGTCAATCGATTAATATTCCTTTTGGCTTTGTTGAATAAGTAGTAAGCAATGAAAAATGACATGCCAGTCATTATACGAAAATATTTGCGCGCCTGCTAGGTGTAATGCATTGTCCTTTCCCTCATTTGTTTTGCATATTTCAGTTTCGCAAGTGAATTCATTCAGATAATTTCTTGTCATGTGATCTATACGTATGATTGGATGCCAACAAAGGTAGAAAATTCGGGTTCAGAAAGTGAAAGTCTTCTCCAGTATTTTGTTCTGATCACCTGGATTTGCTGATTACATATGCTAATCACAGCCAGGAAAAATTGTCAAATTGTTGAGTTGTTGAGGAAAGCATGGCCAACTTTTTACTTTTTCAACCGTTTATTTACTTTTAATTTTACTTTTCCATATGCTACTACATGAATTAATTGGTATTCAATTTCTTAAGATCACGCTGAATTGGTCTGCAGCTCCCAGACGCGCAGCATTAATTGGATTTCAGAGTGTTTTATTATTATAATTCAAAGAGCTAGGTGGAGGTATGGCCAAAACACTTACAAACCAGCCTATGTCATTTGATTTATCTTGACATTGGCATGAGTATTTAGCATTTCAATACATGCTAAACTAAGCCTCAGAATTGGTGCTGGGGTCTCAATTTTGCCATCTACTGGCCTTTGTTGCTTGCATACAGAGAAACAAAGCCTTAATTGGACCAATAAATACTAAATGTGAAGTGGCTAGATCTGTTTCTTTACAATCATATGAGATGTTACATGCCCACTTTCAGAAGATACAGTATTTCAGTTCTTGAATTTTGAGTAATCGAATGCATGCAACACTGGCCTCAGTTTCATCAGTCTCGCTGCTGACCACTGTTGTTCATAAACCAATGAGGGCCTGGTTCTCTGTTAGGCTGAGATAGCTGTCTGAGACATGTTCTCCACAGTTCACATGAAATGGATTGGTACAGCAACTACTGCAGCTCTGAACATATCACTACCTACACTGAAATCTATGTACTGTAGGACATTTCCTGCGTATCAATGCTACATTTTCACCACTAAGGAAACACTCCCTTCTTTTCAAACTCAGTATGCTGTAGTGTGGGTCAGGACCACAGGCCGAGTCATCAAACTATTATTTCATCTACAGTATTTGAATACTGAAATTAATGATTCAAATGAGTTGGCTGATGGAAATTATAGAAAAAAAAAATCTTAGTAGAACTATGCAAAATATACAAGTAAACTGAAATAACCACTCACAGCTTGAAAATTATGGGCAGTTCTAATTCTCATCTTTTAACTGAGAGAAACATTCATGAACTTTTTTTCTGTTGGTCTGATACAGTAAAATTCAGTCCTTGTCGCAATATGTGGTTGTTTTTTTTGTTTTTTTTTCTTCGCCAGAGCTTTGCCTCTGATGTTTGAATTTTTCCAGTAAAAAATTTATAAGCAGGGTGCCTGGATGGAGCATGCCTGCATAGCCAATGGTGGAGTTTTACAAAACTGAAGAAGTTCAACCCCCCCCCCCCCCCGAAGACCTCTACACCAAGCTCTCATGCAAGAGATAAAAAATTTTAAAAAATTCAGGATAATGCTTGCCTGTTTCATTTTTGACAGAAATAAAGATTTTTTTTTTGCTGCAAACACATGACATTACCAAAAATATTTGTAATATATTGTCCCATGTAATGATTTGTCATGATTAAGTTTTTGATCTTTTAGTCATGATTATTTTACTCTGACTTCTTTTACTTTGTCAAGGCTGGCACACATTACAGGATTCTTCAAACCTTCACAGATTTAGAGACCACACAAAACTCGATCATAACAAAAGACAGATCGCAAAGATCTCTCTCTTCTGATCTTATAGTGTGTGGTGTGAACTACAGAGCGCACCACCCACTAACCGATTCTTCAGCAGAATATCAGGTTCTTCACCCTCAATATTCCAAATCTCGCTTAGTCAAACATGTTTTTTGTTTGTTTTTACTTCCTCTTCCGTGAGTCAGCTGACTCAGCTCGCGTCTTGACTGGCTTTTGTTCTGGTACATGTGACATCACACACTGTGCGTGCTTGGCTCCTCTCGGAGCACCCCACACACTGCTAGTCGCAAATATTAAACATGTTCATTATTAAGGTTCTCTCCCTCCGAGGCCTTCAGAGTGGATCGGACCGGACAAAATCACTCATAACACACCCCACGCCACAGGAAAATCAGACACGATGTCGTTTGCAAACATCAGACAATCGGGCCTTTGCTGGCTTTGATCGGAAGGAGGAGATCGGGACAAAAATCGGCCCCGATTATCCTGTAGTGTGTACCAGGCATTACTCAAAGCGAGTGTCTGTTTTTATCATTCACATGCATGGTTTGTCCATTTAAATGCCAGTTCACAGACGACAGGTTTCTTTATGCACTTCTTTATTCACAACACTTCAGAATACCAAAGTGTCTAAAGTCATGAAAAAAGTATTGTAAAAATTCTAAGAGAAAAAATACTTTTTTCAATTGAAGCAATGCCACCGGACAGAATATTTTTGAACTCTCTGACTTATATGGTGAGGGCTTATGAGAGGGCACCACTACATTGGTTCTGGAGCCAATAATGTTGCCGCAGATTGAAGGGCAAAGACATTTAGCCATTTACATTTTTGGCTTTCATTGCAGTGGTCATTAATTGCGCAAAAGAAACTGAATCTAAGACGGAAAGAATTAGGATGGTGGTCCATGCAGGGAGGGAAATTCTTGGAATTGGAAGTGAAGGGAGAAATCCAAGAAATTTTAGAATAAGGTTTTGGCAAGAGCCAAATGCAAATTAATTAGTTGCGTAGGCAACAGTCATGTTTCGAAGAAGTGAGGCGCTTGGGAAATAGAAAAAAAATTGAAGCACCTATTACTAAAACCCCATAAGTCACACTTCACTTGACTTGACTTGTGGGGTTTCAGTAATCAGTGCTTCAATTGTTGAAAGAGAGACCTGTAGATTAGTTTTTTTTTTTTTTTTGTGTATTGCGATAGTCACTCTAGACCTTAGTGTCACCATAGTGCGTGGAGGTAATGCACCTTAACATTGGTTTGCCAACCCTGAAAATCCTAAAAAGAAAAAGAGGAGCAGCTCTCTGCTCATTCCTTTCCACTGCTTTGAGTCATTTTGCGATATTTTTGGCACTCGGCTAGTGTGGGCTTTTTATTTTCTCTGGGCACGTGCACGAAGTGCAGCTTAGCAGATGAGGCTTGAATTAGCGTCAGTTGGAGCCAGTTTATTTCACTTGATGTAACGGGTTGAGGCTAGATAGGGAGTTGGTGCTAATTCAAGCCTCAAGATTATGCCTTAGTCTGGATGTTATGAGCTACGATGATGAAATACCCCCCTGGCCGTTCCCTCTTAAAAAAATGAAAACTTAGTGAAAGGTTGAGTAAATGTGTTCTGCCATGAATGAAGGCAGGTGACTCACAAATGTTTTCATTGAATTGCTCAAAGATTTACACAAAAACGCACAAGCAGTTTTTTGAAAAAAAAAAAAAAAAAAAACGGTATGTACTTTTGTACAAAAATTAAGAATGCTTGTTATGGAATTCTGAAATGGACAGTATTTTTGAGTGGTATTTGGCCCATTGGATGCTACCTAGCCTCTTTTACAAGGTTATTTGAAAATTTGATTTCCTTTTTTTTTGTCTGAGCATCAAACCTTTAAGTTGCATTAATTGTTGATTTAGTAAAAATAATAATAACAAGAAGAAGAAGAAGAAGAAATGAAGACATCTTAGCATATTTCTGACTGAAACCTGGATATATATATGATAGACTGATAAGTATCTATATTAAGTAAGGAAAAATATCAAGTTTGTACCACTAGCTGGTGAGTATCCAAAATAAAAGCTCACCATGTGTCATAATATAATGCATGTGATTATGTTTGCTTCAAATAGCAACTGTTAAATACACATTATCGTAAATGCAATTACTTTCAATGAAAATTGCTGGCAGCCGGACAGTTCTTGCTGGCTGTGGCATCAACACAAGGATTTATTGACGAAACAGTTAGTAACCATTTGTCTGGGACTATGTGCAGCACTGTTTGTGTTTTTACATCAAAGTAAAATGAAGCAGTTTATCTCCACACTGAATTGAGGCCAACGGGTTCGTATTTTTTCAGCTATTTCTTCTAAATACACTTTCAATAAGTTCCGCTTCACAACTCATTTTCTTTTTTTGGGGGGGGGGCTGGAGGGGACTAATGGATTGATGCATTTAGTAATGGACTGACTGACTGACTGACTTACTTACTGACTGATTGATTGATTGATTGTGAAGGTAATATTCGTCCTGGCTTTTAAAAAGACACTGTACATCAAAGAAAGTTTATTCCATTAAAACTGAGACAAGTTCCTGGACTCGACACATAATTATAGTACAATTTCACTGAGATTGATTAAATACAGCAGGATTATGAAATTATTCCCACTTTGACAAAACCTATGAAACAATAGATGTTCTTACCCACAGTGACTTATTTGAGAAAATACTTCATGCCTACGAACTCTATACACAAACCTCCACTATTTTAAGAACTACAGTTTCTCTCCTGTAAAAGTTATTGATGATAATTTTTTTGAATTGCATTTTTTCGTTTTGTGTTTTTTAGCTTTTTAAAATATTGTTGTTTTGGGTTCCATCAACCAAACAAATAAATCATGATAGAGTAAGCAGTTGTCAGTAATGCCTCATGTCGGCAGACAAGTCCAATCCCCTAAAATAGATCTGTTCCACAGTCAACAACAAGCAACATGAATAACAATTTGCGAAAACAAATTAACTCTTTACTCTTCTCTGTGGCTAATACAAGTAAGTCAATAAACACCCTGTTCCTTCAGTGCTGATTTCCAGGGAAAGTAATTCCACACCTCCATTTGCAAATATCAAATTATCCCCTCTCTTTCCTTATGAGTAAAATTTCCTTTCTGAACGTGCTCTCATTTTGCTGGGATCTGAGAGGCGGGTAAAATCCAATCTTACGCAGTCAATATCAACACTCAGTGAAAAATAAATGAATACATTTTGAATCCCCAGAGCACAGGTTGGTTTTCACTTGCACAGAAGCAAAATTGTGTTTGGGGATGATGCTTTCTTTGAATTTTATTTGGAATTTCTCACTTTTTGCTGAGGTGAGCCTAGAGCCAATTTGTAGAGATCAGAAGTTGGCCACGCATTATTTGCGAAGTACTACATGGAGAAGTAAAACACTTTTTTTTAAATTTCAAACGTATTATTGGTCTGTTTCAAATGATGGTAGCTTTATCAGGCAGTATAACATTAGATTAATGACATTTAATGACGAAAGACTGGTACAAATGGAAAGTAACCAGTAAAATATCTAAGCACCACCACAAGGGGTTCCTCAAAGCCCCCCCTGGTCATGCTAAATTGCTTGAGTGCAAAAATATCCATGAGATGTACAACTAAATTTCTGTTAAATACACGGCTGTAATTTTTACAAATAAACAATCATTTGCCAGATGCAGCTGTGTAAAAACATTCTCATTAGTTTACAGTAAGATTTTTATTTAACCTCCTGTATATAACACCATTTGCAATCATTAATAAGTTCTAATGTTTTTGAAGCTAAAACATACTTTTATTCTCAATTATTGCATGAAATAGATAACGAGTACAGTCAAAGTGTTGATAACATTACAAATTAATTATTGCTTGAGAGAATTGTTTTCTTAATTTAGTTTTAGCATTCCAAAAATGCCATGTCAACCCACCCTTGTGTTATTGTGCTATTTTATGTTTCTAAGCTAGGGATCATCTTTATGTTGAATACATTCAATAAATTGTTTTGAGACACGAAAGGTGTTTTTTAGGGATGATATATATCCTTGGATGTTCACAGGGAAGTTTATTCTGCTGCAAAGAAGTATTTACCTTCTTCCCAGTTTGTTTTATTTTTGCATTGTCACACCTAAATGTTTCAGATCATCAAATTTATTTTTATATTATACAACGATAATCACAGTAAATAGATAATGCAGTTTACATGTCAATTTAATTCATTGTAGAACCCTACCAGGCCTAAGAGAAGTCCCCCCTTAATTATTAAATCAATCAATTAAAATAATTAAATTAAAAACGGGATTTAATTTCACTAAACACCCCCAGGTATGATTACTGCCAGTCCTCTTGAATCTTTCATCATTTAATTAGGCTCCGGCAATGTGAAGCAGGCTAAACGCTGCATGTGAAGCTGCCGTCCAAAGAAATTCAAAAAAAGACGAGAAACTAAGTCATCAACTTCTATTAGTCTGGAAAGGGTTGCAAAGTTTTTTCCAAGACTCTGGGACTCCAGCAAACCATGGCAAGAGCCATTGTCCAACTTGGAATGGTAGTGAAACTTCCCAGGTGTGGCCAGCCAACCAAATTCTTCAAAGAGCGCATCAATGACTCTGCCAGAAGGTCACAAAAGAAACCAGACTAACATCTACAGAACTGCAGGCCTCACTGGCCTCAGTCAAGGACTGTATTTGCGATTCCACACTCAGTAAGAGACTGGGCAGAAAATGCGACGCCATCAGGCTGCCGCCATCATGTTGGACTGTCTGGTGTTCGTATTGTGTTTAGTTTATTAGTTTATTTTAAAGGGGACAGTATACATTAATGAAAACATTATAAAAACAAATGTAAATGTACCCGAGTTGGCTAAAAGCTCATTTTTATCCGTAGTCCCTCTGCCTGATGTTAAAAGGCATCCTATTCAAAGCAGGTAACAATAAAATACCACATATAAACAAGATACACATTATATACACAATTAAAAACGATAACAACATGCTCTTATATAGTCTAATAAAATTTATGTCAATGTTCACATTTTTGATTATTAACAAGCCATTTCTTGGCATTGTGCTTAAAGGAATTGTATGCGGGGGAATCTCTGATAATTAGTGGAACCGAATTCCATTGGTGTGATGCTCTAAAGGAAATTGGACTGAAGGTGGATTTTCATAAGGGGATTATGCAGTCACCCCTTGTTGCACCTCTAGTAGCCCTGTTGACAGATGATCGGAAGTTTATGAAACCAGATAAAGGAGGAGGAGCTGAACCATGCAAGATGTTTTTGTACATGATTTGGTTTCCCGAGCTCAGCAGTTTATGCTTATTCAAAGTATGACAATGATGAAATCTGTATGGTTTCTTGTCTAATATTTTAATTGCTTGCTTATATAATGATTCTATTTCTTTCATACTTGTGGTGTTTGCAGTAGACCAACTTGTCAGACAGTATGTGATATGGGAGAGAACCATCGGAGAACAATATACCCTGGCTGCTTCAAAAGAAAGGAAGTCCCTGATGTATCTGAAGTTTGATAGGCTGAATTTAACTTTATTCCTGGCTTTCTTAATGTGAGTTTTGAAGCTGAGATTTGAATGTATATGCAGACCTAGGTATTTGTAGACTGAAAACATCGGGTTTCACATTTGTGTTTTTTTAGAGGAGTTAAGTTGTAGACAAGACAGTTTAAGCCAATCTGTGATCAATAACATAGCATCGGTTAATTTTGTTGTTGCCTCTTCTGGTGTTTTTCCATGACTGAGGATAACTGCGTCATCAGCATGCATTATTATATCACAGTTGTCACATACAGATGGCAGATCATTAATGTACATGCTGAACAGTATTGGTCCAAGAACTGAGCCCTGTGGCACACCGGTTGATAATTGCAGAGGGTTAGAGTTATGATTTTCCATTCTAACCAGTTGAGAGCGAGAAGACAGATAGGATTTTAGGAGATTGATGATGAATTGTGGGATGCTGTGTTAGCTTCACACCAGATAAAATGGTAACTATGCCTGCTAAAAGTTTCCTTTTTGACTGTTCGGTCTACAAACTATTATTCTAAGTGTCTTGGGGGTCATCAAGATTTTTTTTTTGGTTGACAAATGTGAGACAAGCTTTTGTGTTCTTTTTAGTCAGCAGTGGTTTTTGCCTTGCAGCTCTCCTGTGCACGCCATTTTTGTCCATTCTTTGTCTTATCATGGAATCATGAATACTGACGTAACTGAGGAAAGTGAGGTCTGCCATTCTTCAGATGTTACTCTGCGATCTTTTCTGACCTCCAGGATGAGTCATCAATACACCCTTGGAGGAATTTTGGTGGCCAGCCACGCCTGGGAAGGTTTACCACTGTTCCAAATCATCTCCATTGGTAGATAATGGCTATTACTGAGGCTTGCTGGAGTCCCAGAGCCTTAGGAATGGCTTTGTCAGGTTGATAGATGTCAACAACTTTGTTTCTTATCTGTTCTGTAATTTTGTAAGATCGCAGCATTATTTGCTGTTGTTAGGTTTGGATTGCTTTTTTCCTCCAATAAATCATATCGTTTTAAAAACAGCTTTTTCTGCTTACTGGGATTATCTTTGTCAAATCTTCAAATTAATTTCACGATCTGAGACATAAGTGTGACAAATATGGATAAGTAGAGGAAAGCAGGAAGGGGCAAATACTTTTTCACAACATGGTCGTCAGGCCCTGGCATCCAAGGAAGGTAAAAAGGGCACCAGGGCAAGCAGTAGAGATGAGGACCTAGTTGCAGAGACGTGGAGTTTATAGAAAACAATGAGGGAGCAAACCAAACTGTAATGGCCGGTAGAATTCAAAGGCCAGTTGCAGCGACAAGAGGGAAATGAGCTGCATGGACACAATACAAACATAGAGAATAATACAGCTTGCGCTTCCAAAGGACGTATAAAAGTCCGAAACACGTAAGCAAAACGAGAAAGAAAACGAGAAGATAGAAAGTCAAACAAATCCTAGCCTGCGTTGCCGGCGGTCAGTGGCTGGTGGGAGAAAGGAGAGGAAAGACCGCCTGCACGATAACGTAGGGATTTGGAGTAGCCGCCCACTTCCTTGCGCAATGAGCAGCGACGGACCACCCCTTTTTTAAACCAATGAAACTCGAGTGTAATTTGAGAGCACAAGTGATGCGTTGAGATGAAATCATGTAGTAAATGATTGATTGCCTGTAGTTGTTCATTCTTTTAGAGTAATCTTTCAGTCGTGAATTTGATGATATTCAATCGATTTCTTTATCAAAGCGTCGTTCAATACATTCGCCATTTTTGTTCTAGCAGTTTACGGCGAAACCATGCCTTGCGTTACATTCGATGACTGCTCAATTTTGATTGACACCTCTTAAGCCAATCAGTAATTCCCGTTCACTGGTGAACGGACAACTCAAAATCCCTACGTTATCGTGCAGGCGGTCTTTCCTCTCCTTTCTCCCACCAGCCACAGACCGCCGGCAACGCAGGCTAAACAAATCCTGACTACAGATATCTTCGGATATAATGCGGAGCTACAAACAGACACTCAAGCAAAGAGGCGTGGCGAACATCTGGCTTATATAGAGTCTGGGGAAGTGCCACCCCAGTTCAATCAACCAGCAGGTAAAGAATCCATTGAACAGGAATTCGATATTGTCCCGGGAAAAGAGCCACAAAGAAATGTCCAAAACACACGCACACCTCACAAACCATGACACATTGTTAAAACTGGAAATAATTTGTTTACCTGTTTTTTCCAAATACAATATTTGACAATAATACACAAATATCCAGAACCATGACACAACCCCCCCCTTTCCTATCACGTTTCCTAGTCTGCTGGACACACTGGAGATTCCTGTGACCCATCCAAACCACAAATGGATGTTCAGCCCCCTCCAACCAATGGCGTCACTCTACTAAAGCTAATTTAACAGCTAACAACTCCCAGTCACCAATACAGTAACTCCTGAAAAGCAGACTCCGCTCTTGGAGACCAAGCAAATGACGAGGAGGAATTCCTCTTAGAAACGCAATTATAGGAGTGGCAACAGCACTAAATTTGCAAATAAACTTCCTATAAAAATTTCCAAAGCCCAAAAATCGTTGAACCTCCTTAACATTCTGAGGGGCCGGCCAATTCCTAACAATTCCTGCCATCTTGTCCGGGAATGGTTTGATCTCACCATTGTAATCACGATACAGAGGCAAAGACAAAGCTCGTTGTTTACCAAAATCCTCCCGAGATCAACATGATCATCTGGAATGTGGGAGATAAACCAGGGTTCAGCGCGGCTCCTTCACACCAATCTTGTTCAGAACCCGACGCCTCCCCCATGGGTCGAAATTCGGGGCGACTTGCCAGAATCTCACTATAGTCAGAGCCCCACTGGACGATTGGGTTATTTTTACGGCCCCAAAAGATCTGTGGTCTATGCATAAGCAACCACGAATGACCTAAAACCACGGGACATACTAGGGAATTGATTAAGAAAAAACAAATTTTCTCTGAATGACCACCTAAAGGGATAAACATAGTCAAAAAATCAGAGAATAGAGACCTCCCAGCGGTCGACCATCCAAAGCTTAGATCAAGTGCAAATGTGAGAGAGAGCGGATTGGAATGGAATGTTTTCTAGCCCACTCAGCATCCATAAAACAATCAACAGCCCCCGAATCCAAAAAGGCTTTAACCCATTTTTTCCCCATAGTCAACTTTACTGAAATAAGAGCTCGAACAGGAGATTGGGTTTGTCCCTCTAGCGCCCCCCCTACTGCCAGAGGGGCTTTCCCTCTCCCTTTCTCCTCGGGGCAACTTGGACGGATATGTCCCAGTTCACTGCTATGATGACAAATTATTTGTCTGTGAACAGGCTTACGAGCCCGGCTCTCATATGAGCCATCAACCTACATCAGCACACTAGAACTGGACATTTCAGTGGGCGAAGTTGGGGCTGTATGCGTGTTGTAAGGAACATTAACCCTGTTGCTATCAAGAGCCAATGCAGTACTTTTCTCCTTCCACATGCGATTATCAACTCGCACCGCAGTACAAACCAACGAATCTGAAGAAACACAAGGCTCTTATTTAGCCAGAGCGTCCTTAACCTCCTCAGCCAAAGCCTGAACAAACACTGTCATAAGAGGTGCTTCTGCCCACCCTGTCTCTGTGGCTAAGGGGCGAAACGAGATAGAGAAATAGCGATGCTATCAGAGCCCTGCTTCAAATGCATTAGACGAGTAGCTGCGTCCTGACCAGATACATCCTGATGAAAAACATTAATCATTTCTCTCACGAGCGTCTCCACTGAATTTACTACCAGCGATCTAGCTCGAATGATTGGCCCCACCCAAGTGAGGGCTGTGCCGGTCAACAGTGATAAAATAAATGAAACCGGTGATTTTTTATTCGAGAACCGTGAGGGTTGCGATTTAAAAAATATTTCACATTGAGCGATGAAATCTTTAAATTTTCCTGCTTCGCCTCCATATCTTGGGGGTAACTGGAGTTTAGGCTCTCAGGGAAGGTGTACTGATTGTGCTTGTGGAACATTTTGTGTAATCTGAGCAAACAATGCTCTAATACTCTAGGAGAGACTTATTAAAAGGCCTTTTCTGTCTCTTCATAGCCTGCTTCTGAAGGCGGATTCTCTCTGTCAGCTCCGCCTGCCGACTGTCCAACCTAGAAAGACCCTGGCCATACGCAGTAAGGACAGACTGCTGATCAGCAACAATACTCTCTAGCTTAGCCGCTGCTGGTGACTCCATGTCTGCCTAGAGCGTCCTGAAATGGGCGGTAGAATTCGGAGGCCAGTTGCAGCAACAGGAGGGAAATGAACAGCACGGACAAAATACAAACACAGAGAATAAGACAGACCATCGGAAAGAGCTTGTGCTTCCAGAGGACGTATAATAGTCCGAAACACGGAAGCCAAGCAAGAAAGAAAAAAAGGGAGAAGAACTCCAATAATAACGAGAAAATAGAAAGTCAAACAAATCCTGACTACAGATATCTTTGGCTATAATGCGTAGCCACAA
Organism: Gymnothorax reevesii; assembly: GCA_029721435.1. Classification (NCBI taxonomy): domain Eukaryota; kingdom Metazoa; phylum Chordata; class Actinopteri; order Anguilliformes; family Muraenidae; genus Gymnothorax; species Gymnothorax reevesii. The sequence goes on from CM056586.1 coordinate 7,282,877, forward strand.
ACAGACACACGGGCAAAGAGGTGTGGTGAACATATGGCTTATACAGTCTCGGGAAGCGCCGCTGAGTTAAGAATCCATTTGAACAGGAATTTGATATCGTCCCGGGACGAGAGCCACAAAGAAAAGTCTAAAACACATGCACAAACATCCAGAACCATGACACAAACAAATACAAAACATCAGGATAACTTTAAGGGGAGTGCACCTTGTGGTTAAAGTGGGATTTGACAGGTGGGGACACCTTGAAATTAGGTGTCGCGGCGCAGTGGGGGAAAATGACACAAAGGATTGGAAATAACTGTATTCGCTTTATAACTATGACATCGAATTTTCGTATTCACATAATCAGGAAGTGGGCAGAACATGAGAAAAGCAGTGATGGATTTGGCTGAAAACTTACAGAAAAATGAGAAGTATGACAGTGAAGATATTCTTCTGTTACAGTATTCTACATTTCCTAAAACAGTAAATCAAAACTATTACATAATTACCAAAATTAACAAGTAACAGAAACAGAAACGCATGTATTTGCGTCTTTGCGTTGACTTTGAATGTATTGTGTCCTGTGAAAAATTTGTTTTGCGTCCAATGTGAAAGTAGCTTCAGTCAAATAAATATTTCAGTTCAAACTAAGGTGGTTGAACGCAGTACCGGCCCACTTTAACCCTTGAGTGCACCTAACACAAAAGGGGAATCAACTAGGGAGAAACTAAGCTATCAATACTTAAGGGAATCTAGTTAACAGAAAGGTAACAGGTGAACATAATTAAGGTCAAGAGAAACTTTGATAATTGATTGAATGGTGCAGGGCAGGTTGCTAGACAAAGGAATGCCAGACAGGAGGGACATTGGAATGGTAAATATACTGATAGTTAATAAAAATACATCACTTCTATTGCTGGTAAAATTTATACCCCTGATGAGCATGAACAAGTTTATGAGTCCGGATATATCCACTGTGTCGATGGTCAATGGCCTGACCACTAAGGTGATTGCATTTCACGCTTCAGCAGTTGTACGATCAGCAGTTACATAATAAGCCCGTTGTTCTGAATTGGACTGAAGGTCAAAACGCACGGATCCGCCAGGTTGTGACGAACAAAGTCCAACGAAAGCAGTACCCAAAAACAGTTTCACCTGAGACATGAAATTGGCTTTGCTGTGATTATCACATTAACAACGTCACTGTTATTGCTGTCATATCGTTCCAACAGGATAACACATGTATGCATGCTGTGCGTTTCACTACTGCGCACCTGGGGGCTGAAAATGTGAATGTGATGCCCTGGCCTGCATATTCCCCAGATCTCAACCCCACTGAGCATGAGTGGGGCATCATGAAATGCCAAGCGATACGCAGTCCATGTCCGCTCAACAGAAACCAGTTGATCCAGGCATTGCTAGAATTGTGGGAACTTGTCCCGTGACAGAGCCCGTGACGACTTGTGGCCAGTATGTGGTATAGATGCACCTCCCGCATCAATGCTGCTGGTGGACACACTCAGTATTGAAGCCTGCAAGAGTCATCTTCCTTTGCCTGTTGGGTCACAAATGATCATATCATGAACAGTGACCATGCTCTTCTGATTTTGTCTAACGATGATCTGAATTGCTTGTGTAATGTCTATTGCAGCATTTAACCACATGGTATGTCACTACCTGGGGAATGAGAGAAATAATATTTCTGACATTAGGTGATGCGTTTTTATTGACTATCAGTGTATATCTTGTTAAATAAAAAATGTGCAAAGACTTGTGATTTGAACAAATGAAGGTGAACTATAAAACCACAAAAAAAAAATTAAGCAAACAAAAATGTTTGCTGAATCTTATGGGAAAGTGGCGGAGCTTTGTGAAAAGGTAAGGGAGAGCGGAAGTAGGTATAAACCACAAGCAATGCACAAATGGATTAGAAGCAATATGGCATAGTTGATTTATGCTAATGTTCCTGCTCCATAAAAATGCATATCAGTCTAGCGCAATTAAGACCTTTATTTCACTTGTGAAGCAGTTTTCATACAACAGCGTCGGTGACATAAATATTACGCTAATTAAAGTAGTGGTGTCACCCATGAAGATATCTTAAACATTCTTTGTCACTGAATTACGCCAAACTAATGGGCTGACGTGTAACTGGAAGACTTCAGAATGCTAATTTTGTGGGCAAATTGCAGGTAGATGGCAGGCAAATATGAGGCATCCCCATCTTTCAGGTGGATGCACGGGTATGTCAAATAGTAGACTGTTGCTGGATATCTCAGATCCAGACTGTTAAATGTATCTTTAAACAGTGACTAAGAGCTCTGTTTTATCTTGCAGAAGTGCACAAACAATTTCAGCAACATGAAAGCCAAGGAGATAAGAGTAAACGATGTGAATGGATAGGCAGGGAGGAGTTGGACGTAGCAAGAGCTGCCATTTCAGCTTTGCCACCGAAAGCAGCTAAAATGCTGAGTGTTATTGGAAACACAAGTGTGCTTTGGCCTTTGAAAAATAGGGCAGGACAGGCCTGGAGGTGGGGACCTGACCATTTTAAACATGATTTAAATAAAAAAACAAATTGTTCATCACCAGGTCTGCAGATCGGAGTTTCTTCTCCAAAAACCAGAAAGGTAAGGTTTTTAGGACAATCCAGGGGTGAGATCCAAGATGACGAAAAGCCAGCCCAGATAGCAAAAAGTGATTGAATCAATTGAATTGTGATATTGGTCAGGCTGGATTGCAATCAACTTTGATGTGCTCGCTATGATCAACATGGAAATCACGCTGAATTTCAAATCAATTCTGACAATGAATCAACCTTGATTCCACTAGGCCTACACAGTTGCAATCAAAATTATTCAACTTCCATGGCAAATTCGGTTTAATATCAAAATTTACAAACTTTCAGCTGTTTGTGATAAACAGATTAAACAAAGAACATTTTAAATAGCTCAACACAACTAATATTACAAGTGGTTTCTCCAAATTTAACACAAATTCCATTTTTAATGACTTCTGCACTTTAAAAAATATTCAACCCCCCGAATAGAATCCCTCATAAGAGCATATTTGCAAATCAGGTGTCGTCTCAAGCACACCTAATGCAGCCAATCAAGAGCTTAATTAGTTGCATCAGGTTTGCTTGAGACAGAACACATCAAATACTTGCACTCACTAGGGGTTTGTTGACTGACATTTGATTGCATATTAGAAATATGGCTGTGAAAAGTATTGTCCAAAAAGCTAATAGAGGAGATCATTGCCTGACACAAACAAGGAAAAGGATACAAAAAGGTAGCACAGGCACTGAATGTTCATAGACAAACAGTCAGAAGCATATCCCATATAGCAAATGATTGAATCAACATTGAGATATTGTCAGGCTGAAGATTGCAATCAACACTCATGTCAGATAATGAAAAAAACATTGACAGTGCTCACCATGATCAACATGGAAATAACGTTGAATTTCTTATCAATTCTGAAAATTAATCAACTTTGATTCAACTATGATATGATCAACACTGAAGGAAGTAGATTTGCATCAGCATTGATTCAACTATATATGCATTGCATTACACATTGAAACAATGTTATTACTAAAAGGCCATTTCAACACTTTTCAACCCTCCCCTGCATGTACTTTACTTTACTTTACATTACTCTATTTATAGTATAGTTCAAGGAGCATGCCAAAATAGTCTACTAGTCCGTGATATCACTGCCATATTCCTGAAAGACCCCACTTTACAGGGACATGTCTTGGGGGAGCCCATACTTTATTATAATGATTTCATAGGTCAATAATTGAAAATGTGTTGTGAGCTTGTAGATTGGCCATTTCCATTTTTTTTAAGAAACCAAGGTTGAGAACAGCTGCTTTACTGCATGATCTATTAACAAAAAAAATAATAAAAAAATAAAACAGACCATTATTCATTTTGTTTTTTTTTATAAAAGATTCAAAAGAAATAACACTTTTGTATTTGTGAATTGAAATGATTTCAATTCATTGTAGGGCTTTTCAACATTGAAAAATCATCATCTATACTACATTGATTCAGCAACAGGTTTTCAAAGGTTGAAATGGTAACTGTAATTAAACATTGAATCAACATAGATTTCTCATCCTCAACCAAAAATAATCACTCTGACCAAAATCCAACATTGATTTAATGTCTTTTGCTATCTGGGAGGCCACCATTTATTCAGGGAGGGAGAGAATGAGATGCATGCTGTCTGTGCCGAGAGCACTTCATTCTCTGTCCTTCTTTATTTTTTAAGTGACCAAGTCCCCCCATGAGATGGCAAGGATTTTTTTCCCTATCATAAAAACAAGGGCATTCATGAAGGTGTGGCCAGAGGCTGTATTGAAACGGTGTGTTTTACAGCCTTCCTGAGGTGCGAACTCGGATTACAGAAAAGTGACCTTTCCTCAGCCAAACAGCCTGTGCTCTTAACAAGATCTGTCTTTAAGATATGACCTTTTCTTCTTGTTTAGCCTTGCTGACTATTTATGTTAAGCACTAGTCAGCCCACCAGTTAAAGCTTGGCTGTGGACCACAGCTGCAGACAAACGTCAGAATCTGCCAGATCACAGATTCAGAGGTCAGTGCTCCACAGCAAAATAAATAACAATGGGAAGGGCAGAGATATGGAACTTTTTCTGCTCTCCCACCATGTGTGTAGCATCGGTGGAGTCTGAAAGTATGCTAACTGCCCGCTTTCCTTCATGGAATACTTCCTAATTATGTGCCAGTCAAGGCAGTAAATGGCCTGTCCCCCCTTATTAATAGTCTGCAATCACAGAGCTAAATTCAGAGCCAGTATGGAGATCACAGAGAGGTATGAAAATGGCAGCTTGCCTTAAATCTTTTAGAAGCAACATGAGGCACAAACACCTGTTCGATAAATCAGGAATATTCTTTAAACAGCAGCAAACAGACAAAGGGGCAAAGGTCAAGCATTAGGCAGCATTCGTAAGTTTGCATGCAGAGCATTTACTGGTCCCTGGTCAGAAGCAAAATAATCCCGTTCCTCTGAAATGTGCAAATCTTGGACCCTGGTGATTTGGACAAGAACCAATACAATGGCGGAACAGCAGTAGAATAAGTCAGTAAAAAAAATCCCTAAATCTCTTAGGGGATCAGCAGTGGACATTTCATGGTAAATACAGCCTAATGAGCATATTTGCTCTGTTTCTGTTAAAAAAAAAAATCATTGAGAGAAATTGGATTTTGGAGCTGTGCTTTGTTTTGTCAGTCTTTGCTCCTCATTTAGATTTTAATAAGCTCCCCAGATCGCGCAGTATACACACATTCTGAAGCAAACGTCCACAGCATTCAGAGTGAATGAGGATAATGATATGAATGAAAATAGAATGTATGAGACATTTCTCACATCAAATCAATATTATGAAATACAAACAAAATACCATTATTTCAATGTATAAGCCCATGTACAGAATATAGACACTGATTTTTGCTCTATTTTAAACAGGTTAATGTTTAGAACAGGCCTCAACCAGCCTCTTTCAGCAAAAACTCTCTCCAGAACTGACCCAAGGCTGGCCCAGAACTCAGGCACAGACAAATATTCAGTTCAGAGGTTCTCTTCAGAATTGAGGAACTAGACAGAAGTGTAAACAGAGAAAACAAACCAACTCATCACCTGGTAATCTTAGTGTAACAGGTGGGACTTTTGGACCCAAGGGAACCTGTCATTAATAAACCAGGTGCGATAATCTCATGAGAGATGAGAGTTGCGCAGAAGTATCGTTTGTGAGCTGGCTAAAGTGGTATGGTCCGGGAAATTTGAAACGTAGCGACCATGTTCTGGGAAGAATTGCTTTGTGCAAGGGAGGGATTGAACTTCTACTAATACTACTTTCTGGGATTGGTACAGACACTCTGAAGCTATAACCTAATTGTTGCTGAGATTTGATGGGAGTATTTCTGCAGCCTACTGGTGCTCCAGTGATGGTGACGGCTAGACACCTTCATAGCCCTGAATGAGAAGGAAGCGGCCAACGGAGCTCAGCTACTGTTTTTTTTCCTGAGGTTTTCTTTTTTTTAATAAAAGAAGCAACTCTTGATCATGGGTGTAATATTGCATGTGACATGAATTTATTTGTTTGAATAGATCGTTACGTTGGTCTTTTTGTGTCTTTGGTGTCTCATAACGGGGCATAATATCATAATATAATATAATAATAATTGCTATTCCAAGTATTATCTGGGCAATGTGCAATCATTCTTAGTTTTTATACCGGGGTATGTGCAATTGATGAACATGTAGCTAATCCTTTAAATCGTGTACTGGAGTTGTATTGCTGCTGAGATTTTGGATGGGGCTACGTGCAACTGCTGTTTTTAATCCCGTATCAATGTGGAACTACTATCTTCTGTGCATCAGGCTGTGTTCAATTATGATTACTCTTAAGTGAAGATCCAATTTAAGTTGCACATTTTGGTTACTGTGTCGGGCCAAGGCAATTTTAATTTATGACCATTTGGGCAGTGTGCAATCCAGTGATTTTGGGGAAAGCGTAATGTATTGCTGCAGGGCCTGTATAAGGTAGTTCATACCTGAATTGGTCATGCTGGGATGAATATATTGACACCATTATATGGTTGGCAGTGAGTTAATAAGTGTGAACTTGGTGACGTGGGTTTATGTGGCTTCTGTTTTGCAACTTGCTACATTTTGTGGAGTGATATTGAATATTAGATGCTACCACCTCCACTTGCAGGGCCGGTATTGTAATTGGGTTGGCCTTCCCAGCAATATCACGACACCTCTAAATTTTGTTTAAGGCTGAACTGCCTCATTTTTATTAATGTGTGGGGTGATTAAATTATGAAGAAGTGAAATTAAGAAATAAACTTGCCTCAGGGTGAAATATGATACCACTGCCTCTGTCCAGTTCATTTATTTGAACTTTTGCTGTAGTGGGTAAGGTGCTCATTAATACTGCATTACAGTGTCTTTTGCCTAAATTTTTGGGGTTGGCATGATTGAATCCGCTAATTATAATTGTGTAGGGTTATGACATTGCTCTGGATGTGGGGCAGAGTCACATTAGGAATCAAAAAATGCTTGTATTGTAAAAACAGGAACTGGCTGACAAACATGCAACTAGCAGACTGAACAGAGGGGTTTAGATAGGAAAGACTTATGACCAAATCAAATGGGGAACAGGCGTGTGGGGCGGAGGACCACGCAGGGAGGTGTGGATGCAAAGGGGAAACTGTAAACCAATAAACAGCGAAGAGCGTGCGAGAGCGACCCAGAAAACAGGAAGCTTGTGGGAAGTGACAGATGAATGACCTAGCTGAACCAATACAAAGGTCTGCTAATATTAACAATGAAATGTGGAAAATAATAAATGGTATAACAAAAAATAATCAACTAAAATAATAACGAAAACAGAACATGTCTAAACAAAAATATCTTTCGGCATTTTGGTTTCATGATTCAATGATCGAAAGGCTCTATGACAGATACTATGAAACCAACAAAACAATATCACCAATGCATCTCTCTCCAATTTTGACTTTTTACTTTGCATAACCTCAACATGAAAGGGCAGATAATTTTGATCGGTAATTTTCTGTGCATACAGAAGACGTCTGTCAGCAAAAAAAATTCTCCAATCAGCATGCTTCCTCCAATAGCATTGAGTAGGCAAAAGGACTGGCAGTAACCAAGATCGTTTTAGTCATAACGCCAGCAAGTTGGCGCAGTTGGTCGTACTTTTGCCTCACAGCAAGAAGTTCATAGGTTTTAGTCCGTCCCATGGCCTGTCAGGGTGAAGTTTGCATGTTTTCACTGCTTTCTAGTGGGTTCGCTCAAGCCACTTCCACAGTCTAAAAATGCATGCCAGCCCGATTGGCCGCACTAAATTTGCCATAGGCATGAGTCTGCGAGTGAATGATGCATGACCCCCATGATCGATTGATGAATTGTCCAAGGCAGTTGTTGGCAATGAGAGCCATATCAGTTTCTGGCTTTCATACCAACTTCTGACCTTTAATTACCCAAACAGTTAATACCATCTGATCTGACATTTTAGCTAAATTTCCATCAAAGCTTACAACCGACCACCAGATAGAACCGTCCCTTAATAAAACATTTTGCTTTGATCTAATCTATGGGTAAACCCATGTTTCTGTATTCAAAAATTTAACTCATTTAGCCAGGGTAATTGGTTGGAACAAAAACCAGCAGACACACCAGCCCTTTTGGACTGGAACTGCCCGTCTCTGCTGTGCAGTATACGCAACTTATTTGTGGACACTGTGGCCAGAAGAATGAGGGCATCTCCAATTAAAGGCTATTTCTCAATGTTTGGGTTCGGCATCTTTAGTCCACTTGATGCTAAATCACATGTTGACATTCTCGGTGATTCTGTGCTTCCTACAGTTCGGAGACGGACCTTTTATATTCTTTCATGAAAATACTCTCAAGCACAGTGTGAGATCTACTCATAGTTTGAGAAGATTGGTGTTACAACTTGTCTTGCTTACATTCAGTTCTAACCTTTAATCCCATCAAAGACCGTGGAAATCAACTGGGAAGCCTACTTTCACCAGGCACAGTAATGTGCAGTCAGAGGTTAGTTTGGTGAGGCAAAAACCTTCCCTTTGCTTGATTCGCAATCAGACGATTAACTAATTTAGAAAGACTATTCGGCAGAATGACGGGCCATTTTAAGTTTCGTGGCATTATTACTCAGTCGGCTACATCAAACCTGAAATGCTCACGAAACTGCAGATTTGCGAGTACTTGCTTACAGGAAGCCAGAGACGTGCGGTGAGGTGAGGCAGTGACCCAAACTTTTGTCACGGGATTTTGTGAACCTGTTCCCAGTACTATTACTGATTGACAATGAAAACAATTAAGACCAAGCCTTGTGGAAGCCTGATACTGATAGAGGAGATAATAACTTAATTCACGTATACGCTGCAATTCGAGACTGCAAGGATGGAAATCTGAATAATCAATTAGGAAAAAGTCTTGGCTCGGTAATTTTGTTTTTAAACATTTTGTTAATCGGATTATGAAAGAAGACTGAAAATAAACGCCCGCTTTTTGTTTGGGTGTAAAACCGAGTATTTACAGGAGAATACATTATTGGCTATTGATTAAGCATTGAACTCTGCATAAGTGGAACTATGTTAATATTTTTTGATGACATTGCTACGGCTTCCTGTAAGCTAGTAAGCGCAAATCTGCTGTTGAACATTTCAGGTTCGATGTACTGAGTAATAACGCCGCGGAAACTTAAACAGGCCCGTCATTCTGTCGAATCGTCTTACTAAACTTGTTAATCGTCTGATTGATAATCAAGCAAAGGGGAGGTTTTTGCCTCACCAAACCAATCTCCGCCGCACGTCACTGACCGAGCATCACACAACCTCGCTAATGCTTATCTCACTGAAATGGCAGCAAATACCCACAGGAATCTTCTAACAGAAAGTGAAAAGCCCCCCCAGGAGAGCAAAGGCCGATATAGTGGCGGGGGGGGGGCTAATTCTCTATTAACTCCTAAGGTTTTGAAATAAGATGTTGGATAAGCAAATATCCACATGCTTTTTTTTTATATAGTTTGCGAATTTTAAAGAAGTTGAATAAAAAGAGTATAATATCCTGATTGTAAGCGCTAATCCTGAATGCCGGAGTTTCCCATACAGAAGTTAGCAAAATCTGCATTTTCCCATGGCTGCCGTAGAGACTGGGAGCAGCTCCCTGGTCAGGAGAAGGTTAAAAAGCTGCTCTAAACCAATGAGCAACTCACAAGAAAAAAAATTTCCTGTGACATGGCGCAATGCATGTATTGCCAAGTGTATTTTCTACTGAATTTGTCAATGCAGCCAAATCCACAATGTAGCTGCAAGTACCTCGTAATTCAACTCAGTCGCTCAAACAACCCTCCGGTGCCTCAGGACCCACATTTTGGGAACCTCCATCCTAAACGGTGCAGACAAGCAGTCACTTGTGTGCATAAAGTGGAAGTGTTGAACAAACAATTTATTTCTACCAGTGTCTCCACTGAGACGCTCCATTAAACAGAGCTTTTCCACTCCAGTCTATAGCAGAGTGAGACAAGAGCAGCTAAGCCTGCGAACAGGCTCTCGACTGGTCTTCCAGCGGTGTTTATTCTCGAATTTGGACTTTCTGTGGCGTGTGGTCAAAAGTTTGGGATTGGGGTGAGGTAGGGTAACGAGAGCCTGGAATGGTCCTTTAAAGATTTGAGTATCCACGTTCAGATCTGAACGTAAAGGTGGGCAGAAGTCAAACAACGCAAAGATCGTTGCAGGCACTAGTCTGACAAACTTGGCTTGAAATCCGCTCGCTATTCTTAACTCGGGAAAAATTGCCTTCTGTGACTACTACCTGCTCCATCTACCCACGTCTCATGGCTTGAGCTGCTCTGAAGTGACCATCCTGCTGCCAGACACACTGTTCATACTGTACAGCCGCCGTTAAAACCAAAGAGACGGCGTTAGTTCACGCCCCGTTATTTCGCCCCTCTTACCCATTTCTAACCACGATCTAACCAATGAGCCGTATCACAGGACAATTTACCGCCAGTAATAACCACATGGGGCTCCGCGGAACTGAATGTAGTACCGCGTGTAAGTTATAGAATAGAGGGCATTTTGACTGTTAGAATTACGTGTATTTGCCGTTATGTTTTTTAACATCTTTTTATTTTCTCTTGCAGCGAAAGTGCAAGTGAGAGCTTATGCGACCTCTGGAAAGCGCGTGGCTGATCCTCTGTTTAAAAAGCCTAGCATGAACAAGAAAAAAAATAGCCTATTATGAAAAATTCGACAGCGAAATATAAGAAATTGGATTCTTGAAGGAAATTTTTTTTGGTATTTTAAATATGACTTTTCATTGCTGAAACTGTGATTCTGAGAGTTTGTGGATAGATCTTCAGCAAATTTTGCCGCAATTGATTTATTGGTTTTGAAAAGCCAGCCGCAATATAAATAAACAAATTTGCAATATACAACTTAATAGCCTGTGAGCTTATGCTCACGTTATTCTCCGAAATTATGCGTTTCGGACCTGCAGAGGTATGAGGTTGTCTCTCGCCAAGGAGTCAATCTTTGTCCTAAACTTTGGGGAAATGCATCGTATCGTGACAGGTTCCGTAGTTGTGAATGTGATGTCAGTTTATGGTTGGGCATTTTATAGAAAATTTCTGCCATGCGCTGAGCAGGTCATTAATTCTTTAATAGGCTACAGTGAGCTTAAGGGGAATATTAGGGTGACAATGACTGATAAATAAAGATGATACGAACTGAGCTGTATTGAATCAGTGCCAAATGTATCCACTTTTAATTCCGTGAATTTATTTTACGAAAAAGCCATTCAGTTTTAAGTGACATTGTCCTTTAGAGAAAATATATTGTGCAGATTTTTTTTTAAAATTCCGTTTCCTTATTGACAGACATAGAATAAGCTTACTAAACATCCTTTGTAAGGTTCCGCAAATAGTTTATTTTGCTTTTTTTTTTAGTGCATTCAAGAGTCGTTATGGTCGAACTAAATTCATATTGTACGCAATTATTTTATAGTTGCAAGCTTTGTGAACATTATGTTTAACATCTGAATGGTTAGGCTATCTGAATGGTTATGAGAAGTCATTAAAAAAAATACACACGATGCAAAACGTTTTGAAAAATTGGTTAAAAATTGCCAATTAGCATTTTAAAACGAAACAGTATATAAATCTAAAAACATTCAAGTTCTTTCCCTAAATGAATTTTACTGAGACAGGGAGCAAGTAATCTTCGATATACAGTGGGTTGACCGGTTCCGCAATTTGACCGATTCCGCAATTTGCAAAAATCAAACTTTTTTTTGCGGGAAAACGACTTTGCTGTCAGCCTTGAGTTTGACACCGCTAGAACAGTAAATTATTGTGGATTTAACTCTTAACTATCGTTTCGAGATATTCGGCTTCATAGAGAAATAAATGCCCCATAACTGTTGCTTGCCGTTGCAGCAGTAGGCTACCAAATCAACGCTTGTGATAAGGCGCACTGTGCAGTGTGCGGCCGTTAAACGCGTGTATTCCTGGGATTCATCACGTTATTAGTGTCATTATGATCGAAAATTATCGTATAATTCACCTTATAAATCCCAATTTCGTACTATTGATACTTTTTCATCAACACCCATTGGACTGACTGCTTGTCATTTGACTAGTTCCACAAACGCCATTTTGTAGGTTTTCAAACTTGTTTATTCTTGTTTAATTTTTCTGAAATAATTTTATGAAAGTTTATTGTAGTCAGTGTGAAATAAAACATTTTCCCTCCCACCATAACTGTTTTTCTGCGGCTCAACGGGCTGATCATGACTCATGTCCTGTGTTATTCTGAATTTGTAGTCTCATCCTGATAATTTTAACGTATACTTGGCATTTTCTAGGCCTACTTGAATTGGAAAGAGTAGAAAGAATCATCCGTAGTCGCTGATAGTAGTTGAATATCGATGGACGCACAAATCATTGTCAACTGAGGCCAGCGCACGTGGATTCCAGCTGACACAATGTCGACACACGGAACAGTTAGCTAAAAATTTGACCAATTATTGTGATAACCCCTATAGAGTAATGCTGGCTAAAATTGGTGGAAAATACATGTGTCTGTTTCGTTGTGGCCAGGGGCACGCAATAATGCCATTAAACAAAGAATATCATAAGTTGGGCCTGACAAAGGGCGCTGTTTGCGAAACTGGAAATTATTTGCGGAACCAATCAAAGGACGTGCCACTGAAAAATGACCGTGTAAGGCTGTATTCCTAATGACCTGAAGAAAACTAACTGATCCACAAAAAGCATGAGTAATTTCCGCACATTCGTGAACAGATAACTTTCCGCCAGCGAATTCTGTATCGATACCAGACACTTCAAATTCCATTTGCGGAACCGGTCAACGTGCTGTAGGAATGAATAGGCTATACTAAATGTCAGGTTTGCAACAGGAAAAATTATCTATTTCGACACTTGAGTGTAAAATAGGCCTAATAGTACATAAAAGCACGTATTATCTCCGACCATAAACTATTGCAGAAATGATACCTGACAAATAAAATCCTCACCAAAAATAGCGTGATATTTAATAATCCAATTGCGTATTATACCGTACTAAAGTTTTAAATAGTAGCACAGGTTGAGCAAACTATCGTCAAATATAAAAAGGTTTGCAGAAATGATTACCAGCAACATCACCCCCGCCAAAGCAAATTAATATTTTATGTAGGCTTACGTTACTTTTGCAATCATATATGGAAATAAATCGCCTACAAGCAGTGCCATTATCTACATGTGCACACTACTGTCAAAAGGACCGTCCCAACAGCCCTCGTGGCTCAGTTATAATCGCCCAGCTACCCCGTGCGCGGTAGGCAGCGGGAGGTCTTCTTTCGTCTTCATGCGCGTCAATACGCCGGTCCTACTGCACGGCTGAAGACGAGATTCCCGGTCCTACTGAGAGTTTAACGCCCCCATACTGGCGGGTTAACGACTTTTTCTTTGGTTTTAACGGCGGCTGTACTGTAGCTGCTCTTAGCCAGCAGTGTGTCTGGTAGCAGGACGGTCACTTCAGAGCAGCTCAAGCCATGAGACATGGGTAGATGGAGCAGGAAGAGGCCCAGAGTGCCACAGTTAGCTTTGTTCATCACTTATTGCATCTCTACAGAAGACTCCAGCTGAGACTAACTGGAATATTATGCAGTTTTAAAATGGTTCAAGATGTGTTTTTGACATTTCTAGCTGATCATATCCATTCTGTAGCTGGAGAAATTTGATTAAAACGAAATAAGCGGCTAGCAAAACATGGTGTTCAGCAGGCGGACCAGCTGATGATACAAGCTGGTCAACTGTTGCTTGTTGAACAGTTCATTTAACTACGTAAGAGCGGCAAGATGCATCTTAATCCAGCTTGAACAGCGTTAAATGGAATCTTTATTTGCAAGATGTGACCAATCTAGGTAAACGAATAAAAGCATAAATGTGTATAACAGTGGGTGAAGTCATAGCCTGAGATGCTTGTTGTCATGAGAAAACTGGTAATGAATCTCCAATTCTGACTGCAGCCAGAACTGATGATGTGTTCACAAACTTAATGCTCTAATGACTCAATGCAGCAAAAACGTCTGACATACAAAATATATATACATATTTTTTGTAAGTAGCTAACTATTTGGGAGAGAACTTCGATGAGCAGCTCTGCTGTCAGGAGCTTAGGGCAAAAATGTGCTGCCAGAATGCAGGGGGTGGAATTTGACCCACTGGTTAGCATTGGGAGGTTAGATTCAGAATGCTATTAAGCCGTAACCTAAGCATCACTTAGATCTCTGCGACAGTTTTTGAAAAGACAGCAGTTTACCCTGTTACGAGACCAGGGAGTTAGAAGACCTTCAGCAGAATTTCAACTCACAGTGGGGATTTAATTAGCTCTCTGCTTCTCTTGGGTAAGCAACTTGTGTTTGTGTCTAATGAGGTCCGCTTTCATGTTTTTAATCTACTGTATGCAGCGATGCTAAAAACATTTCCCAAGCTCTCTTCACTAATTCATTTGCTTCTATTGAAATTAGCATTTTGTTTTAAATTGAGTGATATATTACACACCTAAAGGGTTTGTACATGCTCCTTTTTTGAAACTTGGATCTTGGTTTTTCACAGATAATGAAAGCCACACAAGTCAATCGCCATCATGAAACATCACAAGGATCGGGGATTGTTAACATGCTAGGGCCACCCAGGCCAATAAAGTGTGCAGTGTCACACACCAATGATACTTGGCTATATTTGATTTTCAGCCTTTTTAGAGTGCATTGAACTGATGGATATAGCCTATGAGCGGGAGTGTCAGAGTTTCCCCCACCAAGTCAGGCCCCATTTAGGTATGCGACACATGGCGATAGAGCACTGTCAGTCCATTTAACTTCCTAGGCTCCCCCCTAAATCCCCGCGAAGGCCTGATCTGCGCTCACTCGTCTTCATCACTGATGGAAATGGCTGACACCCTGGTGATACGCAAGATGCATGGGGGTAAAAAGCAGCAGCCTATTATGTGACCACCACTGTTTCATGATTGTCAAGGCTTAGTCATCATAAGCAATGGACTGAGAGGGAAAAGGGAAATTCAGCTAAATTCAATGTGTATTCTCATACTAAAGTATTTCTCGCAACGTTTAAGGCGCATCAGTTTTCAATGCAACCTCTGCTCCTTTCAGTGACAGGTTGGAGAGATAAAATTAAGAATAATTCAAAGAGAAGGAAATTAAAGAGTGATAATTACTATATCGGAAATAAACGGGATCACCTGGCTGGCAGCTTTACATCCCAGCGTCACTCATGCTGCAGAATCTAATGCATCTTTAATAGTCTGGCTCCTGGGCAAAACGAAGTAGGGAGGGAGATAATTGGGAAAGGAAGGTGAAGGTTTAATCTTGTGTTTCCCCCTCAATAGATTAAAAAGAGCAGGGCCTTTATCTGTGGAGGAAACTCTGGGCAAAGCTGCAGAGGTCTGTGAGAAGATGAACGGGGGGAGGGGGGGTTTGATGGCTGGGAGATCGTGAATGATTTGTCTTGTGTTTCACTCTCGCAACTACACAGAGCCTTTAATGGCCGCTTCCTGTGAAGTGTTAAGGCGGGCTGTCTTCTTCTCATAATGACGGTGGAGACCTCTTCAGAGTGAACTCAGAATGAATGGAATGAACACAGCAAGAAAAACGCTTGGACAATGGAGGGAATTAGTCATGACACATGATATGTATTGAATTGACTTTATGAGTCACAAATGTGAGAAAATGGTGTGCCCTGTGCACCCAGTGCTAAATTTGTGAGCATGTCTGCTTGTCATATATTCATAAATTCTCCTTAGGCAGTTGTAAGGATGACACTTATTCTTTTATTTGCTGACCATTGATTTTCCCCTCATTTGACTCAGCGCTGTTTCTCCGTTTCAGGCTGTTTCACCCCTTCTGATTCCCTCCTACCATTACAGCACAGGTGTGATAAAATAAAGTAAAAAAAAACAAACCAAAAACCAGACCCCGTCTGAGTTCAAGCGTAGCTGTCTGCCGGGAACACCTATCCGCTGCGCATCAGCAGACACCCTCATAAATATGCTTGTTCTCCCACACACTTGAGGATAATTGCGAGCGGTCTGTCTTACATGCATCAAATGTGTAACTGGCCCTTTAAATCTTCTCTCGTTGTAATTCCTGGAGCAAGCAGCTGGCAGTAAAAAAAGAGAGCGAGAGTGAGAGAGAGAGAGAAAAAAAAAGAGCAACACGCTCGCGCACACAAAAAACACACCAATACACATATGCATGCATGTTCGCACACAAAGCTCTGAGTGAGCGGAGTCAGAGAGACACTATTCTGGATTGCACACCTATGAGGACTAAGTAGGAGGAGGGGAGGGCAACTTTGCACACAGATTAGCCTGGAGCGCTCCGTGAGACGATGCCCTCCTGCCAAGCCACGCACGCTCCACACTGGATTTGTTAATTCCTCAGATAATTTCCCCAAATTACTCAAGGAGGCTGAGAATCTGTGCGAGAGAATGCTCTCACAAGTCTTGAGGATTTTATATGTCTTGTCTTTTTGCTTTTTTCAAGACAGCTTCATAAGGTAAGACAATTAGACAATTATATGTGATCTGTTTCACAGTGCAAGATGGGAGGACTTTTCAGTTGTTGCGTTAAGAGCAGGTGCACTTTTGAAATAGTGAGTCAATACGTCTGTCTCTGTAATATGTAAGTGTATTTTCTTCTCAGGCTAGTAATATGCAGAGAGGGCTGCTGCATTTTCCCATCTCGTTACTATGGTAAAACTTACTGCGGTTTGGAATAAGCGGACAAAAATGGAAGTTGAATAAGGCTCCTTGTTTGCTGCAGACAGGCACATGTAGGCTAAAATCATAGGCATTTGCCCTCTTGCTTTCACTGGGTATTGATGTCTATTGGGACCATACAGGTTTGCTGATGTCTGGACTATTGAAAAACTCAGTCAATAACACTGATCAATGAGTTCTGGGCTTTGTATGACAAGGAATTCAATGTGGCAAACTGCTCTCACCTGAGGCCGAAATGAAGACTAGACACTGAAGAATAAAGAACATAAAATCTATAATCCATTGGACACCAAAAGGGTTCAACAGTTGGAATTCATTATTTTATTTGAGCAAAAATGGAAAGGCACTTGAGGAATTTGTTTTTGCAGTTTTCGTGACAGAAAATAAACAGGAGCAAAGCAGCTAGGGATTGTTTTGTAGTCCTTGCTGTGATCATGCTGGGATTATCTTTTTGAGGAAACAGTGACATGTAGAATCTCAAACTGTGAGATGATTAATGTATGAAGCAATACCTTGTTAATGTATTCTGCAACTACAGAGACAATTCATAGCTTTGGTTTGTGGCAGCCCTCTCAACCAGAAACTGAAGCTGTATGTATTATAACTGTGATATGTTCGTGTTGTCAGACCTCAGACTTCATTAGTCATGTGCAGAGCTCCTTGAGCCAAATGTTTCACTTGAATTCACACTTGTAATTGTATTTGTATCCATGCAATGCAAGGGATAATGTGTGAATTCATGAGAGCAGTCACAAAAAGGTTTGATGCCTGTGGCATCAGAAAAAGAGAAGAACCTCTTGCGAGAACAGTCAAAGGAATTTCTTTCATGAAGATGATGTTTGACAAGCAGATACTTTGGCGATGAAATGGCAAAAAACTGTGAAGCATACAGCACTGCATATGATCAAAAATAAACAGACCAGGAAAAGCTGAATAGAGAGTGATAGAGGAAGGAAAAGTACTGGCACTGAATCTCATCATAATTAAATGCAGATTTCAGAGCTAAATATATGAACATACAATTTCTTTATGGAGCGTCAAACAAATAGCTTAAAATAAAATATTAAGTGTTGTACTTTTCAACCTATCCTCTTCTGAAACATCATTTTAATTGAATGAAATTGGTTTAATGTCTGCATGACCAGGCAATGACACACCATGTTATAAAGTGCATTTGTGACCCCACTGGTTCAAAGTAATGCACTTCTGTTACTTGAATGAGAAAGAAAAAGCTCTGAGAAGGAAGTCTGTCTGACAGTGTGTGTGGGTGTGGGATGGGGGAAAAAATCAGAGAGTATGAAACCAGTATGCAGACATTTATCTTTATTGAGATAAATCGCTCATGTCCTGCACCTGAGTTTGACTCAGATTGTAATATGTGCACCTCTCATGTTCTTTCCTCAATAAAAAAAAAGATACCAGACTGAAATTGACTATAAAACACTTTTAAAACTCTATAAATGAATAATGTTAGTAAGGGAGCCTGGATTTGATCGGGTTTCCCCATTTCATGCCCTGTCAAGCCCAGGTGTGAAGTACCAGAAATTGTAATGAGTATATCCTCCCAGTCAGTTATCTTGAGGGACTGAGGTACATGGTCATCCCTCGCCGCACGAAACTGCCTCACTGTGGAAAACAGGGCAGTGATGTAGCCAAAGGGACCAGGACCAAGGCAAAGAAGCGTTTCAACAGTTGTGTGCAGGCCATGGAGGTGGGGCCGGGTTTTGAAAGACAGTTCACTTGGAGGGGTGTGCATCATCTCTGCTGCCATGCTTTGGAATTGATCAGTGAGCGCACGCGTGTAGATAAACGGGTGCTTGTGTGCGCGTGAGTCTGAGCACATATACAGGATGAACAGGAGGAGGAAAAAAGATGGAATCCTGAATCCCATTTTGGCTCCGCCATTTCCCAATCCAACTGCTCGTGCAACAGCCAAAGCAGCCCTCCAGTGACATGAAAACATGAATAAACAATTCAGTTGACTGGTGTTGGGAGCAGCAAAAATCCATTCAGTTCGATTAAATATCTCTCCAGGTATTGGCAACTTCAGTCTCCTCCAGTGGCATTCGTCAAGGAAGCACAAGAGAGACGAAAAGCAGGGTAAATAATAAAATAAATAAAGAGAAAAAGGATGTAAATATGACTATCTAAAGAGGTTTCTACATCCAGAATGTTCTGTACAAACAGATCAGTGCTTCTACATGTTATAAATAAGTCTCAGTCCATGCCACTTGGTGAGTGAAAGCACCTTGAAGAGGAAGAATTGTTGAAAAGCAAAGAGCTTAGACATGTCATTTGATTTCAGCATCTGAACCCAAGGTGCACTGGGGTAGCTCTCTCTCCCTAAAAAATTCAGTTGTCTCCATGTCAACGGTGTGAAGTCCACTGGAAACATATGTCAAAGCAGTCTATGTAGAAAAACTCTCCTGCGGTCAATGCGCACAGTCCATCTCTTCCTGTAAAGACCACAGATATGCAAGTACAGTGCAATTAGAAGTAAAAAAAAAAGAAAAAAAAGAAAAGAAATATTCATCTATGGTGGATTTGCAATATGGAAAGCATCTTATCTTCAAAATGGTCTTGACGACAAGGGTGAAAAGGAACTCCTGTAATATTCGAATCACACCACAATATTTTTGTCATATGAAAGCCCTGTCATAATGGACAGTCTCTGTGTAAGACTTTGGGAAAATGCTTTTAAATTTAAGCAGGATGGAGTGAAAGATATGCTGTAGCTGTTATTTCAAATTATATTTAGCACATTAAGTTATATTAAGTATCATCAATATTTAAGTAACAGGACATTTCACCAGGCAGAATACTTCCATTTGTCTACTGTTCTCTGGCTAACTAAATACAAGTCCTCTATACTACCCTTAAGCAAAAGCCACACAGGGGAAGTGGGGCGGGGCTTTTCTCTGAAAGGCGATTACAAATGGCATCTGATTCAATTAGACATTTTATTTCAGGGGAGATGGAGAGAAGGCTAAATTGACAATCTTCGCTAATCCTCACCAGCAGGAGCGTTTGTGTGTGGGGTCTGTGTTTACCTACCTTTATGGGGACATTTTGTCCCCATAAGACATGGAATTCCAGATTTCTTTACCCCTCTGGGGACATTTTCAGGTCCCCATGAAGAACTTGAGCTATTTTAGGGTTAGGGGTTAACGTTAGAGCTGGGATAAGGTTAGGGTTTGGTATGTACTGTTGAGGGTTAAGGTCAGGGAAAAGGGTGACGGAATGAATGCAAGCCTATGGTATGTCCCCACAAGACATGAAAACCCACGTGTGTGTGTGCATGTGCGTGTGCATGTGTGTGTGTGTGTCGAGGTATTTTACTGTGTTAATAGTTTCAAAGTGCATATAAAAGCCACAAGTGTTTTCCCCAACATCTCAGTATAATATGTCATGCATCATGCCTGCGTTTGCAGGCTCTATGTTTGCATTAACTCATTATATTTGAAAAATGTTTTATGTCCCAACGGACTTCATTAACAGAATTCTGCTGTGACATGTGACATTACTTAAATAACTGCCCCCACCCAAAAAAATCTTTCTTACAGAGGTAAAAGCCCAACTAAGGAATATCTTATTATTGGATGAGTTATTTATAGCCAAATGGATAGCCAGTATTGTTCAGAGTTCTTTCAATATTTCCCATCAGTTCATCACTGTGGTAGTATATGAGATATTGAGCTAATTACAAGGGTGCACAATATAAACCCCCTTTCTCTTATTTTAATAATCCTCTGGTGGCAAGCACGAAGTATAACCATCACCAGTTAATATGTGTTGTGGTACTCTGCAGAATAAATACTGTTAAAGCGATGAGCTGAGAATGAGGGCAGATGTACAACTCAGCGCTGAAAAGCCACAGATAGTGTGCCAAATCCTTGACAGATCCTTGACACATCAGTTCAAGCATCCTAGGCATTGATTTCCACAGACGCATAACAACATCACAAATCGAGTTCTGAAAGAACAAACAGACACTATCAAATTTATGCAAAACTGCAACAGATTCTCATCCATTCAGATTTGTGCAGCTGTTTTCTCTCCTGCAAAACTGAGCAGTGTTACTCATACTGATTTTCTCACAGCGCATGTGTTTATATTGTCAATGCTCTCGCAACTGGAAAACAAATATATCAGGAGGCATTTCTTCACTTTTGTTCTGAAGACTGAGCATGATTCACTGAGCTAGCAATAAATGCACAATTGTTCACACACTTTCAATTCCCATCACTCTGGTGATGACATATCCTCCATACAAATACATGCCAATGTGCTGACAAACAACAGACTGAAACAGGGAGAGATTATGACTCTATCAAGACTCGAGCAAAACTGTGAAAATGAGCCGTTTATCTATGATAGTACGTAAACTTTGATTCAGTTAGCCAGAGTGCTGTGGACTGCCTGAGCATACCAGTAGGGCTCAAAACTGCAGTAGAAATGTCATTCTTTTATATAAGTGGAGTTTTATAACTTTCAATTAAAATGCTATTTCATATTTAACGAATGTCTGATAATTAAAGAATACCTTCGGGAATCTTCGATTGGAACACTGCAGAAGGCTCAAATCTGCAAGCGTTCAAAAGTGACCTTATGCTTTCTCCAAAAGACTGAATCATTCTGCGACGCGTTGAACACAGCAATCATGTAAACAAGCAACGTATTTGTAAAAAAAGAAAACAAAGACGCCTATAAGCCTATTACAGGAGAACAAAGGGAGGCAATCAAATTTTAATGTAAGCAGGATAGCACTGCCTACGACTTCGATTAACCTGCGCGTGAAATGACATTCTTTTCAAGAGCAAATGCTGAGCGGTGAATAATAAGCACATCATCAAGCATAGCCGCAGCTGATGAGCCGGGCGTAAACTTCTAATCCCCCCAGCTCTCCCTAATGATCGGGCAAACAGTCTACTGGAGAGTTATCAGTATGCAACCACTGCGTGCCCCTTTGGCTGCGAAATCTGGGGCACTCTGTCTGCAGCGAGTCCTGCATGCATTTTTTAGGAGATAGAATCCGAAAAAGATTTTGGTTCGCAGATGAGCAACTGGCTTTGTCATACTGTGAGATGACCCGGATTCAAGAGGGAGCAGAGCAACTTTGGAAAAACAACAGACCTAAAGAGGGACATGTGTTTAATTGACTTACAGTTGGGGAGACAAGAAGCAAAGTGTAGCTTTAAGTAATCAAGGGAAAGAAAGGATGGAAATAAGTCATTTGTCTGAATGAAGAGCTGCTGTTAAAAGACAAAGATTTAAAACACTTGTACTCGATCAATGATGTGAGCCCAGTCTCCTCGCAAATCTTCATCTCGTGATGGTTCCTGACCAATCGTCAATAGATGACGCAAAAGGAGGCTTTTGGCCACCTCATTTGACACCAGTTTAAAATTAACCCAACCCCCTAACGTCTAAACCTTCACTCGAACCTTAACTATAAACATCAAATAAGGACGGCAAAAGCCTCCTTTTTCATTAAATATTGACGCTTGGTCAAGTAGCATGACTTCATTGAAAATGCCTTGTCAGATAAACCCAGATCATAAAGCTATGCGCAAGTTATGTTTAGAAAAGTTTTTGGCAGTTCAAAGAGAACCTTGTTTCAAGTCTCTCAACAATTTCAACTGTTTCTATGTGAAACATTTATTTGTCAAACATTGTGGGTAGGCACAAATCGAGCTTGGCCTCTATGAAATTCTAATGGGAAATTATCCTTGCAAAACTCAATTTAGTCCACAAAATACATCCACGCCCATGAATCCAGCTCTAAATGCCTCATTTCTAAATGTTATCTAAACAAAATGTATGAACAAGAAAAATACATTTACTGAGAAAACAGTTTTTTCCCCCTTTTTTCTTTAATTTGCAAGAAACTGTTCAACTTACAGCAACCAACCTGCAGGTCTTTAAGACCAGATCGCTTGTGATGTTTTTGTTTGCCTCTGATACATTTATTCATACAATATTTACATATACAGTACTGCAGGACATGCCGCACTCATTCCTAAGGAACCACAGGCTGCTGTGGCGACAGGGGAAAGCCCCCTCCATGCTCTGACAGACTGAAATGAGTGTGTATTGATCCTGAGGGAATGCAGTGCTCCAGGGCTCCTCTCTCTGAAAGTCATTATGTTTGCTACAATTAGGGGCAATGTACTGAAGCAATTATAAAAGCCTCCATCATTCGCTGGCTGCAGGGCTGGCTCCAGCAGGCATTTCAGAGGCTATGGTCAGAGGGCAAGAGGTCTAGGAGCACAGGGGAGGGGCGAGAGGCTCTTTGGAATTGAGGCAAGGTGGCGAGACCTGTATATTTTTGTGTTCTGAGGACATCATTTCCAAAATGTGTCCTGAAGTGAACATCATTGTTCTCATACTACAATGTGTGTCTTATATAAGTAAAATGGTACAACTGAACAACTAAAACAGGACAAGAGGTATAATGTTATGCAGCTGTGGGGCACCTTGCCCGATGGAGAGTGCATGGTGTCTGAAGAGATAAAGACAGATTTGTGGACAGTATTCTTGGCACACTGGAGACCTTGTACTGAATTCACTTAAGTTGTGCAATTCAGGAAATAAATTGTTATTTCCACGATTAATAACAAAATTGCCTTGGGTTTTTTCTGTTACTGGACTGAATTTCAATTTATTTGTTCAATTGAGTGAACTGAAATGGAACTGACCATAACCCCGAATTTTGGATAGCGTAAGCATATCTGCTGATGCAACTGGCTGACTGGCACAGCGATATTTCTTTATCAGGCTGGCTAAAAATAAATCAGACAAATAAATCAGACGCAGGAGTGCAGCACTTATTAAACAAAGGTAGAGAAGAGTGGAAAAGATAAATGATGTTGGCGTTAAAGACATTACGTCACAAAAAACCCCAGACCTTAAGCTATGAGCAGGTTTTTTTTTAAAAGGTTTTTTGAGGCAAACTTCTGTTTTTTTTTCCCCCCCAAAGAAGATTATTTCATTTCTTTCCACTATTTCAACTATGTTTCCATGAAGCATTAAAAACCAAAACATTATGGGCCGAGACACAGATTAAGCTTAGCTTGAACGAAATTCAACTCTGATTCTTAATGCAGGACTCAGTTAACTCCACTATCAAACCTGTATGAAACCAGCCCTGAATCCTTTCTGAGAAACTCACATGAAAAAGGCACTCATGAGATGTTCTGAAAAAACCATTTGAAACCTCAGATTTTTAATCTCCTAAAGATTCCTGTTTTTTTTCATTGTCGTCAAAAAATGATTTGTTATCTGCACCAAATCACAAACATTGTAATTAGTGAAATACACAAAAGAAATGAAAATCCAATCACAAAGTCAGAACCATTTCATAATTATTTTTTCCCTTTCTACGGTAGGCGTAGCTTGCCCTCTCTGGGTGGTCTTTGAGCTCCGTGTATTTTCAAGGTCATCAGATAGACAGCTCATGGGGTTCTTTAGGTTGAGCCGGCATTAGCGGGAGAATCAGTTGCCTCTGCTTTTGTGTTTTGCACAGCTAGCAGCATGGATTGTGGTGTAGGGAGGCCAGCAGATTACTGCTGCACTCATCAGATAGCACTGATGCTGCAAGCAAGCCCCACTGCTTTTAACACCGCAAAATTAGAACGCCACTGCGTGAAGTGTGTAATTCCACCCAGGGCAAAATGAATTAGCATCTGGTGTCAGGGCATCACTGACCCTCCCCACCCTCTCCAGCTTATACGATGTAAGGGGCAAATAAAATCCATTACAGTTAATAGCAGCCAAGTCCATTGCTGAGGAACAAACCTGACTGCAGGCCTCCGACTTGGGGGACAATATGGCTGAAAAGCCAGGTCTAAATGTTTACCTCGTCTTTGATGTGCTCTTCATTGAAACAGCTAACATCTCCATCAAACTATTCAGTTCAACCGAAGATTTTAATTATCTTACATAATTGCCTTTTCAAGGAATTTCACTGTCGATAACTAATGAGCATCAGCCATTACTATGTCCGACATTTCCCAAGGAAAAGTTTGGCTGAACACCCCCGCTGAAGGGTACATTGGCAGCCTACAATAAATTTAGAAATCTCCGCGTTTCAGCCTTGCAGGTAGTGACCTGGGAAGACATGGCTGGCCTGGCGTAAGGTGAATGGCCTCATGCAAGGTGAACGGCCTATGAAAGGGCAAAACCACCTGATGTATTCTGTTTGCTGGAGCGGTGGAGTAAATGTTTTCTATCAACACTGCCTAGTTCTATGGTTATCTTTTGAATAACGGATACAAGAAGCGGGAGTGTTCAAAGGACATTATTCAATATTATTTCATTCAAAAATACTTATTTTCAAGTTATGCACAGTCATTTTTGTTAGAATTATCTGGAAAGAACAAAAGTAGTAATAGGAAAAAATTTTCCTCCACTAATAGATATGGTCTTTGGGCGTGGGTATAGTTATGACTTCAGAGGTAAGGGGGGCATTTCTGGCGCAAATTCTCTAGAGGGCTTTAGTTCTGAAGAAGAACAAAATAACCATGTTTTTTATCGTTAAATAAAATAAATTTAATGCAAAATACATCAGAAAGTAATGATATTGATCAAAATATTGGCGTTCCCCATAAAGGTGGAAAACAGCGCAGTAATACCACCCTGGTAATGAGGTGGGTAGGGGGTTATGGGCTCGACCACTTAATGTCATGTAATTTTTCACCCATTGCTGAAATTGAGTAAGAATTTGCAATAACACTACTCTGATAGCTGCCATCAAAGCAATATGAATATCAAAATATGTATTTACCTTAGAACCTGAGCCCAGCGGCTTTTAAAGCCACATTATGAGGGAATTGGAATTTTTTCAAAACTCGCCTTCTCAGGGTCTGTGTGCAAGACGACTGTTGTGCATAGAAGTCACACGCTTCAACTCCAAACCCTCCCAGGAAAACAATAAACTCCAGAGTAATAACTCTTGAAGCTTGCTAGTGAACTTAGGGCAAAAAGCACATCACATCGCTTAAATATGATGATTATTTTGAGAGATTTTTCTTAACTAACGTTAGCTAGCCAGCTAGATGGCTATATTATCTCAACAATAATGTAATTTGCAATTGTATACGGAACAACATAAAGCAGCTAATGATAATGGCAGTGTTTGAAACCGCGCACTAACGTACTTTTCACACTACCAACGACGTCAGATTTAGGGGGTAGGGTGTTCACTGATACGTGGGGAGTGAGTTTTTGTCACCGAAAAGTTCCCGGACGTATACCAGACTGGGCAGATATTTTGTGGGTGCTTTGTAAGCTCACTATTCCTACACAAATTGCCCAAGATGCAATGTGACGTAAACCACCGCTGAGGAATAATAATAAGAAGAAGTGACAGGAAGAGTTTGTTTGTAGTGAGTAGTCTGTACTGTGGCTAGTGTGTAGTGAGAATAGTGTACGAAGACCATAGAGCGCGGTTTCGAAAACGGCCACAGTCTCCAGCCAAAGTGCATGCTTGCTGTGTTCAGCTAACAAGAAACTGTCAGAGGTTGTGTGGGTGTGATCGTTTTGAAAGCAACAAATCATAAGAGGGCTAGTGCCTCCCCCTAGCAAAGCCGATTTTAACTTGGTTTCAGCCAATCAGTTTTCAAAAGTTCTCCCCCTACCTATCTCGTTTGGGAATCACACATTTGAGCTTTGGTGCAGGTAAAATGTTCAGCAGTCAGTGATTCACAAACTCGGCCCAGGCGCCCTGCTGGTTTTTGTTCCAACCATAACTGCAATCTCAGGATTTTGAAAAGCTGTTGATTTGTCCTAATTAGGTGCAGTTATTTATCCTCTTCAGCCACATTTGACAAATCTATATGCCATGAAGAATAAAATTCCATATCCAAGTTAAGATATAATAAAAACTAGTACTACTAACTGCTGAGGGAAACAACAACATTTAATCAATGTGAACTAGTGGTTAATCAACAAACAATAGGTTTCTCGTCGGTGAAGCTGTTGACATATGGTTGCAACATAGACTGTATAAAAAGATGGATGAAGCAACGGTGACGTCACCCATTGGTTTCAGCATACCATTTAGGAAGCCTCGATATTGGCCATTTGAACAGCACTATTTTGTCATTTTGAAACCGGATGTGATTCCTATTTGACGAGAGCGTGAATTGAAGATCCAGGGAGGAATGTGACTCTGGATCTGATCAAATCGGACGAGGTCCGATTAACAGAATAAAGGCTTTATCCTTTATTCTAGTCTACTTGGGACTATAATTTACAAAAATGAACATCACGATATATCGGAGCAGACTTGAACCTTGCAATAGTTACCATAAAATGATTTGGAAAATCAAGATTGAAATAATAAATCAGGTGGCAAAGTGGGGTCATTTTCACATACTTCTCTAGCATTGAACTGTACCGACATCGCCATCTGCTGGCCATAAAATAGAATGCAAATTTATGAGATATCCACATTGTCTTCACCTTTCAGACCCGGGTACGGTGCCCATCTTTTTATACAGTCTATAGGTGGCAAACACTAATTGTTTATTGCCAAACAATAGAGTCGCACCAGTTTTGTGTCATGTTTATTAAGTTCAGGCAAATTATTTTCAGAGAACTGAAAACAAGCACTGTCAGCAATCTAATTTGGAGCTTACTGATTTTGTCAGTCTAATTTGATGTTTAATAATGTTTTCACCTAAAAATCCTCACATTATCTATAATATATTTGAGGTCGATGTCTGTCTGTCTGTGTGTATGTACACGTTTTTCTCCTACATTTCTCAACCGATTATCACCAAATTTGGTGTGAATATCCACTTGGACACCAGGAAGGACTTGACGTCGGCCGATTTTTGAAAAACGGTCATGCACGCAAAAAAAATGGCAATTTCACTCCGGGTAGCGGGCAGCAGCTAGTAGAGAATAAGCACAATATGTTCAAGGGTTTTTATTCTTCATGGCACAATAGATATGTCCATCAAAACCTGGGTTAAAATGGTATATAACTGCTCTTAACATTGAATTCAGCTAATTAAGACAAATAAACAGAGACTTAAAATCCTATGATTACAATTGTGGTTGGAACAAAACCAGCATACACACAAAGATGTGAAGTCTCACGCATTCGGCGTTGAGTGTCTCGCCTCTTAGTGGCATTCATGTTGCTGTGCCGTAGTCAGCAATTATTCTATCAATGCGCACTGAAGAAATTCACTCGCGGAATCAGTTTCACGTGCATTACGGTGGATTTCTCCACTAGTGACACGGAAATCAATTATGACTTGGGAATTCTCAAGTTTGTCATAGCTGAGGGATTGAAAACAATGGAATTGCATGAAGACATTTCAAATGGCCTTATTTCATTTAAACAATCATGAAACACATGCATTGTTTCCAATCCCTGAGTAAAGAGAAACACGGGAAGTTCGGAGTCATAATCGCTTTCCATGTTACTTGTGGCGAGGTCCACCTTTACGCAAGTGAAACTGAAACTCCAATGCACACGGATTTTAATTCAGCGCGAGAATTTCATTCAGAAGCGTTCACTGAATAATTGTGAACTACGGTGAATAAGCCGAAAAAAAATGCGTGACATGTACGCCAAATGCGCAAGACTTTCCATCTCTGGTAATACACAGTGGGGCGCCAGGACCGAGTTCGAAAACCACTGGCATAGGTCAACATGCTGATTTACCGCGGTAAGGAATGAACCACTTAAGGTCCTGAAAACCAGATTAAACATAAAGTTACCACGAAAATATCAAATCCTGCTGTAGTGCAGTCCCAGCTCAGATCTGAACAGAGACGTGCACTCATGGGAGGCAGTTACTTGTCAACCTGCTTCCACGTACTATGCCTGATTGACAATCAATCAATTTCAACTTTTTTTATATCCAAACAATTAAGCCTGTAATAAATTAAGAGGTGATGGCGACAAAAAGATTAATTTACATTTACGCTTTGATTCGAGACTGCAAGTATGTAAATCTTAATAATTACTTCGAAAAAAAACTCAACTCTCTCGGTAATTCTGTGTGTCGTTTTGACCTTTTGTTTATCGGTTTATGAAAGAAGACTGGAAATAAACTCCCTATTTTTTTGAATGGCATTATAAAGTACGTATATTTAAGGGGGAAAACTTTACCGCAAACATGGCATAAGAAAGGTTTTAATATTTGTCAGTGGCATTGCATTAGCTTCCTGTCTGCAAATATGAACAAATTTGCTGTCTCGGGAGCATTTAAGTTTGATGCACTGAGCAATGATGTTGTGGATAAAATTGGCACGTCATTCTGCCGTTTAGTCCAAGTAAATTAGTTAATCAATCCTCTATTAAACCACAATCATTAGGAATCGTTGCATTTCAATGACGTTATAGATATGTTATTCTTTTGAATGAATTTATTGATTTAGAGATGGGCGATTGATGAAATACAGAACTTTTCATGATTTTATGTTTTAAATTGCACAATTATTCATAATAAGGTAGAGATCACTCTGCCTACTCCAACTGGAAGTGATTAGCTGACTAACTGCTGTTGTTTTATATAACTCTGTTTGTAACATTGTCTGATACTCAAGTCCTGATGAAGGCCTGTGTGTTTAGGCCGAAACATGTTGGCAACATTAAAAAAAAAAAGTTCCATTATGAACTAGCCTTTTGATTAAAGCTTTTTATTATAAGAAGAGTGCCTTGGTCTCACTACTTTCTTAATAGTGAGTTATTGTTTGTGTGACGGTGAGAATTCCTCCTTCCATCACTGACCTCCGACGGCACCTTACTGGATCTGAATTGTCATGACCGGGGATGAAACAATATTGACTGATTTAATTGGTATTTGTTTGCTAAGTAACTCACATTAACAATCAATCGCCCAACTCAGCTACGTTGTTTAAGGAAGTTCCTAATACTGTTTATCTACGTAGCTAGCTATATAAGAGGAAAGCAAACAGTTCCTCTCAAAATATACGTTCGTAAATTGGGTTTCATGCGACTTGCACAGTTTTTCCATTATATGAAATCTTATGTAATCTGTCTTTGGTGGTTATGGGGTTTAGACATCGCAATTCTCCAGCGTTTTTTGTTATATGCTGGCAAAGCCTACTATCTGTTTGAATGAAAGGCGGGACTTGGAGAGAAGAAAGGAGGGAAATTTGAAAAGGATTGGCCACTGGCAGCTGAAGCGGGTATTATTTCCTCAAGGTCTTAGTGCTTGCAGGGTTTTTTTTTTTTTTAAACACTAGTTTTAGGACAGTAAAAAGTATGTGTGTCGGGGGGGTCCAATGCTGCCTTTTCAAAAAGTGCAGGGGACATATCTGCCCCCCCCCCCCCCCATTCACCAACTTTTGGAAAGGACAGGTTTGACATGAGTGGCGGTAGATGACCTTCTGTTACCATTGTCTGTTTCCTGGCAAATAAACAAGTGTTTTTGTCAATTAAGAACACTGTGTAACCTAAAGAGTATGGGCACTTAACTGGAACCTCACAGATATTCATGGGAAACTGTTGAAAATGCTTTCCCATGAATTATGATTATGGTTCTGTGTTTTGATGTCATGCCATGTGTTCATTGTCGTGTATTTTCTTTATTCTTTTTGCTTATGACCGGTATACATCCTGGTTTTCTGTTCATGCCTTTTCAGGTTTTATTGCACTTGTCACCCCTGTCTTGTGATCAGTTGGTTCAGTCCGTCTCCCCAGTCTGTGTGCTCACCTGCTTCGGGTGATTTCAGTGTGTTCTGGTGTTTCATATTATTACTTCAATTCTTGTTTACTTCCTTTGCCTTGCTTTCCTTGATTACTTATAATACTAACGTTTATATTCTGTATCATAGTTTACTAACCTAACTAGTTCATGTATATATTACTAATTTACTATGATAAAATGGGTGCTTCCCATCCTTAAATGTGATTGGCTGAGCCGCGTTCCATGCCGGTATAAAATTACTGAAACCCCCTGTGGCAGGCCGCAGCACAAAATATCCCAGCGCGCAAAGAACTTCGCTGCACTCAACTGACTTGTTAGGTTAAGTTTTTTCAAGACTTAAAGCTAGCTATTTCAGTGTCAGCGATGTTTAGCCTTTTAACCCGCTAACCAGTTGGCTATCTACCTAGCAAGCTATTGCATTACACAGTTCGATATCACTTTTGCGTTGCAAGCTATGTTGCTAACTTGCTCGCTGTTGTAGTAGTCTATTAGTCATAAATTGTTGACTTTTTCTTGTGTGTTTTTTTATGCGCTATGTGTAGGGTAACCACATCCACTGTTGTGAACGCTAGCTAGTTGACAAGCTGGCTAGCAAACTAATGCACAATTCAACATATTCTCCTGGACACCGGCAAGTGTGGAGGACAAGAGTCAATCGTTCCCTACTCTCGCTGCTGGTTGCCAATTGTTTTGTTTTAGGACCTCCCCATGAGTGCTTACCTTTGTAAATAGTTCTCATCCAATTCACCTGTTCCCTGCATAACATTTGACTTCCCTCTTGTCTATTTAAAGTCTTCACTGCAGTTCATTCATTGTCAGAACATTGATCAATACTCATTTGTGCAGAGCGCCTTGTATGCCTTTTGTACATTGCTTCTTCACCACTGTTTTGCCCGACCTTGAGATTGCCTTGTCCTTCTATTTTATATTGTTTTTGGCTTGGCAATTCTTGTGTCATCTGGTCCCAATCCTTTTTACAATAAAGGCTTGCGGTATTTGAATTCCTGTTCTCGGGAGTGGTTCCTGAACGCACCGTCACAACTTCACAATGGAGGGTTTTCGAGTATGACCTACCTGTTTAGGTCCTGTCACAGTATCTCAGTCAGGCTCATGTCAGGACTTTGACTGAAGTCTACCCTAAAATCATAATATTGTTTCTTTTAAGCCATTCAGAGAGGTTTTGCTCTTGTGTCTTGCCAAATTATGCTTGTGCTTCAGGTCACATACTGATGATTGGGCATTCTCCTTCAGGATTTTCTTTTTTGGACCAAAATTCATTGTTCTGTTTAATTATAGCAAGTCACTGACTTTTAACCCTCCTATTTTATTCAAATTCATAAACCATTTTTGTTTTGAGGTCAGTTGAAATGAAAGACTACATAAGATGTTTGTAAGTGAAAGTGTTACCTAATCTCCTCTCAGCTCATTTATGTCTTTCTACTGACCATTTTAATGGCTGAGTAAATTTAACACAACTTCCCCCATCCTCCCCTTATACATCAAGCATTGATTTTACATGATTATAGCAAAACTAGCACTCTGCCCGTGGGGATCCACGGGCTCTATTTTATGTAACGTTGTCTTTATAGTGAAAAATGCACCATTATGATGTCATCACACGCACTGCCATGTCATCACGTTGCTATGGTGTTTTCATAAACACCAAGGTGGCTGTCACATGACCGATGTTTTTATAGTAACTAAAACTAAGTATCCATCAAGGGGAATACGCTGCGCTGAGATTCCGCGCTCAGTGGAATACGAAGTCGCCTGCAAGACGGAGAAAAATGGTGTCGCTCACATGCTGCAGATTACGCGCTACTTTCTCTGGCGGCCTGGCATGTTTTTTTGGATTCAGGACTCCTGTGGATGAAGTGGCTTGGGTTCAAAAGGGGGAATTTCCAGGAGAGGACAAACAGGGGGAATCCCCTAGAAAGGATAAAGGAGAATCCCCCCTGCATGTCTATATTATCATAGCGTGTTATGCTGCAGATATGTGCCCGGCGGAGTCTTGCACAATTGGCCGGACACAGTCACCTGCAAGACGGTGCAAAATAGCGTTGCTCACGCTATGCTGCAGATGCGCGCTCGGTGGAATTTAGCACTGAGTGGCCGGACACACACGTGCACACACACACACACACACACACACACAAACTCAGTCCACTCGGCTATTGCAATATAGATGAATGAGACCAAATGTGAAATTAATGAGAAATTAACTTGAACATGCCCCCCAGTCTTAGGCATCACTCTAAAATGATGGTTTTATGCAATAATTGATCGTAGATAAATATGACCCAAACAACACCAATGCTTTCAACATGCGTACAGGCCATAAAATCTTTTTTTTTTTATTTCTGAGTCAAATTCATGTTTTACCCGTAAAAATCTAGCTGAAAAAAGTATGTAAACTATCATCCTAAAAAACTAGGGAGTCATCAAGGTGTTTTTGTGACAATAGTCTAAAAAGCCTTTATGTTCCTATTGGTTTGCAATGTTTTTCGCCCATTCTCTTTTGAATGGTAGATCATGAACCTTACATTATGAATATTTAAGGGGGCAAGACCTGCAGTCCCTCAAAAGTTTTTCTGGGTTCTCAAAGAGAACATTTGGTGGCCGAAAAGATTACCACTTGATGGTTAGCTGGAGTCTCTAAGCCTTAAAAATGGCTGAGCAAAAAGATTGGTCCAGTTCAATAACTTTCTTTTTTATCTCTTACTCCATTTCTTGTGGCAGAATTTGAAGCTTGTTGAGGCATTTTTGGCAACTTTGCATATCTGGAAGTGTTCTAGTTTGGTCATTTTTAAACTGAAAATGGCGGGCAGTTGGCCAACTCAGGTGTGCTGAACAGGAGTGGGCCGTCGGCAGAAAAAAAGGCCTTTGGCAACCTCACCTTTTAATGCTTAATAACCGAACGACAGTTTCCTTTTCCTGATTAGCAACAGGTGCTCACAATAATTGTTAGAACTGACGACAGTCTAATTTATTTTCACAAGCATTGTTATACATTGCATCACAAAATGAAAAGGCATTTTCTTCTGCTCATACATGACAACATAAAATATCAATATTAGGGATGTAACGTTTCTGAATTGTGACTTTTTTAAAGCGTAGTACCATCACCTGTTGCTATGGTGCGAACATCCAAGCTTTCCCTTTTCCTTTATTAAACTCAGCGCCGTCTTGAACAAAAGTGCCAAACATCAAAGGCCATGAGAAATGCTTCTGGAAAAAGAACTTGACTGACATCAGTATTTTTCGGTGACATGCTGTACGGAGCCAAGTTAAGGACTACAGAATCGTCTCCTTTTAACCTATTAGCTTACTCCAATCCTGTCCCTGTTTGCTTTGCTCAATTAGCAATCAAACAGGGGATTAGCTTATTTACTTTGCTAAATGAGTTGGGCTTTTTATGAAGATAGCATGTTTGAGTGCCACATTCTGAAAGTTAAATGACCATAGAACAGCACAGATTTGCAAGAACGCGTATTTGGCGATTTCGTGTGATTGTGATCATTTATGTCTCACATTCACGTTTCATCCGCTGTTCAGAATGTTTTCCACCTTGTGTAGTTTTAGATGCTTGAGATCCAGTGCGATCTGAAAATGAATCTCTTTATTTTTATTTTATGATTATAGATCTCCTAAAAATACTACGATGAGACATGAAATGCTTAGTTGGGATGAGGTGATGTTGAACGAGAATTTTTTTTAAAGAGTGATGAGACCACTTGCAGTCATGGGGTGTGTAGGCAGTTGTGTGTGATTTCTTGAAACATACACACCTGAAGCGGCTTAAACGATTTAAAATGCCGTAGGGAAGAAGCCTGAGTTCAGATTTTGCTAATTGCAGGTGCCCCACCCTTCCCTAAATCTGCCAGAGGCCTATAACGATTAAGATGTGATGGTGAAAAGCAGACAAACCTAACTGGGCTACGGTGGTAGATTGAAAGAATGCCAATAATTTGTATAATTTCCTCTAAATTACATCTCTCTTTGTAGCATTTTAGGACATTATTCAAGATTAATTTAAAACAGATTTGTTCTCAGATCGCCCTGGATTTTAAGCATCTAAAAAATGCACAAGGTGGAAATTATTCTGAAAAGCGGATGTAACGTGAATGTGAGATATGAATTATCACAGTCGCACAAAATGGAGTGGCAATGGCAATCATGTTCATGCAAATCTGTCCCATTCTATGGCCATTTAAATTTCAAATGCAGCAATCAAACATGCTGTCTTAATAAACAGCTCTACTCATTCAACTTGAAGAGTAAACAAATCCATAATTTGATTGCTAATCAAGCAAAGTAAACGGGAATAGGTATACTTTTCTGAGAGTTGCCTAATTGGTTAATAGGAGACAATTCTGTTTTAATTTGCTTGGCTCCTTTCAGCACGTAGCCAAAAAATACTGATGCCAGTCAAGTTTTTTCTGGAGGCATTTCCCTTGCCCTAAGATGTTTGGCACTTTCCTTCAGGGCCACACGGGGGTTAATGAAGGAAAAGGGAAAGGTCGGATGTTCGCCCCATGGTAGCAGGTGGTGTTACTACGCATTAAAATAATCGCAATTCAGAATTGTTACAGTCCTAATCAATGTGTCTTTTTAATTTCTGCACTCGTTAAGTTCATGAAACAGCACAGATTTGCGTAAATTAGTTTGCAAGGCTCATTTAGCAATAAGCCGCTAGAATCTGTTTAATATTCTGAATTTAGTTATGGCTAAAGGGCGTTGTTAGACGATGCACAGCTGAGTGACAATTGTAAGGATGGCAAAAATATATGCGGAAATATATTTCTGTGGGTCATGTTTATGTGGCATCTTAGAGCATGAGAACTGATAAAAGATCATGTTCACTTTTTAGCTAAAATTGTTTGAGTGCATATGAGTATAATTGTGAATCAACAGTCGCAACCTGATCCTTATTCTCTTCATGCTCATGTGACAAATTCTCTATTGCAGGTACCTAAATGACATTTTTCTGTTTTAATGCAACTTTATTTATTAATTTTTTTTTAACTATGCGACTTTCATAGAGCTGCAAGCAGTAACGTGCGGCAAATATCTTTGTACCGAAGAATATATATGCACCAACACACATATCTATCCAGTATCACCTGCTACATTGTCACAAAGTAAACAGGGCCCATAAAAATGCTACTAAGAGCTGCTTAGCGCATGCTCTGCCTGATTTATTTATGCAAAGAACGTTTTGTATTAAATAATACCTCCAGAGGCATCGTTAGGCCAGTGTAAATCACACTGCTGGCACCAATCCAACGAATCAGCTGATCCAACCACCCCTCCCCCAGGAAGCCCCAAACTCACATTAAGCTATTTGTGATGCTTCAGCTGTTTGCTGATATTTTTCAGCCTTCACCCCTCCCCTCCCCTCCCCTCCCTTCACTCCACCCCACCCGATTTAGGCTGCAAATTGGTGGGGGTAGCCGAAATCCACATTGCCAACAGGCCTGGCAGGAGTTCATGGCCCAGCAGTGCATAAAATACGATTATTTTCTGTCCGGTTTTAGTTGTTCGCACCTCATCTTCCTTTAATGGGCAGTCGAGGAAAATGGGGGAGGAAAACTGGAATCTACTCCCACCTGTCCTCTGGCCAGGCTAGAATAATGCCTATGGCTGTATACTCAATTAATTCCACGTCCAGAGTACCTAGTGGAAGTAACGGACTCAGTAAATAATGCAGACAAAGATGGAGAAATAAATCTCTGTTAAGGAATGTGCATGTAGATTATACCTTTCTGGAGGGATTTATACCATCCTACTCATGACTATTTTTCCTGTATGGATACCGTAGACCACCTTCCGGAATACATGACAGGCTGATCAATGAAGTCGGGAGTCGGAAAGCGCAGGTACAAGGCAGCATTTCGGGGAGAACATTTCCCTTTACCACACCCCCATTCATCCCCTCGCTACCTTTATGCCTTTGCTCAAGAACAACAGGGTTAGGAAATACATTAAAATGCCACCACCTCATTTGTCACTGCACTCCTCTGAAGGGTCCAATGGGGAAACACCTCACCCTGTTAGGAGATCCCTTTATGCCTCATGCAGGGCCAGCATTCAGCAAGCTTTGCAATTAATCAACTCACTTGTTGAGAATGGCTGGGATGCCGGTGGAGTAAAGGGATCCCCATCAGTTTCCAATGCGTCCCTGTGTCTTTTGGTTCGGCTGCACGCAAGTGAACCTGAGTGAAATGAAAGGAGGGCGTGGGCTTTCATAGTTAGAGATAATATTGACGTCCTCATCCAAAGACAAACTAGATCTAAAGATATGTCGGCCCACTCAGCCGATTCTGGTGATATTACGGTAATTCACCCTCTCTTGCACTGATTTGGCACATTTTCTCAGATCTAATGCGTAGGCCTCTGATCATGCAGCCTTGACCACTAGGTCTGCCAGATAGTAAATAAACTTCAAACATTACTACTGTGTTGTTGCATGCCATGACTGGCTTTTTGTTGACAGAAATGTGACCTAACACAGGCTATCCACATTGTGAGGACGTCAATTCATGATAACATAAAAACCTTGGACAATCAGTACTTGGACAAAAACTAGATATTGATCTATTCGAATACTCCAGAGAATGTAATTTTTTTCTAGCCTTCTTCTTTGTTGTTTTTCTGTATGCCCTCATATATATGTTTTTTTTTTTATTATTTGTTGCATTGTATGACAAGCTTTTGTACTATACAGGGTGTGCTGAGACCTGGGATTCAAGACTCAGGTGTAGACAGAGCATCAATTTCTCATTCTTTATTGAGAGTATAAAGCTGCTTTCACAGATACAGATTACAGCGTTTCACATGTATTCGCGTCTTTGCATTGACTTTGAATGTAATCTGTGGTACGAAAAATTTGTTTCGCGTCCAGTGTGAAAGCAGCTTGAGAGGGGTCATACAGTCTGGTCCAATAACAATCAGCAGAATTGCAGCACAGAGACAAATATCCAAATCAGAGTCAATCCGGCTGAGACCCTGATTTTCATGTTATATGTTAAATGAAAATGCATGATTTATACATGTTTTTTTTTATTTCAGCACCATCCGTTTAAAATGACCTTACTGCTATAGTGAAGAACTATCCAAATCTGTCAATATAAAGCATTGGTTCCTCTTTTAAAACAGCGCAGACAATGTTTGCGAAACTGAAAAAGGCTGATTTCTTAGAACTGAATTTGCGGAAGGATAGTGTTCCATTTGACATCACCGAAGTATTTGATCAATCTTGGTAAGCGACACCTCATTCTGTAGGTCTATATCAATGCTGTAGTGTAGTGAGGTAAAATAATAATGCATGTTTTTGCAAATATGGCTCTAAAGTAAGTGCCTGATCTTAATTTTCATCTGGCTTTCCCTCAAACAGCTGCATATTCATGTCATATCGGTTCTGGCTCATAATGGCATCTGCCATAACAATCAAAAGCTGCCATTGATATCTATAGAATTGGAGCAGCTGAAGCCAGTTCCTGGTGATCACCATCCTAAAGTTTTTCTTTGTTTATTAAAGCACACCTCATTCAGCAGCTAGAGATCTCATTAAGCTGCTAATTAGAAGAATTTACTCAGCCAAATTAGGGTTGAAATGAAAACCTCCTGGATGCTAGACATCGAGGAACAGCAGCAGCTTTGCTTTAGATGCCATTACAAAAAGGGTCGAGAAATTCTGAAGGCAGTAAAAAAAAAGTATAATGAAGGCCGAGCGACATCAGAACTATGGATACATTCATGCCTGGCTGCATTCTGTTATTTTTCTGAATTTTTATCATTCCAGCAGGCACCAACTTGGTGTTTGTAAAACACTTCAGCAGGAAATGCATTGATGGCTTATGGCATCACTGGCATAGCAAAAGAACATCCATAACTGACAGAGCAATTCCACTGATTCAGAGAAAAATTAAGCTCCAAGTCAACAATTTCTGCTACATGCAAATCGAAGCAATGTATCACATTTTTTCATACTCAATAATAAAATACTAAAACAAGGCTGCCACAGATGGATCTGTGTCTCAAAACTAAAATCCAATCTAATGTTCTGTTCATGGTATTCTACAAAATGCCGTCTGAATTAAGTTTATATCCCTTAATGGGAAGAACAATGTTAGCTTGTTTCCTCTTTTAAACAAATGAATGATTGACATGTTTCAATATTACTTTTAAAATTGTAGCACGTATTACTAAAACTCCATAAGTCACACCTGACTTGACTTGTGGGGTTTTAGTAATCAGTGCTTCAATTGCTGCTTCAGGGCCATTTAATCATGGGTTGAATTTGAGGATTAAGGCAAAAATTGTTTTCATGCTGTGGGGGCAGATCTATAATGTTTTAAAATTAAAGGCAACATAGGGGCCAAACTTTACAGACACAGGCCAAGTAAATGTATTATATTCATTCTTTGTCAGTGAGCTTAATATACAGTACTAGTCAAAACAATTTGAATACTGTACTCGTGTCATCCATGAGAGGTACCATTCAGGAACCACTCGCGAGAGACAGAAATCCAAAAACGCATGCCTTTATTGGAGTCCGAGTCAAAGCCAAAAAGCACAGGAATTGCCAAGCCACAATACAAAATCCAAAAACAGTGTTGACTAGACAGGCCAGGGTCAGAACCAGTAAGACAGATGAGCAGAGGTACAAAAACGATAGGCAAGTAGTCGTCGTCGATGAGCATAGCCAAGGGTCATACACAGGGCATTCAAACACAAGTCGTGGTCATACAAAAATGTGTCAAAATCTAGAAAGACAAAAATGATACAAAAAGGGCAATGGCAAGAATCAAGGTCGGACAATCCAGTAGAAGAGAAGCAATATTCTATGGCATATGAGGCACTCTGCACAAAGAAATATTGATCAACGTTCTGACAAGAGCTATGAGTGAAAAGACTGCTAATATACACACAGGGAAGGTCACATGCTTAACAGATAACAGGTGTAGGAAATCAGACTAATAACAAAGAAAGCAAACATGAGGGAGAACCTAATCACATGAAATAGGCAAAAGCCAAAACGCGGACAGGGATCACAAGACAGAACAAACAGATCCAGTTAGGGATTTCTACGCGCACAGAGTTAGTGGCAGAACAGTGATTAGACAGGTGCAGAGAATCTGCAAGCAGCAAAGCAAAGTAAATTGAGTGAAGGCAAGAGGCGGAGACTAGAACAGGGCGACTGCCGAGAGAACGTTTGTCAATTAGTAGAGTGCAGCTATACAATCCCTAGTGCTTGTTAGTAAGTTAGTACCATGTACAATGTTAGTCTTGGTTAGTAATTTAACAACAAACTGTTAGAATTGGTTAGTAATCTAGAAAAAGCAAAATGAAGGAAGTAAACGAGATTGGAAGGAATGTTTGAAATCCCAGAAACCGTTAAATCACCCAAAAGTGTGGCACGCAATACTGGGGCTGTGAACAATCACATGACATGAGACCAGACAAGGGGAGACAAAGTGCAATGCATGGCAAAAACAAAAACATGTACCGGAATGTAACTGCAGGAATGGAAAATGGCAAAATACAAAACATGGCAAAACTAAACTAGACAAGACATGAGCATAATCAGGTATCCAAATCACAATACATTATTCAAGACATGGTCAGGCAAGGCAAAGGTCAAAATCCAAACAAGACAGAATGGCAGACCGCAGAATCACAACAATCCATGTTTGAGTGAAATTTAAGTAGTTTTATGTAATGCAAACAACCTCAAATGAGTTGAATGGTGAGTCGTCAAAAATCAGTTAAATTAGGATAGTGACCTAAATTTTAAGGTCAATTAAAATATTGTATTTGGAAAAAACAGGTAAACAAATTATTTCCAGTTTTAACAATGTGTCATGGTCTGTGAGGTGTGCGTGTGCTTTGGACTTTTCTTTGCGGCTCTCATCCCGGGACGATGTAAAATTCCTTGGCCATCAGATTCTTCACCCAGCTGGCTGATTGAGCTGGGGCGGCGCCTTCCCGAACTCTATATAAGCAGGATGTCTGACGCGCCCTCGTCGCTAGATTGTTTGTTTTTAGCTTCGCACTATAGCTGAAGATATCTGTAGTCAGGTTTTGTATGACTTTTTATCTTCTGATTATTGGAGTTTCTTCTCCCTTTTTTCTATCTCGCGTTGCTTCCGTGTTTCGGACTATTATACTTCCTTTAGAAGCACTTTCATTTGGTCTGTATTATTCTCTGTGTTTGTACTGTGTCTGTGCTGCTCACTTTCTCTCTGGTCATTGTACTCGGCCTTCTAATTTTACCAGCCATTACACAATGGATGTAAAATCAACTCAAATTGGTGCAAATTGGACTGGAAAAAAATCAAGAGGAAGCAAACCACACATGCAGCCTACACTTGGCATCTTTCAGAATAGTGTCTGGCATGAACTTTTCAGCCTGACTGTCTTTTACAAGAAATAAAGCACTGAATCTGCTTAGCAGTTACAGTATTATGACAGAAGGTGGCCACTTGGATCAGTCTACAATTTAGATTTTTTTTCCCTAACAATAAGCATTTAAATTAAATTTTCCCATCTATATGGTGACAGTGACATGTTTGTCATATTCTGAATTCCTTGATCTTTATCAGCCTGATCATCGGATCATCATATTTCACAACTTAATTTTGTTGTAAATATTGTGAATAAATGCAGCAGTAAGGTCTATTGAGGTGCACATGGCGATCAGATATAATTAACCAGCCTAAAGTGGTGACAGGTAAAAAAAACAAGATGCTCCCATCGCCATCCCCTATACTCTACTGTTACTCTCTCCATTCTCTGGGAGTCTCATCTGCACTTGGCTCGCTTTTTTTTTTTTTCAAATGCTGAACTGTCATACTGTGAAAGGATGTTGCTTCTAAAAATTTATGAAGAATATGACAAACAAGACACTGTCGTAAGTTAATGGACAGATTTTATTAGGACTGTGTCAACCGGGTCATCACTACAGATTAAAGATCCGGAGGCTGTTCTCCATTTCTCCCATGAGCACATGTATGAGAACAACAATGAGTTTTTATTTTATTTTTTGCTTGCATTTGGCTGTTTACCCAAGAGCTGTGCTGATTAATGTTAGCTGATCAAATACAACTAGGAAGACAGCAAGTGCAGCCAGCTAGGGAACTTGATCGTCGCATATAGCAAGCACAACATCATAATAGTAAAGTACGTTACATTATTGAGGCAATGCTATACCATTATAACCAGTGACATTATTTTTGTCAGTTGAATAAGTCTAACTAATGCTGATCAATGCTTTTGCCAATATTAGGGCTGGTGGATTAGCAAAGTAACGTTGCCCCATACTAAAAAAAATGAAATGGGGATGTGATTATCTAAGACCACTGATGATAAAAAGCCATCCTAGATAGAGTAAAAATCTATTGCAAGCTGGTTTGCTACTGACTGACAACCATCCAGAATGACATAAAGGTCTTTAATAAGCAAACGCATAGCTCACATAGTTTTCTGATAATAAGGTATTCCACCTGGCTCTGGTATCATAGCGAAAGTAAGAGACATTTTAAGTATGCCAGAGGTTTTTTTCCCTACAATGGCAAAGGTATGACCTGCCGGACTCTGCCTCTGAGTGGATAGTACTCGCTGTCTGTATAAATAGGTCGGTAAGGTTTATGCATGAGGAGTGAGATTGGTT
This sequence comes from Gymnothorax reevesii, assembly GCA_029721435.1. Lineage (NCBI taxonomy): Eukaryota > Metazoa > Chordata > Actinopteri > Anguilliformes > Muraenidae > Gymnothorax > Gymnothorax reevesii. The sequence continues at coordinate 7,325,116 of CM056586.1, forward strand.
AAGGTTGGGGTATCATATCAGAGTTTATCAATCAGGGGCAGAGGAGGGTGGGCCATGTCCTCTTCAGCGGAGGATTTGGTGCAAAACATAGATTAAGCCAATAAAGTGATCTGAAGAGAGTGAAGTGATCAGTCACTGGATAGGAGCAATTGAGCGGCCAATCAGATTTCTGCTGGGAGCAATGCCCCTGTGGCCCTGCCCCTGGGTTCGCCCATGAACTGCTGTCAGCTCTATTTGCAGGTGCCACTGTCCTGTTTACTTGATTTGACATGTCTACTCAAGTTCTCAGTATGCAAATTCAAGTCCGATGTTTCTTGAAAGTTACGAAAATGACACAGTATCTGCAATTTTATGGGGGAATGGTATTTGGGGAGAAGTATTCTGTGACTCAAAACTTCTTTGGGTCAATATAATATAAATGTATAATTCATAAGTTTCAGGACTGCTCTTACCTTAATATTGTCTCAAAACCAAACGGGAATATACCAATGAGCCAAAACAGTAAAACCACTCACAGAATAAGCAAATAATATTTATTGTATCCATTATTATTATTTTCTATGATTAGAAAGTTATTGCAAACAGGTGTTTTTGCGATTTGCACCATGTCTCAGGATAGTGTCAGCTATATCTGTATAGTTAAGAAAGGGAACCGTCATCAGATAATTCTGACTGAAATGTAATGTTTTACTTTTATATTAAACTTAAACACATTCCAAGCACAAATCCTCAATTGTTGAAAATTCTTTAACCTGTGGAGTACTGTATATTATCCCTTTGAAAGCAGACCATTCAACCAATAGCCCATACTTCTCCAAAGGATGATTTTAGCTACATTAATTATTTGACATGATGATAGATTCATTCCACTTTGCACCATGGCACTGCCAGGAGACCAGCTGGTGCAGGTTTAGGGGCAGGTGGTGGGCAGGCACCGGGGTTAGCCTTCAGCGAGCCAAAGTGCCTTGGCACAATCATGGCATGTGGTCAAGTACTTAGAGCCAGGGAAGCAGCGATCAAAGGATAACAACCAAGAGACTTTGCAGGCCAGTGATCACTCTGTGGAGTTTTGGCATCGGCCCATGTTCATATTGGACTTGTGATTAATACAGTTGCTGATCCAACCTGACATCTCCATCCATATTCATATACCTCAGGTAAGAAATTGAAGACATTAATCACTTCCTCCTCCTCATACACCGTATATTATAATTATATGCACACCGTACATACGCACGCAGTCCCAAATGGACACTTCCCTGAAATTGATTGTGACAAAGCTGTCTACCTTAGCTTGAGAGAATGGCATCGGTGTCCAACATGGATGCAATCCATTTTTACTCAGAAACTCTTTAAACTCGCTATTTGGCTAAAGCTGCTTCGCGACCGATTGTGTTTTTTTTTCCTGCATTTCATCATTGAAGAGAGCCAATGGACCCCTCGCACCGAAGTCTGATCACATGATCAGCAATTGGTAACAAATGACACAATCCTCGATACCTTTAAAAAGCTGCCAAGCGGCCAACATCTTGCCGTCTTGTTCTCATTTTAAAGAGTCTGTCAAGTAGCTCTGTGAACCAGCAAACTGCAAATTCTATAGTTGGTCCAAGGCTGTACAGTACATTTCGAAGCTGTTACAGTGTTGTGGTAAAATATAAACTGTGGTGGAAGGGGTGAACCAAACCTCAAACACCTAATTTTGTGTTTTGAGTGAAAGTTCTACCTGGAAGTGCATAGACACTTAATATAAGACTTCTCTCCAGAAAATCAAAAGGGTCCCAGCATTTATAGCTGACATGAAAAAAAAAAAAAAAACACTTTTGAATGCTCTTATTTCTGGCACTGTGGGGTAAAAATACAACCTAAGGAATAAGACAGGTTATCACCTCTTCTACCATTTACCGGTCTGATTACAGATTCACTGCTCCATTTATAAGATGACACTGCGGCGGTTACAGCTCACCACTGCTGTGAATCTTTGTCAAAAAGCACAGACCATAAAGAAATATTGCTAAGAAAAATGCAATATAAATCATAAAAATATACTGGAGTTGCAGTATTATGGTCATGAGCCTTTATTTTCCTGCACCCAAGAATTATTTTGATCTCCAGGATAACAGCATTCAGGCAATGCATAATGAATTGTCTAAAATGCATTCATGGTTGATCACTCATTCTGGCATACACTGGTACATATCTGATGTGAAAATATTCATTTCTGCAGTTGGGAAGTAATGAACATTGTTGTGTTCTGGCCTTTGGCCAGGACAGCATTTATGATTTTAACAGTTCATGTTCAAGTTTCATAGTTCATGCCATGGTTTTAACAGTTTCATGTTTCAGGATTCCATAGTTCAAGTTTCATAATTCATAGTTCATAGTTCCATAGTTCATGTTCATGTTCATAGTCATGTCCATGTTTTTACTTTTCCATGTTTTTGTTTTTGCCAGGTCTGCCATGCCACTCCACCGCTTGTCTGCGTTCCGCCCCGTGCCTTCGTTGTTGCACATTTCAGAGCTCTGGGTTGGCTTTGGTATTTCCCCTTCCTTCCATGCTGTGCTGGATTCGGGCCTCTCTAAGCTTAATTGACAATTAACTGTTTTTAAGTTACTAACATTTACTAACACTCACTGGGTTGGTGTAATTCTTAGATAGGCACATTACTAATATTACTAATTTAGACAGGGAGTTTATTGTCATGATTCCTGCTTTGCTATTTCAAGATCTTGCTGTGCTTTTCTGTTCTTAACATTCATGCTTGCTTCCAAACTGCATACTTAATTGGTACTTAAGCTGAGCACGCTCATTCTCTTAATGAGCAGGTCATGTCATCCAATCTCTGTCCACGTCTTGATCTTGCCATGCCTCTTGTTTCTCTCTCTCCAGGTGTTACCCCTCATGTCATGATTTCCAAGCCTTTATCTGGATGCGGTGGAAGTTGGCTGGCAGACAGTGTCTCCCGTCTCGTTGCTTGTGCAAGTTTAGCCAAGTTCTTGTTATCATAGTTCCCTAGCATTTCTAGTTTCAAGTCTTGTCCCAGCCTCTTGTTTTGTGTATATATTTAGTCTTGTTATTTACTTTTCTTGAGCATCTTGCCTGGAGTTTCCAGTGCCTTTTGTTTTTTGCCTTTTTGCATTTATTGTTTATAGCTCTGTGTAGCTTCCTTAGTTTGTTTTTTGCAACCCTCTGGGCCAAGTTTTTTGTTGGCCCTCGTGCCTGTTTTGTTTTGGTTTATCAATAAATCCTCATTCCCTTTTCCCGCATCTGGTGTCACTGATTCCATATCAAACATCCAAAAAAGCATGTTCTATGATTTTTGGCTAAATTTTGACCCCCCCCCTTTTTTTTTTTTTTTGCTAAACTAATAATAAAGAGGCATTAACGCCTCAACTCATTTGATTTCAATATGATTATAAAGATTCTTTTTGATTCAGCAACTAATGTTTTGAGGATCTAAATTCTAATTCTTCTTTTCAGCTCACAGCTACTGAAGCCCATTAAGCCAGTTATTTCCATTATTATTACAAAGTACCCGTAGTTTCAAAGGAAGTTTTTGCCATGCAAGTTTGCTACCTTGCACAACCATGCACGAGTGACCTCGCAATTCAACCTTACAAACAGACCATGCATAACCTTCCAAAGGTAATATTACAAAACATTGCAGAAAATATTTCCATACAAGGAAAAATCTCTGGATTTCCTCCCTCGCAAATCAACACAAAATAAAGAACATCAAATGCAGAACATCAAAGACTGCTGATGGGCATTTCATTTCCATTTAATTTCCTTATTTGACAGTGCCTGTATGTTGCCTTTGGTGACACGTTTATTAGCATGCCGTTCGGGACTTATGACAATCGCTTTGCAGTGACATTGGAGTGACATGTCCCCTTACTGAAGCCAAGGCGGTTTGTTGTCAGTATTCATCCCTCTGCATATTGCAGCATATTGTGCATGCAGCTGTCCTGGGAACAGGCTTTAGGATGGATATGGACCCAGGGTCATAGGTTTAACATCAGAAAGCACAAATATTCCAATCACTGTAACATTCAAGTAGATTATTTTTCCACAGATTATTGCTAGCTATTTCACAGATAATTTTACCGTACTATCTGGAGTACTTCAGTGTCCTAGCAAAATTCCATGCCTTGCACACTACGGTTATCTGATCTTCCTGAGGTTAAACAGGTTTTGCCCTTTCAAAAGTAGTTCTTCCCCCAAAGTTCTAACCTAGTGTCCCAGATCTGTCACTAGTAGTAATCGAAAAATGTCAATTATAATGTCAAGTTTATTCTGATCACATTTGTGATCTTGTATTTTAAAGCATCATTGCTCTCACCTGCGGAACCTCAGCTGAAGTCTAGCATGAGTTCTGATGCAAAATGGCTGCTTTCCATTACCCATGGTAGATTTGTAGTAAATGCAGAGTAATTTCCCCACTTCACAGCAAGATCTTTTGAGACCATTAGAAGTATGGCACTGTATACAGTCAATCTATTATGCATCTATCCATTATCACTACTGAACCATTTGAACAATTGTAGTGGATGTGACTGTGGAACACTGAATGAAGAAGCAATAGTGGGTTAAACGCATAGACTGTATAAAAAGATGGACAAAGCAATCGTGACGTCACCCATTGGTTTCTGCATACCGTTTAGGAAGCCTCGATTTTGGCAATTTGAACTGCGCCATCTTGTCCTTTTGAAACCGGAGGTGATTCTTATTGGACAAGAGCATGAATTGAAGATCTGGGGAGGACCGTGGCTCTGGATCTGACCGTATCAGACGAGGACCAGTGGATAGCTACGCCCCTAAAGCATATTCTGGATTTATCCTTCACTCTAGTCTACTTCGGACCATAATTTACAAAAAAGAACATCAGGATATATAAAAGGAGACTTGAAGCTAGCGGTAGATACCATAAAATGATGTGGAAAATCATTATTGAAATAATAAATCAGGTGGCAAAGTAGGGTCATTTTCACATAGACTTCAATAGCATTGAACCTCTTTCTGCAACAACCGACGTCGCCATCTGCTGGCCATTAAATATAATGCAAATTTTTGAGATTTCCGCATCGGCCTCACTTTTCAGACCCTTGGTGCGTCTTTTTATGCAGTCTATGGTTAAATGATATCCTATGATATTCTCCAAAAATACGAACCATTCACTTGTTGTTATAATAAAATAATGGTAATAAAGGCAAAGAATATTTTGTAGTCTGCAAAACATCACAAGAACTCAAGTCAATTAATTTCAAATACTGTAGATACCGTATTGAAGGGTGCCACTCTTCATGAATGTTAAAAAGAGAAAATCTGGCAGCACAAAGTGCTTTCATTCCAGTGCTAGCACAGCTCCAAATTGGAGACCAGCAGATTCATACTGACTGACAGGAGTCTGTAAAACCTCACAGCAATACCAACGACGGACACAGCAGGAGGTGAAGGCTCGGCGCATTCTTCTTTGCTGGGGTGACCCAAAAGAAAGCCTTGATCAATATGTCTGTTCGTTAGAACAGGGCACAAATGAACAACAGTTACGACTGATCTGACTCCATATAATTAGTGACGAATATAAAATTTAGTTGTAAATGTGGTGAGTTTAAAATAATAATACCATACTTATACCAATACCAATACCATACCAATTTTACACGATTGCGCTTCCGGACCCACACAATCGCAAAACCTTAGTTTGGGGAGCTCTGCATTGGTTAGCTAGCAACCACAGTAATACGCGAGTAGCTGTCACTCATGAAAGTTACGTACCCGGGTCAACTAGTATGATTCTAATAGTATCTATCGGGCTGATTAAGGAGAATTTAACAAGAACCGGCGTAATACGCCCATGGGTTCTCTTAAGCCAAAACTCTAGAGCCAATACCCCGCCAATCCCGTTAGCAGTGGAACGTGGCCCCCGTTCTAACTAACCAGAGCTCCCTAAAACTTTGTCTGTAACTGGCCTCTGACAGTTGGTCTCAGTCAACACCCGTTTTACCTAAGTATTTAACCGTAATTTTGGCTAAAGGAACCAAGATGGATTTAAAATCATCAAAACCACACAAATTACAAGAAGACATTTATTATAGCGAAATAAATTTTTATTAAACAGGTAGGTAGGTCCACATAGTAAATTTAATCAGTCCGTTACTTAATTTAGAAAAGAATAATTGAATGTTAGAGTCTCTTACCAAACCTGTTTTGGCTACTCATGACACAAAGAGATGCGCGTGCGGGAAGTCGTCTGCAATCTTCCCCGAGTGGGTTGGCAGTCTTTACTTTCAGCCAAATCACAACTTTGATCCAGGCAGCATGGCGGTAAATTACCTGAAAGGGGGGTCGAATCTGGATCTTGGGTTTCCGCCAGTTGCTGGAAGTAACAAAACAATTTAGCAAAGCGAAGAAAACCCAAATGGTTATCCAAGAGGGTATCCTGCTTCGACGAAAATGTAGGGAGTTTCTAAAACGGAATGAAACATAATTTAAATTAGAATAAGACGTATTCCATTCAACTCCTGGAATTTTCCTGAGAAAAAAATACCAAACAAGATATGAATATTTATCAATATGATGCAGTTGTCATGAAAAACTCTTCAACTGGATTATTGTATGGATAATTTCAATTCTAAGCACATAAGTTATTTCAAAGTAATGCATAGAATATATCAAAAAGGATTGACATAGCTGACAGAAAATTTAAACAGATGAGTTAAGGTCCAGTTTCATAAAAGGAATGACCAGGGCCAGGGATGAGGGTAAGGGGGGGAACTGTGATAGTTACCCCCCTCACGTCGCCGGAGTTCTGCTGATTGTCCTGGGCCGTCATACCTACACCCCCCCCAGTCTTCCCCAGACACAACCATGAACATTCCACTTCCTTTGACGCCACTTAGCCAACATCTTGGGGAATTCACGGCTCACTCACCCGAAGGAAGTCCTAACAGCCTATTCTGTAGGCAATATCAGTCCTTTGAAGTTTACGGTGAACCTCAGTTCCCGGGCCCCACCAGTTTGTCAGCCTTTTGTGGTCCCAGCTGGATTTCCCGTCTTACAAGTCCATCAGCCATGTTCTCAGATCTCATACCCCAGGAGGCAATGCTCACTAGACTAAAACAAACAGGTATACAAAAGAGTTGAGTTGCTTAGCAGCCACCTATTTTCCTTCTGTTCGGTGAGAATTATTTTCATTTAACTGAATGTGATGAAATTTATGTGCAGAAGAGAAAAACTTTGAATCTTAATGAAATCCGCATTAATTTTTTTTTAAATTTTACATTTATATATATATATATATATTTTTTTTTTTACAAAAACCTAATCAAATTTAAATTCAGAGGTTCCTGATACATGGCTCTTAATTCTGTCTGTCATTTTCAGAGATGCATGCTTATCTTGGATAGTATTCGTTTACCATCAATGGCCAAACTTTCACAAAAGGCAAATGAATTTCATAATTATTTATGACAGATTACAGAGTGTACAGATGAACTGATGATGTGATGATAGCCTTGAGAAGGTTTTGGCACTTGAACTCAGTAGGAAGATTTGGTAATTGGGGAGCATTTTCCCAGAGCCACAGCAGGAGAAGTCCCCCAAAATATTAGGGCCACAAGCCTTTAAATAAAACAGAGCCTTGTATTGCCCTCCAAGAAAGTTTATTTACCAAGCAGGAATGAATCATGATTAAATCAAAGATGGCATAAACTGCTAAGAGATGAAGCAGAAGTGAGCAAGACATGAAAATAATGGAGGATGAGCAATTAAAATCAGGATGTTTTTTAAAGCTTAGCCAGCAATCGCTATGGTACAGAAATGATCAGCTTGCAATTAATAGCAGAAGTGAGCAATGTACCCAAGACAGCAATGCCCTGTTTGCAATGTGCAGCTTTTAGCCAGCAGAAGCAAATATTCATATTCAGGAATAACTCAAAGCAATAGTTAGCTCGACAGAAATAAGACATTGATAACTGGAAACTCAACTATGATCGTAACGGTTTCATAGCCAAAACTTCTGAGTGACTTTATCCATATGCACACAAAACTAGAAAATATGAATTCAAAGATATTAAGGAAATCAAGTGAGACCTTGGCTCCACTGACTCATTATGAATTTAACATAAGATGAGCAAGCAGTTTTGGTACCAAATCCATTTCATAGCCACGCAAATATTGTCACCCATGACACTACGTACTCTGGGACATAATGAGTTTAAAGCTCCACAGAAAATTTTTCAATTTCAATTTCAGATTGCTAAGTCATTTCCATCATTCTAACTCCTGGCCAGTCTGATATTGATCATAACAATGTGAAGACAATTGGATGACTCACTGTTAGTGATTTCTGCTCACTGTCTGTTTATTAACGCAAATTCCTGATTTGCGCACATCTGAGAGATCCCGTATCACACTCGAGTTTAGTCATGGCCTGTATGTGACGCACGAGCAGGCACTGGCCTGTGGACTGCAAAGACTATAACAGTGAACAAATTGCCTAACCAGCAATGATGTGGTGTCAGCAATGACCTGTATGCAATGATTGAGCCAGCCATTAATGAAGTAAAGTAAAGGTAGGCAGTATCCCTGCCTTTTTAACATAACCAAACTGTTACTGTTTGCTTTGTTGATTCGCTAATTACAAGGATTAATCAATCGAATAATTCTTTTTATGCATTGGCATTGCATTACTGCTCATTGTATCTGAACTTTAAATGCCCGAACAACAGCATTGACTTGCATAAATTTGTTTGCAAGGCTTACGGAAGGCCAACATAATGCCTTTAGAAAGTTAACCCTTTTTAAGTTAAATTTAACACTTGTTCAGCAGAATCAAGATGTTGTTTTCTACTTTCAATGTTTAAGTAGATTTATTGCTTAAAGCTGTTAGGCCTTTAGTTTTTTAATCGTCTAAGTCATAAAAATAATTCTCCTTGGCACCACTATAATTTTATTTCTCAGTATTCAAATAAAGAATTCATACCAACCGGCAGTGGTCGGCAGCTTTTTCAGAGTAGCGCACAACTGGCTATCGCGCTACAGGGTTTCAAATTGGGAAGGGACCGCCTGGAAAGGGAAATAAATAAATAGCTTTGTTCGTTGCTCAAGCACCTCCTGTTGGCCAGAGGAGCGCTTGTCAGGAAGATTATAAGTCAGTTCATGTCCGGGTATCCTCCGCCCTCGTTCTGAACTTGCGAAGCTTCAACCAATGAGTGTATAAGAAGCAGTGGCTGATGGGCACGTGCTTCAGAGGAGAGCCGTGATCCAGTGGCAGTTCTAGAATCGGGAATTTGGGGGGTTCAGACATGTCCCTTCATGACAATTAGTCCTGCTATTTCTCAATCATTTTCCTTTACTGATGCCTTTTCCAATTATTGTAATTGTCAACTGAAGACATGGCTTCTTTCCATATGCCATGGAACAGCAATGAAATCATGGGCGATATTCAGTACAGAAAAATAATTTACTTATTAATTGGCCAGTGCTTTGCATTGATTGATCAGGTCCAATGAAATATCGCCTTCCACTCTCGGTGTTGCGTGGGTTGATTAAAAAAAAAAGGGGCACTCGGCAGTTAAATAGGCAGCGTGCTGCTCAAGCTAATTGCGTGAGAGTCGACAGGCATGCAAGTTTGAACAACGTTGATTTAAATACTGCAAATACGCGTCCAGATGAATTTTTGTCTTCTTACGTAATCCAGGCAAACAAGCAGCACCTGTTAACTGTAGAGTGCTCTCGGAGTGAACCTTTTGTTAATTATGAAAATGACTGAGAACAGGTCAGGACTAATAACTGTTTTAAACGGATGTTTTGTCACAATTCTCATTTTTGGTTCCGCCACTGTACTGAATTTAGCCCATGATTTCATCGCTGTTCCATCGCATATGGAGAGAAGCCGTGTCTTCACTTGCCATTTACGAGAATTGGAAAACGTGCCAGTAAAGTAAAATGATTGAGAGCTAGCCAGGACTAATTGTCATAAATGGACAAAATCCCAGTTCTAGAACCGCCACTGCCGTGAACTGTCTTCGCTCTCCTGAGTTGGCAGCAAGGGGGTCGCACACGAGCAAGCTTTGTGCATAGTTCACCAACTGAGCATTCCAGATTCGGGTGGGATTGGAGGTGTCAAATTTATATATTTATATATATATATATATATATATAAAGAATTCATAATATAACATAACCAATGTGATAAAAATTCACGCTGTCTTTAATAATTTTATGTTTATAGCACACGTGTGTAGAGAAACAACAGGCCTGAAGAATGACACCCATATCGCGTGGCAACGTTATAGATTACGTGGGGGCTTCACCCAAGTTGCTGTGCTTTCTGTGAAGGAAATTCAAACTGAAATGATGGTATGTCTGATTAAACCAACAGAAAATTTCAATAAAGATGCCAAATTACAGCATAGCATGTTGTCGGCAGTTCTAAAAATTTTTATATAGTCACATTAAAACCAAAATACCTCTGTCTGTCGCAGTGAATCCAAAAGTTTGACGATAATTCAAGGCTACACTTCCAAGATTATGTAGATCAAGTATGCTGAATGAACAGAAATGGGGATGGTCACAAGTCACCTTCCAACTTCTCGCATGTGCACACACGCTTCATCCCGCAGTTTGCTGCATGATATCAACCAAAGGAGACACAATATTTGCCACGGAACTCCCCCTGGCTTAATGTGTTATCATGACTAAAAAGGACTGTAATTTTACAGCATGTTACAAAAATAGATGTAGGCCTACATTATGATGCCTATACTTCAAGAAGGACTAAATTATGTAAATTTTGTGAAATGTGAAAGGCTAAACAACATTAAAAATGATGGTAAGTTTTTTTTATTCTCTTTCCTATTCTCTGATGAAAAAGACTAAAGCAATAAAGGGAATTCTCAGGAACGTATAGACTATTTCGAATTCATTTTTCATCTTTGCAATCTTGCATTGAAGCATAACTGACAAATTCTTTGTCATTATCATCACTTAAATATAATAGGCTTCACACAGGCTAGGTCTTAATAATTTGGTAAATGATTGATTGATTAATTGATTGATTGATTGATTGATTCATTCATTCATTCCTATATATTTTATGACAGGTTTTTCTCAAGCCGTTGTCATGTACTTAGCCCAATCAATCGATCAATCAATTAACTTATTAACCAAATAATGAAGACCTAGCCTGTACGAAGCCTATAATGGTTAAGTGATGATATATTGTACCAGACAGCAATAGCTTGTAGACAGCAATGATTTGAATACCTATCATGGTCAACAAAGATCTGTATGCGTGAAGTGAGCCCTTAATACTATGTGGACTGCAAACACCTGCGCAGCAATGGAATTGTGCCTAACCAGCATATCTTGTGTTCAGCGATGACCTGAAAGTGATGAGTAACTCAGCAATGGCTTGTGGATTCCTGAGACGTAAACAGCAATGACCTGTAAGCGATATGAACCAATAAAGGCTTGCGGTTTGAGTTAAAACTATAGGCAGAACTATAAATAATGCCAGAAATGTTCAATCGATCTCACTTAGAATCAGTTCTATGCGTGAAGATTTCAAGGGATGGCAGAGGATTGTCACAAGGAAAGCTGCGATTTAACACTTTTATGTGAACCGGCATCTCTTCCATAGAGCAGCACATGTCCAGGCTTCTGTCTTGAGGGATGTAGGTCCACCCTTCCATTGCTTACATGAGTCAGTCTTAGGAAAAGCTTTTTGTGGCTGATTAGCATATTGGTTTTCCAATAGCGCAATGCTGTGAATGGGCCATTCTCTGTGTTGTACAGAAAAGGCAATGTATGCAGGGCATGAAAAGTCTTGCCAGTTCTTGGTTGCAAAACCAGAAAACTTCACAGATTTGAATGTAATGAATCAGCCAGCAGGGTCCTGATTGTGAAGTAGAAGCAATGGATGCTGTATAGCCGGAAACTTGCTCTAGGCAGAAATTGTTGGCTGCAGGAGACCATAGAGGTCACTTTGCCAATATGAAATAAGTCATCTAATCACCTTAAATTGTACTCACATTGGCCCTCATTTAACAAACGTGCGTACACCAAAAAAATGGGTGTACGCCAAATATCCTGCAAGGATCTGCATATATCAATTTAAATGTGACCGTACAGCTTGCAAAAATCTCACGCTGGGTCTGACAGGCGTACGCACATTTGAAGCCAGCGTACAACATGCAGGAATGAGTGCAGCTGTCAAAATGATTAATAAACCACATACAGCGATGCGCACATCATGCTATTGCTGTTCTTATTAGTAAAATGAATAGGCTTAATAAATAAATAAATGAATGAATAATTAAATAAGACATCTGTGGTGAGAAATTGACTAAACTTACATTTTGAGACATCCTGCTTGTCAGGCCAGACGACTGACAATTGCAATCAATTTGATTAAGCGCCATGTGCTTACTAATAGTTGTACAATGAACAGAGATCTCTGCAGACTGAATTTTAACATAATCACCCTCATGTAGCTTCGATCAAGGCCGTGGGGACTCAATCATCTCATCCATGTCCCCACCGCCTCGAATTTCCACGATGGAGGGGGAGCTTATCAGTGCTGCCACATGCTCCTCGAACAGTGACAGCTAAAGGTTTGAGGCTGGTTGGCCTCCATCGGTCCGTGTGCTGCTGTGCCTGAGCGCAGCAACCCGCTTTTTTGTAGCGATCTTTAAATTGCACCACTTTTTTTACCTACGTACATGTACAGCATTTGGACTGTCAGTTATGCAGACTATATAACATATATATCATGGATCTATAAAATGAATTTATTAATGAATTAAATCAAACCTCTGCTGCACTCAGGTTTTCCAAACTGTAGCCTTCTGGGCTCCCTTTATGCAACTCTTAAAGCTTCCAAATGAAATTATTTTGTTTTTCTCCACCTCGGACGTGATAATTTCTATTTCTTCCTCAGTGAAGATCTTCTTTGCCGTCTTTCGAGAGTTCATGTCATAAATTGGGCAGGACTATGCATCCCAGAGCATGAATTTATAGGGGTGTGTCATGTAAATTCTGGTTGGTTTCAGCCACCAGATTTATCAACGCCACACCAGTTCTTCACGGAAATCAGCGACGTTCACAATTTTTGTGAATCAGATGTGCCACCTGGCGTTCGCTGATATTTACACCAGAATCTACACCAGATCCTACGCAAGTTTGATTGATAACGGCCAAGATATTTCAACATAATGCACAGAAGGGATACAGTACTTGCAAGTGGAATGGCTTGATTATGTCATCCTAAGCTTTGCAGATGAATAACTCTAACAACTCAGAGATAAATAAGACTAAAATGATCTAGCATATGCAAATATTTAGTGGAGAGTTACTGATTAAAACTCCTATTTTTTGGGGGGGGGGATATCTACCAAACTATTTGAGAGGTCTTGCACTGGATGAGCTATGGCCAGCAATGGCATCATTGGGATTCAGGAATGACTTAAAGGAATGGTTTTGGCAGTAATAGGACATCAGTCACCTGAAAATCAGCGATGATTGGACCTGGTCAAAATCCTGAAAATTGGAGGGGGCAGCAAATTACGCACGCTAAAGCACCGTTAACGAGCACCAGTCACGCAGATGCTTACCAAACACTGTTGAGGCTTTAGGGATATTTGTTTTTGATGATGGCAGAAGCATCAAAACGCTCAGAAAGCAAAAAACTCATGATGATCGACATCCCAGATGTTAAAGGGAAGCTGCCTGATCGACCAAACTGCACCCAGAAGAATTACTTAAATAATGGACCAGGCTATTTTAAAGCAAAATCAAGGGATTTAAGGGTAGAAGCTACTAAATCTATTCACATGCAGAGCCTGGTCAGCTCAGAATATGACTGCAGAGAGAACTGATACAGTAGAATACTGATGATTCAAGGAAAACCGCTAAAGGCGTTAGAATACCTTCTGGTCAAGGCATCTAAAATACCTGAAAATTTAGACTGAATGAAGAAATATTGATGACAAAGATGTTGCTTGGTGCCAAACTGGCATGTTTTTGAGATTGAGGACTTTTATACCATGAGTGCTTAAACGCCTAGCAAAACTACAGTGCTGATGCAATAACCATCTTCCCTCTCGGCATATACTGCAATGGGATAAATTTTATACAATGAGGATAAGTTGTTAAGCTGGGGAGGGAATTGAACCTTTTCCTGGTGAATTAGATACTTTTTAAACATTGTTTTCAATGTCAAACAAAGATATTTTACTAATCACTTATTTCAGTTTCAGTCGCATATAATGTCCTATCTTTTTTTTTTTGGATTCAGAAGTGTTACAGCCCTGCTGGTCTGTTAAAGCTTAGATAAGAGTACGTGTAAAAACTCCACTTTGCTAATTGGTATCAGTATTCAATTAACTCATTCAGTTCAATTTGTGAAGAGAGAATTGAAGCTCATTAGCTCCACCTGTGTGATACTATTTAAATGAGCCGCCTTCTCCAAATTGGGGGGGAGGAGATTGGATTTGTTTGTGGCAATGGTGTGGAGTTTAGCGGTTGTCTTTGACAAATATGCCTTGGCTAAATAAATAATATTGTTTTGACTTTTTCCCTGTGTGGTCTCCCTTCTTGTTATGACCTCAGTCTTGGTCGTAACAGAAGGATGATCAAAATCATATCATTCAGAATGAGTATGAATGAAGCCTGATATAACATTTGAAAAATAACCTCTGTCTCAAGTGAACTGCCCCTTAGGTGTTACTAAATATAGTTTTGATCATTTTAAGACAAAGGTGAACTGAATTGAAAATTCTTAAAGTCAGACTAAAACAGTCACAGAATCCATCATTTCTCTTTTACGGCAATGTCAAAGGCTCAGCAGTTCTTTTACCAGAAGTGGCGAAAAAAGCTCTTGCTGACTGAAGAGTGTGCTTTCCAGTGAGCCCTCTGACTCCCAACAGCCAAAAGCACCAAAAATGGTATGATTTCTGAACAATTCTTTCCATGACAAATGCTCTGCTATATAATTACACAAACATGACTGTGGTGTTCAGTGACCTATTGCACGTGCATAGTAATATAACAATGATGCCAGCGAGCCTGATCACATAAGCTAAACCGTCAACTAGTTTGCTAAACATGCTAGCTGCGTTTAATGATCATATCTGCGGCAAACTTCCCAGATCCCTGAATTATAAAATTAGCGGAATCCCTACTATGGCTAGTAATGATTATAGTCAGTCAGAAGCTGAGAGACAAGCGCTGCAACATATAATTTGTTGTGCATATTTGCCGTAGCAGTTGCAATATATTGTTTGGCACTGCTGTGGTACAGAGACATCGGGAAGAAACATGGTGGATGGGGGTGAAAGTGCAAAAAAAAATCTGTGACGTCCATGAATACAACCCACACTTTCATGCATGTAGACATAGTTAAATTTTGAATGAGAGTGAAATTTGGATGATGTATTGTCCATAGATTGAACATACTGTACTATCAGACATTGCTTATGTGTAAATCAAGCACTATCTCAAGGTTCAGAATATTTGAAATTATACTCAGCAACAAAAGTTTCTGTGACACCAATATTGTTAATTATTTTTCATAACGCAATTATGAAATTGTCATACATGGTGATATCAGACTGAAACAGTACACGTTAACACAACATTGAAATGGAAATCATGAAAATGCGAGAAAATGACTTTGCACGTGAAAATGTGCGTAAATCATGCTTGTGGATGGCAATAAAAGAGGAGAATTTTTGGAATGTTCACATTGTGCCTGATGAACGACGGAAGCATCACTTATCGAAAACACAGCAATTTCGGATCAGGAACTCTACCCTCTAAATGCCAAGACTGTCTGAAAATGATCGGTGGAGGGCCATTGGGATGATTGAATCCGGAACCTCGCAGAGGGAAGTTGCTCATCGCCTGAATGTCCACCTAAACACCATTTGGAACTTATGGCAGCGTCATCAGCAGACAAGACATGTCAGAGACCGTCCTCGCAGTGGCCGTCCACGAGTAACCACTCCCAGACAGGACAACTGGATTCGAACAACCCATCTCCGAAATCGATTCCAACCTGCAACCATAACTGCAAGAACGATACCTGGTTTGAGGCGACTGTCTGCACAGACAATCCGTCGCCGTCTCCGTCATTTTGGCATTGTCCCACGTCGGCCAGCAAGACGTCCAATACTCACAGTACAACACCGACGACTGCGTCTACAGTGGGCACAACAACATCGACGGTGGATCCAACGTCAGTGGGATCTTGTACTCTTCACTGATGAATCAAGATTCATGCTTAACCGATGTGATGGTCGTTTACGTGTATACCGTCGACGTGGAGAACGTTATGCCAACAACTGTGTTCAGGAATTTGATCGTTTTGGAGGTGGTAGTGTCATGATTTGGGGAGGGATCACGGCTAGAAACAGAACAGATTTGCTTGTTATTGATGGAAATCTGACAGGTCAAAGATATCGCGATGAAGTGCTACGGCCATTGGTGGTACCGTTTTTGATGCAACATGGTCCCGGAATAACGCTGCAACATGATAACGCCAGACCACACGTTGCAAGGATTGTACAGCAGTATCTGATGCAACAACATGTCAATGTCCTGCCATGGCCAGCCAGATCCCCAGACATGTCCCCAATCGAGCATCTTTGGGACGAGATGGATCGACGTTTGCGGCGGTTGGATAGCCCGCCAGCTACACTCAAGGAATTGCGACAACGTCTACGTCAGATTTGGAATGACATCCCACAGCAATTTCTGGCACATCTGATTCGGTCCATGCGTCGGAGATGCGTTGCTTGCATGGCACGAGGAAGTCACACCCGGTATTGAAGTGTGAAGGTCACAATTGGTTAGACGTCAGACAAGTGCTTCATGACGCATGAAAATGACATTTTTCGTTTTGAGTGACGTTGGTTAAATAAACATATTGATTGCATTGAGATCTTTGCGTGTCATTTATAACATACACATAAATGGTGTCACAGAAACTTTTGTTGCTGAGTATATAAAGGGAAAGGCAACAATGGAAGATGCATTTCACGTCACTAGACTCCTGCCCACTGCATTTTCAGCAGACCTGCAATCAGCAAGCTTGAGCTAGCTGGGTTTTTTATTTTGAAATATACTATTTAATAATCTTTGGGCGAGTCTCTCAGATGCTGATTAAGCCTACTCCTAGACAAAATTCCATTTTGGATGGAAATTCTCCATTGAGATTCTGGGACCGCATTTTTTATTATGTATTACATTATCTTGTATTACTCTATGAGATATGCCTGACCACAAACTGAGTCCATACAAAGCACACAAATGTTAATGTTTGAGGAATACTTCATTAGGGTGTACTGTAGTGAACACATTGTATTTTGCCATGATCCCTTTATGATCATGGCAAGAGCTGACCAATTGTTATTAGCTGATCAACTGTAAACATTTGGCTTGAAATGTGTTTTTGAGGTTAATTTACCAGGTCTATGTCTGGCCAATGATTTTGCTGCTTTGCGTTTTAATTTTAGGGAAGTATGGAGGCAAATACTGTATAACACTGTACGTCAGAGGATGACTGTCCTCCTCTCTAATGCTCAGGATGAAGATAAAGTTAACTTCTGATTGTCTGCTGCAAGTTTTTCTTTATTACTTGCAGAATGGCCTGGGCTTTTTTCCTTACCAACTGACTGAATGACTGGCAAACCTTTCTAAACATGCAAGCACATGAAAGCCCATAGTGAGAAAAAGCAGTGCCTCCTCTGTTGCCTGCAATGGATTGTTGACGTCCAGCTTTAGAGTAACATTTAAGTCCCTGGCCAATCACAACAAACCTCATCTCACCGAGGGGACGCCCACTCATAACAGCCTATTCTTCGGCAGATATTGTGGATTTTTATGGGCTTGTTTGCTAGAAAGTTTATAACCTCCCTTTTAGGAGTACATGATTACTTGGAAAAAATGACATAATGTGGAACCTTCAAAAGTTTTAATTGGTTCGGGGTTTTACACTGAAACAACACTGGAACATTTTCATGACAAATGCGAGTATTCAATGCTTACATTTCATTTAATAACACACAGAATAAAGTGCATATAAGGAAATTTGGTGCACTGGGAGAAATGCCCTGGTTTCAATGTCAAGTGAGAAGTGTGAAAAAAAATCTAAATATAATTTAATAGTCCTTGGCTCTCATGTAAAGTACTGTGATTGCGGAAATGGTTCGGGGCCATGAATGTCTGTTATGCCGGACAGAACTGTCACAATGATAGGTGAGCTCTTCCCATGAAAACCCCATGGCATTATCATTGGCACACCCTCTATTCAAGCCATACATGATGTACGTTCCTGTCGCAGAATAACAAGTGAAAGCAACGCACTGAATGCAGAAGAGCTGATTTTTATACGTTACACATACTACATGCTTCCCTTCCCTTTACTCCCATTTCCACAATGAACAGCAGACACAGTTTACGGGCTTTTCTTTGCCTAAGCTGATAATGCATCAGCTCTTTCGACACCAGAGAGAGTCCTCCATGCTACTTGCAGTTATTTTTTCCCACATTCAAACATGTGATAAGATTACATGCATTTGTGTTGTGCTTTGAAAAAGTATTTGCCCCCATCCTGATTTCCTCTACTGTTGCATACTTGTCACAAATAAATGTTTCAGATCAAATTAATTTTGATATTAGATAAAGATAACCCAAGTAGTCTCAAAATTTAGTTTGTAAATAGCTTCATCCAAAGAAGGAAAAATGCTGTCCCACCTTACCTGGACCAATGAGAAAAATAATTGCCCCTTCATCACAAATTGAACCCATTAAAGAAATTTAACTGATAATTAGGTTCAATTTAGCTGGACACATTCAGGAATCATCACCGCCAGCCCTATTGAATCTAAGGGCGATTTAAATAGAACCTGTATGGCAGTGTGAAGTTAATACAATGCAGCATATAATAATGTGACTTAAAGAATTTCAAGAACAGATGAAAAACAAAATTGTGGACATTGATAAGTCTGGAGGGGTATAAAGACATTTTTGTCAAAACCCTGTGTTGTAAATTATTTAAGGCTTACAAGCATACGTTGACTTTTGAGATATGGCTCTGTTCTGGGAGCTCCTTGCTTATCCCGGTTTGGAACTGAAGGCACCCCCACCCCCATAAAACAGAACTTACTGCAACCGTGAAATCGAAGAAATTATTATCATTGTTATAGATTGGTGTGACTTTGTTATAACACAATTACTTAATGCAATAGTAAACTTGTGGAGCTGAGTTGGTGGACGTTTGTGAAGTGAGTGTGGCGAGAACCTGCTTCTATGAAGGTGAGCTTAAATAAGACTATAGATTTGACTATCGAACAATCATCTGATAGGCCAAAGCCAGTTGACTGTTAAGTGTCCTCTGATGACTCTGAGAAGCTAATAACAGATGAACTACAGCTGATTAGATAGTGAGACATTGTGCCTGCCAGAATTTGCACAATGCTTCATATCTATCAGGATTTTGTCAAAATAGCTTTACAAGCTTTCTAAGCACACATGGACTTTGGTGGTATGGCTCTGTTCTGGGAAATCAATGTCCATCCAGGTGTGGACCTGAAGGCCGGGGGCCGCAATAAACCCCCCAAACAGAACTATGCTGGGCATAGGCTAACTGGGCTTCAGAGTAAATCGTTTGCTATGACTAGTGAGAGCTCTCTGGCTGACACAATTTCTCTGATGCCAATGCAGGAGAATATGCTTTAAGATTGTTTTATGTATAGTAGCAGCCCAGTGGCTGGCACAGTTTCTTTTGAAACCAGTACAAAAGAAATATGCTGAATGACACTATGAACTATGTGCAAGACAACAACCATTTTGTCATTTCCTTTGAACTCAACAGTACAAGAGAGGTCTTCAGTCAAGTTGCATCAGAATAGCGTATTGCATAAAGATTGTGACTATACACTTTACAGTGAATCCTTGTCTGAACCCCGTAAAAAGCCAGCCTGCAGCAACAATGGCAAGGCAAAACTCTTTGTGTGGAACAAAACAGGAAGAAGCCTAGGGAGTAGCCAGGATTAAGGGGGAAAGCCCATCCTTCCCTGACCTGCCTAGGGTATGAGTTCATGCTAATTGACATAGTCAAAAAGTCGATTGAAAAGGGTAGACCTAGATTTGCAATCATCAGGATTGGTGGCATGGACCAGACCATTTCAATAATGGAGAACAAGCAGCACCTGGGCGAAGGGCCTGATAGAGGTGATTGCAAAGACCGGCGGCAGCATGCTCGGGGCAGGGCCCCGCCACAGATCTGGAGAGACAATATAAAATTTGACAGTTAGAGGGGGGCAGCCAGGTGGAAGCAGTAATGGGGATATGATGGAAAATTAAGCAGGACAAGACAATGTGCATGTTGACACAAATGTCAATTTCCTTGATGCCAGTATTATAAGAAAATATTCTATGTGATATGAGAATACCACATCCACATCGCATTTAAGTTGATATAACAAGAAAAAATATAATGAGCTGAAAGCTGGGATGCTGCATAACCCCCCCCCCCCCCACCCCCCAAAACTAACAATGCAGACAAGACCTGAAGACTTGAGACTAATGTGCTAGAGCCAGAGGTGAAGTGCTTCTGTATTTATGGCATTTAGCTCAACCAAGTGACTGGCACACAGGTTATGGGAAATACACAGAACAGGCAAAAGTGAAGCAATTCCAAATTAAGGATATGAATTTAGGTCAGATGACTGGAGGCACTGTAAAGTACATACCTAAAATATGAACATAGGTTAATATCAAAACCCCAACTATAGGGCAAACTAAACTTGTGAGATGCAGTGCAGCCTAATTTATTTTAAGATTGCTCTTAATCCTACTGGTTTTAGTATTCCAAACAATAGGTTGCATTTGTGGGGAAACACGGTTGCACACTAGTTGCCATGCCAAGCAATAATAATTTATGATATTAATTTATTAAATAGTTGAATAATTGGGTAAATTTGTTATCAGTGAATCGGGAAAGTACGAGGCATGGCATGCATTAAAAATAATTTAATATGCATGCCATGCGTCAAACTTTCAAAGTAACAAAGTCGTTCATGAGGTCTTTACAGTCTAGCTCCTGATACAGCAATTACCTAATTAAATGAATTCTAAACCTTATTGAAATACCACCTTCAGCAGCATTTGCTACGTTACATTCTACTTCAAGATGCAATTTTGAGAAATGAGAAATATCAGTTCACTACTGTTTATGCAATGTCATATTGTAGCAAAGCTGTGTGTCTTAACTGTTAATGGCAATGCAGCTTATTGAAAGCCCATTTGCTCAATAAATTAATTCAATCTATTACCCAATCCTTACTTGGAAATAGGTTAGAGTTAAGAGTTTTAACCTCCATTATGGTAATGTCACTGGTTGTACACAGTTTTATTTTTCTATGAGCAGCCTTAACACGCGGACCTGAGACTGCAACTGCATTTTTAGAAAGTTTTTCTTTGGCGTATCAAGCCGATCAGACACAAACGCAGAAGAAAGAAAAAAGACATTTTGTGAGCTGCAGGAATTCAGAATCTTCGTAAAATAAGATTTTAAGTTTTGCTCATATTATTTCTTTGCATTTTGTTAAATTGGTCTTCAAATGCCAAAATAATGCTGCTCCCCCACCTCTTTGCAAAACAGTAGCAAGATTGCAAAGTGGTATCAGATCCGCCACCAGAGCAACATTAAAAGGCAATCGTAGTGACCCTTTCTGTAGAATATCTTTTCTTTTTCATTTGATTTCATTTCAAATGATTATTTATTTGATTATTTTCATTTTTCAATTTTTAATAATGTTAATCTGTTTTATTATTTTTAACCAACAGCCCTACTAGGGGCAAGTGTCGTAAATTAGCTACAACTAAAAACACTGATGCATATGTAAGGAGGTGAAGTTTTGTAATTAGGGTAGTCACCAGAGGGCACTCTCATATATTCCAACTGTTTTAGTTATGGTACAGCCAGTGTGGTTGCCCATGTTAGTTAGTTGTGGCCATTCGGTCACAACTCTTCTCATTTTGCAAGGTGGGAAGTGAAATTCATGTGCTCTCAGGAATCAATTTAAAATCAATAAATTAGATTAGCCACCCATGTATTTTGACACATAAATATGAATGTTGGGAAGTATATTATTATGTTGCTGTTAGTAGTTGCAAGAAAATGTTTTATCTTGTGAGTTTAATGCCATTGTTGAGTGAGTGTGGTAACAAGCTGGTCAAACTGAACCACGGTAAATACAAATGAAGCATGTTGGCTATTCTGCTATCAAACCTTTTGTGTTGCACTTCCCTTCTAACTGTAACTTTATTTGGCATAGAAATTATTATATGTAGTATTCCTTCAAAATACGTGCTTTAGAGTTAAAGAATTAGCACTGCAAATTTCTATGACAGTGTAGCTCCTGTAAAATCATTCAGAATTGTTGAATTGTTTGACACAACTCTGTTCTCATTTTGCAAGGTGATGAGCTGTTATAAAGAGAGATCCTCTGCACTGTCTACCGCAAGAGAAGGACTTCCAGGCGTGTTTATTCGCCCTTATCCACAAATGAAAGGAACTAACACAACGCAGAGACTGGGACATTTCAGTTCAATTAGGGCGAAGGAGGCTATAGCCAGGGTAACACATACATCAGATGACTGTTTCAAGTTTATCTATGTTTTTGTATTTGTCCCTAGTCAAATAAACTATAAATAAGACATTTACTTTTTATGTTCGGTCTACCATTAAAGGAGAATTCCGGTGTGAAATTGACTTGGGGTGTTTTGAAACATGATAATGAGTACTAACTTTTGTTGAACACCCCACCTCTGTACGCACGCAACTTTTCGAAATAAATGGATTTTTAGCCGAAGCTCCCAACAGGCTTACAATTGGGCATCGCGTTGCCATGCAAAGAAATCGCTATTTCTTTCAGCAATAACAAGGCTTAAAGTAGCTCCACACTTCATCGGTAGAATTCCGAGGGCCCTGACATTTAAAAGGAGGCACTGAGAACTTTGAAAATGCACCGGTAGTTTATTAAAAAAATACTATTTATGCAAACAGCACCTCGATGTAGCTTCCAGTCGCCTCCATCTTGAAACTCACAAGAAGTCGATTGACGAGCACAAACGAATAGATTGCAGTCTGTTCCCCTATCCATCCTATTCGTTCGTGCTCGTCAATCGACTTATTGTGACTTTCAAGATGGAGGCGACTGGAAGCTACATCGAGGAGTTGTTTGCATAAATAGTATTTTTTTAATAAACTAACGGTGCATTTTCAAAGTTCTCAGTGCCTCCTTTTAAATGTCAGGGCCCTTAGAATTCTACCGATGAAGTGTGGAGCTACTTTGAGCCTTGTTAATGATGAAAAAAAAAGCGATTTCTTTGCATGGCAACGTGATCTCCGATTCACAACCATTGTAAGGCTGTTGGGAGCTACGGCTAATAATCCATTTATTTCGAAAAGTTTTGTGCCGACGGAGGTGGGGTATTCAACAAAAGTTAGTACTCATTATCATGTTTCAATTCACCCCAAGTCGATTTCACACCGGAATTCTCCTTTAATGTGGACAGGAAAATGCTTGATAATTGTTGCAATGAACAATAATGCACGCTGAGGGGAAATGGATACAGATTGATTCTCGCAACAGAACAAATTAATGCTTAGTTGGTAATTAGGGAACCTAAATGGGAAGGGGTTTGGAGATCTAATGTGCAGTACGGCGAGGTGTGAGCAGTGCCAAGATCCCTCAGATAGCAGCTCCAGAGTGGTAGAGGTTAAACAGGCAGTTCAAGTTCAAAAACCCTCCAATCTCACTGAATTGAAACAATTCTGCAGGCCAGAATTCTTCCACTATGATGAAAATGACTCATCGGCAGTTATGACAAACATTTGATCACAGTTCTGTTGGGAAGTTTTAGAATTTGAAGGTTTTAAATAACTCTTTGCCTGCAATACATGGAATGATCATTTAAAAGCTGCATTTTGTGTTTACTCACATTTGTCTTTGTCCAATATTAAAATTACTTAGATAATCTGAATCATTTTAATATGACAAGTAAGCAATAATAGAAGAAATCAGGAGCAGGGCAAATGCTTTGTCAAGACGCTACGCAACACGCTTATTTGAAAATGATGTGATACAGCCAATGCTTGGATTCATATTTTTTCTGGATCGAAAAGACTGCAAGTGTTTCAAACCTGGGAAAATGATCTATTAGCCCATTTCTGTTGACAAGGTGAGGAGTCTCTAATAGCGGTCCAGTGGACAGAACCTCAGGTTTACAAAGTAAACCTCCATCTCAGACTTTAGCTGTCTTCATGGAGACTGTGCATTACCACATCATTTCCCAATAGGCCTCTGGAGATGGCAAGCCCAGCATGCAAGAGATAAAAGATTGCAAATTAAAACGCGTGAGCAACGACATTCTGCGCAGAGGAGCGATGGGCTTTGCCGGTTATGTTGGACTAGTGTAAACCATTAAACCTCAGGTCTTCAAACATGTGACAAAGTAAATTATTTTTTGACAGTAGTGCTGCCATTTTGTACATGAAAGAAATTGCAGTGCAAAAATTTAAAATTCATTTGAGCAATTTGAAAGAGATTGGACAAAACTAATAAAGAATGCCCAGGAAATGATGAGCAGCAATATCAAATTTAGCCTTCAAAAAAGGGATTTTTGCCAATTATTCTTCTGTCGGGCCACCAATATTCCCCTACTGTTTTTTAAACAGACAGGCAGCATATTAACATGCCACTTCAGAGGATGAGCTATCTCTGGCATTTTTGCAGCTGGGTAATGGTTCTAGTGAGGACAGTTGACAGGAAAATTAAACCACAGGGATGTGCTGCTCACTCACAAGTTGCGTTTTGAATGTTTGTGACATGAGGGGCAGAAATGCGACAGCTAAAATAAGTCAAATGAAGCAGAAAGTTTTTCAGATTGTCCAGAGTTCCATTTTCTAGTCACGAATGTCAAATAAGGGCAGCCATGTTTTCCCCATCTCAGCTGAAAGAAGAAAAAAAAACTTTTTACTGGATGCTGCATTCTATGAAGAATTCACTCAAAATTAAATGAGAAATTGACTTAAAATATTATGTTAACTGGTTCCATACAACTGTTTCAAGTAACCACTCTTTGAATTTACAGATTTTAAGCAAGTTACTTGACTTTCTAAAAAATTAATTGGAAGTGACTGAACTCAGTTATGAAGAACCAGTTGACATGTTTTTCAGCAAATAGAACATTTCACTTTTTTGAGAGTAGATATAAAGATATAAAGTATGTTAGGATGGACACAAGTTCCTGTTTAGGCTGCATGCTCCTTAATGCGGTAGAAATGTTTCTGTTCAAATTTATCTGCCTTAATTGAAGAGAGTATCCAGGAAGCGTCTTGCGATGATTGTAACCGCAATGGAGGAGGGCTGTGGACCTCCTCTCTGACGAAGGGAATTGTGCCTTATCCTCACCCTGACCCTTTCCCCATCCCCTCAGCTCGAACCCCCACAACATTCACCTCTGCACAATTCATCACATGTCCCTATTCTCTGTTTACCTCATTATTTTATTGCTTTAACCAGTCATTTCTTTCAGGCCACTTCAGATAGGCTGGGACCAGAGAGTGTTCATTCAGCTCAAGAAAAATATTCCCTGAAAATCACAGTTTTTATTCTTTGAAGTCGGTGCTCAAATATGCTTTAAAAAGCTAAATCTATGCTAATGGATTGTTAGCTTGTTTTTGGCATCAGTAAAGCGATATTGTATTAATTTACTGTATTTTTACAGCATAAAACTTCGTAAAAGAAGTTTCGGGGGCATACAGTTTTTCATCTGTCCGTCTGTCCGTCCGTCTGTCTGTCCGCACTTTGCCATGGCTATAACGTTTGATCGGCTCATGATAGGACTTTGATACTTGGCATATGCATTGCTTGTGAGAAGGCATTTCAGATGGGGTCATGACTTTTGACCTTGTGACCTTCACCTTGGAGCATGACGTTTGGTGACAAAAACTTTAACATGGGCTAACTTTTCATTAGCTTGTAATAGGCATTTGATACCTGGCATATGTACTCCTAAGGATAAGGCCTTTCTGCTGAGGTCATGAATGTTGACCTTGTGACCTTGACCTTTAACCTTTGATTGACTCATGATAGGCCTTTAATGGTTAGCATGTGCATGTTATGTACGGGGGCATCAGTGTTTCACAAACACATCTTGTTTTAAACTATTCTTTTAATTATGTGAGCAGAACATCTATTGATGTTCATACACACAGATCCAAACCATCAAGATTTGTTTTTAAGGATGAACAGAATGTGGCTCTCATTAGAGCCAATAATTTTAATTTCGCTACAACAGGTCAAACCGCAGGTTGAGCGATTATCATACTAAATCTTGCAATATGTATGTTAATGCTGCAGGAGGCTTATTGCCTGCAATTTTATGCATGGGGAGTGTGAATGTGTAATGTGTCTAATTACCCTGATTATCCCTGATGGTTGCAGAAGTGAGGAAATAGCTATGCTCACAATTAATATTCTTATGGAAGCCTGGATTTCAAATTAAAAGCAATTAATGGCATATACTAGAAATTCATGCACAGAATATGTCCTCTGTCTAATTGACACTAATCAGGTTTGGCCAATTCCAGGCTGAAACACAGCCTAATGAGGTTTGGTAGAATTAGATTTCTGCCAATGACTTTCAGTTGTTATTTATTGTTATTTAAAATATCTTTTTTGCGGGAAAACAGAGTCTGTGTCTTATTGCAATGGTGTTCCATTCCATTTATCTGCATTCATTCTGATCTTGCAAACTTTTCATAGTAAAAGTTGTCTGAATCTTCTAAAAAATATTTCTGTCCATTTATGTTTTGCAATTTATTCGGTTTCCTCTGAACATATTGCGAGTGTTTGCATTTGCATAACAGTTTACGTGAAAGGCAGAGACAGTCAGCGGTGTGTGTGTGTGTGTGTGTGTGCGTGCGTGCGTGCGTGTGCACACACACGTGTTCATTAGTTTAGTAGCATCTTTGTCCTCTTATTATTTCCACCTCTGTCCACTTTCCATGAACAGTGGCCTCTGTTTTCACCAGTTGGTCTTTGTAAGTGCGGAATCTCGGTGATCATCTTTTATTAGAACACAGCAGGGTAAGAATTGAGAGGACATTATGCACTTTCATGATCACAAATCTTTCGAAGTCTTGCAAACATCAGTAAAGTATGAGCCACAGCTCCCATTCTATTTTTTCCTGTATAAGGAAACACCATATAAAGCTTGCATTGCTATCCACTGGGCATGGACATGCAGCTGGGAGGGACATTTCCCAACATTCAAGGGAGAGTGTGTCGTGCTGGATCATACACTGCATCGTCAGACCTTCGAAACTGATTGACCACAGAAAATGCAAATGGCTGCACTGGAGCTCACTGCACCCCCCAATGGCCATTACTCTGATCTGGCCTTTCTTCAAAAGCGACTCCAGGAAATACTGTGGCCTTCAAAGCAACTGTATTTCAGTGAGCATTTTTTGCTCATATCCATTTGTTCAGATTTATAACACTTCAATTACAGCGAGCCTGTGGGCCTGGTTGGCGTACCTTCCTCAATCTTTGTGGCTGCTGTAAAGGAAAACTTTGGTGTAGGCAGAGGGAAATGGGCCAGACAGCCTGTTGAGTTTGTCCTCTTCATCAGCTGACTTCACTGGCACTTTCCCCAAAACCACGAGACAGCAAATCATGCAAAGCTTTCCAAGATCAGCTTGGGAAATTTTTCACAAGAGATTTAATTGGAATTCCACATGCTCCGTACACCACGTGTTACCAAATGGTTGTTTCTTTTTCATACAAAGTAAAGAACTACTGCATATTGTTCCACAAAGGCCGTTCCTCCAAATAAATATAGACGAGGCTGCCGCACAGACAAGAATCATAATGCATAGGTCAGTACAGTTAGCAACTTCAATTTAGGAAGTTTCCAACTGCTGAAGGCCCTACATTGCATCAAAAAGTGTGACAATTGGCATTCAGTGAAATCCAGCACAGTTTAGTCAATCCACGAAAAAATCGAATTCCTAAATTGAAAAAAAAAACATTTTTAACTTCATTAATTTAACCCCTTTAAGCCTGCACATAGAAATTGCTGCATTACGTTCATTGACCCCTCTTCCCAATTATAGATTTTTCCCCATTTTTTGATTGCATTGGGGTGCTCAATCTTATCCAGAAAGGGCTGGTGTGGGTGCAGGCTTTCATTCCAGCCAAGCAGTTACACACTGGATTCTACTAATCAAGGTCTTCATCAAGATTCAAATGCAAACTGAACATTCATCTCTGAGTATTTGCTCTCAGTGTGTAAATCTGCCACACTTAGCTGTAAATAAATGCATCCAACTTGCTCGGAAATGAATAAGCAACATTTTATTTTCTATTTCATACCACAAAATGCTGTATTTCATATAAATTACCAGAATTGGATAGGAGTGGTCTTAACCCTCTATTAACCGAACCCATTTCCAATTGTGTAAAAATCATTTCCCTAGGCAAATATGTTGATTATGGGCCAATATTTGGAAAAATAGTTAAAGAAAAAAATTCGACCCTTTGGCCCACCTTTCCAAAATGTAGCAGATCTGCTACATTGGGTAATAATGTGAATGGAAAATTGAAAGTGACAGACCATTCATGTTATTCTCAAATGTTTATTTGGCAATAAGAAACAAAACCAGCGGGGTGTCCAGGCTGTTAGCCCTTTTACTTCATGTAGCAGATATGCTACGCCGGTTAATAGAAGGTTAACTTGGGCAGTGCAGTCATGTTTGATTTTATAAGTGCTTTGAGTCAATGAATTAAATGGAATGGAAATAGTTCCACTTACTTAGGTAAACTCATGTATTGAGATTGAATAAATTTAGTGACATGAAGATGTAATGACATTTGAGTTTGGCGGAAAGTTCTGATCTGGAGGTGCTCTCTACAGCGAGAACATACTAAACAAGAACAAAATTAGGTCTGCTGCAGAACTTAAGAATCCTGCAAAACAGCAGAACCATCACCAGCACGTGAAGCTAAATTTTGTGAAAACTATCCGTAGCCTGGCTCCTTGCTGGACCCGTTGGGCATGTTTCCCAGAGAGCACACCGTTTGGTGCCCTCGCATCTGTACCTGCGGGCAGGGCCTCGCCGCCCTCTAGAGAATAGGCACATGCCGCTCCCTCTAGCGCACGTCTGCAACCCCGACAGATGCAGACACAAGATGAAGTGTCATCTTGATCCTGAAAAACATTCTAGCTAGTGAAATAAACTGTGTACAGTGAGGCACCCACTGCCTCCTGGATGACCAGGAAGTCCAAATAGATATCCAGGGTCAAAACAGTGGCTGCTAAAGATACTACTTTATACTACTACTAATGCGATCACCTGGATCAAGGATGGACATACTACTAATGAGTGTGACCCAGCCAATCACCTGTGCTGCAAAATCATTAAAACGGGCCCATAAGAAGATACTGTCATGACATTTGTGAAAACTACACAATCTATACATTCAGACATGCTTAATTTTCTCAAGATCCAACATCAAAGTTCTTATAGATCTGAAGACCTCTGAACCTACATCTCCTTCAAGATGCAGGGAAGGTTTTGCTGTTGTTGATGCCTTGAAGTTCCAGAAGGAGTGGGTACCTCAGAAGCGAGAAAAGTCCCAAAGCTAGCAAGGATATGGGGGCGTGAAGCAAACTGGACTCGTATAGGTTTCCCAGCAGCAGTAGTTAACCGAGGCTTGAGAGGCGCTCGCATTGGTCGGTATTACAGACGCTTACACATGAGGCGTCAGATTGAGCAGCAAAGGGGTTCGTGCTGATTGTGCTTTCATAGACCAACGTAATAGGTTCTTTGCCGTTGGGACTCTGCGATTGGAGCAATCTCCCTGATGCAGACAACCGCATAGGTGAGGTAGAATGACCATAGATTCCTGCCTGAACTAGTTCCACATAAATCATATGCACATGTATTGAAATCTAAATTTAAATTGACAGTTTTTTGTCTTTATTCGGGCGTGCCCTCATGCAGAGAGGACATTGAGTGCTGTGTGCAACACCAAGGCATGGAATTCTTACGTTAAAATATACTGTGATAGGAACAATGACTATTCATGCCAGTTAAAAGTAATACATTTTACTTTACAATGTTCAAACATGGCATTCATTTGCCACATCAGTTGAGTCAAATTTATTCATTGCTCTCCTAATTTCCACATTCTGCTCATGAACACTTTCTATTGTTTGTCTTTTGTGATTTTGAGCAGCCTGAAAAACGTATTCCAACCTCTGGAAATGCAATAATACAATCTGTCTCATGGCAGGCCCCACAAGGCCTACATGGGCACATTTGCACGTTCTGTAAAAAGTAGTAACCAAAGTACTCATTGAATCAGTTCATTTCAATATTCACATAGACTGTGAAGACCTTATCCGAATCCTCCTTTCACTTAGATGACCTAATATACAATTGCTCTTTTGAAAATACAAGGTGAATCACTCAAATTGATTGAAGCCGATGCCGAAAAAATTAATTGGAGAACAATTGGGACCGCACCGGCTGTGACAACGATGCTGGTATTGTTTTCATGGTGACAGACCTCATTATAATGTGTTCAGGGAGTGTGTACTCACACCACAGCCATCTTCAAACTCCGTCTTTTTTATCCTAACTGCCGACATCTAATGTTTTGTGCCAGCATCTCATAAAGTTGTTATGCTATCGTGTTCATGGGAATGGTCATGTATACTGAGCAAAAATACAAACGGCCCATGTCAAATATTTATGCCACATGGAGTTAACAACTCTAAGTGAACATATGCTGACTTTTACTTGTACAATAGGGATGTTTCTCTTGATTTGTTAACCACTTTTTAATCCATCTCTCTGTCAGTGAGCATTTGCTCAGTGATGCAGTGATTTCACTCAGTACATGGGTGTGGCATTTCCAGACGGTGATCAGACAGAATGAGCAGGACCCAGATACTCCTCATACTGGGGACAATAAAAGGCCACCCCAAAATGTCAAATTTTGTCAAAAGTCATCATGCCTCAGATGTCTCAGGTCATGCTGGATGCGGGGATGTCCACCAGAGTGGTCTGCATGCAGTTCCTCGAAGCAGAGCACATTCCAGTTCAGGACTAGCCCACGGATTCGCCGGATATGTCGCCCATAGAGCATCTTTGGGATGTTCTGGATCGAGACGTGTCCGAGACCGTGTTCCAGCTCCCGATAATGTGTGCCTGCTCCGTGTGGCCCTCCGGGAAGAATGGAATAACATTCCACAGGCCACAGCCTGATCAACTCCATGTGAAGGAGATATGTCGCTCTGAGAGACGCAGATGGTGGACACACAAAATATTGA
Source organism: Gymnothorax reevesii (assembly GCA_029721435.1). NCBI lineage: Eukaryota > Metazoa > Chordata > Actinopteri > Anguilliformes > Muraenidae > Gymnothorax > Gymnothorax reevesii. Next base: position 7,356,536 of record CM056586.1, read on the forward strand.
ACATTCAATTTCTTCAACCTGACCCCCAACGTGTTCAAAGGATTTTCACTCCTTTGCAGATGCTAATATCAAGATGTAATGGATGGTGATCTGAAGATTAGTCTTTAACAAAAATGAATTTGGATTCGCTTCATATATTGCATAACCCTAATGTTAATAAAAACTCAAAAATTTGAAATGGGGCGTTTATATTTTTGTTCAGTGTTGCATGATGGGGTGATGCGCTCTGAGATGGAAGAGGAGTCTATTGTTAGCCATTTTGTTTTCAGTCATTTTATGCAGAAGTAAACGTAACTGACTGGTGAGACTGTGCGCACAGGAATAATGAAAACAAATTCTTGTGTCCCACTTTCCAAAAAAAAAAAAAATTCCAAAAGACGTGGATAAGAAATTTGCCATTGAAATATATATATATATACACACACACACACAAACATGCGCGCGTGCACACACACACAGACATGCAAGCACATGCGTGCTCAGCTCTTTTAGTTTTCAGATTGCAGCCTACTGGTAGCCACTGTTACACGTCAGTGATTCTAACGCTGTGGCTGATTGTCCACAGCTATTGGTTTCATAAGTGTCAGCTATTCTCCATAAAAATGATAGACTTGGATTCATCAGAAAATCTGTTGATGGATTTCCAATATGATCCATGATTATGGCAATTAAGTCGGCTAAGAGGAGGGAAGCAATGGAAAACTGGCATCTACATTACAACCTAATCTAAACTAAAATAGAGCGTTTTTTTTAAACCACATATGTAGAGCCAAAAAAATTAAATCTGAAATTATAAGACGTTAAGCAGGCACTGCATAATGTCTTCAAAGCTCATGTAATTGTGGCCTGGCGATAAGTTTATTGGTGACAATGTAGAGACATAATATTAGGCTTTGTGTACTTTATTAACAAACTGGATTGGAAAATGAAAAGTCACGACAGCTTTTTGGATTTTGAGTGACAGTGTTTTGCGACTAGTCTACTTGCTATCTTACTAATTTATCACTGATTCGGTACATACACCATCATGAGAAAGTAAAATGATATGAGTTGGCTTTCTGATTCACATATCTTCACACAAGGACAGCGTGGGTCTCAGATTTTGCGAAGCAAAGCTTACAACAATCTATCCGTAGCCTCAGGGACTCTTTGCAGTTTCTTCCAAAGCATTTGCCTGGCAATTTTGTATCTTGTTTGTCCTGCTGCTGGTAAAAATCAATCCGTTCAGCCATATTGTTTCTTAATCTGACTGTTTTGTATTCCAGAATGCACTGTGCAGTACTTAATGTGACATCATCACACAATGGGCCAATTGTCCACAAACGGAAGACAGATAGACAGACAGACATGAAAACACCTGAAAATATACTGAAAAAATCTTTCATTGACTAGTTTCAGACTAGTTGAAGTTTGCCCTGATGACACACACAGACCAACCATCGGTATCACCGCTGGTTATAAATAAAAAAGGACAAAAAATGTCTTGACTACGTGAGCAGCATGCACCCTCTTAACTTAAGTATTAGCCCAGCATTTTAATTTTTATTGGTAATCAGCTTGTTAAGATTAGGACGCCATTTCATAATTCGCAGCATCTTGAAGTTTTATGGCATTCCCACTGGCAGTTTAACTGCAATAGATATATTGACATATTACTTGGTTGCCATGGTTCTGCCTTGTCCACCTTGTGCGGCTCTGCATTGGCTTCTCTGACTGAGAAAATATCTGCATTTAATCTATGTTGCCCATTTAGGGATTTTCTATGCAAACCGAGAAGGGATTCTCTAACACTTTGCAAGCAATGAGATATACATCTGGTGCAGATATTTATTTTTCATGTTTTTGTTTATTTTATAAAAATGGGGTATACTCATTTAACTGGTGAATGATAAAAAAGATCCATTCTGTTTCGTCCTGCAAGGGAGAGGGAAGATATCTGCCGAAGCGGCATAGTTACACATGTTCTGTCTCAGACTATGAAGGAAGAAATGGAAGTCTGGAAGGTCAGTCTCATTAAATGTCTCTTAAATCCATTCCAAAGGCTGGGGAAACAATTCTGTCTACTGGCCTTTGAGGATCATGTCAAGACCTCCATAACTCTGCTTACAATAAAGCCTGTAAGGATCTTTTGTTGCTGACCCGTGCTTCACTCACAAGTCCTCCAGCAGGATATTGAGAATAATTATTACCAGTCTGAGGAGAGACATCACATAATTCCTCGTTAGATAATTGAATGCTCTTAACAGACACTTTGTTTTCACCTTTGACCTTCTCCTCCATTCGCGCTGGCCTAGCGGATATCATCCACGATAAGGAGGCCGTTCATTATAAATGTAAGAAGGGTTGGGGTCGGGTTGTGTGAAGGTCCAAGGACTGCTGTAGAATCTTACCTAATTGGGAACTGCTTATGATTTGGCTGAGGTCATCATACATGAGAGTGCTTCGTAACCATAGCAACAAAGATTATCCTCCCCTCACGCATGCATGCAGCAGAAACTTGCACAGAACGCAAACACTAACGTGCATGAAAATACAAGACAAAAAGACACATCTTGGATGTTTGTGAAACTGTTGACATGAATTCCTGGAGACAGTTTTAACTTGAGAGTCTCGGTGCATTACTGTGACATTTGAAAAGCACTCTTATTATGCGCAGTATGGCCATTCAGGCGAGGTTATAACAAAAAAAGCTTCAATCAAAAGGAGCTTTCACCTCATGAAGACTAAGACCTCACTACATTGTGCTGCTTACAAAGAGAAAATAAGATGTCAACTTAGATTTTAGGAGGAAAACACGGAAAGAAAGTGCCATTCTCACTGTTTGGAAGCACGGGGGAGGTTGACTGATTCACAAAATTGGGTGCCAGCTTGGGCCACATTTAAAATATTTTTATCGCAAAGTGTTTAAATCACTTTTGCATTATGTGTTGATGGACATTGCTGACAAATCCTGCACTCCTGGTTTTAAAGGGTGGCAGGCAGAGTTGAGTGAGAACGTGTACAGTTTTATTCAATGCTGAATATTAAGAAAAGAATGCTGACAGGGATATTATAAGATACTGACCCCGCAAAGTAGACATGACATTATTCCTTTGAAAATATCAGTCATCCTCCCTCCTGTCAAATATTTCCTAGAGGTTCTTGCTCGCATGAGCAATTGTGTTAAATTAGATCAGTTTTTCTTGTGTCAATATTTCAAAAACACAAAAGAGATAACTGTCAAAGCAATTTGTTTGTTCATGCGTACAGTCAGTGCCGATCCAGTGTCACTGATCCAGTATATAGCTAAGTTGTTGAGGAAAATCAGGCTGACATCTTGGCTTTGTCACAGAATAGATTTTTTTCTTCATTTCCATTTAGAGAAAAGGGGAAATTGTTGGCTGTGCCAAAGAGTCTGACAGCTGTTTGCGAAAGGGAGGCTTTAAGAGGCATTTTGTGAAATGTGTACAAATAGCGTTCACTTCCCTGCCAAGATCATTTTGCTTTCTTTGATAGTGCATTCAACCAATTATATGCTGAGAGTAACAGTAACTCAGATAGTAGCAATTCCAGTCAAGGAGTACAAATTTTTTCAAAGAAGAATGCTGAACGTGATGTAGAATCTTTTCAAATTATTTGTTTAAAATGATTTGTTGCAGCCAAAATAAACTGTCGCAATAATTGTTTGGCTTTTGACAGCATTGCATTTCATGTCATTTTCTTGAAATTGTTCACAATTTGACTTTGTAATTTGGGATTTATAAATGAGAAAACATTTTGTTAAATCCAGCCTATATTTGAATAGTAAGAAATGTCTTAGTTATGTTGTTTTGACTGTCAGGATGCTGCAGTTCAGTTTTGAATGAAATACATACAATAATATAAACGTCCAAAATATAAAAACGCTGTTAATTAGGCAAATTAATAATTGCACATGCCTCAGATCAATGGTTCCAAAAGTGCAAGTAGACCAAGACCAAGAAATGTGTAGTTACATGTCAACTGCGTGACAAGGACTACAGAGCTGACACAACTCTAGGAGGCTGACAAATAGGACCAGGTCATACTAAGGCAGATTTGACAACTATGTACAGGGACTGAGAGCCCCCAGCCTGCTCAATTCCTCCCTCCCTGGGCAAAGGAGTGGCAAATTATTCACCATGCTTTGGGACTTCCAACCAGAAATGATAAATGAACCAGATGTGATTGCAGACTATGGGGTTCATAACTGCCCTGAGAACAGTGTCATAATTGCCACAAATTGATACGCCTCCAGACTGCCTGATATGCAGTGACTGATGACTGTTTTTCAAGTCTTCACACAATGAGTCTTTGCTGTCAGACTGAGCCTATGCCCTGGTATTATACTCCAAAATAAATTTACATTAATTTAAAAAAAAGGGAAAAAAATCTGGAGATCAGCTACTTCTGTGTAAAAATGTACTATGCTTTTCCTTTTAAAGACCTTTACAGTCATCATCAGCAATAACAGAAATTCACAGAACTGAAAAAATACAAGCCACAGCACCCTCGTGACTATTTTTGGCACGTCATTTGCCAACCCACGAGTCTGTAAAAGAAGCTGAGGAAGCCCTTATAGTATGATGACACGGAAGAAAAGCCATTAGCCTTTGTGGTATCGTATCGGACATGCTGCATGTGTAAACCTAAACGTGACTTCATCAACACAGCCTGAAGTTGCGTGACCATCTAAATTTCTTCCTCTGTGATTTTATTCAAATTACCTGAGCGTTCAGGTGTGAGGCATGGAATCTGATGCAAATGGAAGTCAGTATGTGGGTCACGAAGAGTAGCTGTACATTTGTGAACGTGATCACTCCCAAAGAAAAATGCGAAGCTTCATCCTTTAATGAGCAAATTGCTACACAATATTTGTGACCTGAAATCTTAAGATGTTTTACTACACATACGCTCATTTTGACCATGATAGCATTTCCAAATATATAATACGCTCACATGTTTCTAAAATTGACATACTTTCTTCTGTAAGTTATTCTTTATTCTCATTTTTTGCTGAATGATACATATACTTATAACCTGACCAGTGCTCTTCTAAAAGCCTAAATGTTCATGTAAACTTTTGATCAATCTTGCCAATTCACTACTTCACCGAAGATAAAACTCTGATAGAGTAAACAACTGTAGTTCAAATACATGTTAAATATCCAGGAAAGAAATAGCTGGACATTAAAACAAATGATAATAAATGGGGGAAAAAATGTGCAAGATGTTACATTACATCTTTGCTCTTGCTGCATGCGTCATTTTTGCATTGCAGTGTATGACAGGAGTGTAAACACTGAATCGAGGAGGGGGATTTTTGAACGGTCACACTGAGTATTCTTTTGAATGTAGTTTGTGGTAAATGCAGTCCACTTATTTCCATGTGCCTTTTAAGTCTTCTGGAAATAAGGGTAAAATGTGTGTGTCTGCATTTTAGGCAGTATGTAAATTCAGTACCACGTGGAGAATTATTCTCATTTGTGAATCTAAGATGTTCTATCCAAGCTTTCCTTGCATAATTTAGTGCAGAAAGCTCTTATTTTCAATTCTGCTGAAAAAATCTCATTGCATCAGAAAAAGAGGGAACTGGATTTTATGTCTGGTCACATTCACACGTCTGCAGACAAAATCTAATGAATATGTGGTTTAGAGTGCAATATAACAAGCAGGGGCGGCAGCAGGATTGTAAAAGTGTGTGTGTGTGTGCGCGCGTGTGTGTGTGTGTGTGGGGGGGGGGTTGCAAAGGGTAAGGTAACATGATGGGGGGAATGTGCTGACACAGGTGTCAGGTGGTGTCACTACCCTCCTGTGAATTCCCCTTCAGTCTTTTCCAGTTCAGTAACTGGCGTGTCTATTGGATATGTGTCTATTGTGATTGGTTTACGTCCTCTGTGTTTCCCCACCCTCAGTTGCATCTCGTTACAGGATCATCCTCAAATAGCCATGTGACAAGTATTTAAGCCCTCTGCTCTGTGTTACAAGCTACTGGATTATAAAATTCCAATTGTGCTAAGAAACCAGTCAGTATTGTTAATGGAAATTTTTCGTCTTTGTTTCATACGACGTGTACTTTAATGACAGCATCTCCTGAAAACCTTTCTCGTAACTTATTGAATTCGCACAAGCTTCCAATTCTAATCTGGGTCCAGGATTGGGACTGCACTCAAGTTAACCCAGCTCCAATTTGTTTTATCAGTCCAGTTCAATAGCAACACACTTCCTAGCCTAAGCAGGGTCCAGGATTGGGACTGCGTTCTTCTTAACTCTTCCAAGTCTGTTCCTCTGCCTGTTTTGTAAGGAACAAACTTCTAATCCTTAAACGGTCATTGGGGTTAGAGCTGATTTCCCCTCAAGCTACTTCATCCTCCTGTGGGACAGTTCTGTGTTGGCGATGTCTGCAATCCACCTAGTTGTGACCCTGGAAGCCACTGGCTGCCAATTGACATTTGTACTGAACTGTGCTATCTTAATCCAGGTTCCGCCCCTATCACTTCCTCAGGGGTTAAAACTGCATTTCAAATGAATTGGCATTCATGAATTGGCATCGATAATACATGCAAAGTTAGTTGTGTGTATACTGGCCAAAGTTATGATTAAATGCAACCCACTGGAGTACGGACTGCACAAATGGTGGTCAGCATTAACTAATCAGGATTGAAAGAGTAAAACATTTATATTTTAGTGATGGACATCTAAAGGCATGGTATAAGGAGTATTTTGATTGCATAGATTCCTGTGCATGGAGAATAATGCATCGGGGTCTTATTGCTAGCATAATTTGCATGCTAGCGGGATCCAGTGCCCATGTAATATACTGTGTGGATTTATCCATTCTGAATTCAAAGTTTATATTGGAAGGCTAAAACCAGATTGAAATGCAAAAGTTTGTGCCTATATGCTACAGAGCTAAATTAATATTGTCACTGTTCTTGTGAGCCGCGTCCTTTAAACCTAAATTTGTGCAGGCGCTGACGTCCCCCGTTTGTGCTGCCACTGGGTAACAAGTAAAACTGAAATCAGTCTTACTTAATGAATTAAGCATTTCAGAGGTTTATCTCTTCAATTTGTCTTGAGATACTGAATACGTTATACAGTCCTAATGAAATACCAATGTTTGTATGTCCTAATTAAAAATCAAAAGGAAAAAGAAGAATTTGCTGGTTGACCTGCTTTGAGATGCAAACCTCTGGGTTTCTTTTTTGTGTGTGTGTGTGTGTGTGTGTGTGTGTGTGTTCTGTCTCTCGTATTTCCTGCTGCTCTTCTTTGGGGGGGCAGTTGTTAAATATCCAGTAAAAAGAAATAGCACACTCAGTATTTTCCCAAGGCCCGAAGCTAAATTACAGAACTAGTTTAGTGGCCCCTGAACTATAAGAGACAGTTAGGGACACGGCCATGGACCTCATGGTCACACAGCATATAGTACAAACATCTGAGATCACAACACAGCAAAGTAGAAATCCTTAGAAGGGGAACTGCAGTCATCTTCAACTCCTCTCGGGGGCTGGAAAGTTGTGACTGATATGTTAACAATGACATCAAAAGCGTGGCCCCTTAGAGATTCCCAGGCTTTGTCATGGCCTTCAGGCCCCACATAGTGATCTGCTGGTGGCAGAATCAAAGCTCGCCCTCGTTTCCATCGTTCCCCTTTTGATGTGACTGGAACTGATTTTCAACGGAGCCGTCAGTCTGCAGGCCTCTCTCTCAAGCCAGATGCGGCAGAACAATTTCCTGACTTGTTCTCGTCTGTATGTGATATTTTGCTACAGTGGTGTGGGGTGGCACTGCGGGTAGTGCTGTTGCTTCAAAGCAAGAAGGTTGTGGGTTTGAATCTGAACTGGGGCCTTTCCCTTTGGACTGTTCATGCTCGCGTGGTCCTCCACCACAATGCAAAACACATAGTGTGGTGGACTCAAATGTTTTGTGGAAACCTATTACCTCAGAAAAAAATTATGTAAGCCAACTTAATTGCATTGTGTGGGCAGTACTGAAAGAACATAAGGTAAGGGTAATTCTTACCATGTTTTTAAGTGCTGTGAAAGCAAGATCACTGAGTTGGCTTACACAATTTTTTTGGGGTAATCACTTTCCACAAAACAATTGAGTGCACCGCCCTATCTGGGGTTTACAGTGCAGGTGCTCCAGTTTCCTCCCACAGCCCAAAACCATGCAGGTTAGGTTGATTGTAGACTTTGAATTGCCCGTGGGTATGCGCCTGTGAATGAATTTCCAGAGCGTACCCCTGGCTTTTGCCCATAATTGGCAAGGACAGGCTCCTGGTCCCCAGTGACCCTGATAAGGAAACGGAGGTTTAGATGAAGGGCGGATGGGTATAATTGTGTATTACTTTGACTGGGCACTTTTCTGTCAAATTTTGTATCTTAGTGGAATCTGACACTACCTCTTTCTTTTTTCTCTCATTTCCTCTATAAAAAAAAAATCAGACCAGCCTCCTGCAAAGAGGAAATAAAGTCTGCCGGCAAAGCTCCAAAGCAAATGTCTCCCTCTGACTTCTTGGACAAGCTCATGGGAAGAACGTCTGGGTATGATGCTCGCATCAGACCCAACTTCAAAGGTATGTGGGTGGACCATTGCCCAGAAGGGAATTGATATGATAATTAATTAACGGCCAACTTCTAATTCTTCCATCATCCTAGATTCTTGAGAGAAAGTCATCTCCAACTGGCTGATAGATTGTTACTATTATTTTTGCACTCACTCACAATTATGTTGTGCGAGTTTGGGGGGACTTTTAGACTCATTTCGAGATGATGATTTAATGCTCTGAGATTACCTGAGATAACCAGATAAATGTGAGCTAATGGAGTCATAAACTTATAATCTATTATATACTATAATAGTACTATACTATTTGTACTATACTATACTATATATTATATACTCTAACTTATACTCTATCTATTACGATCCAGACAAAGAACCAAACACAGATTCAGGGTATAATCCTCAAGAGAGTATTTATTAACAGGAATATGGTAATAGAAGAGGTAATAACCTTGAACTGTAGATTGGTAGTCAAGCTAAATTGGTAAGGACTTGAGTGAGTAGGGGCGTGTCTGGGCCTGGGCCAACATCCGTCCTGGTGTAGAAGGCAGGTGGAGAATCCCCCTCGCAGAAGTAGGACTGCTGCCAGAAGTAGTAAAGGGTTTTGCAGGAATGTAGCCCCAATTCTGAAAACTGATAAAGGCTTGGGAGGTGGCCCAAATATGACTGAAAGGGTTAACTAGAACGAGGTCCCAATCCTGGAGAACAATTTTATGGCTGAGGAGTTTAAATTGATTAGAATCTGAAGAGTAATTATGTTTTTCTTGATTATTAATACACTGATACACGTGGAATAAGACTAGACACAAAATGACTGGAAAGTTTAGTTGGCACGATGAATCGTGACAATCCAGCAACCACACTGACACCACAATAAAATTACAGAGACAGGATATTCACGTAAGTGGCGAGGCATACAAATGATAACACCAAGCAGGAAGGATAGAAACAAGACATTCATTCAACTGAAAGAGAAAACCACGAAAATATGCAAACTGCTGGAGCTGGGGAGGAGTCAATTAATGACACGCAAGGGTTGTGACACAATCTTCCTCTTATCGTAATAAATACCTTATTTTGCCAGCATCACTTGATATCATTGATTCATGCTTATACTGAGCCAATTTTATTCATCGTGAAGGTATTCAAATTTGAAATGACTGAGATTCAAAAGAATTTGTGTCTACATTTAGGATTTTTGCAGTGCATCAAAGCTTTTCATGCATTTCTGCCTGATTGGTTCATTGTAGATTTTGAGGGGCTAAATTGAGATACCTTATTCTCAGTCTTAATTGGCTGCTTATTGAAAAGAAACCACAAACATCAGCATAAAGTATAGCTGCCCCAGGCCAAAGCTAGCCAGCCACTAAGTTGGGATAGTTAAGATAGATATATAAATCTATTGGCACACCACAGTCCAATTAGTTCACTTTCTTTTGTCTCTCAGTCATAACAATGCATTTCAAACCGACTCATTTTGCTTATATCTAAAGAGAAAATTTCTTCTTTTGAAGTATGTGAATGTAATCAGTACTCAGCATCGTCAAAGGCTGAAGAAAACATTACTTGCTAACGCGGCCAAACTATGGGCTTGATCACGGACAACTGAAACAACACTGAATCCCTTTTATTGGTGCCAACACTTGCTGAGTAGAGACAGGTTTATTACTTTAGTGACATCCTGTGGCAAATAGATCTGAAATTAGCTCCCATAGTTAACAACTTTTTAATTGCCTGAGTTTGGAATTCAGATGCAATTGTGAGCTTGTCCAAACCTTGTTATCTCTGAAGTTTCTCAGACTGAAAAACTCCCTCCATGGTAAACACTATGATTAATGAATTGGCTCAAGGAATTCCCAGCCAGAGATGATACAAATAGATTCTGCAATAGATTCCCATACCCTGAGGCACACCACAGCGTAATGGACAAGTGGTTTCACTTGATGCAACCCACAGAAGCCCTATGTAATTTGTGATTGTGTAGCATAAGTTGTTGAACTATTCAATACATAATACATAATCCAGTGCTGTTATCAAGTACAACTTATTTGCTCCCTCCCTGATTTATTCCATTTTTTCAAATATTGCACAGTTAAATGTTTAAGATCATCAAACTTACTATAATGTCAGACAAAGATATCCAGAGTAAACCTAAAATGCAATTTTTAAATAAAGGTTTCATTTATTAAGGGAAAAAAGATATCCGACCCTACCTGGCCCTGTGTGAAAAAGTAAATACCCCTTCAGTTACTAAGGGAGCTTGTCAATATTTTGAACAGTGAACGCATTCATTTTTGAATGGACGCCTGTTCATTTTTGGATGCATTCGAGGCTGCAAACCTGGTCAGTGCGTTCGATAATGAACACCCTTCTGTTCATTTTCTGATGCGTTCATTTCCCGATGTGTTCATTCTCCAATGCCTGCCCAGGGCCAGATGCATGTGTTAAGTGAGCCTTTAGATTATGGGCGCAGATATTCTTTTGTGAATGACGACTGAATATGGATGACGGATTTAATAAACGCTTGTACAGGCCTATTTTAAATTCTCAGTTCCTTAAAGTGAAATGGGGCGGCATGGCTCAGGAGGTAGAGCGGGCGGCCCAAGAGGGTTCCTGATTCGATCCTAGGCTCCTCCAGAGAACGTGTCGAAGTGTCCTTGAGCAAGACACTGAACCCCGCACTGCTCCTGATGTGCAGGGTGGCGCCTTGCATGCCTCCCACATCAGGGTGAATGTGAGGCAAAAAGTTGTAAAGCGCATTGGGGTCATATCATGTGACTAGAAAGCGCTATATAAATGCAGTCCAGTCCAGTCCAGTCCAAATAGTTCTCATTGTCATTGTTAGTTTTTTTTTTTCATTTGAAGTGAAATTGCTCTCATTAGTGTGAATGCTGACAGCATTCACACTATTGTTTTTTATGTCGGCCATTTTCTATATACTTATTATTACAGTATTATTATTATTATTATTATTATTATTATTATTCTTTCTTCTTCCACCATTCCACGCTATTAAACTTAACTTTGTGCTATTTCAATAATTCATGTATCAAAATGTTCAGATTTTTCCGGACGTTATTACAATTATTTTTCTCTTTCATACTATTTATACTTTTTAAAATATTAAACTTTTTCTAAATTTTTTGTTCCATAGAAATGCATTGAAACAGTCTTCAAACTCTTTTGTCACAGCTAGAGTGGGACCTGAGAGCAGACAGAATGAAAAAGCTCTTTCTCTATCGCTTTAACTTCAATAAGTTAGAATCCCTCTTCATGAAATTTCACAAAAATGTCAGAAAATTTGTTCTTGTTACAGCAATATCATTTTTGTAGCAGTAAAGCATATAGTTTTGGCTCAGGGAACAGTCAAAGGACAGGAGGCACGTCCAACTTCGCCATCTCTTCCATTCAAAAATCACCCAAAAAATTTTGGGAGAACAGCAAACGGCCAGAGTTCACTGTTATTCCAGAAATGTATCACTCAGAAAAATAAAAAAGACATCCACGCACTCAGCAAAGTCTCGTGCCTTGAATGGTGTGGTTACATTGCTGACAGGATCTTGCGTGAAAGCAGGAGTTTGAGGTGTGCGCGAACAAGGCTGAGTGACTCAGCGATTGCCTGTGTGTGCACTTGTCTGTACATGCCTGGCTCTCACTGGTAATAGGACACCGCTCCTGCCATTAACCTCCGTGTCGTGATTTTCTCATTTTAAATCTAAGTGAGCTGAGCTGAGTTTCCATGCAGATGCTTTTGTTGCAACAGAGGAGTCTTCGTAAGAACGAAGTGAAACGAACCAGCTATTTTGCGGTTAGGGAAATTAATGCAGGTCATCCTTCACGCTGCTTATTTCTATTTGCAGGTCTCAGCTAATGCACGACTATTTTAAAACGTTGCTTTCTGTGTCAAACAATCAAATGCAATGACAAGCTCGCTTCAAATGCAATGGTAAAAAGAGAAACTTATGTTCATGAATGCGATACGACATTTTTTGCAGTCTACCTTAAATGGAATTACTGCTTTGCAAAACTAGTATTTGTCTACCACTACGTTCATTCGCAAACGTTAGGTCTTCACAGATTATAATTGAGGCTCTGTAAGTCAACAGTATCTGTGTCCCAGCGGAAGTATTCTTCCTACTTCCGCCATTTCACGCTATTAAACTAGTCCTACATACTTTGTGCCATTTCAACAATTCACATATCAAAACGTGCAGCTTTTTCTGGACATTATTGCTATTACTCCTCTCTTTCGTACTATTTATACTTTTTAAATTATTTCACTTTTTCTGATGATTTTGTCCCATAGAAATGCATTGAAACAGTCTTCAAACTCTTAAACTCTTGTGCTACTTTGAACCTCTATAACTTCAGCACTCTTTCTCCTAGAGACTTCATCTGACTTCTCACATTAGCTAAGTTAGCTGAGTAATGTGGTTAGCATGGTTAGCTTTGTTAGCATAATTGCTACCAACATTAGCTAAATTAACTGAGTAACATGTTTAGCATTGTTAGCATACCAGCTAACAACATTAGCTAGGTTAGCCGAGTAACGTGGTTAGCATTGTTAGCATAAAGGCTAACAACATTAGCTAAGTTAGCTGAGTAATCTGGTTAGCATGGTTAGCATTGTTCTTTCATTCTTTCTTTCTTCAGATTTCAGTTTTTAAATAAAAGTTCAAGTATTCTTCATAATTCAAATATATTTTCATGGCAGCTATTCAGTGTGGTGTCAGCAAACATTCAAATCATTCAAACTTTATTGTGTTCAAGACAGCATCGCAGTGTGGCTTCAGGTTTCAGCATTCACATTTGGATGCCATCTGGTCAGAAGTGCACGCATGCTTGTTCATTTTTGAAAGCAAAATGAACACATGCTCATTCATTTTTGAACACACTGCCGTTTGTTTTTAGCCGAACACGAACAAAGTCTTGTTCATTTTTGAATGCCTGTTCAAGTTTGAATGAGTTCAAAATATTGACTAGCTCCCTAAATGTAATACAAATGTAATTAATAATTGTGATCTACAACAGGACACAGCCAGGCATGGCTACTGCTAGCTCATCTGAATGTAAACATCACTTTGATAGAACCTGCCTGGCAATGGCAAGTACAACCCCAATTCCTAAATAGTTTGGACAAAGTATAAATTGTGAATAAAATCAAAATGCAATGACTGTCAAATCACTCCAGCCAGTATTTTATTCACAATAGAACAGAGATAACATGGCAAATGTTGAAACCGAGAAATTTTACAATTTCATCCACAAAATGAGCTAATTTCAAATTTGATGGCTGCTACAGGTCTCAGAAAAGTTGGGACAGGGGCCTGTTTACCATGGTGTAGAATCCCCTACACAGAGTGGAGGCGTCTGGGCATTGAGGAGACAAGTTTCTTAAGTTTAGCCATTTGAATTTGATCCCACTCTTTTTTAATACAGGCTACCAGCTGCTGGAGAGTTTTGGGTCTCCTTTGATGGACTTTTCATTTAATTATGCACCAAATGTTCTCAATCGCTGAATGATGAGGATTGCAGGCAGCACAAGGACTCTTCTGCTACGAAGCCATTCTGTTGTAATAGCTGCATTTTGTGGTTTTGCATTGTCCTGCTGAAATACACAAGGCCTTCCCTGGAATAGATGACATCTGGAGGGGTGCATATGTTGCTCTAAAACCTTTATTTACCTTTCAGCATTCATGGTGCTTTTTAAAACATGCAAGTGTCCCGCACCAAATGCACTAATGCATCCCCATACCATCAGAGATGATGGCTTTTGAACTGATCACTGGTAACAGGAGGGGTGGTCTTTCTCCTCTTTGGCCCGGAGGACACGACGCCCATGATTTCCAACAAGAATGTCAAATTTGGGCTCGTCTGACCACAGGACACTTTGCTACTTTGCTACAGTCAATTTTAAATGAGCCTTGGCCCACAGAACACGGCTGCGCTTCTGGATTATGCTCAACAATGGCTTCCTTTTTGCATGATAGTGCTTTAGGTGGTATCTGTGGATGGCAGGGCAGACTGTGTTTACAGACAGTGGTTTCTTGAAGTATTCCTGGGCCCATTTAGTAATGTCAATGACAGAATGGTGTGTGATGCAGTGGCGTCTGAGGGCCCAAAGATCACAGGCATCCGGTAAAGGTCTTCGGCCTTGTCCCTTACACACAGAGATTTTTCCAGTTTCTCTGAATCTTTTGATGATGTTATGCGCGGTCGATGATGAGACCTTCAAAGCCTTTGTAATTTGACATTGAGGAACATTGTTTTTAAAGTATTCCACAATTGTTTTTTTACGCAAACCTTCTCTGGCCATATTTACTTCTGAGAGACTCAGCCTCTCTAAGACATCCTTTTTATAGCCAATCATGTTACACACCTGATGCCAGTTGACTTAATTACTTGCTAAGCTAATTATTACAGCTGATTCTCCTGCATTACCTGCTTTTTCAGTCCTTTTTTCCTGTGTCCCAACTTTTTTGAGACCTGTTGCTGCCAGAAAATTTGAAATAAGCTCATTTTGTGGATAAAAATGCAAAATGTCTCAGTTTCAACATTTGAAATGTAATTTATGTTCTACTGTAAATAACATATATTTAACATATGTATAAATATGTGATCTGAAAGTCATTGCATTTTGATTTTATTTACAATTTACACTTTGTCCCAACTATTTCGGAATTGTGGTTGTAGGCAAAAAGCAGCACATGATGCTGCGATAAAAACAAATTGATGAACTGATGCAAAATAAAGTTGTTGACATTGACATCGGGCAGGAAAGGGTTACAAAGTCATTTCTAAATCAGAGTGAGACTGAGAGATATTATCTACAAATTGAAAAAACTAGGAATAGTGGTTCCTAGTTTCCAGTGCACCAAATTTCCTTTAAAAAAAATCTACGACCCGCCCAGGAGGTTATAAAAGAAATCAGGAGGTAAATATAAAGAACTGCAAACCTCACTTGTGTCAGGTACGGTCAGTGTTTATGATTCCACAATAAGAAAGAAACAGGGCAAAAATGGCATGTATGGGAGAGCTGCAAAAACCATTGCTGACCAAAAATAAACCAAAGGCTTGTCTGACCATTGCCAAAAACATATCTTAACTAGGCTTATGCCGTCGGAGGAGACGGCTGGGGGTATATCCCCGAACGCCCCCAATCCTCCAATTCCCCAATCCTTGAATAGACCTTGAATTAACTTCCATGTGAACTTAATTTCAGGTCAATCGGACAAATGGCTCTGAAGGTATGGCCAAAATAGTAATTTTCCATCACAAAGTGCCACCTGGTGGCAAAATATTGAACCATACAGGGTTGATGTCATCATGTGACACGATGTGAGGTCATGACCTTGCAGTTGCACGTAGTTTCATGTCAATTGGACAAATAGTTCCAAAGATATGGCAAATATGGTGAATTTTATGTGACAAAGCTCCACCTTGTCTCAAAATTTTGAAACCAAACAGGTGTAATGTCACCGTGGGACATATCCTCAGGTCATTCGTTTGCACTTGATTTGAGGTCAATCGGACAAATATTTCCAGAGATATGATAAAAACAGTGTTTTTTTTCTGTTTTTGGCCCCTGGTGGCCAATCTAGAAATCGTAAATGGTCTAAAATCGAATCAGTTCTTCCTCTTTATGATACTTACCTATATGCAAAACTTGAAATTTCTAATTGAAATATTAGTGAAGTTATCGCGGTAACATGTAGTGCGGTGGCGACGGCGTGGGCGGCGGCGGTGGCGGCGGTCGGACCAAAAACATAATACCCCAGATATAATGATTCCCAAGACATTTTGGGATAATATTCTATGGACTGATGAGACAAATATGGGGCTTTTTTGTACACATAGGTACCATGACATCTGATGTAATGCTGATGCAGCATTCCACATTGGGAAACATCATAACAACAGTCAAACACAGCGATGGTTGTTTGATGGTCAGAGCTGCTTTGCTGCTTCAGAACTCGGGCAACTTCCTGTAACTGATAGAATGATACAGTAACTTCTGCTCTACCAAAAATCCTGAACATAAATGTCCTTCCATCAGTTTGTGACCTAAAGCTCAAGCAGAGTTAGATTATGTAGCAGAACATTTATTCAAAGGACATAACCAAGTTCACCTCTGAATGTTGAATGCTCAAAGTTTTGGAGTGGCCTAGTCAAAGTACGACCTTGAATGCAATTAAGATGCTGTGGCATGACCTGAAATAGGCAGGTCATGCTTGAAAACCATTCTGTGTGGCTGAATTAAAACAATACTGCAGTAAAGAGTGGTCAAAAATTCCTCCACAGCTATTTACAAGACTTTGTACCAGTTATTGCAGACATTTGATTTCAGTTGCTGCCGCCAATAGTGGAACAATTAGTTCATAGGTTTTGAAGGGCAGTTTTTTGGTGATGTAGTTTTTGAGTAATTCTTTGCCTTTGATAAATGAAATGATCATTTAAAGGCTGAATTTTGCATTTAGTCATATTATCTTATTTTAAAATTATTCAGTTGGATGATCTGAAACATTTTAATATGATGAGTAATTAATAATAGAAGAAATCAGGAAGGGTGCAAATACTTTATTCTAAGCATTGTGCAACATGGCATGGGAACATCATAAAGAACAATGATGTAGATTTGTTTATTCTTTCTACAGGTCCACCTGTTAACGTCACCTGCAATATCTTTATCAACAGCTTTGGGTCTATAACAGAGACAACAATGGTAAGATATCTCAAATCAGGTACCTTAATTTAATCACCATATTGTGTAATAGTTAAACATGAAAATGAGCACGTTCCTAAAAATGCAGAAATTGGCGTACGTTATTTAAGCATATCCTATGGATTAACAGGAATTTGAATATAATTCAAAGAATAAAAGTCGACAGAAAGTCCATTGTTCTTTGAAAACATTACAATGGCATAGCTAATATTTTAGAAATAGGTGCACATGTTATAAATGATTTGTTGACAGATTATAAATCATTTATTGAAATATTCATGTACATCTGCAGAAAGCCTGTGAATATATCAACACCAAAAATGGGGAACCCCTCCATTAAAATGCTCAGCAATGATTTGTAGTTCACGAATGCCTTGGTAGCACAGATAAAATACATTTTTTCATACATACATTACCAAGAAAAAAATCTGTTGGAAAGCTGGCGTTTCTTTCAAGAATTGGAATAGCTGTCACAACGTCTCTTAATGAGATTGGCTATTTTAATATCTATTTCTGCTGTGCAACATTGTTAACACTACAATCCCCAGTGCTTGCAGAAAAGCAGTTTTTTTGCCATTCTGATATGCTGCGCAGTGCGCCTGAGTTACATTTCCATGACCATTTGTACGCAAGCTACTCACTGGTCGTGACCGAGTTGAGTTGATATAGGGATAATGAACTGTCTCCTCAGCAATTAAAATGAAGGATTGAGACAGTCAAGACTCCAAATGAAAAAAAGAAAAAAGAATGGATAATGCCTTTGTTTAAGAGGAATAGCGTGTTCAGCAGAAAGTAGCTTTGAGGTGCCCAGAGGGCTTTGTTTCGAGGTTATGTCAAACCCGGAGGGAGTGGGGGGGCGGACAATGCTGGTGCTACATGAAAAAGAACAGTATTTATTGTGATTAAATGCGCAATGCGGAAAATTCGTTCTGAGGTCTTCTAATTGATTATGGAGGGCTGGTTAAGATTACTGAAAGACATCAACTTATCTCAGTTGAGTACTTGATTACATTAATTCGCTTCATACAGCCAAACGGGACAAAGTGCTGTTTGAGTGATCTTTAAGCAGATGCTATCTAGGAAAGCCGTTTTAACATGCAATGCCGCCAAGTAACTTATCAGCAGACCTGCTTATCAGCACATGGGCCTGATGAACAACCTTCAGGTTTTGCATATTTCTTTGAGCTGGAATATTTGTACATTGACCTTGCAATGCAAAAGGGTGAACCCAATGAAAATACTGGTTCAGGATTAATCTTTTAGTTTTCACGCTGTGTCCTGTTACACAGGTTATTCACTTGGGTATTTTCCTTTGTTTTAGAAAGTGAAAAAAATTCTTCCAGAAATTGATGAAAATAGCAGTCAATAGAGGAAGCAATAAATCGTTTGGCTTCTCAATGAAGCAACCTCATAGCTTGCAATAAGGCTATCTAGTGTTCTTGATCAATATATGTAAATGTGCCTAAATTGAGCGGCCACGTTTCCTCACAGGACTACCGGCTGAATGTGTTTCTACGGCAACACTGGAATGACCCACGACTGGCTTACAGCGAGTACCCAGACAATTCACTGGACCTGGATCCATCAATGTTAGACTCCATTTGGAAACCTGACTTGTTCTTTGCCAATGAGAAAGGCGCTAACTTTCATGAGGTCACCACTGAAAACAAGCTGCTGAGAATCTTTCAGAATGGCAACGTGCTCTACAGCATCAGGTCCGTGAGTAGCCCATAGGGGGCAAAAGTGGGTCCTTCATGATCAATCCCCACGCACCCCCCCTCCCCCAAATCAGGCCTGGTGTTCGATCTTGAGGTCTACTGGTGTTGTGTAGGTGTACCAGGGGTTGGCAGAATTTCTGCCCCCACAAACCACTGAGTAGAAATGCTATAGATTCTCTCACAAGCCTATTCTGTAAACTATCAATCAAATAATACACACCCAAAACTGATAACTGCTATCCATTTGCCACGGTCAAACCAGGACAGAAACCCCAAAATAAATTTGATTTTTTTGAGACGAAATCAAAATGGGAAATTTCGGTGAATTATATCCAAAGGGTAAGAAAAGAGAGAGAAGTTGATGTGACATTATGACTGTTCAAAGACAAACTGTTGGGTCCTCCTCATGCATTACTGTAGATATCAGCAGCACATCTTCTGCTCTCCCTCATAAATATCTGGGACTTTTCTGGTTCGCTCCTCAAAACGCTTCTGCATTCTTTTATTAATGTATGATTTATTCATTTTCACAAGTAACCTTTACCAGTGCGTTTCAGTCCCTGTAATTAGGTGTAACTTAATGAGATGAAAACCGAGAAACCTTTTTCACCATCTGTTTTTATGTCAAAAAAAAAACAGTGGTATTGTCTTCTAGGCCAGAGCTGGTGTCAAATGACATGTCTGAGTCATCTAAAATCAAAATTCTGTGCTGCATTTTTCCCTCCATTACTGCGCCCTGCATCTCTCCCCCTTCTGCTGCTCTGACTTTCTCTCAGTATGTTGTAACTTTCTGCCTATTTCTCTTGTGTCTCTCTTTAAATGCACCTCCTCCTCCCTTCTGCTACACTATCCTCTCTGTATTGCTTCTGCCGTCTGTCCGTCTGTCTGTCTGTCTCAGGCTCACTCTGATCCTTTCCTGTCCCATGGACTTGAAGAATTTCCCAATGGACATCCAGACATGCTCCATGCAACTGGAAAGCTGTGAGTCTTTTTTTTTTCCCTCTGCCTTTACCCATTTCACCCTCTTTGCTTTGTTCTGATTGAAGTCTACAATCATCGAGAAATCATTCTTCATGTGACTGATGGAAATACAAGGGAAAACCCACATGTGTCATACGGCTAAAAAATCCTTTCAATATGTGTCAACTGCAGAAAAATATGACCTGCTCCAGAAATAACAAATTACTTTACCAATATCACAATCTTAGACATGAATGGCTGAGTGAGGCAGAGGTCTCCTTAAAACCATGATATCAGCAAACAGAGTGACCACAGGCATATTGCACACCTGTGATGAAATAATTGAGGTATAATGCAGTCCAAAAGAGAGCATAATATTGCGAACCTTATTAACTGGGTGAGAATTACATGAGAAATGGAGAATTCCTCTCCCTATGGCCAATGATCTTTTGCACCTCCCCTGATCTTGAAAGCATCTCCATCCTCTCCACCAATTTCCAGGATATCAATAATGAAACTTTCATTTTGTGCACTTGTATTATTTGTCCCAGCTCTTTACCTTGCAGGGGATTTTTTCCTCAATATATTCTTGGAGACAAAAGAGTTTGGAAAAAAATAGAGAAGCGTGAAGTAAGTAAATTGTCACCAATAGTAAGAGTGGCTGAAGTGGAAGAACCATTTCATCTTTTAACCGAGAGGCCCTGCTGGCTGCTTCGTTCAGGTTTAGAATCAGCCTTAAAGGAGATGTGTCATGGTTACTGCTCATGCTCAGAAGTTACATCCTAAGAAAGCAATTCTGCTTGACTACAAGTCATAATCTGCACTGGAAAACCAAATGTTTAAGTTCTATAAACTTTTGAGTAACACTTTTTATTACCCATCAGCTGACGAAAGTCAGTCGAGGGGTATTGCCATGGTTTGCTTCGTCTGTCTGCCCGTCTGTCCGTCCGTCTGTGCGTTAACTTTTCGTTTCCGGACGATAGCTGCAAAACACCTGGGCCAAATGTTCTCATTTTTAGATGTTATGTTGGAGGTGGTCAGAGGAAGCTCCCTATCGATTTGTGTCCTGCTCCGATAATCAATATGGCCGCTAATAAAGCGAAAGGCTGAGGGGTCCCGCTCATGACAGCTATTTTGTCACAGTGTTTAGATTCAGTTTTAAAGTGTATTCGACAAATCTGAAAAACCTCGATCGCAACATCCAATAAACATCAGTGTTTTGAATGAGAACATTTAATATAAAAAATAATAATAAAGCCACGTAGGGAACAAGAGTGAGTAAATCCGCAAATTTTCTGATGATGTCATTTAAATGAAGCGATTTAAGTAGCAAAATTTGTGTGAAATGAAAGGTTATGATGGAGATCTGCATTTGTCCACAACTTTAATTTAATATTTAGTTGCAGCTTCCAAATCATTCACTACAAAGCTTTATGCTTCCAGTTCAGTCGACCTCCCAGTCATTTTGACATGAAAATGCCCATAAGCGGCCAGCAGCTGTGAGCGTCTTTTCAAAGTTCTGAGGATGTGCTGTAATTGTTACACAGCTCCTTTAAGGCCCGTCAAAAGTCAAGTTCTGTTTTTAGTGCCTTTCTGTGCCCACCCCCAAGAGTCTAGTCCTCCATGTTTGAAGTAGAGATGTTCATTTATTGAAGGATGTAGCTTGTACCCCATATGTATGCTAGTTATGATTCCTACTGTTTGTTCATTGTAAGTGGCAATAAAATTATGTCCATGTTAATCATGCCACTGTCCTTCTGTTTATGGAGGAAGGTATTCACCACAACCAAGGCTGGGGTATGTTAAAACATTTTCAAAAGAACATTCTCACAAAGATGGAAAAGATTCATTGGCTCCGTAAAAAATATGTGCAGCACTGCATGGTGTATACACAAAAATTAGTTTAAAAACGTCCAATCCGATGTAAAATGATACGAGAGTTTAAAGAATTTCAAAATAGACCATGATCCGTATATTGACATTTTTGGTTGACACTATCCAAATCTGACCAGGTTAAGGGATTTTATGTTCTCAGGATTACATTGAACTACTGATGCATGGCCACTTACATATATGCTACCAAAAAGGGAGCATCATGCCTCGAATACAATTAGCTGTAAAGTGAGACATTTTACCGTTTCATGAAAAATATTAGCTCATTTTGAATTTGATGGCAGCAACACATCTCAAAAAAGTTGGGAGAGGGGCAGTAAAAAGCTGGAAATGTAAGTAGTACTAAATTAAAAGCAGCCGGAGGAGCATTTTGCCACTAATTATGTCAATTTAAAACAGGTCAGTAACATGACTGGGTATGAAAAGAGCATTTTAGAGAGGCAGAATCTCTCAGAAAAAAAGATGGACTGAGATTCACCAATCTGCAAAAAAAACTGCATCTAAACATTGTGGAGCAATTTCATTTAAATTCATTCCTCAATGTAAAATTGAGAAGACTTTGAATTTACAATACATAATATCATCAAAAGATTCAGGGAATCTGGAGAAGTCTCTGCATGCAAGGGACAAGTTCAAAGGTCAATATTGGATGCTCAGTCATGCTACTTAACTGTTGTCAATTAACATAATTTCTTGAAAATGCTCCAATGTTTTTTATTAGAACCACTTACTTTTCCAGCCTTTTGTTGCCCCTCTCCCAACTTTTTCGAGATGTGTTACTGCCATCAAATTCAAAATGAGCTAATAATTTTCATGAAATGGAAAAATGTCTCACTTTCAACATCTGATTTGCTGTCTATGTTCCATTTTAAATAAAATGTGGGTTTTTTGCAAATTTGCAAAATCATTGATTTGCAAATCATTGTGTTTTGTTTTAATTTACAATTTACACAGCATCCCAACTTTTTGGAATTGGGGTTGTATAATTAATTGAGCACTCATCAACTAATATACTCCTTGCCTGTCCAAATTGAGGCAAAGATTCTTTTATCGCATTGTCAATTTTGGGTCAAAGAATAAACATAAAAATACAGGAAATAGAAACATTCCTGGGTGGCAAACGACTGAGACACAGAAAATCTGATATTTAAGAAACCTATTAAAAGAGAGAAAACTCTGCTTGTTTAGTGGAGGCATTTGTTGCATATTTGTTTTGACTCGTACTCTGTACGAAGGTGCAATTGCCTGGCCTTTTGAAGACATCATGAAGAAAACAGAGTGTACAGCTGTTATTGTTATGTTTACATTTATGTAACTGAAACTCTAAGAGTGAAGGCACTCTAAAGGTAGGCAACTCATTGTTACTGGTGCAGTCAAGAATAAACTGAAATATTTTGCAAGTCACAGTTTTTCTCTCGAATTTGTAAAGGTGAAAAACTGTCCTGCTCACAAAAAGTAGAGGACAATGAAAAAAAAACAAATAACTCTGAAAATCTAAATATTTCGAATTTTGAAACTACGTTATTTAATTGGCGAGCAATCAAAGATGAAGTTCATGACACTTTATCATCACTTAAGTTATTGAGAATTTTTTCTGGGGGTACAAATGTCACATGGGGCGGTACCCCCAAAGTCACATAGTGTACAGTAATGAGTAGATCTGCCATTAGCATCCAAGTAAGCATCACACCAACGCTGCATGCTCCTAATGAGACGACCAATGTCAGCTTGAGGAATTCTCTGCCACTCCTCCTGACGTGCCGCACCCAGCTGTATCAAGTCCTGACAGGCGCCCGTTTGTGCACCCTGTTTCTGCAAACTTTGAAACCTAGCAGTTTATGGAATATGTACTGAAATGTGGCAATGGCTAACCACAAACATACTCAAAAATCTCACAAACATCTAAATTCAGGCGCTTTCCTCAGTTAGTTGAATTTGAATATCCCCTACTTTTTGTGAGCAATATCTAGCCTGAAGTGGTAAAACACATTTGTGAAAATGGCCTAAAGCGAGCATAATATAAATACTTTTTCCTACATATCAAAATAACGCATCTATATTGTAACTTGTTGCAAATGCTGGTATCATCATCTGGTGTCATGGCCCTGTTTGGATTATAAAACATTAAGTAGAAACAGTAATTCCAGTCTGTTACTTGATAAATGTGATGGTCAGTGATGGTATGTGGGCGAGAGAGACCTTTAGATCCATAATCTATGCATAATCAGCAAGAGCTCCACAAAACGCTTAATCTGCTGGCTGTGCTTTTCCTGCATTAACAGTCTATCACAGAAATCCAGAGGACACTGACCCAGAAAAGGGAACTAGAGTCGTCACAGAAACAAAAAAATACAAGCTGTACCATGACCCACATCATTTATTCTGGAATGCAGTTATTTCTTTGTTTATTAATTCATTCACAATTTAAGTTCATCTAGTTATGCTATACAAAACCTACAAAATTAATACTCCTATTGCGCAACAGCTGGGAGTGGTCTTCGATACATAATTGCGTTTATTTCACTGTAATGTTGACTTAAATCAAGTTACTTCACAACCATGCTGAATTTGCAAGCAGGTATAGCCAAAAGTATGATATTACAGCATGTTTGTAAAATATTTCTCACCCTTCAGATCAACCTTTAGAGGACTGAAGGTCAAACAAAGTTTAATTTTCTCTGTAGCGCAGTTTTACGTCTGACTCTGGGCCTCGTTTGAGTCATCATAATTTCCTCAAGACCCAAGGACAGGTCTTGGAATCAAGACTGAATACATTCATAAGCAAAAAAGGTAGATTTACTCACACCTATTTTTGAAGATGGAAAAACAGAAGTTGAATTACATTAATTGGAACATTATATTGCCTTTTTCACAAGGGATTAATTAAAATTTGGCACACAAATAATGATAAGTTAATAGATACGAGTTAATAGACAGATGAACTGGAGAAGCTCTTTAATATCCTTTTGAACAGTGTACAGTGCAATTATGTTCCAATCCTTTTGTACATTCCAGCATATTTGTATTTGTTTTTGTCCAACACTCAAGCATATCCAGAAAGAAACAATATTCCCTCTTACTGATATGTTCATATCCAAGAAAAACGGGACATGGAGAGTCATAATCCCTCTTCAAGAACAAGATATGTTATGTTTAAAGGTTTTGTGGTTTGCTGGCCACTGGTTAGTATGTGCATGGGGGTGGGTGATATATTGAATTATTGATGCCTTTGTAACTCCCGCCCTCAAGGGACTAAGATAGGCATCAGTATTATTCAAACGTGTCAGGCATTCTGCCGTGTTATTGCATGCTTCATGCATGTTTAATGGGTCTCTAATCTCACTTCACTAAGATGAATTGAATGATCAGAGATAGAAGAGTATGAGGGGGTAGGGAAGACACAGGGAAGATTTAGGTAAAATTATTGCTATTATTTCAGCTACGCTGGTCTTGGCCTCCCGGTAAATAAAGACATTTGTCTGAGGAATTCTGGGCTGCAATGACAGATCTTCAGGCATGAATCTTCCACCGCGCGTACATCCGTACGCCTCAGTCGCCTGGATATATCTGTTTGCAAGAATCTCGGACAAAACATGCTCATCACGTTTAGCCTTGACTCTGAACTTGGGCCTCATTGAAGCTGTAGACAGGTGACCTTTCACCATGATGAAGTCTGGAGAGGGTAAGGAAGTTGTAGTTTCTGTAAAGAATCGGTTTGTTTTTCTCCCTCCCAAACCCACCCTGTCCACAGTTGGCTACACCATGAATGACCTGATTTTTGAGTGGCTGGAAAAGGCGCCTGTACAGGTAGCAGATGACCTCATGCTCCCACAGTTTGTTTTGAAAGAAGAGAAGGACCTGGGCTACTGCACAAAACATTACAACACAGGTGCGTTCATGGATTATGAAAGCAAAGAAATATCCCACACACACAGATCAATCCTCCCAAGATATGTTTACAAGCAGCACCACAAGACAGCATTTTGACCAGACAAATCAAAAAATTTCCATCTAGACCCACAATGTCAAAGACAGCCTTTGAGGTATTCCTGATAAATTTACCTTGGGAGCATCAAACTATTCTTACTTTTTTTTTAATAGAAATTTTATTTATTTTATTTTGCTTGTGTATTGCCTTTTGAATGTGTTTCTTGCCTTAGTATTAAAGGAGCTCATCAGATGTACAGAATTTACTGGACATGAATAGCAATGTTTTCGAAGTTACTGACCCCTAAAATTGTTTAACCCGATGAAATTTAAAAAAAAAAAATAAATAAATAAAAATAAGATGTTCCCCATCTGGAGATCTGCTATAGCTCTAAATGCTTCTCTGGCTTTGCTGTTTGCAGGTAAATTCACCTGCATTGAGGTGAAGTTCCATCTGGAAAGGCAGATGGGTTATTACCTGATCCAGATGTACATTCCCAGCCTGCTTATTGTCATCCTGTCCTGGGTGTCCTTCTGGATCAACATGGATGCTGCACCAGCGAGAGTCGGACTGGGGATCACCACAGTCCTGACTATGACCACACAGAGCTCCGGCTCTCGGGCGTCTCTCCCCAAGGTGACGGTCACTGACTCCCCCACAGTCCAATAGTGAAGGCCTTTTTTAAATTTGGCCTTCAGAAGCCAAATTTTTTGTATGAAAAGAAAATATTTGTTATCTTTACATAATCTATTCTTGAACTTTGCTGCACGACCGATTTGATGTGTTAGTAAATTTTTTTAATTATTATGTTGATTTAAACAAGTTCTGTCCAATATGACATCCCAGCCACATACAATTTTAATATAAAATCATACGCACCAAACTTGAATGTTAGAGATTTGCCTGATGTCCCATGCACGCCTAGAACGTTGCACTACCTCCATTCCAGAGGAACTTGGACAATGTTTAAAGTATGAATAAAAACAGCAAGCAGTAATTTGCAAATCCCCATTTACCTGAATTCAATTGAAAAAAGTTAAATGAAAAAAATAGGTAATTTTTTTGAACTCATCAACTTACTTTTTTTTTTTAAATAATGGCTATTTTGAAGTGTGAACACTGCCTAATGAAGTTGGGACAGGAAAATCTTTACCACACTGCAACGTGAATTCTACACTGTTATAAACTGACTGAATTTAAGAGTTAAATTAACGCATTGTTTTCTGGTTATTTTAAATGTAAGTGGAGTCCTGGGCACGTTTAACTGTGGTTTACACTTAATATGCACGAAACTCTGTTGTAAACTCATTGTAAAATTCCAGTTAAATTAACTGGCAAAAAAGGTGCAAGTTTATAACAGTGTAGCAACTGCACAAAATGGCCTAAGGTAAGCCCACAAAAAACTGTGCAATCATGCTCATGCAAATCTATGCTGTTCTATGGCCATGCGACAATCAAGCATGCTATCTTAAAGGTCGCCTATTATGCCACCGGGTGCACAGCTAATTTTGAGCAATTTTGAGCCAGTTCAAAGTCTTCTCTATCTGACATCAAAAGGGGGAGTGACCACCCTGAATAATGAAATCTGATTGACTACTTGGCCGAAGATGATCAGTTCTTCTTGCCTCTGGTTGGTTACTTCCTCATGTGATGTCAAGAGGGAAAAGATTTTGAAATGGCTTGCAATAACTAAATAGCTGTGCACTTGGTGACAAAATAGGGGACTTTTAATAAATAAGACTATCAACTCATTCAACAAAGTAAATAAGCGAAACCACTGTTTGATTGCTAATTGAGCAAAATAAAGAGGGACAGGATTAGAGTAGCCTAATTGGTTGAAAGGAGACGATTCTCTAGTCCTTTACTTCGCTCCTTTCAGCATGTCGCCCAAAAATACTGATGCCAATCAAGTTTTTTTCTGGAAGTATTTCACACGGCCTCTGATTGGCACTTTCTGCAGTCGTTTAGTCTAGACTGTATTGGGTTGAATAAAAGAACAGGTGAAGCGCGGATGTTCGCCCCATGGCAGCGCGTGGTCTTACTACGCTGTAAAAATATTACGGTTGAATATTGTTACATCCCAACTGTATACCCAGCATCTCGATTCCTAAAAACATTTTCAAAATTTAGATTGACTCGTTGCCAAATAATGCTTGATGTCATCTCACTTTGCTGGTAGTCTTAAGGCAGCATTCTTACTTCTATTAAACTTGCACTGGCTTCATTTTCATGAAATTTAGTTGTAAAACAAGGCAGTTGATGAAAGAAATCAATGAAATGGCTTTGTTACAAGAGGTACTCTGGTATTTGGGGTTTGAAAATGTCTGTGGTAACTGGAGAAATAGCTAAATCCAGCAAGTGAAAAACATAAAGAGAAAATCTCAGGATTGACACTCTAAAGAATAGAAAATTGAGTGTCTTTGCAGAAGAACTTTTCGATGTACACCAAACACAGGTTTTTACTATCAGCCATACATATAATAAACCCATTGAATTTAACCACTGGGTTCACACTGCCTTTGGCAAATAACATTCATGGAGTCAGCGGAGTGTAATTCCAGTTCCCATGGAAACAGTATCCTTGAACTATCAAGTGATAAACTATGCTTTATGGGGCCTCAACAAGCACCACATTAAGTTGAACCGTTGCCTCTTAGTTGCAGCGATTGCCTTATTAAGTTCATGAGGCTTAGTGAGAAAAAACAACTTGGTGACTTAGAACATCTAAAATTTGCACTAATTTTAAAATATTTCAAATTTACAAATGTCTTTATTTCTGCAAATGAAATTATTTTTCATCATATTAAAATACAGCTTTTTTTTTTATTTCTAGAGGTGTCATTTTGTGAGTTTAGGGACATGAAGAAACCTGATAAATAACTAATCCAAGAATTTAACTTGAATTTGATAATATTCTGAATTGTAAAATCACTTCTGGCCATATTTTTACATGCTGGTTGCTCAAACTGATCACTGCGTTATACTATGATCTGGTATTTGTTACAGGTGTCCTATGTGAAGGCCATCGACATCTGGATGGCGGTTTGCCTGCTGTTTGTGTTCGCAGCTTTGCTTGAGTATGCGGCAGTCAACTTTGTCTCCCGGCAACACAAAGAGTTCATCAGGCTCAGGAAGAAACAGAGAAGGCAGAGAATAGTAAGTATGGACAGAGAATTCATACATGTATATAGGCTAGAAATTCCATTCGCAGACCTTCTTGTTTCATAGGAATTGCTTGCGAGGTAGTCCAAAATAAATGGGGGCCAAAAAAGCTATAGCCCTGAAAATGCAACATTCATGAGGTAAAAATATTGTTTTCTGGCAATTTTCATTAGTATGTCTTCGATATAAGGGATACGAGGATTTAAGGCAATAGACATTGTTCCATCTTTAGATTATTTTTTATCAGTTTCCATTTGTTGTTAAGTCTTTCTGTTAGTAATATTGACGTAACACATTACCTTACTGCAGTTGCCATTTTGATTTCACACTACAATCCTGAAAGCCATAGACCACCACAACCAGCTGTAATGCACAGTTTCTGACACAGTACATGTATGTTTTTATTTGTTGCAATCGTTTAGAAAATGCACAAGAAATATAATATATGCAAAAGTCAAAACCGTAGGCCTAATTATTATGATAATGTTTATGTAATTGACAAAGAGGGCAAGTGAGTCAGGCTAAGGTAACGTTGCCTGCTAACTGAAGATTCCAGGTGCTGTTTAGGGTGGATGTCTTATCACAATTAGTTACAAAGTTATACTTTCACAGAATACCATTTATTGGGAAAAATTACCCTCACTGTAAGGAAAACAAGAGGACATAAGACTTTTTCATTTTTGATATACAACTGATATTACATTTGCACAAAAAGGAAGTTTTATAAAATTTTTTGGATTAGCAGCGGGTGTGAATGATCATTTAAACTGTTTAACTCCATTCACTCCTGAAGACTCGAAAGTGCCTTCTTGGTGAATTGCAGTCAAATTTGGTTCAATAGGAAAA
Organism: Gymnothorax reevesii; assembly: GCA_029721435.1. Lineage (NCBI taxonomy): Eukaryota > Metazoa > Chordata > Actinopteri > Anguilliformes > Muraenidae > Gymnothorax > Gymnothorax reevesii. The sequence goes on from CM056586.1 coordinate 7,386,330, forward strand.
TGAAGACTCAGAAAGAGACTCAACACACAAATACAATATCTGTTTTGTTCTGGATTTTATTCCATGTGCACAGCTGTATGCTGTATGCTGAACAGGTTCCCTGGTCCCCCAATCACAGTCTTCGAAGTACAAGAACTAGAGATTTTCCACTCTCCCTTTATCAGGGAATCAGCTGTAAAGACAGTCTAGCCAACTGGAGGCACGAAATTTCATTGTCTTACTTGGAATAAAAGAAAACCTGCAGGGCTGGAATTGAATTTGAGGTCCAGATTTGAGGATCCTTGCTATTATAGGTAGACAGCAGCGACTAACCAATGAGCAGATGTGACGGTGCACCCAGACTTTGGCCTTGACAATGGCAATCAAAATCCAAAAATGACCGAAAATAGTTGGGTTTCCTTACCAGGCTAGAGGTAACGCTCTAGTAAAGAGATCTGGTAAACAAATCTGAGATCAGGATGTGAATGTAGTGCTTAACTGAAAGAAGAATAACGTAATAAAAATAAAAATGCACTCCCTCCTTCCCAACTCCAATACTCATTTCAGAAATGTCTCTCCAGAAAGCTCTTCTAGCCCTGGATTATCAATAAAGGTGGTATGGATGTCTGACCTCCAGCAGAAAGAGCTCTATGCCTTGTGAAGCGTACCGGTCACTTGCCAGGATTAATCAATACTGCCTCTCTCAGTTTCAGCCTGATCTCTGAACTGCACTAGAAAGCTATTGTGTCCTTCACACCAATTTTCACACAGAATTAAGTCATTTACCAGGCCTCCGCCGGCCCCTACCCCCACCCCACTGCCCATGAACAATAAGTCCTGTTATTCTCATTTTAAAGATTTTAATGAAAAGCTTTAGAATGGAAATCAGACTTATGAGACAGATAATAAATGATGGCTCTTAGATATCTCTGAATTGTAAGTGCATATGTTCAAAGGATCCTGATCCCAAATAGGAACTTTAGTGTGTGTGTTGTTTTTAATCCATTTCAGCCTGTAACTCAAAAATTCTGCAAATAAATAATATTAGTAATGTGAGTGGTTGAATTCTACTTATGCAACAGCTTCCTCTGAATCTATGGAAATTAGATTAAGTTTCCCAGGACTGCAACCCAATTAGGGTGCTTCATAAAACAAGATGGAAGCTGCTAACCACCAAAAAAGAAAAGATTAAAAAATGCAAATTATATTTCTATTTAAATGAAAATAGTACAAAGACACTCAGATATTTAACAGCAAAATTTTGTTGTATTTTGAAAAAATATTTGGTCATTTGAATTTGATGCCATCAACGCGTTTCAAAAAAGTTTGAATGGGGCATGTTTACCTCTGCATCGCATCACCTCTTCCTTTAACAAAAGTCTGTAAATGTTTGGGAACTTAGAACACCGACTGCTGTAGTTAAAAAAGATAAATATTTTCCCATTCTTGATTGATGAAGCATTTCAGTTGCTAGACACATTGGTGCCTCCTTAGTCATATTTTTTGTTTCATGATGCGCTAAATATATTCAGTGGGTGGCAGGTCTTGACTGCAGACTGGCCAGATTAGCACCCAGACTCTTTCACTCCAGAGTCATGTTGTTGTTATGCATGCAAAGCGTGGTATTTGGCATTGTCTTGCTGAAATGAGCAAGCCTTCCCCCGAAATTGTCATCTGGATAAAGGCAATATTGCCCCAAAACCTGTATTTATGTATTCACAGCAATAATTGTGTCTTCTAAGATGCACAACTTACCCATGTCATGTGCACTTATGTGCCCCATACTATCGTGGAAACTGGCTTTTCAACTGTGCGCTGAAAAGAAGCCAGATGGCCCCTCTCCTCTTAAGCCCAGAGGATGCGGCATTCATGATTTCCAAAAAGAATTGTACATCTTGATTGATTGCACCACAGGACAGTTTTTTGCTTTGCCTCATGTTCACTGACAGTGGTTTTCAGAGATGCTCTTGAGCCAGTGCAGTGATTTCCACTTCTGAATCCTGTCTGTTTTTAATCGAGTGCTGCCTGAGGGCCTGAAGATCATGGCCATTCAATATTGGTTTTTGGCCTTGTCCCTTGCATACAATGATACCTCTGGATTCTCTGAATGTTTCATTGACATTATATAAAATTGATGATGAAATCCTTGAATTCTTTGCAGTTTTACAATGAGAAGAAACTCTCACTATCTTAACCTCTGAAAGACTCGGTCACTCTTGCTCTTTTTATACCAAATCGTGTTACTGACCTGTCGCCAATTGACCTAATTAGTTGTTAGATGTTCCATCAGATGTATTTTTTTTAGGATCACACCACTTCAACAGTTTTTTGTTACCCACATTCCAACATTTTTGGAATGTGCTGATGGCAACAAAGTCAAAATAAGCCAATATTTTTTCGAAAACAATAACATTTCTCACTTTCAACATTTGAAATGTTGTCTTTGTACGATTCTATTTAAATATATACTGAGCAACAAAATAAACGCAAGTTAGCTTGTTAGTCAATGTACTCTTATGGTTACTCAGTCAAAGTGACCGCAAAATAAAGAAAAATTTGATGAAACGAGTGTAAATGTGCACGCGCTAGTAATAAATTTGCTTTTCTAAAATAATTACGTGCAAACTTATTTTCCAGTCTGCCTTTAATTAACTTGTGTTTCTTTTGTTGTTCAGTCCAAATGATTTGCTAATTATTGCATTCTGTTTTTTAATTTACATTTTACACAGGATGCTAACTTTTTTTTAGAAAGGGGATTGCACATGTGAAAAAGAGCAAGGAAAATAGGAACAGTATGAAAATCGATTCCTCTGGTGTTAGTGCGGAGTCAGATGCGAAACAGGCACAGATCAGAAATGGTCAGGCAAAAAAGGGCTTTGACAGGAAGTATTGCTATATGACCTGGAGTCACAAGGCATAAAGGGTAAAAATGGGAAATGTAATGGCATACTGTATGTTTTACCAATTAACAAGCTTACATAAGAAATGCGTGTAATTATCAGCAGAGGTATTTCACTCTCTAAGGCACTGAGTAATGCAGGTTTTGTTCCAATTCAGTCCTAAGGAGTGTTTTTAGTTTATTGCAAAATCAGAGTATTGCAAAAATTGCATGTAGCTGCACACAATCATTATGTGAAAATTAAAATGCTGGTAATATTTTGTCAGACAAAAGAGGTAGTATTTTTGAGAGGCAGTAGAGCTATGCAAATCATCTCTGTCATATGCAAATATGAAAGTGGAGCGGTGCAAAGCAAAAATCCCAAAGATGTGGTCAGGCAAATTACACCTCACTAACGCATGCCTATGAATCACAGAAAACCCCACACTGAGGCTGTTTGATGCTACCGCTGCACAAATCTTTCCACAAACTCTGATGAATTACTCCTGATGTCTCATCGTTTTTCAGATTTGCTAAATCCAAGTATTTGCTTCATTTTAATCATAATTCATTTAATTAAGGCCGTCAGGACTTCACAGCATCTGTTTCTGGGCCTGCCTTTTTATCTGTTTAACAAAATAACTATTTTCTCTTTTGCTGACAACCGTCAAGCGGCTTACATGTCTCTATAGCTGATACGAATTGCACGGTGAGCATTTTACTGGAAGCAAGGTGCTTCAGTCCTTTAAATGCAACAGAGGGCATTTATGGACCCCCTGTTCTCAAGGTGGGATATCATCTGGTGCAGTGACAATTGTGTAGGCCCCAGGGTTCTCAATGGGACTTGCATTTCATGTGCAAGATGAAACTGAATATGTTAAATCAAGGCTCTTCCTCTACCTCTAATCTACACATGGAGTACATCCCTCATGTTTTTAGCTGCCCATCCCTTGGAATAGAAATCATCTCATTTTAATCAATGCTCCTATCTACAGCAGCTGTGTACAGGCGCACGTGTCAGCTCACGCGTAACCAACCTGCAGCACGTTTTTATGCCCTGTACCCAGATGCATAAGTGCATAGACATGAGGAGAACTGAACCCCCGAGACACACAAGGGCACAGATGCTTTTGTTTATTCACAGGACATTCCATGGCCTCGTTTCACAGTAAAGAGCATTCTTAAGGAGTTAAGGAGGCTCTAAAGAAGAGTTCAGCAAAGAAGGAGCCATCTTAGGCTAAGAAGGAATCTGGGAAACGCGTTTGCTTCTTACTGGAGCCTAAAGAAGGATCTAACGAAGCTCTTAGTGCTAAGATCTTCTTAAATGAATCTGGGAAACATGGCCAATGTTGTCATTGAAAGTAATAAGACCAGGGGGGTATTCCACAAAGCTGGCTGAATAAGCCTGACTTTTTCACAAAGTAAAACCTGGAAACTATTCAAATCTGGAACATGGACTGAAATAAATACAGCTTTTCGGGTTTTATTTTGTGCAAAACCCAGGCTTACTCACTTAGCCAGCTTTGTGGAATACCCCCCAGGTGTCATAATGACCACTTGCATGTATAGATCATACTATAGCTTACAGCTTATATTTAAATCACTGAAGTAAAATGCATTTTAACTTTACTGAAGTAAAACACATTCCACTGAGGTAAAATACAAGTGATGCTAAAATTATGCTCTCCTCAAACCACAGTGGCAAAGGCTACCCAATCCCTTTGTCATCATGTCAATAAAACTCAGAAATTGCACACATTGCGTTTTACATTTTTCTGCCCTAGAAATTATCCATGTATGTAGAAATTCGACATCTTGTTTGCGTGATGTACGCGGTGTAGATTAGGGGTTAATTACTGCAAGGTTCCTATGGCTATGAAGTAATCTGTGTTGAGAAAATCATAAACTGCAAAAACATGCTGACTGGGTGCACTTGATGAGCTCCAAAAACCTTTAATGCAAGTTCAAAGCTTTCAGCGCCCAGTTTTCTTGAGCCTGACTCATGGATTGTGACCAGTGACAGAAAACATATAAACATTCTAAGTAATTAATGTAAGAACAAACTGACAGAACAACTGCAGAGATCACTTCCATCAAACGTTAATTGTCTTGAATTTATTACCTCAATAAAGATATCATCTGCTTATGGGCTGTGATCCATTGCATCACACCATTAACCAAAGGAGCGTAATCACTCCTACTCTCTCAGAGCGTAATCACTCATACTCTCTCAGAGGGGAGATCTGTTCAGAAACCCCATTATTCCCGCCTCTTCACATGCACTTTTCTCCTTCTGGAGGCCCTGGCTAACGAGCAGGGAAGCTGTGGGTCTCTTCGGAAATTGAACGATCTACCCGGCAACATGTCCGTCCTCAGCAACTTGCACCACCACTGCAGCACCTGCACCAGGGTAACTGCCTGTCACAGACCCCTCTTCCCCCAGGTTTTATCAGCCAAAAAAACCTCGCTTATTCACCAGTCCCCCCCCCCCCTCCTTGCCATGACCCTTGACCTCACGTGGATTGTGCTCTCCTCCTGCCCATCTCTGATGAAACTTAGAATTCCTTCCCTCTGTGAATGTCTTTAAGCGAAGCGGCCGGTCTTTCAGTGGTCCACGCTTCTCTCTAATGCTCTGTGTCTGCCGCACCTTCATCATTTTTAACTTGGTAACAACAAACTCTGTTATTTCCAGCAGCCAGAGACACTGATCTGCCTTTAGTTTTTCTTTCTCTCTTCTACAGCTGTCATTCAAAAAAAGGTTAAATTTAAATTTTTTCTTCTTTTTGGAAATGCAAGAAAGGTAGTCCACAAACTCACCTCTAAAGAATGAAGTACAAAATTCTTACATATTCTCAGTCTTGAGGTGTGATCTCATGCTCTGAAATCCAATTATTCCCACTCTGCAACCTGGACCGTACCACCGCATAGCCTCTGGCAAGCCAACCTGGAAGCTTCGAGTCTTTCAGGAAAGTGAACGACTTACCTGGCCATGTGTCCTTCTACAGCAACCTGCACCACCAATGCAACTCCTGCACCAGGGTAAATAGTGAAGATACCCCCTCGCCCTTTTACCCTCATTCTCCAAGCCCCTGACCAGTGTTGCCCAAGAAAAGACCTTCCCAACAATTTCTCTCCTTGTCTCCTTTCTCACCCTTGTACATTCCCAGCCAAACCCTAAACAGTGTTTTGTTTCTGATCCTTTTTAAAGACTTCAAACTGGACTAGCTTTGTGTTGACCAATGCCAGAGTCATCCATCTCATAAATTAGACTTTTTTTTGCTGATTTTTATTTGCTCTCCAATTCCACAAGATGAGGGAACATACAGTACTTCTCATGGAACAGCTTCCATTCCATTTGACAAGAACACTGGAAGCATACTGTCAGATTCAAAAGTGTTTGGACTGTGACGCAATTTTCATAATTTTGTCTTTCTACACCACCATGCCTTTCCAATGAGATAAATAAAATGTGCTTGACGTGTAGAATTTCAGGTTTAGGGATTTGGTAAAAAAAAATCTTATGAACTGTATACAAATGACAACCAATTTAATACACAGGCCCCAGTTTTGGGGGCTCAAAAGTAATTGAACAAACTAACATAATCATTTATGTTAGTTTCTTTTCAGTTTGCCCAGGTCGTCTGCGCTGTGAAGCGCTGTCCAAAGAATTTTGAAGCATTTGGCTGAAAATATGCAATAAAATCCCCCTTAACAATTTAGACTTTGTCTTGCTACTTTTGCTTGAAGTCACTAATCAATAAATGCAAGGGAACCAGCTCCATTGGCAACCCAAACATGCCCACGGCATCAAAGATGACACGGTACACTTCAAATCAGTTCTCGCCCTTGGAGTGCTCTTCCGATGATTCTATTCTGGTACAAATTATTACATGTCATCTGTATATTGTTCCAGAATTATGAAGGCTTTGTTTTTTAGATCATGGCAACTACAGAACCGGTCCTCCTGTTTTGGACGTTTACCAATTGCTTAAGTCTCCATATTTACTCTGATGAGGTCTTGTCTTGATTATTGACTTTAACCCCTTGGCTCCAGGACTCTTTGTCCCCTGTCTTTTTTTCCCCTGACTTTACATCCCTGAATTTTTTGTCCACTTGGAATGTTCGTCCCTGGACTCTTTGTCCCTGGATTGCTCATCCACAATAATGATTTGCCCTCTTCCCGCATTATAACCCTAATCCTAAACCTAAACCTCGCCCTTATATCATGGTGATCTGTCCGTCATCCGCCCGTCCATCCGTATGTCAACAGTTTTGTTATCATCAGGGGATGAAAAATTTGGGGACAAAAAGTCCTATGGGATGAAGAGTATAGGGACGAAAAGTCCATGGGGACAAAAAATCCGGGGATGAAGGGTCTTGTACCCGTACCCATTTGATGGTGTTCATTATCTGGTCAAATATTGTGAACGGGTTTCACAGGGAAATAATACTCTTGTTATTCAAAATTATATGTGGTTTTCCAGGCCTTGTGGTGTTCCTGAGCTTACCAGTATACTCTCTATTTCAAATATTGATTTGGCCACATCAAATGTTTTTATCATCTCTCTGCTGGGTTTGTTTTGACATTTTTTCAAATGATGCTTTCTTTGCTGTCAGGGAAAGCACTTTAGACAAAATATTGAGGGTAAATTGCAACAGATTTTAAACACAGATGCTACACTTGAAATCAACTCTCTATTCTTGTATTTTCTTTATTGCAAATGAAAAAAAAAACAAGGAATTAGCACACACCTGGCCATGGTGGAGAAGAAAACTATCCAATTATTTTTTTCCTCCTTAAAAAGGAGAGGGAGGCACATGTAAAATTCACTCAATGTTTATTCAATTTGAATGTAAATTTCTTACAATTAAAGCTGAAAGTCGTCACTCTGAGCTCATATTCATTATCTGAATTCAACTCCAATATGCTATGGAAGACAGCCAAATAACAATACAGATGCCTCGACCAAATGTAAATGGGCCTGACTGGGGTACATACTTTTGTAATAAGACACAATGTGGTATGTTTGCAGTATGACAAGTAATTTAAGTAAGTTTTATATTGCGCCTGTACATGTCACCATGCCAACAGAACATGTATTCACTACAAAGGTTTCCTCCAATATATCATGTTAAAACCAAATGGTAAAATGAAGCGAACTTTGCTACATTGGTTTGCTTTGAAAAAGGACAACATTGGACGATACTCACCCCTTTCGATTTTGCTTTTAGAAGAATGTACTCTACCTGTATTTTTTTGTCATTGGCGTAGGTTGATCAATGAAGACAAAGTTGTGAGATAGATGATTAATTGGGAATAGATTAACCTTTAGACTTGGATTAAACCTTGGATCACCCTAACTCCAAACCATCCTGAACATGAATTCTTTCTGACTCAATTCTAATGTAGGTGTACCTCAGTGATTTTTTTTTTACTGTCTCAGCAGGCAACTGTAAATATTTCGATGTCTGGACACGGGTTCGTTCAACAGTTATTTCATCCAATGATATCAGCCTCTTTTTACATTTTTTGAGGGCCAAGGAAATAAAAGCATTGATCATAAGCCCTCATTTCTATTTCTTCCAAGGTGGCAGTTGGGATCTTTGTCAATTTTAAAAAGAGGTGGACGTTCTGGGGGTCAGAAAGTAAAAGTCCTGTCATGTTTTACTTCCTTCCTTGAGCTCAGCCTGCTGATTTCAGTAAAGTTCAGCAGCGTGGCGGAAATGTTCCCATCAGCAAGTCCAGGTGGGTGGACCAGAATACTGGGGAGGACATTTACTTTCTGAATCTGGATTGTCAACCTCCGAATTCAAAAGGAGACTCATTGGGAAATGAAAGCTGTAGCTGGCACTAATATGAGTAACATTTCCTGTGCACATTTTAAAAGTGCATTCTCTTCAAAATGGGAATGGCTTATCCAGTCTTTAGGAAAAGACCTGTGCATCTGGGACAGTGACATTGAACCGCAAAGCAATTATCACACAGTTACAGACCTCCTCTTAAAATCAAATATAAGTGTAAACTGCAACTGCCTTGCAGAAGCTGACACGCATAGAAAGGATGAGGAGCTATTATCTTCAGTGAAACGCATCGTTAGAGCTCAACACATGATGTAGTGAATCGTTCAGATAGAAATAGTTGAGCTCATTATCCACTGTGCTGTGAAACTTCAACAGCTCGTTCTAAGATGTGAGTCATTTGTAATTTTACTCAAGATTAAAAGGTTATGGTTCTCACTAACTTCAGCACTCACAGACAGAGATTGACAGAGATGATAAAGAGAGCTGACACCATGCCAGCACTTTAGGGCGAGGACTCTTATTGCAGCAGTGGACCAAATATTTGAATTTCCAGCCCAGTCTACTCTTTGGAACCTTGGAGAAGACCCAAGGTTTCTTAACGCCAACATCAGTTCTAGTCACATGCAGTAGAGAGGTCCTTTTTCGGGTTAGAAGTGGCCCCGGTGTGTTAAGGTGTCTTCCAGCCAATTCATCACTGGCATATTCCTCTCCCAAGATGCCAATAGTCAGGTAGGTCAGCACCAAATACCACCAGGGCCAGTAAGAAAAGAAATTAATCAAGGCCTGTCTAATGACTTCAATAACAGTGTATACCAGTAGACAATGATAATGATCTGCAAAACCATAGCTTTCAAAGTGCCAAAAGAATATCATGGCTGTCTATCAATATACTGTAAAAAGTCCAAATAGACCCTATCAATCTTGGTGAAAAAAATACAACGTACTTAGAAATCAAGAACTCAGAAAGATACTGCTGTACTCAAAAGTTTTTTTTCTAAACCAGCAAATATTGACATGACATTCTAATGGGTTAAATAACGGGAGTATCCATAATATTTGTATATACCTTTATTAGGAGAGAAACAAAAAACAGCATAAGAAGCTTGTTATCTGACACCAATTATCTTACTAATGATGACAAATGAGCTGTGTAGAGCTGTGGATACAGGCTTTTGTTCTCTCAACTGCTAACGCGAATCGGCTGAGAATGATCTGAAAAAACAATCTCCAATATCAATGCGATTCATTGGTGGAGTCTGCACCCAGGCAGACCTGCCTAAAGAGCCCAGCCTTAAACCTCCACCTTCTCCCTCTCTCCAGGAGGAAGAGCTCGTACGAGAAAGCCGTGGGTTCTACTTCCGTGGATACGGACTTGGTCACTGTCTGCAGATGAAGGACGCTGGCGGAGTGGAGGGCGCCACCGTGTTTACCCAGCCACCCCCCGTGGAGGTTCTATACGACAGCGAGGCCGTGCGCAAGCGGTTTGTGGATCGCGCCAAGCGGATTGACACCATATCTAGAGCGGTCTTCCCTCTGAGTTTTCTCATATTCAACATCTTCTACTGGATCACCTACAAAGTGCTGAGGCACGAAGACATACATGCTTCCGCATAAGAGGTCTCTGGTTCGCAGCATCCTCCTCAATGCTATTTGCCATTGTTTCTTTCCCTTCTCTTAGTTTTTCTGAGCCAAAACTGCCTGTCAAATCGGAGACAAAAGGGGTTGACGTGAATATTGAATGGGATTTTTGGTGCGCATTTACGGCTACCGGTACACAGGCGATGTACGAATGCTAACAAATTGACCTCAGGTGTGACTTTCAGTGTGTTGAGGTTAGGAGAACGGAGCTCAAACGCGAACAAATGCTATGTGCTCTGACATTTCTAAAACTGCTGTTTGTGATAGTGTTTTCTTTCTTCTGTTTCTCTCTTATTTTGGGGCGGAGTACAAAAAAACATGCTGGACGCTGGGTCGAGTGGCGCTTTCCGAGCCACCGGCTGGGAGCAGAGGTTCACATATTGCTCAGACAAATTGTGCTCTCAAACTGATGGAAAAATACTGACTTGAATTTAACGCACATTGCATCTCAGAATGAATGTTTTTTTTAAAAAGAAAAAAAAAAAAAACAATGTTTTTTTACATCTTTGAATTGCTAAACAATTGGGAGATGAAGGGGTCTTGAACAATAGAAAATAAAAATGGGTGGTGGAGTTGTTTTAATTACATATTATGGTAAGATATATAAATATATTGTGTATAAACTGTAAATAAAAGTTGTCCATTAATTACGGACAGCACAAATGTGTTTTTTTCTTTTTGTCTATATTTGAATAAATGGATATTCTGCCAGGAACTGTGTTACTGGTGATAATATCTTTTAGATTTCCATCTGACGATATATTAATCCCTCCCCGTTGTCTTGAGAAGCAGAGCTGTGTCCATTAGTGCTGTGACATGCAACGCATGTCCATTCTGAACGGGCCAGTGTCTCGGCCTCTAGGCCCAGTCACACAGCCGATCACGCACGAATCACTCACAAATCACGCACAGATTGGGTTTGTGCGTGCTTGTGCGTTGAGAAATTGACCAATCTTTCGGGGTGTCGGGGGTAGAAATCTCGGACGAATCGCGCATGAACCACGCATGTATCACTTACAATCACTGACATATCGCGCTCGTCGACGCATTATAGCAAACACGGTGCAGTATTCCACGAACATTCGACGCACGCCCGACGCATGAATCACCGGCGGAGCACGCACGAAAAACGCACCTTCGGCGTCACTATCGCTTCGGTTCAGCGCATATAAAAAGCGGTGAACGACGGGAGTTCCTCAGTACCTTTCGCCAATCAAGAACACTTCAAGAGATGCCACCCAGGAAAGCTCGCTTGCCCTCAAAGACAAGGGTGCAGAAGAAGAAAGCTGCTGAAGAAGAAGTCCATGTAGATCCACCAGAAGCTGCTGCTGCTGAAAAACCTGCTGCTGGTGCTGCTGCTAGGAGGTCCCGTAGGTCTGGAATGGCAAAAGTGCCCGAAATGGCTGCTTTTATATGCCAAAATACATACGTGAGTTGTCAGTGGTTCGTCAGTGGAACATCAGTGAATCATCAGTTTTCTGTCAGTCAGTCGTGCATCGGAAATGCGTCACTCGTCAGTGGATGTGTGTCGTTATGCGTTTTCCGTCAGTGATATGTCAGTTATTCGTCAGTTTTATAATTGATTGTCAGTGGATGTCAGTGGAATGAACGTGATACGTGCGCGTTTCATGCGTGATATGAACGTGGGGCATCAGTGGACGGACGTGGACGTGCGCGGATTCAAACTAGTTCTGACGCATAAGCACTGACGGCCGACGAGTGTCCCGCGCATAGTTACGCATACTCGACGCATAAACTACGCATGCCGACTCATGAATTACGCACACCAACGCACAGTTGTGCGTCGGAAAATTTTTGAACCGTTCAAAACTCAAGATCACGCACAAACAGCCTTCGACGCACATCCACTTACAATCACTGACAGTCCACGTTCGTTCCATATACGAATTACGCATACGACGTACGCTCCGCGCAGAAACGAAAATCTGTGCGTAATTCATGCGTAATTCATGCGTTTTCGCTGTGTGACTGGGCCTTCTGGGACGACTGCTTGCATAGTATCTCTGCTTGCAGCTCTCTCAAGATTTCTCAGGAATCACTCAGCCAAACAACTTCACACGCAATACTGCACTTCCTTGGGTCCTCAGCAATGTAACTGCTACGTTGAAAAATGTTTGTGATGAAAACTGAAGGAGAGACAAACTTGCATACAGTCATGCATTCGTATGTACAGGCATATAGAAAGACAGCAATATGTCTACATTTGAAGAGCTTGTTTCCAAATGCAATATGTGCCAAAATCACAAAAATTTAGACAATATCATAGAGCGATAGCCCTGTGCTTCCTTCACATGGTGCAACAATCTGTTTTTAGAAATTCATACCATGAGGTGTATTTTTTATGGTAAAAGTTTGTGTTTTTCTATCAAATGCAATACATGCCATGGGAGAAAACGCTCAAAATTAGTAAAATGGACAGAATGCATTTTGGAAACAAACTCTTTATTTAAGAAATATAATATATATAATGCAATCACCTTCACCCAAAACCCTGATGTGCATGTAAAAGGAGTAACAGATTACAGTTTATGTTCTAATATAACGATTCAGATGCAGCGTGTTTGTAATCGAAAGGCTGATACCACCCTGCATGAAATTTGCTGAGTAAGAGCTGATACCTGATTTTAAGTAATTTTGGGGGACTGAATCCAAATATCACATGAGTTTTTGGCTATCATGTCAGGTTTTGTCACAAATCACTGCTCTTGGTATAACGAGAATCCGGTTCAAGCATAGTAAGTCCCTGCTGTTTTTCATGAATTAAACACTCAACAAATCACCACCACGAAGTATTGCATCATGGAAAATAACCCCACCCCAAGTAGTCATTGCCAGTCCCCTTTTCGCCTGTTGCCTGATGGCTGATTCCTGTAGGTGCCTTCAGAGAGACAGCCCCGGATGAAATTATTCCCGTAAATCAAAGAAAAGAAAATTTTATCCTTAGGTAAACTGCATTTTGTTTTATTACATCTTGCAGAATGCTAAAAATCTGTGTCATTCTGCTTTCATTTATCATTGTGTATTCTTAGATATATCAATATGAAGAAAAGAATTTTGCGATTTGTCAAAAAAACCTGACGTGATACACAAATTTTTTGGGAAAATTAGAAATCTGCTCCTTCACATCACATAAAATCAACACAGTTTATCAAAACAGCAGAGAAAAAGTGTCAAAATGCAGGGCGGTGTAATCAGTTCAGCCTGAAGGGTTTTTTTAAATTTTTTCTTTAACGTTATATCTTTAGTCCCTCTCCAACTGAATGTATAAAGGAATTTTGAGTCAAAAATAGAATTCAGTGCCTCTCAGAATTATTGGTACCCTTAATGTATATGAGAACAGACCGTGAAAAAATATCTTTGCTGCTGATCCTGTTGGTCTTTCATTCAAAATACTCACAAAAATCTTACCTTTCTACTACCCCAATTCCGAAATAGTTGGGATGAAGTGTAAATTGTGAATAAAATCAAAATGCAATGACTTTCAGATCACATTAGCCAATATGTTATTCGTAATAGAATAAAGATAACATTTCAAATGTTGAAACGAAGACATTTTTCATTTTTATCGGCAAAATGAGCTTATTTTAAATTTTCTGACTGCAGGTCTCAAAAAAGTAGTGACACGGGCAAAAAACGGCTGAAAAAGCAATTAAAATTTAAGAGAATCAGCTGAAAGAACGTTTAGGAAGTAATTAAGTTAACTGGGATCAGTTGCGTAACATGATTGGCTATGAAAGGGATGTCTTAGAGAGGCTGAGTCTCTCAGAAATAAAGATGGCCAGAGGCTCTCTAACCTGTGAAGGCTTGCGTAAAAAAATTGTGGAACACTTTTCAAACAATGTTCCTCAATGTCAAATTGCAAAGGCTTTGATGGTCTCATCATTGACAGCGCATAACATCATCAAAAGATTCAGAGAAACTGGAAAAATCTTTGTGCATTAGGGACAAGGCCGAAGACCTTTACTGGATGCTCGTGATTTGGGCCCTAAGACGCCACTGCATCACTCACCAGCATGATTCTGTCATTGACATTACTAAATGGGCTGAGGAATACTTCAAGACACCACTGTCTGTAAACAAAGTCCGCCGTGCCATCCACAGATGCCACCTAAAACTGTATCATGTTAAAAGGAAGCCATTGTTAAGCATGATCCAGAAGCGCCGCCATGTTCTGTAGGTCAAGGCTCATTTAAAATGGACTGTAGCAAAGTGTCCTGTGGTCAGACGAGTCCAAATTTGACATTCTTGTTGAAAATTATGGGCGTTGTGTCCTAAGGGCTAAGGAGGAGAAAGACCACCCCTCCTGTTATCAGTGTTCAGTTCAAAAGCCTGCATCTCTGATGGTATGGGGATGCATTAGTGCATATGGTGTGGGATACTTGCATGCTTTTAAAAGCGCCATGAATGCTGAAAGGTATATAAAGGTTTTAGAGCAACATGTTCACCCCTTCAGAGGACATCTATTCCAAGGAAGGCCTTGTGTATTTCAGCAGGACAAGGCAAAAACATATACTGCTGCTATTACCACAGCATGGCTTCGTAGTAGAAGAGTCCGTGTGCTGAACTGTTCTGCCTGCAGTCCTGATCTTTCATCTATTGAGAACATTTGGTGCATAATTAGATGAAAAGTCCATCAAAAGAGACCCAAACCTCTCCAGCAGCGGGAAGCCTGTATTAAACAAAAGTGGGATCAAATTCCAATGGCTAAACTCAAGAAACTTGTCTCTTCAACGCCTCCACTCTGTGTTAAAAAGAAGAGGGGATGCTGCACCATGGTAAACAGGCCCCTGTACCAACTTTTTTGAGACCTTTAGCAGCCATCAAATTTGTAATGAGCTCATTTTGTGGATAAAATTGTAAAATTTCTCAGTTTCAACATATGCTATATTATCTCTGTTCGATTGTGAGTAAAATACTGGCTGGTGTGATTTGAAAGTCACTGGGTTTTGATTTTATTCACAATTTACACTTTGTCCCAACTATTTCAGAATTGGGGTCATACATTAAGCCCATATGCACATTGAATAGGATGGTATGACTGGAAAAAGATTCTCCAAGGATCACAGAGCAAGAATTGTCGAGGTAATTTAACTCTTGAGGTCACAAGGTCTCCAAAAATACCATCAGACGCTACTTACATCATCACAATTTGTTTGGGAGGGTTGCCAAAAAGACCCTTCACTGTCACTTGGCAACAAAAAAATAAAGCACCTACAGTTTGCCAAATATTACTGGCACTCTCAATGGGACCTTTTCATATGGCCAGATGAGACTGAAATGTAACTTTTTGGTAACAAATATTAAAGGTGGGTTTGGGTCGACAGAAAGATGGCATAACAGAAAGCACCTCTTACCCTCTCTGAAGAATGTTGGTGGATATATGATGCTGTAGGACATTTTTCGCCCAAAGGCCCCAGATATCTTATAAAGATTTCTGGCATCATGCAATCCATCAAATACCAGCAAACATTAGCTGAAGACCAAACAATCTCTGCCAAAATCAGCACCAAAATGGTTCACTGACTGCAGAATGAAGGTTTTGCCATGGCCTTCATAGTCCTCCCACCTAAATCCCATTGGAGATTTTAAAGATGAGCGGTAGAGGAGAGTCCACAAGTGTAGGCCTCAGAGTCAACGATCCAAAAAGATCCTGTATGGAGGAAAGGTCTCAGATCCATCATGTGTTCACCTGCCACATTAGGCATTATTGGAGAACATTCAAAACAGTTTTCTTGGCAAAAGGAGGCTTCACAAAATATTTTATGAAGGGGTGCCATTAATTGTGGAATGCACATTTTTAAGAAAGAAAGTTAATTCATGGTAAGAATTTAATATTTCTTTAAAGTATGGTTCTTCTATTAAATGTTAGATTTTTGTGAATATTTTGAATAAAAGAACACGGGGATAAACAACAATGACATTTTACAAATGTCATTTTGTTCATTCTTACTAATGAACAAACAGCAATTCAGGAGGGCACCGTAATGGAAAGATCCTACAGGAATGCTTTTGCTGTAATAGAATAACATAATATTATTTTGTAGAAACTTTGCACGTCAATGTGTTTTGCTGACTGAATAGATGATAACTAACTATCTCAGTCTCAACTCAAGCCGATCATGATTTTGCACATTGTAAGCCCAGTATACGTAAATGCAAATAAACAAATAAGGCTGAATTTGTGCCAGATAATATATGGCGAGCTCCAGAAAAGCTCATTCCTCCAAGAAATCAATTGGTAAAAGCCAGTAAAAAGCCATCACTAGCTCTACTGCCCATTTCCCGGTGCTGATTGGGATCTGGGAAGGGAAATCATTGACTCGGGAGACGGCTCCAGAGACGACATCATTTGGCTCCTCCCCCTCTATCAGCTGGAGAGAGAACACATGAGAGACGACGTACAAGGAAAACATCTGGCTCCCAAGTTTGGAGTCCATCAAACCCCTTGTGCATTTTTATCTATTTATTTCTTTGATCTCTCACTGGGAACTGGTATATCTAACTCTCATACAACAGTAGTATTATTAAATTGAGGGGGTAGTCATAGTCATAGTTTTACTCTGACTAGCTGTTACCTTGTGATAGTGGAACACGCGCACACACACACACGCGTGCGCACGCATACAGACACACACACACATATACACACACTCTATTGGTGATTATTGTGTGAAGCCTATTAAAATGTGCAGCGTGTAACATATAAAGAACGATAGCATCTTCTAGAAAAGACAAACAAAGTTACCTGCGAAAATGTTTATATCTTCCCTTCTGAAGTGAAAGTATTGCAAAAGTGCAAGTTTAAGTAACTTTATGAAGGGTACAGAAGCAAGGTTGTTCTCAAGATTCAAATCTATAACTTCCTAAAGCCATAATCACTTCACAACAATCCAAAGAATTTGCTAGTTTCTATATTGTTTCTGTTTTTTACTCTATTATCCCCAAATTCATCATTTAAGAAAGGCAGAGAGGTCTGGGAGGGACTTCAGTGATTCACCCATATTTATGGGAGTTGAGCATCACAAGTCTGCTCCATCTCTCTTTGTACAAGAAAACTCATGGGACTTTTAAATGTACTCACCATATGATTTAAATGGTTTTAATATTCAGATTTGTAAATGGACCACAATGTTATTGGTTTCCACAAGCATTCAGGCTGTATCCTATATTTCACTTTGCAAATGTAGGAACTTTGCACACAGTTTTGAGGTTATTTGCAGATATTTCTGTGTGCTTTCAGAACCAGAAAATGTATATACCTCACACCCTTGGTCCCCAAGAAAACCCCCTGAAAAACCAATTTTTTGTGAACTTGATTGCAAGTAATATTTGAGATTTTCTCTAATGATGGAGTGTCTGAGGAGTATTTCCATGGCGTTGAGAAGCAGGTCAGTTCTGAGGTATGAGGATGAAATCAAAACAGGAAAGAAATGACAGACTTTCTGACATTTCTGCTCTCAGACGATGAGTTGCACCAAGTAAACAGTTGGGTGTCATCCTTTTTTGCAAAAGATGGTTTTCTGCTACATTGTCAACATCTCAAACTTAAATTATTACTATACCTTAACAGAAAAGAACATGTCATGCTGCCTCAGCCAAAAAAAGACAAAAAAAGAAGTTTTTTCCCCACTGACACTGGATAGTTTTTAATAGTTTCGTGTCAGAAAAATTCAAGAGTGCTTTTTAACGTGTTCTAATAAGACACATATCGCCCAGCTGTGCAAGAGAAAAAAAAAGAACAAGGAAGAAGTGACATGTACTTATCTACTCATTTCCAACCCTTGATAGTTTAAGAGCATCTGTTCTATCAGATGTGAAGGATCATTAAGAAAATGTCAAAAAAAAATTGGCTCTTAAATTTTACATTGGATTTTTTCCCAGAAGGCTGACGATAGTTTTCTTCTCAGATAGTTTCTCCTCAGGCAAAGGTAAAGAAATCTGAATAAGGAGGCCTGGTCAATCAAGCAGGGTTCGGTGCCCGGGCGGGCGTAATGCAGCAGAGAGCTGGGATCTGAGACATAGTCAAGCGAGCAAGGTTTGTTAACTGGGCGTGCAGATTTCAGCACAAAATCGGGTTCAGGAGATACAGTCAGAGGGAGAAGCACGGTCAGACCAGGGAGATCTGGAGCGAACGCAGACTGCAGCATCAGACACCACAGAAGCACAGCTACAACCGAGCCCTGACTACATAAAGCAGAGAATACAGTCGTGTGCAGTGATGATGATACACTTATCAAAATGACGATAAATCAGACACCAAGTACTATTCAAGTATTTACTGCATGTAATATTAGATTGGATGGATGAAAATAAGTAAACAGACAACAGTATATACTGTTCATAAAAAGTATGATATTCAAATTCAACCAACTTTGGAAAGCACCAGAAATTAGATGTTCGTGAGATTTTTGAGTACGCTTGTGGTTAGCCATTGCCACATTTCAGTACATATTGCATAAACCGCTAGGTTTCAAAGTTTGCAAAAACAGGGCGACCAAACGCACCTGGGGGTGCATGTGAAAAGTAACATCATGCCTTCAGGGTGCAAATGCTGCCATGCACATGCTTTATGGGTATAAAAGCATGCCTAGAACCACACTCATCCATCATTGCACCACTTTTGATGATGAGAGGACTCTAGGAAGCAGAAAGATTGTTGGCCATAGGGATGCTTCAGGCCGAAAGAACCCAGTCTTACACAGCCAGACAACTGCATGTCTTGCAGTCCATCATCAGCAGATTGTGAGCATGCTATGTTGCCTCCAGTGGAGTCCTAGACAGATCTCAAAGAGGGCATCCAAGATGCACAACCAGGCAGATCGTCAATAGAGACCTGCTCGACAGGTGAGTGAATGCGACACAGCTGCAACAAGGGCATCTACAGGCCACAGGAAACCTCATCTCAATGCAGACCACACAAAATCGTCTGCATGCTGCCAACCTGCGAGCCAGGCAGCCATACATCCCATTGCAGATTGTCATTGGTAGACAAGGAGACAGTGACGTCAACGATGGAGCAACGCCCAATGGTCATGTGTAATGGTTAGCGATGAGTCTCGGTTCAGTCTGGACTTCAGTGATGGTCGTCCTCATGTTTGGCATCGCCCAGGTGAACTTCGTCAGCAAGCCGCTGTGATTCCACGTGATCGGTATGGGAGAGGGTCAGTAATGGTGTGGGGTGGGGTCACTGTGACAGGCTGGACTGACCTCCACATCTGCCATGGAAGAGTCAAGGGGGTGTACTACCGTGACAACATCATCACTCCACATGCACGCCATTATGGACCTGGATTCATCATCCCAGATGATAATGCCAGAGCTCTTCGTGCACACGTTGTCCTTGACCATCTCCAAAGGCACCACATCCAAACCTTGCTCTGGCCTGTGATGTCCCCTGTCCCTTCCCTCACAGAACACATACGGGATATGCTGGGATGACGTGCATAACGGTGGCACCCACCGTGTGAGGACTTGGTACAGCTGGGTGCAGCACCACAGGAGTGGCAGAGCACTCCTCTGCCTGACATTGGTCTTCTCATTAGGAGCATGCGGTATCAGTGTGATGCTTGTTTGAACACTAATGGCGGACCAACTCGATACTGTACACTCTGTGACTTTTGTGGTACCGCACCATGTGACATTTTTTACCTCCAGAAAAAATTGTCAAATACTTAAGTGATGATAAAGTGTCATAAACTACATCTTGAATTGCTCAAAATCTTGAAATGTCAAAAAAGTTGACATTTGAAATAAACATATTTTCGGAGTTATTTGTCTTTTCTTTTCATTATGCCCTAGTTTTTGTGAGCAGTATAAAATAAAAATAGAATTTAAAAAAAAATTTCTTTTTGAGAGAAGTAGTCAATATCTAGTGTGACCACCCTTTGCTTTGATTACAGCATTCAATCTTTCAGACATATTTTTCTCATATTTTATTATTTCCTCCCTTGCTAAACCATTCCATATTCAATTCTAAATGATCTTATATTTTTCATGACATGGTAACATGCCTCACTTTCAACATCTGATATGTTGTCTTTGTTCTATTGTGAGTGAAATGTGGGATTATGAGATTTGCAAATCATTGCATTCTGTTTTTATTTACAATTTACACAGCATCCCAACTTTTTTGGAATTGGCATTGTAAGATATTACTGTGTAGGTGAGTTATAGTTGCTGCTTATAGGGTGAGGAAAGCGTTTATACAAGCTTGCGTTTCGCTTGGGTGCTCAGAGTTAGTAACTGCAGGCTTTCCATTGCAGAGTGAACGTTCTGACAGTAGAATAGCTTTTTTTGTGAGCATGTGTGCCGGCTGATTTGGGGGGTCCAATGAAAAATGGACAAAAATCTGAACTATCATGGAGACAAAGCATTTTTTTGGTTTGGAGAAGTTACTGGTGACCATTGATGTCCATCCTATATTATTAAACTCATGCTAAATTCTCCTAGAAAATTAATTCATAATGAACTTCATGAGTCAAAAGCTGACTTGTGTTGAACATTTTATATTTTATGATTAGACAGTGCGTAATTTTGAGGGCGTGGCGAGCGTGGAGAGTCACTTGGATTAATATCTTATTTGGCTCACAAACAGTAGATAATTTTCAATATCACACTCAGGTGAAGCATACTTGTGTTCAAAGAGTTTATGATCGTGGAAATGAATTGTTTTAACCACCAGCCATTTTTTAAATTCTCAGTTTTATTATTATTTTTTTTAGCAATTTCAACACTGAATTTATGAACTTTGTGTTTGCGGCCCTGACTCTGAACTAAAATTATGAAAATAAACTGAAATTGAATTTTGAGGTATCGTTCTGGAACCAAATGCGAGACCAGAGAGTTTCAGCAAAAGAGTTTTATTGAAGCTGGGAGTTGAAACCCCACAGGGCAGAAGGCAAATGGTACAGAGTCCACAATCCAAAATCAGAATCCCAGGGACATAATCCAAGCTGTACACAGGGCAGCAAACACAACTCAGTCGGGCAAAACAGGTCCGGTACACAGGCACAGGAATGAGAGAATCCAAAGCCAAAATCCAGTAGATGTAATCCAATTCGTTATTAGGGTAGCAGGGACAAAACTCAGGGTCAGGCAAAACAGGTACGGTACACGGGCACAGAAGTATCAAAGAAAACGCCAAAATCAGAATCAGGGACGTTCCAATCAGAAGTATAACGCTATGAATACAAGGTATCAACAATCGCAGCACAGGGAAAACGTTCTGACAAAGAGCTGGCAGTGAAATGACTGCTTAAATACACAAATGGGAAGTCAAATGATACAGTGGGAAACGTGAGCTGGATCAGACTAATTAACAAGGGAATGAACAAGAGGAAATTCCTAAACACATAAAATTGGCGAAAGCCAAAACGCGGACAGGGATCACAAAGACAACCTAAAGACAAACAAACGGCTCCGGTTAGGGAGTTCTAACGTGCATAAGGAGGGAGAACAGAGTTAAACAAGTGCGGAGGTTCCACTGAAACTGCAGCAAAGTAGATTGAGTAAAGCCAAAGGGGTAGAGACTAGAATAGGGCGAATGCTGAGAGCTCGTTAGTCAATTAGTAAGTGCAGCTATACAATCCCAAGTGCTCGTTAGTAAGTTAGTACTATAAGCAGTGTTAGTTTGGGTTAGTATGTTTAACAAAAATAAACTATTAGTCTGGTTAGTAATTATAGAAAAGCAAGGTGAAGGAAGAAAACGAGATTAGAAGGAATGATTGCAATCCCAGAAACCATGAAATCACCTGAAAGTGTGGCACGCAATACTGCGGCAGTGAGCGATCATATGACAGAAGACCAGACAGGGGGAGATAAAGTGCAATGCGTGATATGACACAAAACAAGGACCGGAATATAACTTCAGTGGTGGAATATGGCAAACAGACAAAGACAAGGCAAAAACAAACATGGCATGTAATCCAAATCACAAAACAAATCATAGTCCGACAAAACAGAATTCATAAACAAACATGGCATTCAAGGCAGAATCATAACAGAAATACCATGGAATTGTAAATGCTACAAGTCTTAAATCTTGAATTATAAAGCCTTGGTTTTGGCTTCTGCGCTAAGGGGTTAAATGAAATGATAAAGAAAATATAAAAATTTTTACTCACATTGTTTTTGTCTAGTAATGAAATTAGTCAAAAGACTTGAAGCATTTACATATGAAAAAATAAGACAAAGTACAATAAATTTGGGAGGGTAAAAATACTTTTTCATAGCACAGTAGCTGTGAAGAATAGGTTTTTTATGTTGAAGAACACTGTGCTTTTGGGAACTTAAGGAGCTTGCCAAAATCCTAAATCCATGTCTGTCATGCAAAAAATGGACCCTTGATTTTGTGGTATATCTCCCACTGTGTAACAGTTTCATCCAGTGAGAGGAATGCTTTTCGTCCGCACAGCTTCACTCGAAGGCAGTGCGCCTAATGGAATTCAAAAAAACGGGAATCTCTGGAGGCCTGTGGAAGACAGCCCCTTGGACCTCCCACTTAACAACTACTCAAGATTCATAAGCCAACTGCCATTATATACTAAATCCCAGGAACGTGAGGACTTTAACAAACACAGCACGTCTTCAGACACTGCCATTAGATGCAGTGGGGGTGGGAGCTGAGGTATATAGGGGTTGGCCAGGGCTGGGTGTTGTCCGCATTTCCTGCAGCAAGTGTAAAGCAAGGAAGATGGAGACATTTAACCTCCTCATCTCTAATATGCCTTTACATCTGTGCATCCAAACAAGTAGATTAAAAATCTTCTTTTGTACGGCATATTTATGTGCAGCTCACTAGTCATTGCTCATCAGTCAGCTTTAATAAAATCCCTGTCTTGAAAAGGACCCCAGGACAAAGAGATAAGCAACTGGAAATGTACATACAGCATTTTAGAGCGTGCATCATATCAAGGATTCACACATGTAAGCACGCAGACAACAAGAGAGGAAGCAGACAGTTGCGTGATTGATGAGTTGGTCAGCTGTCCAGGGCTTGTCCTTGGCAAAAATCAACACACTTTCAGCACTGACCTGCATTTCAATTGACCATATGGTAAAACTAATGGGTGGACCAGCATATTCGGGCATAAACCTCTCCTCTGCTGGAGAGTAATCAATGATGTTGTCCAATGTTGCTGAATCTGTCATTGCCAAGGACGTTAGGGGGATCACATTCACCTGTGTCAGCGCATGATAACTTTAATGGATGGAACTAAATATGAGGATAAACAAGCAATATCACTACATAAAAAATGCTGTAAATACTGTATGTGACCATATTTTTATGAGTAAATGCGGTTCATTTGCATGTCATAATTATATATTCCATGCATGGTTGTTTAAATTTTTTTATGGCTTCCCCTTATACTGTATAGAGACAAAGAAAATGGGTTGTACTTCTCCATTTTTTTAACAACATCATTCAGAATAGGATGCTCAGAATATTGTGCGAATCTCTAAAACGCACTAAGTGTTACTGTCATGCCATGCCCCCAACAGTCCGCATGTTCCGGAATTCTGAGGAACCAGCCTGCTCCCACAATAACCACAAATCAGCTTCATCTATCTGTAATTTTCCCATTATCATTATAGTTACCGCGTACAGTATAAGCGCCAACTTCACAGTATTATGGTGCAAAGACTCATAAAACTCATGTCTTGCAAAGGCTTTTCCCTTAGCATTTTTGCGTATATATATATGTAGGTAAACCACTAAATATCACTGACTTTGTTCAATCAGCTCATTGTTGATCTTTGAAACCGCACCGCTTTCGTATTTGCTTTGTACTCGCCGTTTAACATTTGTGGCTGTGCTACAAATGTAAATCACGCCAAGCACTTCCTTGCATTTGGATCCTGCCTTCCTTTTGGCTATTTTTCAGCGCACATACTGATATGCAGAGAAAAACCATTACAGTTACTTATCCAACTTAGATGTGAAGTAAGAGCAGTGAGGCTTAGTTCAATATGACGCTCCTCATTTGGGGCTCCCAGGTTGCTCCTAGTGCCAAAAAACTAGACTGGGGCACATGGGTTGGTGCATTAGCACAATGAACCCAGAAGCAAGCACATGCCTTTTCTCTCTGTGAGACATGTGAAGGCAAAGCTAAATGCAAGAGGATGTCCCTGTCATAACACTGACTATTCGGAAGTCACAAGTGGAAATAGGTGGTTGTGAGACAGTAATATAAAAACGTCCTTTCAAATATCTCCACATGCCTCGCAGCCAGCCTGTCAGTACAAGCCCCAAGGTTGTAGCCTCAAAAGACCCTGGAATTGATGGTGCCTTGGGGCTGATGGAAGACAATATTGGAAGAATTCTAAAGCTCAGTGGACCCTGTTAAAAATGAGTTTGGGAGAAAAAAAATGTTCTCACAAGAATAGAAATTGTTGGAAAACAGCCCTTAGTGATCATTTCACCAGCTCTAACTGACCTACGGCAAAAGCTTCAATCTTTCCCTCAGATATACCTTTGCCTCCACCCTCCAACCCCCATCTCCTCATCCCAGCTCCTGTCTATAATGAACAGGCACCTCACACACGTCACAAAGAGCAACGACCAGAGAAAAGTCTGTAAAACAGACTCACAGAAACACTACTGAGTGCTGCTGATATATTCTTGTTTATCACACCATACAGACAATCAAGACATACACTGCTGAGCCCAAGGTATGTGGAGACTTCACATATAAAAGTGATATTGTTAAATTCCAAATATCTGACATTTTAATTGAATATGGAATGAATTGGTCTTAATGGCCTGATAGATGTTCAACTTTCATTCCAGCGTATTATAATTGAAACCCATTTCTACAATAGTACTCAGAGGCTTTTGTAGCACTTCCTGTATGCTTTGCACCCTCTTCCAAACTGAAGGCCCCACTGAAATTAACATGGGTTTTTTTTTTTTTTTTTCAGGAGGTTGGGAGTTAATGAAGGAAAGGACAACAATTTTCAAACGGTGGGGTACAAGTGTATCTGAATCCCTTGAAATAAAAGCTTCTCCCCAACATGGGACAGAGCCGTAGCTGCTTTCAGATGGCAGGTCGGCAAGAAAAAAAACTAGTCATGAAACTCGTTTTCAAGATCAACTTTCTTGCGATGTAAATTCACACTTTAAAACAATTGCAGATTTGGTGAAGACAATAAAGAAGATTTCTTCACAAACCTAGGAAGAGAAATAATGGTTAATTGAAAGGTCAACCCTTTTGAGGCAAATAAGGGCATTTATAAGCGATGAAGTGAAGTGCTTCCAAGTAAAGGCCAAAAAACTGCACCATGACAGCAGTTCACTGCGCATTTTAAAAAATAACAAATCCCGTATTTTCAAAGAAATTTGGCATCTGCAATGAAGTCTTTCTTCAGCTGAGCACCATGGGAAAATGCAGAAAAAACAAAAGGACAAAGAAGTTCAGAATTTAAATTCACACTCAACCACCGAGCCCAATTAAATTCTCTCCATCCTCCTCTTTTTCCTCTCTGTTCAGCTCCTCTGCCACAGAACTGAAGAGTACAGGTCACAAGAGGTAATGCAGCAGATAAAGGGGGGGTGGGGGGGTTGTGGTATGTTCAATTAAATTAAAACTTAACAAAATGGTTTGTAAATTATCTTTGACCAGTACTACAATGAAAAAAATACAACAGCACATTATGTGATGTTTCACCACAGTAATTTCATTTCTTTTCAAAAGAGATACTTATTACAGTTTTGATTCTTGTGACATATTTCAAGAAATTTAGGACAGTAAAGTATTTCCAACTTTGTAATGTTGCAATTCCTTTTCATAACACTTAACCTCCTTCCACCCGAGAATTTCAGGGACATTCCATCGGACTTATAAAAGTCCTTCAGTAACTACACCTTAAAATACACGATAACTTCAAATTGGGGCTGATCTTTTCCGCATTAAGAGAGATAACACACTCTAGTGTTGGAGCAGTCACACACCCGCAGCTATAATGCAGTAATAATTATTGCCCGTTATAAAGTGGATGGGGATATGGGAATGAGTGTTGTTCTTCCGTGAGTCAATCCGTCCCGCACACTTCTTTTCCGAGCCAGAACTCCCAAACTGTTCAATGTTTCTTGATGAAATTTCATATATGGATAAATCTTCTAGATATACTTTTCTGTACTTACATCTGTCCTGCTGTCTGTCTGTCTGTCCCTCCGCTGCATTATGTTTCCAGGCCTGATATCAGTCACCTTGATTTTCCAGGCCAGAAATCCTAAACAGTTCAGTATTTCTTAACAAAACTTTATTTGTGGATACATCTTATTGTGTAAATGTGGCTTTTCATTCTTCAGTCTGTCATCTAGGTGGAATCCATTGGCGATATGATAAATTCATTTCTAACCAGTGGCAGTTCGTCGGCCGTAATATAGGGAGGCTAAAAACCTCGCCCTTCAAACCATAATGGCTTAAACCTTTCGCAGCTACTTTTCTTGATTAGCAGTTGCTCATATGAATTGATAGAAGGACCGTCAAATTTGTTTTCGATAGCAAATGAGGATGCAAATTATCAATACGTCTTTATAAATTAGTTTACAATCCATTTTCTACAATCTTAATATAGAAGTAAAGAATGCGATGTTGTGCAGCTTATTGCTTAATGAGCCTCCCTAATCAATTTGCAAATCTATGCCGTTTCACGAGCTACTTGAGCGTGGAATTTACAAAGACCTTGTAATTTATGTGTGAGAGAAAACCCCTCATAATTTCGTGGTGCAATGTATAACAATGCTGTCGAAAATAAATTTGACTGTTATTCTACCAATTCATATGAGCAACTCCCGACCAAGAAAAGTAGCCGCGAAAGGTTTAAGCCATTAAGCTTTGAAGGGCGAGGTTTTTAGCTTCCCTTTATTACGGCCGATGAACTGCCACTGGTTAGTAATGAATTTATCTTATCACCGATGGATTCCACCTACTCTTCTTCAGGTATTGAATCATCTCTCAATGTCTTGAAGAAAATAAACGTGGAAACATCGGAAATTTTATAAATTAACTACTATTACATTGTGGCTATGAGCGTGTGACTGCCCTTCTTAACATCTAGGAAGCAACAAAACAAAAAATTTGCACGTTTGTGAAGTCTAATTATTAGAATGACTGGCCAATTTGACTGTATTTAAAATGATTCCAAAACCCAAACGAATACCAAGAATCCAAGGGATCTGGTCAGCCCTCATCTAAATTATTACAAGAATTTTCCATTCAGATTAACCTTTTTGGATGAGTTGAATTTCTCTTTGCTCTGAGAGTGAATATCGAAACCAGCCCTAAAAACACAATGGGAGAAAATCTCCACCCCAACTGGCAGCTTCCCATTTGAAACCTCTTGGGCCATTATTAACAATCTATGTGTTGATCCAATGTTCCACCCCTTCTTCCCTTGATATTTTGTAATGAGGCTGTCCATGTATGTACCACACCTCAGCTCTGCTGAATCAGTGCGTATCACATTATTTCTTATTGCCACCTGACATTTTGGCCATCTGGCCTGTCAGGTTCACAGCAATTACTTACATTTCTTAAAAAAAACCATCGAGCCGCCCTGAGAATTGAGACAGGATGTGAGACTTCCTGCTTAGAAAGCAAATGTCCTGCCAAGCGTTCTAAAAAACAAATACAAAGTATGATGCATATGTCCGTCAGGTGAGGAAAAGGAAAAAAATATCACAGGTCCAACTAAAGTCAAGTAATTAGCCATTAATTAGCTGCATTGAAAATAAATGGCTACTTACATTTGTAAGAGTATTTGACTTTTGAAAACTAGAAAAGCACTTTGAGAGCGCAGACCTCCGCCAGGGGGCAGCAAAACCCAAAAGCACGGCGATTGGAACTCCGGCCCATTGGAAAGACTTGAAATCTTGAACTTTGGCGTATATCTCAGCTGTACTTTTGCCTAGGTATGCCAAAATTTAATCACCTGTTTCTTGACTTAATACCCACCTTCTCTGAAAATTTCATCAAAATCTGTGCATTACTTTTTGAGTTATCTTGCTAACTAACAAACAAACAGACAAACGCTGCCTAAAACATAACCTCCTTGGCGGAGGTAATAAAGTACAGCTGACTACAAGATAGATAAGTGGGCACACATAATGCAAATAAAGTAAAAACATGATTCCAATATTTCACTTGCAAAATAGCCATCCGCTAAAATAAGTATAAAATGAACTCACTGATATGAAAAATAGCCCTAAATTATAAATATAATACTCGGTACCTCAACTGCCTTTGGAACGAACAGTGATTAGATGTAGCCATTGAACATATCCTTTATTTGCTCTAATGGCTTTTCTAATCTGGTTGGCAGGGAGAGGCCAGTGCAAAATTCTTCTTTCACTATGCTTACCCTTGGTGCTCAAACACTTTGATTTGGCAGGAGTAAAAAGCCATCAAATGGGCCGGCTGTAAACCCCTCAAGTAAAATCCTCGCTCCTCCAAAGTGATTTAACTCCAAAACACAGAAGCCGCTCCTTTGGATATTCCCCAGTAACTCCCGGATAAACAAGTGTCAGACCTGTCAAGCCTTTAGCAGCAACACAATAAAACACAGTACATTCATTCACACCTGTGGTTGCTAATAAAATGGCGATACACAGTGCTTTCTATCAGCACCAGACAGGGAAGCAGGAAATGCTTCCCAGGAGAAGAAATATAATCTCAGTGCCCCGGCCTTCTGCTACCACCGTGGAAAGCCTGTGATAAATAAAAAGGTCATGTTCTCCATGCTAATTAATGACGGGGGAACAGTCCCTTCACCAAATATCACATTGGATTTCTGAGAATGCCACATTCGGCATGATAATGAATGCCTTCTGATGTTTGTGAAGGTCATTCCAGCCTGTCTACAATGCCACCAAACTGCTCCCTCCTTTCAGTCCTCCTGACAATGAACACCAGGCACGTCAGCTAGTGTGTACCGCCATTATTCCCAATCCTGAGGCTCTGTGAGCATAAGTAATGGGGACTCAACTCTTTCTTCATTATTCTTTATAACTAAACAATTAAGTTACAGAAGTACTATTTACCGCAAAAATGTTCATGGAAGGAAAAGCAAAGCAGAACAAGTGACTGCCAGTAACATGGCAATATCCCCCGCCGCCTCAATTTTATGTGTCCGTACGGACATATGGATGGACGTACGTACGGAGCCCAATACCATATCCTCAGCTTTGCGCTAATCGCGTGGCGGGGATAAAAGCAGTAGCAATACTGTGAACCTTTATTAGAAGAGTAACACTCATCAATTTACGTTTGGTAAATATGTTGTTTTCATAAAGTGAAGGCACATTTTAGGAGGTACATTTTGGCACCTCAGCATAGTTCTTTTACTGATCGTGACCCTCAGTAGCTCCATGTTTTCATAATTTAAGGAAAAGAAACATGGAGAAAAAGTAACAAAACCTAACCTCTTTTTACCAAATAACATTGTTCTGCAACAGGAGGGTTGGCTTTGGTAGATTAGTTCAGTAATGTATTATGAGTTATTTGCTCTGGGCACCATCAAAGTGTGCAAAAATGCCAAGATGCCTATACAGTAACCATTAACGATTTTCGTGCAGTGACAAAATCATGTCCTAACCGTTGAACATCAGGGATGCATTATCACAAAAATTTCCAAAACAGGCCTTATGTTTACACCTCATTTGGCTCATTTGTAACCCAACATACAGCTGGTCTCCTGTAGATTCACACATTTAAAATGAAACACCATCTAGGATCTGTAGTCAATGCTTCAGTCCAGCCTGTAAACAATTGATCCCTTGCACACTTCGCTCTGCAGCTGAAATGTAGTATTTGGTGGGCTCCGAAGTCAGTAGCAATGGAAATTAACAAACAAAGGGAGTATTTAAAAGACATGATGCAACAAAGAGCAAACCTTTCATGCTTAAAAATAATACTGAGCTTTGACCTCACCAATATTCTGTCATTCTCTCATTTTCCATGTGAGTGATTAAGGGAAAAAAAAAAACAAAGACAACTGCACTCAGCAGCCTAGCAACCTCCGTTGCCAGGGAAACTGCATCCTCCTGAGAAACAGGGAGGTAGCGCTTCTTCGGGAAGGCTGACAAATGGCGGAGCCTGGTGAGGGAGGAAGAGAGGGTAAAGGTAGCCTGCTGGGAAGTGTAGTGCTTTAGCATTCGTGCTAAATGCCTCCATTCATCCTGCTGTCTCACGTCATCTGAACACTGACACAGCCAGGGGCGCAGGCAAAAGTTCTAAAGGGCGGCTCCCAAGATAAATGCTGCCTAATCGCTTTATTAGCTCAGCAGTGGGTGAGAAGCAGTTAAGTAACCGTGGTGAAAAAGCTTTACTGCGTGGGGGCAACAAGCTAGCTGATAGAGTGAGAGACTGAGCGGCCCTCCCAATGCCCGGGTTATTTACAGCCTTATATCCAACACACTGCATTCTTCCCATCCATACACTCCCCCATTACATTCTCACCGCCATGTGTCATTTTAACTGCTGGCAGTAAAAACACGGTTGCATGTGCGCAAATTTGTCTTGGGCCACTTTTATAAAAATGTAAAGACTGCTCAAATGCCCTGCAGATGCAGAAAATTGGGCCACGATGCAATTTCTCATAGTGGTAACTGGGCCCAGGTGCCGAATTCCATTTTTCATTCTGAAACGAGCCTATTTGCATTGCCGGTGCACCAAGTTACTGCAGCTGTAGTCAGTCAGAGTCAGATATGAGAGGAGTGCCCCTCCCTCCAGCACCACTTGAATCATTTATCCCTCTGGCAGTGACGTGTGGTCAGAGGTTAGTTTGGTGAGGCAGAATCCTCCCCTTTGCTCAATTAGCAATCAGACGATGAACTAGTTTAGTAAGACTATTTGGCAGAATGACCGGCCAGTTTAAAGGTCCCCTATTATGTCACCAGGAGCACAGCTAATTAGTTATTACAAACCATTTCAAAATCTTTTCCCTCTTGACATCACATGGGGAAGTAAACAACCA
Organism: Gymnothorax reevesii; assembly: GCA_029721435.1. Taxonomy (NCBI): domain Eukaryota; kingdom Metazoa; phylum Chordata; class Actinopteri; order Anguilliformes; family Muraenidae; genus Gymnothorax; species Gymnothorax reevesii. The sequence goes on from CM056586.1 coordinate 7,417,624, forward strand.
GAGGCAAGAGGGACTGACCTCCTTCAGCCATGCAGTCAATCAGATTTCATTATTCTGGGTGATCACTCCCCTTTGTGATGTCAGGTACGGGAGACTTTGAACTGGCTCACAATGGCTGTGCACCTGGAGCCATAATTGGGGACCTTTAAGTATCCGTGACGTTATTACTCAGTACATTGAACCTGAAATGCTCACGAAACTGCAGATTTGTGAGTGCTTGCTTACAGGAAGCCAGAGACGTGCGGTGAGGTGAGGCAGTGACCCAAACTGCAGGATTTTGTGAACCTGTTCCCACATACTATTCCTGATTGACAATCAAAACAATTAAGACCAAGCCTATAAGAAGCCTGTATACTGATAGGGGAGATAATGACAAAAAGATTCATTCACGCATACGCTTCAATTCGAGACTGCAAGGATGGAAATCTGAATAATCAATTAGGAGAAATTCTCGGCTCTCGGTAATTCTCTATCATTGAAACATTTTGTTAATTGGATAATGGAAGAAGAATGAGAAGCCTGCTTTTTTTTTTTTTTTTTTTTTTGGGGTGTAAGCTTGTATTTGATGGAGAATACATTGTATATTGACTAAGCATTGAACTCTGCATAAGTTGAACTGTTTTAATATTTGTTGATGATATTGCTTTGACTTCCTGAAAGCAAGTATGCGCAAATTTGCTGTCAAGTGAGCATTTTAGGTTCGATATACTGAGTAATAACGCCACGGAAACTTAAACTAGCCTGTCATTCTGCCAAGTAGTCTTATTAAACTAGTTAATCGTCAGATTGCTAATCAAGCAAACTAATCAAAGGATTCTGCCTCACCAAACTAACCTCCGACAGCTCGTCACTGCCCTCCTGGTACTTAATTACCCGCGGAAAGTGGCCCACAACTTATTAAACTGACATAATGAAGGAATTACATGTGGAAACACAAAGAGGAATTCATCCCATAAAAAGATTTGTGAAATTCTCCCCAGCAGGTATGTACTGATAATAATCCGCAGTCATGTTAAATCGCTGTTTGCGAAGACAAAGACATTCCAAAAATATACTTAAACAAACCATGCAGAGTTGAAAACAAGAAGGAAAAAAAACTATATTATAATACAAACAAACGTTGATGCTAATGCATTTCTAAAGGTTGTTTGACTAATTGGTTCAACTAATGAGGGTCATGAAAATCAACAATTACAAAAAAGTCACTTTTTCCTCATTTTATTCACTCAGGATTCTCATTACAGCAGTGAAAGAGTTGTCCAAAGGGGAAAAAAGTGATTGTTTTTCTCACATTATCTGGCTTCCAGCGGCAACCATTAACGAGCAGCCCAGGAATTTCAAATAATGAGCACAGAAGATAAATTGAAATCAATCTACCTCAGTTTATAGGCTCAACTCGCAACCTGTTAACTGCTGAAAACCAACAGTGGGTGGCACGCCGAGTCAGAGAGTCTTAGGTTTCCAAACAAACACCACCTCCTCTCCCTTTTAACCCCAGTCCGTTGCTTAGTGTCCTTGTAACTGTGATCCTCAAAAAGTGGATTGTGTCACACTGGCAGACCTCTGCTTGCTACTTTAAGCTATTTTTCACCTCAGTTTTTTTCATTTATTGTTATTACTGTTAGGTTGGCCCAAAATGGCCAGCCAAGGGGGTTGACAATTACAGCAGTATCTTGTCAATAAAACAGAATTGACGGTGACAGGATTTGCTATCTTTGAGGATGATGGTCATTTGTTGCTCTGTGGGGTAGGGAAATAACTGCTCCTCTTCTTAGGTCATAAATTGAATATCAGATTATTGTACCGAAGTTACACAGACAATGCATCCAACTTGCATTAAAAAAGGGGAAATATCATGCAAAAACCTGGCAGATAGATTGGATAGGTCTACTAAATGTCTCTTCAATAAGGAGGTTGATCCCAAAAGGCCCCTCCAGGAGTTTTCAGATTATTTACATTAAATACGTGTCCTGTAAGAACTAAAATTTTTACTCATGATCTCCCAAGGCTGAAGAAACCCTTTGTTATGTTTGAGTTAAACTGATTTTAAAAACAAGCTGGTTGCTGATCAATGTTTCATCCCAATTATCTCGTAACCACAAAAGTCCCAGGCTTAACTGCCATAGGGAATGATCTATTCAGGTAACCTCTCTTATCTTAAAATGTAGGCCCAAATATCAGACCAAGGAATACACTGGGATGTGACAAGGACGTGATGCAGGACTTTCACATTACAGGTTCAAATCCAATTAGTGGCATGTGAACTCGAAAGCTTCTCCAGTTGATGGCAGCTGTATTCTTCTTAACAAGTCAATGCATCCACCAGTACAAGATAAATTGAAACCGAGGTCAGATTGAGAATCATCATAAATTAGAACAAATCTTTGACGAGTACAAACACTTTCTGACCATTTCTAACATCTCATATATAGCGCAATGGCTAAATTTGTGCAACCCCATGTAGTATTGTTGGCCAGTCAGCAGGCCCTGCTTTTAGCAGCCTGCAGGGTACATAACTGCTCTAACTATGCATTTGTTTGACGACAACATAAAAATTCATAGTGCACATTTGATAGCATAAGGAATAATGTCAATCTAACTTACCTCTGCTACAAAATATGCTGCTCTGCCTACAGGGACCAAAACATAGCTTTATGTTCTTTGGTGGCAACCTTCACACCTGATTTGACAAGGAAACAATTGTTGGCAATTAATGGCTTACTATCAGCAGATCAGCAGGCTTCATAAACATTTCACTTTTAAAGTGAAGGCAAAACAAATGCACAAATCGCAGGAGATGGCAGAGTATTAAAATGTATCGCTTTTGTCACAGCCTGGCTCACAAAGCCATGACAAAAACAAGGGAGATACACCATTATAAAGAAATAACAATTATATTTATTTAACAACCTATTACAAATATAAAATCCACAAATAATCACAAATCATGAGGTGTGAATGTCAGTAAAGTGAGCATGAAGTGCATGTTGGTTGAGTGGAAAATGTATGCAAATGTTGTAGAATACAGAAAGAAAATCAAAAGATGAACACAAGAAACCCGGGGTCAAAACACTGGCAGCATGGTCTCTGCAACGAGAAAGAGAGACAAGAATGATTAACTTCAAGCACTTAAAAAGGCTGGTGAACACCGAGCCCAGGTCTCACGAATCAAGCAATGATTGCATTACCCTTCTGCATAATCAGGCCAATGCAGCAATACCAAAACCCAGCCTTAGGGGCCGCCACACCCCCCCCCTTAAGACGGGGTCCCAACGGGATCACCGGAAACATGGAAAAACCAATATTTCAACGCCCCAAACCTCCTCTTCTGCCCACCTCTGCAACCAGGTATCTGAAATGAAACTTATAAAAACAAAGAATTACTTTTAATTTATAATCTCTAGCCCACAGGGGCACGAGAAAGAGCATCTGCTAACACGTTATCTTTGCCCTTAATATGTCTAATATCCAGGCTATAAGCCTGTAAAAACAAAGTCCACCGCATGAGACGTTGATTTGGACAGCGCAACGAATTCAGGAACGTCAACGGGTTGTGGTCCGTATATACAACTAAAGAATCACCACCAGAACTGATGTAGACTTCAAACTGCTGTAAAGCCCAAATAAGGGCCAACGCTTCCTTTTCTATTGTCGAATAGTTTAATTGGTAAGAATTAAACTTTTTAGAAAAGTAGCACACTGGTCTGTCAATACCATCCCTTTCCTGCAACAAAACACAGCCTGGCTCACAAAGCCATGACAAAAACAAGGGAGATACACCATTATAAAGAAATAACAATTATATTTATTTAACAACCTATTACAAATATAAAATCCACAAATAATCACAAATCATGAGGTGTGAATGTCAGTAAAGTGAGCATGAAGTGCATGTTGGTTGAGTGGAAAATGTATGCAAATGTTGTAGAATACAGAAAGAAAATCAAAAGATGAACACAAGAAACCCGGGGTCAAAACACTGGCAGCATGGTCTCTGCAACGAGAAAGAGAGAAAAGAATGATTAACTTCAAGCACTTAAAAAGGCTGGTGAACACCGAGCCCAGGTCTCACGAATCAAGCAATGATTGCATTACCCTTCTGCATAATCAGGCCAATGCAGCAATACCAAAACCCAGCCTTAGGGGCCGCCACACTTTATGATGCGTCATCTCATCTGTGATACCTTTCCTAGGAACAAAATGCTTCATCAGCACCTGTAAAGTTGTTTTCCGCACAATTTTCATAAAATAGGGGCAGCACAATAACTTTCTCAAGGGGAATTGGGGGAACAGAATTGGACACAACACCGTTGAATCTAATTTCACAAATAACAGGGTCACAGGCAAAGAAACACATTTCATAAATACAGCAGCTTCGGTGAACAAACGCAACCTTGTTTGAAAGGTAAGGCAACGCACAATATATTTATCAAGCTGCCTAAAACAACACACGTTTCAAAAACACAATTTGATGACCTATCAATGATGGCAACTGAAGCCAGTTTCTCAGCGATAATGCAGAAGCGATTTGTCTTTCGCAGAGACGATTCTCTCTGACCAATCAGTGGGCTGCTGTGTTTTCACGTAACATATCGTTGGTCTGCTGATAAAACCTCAGATCTTCAAAAAAATGTTTAATTTTGCAGGTAAGAATGCAGTTGAGCTGTGTTCGGGTAGGATGACTATTTTTCTTCCAAGAATGTATTTTGTATTTTGCAATGTTTATGTTTTTATCATAGACATACGAGTTTTTGTTTCTTATTAAATTTGGAGATACAAGGTTTTATCAGCAGGTCGATGCTTAATTTTACAATTTTTCAGCAGCCAGTAATTGGCCAGTCAGTTATAGGCCTGTAGGTTATTCATGAGTGGGGCCAAGTAAAACATATTATAATTTTATTTTGTACTGTGCTTTGTTGGAATGTCAGTGCTAAATAAATATTTTCATAATTTTGTAATTGATTTATTCTTTGAAGCATGAATTTTAATTTATGCAATTGCAATGCCTTGACTTTAGTAAGGTAAGTACACATTCATAACCATAAATGCAATGGTACTACGAATTGGCGCAATAATTTCTGTCTGTGTTTCGGTTTTCCGAAAATTTTCATTTCAGGTCATCCCTATACATCACAAAAGATAAAGTAGAAACTGTGCATCCCCTGTAACGGCCGGTAGGATTGAGAGGCCAAGTCCAGCAGCAGGAGGTAAATACAGCAGCACAGACACAATACAAATACAGAGAATAATACAGACCATACGGCAGGGACCATCCTCGCGCTTCCAAAAGGACGTCCAAACATCCAAAAAACGAAAGCAAAGCGAGAGAGAAGAAAAGGAGAAGTATCTCGGAGAGCCGAGAAAAACAAGGCACCTTAAATAGTGCGACACAAAGGATAGAGAAGATACCAAGGGACATAAATCCTTACTACAGATATCTTCAGGTAAAGTGCATAACTACACACAAAGACTCTAGCGAAGGAGGCATGGCAGACTTCCGGCTTATATAGAGTCCGGAGAGGTGCCGCCCAAGTTCAATCTGCCAGCTGGGTAAAGAATCCGATTGAAAAGGAATTTGATCTTGTCCCCGGATGAGACCCTCAAAGAAAAGTCCTGAACTCATGCACACCTCCCAAACCATGACATCCCCCATTGGCATCAAACAGGCTTGACTGATGAAACACAACCACTCTCTGCATTTAAGACCACCTTGAGTCTTTTTTCCCACAGTTAACAAACTAATCTGTAACGATCAAAAATTCCCTTAGAGGCAAACTTGGACTAATTGCTTTTCATCCTTTGAAATTGTTTGTGCTTTGTTTGTGCTTGCTTTAAGGAACATTTTTGTTCCTAATTGTGTCATTTTCAACAGATGTTTACATGTTTTGTGCCTATGGCTCGCCGTTTCTAAATGTTCAGCATGTAAATTCAGCCAGCATTTGGACACTTACAATGATAATGACTTCTGGTGGTAGAATAAGAACTGTTGATAAACCACCAAATAAAACATCCCTGTTCTAAAACTGCTGCCAAGGACTTTTTGAGCTGAGAGTAACAGAGAGCAACACCCTGCTGCCTGCATCGGAAGCTGGGCACTCCACACTCCCATAAATATCCAATAATTCTCAGAAAATCCTCTAGGCGTTTTCTTGCAATGTGAGCAAAGTGTAGCACTGAGGAAATATACTGCTACTAATGCTGATCATTGATTTTGTTATGTGCTTTTGACAGGCAGCATTTCTGCAATAAGCAATAGGCAGTTCCATCTAATTAAAACTGGGCCTAGAACCACAAGGTCCTCATCAAAGGCTTCAGGAGGAATGGAAACACTCGGGCAGTGTAATAATCACAGCTTGACTGAAGGTCATCTTTCGTAAATATGGCTTTTTAAAGAACTACATGCTGAATCTTGTATTGACCAATTCATTTAATATTGATTTCCTCAAAATATACAGGAGATCATTCGCTGAGTCCTTGTAACTCCCCATAAGAAGAAGTTACTTTTGCTGTAATTATTGAAAATATTTATGTGCAATCAGGAGCACAGAGTCAGTTAATACTGTTTCCACCACAGTGCTGACACAAAATGAAAATTAAAAAAATCCTTTTTTTCGGTGGGTTTCTTGGCACGGAGGACTTCCTCTGTTCACTGTTACAAAAAAGCAATCTGTCCATGTACTCAAAATGCAGAAATTTGTTTGTTTTCATTTCTCATTTTTAGTTTTCTGTTGATTTAGTAAATGTGAACAATTCTAAGCCTGACATGTACCTATTACAAACTTCAAGAGTTGAAAAAATTATCGTTGAATGAACATTTGAACACTTAAAAAGTGAAAGACAACTTTCGTACAAAAAAAATAAAATTTCGTACATTAAATAAAATAATCACCCACATGGGTCCAGATATTATGACTGGGATTTTCTGCAATTTTTTTGTGAATTTGTGCAATGCTTCAAATAAGGAGAATGTAACTGAACAATCAAAAAAATGATGGTTGCCATCTTTCCTTTGCAAAAGGTTTAGCCAATGAGGAGCCGAGGAACGCTTTGGCGGTCACTTAACAGCGATATCAAATGATCATAACTCAATTTGTGCAGCTGGTTTTTAGCTGTTTTGTTAGCTTAGAATTTGATAATGCAAAAGCTAGTGCTGCCCTGCCTGTTCCATGTTGATTGTCTAGCAACAGGAGATTTGATTATGTTCTGTTTTTATTCCTCTCATTATTGGTTTCTTTTTTTACAAGTGTATATGAGTGAAACTTACGCTGTCTTTCGGATTCATCATAGTGAGGGGATACTTGCATTACAGCAGGAATTGGATGACAGTAATGAGGACGTCGCTCCTGGAAGTTCACGGCAGATTTGATCATTACACACAGCTGGCATTTTTAGCGAACAAATTAATTTGTTGCATATGTGGTTATCCAGGCCAGCATCATTGTTAGATTAACGTTACGATGCATCTTCATTAGTGTACCAATAATTTTACATTTCATTTTGATGCCACTACTCGCTTTTAATGCAAAACTGCTGAGCAACATGAGTAGGGGAGACCGGGGTGTGTTGTCACTCGGGTAACTTGTGACACTGCAATTATCTTCTCCACTAGAGGGCGCAACTAAAAAGTGGAGTACTAGTTTTCTTCCTTTACATGGTCAGGTCTCATGTCCTGTATGAGTAGAGAACAACACATTGCAAGTTGAGATGAGCACCAATGAACCATTTTCCACAACCGAAAGTAAAAAATATTAAATGGATGAAGAAAGGAGCGCTACTTTGTCAGCAGTAACGTAGACTGGAAGGTGCTCTGTGCCCAGGTTCAATGCAGGAATATCCCAAAAAATGAAAAATGACAAGGCACTCTTCCATCAAAATTTAAAAAAGCCTTTATTAAAGTGGAAAAGTTTGGAGGACACATCCACCAATAAAGTCTTTCACAGCAATTCCTTCATTAATTGCAAAACAACTCATGTTGTTTACAGACTGGAATGCCCTTGTCACCGGTGCTACATTGGAAGAACTAAACGCAGATTACAGGACAGACTCTGGGACCATAAAAGTGCTATACGCACAGGAAATAAAGATTATCCCATGGCTGTGCATTACACTGAAGCTCACAGCAACAACCCGGCTTCTCTTAAAATTATTAGCATTGAAGCTATTAGTGAATCCACAAGGAAAGGAGATCGACAGTTATTGAAGCCTTTTGTATTTTCTTGTTAAAAGCCACTAGATTCCCAGGCCTTAATGATAAACTGGACTTTACTCCTTTTCTACAGGCACCGCCGCCATTCCTATTGGCTTCTTGCTTCCTTCTGGCGTTTTGCCCGCCCTTATTGGAGACTCCCAATCAGTGTCTTACTTGTCTTAAGTGTGTCCACCTTTATGTATATATATGTGCGTATATATATATATGTAAATATATTTTTTTCTTTTTTTTATTCATTTATTTTTTTCTCATTTTTCTCTCTCTCTCTCTTTTATAACATTGTGTCGTGTATATAGTCTATGCAGAGAGTCTGTCACTTTAAACATTTAAACTCACATGTCTACCTGCACAACCTATGACAGGTATAGGGTAACCTGCATCACTCCCTCCCCCAGCCCTTCCTCTGTTTGAAAAACTCTGATGAAGGCAGAAGCCGAAACACGTTAGTGTTTTAGTAATCCACATGGATAAGCCACTTAATAAAAGGCTTTTTAAAATTTTGATGGAAGAGTGCCTTGTCATTTTTCTTTTTTGAGGATCTTCGTAAAAAATATTAACTTTATATATTTTAAAATAAGCTTCTTTCAGATAAAAATCCTAGCAGTGATACATGTGGACTTGTTAGAGAAGATATTAAGGAATCCTGTCATATCTCAGTCATTGTTCTGTTTTATGCTAGCTTTAGGCTAGAGCTAGCATTAGCAAACATGGTAGTTTGGGGCAACTTGTCTCAGTAATTTGAAGGTTAACTGTCACATGTGACATGTGACAACTTTCAAAAATGATTTAACTAACCCAGCCACTCCAGGCTCTGAAACTGAGCCATCTTCTCCAGGCCCCAGCACCAACCCATCCAGCACCAACCCAGCCATTCCAGGACCCAGCACTGACCCAGCTGCTCCAGGCCCAGGCACCAACCAAGCTATTCCAGGTCCTAGCAACCCAGCCACCTCCACCAACACATTAACTCCAGAAGATATTAGGCCTTACCCAAAAGCTGGTCCAAGAAAAACTGTTATTCTCACTGACACACCTGTGAAGGAGGCACTTGAAGCTGAAAGGCAGGCACAAGGGGAAAAAAGGCTATTCAGAAATAAAGGCAAGGCAACCAAATCCAATATTCCAAGGAAGCAAAGCACAGGGAAAAAACAGAGGGCAGGTACAAAAAGAAAAACTCCAGATGACTCCTCAACGGAAGAAGATGAGTCCCTGTGCCTGGTCTGTAAGAGCCATTTGGTAACAGCCGCCCTGGGGAAACCTGGATGCAGTGCTTAATATGCAAAGGATGGGCCCATGAAGAATGCACCCCTAGCAAATCAATCTACATATGCCAGAACTGCGACTCAAAAGAGGAGTCGGACTAGTGAGGTCAAGTTTTGTTTGAGATTTTCTGACTGGATGTTCTAGGACTGACTAGTGAGGCCAGGTTTTGTTTGAGTTTTTTAAATAGATCTTCAAGGACTAGTTTAAGTTTCTTGAGTTTCATAATGCATGTTGAATTATATTTTATTTGAAGATTTATTCACTTTCAAGTAAAAAATAACAACAACAATAATTTTGTCCTTGTTTTATTAGTTGCAAAATCCAGTGTTACATCTTACCCCATATAGTGTGACAACTTACCTGTTGGTGGGGCAACTTGTCATATGGTGACAATCTCTATTTGATTGCTTATAACTCTGCACTGACACAAGATATGAAAATGACATGAATACAAAATATATACATGAGACTTAGGTCTTTCATCTTGTGCACATTTTTTTATATATACAGTGTATGATGTATTGAGACTAATTTTTAAAATGAGCTCCATTGGAGTTACAGGAAGTATTCTGAAGTGGATTCAAAACTGGTCACAGGACAGAACACAAAGAGTGGTGGTCAGTGGTATCTCATCTGAGCTAGGTATGGTGGGGAGTGGCGTCCCCCAGGGATCGGTGTTGGGACCCCTGCTGTTCCTCATCTACATTAATGACGTTGATAGGAATATTGAGAGCAGATTGGTTAAATTTGCAGATGATACTAAATTAGGGGGTTTGGTAAATAGTTTAGGGTCCACTAAAGTGATTCAGGACGATTTTGATAGAATCCAGAATTGGGCAGAAATGTGGCAAATGAAATTTAATCTAGCAAAATGTAAAGTTGTACATGTAGGTAATAAAAACATTAGATGGCATTACTTCATGGGAGGTTTAAAACTGGAATATGCTGCACAAGAGAAAGATCTGGGAGTGATTATTAACCAAACCCTCACAGGTTCTCGCCATTGTGGCGTAGCAGTGAAAAAAGCTAATCGGATGCTGGGATACATTGCCAAAAGTATTGAGTACAAATCTAAGGAGTTGATGCTTCTTTTGTACAACACGTTCGTTGGACCACATCTGGACTATTGTGTACAGTTCTGGTGACCATACTTTAAGAAAGATATAAAGGCTCTAGAGAAAGTTCAGAGAAGAGCCACTAAGCTTATTCCAGGTATAAAAGATGAAAGCTACGAGAAGAGGCTGAAGATCCTTAATCTCTTTTGTCTTAGGAAAAGGAGACTCAGGGGTGATTTGATTGACGTCTTTCAATATATTAAAGGGATTAACAAAGTGAATTATGTAGGATTCCTTCGACCAAGCGTTGTGAGTAGAACTCGGGGTCACAAATGGAAGTTGACCAAAGGTAAATTTAGCACTGATATTCAAAAATATTTCTTCACCCAAAGAGTAATTTCAATGTGGAATAGCTTGCCTAACCATATTGTTGAGGGGAGACCTTGGGGGTTTTCAAGAGCAGCCTTGACTTAAAGTTAGATACCATTGAGTCATTCAGTATCTGAAGGGATATATTCACAATAGTGTAAAGAAACTGGCGAGCTTAGTTGGGCTGAAAGGCCTGTTCTTGCCATTCATGTTATGTTATGTTATTTTATTGATTCCGAGAAATATATAAGAGTGTAAAAAGTGTGACAAGCCCCGGTGAGCCCTATTTCAATCCGGCTGTTTAAGTGTTTCCAACGCTGCTCATTTTTATCTTAAAATTACCTAAATATATTTTCTAACTCCTTAGAGGCAGTTATTTTGTTTGTTGTGTTTTACATTAACATTTGAAGGAATTAACAAATATATCATTCAATGCCATTTCAAAAGATAGATCTTTTTAATGTACCCAACTTTGCAAGGTCATTTTGCTTAGTCACCCATGCACATTCAAAAGTCACTCTTGCCCCTTAAATTAGTTGGACCAACAAGTAGAAGTGCAGTGGGTAGCACTGTTGCTTCGCAAGAATGTCCTTGGTGAGAATCTTGAAGATGACAAGTTCTCCATGTCCTTGAGGAGTTCAGGGCTCACTGCCTTCCTTCAGCTATCCCAAGCTGCTCAAGCAAAGTGGACACACTAACTTTCTAATAGGCACGAGTACCTGTGCCCAGCAACATACTCACAAGCTGTTTAGGGAGTATTCCTGACCATGATAAATTAGGGTTAGATGGGGTAAATAATGTTGATGGTCTGATGAGCAGGTATGAACTTACAAAATGGCCAGCCATATAATTTGCTTTATTTTACCAGCCCAAATAATAAAGAAGTCAATTTTTATTCAATCAAGTGCATCCTCCTTTTTTAGCTCTTGCATATACCATTCCATTGTTCAGTTTGCATGAAGAAGAATCTGGAACAGTGCTTGTTTTAAACTGGGGAAGGGGTACATTGTAATTAAATGGGTCACCATTTATTTTTTGTTTTTAAATGCAGGTTTGTGCCCAGGGTAGCAAATGTAAAACTTATACATTTGTTTTTGCAAAGAGCAGAGAAGGTGGAGGATGCGCCTCAGAAATGTAGAGTTATGATTCTGCGGACGGCTGCAAAACAACAACTAAAGAAATATTACAGGCAAAAGTTTCTCCTTGGTAGACATTCTTTTTACTCTTTATCATTACATTAGTTTGATTTCTTTCCTTATTTTTGGCGAATTATGAATGCACTTTTTCTTTTTGTGAAGGCTTTTGTGCCTCAACCTCTGTAATAAAGACTGGCTGGCATTGAACCTGCATTATAATGGCTTATCCGGTACCATGCCTCCGCAGTGCATTAGCGCTGTGACATGCTCAATGAGACTGAATCTGAACAGTGGCAGGCCAGTTTTAATATTCACCACCTGTTAGGCTCTGAACTCAGCACTCACAAACCCCTTAATTCAAACAAAGGGAAGACAATCACCTTGAAATTCTGCAATTTACACATTCCGTGAATGTTTCTACACAAGAAACACAAAGAAGGACATATTTAATAGTGACACAGAGAGGCTTGTTTGATGATTTAAAAAAAGACTTACTTGCATTGTTCAAGAAATCAGACTGTTTATAAATCAAACATCTCAAACGTCATCGCACTGAACAAGCTCCAGCACTGAATTAATGAAGACAAAGTGACACAAAAAATGAAAGACTGCCGTCATTATGACCACCTGCGAGCTGCCCTGGAGCAATGTAAATGCTGATTAAAGTAACACGCCTGGTTCCGTCTGCATCAATGCTGTCCATCAGTAAATCACTTCCATAATGTTTTCAGAATTATCTGTTAACTAAGATAGCAATTTTTGAGTGCCCAACCATGGTTGCTAGGGAAACAGGCCAACCAAGAAAAAAATGAAAGTGACAGGGAGAAAATCCCCACATTCACCTTGTGCAACTGCCCACAACTATCAGTCTGCACAGAGTATGCAATGGTAACAGGCTTGATATGGCAAGTCTGCATTGTTAATAATGCTCTGCTTTTAATCTTTGAGGTTCAGAAGCAAAGCCAAATGGTACCTCCAGGTGTCTAACATGCTTGAATTGTTACCTTAATAAGACCATCGTCAGTTCCACTTCCCAGTTTTTGGCATCTCCAATAAACTAACAAACTGGAAGTTTAATAAAAGTCCAAAACGTATTACAAAAGCAAAACTACATATTTATGGTTAGATGCATTTTATCCTGTTACTCCTTTTCAACATAACAATGTTTTACATGCAAGCTGGTGGTGACTGTCATCTCACTTCCATGATATCACAGGAAAAATGGAGCTGACAGGAATCACTCTAATTTTGGCGGGTGAAATAGGGGATGGCCTTGATCCTGAAGATGTATTCTGTGATCCACCAGCATCCAATTAGATCCAAGTGCTCAGACAAGCACTGCATTCATGTAATACCCGAACGAAAAAAAGAAATGAAATTCTATCACTGTTGCAGCCATGATGCTTTTCATTTTGCAGGGGAACTCCATCTGTAACCACATAAGTCGATTGGTCCATCCATCAGGGAGAAGCAGGTAGAATGGAAATCTGACACATACAGATGTGGTGCCTTTGCGCTGATGTGAACTAGGGGCGAGTGACAAATTGTTTGTATCAGCCCTTGTCCCCCAGCACAATCTCTTATGTTTACATTGAAATGCACATCCTAGACTTTTCCCGATAAAAGGTCAGGATTTTATTAATAGCCACATTTTATACAACGAAGAGATAGGGATTATGGTGATAATCTGGGGTAATGCCAGCTCATGCATTCTCCTTCGGCTTGCAAACAGTGATTCCAATTTATCAAGAAGCGCTCAGCTGGAGAGCCATGGGCATCACCTTCCCATGTGATCTTTGTCTTTCACGTGAGGACACTTACAAATACTTCGGTAGCCTTGGACCTGCAAAAAAATTACATTTTCCCACCACGAACCGTAAGAAACAAGGGTATATATGTTCTAATTCAGGCTTGGTGGGAAATTTTACTTTTGATGGCAAAATGAACCTTTTGAAGGATTTTGGACTGTCAGCACATTATGTGGGAAATTGGTTCACAGCTGAAAGCTTTGTGTGATGCACTGCACCCTGGCATCTGCCACACTAAACATTTTGAGCGATAGAGCAGAATTCATACATTAAAGTGTCACACAGGGAAAAAGCACATGCTCGTTTCATTCTATTCATGTCAACAACTCTTGTCAGGTTCTTTTTCTTATATATTACTGAAGCGTGAGCATGAAAATATATGGCAGTTCAAGAGAGAGAGCGTGCAAAGGGGATAAATTACATGGACAAAATGATATTGTAAACTACAGCTTGTAGAATGCATAACTTTAATTTGACAACGAAGGTACTGAACATATTGACAGCCAGTATGTACTGTCGATAGATCTTTCATCATCCGGGAGAATAACGGTGTTGTTTTTTATTTTATTTTATTTGCATTGCATTGCATGGGGCAGCACTACTCAACCTTGGTCCTGGGCCCCCCCCCGGTGTATACTGGTTTTTGTTCCAACCTCAGTTGCAATCATGCAATTTTGACAAGCTGTTGTGGTTATAATCCAGGCCAGGAATGAAATGCTGAGGTAGAGTACAGCCCAAGAGTAGGGTTTTTTTCAGAGTAAATTGATAAGACAGAGGGACGGAGCCCGGAGCAGAACAAGACAATTCAGTTCAGATGTAGCAACTGGCGAGGTAGTGAGGATATATGCTGTGCCCAGCTCGTGGCTTCTGCGACAGCTGCCAGATGTACACACTTGGGCAGAGCCGAATTGCAGATGGCAGGACAGAGAAATTTAGCAGGAAAGCAGTCCCAGTCCTGATGTCCATAGATGGTTTAATTTTGGTAGAGTTTATTTATAACAATCCTTAAGGATGCTAATAATTGTGAAACGTTGATTTGATGGAAATTGATATTTAATTAAATCAGTAAATGATTTTGGTTCATTCCAATGGAACATTAATATTGTACATTATTTCTCACATGTTGGTACGGTATTTAAAGTTTCTCTACAAATATATTTTTCAGAATTTTATAAGTATTATTTGTGCATTGCCAGTCAGGGGTGTCACTAATTTTGAAGCCCACTGTATTTGACTCCCATCTTATTTGGTCTGCTGCTTCAGAAATTCTTATAAGTGCAATACTGATTGCAAACTAGTTTCCAGTTTAACTGGTCCACATAATGCAAATTCTTGCTTAGCATGATGCAAATAGAATACAATGGAAAATCACATTGAAAAAACAGCAAAGCTAGCTAAGTTAACATCACACTTTTTTGTTATGGTCCCAATTTGTTATAACATATATGACAGCAAGGGATGACAGACAAAATTTTAAAACTTAAACAGGTTTAATTAAACTAAGACTTTTAACTAATCTACTATCTACTCTACTGATCAAGATTGATAAATACAAGAACAAAAATATTTACAGTCCCTTTGGTGGGGTTGTTTGGTGATGTCCTGGGTGAGGAAAATACTTCAACACAGGCAAAAATCCACTAAAAGCTTCACAGGTCATGAAAAAAATGACAGGTCTGGTCAAATGTATCCTTCTGCTTGCAATTTCTCCTACTACTTTACTCTCTCAATTTTCCTCCTTATATACTCTTTTGCAGACCCCTCCCACCTTTCAGACTTTTTAAAAAATTCTCTGGGACTTGTCTCAGACATGCCCAGGACATGTCCAAACCTATCCCCAGTCTGGGCTTAACAAAAGAAAGGTCAATACTGCTATTTAGTGGCTTGTATTCACATTACATTTTACACTGAAATAAGGATCAGAATATGAACCGAATATAAAAACCGACTGTCCCTGTGAACTCAATCTACCTTAAGATTTGCATGGGCCTTACAAAACAAGCATAAGGACAAGGGAGCTTTGACACAAGACATGATAAGCATAATGTACTATAACTACCTGATATTTTGTGGCTTCATTACATTACAAACTCCAAAACAACCCGAGACTTCATGTCCAATCAAAGTGGGCATGGCTCTATCTTTCAGGACAAACCATGGAAAATATCCAGCATTGAACTCTGTCCAGTTCATGAAGCAGCCCTCAGTAAATTGATGGAAACAAAACCACAGCCACTTCACTTCCTCTTCCTTTGTAAATCCATACAAATTGTATTTTATATCACATGACCGAAGCCGCTGTGTTTGTGGGTGTAACCTGCAGGTTCAAGGGCAGGTTCAACTAGCTGCCTGGCAAGAAAATTCAATCGGTGATGTAACCAAATGAAGGACAAAATGGCAGAATGCTATTGGGCCATTACAGGCTGCTCTGGAGCGGTGTGTTGTGTGGGGGAGAGAGAGCTGCCTTTGGTGGTGACTTTGGGTTATTTTCATATGCAGACCTTTTACATGCCAAACTAGGCTATATGACACAAACAAGGACATTAAAAAAAAATGCAAATAGGTGCTCTTTAAGCTCATTCGAGATGAGCTGCACGTCGCCAAGAAAGTGGACAAGATCAGTCGGCAGCAACAAGGGGTGCTGACAAAAATCTGCCGTCTAGTGAGACAGTTTTCAGCAGCCTTTTAGAAATATGCACAAAGCCACAGAAATATTTACATTCTATTAGGTCCATCTGGAGACTTGCTAAAGCTTGCAGACAACATTTTTATTGATGGTCTTTGATTTGATGGTCATTGATTGCATGGTATGAAACTATTGCAATCCACCGTTAAATATCAGAGTTATACAGAAAATTGGGAGTTTTGATGAAAAGTGATGTTTGTGATGAAAAATAAGTGTCAATTAGTTCTATGATCAAGGAACAGACAGACATTTTCCATCATTCCCAGATCCTTGCAGTGGATGGAAAGCGACCAAAAAACTTACATCAGCACACGGAAGCAGAGCTGCACCTCCGTCATTTTGGACTGAAGGCTACTTGGGCACTATCAGAACATAACCTTATTGGTGGAGGTAAACATGGGGTTTTCTGGTTATTGTTCCTAAGTGGTCAGGATTTAGACAATATACATCATTTTCAATGGTCTCATCACGGTACTGGTAACCAATCACCAAAATATTGAAAATGTCCCCTCACATCAGAATTGAGTGTTTTTTTTTAATCTAAATTAAGTATCCAAAGCAGTCCAGCAACATGACTTCATGGAAGGCAAAAAAAACAAAAAAAATAAGGGTTACTGGCATTCACAAGAATAAAATAGATTCCAGCAATGCCATGCAACTGAAAGTGAAAATAAAATGCTATTCTTGCTGCAGTTTTTCATTGGTAACTTCAGATGAAGTTCAGTTTTGTTTTTGCAAGAAGAGTAAGCCCTCTGTGGCACCTAAGAGGACTCAATAGCATGTTCTAAATATTATGTCAATCGGTATTAGTGTATATGCGCTCACCAATTACAGTCAGATGTCTGTATAGTAATACAAGAAGCAACCCTTTAGATTATAGGTATTCTTGAACAGGCTAGGCCTTTTACTTCCTCATTCGCAGCTGAGCTTGGAGACAAGAACTTGCTGGCTTGGAATCAAGTCCAAACTGGCTGCTGCTTCAATCTGGAGCGGTCCTGGCTGCACGCAACATTTGAACAAGCTTTGCCCCGCAGTTGTACAGTCCGTCCCGCGCGTTCATTTAGAGCGCTCCCACGCGTACAATTGCGCAAGTGCAGCCCCTCGCACTGAACTGTCACAGCGTGCGGCTTGACAAACCTTTGGCTCTGCAAGCATTATAAACTGGCCCCTTGCCTCCACTGGACGAGCGCTGCGCAAGATTTGCCCGCTCATTTGACTCCGTGCAATCTTTATGATTGCGGGAATATCAAACCAGCGCTGCGCGAAGTGTATGCCTTCATTCTACTTTGCGCGAGGTTTTCATCCCTCTCATCATTTTCATTCCCTTTTTGTTCCGAATCCCTTTTGTCCAGTTCGGCCCCTCATAAACTGGCGCATGTGCAGAGTCAAGCTTGCCGCTGAATTTTTGTCAAACAAGTGACGCTCCGTGTACTTTGACCTACATGTTAATGGAAAAAATATAATTTTAAAAGGAATCTTAAAGTACAAAATCAGAACATTTGTGCCTGAAATGCTTTTAAAAAATTACGAACATTTAGGCTCAGCCATCAGAAAACAGCGTAACGCTTAGATCTTCCCAGTCACTGACCACGAAACTCTCTCATCCAGCTCCAGCTCGACATTTAAGTTTCCATTAGGGAATCGGGGGCATATCCGACCAATACTGCGTGACACACTCAGTTACGGTCGCAAGTCAGTGAGGTATTCGGGTGTTATTTAGGTACCACCAGGGATGCATACGTTTCCATGTTTTTTCTCGTTGAATGGATGCGATAATGCACGATTCTGATATGCCCCCATTCGTATCCATCGTCTCTGGTGTTCACTGAATAAAAGCCATTTTCCGTGATGAGAGTCGTAGTTTCTTTTCAATGAAGAGTCTCAGGGGTGAACTGCTCGTGCAGACGGGCAAAGCACGTGATATTGAAGAAACAAGGAAGCGGGCACGAGGGAAATAGAGACGCCAAAACAGAGCCAATATCACATTGCCTAACTCGCCAAATCTCGCTTCCGATCGTATGTTTCCAACTTCGAATGAAAGTATTTACGTCTTCTTCAGTCAATATGACGGATATCACAATTTTTCATTGAAAACATAGGCACAGTAAAGCACGCGCGTCCGAGACATTACTTGAACATGCAGGACAGGATATATTTCCTTCCTCTCACCCGAGCCTTCATAAACACTCCAGCGATTGGTTCGCTCTTGTCGACTTGCGTTATGACTGGTAGATTTTGGTCGTCACCCTCGCATAGAAGGCGGGTGTTATTTCAGCACCAGGAACAGGTAGTCTTTTTGCTTGAAGTTGTGTGGCAGATTTTCAGGTGAATTCTGTGTCACTGACACACTGTCACATAAAAATGTCCCGGTTCATTTTGACAGTCTTAAACATTATGATGCTGGTCGGGACATTTATTTTCCCAGCGCAAGCACTGGACAATGGCCTCGCGCTGACACCGACGATGGGCTGGCTGCACTGGGAGCGGTTCATGTGCAACACTGACTGTGATACGGATCCTCATAATTGTATCAGGTAAGACTTGGCTGCTTGGAATCAACGAATGTGCCTCAGGAAAAGACCCTGAACACACTTCTGGGAACTTTAAACCGTCAGAGTGTGGACAAAAAAAACTATTTTCTTACTAATATAGTTGTCCACTGTACCCCCCCTTTTTTAGGACAAAAACAAAATGCAAGCTTGTCAGAATGGGAAACATCCTTCAATATCTGTCATGTCCTCCACACCAAGTGCCACCTCCATGTGGGGCAGGTGTGTGCTTTTTTGAGATCACTGTTGCTGCACTTCATTGTTCCGTGAACTTAAAGAGAAAATAAAGGTGCTGGGTAGCTTATGAAATAATTTTTCAGGCAGAAGCAAGTTATGTAATTTTAATGATGGTAAGATGTTTATATGCTATGATGGTGTTATCCATCTTTTAGTGTTCCTAGTAGTAATAAACTCTCACATGAATTGAATAGCTGGGTCACATTTCCCATAAAATTTTTAGTGTTGAACTTATTCTTTCATACAGTGCCCCACAAACATGAGAGCAGCAGGGTCAGTTTTTACATTTTTCCTACTCACCAGGATTGATATGAAATGATCTCCACTTTTATTTCCTGGTGTTTGCATGCATGTGCACACAGTACCTTTTGCTTTTGGCTCGTCCCTTTTCTTGCAAGAAAAGGTATGGGAACATGTGACTTAATGGTGTTTCTTGTTTTTCAGGTAATTGTTGCATTGATTGTTCAAACATAAAAAGCCATGCAGTCTTAGTTTTAGCCATAAATTTCACCTTTGGAAACTGTATTTATAGTCAGAGAGAATAAACCAACATGAAAACCATGCAAGAAAAAACAAGCAATTTAGATGCTGAGTCTAGAGAAGAATTCAGTCAGAACCATTACACAAAAGTTCGTCATTACAAGCATAAGTACATTACAAGGAAAATTTGCCAAGTCTCGAGAAAAAAAAAAAGAAACCACTGGTGTTCTTAGCAAAGACGACTGGCAGATTGGCCTAAGAGGACAAGAGCAGTTGATGGCAGAAACATTCAAAGAGTTCAGATACAAAAGTCAGTAAAATCAGAAAGAACTCATCAGAGGGCAGGGCTTTAGTTATCACAATCTACCATTTGCAGATGACTTGGAGAGAAAAGTAGTAGAGGCTGTGCAGCAAGAGGCAAATCTCTCTTCGGTGCCAAGAATCGCAAAGCCAGAGTAGAATTAGCCAGGAAGTTCAATAATGAGCCATTGAAGTTTTGGAACAAAATTTGATGGACAGGTGATATCTGAGATAAATCATTGAAAGCAGTGATGGGAAAGCCATGGTGTGGAGAAAATAAGGGTCTGCTCATGATGCAAAGCACGGTACCTCATTCTTGAAGCACGGTGGAGGTAGTGCGTATGGCCTACATGGCTGCTTCTGGAACTGGTTCACTGGTCTTTATTGATGATCTAACTCGTGATGGTGGCTGCAGAATGAATTTGAAAATATACAAAAATGTTTTGTTTGCCCCTGTAGAAATACATGCTTCCAAACTCATTGGAAGGCTCTTCACATTCCAAAAAAAAAAAAAAAAAATTACCCAAAATGCCCTGCCAATGCAGGCTAGCAGTTCATTCAGAGAAAAGTGGAGGGTGTTGGGCTGGCCAAGCCAATCTCTTGACTTAAAGCCTTTTGACCAGATTTTCTACTTGCTGAAGAGACAACTGAAGGAAGAAACCCCCAAAACAGCAGCAACTGAAAGAAGCTGCTGCAAAACCCTGAAGAACCATCTTAAAAGAAGATGCCAACAATATGGTGATGTCAATGGGTCGCTGGCTTAATGCAACTATAGCATGCAAGGGATATGCAACAAGTATTGAGCACCATTTACTTGTTGCATAAGTTAATGTGTTTCCTTTCGTTTCCTTAAAGGTGCTAAGGTGTGTTCTAAATGCATTAAAGTTATGTGTGTGTAGGACTAGGAAAAGTGGTCACTTGAGATTTTTTTCCAGTCTGAGATTAACGGGGTATCTCAGTGACATCCCAGTGATAGTGATATCCCAGCACTACTGTACTGTCAATTTACAACACTTTGCTGTGCACAAATTCACCCATTTTTTTTTTTGTCAAAATGAAAAACTTGGATCGCTCATTGATTTTTGTCAGAAAATCTCAATTTACAAAAAATGACCCAAGTGACCCCTTTTCCTGGTCCTGCACACAAATGCATATAAAAACTAGGGACTGAAAGCAGGTGTTCTAATTTTTGTTTGATTTCATTTTCCGTCTCTGACCTGAATGTATTCGGAGTATAGCGTGTTTTTTAAATGACCATGCTGTTCTAATTCTTTCAGTGGGCACTTAATCCCACACCCTGCGGCTTTTCATTCAAAAGTTATATAGAGTTTCAGTTTCTGGGGTCCATATGGCTTGATATTGAAAAGGCTCCTGGATAAGGAGTGGATCACTGTCAGCAGCTTATACTCACCCCCCTACCCATCCTCTAGTGAAAAGCTGTACATGGAGATGGCAGACATGATGGTGACGGATGGGTGGAAGCTCGCTGGTTATGAGTATGTGTGCATTGACGACTGCTGGCCCTCTCGAGATCGCGACTCACAGGGCCGACTTCAGGCAGACCCCAAAAGGTTCCCAGGAGGGATAAAGAAGCTCGCTGACTATGTGAGTTGTAGGTCATGGCCTGTTCCATCAGCAGGCCGTGAACAGGAGCCCATTTAAGCTCTGACGTGCTGTTTGGGGGTATGAGAAGCCTGGAGTAATCACGCCTTTTGAAGCATGAGTATTTGCAATCTGTTCACATGTACTTCACCAGACTCCATTAAACAGTTTGTTAACTGAATAATTCATACTAATATGATGTATAATGGTGAGAAAATGATGGTGACAAAGAAATTAATAGACTAGACAATGTGAGTTTTGTTTGGATGACCAGAATCTGTAGAATCAGTTCTGAGGAAAAAAAAAGTTATCATGATAAATCTAAAAATGTATTATTTTTTTCATAAAAGTGTACATTTATTTTAAGGTGGCACTTGATTTAGTCAAAATGTATGAAGTTATTATATCATATGCAAAGGAAAAAACATTGTGTTTTTTATATCAGTCGTTTGATGCCAAATGTACCATGAATGAATTCCCTCACAGTAAACTGAGCCAACAAATTGACACAAATCTGAGCTGCTTCATGAGCATTTGATGTTTATAATCTTCAAAAGACATATTAACTTTATTATACCATAAGTAAGGTGAAGCATTTTCCTATCCACAACTTTGTGATGGAATAAAACTCCCTACAGTAAACTAGCCTGGCTTATTTGTTGTGTGAATCAATAATTTGGTTGATAAACTGGCAAGCTAAACCGTTACATGTTGAGAGTAATTCTGTTAAAAGGCAAGTTTACTCTAGGCCTTTAATACCTCAGAAAACACTTTAAGATATGCTTTCGGGAAAAGAAATTTGCTGAGGTACGAATAATACAGTAATCCTTGATTCAGATATAAATATACACACAGACATATAGATGAGGATTTTTATATTAGTAAATACTGTAAAACTTCTAAATTTTGGTATTTATGAATGCAAGGAAGAGACAATTCTTTTGGATTTGTCTCTCTACTGGAGTTATGGAAATGCAATACTTCCCTCTAGTGGCTGTATGGGGTAGCGAAAAGGCTTGGTCTTAACGTACTGGCATTATAAAGTACCTTTTCACTGTTGAGTTTCTTTTAGTGCAGTAAATGATACGCTTTGCATTGTTTATTAATTCTCTCTTGTGTGTGCATTCAGATTCACTCCAAGGGCCTGAAGCTGGGGATTTATGCAGACGTAGGCACAAAAACCTGCGCAGGCTACCCTGGTAGCTTTGGCCACTATGAAACAGATGCTGAGACTTTCGCAGAATGGGGAGTAGACTTGTTAAAATTTGATGGATGTAACATGCCTAACTGGACTTTATTAGCAGGAGGTAATGCAAGAATCAACTACTCTTGAAATAATTCCATACTAAGTCTAGGCTTTGACATGAAATGTAATTTTAAAAACCTTTGAGGCTGGAGGACAATGGCATATTAAAGCATTTGTGGTTTTGTATATTATTTTACAGGATATAAGAATATGTCCATTGCCTTGAACAAGACTGGGAGGGGTATTGTGTATTCCTGTGAGTGGCCCCTGTATGAGTGGCAGTTCACCCAGGTAGGAATAATAGAAAGCCTGCCAAACATCCTGACGTGAACAGAAAAAAATGTTCAGACAAGATAATGCTTGTAGTACAAAGGTGAATCCCAAAGTAAGGTAGAGGGCATAGGTACTGTATTTTCTTTTGATTTTATTGTGGCTAAATTCATAATCCAATTTTTTTTCCATTTAACCCTTTAAGTCCTATGAGTACCAAATGGCACAAGCACCTCATGTGAGTGGGGTAGCGTCAGAATGGGCTTGGGATTGAAAGGGTTAATTGCTAGGCATGGATGTGCTGAAATCCTATTCTTCTACGTTACACTTCAAAAACACTTGCTGTGTGAATATCGTGCTATACTGACGCATAATTTCTCTTTCGTACATATCATTTACACCAGAAAGGCAAAATATTATGACCGCTTACAAATGCAGCGAATAACGATCAGCTCACAATATCGGCGTATGTTAAAGGATCCCTTCTGACCATACTGCCTCGGCCGCCTTTGTTGCTGTTTTCATTTCGGCCGCAGCCGTGACTCATGAATAAAGGTCAGAAGTTCTGAGACGATTGTGCTAAAATGGAGGAAGTGGACCATGATATAAGCGTGGGCGGAGATGTTGAAGAACTGGAGACTGTACGACTATCAACATCAACATATATATGGTCGTCTCTAGCACCATGCAGGCAAAAGAATTGGTCAAAAATAAAAATAATGATAAAATAGCCAACCAGATATACAAGCAACGATAATTTCAAAAAGGGTTTGTGGCAGTTTAAGACCTTAGTAAAGCAAACATAAGAGGATGGACAAGGATTTCTTTTCAACTCACAAAATGTCGGAATTTAGATGGCAGAGAAAATGGCGGATATTGCACTGTACGAGGGATTCTTTAAGATCTGCAAACAGACCATAGACCGTAAGTGAGCAGACATTTCTCATAGTTGAGGTGTCTGATACGGGAGTACAAGGACCTAAGCGACTTTGACAAGAGTCAAATTGTCATAACTAGACAAGTGGGTTAGAGCATCTCCAAAAAGACAGGGCCTCTGGGTGCTGCCAGTGAGCAATGGTGAGTACCTATCAACAGCGCTCCGACGAGGGACAAACAATGAACGGGCGATGGGGTGTCGGGTGCCCAAGGCTTATCGACGCACGTCAGCAGTGCTGTCTGTCCTGTTTGATCTGAGCTGTCAGAGTGGCAACTGTGACACAAATCTGAGAAAATTAGAGATGCACCGAATTTTCTGCCACCGAATATTTTCTGTTGAAAATGGCAAATAAAAGCATTTTCGGTTTTCGGCCGAAACACTTTTAATACCGAAACAATACGGCCGAAACAGGATGTTGTGATGACGCAAGCAAAAACCTCGGCCAGCTCGCGCCTGTCTGGACTTTTATTCTGTCAAATTTGTTAAATATTTATGTGTTTAAATCAGGGAATGCGCACTACCGTCACCAGGTTGTGGCATTAAAGTCCGCAGGTGCTTAATTGCAATTTCTGTTTGAAATTGCCCTGATGCATTGGATACCAGCTGGTGTTGTGTTCTATTCAGTTGCACATTAAATAACTTACCACCTGAAAATACAAAGCAATGATAACAGTAAAAGGCATAGAGTATTCATAGTAAAAGGTAATAAATTCTCAAGGCATTTGTGTACCATCAGTACTCCATAATAGACAACCCCTGGAAAAAATATGGAAGCACCACACATTGAGGATGTTAATTTACCTTTTTCCCTTCATAACAAAGAAATAAGTAACACATGACAAAACAATTATTGTTTATTAGCTTTACATTTAGGCTTCATAAACATTTCACTTTGAAATTGAAGGCAAAACACGTAGCAAATCGCAGGAGATGGCAGAGTATTAGAATTTATTGCTTTACGATGCGTCATCTCATCTGTGATACCTTTCCTAGGCACAAAATGCTTCATCAGCACCTGTAAAGTTATTTTCTGCACAATTTTTGTAAAATAGGGGCAGCACAATAACTTTCTCAAGGGGAATTAGGGGAACACCGTTGCTTCTAATTTTGCTAAGAACGGGGTCACAGGCAAAGAAACACATTTCATGAATGCTGCAGCTTCGGTGAACAAACCTAAGGCAACGCACAATATATTTATCAAGCTGCCTTACACAACACATGTTTCAAAAACACAATCTGAAGACCTGTATCAATGAGGGCAAGTGAAGCCAGTGTCCTAGCGATAATGCGGAAGCGATTTGTTTTTCGCAGAGACGATTCCCTCTGACCATTCAGTGGGCTGCTGTGTTGTCAAGTAACATATTTAATTTCACAATTTTTTCAGCAGCCAGTAATAGGCCAGTCACTTATAGGCCTGTAGGTTATTCATGAGTGGGGTTAAGTTAAACATTTTATTTATAATTATTACCCCGCCCCACCCGATGGGTGAGGGCAAGGGGTATTGTTTTTGGTTCAGTTTGTTTCTGTGTTTGTGTGTTTCTGTGTTTGATGTTAACACTCTAGCACCAAAAGTAATTCACCCCAAATTCGGTATAGGGATTGCCACTGACCCAGAATAGATCCCTATTGAATTTCGTACAAGTAGGTGAAAGTATGTGCGAGGGGCGGGGTTTGTCGTACCTGGCACCACTTGTTTTATTCTATTTTATATTGTGCTTTGTTGGAATGTCAGTGCTAAATAAATATTTTCATAATTTTGTAATTTATTTATTCTTTGAAGCATGAATATTCATGTATGCAACTGCAAAGCCTTGACTTTACTTAGGTAAGTATACAGTCATAGCCATATAATTTCTTTCGGTGTATCGGTTTTCGGCCATGTGTTTCTCATTTTCGGTTTTCGGTTTCAGCCAAAAATTTTCATTTCGGCGCATCCCTAATTATAATGATGGTTATGGATGGAATACGTCACAACACATGGTGCATCACACCCTGCTACATGTAGCACTTTGTAGCTGCAGACTGGTCAGAGTACTCATTCTTACCCCTGTCTACTGTGAAAAGTGCCTACAATGGGCTTGTGAATGTAAGAACTGGACCTTAGAGCAATGGAAGAAGGTCGCCTGGTAATATGCATAGTCCGGGACTGTGTGCTGTGTTTACTTGGGGAACAGGTAGTGCCATGACTCACCGGGAAGAAGCTAAGCTGGTTGAGCGAGTGTGATGCTCTGGGAAATGTTCTGCCGAGAAACCTTGGGTCCAGTCATTCACGTGGACATCAGTTTGACAGAGCTGTTAAGACAACATGCGAAGGACCAACTGGCCGGTGGTCATAATGTTTTGACTCAACGGTGTAGCTCATCATGCAGTACATTTTGTATTTGTCCATTTACTTGCCTTCCGTGATATTAAGTGTTTTACTGCAGACTTATGAATTACAGCATGTATTTGAGTGATTTGTTGGCAACATTGTGCTTAGGTCACATGCATTTCAAAAAATGATTGCTCATTTTGCTCATATTGATGTTTGCTGTCACCATATAAAACCTTCCCACTTTATCCACTTGATTTCACCATTCTGTGCATCTTCTTAAGTATACTTATGGTAGTAGGTCTGTGCTAATGTAATTTTAAATGATTGACTGTAAACCTACCCAAGTCCTTAGCTTTAATGTCAAAATAATTAACGACATCACTAAATCAAAGGCTTGGATGCACGTCATTTGAGGTGCAAATTAAATTTTGTGATATTGCAGAGGGAGATGCCCACTGCCAAAATATTACATTATTTGGATGTCTCTGCAACAGTTCCGAGCGCTGTAAAATATGCTGAGCTCCACAGCCAAATCCTCTCCGCGGCCATGTTTACTGATGGCAGGAGTCCAAAGGGGGCACAGATTGTGGCATCCATGGTGGATAAAAATTCAAGTCATAGTGATTGAAGAGTGTCTCCATGATTGTTTGAGCTCTAATTTACTCAGAGACATCTAGGAGCTTAATCAAACCCATTATTCATTCACCTCCGCCAAGGAGGTATATGTTTTCGCCGGCATGGGTGTGTCTATTTGTTAGCAGGATATCTCAAAAACGGCCTCACAGATTTTCAGCAAACTTTGCAGGATGTTAGAGTAGCACAATAGGAACAAGTGATTAGATTTTGGCGTACTGAGATGTAGGCCAAAGTACAAATCCATGTCTTTCCAATGGGCCGGATTTCCAAACGGTATACTTTTGAGTTTTGCTGCCACCTGGCGGTGGAATGCAACAATACCCTGCTTCAGCCAACGAAAATAACTAATGCGCGGAGGTGCTGCACTCTCGAAGTGCTTTCTAGTTGCCTAATATAATGATCAGATCAAATTATTAAGGCAATAATGGCATAAATGAAGCATCAAAAAGACTAATATGGTAGTATTTCTCATATCATTGGGCAAAAGCCAACTCTGATTGGTCACAATCCTGCATGTTAACCACACGCATCTGATGACAGCAACACTGAAAAAAGCTATTGAAAGATGCTCTATCAGTGGAGCAGGTTAGCAACTGCTTTTGGGAATTTAAAGTATGGGGGAATAGAAGAAAAGTTGTCAAAGTTTTATTTTTTATAAATGTGTTTATTGATTTTGCCTTTTGTTATACAACAGAGGAAATTACAATAGATAGACACCCATTTCAATGTAAAAGATTTTTTTGAGGTCACTTCCATCTTTTTTCAGTTTTCATTTGACTGGGGAGCCCATCTGAGACTGGGCACCATTCACTGCTTCCTGTGACTGCAGCTTGTTGTTTCTTCTCAGCCAAACTACACTGCAATAAAGGAGACGTGTAATCACTGGCGAAACTTTGATGACGTGTATGACTCCTGGAGCAGTGTGAAGAGCATCCTGGACTGGACTGCCAGTCATCAGGACCTCATGGCTCCAGTGGCTGGTCCTGGAGGATGGAATGACCCAGACATGGTACCATCACCCCCTCTGTCTGTTGAAACAGGGTTTCCAAAACTGGGCGCCTTCACAAAATCAGTATTATTTCCTTGATTACTTGACCCAGTTCACAAATGGTATGTGATAGATTCTGGTTATCTACCGTCTACATTGCTACCATAACCCCTGAAAATGCCATGAATGATGCACAGTATTTTTATATCCTTTTACATGCTTCCGTGTGTTTCCATGGGCTGTGCACATCTTCAGGAGGTGGATTAAGGCCTCTGTAGCCGTATTAAGAGGGTATTCTCAGCCACTGGATTGCTCTTTTAAGGGCCCTTGTGATTAAGTTTGTGAACTTTCTTCTAAATGATCCTGTTCAACAAGGATCCCACTCTCCAATTCACAACTGCCTGCTTTTTGAGCGACTTTGAATCGTTTGAGCTGTATGGCTGATCATACATGTCATTACCATGTTACAGTTGGTGATAGGAAATTTTGGGTTGAGTCGTGACCAACAGGAGACCCAAATGGCCCTGTGGGCGATCATGGCTGCGCCACTGCTGATGTCAAATGACCTGCGGGCCATCGATCCCCAGTCTCGTCAGCTCCTGCAGAACCCCGATGTTATCGCCATCAGCCAGGACCCACTTGGCAAACAAGGCACTCGCAAAGTGAAGGTACAAACTAGCAATGGTCTACTGAAAAAATCCTTTGTTTCTGTCAGCATTATTGATTCTATGACACTTAATATGAAGAACTGGAAGGCACCCAACTTAGCTGCACCATCTGGCCATCAGATCGCACCCAAGTTGAGGTACGCTGTTCCCGGTGGTTTACCTTACAGTAGGTTTTCACTCTGACCTCAACAAAGCACACTTCATTCAATAGCTAGAGTTCAACAACTACCATAACCAGAGATAGGTGTGTCAAGTTAGGGCTGAAATGAAAATCCGCTAGCAATAAAGCTGTCACAGTGTCCACTGGAGGCAGTGTGATGTGAATTCAGCTGTTTTTGGCCTATAGGTGAATAACTTTGAGGTGTGGCAGCGCCCTCTATCCAATGGGAGACTAGCACTGGCGGTGACAAACAGGCAGGAGATTGGTGGGCCCCGCCGCTACCCCCTCGCCCTGGCCACACTGGTTGTCTGGAGGTCCTGCTACACCCACTGCAACGTCACCCAGGTCCTGCCTCAGTACCGAGAGCTGGGCGTACAGAGCCTTTTCAGCAAACTGGAGCTGCTTGTGAATCCCACTGGCTCTGTGCTGCTGGTCATATCCCCTGTCAAAAGCACAGTGTGCGCCAGGCAGAAATCAAAAAAATGGCTTCGCTACCTCAACAAAAGCAGAGTACAGAGAACAGCTCTGTAGAACCGTTCAAGCTGCGGGTTTATGCTGAGATTGGAGCGAGGGGCTTGCATTAGCAAGAATGAGCACGGCTATTGAATGTTTTCCTTGCAAGTTTAATCATTTTGTCATGGGGTAAAACCCCTTTCATCTATCAAACAAGTCCGTTGACCATTTAGTTTGCCTCCAACCATTGAAGGACCGATGAGACATTCGTCTCCCTTCAGTTTCGTTATTATTTCTGCATGATCAGTCCTCACATGCCAAGAAGAAATCACATGCAGTATAATTAATCAAGGAATGGTATATTTAATAAAAATGTTATTTCTGGCAGCTGCTATTGACGGCAAGTAATTTTAATTACTTGCTAGTCAATAACTGAGTTCTATGATGTGCAATAAAAATGATTGTTGCCTGATTTGAGGAATTATTGATGGGGAAAAGTAAAGCTTGGGCTGTACTGAGGGTGGCCCTGCCATTGCACGACCCGCATCTTCTATTTTTGTGATGCGTGGATATTTAAATCGAATTTTGTGTTTTATGATCAGTTTTTTTAATGAAATTCAAATAAAGCTTTTCAACAACTATTTGATAATTATATGGTATTCTCCCCGCAGTGGCTTCAGTGAGGTCATAATGGCAAAGTGGCCCAAGTGTATTTAAATTTCTTCTTCGCTGACATGGAAAACTGTTGAAGTAGGAACTGGGTCACCTGACTCTGGCAGCAAAAGGCATAAATGAAATCAGAATGTAATTTTATTTTATTTTTTTAATCTGAATTTGCACCTCAAGACAATGAAACTCCCCAATCACCTGACCAGAAACTACAATTTCTGACTAAAGAAATTTTGGCTTTGCAGAATAGTCAGTTAACATTTCATTTGCCTGTAATGCCAGGTGTAAGTCATCCATCCATCCATTATCTGTACCGGTTCCTCCTCAATACGGTCGTAGGGGAGCTGGAGCCTATTCCAGCTTATGAAGTCAAGCATCCTAAATTTTGTGAGTCCAAATTTGTGTTTGACCCCTTTGTGCAAAAGCCAAATCAGGCAATTTATGTTTTCTCCTATTTAAAGCTTTATAATTCAAGATTTCAGCTTCCCAGAGAGTGGGAACGTAAATGAAAGAAGGCACAAGTAGCCTTCGGAATGCCATTAATATCAATTTATTTTCATAATTTTATCACAGAGTATGGGCCGTGAATGCAGAGTCCTCATGAAAAAACACTGGAGTGAAAAAAGATGCTGAGAATCAAAAAATGGCTCTGATGCAAACCATTCACATCCGGGATCACGAGCTCCTTGAACTCAAGTTTGTGGCATCTGAGTGAGACATTAAAAGTTATCAACTGTCCAAGAGCCAAATAAGAGTCCCCTCCAAGTGGCGTCCAATTGGCTTTCTAAATGGTGCCCAGTGAAATCATAAAATAATTGTATTTAATCTCAAATCAACAGTTTTGACTCATGATGCTCAATATGAATAAAGGTTTTCAAGTGGGAATTGGCATTAGTCCATGAGTGGGCGGGGATGGACATCGGTGGTCTCCAAAAACCTCCCAATACCCAAAAAATGCCTTTTCTCCATTATAAAGTATTCAAATGTGTCCATTTTTCACCAGAGCCCCATTATCCAGCACACATACTCATTTATAAACAATTGCTTATTTCATTCTCAGAATGTTTACACTGCTAAAAAAACTAAAAAAAAATGTTTTCTGTTACCACATCCTATGATGTGGATGAGGGGTTTGATTTGGAAGGCATGCTAATGAAGAAAAAAAACAAAAGTGAAAACTATGAACAAGGAACATCAGGCTGCCTGCTCAGTCCTGCAGTGCTCCCTTCCTCAGTGGGTCAGTCAGTAAAAGAGATGCGATCTGCCACTGTGCGGTGTGGGACGTCACAAGGACGATACTCCTCCATTGTCTTGTTCAGCTTCTTCCTGCTGCTACAAATCATGTAGTACATCGTTCCCCCTGTGGCCCCTTTTACCTCACGCTTGTGACTCGTCCCCATGCGGATGACCTGCTAGTATTCACTGAGCACGCGCACGAACAGTAAACATACTTAAACACTTTCCATGCCCTATAAAGAGCAGATATAGCTAACTACCATAACATCCAACTGGGCAACATAGCACGACTTGTTTATAGAGCTTTACTTAGCTGCTAAGTGAAGTTTTCCGAAAGAAGACGATCGGCCATACCAAACAGAAATCTGCTAAATTAAAACTGGGCAGTGCCAATGAGCAACTAAGATGCTGTATCACACTTATTTGGTTAAAATGTGAGTTGCAGCCAACAAAAATGGATCAAGACATGAGATTTTACAAGACTAAGAGCAGATGCACTAAAATATGCAATTATGACTGTACTTGTGTTGCATTATGTGAGCATATTTTGTCGTATTTAACATTACTGTCTTCTTTACAAATGTCCCATTTATTTGTTCATGCTCATCTCTGCAGTTCCACTGTTCATTTAGACAAACATGTGACCTCCACCTAACAGGATGTTTAACATCTGCTTTGGTATGTCCTTCAGATTTTTAATGTTGAAGGGGAAGTTAACATATAACCTTTGCAGTATGTGCTGTTGACAAGGGTGTTATCGATCCAAAATGAAAAATTCTGCTGTCTGAAACTCTCCCCCATCAATGGCATGATTTATGAGGGCAGTCGCCACCCCCAACCTCATAAAGTGGCAGTTGCACCCCTCCCCTGTAATATGGGTGAAATAAAATCAAGCAATGCATTTTGCGCGGCTTTTGAACTGTGCACTGAATGCAAGCCAGATGGTCCCTATCCTCTGTGGCCTGGAGGACACACCATCCATGATTTCCAGAAAGAATTCCACATTTTAAGTGTTCAGACCAGATTTCCATTTCACCTTAGTCTTTATTAAATGAGCTCGGGTCTAGAGAGGGAATCAGGGTTTCTGGCTGTTGTTTTTAACTGGTTTAATTTTTGTATGTCAGTTTTCATTTGCATCTGTGAATGCAGTGACAAACTGTGTGCTGACTAAGGTTTACGGAAGTGTTCCTGAGGTTATACAGGGATTCGCACTACAGAATCCTGTCATTTTTAATGTAGTGCTGTCGGAGGGCCTGAAGATCACAGCCATTCAGTATTTTTTTTTTAGCCTTGTCCTTTGCGTACAGAGATTTCTCCAGATCCACAGAATCTTTTAATGATATTATGTACTGTAGAGGATGAAATCTCCAAATTATTTGCAATTTTGCATTGAGAGATGTTATTATTCAATTGTAGAACTATTTGCCCATGCAGTCTTTTAAGGAGTGATGAAGACCTTGCCATCTTTACTTCTGAAAGACTTTATTAGCCTGCTTGGCCTTTAGGCGCGTCGGTGTGTCAGTAAACTTTTTGTTTTGTCAGCACTCTAGCGCCTTCAGTTTTTGACAGATCCTTTTTATATGTTTGTATTTTATATGCATGTATATGGGATGAAAATTGAGGCCAATGATGAGTGGCTTTTTTAATTCTTTTTTTTATGTATATTGTTATCTCTAAGTGTGTTTTGTGGTGTTGGTGAGCCAGTAGGTGGCGAGCTTCCCTCAGGCGGAATAATCCCAATACCTCATGCTGAAGGGGACGCCGTCTTTCGGATGAGACATTAAACCAAGGTCCTGACTCACGGTGGTCATTAAAGATCCTATGACACTCTTCGATAAGAGTAGGTGGTTCCCCGATGTCATGGCTAAAGTCCCAACCTGGCTCTTTCGACCTGCCGCCTAATCATCCCCTGATCTAATTGGCTGTGCAATTCCTCCTCTCCCTCCCCACCTCAGCCCCCAGGGCTCCCTTGAAAAAGAGATTTCAATCTCAACGGGACTTCCTTGGTTAAATAAGGGATAAATAAAAAACAATAAATAAAAGTATAGTTGTTTCTATGTCTGTTTTAAAGGGTTTACGAGCCAAAAGCCAAACTGAAGCTAAATTCATATGATAAAAGTAAGTAGTTATTGTTAGCATCTGCTGATTTTTTGGCTACTTATTGGGTTAGCGTTATCGAAGTAAACCTTTTAGTTTGCGAATTAAGGGTTATCAAAGCTAATTTTTCTGTTACTTGTGCCGAACACTGATGGGGACCCATGTGCCGTCTATCAGTGAAATAATATAGGTGATGCAGTGATGGCATTCACAAATATGAGTAGCCACAAGATTATTGTTGATTGTCAAAACAACCACACACCCCATTGCTCTTACCATGGTGACAAACCACAAAATGGTGGGAACCTGGCTTAGTACAAAGGCGCACTCTGGCAACATAGAATCAAGACTTTGCAGAGTGAATCCACTCTATGGTAGGCTTGCCTAGTACTTGCACTGCTTTTGACTTTGATTTGTAAATTAATATTGTACATTAATATCAAGGCTAGTTGTCAAGTTAATAAATGTTGCTTGCACATCTCTATTTTGGTAATATCATTTGCTCTGCAGGGGGCAGTATTTATCAACCAGTTGAGCTTCTTTAAAAGTTGACTGTTCTAATTTTCCAAATCAGGAATGTACAGCTTTATGATTTAAAATTACATTAAAAAAACACCTGTTTATGCGACTAGTACCACAGGATCTGACTTCACGCCACTGAACAGATATGAAAATGAGCAGGAAGCTGAGGGGGAACTGGAACCAGTAAGTTCCATCATGAGGGAGGTGTTTAGTGGCCCACTGTCACTTCGACAAAGGCGATAAGAGAGACCAGCCAACTATTCTGCTGCCTTTAGGCCGCCAAAGGTGCAACCTGCGCTAACACGTCTTTTGAAAGGATCTACATGTTTCGGGTGAAGTAAGTAATACAGGGGGTTGCATTCTCTTGACATCGCACAAGCGATATCTCACTTTGGTGAAACTGTTGGTTTGAATGTGCAAGTCTGCAGGGAGGAGCGAAGATGGTTCTGCAGGACGATTTTAATCATTAGTGCTTTTAAAACTGCAATTTGGACCTTTAAACACCGATCTGTTTAACTACTAATTATGATCTGCGTTAAATGTCATTTAATCAGGCATGATGTCTCAGCAATAGGTGTTTCGTTTACTGAAAAACAAAGAACCATTCAGGAACGACCTATAAACTGTATGTTTTGCATAGGTTGCGTTCTGTTTCTTTTTTTTTTTTTTAATTGACTCAGAGGGCATGATCTCCAGAGGAGCCGTTGTACTGCGCGTATTTCTTGCTTATACATAAATTAATTAATGAGCAAAGATATGATATTGTAAAATAATGTACATAATAGTTTTAATAATTAAGTGAGGACAAAAAGAATGTTTCCTCTCTGAAGGAACCATGAAATCTGTCTCACACTGCCTGTTTAGCTCAGTTGAGCGTGAAGAGGACGCGTGATATTGCTTGCATCACCTTCCCCAGAATAGAATCTGAATACCAGGTGTCAAAGCTGTCATAAAGAAGTCAACCTTTCTACATGGGAAATTTTTTTTTTTTAATATTTCAATGTTGAATGATTTTAATGTTTCCGATATAACTGGACTTGAACTGCCTAATTTTGGATTGCCTAAAAATGTTGAGGGACACAGGAAAAACCTGGATAATACATAAATAAAATGAATGCGGTTTCAAATTCAGGCAGAATTTACAGTCAGGTTCAGATATATTTGGACATTAGCAATATTGATATTATTTTAGTCATCTACCACACCACATTGGTAATGAAACCAAATGGTGAATATGAGGTCAGAGCGCTGACTTTCAGCTTTAATTTGGGAGTATATTTGTCCAAAATAGGTGAAGGGTGTAGGAATTACTCCTCCTTTTGAGGCATACCATCACTGAAGCAGGGTCATGTGTCTGCATGTATGGCAGCCAATGGATCCCCTTCCATGGTAATTATTGATGATCTGACTACTGAATAAAGTGCCAGGATGACCTGTGAATTTTACTTGACAACATTATCTGCTCTTGTATTGCTAAATGCTTCAATGCTCATTGTGCTGATGGACAATGACTGGCAGCACACTGCGAAACATACCCAACTTTTTTAAGGCAAGGACGTGTATTGTTCCAAAATAGCCAAGTCAATAACCTGTCTGGAATCCAAAGGAGCATGTTTATTACATGCTGTGGGCAAAACTGAAGGCCAAATGTCCAAAGAACAAGCAGAAACCGAAGACCGCTGCAGTGGAAGCCTGGCAGAGCATCTTAGGGGAAGAACCCAGCATCCGGTGATGACTGTAGGATCCAGAATTCAGTCTATCGTTGAGTGCAAAGGATTTGCCACTGAGTGTTAAAAATGAAAATTCAATTCATAATTAAATTATTTTGTTCAAATACCTCTCCTAAAACTGGTGAACGATGTATAAAAATGGTTGTAATTATGATATTGTTCATGCAATATTTTTTGTAAAAACCTTGAAATTACACAAGTCTACCCTTCAGGCACATTTTAGTTGATCCATTAAATCTGTCGAGGTGAGATACCGAGCCAAGATGATGAAATTGGTTTCATTGTCCAAATACTTATAACCAGACTTAATGTTAGAAAAGACTAAAATATCAAAGCAGTGTTTCTCTGGAAAAAATCTGATGCATTCCATCAAAGCTATTCGTCCTGAATAACCTGCTATATTTGATACTTTTTTTCTATTTTTGATTTAACTCCACAGTATGATGAGAAGTATTATTTCAGTGATTAAGCAGAAAATATGACGCACAAATATTTTAGGAAATAAATAATTATTGTAATATGTATGTCTCCGGCTGGGTTCCATTTGTTTACCGAAACATTGCTACCATTGTTGCTGCAATTTGTGACAGTTGTGCTCTGAACACCGGTCATGTGCAGGGAGGACAGGAAGTGGAGGATTGGACTCAGGTGCGAATATGGGCTTGTATTTATTATGCCTTCAGCTCAGCAAGAAGGCACATATGGAGCAATATAAAACAAGTAAGGAATCGAGGTTCTTGAATAACACTATTAGTAATACAAACCCTGGGCTTTAGCTACAGAAACAATGTATTACATGCAGAAAAGAAAAAGGAAGTGAGGTTCCTTAATAATATTAAAGCGCTGAAACAAAACAATAAACAGCACTTGGTTCAAGAATTATAATATATACACACAATTTGCAGGAGATAAGTCTTTACAAAACTGGAGATTTAATACAGGCTTGTGGCTTACGAGACTTCGCAATGGCTACTGTGAGGCTTGGTCTTAAGAGCACAAAACTACCACACAGTGGAAATGAACAACAGGTGCATGCAATGATTGCAGAGCCGAAGAATGCAGTCCGGGTCTTAATAGACTGTTGAGTTAGAGGGCTGGAGGTGTGGTCTTACACAATTATCTGACTAGTGTTTAAAGGAGGTATGTAATGATAACTGCGCATGTTCAAAACTTTGAAAAATATTCAGCCTAACGACAAATCAAATGAAGTGAATACACTCGACTGGAAGTTAAAATCTGATTTCATTGTCACTAATCAGTGAAAAATCGTGAAAACAGCCTCATTTTCCAACATCGCATACATCCTTTAGTTTCGGAGTATTAAATCAATTTGAACAGTATTGGATCCAGGATCGGGAGGTGATCTTACTCTTCGAGAAAGAATAAGGAGAAGAAATCATGCATGAATAATTAATTTGTCCACTTCAATCTTCAATCGTTTATTTTATAATCGCCGGTTTCCCCGGCCCCAGCACTTTGGAAGATTTCTGGTCTCTGAAAATTTCTGGATCCACCTAAGAACGTTAATGACAATTTTGCGAGATGGGGGAAGGGCGTGACCTAGCTACTAACAAGAACCCGTGCTACCCAATTACAGTTCCAGTTTGCATCCTGCAAAGAAGTAGACCTACATTTTAAAAAGTTCTGAATGGTGATTACGTTTGTGTAAAATGTTGCATGAGAACTGTTACTATTATTGGTCAAAAGGAGTAAAAGAATACTGTAGTAGCGGATCCAAGAGGTCAAGGCAGCAGGTGACTCTCTCCCACACCCTTCCCCTTCTGAGATTAAAAAAAAAAAATGTATGAACCAATAGAAGAACAGGTGAAGATTGAAGTGGACAAATTAATTATTCATGCACAATTTCATCTCCTTTTTCTTTCTCAAAGAGTAAGATCACCTCCCAACTCTGGATCCAATATTGTTCAAACTGATTTACTGCAGTCTAGCTCTGGAATAGCACAACTTGCGCTAACACGCCAATATCCAAGAGAAGAAAGTCGATGTAACGTATTTGACGTGTTTGTTAATTTCATCAAACCATAGACCAATGTTCTTTGGATTTCCCATGGAAGGACGCTGAGCTAGTGGATAGGACTTCATTCAAATGTTTATATGTTAATGAAGATTGCATGGTTAAAATCTTGTCTCATTCTTCAACTGTCAACCTTGTCATTTTTGAATTTGAAAAATATGCTAATTTTGCATATTTGCTTGTGGGGCGTATTTCATGCTTTTATTTTTCGATAAACTGAGTCGATCTAGCAATGGTAGCAATGCATATTGGTATTCACCACGTGTCCATACAATATAACGGCAGCAACTGTTTTGGAATACCGTCTCTGTTAGATGAGAAGAGCGCATTGCAAAGTCCTTAAAAAAATTAAGTGCATTAAGTGCAAAAATTAAGTACTGGCCTCTAAACACTGGACCCAGAGCAAGCAAAATGGGCATGGTCAGGAAATTTCAATCATGCGTATCTTGAAAGCTATTTCACCTTTGTTTCTGAAATTTTGATATATCACTACTGATCTTAAGTGCATTTTCGCAAAATAAGTTTCTTGGAAATCGGAGGGGGTCAGGAGTGGAGCTTTGTTCAGTTTGGCGTGGAATGACCCACTGATCTTGATTGAGCGAAGTGAGGCCTGTCTTTAAATGTTAGTTGTCAATGCGCAGCTGGGAGAATTTCTTTTTTACTTACTTCACATAGTCGAGGAGGGTTCTTACAGCTTGCCATAATAATGCCTGAGTAAATAGTGAAAGTGAACTCCATTATCAATTACATTTGTTCAGTTTGGTTATTTAATAATTAAGAGGGCAGTTGCTCGTTTTGTGCTGGGCCAGGCGGGGTTGGGTGCTTATTTCCTTCAATAAATGGAACCATCATTTAAAAATTTCATGTTGCGTTGACTGGGGTTATCTTTGTCAAATATTCAAATTAGTTTGACTAATGTACAAAAATGTAAGAAATTGAGATGGAAGCCAATACTTCTTCGCATTATGAAATATTCCCTGGAGGCTCCAAGCAGTAGGGCTCTTTGCTCTTATCTAGCTGGTGGCCACTGGACAGTAACAGTTACTCTGTTGTCTTAGGAATTGCAGGGGTCTACTCTCATAGTTTATGACCCTCTGCTTGACTCTGATGGCCTTAAAAGGATAATCTTTTGAATCTTCCATCTTTCGTACGCAGCGGAGCTTGTAGGTCAGAGACCGAACAGTCTAAATTTGTACAGTTAAGGTGGTAACTACCCATCATGTTCATGAAAAAGTCAAAATTTAAGAAAAAAAAAAGTTTTATCCTCACAGGCTACCATACTGAAAACACTTTCAAGTCAGCTCATTAGTAGTTTGATCGATAAGTCTATTTCTGCAGAAAAGGGTTTTTTTAAAATGGTTTATTTCATGCAAAAGGTTTGTTTACATCCTCATGATATATTCAAACAGTCATAAACATCCCTTAGAAACAGCAGAATTCTCACTAAAGATGACTTCCTTCTGGGGTCTTTGCATGGTCACGCTCAGAGTCAGAATGAGGCGATAAATCAGCGGTACTGGATTTGATGTCCAAAAGGAGTTTACATAGGAAAGGATGTGCTGGAGTTTGGGGTGTACAACTCAATAATCAACTATAATAGTGGACTAACAGCCTGCATTGATGTTCTAAAGCACAGAGGACTTGATCCTGGCTCATACTGTTTGGCAGGGTTTAACGAAATCGATGGTAATGGGCAATACCAGGCTGAGCGAAAAGTCTCTGAAAAGGAATCCTGGAGGAGAAAATATCTCAGATGGAAAAAGAAGAGAAGACAGGATAGGTGTCAAGAAAATGAAGGAACACTGTACGAGTGTGGGGCTTTTGAGGCCAAATTGTTGCATGTTGAAAGCTATTTGTGGGTAAGAAAGTGATGCACAAATTTCCAATGCGTTTTTCTCTAAAACTTGGTTTTATAAATTCAAACAGTAATGTTGCCAAAAGTATTTGTCCCAGTGACTTGAGCTTCGGACCGAAGCTAGAATTTATGGAGTTTTATGCAACATACCGAACTGAACTGTCAACGATAAATTCTGAGGTAGCTGTTGCCATGGATACTCCTCAAAACACTGAATGAGAAGGCCTAAATCTAAATAAAATTTGTAAAAATATTTCCTGTGGACTGAGATCTTAGATTTTGGTTGGTTGGTCAATATATCATGTGGCGATGAAGTATTTATTGATGAAAGTTTTTGTATACACAATGGCGGCCATCTTGAATTCTTGTTGCCTTGGTAACCAAAATGACCAAGATTGGAGCCAAATGTAATCTTTCACTTCCAACAACTGTCTCACAAATTGTAATGAAAAAATTCTCTAGTATATGAAAATTGGTCTCCTTGGGGTAGTTACCACCTTAAGCGGGGAAAGAACCCATCACCAGAGAATGCAAAAGTGATGATCAATGAAATTATTCGAATTCAGAGGTTTAGTCAAAACCTCCAAAACTAAACACTAGTTGCCCAACAATTGCAGCCCAAGGCTGCAGGAAGTACAGACATGATTGAGTTTGCTTACTTTCTTAAAGGAACTTGCCATTATTTTGTGGACATTAATAAAGCTTTTTATTAATTACATTATTCATTATATTAAAGAAATTTCCTTGGTATATTTATGCTGTTTAAAAATATACAAATGCACGCAGAGTGTTCATTATGGCAACAATTTCTGTGTTTGATATCACATGTGCCAGCTTGTTTACTATATACTGTGCCAGTGTATGTGACTTGATACCATATGCTATTCTACTTAGTGGTATATAATGTATTAGCCAGCATATGACAAAAACCATGTACAGGACTACACAATCACATAAACCCCATGTGGATCACCTGGGTCTTTGTAGAAAGTTAGGATTCATTGTGTTAATTTGTGGTATACATTACACTGCAAAGCTCTCACTGCAGGCAGTGAAATTTGAATTATGCCACTCGAGTATCTTTGCCAAATTGGTCATTTAAATATCTCACTCCGTGACCTCATGTAAAGGACAGAGGTGCCTTCTAAACCACATAGAAAATGCCCCTGAAATATACCGATGCTTCGATATTCATCTCTCCTTGTAGCCCTGGCAGAAAATACTAGTTATTCTGTGCGGCTGAATGATGCAGTGATCAATCTGTACGTGAATCATTAGACGTAGAGACATGGAACATGCAAAGGGATCAGGCCCACAGTGTATGCCGATTTACTTTAAGTTGACATTGTTGGGCTAACACACACCCTGTATTCTAGTTAGCTGTCAAAGGGAGGTCAATTACAAAACCAGCAATACACAAAAAGGAAGTGACTTGACAGTATTGCATTGACACTGCAGATACAATTGCATACACTCTGTTTTATTTGTTGAGATGTTTATCACCTTATTTTTACTGTAAGTTGAGGTGACAGCACAGGAGTGCCTACCCCTTTCACTCCTAGTGCCCATTGTGCCCTCTTACTAATTTAAAGACAAATATGGGCATATTACC
The DNA here is from genome assembly GCA_029721435.1 of Gymnothorax reevesii. Classification (NCBI taxonomy): domain Eukaryota; kingdom Metazoa; phylum Chordata; class Actinopteri; order Anguilliformes; family Muraenidae; genus Gymnothorax; species Gymnothorax reevesii. The sequence continues at coordinate 7,458,746 of CM056586.1, forward strand.
CCCATCACTGATGTTCACTCATTCATTATACTTAAAAATCTTCTGTATTATAGTTGCTTGTTGAAAAACTTGGGTTTCCTTTTCTCACTTTGAGCACAAGCCCTGTTCGATTACTTAAGTGCCCATCTGGTCGCCTATAACAGCGGTTTCCCTGCAATATGGTGCTGCTAGTCAAAATGTTTCCCACCAGTGCAAAAAGAACCGGCTGTAGGCTACTTTAAGGCAGTGATACTTTTAGAGTAAAATACGGGAAGTTACGCATTGAAGTCTGGTGTTACAAGGCACATCAGCAGTGCGAAAAGGGGGTGTTAAACATTTTCAGATGAGAGCAGGAAATGGCATGACAGAAGTTTAAAATAAGCAGCTTTGAGCATCTCATTGCTGTGTTGCAGAAAATCCTCTGGTAACCCAAAACAGCTGTCGGGCATGAGGTAAGCCTCAGTTGAAAATTACTTTAGAGCTGAACCCAATGAAAGTTGCAGATGGCTCTGACAAACGATATCCATATTTCTGTGAGTAAGGTTTGGTATTGCATTTGCATCTCCAATTTTCTTGCGCTAGAAGCACATTTCAGGTATTTTGTAATGCAGCCTTGCTATGTGCAATGCACTTTGTTTTTGTCTGAGTTATTAATGTAGTATAGACCATGTTTCAAGTCTGCTTTTAGCTTTTAGAATTGTGCTTTTCTTGCAGTGTGTTATCAGTAGTGGGCTCCTGTAGTTTGAAGAACATTTATCTGGCAGTTTGTGGGTTTGGTACATTTTTATGCAACCATGTGCGTCTCTTCTCGTGTGCCTCTTAAAATCTAATGTGTTATGAGAATCATTTCAGATCAGAAATATCCATCTTCATTGACTATGTTCACAACATTCATAAACATTATTCAATATTATGCTAGAGGAAAATTGTACTTGGATTTTTTTAAATAGCCATACTAACCCTCCTGTCCCCATCTGCAAAATGAGTGATGAACAACCTACTGATTATTCTTATGTTAAATGATTAACAACTGGAATCTGTTCCTCATAGTTGCGCAGCTGTATGTGCCTGACTATGCTGGTTTAAAATTTCCTAAACCCACAAAATAGTTCACAAAAGATATTTATTGATGGAGTACTACCATCAATTTGGTAATTATTGGACTGATTTTAGCTATGATATATGAGTCTAAATATTTTTCATAGAGGTGGAATGCACCTTTAAAGATCTGATGGCTTTTTTTTTCAGCAGAGAACCACATCCTTTCCGAATGCTAATGATCACAGGCTAATAATAATTGGGTGTGAAGATTTTAAAACGAAATGCCATTAACAAATAAAGTTGGGTCGTGATAAGGTGATCAGAGCTATGGAGAAAAAAAATAATGTGGAATAAGTGGGAAAAGTGAATTGAGCTGACAAGGATTCATGACCTGCAAAGTAGGCCATTTACACCAGAGAAAAGGGGCTCGGGCAAATTACTGTTAATTAGGCACTAATGGCTATTTTCTGTGTCACAGTTTTGGGGCGAGCACTCTCCTGTGGTTACTGTGCATGAGTGTCAGGTAATAATGCACACTGCTCAATCTGACTGGGTCACAACAAAATGGCTGCTACTGGCCTGCTAAATGTAGCTATGCTCAAGGTACTGAAAGCCAGTTGTGATGCTGTGACACATGCTAAAGCCATTAAGAAAGAAGTGAATATTTTTGTTTTGAAAGCATCTATCGGACAAAGGGTATGTGAACCAACTTGAACTTCAATGCTGCAACCTGAGCAGTGCATTTATACGCCAAGGAAGTGAAATCCAATCCAAATCAAAACACTCAATCAGTAAAAACTGCTGTCATGTTTTGAATGCATATTATGAAGATATAGCATACGCGGAAAGCATAAAGGCTCTATTATTAACCCAATAATACCCAGACAAACATCATTATAGGATAAATATGACCCTGTGATATTTTTGAAGTGTTGAAGGGTAGTATTCAGATCCACCGTCATTTAATTTGGTAAAGTGACCTTGACAGGTGAACAGAACTTCTTCTAATTCCAGGAGTATCATATCTGATACAGCCAAAAATCAGCTTCCCTCCAGAACTCAACACTCAAAATTTCAAATTATTTATATGGTCTCTACTATCTATAGCTATCCCTTAACATTTATAAGAGTACGTTTTTGTGGAATATTTACCTTGGAATGCCAAACTTCACTGCCAAAGTCCAAGGAAATTCATGAATTCCCATTCACATGGGAGCTATTACCTTGAAGTGAGTGACTAGGGGAGAGGCTACTCCTGTAATCTCACTTTTTCCCTCTAGGTGGCAGCACTGTGTATCAGATATGATACAGTGAGCAGTAGTGGTTGTGTTGCATCTTACCAGGTGGGCATGGTCCTTCAGATTCGGTGTATCATATACAAGGGGGCATTATAGGGTTAATGGTCAGCACTGAAGAGATTGACCGCAAATAAATATTCAATGTAATGTACATGGATTGTTTGCATGGAATTATTTCAGAACTGTATCTTGAAATTAGATATTCTAAATTTGAATTCCTTAACATGACTTTGCAATGGTAACGAGGTGTGATTAGGTTCCTGCCTTGTAATTTTCGTAAAATAGGGGCAGCATAATAAGTTTCTCAAGGGGAATTAGGGGATAGAATTGGACACAACACTGTCGCTTCTAATTTCGCTATGAACCTTGTTTTAAAGGTAAGGCAAGGCGCATTATAAGCTGCCTAAAACAACACACGTTTCGAAAACACAATTTGAAGACCTGTTTCAATGATGGCAAGTGAAGCCAGTTTCCTAGCGATAATGCGGAAGCGAGTTGTCTTTCGCAGAGACGATTTTCTCTGACCAATCAGTGGGCTGCTGTGTTGTCACTAGGGGTGTCAACGTTTACAATTTTTTCTACACGTGTACACGGCACTTCTAACCGACGTGTACCCGGTTACACTTTGGGGATTTATGAGCTTTTTCTGTCGCAGTTGCGCTATATAACCACAGAAAGTAAAATGAGTTGAAAATAAAATCCTCTATCATTTTGACAGATAAGAAAACGTACAAGTGAAAGCTGAAAAAGGGTTAACCTTCTTTTTTAATCACTGTTTTAACTGTTGCTCACTTTTGTACTTTTTTTTTTTAAACTTAAAGTGCAAACTGCATCCCTCTCTCGCAACGGGAGCTGCGTCTGAATTTTAATATACGTCTCATAGTAAAAGTAATCTGGATTTGGCGAGAGAAAGCAACTCAAAAAGAGGCCAAAGTAAGCTGAATTGAGAGGAAAAAACTTCACCTTTATATCCACAGGGTTAAAAAAGTAGAGGGGGACTCACACAATTATTCACTGAAATTGGCGAAAAAAATATGTTTTCTTTCTCCTCTTTAGACGTGAGGATGTGTGATCAGGTCGTGAAAAGCCGACAGAACACCAACCAACAATATAACGTACAACAACACGCAACAATACAGGCTAAAATAACAAGCCATTTACAGTTTTTGTTTTCAACTGCACGACATTTGCACATGGAGAAGATGATGAGCGCAGCGCTCTTCTCAAGTCCTCCGCAGCCTATTCTTGAAGTGGTGCGACACAGGCTGTGGCTGCGGGGTTTTTTTTTTTTTTTTTTTAATATCAAGGCAACATTGCCCCCCATGCATCTGTATGCACTAGTGGGAACATTTAAGTGTATAGTTAGTTAATGTTATTATCTGAAGCTTTCAGGCAACATTATCAACCCTAAAAATAGGCTTCTGTATGTATTGGTGAGAAATGAACGAGGAGGAGGAAGAGGAGGAAAAAATGACGTGTACACGGTTATTGATTTTTCTAAACGGTTATGATTTGTTATCCGTGTAGCCGTTTACACGTGTAGATGTTGACACCCCTAGTTGTTACGTCACACTTAAGCACCTGTTAGCCAAGCGGGTGCTTTATTTTGGAACCACGAGCTGGGACCAGAATTTTCCTAATGGAAAAACAAAAAGGCAAGTAGAGTAGAGTAGAGCTGGTACTGCGTAATGAAAAAGCGCCAAAAGGTTCTATTGGTGTTTTTAATGTCAATTTCAGACTTTTTGCATACACTCCCTGATGGTGATGATTCTAAATCTTTTACCTTTAGTTACTGCACAAGGTGCCTGGACAATGTCAGAACACATCTTGGAAGACATTTTTATTAAACGCTCCCAGCAGAAGAAGAAAACTTCTCCCCTGAACTATAAGGAGAGGCTGTTCATACTAACAGAAAGGAGAATATCCTACTATGACTACGATCCTGAGAAAGGGGTATGTATTTACCTAAATCGCATTGTTTTTGTTTTGATTTTTCTTGAAAAGGCAATGTATTGCATACCAAAACCCTGCCAATACAGTATGCGCATATATTTGGCAGGTTGTCATGGGAAATGTAGGCAAACATCTCTAAATGTTTTGGAAATCTCTCAATAAATATCTTTGCGTCCATTTTGGTGCCACATTTTATGGTTGCTCACATGCTGCAATTATGGGTGCATGTTGACAAATTTAGGTTTAGCGGTTTTATTGTCATCTGTTCAGAAAAAGAAGAGTTTAAAGGGGACAGTAGATATCGAGAAGATCAAGTGCGTGGAGAAAGTTGTGCCGGAAACGAATGCCCCCGTGGAGCGACAGTACCCATTCCAGGTGAGTGGCAGAGCTCTGATGAAGGCCAGATGATAGTGACTCAGATGTGTATCAGGTGCTTTTGGTCAACCATAGAGTCAGGTCGTAGTATATTGTTTATATGTGCCCTCTCAGGAACAAAGGCTGTTAAAAGGAACTTGATCATTGTATTGAGAAACCATGTGTTTTTCAGGGGTTTTTGTCAAGCAAAATGGTTCAATCTGGGAGCGAATACACTTTTTACACGATAAAGTATTAAAAAGGGTTCCTCTTTTAAGGAGAGGGAGGCCCCTTCTTTCTCAGGGTGTATTTTTTTTTCATTAATTGACCTATATTGACTGTGGGACCCATCAGGTATGGTGGATAACTTAATCTCCCACACTGTCTTCCTTGACTCTTTTGACTTCCGTTGCCAGTGGTAAAGACAAAACCACAACGTGGGGGAGTCTCTTGTGTGGTGACGGGCCACATTATCAAGGCTGTTCTTTAAGCCATAACATTCACTTTCTGTTCTCTGTGTCCGTAGTATTATCTTCCTCTAAACAGCAATGTCTGTCCAATATCTTTTTAAAAAGAAAAGACATGTATCAGATAGACTCAACCCTGGCTAGGGCCTTGTCCAAACTTGACTGAGAAAGCAACTAAGTACTTATTTATTTTTTTTAAGTACTTATTATTTATTTTTTTGTTAATTATGATTAGCCTAACAGCTTTAAAAAATGACTGTAGAATTCTCTCTCCCAAGCACTGTGCTGTTGTTGTGAGCTGTTAAGGGTGAGGAAAAATCTGTCTCTGCTTGCAGAGCAGTAGTGGTGAAAATGTGCAACCAAAAACCCAAATGTGCTACTTTAAAAGGATTTTATCGAAACCTGGCAGCCGCCATCACCAACCAACCATGAGTGATGCGCCCTAAATGGAGAAGTAAAAGTACAGTAGTGTGCAGTGGTGATTTATACGCCACCACTTTCGTCTAAAAGGGGTCCTAATGTAATACTTCTCTATAACTTTTTGGTAAAGCTGTATTAAAAAATACTATTGTAGGCAATGAGAACAAGAATATCATTCCTATAGGTACACTGAGGTAATAAACAAAAACACTGAAAACATCGATTTTTTTAATAACAATTGAAAGGTGTTGCAATTTTTTTTCTTTTTTTTTGACTCTGGCATAGCCTAAATGCATGTTTTAAGGTTCATTCCATGATTAATGATGCAAAAAAAAATTGCTCAAACTGTTTTGAGGCAAGATTTTTCCGTTAAATTACCTCTGATGGTCAGTTGTTCCAGTATGAGAGGTGACATGAACTTTGAGATGTGTAACAGTGTTAACCTGGATGGCACGATGGAAGGAGCTCTGAGATTGTTCATAGCCACATTATCGCCATATACTATGATGCTGAAGACGTTAAACGCTGGCATGGCATAGTAAGAAAAACCATCAAGCGTTTTGAAGAGAACGGTTTGCTGAAAACTAGTCACAATAGAGGCGCAAAACGGAAGTTAAGTGCCTCTGATATTCATTATCTGTGTATGACAAGTGAAAAAAATCGGTGGTTGACAGCACAATAACTCCATGATGATATTAAAAGCACCAGAAGTGAAGAGATGAAAGTATCACAACCTACTTTTTGCAGACGCCTGTGTGAAAATCGTCTGATTGGTCATGTTGCTGACGAGAGCTGGCAACATCAATAAAAGACTTGAGTATGCCAAGAAATTCAATGATTGGACACCAATGGACTGCGAACAAGTCATTTGGCCCAATGAATCAAAATTAGACATTTTCTCACTCTGATGCAAAACTTGTGTGTGCTGTAGAGTTGGAGAACGTTTCAAAAATGACTGTTAAACCCCCTCAGTAAAACATTGTGGTGATTATATTATGGTTTGGGGTTCAGTCTACTTGAAAGGAGCCTGTAATCTTATAAAATTAGATGGAATCATGGATCAGAAGAAGTTTCACAGCATCCTCGTGAGGCACATATTGCCACCTGGAAAGAGACTGAGACTGAGGGATTTTATTTTTGAGAGATAATGACCCTAAACACACTTCTAAATTGTGCAAGAATAATCTCAGTTGGAAAGAATCATCTGGTGACATAAAAGGTATGGCTTGGCCTGCTCAAAGTCCAGATTTGATTGAACTAATCTTTTGCAACATCAAATTAATTTCTTTGGAATGAATAATAGACAATGTGCCAGTAGACATGTGCCCCCAGCCTTGCATCTGACTAGGGACACAAGTTTTCTGATTATCCTGTTACTGATGGGATTAACTCTTGGTAACCCAGATGTAAAAAACAAAATTGCATAGGCGGTAGAGAAGCACTTCGTTAGCCTACAATTAAATTGATCAGTCTCACGTCCACAATCTTGGATCTGACAATCAATAAAATTTACTGCACTCCAGACAAGTCTGCTTCAAAGATGACAATCCACATATATTTCTGATCAACTCTCATGAAATTCCCAAGAAATGTTGGCCCATCTACAAACTGACTCTCCATACTCATCTTCGCTGGTCTCAGCATGATCATCACTCACAGCGTAGTGCTCATATTGGTACGGTCTACTTCCTAATAGTTTTGGAGAGACAGCAGTAGCATTTTGCCCACTTTACTGTCCTGCTGCCGCAGGCCTCTAGCTACCAGCGCAGTTACTGTCCTGCTCCACTAGGGGACCGTCCCAGGTCAGTGGTCTGCCAGTGCAGTAACTGGCCTGCCAGTGCATTAATTGTCCTGCTCCACTAGGGCAATGGCCTGGGCCACTGGACTGGTGTCCCGAGTGGAATTTTGCTGTCCTTACTGACCCTGCACCACAAGGAGACTGGCTCAAGAAAGCGGTAGCCTAGAATCTCGGATCCATTGACATAGACTGTACAGCCCAATGCCTGCCTTACAGGGCTGCCCAGCGTGAACTCCACTGCCTCAGCAGAATTGTGGGCCGCGTCACCCATCTTGCTTTACATAGTAAGAGTGTCATGTTTGGTCTGTATGATTAAATACTAACGCAAAATAAATAATTCTGAATCTAATTGTTCAAAATGCTTCACACGGATCAAATTAGCTCGTAAACAAGCAATATGACAATACTGTAACTCATTGCATGTACTTTGCGAATATAGGCACATCTATGAGCTAGCTAGTGATTTTTAACAAAAACCAGATGCATATAAAGTAACGATAACTGATATTGTGTTAGCTTATGAACTACTATCATAATATTCTGAAAAGATTATTACCTCTGCCAACAAAGTTGGGGCGAAGGTTATGTTTTCGCCCGTTTGTTTGTTTGCCTGTCTGTCTGACTGTTTGCGAACAACATAACTCAAAAAGTAATGCATGGATTTGTCTGAAATGTTGTGGGTGCATTGCTATTACATCAAGGATGGACCCTATTGATTTTCACCACAATCGGTGAAACAATATGGTCGCCACGGCAGCCATCTTGAAATTGTATGACACGCGATCACTGAACTTTGCTCCCACTCACGAAGATTTGGATTGTGCTGCCTTGGCGGAGGTTTGCACTCAATGAGTGCCTCTAGTTTTATTTATTTATTTATTTATTCAATTCATTTTATTTCTTTTTTTTTTTTTTTTGCTGTGTGGTGAACGTTGGGAAAACAAAAACTCGACAGGTTTTGATTAGGCCAGTTAAATTAATGAACATTTGTGAACTACATAACTCAAAAACTATAGCATGGATTTGTCTGAAATTTGGTGGATTGCTACTACATCAAGGATGGATCCTATTGATTTTGACTGCGATCACTGATGCCATATGGCCGCTACGGCAGCCATCTTGAAATCCTATCTCACGCGATAGCTCAACTTTGCTCCCACTCATGCACGTTTGGATTGTGCTGCCTTGGCGGAGGTTTGCACTCTACGAGTGCCAATCTAGTGATTATTTTGTTTTAATCACAACTCGATGAAAGCCAAATTCATTTGAAAATGTTACCGTTTCCAAAAAAAAAAAAACCATGAAGGCTAAAGCCTCTGTTGTCGACATTTTGTTTGGTTTGCTTCCCTCTCACAACAAGATCTGCGGACTCAAGTTAGGATTTGTGTTCAGAGAGCTGGGAAATTTCCGGGGCTAGCTAACTATGTATGCACATACTGATGTGGGTGGCAACCTGGGAGGGAAGTGAACCACATAAGATGTCAGCAACAGAGGCTAACCAACACCAACATGTTGAAAATATTCAAACGGTGGAATTTCTCCAGGTTTCTTCAGTGTTAAAGTTTTCCCGAACACAGGTTTTGTGGGAGTCTCAGGCAACTCAGGGTGGGGGGGTGGGGGGGGGGGGGGGGGGGAATCTCTTCTGGGACACATCAGGCTCCCTAAAGTCCCGGGGGGTTTCCATACAATGACAAGGTGTGAGAAAAATCAAAGGGAATGGGAGGAAGGTTCGCTGGATGAGACAGACCAGGATGTTGAATGAAGCGGTTTAAATAGCCTGGCTGCTTAGAGCATTATTGAGTACAGTGGCATTTTAGGCATGGTGTGGTTGATTAACATGTATTTAGTTAACTCCATTTATCAGGCAATCCTGGCTAAATACTGCAGCAGTCTAGTAACATTGATGGTATAGTCAAATGTAAACTTACAATATCTCACGAGCATAACGCCTTCTGTATATGCTTATATTGTAATTTCAGTAATCAAGTAACCACTGTGAAGTGTCTAACATAAACTGAGTACAGAATATAAGGATTTAGCAAACTAGCTCTCTTTGTTCAGTTCTGCTGGTGATGGTTGATCTCTTGTGTTAAACTAGCCAAGTGCTTTTGTTTCTAAAACATTCTCTTTAATTTGGGAAAGGAGAACAATGCACCCTCCTCACTATCAAGGAATAAAATGTCACTCTTACAAGTCCTCCAGGCACACCTTTTGAGCAGTTCTGACTTGATATAATGTCATCCAAAATAGTGAAATCTCAGTGGAAAGCTGATCTTTTTCACAGAGGTTCTGGGGGCCATCAAAGAATGCCAAGAAGTGATTGGACCATCAGTGGCAAGGCGCAGCAAATCGACTATTAGGTTTTTCTGTGAATTTTTTTTTTTTTTTTTTTTTGGGACAAGTAGTGTTTCTTCATTGTGAAGACATACATTTCCTGCTTTTCATTTGGCAGAATCATTTTTTTATTTAAAAATATTTATCATCTTTCAATTTTGCATGCCACAATTCTCTTTCAATAAGAAAGAACAGTCAAGTGGCAACTGAAATTAAGCTCAGGAATGAAAAGGCTTCCTTCTTGGCTAACTCTGCCTTCCTTTTCAGAAGCTGTTTTAATCTTTGAAACTTGGGCATAAAATGTGTACCTCTATCTCTCTCTGACTTCTAAAAGATCATCTACGATGAAGGTCCGCTGTATGTCTTTGCAAAGACAGAAGAAGTTCGCAGAGAGTGGCTACATAAACTGAGGCAAGGTCAGCACCTTTCATTTGCAATTCTATGGCATAAGGTACAACCACACAGCTTAAATTATTTCCCTTGGTCCAGCTGATGTCCTTCACCTGTAGATGTGTTCAGAGCAGTGGCTTCTGGTGTGGCTTAGAGCATCCCTTTCTACTAATGTTTGGTCTAGACATCTTTTAAAAATGTTTTTTAAATTATGTGATCTCCAAAAACACTCAACACCATAAGGTGTTGTCAAATCACCTCACCTCCATGAGGTAAGACATGAAATAATATGTCCTTTCAACCCAAAATTACATTTTAATCAACTTCATTCAATTGTAGATACTTGCTGTACATTTTTGTTTTCTTTATCATAATTTAGACTACCATAAAGTGCACCTAAGATTGCCTGCATTGCAGGGTGTGCTAAAAGCAGAAGTGGAATTAACGAAGAAGTTTATCTTTTTTTTTTCTTTTTTTTTTGTAAAGCGAATAAAACATTTTTCTGAATTGAATTTACTATTTAATGACCGCAACATTGCATTAAGAAGGCATTTGTATTTTAAACTCCCAATGGATTTTTCTAATAATTTGAAAATTTAGCTAATTAAGATTAAATTAAAAACCAGTCAAGGCTATTTATAAGTTAAAATGGATTTTTTTGCGCCTTCTCTTATTTCAGCCAACCAGCCCTCACTGCTTTTGAGTCATTTTTTTGTTAAATGCATGAATAATTGTTGAGTAATTACGAACATGGTGATTTTTTTTTTTTTCAGTTAAACTATCTTTATATGCATCTCTCTGTACATATAGTATGTCTGCCCCTGCGTCATACTGTACATTATCAAGTACAGAAGATGGAGGATACAAGTATATCCAGTTCATTATAGCCATTATATTGTTTTCATACTCAAAATTTCAGATTTTAAAATAAAATGTTAACAGTTTATATGTTTTAGGTTTTTTGTGGCCGACTTGTACATATTGTGTGTAGACAAGGTGCAATAGCATGGGCTCAGTGCTGTGAAGAAGTATTTAACCCCTTTCCTGAATGTGAATGTGACACAATCAATTGTCTCAGATTGTCTAATAAAACATGATATAATATGACATATCATAACATGAGTGCCAAGAAGGAGGCCATTCAGCCCAGCAAGGCACACCATTTTCCTATTTCTAAAGTGTACCAAACATTTAGGATACATAAGAACTACTTTTTATGCCCCCGCCCTCCAAAGTGGAAAGGGGGCATTATGTCGACACCATGTCCGTCCGTTGCCCGTTAACTTTTCCTTTCCGTGGGATAGAATCCCTCGTCGGATTGATGCCATTTCTTAATGGCGTATTGGGAGTGGCTAGAGGATAGTTCCTTTCGAAAACCAGCGTTGTGCGATATCTAATATGGCCGCCACAGCAGCCATCTCGAAATACCCTTGATCAACATACAGGCGGGGGCATATGCCACGCTCTGCGTTGCTCTTGTTCATCAATGGTTACTCTCAGGTCTTGTTTAAGGCAAAGATAACACTGTTTACAGCTCTCACCCAAATAATTTTTTTTGCGGATATGTGATTTACAAACTTCAAACCTCTGAAATACAACTAATTAGCACATGAATGCTGCAATTCTATGTATTTTAGCCAATCAAAAAATGCTTTGTTTGGCCATATCCTAAATGTTATGACGCACTTAGACACCAGAAAATTAGCTGATCTATTTAAAGTGTATACAAATTAGTCTTGATTATCAATCGTGCTGCAGCTAAATTTTATGCTGAATGATCAAGGTTAAAAATGACCGATCATTATCAGAAAATGAGCGAAGAAATCATTCATAATGCTGCTGTGTGCGGCAGTTGATTGCGCCAACAAAAAAACGGGAATTATGGGCCTACCTGTGGGCTTAAGCTTGCACTGATTTCTCTCGGCAAAGCCTGACTTGCTACGGCAGTGGTTACACAACATTGGATTCAACGAAGAGTCACTGGTTATGTTTTGCACACTTTTTATCCCGTTGTTTCAGGGAGCATGTTTGTGCAAAGCATGAAATTGAATCGCGCATTTAATATTGGAAGATTTTGAGAGATGATGCTGTGTTGATGGTAGTCAGTCATCGGCAGACCCCCAAACCCAAGTGCCTGTCAACTTTGGCAAGAATGGGGAAAGATGGCATTTAGCTGCAGATAGAACAGGTCGGCTGTCCAAAATATTATGTCAGCTCATAATTTGTCATTGTAGTAATATTTATTTACAAATAACTAATCAGATGAACTCCTGCTTAGAGATGCTGTGCTTATTTCATTTGTAATCTCCTTGCGCAAGCTACCCCGATTCCACCAAACATGACACAACACCAACGACGCATAAATCTGATCTTCTCAAGCTGATTTAAACGTTAACATTTTTTTCAAAAATATAGTTGAATAGTAGGGGCAATATACTTTTACAAATTGGGTAAGAGTTGAAAAAAGCATTTTCTTTGCCTTTAAAGTAGAACACATTTCAATTTTGAATAATTTTTTGTGATAAAGTAATTTTGAACAATCCAATTTTTGATAAAGTAATTTTGTACGTAAAACGTTTTTTCTTCCTTCATCCCTCATGAAAAACATTTGCAGGGGTTATTTCCCCTGCAAATGGGCTGAAGTCCATATTAATTGAAAATCAGATAACAATACAAATCCATTCTTTCATTGATGAGCAGTAAGCTACATAAGCTAATTTTGGCTAAGAAGCATTCAAGCAAAGTATAAAATGAGCAGTGAATTGGAAATACCCCAAGAAACTACTTCTAGCGGTGACCAAGTCCAGGCTAAAACGTCTACAAGTAGGGAAGAGCTGGTACGAAAGTAACATTTCTCACATAGACATCATTTTAAAAGATGTTACGGACTGAAAATTTTTTTTGGAGCGATTAACTACTTTTGCGTGTGTTCTGTTAATATCAGGTGCTAAATCATCCCTATATATTGACTTCGGCATAGTTTGACGTTGAACGGAAGTTGCGCATTGCTACTTTCGACCCCTTCGGTCGGGATGAAAGTAGCACACGGGCGGGAAAAAAGATCAAATTAACTGGAATCTTTTAAATTACTGTTGTTAAAAGAGAACCAAAAACAATCAGGCATTTGGTTTAACATTTTAATTTGCTTCAAATGTTTCAAAAGTAAACGTGAACATGTTTAACATGCAATTGGTCCATTTATAAAAATTATGAAATTACTTTACTCACTATCACAGTTGTGACTGATATAATGAGCTGCACCCTCAGTGCCTGCCTCATGTGACCACAGCAGACCAAAGATGCACCACACCCACACTTCTCCAGGCAAAGATGAGGCAAATGTCTCACCACAAACAAGACATTCCTCGTCATTGCCCTGAGAAACTGTGGTGTCCAGTCAACAACATTTTCGTTGGGCATTTTGAAGAGGACTGTTTTTTCTGGCACCTCTGCCTACTCTTTTCCTCCAAAGCAGCTTTTACTGGGGTGTCGGTCAGTATTGCTGTTGACCTGCAACATTCAATGAGATGATAGTCAGAATCAGCTTGTTTTTATACAAGCAAGAAAATCAAGACAAGTGACGACACTCTGCTCACCTCTCTCTGCCTCTTCTTTTATTTTCTTTCCTCGAGCCTGGATATGTGCGAACCTTTTCTGGGTTGAACCTCTGTAGGATTGTGCCAATAGATGTTCCTGCAACCACAAGCATACCTGGATATACAATATTTCCAAAAAAAAGCTTGGCAAGGCTCAACATGCACATTTAAAGACACACCGAGGCGCAAACTCTCACCATCTACAGGAATGGCAGATTCATGTGGATGCAGCACAAATGGGCTCTGGCTAGGTTGGTGGTGTCTTAAGGGAGCAGGCGCCGATGATGGAGCGGACATTGGTGATGAAGAGGGTGCTGGTGATGAAGTGGACATTGATGATGAAGAGGACGCTGGTGATGGAGCTGGCACTGGTGATGGAGCGGACATTGGTGATGGAGCTTGTGATGGAGCTGGCACTGGTGATGGAGCTTGTGATGGAGCTGGCACTGGTGATGAAGAGGGCGCTGGTGATGAAGAGGGCGCTGGTGATGAAGAGGGCGCTGGTGATGAAGAGGGTGCTGGTGATGGAGCTGGCACTGGTGATGGAGCTTGTGATGGAGCTGGCACTGGTGATGAAGAGGGCGCTGGTGATGGAGCTGGTGCTGGTGCAGGACAGTCGGTCACAAAAGCTGGAGCAAAGTCTGTCTCACTGAAAATATCTGGATTAAAGGGCCAGACACTGGTACAATCGAACCCAGACGAAATACTGCTTGCTGTCACAGCTTGAGGCAGAGCTTTAGCCACAAGACTTGGGATGTTGTAGATGGTCAAAGTTCTTCCAGGGTTCATTCGCATCCAATTGTCTGCTGCACTGTTAATGTAGTCCTTCAGAGGGCCAAAAGCGCTTTGGTCGAGCGGCTGAAGACGGTGGGAGCAGTGGGGTGGAAAAGACAGGAGGACAATGCCCTGTGACTTGCAAAAGTCAGTAGCTGCCACAGAGAGGTGTGATGCATGATTGTCTAAGAGTAGCAGCAGCTTTGACTCCGGGGTCACGCGGGTGTGTGTTGCAAAATGCTGTGAAAATGCCAAGAAATCTGTCTCCTGCATCTACCCCGATCCATTGGCAGAACCAGTGCAGCCAGGGGGACCATCCCGGATGAAGTGGTCATGGAACTTCTTCCTTAGGAAGATAAAGTGTAAGGGGGAACAAAGTTGCCCTGCCATGACCGCATGATCTTTCCTAATGGAAACCTTGTTTGCTATTTCTTCGGATGTTGTTAGGCCTATAAGAAAAAAGGCAACCTGAGGAATGCAAAATGCAATTTTTAAATGATTTTTGGAATGATTATCCAGTCATTGGAAGCAGTTGGTTGCAGTTGTTAAGTTTAAGGGAGCAATTTTCTTTTTCTTTTTTTTATATTGTGATATAGGTGTTGAATGAATTTTTTTCCTTCACTAAATTAAATGAACATTTAAAAACGCGATTTCACATTTCCTCATGGTTTTCCCTGTCGTATTTCACATTTTGTACGAAGACATGAAACTATATAACGCAACAAATTCCACAATAGACATAGTCAGGAAGGGGTCAAATACTTTTTCACGCCTCTCTGTCTATATTGCTATGATTCCTCACAGAGCTGATGGTAAAAATGTGTATGCATTGGTAACTAGATTAACAAGTTGATTGTTGACGTTAATGCATGCAATGCACTGATGTTTATGTCTGGCTCAAGTGGTCCGGTCGAACAAGGACCTGGTACAGAAGTTCCATCCACGCTTCTGGGTGGATGGGCTCTGGCTTTGCTGCCAACAAGAGGTCAAGCAGGCCCTGGGTTGCCAAGTGCTGGATACACAAAATGGGGGTGAGTCCAGGCAGGGTTTATTATTCATATCATTCTTTGACTAAAGCCGCATCACAGGTGGTGTCATTGATGTGTTATGCAACAAACTGGAGCAAACAGAATAGAACTTCTGGTTTTACACATATACTATAGTTTAAGCTTTGACACAGGTTAAATTTTGACTGGAGATTCTCAATACAAAAACTGGCACCCAATCTAGCATCTAGTTTCTGTGAAACTTGCATCCATTCTTTAATATTTATTGCTCGAGGAGTCTATTTTGGTGATGGCTGACGCTATGTGTTCTCTCAATTTCAAAGCATTTAACAGTAGAGAGTCCAGAAGAACAACCAGAAAACCACTTCCTCCTACTCCAGAAGAGGTCAGTTTTTCAATTTAATAATTTTTCAATTTAATGAACATTTCATGGAAAAGTTAAGGAATACTGAATCTTGCTTGCAGGAGAAGACTTCCAGACCACTCCCACCACAACCACCACCCCGACTGCCTGAAGCAGCCCCAGGAATGACAGTTGTGGCAGAATATGACTACACACCCATGACAGACCTGGATCTAGAGCTACGGAAGGGTGAAGAGTACACTATCCTTGAAAAGGTTGACCCAAACTGGTGGAAAGCTAGGGACAAAAATAGGTGAGGGCACGCAAGGCCGCCTTGTTGTTGAAACAGGGAGGTAGCAAACTGAGAGCAAGCAAGCCCTCCATGAATGAGAATGAGTTAGAAGTTCTCCACTGCACTGCGGGATTGTTTACATGGTGCAAGATCTCACTGCACATGATTTATGGAGTCACATCATTCTATAGTGCAGTGATGCCACTGTGGAATGATGTCACTGCATAGATCACGAACAGTCATAAACTGTACACCTATGACAATTCAATGATGTTTCTGGTTTGAAAAATAAATGTTGTAAGTTACTAGTCAATCTTAAATTTAAGATATGATTTACAATCTTTATCATACCTACATATCTTTTCTCTTTTTTTTTTTTCTAGTAAGGAAAAGGTCAGCTGGTTTTATGAATGAGCTTTGTTGACTGGCAGATTCATTTTGCTGTTGCCGGCTATGGCTCCATTTCAGCCATACTGCTGTGACACCTTTCTCCCAGCATGCACTAAAGAGTGCCACACCTATGCATGTCCTGAATATAGTATTTTAGATTTTTTTTTCTCAATTATAAAGGAAAAACATCATGCATCGTTTGCCTTTAGTTTGGAGGGCTGCTTGTGTTCTTATTCTGTCTCTGTTACAAATCATTGTTCTCTGTTGAAAAAGCAAAAAAAATCCTGGATTGGCTCTGACAAGTCAGTCAGTAATTACCACACATTACTGGGATTCTCAAAATTTTCGGACAGCATAAAAATGACATACATCTGAAGTGAGCGGATAATGTTCCCTTCTGACTATTAGACCAGCATACAGATGTGCTGTGTACCTTCCATGTCTATTTGCATATGGTTAGGGAATTTCTGGAGTTGTGGGCATGAGACAGAGCTCCTGTTGTGCCCGTTATTTACCTATCTCTTACAAAATACTTCCGCATCACATAGAAAAAATCCTGCTGTCACATCTCATGGTTTACTTCTATTTCAGGTTAATGCTTAATTGAAGAGTAATGTGCTGCAGAGTCATATTAAAGCATAACCCTTACAGAATAGTCTTCGTGCAGTTTTGCTTGTGAATTTTACATTTTTGTTTTATTTTATCTTTCTTTTCCTGCAGCAAGGAAGGCTACATTCCCAGCAATTATGTCATTATGGCTGGAACCGGTCTCGAAAAGTTTGAGTGAGTGAGAATCTTCGCTGAGTATAAGACAGATACTGTCTAAAGCAGCAGTGAATGGGCAAGAATCTATATTTCTACCAAAAAATCACTGAGCGATTGATAAGATACTAAGATACATCACATTAACCCCATGATTCCTGCATTAGAATGACAAATTACTCAGGGCAGTCCATGGATATCTTGTCAGTGGCACAATTTTTGCTTTCTGCCTCTGTCGCCAAGCACAGTGAATTTGCAAGTACTTTCACCCATCTTTTGTGAACTGTCTTGGAATAGTAACTTTTTATGAAATGTCAATGTCCAAACACTGAAGGAATGCAGTTCAGCTCTGGCACATTTTGGGTTAAGGTTTCCTGTCGTTGATTTGAACAGTACCAACAGTATGTTCTTATCTTATCAAGCAAATACTGGCTGCAAAACGGATGAGCTTATGGGTGGAGGTTAAAAACGCCCATGGGGATCACTACAGTTACTTCCTTAAATTAATGTGCCTCTGTCCCTGCCTGCTGTGATCACAGCAAGTATGTTCCTCTGTGTCCTCTTGTAGCTGGTACTGCAAGAACATGAGCCGCAGCCAGGCCGAGAACCTACTGAAAACAGAAGTGAGTTGCGAGCATTAACGTGTCTGTGCAAAGAAAAAGGATAAATTCAGCCCCTAGTTTTCTGTCCTCGACATCTGACACCCCTAACCCCCCTCTCACCCCACACACAAACCACAAATAGGAAGGCAAAAGCAGGTTTTACAGTGCTGTAAGCTGGGTAAAGAAGGGTTTATGCAAGGAATCCTCCCTCTTACCATGGAAAATGTCTTATCAAGCTAAATGCAATGCAGGCTAGTTGTGTTGTTGTTTTTTAATCTTTTTCATACTATTTTTTTGGTTTTTTGAACATTTTGGAGAGGTATCTAGTGATTTACAGGGTCCTCGGGCATTGACAGTTTGCATACTTCTGGTGTAAAGCATGGATAAATTCAGTCTATGAGTCCAACCTGTCGTGCTAAGAAGCATGCAATTCAACTGCATATCCACTGGAATCTAGAGGCCTCTCACCACTCTCATGCAAAACCAGACTTGGGTTTGCATGATTCATTTCGGGTTTATTTGTTTTTTTCTTGTGAAAACCTGCTACGCTAGCAGGAGTTTTATAGCTTGAGTTATGAGAACGATGAGACAAGAGTCAGTCAGTGTGCATGTAAATCAAATTCTTGTTTACATTAAAGACAACAGATTTGCATACCAGGATAAATTTAACAGATCATACTGTTGTTTAAATGTTTGGCCTATGTTTGGCCTATGTATCTGACTTGCAGCTTTATCTTTTTCTTCAACTGTCCCACAAATAATGTAGTATTGCTTTATTCTTCAAAATAAGCTAGCATTGTTCATGAAATACCAGATATCAACTTATATTCTTGGATTGATGTTTCCTGTCAACTACACCAAGGAATGTTGAATAAGTCAAAATCGAATACAAATTTTATATACCGTTTATTATGTTGAAAACAACAGACTTGGGCTTCTTTCTTTTATTTTACAGAACAAAGACGGAGGATTTTTGGTGCGTGACTCAAGCAAAGCTGGAAAATACACAGTTTCCTTGTTCACCAAAGGTGTAGGGTAAGTTCTGAGCTTCTTTGATGAGTACATACAAAATGTGGCCAAGCTACACTAAACAGAACCAAAAATAATACCCAATGAAGACAGAGGATGTGGCCTTCAGAAGATTCAAGACCAAAATGAATTTTTCTCACTTTGACAGAGGTGGTGTCTCTGTCAGGTTTAAGAATAGTTCGAGCTACCGTCCCCATAACCCTGCATTTTGTTTTTCTCCTAGGGATGCTTCAGGCTGCTGCCGGCACTATAACATCTGCACCAATGCACAGGGGCAGTTCTACCTAGCTGAGAAGCACAGCTTTGCCAACATCCCTGACCTTATCAATTACCATCAGCACAATGCTGCAGGTCCTGTTATGCAAGCTTACTTTCTTACCCTTCTTTGTCTATCTTCAGCCTTGAGAGATGGATAATTAAAAAAAATTAATAACCAGCAAAGTCATTATTGCTTGCTTCGCAGTCCAAAGATGTGCATATCAGGCTATTTGAGGACTCTAAATTTCTCATACGTATGAGTGTGAGAGTGATAGGATAGGAGTGTGAATGGTGTATGCGCCTTGCGATGGATTGTCGAGCTGCCCAGGGTGTGTCCCTGGCTTTTACCCATAATCCTCTGGGAACGGCTCGACCTCCCACGCAACCATAGTGAGTAAGAAGCGGTATACTAATAATAATAATAATATTTATTGACCCCCATGACTGGAGAAAGATAAAATACAGCACATAAAATAGGCTTCATGTTGCATAAAATTGACCACAGATTTCATATTCATCAGAATTGAACTCTCAGCAGCTGGCACGCCATTAAGTGTGGGACAGACCCAGGGGCGAGGTAGTCCTCGCGATGGAGCAGGTTAAAGAGTGAGTCAACCACTCCGTCCTCGCCATCGCGCCGGCCACCCAGCTGCACCCGTGGCGCCCCACCCAAAGCAATGCCAGCGGCCGAGAGATCATACCCAAGGACACGATTGAGAATAGTGCGCTTAACTCCAGTTGACAGATACTTAGGGCAGCGATGTTGAACTGACGAGCCGGGGAATCATATTTAAATATTCTGGCATACAGAGACCCAGTGTTTCTCCTAATAATGCCCGTTATTATAAGGTAAGATAAGATAAGATAAGATAAGATATACTTTATAGAACCCCGTGGGGTAATTTGACCCATCCTATAGTTAGGAGCTGTGGGCAACCACAGAGCAGCGCCTGGGGACCAACTCCAGTTCTAAAGCCAGTTCCTTGGTCAGGGGTACTGTAGATATACACTAGATAATGGATGACTGGTCGGATTATTATGTCTCGGATGTCTGAAAACTAAGTTTGGGCTTCCAGCAGGGCTTCCATCCATCCAAACTCATGTTTGGAGTCTCACGTGACATGGAGAACCTCTCAGAATATATTTATACAAAGCAGCATGTGTATGCAAATATCTTTGATCACAAATGCATTATTGTATGGATATCACATCAACTCAATGTTATATTGTTTACAGTTGCCACAGCAAGCAAATATTGTATTATAATCTTATATACATATCATGTAAACTTTTTATTTATTGTTATATCATTGGTAAGCTGAAAACATATGTCAAGTGTAACTCATTAAACTGCGCCTCAGACTGGAATGGTAATCAGTTCAGCGATGTTCCTAAATTTTTGAACGCAAAGTGCCCAGATGAGAAATGGGCCAGGAAAATACAAAATTATTAAGGGTATTTTGAGAGTGAAAACACCTATGAGAAAGATTCTTTTGCTGACTTGCAGTTGTCCCTGACTCTTGTACACATTTGCACCATACAAAAAAAATCAGGGACCCAACAGAATACCCTCTTTAATAGTGCATCAGTACTAACACAGAAGTGGTGATATACCAGCAGTGCTTTTCAAAATCTTTTTTTTCATGTTGCGGCCACTGGCAGAAAGATACGGTTTCCTAAGTGCTGCTCAATAAAATATTTCCTGTCTTGTCTCGTTATGTTCTTAGGCATGGTTTGTAGATTGAAGTACATTGTCTCCAACCGGGCCACAAATGCACCATCCACTGCAGGCCTTGGATATGGTGAGTGTATGACTCATCCTGCCTCATACTTTAGGCTCAGTACTCTCACACTCCCCCCATGGCTGCCAACAAATCTAGTATTTTCTGTTCTCACTGCAAAAAATAAATGATGTAAATTAATAAATAAATGAAAATTTAATCAATAAATACACTACTGAATCTCTGCAAGTAATCAGTTTTTTATTTAGTCTTACTTTATTTTTATGTTTTTTGCTGAATAAAACAAAAATGTTTCATGAACTGAGTCAGTGTGACTCATTTCGAGATTTACTGTTGGGTAAGGGAATTCGAAGCAGTAACTTAGAACAGGTAAATATTTATAGGGGAAAAATTGAGAGAAAAAATATGATGTAATTTCATGTGGCTGAAACCCTAGATTGGACAAACAGTTAGGAGTAGATTATCACAGCTTGATTAAGTGAATAAACTTTTGAGAGCTACTTGCACATTTTGGTCTTATTTCTCAATGCTCAGGGGTCTGGGAGATTGACCCGCGTCACCTGACCTTCATCAGAGAGTTGGGAGATGGTCAGTTTGGAGTGGTGAAGTACGGTAAATGGCAGGGACAGCATGATGTGGCCATAAAGATGATCAAAGAGGGCTCTATGTCAGAAGATGACTTCATTGAAGAGGCTAAAGTTATGATGTGGGTTGCTTTGGAATCTATATTGAACACTCTTTGTCATTATCATCATCCATCTGATAGAAAAGGATCAACATTGTGTGATTGTGTCAGAGGCTAACAAACTTACGCTCTTTCTCTTGGGCCTAATCAGGAAGCTCCGCCATGAGAACTTGGTTCAGTTGTATGGCGTTTGTACGAAACAAAGGCCCATTTATATTGTCACAGAGTTTCTCTCCAATGGATGCCTCCTCAACTACATCCGTGAGGACCTCAAACACCCCTCCCCCATCTTGCTCCTGGAGATGTGCAGGGATGTGAGCGAGGGGATGGCTTATTTAGAGTCTCAGCAGTACATTCACAGAGACCTGGTAGGAAACTTTTTTTTTTTAAATCCATCCATTCCATTACATCCATGAGTCCCTCTGTGCTAGAGTCAAAGGTGTGTTCACCATTGCGCTGAATAATTAAATGATATATTTTCAACATATTTAAATGTAATATGATATATATATATATATATATATATTTTTTTTTTTTTTTCCCCCTCAGGCTGCCAGAAACTGTTTAGTAGACTCCAATGGGTCAGTCAAAGTCACTGACTTTGGATTATCAAGGTAAATTTCAGTTGGGTTTTGGCGAGACTAGTTACAAAGGATGTATAAGAATTTCTGTCAAATACACAACATGTTCCATCGTGAATTCTTTTTTTTTTTTTTGTCCATCTCTGAGGTTATTCCTCTTCTTTTGTGTCATAGATATGTCCTGGATGATGAGTACACCAGCTCCGCAGGCTCAAAGTTCCCTGTGCGCTGGTCCCCACCTGAAGTTCTCCTTTACTGCAGGTTCAGCAGCAAGTCTGATATTTGGGCATTTGGTTAGTCTCAAGCAGCTGGTTTTCTACCCTGTATTTCACTGAGTGCACAAATCTTCATTACTTTGTCTAATATATTTTTGTATAGTATGTTGTTTTGATGGTTGGGGGTCCCATATAATGTTTTTTTTTTCTTCAATTCCTTGTATTCCTGGATGCAACCAATAACCAAACGCTAGAAAAGGCTACATTTTCTGAAAAAGTTTTGTGCTCGCTTCAGCGTGAAAAGTTGAAGAGGTCGGCTTATAAAATGAAGCTGCTTGGAAAGTGAGAGGCAAAGGAAATTGCTGTAGAAATGTTGACAAACTGCTTAAATGTAAACACATGACTTTAAAGCTGAAAGTAATTGTTTAAGAAATTCTGACTTTTCAGCTGTATCAAGACCGAGTCCACTCTGCTTCAACACTGCTATAAAAAAATGGTCAACTGGAGTTGATGAAGTTGACGCATTTCTCTCACTATGGCTCTGTGCGAATGGCTCTGTGCAAATCTATGTCAACTTACTGCATGCTGAAAAATTAGCTTTATGGGCGGAGCAAACATGGCAGGCCAAATTGGTAGACTGCTGCAGCTGTTGTTGCTTATAGCTCATTTTCAGTGTCTCTGCCAGTCCCGAACCGTTCAACGTTGACCTGGCCGAGTATTGAAATGGTACTATTCGTGGCTCTTTGTTTATTTCTGTGCACTGTGTGTTTGCATGCTAACTAGCTAATAATAGAAAGCTGCGAGATAAGGTTAACATTTATTGTCATATTATTCACGGCTCCCAATTTATTTCTGTGCTATTATTAGCTAGTTAGCTAGCAAACACACAGTGCACAGAACTTGCTCGGAACAGTTCCAACTTGAGTGCTGAAAATGCCATCACTGCAGACGACATAATCAATAGCTAGCAAAGGTTAACTATTAAACTACTCAATGAGCATGGAAAAGTTACGTCTGCTGGCTTTGCAAGGATGGCAGTTACGGTCTTAAAAATTTGATCCGTGGCATATGGGCATTATAGCAACCATCACCTAACATTCAATTTAATGGCTGCACTATTCTCCCAAACTGAACTCAATTTGTTACTATCAACTTGTCTCCTTCATTGACTCTGGCAAAACAAGACAAAGCAGGTCAAAGCCGAACTGTTAGCGAGTATATGGCTAGACCAGCTTGACTGTTAAGATTATCGCCATGCTAATTTCTCCCATTATGCGCCAGCATTTCTGCTCACCTATTAACATTTGTACGAGATTCAAGGTCAGTTGAGTCCCTAGCTCACTAAAAACACTAAACGTTATCTGCTAACCCTTCAAGACACATTCAAGAAGCATATTTCTTGAATAAACTAACCATGATTAAAAACTGATTAGGCCTACTATAACTATGAGCTGGCAGTTAGCTGTTAGCCTGACATTGATATGTAGAGGCTTGTTTTATCCTACTTAACTACCAAGTTTCCGTCTTTTGTCTGTATTATAAATGACTAAAATGGACAATAATATTGAATATGACCACTCTGCCACGCCCACTTGGAGTGTGTGGCTGAAACGCATCTGCAAACTAGTTCCTGTGCTTAAGATTGCATACAGCGTTTTGTCAAATTTGATCTATCTGCAGAGGTGTAAAGTCCGGGTTCAGAAAGTGAAAATCCTCCCCAGAACTTTATTCCAACCACCTGGATTTATTTCGGACAGGAGATAGAGCCAATATAAGTGATCAGCTCATTCTGTGGGAGGGAGAAAAACCTGGCCGGACTTTTACTTTCTGACCCCTGAATTTTACACCTCTGCCTATCTGTGACTGCTTGGGGTAATGGATTGAATTGTTTGTGGGCAACAGATGACGACGGATGGGGTTTATACCAGTTAAATACAACGAAATTCAGCTGGTCAAACACATTTGTATTTGTTGAAAACTTTAGTTCACAGAAATTTTAAAAGATCAGCTTGAATGTGTACAGCAGCTGGCTTGTCATTGCTCTTATTCATGATCAATTTAATTTCATGTTTTTTGGGGCTTAAGGCAAATGCAAACCTTTCCCTGCAAAAACACCTTTTTTGTGATGAATATGAATCGGATGGAAATACAATTTTCAAGCCATTGTTAAACTGTATTTTGTGTTCTCATCCAGGCGTTCTGATGTGGGAGGTGTATACGCTAGGCCGACTGCCATATGAGCGTCTGAATAACACAGAAATTGCGCACAAAATTTCTTCTGGCCTGCGCCTCTATCGCCCTCAGCTGGCCAATGAACCCATTTACAGTATCATGACAGCTTGTTGGTGTGATGTGAGTACCTAAGTTCAGTCTGCATAAAAAACAAGCGCCTAATTATCATTTTCCTCTGTGACATTGAGTGGAACAGATCACTTAAGTAAGGAGTAGGCCCTTTTTAAGTAAGCACCTCTGTCTCGATTCTTACAGTTTCTCCTTCCCCAGGATAACATATTTCCTTCTTCTGACTTTTAGAAGCCGGAAGAGAGGCCCACATTTCAGGATCTTGTGGTCAGAATTCAAGACCTACTGTATGAGCTTCAATAAGTGTGGATTAGGGACACAGTGGACCTCAAGACTCCATTTCCTGGAGGACTTCCTGTTGGACTTCTTGTGTGATCACATAAAAAGTTGTAGAATTATTTTATTCCATTCTGGTGGGCTATTGAATAGAATAATTCTCTGAACATGTCAGATTACACTGGTAAACACATTTTGTTGGCTTGTTATTTAATAGAAGTGGAGGAAAATTTGAGCTTTCAATGACATTTACTGTCACTCACTCCCCAGGACAGCGAGTGTTACTTGAAAAAGTTAACATTAAGCAATGGGACCGGCTGCCAGTTCCACAAAGTAGGATCTGGGGTTAACGGGGTTAACGGGGTTAACGGGGTTACTGTGCGTTTTAACCTAAGAATGTTTCATTTATTTACCCGGTCCATCGACACATTAACTTTCTGCCCACATACGCTGCTCTGGAGCAGGTTATGTCGGAGAGAACAGATCAACATGTAAAACTCCATTTCTGGAAAAATTGGGTTTTGTGTAAAATGTAAATAAAAACATAATGCAATGATTGCATGATGCATAACACAATGCAATGCACCCAACAACACTGCGAGATGGCAATTTTGATAATTTATTTAGCCTGCTACATTGTGATGAATTTGCATTCGCCCAGTAGAATGTTTATAGTTTTCCCTTCATTCGCTTCCACTGTCGGCAATTCCATGTCGGCAATTAAATGGTCTATGGGCAGCAGCATTTACACAGTTTGACTTCAAATCCTTCAATCTTGAGACCTATCCTCTATTTGGCAGATGTTGATTTTTTGTGGAAAATGACCTGAGTTAGTCCAGGGAAGAAGGATATTTCGCTGTGCAATGATGATGACTTTAATCTGAGAGGGTCAAGTGGCATGAACCTGTTCTGGCAGTGACAATATTTTAATTAGAAGTGTTATTATTATTATTCTTATTCTTATTATTATTATTATTATTATTATTATTAATAATAAGATTACAGGAACTTGGAATGCAATACATTGATCTATGAACTCATTACTTCATGTTTTGAGCTGCTTCTCAGGGGCTGCTTTTACATACAGAAATTATATTAGTGCTTCCTTTTCGCTAATTAGCCCAATTAATATATCTTAATTAGATCTATTCATTTTACATATACTGTTCACATGATATTGTTTATACCTGTAAATATGTATACTTGTTTAACTGAAGTAGAATAATTAAGTGAATTTTTTCCCATTCAATTTACCTAGTGCAAAGCCCTGTGGGGAGGTTTATGGATTCTGGAGCAATGAGCTCAAAATAAAGGGAAATATAAATGTGAATGTTTCTTTATTGCATATACAATTCTTGAACTGAGTTTTGTATCTGTCGAAATTTATTTTAATCTTCTGATTTTCAGACATCACAGAATATCATCGATGCTCAGCCAAATCTATGTGGATATAATTAGTTCAAATGGTCAATTTCATTCAGTCCCACAAATTGGTAGTGCTGATCGCCGCTTCAGCAGAACTCTGACAAAAAATTGACCCATATTGTTTTTCTGAATTAATTAATTCCCTCCATTTATGCAGCACATTCCCGACTTGCAAGAAACTCAAACTGTTAAATATTAATTATTGTAGTAATTGTGGAGGCTTGCCTCAGCCCCCATCAACTGAGTAATGTAAAGCAAAGTTTGTTCACAACATTAGGAATTCAGGTTACTCATTAACAGAAATGGTAAATATTTGGCTGCCAATTCAAGGTTCGAAATTTCTTCATGAATAAATGGAATGGAGCTATCCTTCTGTAACAACGTTTTTGTGAATTGAGTGTTGCTCTGGCCCTCTTTCAAGAAGCAGTCCGATGTAAAATTGTGAACACACAAGCAGAATTCGATTAACCCTTACAGTGCTGCATAAATTTTCAAGGAATTAAATACATAATAATCCTGAGCTGTTGAAAACATATTATGTGGCGACTTGTTGAAAAGAGCTCCTGCAGGAGAGCTCTTTTGAACAAGTCACCACGTGATAAATTTTCAACAGCATCTGATTTTGATATCTTGCATCCCTGGGCAATCATAGTTGCCTATAGTGCTCTAAGGGCCTGATTTACTAAGATCTTTTTGCCTGTGCAAAACTAATAACATTACCCATGATTGGCCAGGGTACTTGCCTTGCACCAATCAGTGGCAATGTAATTGTTTTTGAAAAAAAATTTTGCATGTGCTAAAGGTTTTAGTAAATCAAGCCCTTAGGGTTAACCTCAGCTGGAATGTTGTTGATGACAGATCAATAGAGCCATGTAATTTTTTTCAAGAGTGCACTGACAGTGGAAAAAGTTGGTTCAGATACAAGTTATCATTAGCATTTTTGCCAGCACTTAAAGTTGTGCTGAAATCAATCAGGTCATTACAAAGAAATATATAACCACGCTGTATGAATTAATAAGCATTTTATTTACATTTCTTATAGATATTATAGCTACTAGATTCCTTAGAGCCTTAGAATGCTGATTCCTGAGGAATCTCGGAATATCAGTAAGGAGTTGATTTTAATTGCGGTTTTACTTTTATAGGAATGACCTTCATAAAATGTATTCACATTTGGCACATTAAATCAAAACTGCTGTGCATGATTGAGTATATAGTATATATATACTCATGCTATAGTATATTACATAGATTTGGCACGCCTAATGGCGTTGTTGGTGAATATAAACATATAATCATTGCTTGACAAAATAATAGTGAAGCTACCCTATGCGGTCTGTTCAGCATCAAATTATTTATTGGAATTTTACCTTTTGTATAATATCACTGAAAGTAATATTTGAAAGAGGTTACCGGTGAAATGTCACCTTTCCCACACAGAAAAAAATAAATAAATAAATAACCAAACATCTTTATCTTGTATTTAGACTCAAAACACTAATTTCATGTTCTGTTTTTCTCAGGGAAAAAAAGCATTTTGTCACTGATTTGCGATCATTTTGAGTCATTTCAAGATTTGTCCATGAGACCAGTGAAATTAACTTGCCATATGAACAAATCTAGAAAGGAGTCAAAATTATGTCACCTCACTGGCAGAATTTTTCTCTGAAAACATCAGTTGGCAACATCAGTTGACTCAGTACATCAGCTTGGCAAAAAAAAGGAAGGCTTGCATCGCTATGTTGTTCTTCATGAGGCAATTCAGACATGAGCTTTGGAGTCTGACCAAGAGCTCTACAGTGTGCATGGAGCTGAATGTCTTGGGTATGAATCTGGCCTGGGGCCTTCCTGTGTGGAGTTGGCATGTTCTCCCCTGTGTTCACGTGGGTTTCCTCCAGGTACTCTGGTTTCCTCCCAAAATCCAAAGACATGCACATCAGGCTAATTGGAGGCATTAAATAGCCCACAGGTATATGTGTATGTGTGAGTGGTATGTTCACCCTGCGATGGATGGGTGAGCTGTACTGTCCAGGATGGGTCCCTGCCTTTTGCCCATAATCAGCTGGGATTGGCTGTAGCTCCTGGGCTACCCTAGTGAGGAAGAAGTGGGTATCGAGAATGGAAGAAATTTCAGGAATGCCATCAAATACTTCTATGATGACACTAATAGCTCAGTTTTTTTTTATCAGGTGACACTTCCCATGTCAAATTTCATCATCAGGTGCAATTTCAGTGGAAATGCTCTCAATTCTTAACAAAAAATCAAGTATTGAGCAATGGAGTGTTTTTGAGAACCAAACAATAATGTCAGATGCCGGACAACACAACCTTGTTTTTAAAAAAAAATGTTGAGCAGGTTATAAAGGCTGTTCACATTATAGATCTATACTTTAAAAAATTTACAAATGAACTTGAAAAATTGTGAATTGGTAGCGATACACAACTGCCATCTTGTGACATTATGTGGTACCCTCAATTAAAACTTTGATGTGCGTACTACGAAGGTTACAAAATTAAGTGAAACTTTGAATACAAGCATCGAAATCATTGAATACAAATCAAGGTTTGACAGATGGTTTAATAGAGACCTTTCTTTTTTGGTTACATTAGTATTACAAAGATCAAAGATCTTTTCTCTCTATTTTATTAAAATTGATAATACATTTGGAATCCTAATGGAGAATACTAAAACGGAATTTATTTTAAATGCTTTATTGAGAATAAGTAAGTGTTTTATCCACGTATGCCAATGCATTAAAACGCAACCCTTATTGATGGTTTTTATGAGAAAGCTTGCTCTGTATTGTAAATCACTGAGGTATATGAAAATGAAAACAGCAAAAAAAATAATTAACATTATTTTTATTTTAGAATTATAACAAAAGACCTCTCAGATATTTATACAGATATTTTATTTTATATCTTATTTTATTTTTTTTATCTTTGGCTTCGTTTTTGCCTTATTTTGTACAAAAAAAAGCGCACCCCTACCTCTTCCGGGAGGAAAATCCTCCTGATTGGTGTAGCTATTTCCGCTTCCCGTGTAAGTGGCAGCGTCTGAAACACGTGAAGGTCAGGAACCGCAGTTATCCTCCTTTAACCATAACGCTACCTCGTATGAAAATAGTCCATTGTTCTGCGACCATGGATGGTCAAGGAGCAACAGCAGATCCCCAGCTTCAGCAATTTATTGAAGTGGAATCCCAGAAGCAGCGATTTCAGCAGCTTGTTCATCAGATGACAGAAATGTGCTGGGTAGGTACGCAGAGGAGTACAAAAGAATGTCTTTCCTTAGCGCACTGAACTGATATTTTGTGATTCAGTCTTGCGCGTTTCATTATGGGTCTTTCGCATAGTAAACGGACAATTAGAGCGCCGGATAATTCACTGCTCAAACACTGTTTTACATAACCGCTGTGATTGACGTGGTCAACCAGTTTATTCGTGTTAGCAATACGCCCGTTTGCTGTCCAGAATCTCGCCAGCGTACGGTACTTACGTCCACTTGCAGTTCAGCACTCGCTCCCATCAAGTCCACCTGCCGCAAAAAAAACAAACAAACAAACAAACAAAAAAACAATTAAGTACACACTCCCATCAACCCCCCCCCCTTTTTTATTTTATTTATTTATTTTGTAAGAGGTGTGTTGTTATGTACTATGACTGAATTCGATTGGAAGTACTGTTTGGGTCCAGTACAGAATATCAAAAATTCTGTATTTATTTATATTTATTTTTATAATACCTGATCCACTTGCAGTGATGTCGTTTCCGGAAGTTTACAGAAACATTACATTTTCTGTATCCTTTACAGGAAAAATGTATGGACAAGCCGGGCCCGAAGCTGGACTCAAGGACGGAAGCTTGCTTTGTGAACTGTGTGGAGCGCTTCATAGACACAAGTCAGTTCATTCTCAATAGGCTGGAACAGACCCAGAGGAGTCGAGGTTCCCTCTCCGAGACCATGTACGACTAGCGCTGTATAAACCTCTGGATGGACAGACTGACACATGGCAAACCACTAAAAAAAAACTGGCTGATGGAATGGGCAGCTTGTGTACTGTAGCAGAAGTGTTGGACAATGGGGATATTAATAAACAAAAAGATGTTGTTATTGAAGTGCCTCGGCCATACTTCCTGTGCCAAGTTGGAACAACCTCTGACCCTGAATGCCATCTCCGTGTGCTGTTGGTCCAATACGGTACAAAGCCATTCTAAAGGGTTTTTTTCTGTGAAGACTGGATCATTTATTTGAGTGTTCTGTGATGAGATTGTTCACAATGTAATTGGAACTTGTACTAATTTCAGTGATTGTATAATTACAGTGATGACTCCAAAGTGTGGAAAAGAGTCAAAACCAGAAGGAGAATTCTGATAATGAAATAAAGAATTTCGCTGTCATAAACCACTGCACTGAGGAGATCGCACTGCATCATAATGAAAGTCAAATTTTTTTGCAATTTAACACTGTCTTATTCTGAACACCTTAAGATCTGAAGTTGCCGCCCAATTTGTTGAGCTCTCAGTCATATACCCAAATCAATGATGAAAAATCTTATGGGTTTTTCTTTTGGGCTTCCATGTACTAATTGTCACTACACGTAAATGCAATTTTAGTTATTTATTGCTTCAGGTGCTACTTTGTTTTTTCAGAGTGGTTGTGCAGTCTATTCTAACCTTAAGTCCTGATTTTATCATGTCAAATAACTTTGTTTTTCAATTAAAATGTGAATGCAGTGGGCAGTTGAACAGCTAACATTTTTGACAGCTAAAATTCTTTCAGAAGCCTATGAATCGCGCTGCTGTTCTCTTAAGTGCACATTCCTCAGACCCAGTTGTTCTACAACAGGGAAGAGGAATTCTGATCTCAGAGGGAGGGAGCGAGCAGATTTTTTTCCCCTCTGCAAATATGCAAAATACTTATTGCAGCGATATCGAACATTTAGAGAATAGCATAATTTTCTTACAACCAATTGCATAGCACTGTAATATATGTTAAAAGCTAAATTTCATTGTTTTAGTACTTCCAAAGCTGTTTGTTAGCTGTTGAAAATCGACTGGGCTCCCTCAGAATAACTCATATCTCAAATATGCTGAATATCAAAGCATTTTCGGAGATGCTTTGTATTACTGCATTTTTAAAAGCTGTTGTGGCAGCCTCCTGTATGTTTTAAAGGTTTCTCTGTGAAATGTCACTGGTTGAGCATTAGCATTAACACATCTTTTGAGGAAATGTAGTGGGAAGTCTGCACTTTAAAATGCAGACATGCATTAATGTCCACAGACAGCAAGAAAAATACTGGTAATTAGGCCAGGGCACTGCGATTGCCTCTGTCTCTGCAGGTGAACATGTCAAAGACATTTTGGCAAGAGTCACCCCTTGTTATGAGTCATTTATTGCTTTGGTCAGGAATAGCAATCTTGTATTATAAACTGTAAAATGCAGTGCATAATGTAATAAATAATGAAACGACAGAAATGAATGCTACAAGAAATCATATTTTTCTTTGGGTTTCCTTTGTGTACTCCAGTTTGCTCCCACTGTCCAAAGACGCGCATGTCTGGGTAATTGGAGAGACTAAATTTTCCATCGGCATGAGTGTGAGAATTGCATGAGCAGCCTGCGATGGCTTGGTGAGAAACCCAGGAAAGGTCCCTGCCTTTTGCCCATAGTCAGCTGGGTTCCTCTGCTTTTTCAATAAAGGCTGCTTACAGCTTTCTCTGTGATCTTTTCTTTAGCTCTGCTCTGGGATTTGTGACAGAGTGACTGCAGAAAAGGTAGCAGGGGAGATGGGGAAAGAACAAAGTAAACCAGACAAAGAATGTATATCTTGACAAAAGAAGGATTTTAGCATGCATAGTGATGGTGATAAATTGCGCACTGAAGTTGAAACACAATAGTGTTGAAGAATATATTACATGTGGCTCAGAAGATTTTTGAGTGAGACAACAGATGTGAAGGGAGATGAAATTCTTGGAATTTTGGAGAGAGCATTTTTTTTTAGAGCCAAACACTGAGTAGTTTAATTACCTCCACCATGGAGGCTATGTTTTCACTAGTGTTTGTCTGTCTGTTACTCAAAACTCAAATAGATTGGCATGAAATCTTGTAGGATGGTAGGTGGCCATCCAAGGAAGAGTTGATTCAATTTTGGAAGTGATCCGGAACATATTCTAGATTCTAGATCCAGAAGTTAAAACATACCTGAATAGAATGATTGTCCCTTATATATTGAATTGATTTTCATATAAAATTCCAAAACTAAATAGAATCTACACTAATGTAGAATTGATTATAGTTGTTGTTGATCTGGATAATATTCTTGTGGATTCAGAACCAATAATACTGACATGTGGCGTGGCGGAGGCATGCGCTCCACAGAGTGCCCTTGTTATCGAAGACTGTTGGACAGGATGAGGGTAAAGGTTTCCCCTTACACATAGTATGTAGAGAGGAAGGAGTTTTCACTTGCAATAAAACCAAAAGACGAAGAAGAGTTTCTATGGACAACTTGCATGGGTTGGATGCGAGGGAGACTTTGAGCAAGTGCGAATTTTTGAACTCGCACAGATTGTCGGTCATCAACTTTTGGCTAATTTCATTTTTTGATTTGGATTTTGAATTACAACAGAAATGAAGTGTGACAAGGTGGATGGAGAGAAAAAAATAAAGGGAGGTGAAAATGAAAGTGATGAAGGTACATTTGTGGGGAATGACAGCAATTGGAGGCAAATAGGAGGTGAACTGTGTGTTCAGAGATAATCATTATATCGGAATATTCATGAAAAATGAAATCGGTGACTTAAAAGCTGAGAGGGTGCGCAGAAGGGATATTGCGATAAAAGAATGCACAATAAAGAGGCAGAAACAGTTTAAAAAAATAATTTATCTTACCCCTGTGATATGTTTTCAAATGAACCACTGGGCTACAGAGATGGGTGTTCTCAGAGGTGTCCTCTATTCAGTAAAACAATTCTTTTTTGGTGGTGGAGGGAGTTTGTGGAGCTCGTCACATGGAGACAAGAAGGAACAAGATTGCATGGCAGTGATGTTTGAGTTTTGCTAGATTTTGTGAGCAATGGGGTGAGGACTTTGAAAGGCTCCACCTCGATGCTACCTGACAATGATTATATTAGTATGGACAAAAAGAGGTTTTTGGCATTCATAGCACAGGTAATTACACTTTACAAAAATATAAATGCCCCATGTCAAATTGTTGAGTTTTTATTAACAAAAAACTGGAACCGGGATTCATATGTGAATAGCACTCCTCCAGCGTGCCAAGGGCCATCGTTCATCTGCGTTTGCGCATGCGAGTCGATTCTGACTCCGGACAGTGTTGAGATCAAGACCACGGTGAGGACGCCTAGCGTGCAAGTTGGCTTCTCGCAGGCGGTTACAGACTGTCTGTGGTGTGATGCGTCTGTTGTGCAGACCGACGGTCTCATCCACTGTGCGTGACAATAATCTGAGCTGATCTCGCAGGTGGATGAGCCGGATGTAGCGATCTTGCACTGGTGTGGCCACACGTGGCCGACGCGGATGACGTCGATTTGCAGCACTGTCCATCTGTGGGAAACAAACTCTCAAACGACCTATTGTCCGATAGTTAACATTCAGCTGCACAGCAACTGCTCTGGTGGACATCCCTGCGTCCAGCATGCCAATGGCACATTCCCGCATGACCTGAGACATCTGAGGCATGATGACTTTTGACAAAATTTGACATTTTGGGGTGGCCTTTATATTTTTGTTCAGTGTAGTTTCTATACATTTAAACACTCATGGAAAGAGTAAGGATCATAGTACATGCAGCGAGGGGGGTATTTTAGGAATAATTAATGCAAAGGAAGAATAAATTTGTGGAATCGTTGAAAAAGGGTTTGTTGGGCGCAGTTGCCTGTTTAACCTGTGTAATTATTGCTAACGAAGACGGTGCGTTAGGGGTTATGGAGAGGGTTTTTCATGCACTGTACATGTCACAGTCATGTACATGTGATTGTGAAACCAGTCATTTTGTGAAAGGAATAGGAAATTTTAGTCATTTCATGAAATGACTGAAGTTTAGGGCTAGTAATGTCATAAAATGACTGGTTTCTCAACCGGACTGTGAGGTGCCTATATGTTGAGTCGAAGTTTTGTGAAATTATAGGTCCAGTAGGTGGCGGTAACACACCTTAGGGTTGTCTGTATGTATATAGTTCTGTGTGGCTCTGTTCTCTGCATTGGCCAGGATGTCTGTCCTATGACATGAATTTGAAATGGAATTGGAGAACGGAAATGAAGATTAGCCCATCAGAGGAATTGAAAATAAAAAAGGTATAAAGATAGCTTAAGTTCCTCAAGCGAATCCAGTCAAGATATTATGGAGAGCAGAGATGTATCTAGTTGGGATGATATCTGTGACAAAAACAGATGGCATTTTCAAGGCCCCGCATGTGTTCGGAACGTTTGTAAGGGTAAAACTTTTAGTTGTATGGCTAGTTTGGGTGACTAAAAGAGGGATCGTTATCATATATTGTGTATCTGTGTGCCGCAGAGATAAAGCCCTATGGATTAAACAACTTGAAGACAATAGTTGTGTGACTTGCTTGACAGTTGGAAGAGAAACAAAGACGATGGGAGCGGTAAGCGGTGTGCCACTATCAGTGGAGGCTGAGTCGTTTCGGGGTTTTGCTGGCGTTTGTGTAGCAAGAAGATTGACTAGAGAAGGGTTGAGAAGGGTTGAACGAGGACCGTAAATCTGTGTGTTTAACTTTCAGAGAGCAATTACTGGAAAAAGCATATCTTGATTATGCATGTAACAGGTTGAGGCCAAATGAGAGTGCTATTCTCAGATGTTTTAGTCGTTGCGAATATGGTCATGTTGCTGCTGAATGTGGAGGAGTCATTAGATGTGGGTGGTACAGTAATGACAGCTGCAATGTGGAAGATTGTGAAGTTGAGAAAAAGCAAGCAACATGCCTGCACTACGAGGGAAATCATGACCATCACCACAGTGTCTAAAAGGGGAATAAGGAAGGGAAAGTGAAAAAGATGGGGGCAGAAAAGGGATTGTTGTATGCCGAGGAATGAAAGAATTGAGAGAAACAATGAGATGGTGGTAATTGAAAAAGATCTGCAGCAGCGAAGCAAAGGAGATGATCGGAAAATCTGTGTGGAAAAGAAAAGATTTTTGGCATGTATTGCCAACAATAAATTGTGCGGCTGAAACACAGGGGCGATCAGAAAGAATCAAGACGGTGCCTGACGCTCCCAGGAGATTCTTTAAAGTGGTTGAAATATCTGGAGAAGATCTAGACGTTACATTGATTTATATTAGCACAAGCTTGTCTGGGTCATAGGATGGAAAAGAAGTTGCAGAGGGTGGGAAGGATTAAATAACTAATTAACAGCATATACAGTGGGTGACGTGCTGATAGAATGTAGGGGTTATGAGGAAGAAAGGAAGACACTGATATCAGCATTAGAAAAAGCAAAACTGAGTGTTAGTTCTGGGGAGTATCCTAGGAGATTCAGGACAGCTAGTAAACAGAGAATTAATTGATTATTTAAAGAAGACCAGACTAATGGAAAGAATATGGTAAATTATCAAAAGTTTTGTGTTGATTTTTTTTTATAGACATTGATTTAGGTATTTAATTTAATGTTATTTAGATGCGGCAAATCTCCTGATCCATACTCCAGTCCTGTAGGTGGCGGTAATGCACCAAAATGCTTTTTATTTGACAATCAAATTCATAAGAAGAAGTAAAAACAAACAAGAAAACAACAGCAAACAAGATGGATGATCTCCACAATTACTGGAGGAAACTAACAATTTCCCCATTGGCTATCCCATCTCACTCGCATAACATTCCTAATTTTAACGGTTAATTTATGTCGGAAAACATTAGCTCCTTCAGTAACAGTCCGACCACAACAGTGCTTTTACAGCTAACGTCTCATACAATGCTGTAGCCAAGCATTTGATTTGCAAAAATCGTGACGACTGACCTAAGCTTAAAAAAACTGCAATGCAATGTTAAATCTTCAGACTTACATATTAACTGAAGAGTTATTGAGGTGACTGAGGTGGAATCAGACCGTATGACTAGCGTCCTCTGTCCACCAGCGTGCAAAAACATCGACCATAATGGAAAATGTAGGACAGCGATCTCAATGCCTTCACTTTAATAATTCTTCAGTTTATTTGCTCATTTCATTTTTCACGTTGCGTCGCAAAGTTTTCAACTCTGCAGTAAAAGCGAAGACTCCAGTAATTGTCATAGTTTATCCATGGGATGGAGCAGACTGACACCTTGTAATAGACGTGGTCATCACCGCATTGCACGATGGGATGTATATGCCGGCGTAGTGTCTGGTGTTTGCATACTGTAAATTTTCTTTGGAGATAGTACACATATCGCATACTACTGGTTTCATACTACGGTTTCAGACATACTAAGAACTCTCGCATGACGGTTTCCCGTACTACTGTATATGGAATTTCGGACACAGCCTAGGTGGCGGTATACACCACATGGTTAAATTCAATGGAAGAAGAAGTAGAGGCCGGGAAGAGCGGTCAGAGATTTGGCGGGAGAATTTGGAAAGTTTGGCGTTTTTTGTTGAATAGTTACTTATTGATTGGGAATTAATCCCAGACACTTGGAGAGTGATGAGGTGGAAGGGAGTAAAAGGACAGGGAATAAAGGAAGTGAAAATGAAACAGATGAGGGGTTATTTGTTGTAGGGATGAAAGCGATCGGAGATCGGTGGAACAATAATATAATATTTGGTGACAATCACCATTGTCGGGAAATTTGTTAAAAAGAAAATCAGGGATGTTAAGGCTGTTAGGGGATGTCGAAGCGGTATTGTGGTCATTGAATGCACTACAAAGAAACAAAGAGAAAAAGCTCTTAAAATCAGTACTTTTGATCTTTCCTCTGTAACCTGTTTTAAAATGAATCCAAAGCTGACTAAGAAGGGTGTAATTGGTGGTGGACTATATTCTGTGTTTTGGAGGTGGAGGGAGTTTGCTCTGCTCTGCGCTTGAAATTTTATTGAGAAGGGAAAGAACAGGACAGTATGGCAGTGTTGCTGGAATTTTACATAGAATTACTGGACAAGATCTATTTGAATTACGTAAGTTATCGGGTGAGAGCCTATGAAAGGGAGCCACTCCGATGTTTTTGGTGCCAAGAATACGGGAATGTTGCTGCAGTGTGTAGGGCGAAAACAAATAGATGTAGACAGTGTGGCAACTCGGGGTGTACAGAAGCTGAATGTAAACTCACGAAAGAGCAAGCGGTTTGCTTTCATTGTGGGGGGGATCATGAAGAA
This sequence comes from Gymnothorax reevesii, assembly GCA_029721435.1. NCBI lineage: Eukaryota > Metazoa > Chordata > Actinopteri > Anguilliformes > Muraenidae > Gymnothorax > Gymnothorax reevesii. The sequence goes on from CM056586.1 coordinate 7,496,387, forward strand.
TTCAAGAGATTTTAGAGAGAGGATTTGGCGAGAGCTAAATGCAAATTAACTAGTTGGTATTAATTTTGTAATTGAAGAAAATCTGTTAGGGTTATGGATCAGAAGTTGTTTTTTTCTGTTCTAATGCGTCCAATACAAGTTTTAAAGTTGACTGACGGAGGGCAGTAATACGCCTTACTAGCTCTAAACTGACGGAAATATAGAAGAAGAAGAAGCAACCAAGGTCTGACACTGAACTTATAAGTATGGATAAGAGGAGATTTTTGGCATTTGTGGCTATGGTTATAAATTGTGCAAAGGAAATTGAGTCAAAGACGGATAGGATTAGGATGGTGGTCCATGCAGCAAGGGAGGTACTTGGAATTACTGATGTATAGGGAGAGGAAATTCAAGAGATTTTAGGGAGAGGATTTGGCGAGAGTCAAATGCAAATTAACTGGTTGGTATTAATTCTGAAATTGAAATAATGGGTTCGGGTTATGGATCAGAGGTTTTTTTTAAAATATTTTATTTTGTATTCTAATACGGCCAATGCAAGTTGTAAAGTTGACTGGTGGAGGGCAGTAATACGCCTTTGTAGCGTTTAACTGATGAAAATATAAAAGAAGAAGAAGAGGCCCAATGTTCTCTCCTCCGGAGATTGCGTTGACGTTTGCCCATACCTCAGTCATTGTAGTTGAGAGCGAGCTAATGTTGACGCTTAGCGTATGCAGTAGAAACACGTTTGTCGGGAGGTGCTCATGTCAGCGTGAATGTCTGTGATGGTTTTTGACTTAACCAGGTAGATATTTAGATAACGCTCGTCCGCGTTTGTTGTAACGTTGGTCCAAAATACTCGCTACCGAAACGAAAATAAGTCGGTGAGCGAACTCTCTGACTCCGTTAGCTATCTTGCTAAATTGGCGGACATTAGTTTGATTAGCTCACTCAATTCCTGCGCTCAGTTACGCTGACGCTGACCCAAGCTCCCCTGTGTCCGTTTACACTAACGTTAGCCTGGATTATGGAACATTAGGTGATTTTAGCTGGCGAGCGGTAACGTTTCTGGTGCGTGAAGTTCGTTAGCTGCCGTTAGCTCGCTCGCTGCTTCGCTTGCATTTTGCGGGCTGACCGTCATGCAGAACAAGAAGACGAAAGTGGCTTCAAAAGCGAAAGGTAACTTAATGTAATTTAATTTTCCATTGTTGTCAGGCGCTGTGTGGCTTGTGCAGTAATGGACTCGCTATTTTGTTTGCGTTGATCAAACAGCGTCTTGCTTTGTTGCTGTTAATGGGTTCAGCTGGCTGACGTTCGCTGTGTGCTTCGCTAGCTGAGGGCTAATTCCGTTTTATGAAGAATCGGTCTACTAAATGTCACGGGGATATTGATCTTAAGCTGCTTTCACACCGGACGCGTAACGATGTTTTCGCAGGACAGATTAAGTTAACGTTACACTCAAAGTCAATGCAAAGACGCCAATACGCGCGAAACTTTGCTTTGAGTGTAATCTGTCGTGCGAAAAATTCGTTTCGCGTCCAGTGTGAAAGCGGCTTTATTCTTTTAATCTATTCACCATGTGTTCGTGCTTTATTTTTGTTTGTTTCTCATAGTTGGTAAGGTCGGGTCGAAGAGTAAGGATGACGCCCCTCATGAGCTCGAAAGCCAGTTCGTCCTGCGGCTTCCCCCGGTGATGCGCGCCTCCCTTTACTGAGACCTGATGTTTAAACTGTCGTATGAACATTTTACTTCGTCGCTAAGTCTGACAGACGCACACAGACGTATCATTATTTACATAAAGCTTCTTTGAAATTTGCTTAATAATGCATCTAATATTCTTTCAATGACAGGAATATGCCTCCACGGTTAGAAGAATCGCACAGTCTGGTAGCGTGAACGTGAAGGACCGACTCACAATAGAGCTTCACGGTCAGTATGATGTTGTTGGCAAGCAATTACTGACCTCCAACAGTACAGACAGGTCCATGAGTCTTTGCACGGAGACGCTTGTTTCATCATTTTGACTCCCTGTACCTCCTCAAAGGGTTTGACATCAAGATTTGTTGAAAGGAAAACTTTCATCTTAAAAGCTTTTGGTAATAAATCTTAATATAATATCCAGAAATTACAATCATATATAGCTGCACCTGAATTTTAAAGGCTTTGAAGTATGTGGACAAACCTGCATAGTCTTCAAATTGTCATATTTATGTTGACAAATATAAGGGAACCATTTCCAACAGCATCCATACAAGCCCAAGCATTACCATGCTTCACAGATGAGGTGGTATTCTTTGGATCAGGAGCAGTTCCTTTCAGCATGTAATCTGGTGAAGTCTTCCCTCAGCGGTTGACAGGCAGATTTGCCGACCTCCTGCGGAGTGTTCCTGATCTCTTATTGTTGTGATGTTTTTTTCCTCTGGGGAAATAATTATTTTGACATCCACGAGGGGTGCAGAAATTCAACATTTGCTCTGATCAAAATCTCATCCATGATGTTAATGAGAACTCGAATATCCACTTTGAGGTTTCTCTTTCCTTTATGCTGTCCTGTCTATAAAAATTGTGAATTGGAATCAATGCCGTCAGCATTAGGCTCCTGTTTACCATGTTATTTATAAGTCTTTTCCGAAATTAGGCCTCTAATTCAAATCTGAAATCGGAGATGGAATTCCGAGGGGGTCTTAAATGAATTGATTATGTACATAATTGTCATCAGTACAATATTGCGTATATTATATGTACGTCTTGGGGGTGGAATGGATTACAAAATTTACGGTTCAGTTTGTATTACGCTTTTTGATTCGGTTTGGTACTTATTTTTGCATAAGGAGTAGCTGTCGTATTAGTAGCATTCTCAATTTCAACATGCTTTTTGTTTATTTGGCAAAAAAAGTTGACAAACAAACAAAATTCTGGCTAAGATTATATAGAACACTTCACACATGACAAACATTGTCAAAAAAATAAAAAGAATAGATTTCAAACGTCACAGGAACAATAATTCAGCGTTACTGCCACCTATTGGGCATGAAAAGACTGAACTGAACTTGGGAATGTTGCCTACGGACTTCATATTGAGAATTAACAGCAACAGATTCAACATGCAAAAGTCATAGTTAATCCCCTTTTTTCTCCTTAGTTGTGAATGAAACAATGAGGGAATAATTCATCTTGCCGCCGAGCAGCTGAGTACCCCTTTGTCCAATAATTCAGGGTTTTTTAAAGGGGTGGGGGACAACATATAAAAATTGTGCAATTGCTAGTGTTCAGCCAAAGTGAATCTAAATAACGTCAAAGCTGGTAGTCTGCATTTAGGGTGCATTTAATTTCAAATCCAATAATAATAGGCAGCCAAAATCCAGTTGGTAAAGTAGCAACAGTGTTATGAAACTTATTTTAGTTCTCCTGAATGGTGGTCTAACCTTAGTTTTTGTCTCCTGTTTGCATTGAATAATCTCTGTAGCTGATGGTCGCCATGGTATCGTAAGGGTGGACCGCGTGCCTTTAGCCTGCAAGCTGGTTGATTTACCCTGTATTCTGGAGTCTCTGAAAACTGTGGACAAGAAAACATTTTATAAGACTGCTGATATTTGCCAGGTGAGATATGTTTGATTAAACGGCACATATTTGCTCCTGATTGCTCCTGCCTGATCTGCACGAATATTTCTTAGCATATCAAGTGCCTCTTTTGCCAAATTTGCCTTTGTCATTTTGTTCTTACATTGAATATATACTGGGCTGAACATGTATATTTATCTTGGGATGTTTCAGATAAAGTATTACTGAGAATTCAGTTTTTTTGGGGTGAAGAGAAACTAAGAATGTGTCATGGGTTAAATATGGGAATTGGCTAGATAAATACAACCAATTATTATATCCCGAACGCCGAATGGCGTTCCAGGGATATTCTGTTTTGAATCCGACCGCCTCTGCCCTGCGTGTTAACGCGATAACTTTAGTCATATTTCAATTAGAAATTTCAAGTTTTGCATATAAGTAAGTATCATAAAGAGGAAGAACTGATTTGATTTTGGACAATTTACGATTTCGAGATTGGCCACCAGGGGCCAAAAACTGAAAAAATCACTGTTATCATATCATTTGAAATATTTGTCCGATTCACCTCAAATCAAGTGCAAATGAAAGGTCATGACCTTAGGATGTGTGCCACGTTGACATTATACCCGTTTGGTTCAAAATCTTGACACAAGGTGGAGCTTTGTCACCTAAAATTCCCCATTTTTGCCATATCTTTGGAATCATTTGTCCAATTGACATGAAACTATGTGCAACTGCAAGGTCATGACCTCACAACGTGTCGCATGATGACATCATACCTGTATGGTTCAATATTTTGCCACCAGGTGGCGCTTTGTGATGAAAAATTACCATTTTGGCCATATCTTCAGAACCATTTGTCCAATTGACCTGAAATTAAGTTCAAATGAAAGTCTATTCAAGGTCTATTCAAGGATTGGGGAATTGGAAGATTGGGGGCGTTCGGGGATATACCCCCAGCCGTCGCCTCTGACGGCATAAGCCTAGTTTTCTAAGCAAACAGATTCTGTTTCCAAGCATTTAACTTGGTTTTACTTAATGTCATCTGGCCATTTATTATGATTATATTGTTAGAATAACAAAAATAGACCAGGGAGTGAAGCATTCTAATATTACGGGTTCAATATGTTATAGGTGTGGTTTACAGGTGGATAGTGCTTTAGTTTTTTCCGAGTCCAGATTTCGTAGACTGCTGTTCCAGCTTGATCCAAAATGCGTCCCTATAGCTGCTGTTTTTGAAAGGGTAGCATGGCGATTCATGAAATCACAATTCAATTAAGAGACCAGTTAAACAGGCTTGAATGTACATCCCCAACTCCGAAATAGTTGGGACGAAGTGTAAATTGTGAATAAAATCAAAATGTTAGATCACATGAGCCAATATGTTACTTACAATAGAACACAGATAACATTTCAAATGTTGAAACTGGGACAGTTTACATTTTTATCCATAAAATGAGCTTATTTTCAAATGTTCTGGCTGCAACAAGTCTCAAAAAAGTTGGGACACATTCAAAAAAGGAGTGAAACGGCAATTAATCTGGAGAACCCAATACATCTTTTTTCCTCAAGAAAAATATAAACTTAGCATAAAGATTTACATTTGCTAATTAGGTGAGGTCAAATTTGACCCTGTGGGTTCTCCAGGGCTATTATATAAGAGAATCAGCTGAAGGAACATTTTGCAAGTAATGAGTTAACTGTCATCAGGTGTGTAACATGATTGGCTATAAAAGGGATGTCTTGGAGAGGCTGAGTCTCTCAGAAGTAAAGATGGCCAGAGGCTCTCCAGCCTGTGAAGGCCTGAGTAAAAAAAATAGTGGAATACTTTAAAAACAATGTTCCTCAATGTTAAATTGCAAAGGCTTTGAAGGTCTTATCATTGACGGTGCTTAACATCATCAAAAGATTCAGAGAAACTGGAAAATCTCTGTGCGTGAGGGACAAGATCGAAGACCTTTACTGGATGCCTGTGATCTGGGAGCTGTCAGACGCCACTGCATCACACACCGGCATGATTCTATCATTGACATTACTAAATGGGCCCAGGAATACTTCAAGAAACCACTGTCTGTAAACACATTCTGGTGTGCCATCCACAGATGCCACCTAAAACTCTATCATGCAAAAAGGAAGCCATTGTTGAGCATGATCCAGAAGCGCCGCCCCGTTCTGTGGGCTAAGAATTGTTTGAAATGGACTGTAGCAAAGTGGTAGTGTCCTGTAGTCAGACGAGTCCAAATTTGACATTCTTGTTGGAAATCATGGGCGTTGTGTCCTCCACCCCTCCTGTTATCGGCTTTCATTTCAAAAGCCAGCATCTGATGGTATGGGGATGCATTAGTGCATATGGTGTGGGCTACTTGCATGTTTTAAAAAGCACCATTAATGCTGAAAGGTAGACAAAGGTTTTATAGCAACATATGCTCCCCTCCTGACGACATCTCATTCAGGGAAGGCCTTATGTATTTCAGCAGGACAATGCAAAACCACATACTGCAGCTATTACAACAGAATGGCTTCGTAGTAGAAGAGACCGTGTGTTGAACTGGCCTGCCTGCAGTCCTGATCTTTCACCGATTGAGAACATTTGGCGCATAATTAAACAAAAAGTCTGCCAAAGGAGACCAAAAACTCTCCAGCAGCTGGAAGCCTGTATTAAACACGAGTGGGGTCAAATTCCATTGGCTAAACTCATGAAATTTGTCTCCTCAATGCCCAAATGCCTCCATTCTGTGTTAAAAGGAGGAGGGGATGCTACACCATGGTAAACAGGCCCCTGTCCAAATTTTTTTGAGACCTGTAGCAGCCATCAGAATTGAAATGAGCTCATTTTGTGGGTAAAAATGTAAAATTTCTCAGTTGCAACATTTGCTATGTTATCTCTGTTCTAATGTGAATAAAATACTGGCTGGTGTGATTTGAAAATCATTGTGTTTTGATTTTATTTACAATTTACACTTTGCCCCAACTATTTCGGAATTGGGATTGTAGATAACGAAGACCAGGGTAGGGTACAGTTCACCAGAGTTGATGAATTTGCTAGATTAGATTTTTTATGAAACTATACAATTTCCTAATATGTTTTTCTCAGACTTTATTTAATACTTTAGATGGTTGTTCTTAATGGGAAGTAACTGATGAAGATGATTTGGAGAACCTGAAATGCTGTACTGTTTTAGAGCCTGCTTTCTGTCCTTTGGTGAGGCGGATGCGTCTGCATGCTCAGGGAACCTGACTGGCAGGCAGAATGCTGGATATGGGCGCAGTAATGGGCTGAAGATTGGGAAGTGGCGTGTGCTTCTAATGGCATCTGTCTTTAGGCCTCTGATGTCAGTCAGATCATATGAAGTGAAAAACGGAGCATAGGTTGTATGGCAGATTGGCTTTTTGAACCAGTCACTCCTGTAGGTAGCCACATAGAAGCTTCAATTTGGAAATTTAAACGCCTGATCTAGAGTCTGTATTTCACCAGTCTTTAGCGTCCTCTGCAGAATCTTCTCCTCTGGCTTTACAAAATGAGTCTGACACATTCTGGGGGAAACTCAGTTGTGTTAAACGGACCAATTGGATAAGAATACATCTCAAACTGTCCCCTGCAGCCAGATAGTTAAATGTCTGCTCACTCTTCCTCAGTACATACTTAAGATGTTTGGCTGTGGGAATTGCTTGCTATTAAACAGGAGCTCTAGGTTGTGCATTTTATGGACTTAGAATGGGTGTTGTTTTCAGCTGCAAAGCAAGTGAAGAAATGTGATGATATGCTGAACATATGCTGCATTTTAGTGAATCAACTAGATGCTGGGTTTTCTCCTTATGTTGTACCTGTCTTGTCAGAATATCTTTTCGAAGTCATAAGACTATAATCCGTGCCACTGAATTTGAGATTGGCTAATAATTGTTTGGTGAGCATTTAATAATGGAACCTTTCAGAGTTCTGGACAGTGTCTTTTACCCCTGGCTTTCAGTGTACTTCGATGGCTCGTTCACTTTTTTGTCTCTCTCTGGGCAGATGTTAGTTTGCACCGTAGACGGAGACCTCTACCCGCCTTTGGAAGAGCCCACAGGGACCGTAGACCCCAAGAGCAAGAAGAAAGACAAGGACAAAGACAAGAAGTTTGTGTGGAACCACGGCAGTGAGTCCCCCGACGCTGGCTCTGTTTGGAAACTGTGTTCAGACGGAGGGCCTCCTGAGGCCTGGCCGCTGAGACACCATTTCATGCACTGCTGAGCTCTCTCTCACTGCGGCTGAGTGAAGTCTTCATCATCAAACGTCTCTGCTTTTTGCTTTCCAGTCACTTGCCCTTTAAAGAACACACGGAAGAGAAGATTCAGGAAGACTGCAAAAAAGAAGGTATTTCTCTTTTATGTCTCATAACCCCCTCCCGCCCTCTTCTTCCAAATTTTCACCCTCTTCGCTGGAGTTTATATCCGAGGTGGAAGTCTTTCACTTGCTTTATTCAAACATCTAATCCGCTTTTTACATTTTTTTTTTTAAAGAAATCAACGATCGAAAACAAAGCAAAGATTTACATATAAATAGAGCCTTACATCTTCATTTGCCCTAAAGGTTTGCGAGAAAGCAATTAAACTGGGGCTTTGATCAGCCTGCCAGGAAGTGTAAGCAATGGGGAGGCGTCTGCTTTGTCTTGTGGATAAATCTCCTTTAAGGTGCAGCACGCTATTGATCTCCCTTACCTTTTCTAATCGCAAATGCATTTTCTGGAGACCAGCCAGCCTCTTCTCGAGGGGGCGACTGCGTGCGTGCGTGAGTGAGAGTGAGAGTGCATCCGTGTGTACATTAGCGGGGGTGGGGTTTTAGGCGATTTTGGATTGGCACAGTGTAACCTGATTTATCCTGCAGTACATCGAGTCCCCAGATGTGGAGAAGGAGGTGAAGAGGTTGCTGAGTACAGATGCAGAGGCTGTCAGTGTCCGTATCCCTTTTATTGGTGTGTGCGTGTGTGTGCGTGTGTGTGCGTGTGTGTGCGTGTGTGTGCGTGCGTGTGCGTGCGTGCGTGTGCGGGCGTGCGTGCGTGCGTGCGCGTGCGTGCGTGCGTGCGTGCGTGTGTGCGTGTGTGCGTGTGCGCGTGTGCGCGTGTGCGCGTGTGTGCGTGTGTGTGTGGGTGTGGGTGTTCATATGTGTGAGTTCACATGCCCTTGGGCGCGCACATCCACATGTGGTTCTTTTTGCCTATTTGGCTTTCACTAAACTTGGCAGTTATTGTGAGTAACTATTTAGTGGTTAGGAAGTTATACTAATTATTTTCTGGTTGGTCAGTTTTTGTGAATAACTATTTTGTAGTTCAGCAGGCATTGTGAGAGTAATTATTTTGTGGTTAGGCAGTTATGAGAGTAATTGGTCATTTGAAAGTTATTGCAAGACTAACTATTTAGTGGCTTGGCCCTTATTGTAAGAGTAACTATTTAGTGGCTAAGCAATTATTGTGAGTAACAATATAGTGGGTAGGCAGTTATTGTGAGTAACTGTTTAGTGGTTGGACACTTATTGTGAGCAAATATTAAGTGGTTTGGCGGTTTTTCTGAGTAAATATTGTGTGGTTTTGCAGCTATTGTGAGTAACTATTTGGTTGCTCTGCAGTTACTGTAATTAACTATTTAATGGTTTGGCAGTCATTTTGAGTTGCTATGTAGTGGTTCGTTGTCCCCCGCCGCGCGGAACGGGCGAAGCGGCGGGACATGGTATTCATGACTGTCCGTCCGTCCGTACGTCCCCAATCCTTGTCAGCGAGATTTCTCAAGAACGAATTGACGTATTTTCTTCAAATTTGATGTCAAACATGTAATGGTGTGATACCCCAGCACCAGTGGATTTCGGTGACCTTCGCGCCATTCTCAAGGTCACACCGAGAGATTGCTCATTTTGACACGATTTCACATCTTGTGACGGGGGACAAAGACACGTTAGTGGCAAATACTTGTTAGTTATTGTGAGAGAAACTATTTAGTGGCTAGTCAGTTATTGTGAGAGTAACGATACGGTGGTTAGACAGTTATTGTGAGCAACTATTTAGTTCTTGGGCAGTTATTGTGGGCAAATATATAGTGGTTTGGCTTTTAGTGTGAGAGTAACTTATTTGGTGGTTTGGCTGCTATTGTGAGTAAGTATTTAGTGGCCAGGCAGTTATTGTAAGAGTAACAATGTAGTGTTTAGGCAGTTATTGTGAGTAACGACTTAGTGGTTCGACACTTGCGAGCAAATATTCAGCGGTTTTGCTGTTTTTGTGAGAGTAGCTATTTGGTGGTTTGGCAGCTATTGTGAGAGTACTATTTGGTATTTCGGCAGTTACTTTGACTATTTAATGGTTTGGCAGTAAGTCTGAGTAACTATATAGTGGTCAGGCAGTAAATATGAAAGTAACTATTTAATGGTTGGGTAGTTATTGTGAGTAACTATTAGGGGTTTGGCTGTTATTGTGAGTGTTCGGTGCAAGAGAAACTTCCTTGACAAGGTGAATCAGGATGGGAGGTGATTGCAGAAGACGAGACGAAGGAGGCAGATAACCATGGATCTCTGGCCAATCTGGACTCTTCTCCTGGGGCATCAGGACACAAGATGGGGCATGGATCCTCAGGTACTCCTGAGGCTGATGGTGGTTAAAGTGAAAATTTATCGTGGACTAGACTGGAAAGACGTGTGCTACCTAAAGGTTAGAGGATGCATGTTGTGTGTCTGAAGTTAGTACTTAACCAGTTCTGTGTTTTCATTACTCCTTCCGGCATTAGCCCAACGTGACGAGCTGCGCGAGATCTTCAACGACATTAGCAGCAGCAGCGAGGATGAGGAAGACGAAGGGGACCGCCACGAGGATGAAGACCTCAACATTATGGATACGGAAGAGGATCTGGAGCGGCAGCTGCAGGAGAAGCTCAATGAGTCAGACGGAACGCGAGACGAGAGTGATGGGAACAGCCAAATTGGTAGAGCCTCGCTAAAATCAGAGGATGATTTCACATTTGGTCCACTTTCATTTTGTCACTGAGTAGTTTCTTGTGCTCATTTTCTGCTTGATGTTTAGAGAGACTTGATGTCATTTTCTTTTGCTTTTTGGCTGCCTGTTGCGTCTCGTAAGATTGGATCAGTTGCAGCTTCCTGATATCCAATACGGCGCATTGTAACGCAGATATGATCGCCGATAATGATGTGTCAAAGTTGAAAATGAAGATGAGTCAACTTTGCCCCATACCCGCGCGTGGTCGAACGCTAGCTAATATAATCGCAATTTACAGCGTTAAGTTCCAAGCCGTGCTCTCCGGCTTTGACCTGAATTTAGCTTTTTTTGAATTTTGCAGTATTTTTCATTCATTTCTGTGTATCCATGATGGTTTTTAATTGCGAAGCTGCACAGTGCGCTTTGCATTCCAATGTGCATGCATTGGGTTGTCAAAGCTGGCCCTATTACCGGAGGCACAGACGTCTACAAGAAATCCCTTTCATTCATCTCGTCTCGCGATTTACGAGGGTTTCACGCTATATCTGGTTGCTCCAATTTTATCTCTCCTCAGGACCTCAACAGGAGTTTGTGGAAACGACTATATATTGTGTCCCACAAAGATTCTCTTGTTGGCTGAATTATGGCACCTACTGGACTAAAGGTTCAAGTGAACCTGATACTCCACTGGTCTGCACCCTGCCACACCCATTTTGGGGTGGGGTAGAGGGTTAAAATAAAAAGCTAATCTAGTTTATGCCCTAAACATGTTGCGTGCAAAACTTTCTCCAGGCATCTTCTGCCGATCGGCAGATTTCCTTTTTTTTTTTTTCATCTGTTATTGGTTGCGCAATTCCGTGGTTGGCATTACTCAGGCAGAAATGCGCGGTGCGGACAGACGTGTTATTGTTAACATTTTGACGAAATAAGGAAGTATTTTGCGATTAAAGACAAAAAGTCATTTAACTTTGTGTTCGTTCGACTAACCCCAAATACGTGTCAATGGGTGAAGGAACGTCTAATGTCACAAAACAGCCTTTTTTTTTTTTTTTTTCTTTTTTACATGTGGAGACCTTTTGTGTACAACTTGCATACCCAGTTTCTGCACTGTATCTATATTAGAAAGGCTGAGACGAATTTTTTGGATCAAATTGTTTATGGATGACACATGATGATGACTGAGTTAACACCAACTTAATTGGCTGGTCAGTGACCGCTTGAGATAAAAAGTCTTCCTCGAAAGCGAGTGGATGGTCTGACGTGATTGAAGCTTATCCTGGTGTCGACAGGTCAACTTATCCTACTGCAGGGGTTCCTGACTCTGTGCCTGGGGATCTACTGCCGTTATCAGCCCTAACCTGGCACTTCTGATTTTAATAATTACTAGCTCAATGAGATTTGGCCATTGAAAGGGGTGTTGTTTGTTGGAGTTGGAATGAAAATTTGCAGAAATGTCCACGTCCATGATTGGGAACTGCTGTTCAACTTGAACTAGCACGTGTTATTGCTTATAACATCCGATTTACTACCGAGGTGGTCAGGAAAGCTATTCATCAGTATCATGCTGGTAATGTTTAGGATTCAAACTCTCAAACCCTCACATACCTGTGTCAGTATACTACCGCAGCCGAGACCCTTCAGCTCCTCCTCCGGTTCGAGCTGTCAAACCCCTGAGATGCTACATTGGTTGAGTCCATGGGTCAGCCAAGCTCAGGTTTTTCTGGTTCCTTCTTATCATTTTGTGGCTGATGCACATACTCTCATTGGACGTATGGTGTGTTCATGGGAGAATCTAGCTGGAGTTAATGTTTTTAGCAGCTTAAAGCCTTGATTGTAAGCAGTAGCTCTGGGCTGACCCGTGGCCTGCTCACCTCGCAGTGGTTCATGTGTGTACTGCGGGTGTGTGTGAGATGGATAAGCCTGCTGACGCTCCTCTCCCTCCTCTCCTGCAGTGATGGAGTACCAGGTGCAGATCAATAACGTGAAGGGAAAGCTGCAGGAGACGCGGGCCCGTAAGAAGCAGCAGGAGCTTCTCATCATGAAGGTGGAGAACCAGGCACTGAAGGTGAGGTGCTCGAGCTGGTGCATACAGACTCCTGCATTAACGCACACTCTCACTGCTGCATGCGGACACCTGCATCCACGTAAACATGAACTCACCGGTGCATACAGACTCCTGTATCCACACACAAGCATGGACTCACAGATAAACCCAGACACCTGCATCCACATATACGCAGGCACTCACAGATAAACCCACGCATACGCATACACTCACAGATAAACCCAGACACCTGCATACACTCACAGATAAACCCAGACACCTGCAGCCATAAATATACATACTCTCAGGTGCACAGACATCTGCATCCACAAATAAACTCAAAGCTGCTCTCATTAAGAGAAACCTCGATTCACAGGTGCTTACAGGCAGTTCAATGCACAGATACGCATACACTCACAGGTGCGTACAGGCACCTCGATGCACAGATGCGCATACACTCACAGGTGCGTAAAGGCACCTCGATGCACAGATGCGCATACACTCACAGGTGTACAGAGACATCTCTATGTACAGATGCGCATACGCTCTCAGGTGCACATAGATACCTCGATGCACACACATGCATACACTCACAGGTGCGCACAGACACCTGTGTTCATGCTCCCATGTACACAAGCTTGCATGCATTTGCTCTGGATAAGCGCACACAAGTACAAATAAACTGTTTAACTTCGTGACCATAATAATTCAAGAAAGGCATTACTGCAGGCGACTTGTGACTTTTAAAGGGGTGTAAACATTACAGCTGTGCCAACAGCCCTTTCTTTATAATCTACTAAATGGAAGGATAGACTCCCAACTGATTCTGTGGACTGGTGAACGTTCTGACAAACATTTCCCCGACTGGCAGTTGCATGGCACTTTGCCCTTTTGTACTGTGTGCTGCTGCTGGTTGAATCATATTTTTTCGTTATTTAAATCCAAGGGGGAAAGGTCACTCATTAGTAGAGGCTGTAAAATGGCTATTGTTCAAACAAGAAATGTCTTCCAGCAAATGCAGACAAATTGCATGGTTTTTTTTTTTTTTTTTTTTTAACTGGAGGAACTGCCTGTATTAATTTTAATGTGAGAGACTGCGGTTTGTGTTTTAGAATCGTTTCCAGGCATCTCTGAATGAAATTATCCACCAGGAGGAGAGAGAGATGGCGCAGGTAAGGAGGGGGGGGGGGGGGGGGGGGGGCATTGCACCGTTCTAATTAGTCCAGTGAATTGGACAAAACATTAGAAAAGTTTATTGCCTGGCTCCAGGCCTGCCTCTGCTATAATGAAGTATGTCCCAGCCTAGAAAGATTATAAGAATTACTGCATCTGAAATTGCTCTGTATAAATTGTTTAAAGGTCCCATGTTATGAGTATGAAAATTTTCTTGGACCGTACTCTTTTACAGCAGTCATCCTTCTATCTCATCCATCTATCCCAGTGGGTGAAAAAATGATCTCACTCTCTCATGTGTCAGCTTCATGAATGGTTATATGTGAGTCACACAATAATGTTATTCAGCTTGAGTGCATTATATCTGCTGCGTATCGTCGTGAATCCCGTTTTTTTTTTCTCCCCCCGTATTGACTACTAACTGCTCACAAAATTGCCCCTTGAGGACAGTAAAACGTGAAGCCAGGTGCTGTAGCATCCTCGCTGAAAATTCATTGACGACCAATTTCTATTAACGTCACAAGGGGATTCATTTACATAGTCCACCCCAGTACTGATAGGTTTTGATTTCAGTCACCAATCAGGAAGAGCCTCATTTGCATTGACTCTCCGCCTACTCATATCACATAGCTGATAAGTGGGGAGACTGAAGCTGGGTCCCGGCTGCATATGCAAAATTTGTTGTTTGTTGAAGTCTCTAAATGGTGTTTTGCTGTCACAGGGGAATGGAATTAAATTGTTTGAAAATTGGTTAAATATGGAACCTGAAGAATATGTGCGATTCTTGGTTTCTGGGTTTTCATTCCATCCCATTTCTCACGTAAGAGCTGAAGCGTAGGCAGCACCTGCGTGTACTGGGACATGTTAGAATATTGTAATAATTCAATATTCTGACAGAGCTTTACACCCCCATGGTTTTAGCCGTAGTATCTTGAGTAATGTCATTACTTCACAAACCTTTCCATGCCAGCCAGATTTGGAGCTTTGCTGGATTCTTTTGGTTTCATTTGTGGCTGATTTTAAATCACTTGGCAATTCAGAACATGTAGGGTTCTGTTAGTTTTGTTATTGTAATTATTTTGTCTTATTATCCATTTGTTTTTAGATTTGATTGCTCTTCATCTTGCGATATACATGGTTTGTTGTTGTCCGTAGCTAATATAGCTTGGCTTTGTCTTTTTTTTTTGCCTTCATGCACATGAAAGAATAAGTTAAGCACGAAAGGTCTGTGTGGATTCCACTAATCAGCTAAGCACAAACCAGGTTCAACCATGATTACCTTTCCCTGCAGCTGGCTTCATTGCAAGAGCAATTGGACTCACTGATTGAGAAGTGACCAGCAGGGGGCGCAGAAGACAAGGTATCAAGTGGCCGTGGACAAAGGGGATCATGGAATTAACAAACGCTGAGAGAAGCCGATGTCCTGGAGGTGCCTCCCTTGGTCGCACTGACTCATTCTTTGGTTTGCTAAATTGGTTGTATGAGCATTTTCCTGTATTTACATTTTTACTGTTATTCAGTGTCTGTAAGATGTTTAAATGCAAACAAAATTACATGTTGGTAAGCTTTTAGCAACACTGTATTCCTCTTGATTGTGTACTTCACATTAAAAATTAACTTGATTGGCCTGTTTGTGTTTTGTCATGGTTTCCTCATGATTTATTCATGCATGATTTATTGCTGCATCTCTTAAACGATGGGGAAGTGGCCTCCTCTGGCCTCTTGACAGTCATGTCTTGCCTTAAACCTGCAAGCCGCCTCCTTGCTGTAAAGTTGCATCATTAGAGTGAGTGAAGTCCTCAGATAAGTGGTCTTGCGCGCACACACTGTGCTGGCCTGTCCACCTCCCCTCATTGTACGGAGGATTAATCTGAAGTTTATCAGGGTAGGCAGGGGCGGGGGCTGGAGATTAGCTGAAAGGGATTATGGTGGTCATCCTCGGTCCTGGTAATCCAGCCATCTGTCAGAGAGCACGCAGAATGCTGCAAGGCTTGGGAACATCAGTTATCACCAACCAAGGGACTGTTAATTAGGATGTGACCCCTACAAATTCAGGCTCTTTGGTAACCGACCCACTGCCGCCAACTCTGCTTTTCCTGAAGGAACTCTGCATTTATAACTAGTTTCCAAAAATATTTCCCGAAGATGGAGGACACGTATCTACTGAAACATCCTGGAGTCAGGAAGAAGATTCTTCATGGAGGCCAGGGCCCAATGCCCCACTTCGCCCCAGGGACAAAGGTAATGGTGTGATACCGTTTGCGCTTATGCAGAAACTATACTGCAGTGGGACATCTGAGGAGCACATTCTCATTTTGAATACTTAATCTGTCGTAACCCATGTGTGTTCAGTATTGACGTCTGAAGCAGTTATTACAAGATTTTTTTTTGGGGGGGGGGATGTAATTCAAAAGTGTAATGTTGATTATTTTCAGTGGCACACCCACCACTTTTTCTCTATATTTACTCAATATTTTGACTATGCACACTGCCCGTCCAAAAAAGCAGTCTCCTTTTGGATTTAAATCAACAAAAACATTGATTGGCTCATAATTGCAACAATTAATGTGTTTCAGCTGGCAATAATTCCAACCCTAACTCCTGAAGCGAATAGCCTCTCATTTCCTTAAAAAAAATTGTCAGAAGACATCCCTTGGTGGCAGAAAAGATGTTAGTGTTTCAGAAGAGGCGAATTACTGGCCTGCATCAAACAAGGAATGAGAAAAAGTATGTGGAATCATTTTCATGAGCGAATTGGCCACTACAAAGTCCTGACCTTAACCTCAATGAGAGTCTGGGATATGTTGCAAAAACCGAGAGTGGTTCACCTATCCTGTTGTCAGAACGAGCTCAGCCAAGTATGAAAGCAACTCTGAAAATAAATGGTCTTACATTGCATATGGTTGTCAAAACAATGACGCAACAAATTTGCACTGCAATCAAAACTACAGGGGTTCCATCTAAATGTATTTTTTTTTTTTTTGCACAGGCAGTGTATATTTAGCAATGAAAGCTTTCGGGTGAATGTGTACTGCGGGTGACTTGATTCCATTACGGTTTTTACCTCACCTGCTGTGTCCAGCCATATGGCCCCAGGTTTGGTGGCGATGACTGATATTTTCCACAACAATGCCAACAATCTCCTCATTCAGCAGCAGTAAGCGGCACTCGGTGTGTTCCCATTCTGTCATGATTTTTACATCTCCCCGCTGCTCCCAAAGACACTGAATGAAATGACTCATTTCACTGCTGGCAGAGAAAAAAAATGAATACCTCGATGTGCGTTTATGTGGCCAAGTGTGAGGACTGAGGGCTTTTTACAGAGCGTGGAAACAGAAGGTTCTGGAAAGGTATTATCTTAAATTTGTTCCCATTGTAAACTCTGTCTATGCTGACTGTCTGCACCTCTGTCTCGCCACAAAGCTGGTTTTCCACTACCAAACTCTTAAAGATAACTTTGAGAGGACGGTGATCGACGACAGCCGAAAAAACAAGCTGCCTGTGGAGATCTTTATGGGGAAGATGTTCAAGCTGGAGGTGTGGGAGGTCCTCCTCACCTCGATGAGGATTGGGGAGGTCGCTGAATTCTGGTGTGATGCTGTGGTAAGATCCAGCACTGAAACATCTTGGCGCAACCACAAACCTTTGTGCCTCTTTTCAGGTTAATAATTCTAATACTTAGGATTTAATGTTTGCAGGCAGTAATTACCAAGCAAATGTTAAACTCTGGGCTTCTGAAAAAAGTTCCCTGAAAAAGCTTATTCCTACTATTACTATAATGTTCAACCATTATGTTTTCTATATCTGTAATTCAATAAGACAAATAAATGAATTGGACTGGGTAAATTCCACACCATTTTCGTAGGCAAATAAGTTGGTGTGGACTGTAGTTACACTCTAAGAATGACAACCATTTAAGACTATAGGTGGCAATCATACCTGTTCCCCCCCTGTATCAAGCCAGAGCTGCCCACACATGGAGGCTGTTCATTCTGTAGGTTGTCATTGCAACTAATAAATGTCTACAGGGCAGTGGCTCAGTGTCCTTTAGCCAGTCCCTCTCACAGCACACAGGCCTGTACCCCATCGTGGCCAAGGGAATCCGACTGGCTGAGCAGGGAAAAGATCCCCTGGAGGGGCAAAGGCACACCTGTGGGATGGGGAACCTGTTCCACTACCACTCTACGGGCTTCCCAGAGCTGGACGAGATCATGAAGGAGCCCCAGCCTCTCATCTTCATCATGGAGCTCATTTCAGTAGGACAACAGAGTAGCAACCAATGCGCTCAAGCACCTGCATACATAGCCAAACATAAACAAATGTATGAACATACATGCACTAACACAATCACTTATACACAAACAAGCATGCACTACCACATTTGCACAGCTAAGGACTTGGTCACCTTGTGGCACGAACGCACGCAAATGATGCACACATTCGTGTTCTCACAAAAGTTGGCACACAATGATGTTTACAATTGAAGAGTCTGTTGCGAAAAGGACTTAAGACACAGTTTCACATACTGATGTGAGGACGAAAAAACATCTTTTATGGTGACCTCATTTCATCTCAACGAACTTCATGCGACTTCAGTGCTTTTTGCAATGGGGTATTCAATTACCAGATTTTAATTCATCTTTTATATATTCAGACCCTTTTTTCTCTCAAATTAGACATTTTACAACTGAAGTACTTCTAGAAGTAGGGTCTCCAATTATTTGTTATGCATAAATGTATTAATTAGTGAAAATCCTCCGTTAGATAATATACAAATCTGGCCGTTCTGTGTGGACTTTGCATGTTCTTGCATTTGTGCGGATTTTCTCCAGGTTCTCTGGGTTTTGTCCCACCATCCAAATATGCAGTATGCATTTTGTGTAAAACGGAGACTATAAACTGCCCGTAGGTGTGAGTATGTGAGTGAATGGTGTGTAATCCCTGCAATCCTTTGCAACACTGACCCCGAACAAGAGGGATAGATATTTAATGGAAGGAATGAAGAATGTGCCATAGTTTCTTAAAATGTAAAACATGGATAGAAGCGTTATAGAAACCCACACACATGTCTGTCCATCCAACGTCCAGCCCCGCAGCGGTTATCCCCTGAGCCCGGCTCTCTCTGCCCTCTGCAGGTAGGGGACCCCTTCTCCTATAAGCGCGAGTCCTGGATGATGGACAAGGATGAGAAGCTGCAGGCTGTGCCCTCGCTGCATCTGCAGGGGAACGCCCTGGTCAAACAGGGCCAATACCGCCGAGCTGCAAACAAGTACCAGGAGGCTGTCCTGCTGCTGAAGACTGTGCAGTCCAGGGTGAGGGGAGGGGGAGGGGGAGGCAGGGAGGAAATTACGAGGACGAGGGAGCCGGGGGGTAATGACAGGAGGAGGAATAATGGGAATGATGGAGCGAGGATAGATATTTGAGAATTATAATGAGAAGGAAAAGGGCAGAAGATAAGGTTTTGAGACTGAACAAAAGAGCCAGGGCAGAGGGGTGTGAATAAGGGCTGGAAAACCAGGAGATTTGGGGGGTGTGAGGAATTGAGGAGCGTGTGTGCAACAGAAATGAAGAAGGGTGTTGAGATAAATAGCGGGAAGAAGGAAGTGTGAGGCGAGGAGACGGTGAAGGACAGACTGAGTGTAGGAAGTGTTTTGGGATTATGGGTAATGTAGTCCAGCCAGTCCATCTCACCCACAGGTTCGCTGTTCTCTGTGCTCAGGAGATGCCTGGTCATGAGGACTACATGAAGCTGGATCGTCTCATCACACCGCTGGTGCTCAACTACTGTCAGTGCATGCTGGAGCTGCAGGAGTACTACATCGTGCTGGAGCAGACCAGCGAACTGCTGCAGAAACACAAAGGTGGGCCGCCCCACAGGTGCTGCCTGCATGGGCCGAACTGCAACTGCCAACACCCCTTCCCCTCTATCCCTCCCCCTTTCTCTGTTCCTCACTTCCTTTATTCATTCCATTCTCCTCCTCCTCCTTTTCTCCCCCATTCTTTTTCCTCACCCTCTATCATTCATACCAGCATTTTCATTCACTGTCGCTTTATTTTCTATTGCTTCTCCCTATCCATCTACTCTCCCCATAGCACCCCTCCCCCCCCCTCCCTCTCTCAAGCAAACACGCACACACACACACACACACACACACACACACACCCCGAAGGCAGCTCAGTGCACCAACCAACACTGAAAGCTGAGTAATCTCAACACCATCTCAGTTCTCCACTGCAATGACGAACAAAGAGAACGTCGTGCCCCCCAGCGCTGCCTCTGCTTTTACATCAGCGCAGACATATGTGGGAGGAACACCTCCATCTTTTCGCACAACGGGCCATCTTTGATTAAGTCGATTGATCGTTATTGAAAGGTGCCAGGACCCTCCTGCTCAGGCTTTGATCCATTTCTCATCTTTCCACTCTGCTGTGCATTACCGCCAGAGCACGGTCTCCGTGGTGACACAGTAGCGGCGCTCAGCTGTCTGATATCTTCATTAGCATTACGCTAATCAGTGAGCAGAACTGCAGGGGTGGAACGTCCTGGAGTCAGAAAGCAAAAGTACTACCATGTTTCTTCCGCCTGTCAACTCAGCCAGCAAATTTAGTTCAACCTCCCGGCCAGAAGAATTGCCCTAATTAGCAAGTCCAGGTGATGAGCGCAAAACATGGGGCAGGATTTTACTTTCTGAGCCTGCATTTTCCGCCACAGCCGAACTACAGCAGTTTCATTTCTTATCTTTAGCTCTCTGTCTGCCGATGAAATCTTGTCCCTGCTCCGCCCCTGTGACTTTTGTCTTCAGTTCCATTTCCCATATTTCAGTCAGCGTCTGTCCTGTTTTATCTCCTTGCTCTTTTTATCCATGATATCTCACCCTCTAACCGCTCCGCGCTGTCACTTTGCCCTGGGGCTGTCTCAGTTTAAATGACGTGGGGTGTGTTTGAACGCCTGGGGAACGAACGAGGTAGCGGAACTTCAGATGAAAAGAAGTGGAAACAGAGGGATGCAAATGAATATCTGATATCAAAACAGGATTCTACATTTAAATCTATGTTTCCTCTCCAGTGGAAACCATGACACCTGTGGTTTTAATTTTTGGTTTTTTTTGTGCTAAGCCGCATTATCGTCAACAATATAACCATCAAATTCTCATCAGCAGGCAATACTTGAGGCTCAGTGGTAGCTAGTGTATTGAGGCAAAAATGCTCCTCATCTCTCAGTTTAATTTCAGAGCATAGCTTGGAGTTGAAACAAAGTAGTCTGTAAACTGTCCCTTGGAGTCTTAGCTAATTATCCAATTCGGGAAAGTCCAAAAATGTCAGCTGGTGACAGTACAGTGAACAGAATTAGAATCTGGAAGACAAACTAGCGCTGCTCTGGGCTCTCCCAAATCACAATTATGGGAAGATGGAAATTCAAAGCTGGTGAGAAATTAAAATATTTAGGCAATAAAACACAGACTCAAAGAGAGCGTAGATAGATAGCTAAGCTATGAAAATTTCCAAATTATCCCTCACTCTAACCCAGGGGTGTCAAACTGACCCGTAAACGGGCCAAGAGGCTGCAGGTTTTCACTCCAACAATGCAGAAGCGCACCTGATACAACTAATCAGTTGTGCAGGCCTAGATCAGTTGATTAAATCAGTGCTTTCAGGTGAGCTTCTGCTTGGTAGGATTGAAGACCTGCAGCCTCTTGGCCCGTTTACGGGTCAGTTTGACACCCCTGCTCTAACCTCTCCTCTCTCCAGACAATGTGAAGGCTTACTACAAGCGAGCCAAGGCCCACGCAGCTGTGTGGAATGAGAAGGAGGCTCGTAAGGACTTCCTGATGGTGGCCAACCTTGATATCACGCTGTCTCCTCTCGTGCACAGAGAGCTCAAGCAGCTATCAGAGAGAATGAAGGAGAAGTACTGGGAAGAGAGGAGCAGCTACTGGGGCATTCTTGAGGACAAAGACAGGGCAAAGGACGAAGGTAAACAGGGAGAGGGGGAAGAGGCGGAAAGCTGTGAAACCCAGGAGAGAGAGAAAGAGAGCACTGCCAATCCAGAGGAGGCTCCAGAACCAGAGGTGAAAGCTACTAATCAGGAGACCATAGACCGCAAAGGAACCAATCAGAGTGCACCTCCAGTGACGGAGGGCAAAGATTGGCAGCAGATGTTGAGGCTGATTCCTCTTCTTCAGGACGAAGGCAATTTTCTCGTCAAGGAAAAACGATACCAGGAGGCAGTCGAGAAGTACGAGGAAGCACTTGAATATATAAACTTCCTTCAAACCAATGTGAGTTTAGAAAAGCATCTTCAAATATTGATCTTTTGAAGAGTAATCAGTCTGACTGTGAAACCTCTGGCTGTCGCCGGCAGTGAGATGCATTGTCATAGCTAAAAGCCTGGAAAGGAATTAACAGCTTATGTCATGCTAGAGCGCGAGTGAATCATTGACAGGGAATCAGTATGTAAGCGGTGATCGTATTATAAAGAGCTCATCCTTCCTGTCTGTACCTCTTTGCCCTCCTCTATAGGAAGTGCAAAAGAAGGGAGAGGACTGGGAGTCCCTGGAGAAGGTGCGGCTGCCCCTCTGTCTGAACCTCAGCCAATGTATGCTGGAGCTGGGGGAGTATAGACAGGTGCTGGAGGTCAATGGCGACCTGCTGAAGAAACAGAAAGGTAACGTCACACCGTGACAGGAAGTGCACCTGTGTGATGGATGTGAGAGCAGAGGGAAATCAGTTCATTCAGTCACATGATTTGAATACAGATCAGTGGCTGAGGGAAATCACCATTTATGTAGAGCAGTATGCATGATAGGACAGCAAAGAGAAAACACCATGAACGGTCACTGTGTGTGTGTGTGTCTGTGTGTGTGTGTGTGTGTGTGTGTGTGTGTAAACCAGTGCGCAGAATATGAGGGCAATAAACATATATTCAGAGTCTGATTCAGATGAATTTACTGTCATTGTTACAGAATAACAACGAGATTAGTTTGGCGAGAAAGTGCTCCGGGCTGCTGCGACGTGCGTCGTGCCGCCAACTCCACTTCCTTCTTCGAAAATTAAGGTTGCAGTTAAACACAGAAAAACATTTGTAACACAAATTGATGACATCAGACATAACACACATCAGGTTTATAACCCGACGCACTGGAAAGGCGTAGGAACTTTTTCAAGGGAATAGGAGGTGGGGGAAAAGGGGTTAATGAAAAATGCGGAGGAAGCCTGTGACAGAGGGGGGGGGGGGTAATGCAGAATCCAGAAGTCCTTATCAGGGGCAGAATGTTCTGTCCTTGAGGGATAAGGGGGGAGGGGGGGTTCTGAATTCTAGTCCATTTCGGGTGAAACAGGCAATTTCGATTGATCCGCTATCCATTTTGTACATTTTCTACTTCGCGCATCTGGGCCACAAGTTCTCCCATCATCTCATCCTGTCTCTTGCCCAAGTTCACAGTCAAACACACAAACTCCCCACACTGACTCAAATCAGCGTCCATCTTTCTGCGCATTTCTGCAGATGATCCCAGAGCCTTTTTTAGCAGCTCTCCATTCTCCGATGCCCGCCGATGTAAATCCATCACCCGTTCACTCGTTACTCCACTGAGGCGCTCCATAATAGTTTCGGTGCTGGGCAGCGCGTTGGGCATTTTCCTCGCTGCCAGCTCGCACGCTTTGCGGTAGATCAGAGCAATTCTCATGCCAATTAGGAGAAATCCCGTCACCGTAAATCCAAATAGGTAAACATCCTCCACGTCTTCAAGGGATAGTGCCGCCAGACAAAGAACTTGCCGTCTCGACCACGCATCCCGAACGTAGCCAGCAGCAAAAGTGGTCACACATCGTGTTAATAAATCAGTGCAGTATAGGATACCTATGAAAAATCACCATGTGTGGTGACGCAGTGTGAATTCAGAGAAGCTTGTGGAATATCGCAGCTAAGGGAAATTACCTTATACAGTTAGGAGGCGTGTATGTATCGCAGTGTGTGGAGCAGAACAGTTAATGGAAATCGGAGTATAATGTCTGAAGCTAAGTATGTAAAGCAGCGTGCAAAATAGGGCAGCTAAAACAACATAGATGGTCACACATCCTGTATGCAGAGCAGAGTGTGGAACAGGGCAGCGGAGGGAATCTAAGGGTCATGCGGTGTGTTTGTAGAGCAGACTGCAGAATAGGATAATGATGGGAAATCACCATGTACTGTCACATGGCATGTATTCAGTGCAGCGGGCAGGATAGGACTGCTAAGGGGAGAGACCTTATACTGTCACATGGCATGCTGCAGCTATAAGAAAGTGCCATATAGCGTGCCGTCACATTTAGGAAGGTTTTTCATTTTTATGTTATTCGATGGAGCAGGAAATCCCAGGTTTGGCATCCAGCTAGTTCAGAGCACAGTGGTGCAAGGGGAACTGCAGGGATTGCAGTCTTCATACCGTGTTAAAATCGAGGAGTAATTTAAACCCGAAACATCAGGGCAGGTGAGGTAAAGGTGTAATGGATTACGGTGGCAGTGCAAAGTAACATTGAAAAACTGCTTGTTCTGCCCTTCCAAGCAGAGTAAATGGCACTGTTCATGCCCCAGAGATCCAGAGTTTAATCCAAACTCTGCCAGTGCTGACTATTGGCCATGAGTCCCATTGAGGAATTACAAAAAAAAAAAAAATCTTCAGTTTAGCACAGCAAGGGTCTACATCCCAAAGTAAAAAAAGACTGCATCCTCCCTCCATCCTCTTGTCTCCTCTCTCCATACTTTCAAAGAGGAGAGGGAGTTGATGGCAAGAAAACTGGATATATTTCTCATTATTATTTGGGCACATGCAGGGTGTTGTTTGGCAGGCTAATCTACATTCACAACTCAAGTCAGTAAAACACTTGTGGCCTTCAAGTCCCGTACACTAAATTCAATCCTGCACTGTGATGGTAGAATTCGATATTGCGGAGGCTTTTTATGCAATTTTCTTTGGAGCTGACCTTAAACTAAATGAAGACACTGCAAAGCAATGAATAGATTAAAACTGGGCTTTCCATATTAATAAATGGTGAGTGGTAAAATTAGTCTTAGAAATCTTACGCGGGCGGATGTACTGGACAATACTGGAACACTTCATTAATCTCCGCCGTATTAGATAAGTGCCTCTCTCTCTCTCTCTCTCTCTCTCTCTCGCTCTCTCTTTTGCTCATAGATAACCTGAAAGCGCTGTATCAGCGAGCGCGGGCACACTGCGCTCTGTACCAACAGGAAGAGGCCCGCAGAGATTTCAACCGAGTGCTCAAGCTGGACCCCAAATTAAAACCAGCGGTGCGGCAGGAACTGAGGAAGCTGGGAGAGGCCATCAGGGACAAGCAGGTCCAAGAGAAGAAAAACTACTGGATGACCACCAAGGAGAAGAACAGGGGAGGAAACGGTAAAAAGAAGTCTGGGAAGAGTCACGGAGGTAAATCAGGCGATGGCGCCAAGGATCATGGGCTGGCCATTGCATTCAAAGACGGTGATGGGAAGCGAGCTCAAGAGGGGAGGGTCTGGAGGGTCCAAGAGCAGAAAGCAGCAGAGGTCCAGAGAGACGAGCAGGCCGTGTCAATCAGTCCAGCCGGAGGTGAGGAAGATGACAAAGCAAGTCTCAATTTATCCCAGATCAGTGATTTGAGTGGTGCCTCCCCCAGCACAGAGGGCTTCCAGCTTGGAACAGAGATTCCCGTACTGCAGAATTCTTCTGAGAAGCCAACCAATCACAGTACTGACACTGACAAAGCTGAGGCCAGTGAATTGCCTCAGATTGTTGCCATACAAGCAGAGCCAGCGAATGAGAACCTAGAAGGTGTCCAGAGCCCTGATGATAAAGGAGACGGTGGGAATGCAGTGGCAGCCGCCTGCGATTGACTGATTCCAGAGTACCACAGGCAGAGGAACTCTGGAACACAGGTAGAGGGAGTAGATATGGGAAATGTTTCCTGCAACTGATTTAATCAACAAAATCAACTGTTCCTGCTCCAAACTCAAAATGGAACCTTGAGTAACATGCTAAGAGTAGACTCTAGGACTGTGTCGAACATTGGTTGAGGCTTAACTTTTTGGCTAGATTGCAGCAAAGCAGGGGCCAGGCCTACAAATGTGACAGTCAGTCAGTAAATGAGCGAGTTAGTTAGTTGGTTGCTGAGTTGGTTAGTAACACCATCGGTCATTGCTCTTTCAAAATAATCAATGACCGTTTGCAGTTATTTATGTCATCAGGAGACTTGTGGCATTGCACAATCCAATCATATGCTTTACGTCCAATTTAAGATATTATGGTCATGATGTTACAGTTTACAACTTGGACACTGGGGTCATATCTTGGAATTATAATTCATCAATGATTGTGAGCTACATAGCTGACTTGTTGCATTCACAATGAGGGCTTGTTTCCTCTTATGAGGGACCTAAGCTGCACTGGCCTTTATAAAAGCTGGTGCAAAGAGAGAAGGTTATTTTCAGGGGAGAGAAATTAAACTGCTTTACCGGTCAAAAGATTTAGATCACCGCAGTTTTTTATTGAAAATTATGCAGTTTAATGTCTCTAGTAGACCTGATAGAACAAATAGACAATTTAAATTAAAAAAATCATGTAATCAATTTATAAACCAAAATGTATTCTAAACTTATGACTCAAAGTAGCCACCTTTGGCAGATATAACGGCTGAACACACTTGGAAGTCAAATATTCTTCAGAATGTTCCTCCCAACTCTGTCGCAGAAGTTCCCATAAATGTGTAGCACTTGTAGGCTGCTTTGCTTTCACTCTTCTGTCCAGTTCAGCCCAAACCATCGCGATGGGGTTTAAGTCAGGAGACTGTGCTGCCACCCCATGTTTTCAAGCTCACTATCTTGTTCTTTTTTCCTAAGGTAGTTCTGGCAGGGCTTGGGCTTAAGTTTTTCATTATCTTGCTGAAGGATGAACCCCTGACCAACTAGGCGCAGACCAGAGGGTACTGCATGGCGCTGCAGAATGCTGTGTTAGCCGTTTTGGTTCAGACTGTCTTTCAGTAAGTACAAGTCACTGACCATGCATCCAGCAAAACAGCAACAGACCATCATGATTCCTCCTCCATGTTTGACTATTGATGTTACACATTGTGGAACCATCTTTTCACCTACTCGACGGCGTACAAAAAAACCTGAATAACCATAACTTTTGTCATAACGTCTAGCAGTTCACCGCTTACCTTTGGCCATTTCAAGATATTCATTGGACTGGCACTGCATAATTTTGAATAAAAAAGCTGGGAAAATTGGAGTGTTCTAAAACTTTTGACCGGTAGTGTATGTCCGCTGGGAGGAAGAAGTTTTGACCAAGCTGATTATGTTCCTGTCAGCTGGGTTGAGGGGCCAGAGCAATTACTGAAGCAATCAGTATATATCTAGCTTCGGCATCTCAATAACCCAGTTTTGCAGGGGTCCATTTAGTGGGAAGTACTGTCTGTGTAAACAACTCCTGTCGTAAACATCAAGGCATCCCACTAGATTTTGAAATAAGCCAACAACCTAGTTTTGATCTAGTCTGTTGGCTATCCCTGCAAATTTTTTGGATGTTTTTCTGGTTATCGTAAGTCGCTTATCATCTAATTTTACCACCTAAATTGAGCCTCTCTTGACTTAAACTGCAACCAGCCCAGACTTATTTGGTCAGGTCTCTGATTTCACAGATTTACCATGTTCAAATCAATTATTTCCATCAAAAGAAGCAAAGCATTGATGAACAAAAGATAGATTACTTACAAAGCATTATCTAGTTGGAATAGGTAATGCTATGTTTCAGCTAGGTGAACAGGGATCTATTTGTGTTAGATCACTTCCTTTCACTGTCATCAGATGTGATAAAATTTGTAAGATGGTTGAATTACCAACTTGAACATTTGGCAAGTGTCATTTATGGTTATTGAACAAGTAGAAGAGTTCCCATGCTATTTATCCATACTTTTAGTAATGTGATTATAATAGCTAGCTGCTAACTTGGCTAAGCCAGCTTACCAATGCATCTGTATTACTTCAAAAGTCATTGACCCTATCTTTTCCTAGAAGCTGTCTGGGAACAATTTTATAGCAATAAGCTAAGTGCATCATCGTTGCCATTTCCATGGCAACGGTTTTCTTAAAGTTATGTCTGACAAAAAATCACTGATTTCGGTTTCATCGGTTTCGCCTCCAGATTTACTTTTTAACATATACTTATTCCATTATATTTACAATATCTTACCTAATTTAATGTCAGTTTTGTAAAGTAGAATTAATTTATGCTAATTTGAAGACGTCATTGAATTTATTTTATTTTCCTATGATGAATGCTTCTACTACCAACAAATAGACGTTTTTTTTTTTCTATTATTAAGGTGGTCCTTAGGGTCTATATTAAAATCAATATACTAAAATCAAAAAGTTACCCCTGGCCCCAGGAAGCCCCAAAAAGCCCGGTCTAGATAGATTAATGTTTGCAAGCAGCTTATTCAATCTATTGATAAGAGGTGGTTAACATTAGCCAGTGTCTGCTCGCTAGCTCTTTCACAGTTTTCTGCCTATTGAGCTAATAAGTGGAATTATGTTAGCGTTTGCATATTAGGTTACTTAATGTGAGCCAACTAATTGTGGAATGCGACAACTTTTGGTTTGGACTAATGCATGCATCTGAATATACATAACAGCTTGTTAATCGTTTGTGTGATCTGCTAAGCTAGCTATGTGCATGAACAACAAGTTTGATCCTAAACGAAACAACATAATAAACCAAGGATAGCATTTGCTGGATGAATAGAGTGTTTGGAGCATTTATGTTTTGAGCTGGACTGCAGCAAATCAGGGGCCAGGCCCTAAAATGCTCTTGTCTGTGACCAAGGGCTGAATGAACAGTATGTGAATAAGCGGCCAGTATCTGTAACTTTCTCTGCGACCACAACGCTGCGAACAGTTGAAAGCTGAGCTGATCTGAATTCTGTAAAGTACCGCTGCTAGCTGCAGCTTGTTGTGCACCAAGGCAGGGGTTTTGATTACATTGCATGATGCGCTGCCCAAGTGGGCCTGCTGGAAATTCACTTGTCGCCCTCCTCTCTTAATGTCACACTTGCAAAATTGCGTCGTGTATTCAGACCTCGACGCGGTCGAGTGCTGGTATTTCCCCATTGGCCGTTGTTCAGTCCTAATGAGCATTTGAGAACAAGGTCCAGCCATATGCCTATACTAAGTTAAGACTGAGTCTGGTTAAAATATTTGAAGCAAACAGCCATTGCTTATAACAAATACAAATTTATTTTTTTTTCTGTACATAGTATGTAGAAAGTAGCTCATGGCTCATTAATTTAAAAAAGCCCTCTGTTCACAGTCATTTCATGAAAATAAAGGAATGCAAAAGTATTGATGTGTTTCTCGAAACATTTTTATGGCGTACAAACATTTATTACTAAACTACATAATTAAGACTCAACAGTGAAGAGACAAAAAAAAAAACAGTACATAACCCCCAGAAAGACTTACCAAATAGGTGACACAACTAAAAGAGGGATATCAGCAGTGACAGTAACTGTTTTCTGTAGTACACAAAGGTGGAGGTTAAGCGCCTCCCGCCTCCACACACACTCAGAGAAAACGGAAATGGCAGGCCTGGCCTGGAGCCAGGTTCCGCTCAGCTTTACTTTCGCACCTGTCATTCACACAGAAAAAGCTAGTGTACTTAGCTGCCTCAAAGCAACTTTTATTTATTTAACCTCCCTCTTAACCTTCATTAAAACAGCAGAGCTGTAGTGATAGTGACCATAGCCATGCTCGTGCACATATCCTCTGATATGGATCATGACAATTTCCTTAGTACATTCATATGTAGACACATATGAAATGGCGTGTGTGTATATGGTGTCTGGGGCCTGTATGCTGGTTTTTGTTCCGACCACAATTGCAATCCAAGTATTTTAACAAGGAGGTATTTTTTTCTTAATTGCTCAATTCGTGTTTATAATGATAATTTATCCCATTAAGCCACATTATGTCAGAAATGGCCAAAAATGCCCCGATTAACTCTAAATGCACATTGTACTCTTCTTGCAAATCAAAAAACAGATGAATAAAAAAACTGTGATGGATGAAATAATAAAAGGCTTTTAATTAGTGAAAATGTGGGCAAATGATAAGCAAAAAAATGTTTATTTAATAAATCAATAGGCAATGCAAATGATAATGCGCCAAACCCGCAAAGGGAAAAAGTCACATCCTCAGTAATAAGGGCTCCGTTGATTCACCATCATCTTCGATTCAGTCAGTTGAAAATGCGTACCTTTTTTTGGCAAATGTTTGCATAATGCGCCATTTACCCAATATGCCATAGCCTACAGCTATAGCTATTTTGAACAATGACATTCAAGAGGGTAAATAATCTCAGCTACAAACATTAGCAACAGTATATAATGGTGACAAAAACCAACATACACAGGATTTCCCCTGCAGTAACATTGAGATCCATTTACCTATGCATTTTTATGGTTTGAGGGTATAATCACTGGCTGCCAAAAATCAGTCTAGTTCACAGCAAGAAAAGAATGAGGCAGTAAAAACTTTTAAAAACTATTTTCTCCACAGCTGGCCCGTATTGATGCAGTTTGAAATTTTGTAGAGGCAACTGAATTACCACTATTGGTGGTAGGCTGTCATTGGAATGCAGCAATGATTGTAATTCTGACCAAATGCATTGACAAATAAACAGTACTTACATTAACATTATGACAGTAACATTCCTGTAAATTATCCCAACAATGCAAAAGTGCAACAAACATGTTAATCCTTCACTTTGATGTGCAGATAGTGTTTTCAAGTCACACAGACCACATCTGCAGTACTTCAATTGAGCTGACTGTTGATATGTTGAGTTGTTGATTTTTGTGTGTAAATCAGTTTGGGCCAACTTATCTCTGAGGCAACTGTATACAAGTGAATATACTACCTATACTTGTGAACATGACCTGCATGGTCAAATTCAGAATCTTCATTAAGAACATAGTGCCACTTTAAAACTACCAAGCCGCAAGTATGGTGTCCATGGGGACTGTATCCTAGCGACCACATAAAACACAGAGACAGACCAGCATGGAGCAGAGTGAGATGTGAACATTGTGCCTGAAGGAAAGCCTTGCTAATGTGGGATGGAACTGAATCAGAAATCTGTTCTGGACCACAGAGTTAGAATATGATAACCAGGACAAACATGTCTCGCTGTGACTTTGCAGGATTGTTGAGAACCATTGAGTATACGCAGCAATGATATCCTCTTTTGAAATGTAAATGTTCCTGGATATATTGTCCCCTCTGTGAATATATCACAATGAATATTTAATCGTACAACACCAGAGACGACATCTTGCCTTCTCGAATAACAAACCCTGCCACCTGTCCTCCTCTCGCTCCTCTCCTAACGGCACTTCACCTGGCTCAATCCAGCATGGCCATCAGCTCCATTCTAATGAAAAACAACCAGCGACTGCATATTTCGGCCTCTTCGTCCCTGTTCTTGTTCCCTGGTTGTGATAGCACGAAAACACGAAAACTGCTACTCTGACACAGTTAGATTTTGCTCGCATTTGGATTTAGGGGAATGAGGAAAGTGGCCGGCATTAGAAAAGTTCACAGCAAATGGAAACGGTGATATGTGACATTTTTTCCATCAGGATTTCTCAGGGTTTAAGGCATGTAAACTCTGCTCTGTCAAAATGCGTCATCTGACCCTCCTTTGCCTCTCACTCCCACCCCAGGTTATGATGAGGGAATTCTGGGAAAGCAGTCCTACGTAGGAGCCGGGTCCGGACTAAGGACACATGAACTGTCAGGATATGATTCTGAGCAACACCCACAGCCAGCAAGAGCAAACTATCATCACCATTACAAGAGCTCTGAGGAATGACAGAACATTGAATTCGCTCATCCAATAAAATACTGTATGTGTGTCCATGTTTGCGCGTCGGTGCGGTTGCGTATGTGTGTTAAAAAGCTGGAGTTAATCACGTCTAATTTGTGGAGCGCGTGTCCTGGGTAAGCAGATATGTTTGTCTGTGTGAGTACCCAGATATGTGAATATGGATGTGTGTGCATGTGTGTGTAAGCATGCTTAGAGGAGTGTGTGCTTACATTGTGACTGCAAAGGCCCAGCCACAGAGGCCACACGCAGCTTCAAGTGATAGCAGGGAGTTAACATGGAAGCAGTGCACTCCCTGCCACTCTGATAGTCCTAAATAAATAACGCCTTACATGTGCAGGACAGTCACAGATCTGAACAGCAAATACGGCTGTGGGTACCTTGTAGCTCTGGCGTAAAAACCCCTATGAGTCACTGGTCCAATTTTCTTTTTTTTTTGAGGCCTAAAAAGACAGGCAAGCCTGAAATTTGCAGATGCTCTAGTAAGCAGGAACACCTCTTTTACCCTTCCTTTCAAACCGTGGACGTCTCTCAGAGAAGGAGGGTCTTTTGTGCTGTGCTGGCAAAGCTTCACACCGCTGCATGCTCCAGAGCCCATCGACACACACTCAGAACACACTCGGGCCTTTGGCACGGGGTGTCTAGTGCAAAGAGATCCAGGATGCTCTTCAAACCCGACACACTCCAGGCATATCTACGCCTCGGCTGTGTGAGGGAAACCCCTCTCCTGGTGCACTCCGGATAAACAGCCCAGTGGAATCTGTACTCTGACCTGGTGTTAGATGAGTGTCGGGGTGTCTGGAGGAATAAATAAAACCACCAAATCAATCATTTATAAAATAACCAATAGTACTGCCAGCAATGACCTGTAATGCAAATACTGACTGTCTTTCTTGAATGTTAAAATTCATTGGAGAAATTGCAAGGGTTCAACTGTTGAATGTCCAACAAAAACTAATCAGGGAATATAACTCTGCTGCACAGCTGCTTTGTTGAACTGGCAGCTGGAGAGCAGAAAATATGGCTTCCATATGACCTAATAATTAATTTTGACTGGTTTTCAATCACTTTTCAAAAAGTAACGTTATGTGAACTCCGAAAACACTCATCACTATCCGGTGCGGCCAATTCTCAGATAAAGCAACTAACTCACCTTAAAATACCAGCTTCAAAATAATTTTGTGGTAGACTGACTCGTCACAAGGAGAATTATGCATCTTTCATTCTCACTCCCTGCCCCCGTCGGCCTGTCTTTGGCTGAAAGGCCAAGAGTTCGCAGGTTTTCACTCCAACCTATCCTTACATTAGCTGATTACACCAATTACTTCCCTCCTCTCTGTTTAAAGGTGTGTTAATCAGTATAAATATAATCATCATAAATATCACCAGCCACCACTGCTCTGTTGATATTTATGAAACAATATTTCATCCGATAATTCAGCCTAATCATGATAGTGAAAGTGAGGACCAATTAAAATGCATATCACAGGTAGCAGTTAACAATGATAATGAATTAATATGGGAAGGGTTTGTTTTATTGATACTTTGCCGTGGCGGTAGTGTTGATTCAGGAACGTGCTGGATGCAGAGGGCAGAGCTTGACTCTCCTCTCGTCTCACCGTGCTCGGAGGGGAAAACATTCCTCAGCTGCTCAATCACTTCCTGGAGCTGCAGCACTGTGTCCTGCTGGCCCCCATCCTGCTGCCCTGTGAAGCGTGAGGACAGACAGATAAAGGTAGGGTGCATCTCAACACTCTTATTTGATATTTCCTCGCTACATGATCTTTGCTTGAACTGAACGCTGTTCCGGATCTGCCAAATTGCTGGCTGTTTCAAAGCGCTTATGTCTGTTGCGAGAAGCGAGATGCGAGGAGGGAGCTCTAAAGAGCTATCAGAGAAGTTACACAAAAGCAGTCTCCTCGGAAGACTTTCAGCTTTAAACCATTATGTCAATAGCTAAGGACAGACTGGCAATAGGGGTGCAATGGATCACAAAATTCACCGCCCAGATTGAGTCACAAATTGGGCCATTTTGGATCAGCAAAATATGTAAAAAAAAAAAAAAAAGGGAGATAACATCGCTCTCCATTCGCTCTTTAAAACACATAAAGCAAGTAAGTTTTGCCCATGGTCTTAAATGAAAGCATTCAAGATGTTCAATGATGAAATAAGATCTTAAAATAGCCTATGGGTCATTCCATAAAATATTAATCTGTGGCCCCCACCTGACCCCCTCAGAATCAACTGTTTTTGTTTTTTTTTGTACAATAATGTCCACTTATAAGCCATGCAAAATTTCACCTGCAAACCATGAATATTTTCCCAAGTTTCAAAGTAAATTGGGGTGGATTGAAATTTCAGGCTTTCTATTTTGCATGACTTTTTTCCCAGCGTTTTTGAGCCCTCATATATTCATAAGTACAGGATATGGCCACATGAAATTTCCAGGGATGAAAAACACATCTGACCCTGTTTAAAAATGCAACTAAATCAATGATGTATCCACTCCAGGTGTCACAATCTAAAGCTGAAGCTGTTTTCATTCAGTGCGATTTTTTCTATAACCAACTGAGAGCATCAGGATCATTTGCTATATCAGAGTTTCAAATGTAAAACTGCTACATTTTAATATTATGATACAGTTTAATAGAAACACACATGGCTACCTTGGATGCATTATGTATTTTCTGAAAATTCACCAGAGAAAACTTTAAAAAGTGTATTTTTGGTAAAATTCATCATGAAGAATAGGTGGTTGGGGAAAACAAATTATAGCAAACGAAAAGTCTTATTTTTACGTACAGTTTGATATCAAGCTCATCATCTAGCCACAATTCCATCTGCATAAAAATAGTTTTCTAACATAGGCAAAGTTTGACACTTGGAAATGTAGTTTATGGTTGTGAATTTCTGTGATTATGAAGTTTTGTGGGCTCAGAAATGCAGTAAAAAATAATACTAATTAAAAAGCCTGAAATTTTGACCTACCCTGATTTACTTCAAGAGCCTGTAACTTGGAAAATATTCAGAGTATGAAGGTGAAATATTGCATGGCTTCATGAAATATACTAATGCTCATGTCCAAAGAAAATCAGTTGATTCTGAGGGGTTCAGATGGAAACTTTTTTTTTTTCCAGTTAGTGGACTTTATTTAGAATAACACCTATATAAAATATTCAATATTCAATTGTTAAATTAAAGTGCTATATGAGCCATGATTCTTCCCTTAAAAATAGTACAATGAAAAAATTGCTTGTGTTCACATCATCAAAAAAGCAATAAGAAGATAAGAAGAAAGCAAAGCATAACTGATCTTATACCCTCAATCTTTATTTTTCAAAATGGTGTGGTTGTCTGCATTGTTAATTCTTTGATTCTTTATTATTTTTAGACAAAATGAACATTTGTTAGAAGGCTAAATTTGAACATGTGATTTTATGTGTTCCTTCAGCAGACATTCAGCACCTCAAATGTGTATTTTCCACAGACTGCTGATCTGCACTGCAGGCACTAGGTGAAAGTTTAATTTGTTTCCACGGTGATCTGACAAACTAAATCAAGTTCTTCATTACAGTTCACAATGGCTGAGATGAAAATTCATGGATGCCGTGTGAAAATAAATGCATTTTTGTATGAGGTAAAATTCACCTACTGACGGAATAGGTAGCCTATAACCCACACGCCGTATTTTAAATGTGAATTTATCTTGGCCATATTTAACAATACGGAGTGTAACACAATGTAATTTTAGGAGGACTGATAGAATAAAGGACTTCCATGTTTTATAGAAACGTGGCCTACTAATCATCATTTGAAAAAATCACCGCACGTTAAATTTATCCCATGGCGTTTCTGGAGCTAAAAAGCAACAGCAGCAGTCAAACTGTATATCACACGTTAATTTTGTAATTAATCTGCTGGTTACATCCGCATCAATCCATACGGATTACATTACTCCAGATCGAGCAGTGCGCCGTCATCAGAAGCGAGTTGACCCTTCTCAGATAACAAAGTCTCATATTTCCTCAATTCTCTTTTTGCATGCCTCCCTTGAGTCTCTCCATGCATCCTCAGTGGGAGGGACTAAATCCCCAGGAAAAGATGCAAGTGAGGTAAACGAGAATGCAGTCTCAGACAATTGAGATGCCCCCATAGAAAGAGATAAAAATAGAGAGACAGCTCTACACTCCTGCGGCCCGCCAGCCCAATTATGCACATTGGGATGCGAAGCATAAGTGGGTCAGGGTCCAACAGTTTACAACTTTAATTGCCAACATCTGTTTCACCAGAAGTGCACTCTTGCAAACTGACAATGCAGAGGAGCTTTACTGTTTCATTGGTGTTTCCATCGGTGCTTGCAATGCATGAGGCAGTTTGTGACGGCCCCTCCACCCCCGCTCCAGCTGCACCCTGCTCTCACCTGCGTCCCCTGCGTCTGGAGCCTCTTTGCTCTGCTGACCCCGATGGCTGCTGCCTGACACGGGTGAGGACAAAGACGACGGCGAGGAGTCATTGCTTTCTGAATCGTCTTTGGGCTGGAAGGAAGAAAAACAACAGCTCAGTCTGTCGTCTGTTCCGATGGGAACACAGAGAGGAAAACACATTCCAAAAGCACTTTAATGACATTTTACCACCGACAGTAAACTGGAAAAAAAAACAATTCAGGTGCCATCAGAACATTAAATTGCCAGGGGAGTGAGTCCTAGTTCCGAAAAATGTCTAACGCATATTCTTCCTGTGGAGATGAAATGCCAGTGCTGAGGGAGAGAGGGGGAAAATAATCTCTCAGTTTCCATCGCAGAACGCCGCTGCGCAGCGACGGAGCTGCACATTTGCCAACACATGCTCCATCCATTCGGAGGGTTTTGAAACACGCTGCCGTGGAATATGCTAAAATTGCACACTTAGAAAGTCCTTTATCGACAGTCTCTTCCTTCCCCTCCTCCGTCATCCCTCTGGTCCTTCAATCCTTTCCCGTAATCCGCCCTCGACATCAGACTGTCCAACCTGTCCGTTACGTCAATCTGTGCGACTTGCCCCCTACATCAATCAGCACAGCCTCTCTTCTATTTTCATCTGTTAAACCTTTGATCTATGTCAACTTGTCCACCCTTTTGTCTACATTTATCTGTCCACTTGTTCTTTACATCAACATGTCCAATTTGTCCTCCATATTGATCAGTCACATTTGCCCTCCACATCAGTCTGCCCAGCCTCCAGCAATTGTCCAACCTGTCCTCTACATCAATCTGTCCAACTTGTCCTCTGCATCAGCCCGCCCAGTCTACCAGTACATCAATCTGTCAAACTTGTCCTCAACATCAATCTGTCTAACCTGTAATCTACATCAATCTGCCCAACCTGTCCTCTACATGCATCTGTCCAACCTATTCCCTGCATCAGTCTGCTCATTCAACCCACTACATCAATTCGTTTAATTTGTCTTCTACATTAATCTATCCAACATGTCCTCCACATTAGTTTGTACAGCCTTCCAGCAACATCAATTTGGCCAACTTGTCCTCAACATCAATATGTCCAACTCGTGCCCTACGTCAATTTGTCCAACTTATCCTCAACATCAATTTGACCGATCTGTCCTGAATGTCAATCTGATCTTGAACTTGTCTTTTGCATCAATCTGTCAAACAAGTGCCCAAGATCACTGTGTCCAACCTACAGTGTGTCCTCCACACCAATTTGTTCAATCTGTCCTCAACATCAATCTGACTAACATGTCCTCTACATCATCCTGTCCATCCTGACCTCTACTTCAATCTTCCCACTATGTTTCTCCACGTCAAATTTGTCCCCTCTCATTACTCACTCCATCACCTGCTCCATTTTTGCTCCTTCAGTCTGACTCCATTCCTTCTAATCTTCTCCTTTCCTCCCATATTCTGTTTCTCTCTCTCTCTCTCTCTCTCTCTCTCTCTCTCTCTCTCTCTCTCTCCCCCCCCCCCCCCCCCTTATCTCTCACCTGCAGCAGCAGTTCTCTCAGCCTGAAGAGCTGGGACTCCAGCTGTTTATTGTGGTCCTCCAGTATCTGCATGCGGGTCTCCAGCCGGGTCTTGTGCTGCCTCAGGACCCGGGCCTCCGCCAGCAGCTCTTCGTCCTGGTGCTCTACCAAAGGCACCAAAGCCCCGTTCGCCTCGTCTGAAAGCTGCGGTGATGCAGCCGCCTCTTCGTGCTTCCATTTCAGCCTCCGATACTCCGCCTGCAGAATCCTGTGAGAAAAAATCCCATTCCACGAGCAGCCATGAAGATCACGTTTTGGTGGTAATCATGAAGGATGGGACAGAGGATTGACATGTCCCCAGATTCTTACCAAAGTCGGTGGTTGTCTGAGGTACTGCAGTGTGGGAATTCCTTGTTCGAAAATTATGTGTATTTATGATAGCAATAATGATGATGCTTTTAACAAAACCAGTGAGAAAGTTGTTCAAAACCAAACTTCAAGATTTAGCTCAGAGTATGCAAACTTATATTTTCTTTCAAGGGCAGGGAAATATGGCAGGTTTTATCCATAAAGAATTAAATATTTCAGAATATGGGATCCTGTCATATCTCAAGGATAGGAAGTGTTTTTTGTTTTTAGAATTACATGCAGTTGGTGGCGCAGTGGGTAGCACTGTCACCTCACAGCACAAAGGTCATGGGTTTGAATCCGACCTGGTGCCTTTACTGGGTGGAGTTTGCATGTTCTCCTCATTTTTACTCTGGTTTCCTCCCATGATTCAAAGACATGCATGTCAGGTGTGCGTTAACAGTGTGTGCGCCCTGGCCCTGCTATGGATTGGTGAGCTGACCAAGGTGTCTGTGGCCCTGCCGTTTGCCCATAGTCTGTTGGGAAAGGCTCCAGCTCCCCCGACAACCATAGAGAGGAAGGAGTGGTATACAGTAGATGATGGATGGTTCCCATATGGAGGTTTTTAGACAAAAAGTTAGAAACAGGGTGGATAAATCCTGATAAGTAATTTTATCTCTTCAAACATTATCCATCAACAACTCATGAAAGCCTCCAGTGACACAAAGCAAATTTCTCCACTGAAGTCCATTCAAAACTATGACTATCCTGGCAAATGTATTCATTTGGACAGTTAATATTGAATTCTAAAAATGTATTTTGACTTAACAAGTCACTCTACAGAAACTGATTGGCCTTCTGCGTCCCTCAAAAGAAGCTCCTTTAGGAATCCATAGGCCTGGGAAGCAGACGCTGTTTTCGGCTCTTTTACTCTGTATCTTAGCATTACATTCACACCCAACCGGTTGCAGAAAGCGATTTGCTAGAGAAGTCGACACTTGCGGAGGAGAAAACTGGGGGGAAAGATTTAGTTGGATGGACTAAGGACACGCCAGATGGCCCAGTGTTGATTTATAGATGTTCAATCTCTCCTCCGGCTCCGTTCATGCAGAGCACGGCCCTATCTGCTCTCTCTCAGACCCTGATAATCCCCCTTTCCTTATCTTTCTGAGCTCGCAGGACCAACAAACGCTTAAAATCCAGTTGTGCGAAGTCGCTCCATATAACTTCATAAAATCATTGCAGGGCAGTTCAAAAGTATTTGGACAATGATACAATATTAAAGGTTGCATTTTCCATCTTAAAGTAAAGCTAACTGTCGGCACTTTAATTTGAAGGCATGTACTGTACATCCAAATGAAAAACACCAAACTGCAAAAATAGGAAATATAGTTCTTTGAAATTGAGTCACTGTCAAAATGTAAATGGATTGTGCTGTATGTGATGCATACCAGATGGCACAAGAACAATTTTAGCACACAACTTCAGGAGAGTATCTATTTGAAGACTATATCATATATTCAGCAAAACTCTTCCTTCATACCATGAATTCTGTTCTTTGTTGAAAATACTGGAAAGACTGAAGCTATTTTCAATTCCTAATTTACAGAACGCAGGATCATTACACAAATCTGCTGTCTCTTCGACTAAAGACTCCTATAAAAAACCAAAAAAGTAGGTTCTGCAGTGCAGGGCTGGTATTAATGACTAAAGAAGCTCC
Organism: Gymnothorax reevesii; assembly: GCA_029721435.1. Lineage (NCBI taxonomy): Eukaryota > Metazoa > Chordata > Actinopteri > Anguilliformes > Muraenidae > Gymnothorax > Gymnothorax reevesii. The sequence goes on from CM056586.1 coordinate 7,536,033, forward strand.
ATGAGAGAGGATTAAAGTCATTAATGTGATACTGTTTAAAAAGGTATTGACCATGCGTATATGTACATGCGTTTACTGCTGATTTAACAAAGTTACAAAAGGCATCGATTGACCAAATAATCAGGTCATTCATCAAGGCTGTTTTTGATGAAAATTAATGAGATTTAATTACCCAGATAATCAGTCTTAAACCGTAAAGAAAAAATGAATTGATTATTGAAGATTCAGTCTTACTGGAAGAGTTAAAAACACTAAAGGAATGACTGGGAACATAAAAAACATCACAAAACTAAACCCTCCTGTGAAATATGGTGATGGCCTTTATGAATATGGGAGGCACACAGTTACTTTTGCATTTCTTTGCTCACCATATATCTGTATTCAGGGAATTTAGCAATGAATGCATTTTATATAGATCTGAATCCTTAAAGATGGCAGAGCTTTCACTGGAGCTGTCAGAGAAATGGTAATGAGTGCAAGTGCAATACCAGCCTGCGCCTGCAGTGCAAACTCCACACAGATAACATGGCACACAGCCCTTGGCAAAGGACTGGGTGTTAAAATGACAGGCAGGTGCCTCACCGGTTTTCGTTCTCCAGTCGGGCCAGAGTCCGCTGCAGCTCATCCTTGTCCTCGCAGTTGAGGCTTCCCAGAATGTGCTGACAAGCCAGGGAGTCCGGCTCCAGGGCAGGGCTGGAGTGACGCAGGAGGTACTGATCTTCATCCCTGAGTCCCCACAGAGGAGACAACTGAGCCACATTCCCATCTGAAGCACAGGCACACTGAGCCACATTCCCATCTAAGCACAGGCAAACTGAGCCACATTCCCATCTAAGCACAGGCAAACTGAGTCACATTCCCATCTAAGCACAGGCACACTGAGCCACACTCCCATCTGAAGCACAGGCACACTGAGCCACATTCCCATCTAAGCACAGGCAAACTGAGCCACATTCCCATCTAAGCACAGGCAAACTGAGCCACATTCCCATCTAAGCACAGGCAAACTGAGCCACATTCCCATCTAAGCACAGGCACACTGAGCCACACTCCCATCTGAAGCACAGGCAAACTGAGCCACATTCCCATCTAAGCACAGGAACACTGAGCCACATTCCCATCTAAGCACAGGTAAACTGAGCCACATTCCCATCAAAGCACAGGCACACTGAGCCACATTCCCATCAAAGCACAGGCAAACTGAGCCACATTCTCATCAAAGCACAGGCACACTGAGCCACATTCCCATCTGAAGCACAGGCACACTGAGCCACATTCCCATCTAAGCACAGGCACACTGAGCCACATTCCCATCTGAAGCACAGGCACACTGAGCCACATTCCCATCTGAAGCACAGGCACACTGAGCCACATTCCCATCTGAAGCACAGGCACACTGAGCCACATTCCCATCCGAAGCACAGGCACACTAATTCACATTCCTATCTGAAGCACAGGCACACAGCCACATTCCAATCAGAAGCACAGGCACACTAAGTCACATTCCCATCTGAAGCACAGGAACACTGAGCCACATTCCCATCTGAAGCACAGGCACACTGAGCCACATTCCCATCCAAAGCACAGGCACACTAATTCACATTCCTATCTGAAGCACAGGCACACTGAGCCACATTCTCATCCGAAGCACAGGCACACTGAGCTACATTCCCATCTGAAGCACAGGCACACTAAGCCACATTCCCATCCGAAGCACAGGCACACTAAGCCACATTACAATCTGATACACAGGCACACTAATTCACATTCCTATCTGAAGCACAGGCACACTGAGCCACATTCTCATCCGAAGCACAGGCACACTGAGCTACATTCCCATCTGAAGCACAGGCACACTAAGCCACATTCCCATCCGAAGCACAGGCACACTAAGCCACATTACAATCTGATACACAGGCACACTAAGCCACATTCCAATCTGAAGCACAGGCACACTGAGCCACATTCCCATCTGAAGCACAGGCACACTGAGCCACATTCCCATCCAAAGCACAGGCACACTAATTCACATTCCTATCTGAAGCACAGGCACACTCAGCCACATTCCAATCAGAAGCACAGGCACACTGAGCCACATTCCCATCCGAAGCACAGGCACACTAAGCCACATTCCCATCCGAAGAACAGGCACACTAAGCCGCATTACAATCTGATACACAGGCACACTGAGCCGCATTCCAATCTGAAGCACAGGCACACTGAGCCACATTCCAATCCGAAACACATGCACATGGAGCCACATTCCCATCAGAAGCACAGGAACACTAAGCCACATTCCCATTCGAAGCACAGGAACACTGAGCCACACTCCCATCTGAAGCACAGGCACACTGAGCCACATTCCCATCTAAGCACAGGCAAACTGAGCCACATTCCCATCTAAGCACAGGCAAACTGAGCCACATTCCCATCTAAGCACAGGCAAACTGAGCCACATTCCCATCTAAGCACAGGCACACTGAGCCACACTCCCATCTGAAGCACAGGCAAACTGAGCCACATTCCCATCTAAGCACAGGAACACTGAGCCACATTCCCATCTAAGCACAGGTAAACTGAGCCACATTCCCATCAAAGCACAGGCACACTGAGCCACATTCCCATCAAAGCACAGGCAAACTGAGCCACATTCTCATCAAAGCACAGGCACACTGAGCCACATTCCCATCTGAAGCACAGGCACACTGAGCCACATTCCCATCTAAGCACAGGCACACTGAGCCACATTCCCATCTGAAGCACAGGCACACTGAGCCACATTCCCATCTGAAGCACAGGCACACTGAGCCACATTCCCATCTGAAGCACAGGCACACTGAGCCACATTCCCATCCGAAGCACAGGCACACTAATTCACATTCCTATCTGAAGCACAGGCACACAGCCACATTCCAATCAGAAGCACAGGCACACTAAGTCACATTCCCATCTGAAGCACAGGAACACTGAGCCACATTCCCATCTGAAGCACAGGCACACTGAGCCACATTCCCATCCAAAGCACAGGCACACTAATTCACATTCCTATCTGAAGCACAGGCACACTGAGCCACATTCTCATCCGAAGCACAGGCACACTGAGCTACATTCCCATCTGAAGCACAGGCACACTAAGCCACATTCCCATCCGAAGCACAGGCACACTAAGCCACATTACAATCTGATACACAGGCACACTAATTCACATTCCTATCTGAAGCACAGGCACACTGAGCCACATTCTCATCCGAAGCACAGGCACACTGAGCTACATTCCCATCTGAAGCACAGGCACACTAAGCCACATTCCCATCCGAAGCACAGGCACACTAAGCCACATTACAATCTGATACACAGGCACACTAAGCCACATTCCAATCTGAAGCACAGGCACACTGAGCCACATTCCCATCTGAAGCACAGGCACACTGAGCCACATTCCCATCCAAAGCACAGGCACACTAATTCACATTCCTATCTGAAGCACAGGCACACTCAGCCACATTCCAATCAGAAGCACAGGCACACTGAGCCACATTCCCATCCGAAGCACAGGCACACTAAGCCACATTCCCATCCGAAGAACAGGCACACTAAGCCGCATTACAATCTGATACACAGGCACACTGAGCCGCATTCCAATCTGAAGCACAGGCACACTGAGCCACATTCCAATCCGAAACACATGCACATGGAGCCACATTCCCATCAGAAGCACAGGAACACTAAGCCACATTCCCATTCGAAGCACAGGAACACTGAGCCACATTCCCATCCGAAGCACAGGCACACTAAGCCACATTACAATCTGATACACAGGCACACTGAGCCACATTCCAATCTGAAGCACAGGCACACTGAGCCACATTCCCATCCGAAGCACAGGCACACTGAGCCACATTCCCATCAGAAGCACAGGCACACTGAGCCACATTCCCATCTGAAGCACAGGCACACCGAGCCACATTCCCATCTGAAGCACAGGCACACTGAGCCACATTCCCATCTGAAGCACAGGCACAGTGTGCCATATTCCCATTAACCGCAGACACACCTACAAAGCAGCATCATGCAGCTCAGATGTTTTAATATAAAGCAGCCCTGACTCATTGAGCACAAATCCTTGGACAAAGCAGTACTGACATCATTTTGCATTGATGCACAGACAAAGCTTCACTGGTATCATGCTGCCCAGATGCACTTACGAAACAGTGCTGTCTTCATGTGGCACAGATGCACTGAAACACAGCAGCGCTGACATTCAGCATAGATGCACTTACATGACTTAGCAAAGATGCATCAATACAAAGCAACACGGACTCCGTACTGCACAGATCCTGACAAAGTAGCTCATGGGTCAATCAGCTCAGCTGCAGAGAGACAAGCAGCACTGACATCGTTTAACTCAGATTCACAAACACAAAGCAACACTGACCCCATGCAGCATAGATTAACTGACAAAGCAGCACGGACATCATGTAGCAAAGGTGCACTGACACAAATCAGCACTGACACCATGCAGCATCAATGCACTAATGAACCAGCTCTGACATGGAGCACAAACGCACCAACACAAAGCATCACTGACACCAGCCAGCAAAGGTGCACTGACAAGCAGCACTGGCTTCATGTAACACAGATTTTACTAACACAATGCAGCACCGACATCACGCAGCACTGATGCATTGCGACGAAGCAGCATTGATACTATGAATCACCAATGCAATGACAAAGTAGCACTGACAATGTGTACCACAGATGCACTGACATATCATGCCATATCTGCAAGTGCCAAAGAAATTGCACATAAATTCATGTCACAAAGAATAACCAACTAGACCTCCTCACTCATTTTGTACATAACAATATAACATAATTAAAAAAGAAATCACTGACCCCTCCGGGCTGCTTATTTAATTACCTATATATTAAAGTATCCTTTATATTATTTACTTCAGGGTCATTTCATGTGAAATCACCCACTGAGCTAAACCTCACCATCTCCAATTTTGCTCAAAATTTGTGTGTGCATTGGTCGTGACCCAAAACCCCCAAATCTCATATTTCAGCTCAAACGGACCTTCCAGTGCAAAGTTATGGCCTTTTGTGGGGTGTTTTTTCAATATTCTGCGAAAAATGGCCGTGGCTGACCAAATTCAAATGGCCATATCTCCAAAACTACTTGACCGATTTTAACAAACAAGGTATTGTTGGAAAGGGAATCACACAAGCACTCCTAATCATTTTTAAACTCATTCTGGTAACTCTGGGTGTAGTGAATTATTGACCTATATTTTGACCTCAAAATTGACCTTGAGGGTCACGTGACCTTGAGTTTTTTTAAACCAAATTGTACCCTGATGAGGTATCTACAACATATCAAAAACTTAGAAACACATTATTTTTAGATTTAGAATAAATCAAATTAAAATTCATGTGTCCAGCCATTTTCTGAGAATTCTTGTGCAATTAGCAATGCACTGGGACTCCCTGGAGTAGGAAGTGGAGCTCCCCTATAATTAGTCATCACAGCATGCTTAAGAAGTTAGACAAAGGAACTTCAACTCTCAATTTAAATTATTTGTATTTTTAGTATAATTGAGAGCATTAAAAATGTAAGTACGTGTATATCTTCATTTTAATCAGGATGCCTTCCTTCAATAAATCTTGTTTACAGTTTGTTTGTTTTAAGAGACAAATCAATCAAAAGACTGGCCATCACGGAATGACATTTGTTGGCTACCTGAGGTGGATATTCTGTGTGTTATTGACACCCCGTCACTTGCATCATCCTCATCAAGGCAATATACTCTCAGCCGCCGTGACTAGATGAAAATTTCAAAAGTCTGCCCAGTTTGGCAAATTGATTCTGAATAAATTGAACCTAATGGGAGTACACTTCCAGGAGCAACTTCAATAGTGGGATTTGAATTTGATTTTCACAAACAAGTGTGCAAACTATCGAGGTAAAAAAAACATTACTAGACCATACATGGAACAAGGCTACACTTAACAGAACTCAAATGTAGGGATTAGAATGTACGTTGTACATTTTGTGTACACAGACCTGAATTTCAGCAAGGGTATACCAAATTTAAAGGAGCAGTATGTAAGAAATGTATGTTGATTAATCAAGAAATGGCCTTGATATATCACCAGACATTAAGGAAAGATGTTCATTTCAAATACTTACATCACTGACAACAGTAGTCCTGCTAGAATATTCTCGGTACAAAAGCGAAGTTTAAGCCCACTGCTAATGTTTATGTTGTCATTTTGTGTTTTGGCCTGTTGCGCCGCCCTCCACCCATCTCCCAATCACGAAGTCAGTGGCATTTCGGCATCCAGGTTGCCAGTTACCACTGAGCTGCAGTTACCAGCATTTCAGATGTCTGACGTTAATAAAACTAAAAGGCCTCGTTATGATTACGAAATACGCCGAGACAAAGTCAGAAACAAAACAAGGATCTGTATAGGACATGCCTTTGAAAGATGGAGATGGCTGAAAGCGGAGAAGAATTTGAAGACCAACGCCAAAGTTACTCATTTTCTCCTGGACAGGTAAAATTCAGCTAAGTTTGGGTAACTTAATTCTATTTAAATATTCTCTACGGTTGAATAACGTTATGTATGTTCATTCATTGTACGTTAGTGCATATGCTAGGTAACAAACTGTTTGAGAAATAAAAACCGTGACTCGCCATTGCTAACATTAACAATGCATTATTAGAGTCCGTTTCTCTGGCTTTATACTGAGACGCTATGGAAACCGTTCCAACATTAGCACAGTCATTATGACAATATAAAATGTAATTGAGACAGTACCTCGGGCAAATGAGTCCTCATTCATTCTTTACGCCAGAGGTGGGCAACGAGGGCCGTATTTGTCCCTGGTTTTCACACCAACTTCTGGCCTTTAATTAGTTGATAATCTAAATTAGCCAACTATTTCTGAAATCTGATATTTAAGGCGTATTTCTTTAAATGATAATGAATGGCCAACAAAAACTGTTCTCATCTCCCCTCATAAAAATGTTCTTTGATCTAATCTTTATTTAATCTTTATTCTTTATTTAATCTATATTTGTGTATGCAATCAATTAACTCAATTAATCAGGGTAATTGATAGGAATAAAAACCTCCATACACACCGGCCCTCCAGGACCGGAATTGCCCACACCTGCATTACGCACATTATAGTACGGACTTTAGTGGGCTATCCACACAGAAGAGTGACGAGCAAGTTGACCAATATGACCGTGGCTTAAGTTAATTAGTCATTAGTCTCAATCTTTTCTGAACTGAACACAACCTTGTGAGAGCAAATCATTGGTGATATTGAAGCGTAGCCATGGTAGCTCCTTGTAACAGAGGTTCTAGCTGGATCCGGCATCCTCGCTGCCAACCTCTCGTCTGGGGGAGAGGAGGAGGGGATACTGCGCTCTGCACTATTCTGAATGTGATTGCAGTACCAGTTTTGGCCACAAACTTGCATACGGGTCCTTTAACTGGATATTGCTGAAAAACAAAAAATAACTTGTTGCCAAGTTTTCGATATGTTGTAGACACCTCATCTGGGTACAATTTGGTGTAAAAAAAAATTCAAGATCACGCAACCCTCAAGGTCAATTTTGAGGTCAAAATATAGGTTAATTATTCATCACACCCAGAATTACCAGAATGAGTTTAAAAATGGCAGATTTGGAATGTTTGTGCGATTCCCTTTCGAACAATACCTTGTTTTTCAAAATCAAAAAGTTTTGGAGATATGGCCATTTGAATTTTGACAGCCACGGCCATTGTAACTTTGCACTGGAAAGTCTCATTGAGCTGAAATTTGAGATTTGGGTATTTGGGGTGTAATGTGGGGGAAAAAAGCCACTAGATGGCAGTATTGACTTTTTTTTTGTTAAGCCCAGTCTGGAGCTGGGTTTGGGCATGTCCTGGGCATGTCTTAGAGGGGAAAAAGTCTGGAAGGTGGGAGAGGGCTGCAAAAGAGTATATAGAGAGAAAAATTGAGAGAGTAAAATAGTAGGAGAAATTGCAAGGAGAAGGATACATGTGACCAGACCTGTCACTCTTTTCAAGACCTGTGAAGTTTTCTTGTGGATTTTTGCCTGTGTTGGAGCATTTTCCTGTCCCAGGACATCACCAAGCAACCTCATCTCAAGGGACTGTAAATATTTTTTTTCTTGTATATATCAATCTTGGCCAGTAGTATAAATTGTAGGTTAGTTGTCAGTCTTTGTATAATTAAATCTGTTTAAGTTTTAAAATTTTGTGTGTCTTATGTGTCAGAAACTGGGGCCATAACAGGGACCATAGCCAACTTTCATACCAAATTTGAAGAAAATCAATACAAGTGATTTGACATTGAATGACCCTTCACTCCCTTACATGTTGTTATACTCAATCAAATTATTTCTCATTCACTGACAGACTGACTCACTCTATAATCTGATTCACCAACTCCTTACTCATGGCTGTCACACAACCACTAACTGATTCACCTGCAGACTCAGTAACCCTGGTTCACTCTCTCACTCACACACTTGATTGTTCAATCTCAAAGTCACTGATTAGTTCAACCAATTACTGCTCCCACTCTCTGCAGTAAATCTCATGTGCCTAATCACTACAAAGGCTCCAGTCTCTTAGATCAAGACTCACTGCTGGCCCCTTTAATCACACACAATTATATGATGAAAGGGTAGGGGGAAACCGTGCCTAACGGAACCATCTGTGGGTCACTTTTACGGCCCTCCTCTACAAACACACCCACACACACAATTCACCAGAAATGCTGACTCAGCCCTATTTCCTGCAGAGGATATTTTCAGCACTGTTGTTCTCCGTGCGTGGTGGCGGCGGCGGTGGCGGTTGTGGCGATGTACTCACAGGCTTTCGTCAGGAGAGAGGCTGTCGTTGAAAAAGGAGCAGTTCTGGTTCTCCATTTCCGCCAGTCTGAAGGTAATAGGTGGGGAGTTAGAAAAATACATGCTCATAACTAAAGAGCCAGAATGAAAGAGATGGTCAGATTCTTTTGCTCCCTGCTACGCCCAGACAAAATGTGAAATTTTCATAATCACTGCAAAAAAAAAAAAAAAAAACTGTTTATTTTAGGAAGTGGGTTCGAATTTGGCCTGGAGCCTTTCTGTGTGGAGTTAGCATGTTCTCCCCGTGTTCGCGTGGGTTTTCTCCGGGTACTCCAGTTTCCTCCCGCAGTCCAAAGACATGCATATCAGGTTAATTGGAGACTAAATATGAGTGTGAGAGTGAATAGTCTGTGAATGGTGTGTGTGCCCTGCGATGGATTGGCAAGCTGTCCAGGGTGGGTCCCTGCCTTTGCCCGTAGTCAGCTGGGATAGTCTCCAGCTCGCCCTGCGACCCTGGTGAGGAATAAGCGGGTATAGAAAATGAATGAATATTTTAGGAAGTGGGGAGTTGTAAAGATCTCAGATGTTCAATTTAAAGCACAGTAGCCTCAGTTTACAGCATGAGGAAACCTGCTAAATTCTTTCTTTCTCAGGCCTGGCCGCACAGAAATTGCCCAACAGAGACCAGTAACAACTCAGCTACTGATTTTAAAGGGACATCATTTGCCAGTGATGAAAAGCCTGTAAAAAATCACTGCTGTGTCATTTGGCTTCCGGCTGACCTCCTGCCACCCTCCTAACCCATGTCTTTAACTCCAGAAGATGACACCAAGTCTGGCCATCCTCACCACCCATTGTCTTTGCATATTGAGGGCAGGGTCTGGCCTGCAGGACAGAGACTTTCCAATATGCAGATCAAATCTTGGCTCCAATGACATCGGTGGAGGCAGGGCTATTGTCATGCAAAGCTGATTTTGATTGACATCTGCAATAACTGTACAGGGACCATCCTATGAAAAGATTTGATGATTCTGAATATTTTAAAAATTTATGTCTTCAATATTATGACACATGAGTATTCAAACACCCTGTTTTCTCTCAAACATAAAATATGAGCTTATTTTCATTTTTCACTGGTCAAGTGAAATCTTGCAATGAGTCAAGCTGTCCTACCTCATTGGCACTTGTAATTGGTTTTATTCAGCAAAATATTGGTCTTATTCAGATAAAAGTAATACAACCCCAATTCCAAAAAAGTCGGGATGCTGTGTAAAATGTAAATAAAAACTGAATGCAATGATTAGCGAATCTCATTAACTGACATTTTATTCACAATAGAACACAGACAACATATCAGATGTTGAGAGTGAGACATTTTACCATTTTACCATCTGAACTTCTCAAGATAATTTAGTCGTTAATTTTTTTTTTTCAAAAATTACCCAAGAATTTATTTGAATAGTAGGGGCAGTGTACTCTTATTGGGCAACCGCTGAACTGATTGGTTTTCCTTGCCTTTAAGGGCACAGTGCAACTCCAGTTCCAAAGCCAGAGTCGTGGAGAGTTCCCAAAGGCACGTCTTTTGGGGTGGCGGAACCCGAGTGACCACGGGAAGGCCGGGCAAATTCCATGCAGGAAGGTCATGGCTGGCTGGGGCTTGAACCCAGAATCTCCTTATTGCAAGTTAACAGTACAACCTACTAAGGCACTGTGCCACCCTAGATTGCACCACTGCAGAAAAGTGACAAAATTTGTGTGACTAGCCATCATCTACATTTTGTGTGTCTGATGCACTTTAGACAGGAGATTTGATGAACATACTGGAAACAAACTAAGGATGTTTGCAAAGTAAAGTCAGGAGAGCATTAAAATTCAGACCCTATGCAACAATGTGAACAAGGCTAAAAGGACTCAACAAGAAGCAAACTATGCCCTGTTAAAAATAAATTCCTGAAGAGATAATAAAAGGATTATGAAATACACTCTTCAAAAAAAGTAGGGTATATTGGAAATTGAAGGTCAATAACAAAACAATGATTGTGTATTGGTGACAATAACCGATTGCAATGGAGATAACATGAACTGCACCAAAACGCAGCCAATGGTGTGCACGTGCAGCATGTGGAAATCCTGACTGGGTTCATATTCGAATTTGACACTTTAAAGAGAGGTCATCTACTCCCTTGTGATCGAGACTTCTTTCATTCCGATAGCTTCTGACAGTAATCATTTGCTGATTTTGTTTATCTGAGACATCCTATGTCTGGAACATCTTGGCCCAACGTGGCCACCAGCCATGCTAGATGAACTTGGCCAGGCGTCGGTGGAAGAATGGGACAGACTGCATCGAATCTCCATAGGTAGACTCATGTGCACAATATTTCGACAAATCAATGAGTGTTTGGCCAATAACAGACATTACGTACCATTGATGCAAAAAAATCAACTTACCCATTCACAAACCATGACAGCAAGAGAAACTGTTTAGGTAATAAAATATTGGGTACATTGTTTACTCAATTCCTTCTTTGTTAAGATAAATTAGTTTGGGACCAATTATTCTATATCATTTCCCCTACTTTTTAAGCCCCTAGTCTGGAAGTGGTTGTACACTCATTTCTCAGGCTCTGGGATTTCATTTAACCACAGTGAGAGCTTAAAATTCCTCCAGTAAGGCATCAAGCACTCATCTGAGACATCGAAAACAACCCCAACAAGTCGACATGGTCTACAACATCCCCGCCAATTGTGCGCTTCTTATTTTTGAACTCCATCAAGGCCTTTATGGTCTGAAGGTACACACCAAATGTGGTTACTGTATCTGTAGTAGTTTCTGAGTAAAGCTATCCCATTTATCTCAGATGGACGGAGGGAAGGACGGACGGACGTATCTGGTTTTCAAACTTGACCTGGGTAATCATGTCATAAAGCTACACACAAAATTTGATAATCCTATCTACAATAGTTTCTGAGAAAACCTGTCCCCTTTGAACATACCATGCAGTAAGTTAGAGAAACGAGACAAGGGCAATAACTCTGTAGAAAATGACGGTACGGATCTGGTTTTCGAACTTGACCTGGGTAATCATGCCATAAAGGTAGACACAAAATTTGGTAATCTTATCTACAACAGTTTATGAGTTAATGTGTCCCCATTTCGGACGGACGGACGGAGGTCGAACTTCGGAGGTCACACTTCGTGGCGGGGGATAATAAACACCTATGGAACTACAGGCCTGGCTTGCCTCTTTAAAGGTCATTGTACATGATTCCCCCATTAGAAAGAGACAAGGCAAGCATAAAATATCCATAGGACAGCTTAACTGTGAAATCCACAGCTAACCAAACTGATGTGAACACATATCTCAGACTGGCCAAAATACACCCTGATGACCTTATATAGTCCACATGCCATGACAATCATCCATTTAAATGTGAGTTTCATAATCCATGAAGGATCATTTTATATTCAGGAGATTTTCAACTCCGACAAGGCATTCTAATATTTTAGCTGTACCTAATGTCTGGTAGTAGATGCTACGTATCAGGCTGTTTCCCTTCACCTGCAAACAACCATAGGAGACCTGGGAACACAGCTCAGCCACCTGAGGGGTTACCCGAGTTCAAACTGCTCTATCACACTGCAGAGCAATCCATTTCAAAACTGCCCCAGTTTCCCTTAAGGTCTCCCTCCCTGCTACACCAGGCTGAATAACATTCATATTTATATTTTTTTTAAAGCACTGCCAGCCAATATGAATCTACTGTGCAAGCAAAAAAAAATTGAGCATTTTCAGAGTCAAGGAGCTGAGCCAGTGGAAAACCTACTGACAGGCAGTAGATGAATTGATGCTGCCATTAAAGCATGAAAGGACTGGTGAGCGGCGCACAAAACTGAAGGACGAACTGAGAGAGAGAGAGAGAGAGAGAGAGTTGGGGAAGGATATTGAGAGAAAAAGAGAGGGAGAGTGAGGGGGAGAGGGAAAGGGACAGAAATGGTTTGCTTTGCAAGTTTATTGCGAACAGACAGGCACAGAAGACGGTTAAAAAAAGGCTGCAGTCGCGCTCTGCCAAAACAGATGCTGACCCATGCTTGAGCCTCACTGCACAGGTCAGTGAGGGGTTTTGGGCACACGGTGCTCGGTAAACCCTGCTGTAAAGCCTCCTGTGTAATGGGGCTCTGATGTGCTCTTTAGTTCCCCTCTCAGCCTCTCCCCTCGTCCTGAAGATCCCACACCCTCACCCCGCTGGCCCTTGTTTGCAGACGGCCCCCTGATGTTAAGTGTGCTCTCTACACTGCCTTTGCAGGTCATAATCCAGGAGGCTATAACTCATCTCCACCGAGGAGAGTCTCAGCGGAAACTGCCTTCTCAATCTGACCCGTAGCATGCCGTGCTCACACCCCTCTGCCACAAACCAGACGAGAGTGATGCAGCTCGCAGTGATAAACCTGTCCCCTGTTTGTGGTGTACACTGCAGACATGGCTCTGTAAATTCTCTGAAATTCTTCTGAGACTCTTACGGAGGGACTCATCGTGTAACTTCATTGCCCGTGGTAGGCATACTACTGCAGCAGTAAGTGCTCTCCCCAAATCGTGAGGCTAAAGTATTAGTTCTTTTTTAAAAATCAAATTCAATTTAGAAATTTGAAGTCTGATACCGTCTATGTACTCGTAAAATATGCATATTAGTGTATTCGTTCAGAGAACCACTTCATACATTCCCATGAACCATTTGGGTCCCCACCCATCGTTTATACTCAGGTACAGGCCTGCAGATCTCGAGAGGTCGCACTGCCTGCTTCAGACCCTACCTGCTGGCAAAGTGCTCAATCCGAGAGTGCGTGTCAGCGTGTGGCAGTTTGGGGGAGGTGCCGGGCCTGTAAAGACAAGGAAGTCTCAGTGTCAATCAATCAGTCATCTTCATGGAAACAGTCACTGCTCCCAATTTCTGTCCGTCAACTTGCACTCAGTCATATACAGACCTCACTATTCCGCCTCTCCCTGAGCTACCCAGCTTACTAGCTGTGGGGGTGTTAGGTCTGTCTGTACTGCCAAACTATGCCAAACTTTTTCAAAATGTGACTTTTCAAACAATTTTCTGTTTTACTTTGCAACCCCTCACTTTCTACATGTGATCCTTTCCCCACTGTAAGCTGCGCACTGATTCGCTGCTGCAGGCCGGAGTCTCGGGGCTTGGGCCAGGCACTCACGTCTCAAAGCTTTCGGCCTCGAGGACAGACTGCACAGGCAGGTAGCCCCTCTGTGGGTGTTTACTGAAGTACTGCTTGGAACGAAATTTGTTCTTCAGGGTCTTTGCGAAATCCCGCATCTTCTCTCCAGAGGTCGTCTTCCCGAAGATAGGGTCGCAGCGGTAGTTGATGCGGGAGGAAAGCCGGGAATTGGAGGGAGAAAATGTTGTCAAAAAACTGTAGCACTAATTAACTGCACGTAGACATCACCCTGAGTGCCCATATTTAAACACATATGTATTCATCAATACAATTCCACAAAATAATGTACATCCTATACGTCTACCTCTGATATTGCCAAGATACTTATTTCACAGCAGCGATATAAATCTCTGAAAGCTAATCTTGCTGAAGCTTAACCACAGCCCTTCTCCCTGACAGCAGAGGGCCTTACTGGCGTGTAGTACTCCATGATTGGATAGTGCAGCTTCTTGCTCTTTGAGGTTCGACCTGTGAGAAAGCAGGTCTGGCAAATGTCCACGTTGAACTGCTTCAAGCTACGATACCTGCAAAGCGCAAAGAAAACGCATCTCTCACGCATTCAGACACAGTCCATCACCAGATTTCCATCTGAGGCTCATCAAAAACATATTCCTTTGTATACCACGGAAATGTAAGAAATTGCCAGGAAAATAAAGATAAAGATAGCAAAAATGAGATTAAACTTAATAATTAATGCTCAGGGATCCTAACGAAACTTCAGTAGTCGCTTTCTGTAAGACTGCAAATTGCAGAGCTATTACTGCGAGTATAAAATATGATGAAACTCACTGCAGTGTAGGAGGAAGAAGAAAGAATAAAAACAAATGTAATTAAAAAATAATGCCCAACATTAAATATGTATGGGACAAAAATGTGGAAGGCAACCAGAACACATTAGTGGAAGTAAAAAACAGAAATTCTGGGGCAAACAGTGAATAAGCAATATTTGGTTGGCAGTAAGGCCTCTTAAATTTACTGTACAGCAAAACTGCAGGCAAACTTCATCATGAGGGAAAGAAAAGGCACAGGCATCAAGCGATGAAGGAAAATGTCACTTTTTTCTTTGTATGGTACTGAAATTCGCCAGATTTATTATTAGACACAGAAGATGAGTCGAGAGAGCTAAGAGCCCCTGCATGGTTTTTTGAGTTTTTATAGCTAGTGAGTTCAGCTGGAAAAAAGACTGATAAAAAGAAATAACAAATAAAAATATTTTTAGTGTGACATTATCTCTAAATATGCAGTATCAGCACTGCAGAAAATGCATCACACCTCTGGTGAATGAGGCTATTGTACGCCTTCTAAGAAATAGTCAGCCTATTTCAGTGCAAGCTCTATTTCACCAGCTATCACCACATGTTAAATAACACATAATTTACTGTAAGAAACCATACCATAATCATCTCAGTCCTACCTGAAGCCCTTTATAGGGCACTGCTTGCAGACAGAGCACTTTGCTTGATGCTTTGTGGATTCTGCGGCAGCCACACGATGTAGCACTGGTAACCACACCACCGACTGGGGCTCTAGGCTCATCCATTCTAAGAACTGGGACACTTCAATGGCAGACTTTCCTGGAGCCTGCACACACACACACACACACACACACACACACACACAAACAAACATGAATTTAATGGACCAGGATCCACATAAGCGACCTTGGTATGTGGAACAGTGGCGTAGCCAGAGGGTTGGCCAAGATACGTCACTTTATGACAATAATTATTCCTGGCAAGTTCTCAATCATTTTTCTTTATTGACGCTTTCTCCAATTATCGAAATTTGCAAATGAAGACTCAGTTTCTCTCCATATACGATCTAACAGCGAGTAAATCATGGGCTAAATTCAGTACAGTGGCGGAACAAGAACAGAGGATTGGGTTGCACGAAACATCCGTTTAACACAATTATTAGTCCTGACCTGTTCTCAGTCATTTTCCGAACAGAAGGTTCACTCCGAGAGCACTCTGCACTTAACAGGGGCTGCTTGTTCTCCCCGATTAGGTAAGACGACAATCATTCATCTGGATGCGTATTGCCGTATTTAAATCAACGTTATTCAAAATTGCATACCAGTCAACTCTCACGCAAACAGCTGGAGCCGCATTTACAGCCTACTGAACTGCCGAGTGCCACTTTTATATTTTTTTATCAACCTATACAAAACCGAGAGAGAAATTCCGCGTTTCATTGGAATACGGACCAGTTCAATCAACGAGAAGCATTGGCCTATAAATAAGTAAATTATTTTGCTGTAGGCCTACTGAATTTAGCCCATGATTTCATCGTTCTTAGATTGCATATGGAGAGAAACCATGTCTTCAGTTGCCAATTACGATAATTGAAAAATGCGTCAATTAAGGAAAATGACTGAGAACTAGCCAGGACTAATTGTTGTCATAAAGGGACGTGTCTGTGCCCACCCCTCTGGCTATGCCACTGATGAGGAGCCTTAAATGAACTTTGGCAACCAATAAAGCTGATAGCATGCACTATCATAGGTTCGCTTAAGCTTTCAGCACTAAAGTTATCACACTTGCTGAGCGTTTTATTAGGGACACCAGTACCTCTGCTTATTCCTGCAACTACCCAATGGTAATAAGACAAAAATATGGAAGCAGTGCTGTGCCGAGTAAATATCTATGCAGGTCGGGAGCTTTTGCTTATTTTTACATCAAAGTGGCTTTGACTGTGCTATGGTTTGTTCGTGCCAGACAGGCTAGTTTGAGTATTTCTGAACCTGCTGCTCTATTAGGATTTTCGGAAGCAACAGTCTAGAGTCTACGCAGAATGGTGCGATAAACAAGAAAAAAATATCCAGTAAGCAGCAGTTCAGCGGACATAAATGTCATGTTTATGAGGGAGGTCAGAGCAGAATAGCCAGGCAGGTTTGAGCTGATTGAATGGCGGCAGTAAATATATTAATCACTCAACATCTGTGGTGAGCAACAGAGCCACTCAAGATGCACAACATCTCGAGGCGAATCGGCTCAAACAGCAGAGGACCATAGTGTCCACTCCTGTCACCCAAGAAATCTGAAAATGCAATGGACACAAATTCAACAATACTGACAGTAGAAGACTGGAAAGAGATGAATCTCAATTCCTGATGTGGCAAATAGATGGAAGGGTGAGCGGCACTGATCCTACCCAGTACAAGAACAGCGCTCCAAATAAACTGCTTGGGAGTGTACCATGCACCACTATTACTGTATGCTACTGTAACTCTGAATACTGTATATAAACCTATGGAACAGTATTGGCTGTCTAAGCAATATTATAATGCCATCATTATCTCATATTTCTCACTTGTTTTGTTATGCAGAATATTTACCCAAGAGAATTAACACAGCATCAGTGCTATATTACAGAGGCAGAGTATAAATACCAGAGATCAGCATGTGTGATGCAGTCAGCAAATTAAAACATAACTTCAACCAGCCACCCAAGAAAAATAGAGCTGTGAACACAAAGTCAGTCCCAAGTGTTCAGCAATGATTAACATATACTGGTTACATAAATAATTAACAGCTGTCAGGGCCACTTGAGCTGAGCCTCACTACAAACTGAATTTTCACTGACAGATTGTGAATAAAAATGAGTGCAGTTTGCAGCAAGAAGAGGGCATGAAAAATACCTAAATGCTCTGGAGCAGCGAGATCACAGATGCCAGACTGAGCACAGGTCTGATTACTGTGTCGCCAGTATTTGGATACGATTGTTGAGTTAATATGGAGGTAGTACGTTTTCATGGGCGTTTGTCTGTGGGTTTGTTTGCTTGACAGTCAACCGGATATCTCAAAAAATAATGGATAGATGTCAATGAAATTTGCTTTTTGATAGATACGGTGCTAAGGAGGAAGTGATTACATTTCGGTGACGATCCCGCTCACATTCTTAATCCATGAACCGAAAGAATTTATCTGAATGTTAAGACAGTACTATCCAGACTTGTTTCTGTCAACTAACTGCAACATACTGGAGGTCATGCACCGAGTGCCTTCTAGTTACCTCTGCAATTACCAACATGACCTGCTCGAAAGAAAAAAAATAAATAAAATTTCAATTCTTTCTTCTCTATTCATCAAATTATCAAACCATGTCTCTATCACATTTATTGTTTTCATTAAAACAGCCAGTTGGCAGTCAGAGAAGAATCCATGATTGACGGAACATTGATTTAACTTGAAATTTTACTTACAGCACATGGGGAAAAATGGAAAATAATTTATTTTAATAAGCATGGCTGTGACCAAAGATGTGCACCTGCATACAGCGGTGCCTGATTAGGGGCTCATGCACCCAACCTCGTGTCAATTTTCCAAAATGATGTAGCCTACTTCAAACCACAATATGATTACAGCTCTGTTAGAACAAATAAACGCTTGTTAAGAAAATTCATATCAGACACAGGCATAAAAATCAGCATAGCACATAATTTGTATGCATAATTCAAAAATACATTTAAATATATTTCAAATAAAATACAATGTTTAAATAACTACACAGCTGGCAGGATTCTAGCTCTAAATATAACAAACACAAGTGTGATTATGTCACAGAGCACATTAACACATGAACAGCATGGGTGCGTAAACAATTTTGACAACTGGTGTGACTTTGAATAGCAAAAGACCAGGAAATTACATCACATGACAGATGGCGACACCATGGTAGAAAGTGACAGAGCCTGACAGAATATGACACGTGACAACCAAGGGACAGGTCAAAAGAGTAAGTGACAGGGTGAGACAGGAGGTGGCAGGGCATGACAGTGGGGGACAAAGGGTGTGGCTGGGCATGGACTCAGGTGAGCGGAAGACGAGATTCGGAAGAGCGTCAGGCTACACGAGAAGGCGAAAGGGAGAGAGTGAAGGTGAGAAGGGCCCAGGTATGGGCACAAGGTGGGAGTATGAAAGGGTGTCACTGTACAGAGGGGTGTGGGGTTTACCATACGGAAGCAGCTGCGCACACTGGGCTCCACGTTGCTCCCCCCGAAGGCCGCCACCTCACCCAGCTGCCGAGGGATCTGAATGGCTTCATGAAGAAGGACACTGAGGTGGCGCTGGTCTGTCAGCCCACCAGACCCCGACACCTGCCGAAACAGATCTGAGAAATGGGAGCGGCGCGTTACAGAGTAGCAAGTTCACAACCAGGGATGCGTGAGTGTGTGTGCGTGTGCGTGTGTGTGTGTGTGTGTGTGTGTGTGAGAGAGAAAGAGAGAAAGAGGTAGAAAAAGAAGAGCAGCACTGACAAACTACATCATATACCAGCATTAGCGCCTTTTAACAGCCTCAGGAGCTATAGGGAGTGCGCGCAATTCCTGGTTCCTCCAAAACATGCATACTAACAGCCAACAACCCAAGGAAGTTGTACTGAAGTCAGGCAGTAGTGAGAAGAAGTTGCAAAAGACACTGAAATTAGCAGTTTCACCATCTGCAGCTTGGTTTTCTTTCTAAAGAAACAGGCTCATCAGTGAGTGCTAAGATCTTTTAACAGGGCCTAAACCACTGACAGTGGAAAATAGCATCATTTACCAGGATTTACTTCCAGCAGATGTACATTTTATAATTGTAATCAGCGACGTCCCCAGAGCTGAGTGCAGTAAATGTGTTATCAATCTTTGAGACGATCTGGCATTCACCCCAGCTACTATAGTGCTGTCTCATGGAGGACATCCCTTACTGTTTCCAAACCGATGCAAGCAATAACCAAAATCACAACCAATCAGAGACGCACTAAATCATCCACAACAACATGGAAGCAAGTATGTCCGTTTTGCACTAGGACGGGAAAATCTTTGACCATTTCCTCAAGAACCTGCCTTAGGGTTCTGCTTTTCAGTTTGGGAATTCCAGAATGTTACCCAGCCAGCTCATAAAAGCAGGCATAAAGATCCTCTGAAATCACTTCCCTTTATTTCGTGTAATGATAAAAATTACATCTTAACTGAAAATAGAAAAAATCCAGATCTTCAACATGTAGGGGCCGGGGTCTCCCGGAAGCTTCCGAAGCTTCGGGGGGGGGGGGGGGGGTTTAAATTTATTAAATTCAAGCGGAGCCGACTCCATTTGAGTAAGTGCTTGTCTTGTAAAGCGCATGTACTCAAGCTGGCAAATTTCCTTTCTTTAGGTTTATGTGGGTTTGGTAGCTGTGTTAACTTATGTAAGTCACCATAGTGTCCGTAACAGCAGCCAGGACTCACATTTGTACTTCTCCTCAACTTCCGCCTTGCACAGGCTCACCAAACCCATCTTCAAGGACAGAACACGGACCTTCCCATTCCGACTACTGAAGGATAAGAGGGGGGGGGGGGAGGCAGGCGTGTGATGCAGGTCTGAAATATAGAATATGCACATCCAAGAGGCAGCCTGGGTGTTGAGGCATGAAGTAAATCATGCAGAGGAAAAACCTCCCACACACAGTTTAAAAGCTCCCAAGATGCCTATAACTGCTGTATAAGACAAAGTTTGGGCCTGGTAGGTCTTCACCATATTTATCGGTTTTTCAGCTAATTCATTTGTCTTGGGTCCATTAAAATTACTAGTGTTATTTTTACCTGCAGTAGGGGGCTTATCTGATATCACCTCAGGAATTGGGGGTATATCAATATTAGGTTATTTCTGCGATTACCCACACAGAGAAATATACACACTGAGGCAAAATAGCTTATCTGGAAATATTACAACAGTTTAAAATCTTTCAAGCAAAAAAGCAGATTTAACGCCTCCATTTTTTGCAGAAAATCCTGGCTCTCCTCAACTGAACCTGCCAACATATCAACCGCAGACTTGGGGAGTTATGTTATCAGCGGCAGTTTTAGGGAGCTGCAGTATGTCATTAGAAGCAAACACAAGACGGAATGTCATCAGAGGAAGACATAAGGAGTGATGTATTAACAACAGACATGAGTGCAAAGTCATCAGCGACTGACATGGGAATAATATCATCAGAAGCAGACATAGGGAGCTGAAGGTATCACAGCACAGTAATGTGGATGACCTCAGAGCCCATGAAAGGAGCACCAGAAAAGTCTCTTTCATAAGAAAAGGAAGCTATTACCTGGAATCACAAAAATATATGCAGTTTTAAAATAAACCCCACATTTCTCGCACATAGACAACAGACAACTAAGAGCTAAAATCAAAATTCATGGAAGACCAAAAAATTCAAAAACCAAAGTATAAGTCAGCCTCAACAAACATTTCATTCTCATGTTTAGACATACGATCTAATTCCTATCACTTTCTTCACAGAAATGAAGCAAAATATTGCAGTGAGACAAGTTTGACCCTTTTCAAGATTTGTTAATTATGAGAGAAAATTTCAGTTTTCAAGCAAACATTACAAAGGCAAATATTTTCTAATTAATGGGAAAAAAACATGCTTCTGATGCTCATTACAAGACTGTGGCGCTTGGTTAGGACAGATGATTTTGTTATGAAAGGGAAACAGCACTTCAAACACGGGGGCGAGCGTACCCGTCGTACACATTGAGCAGCCAGTTGAGGCACATGTCTACGCAGAGCGGGATGTTGATGACGACGCCGCTCTGCTCCTCCAGGCGCTCATACAGGCCTGTGAGGGCGTGGATTACCTCCACCACGTCCATCACGTGCTCGCTGTGCTGCAGGTCCTGCTCTCTGAACACCGCTGCTATGCTGCCCAGGGTCAGCATGTCCACTGCAGGGGATGACATGCACGCGCACCCACACACACACACACACACGCACAGACATGCAAACACTCAAGAACATATGAGAACACACACAGACACGCATATGCATGGACATGCACACATACACACAAATACATGCACACACATAACATGGAGATGCACCAAAGCAAAAATATGCACACACATACACACACACACACAGACACACATACACACTCAGCTCTTGGTCACTTTTAGCAGCATACTTTTCTCCAAACAGCTGTTTGTCAGAGCTTGAGTGGATTTTACTTTCTATGCAAAAACCAGTGCCAGCTTTTTGAGCAATCAGGCAGACAGTTTTCTGTTGTCTGAGGTTCTCCATGACTGAATGATTGGATAATGCAAAGCTGCTATAAAGAGGAAAATGGCTACAGGGTGTTCACTGCTGTCAATACCTAGGAATGCTAAATTCATTTTGGTGCGTTATTTATTTGTTTATTTATCGATTAATCACATAGGCATACTCAATAATTATAAATGAACATTCAAAAGGATTTTGCGGTTACTATGGCAGCCTTACAATTAATTCTCCAAACATAAGACCAGCAGAGAGGCAAAGAGAGTGGAGTCAACATGGCAGAACATTCTGTGCTCTAATTAATCAGTGCAGTTCATTCAGGGACATTTCCAAAGGTTTTATGGAAATTCAGAAATTTTCATAATTAAAGAGGAAATACTGATTTCAGAGCACAAGTAGCTCTTCCAATGGTAAAGAATTTATGAATGTCGAAAAAAAAGCAAAATACTCCTATTCTTTGGCCACCAATAGCAGGATAAATTGTCAAGAACAAAGCCATATACATGTGAGATATTTTGAGCATGAAAATCAATATATCCAAATTAAGTAAGAAGACTTAATGTTCTTACTTATACCCTGGATTAAGAGAGTATAAGATTAAGGGCTCTATATTCAAGGCTATGCAAAAGGAAACTCATTTGGTCACATTATGCATTATTTCCATCGCAAACGGCATACTTATTGTCTTCACCCAGCTCGGTAGTTTTCCGCTGTAAAATAAAAGTGTTTGCATCTCAAGTGCTGGATAGTGCAAAAGTTGGCGCAGTGCAATTTTCATGTCATAGACCTCGTTTTGCACTTTGACTCACCCAAACCACCTTTGCATGCAAATGCTGTCGCTCTTTAGTTCCATGAGACTTGATTGAGCAGAAAGCAGATCTGTTCACAAGTAAACACATATTGTTTCCCTCCAACTTTATTTTGTAACTCGTGAAAAATGGAGAAAAAAAAGTTGGTGGGGTCTAATAGGATGGGGATGGTGAAAAACTATTTTGTCATTGGAATATTCTCTGTGCTTTGAGAAAAATATAAACATTTGCCTTCAGTCTTACCCTTGTTTTAATACCATGAGTGCCATTTTGTATAAAGTGTAAGCCATCCACATTTTTAGCCAAAATTCATGACCTGTTGAATCCACCTCTATCCCCCATACACCTCCACGCATCACTACATTGAAGCGTGATTTTAAGAGGACTGAAGGAGGTGGCACTAATGTAAGAAAAGTGCTTGTTCTTTACCTTACAAAAACTCCAGTTCGCTGTGATGTTAACGCACTGCTTTTAAAGGGAATGACCGCAGCTAATCTGATTGGCTTTAATGGAACCAAACCCTGATCACACCCACTAACAATTAACTTGGCTAATTCCAACCCTTTTGACAACAGTGCCACAGTTGCGCTATAGTGTCCTGTCACAAAATTACCGGAATGGAGCCAGACATGCTCAGCTTTGATCTGCGGTACTGCTAGTACGTCATCGTAGGTTGTCAAATAACGATCCAAAGACATTTGTTTGGAATGAACTGAAACTCAGAGAGAAACTGAAGTTCAAGGTAGGCTATTCGGTAACATGGGAACCAGTCCAGGAGAGTACAGCTTCACCGAGTACTAGCCTAAGTAACAGAGACAATAAGCTGCAAGTCAAGTCCAGCCGTGGAGGGACACAATTTTTGCCACATCCTACTGATCACCTTAATTACATTTTTTTCTCAGTCACCCTCTGGACTAATCATGCGGCTTAATTAGCCCGAAAACAGCCTCAATTTAGAAAAGGCTAGAACATTGACAGCAGTGAGGCACAGCAGGGTATATCCAGCCTGAAATAATTAAGGCTGCTGAAAGGATGGCGGCGCTAACAGCATCGCAGCCAGGGATTTCCTCTGTGTGCGGGGGCTGCACGTACATCGCAAAGCTTTCTGGACCCGCCGAAGCTTCATGGCCGTTCGGTATGCCGAGAATTTGATATTGTTTAGTTCAGCTTCAAGGAAGATATGAAAGAAAAAGAGAGAATGAAAGAGATAAAATTATTTATTTGATTCACCCTGCCAGCAGCAAACGCTCAGTAATGAGTCAACATACCCACAATCCCCCCCACCCCCCCTCATTTATTAATGCAGCGAGCACGCTCACTGAAGTCATTAAGGAGGCTTTGTCTGGACAGCAAGCTCATTCAAGCCATGGACATTTGGCCACCCTCTGGTCATATCAGATTAATAAGAAAAGCAAATGTTGTTTAATTACAATTAATTAAGATCCTACAGAGCAATCGCACTGCAAGTGAATGGCTGCCTCCAGGTTAGTGATGGTGTGGTCTCTGGGGTGTACAATGTACTCAAAATTAATGAAGGACAAGCCCAAGGTGAGGCAGGGGAAATCACTTGGCCCCTGTAGAGAGAGGCGAATATGGAGGGACTAAGATGAGGCTTATCTGTCACACCCAGGGCCTGGTACAGCTCTGTCATCTTAGGGTGGTCCCAGCAGGTTGTCTGGGCTTGATGGCTGCCGGTACAGAGGAGAGGGAGACAGGGGCAGAGAGAGTTTATGTTAGCAAAAACGGGGTGTAAGGGAAGGAGAGACAGACAGTGTGTGAGCGAGAGAATGAGGAAAGTGAGTAAATGAGTAGGAGGGAGCCAGAGTGTATGTGACAGAAAGAGAGAGGCGAGGAGTGAGAGAGAGAGGGAGAGAGAGAGATGAGTAGAGAGCAAAGGAGTGAAAGAGAGTTATCAAGAGTGCTCCATCCTGACACAGGCATCACATCACGTTCAGCGCAGAAACTCCTGTTAATATAATCCCGGATCACACTGGCTGTGTGCAAATGCTTTAACACCCCACGGCAAAAATTTATCACTGCATTGCAACCAGCAAACAGCCAAAGCAGATATAAAAATGACCTTCAGCATGGCCAACACCACGGAATGAAAATGCATCATAAAAATAACAGGCGGCAAGAGTTTTCCAACCTCTGGGAGGGATTTTAAAGCTTAGCACCTTTGAGACTGATAAGACCCAGCCGATGTGCTACCTCCCACGCTAGCTCTCATGCTGAGACCGCTGACAGGCGTCCCTACGGGCTCACACACTGGGCACAGCGAGCGCTCGGGCTGAGAATCGGTGTCGGCCAGGGAAGGAGAACAGATCGCTGCTTCATGCCCAGACTTTAAAGACCCTCGGGACGAGAGGAGACAGGCTGGTCCAAGCAGAATAATCATCTAAGACCACCCTGCACACTGCTCGAAAGGCCAACCAGCAGGAGGGGATTTCACCGAGGGCGGTTAAATAAACTTCTGCAAACATTTACTGCTTATTTAGAGGTAACGGCATCACATTTTTTTTTTACACAATTTAGGCAATATTTAGGTCAGGACATTAAAAACTTCATGTGGTAACAAAACTTTGATAAGAATTGGCAGAAAAGTACACTAGATACACAATATACTGTTGCCAAAAGTGTTTGGACACTTTACTGAAACCTCAGTGACATGCAAAGGATATGGACATTTTTAAATTCTAAGTATCAAACATATTAACTGAATTTTGAATAATCTGATCAGTGTGGACTAATGGGACAGGGTTGAGGGTTTTTTTTTTTTGGTTCAATTTTGGTCCACAATTTTGACATTGTTGGCTTGTCTGTATGTGTCTCCAATTCAAAAATCCAATTAGTTCCAATGGAGCCTTTGATAAGGGAGTGCTTAAAGGGGTTTGCTAAGTGCAAAAATGGTAAAATGGACTCAAATTTCTGCACCTCCGAAAGGAAGCTGAAAGTTTGTCCAGTCAGGCCGTACTGACCAACTAACCCCATATTCAATTACAATGTCAGATATTAACTGTTTTAAAAGTCAGTTTACTGTTTCTCAATGAGGTTCCGGGAAATGTCCTCACATTTTCGGCCGTGTAGTATGCATTCATATTCTACCCCGGTAATACCAGCAACAAAATCATAAATTCTCAGTATCAATACTAACATGAGAAATTTAGCGCCTTTCTGGGATCCTTCCAGTACACATAGCCTAGTCGGGCCACAAACCAATTCCTAGACCCACTTCAAAAACTCCAGCAACCCAACTCAGGTTCCACTCCTGAGATTAAAAAATGTTGATATACTGTCATGTCTACATGTTGCTGAAATGTGATAAAATAACCCAGTGGAATTGGAAGTTCTGTACAACAGGGCAAAAATGACTTCTAGTTTTGAATGGAGTAGCTTGCCGCACCCAGCTGGCATGAGGCTATTCTCAGTACAAGTTCAAGAACTACATTCAGCATCACGGCAGGGAAGGCTCGTAAAAAAATTTCTTCAATTAGCGAGTCAGAAATAATCACACCAATGCTTATCTGAGGTTTCCAAATCTAAGATAAAAATTAACTTGGTAATTGCAATGTAAATTACTTTGATGTCGACCTAAGCCCAACACACCTCCATCCTGCCACACTCTCAGAAATAGGGGTACAGCAGGAGTCCATTTCTGTTCCCCAAGGTACGTTCAGCACTTATGTACCCTTTAGGGCTAATTACAGGACCTCAAGGTACCTGTGTGAACCTTTTTTTATGGTCTAAAAGGTACTTTTATGTTCCAAAACAAATAAAAACCCACTTCTAAGGTACAACAGCAGTACCTTTGAGGGTACTGCCCCAGTGACAACCGGGCTTGTCACTGGGGCAGTACCTTCAAAGGTACTGCTGTTGTACCTTAGAAGTGGGTTTTTATTTGTTTTAGAACATAAAAGTACCTTTTAGACCCTAAAAAGGTTCACACAGGTACCTTAAGGTCCTATAATTAGCCCCAAAGGATACGTAATACCTTGTGGAACAAAAATGGACTCCTGCTGTACCCCTATTTCTGAGAGTGCACGCCTCACAGCATGCAGGCCTGCATCAATCATAGAGAAATATATCATTAGCCATTGGGACTCACTTGATGTAATATGGCACTTTGCTGGGGGAGATGGCACGCTCCCAGGGAATCTGCACAGAACCTGCAGAAGAAAACAAATTGATACCTGCAGAAAATGAAACAAAATGACCTTGTGTCTTCCCATGAAGACATCTCACAATGGGAATTGATGAAAGGGGTGCAAAGGCAGAAGGAGTTAACTGGTTTACAGGCAGCAGAACTGTCTTTGGGAAGGAGTATAATGTGTGCAATGCAAATGATAAGGGCACTGGACCTGAAACACTC
This sequence comes from Gymnothorax reevesii, assembly GCA_029721435.1. Classification (NCBI taxonomy): domain Eukaryota; kingdom Metazoa; phylum Chordata; class Actinopteri; order Anguilliformes; family Muraenidae; genus Gymnothorax; species Gymnothorax reevesii. The sequence goes on from CM056586.1 coordinate 7,563,338, forward strand.
AGGCCACAGGTTCATTTACCCGATGGAACACTATCGCTGCACCCTTGCCCAAGCTGTTGAACCTGAATTGCGTCGATAAGCAACAATCAGTACATCAAAACTTAAAGTTGTGTATTTCCCACTGATCTAATAATTCTACACAATGATAACAGACAGCAACCCTATTTGCAGAGACATAAATATTAATAAATATGAGATATTACATTAAATAGGAAGCCTGGAATTGGAAACAGGTGCCCACTGTATTGATTACGAAGAAGGCCAGCATCCACAGTCACCCCTTGATGTGTCAGTAAAATAGTGTTTTATTGCTCTCTTCAGAGTGATAATAGCCTCAGACCTGCCAATAAATCACGCTCACCCAGAGCATGATGCAGCCTGAGGATATCATCCTCTATGACAGTGCTTTCCAAACTTTCAGTACCAATAACTCACTTTTCAAACAAATACAATTCTTTTGCATGACAGAGGGAGAACATTCATCCAAATAAGAAGTATCACCCCTGTAAATAATGAACCGTTACTAATGAACTGCGGCTGAGATGGAAAACAAGGGAGAGGATAATCAAGGTCTTCACCTGTATTTTTTTTTTTTTTTGTAATCAACTGAACTCACAAATTACTAGGCTGTCAGAGGCTGCTAGAGTCCCCTGCCAAAGGACACACTTACAGAAGAATGGATGGCCTGTTGGGCAGATGGATGGATGGATTGACACGGCCTAAATCACCAATCCCCCAACCTACTTATTGGGTGGGGAAGGGATTTAAAAGCAAGTTTGAAGGGCCACTGCAAGTAATTGAGTGATATTATCCAGCAACGGAAGTGAGGTCAAGGTCACAATTCAAGTGTCACACAAAATGTCCTGCAGAGGTCATAGGCCAATTTTAATACTTGCATTGGTTTCTCAGACCAAAATTCATTGGGACTTGATGTGCTACATTTAAAGATTAGACAACTTTTCAGAAAGTCGAAAATTGCAGAAAAAGGTCAAGGTCATTAGGAAAAAGGTCAAATGTCACAGGTTATCCAAACATTTGAAAGGCACAACTATAGGAAAGGCCAACCTGCATAGAAAATTTGAAATGTCATCGTCAACAATACCAGAGATGTGCAGTGAAAAAAAAACAGTGATGCAGGTCATTCCTGAAAGGTAAAAAGTAAGAGGCCACAAGAAAAATTCCAAATATGAAGGTTTGGTAAAGGTCATGATGTCAGTGTATAATGGGAAGACTGCAGCTGATAGTTTCAGAATGATGGATCCCAACAAACGCACGGGCATATGGACAGACGCAGCTTAAATCAACACTCCCCAGGCCGACTCTTCAGGTGGCAGGGGAATAAAAACTTTTGAGCAGAAGTTGGAACTCGCCGGCCAACCCAGCAGGTTGTGTTAATGGATGGAAGAAACACAAAACAGGACCTTTACTTTCTGACCACTGGATTTTGCAAATCTGACAACTTGATTGCTGTGAATGTACGGATGCATCTCAGGGCCTCTCTCCCTTTCATAACCCTCCTCAGTTCTGCGATTGAAGGTCTAAGGCTGCTTACTGCTGAACAAATGTGGTCTGAGCCCCTCTACCATGCTAAGAAGGACATGCTAACTACCATATTACAGTGGAAAGTCCAGCCACTCTCCATGGTGCCACAAATTTGAATGATAAAGTGTGGTACGGCTCTGTCTCTCGCTGCTAGGGAAGTGCTCTGCTATAGCAATGTTGAAGACGAGGAACATTTGCTCACTGGAGAGAAAGTGTTGGGATCCAGGCCCGAAGTCTCTGTGGGCGTCCTGCAGCTGTTTCAGTCTCTCCTCGATGCAGCCCTACAAAAACAGGGAAAGATCAGTCTTCCCATTGTGCCTTCACCCAGCAAACACACAGGAACGGGGTGGAACATCGCTGAGCCCATGTGGCTTTTGAACTGGAGTGTTGCGTGACAGCACATCTCACTGGTTCCAAACAGAAACTCTCAGGACAGGACTGGCATTTCTAGAGGGCAAAGCCACCGAGAGGGAGGGAGGGAGGGAGAGAGAGAGAGAGAGAGAGAGAGAGAGAGAGAGACCTTAAACGATGTGGGATTAACAGAGCACAAAGGAGGCTGCCTCAGTCACTGCTTCTGTTTTCTCCTGAAGTCACAGTCCCTCGGGGTTTTATGCCTGTTATTCAACATTTATTCACAGGATTATATATTTACAGTGTAAATTACCAGCAGCAGAAGCCAACACCTAAGTATATAAACAAGGCTGGCGAACACACAAAGTAAAGACAGGGCGGAACTGAGCAGTTTTAGTATCGCACATCTCCGGGTATTCATGCAGTAAAGTTAGTATTATAGCAAGCTAAGTAAATCATATCCTGAGACACACTATTGCTATTCACTTACATAAATATGAGGGATGTGCATGGGAAAAGAGTTGCCATATTTGGGGAAATTCCCCAACACTGAATAAATTTAAATTGCCATCCAGTCGGCACACTACAATATATCTTTTGTACACAGTGGTGAGGGTACCTTTACCCAAGGCTCAGCCTCTGAATTATTAAAGATGAAAATATTAAAGAAAAACACTGGAATTCAGGCTTTCTAATGCATTACATCTGTGTCACCAGATCCAGAGCACAGCTCTTATTCAAATGACTCGAATCATGAATTTTGCATTTATTGCATTATTCACCCAAAAAGAAAAGATGAAAAGTGCGGGAGAGGAAGAAAAGCCCAAGTGAGAAACACTCAGAGCAGGATGTGGGAAAGAAAAATGGGAAAAGGAAAGCTTTGCACTTTCAACAGCCGGTGTGCTCCTTGTCAACTCAATCGTTGCCCCTGTTCCTACGAGGCCCATGTGGCATGCTCAATTAACTCGAGGGATGAGGCGCACCTCGTGGGATGGTGATGGGGGATGTCAGGGAAGGAACCATTGAATTCCCTGTTCAAAACACTCGCAACCACAGAAGGTCTCTAAACCCCTGAACTAAGATGTTCCACTACAACTATGTAATGAGTTCGGGCAAATTAAGGCAGGGAGGTAATGCAATTACAACCATTAGTTCACTACTCTCAGCCATCTGCACGGTGCCGTGCCTCAAGACATTTCCCAAGTAAGGAAATAAGAAAATGATTGTAAAAGCCCCCCAAGGGGAAAGTGAGTGGGTGTGGGTGTGGGTGTGGGTGTGGGTGGGGGGCAGAGACCAATCTTGTACCTGCAGCAGTTTCCACCTGCTATTGAGATGTTCCAGGGATCGGGCGTTCTCCATGGATAGATGGACATCAGATATGGCCAGCTGATGGGCCAGGTCATTGATATGCTTCATTCCCTCCTTCACTTGCGTCAGCTCCTCCTTGAACAGCTGTGAGAGGTGGGCCGCAATGTTCAAATGAGACCAGGAGACCCATTCCAGCGCCCCCTGTTCCTCCCTTTGACCATTACCCAAAAACCACAGGGCACAACAGCCAAATCTGGCACAAATTCATTAATTAGTCACACAACCTTTGAAATACAGCCAGGCACAGTGCCACTAATAAGTACTCTTTGCTTTTCTCAGTTTTCTCCCTACTTGACTTGTACTTGTTTCGACAAGCTAATAATAAAAACACGAGGTTTGGCCAAGCCAGAGCTGCTGACAAGAGCTGGCCTCAGAGCACGGACATGCAATGGTGACTTTGTTTAAGAAGAAGAAGAAATAAAGTAACGACCACAAGCCACTCTAGAAAATAATCAATCACGCTAAAGCGGAAATGTAAGAGAGGCCACCATACAGAATCATTATCCATCATCCTCAATAAGGCCTCCCACATGAAACTGGCCAGCGCTAATAGACAAGGCCAGCAGGCTATGTTGCAGAGTCGGTTATGATCTTGTCATTCAACCAGTAAAATACACACGTACGCACATGTCAACAGCATTGACTAACTTAAGTTTTTGTTTATTGGTTTTTATTTTCAAAGAGATGCTGAAAGGTTGTAAAAGCTTTGTTGATATGGTGGTTAATTTAATGATTCATTGACCAGTCCTGAGAATTTAACCAAATTACACCAGCTTGTTAGCACAGCATGGATACAGAGGCAGGGGTGGGGGTGATGAACGATGCCTTCTGCATTCTTAGTGTTAACTTGGAGTCCGAATGACTGATAAAGAGCAGAGATTGTGTACAGGGTATGCTATATAGACAAATGGCTGTTTGCATACTGTAGCTCATGTAGCTAATTTGTCTTAGAGAGGGCTTGGAGCTGTCAGATATTAAAGAGGTTACTAGTGAGGTGTGTGATGGTTGGTTTTTTGAGACGCCAAATGCTGAGACCGGAACGAAAGGAAGAACAGCAAAATGAGGGACAAACACAGACAAAATAAGAGAGGGAGACTCGACCTTCCAAAGGACCTAGATCCAGTCTGATTAAAAATAAGGAAGCAACGCGAGCTCGACTGAAAAAAATGAAAGGGGAAAATCTTGGAAACCGAGATAAAAAGATTAACCCCTTTCTGCAGATGTAGACGCTCGCGTCTATAGATATGCAAATGTAAGCACTTAAGTTATAGTACTCGACCACAAGATGGCACCCCCGGATCAGCTATTGGATATTCACAAGCAGGCAGAGCTGAAACGCGATTTATAGTATGGAGAAGTTCCCTCCAATCCCTGTTTTTCAGGAGTAGCATGGATTAAACTCCTCAGCTAAGCCTGATGTGCAAACTGGTCAATATCCTTGCCCATAGTATCGATCCAGTAGTTTTAAAAAATTATCACTTGCGACAGAAAAAAAACGTACTACTCTGTAGCAACCATTTTAGCTACAGTGAGCCAACAGTATTCCAATTAGTGGTTAAAAAAATACGTTTTGTGAAGAAAAAAATCCGACATAGTATTGCTTCTCTCACATTCTACTGTCAGTTACAATCATCACACACAAAATATGCGTAGTTCCCTCCCATGGATTAACGCTTAGATTCCTCCATCGACAAATTCAACGCTCCCTTCTATCCACCGAAGTACTGGTGTCGATAGCCAGTCACTCAATTATATACTCAGATTCATCTGCGTAACTCTACAGTTATAGTTCACGTCCTCGTGAAGCTTCCCCGGTAACGATGTATTGACAGACTCGTTTCTTATCCCATTCCCCAGTGTCTTAACTTTCCTCTATAACTGAAATACATTGATCGGACAATAAGAATGGGATACAAAGCTAAGCGTAAAAGTAAGGTCGGTTGTATTCTTCGAATGTTGGCCGCGGTTGCGCAGCTGAAAATGATGCGATATCAAAGAAATAAAGACACTCGAGACCGTTCTGAAGTGTTCAGTTTCATTTACGAGATTTAAATGTTGTATGGACGCGGTCAACGGGAATTATTCCGAATGAAACAGAACTGGAACGTTCCTTCTACCCGATACATCTGTCTCTGGAGGTGGGCATCAATGAAGAAAACAGGTTATACTTCTACTCTGTTTGCATTTTGCTTAATTTGGCTTTTTGCTGTAGAATCTATACCGCGTATAAAGACATCGAATGCCGAGGTTTTCGTTTCTCCAAATGCATACATCCCACGCAGGTCGGTAGATCCCTCGGTACGTTCATTACACCACTCTGATGAATATGGAGGCATATGTCGTTGCATTTTTTTCCTGAAAGTGAAATTTCTGTTCTGTTAAAATAAGGTGTATTTCAGAATTCAGATATTACTGAGTTAGTGAGTTTTCACCCTTATAAGGTGTAAGGTTATGAGCTCGGATGTGAGAGCGGTTAGCTTTTTATTCATATCATGTTTGGTCTTGCGTGAATGTTATAGCTGTTAAATCTGCACTTCATTTAATGCTTGGGGTACTTCGAAGAGAAATGGACAATATTGTTAACTTTATTATGGAGAAAAGGCATGTTTTGAGAGGTTACTGGTGACCAATGATGTTCCACTGCACTGATATTGATTAATTCATGCAAAACTCAACCAGAAAATCATTTGTTCATATTAAATTTCATGCCTTAAAACTTTATTTGTGTTATATACATGATTTTTTTATGATTTGACTGGACTTCATTTTGAGACTTCGGGGAGACACTTGGATAGCTGTATAATTTGGCTAAAAGCATGTAGGTAATCTAGAATGTAATGTTGAAGATGAATTGTACTTGTGGTCAAGGAGTTTATGATCCCAGAAATGTATAGTTTTAAGCCCCAGCAGTTTTTAAATCCTCAGAATTATTTTTTTTGCAATTTCAATGGTGAATTCTCATGAAGATTTTTTATGTTTGCAGCTCATTTTCTCTACCATAATCATGAAAATTAACTGAAATACTATGTAATTCTAAATGCTGTAAGTGTCTTTTCAGAATTGAGCCATATTTTTCCTCTTTATGAAGCTTTAATTTTGAATTATACAGCATTAAAGTGGGTAACCCAAAAATAGCCAAATTTGGCTTCTGCACAAAGGGGTTAAGCACCAGACGGTGCCCAGAAAGAGGAAAGAAAAGAGAGAAAGATTCCCTCGCTAACTACCACTTTCCTCTTTGCAGCTAATTCCTCAACAACTCTCTAACTAGAGACCTGACCAGCTATAGTGCAAACAAAACACTGACACTCTAGCAAGGGCAGCGAGGCGGAACTTGGGCTTAAATAGAGTCGGGGTGCCGCTCCCAATTAATGCCAGCTGGCCCAAGAATCCGACTGTGGGCAAAAGGATTTCGTCCCAGACGAGAGCAAAAAAGAAAGCTCCCAAAGCCACTGCCAGCCTCCAAGACCATGACAAGGTGGTACTGAAGGTGAACTCAACTGGTATGACTAGCAGAATGAGGAGGAGAGAGATGGCTGAGTGCAGAAGGTTGAATGAGTCTGATGACAGGACACATCATTACTTGACCTAAACCCGAATGTGGAAGGGTTTTGACTGGGGGCCTCTGGTGACAATTCTGGCCAGCATTCCATTATGCACGTGTCAGACAAGGGAGAAAAGTTTGAGTGATACGCCAAATTTGGATGGTACTCACGTGGTTGAAAGTGTAAAATATCATGACAGCGGTGTATCTGCCATCCCATGCAACCATGCTGTGATTCTGGGATAGCGCGAGTAAGGGGTAAGATTTACCTCTCTAGTCAGTTTATCATGATCTTTACTAAAACCTTCCAGCATCAGAGAGGAGACGACTTCCTCAGATGTTTCCACAAACGGTTTTTTCCCCTTATGCTTGTAGGCTATCACAAAATTAGCAACTTTCTACTTTCTTGGAAAGGTTTCCAATAACCAGGTCTCTGTTATCAGAAGATGTTGGTGCCTTGCTAGGAAGTACCATGCCCTGTACTTTAGCACTTTGACCAGGATATAAACTGTCCTCAACTTTTATGATTCTTTAGACCTTCGATGGCTTGAAGGATTTCTGAAAATGTAATGGGATCCAGAGATGTTGGATTTGTAGAGAATCTGGCAGTCACAAAGATTAGTGTGATTATGAGGGTTTTGAAAGAGTCCTGTGTCCCATAGCTGATGGTGGCTTTTTTGGAGGTTGAAGATATTCCAAGCAGCTGATTGGACAGAGAAAAAGCCTTGCTTACTGGGGCCATATAGGGCTTTCATGGTATCATAGAAGCCCCAGTTGCTGTAGCAGTATGCAATATATTGTATTTCCCCAAACATAGCGTTCTGTATCTGCCAAACAATCTGCTGTAAAGCGGCTTTTGCCTCACAAGAGGATGCTTTCAATGTGGAGGAATCAGGTTTGGACAGGAGAGCTTTGCAGGCTTTTCGCTTTAACTAATACAAGAGGTGCTTCCTTGTAAACACAAGGCCCTCTGATGCTGCACTGTGAATAGATGGGCTGAGGTGTGACTCTGCGCAAAGTTTATCCACCCTGTCAGAAAGAAAGCATCTGATGTTACTCCTAATGGTGGGGACTTTACGGTCTGAGGAGTTAAGTTTTCTGTTTGGGATTGTCCTCGGATGTAGTGGCTGGGTTTTCCTCAGGCCAAGTAATGATGAGTTAACCCCAGTGCTGGCCACAGGTGATCTCGTCTGTCCTTTTGTCAAACATCAGTTTAGACCAGGAAGTGGCATTGTTTTGAGCAAAGGGGTTGCCTGTGGTTTGATGCTATTCTTCATCTGGAAAATTGTATTTGTTATGACCAGGCAGTAGTGCAAAGGGAAAAGAAATGGAGCCTGCTGTTGTTTATTTACCCTACACCAAGCTAGCTAAGGACTTTGCAGCAGAAAAGATACTCAGAGCCCATTCTGGCATTGAAGTCCCTCATGAGGATAAGTCAGCCACTTGACAGGGTTTTCTGTAGAAAGGGACAGCTCTGTAAAAGGCCATCTTGACATACAGCTCTGAATCAAAGGTTTGTGCATACGCACCAATGAGGGCAGCATAACATCCATTAATCAGGGGGTTTTGCCATGTCTTCATATTAATGCCAATTGGTGATTCTGCGATATATTGCAGCAAGTCTGTTTTCAACAAAACCCACTCAACACAGAATGCATATGACCACATAGACCCACTGCACAGAAGAAGGCATAGCCTGCAGCGAATTTCAATTGGGTGGCCTCTCCATATAGCCGGGTCTTAATTAGAGTTGCGATGCACATGCACACACATGCTCACCCACATACGCACACATAGGCATACTGTACACACATATGCCAACAAACAAAAGTGTTTTTAGTCAGTACACAACCCATACCTTAGTTGCATCAATGTGGTCCTGCAGGGAGTCAATGAAAAGGTCCCCTACAGGCTCCCAGGCGTCCCGCACCCCCTCTGCCTGCTCCAGGGCCCGGCCCAGCTCCACCATGGCCCCCTGGACCTGCAGTAACCTCTCCAGCGTGATCTCCATGTGCCTGTGCCGGTCCACGCACCTCGCGGTCAGCTTTTCCCACAGGTCGCTCGCCACGTTGGTCTGTTTCCACACTGAGCGGCTCACATTCAGGATCCTCCTCCGTGGCGACACTTCTGAAGGAGTGCGTTTGTGATTCAATAAATGAATAGAGTTTACAACATAATTTGTAAAACTATCATCTATCATAATGCATCATGAGTATTTTTTCAGTCAACACCAACCTCATTGCTTGAACTGACTGTGAACAACCTAAATTAAAGTTCCACTGATCAACTAATGGCTCAGTTAAACTGGTTAACGGCTAAGGAAAACAAAAAGTAGAAACTCTCCAGCAATTGTTCCATAACATTCACTGTAAAGAGTATTACTTTTAGGACAAACTCCGCAAGTTTTTCCTATTGAAATTTGACTATTATTCATTAAATCCTAAAAAGTCGAATTGGTTGTGGATCTGCGCTCCTCCAGCCAGATGTCTGTGACGTACACATATTACATGAACTAAAGTATTAGGACATTCCCTGGGATTTGGGATGAGTTTGTTATAAAGATCAGCATAACAGCAGTGAGAGCTGAGTTCCAAAATCCTGCTCTTGTGATCCGTGAGAGATCATCGGGAGGATGTCAGCATACAGAGAGCAGCTGTGAGCAGAAACAGACCTTTGCTGTCGGTGAGCGTCTCTTCAGGCTCCTCGAACGGGTGCTGAGACAAGAACACCTGGGCTGACTCCAGCACCGAGTAGATGAAGGGTCCCCTGGACTTCACATCCTCCATGAAGGCCTGCAGGGGGTGCCGCAGATACAGGTCAGAGACGAGCGCACTGAGAAACAGCAATTCACTTACGCTCAGGAAAGCCACAGGGCGAACAAAACAACATTGCCATGGGAGAGCAAAGGCCAAAGGTCAACAAGCCCGATCACAGAGCACAGACCCCTGAAGATTCCACAGCTCATTTTACACTGATGAAAATGCAGATTTATTCTCCTAACTCCTTTGAAACAAAAGCACTGTGATTGCCTTAAACAAAACCACATTCTGCACAAAACTTATAAATTCAAAAATCTGTGAATTAATAAAATCTCTGAGTCCTTTCTTCCACCAGTGAAGTCCCTTCACACACCTCTACAGTCTTCTTTGCTAAGCTAGCAGTTGTGCCCCCTCACCATGTGACAGTAATTCATTGAAGGCTTAAGTACTAGACACGTGTGTCATTCAACTCCCATTGAAACCTGTTGCCATGCAATGTTTTGGGCCATAATTACCGAAATGTGGGCCAGAATTATACCATTTGAATGACCACACTGAACTTACAATCTCCAAGACACGTATGCTTGCAAAATTTGACTGAGAGCTGTGGAGGACTGTGGAGCTCCCATAAATAATTGTGAAAACCAGGAGAGGTGGAAAGTTTAGAGGTCAGAAAGTATAAGTCTTGCCATTGTTTTCCATCCAGATGGCTGTGCTCAGTCAGCTGATTACAGTAATTAGTTCTACCTCCAAGCTAAAGACTTGAACTAATGAGCAAATCCCAGTGATGGGGACAACATGTTGGGGAAGACTTACTTAATGAACCTGGAGTTTCCACCACTGAGAACTAGGGCAGAGCTAAAAAACCTGCAGCGGAGATGCGTAGCATGTGAAGAGCATCATTTCCCCACCCCATCTTCTTAAACTTTAATTCGAACTGATCTAGGGGGAGCTCTCTCTATCCGTCCAACATGCGCGCAAGCACGATCACAGATCTTATTTTGTTAAATAATGTATGTGCAAAATAGCAGGAGGAACAGTTTTTATTGACCTGCTCCTAAATTGACAGCATTTATTTACCAGGGCCCGAGAGACCCCATTAGTATTGAGCTCTGCCTTCTGTAGCACCGCAAAGGATGAGAAACACTGGTAGGCACGGCACTGCTCTGAGGAGCACATACAATACTATTCCCTCAGGTCTCAGTGCGCAGGGACACGCGCGACACAAGCAAAGCAGCACATCGCAGAACGAGCCCGCCGAAGATCAATAATTTACGTGTCTTAAAACGCAATTTTCTCTGTAGGGCACCCCATGCAATTTCCTTCGCCTTCTCTTTCGTCAGAAAAGTTTTACAGTAATGCAGTGCCGTGGGAGCGTGTCTGCGAGGATTATAAAGGAATGTTACACTGAAAATTAGGCTAGCACAAGAGCAGGTGGGCGGTTTTGAAAGGGAGTTTGAATTGTTGAGAGAAATATTTCGCAAGTACGTTTTTGAAGCTCATGCGCCATATTCAGATAGAAAAATAGAAGAACAATGAGCGACTGCAGGAGTTTGTCCATGAACTGATTTTTCTTCTCTCTACCGCTTAATTGATGGGCTGATTTCAAATCACTGTCATGGGGGCAGAGCTGTGATGCACATTTACCATCAACACACTCAGCAGAGATGCTCAGCAAACCAGCAGGGGAGAAAATTGGAACTGAGGAAGAACAAGCGCTCTGCAGTCTAATAGAAGTAATGATTGTTTGCATGTGTATATAGGCGCGCATGTACTTGTGCTCGGTGTGTGTGTGTGTGTGTGTGTGTGTGTGTGTGTGTGTGTGTGTGCAAATGTGAATGGATATGCGTGTGTACTCATGTGAGCATCAGTTTATGTTCGGGTGCTCCTGTGCAAATGCACGTGTGTGTGCATTGTTTATGAGTAAATGCCTGTTTCCACGCGTGGATGATTGTGTACTTGTCAGGAAATAGGAGAGACAATGAAAACCGGTTTAGAGAACCCTGGACACCTCTTGCAGTCAGTCAATTTTGAATATAAATGATGAACCTCCATAACAAAATTTGTACTAAGCAATTCTCTGCATCAGAGGGAATGATTCAGAACTGTTTGCGTAGTTATCTCCAAAGGCCACATTTGGATTGTTCAGCTCTCAGCCAGTATGATCACCAACTGAAGGACCCAGGCGACAGAGCAAATAAAACAATACAAGTCGAAACAAGCCTGTAAGATCTGTTAATGGTTCTTATTAACTATACCATTAACTATAAATAGACACCCATAATAACAGACCCATGGATCTACAAGTTAGGTCCGCCTAAGCACGTCACTGGAAACTTACCATAATGTACAATTCTTATCTATAATCCAAATTTGAGTGCCTTATTCTGCTGATTTGCAGCGTGACTTTATCTCTTCCCTCTGAACACAGTGTGATCATTTTGGGCTGGAAAGAAAAGCGGACAGTGACACAGATCTGCAGGAACAGGGTCGGGCAGTTCAAGGCCCACCTGGTTGAACTCCCTCTGGTGCTGCACGGCGCTCACGTCGCCCCCCATGGGCAGCTGTTCGGACAGCTCCTCATCCTTTGCCGTCAGCCATTCAATGATCTCCTGCAGGGAGAGCTGCAGCTTGCCGCTGTTGTCGGACAGGGCCTCCAGTCGAGCCCTGTAACCCCAAAAACAGCCAGTCAGACAGAGTCACCTCCCTCCTTAGGCCTCCAGTCCGCAGGTGCTCCTCACCCCGAAAAAACCTGCCCTGTTTCATCTCATTAAGTTCTAAATCAAGGCTTTATTTTTCTCTGAAAAGCATTTTCCTTCACAAAAGCAGCTTGGCAAGGTCAGAATGTTCCCAAAAAACTAGGTAAATGGAAGAGGCAACATTTACAGCCAGTGAAATTTAATAAATCCTGATCTGTCAGTTAAGTCTGAAGTGTGACATGATGCACATGCTGTGCATAGACAGTGGATAGACATTTTGCTACAATACAATATTTTAGTGATTTTCCAGAACCCCATTCAGCTAACGTTCAGCTTGATGACAGTTTCTTGTCTCCTGTTTTGCCAGTTATAAGCAGACCCAACTCAGAACTAATCAAATGGCTCAAATTCATTTAAGCCCATTCGTGGAAGTGAATAGATTAGAAACCGATATACGATTAACTGCCATAGGCTGGGGAACAGTGATGCAGCAGAGAACATAAACACAACTATCAGAGGCATCTGAACGAGAATAGTGGTCAACAGGAATGCGATCAACTTCAGTTTCAACTTGCTTCAGTTTGAAAGCAAGTGTCATTAGGTTATGGGTCAAGTCAGGCTATGGGAACCACTGCGAGGACTTTGCAGCCAGAAAAGAATCCATTTGAATCTGTAAGCTGTTGTTCTTATCATATATTATTCATACAGGTGTGTTTCCAGACGGCAAGTGTTTCCAGTCAGAACATCAGAATGATGCAATATGCATCAAAAAACAGGTAGCCTACTTGTACACACTTGATTGATAGAATTTTTTGAGTTGGAAAGGCCATATTTATGGCTGTAGGGAGTCAAACAATCAAGACCAAATAAAATAAGCTAAAAAACACTTATTTTGACCCCTTTAAGTGCAAAATAAGGTTGTGTACAAGCTCTATCAGAATCACAGCAAGAAATGATGGAGCTGGAAAGTGAAAATGGATCAGTTTCAGTTATTCTGGGAACTCCGGCTTGAAACTAATACTCAAAACAGCCTATTTTATCAGTGGCCTATGTTACACCCCCCATCCCGTGATAGCAGTAAATTAATCAAGAAATATAGCCAAGTCATTGATAATTTCTACTACAAATTATGATGATTGTTAGAAATAAATACTGCATATCTTTTTATTTTTTTGCTCTAATGGGGCAATCATATGTAAGAATGCATATTAAAACAGTTTTTTTCAAAAGCAATAATACTTTTTTTTTAAATTATGGAAGCTTTGACTTTTTGTGCAATGAAGTGATAGTGTAGTGAAGCAAAGTTGTGTTTCATTCAAAAGGATGAAAATTTCTCTGACTTCAATCACACTGTGTCTGGACCAGAGAGAGGGGAGGGTGCATGATTGGTTGGCTGTGTAATAGAATGATAATCACAGCAGAGATGAGAAAAAAACAGGGAGAGGGAGTGAGGAGGAGAGAGAGAGGAAACGAAAACATTCCCCCCAAATGAAAGAACTCGACAAAGTGTGCAGAATATAGACCTTTCACTGGGAATCCCTCCACTTCTGAGCAAGTGAACGTATGGATTTCACAATATGTAGAGCAGGTCTTCAAGTTACACAAGTCAGATAGAAAAACACAAATAATTAAAAACAGGAAACCAATGATATCATTGCTAAGTTGCAAATAAATGTGTATTCTTTCAATTTTCAATTTCTGACTCATGTGACTCACATACTCTTTTATTAATTTATTTACTCATTTTTCAAACACAGAAGATTATTTATATCAGGGATCATGACCGGCAGAGCTGTCTCACCAAAGTGGGCAGCAGTAATGACAGGCTGGTATCAGGGGGCTGCAGCACAGTGAATATAAAGAGGGTGGCTGCTGGCGATGAGAGGAGATAAGACCTAACTGACAATCAGTTACGCCTCCTCCACCGTCCCCCATAGCTCAGGTCACAGAATCAGTCAGCCCATCTCAGCGCGGTCCAGGAGGTACGGGACTCGCGATGTGATGCGATCCATACACAGCTCTCTGAGGGTTCAGGTTCAACGCCCCTATCCCAGTTGCAGCCGCCGGGCCAAATCTAACAGGGGGTGGCCCACGTGTCCACAAACTGTACTGCGGCACATTCCCTGAGTCCACACACTCTTTCAGAGCAGCTTCTTACAGGCGTGTAACAATGAGAGCAACAAGGCAGCAGCAAACCTCATGCTCCAGCTCACTGAGCTTGCTCAGACAGCGCTCCAAGGCGCATAGCAGCTCAGGAGCATGACTCACCTGGTCCCAGCCATCTGTCACCTGTCCGCAAAACTCTAAACTTCACATTGCGCTGGGATGGAACTCCTGCTATTATAACCAATGTACTTGTATACTCAGTATTGTGTGGATGCATCAGCTCTTCTTTTGTGAAGTGTTTCTGTGTGTAATTGTTACCATGTGCAGTTATTCTCACAGGCTACAAATAGAGTCTGTTTCAAATTGAACTGGCACAATAGATGATGGAAAAAATCTAAACTAGTTTAACCTTTCAATATCCCATTTGGGTCACGAAGCAATTTTGGCCCTCTAATTAACCATGGCAAAAAAAAAAAAAAAAATTTAATTAGGCGGTGAGGTACAATGCGAAAAGACGGCTGTCTGGCAAAAACAGAGATGTGAGCAAATATTTTCTTAATGCAGCGAGCAGGCCGAGATTAATTAAAGAGTTTATTATGGGAGCTTAATGCTGCTCTAAAATGCTAACACCGACGTCATGAGAAAGAGAGGCGCACTGGGCGAGGGAAATGTGATCAAATCTCAGGGGCTGAGCTGTATGGGCATCTATGTTCAGGTTCTGCTGTAGCAACTGAAGTCACTCCATTAGGACTGGTCTGCAAGGCTTCAAAACTGTAAATGATTTAAGAATCAAACAAAATGGATTTGCGGAAAAAGACTGGCATAGGACCAGGCATCGATAACTGAGCAGCAGCCTGGTAGCCTAAGCAGTGACCAATTACAAGCCAGTCGGCATTATGACCTGGGAAATGGTGCTCTGCAAGTATTGCCCATGCGTTACATCTCTAACCTAAGACAGACAGAGCCAAATGATGGAGTATAGAGATGTAAGCTGAAGGCTGAAATAGCACGCTTTCAATGGGATTTCTGCTTGTATCTCACTTGCATAGAAACATGATGTCAAATTAAAATCCATCTCTGTCTTCAAGCACTAAGAGAATCAGCAGATGCCCTCACATGCTTCGGCGATTAATTATCATGGGCGATATAAGACAAGCATTACTGCTAATTTTTTGTGACTTTTCTCTCCACAGCCAGCCTTCTGGCTCTCAGAAATAATCTATTTGGGTCAGCAGAGAGCATTCGTGCTCCGCATCATGGTAATATCACGGCAGAACAGCACTGCAGTATAAAATATGGGAAAAATGTGCCATGAGTTAAATACGGTGCCTGTGCCACTGAAAACAGAGAAGCGGATTGGACAGACAGAGCGAATGATACCGCGTCATAATAATGAAGGGGTAATTATGTTGGAAATTAGGAGGTTGTGTGTAGGTATTTGGTTCAGAGGGGTTCTGTATTGATAAGTGGGGAGAGGGGCGCAGTGTTGATACTGGATTGAGAAAGAATGCCAGTTCAGGGAAAGTGAGATGTATAGGCAGTGTATATAGGCAGAGCAGGTTATATAGAACCATTTAAATGGTTGTAATCGCAGTAAAATTCTAAAGTTTTCGAAAGAACCTATACCTTTATTCACTAAATTAGCAGGGAACTAGTCAAAAATTAAAGCAAAGGAATTGATCATGTTGGAAATTGAATAGCTTGCTGCTCGAAGTACTGAAGTTAACATTTTCACACGCAGTGAGCTGGAAAATGGGAAAACATCTTTTATATTTACTCAAGTAAATTTTCTCAATATTCTCATTCTCAATATGGACAATTTATCAATTTTTTTGTGACTCAAGTACTTTTAGTGTATTTAGTTGAAAGATTTTATGGATCTATTGCATGTTCAGACCTTAGATATTATATTATTCAAGTAATTTTAGCAACAAGGTCTTTAATCGCTATTGCTCTTTCAAATTAATTGCCTACCCCTGATTTTTTTTATTTCTCCATATTTGTCAATGAATGACTAAATGATTTCAGATCATTATGCAAAATTCAATATGCAACATGAAGAAACAAAAAATTTGGTTTTTAAATGATCTTTCATTTATTTAGAGAAGGTTATCCGACACCTATAGTGCCCTCCACTGATATTGACACCCTTGGTGCATTATAGTTGAAAGGCTATGAAAAATGTAGTTGTTGTTAATCCACTCTTTGTCATGCCACGCCCCCAGTGCTCCGCATCATCAGCGCTCTGAGGAACCACTCATCACTCACAACGTACATCTGTGTGTAAATTGACCAATTATCCAATTTAGTGCTAATAAGCCTGAGCTTCGTACCATTCCGGTGCAAAGTCTCGTAAGCCATGTGTGTAGCGTTTCGCAAGTTACTTCTGAATTACTGAGATTTAGCAGACTATTATGAGTCTTGCAATCTACTGCACTTGTTATAATACAATTCGTGCACATATTAAAGCCCACTTAAAAGCCATTACACTTTTACTGAAAGATTTACAAGAATATAAACCTGAATTTACAGAAATGCTTGAAGGTGAAATGTCCTGTCTTAAAATATATATACTTTGTTTTCCCCAAACACGTGACTTTTTCGCTCAAGGTAAGTTTGTGTCTGCTAACTTTTTCCTCGTATAAATTATCATATACGCGTTCAATTTTTTCCGTTTCCTCAGGTTGTCTTTGACCTATGAAATTTTGCTTGACGATCTGAAACACTCAAGGATAACAATGATGCAAAAATAAAGGTGATCAAAAAAGGGGCCAATACCTTTTCACAGCACTGGACTGATGCTTTTTAATCCAGACATAAGCAATGCTTGAAGAGCCTCAGTGTCTGAAACTATCACTCTTGAGTATCTACAGAATGTTGTGCTGCCAACCTTTCAGAAATCATGCTGATTTGGTCCTAGGCTGAGAAACCAATCCCAGCTCTCATTGCGACTATAATAACTTTATTTTAGCAGTGAAACTGTTGGGATTCTGGATTCTGCTGTCATGTTAAGTTCTGTGCCTGGCCTAGCCATGTTTAGTATTTCTGTGTTTAGTGACCACTGCTCTGTCTGACTATTCTTAGGATTGTGTTTTGTGTGTTGGTAATTTAGATTTCCTGTTTATTATTTTTCATGTTTAGATCATTTAGTTTCCAAGCCATGTTTTCATTTCCATGCTTTGCACTTTGTCTCCCCTGTCTTGTCAGGTGTGTATCTTTGCTCACGGTCCCTTGTCTTGTGTGACACTCATTCGGGTGATTTATTGGTTTCTGGGTTTCAATCTTCTTTCATTATCTCGTGTTCTTCCTTCCTCTCTCTTTTTCTGTCTTACTAACACATACTAACAGTTTATTGTTTTTGCTCAATACTAATCCACACTAACCTTGTATATTTGGACTAACTTACTAACAAGCACTTGGGATTGTATAGCTGCACTTACTAATTGACTAATGATCTCTCAGCTGTCGCTCTATTCTAGTCTCCGCCTCCTTGCCTATCCCTAATTATCTCTGCTGCAAGTTTCTGTGGATTTCCACTTATACTTTGTGCTTTCCTTTTCTTATCTTGGCACTTTAGTACTCCTTAACCGGAGCTGTTGTTTTGTACTTAGGTTTGTCTTGTGATCCCTGTCTGTGTTTTGGCTACAGCCAAATTCATGTAATTAGTTTATCCCTCATGTGTCTCTCCCTGATCATTGTTCCCACTGATTGCACCTGTTCTCCCTGGTCATGTGTTTACCCCGGGTGTGTATATAAGATGTCTGTTTGGTACACTTTCTTGTCAGATCGTTCTCCCTAGTTTTCTCGTGCCACGTTTCTCGCCTTGATTGCTCAGTGTTTATCTTTCTGACTGGATTGCTCGACTATTGATTTTGGTTTGCCCTTTTTGGATATTGTTGCATCTGTGAGTTTTGACCTTTTTCTGCCCGACCTTGATTTTGTGATTACTGCCCTGGTTTTGGATTCGGACTGTCTTTGGCTTATGAGTTTGTTTCTCCTCCAAACCTACGCCTGTGTACCGAACCCTTTTTGTCTGACCACGAACTTTGTTATTGGTGCCCTGGTTACGATTCTGGATTACGCCCATTGGATACTGTTTTTGGATCGTGGACTTTGTACCGTTGCCAGCTCTGTTGGGGGGTTTCCCCCTTCAGAAATAAAGCCTCCTTTTTGCATTCTACTGGTTGTCGCACTTGGTTCATTTCGTAAATCTCAACAGAAACTATCTAACACTCTGGTATAATAAAGTTAAATTTTTGTCAAGCGGTGGGCAAAAGCAATAAAGAAACTGCTTTCTCTCTAAAACCTGTCAGTCAATTACTTTGAGAAAGGGAAGCTATTTCATGCATGAGTTTGCCAAGAAATTGAAGATTTCATACTAAGGTGGGCACTTCTGTCTCAATAAAAAAAAAAAAGACAGCAAACTGGATCTAACCAGTGCAGAAAATGAAGTGAGACTCCTAAATGCATGACTGCAAAAGAGGACAAATATATCAGAAACTGAAGTTTTAAAAACAGCTCCTTAGCTGGTGGCTTCATTGAACAGGATATTACCAGTATCTGCAGAAGAGAAGAGCTGACTGTCGGATGCCTGTCTTTTAGGCAGAGGTTTAAAGAAAAAGAAGTAAAGGCTAACATAGAAGTAAGGCCCACCAAACATTTTTTGCACGCGTTTCAGCTGACGGTTCAACATTTCATTCCACGGGCTGAAATTCCTCTCCATGTAAGCATTATCGTCTGCTGACTCTACCATGCCATGATGTCCAACGGCGACTTCCTACGGTGCTCCTTCTACGGGCAACAAAGAGAGCGTTGTTTGCGGCTCACTGCCGTGGTACAATAAAAGCAAAAAAGGAAACATTGTTCCTTAGTCCACCAGGTTTTGTTCTACTCAGTTAATCAGCCTTTCCTGCTGCTTTTTCATTAATTTAATGACTGTTTTCTAATAATAGACATATAGGAATTTAGCTGTGTAGTCTGAATTTAGCTCTGGAAGCTCGGCGCTTGAGTTGACAATATTCTCTGGAAGCCTCATTACGATGTCACACTTTCAAGATGGTTAAACTTATTCGTCCATTAGAAAGTCGACGCAGAATACACTTCATTTTTTGGCACATGGAAAACTCACGAGGGGACGTATGTGTGGAAAGGGTACCATAGTCATCCGAAGAAACAAGTTTTAAGCACACGGACAAACCAAGAAAACGTGCCTGTTTCAGTGTACGCAAAAGCAGACTTAAAGGTCAAAATAAGCAATAGAAAAATAAAAAACAAAGATTAGGTGTTAGTAGTCATGAGGCATAAACGCATAAGCGCAAACACACAGGTACAAGCATACTCACCCACTAGTATGCACAAATAAAGCGTGCACATACACGCCTACATTCAAAAACTGGCTTCACAAACAATAACACACATGCAATACACCAGCATGGACACAGATTTACCCCCCCCCCCCATCGCAAAATTGGTCTGGCCTGGTTCTGGCCCACATAATGCACTTTCATGGCCCAGTTTTGGCCCACATACAGCAAGAATTAAGGCCCTTTTGTGTTGCAGATCTGGTTTGCCAGAGCTGGCCCACACATGGGCCAGCACAGGGCTAGGCTGGACACAATCAGTTCACATGTGGCATGCCATCACATGAATGGTGCCATCGCTGCCAGACCTAACCCACATTTAGTTAACATACCACTCGTCATGCCAGCAGTGGCCCAGCAGTGCCGGCTTGATGTTGAATCTGGGCCAGACCCATCTGCTATGTGGGCCCACGCTCTTATTAGCAGTGCGCTAACACAAACCCTCACACAGGAAAGTGGACAGCACAGAAATGAAGAGAGAATGGCACAAACAATAACTTCTGTTACTGCTAGGACAGGCAAAACCTTTGACGGTAAATAGCTCTGACAGGTACCCACGAGGGCTATTCTCTAGGAAGTGTGCCAGACACAAAGGTTACCTCCACTCAGTAACCAAAAAAAGACCCATGGAGACATTTGGTCCTTGTTCAGAGCGTGCATGGCTCAGGGAACGACAACAAATTCAACAGAGATGGCCGGCAGAGCAACCCCCTCCATGCAGATCTTACATTGTGAATTCATAGTTTCAGGCACAATAGGCAGCCAATTTCCATTGGCTGGGGGAAAAGCCTTTTTTGTTCTGTGCTGCGGAACAGGTAAAAAAAATGAAAAATGCTGGAAAGATAAAAGGGCATGGAGAATCTCTGTTTATGGGTTCAAGTCTGGCTCTGTTTGTGTGGGGGTTCACTGAAACTGCTTCTGCGGGCAGTGGCACTGAGCGGAAGCAGGTCAATACATTATTCTAGCCGACCACAAACAACACCACCCAAGAAAATAGTGTCTCAAGGCTGCAGCTCAATGTAAAATGACCTCTGGGGAGGATCACTATCATAGTGATAATATGATATGTACTCACATTAGGCTTTGCAAACAGCATTATACAGATTTGCATTAAAATGATAATGGCATGAAACTTCTTCTAACGGTCAGAACAGAATACCGTTGCGATTCTGCATCAGGTGTAATGTCATAGACTCATAGTAGACAACACAGTGGGCCATAAACTCACCTTACCTTGGAAAAACAGCAGTTTCGGAACCCGAATAGTACAATTATAGTTTGAGCCTTTGCCCCTCTATCTATCTCTGTCTCTATCTTCTATGCAACAATATTGCAGTGTAAAGGCTTTTTCAGTTTTTTAGGTAATGCAAACAGGCACAATTTATCTTCAATTGTGCATTATTTTCTGGAACAAGAGGGCAACATTTCCTTAAGAAAGCATGAAAAAGAAATTAAATACTGTGGAGGCAAGCAGTGGAAGGTCATCCATGTATGCATCCATCCATCTTGTATCTAACCCAGGGGGAGGAAAACTGGGACTGGGGTGCCAGTGCTGTTTTTTGTGTGTGTTTCATCCAAACCTATATCTGAATGACTGGACTTAGTTTAATTAATTTGGCATGGATGCAGTTGACCTTGTGCTGAAGAGCTTGCAGAGTCATACCCATCACAATATTCAGCAATCAACCGGAGAAGGCCAAGGTCAAATAAAAAAAAACCAGAAACAGTACCAGCACCAATCCTTGACAAGGATTGTCCACCCTGTCTCTACCTGGTCAGGGCCGCAGGGAGCTAAAGCCTATCCCAACAGTCAACGGGAGAGGGGCAGGACTATACACAGCACAGTTTTCCCATCTATCACTGGGCACACATGACATCCCATCACACACTCAATACCAATGGATAATTTTGGGAATCGTATTAGCCTGTCTTTACCCTGTGGAAGGAAACTGGAGTACCTGGAGAAAATCATTGTGAAGATGGAGAGAACAAGCAGACTACCAGACTGCATTAGAATTTACTACTTTATAACTGAGGCACCACTGGGGCTTCCCACTGCAGTGGGACGCTCAGAATCAGGTCAATATTTGCGAAATTTTCACAGCATTAAAATTCATTGCATCTTTCCTGTCTCCATGAGAATAACAAACAGGATGGTAATGATGACAATTTCATTAATTCCAAACTGAGCAAGCATGGTGACTTCCATTACTGAAGTTGAAACTGACACATCCGCATCAGTAAAGACATTGCTTATCCATCATCCAGTACACTGGCTGCTTCTGTAGTGACCAGTCCAAGACAGGTGTAACATTTTTTACATTACCTGTGAAAGTTTTGCTTAAACAGATCAAAGTGATAAGCATCAAAGTTATCTGGGTATTTTCTAAGGCTATCCAGGATGAAGTTTAGATGTATCCTGCATGGCTTCGTTTTGCTCCGTAAACAACTTCACAAGCGAGAAATTGGCACAGCAGGCCTCAAATAATCTAAAACCAGCCCTGCTTGCCATGAAATCAAGATAAACCCCATCCTCCGCCACAAAACCAGAGCATGGTTCCCACACATTTCAGAACTTCAGAAATTTTACCTCTTTGGACAGCATCTTGGGCTACCCTGACTGAAACCACTAAATTCGGTCACTGGTATGAAAGCTCCAAGAATCAGTAGAAGAAGATGCAAGTTCAGTTTCCTGGATTTACTAATTCCTCAGTTCAATTCAAGTTACTTTATTGATCCCAACACAAATTCAAGGCAACTTAGGACAACTGTGTAGCCAGGAGAATGAATTGAATAAATCAGCAGGCAGAGATCTTATGTGGAAGAAACGGCAGAGCTTATACTTCCAGAGCACCCCAGTGGAGAATACCTCACATTCAGCTTTCTTCAGATCAACCCTGATTGGTTGGATTTAGGTAGTGCTGTATTGAACTCGGGAATCATACTTCTGGTACTTTCGCCTGCGTGACTTTCACACAAGAATGCTGAAGATTCTGCACTGCATCGATGGCAGTTTATCAGCTTGAAAGAGAGGAGACACACATTTGAGACTAATGACTGCTCTCAGCCAGTTTTAAACTGTTTTGCTTGATGAGCACACCAATTATTGTAATTATCTATACTTATTACAGCTCCTTTCCTCTGCAGCACCTGAAATCACAGCCTTATTTTTCTACGTCACCAAACACCCCATAAAATGGAAAGATACAATTTAGCTAAACAAATACAAATGCATGTTTTTTTAGGTAATACCTTCCTTGCTTGAAATGTTAATGCAAAGTACCAAGAAATTTCACAGCAAAGGTATGTTCATTTGAGCCTATACCAGGACAGCGTGTATTTTCGGCTTCAGAGTGTGGAAATGGGCTTGGTCCATCATCACATCGTGGAATGTGCCAAAATAAGGACCATAGGGCAGGACATATTTCAGAGAAACGGCATTCGCTCTTGAATTATTCAGCTAAGGAGAGAAGCAAAAATAATCTGAAAGGAGCATTCAGTTTATAGACAGTAACTCGCAAAGGTTTACTGTCTTTCACAAGGTAGCTTCACTGCAGCATTAAACACATCAGTAAATTATTTTCCCAGCCTTTAATTTGGTATAAATCAAAAATTTTCAATTAAACCCAGCTGAAAGTGCCCTTCTAAGTACAGTAGACAAAGTCTTGCTGAATGTGCACTCTATGAGTTCTAAAGTAGGACAAAACATGGCCAGGGGGGTGCAGTGGTATGCCTCTGAAAACAATCCTAAACTCACTAACAATCTGCCATCTGGGACACAACCAGATAGCTATAGGACTCAAAACCTTGACCGTGGCCCACGTAGCAGTATTTTGATTTAGTCTATTATTCTCCAGTAGGAGGGAGGCATAGAGGTCTGCTGCCCAAGACAGCTGGGTGGGAACGCGTTAAGTGAGCTGTCACTTGTTCCTTTATAATGACTGATGGAGGGCAATTCATGCGGCGACACCAACAGAAACTGAGTAGCTAGCTGCTTATAATGAGTGGGCCAACAGTTTGCACTCAAATCAGTCGGGTGCATCATGTCTAGTAAAGGGCTATTTCACAGTAATCGCGACATAGGCTTTGAAAAAAAATGTTCATTCTGCCGTGTGACAACTATGGAAACATTTTCTTAAATACCCTAACCTTCTGAAAATGTAAAAAAAAATATTACAGCTCTCACAAAAGGTATTCATATGTTAAGTAATTAATATGAAATTTTGCCAAATTTGTGTTGCGTATGGGACATTTGTTTTTTTTTTTTTTTGTAACTCCGTCAATTTTTGATCAATGGACTTCATATTTAGGTATGTTATAGCCTATTACAAGACAAATGTTGTTACATAACCAAAATGTGATTTGTTATTGGCAGGTCCTGAAAGAATTGCACCAAAAATGGATTTCACTAAATTTCACAAAAAGACAACAGAAAGTTTTAATTTCTTCAAAACTAACAAGAACATAGGTCTTCTACACAAATTGGTCTTATTAGAGAGTAAACTGAATTCTCAAGAAAAAAAGTTAATATTAAAAAAATAAAAAAAATTAGTTTTGTCCGGTGAAACTGAACTGATATCTACATTTTTAACTCAGGGAATATAACAGAGGTTGTAGAGGTTCATTCTTATTGGACGTTTTGAAGAAATAAAAGACAATAGGCACCCTTGACCAGATTAACAATGCTCACTTGCAGTGCTCAGCAATCACTCATGTTCCAGCTGCCAAGAATCATTCAGCTCAAACAACTTTATGCCATGTGCCATTTGCTTTGCTGCTGTGCTTTGGAGACATTGTTTAATTAATTACAGTGGCTAATTAAGACACAATCTGCCCACATTTAAGTGATCAGCAGGCAACTGTTGGCATAACTCATGCCTAGAATTGCTCAGTTCAGTGACAAACTAGGTGCTGCTTAGTTGCTTGGCTACAAAGGCCAATTGTTCGGTTGATTGACATTTTCTGTCAATTATCGCATTGCACACAAACATTCCAGTCATGTTTTCATTCTTCTCATTTTCCTATATTTTCATTGTTCCCATCATTTAGTAATCAGAATTGTATATTGTTATTTTATTTTATTTTTATTTTTAACTCCATTTGACATCATGATTAAGATCAAATCTGTAGGTAAGCGGTAAGCTCATTCTGTGGGTGTTTTTATTGATTATTCATAATCAATCAAAAAATTTTGGTATCGATCACACATTAAATATATATGTTCCATGATCACATGACATTTGTTAGTCATTTTTACATTAATTTCAGTTAGATTACCCTGGCCACGATGCTTTTGTATTAACTAGACTGCAGTGTGACAAATCTGTCCCGTACGCAACGTTTTTGTATGACCCGTACGCAACACAGTCTTAATGAGCTCACTCCCTAATTAAGGGTCGGATCAAAATCCTGATTGGCCGAAATGTAGAGCAACTATCTGGCTAATTCCTGAGTATCAATTTGATAGCTTCTTTCCTTGAACAGGATTCTACAAATTCCCAAAAGGTCCAGAAATCCATGTCGCAAAGTGTCCCGTACGCAACGGTAATACTTTTAGTTAATTAGCCTAATTGAACAGGAGAATTCAAAAACATTATTACCTACTAGGTAAAGGTTCCATAGGCCAACTCAAGTAACAGAGAATTTTTGCTCTCATATCTGTAGGAGTTCCACAGCAACACTGGGAAGTTCATTGTCCCGTACGCAACGGTTTGAATACCGTGAAATGCCCCTAAAATGGTTAAAGACTGTTTATAAGCATGTTTCGCGTGTATTCGCGTCTTTGCATTGACTTTGAATGTAATCTGTTGTGCAAAAAATTCATTCCGCATCCAGTGTGAAAGCAGCTTTACAAAGCGTAAAAGGTGACTCATCAGCTAATATAACTTCTCTGAATTCCTCAGGGGCTCAGATTTTTGATCCTCAAACCATGTAATGCATTTTTCTGTAAATTCCACCCTTGCGAAGTTGATGACATTTTATTTTTCCTGAGACTGGTTCATATATGGATTTATTTGATTCTGTGCTGATTTTTAGGGCTTTTTTTCTGTGGGTATTAGCAACTTTCCAGCCAAGGCGTCCACCTGCCCCTGTGAAAGAGCTAGGCTTTTTTTTAGTGTTGGGCATACTGTATGTTGTTATAACTTTGGCATTGCTCCACTTGCTACCTTAAATATTGTTGCAGATGTAACCAACAAAACTGCAATTGACACTCTGTTATTATCCTCATCTTGCTTGGAAGACTGAACTTGCGCAGACCATCTGGTTAGACATGCTTATATACATATGACTTGCATTCAAATTAGCAAGAATCACCTATATAGACATTTTTCTGACATTTTTTCCATATAAATGATGTGTTAATTCATTCACAGTAGTAGATGTTTACAAGTTGTGCAAAATGTCTGAGGCTCATTAGAATCACAGTGCCTCATAGTGTTTTTGTTTGATGACCATGGTTAATGCTGCTGAACAGGAAGTAATGCAAAATTTGTCAAGCACTGTGCAATGTCACGGAGATTCTGTGCAGCAGTATGCTTGACGATGCAATTCATTTACTGGTCTCCACCGATTGTTTTTTTAGACTAACCATTAAATCATGAACTAATATGGTTGGCTTTTTATTACTTTATAGTAATTGTATTGGAGTTTAGGAGTGTTTAGGAGTGTGGAAATGTATATTTCAGTCAGGAAAACCCACGTTTCAATAAAATAGAACTATTTATTCATGGGTATAAGCATTACATTGTATTTTGGCGGCAGTTATGCTCTGGAGGAATGTCCTACCTAGGCACAGAAAACATACAAACATAGTCATGAACAGAAATCAAAATCCCCCCGATGTGAGCAGAACCAAACAGGTGAAGGCTGGGTGGAGGCGAAAAGCAAAAATCCAAAGAGCGTGTTGCATAGCATGAAGTGTCATTGCAAACACCAGCAGAAGCAAGTGAGCTTGACATCTTTCAAACAGGCCGTTGTATGATCTTGTGATGTGTCTCCTCCAACTGTGTGCCTGCTGATACTGACGTGCTGGAAGCTTACAGGCTGCCGTCAGCTGATGTAGCTCTTCTCGAGTTCCCTGCCTGAACTAGATACATTCATTTATGAAAAAAATACTATGGATGTATTTTAATTGTAATTTAGAAATTAAAACCTCCAAATATAGAGTAGATGACGATAATAATGGTGATTGTAATAATGCCGATGATGGAAATATGGCACTTTCTTCATGCTCTCGCTATTTTACATTCCGTGGCATTCACGAGCTAATCCACTACAGAGCCAAAAAAAACCCCTGAACAATTCACTAGAGCTAAAAATGTAGGGGTTACAACAACCCAATTCAGTGTTTCTGTTGGATATGGCTTACTTGTCAGACTTATAATCCTACAGAATTGTGAATAAGATCAGGAGAAAATTTCTGGGACTTTGAAGAAGATAAAATGAAATCAGTGCAACTCTTTCTCTACAGAGTGTCTGGTGTCTCGAGGTCCTAAATGCCAGCAGAGTATTTTACCTGATATTGTGGGACTTGCGTTTTATCTCGTTCCAGCACAGGTTCATGTCACCGCCAGCGTTCCGTGCGCTCCACCTCTGTCTTGTGTCTCCAGCTCCACCCCTTCAAGCTCCTCCAACCGCTGTCTGGATGCACAATGGCATCACAACCACAAGGGCCACCCTGGAGCTGCAAAAGACAGACAGATTCATATTTGATCACAGTTGTCTGTCCGTAATGTGCTGAAGTCAGATGAGAGAAAAATTGAATGCTTTGGTCAGATACACCATATTTGGCGTCAAAATCAAGATGTATTTTGTGAGCACCTTAAAAGCATAGTGAAATATGGTGGTAGATCTGTGATATTTTAGGTCTGCAATTGCCACCTCTATCATCAGACCTCAATCTGGTTGAAAATTTGTAAGCTGAGTTGAAAAGGGCAGTTTACGAACTGCTTTTGTATCTAGTGGAGTTATGGTATCCTGAATTCTCCATTCATAGCTTTGGTTGCTGGGCCAGCCACACATGCATGTTAGTGCATCTGAGTCCCTCCCCATGAGACTATTGCCCTCCTTTGGATTTATAAAGAGACTAAGAGAATGACCTCCTGCAAAGCATTGTAAAAGCTAGTTGAGGTAATAGAGTGGTTTAGACTGTTCAGCTGAAGACAACCTTCCGAAATTTCCTCCACCCAAAAAAACATGTGCTTTGCCAAAGGGAGCTGGTCAATATTCTCATTGCATTCAAATTTGAACAGGCATTCAAAAATGAACAAGTCTCCATTCGTGTTCAGCTAAAAAACGAATGGCAGATTGTTCAAAAATGAACAAGCATGTGTTCATTTTGCTTTCAAAAATGAATAAGCATGCATTCATTTCTGAGCAGATGGCATCCAAAAACTAGAGAATTGCAATTTCTGAAGAAATTGGGAGTATGAAGGCTGAAAGCTGAAGCCACACTGCGATGCCGTCTTGAACCCAATTAAGTTTGAACGATTTGAATATATTCTGACACCACACTGAATTGCTGCCATGAAAATATAATATTTGAATTATGTAGAATACTTGAATGTTTATGAAAAAACTGAAATCTGAACAAAGAATGAATGAAAGAACAATACTAACCATGCTGACCATGTTACTCAGCTAACTTAACTAATTTTGTTAGCCGTTATGCTAACAATGCTAACCATGCTAACCACGTGACCATGCTAACCAGGTCACTCAGCTAACTTAGCTAATGTTGTTATCGGGTATGCTAAAAATGCTAACCAGGTTACTCAACTAACTTAGCTAATGTTGTTATCTGTATGCTAACCATGCTTACCACGTGACCATGCTAACCTGGTTACTCAGCTAACAAAGCTAATGTTGTTAGCCGGTATGCTAACAATGATAACCATGCTAACCATGCTAACCACGTGACCATGCTAACCAAGTTACTCAGCTAACTTAGCTAATGTGAGAAGTCAAATGAAGTCTCTAGGAGAAAGAGTGCTGAAGTTATAGAGGTTCAAAGTAGCACAAGAGTTTAAGAGTTTGAAGACTGTTTCAATGCATTTTTATGGGACAAAAAAAGAAAAAGTTAAATTATTTAAAAAGTATGAACAGCACGAAAGAGAAGAGTTATTGCAATAATGCCCAGAAAAAGCTGCATTGCAGCTGTTGAAATGGCACAAAGTATGTAGGACTAGTTTAATAGCGTGGAATGGCGGAAGAAGTAAGAATAATAATAATAACAATAATAATAATAATAATAATAATAATAAGTATAAAGAAAATGGCCCACATGAAAAACAATAGTGTGTATGCTGTCAGCATTCACACTAATGAGAACCATTTCACTTCATATGAAAAAAAATCTAACAATGACAATGAGAACTATTTCACTTTAAGGAACTGAGAATTTAAAACAGGCCTGTACAAGCAGTTATAAAATCCATCATCCATATTCAGTCGTCGTTCACAAAAGAATATCCGTGCCCATAATCTAAAAGCTCACTTCACACATAGATGAACGCATCAGGCCCTGGGCAGGCATCGGAGAATGAACACATTCGGGAAACGAACGCATCGGAAAATGAACAGAGGGGTGTTCATCATCGAACGCAGTGACCAGGTTTGCAGCCTTGAACACATCCAAAAATGAACAGGCGTCCGTTCAAAAATGAATGCGTTCACTGTTCAGAATATTGGCAAGCTCGCTAAAAGGGTCTTTGACAAAGCAAGAGATAAGTCAGAGTCAACATTGGGCTGGCTTTTTTGAGATGGCAAGCCCTCCGAGCAGCTAAAAGCTGACTTTATAAAACTCAGAGCTGGCTTTTGTTCTTGCTGTGTACGCTGTAACCTGATGGGTACATAGTATTACATGTTTTATTAGTGCGCAGCTTATGGTAGCTAACTAGCTGTTATCAATATAATGAATTTGTTCTGCAAATGCTGCTTTTGCTTACAGTCGCATGTCACAGCCATCCAATGGATCTCACATGTAAGTGTAGGCTAATGGTTGTGACTGGGTAGATAACAACCTTTCTGGTTGAAAATGAATTAATTTGCATTACATGCAAGCCTCATTGTAGCGTCAATTTCCAACATCCCGTGTTTTGTTCAAGCTGAATTCAACATGCTAATCTGTCACTTGCAGCAGGGTCAACCAACGCGTGCCACCCCAATGGCATTAGAAGAATACGATAACCGATAAGCTTGGAGTGCACTACCAATGGTAGTTTGTTTCTTTATAATTATGTCCAGAAGCTGTCACTAAGCTTATAATTATGTCCAGAAACTCTCACTAAGACAGCGATAGTCAATAGTTTCAAAATGGTCCAGCTGAATAGGCCATGCTGAAAACGTACATAAGTATTGCTAATGACTCACATTGTGCAGTTAGAACAGAATAAGGGAAATGGTGACTTGAGGCTATGGCAGGGGCCGGGTGTTTTACTAATTTATGTCCACATACCATCGCTATGCTACAGCAACAACTTGTTGTGAATGCAAAAGGAGGAGGAAAAGGGTGGAATGTAAAGTGATGTAGGAGGTGTGGCCAATGCGCCCATCTGTTTTGGTCTGAGATGCTGGCGCTCTAGTGTAACATCTAGTGGTTCGAACTAGGGCTGGGCGATATATCGATATTATATCGATATCGTGATTCAAAGTAAAATATCGTCACGGATTTTCACTATCGTAATATCGTGACATGAAATAAGTGTTGGCTTTTCTGGTTTTAAAAGCTGAATTACAGTAATGGGTTGCATTTTTCTGCACTTGCAAGACTGTTGAAGCTGTTGCCTGCACCGGTTTCATTGTTATGTCAACATTACTAATAAATGGTTATAGAAAATGTTATTGTGTACATATTTTGCAAAAGCACCAACATTTGTCCCGATGATATCGGCAAAATATCGATATTGAGTATTCGGTCACGGATATCGAGATATTAGATTTTGTCCATATCGCCCAGCCCTAGTTCTAACTGTCATGTTTTGTGCATTTAGCCTTGTCAAACACTGCAGGAAAAATGTAATCCTGTTATATTTGCCAGAGGTGGTTGCACCAAGAGTCAAAATTTGCATCGTTCTTGCACAGGGCAGTGCATGGAGAGATGCAACATGTCCATCTATTACATTTTTATTAGTACGTATCTTACTATTGTAATGTAGGTATTTTAATTTGAGGCCATTTACTTATTTATTTCCTTTACTTACCCCAGTTGTCTATCGATTGAGTGCTGATGCATGCTATACGAATGTTGTCTGTGTGATTGTGACGCTAGAAAGCTGCAAATGAATTGCCCATCCTGGGATCAATAAAGTTTTCTGAACCTGAATCTGAATCTGAAAAACCAGAGGTGCCACAAATTGTGAAACCTTGATTTGGAGGAAAATGAATTATAAATAAATAAATAAATTACTTTGGTTTGTTCCACTGAAACATGAATAAAGTATGCTTATAAAGTACAGCATCTCTCACAAGTTGGCATATTGAGTTTATCTCCATCATGTTTTTATTTATTTTACACCATATTTTTTGTGTCAATTTCTAGTCAGGGGCGACAACAATTCTGGAGACCACTATGAAAGTAACGGACATAACAAATGCGCACTCACACAAACAAACAGCTTGTTTTATCGACTTTAGAACCAGAGGATAAATTGGCTCTGATTTAGATCAAACAGTATGCTGACAGAAGCCTGGGCGAGAGCAGTTTGAGAGTCATAACAGCCATTATGTACATCAGTTCTCCCTTCCCTTCAACCTGCACATCACCTGGTTACTGTGGCAACCAGTCACTGCAGTGACGCATTAACTCCACACATCACAGAACCCTGTGGAACAAAAGCCATTCCAAGACATACCTGGGAGAAGGTCATTGGAAAGAAAAATACGGAGAGGAAACAGTATTTCAGCACAACTTCATCCATCCAGTGAATTTTTTTTTCATGTGCAGACCTTCCTTACTTTAACAGTGAAAAGTTCTCAGTTCACGCAAGAATACACATACAGGAACAAGTCAGAAACTGAGGCAAAAAAAAAAAAAACCTTGAATATGACATAGGGGAGCCAAGCTATTAGGCAGGGAACTCAACCATGTTTAAACGACAGTGACAGCAGTATGCCGCTTTAAAACATATAATAAAAGGTGCTCCCGCACCTCCGTGATTACTGTAAGCCCTCAGTCATAAGCACAGCACGCTCCTGCTCTCTGATAAAATGCATCGTAAAAACAGATTTAGCTGAACTAAACAAACCAAATGGAAACGTTCCCCCTAGTGATCATTTTGAGAAAGGTTGGGACTGCAAGAAGGAAAGAGAGCCATGAATCTGCCTTGTCAGGAAGTGAAATATCAATCAGATCCTGCCAGTTTCACATACAACTGCAGCCAAAACCAGCAAGCACACCAACAAACAGGCATATTATACCCAAACTGTACATAATGTCCAACTTTCACCTTAAACAAAACATTGTGCACCCACTGTCTGTATAGTATACAGAGAGTATAGTACACACTGGCCGAGCCAAGTACTGTTCACTGGTATTACTATTAATCCTGTTTAAACAGGTAGTCTCATTGAGAATGGGATCTCTTCTTCAAGAGAGACCTATGTGCAAAAAGTATGCATAAACCGATTAAGTATGGATAGACATACAATAATTCACATAGATTACAATTTTCGAACATAAAGAAAAGCATATACAAGTGCAACTGCCAAGACATCAGTATAAACTTTTGAAATGTTCAACTGAAATAAGAGAATCTGCAGTAGCTTCAAATTCATTTTAAGCACATTCTATTCATGTGCTGCAAAATACAATACCCAACACGCGCTCCAACCTGAGAATCATGCATGTAAACTAAATGAACACACAAACACACACACTCATTCCAAAAATGCCAAATAAATTCAGAATTTGATACAGATTTGTGTACCTGGTGCATGTTAATTTAAACCTTTAATAGCATTGTGTGACAGAATTAAAAAAGGACTAGACAGAATGAGTTTATGTTCAGGGCATAATGATGATGTATTGTCACCGTACTGAACAGCAGAGCGCTGCTCCCAGCCTCCTGCTGAACACTGCAGCACACCTCCCCCCGAGGAGACAGACCCCCCAGCCCTCGGTGACGGGAAGGCACAAAAGTATCGTTGTTTCAGAGATGTGTTTGCAGTATGTAGCCATTAGAATGCAAGGCTTTCAAACTTTTTCAACCTCGTCTGCCCTCGACCCAAAACCCCACAGACCAGTTGAGAGTGATATCCAGCATCACGCCTGAACGTCAAACCCCACGGCCATCTCGCTCCACTAAATGTTCATTTTTTCAATGCATTGACCTTTACCTGCTGAAAAAAAAACTACCAGATATTAGTCTGGAATTTACCTCAATATCTCATTGGTGCCGCCAATTTCAAATTGTCCAAACTTGTGTTTTCTTTTGATTTGGCAGAATAAACTCTGTTTAATGCTTGTAAGACACTCTGACAGACGTCTTAATGAAAAGTGTAAGATGACGCAGGTGCTTTAACATTTAAACAAAGTGTCAGACTATGTCTGCGGCGCAAGCATCTGAATCGTAATTATAGTTATTGCTTTTCAACCACAACCAACTGATCTTTTCGCACATGCAATTGTATCGGCTTCCTGTATCCATAACAACCACCACACTTTCAATCCATCCAGCTAATGAACGCGAAAGACAACCGATGACTGAGTGCGCAATGTCACTAATATTCGACAGGTACAAGACACCGTCAGACGACACCTGTCTGTCTGACACCATGCTGGTCGTCAGACACTGTTGACAGACACGCCTTACAAGTTTAAAAAGGCCTTAAGGCTTTACTCAAACAACACTGAAACTCTTTCGTTAGGTTAAATGGGGTATCAGGTCCCAGCCCAGGCCACCATTCAACAACAATAGCAGCGCAAAGCAGCAGCATTACAGCAAAGGCCATGTACTCTGGCAGACAGCCCTGTTGGCATAACTCAACTCTGGTGCAATTCGCTCTCCAGCGCATCATGATAGCCACCTGCTGGCTGGGGTCCTCACAGGGGTTAAACATACTGCCATTCACTCAACAAGGCTCAGAGTTCAAGAGCTCAACAGCCAGAGAGAAACCAGAAACTGCCTGGCGCCACAGCTGTCAAATTAGCCATTAGGTGTAACTGCGCTGCATGTGCACGGCCCCAGCGGGAAAATGATTGCATCACCCCCCAAAGAAATAAAAAAAATAAATATTTGACTCATATTAGCACATTTAAATCAGAGCAAGAGCACAGAGGGACAGGAGTGTGAGGGATTATGAGCCACGAGGCAGACAAGGCGAAGGCTGGAATGAATTCAACACAACATAGGTCCTCTGCCTCGTCCTTCCTTTAACTTTCAGCAAACTGCAAGCACCGTAACAATAGTGACTACACGCGCACAATCCCCATCCTTGTTTTCCTTACTTTGAATTAGTGTGCTATTAAAATAAACAGCCATTATCTCTGCTGTTGAGGCTGCCTCACGCACCAAGAGAAACACGATTAGAGTGTGCTATTCATGACAGGTGAACCACCAGGATAATAAGTCCCCAGAGGCCCATATTTAAACAGCAACTTGCAATAAAAATCCAATCTCAGTGCAAGTTTCAAGGTACAGATTTAAAAAAACATGATTTGCTTAAACCCAAAAGGCCAAACTGACCTAAGATCTGCAAACATACATTGTCCTGAATTCATACAGCCACAGACTGTTGGACCACCGATCCAGGACCGGGATTCCACTGTTCAGATTGTATCCTAGCTCTTCATGAGCTGAGGGGATGATGGACACTCCTGCTCTGAGATGCCCCCAAATAGATACTCCACATCAGACCAAGTCTCTGTGTTGATCCAACCCATAGGCTAGGGAAAGTTCCACATATATTTACATCCAGAATCATAAAGGGAGGATTTTCTCTCAACTTAAGTGTCTCTTTGTGTTATTCCCCATGAAAGCTGATGAGAGGCAGGTCAGATGTGTTGGGAGGAAAAATAAGCTGCCTTGCTGACCATAGCTGTCAAATGCATGATACGTTTCACGTAGAATTTTTGTTACAAGTCCTGAGAATGTCAGGATGCATTTTGTGCTACAATGCCTGAAACCAACCAATGTCTAATACCTTGCATAGATGTCTTTGTTGTCCAGAATGCACGTCACCATTGCACATTGTGTATCCTGATCCTTTCTCAAATGGTTTTCACACCTTTTGCTTAACTCTTGGCAACCACTGATCTTTTTGGCAAAGCTCAATCTCAACTCCTCCCCACTATTCGCTTCCCATACATCATTACCTACTCCCCACTAAATTCACACGCATTTACCTTAGGACTGAACAGTCCAAACATATACTCATGGTTCAAAAAAAGAGGTATTCAAGGATGGCATGGGTCTGACAGCTTTCGTTTTTTTGGCGACCATCTTATCGCCTACAGTCCCAAATCACTACTCTAACACTTCTCAATCGGCAATTAGACAGCCAGTAATAAAGTCTCTCCACTTGCGTGCAAATCAGCAGAATGTCCAACTGTGCCACTTGCTCTCTAATACAGATTCAAATTGCCACTGCGCCTGGACAAGGTGTGTCAAGAAGTCTTATAGATGATGCTTTAGGGCTGTGTGAGTGGCCAGGGTGTCCTCAGTCTCATCACAGTGTCAGTTAATTGTTTGTTTGTAACTTTGCCAGCATCAGATGAGCTCACTTGACCTATAATTTAAAAGGGAAGAGCAGTTCAGTTGATAAAGCTTCATATTCTCTGCTGACTCCAGTAGAAATGCTTTGGCATGATAACCTGCACTTAAGGTGCTTGTAATGAAAGAATGCAGCCACATTTCCACGTAAGCAGAAAATCAAATGTTGGATGTTTGTGTGTTTAGCCCTCTGGAAAACAATTTTGTCTATGTTCGGCAAAAACTTTGAATTTGGGGGTTTGTGAAATTATGTACAAATTGAAATCAATAAAATTTTAAGGCGATTCTGTAGAACCCCACAAAACAATACCAAAGACAGAGATTGCCCGGGACAAAGGGTCCACATGTTCTTTTGGCTGACGTTAACGCGCGCGACCTCCTGGCTGGTGTGAATTACAATAAAATGGATTTATTCTCTGTGTTCAAAGAACGGGGCACAAAAGCACAACAGTTACAATTAATCTGACTCCATAATACATTTAGAATACCAAATTTAGTTATACCCTCGTTAAATATCTGATTCATAATTAGAATTAGAATTTTTAGTTTCGGGACAACCTGTGTGAATCTCGGGGCAGCTACGCCATCAGACTCTTCGGTGAAAACCAGTTACCCAACCGACGCCCCCGGGTAATAGCGCAGTCACCGGATCTTTGTTCGGTGATAGCTGTAGATGATGGAAGAAATCACCATGATAGTAGCATCTTGGCATAAACATAGTAGCCTCTGAGCATAAACACATCATGAACCCAGGTTTATATACACCAAAGGGCCCCTTATGGGGATTGGCCAGGCACCAGCTTATAAGCCCAAGGGTGCCCTTAAGACCGAATCCCCAGGACCTGCACTACATAAACCTTTTAGGGGTAGACCGTAATTTGCAATACAACTTAAAACCCATCACTACTTATAAACATCAGCTAGCTAGTCTGGAATGGTAAGGAATCACCCCCTAAGTACCAGTCGTAACATGGCTAGAAAGAATAAAAGGATCAGGAGTCACTGAGACCACGCAAGCTTAAAGGAATAACAATAATTTATTCACCAGGTAGGCTAAAGCCTAAATCAACATTAAGCCAATTACAAGTTG
Organism: Gymnothorax reevesii; assembly: GCA_029721435.1. NCBI lineage: Eukaryota > Metazoa > Chordata > Actinopteri > Anguilliformes > Muraenidae > Gymnothorax > Gymnothorax reevesii. The sequence goes on from CM056586.1 coordinate 7,599,864, forward strand.
CACACAATTTATGAAAAGAGAATAAAGTCATACCTGGAGGAAAAGCTACACATGCACTAACGTGCGCGGGGAGAGACCGGATACGATTCTCTCCGACTATATAGATTGGGTATTACACACGCACTCACAAGCACGGGGAGAAATCGGATACGATTCTCCCATAATAGAAAGTTTCTCTTTCCTTTAAGCCAAACCACGTCTTTGATCCAGGTGACATGGCAATAAACATGGTTGAATCAGGTTTTCGGGTTTCCATCATTTGGAGGATGTAATAAAGCAATTTAGCAGAGAGAGGAGAATAGGGCGATGACCTGAGAGGATTCTGACCAGTTTTCAGGAGTTTCCAAAAGGGAATGAACCATAATTTCAATGGGAATGAAACCTACTCCATTCAACTCCTTGGATCCACCTGAGAATAACAAGACCAAACATGATATGAATATGTACTAATATGATGCAGTTATCATGAAAAAGCCTTAAGATGAATTAGTATATCAGTAAATTGGGTTATAAGTACAGAAGCAATTTCTTAGTAGGATATTGAACATATAATGAAGTTCCCAGATGTTTAGATTATTTTAAACAAATTAATATAACTGGACTGGGGGGGTGGGGGGCGGGTTCACAAAAGTTTTATTGCTATTTGGCAAGGCTCTGGTCCCAGCTTAATCAGCCATACTCAAGAACATCTCCAGATTCTACAATTATTTGTCCTTCAGAATTACTGACTGTGTGTACCGGCATTTTCCAAACACTTAAGATCAAGTGTTAGTGAATGACCTAGGACATCAGAAAATTAAACCAAAACTATGAAAATTGTACGGCAGTTTGTATGCTTGTTTTGAATTTATTCATAGTGCCCACCACTAATATTGGCACCCTTGGTTAATATAAGCAAAATTGGTTATGAATTAATGCCTGTTGTTATGCATCCACTTGATATTACATTCACAATATTAAGAGAAATATAACCCTTAATCGAAATATTATGCTTAAAAGAAAAGAAGATAAGACAAGGGATCTGGGACCATTGCTTCATGCAGAACTTCTCCAGATCATTCAAATTCCACGATCCACATTTTATGGACTCTCCTCTTTGGTTTGTCCCAACGCTTTTCTATTCAGTATAGGAAATTGGAGTGGAATGGCCATGGGAAAAACTTTGATTCAGTGGTCGATGAACAATTTTTGTGTTGATATGATGCATTTTTTGAAACATTGCCTAGCAGGAAGATCCAACCACAGACAATTTCCTGGCACAGATTGTAAGACCTTCATTTACTATCTGCTGGCACTTGATAAAATCCATGACACCCCAAATCCTATCCCTATCGTGTTTTCTAGTGCAAAGACACTGCTCCAACACATCAAAGGTACTTTACATTGGGCATGCGGTACAGAAAGATCTTTATTTTCATGCCAAACCCACTTCTGGTGTTAATTGCCAAAAAACCCTTATTTGCTTTCACAGGACTATACAACTTGGTTCCACTACAAGTTCCAGCACCGTTTTACAAACTGCATTAGTTTGTTTTTGATGACAAGATCAAAAACAATACTGTTGTAGTTGTGTCGATGGTGTCTGATCATAGTTATGTGAACATCCTGGCTCTAAAATATGAATAAAGCCTGCATTTCACCTACTCTAATCTTTGGTGTCTCTTTTGCCTATTCAGAGTCCATGCATTCAACACAGGCCCAAGTCCTCTTCCTGGCAGATTTAATATTACCATATGCCTTAAATTCAAATGAACATTCTCGGAAACATAGCTACACAATTCACTGAAAGATATACAATAAAGAAAAAACCAAACTCCACAAAAAGCCTAAAATCTTGATTTCATAGTAGTCTGTACATGTCAAATGGTACAACATGTCAAAGCTGTCACTGTATGATTAAAATATTTCACCTGGAAGAAATTTTTGAAGTCAAAGAGTCAGAGTCAAAGAGAAAGGGTGTTGCTCATAAAGATCTATTATTTTCAGCTGACTGCCAGGCTATGCTGTCAATGCCAAGTCAGTGCGGCAAAATTTCTACAGCTGAATCTTTAATCAATACCATTTTGTTCTCCGAACTGTTAATATCCAGTTCTGCCTCAAATATATAATAACTATGAAAGAAATAATTGTGTTTTGTTTTTTTGTTGCTGTCTGCACTCATATTCTGAAAGAGAATATTCAGTTTTTCATTGAATAGTCCCTCAGGAGATGGCCCTGTGCAATACACAATATAGCAGTACTTTCATTCAAGACAGAAATAGACACTATTGTATTAACACAGAGTTTGTGCATTTTCACTTCCTATAGGTTTGGACAGCGGATTAAATTTCTCCTCAGATGAACTATTTGTGACTGGTACAAATCAGTAATTGAATATAATCAAAAGATTTATGTAGGTTTTGTTTATTTCTGACTCCCTTGCATGAAGCACAATGAAATGAAATGAAAAACCCCGCCGGTACTGTTTTACAGACTGCCATAGCAGTTAGGATGAGGAAATATCCATTTTAAGAACTCACAGGGATCAGAGTTAATTACAGTCATACGCTGGTCAGCAGCCCAAATGGGATCCCTTAATCCAATGACAATCCAATGGATCCCTTAATCTCATCTGTTACAAGCATTTCCTTATCCATAATCTGCTCTCACCAACCACTTCATTTGGTACGATTTCATGTTAATAAAAATAGCCAATTCGTTTCAAAAAGCAAACCATGGAGCAGCATCACAATTCAAAAATGGGTGAAAAATCTTCTAAAGGTAACGATATTTTATGAGGTTTATATTATAGGCGTATTGTAGTGTACAACGTACACTACAGGCCAAAAGTTTGGAAGCAAGATCAAATTTGTACCAAAAAAGATCATAGTTTCATTGGCATGCTTTGCAACAAAATAAACACGATTATTATATAGTCACTTATAAGAATACATTTTTACTCAAATGGTCAAGCGTTTCCTTTTTTTTTGCTGAGACTTTGCATTCTTCATCACCCCCGCTTGCTTTAACAACATCATGGCATATAAGAGGCATACGTTCCACAAGTTTTTTAAGGTATGTGCCAGGAATTGCATTCCAAGCTTTCTTAAGTTCATCAATGAGAGACTGCTGATTCGTGGGACGCACTTTTCTGATAGATCAATCCAATTCGTCCCACACAAGCTTAGTTGTAGAGAGGTCTGGAGACTGAGGGAGCCAAACCATCTTTCGAAGAACACCTCCCTCTTCGTTTTTGTCTAGGTAACCCTGACAGAGCTTGGAAGAATGCTTAGGGTCCAAAGGGAAAATGCTTTTGACCTGTATCGGCCTTGCATTCAAACTTCTGGCCTTTAGTGTATGTATTTTCATTTTTTACTGTAAATTAATTTACTCGAATTGCTTAATCAGTTGAATTTTCAGGCAGGAGGTAGACTGGTATTTGACTAGTGTACATCATGCATTGGTCAGTGAGTCCACGCACAAGTTGAGAAATAAATACAATACGATACCACCAGACAGTTACAACATAACTTGTTGTTATGAGCACTTCCGCTGTTCTGAGGGAGTTGAGGTATGGCGAGCCTTGTTGGGCTCCATGGCGTTTCTTGCCACTCTGATATGATGTTATTCAGCATTTTACATGTGGGTTTAGGGCATTAGGTGAATATTTCTCAGTCAGGACAACTCAATTATTTGATATAATATTTTTATGAATATTGTGGCAAGTCCAGGATAAAACTCCCACCTGCCATGCCACGCCCCCAACAATCCGCATCACAGGAATTCTGAGGAACTGGTCTGCTACCACACTCATCAGCTCAACAACCTGCATCTGTGTGCCATTATCCAATTATCCAATATAGCCCTTAAAAACCCGAAGATCGCACCAATACGGTGCAAAATCTCATGATCCACTGTGTAGCATTTTGCGTGTAACTTCTGAAATGCCGAGATTTTGCAGACTATTGTTAGTCTAGCACCCTTTTGTACTTAATACATTGCAAAAAGTGATTTCCAAGAAAGTGAAATTTACTTATTTTAAGACTTAAAAGACTTATTTCTATTACTATTTTCATAGTGAGACAAGAAATCTGTCCTTGATTTTAGGCCATCTTGACTACCATGCCAATGGGGTAAGTAAATTTCACTTGTCAATTGAAATTTGCTTACCCCATTGGCAAGGTAGTCAAAATAACCTCAAATCAATGAAAACTTACTTGTCTAAGAAAATGGTGATAGAAATAAGTGTTTTAAGTCTTAAAATAAGTAAATTTCACTTTCTTGAAAATCACTTTTTGCAGTGTAGGGAATTTCTGTTTTACCATATGGTACAATTATCATTTGTTAATGAAATACAATTTGTTTTCTTTGCATTTGAATCCAGTCATTGTCATTTTTATTCCAGTGCACAGCACTCTGAAAAGTGCTCTGAAAACCTTTACACCACCACCAGGACAAGACCCAGCAGATCGCATATCCAGCACCATGGACAGAGGACTGTTGGCTGGGTCTGACAATATGTAGCCTAGTAAAAATAAGTCAAAATATTTTTGGCTTGGTACTGAATGTACTTGCTTTGGTACAACAGTACACACACACACAGACACAGACACACAGAGTCCTGTACAGAGGCATGGCACAGCACATTTCCCCTATTAACACTTTCCCCACCATAGATGAGATTTTCTGTTTTCACTTATATGGTAACAGGTGGTGTTTTGAATTTTCTAACAAAAATAGGTCAAACAAGCCAGGATAAATCAAATCTGTACATTATGGTGCATCTAGCAAACATGGTAAAACTATGTCTTTACAGTTATGTTCTTTATTCTTGGGCAGGTTTCATGATCACAAGTTTTTTCACAAGCTGTGATATATCTCCTCAATACATGCAGGCAACTTAAAAACAAAACAGCAGGTCAGTGTTAAAGAACATTCCAACATTTTTCTCAGCTTTTTGTTCAAAATATTTTTAGATGAAAATGACCAACATTCAAGTATTTGAGTTAAAAAAAAAAAAAAAAGAATTTTGCTCGGCTGGCACGGTTGTGTCTGAAACTAGAAGCTCAGCGCTCTCTGTTTACTTATTAATAAAGCAGAATATTCTGGGGGTGTTAAAAGATCAGTGAGTATTATCAGAAATGCTGGCGATGGCTGGCAACTTAAAAAAATAGAGCGGCGGTGAAAGTGTAAAAAAGGAGGAATAGCTGAATGCCCCAAGTACCTGGACCTCGAACCCTTACCCAAACAACATGAGCTGGTAGCTGGCAAAGTGAAAGCTCCATGCAGTAGCAAAGTCAGCACTGAGAGGCAGCATAGTTACCCAGAGAGGTATGTTTTTTAAAGAAAAAAAGAGTGATAGCTCTGCGCAACCCACATCCCACCCCACAAGAGCAACTGAGAGATGTCACAATAATAAATCCTCAAATAAAATGATTACATTGTCGGCTGCCTTGGTCTGGACAAATTCACAATTCTGAGTGGAAGGTGAGTATTAAATCCTCCTGTGCATTACAACTGCAAACTTCAAAGCCAAGAGACTGATTACAGCCAGAAACTAAAATCCTCTCTCCAATTACTGCAGCAAGCAACCAGCCAAACTCTGTGTACCGCCAACACTACTCAGCCACCGCAAGATTTCTCTCACTCTTGCTCAGGACAGTTTATGCCACAGGTGCACATCTGTAGAGAGTGTAAAATGAAAAATGTCAGGCACGTCAGAGGGAATAATAAAGCAAAGATGTGCTCTGGTGACTTGCGCATGGCAACGGCTCCTTTCAAAGCTGGGAATCTCATTAAAACACAAAGAGGCGGCCGCAAGAGGGGTCTGTGTGACATGCCTCTTTTCTTTGTCCATTTCAACTCTGTCAGGCATGTCACTTCCTGTTTGTCGAATGAGTCACCAAGGTTCCAAGAGACGAGAAGCAGTTTGACGACATGTAGTTAAATGAAGAGCCAGGTGGGTGGGTCAGCTGTCCTCCAACGTTAAGCAGTGGTAATAGTGGGGCTGGCAGCAGGGAGGGGGTGGTTGTGAATAATTAGCGATGAGCATGTATACTTTTAGGAGGAAAGACAGGGGTCATAACTAATTCTGCAGACAGTGATCTGAACCTAAAGGACCTTGAGCGCAGCAGTAGCAGATTTGAATCCAAATACTTTCCAAAAGTGGTTGATGACTCCAAAAAAAACCCAAATTCCCTGATCCAGATGGCTCTAAGGATGTCACAATCAGAGGCACCCAGTAATTCTTGGGAGGCAGTTATCAACCAAAGATGGCCAGCATGACAGGGGCAATGCAGTCACTTCGCAACACCTGAGGCAGTGTTTTTTCACCACTGAAATCAGCTGCTCTCACGACTGAGCTGCGTTTGTTCTCTTCTTAACTGAACGCCATCCAAGATTTTTCAAGTAACCAACAAACAAAAAAAATGATCAAAGCAGAAGACATTTGTTTCAAACCATTTACTCAGACGCAAAAGGACATAACCGTTCTCCTCACGTCTGATTCACTTGCTCTGATTTGCCCAAGGGGATTCAGAGATTCAGAACTGCCAGTTACAGGTTATATTTTTTTATATATATTTTTTTCAAAAATTGATTGAAACATTTGAGCTTCTGTTTTTGCACAAGAAAAACCCTTGAGTCTAGAACAGTTACTCAATACAATAAATGGGCCAACATTTTTCCCCCGAGGTGAATTGTTACTTGGCAATTCATCATAAAATTACTGTTTTTTTTTTTTTTTAAGTGACAGCTAAACTAACACAACAAGAGAAGAGTTCATTACCCATACCTCACCTTCAGCTTTCCTAGCAATGTTTCTTTTCTGAGGTCAACATTTTTTCTTTCCAGTCCTGTAAAAGTAATCATAAAACATTTTTTTAAAACTGTGCACTTCCTTTGATAATTTCTGAAGAACCGCCCAAAAAAACCCCAGATCCTATGGCTTTTTGCTTTTTTATCTGAGGATAATACTTCCATGGGCATAGAAATGGCCATACATTGTACTCGCTCACTGCTTTTAAGAGAAGAATATCCCACACGCAGTTTAATGCTCCACAGACAAATGCATTAGCCGCAGCACACAGACTTCATCCAGGCAGGTTTTTGTCGCATTTATTTTCACTGTGCAGCTAATGCTTTTATCCGGGGAGCAGTTTTTGTGAGTCATTCCCTGCCCCTGAGCCAGTGCTGACACTTGTATGCATCCATTTACATGCCCTGATATCCCCTGCTGAAATGTTACCATACAACCAGCTCACCTAAATGAGCGTACCGTTGTGGAGGAAGTCAAGCAAACGAATGGGGGGTGGAAACACTACAGAGGAGCATCAGAGTGACAGATAGAGTTTTAATAAGCCTTCATCATCGCAGCGTTTAATATATGGCATCTTCAATTAGGTCTATGAGTTGCTGCAGCAGTAATGTGATGTGGCTGCCTCCCCAGAGAGGCTATGTTTAGCATAATGTAAATTGACTACACTACACTATGCTGTGTTATGAATGGAATATTAAACTGTGCATAATAAAAGAATTTGTTTTTATCATCATAACGCAAATGGGAGAAGCTTGATGAGGAATGGGCAGGAAGGCCTGTCTGTTTTTCTGTTTTACAGCTCCCGTCAAGGCCAAAATACACCGTGGGGGCTCTGTGACCAAATCAGATCAGGGAAATGTTCAGCTCCGCCAAGCGATTAGTCATCTGTTTCAGAAACATTATCATAAAAACTGATTTGATAAAATACACACTGGTTTGATACTTCCAACTAAACATATCCCAAAAATGTAACAGTTGGCGTAGAAGAGATGACTAATTATGATTAAGCAAAACCAAGAAAGATATATTTTAGAACATTTTCATGGAATCAGATAATTTCGTACAGCCAATAAATTATCTGAAATCACAATCTGGTGCACTGCAGACAATACTTTAGATACCTTTGCTAAAAAAGAATGATTTTTTTTTTTTCAAAAATAACTTGATCATTATTTTCGATAGAATGCATTATGACCATTTAGAATGAAAATCATCCTTCACAGTTTCTGAAATCATGGGCACATTCTTCAGAGCATAAAGCCGCACCAGAACCAAATTGAAGTTAACTGGAAATGCCATTCAGTAGTCGGTGCATTTATAATGCACTGATGATGAACAAATGCCGGGAGTTTCAATGACTTAATGAGCACATTTGCATGGTAAGAGGTGAGGAGATGGATATCAACAGGGGTGTGTCAAGATAAACAGCCAGTTTCAATCAACATAAGACATTCCTGCTTCACCCGAAGAATTCTTTCTTCATGCATTGTTATGTCTCAACTATACGTGACGCCCTCCCAGCAACTTCAATCGATTATAAAAGCTTTTAAACCCATTCGCGTGTCACAAATATCTGCGCAAATATCACATCACAAATATCTGCGCAAAGCAAGTACTCAAGTAAACTGATAGTAATGAATTTTTATTTGCTAAAAAACCCAAGCCTACACTCGCAAGGTTTTAAACAAATGGGTTAAGCGACAAAAAGTCCAGTGTAAGGCTGAGATGACAAGTTTATTTTCCTTTGTTTTGGTATATTATCTTGTTAAGCCAGCATCATCATATTTCTGTCCATAGCTGCCTTGCGGTGAAATGGAATTCTGCTACGCATCAAGTGTGCTTGTGGAGCTCAAGAGTGATTCATAAGGGCAATTTTAAATCTGGTCCTTAAATCTGGCCATCCACACCCTGAATGAGCCTTCTATATTCGAAGGCATTTAGAATAAAAATATGAAATATATTTACTTTGCATCGTGCTGCCGTGCCTACAGGCCTAGTGATTTATCATTTAGAGGCTGCACTTCCAATATTCCAAGGTCTGCATATGCAGCTGCACTTAGAATACATTTGAGGGTTGGGCATAGCCAGGCACGCCACCCCAGAGCAATGCTGCTATGCATTACAAAAAGCTGCTTGTAATGCAGTGCGAGATGAGGTCATATTACTCCATACGTAAATCATGTTAGCCGTTCCTGTACCCTCTACCTGCTTTCATCTGCTGTAGAAGGGCAAACAGCAGTGCTGTCAAACTGGTACTCCAGCAAGCTAGGGAAGAAATCTTCCAGACAAATTATATTTTGTAGTCCAGACGCTTCTGTTGGCCATGAGACAAATGAGGCATCTTCTCTACACCGCTGTCACATTGAGTTTCCTGTGTAGGAGGGGCGGCCAGACTCCCTCAAGTGACTCCTCCTGAAAATCACGATCATTCTCTGGCTCATGCCCAGATGCATCTGCCCATTTCAGCTGAGAGGCTACATTCTCCCTCGCTCATCACGAGTCCGAGCACACTCGGGGCGGCTTGGGTGCGAGCACATGTAAGGCAGAGGGTAATTACCCTGCCGTTTTACCAGTCGCATCAAAGAAAAAAGGCCACGTTATCCAGTAAAAAGCCTTTCTTATGTTTAATTCATTTATCACAGCACAAGATGTAACACAAAAGAGCCTTTCAATCCAGATGAGTCAGTGAGTGAGGTTAGCCCAGAGCTCACTTTGTCTGACCATCTCCAGTAGTCTGGGCTTTGACAAGGCTGGCTTACTTAAGGGACTATAGTAGGGGCTTGTCATGTTAGCTGATGTTAGCCCCCCCCCCTTTAAACTTCTATTACAACTGTATTTGTGAGTGAATTCACTCTCAGCAAAAGGAAGAAATCCTTAAGTGGTTCGATTCAGGCAAAGAATAACTCAATTGAAGGCAAAAACCTGGAATGTATGCCTGCGTTGTCCTTGTGTACCCTGGGATGGAGAATTTGTTTTGGAACGATTGTGCCAGGGAGTAAGAAATGACACAGGGTGAATCCACGGTACACAGGCTGCAGTAACGGAGCGTAGAGTGGGAGACTGTCAGGGAGAACTGAAGGAAGTCTCCGAATGAACTGGACTCCAATGTACTGGACTTTTTTCTAAACCGTCTGAACATCTCTTTCACCCATTGGCTAAAGAAATGCAGGCACTTGTGTTTATTTAGAAGATGTTACCTGACAAAATACATTATGGATGATAAGTTATGATAATTATGGATTTGTTAAGAAATACAAAGATATGCCTGTTACAAAAACGATACAAATTCTATCTGTGAGAGTACACAAATGAATCTGTTAGTATTGCAAGCGCGCTACACTCTCTCATTCAATTTCCAGAGATGACAGTCATCTTGCCAGGTAGCTACCCTGTCACACAAACAAGCGAAGGGAAGCGCTTTCCCATTTTTGCCCAAGTGCTCCAAACGCCCAAACAACATGCCTGTCAATCTGCCCTCTCATTAAAAACTCTGGCCCTCGCTGCTGATAACGGTAATCACTGCCTGCCAAAGACTTGGCTTAAGTTATATTCCATTGGCAAGTCACAGAATTTAAAGGAAACTCAATTCTGGCAATTCCGCAAAAGCTCTTCATGCTCTCATTTTTAATATAGGTTGCTAAGGGAATACAATTTACAACTGGCTGCAGGTTGAGAATGATAAAACCTACCACAGCAATGCAGCTCAAGGGAAATGAGATAAAGTGCTGGTTGTATTTAAATAAGGGAGGCAACACCTACATAAGGATTTCACTATGTCTGAGGTTTTACTCACAACCAAAACAATAGGCATATGACAGCACTGCTGTGAAACACTGCGGCGTGTAATAAACAAAGCCTGCATGATGACAGCATCACGGCATTTTATGGAACATAAAATTCACCCCCCTTCCAAGAAGCCTGAGAGCTGAGGTATCTCATACACAAAAAAAAAAAAATAATAACAGACTGAACTAAGGTAAACTGAATAGACTGCCAGATGTCAACATAGTTTCCGCAGGCTATTTTGAATTGTTATGCTAAATGGGGTGGACTATGTATCAGCTAACATGAGAAGCCCCTACAATAGTCCCTTAAGTAAGGCAACTTTGTCAAAGCCCAAAGCACACCCTTATAAAAATGTACCATGGTATTAATACCATGGTAAATGTACGACGGTATTTTGGGCCACGGTACACACTTCGTACCGTGGTTAGTACCATGGTAAACGTCCCACAGTACGGTATGGCAAATATACCATGGCACAGCACGGTACACATCCCAACCCAGCTGGCATTTTAATGTTTTTTCACTGTTGAATCAACGTCATAGATCATAGTTGAATCACTGTTGAATTGCCTCCCCCCCCCCCCCCCCCGTGTTAAATCATGAATTAAATGTGATTAGTCACATTTTTTGAGTCCAGTTTCACTAGCCACACCCAGGCCTGATTACTGCCAGCCCTGTTGAATCCATAGATATACATATATATTAAGAGGACTAGATTGCAGATGTCATATTTACACTACCCAAAGTGAAGCACCCGGCCACCATATTGATACACCCAACTTCTTTATTAAAATGAATGGTTTCCTATGAGGCCAATTTCAAATAAGTCAATATAAGCATCTGACAAAGTGAAGTAGGCTAAAAGATCTCAAAAAGCAACATGTCATGCTGCGAACTAAAAAAAATCAAGAACAGATGAGAAACAAAGAAATTGACATCTATCAGTCTGGAAAGGGCTGCAAAGCTATTTCTGTGGCTTTGGGACTCCGGCGAATCATGGTGAGAGCCATTATCCACAAATGAAGAAAACTTGGAACAGTGGTGAACCTTCCCAGGAGTGGCAGCCCTACCAAAAGTACTCCAAGAGCGCATCAACTACTCATCCAGGAGGTCACAAAAAACCCATAACAACATCTGAAGAACTGCAGGCCTCACTTGCCTCAGTTAAAGTCAGGGATTCAACAATAAGAAAGAGACCGGGAAAAAAATGGGATCCATGGGAGAGTTCAAAGGCAAAAACCAGTGCTGACCAAAAAGAACATGAAGGCTCGTCTTACATTTGCCAAAATACATCTTACTGATCCCCATGACTTTTGGGAAAATATTCTGTGGAATGACGTGACAAAAGTTGACCTTTTTGGAAGGAGTGCGTCCCATTACATCAGGTGTAAAATTAACACAGCATTTCATAAAAAGAACATCATACCAAAAGTGAAACATGGAGGTGGTATTATGATGGTTTGGGGCTGCTTTGCTGCTTCAGGACCTGGACGACTTGTCATAATTGATGGAACTATGAATTCTGCTCTCTACCAGAAATTCCTGAAGGAGAATGTCCAACCCTCAGATTGTGATCTCCAGCTCAAGTGCACTTGGGTTATGCAGCAGGTCAATGATCTGAAACACACCAGCAAGTCCACCTCTGAATGGTTTAAAAAAAACCAAATGAAGATTTTGGAGTAGCCTTGTCAAAGTCCGAGATTAAATCCTTTTGAGATGTATTTGCATGAACTTAAACAGGCCGTTCATGCTCAAAGCCCCTCCAATAAATAATAATAAATAATTCTGCAAAGAAGAGTGGGCAAAAAGTGATGTGATAACAGTGATGTGAAAGACTCATTGCCAGTTATTGCAAAAGTTTGATTGCAGTTGTTGTCGCCAAGGGCAATCACTTTTTCACATAGGGCCCGATAGGTTTGGACAGCTTTTTACCCTTAATAAATGAACTCATCATTAATATTATGTCTAATATTAAAATTAGTTTAATGATCTGAAACATTTATGCATGACAAAAATCAGGAAGGGGGCAAATACTTTTTCACGGCACTGTATGTAATTCTACATACAATGTGACACGTGAAGAAATAATTAATCCTTGCATCCAGCAACTGTTTACCAGATGTCATTTGACAATTATGCCACATATTTATCATTTACACCCAAATTTTAATATTTCAGATCAAACAGTTTACAAATATGATAGATATTATATACGCATCACATGCTTCAACACAAACATGCGTGTCTCCAGTCATGTTAGAAAAGCCTGTCGTAAGTGTAAATGCACATGATTCACAAAGAAGAATCCCTGTGTATGTACGATATTAACATAATGGCGGTGCCATGGTTTAGTAGCAGATGGAGCACCAGACAACCACAATAAAATTCTCGGAGGGAGGTTTCAAAATTTCCCTGCAATGTTCTTGGGTCCTAGGTGGTAAAAAGTGGTTGACAGTGCATGCTCTGCCGTGTTGTGTTGATGAATGAAGTTCAGTGGCGACCACTTGCCTAATTCTATGTATTATGACACATATGTAGAAGAGTTCACCTGTACCTGCCAAAGGTACATGGTTTTCTTTGGGATTTCCAATTTTCTCCACCCATAATACACATGGTTACCATTATATATATGTGGTAAGTGAAAAATTCTGCAGTATGCTGTTAAACAATCAATCAATCATGTTACAAATTTTTTCTCTGTACATGACTTGCATACATATTGAAGTCGCTTAAGGTGCTACCATTTACGCAGGAAAATTTGAGTCCAAGTTTTATTAAACTGAGCTCCAAAGGGAATACCCACTATGATAATAGCAAAGGGGAGTACCATGGTACCATAGAGGAACCCTGGTACCAGAAGGGGGTATCTTAGAACCCAAGGGTGTATCATGATATGGAAGTAGTATCGTACTGGCCGGGGTATCGTGGTACCAACTACCAACAGGGGGGACTGTGGTGCCGACTGGAAGTACCGCGGTGCCTGCTGGATGTACCATGGTAACGGCAGAGTGTACAATGTTAATGGCAGGGAGTGCCATGGTACCTAAAGGGTATACTATAGTAACAGCGGGGAGTACTGTGTCACCGAAAGGGTGTACCATGGTAACGGCAGGGAGTACCGTGGTACCGGAAGGGTGTACCACGGTAATGGCAAGGATTACTGTGGTTTCATAACGAAGTACTATGGTACCACTATGAAAAACCATGGCACCAATAGAGTGTACCATGGTACAATTCAGAATTACCATAGATATACCATGTGTGCCAGGATTTTACCTTAGTATTTGCATGAAACGGCATGGTACATTTTTATAAGGGCAGGCCTTTGGGTCACGCACTGGAGGGGCTGGTGCATCAGCAGTACGGTCCAACAATTCCACTACCCATGGGACTGAAAGCCATGCAGACATTGCCCCAATAGGACAGTTCATGCCTAACCCAGTGGAATCAAGCGATGTGTGTGGGAGCCTGCAAGGGCAACCCTGAGTGGTTGAAAGTGTGAAACCGTATGAGCAGAGGGTCCTATTCTAGAGCTCATTCAAGGTCCTGAAGGAGGAAGGAAGATGGGAGCAGAGAGTAAAACATCCAGACCAGACTAGGCTGAGTAAAGTCCTAACCACAGGGTGTGGAAGGAAGAGGAGCAGCTTGAGAGAATAAGTCTGCCACTCAGTTCTGCCAAACCAGAGGAAGGGCAGAGGAGAAATTGCACTGGTTGTGTCTCTCTGACCAGAGGTGAAGCAACATTAGCCCACATCCTGCACCATACGTAGCCAGAAAGGGCCTGGTGATCAGTGTGCAGTATTAAATACCAATTTTAGAGATATAAGTGCCACTTCTCATACACCCATACACCAGCAGGGAGCCTAACAGCTGAAAGCATTACTCCCCCACCCCCCGTGTGGTGAGCCTGCTACGGGACTGCACTTATGGCAAAGCAGGAGGCATTGCAGGAGAGGCATTGCAGGGTAAGATAACAGAAAGTGAGCAAGCACAGGCGGGGAGGTGAGCTGGTCCTTGAGCAGCTGAACGACTTTGGAACATGCTAGCACCAGGCCCAGGGTGCTTCCCTCTACAACAGCTCACATAGGAGGGCAGTTCTGGTGGAGTATTAGGGCAGGAAGCAGAGGTAGTATGTCACACACTCATCCTTGCGAAGAGAACTAAGACTCTCAGAAGAAAGGCAAAACCCCACACACTATCATGAGTGCCACAAAAATGCCATTTTCCACTGTTGAGAAAGAGGTTGTGAACCTTCACTGTTGGGCTAAACACAGCCATCGTGTTCGACAACAGCGGGAGGCACATGCCATAAAGAGCAAGTCTTAAAGCTGTGAGGCATAGAACTCATCGCGTGGATGGTTGCGTGTGACGATGAGGCAGAAGGAACAGATGATTGGCCTGGGGCAGAGCGGCAGATCTCCGTAATGGTTCTGTTTACCACAGCACCAGCACCATAGTCCCGCTGCAGAGCAGTTTGTAGCCATTGTACAACGATAGAACCCACTGCAAATCCCACGGCACATCTATGGTGGCATGTGCTATCCGAATGCATAATTTACATCCAGTAAATTAAAAGTCTGGGATCCTAAGCTGCTCCACCTGTTGATTCACATTGGTGGAAGAGGGGTGGAGAGTAATCACAGCAGCCGACTCCAGCTGAACCACTGCCTCTGACACAGGGTCGGATTGTCAGGAGATATGTGCTGTTTTTCATGAACCGACAGATCATTAGTATGCTCAATTAGCTAACTCGTTCGTTCTGCACGATACCAGAGTTACAGAAACTAATTAGACCCCCCAGATCCGTGACATACTGATCTACTGTCCTTCCGTGCCCAGGCAGTGGATTAGCATGGCGAATCTTCTGTGCGTAGCTCACATCTTCCATCAAAGTCTGCATGGTTTGTGTTGGCAAGTCTACGGGATGGGAGGCTAGGCTCCCCAGATAGCCTCAGGAAGAGAGAGGGTGTTGGACATGAAAGCTTCATCTTCATCACTAGTATTAGACAGAGTTCCTACCCCTTTTCCAATGTCAAATTCAAGCACTTTTCATGAATTTTCAAGGTGCATTTTCCAGGTTCTCCTGAACTGTAGTCAATTTTAGGCCTGTCGCGATAGTCTTTTAATCGCCCTATCGTACAATTAATGTAAATGATTGCGGTCATTTTCCTGACCACGATTAATTGCCGCAATTAATGTGTGGTTGTTCCTCCCCCCCCACAAAAAAAAATCTATGCTCAGTGTTTTACGGGATCCCCAGCAGTTCTCTTACACACAGATTAAGGTCCAGAATTTTCTGCTTTAATTTTGCATTTTTCATGTTCATTCTTTCTGTGTAAACAGGTGTTTAACGCTGGTATAACATGTCTGCTTTGCATAGCTATAGTAGTAATAAACACGTCCTACTATTGATTTTGCATTATTAGTGTATGACACAATTTGGCTGTTACATCGTTATATTGTACTACTCAGAGATGAAAAATAAGATGAAATGAAATATAAACTTAAAAATTTGCACGAATCCAACATTGGTAGATAGTCCGAATAAAATCCAAGTAAGGCTGCTTTTAAACCGAATGCAAAACGAATTTCTCGCGCGACAGATTACATTCAAAGTAAATGCGAAGACGCGAATACACGCAAAATGGGAGGGAAATGGCAACCAAATTGTTAACCTTTCCAGCTGAAGCTCCCAGACCGTGGTCAAAAAGCACAGGGGAGCCACCCTAGCTTGGGTGGCTAGCTTGGGGCTAACTCCCTTCGTTCTGACAGTGGTAGTGTAAAATCAACACACGGAGACTCTGCTTTGATCTTGCTTGTTTATTTGAAAAATTGCAGCCAGTCGTACTGCAGTAGTTATTTACTCTCTCTCTTAGGCCACTCCACACGCACGGCCTGCACACGCCGCCCGCCTCCCACGCCACTATTTCCAAAATGCACAATTCCAGCCAGACCACTCGTCTTTTTGCTTTATTTTTTGTTGTTGTTGTCGTTGGTATTGTTTTCAGAGTGCAGTTGTATGAATTGACCACAAGAGAGCTCTGTTCTCCATTTTGAGTTCAGTTGTAGAATAACTATTTTACTTAATCTTTATGTTATTTTGCACTTCTGTGCCAAATGCTTAATATATTTCAGTGCAATTTTGCCTTAGAGCCAAACTTGGAGTGCTTCTGTTGTTTTGGTTGTAAAACGTTTGTTGAAAGAGTTCTATTTATTTTGGGATATTAAACTGTTTTTTAATAACATTATAGTAACATTTTTGAAAAATAAATGTTCATAGATATTCTAAAGCATGTACTTGCATTATTATGTTTATCATTATAGCTCTGGTACAAAAATTTCTTAAAAATACATATTTTTTAAGATAAAATGACAATAATACCATTAATCTTGATAATTTCTGGGTTAATATATCCAGTAACAAAAAAAAGTGATTGTGACAGGCCTAGTCAATTTCATATTTAACTAACTACTCAGTAGAATAATAAATAATGAAAGTAATGCAATTAACGTTATAATTTCAAGCAGTTTCAACTAAGTACTTTATGCAAAACCAATTCACTTCTTAAACCTTGAGAACACTACAATAAATTCAAGTATTTTCAAGGATTTTATTTTCAGCACCCATAGCAACCCTGATTTGAATAAGGCAGACAACATCTGAGGTTTTTGGAATGTCTGATCTTTTGTTCGCAAACAGAGCAACTTTGGCCAGTCCTGCCATAAAATACTACAACAGCATGTCAGAAACAAAGCCTGTGTGAAGACCTCAAGGAATTAAAAGGAAAATAACTGACAGCAATGCCTGCGCGGTTGCGTTTCCAGTTAAAATTGCAGTGCCTGCTTTGGATTCCATGGTTCTTTGAAGAAATGGACTTTGAGATGGAACACCGAAACAAAACAAAATCTGTTTAACAGAATAAAAACTGACAGAGCAATCACAATAGCCGCACAAAGACTGGCAGATTAAGAGTAAGAAAAACACATTTCAATGGAAATACTGATTATTTTCCAACCTAAAGGGCACCATGTCTTGTTTTCTCTTGTTAAGACAAGCGAAGCAGAGTCGGAGCGGCTTTGAAGATGGCAGATACCACATCCCAGGCAGAATGCAGCCCTGCTTCCGCAACATTACAGGCTTGAGAATCTCTCCCTCCATAAAATGCTCCGCCTCACAAAATATTCTCTCAACCTCCTTCCTTCTTTCTAAAAGCCTCTTTTCTGCCATCTTTTTCTCTTCTGCACCTTCCTCTATCCCTCATTTTCACCCTCCTCCCTTTCTCTCCATCATCATCTTCAACAATCCTACCATCTCCTCCTTCTTCGTGCATCTCTCTCCAGGTATTGACTCACTATTACTCCACTTCCTTTTCTTGTACCTTCAGTTCTTTCCTCTTCTCCCTCTCTCTCTCACTAGTTTCCATACTCCTTCCTCTCAACCTCTTCTCCTCGCAGTTTTCTGCAGTATAAGGACCCCCCACGACCACCACGGGGGAGAGCAGGATTGGGCCACCTCTCTTTCATCATTACTCTTCAACATACTGGAGTGCAAATCCTTTTGCCACTGAGCCAAAACAGAGTCATGGATCTGAAGGAGCAGTGGCAATCTGGAGGGATAACGGCAGTCTGACGCCAGTGGAAATCTACTTTCCCCCCAGACACACACCCACAACAAGCATAAAAACTATGCAGGCAACATAACATTACAGAGATATCTGAATATCACACAAGTTCAGAGAAGAGAAATATTGACCATACTTCACTGAGACAGACAGTACATTGTCAACTCCGTTTTCAGAGCTGCTAATTACATTTGATGAGTTAATTTGCAAAACCACTTATGTGCATTTTGATTTTTCTAAATCATGTTTTTTAATTGTGCACATCATAGAATAGCAATCAAATTAGAGTTGGAATATTTCAGAAAGATATCAATTTTTCAAAGATTTCTTTAAGGTTTTTGGATTGTGTAGTCAAAGGAATATTCAAACTGCTGTTGGTTGATTCATTGTAAGAATGGCATTTACCTGCTTTTGCAAATGAACTCTATTTACACATTTTTACATAATGGGTATAAATAAGGACAAGTAGCAGTGAGAGCTGTTACCAAGTTTGCCAACTGCTTACATTTCTTCAGAGCCCCAAGAGGTATTCAATTTCTAAAAGGTGTGAGGTTGCATTCAGGAACCAATCACAAGACCCAGGAGATCCAGTAAAATTGTATTTTATTAAAGCTGAGGGTTGAACCCCTGCAGGGCAGAAGGCAACGGTACAGAATTCACAATCCAAAATCAGAATCCCAGGGGCGTAATCCAAATCGTACACAGAGCAGCAAACACAAAACTCAGGGTCGGGAAAGCAGGTTCGGTACACAGGCACAGGAATATCAGAGGTAAATCCAAAGCCAAAATCCAGTAGACGTATTCCGTTTCGTAAACAGGGCAGCAAACAAAACTCAGGGTAGGGCAGAGCAGGTACGGTACACGGGCACAAGAATATCAAAAGTAAAGCCAAAGTCAGTATCCGGGGCGTTCCAGTCAGAAGTATAACACTAAGAGTATAAGGCATCAACATTTGCAGCACAGGGAAACTGTTCTGACAAGAGCAGGTTGTGAAATGACTGCTTAAATACACATACGGCAAGTCACATGCTACAATAGGGAACAGGTGAGCTGGATCAGACTAATTAACAAAGGAATGAACAAGAGGAAGTTCCTAACCACATGAAATTGGCGAAAGCCAAAACGCGGACAGGGGTTACACAGACAGTCTATGATAAACCAACGGCTCCGGTTAGGGAGATCTAAAGTGCACAGAGTTAGAGGCAGAACAGTGATTAAACAAGGTGCAGAGAATCCGCTGAAGCACAGCAAAGTAAATTGAGTGAAGGCAAGGGGCGGAGACTAGAGCAGAGCGAGTGCTGAGAGCTCGTTAGTCAATTAGTAATGTGCAGCTATACAATCCCTAGTGCTTGTTAGTAAGTTAGTACTATAAACAATGTTAGTTAGTGTTAGTAATTTATCTAAAATAATAAACTGTTAGTATTGTTAGAAAGGATGGAACAGTAAGGCGAAGGAAGCAAACGAGATTGGAAGGAATGTTTGGAAACCCAGAAACCATGAAATCACCTGAAACTGTGGCACACAAGACTGGGGAAATAAAGCTGTCTAAGAACACAAGACAAGACTGGGGAGACAATGTGCAATGCAGGGTATGAGAGTAACAAAAACCAGAATGATAACAGTGAATACGGTAAATGTTAGGAAAAAGACATGGCAAGGCAAGACAGGCAAAATACAAAACATGGCATGGAATCAGGGTAACAACAAAAACATGGTCAGGCAAAAGCAGAATCATAACAAAAGGACTCAATGAACTCAAAACCTCCTGCCCTGATCAGAGTAACACTGGCCACCCTCCTGACGTCACTATAGAATTACCACGGTTACCATGAGCATTATGCTTCATACAGAAAAAAGTGTGATGCACAAATGGAAAACTGACGAGAGGAGGAACTGACTCAGGTGCAGACTGGAGTAAAATGGCAGAAGTGGACTTATTATGGACAAAATCAGAGTCACAGAGTCCAGATGAAACATGACCAGAGATAATGCAGTTCTGCAGGGCAAATCCAAAATCGTAATGAGAGTACAGTCCAACAGCCAAAAACAGGAAGAAGCAATGCCAAAGCTAAAAACAAAGACAGGCAGGGAATCCAAGAAAGCTGAGCATGAAATGAAACACAGGTAGTACAGTGGACACCAGGGACTAGACAGAATCATGAATCAAGCAAACAAACCAAACAGTAATTAAGAAATCATGGAATGCTTGTACTGTTGGCACAGGAAAACTGGCTGACAAACATGCGACTATAAGACTGAACAAAAGAGTTGATATAGGCACCTGAAGAGAATAATTGCAATGGGCTGTAGGTGAGTTGTGCTAGAAAGGTGCAGGGAGGTGTAGCTACAAATGGTAAACAAACAATGAACAAGCGGCAGCGCACATGAGGGGGTGACAGCAGATAGCACATGGCAAGTGACCAATGAATGGGATACTAGGCTACTACATAAATCAAATATAAACAAAGAAATGAAAAAAAAAATAAAGATAGATACAAAATACAAAATGAACATAATTGTAACACAACTAACCGAACGGCAGTAGGCCTACTGATCAAAACACAGTGTAACTTAAAATGCAGTTTTTAAATAGTCATTTCATTTATTCAAAAAAGGTTTTTCAAGACCTATATCACTCAAGTAAATAAATAATTTCCACCCAGTAACTGGTTGTACCACGTTTAGCAGCAACAACTGCAACCAAAGACTGCTGGTATCTGGTGCTCAGTTTTTCACACAGCTTTCGGCCCACAGTACAATTCACAATTGCTTAAAAGAAAAAGCCTCAAGTATAAAATACAGTTTAAAATGCAATGAGCAGACTTTCTGCTTTCCAGAATGTACAAGAATTCCATCCATCCATCCATTCTCTACACCGCTTCTTCCACCCTAAGGTCTCGGGGGGAGCTGAAGCCTATCCCAGCTGACTATGGGCAAGGTGCAGGGACCCACCCTAGACAGCTCACCAGTCCATCGCAAGGCTCACACACCATTCACAGACACTCATACCTATATGGGCAATTTAGTGTCTCCAGTTAACCTAATGTGCATGTTCTTGGACTGTGGGAGGAAACCGGAGAGCCCCTCACAAACACCGAGAGAACATACAGAATCCTCACAGAAGGCCCCAGGCCGGATTCAAACCCATGATCTTCTTGCTGTGAGGCAGCAGAGCTGACCACTGTGCCATCGTAGCTTAAATAAATCAAGTTTGCCAGAATACGCCTTTAGACCCTGTTTATATTTGCCACCATACTGCAGCATTACCAGTCCAAAGAGTCCTCTGGCATTTCCATTTTCAGGAGAGATGGGCTCCGGGAGGACTACAAGTCGTGTGAATGGAGAGTGATGGGCGGAGAAGAGGAGTTGTATAGCCTGCAGAGCTCCATTTTCATTTTAGCAAACTTAACAAGCAGACGTAACGTTAGGCAGAAATGCTCTTATGAACAGATGCCTTTCATTTGCTCTGTGGCAACCCTCAGTGACACCTCCTACACGAGGGAGCGGTGAAGTCCACTCCTCATCATGCAGCCATCCGCAAGCAACCAAAATGGGGACACACACGTCAAAGATTACCGCAGCATTTCCGATCCTTGTAAGTCAGAGAAAACGAGCGTGAAATTAATTGTAGTTTGGCTTTGAAACTCAAAGTCATCCACTTTCCAACAGAGTTTGATTTCAACAGCTGCCATCTTCTCCTTCAACTGGATGATTTTTCAGTATGAGCTGCCTGTTTCAAATCCTGCCACAGTATTACAATGGGGTTCGAGTCAAGATTTGGTATAGTCCACAAATATCCTTGGGAAAATCTTTCTCTTGAGTCATTCAGACTTGGTCTTGTGTTTTAAACCTTAATCCTGATGTTTAACCAAACTGCACTTAAGCTTCAGATGACTGAATAATGACTACACATCCTCCGTCATGAATTTCTGCAGAAAAGCAGAATTTTCTGTTCTGTCAATTAGAGCAAGTCCCTCAGATGGTGGAGCAGCACAGCACCATCACACAACCACCACCCTGTGTCTCTGTTTATATGATGCTCTGATCGTGTGATGCCTTGTTAGCATAAAACCAGATGCAAGTGGACAAATGCCTTCAAAAAATAATCAGGGATCATGAAGATCTGATGCAATTAAATGTGACAGATATACAAAAAATAGAGGAAATCAGGAGGGGGAAAATTTTCAGATGTGATTTTGAGGCTTCATTTTCCTTTTGTTCTGCTTTGATTGCATGACATTGTATAAGAAGATACGAAATCAATTACAGTAGTGTGACGAAATCAGGAGAGGGCTATATGCGGTTTCACGTATTTTTAACCATAGGAAATGAACAATAATCAAAGACTGCGCT
Source organism: Gymnothorax reevesii (assembly GCA_029721435.1). NCBI lineage: Eukaryota > Metazoa > Chordata > Actinopteri > Anguilliformes > Muraenidae > Gymnothorax > Gymnothorax reevesii. The sequence goes on from CM056586.1 coordinate 7,622,421, forward strand.
TGAGTTCCAATGTGGAAAGTTTTATAGTGGTCAAATAAACCAATGAACCAGTGTCTGTGTGCACAGCAAATTAGCTCAGCAGCGGTTTGACCTCTTAGTACCTCAGTTTTTCACCCGTGAGTCAAGCTGCTTAGATCAGCTCATTTTGAATCCATCTAAGAGGCTGTTTGACCAGAATACAACGACTTCATCCCCAGGTTCAGCCACAGAGCCACGGCCTTCATCCCTCAGTAACAACCACTATTTCTGCTGTCACAGCATCTGCCATGTGGAACATCAGTGGTCATTATTCATGGTGAGAGGGCGGTCAGCCATGTTTAGCTCCACTTGCCTGCAGCAAAAAACATTCCTTGAGATATGCGGAGGAAAAATCAAGTCGATATCATATACTTGACTAAAACAACGGAAATTCTAGCACTTCAACAACAAGGAATCTCAGGATCTCTCAATTCAGATCACCCCAGCAGGAGTTGTGAAACATCCACTAAATGACATTCTAATGTAGTGGAATTTGAAATTTAATAAGGGAGTAAAATCTTCTGGCTCCTTTCATTTCAATCCTCAAATGGTACAGGTCTTCACCGCACACTGTGCTGGAAGTGTAGGCTGTCTGCAAACTCCCAGGGTAGAGATGACCCCGAGTTAGCATTAACCTGCCACTTCAATTTCAGACTGCCACATAACTCAAGCACCATCGCCCCTGACACATTGCCGAGCTCCTCACATCATTCCTGCTCCCCAGCAGAGAACAGGTGGGCCCCGATCTGAGCTCGCTCTCATTTATAGCGCACCATTCAGAGGTGTCACGCCATCAGTCACGCTTGATAATAAATTTTACCGCCATCCATCTCCAGACTAAGTGAAGGGGGCATACATATTTATTTACCGCCTAACACTACACGCCGTACCTCCTGTGCACTGCTAATCTCATTTGCTTTGAGTTCTCTCCTACCACAGTAAGCCTACAGCACTGAAACACATTCACATCATTACAGCTATTCTAAACCACAGTTCCTGCTTTAATCTGCGATTCATTTTCTCTGAGAGGAAGAAGCATCGATTTCCCCTTGAATATCAGTGTGGATCCATACTATGTGCTGCCTGTGATTATTTTTAGGCTCAATGAGTGCCCCACTCGGCTTATTTTCAGGGTAAATGATCTCAATTTTCCAGTTCAACCGGCAGACATCATTGTTTGAACCCTGACATAGAAAGACCTGAATCCTGTGTCAGATTTTTCTATCTAAGTCAGAAAAATTCCCACATTTCTGTCAAGCTCCGAAAACTTAATTGGCGCTGTGTTTGACTCAGGAAAATCCTTTAAATAATAAACAGAGACGATTAGGAAATAAAGCTCTGAAAATTTCAAGAGAGCAGATAATTGTGTTAATCAATCAGTTTAGCCTATGAAAGAAAGAACTCCAGGAGCTGATTTTTTCCAAAAAAAAAAACTTGAACACAAGACGGCACAAAGAGAGTCTCCCAGGATGGTGGTGAGATGACAACCGAAAAATCAACTGTCTACGGTGGGCAGGCAATCGCTCCTCTAAAAAATGACTTCCCATAGTAACAAAGTCAGTAACTTCAGCAGAGCGTGTCTACATTTGGCAGACTTTAAGAGGAGATTCAGCAGCGGAGCAGGCCGCAAAGGGCAGTTGAGGGTGGTCTCAGCAGGTGATATGAGGCCAGGGCATGAACTCTTTCCACCAATTAGAGTGCAGAGATTAGGATGCCGGCACAAATCCAGCCTGCGGGGGCCTGTTGAATGCTAATACTGCCCAAGCTGTGACATTTCAGAGGCTTTCGCTCAACTCTTCAAGTTGCTTTTATACCCACTTCTCAACCTTACAACCTTGCACACAGCTCATAGTTCAAAGCATACATCCTTCAGGGTCACTGTGACTCCTGCAGCATCACAGCAGAAAATCTCAAATCCATTACTCCCTACATACGGGCAGGCAAAAAGCAACTGAATTTCGCCCTCAAATATTCCCAGCTCTGCTGACACAGAAGTTAGCCAACCTCTCCAGCTCATCTGTTTAAGCATGGACCATCTGTAAATGAGATGTGAGCCTTGTACATGGACCGATTGTGTTATGGAAGGCAATGGTGGTAAACATGCAACATGTTTAGTGTGTTCAATGAGATATTTCTGCCACACTAAATTCAAACATGAAATAAGTGAGACAGTTACAAATAAAATCAATGTTGGCAACACTTTACAATAAGGGTACATTAGTTACTGCTGTGATAAGCATAAACTACTAATGAATTAACAGTTAACTAAAGCATCAGAAAGCTAAATGAACATTAGGTAACCTTCACTTATCATTTATTAATGCTCTTTGATATCCTTATTATGAAGTTGAAAACATCCTTTAAGTATCCCTTAAGTAACATATTAAACTATTTAATAATGTATAAACGAATACCTTTGTAAACATGAACACCATTAGTAAATGATTAGTAGTTAATTAACTGATAGTAAATGCTTCTTCCTGCATAAGCTAATGTTAATTAATGTACCCTTATTGTAAGGTATTACCATAATGTTCTTTATACCGACAGAAAGGTCCCAATCCCAAAATTCAGGTCAGATGCATGCAATATTATTTATTATTCTGACATATTAGAAATTTGCTTTCAATCACCACAGCCATAATGGAATTTTCGATGGCAGTGATTAACGCCATTAATATGTCTCCCTCAGTTACAACAAAACAAAAAATTCCTTCAGCGAAATATAAAGGACAGGAGGGATGTGCCAGCCTTTCCCCCAACATGGAGACCAATGCCAAGACCGATGAGATCATTAGCAAGTGATATTTCATCGTCACTGCTGAGAAAAATGACAGCGACATTTTATAACTGAGGCAACTCAAATATTTAAATTGCCTTTACTCTTTCACCAGGGTGTCATCACCCAATATGCTCTGAAAGATAAATAGTTGTTCTACACTTTCATTAATTAGTATGTAGCGCAGTAAATGGAAAATGATGTTCGAAATTATAATACATAAATTCATGACCAAATAACTCATTCATATGCAAGTTGATGCAGGCACCCTCTCATTCCTCTTCAAATACCACATCGTCTACCCATGCTTGTAAATTCGGGTTCAGATCAATGAGAGCACAGAGCTGTAGGTGGAAGTGCAGGGTCTCGGATCAGAGGCCAAAGAGAGAGATTCACTCTTGCACTATGAAATAAACAATATCAAGATTTGTTTTCATAACACCACACTTAAGGACCTTCGGAAAGCTACAAAAGAACAGAAACCGACTTGGCTTTCTTTGTTAGTATGTGGTATACTGTATATAGCAAGATGTTACATATTGTGCAACTGTTGATGGATATTCAGGCTGCGCCCTGACCTCCATGAATTGCACAGTATTGAAAGAACATATTTATTTATGGCAGACTTGTGCCAGACAAGCGATCTGAAATATTGAGAGCATTCATTTTAAAAAAATCTTGAGTTATTCATTTTTAATCCTGTGGAGCAACATAATTGCAGTAACCTTTTCAAGCGCAAGAACTTCAGCTTTGCTTTATTTTTAAACATGACCCTGTTTCACCCGGTTTGCAATGAATTTTTCATTTCTTCCATCCAACAAGGCGAGACCATCAAAAAGAATTACTGATTCCTGTTCGAACTTCACAATGGTCAAGGCAGCTCAAATTAATTGGTTACATTCTCAGAAATGCAACACATCACTTAAAGATGCTATGTTATAAGTTAAATGCTCATCAAAAAGTCTGGCATGCATTTCCAGCCCTGGGAGAAAGAAAAGACATAGTTAGTAATAAAACAAATAGAATCTGAAACAGGGACACAGAATGAATCTTAAAATATTGGAGCAATTTGAAGGAAAAAAAAAAAAAAACAACTGTCTCCAGCCCCGAAAATGAGGTGTCTGGGTAATCTTATCAGGATGGGCTGCATGCATAAAAACAAGTGAATGCTTGCAAGCAAGAGCTCCGACCAAAAACATCTGCTTGTTAAGCAAAAGCAATTGCTTGGAAATGTAAGCATAACCTTTTGCTTCTGTAAATACCTTTTGCTTAGCTCATCCAGCAAATGCCTAACTGTGGACAGCAACAGTACGCTGGGAGCCCATTGTGTTTGCATGCCAGTAGTGAGAAGGTCAATTACCGCTTAGGAAAGCTGACGTTGGGTGCATTTGTGAACATGGTGTCCGACAGCAAAGAGCAAACTGGTGCTCAAACTGAACAGCATCTAAGTACAACATCTTTGCGGAATACCCCTTGTTAATGTAAAAATGGCAGCTCCATTGTGCCGAGCAAAAAAAGGCTATGAGCACCTGCAAGCGAACTCGTGTCAAGCATTCCACCCGTGTCTGTTATGATCCTGCTTTGTTCTGCTCTTGTTGTGCCATGTCTTGATCCATGCCATGTTTTGTTCTTGTTTACTTCCTTCACCTTGCTTTTCTATACTCAGCAACAAAAGTTTCTGTGACACCATTTATGTGTATGTTATAAATGACACGCAAAGATCTCAATGCAATCAATATGTTTATTTAACAGGAGAAACACTGACTTTTCAGTGCCAACGTCACTCAAAACGAAAAATGTCATTTTCATGCGTCATGAAGCACTTGTCTGACGTCTAACCAATTGTGACCTTCACACTTCAATACCGGGTGTGACTTCCTCGTGCCATGATGCAAGCAACGCATCTCCGGCGCATGGACTGAATCAGATGTGCCAGAAATTGCTGTGGGATGTCATTCCAAATCTGACGTAGACGTTGTCGCAATTCCTGGAGTGTAGCTGGCGGGTTATCCAACCGCCGCAAACGTCGATCCATCTCGTCCCAAAGATGCTCGATTGGGGACATGTCTGGGGATCTGGCTGGCCATGGCAGGACATTGACATGTTGTTGCATCAGATACTGCTGTACAATCCTTGCAACGTGTGGTCTGGCGTTATCATGTTGCAGCGTTATTCCGGGACCATGTTGCATCAAAAACGGTACCACCAATGGCCGTAGCACTTCATCGCGATATCTTTGACCTGTCAGATTTCCATCAATAACAAGCAAATCTGTTCTGTTTCTAGCCGTGATCCCTCCCCAAATCATGACACTACCACCTCCAAAACGATCAAATTCCTGACAAACAAATTCCAGTTGTTGGCATAACGTTCTCCACGTCGACGGTATACACGTAAACGACCATCACATCGGTTAAGCATGAATCTTGATTCATCAGTGAAGAGGACAAGATCCCACTGACGTTGGATCCACCGTCGATGTTGTTGTGCCCACTGTAGACGCAGTCGTCGGTGTTGTACTGTGAGTATTGGACGTCTTGCTGGCCGACGTGGGACAATGCCAAAATGACGGAGACAGCGACGGATTGTCTGTGCAGACAGTCGCCTCAAACCAGGTATCGTTCTTGCAGTTATGGTTGCAGGTTGGAATCAATTTCGGAGATGGGTTGTTCGAATCCAGTTGTCCTGTCTGGGAGTGGTTACTCGTGGACGGCCGCTGCGAGGACGGTCTCTGACATGTCTTGTCTGCTGATGACGCTGCCATAAGTTCCAAATGGTGTTTCGGTGGACATTCAGGCGATGAGCAACTTCCCTCTGCGAGGTTCCGGATTCAATCATCCCAATGGCCCTCCACCGATCATTTTCAGACAGTCTTGGCATTTAGAGGGTAGAGTTCCTGATCCGAAATGGCTGTGTTTTCGATAAGTGATGCTTCCGTCGTTCATCAGGCACAATGTGAACATTCCAAAAATTCTCCTCTTTTATTGCCATCCACAAGCATGATTTACGCACATTTTCACGTGCAAAGTCATTTTCTCGCATTTTCATGATTTCCATTTCAATGTTGTGTTTACGTGTACTGTTTCAGTCTGATATCACCATGTATGACAATTTCATAATTGCGTTATGAAAAATAATTAACAATATTGGTGTCACAGAAACTTTTGTTGCTGAGTATATTTTACTAACAATACTAACAGTTTGTTGTTTTAGTTAAACTTACTAAGACTAACATTGTTTATAGTACTAACTAACTAACAAGCACTAGGGATTGTATAGCTGCACATTACTAATTGACTAACGAGCTCTCAGCACTCGCTCTGCTCTAGTCTCCGCCCCTTGCCTTCACTCAATTTACTTTGCTGTGCTTCAGCAGATTCTCTGCACCTGGCTAATTACTGTTCTTCCTCTCACTCTGTGTACAGTAGAACTCCCTAACCGGAGCCGTATGTTTGTCAGTAGGCTTTCTCTGTGATCCCTGTCCGCGTTTTGGGTTTTGCCAATTTCCTACAATCAGGAAATTCCTCATGTTCATTCCTTTGTAATTAGTTTGATCCAATTGACTAGTTCCCTGCATAGCATGTGACTTCCCTCTTGTCTATTTAAGCAGTCTTTTCACAGCCAGCTCCTTGTCAGAATGTTGATCAATATTTCTTTGTGCAGAGCGCCTTGTATGCCATTGAGTCTTGTTTCTCCTCTACTGGTTTGTCCGACTTCAATTCTTGGCATCGCCCTTTTTGTATTGTTTTTGTCTTTCTGGATTTTGACCCATTTTTGTATGACCACGATTTCGGTGTTTGGATGCCCTGTGTATGACCCTTGGCTCTGTTAATCGACTATGACTTTTTGCCTATCGTTTTTTGTACCTCTGCACATCTGTCTTACAGGTTCTGACCCCTGCCTGTCTACACCGTTTTTGGATTTCGTATTGTGGCTTGGCAAATCCTGGGTTTTTTGGCTTTGACTCGGACTCCATTAAAGGCATACGTTTTTTGGATTTCCCTGTCTCCCGTGTGGTTCCTGAACCGTACCTCACTGTCTCGGAATTTTTCAGGCAAAAATGTTTCTGCAACCCACTCACCATTTTCCGTGTCAAACCTAAATCATTTCCGTTAAGTGTCTGGTGAGACCTCATACAGTCAATTCTTCTCTTGTGTACCTTTGGCTTCTCTCTCCCAAGGATAAACATGGTGCCCACAGCTGAATAACACTACTAAGCAAAAGCTGAAGCTGTCTATGCAGGAGCTTACAAAATCATAGGAAATGCTTCTAGTCATAAGTAAAAGGTATGTTTTATGCAGATGTTTTCGAGAAATTGCTTTCGTTATGCATTTGCAAGCAAGGATTAATCTTTTGATGGCAAGCCGAAGATTTCACTGATAAGCATTTGCTTGTTTTTATGCAGAGTTTCAAGTGAAAGCCCAGGAAAAGCAATTGCTTGTTTTTATGCGTATGGCTGCTTGGATTTCACACGAACAAACTCACCGACTAGAATGTGCACACACACCCATGCTTGCTCGGACTCAGCCAGCTGCTGACAAATAAATGTACAGTATACGTGCGCGCACACACACACAGACACGCGCGCACACACGTACACACGCACACACACACACACACTCATAAATACAGACACACAAACGTACATACAAGCACATGCAGGCATTCACATGAACTCATTTTAAACTTCATTAAAAAATAAACTGCAAGCAAACTGACTATTGTGCTACCAGGGAGCCCAGTGTCAACCCGACATGTCTTATTGTGATGCTACCTGACCAAGTGTCAACAAACGAAGAAAAAGGAAGCTTTTGACATCCTCATTTGATGCCAGTTTAAAACAAACCCAACCCCCTAACCTTTAACCCACACCCTGACCCTAAATGTCAAATTAAGACGCTGAAAGCCTCCTTTTCCATCGCATATCGACGCTCGGTCAAGTAGCGTCACTATGCGGCCAGTCGGGATGAGAATGGGTTGTGTGAGGACAGGTATGATCCACAGTCTGCTGGCACTCCATTACTGCCAGGAAGGAAGTGTAGGAGTGGAGGGGAGGGGAGGGGAGGGGGAGGTGGACGGGACACCCACCCCTCCCAGTAGGTCCATGAGTCTCCCGGAATTGTCTGGGAGTGGTTCCAAACCTCAGGCAAATTGACAATCTGCATGACAGATTAGCACTATGCCTTATCCTGTCACTGGTTGACAATTAAGACAAATTTAGATTAAATTAGGTTAAACATAAAACTAGGCTGGGAATGTCTGCATTTGGCCCCGCTACATCTCCAGGGCAGGCGTCTGTAAGGGAGGGGGCAAGTTTCAGAGAGGGAGCAGGTCTCAGTGAGGGAGGGGTCAGGTCTCAGTGAACGAGGGGGCCGGTCTCAGTGGGGGAGGGGGCCGGTCTCAGTGAGGGAGGGGGCCGGTCTCGGCGAGGGAGGGGGCAGGTCGCGGCGAGGGAGGGGCCAGGTCTCGGCAAGAGAGGGTGCAGGTCTCGGCGAGGGAGTGGGCAGGTCTCGGCGAGGGAGGGGGCAGGTCTCAGTGAGAGAGGGAGCAGGCCTCAGTGAGAGAGGGGGGGTCAGGTCTCAGTGAGGGAGGGGGCAGGTCTCGGTGAGGGAGGATGCAGGTCTCGGTGAGGGAGGGGGCAGGTCTCAGTGATGGAGGGGGAAGGGGCAGGTCTCAGTGAGGGAGGGGGCAGGTCTCAGTGAGGGAGGATGCAGGTCTCGGTCAGGGAGGGGGTAGGTCTCAGTGAGGGAGGGGGCAGGTTTCAGTGATGGGGGGGGGGTCGGTCTCAGTGAGGGAGGGGGCAGGTCTCAGTGAGAGAGGGGGCAGGTGTCAGTGAGGGAGGAGTCAGGTCTCAGTGAGGGAGGGGGCAGGTTTAAGTGAGGGAGGGGGGCGGGTCTCAGTGAGAGAGGGGAAGATTTGAATGAGGGAGGGGGCGGGTTTTAATGAGGGAGGGGGCAGGTTTGAATGAGGGAGGGGGCAGGTTTGAATGAGGGAGGGGGCAGGTTTGAATGAGGGAGGGGGCGGGTTTTAATGAGGGAGGGGGCAGGTTTGAATGAGGGAGGGGGCAGGTTTCAGTGAGGGAGGGGGGCAGGTCTCAGTGAGAGAGGGGAAGATTTGAATGAGGGAGGGGGCAGGTTTGAATGAGAGAAGGGGCAGGTTTCTCATGCCAGCCAAGCCTGGATGGACAGGGATGCCTTCAAGGGACCAGGAAAGGTACAAAACATATTTGATGTTGAGATTAAGACTCTCCAACCAATCAACAACAGTACCCAGTAAATATTGTAGTGGCAACTCACGTTTGTCATATTAACTTGCAAACCAGATTTCTTCTGAGAAATCATATTACATACTGTACACTTGCAAGCGGACACACAGTTTTCAGATCCTAATTCTTTGGCTGTGTGGACCCCTCCCTTTGTGTGCGAGATGCTTTACGCCCTCCACTCTGCAAGGACCCCTGACAAAATGTGCAATTAGCCGGGGCACTGCTCATGCACTGGTCACGCCTAAATCATCCCCACTAGAGGGAAGTGGGGTCATGATAGAAACAGGTAGTAAATTGTCTCGCGCTCATGAGAAAAAGGGAGTCAAGTCAAAGCAGGCCAACAATGCAGAGTCAACCAATGTTATGGTTTCTCTCAGGCCAGGTCATCTCTTTGCATACAATGTACTTTATCAAGCTGACAAGCACTCACTAATTGTCCTCTCACACTCTGATCTTCAACAACCATTTCCTCAACTAGAAAACGATCTTACATGCAACCAAATTATGGTCATCAATACAACCAAATGATGATAATAAAACGGGTGCTTCCCATCCTTAAATGTGTTTGGCTGAGCCGCATTTCATGCCAGCATAATATCAGAGTAACCCACTGTATTCTGAGGCAGACTGCAGCACAAAATATCCCTGCACGCCTGGCCGGGCAACCAACTACTCTGCGCCCAACTGACTCATTAGGTTACGTTTGTTTCAAGACTTTTAGCTCGCTATTTCAGTGTTAGCGAAGTTTAGCCTTTAAACCCGCTGACCAGTTGGCTATCTACCTAGCTAGCTATATACTTCATTTTAGCTTGCTAGCTACGTTGCAACTAGCTCGCTATTGCAGTATTTGCGATACATTGTTGATTTTTTTTTTCTCGTGTGTTTATTTTATGGGTTATGTGTTGGGTAACCATGTCCATCGTAGTGAACGCTAGCTAGTTGACAAGCTGGCCAGCAAACTAATGCACAATTCAACACAATTCCACAATTCCAGGACACCAGCAAGTGTGGAGAATAAAAGTCAATCGTTCCCTACTCTCGCTGCTGGTTGTAATGATATGGCCAATCGGCGCAAGTTCAGAACAAGGAAAATCGATAACTCAAACTAATTTAGAATTATTTAACGGGGCCTTCGGGAGACTGAAGAAGACATTCCAAATAGCCTGCTTTCATATAGTATATCTACATTAACGAGCCCAAATAGCCTGATGTGACATGATAATGGCGCAAGATGAAAAAGCAATCTTAGCGTCTGTGTTGCTGGCCAACCATTCTGTACACTCTATCTTGCTTGGTGGAAAAACAAATTTTATTGTTGCAGTGCCACCAATAAATTGCTGATTATTTTTCTTGTGTGTTTATTTCATTGGCTATATGTAGGGTAACCATCTTATAAAAGCAATAAGCCCCTTGAAGCAGTGGGTTACAGTGATTTTATAATGGCGGAGGGGCACTCCGCTGCGCATCGTGCCTTAGAACGCCCCTCCGCCATTACAAAATCACTGTAACCCACTGCTTCTCGGGGTTTATTCCTTTATTATAAATTTCATTTCGGAAAGATTATACATTCAATCCAAGAATTATTATGCATTCAATCAGAGAGACAGTACAATTGCATTCTAAGAATGATTATGAATGTATTTTCTATTACAGTATTTCACGCAGAGTGAAGTGAAAAGACCCAAGCGCCCCATATTAAATGACAAGGCAAGCTACCCCACGCATTAATAACAATATGAAGGAAAAATATTAGTTTTTCTAAATGCTCCCATACTCGCCAAGCTAACGCCAACTTCACGTAATTTCTGCACGAGAGGGACCAGGCATGGGAAAAAAAAAACTGTCCTCATCCGATGCATTACTTAATTTAAAGTCATTAACAATGGCCTATAAAAATGAGGTGAACGGCAAGCTCTGAGAAATAATATGAAAAATCTATGCCTGTTCATGAGTGCATTCACTTCTCAGCACTCAATTAACCTGCATAGGGAACACAGGAGTGAAATGGCTGATATCAGCTTGTTTATGCGGCTTGCGTCCTGAGAGGATTCCGGCTGTACTGATAAAGCTGACAGGCATATTGGCAGCACAAAGGATCACAGTTTGCAAAACCCGTAGTGCACTGTCTGAGAATAAACATTACATCTACTTTTATGGCAATGCATGAGTATGCAGACACAGAGGACACAAAAGTCGACTAAGTCTGCACCCTCATAGGAATTGTAGGTTTTTAAAAAGATGTAAAAATGCTAAACTTGCTTCCAAATAGAGTTAGTTGAATGGGGTGGAGGGGGAGAAATAGTGAACAAGGTGAAATAGTTTTTTTTTTATATATAATATTTTCTGAATAATGAACACATTCTTTCCACTTGATATTTGTTGTTATGTCTGGCTTTACATAAAAAAAAACCCTGAGATTTCAATAACACATCAAACTATCACTGTTTCCAAAAGAATACATTACTTTGACTGTTCCAGAGTGACATCACACAGATCAGCATCCAATATTTTTTTTCAATGATTTGAAAGCCCTTAAAAGGGACACATTTATGCAAATCTCTTTAGTCTTGGGTTTAGAATGAATGGATATTATTTGGAGTGAAACATATGCAGATCACTGAGCAGTGCAGTAACTTGGCAGTGCAGTATGTTAATGATTATAAATCATTTTGCATGCGGGCAGATTTCTTCCTCAGCCACAAGGATGGAGGAGGTAATGTATTTCTGCAGGCCCCGCTCAACTTGGCAGAAAATGTATTCTGAGTTCAGAGCAAAGCAGAAACGGCAACATTTCAAAAATTATTTTTCAAAAAGGTTCAGAGCAGATTTAGTGAATTAGTACCTGATTCAATATAAAATAAACATAAAATATAAAATAATATAAAATATAAACAAGATAGCGTGCCAATATTATGTTTGCTGTCTATTGGCAACCTAAAAATTAACTGAAATTTCTGCCAGTGTTTTTGTTAATGGATCAATGAAATATCAACTGATATTTATGCTTCCAAGGTAAGTGCGAAAACTTTCGAAACAGCAAGTTATTCTCTAGATTGTAAATTTAGAGGAAAAGCAATGGAGGACAGACGTGTCTTAAAGAGCGGAACTAGATTAAATCTGCATAACACATTCAATTTTACTGTTACACAGGAGGGGGACTGGAAAATTGTTTCATCCATCAATGCCGGCATTTGTCATTTTCACTGGCAAGGAAGAACCGAGATTAAATTCAAATTAAATATTCCTGAGGAGCTGAATACCTAAATTACATACAGAGACACTTTGCCGATTTTCAACCTAATCTTTGTTTATCTGAGTGAGGGATATGAAGTGAAAAACAGTTGCCAATATTTTCTGCGTATCTTGGATGCAGCTGCAAAATTAGTTGTTATTCCAGCATCGTTGCCATCATATGACACACACACTGCTGTAGCTGGGGGCCAGGAGGGACCACAGACTTTCTGCTTAAATTTGTAAGCTGTTTCTCAAAGTCAGGGATGCTTCCTTGGTAGGATGGGTCCTTCCCTAACAGGCTGGGCAAGATTCCCACCTGACATTTGGAGAACACACAATGGAAGAGTCTAGCAAGTGAGCTGATGCATGACATTGAGAGGGTCCAGTGGAAGAAGTAGATGCAGTACTTGCAGTCAATGTCACTTTCTCTGTATTCTTTCCCCAACTGCATGGGAAAGGATAAACCAAACCATTAATGAATTCCGGGCCACACCTAACATAGTAGTTTACAATTTTTATTGAATTGTGTGGGCATGAAAATTCTGGCTGATGTAGGACCGGATGGAGCTGAGTCGATGGAGACTGCACAGGATAAGGGGGAGCCCCAGGCGACGAGACTCATGGTCAGGGTACCCAGATAGCAAGCTCCTCCGCTCCGGATCTGCCCCGGCTCTGAGCCGGATCAGCTGGAGTAGCCGGGGCAGATCCGGAGCAGAGGTGCTTGCGATCTGGGTAGCATCTCTTCTTGGAGTCATAAAGGCTCCTGCGACTCCCCTGGGGTTCCTGCAGAATGACAAGACGAGAGCAGAAGAGAAGGAAACAGAAGCGAGGGATGGCGAATGAGACAGACCAGAACTGTAGAATGAAGGCCGTATAAATAGATTGGTTGGGACAGACAGGGACGAATGGAGTGGCATTTTAGGCACGATCTGATTCACTAACCTGCGTTTATTTATGTAACTCCATGAAAGAAAAACTCAGGAGCAAAGAGGGATAATCCGAAGCTATGTTGAGTTTGCATTTGTTAACAGTCATTGATTCTCCCTTCTTTTTTCTAACAATAATTAATATTCATTCAATATTTATATCACTGTCACAGTGACTTGCATAGACACACTTTCAAGCGTCCTTCCAAGCCTGGAGTGGATGTACAGAAGTAGCCCGCTATCACTCTGGGGTCATTGTTTGTTCTGTAAGAGTCAATCCATTCAATATAGCAGGCAAAGCCATCACTACAGCCATTGATGCCAATGCCATACGGCTTCAACTCATCACACGAGTCCATATGCCATAGCGTGCTGGGACCTTTGTTGCGGCAATGCCTGCGTCTCAGGCGCCATGCCCGCCTAACCACACCCTCAGGATCAATCAACTTTAAAACTGTCTTATTGTGTCCTGGGATACAACATGTCCTCTCTGTATTGCATACAAGTGTAACCATTGATAGATACCCTTGCGTCTGTCCATTACCGGCCATCTCATTTCGCACAAATGCGGCCACCTTTTTTAAGTTTGAGTGGATCCTCCTCCTGAACACAAGCCATTTTTGGCATAATCTCTTCAAAGTCCTAATAGTTATAACCACGCTGTGTTTATCTGCTAAAAGAGACATTATCCTCCCGCTCATTATTAGTTGTTCTCACCTGATTACTGTTTGGTTAATTAGCATTCCCCTTCTCTATTTAATCCTAGCTATTTCACCCTTCACAGGCAGGTAGCCTTGGATTGAGACACTTTTTAGTTTATAGCACTTTAATTTGGGTTCTTTGTGTTTAATTACCCCGTTTAGTTCATATTTTCCATTACTTTCTCACTCACTCTTAGTTTATTTACTAAATACACGTCCTCTGCATTTGGGTCCTCCATCTTCTTCACTCATCCAGGGTCTCCAGGGGCACCGACAAACGTTACCTTCACCTGATGACAAATCTGATCCTGGAGCAACACAGTAAGTTTAGTGTTTCTACCTGTAAAACTCCATGAGTATGCCTAGTTTTAATACATTTATAAGTCTATGGGGAAAAGGGGTGACTGAAAAAACAAATAAAAGAAAGAAATGACCCTTGACCTCTAGCTGAGGCCCCTACACCCAGGAACAGAACAAAGTGTCTGCCATTTTGTGTGCTTGAAAAGGAAGCACAGTATTGTTATTCCTCCAATACCTTCTTATCGTTATTCTTCCTCCACAATTAATACTGATCAAACTAATTAATCTAAAAACTGCATTAAAACTTTGACTACATTGTAAGTTTTCTTCAGATTTCTGAACTTTGGACTTTTCTGAGGAATCAAAAGTTTGAAATTTATCCATTCATTTCAACTGAACACTTCTCCAATTCACTTTAATAGTAGAAAATTTGCAAGTAGTTGTCTCTAACTGACGTTTTATAGTCTGATGAATACGACTCACTCTGAGAGTGCTTCTTGCTTACACTTATTACAGATGAATTACTACTCTCACTTTATTGTTCTATCAATTTACTAGTATTGCTTTAGAATTTTAATTTATTTTTTCATCTAAGGTGAATTTTACAGTTTTCACTAAATTTTACTTCAGAAAAACTGTATTCTTATAATAATAATGGTTTATTTGAGTGAGAATACAAGGTGTCCAACAATAGCAGCTCGTAGGCTAAATCGGTGTTAGGACGAAACAGCAACATTAAAATCTATATCATAAAACAGGAAAAAGACAAAGAAGTGGCACAAATTTGCAGTATATATAATTGGCATGATTTTAAAAGAAATATTATAGACATTAAAAACATACATTCTTAAAATCATTGACAACAGTAGTATTCAAAATTCAGCCCAAATAGCATTTACATGCATAGCAGGCAAACTTTAAAATGTATTGCACAGTTTCAACAGCGATCTATTAATGTCATGAAGGAAAAAAGAAAAAATAGCAGATACTAAAATAAAATAAATAAATATGGATTAATCGTTTACAATCATAGAGGGCTTATCGCAAACACAGGGATTTAAATTCATTGGCAACATCAAATAAAAAAATTATGTGAAGTAGTTAAAAAGGTAAAAAAAAAAAAAACATTTTCATTGGCATTTACATGCTCAGCAGGCGGACTAAAAATGGTTTTGCACTGTTTCGATAGCGGTCAGTTTTACAATGGAGAGTATCCAAATTATGAGACCTCGTCTGTCGGCTGCTGACAGAACTTCTGTTCGGTGGGAGTAAATATTGGAATTGTTCAGACTGGCTGAGAGACTGAGCAAACTTCTTGACTAAGTCAAGACGCCGTGACTGAAGTGATGGAAGTCCTAGATGGTTGCAAGTGTCAGTGTAAGACATATAATCCGCACCTATGATGATACCTACGGCTCTACGTTGCACCTTCTCGATTATGTTGCTAAGTGCAGCGTACAACGGGTGCGGCGTATTCAAGGACTGGGTGAATGTAAGTGACATAAACTGTGACGAGATCGTCAGCAGGAATATGGAAATGTTTCTGTCTACGGGGTTAAGTACAAACACTGACTAGCTTTACAGCAAATAGAGTCGATGTGGGTATTCCATCTCAGATCAGACTGGAGAAATACTTCTAAAATCTTCATCACTTTCACCTGCTGTAGGTCGATGCCGTTTATCTTGAGGAGAGGTGGTGAGTGAGGAACCTTACTGTATTGGATGTGGAGTACTTTACATTTCCCAGGGTGGAGCATCATTTGGCCATCATGAGACCACTTCTCCAGGTCTTTCAAATCCTGCTGGATGTTAGAAGGTGCTAAAGTAGGATTTCTGACTTCTAACAAATTTAAGTCATCGACAAACTCCCATCGGTTAGAAGCAGCATCGCGTGCAGCACCATTAATGTAGTAGTATTCGTAGTAAAGTTGTTTCAGGCAAAGCAAAGAATTTTGCAATAGATGTCTTAAGGTGGAATGTGTACCCCAAAATGCATATGAATAATTGGGGCTGAATCCACTTAGGGCTAAACTACCGACATTGAAATAACAAGGGTCTATTTCCAGTTGCTATAGTAATCTTACGTCCAAGGTGTTTGCCAGCTTTCCTTCCTCTGGCTCTGCTCCTAAACCTCCAAATTCCGAGCTTGAGCAAGGTCTGGGCCGGCGGGAAGGGCCGCACGCTTGAGTCCGCGCAGGGCATCCAAGGAATAATTAGCCATCACACGCAGTCCAGAAGCCATTGACCTTATTCAGTCACCAACGCCACAAAATAATACTACTCACTGCAAACCAGCGTACAAACCTCTGTAAAAAAAAAAAAAACCAGTTCTCATAAGTTCAGAAAACACTTACGAATACTACTTTCGCTCTGAAACAAAAACGTTGACTATATTATTAATAAAAAAAAGAAAAACTTTAAGAGAAACAGGAGCGATACAAATCTGCGGGTGCCTCTAGAAGCGCCACCCAACAAAGGATGGAGGTTTATTTGATGAAGTCACAAAACGATAAACTGATGGTGAAGTCATGCGGTTTCAACATTACAATACCAGTGGTCAGTGCACCTGCATTGAAGCCATGTCTGGTGTAGCATGCTAGCACAATGTATTTTCGTAGTTGTTGACTTTACATCGAATGCATAGGGAAGCCATGGAGGTATTAAGTATGCAAATATTTCAAGCTGCTGTGGGAAAAAAAAAAAAAAAAAAAATATATATATATATATATATATATATATATATATATATATATACATATATATATATACATATATATAAGTACATGAGCTACTTATTATCATACAGAGCTTACTTAGTTGTCAAGTTTGATATTTTCTCATTTAACTACAATGTTAAATTATTGGCAGACTGCCTCTCTTTGTTTTCAAAGGGGTGCGGTTTCTCAGGGGAACATACTCAGTCTGACTTTCTTCGGAAGGGATGTAAAAAATTTAATTGAGAACAGCCTCTGAACAAAATTTGGTAGAGGCTGATAACTACTATGACAATTAAGAAAACCCCTTTATAACCCGTTTCAAATGGAATTGAAGATTCCCCAGAAGAATGGAAATATTCCTCCGCTAAAATATTTTTGGCGTGCTAAGCAATGAAATGTAAGTAGGCCTGTAAAATTCAGAAAACAACATAGTGTTCTGGTAAGTTTAGCCATATAGCAGAGGTGAGAAATACACAGTCTATGGAGCAGAGCTCTGAGCATGGAGAACAGATAGGGGTCAGTCAAGGTATAGAGTAAATCTGTCAGGTGTTACTTGACTTTTCATAATAATTATATATCACATATCAATTCTAATTATACTGTGGTCTGATTGGAGCCATGGTATGAGGTATGAAAGAGTCCAGTCACACTGCAAGTGTTCCACTGCTAATCACACGGTCTGTTTAAAATGACAACAGACTGAAGCTGTCAGCATCAAAGGACAAGCCTCAAAGCTCACAGGGGGAGAATGTGCCAGACCACCACACAGAGAAAACAGCCAGCTGGTGTCACCTCCAAACGCAACCTCATTGTTTCTTGGCAAAACTTCCATTTATCTTCAAACAACCACTGACCACCAAGGGCTCAAAAAAGCGTTAAAAAATAAGACTGTGTGATTTCATTTAAAGCCATTAGATAAAGGCTGGCCAAAAATAGGGCTTGTTGAAAAGCACACAGAATCAATTTAGGCAAGCAGTCAATTTACGTGTCCAGGACAGCCAGGAATCCAAAGTGCTTATCCAGGCTTCAGCGGCCTTCCCTGGTCAGCTCTCTGATCTCTCCCAAATGGCAATGAACTGCTGGACTTTCTACGTGACAGCATATGAAGGCCACAAAGGAAAAACTATCAGAGTCCGAATTTTGCATTTTTGTATATACTATATATTTTATGTTATTATAATATGTATAATTAGACTATTTTATTTTTAGTTTTTGCATACCGTGCTTTGTGTCACAGATCGTTTTGAATTTTTGATTCATCATTTCTCCACAATGTGATAATGTGATAATTTTTCCATTGTGATCTTCATATATGATTGATGCTGTGTAAGGTCAGAGGGGAGGTGGTACTTGAGGAAATATCTACCTTGACAACTAAGTCTAGAAAGCCCTGATATCTTCACCCTAAGCTAGCTGAGGCCACTTTGGCTGCTCGGCATTGGACGATCATAAGCAGAGGCTACGGTCTGTACAGCAGTACATGGGGCTGCGTTCCCTGCCTTTCTCCTTCTCACAGTGAGACAGAATCCAGTCTCAGAGACACCGGTGAAGTGGGTGAGATGCATGTACACTCCTGGGAGTTTACCTGAAATGGCCCGATGGTAAGAACCTTCCTTCTAGAGCTTTCCGAGACAAACAAAAAGAGGAGCCGTTTGATGGGGCCCTATATGGCTACACAGATGGTGCAGTGAGTGAAGATGACAAGATGAGGAAACTTTGGGAAATGAAATGCATTTGCGGAAGAGCACAAAAAAAAAAACAACAACAGCAGCAATCAAAACTGAACTGCGATTAACAGCCATTTTCTTTCCCTGGGCCAAGACCTGCCTCTCTCATTCTGATCTGTCAGTCGGTATAAGGGGTCGGCTGTGGAGATGTCACTGACATGGCAATAAACTCTTTGCCCCCGAGGTACTCCATGAAATTGTCTCACCAAGCTGAGTCAGTCTGAGAGGGTCAGGCAATTCAATAACCCACCTCAGCTCTGTCATGTTGCTCTCTACATCAAACCCACCAAAACAGACACAAAAAACAGCAACTTTAATGTCTTGCAGACACTGGGAAACAAGCTTCCCACCTCTGTGCAGCCCAAAGAAGCACGGAACCTAAAGCAGAGGCAGCAGTGCTGGGCCTCAGCAGCTTTAGTTCAGGCAGACAGCACTGCTCTGCCAGCCCTGGACACAACCCTTGATCTTTAGCGGAGGTTCCTCTCAGTAAATGCCACGCACAGACCGAAACACAAGCACACACCCACAATGCAAGCACAAAGGTAGAAAGACACACATATGCAGAAAGTATGTACAAACATGTACTCTTGGTACACAGCCACATATAAACCAAAGACGTGCGCACGCGCACACACATAAATACACAACAACAGACAGAAACACCTGCAGATACATACATACGGTGACAATGCACATGCATACTGCGAGATACACAGTTACTCACCACACGCGCACACACACACACAACCCAGATTAAACCATAGCCCATGGCTATGCTATGGCACATCTGAGCCAGAACTGAGAATTCATTACCCTCACCAAAAACTTACACACACACACACACACACACACACACACACACACACACACACACAAGCAGCCCTGTCCTCCCACATTTGAAAAGCCCACTGCTGAACCTCCCCCCAAAACTGCCCTTCTGTTGCATCTGTGCTGTTACACTTGACGCACCAGCGGCTCCGCTGGACAAATAAGTCCCTGGAGGATGTGAAAGCAGAGGGAAAAACAGGGCCTAAAATGAGCAGCTGGTTCCCAAACAGCCTGACGGAGAGAGAGCAGCTCTACGCAAAAAAATTTCATGCACTCCCCAAAAACTTGAACGCTGTGGTCAGATTCTAATGTGCGGCCAGTGGGTAGCAAAAATATGAAAGAAAAATGTGTGTGTGTGTGTGTGTGTGTGTGTGTCTGTGTGTGTGCGCGCGCGCGCGTGTGTGTGTGTGTCAGGGAGGGGTTTGATCAAACTCCTGTCACTAGCCACTATCAATGTACTGTTATTATCAAAAATCCCAAACAGATTAAATACATAATAGATGCATTATTGCAATGATTTTCAAATAGGAAGATGTTCTCCATGCAGCAGGGCGACTGACACGGATTTGAGGTGCTGGCTGGGTTTGAAGGCGGGGGGTGTTTGGGGACTGGAGGGTGAGACAAGTATATGACTGCTGCTTGGCTATGCAGCTACAGCAGGTGGACTGAGTTCACCTTCCCTGTGTTTCAGCGGGAGTGTCTCATTTCAACGGCAGATCTACTCCAGCCTACAGCTTCCCAGTGGTGAAGTGACTAGCCCATGTCCCAACAAACTGTTTAGTTTCCATGACCTTAGCTGTGGTCTGTACTGCACACCGTGCTAATGTGTTTTATGGAAACTGATCACCTCAAAAAAATTGTATAGGCCAACTTATTTGCATTGTGTGGAAGCAACTTAAAGAAAATAAGGTGAAGTTATTTTTTACATGGTTTTAAGTGCTGTGAACAGAAAATCATGAAGTTGGCATATTTTTTCGAGGTAATCGGTCCCCACTAAACATTTGAGTTCACCACACTTGTCAGGGTTTACAGTGAGACGACTTATCTCTTCAGACAGCACCTGAGTTACGCCTCAGTCTTTGTATGTGTCCAAACCCTCACCCCATCCCCCCCAAACTAATCTCTGGTCTGTCCCTGCTCAAGCGATGGCATATTTCATACTTTGAGGTGTTTGCTTAGTACTGAGCACTTTTTAATTGAAATCCCTAGTTTGCTTGCCTACCTGTCTTTCGTATTAATCTACTATAGCTGATGTATGCAAACCATGTAGTTTACACACTATTTCGAGACCAAGCCGATTGATGCTCTATAAACTGCACCTTGTCTGATCTGTTCTGTGGCAGCTTCAGTTTCTGAATCCGTTATTCACTTACTGCATGTCCCTTTGGAGAAAGCATCTGCAAGATAAATGTAATGTAATGTAATATAATGTAATGTAATGTTAAGCCCCCTGTGACCCCAGACATTTACCCAGGCAAAATTGCAGCACTTTGTAGATCCAATTTGTGTACCTTGAAATGAAGGTACACTAAAATCAACACACCAGCTGGGAGGTAGACGAGGAGCATGTCTCAGACAGAAAACACGCTGAGGCACTTTACGCGCTCTCTTCTGGGACTGGTCCACAGCACTTAGCACGTCCATCAGTGTGAAGAGGATCCTGCGCTCAGGCACATTTCACAGTTAACATAATTCATCTTCCACAGTGTTAGGCTTGGGGTCTGCTCAGTTCTGCCGGGGTAATGGTCCCTTTCTGCACGGGGAAATGGCTGAGACATCAGATGCGCTCGGGTGAAAATGGCTTTTCAATGGTTAGCCACGCACAGGCCTGCCTGATTTAATCAGCTGTCCCAGATTAGCGGCCTTCCAAATGGCCCCAGTAATGGCAACGGCAGCAGGGACAAAAAATGAATTTTTCGTGTGGGTTGTGAAGGCATTGCAGACGAGTCAAGTGCTGTTACTGAGCTGTATAATGAAATGACCTGATCAGTCAGAGGAAAAAAGATGTGAGCGCACACTATTCCAACGGCTGTCTCATCCCCCCACACGCTACAGAGCAACTGCTCACTCCCCGCCAATGTGAGCGAGGGATAGATCTCATTTAACATCAAAAAAATGTTAAATTTCTTGCTTCTTCTAAGTTCATTTTGTAAGTATAACCGGCGACATAAATATAATTATGAAAAATATAATCATCATTTTTGATTATATATATAAAATATATAATCATTTTTGATGCATTAATGCAATTATTATTATTATCATCATTTTCCAGTAGTATTTCTAATTTCAACATCAAATCTTTCTTTCTTTAATGTGTAGTTAATGTTCTTTTTAAAATTAAAAAATGCT
Source organism: Gymnothorax reevesii (assembly GCA_029721435.1). Lineage (NCBI taxonomy): Eukaryota > Metazoa > Chordata > Actinopteri > Anguilliformes > Muraenidae > Gymnothorax > Gymnothorax reevesii. The sequence goes on from CM056586.1 coordinate 7,644,268, forward strand.
CATTGTAGGACGCTCTAGTAATATACGGTTCAATACAATGTCTGGTCGTGGTAATAAAGCAAGATGAATTGAAAGTGAACTGAAAGAGAGGCCATTTCTAGAGCGGTGGCTCCTTCAGCCACATAATTAAGAATAATTAGAAGTAGTACAGGAAAATGCAAAGTGCATCAGGCGGCGGATTGGGGGAAGCATTTTAACCGCCATCGCCCGGGCTGTGTGTGAGAAACTCAAGCTAAAGCAGTGGCAGACCACTCACGAGATCCGCATCCCCCTCTCCTCCTCCGCCTCATGCTCTCTCTCCTCTAATTCTCTCGCTTTGCCGAAGTCTGCATGTCTCTATCTCCCTCTCTCCCCTCCTCTCCACATCTCCTGCTCAATCTAGATTTCTCCGCACTCACTCCTCTCGCTTTCTCTCCGACAGTCTGTTGACTGTCTCTCCACCATTCTCTCTCTCTCCCATACTGACTCCCTCTCTCTCACACCGGCAAGCCGGCAGCCCACTGCCTCCTGTTACCCAGCCTCTTTATAAGATGTGCACAAGCTTCTCTCGGTGCTGTCAAAGGTACAGGTCTCCACCTGACAGAACCATTTTCAGTTGCAATGCCCTGGTTCAGTCAGAAAAATCGACCGGATGCTTCTACGGCTGGTCAAGTCATAAAGCCTAAAATATTTCCTCCATTCTCATGAATTAATCAGCCTTGCTGCTTCTGATTTCCTAGTCTACGATGGGTTTGTTGCCGTGCTCACTTAAACACACACCACTTAGGCACTCTCTGAGATGTGTTTTGATTGGCGAAAAATGACCCAACCTTTGGTATCAGCCTAGCAAAGAGATTAACACGACTCTGGACACACCCTATGCGAGTGGATGTTTAATGTGGGTTGGTAAGATATGTTGTTTACATGAATAGCAAACATTAATATTCATAACTGCCTGGCAATGCAATAGGAGATTAACTGAGAGACTGCATGCTGCAGTCAATAAATAGAGGAAGAGATTAAAGTACTTACAAGCTAAAGCCAAGCGCGGTGTTTTGGGGAGCTTCAGCCACAGCCGCATTCTAGCATGTAGGCAGAGGAGGGGAGTCCCTTCCATTTGAATGCATTGAATTTTGTGAATAAAGCTTAACTGGGAAAGTGGGAATCCAATTTTTTGTACGTGTGCTTATAAGCCCTCTGTGTCCCAGTCTGACAGAGAAGCGTATGGTATCGAAGGTGGCAATAAAATTTTTCGAACATCACATACTGACTAACATTCAAAGGCCCCCTCCCGAAATGGCCAACTGTTGCTACATGCAATAGATTATATAGGCTATAGCAACATTTGGAACTGAATATAGTCTATATGTCACCAAGGTTGGTGGCTGTGTGGACCCACATGTCACCCAATACGCATGTCCATGTATGCAAGTGCACATTAGTGCAAGCACAATCAAATGTCCGGCTTTATGCAGATGGCAATCTGGCAACACAAGCTTTTATCTTTTACCAAACCGCGTCCATGAATGTCAATAAATCACTGCACATGAACAGCACCACGCAAGCGTGACAGTGGAAGGGTCCTGTTACTGGAAACATCTCCTAATAAGTCCCACCAGGGCCCTCCTTCGGCCTGCAACACAAGCACTGCAGATGCACACCGACTCCAGCAGAAGCAGTGAAACTGATACACTTCAAGAGCAGAGCCAACATAGACGTACGCTACACTGCACATCCTTCCCAATATCGCTCAGGGTGCTGCCCTCTGCAATGCAACCATTTTGGAATAAATACAGTGCACTTTGCAGTATGGAAATGCTCTCAAGCAGCCAATCTACCGCTTGCAATCTACCTTCAGTCCTTATTTGCATGATAATTATAACTGTAGAGCAAAAAATCATGATGTGGGAAAAGGTCTTAAACTCCTGCCACTGTCACTACAGGCTTTTACCCAAGTCATGGTCTCATATGTAAACCATATGTGCGATTTTAAAAACACAATTACGACCATCTGAGCAATTCTACAGGAGTTTCGTTTCCTGAGTTGGTTGCTTCATCTGCAGTTGCCTTCATACAGCAGTAAAGTTCTACAAAATAATGGGGGGAAAAAATCAAGCATTCTTCCACAGTGCATATTCTTTAGTGTAAGCTTTCATCATAAGAAAGACATTGGTTTCATTTTAACTTGATAAAAGATAATGCTAGATTACCGTTGAATGAAGGAATTACAAGTCTCTCTAGAATTCTTGCTGGTCGAGCAATTAACTGAAATATTTTGTGGGATAAGTCTCTGTCTTTTCAAATACCTACACATGTAAACATCACAGAAATTCTCTTGTGATTAAAAATAGCCTGCATCAAAAGAAGTACAGTACGTCACAGTGTAGAGCTGATCGAGATCAGGCTTCCTCGCCTTACATTGGTTCCACGTTCATTAGCCTTCTATCAAATTTAGTCTAGATTCGGCTAAAATTAGCAGGTTATCTGACTGGGAGTTTGCCCTTTCTGCACTGCAGAGGTAGCCTGGAGACTGAGGTATTGTTCAGCATTCATTATGGCAGTTTTGTAACACAGCTTTATGGTACTTCATGAATAATTACAATGATTCCTGCACTGTTACACCCCATGATACTGCGTTTCAGATTCTAAGGCCCATTAATACGAACATTAAGTTTGCTTTTAATTGCATTAAGTGCACCTCCACAAAGCTAATTGTAGCATGCCCTCTTAAAAGTTAATCACCTCTGTTTCCTCTACTAAAAAGAAAGGCCCAACTGTTGCTCCCTTGTTCAAGCAAAACCCTCCCGATCTCTTGGCCTCATCCTTCTTTTGCCTAAAGGTGATGGAGAAGGATTTTACTGAACTGAATTTTTAAAAGTGGGCCACCCATTGTCCAACTTTTCAAGAAGAAATTAAATATTTCACATCAATGTGTTTGTAATCAGATAATATTATACACTGTTATAAACTGGCACCGTTTTTGCTGGTTATTTTAACTGGCACCTTTTTACCAGTTATTTCAACTGTGATTTTACAATCAGTTTATATCAGAGTTTCTGTGTATATTAACTGCAAACCACAGTTAAATGCACGCAGGACTCTACTTACAGCAAAAATATCAAGGAGACAATACGTTAATTTAACTGTTAAATTCAGTCAATTTATAACAGTGTAGTCTGGGTGTAAGTATGGTGTAAACCAGGGCTATTCAACATTATCCTGCAGGGGCCGGTGTGGGTGCAGGCTTTCATTCCAACACAGCACTTACACACCTGATACTACTAATCAAGCTCATTAGAAAAGACTCTTGGGGTTGATTAGCAGCGTCAGGTGTGTAAGCGCTTGGTTGGAATGAAAGCCTGCAGCCACACCGGCCCTTTCTGGACACGGTTGAATAGCCCTGGTGTAAACAATTATGTTTTGAGTCATCGATACACACAGAACTGATAATTTCCTGTAAAATTTGAGGATTAGACATAGAAATGACTTGACTTTTGCTGAAGTGACAATGTAAAACTTGTTGAACTATTAGAGGGCACAGCCATTTTCAAGCTTATACAACTCCAATTCCAAAATGGTTGGGATGAAGTGTAAATTGTGAATAAAATCAAAATGCAATGACGTTCAGATCACATGAGCCAATATGTCATTTACAATAGAACATAGATAACATTTCAAATGTTGAAACTGAGACATTTTACATTTTTATCCACAAAATGAGCTTAGTTCAAATTTTCTGGCTGCAACAGGTCTCAAAAAAGTTGGGACACAGGTAAAAAGGGCTGAAAAAGCGATTCATATATAAGAGAATCAGCTGAAAGAACATTTAGCAAGTAATTAAGATAACTGGCATCAGGTGTGTAACATGATTAGCTATAAAAGGGATGTTGCTTGCTTGGTAGCAATAAAATCCTGCACCCACACCGGCCCTTTCTGGGAAAGATTGGGGACCCCTGCGTTAGTCAGTGCGAAAAGCTGAGAAAGATCACCTGTCAGTCTCTGGTCCATCACACCGGGCACAGTCTATCTGTCAGGCAAAGAAAGCATTCCATCGGTAGTAGAATATCACAGCTTGCCCCCTGGTATGCATTTCACACTGTGTGGTTATTATTATTGTACTGCATATCACCACCCCAACAACCTTTTCCCATTTCCCTTTATGAGACCCCATTTGATGTGCAAGCGATATTAAAGCTAAGTACAATTCAGCATTACCACTTTAATTCTAATTGCTTTTTTCTGTCACGGTAACCGGAACAAAACAATAAAAATTAAAACAGCGGGATAATACATTCCGATCCTACGCGCTGCTTATACGGCATCTCATGCACAAAAGCTGTAATGATGGTTATATTTTCAATGTCTATCAAATGTGCATCCATCCATCCCAAAGTGTTTTGCGCGTTACCCCGTGGTCCTTCAAATGCAATGGAATCAAATCAGGATCAGTAATATTTTGAGCTTGTAAAAAAGTTTTGCAGCTGTAGAAATACTGTGTGCTTGAATGAAAAAGTTGTGTGCACGCAGATATAATCGGCACATGTATAAAAGTTTCTTAGGTGCAGAAATATTATGTGCATTACTGAGAAAGTATTGTGTGCATAGATGTAATCTGCAACTAACTGTAGAAATATCTTGTGCATGTTTGAAAATGTTTTATACAGAGATATAAATTGCACTGAGTTGTAGTCAAGTCCTTGGTGTCCGAGTCCAATTCCTTGGTGTCTGAGTCTGAGTCCGAGTCCCTTACACTTCCTGATGTTCGAGTACAAGTCTGAGAGCTCATTATTCGAGTAAGAGTCTGAGTTCAAGCCCCTGGGCTTTTACCAATACCATAGCAATGTATACTGCAGGGAATCTGTCCCCTATTATTATCATATAAATATCATACTGTTATTCCCCCCTGGTGATGTGTGTGCTTTGTTGTAAAGTATTAGTAATGTGTGTTATAAATGCATGGAAATTAAGAATAGACCACAAGGCCTCCTTTAAGTTGACGCAAGGAAGCATTTCATCATTGTTCCACATTTCTAATTTACACTGGGGGATGAGTTCACAAAGCAAACCAAGGAATGAGCTGTTTCGCAAGCTAACTTTCACAAACATCTAGCTAACGTTTTAGTTAAGAAGTCCGGACTATTTTCCAGGGGCATTTCACCATGTTAAAGAAAAAATATCAATTAGCCTACTCATACTGAACAACTGACTCAGTTTTGTGATGCTTTCTTTATTCAAAATTGATATACTTGAGTGTAGCTAACTGATGAAAGGGAGGGCAGGCTACAATCACTCCCAGCTACACTAGCCTCAACAAGCTGCTCCAATCACCCCTGATCCACTGCCAGATTTTGCAGTTCGGAATCCTGTTTTGAAAAAATAACATGAGTTTTAGAATATTCCACTTGGTGGTGCATCCGGCCACACAACAGATTTCGGACATTTTTATTATTTCAGCAAGCAGACCAAAGAGGCATGAAAGCACCGTGAGGCTTGTTTTCCTTGCCTGCTCTTGTGAGAACGTGTTGCTCACTGAGCAGTTTGACTCCTTCTGACTGGATTGTCAGTGGCCGATTTGGGCAATGTGTCGATAGGCTAATCTGCCACAGGTCACCATTGATGCTTGTACACCACAATTTGTGAGCTTGTGACTTCAGTGTTGCTCACTTAGGAAATTTGTGTGTCCGTATCTCCGACACTATGAAACCTCAGTGTTGAAAATATTCCTGCGCAAGTTTTGATTACATCTGCATAAAATATGTCTGCAGCCACAAAAACTTTTTATTCATGTGCAAATTATATCTCTGAGCACAAAGTGTTTTCACACAGGCACAAAATATTTCTACCGCTACAAAACTTCTTTACACATGCAGATTATATCTGTGTGCAAAAACTTTTTTCATCCATGCACAAAAAAAAAAAAAATCTCCAGCTCAAAAACTTTTCTTTCCCCACACACATGCAAAATATATCTGCTCACGCAGAACTTTTTCCAGACATAATATTTCTACGATTGCAAAACTTTTTTTCCAGCTCAAACTATTAGTAACCCTTATTTAATTCCATAAAATGCCAGCTTTCGTTGTGCTACAGCCTCAGCTGAGGACACACAGGCTCCGAGTTACGCTGACCCCACGCACAAGCGCAAAGGCTTTAAGTATTTCGCTCCATCTCAGCCATTCTGAGTGACATTTCAGAGTCCAATAATATTTAGGGCCAGATAAAATTTAATTTAAGCAATGAAATTGCCCAAGGTTAAAGATGAAAAAAGAAAAATGCAATTAAGCCATTGATTTGCGGACATAAAGCAGCACCAAAGTGATCCATAGAGGGTAAGAACACGAGTCTGTAAATACAGGGAGCTGCAGAGCATTGCACTGCAGAAAATGATCAATCAAATGAGGAATATTTTGCCCTTTCTGATGGCATAAAGGACGATGGGGAACTACTTATTATTTTTTAACTTTCAGAAACAGGGATGAGTCGACCAAATAATTAGAAGTTCACATAATCCTCACATAAATTCGTGATCCAAAATTAGAAATTTTCAATCTTGTTAAAGCATCGATCCAGTCCATCCCTTGCTAGGGAAATGTACTAATGGTATCAGCTTGGGGGCAAGGGAAGGTCACTCCCCTGTACTACACAAAAGTCAAATTCCGAACCAGAAATCTTATCTACCAACCTGACACACACTCCCCACATAACGACAAAACTGTGCCGCACCAGACAACAGTTCTACAGTTTACTTCATTGCTGTTTTCATTCAAATCTGCCCTTCTCAGTTGACTAATTTCCAACTCTAAAGTCCTCAGTCGGGGATGAAGCGGAAATATCATTAAAACATAAAGACAAACCAGAAGATTCAGGTGTCTTCCAGCTCATTTCAGCTCGCATAGTGGCTCTCAAATTTGGATGAAGCCAGCAATAAAATGTATACAGTACAATAATTAAAACATTTGCCCTTCGGATAACTACAGGAAACCATCAGAAAAGAGAAAACAGCTGTCGCTGTACCCTAACCCTACCCTGACCCAGTGCCCTTACCCTTATCATAACCAGACTGTAACCATAGCCTTGACATATTGTAAAACATAATGAACCCTATTTTAACAATCAAAGGGAATGGCCTGAATCACGAGGTGCAAGTGAATTTAGGCCATGTCCCAATCAATTAACAAAAGTTCAACGGCGAGAAATCTGAACATTAAGTAAGGCACATGGTTCACAGGGGATGTACTTAATCTCTTAATTATTCGTAGGCATGTTTTGGATGTAACATGATATAAACCAATCAGAGTGTAATCTCCCATTTCTTTTTACCCAGGTGTTCTTGCACCTTCGCAAATTGCTATTATAAGGGTGGATTTGTCAAGTAGCAGGAAAAAAAAAAAAAAAAACCCACTCCATTAAGGAAACCGCTCTGCTGGTACACAGAGTAAAGGTATGTGAGCAAACCATTGCTGAGAGTATAGAAACCTGATCACAGTGATCTCCAAAATGTTACAGAAAATATTTTAAAAGAATTGTTCAAAATTGTTTTAATCGTATCCAGATGTTACAAAATCATCGATGTAAATCCTCCGGGCCACATTTGAACTTACATGACATGATATTACATCACATCTAGCATATAAAATGAGCTAATGAAAAGATAAAAGGTCTTACTTCAGGGTTGCTGGTAAATCAATATCTATGTTTAGGTGAGCCCAGCCAAAAGACGTTAAAATGAATGAAAAAAAAAACAGCCAGTGAGAAAGAAAAAATAATAATGTCATTTTGATTACACAACCATAACCCCTTCAATAATATCTGACAGGAGCAAAAAGAACTTGCTTATGTTGGTCTGACGATTATAGACATCTCCTTCTCAAAGGTCAAGTCAGATGTATGGAAAAAATTTGGATTATGGACAGTGAAAATAATGCCATCTATTGCTTTGCAGCTTGTTAAAGGTGCCACCTTTAAAGGCTGCTTTGTTTGCAGCCAAACTGTAAATAATAAAAAACACGAGTCAAATGAAATGCTAGGTTTTGTATTTGATAATAGAACTGAGACGGATGGGTTGCCGGTATCGTGTTTTTGGATCAAGCCTGATTCAAAGTTGATTTTTCTGATAATTGCGAGTAATGAGTTGACCCGTGCACGACCCTAACCGAAACTATCCAATTATCTGAAGTACATTCTCAGCATTTCAAACATTCTGTCTTATATAGTTTGTGTTTCAACTGATGGAATGAAAATCCACGCACTGTTTTAGACATGATACGCGATGTAGTTAATACATAAGCTAACCTTTGTCCTCAAACAGCCTTGGGGTATCCCCAGGAAGAAACAGGATTGACAATGTTTGCCAGTAAAAAACATTTGTGGCTTTATCCTGAGTAATTTGCAAATACCTGCATGTGTAACCATATTCATTGAATTGAAAATGACCTGATGGAATAGGGTCTTTAAAGGAGCACTATGGTATGGAAAAAAGTAGCTCTAATATCACAAAGGACACCTCGAACAAAGCAAATCCACTTGTTTTCACCTTGGCAGGGGACATGTGTAGCAGACAAAATTGATTTTGAAAATCTATTGAGGTGCGCCATGATATTCATTTTACCTGCGCCATTGCCCAAGATCGAAAACAAAGCTATGATGTGTACCGGCATCTTGATTCAGCAGCCACTGTTTCCACTACCACTGTTTCCACTAATCAGTTATCCATTTTCCCAAACTGAGAAAAAAACTTTATTTTTAACAGAAAATGCATAGCCGAGATTCTCCATAAAAATATCTATCAATAACACCAAACTGTTCCACAATCACAAAGTCTCTACGAATCCCAGCTACACCTGTGTACCGGTGGAGGGGGGTACGAAATGCGAAAGGAACTCATTTCCATCGCAGCTTTCATGGCCGTGTGGCGCGCAGGCAACCTCAAAATATTTAACTTTAGTTCTACAGAAAGAGATGACAATTAAAACGGCCGAGATGCCACTTTTTAACATACCATTCAACATTGTTCAGTCGCGTCAAGTCAACAGCTATACCAGAAGGCTGGCTAGGGCCAGCGGCGTCTTGGTCATCGTCACTCTCGGTGTTTTCATCGTCAGCGTCTGACATATATGGCTCGTACAAATACAGAAGGTTATCACAGTTTCTTCCATGCTCGCTTTTCCATCAGTGTCCGAATTATCCATTTCATACGAGCCTTTTGACACTGAAAAAACCAAACTTTCTTTGCCGCTCCAGCTAACTTTCATAGTCACCAATGGTACATGTGGCCACGGAGATCTCACTATTACGCCGTTTCAAATCGTCGCGCTCTGCTGAAGTTACATGGTTGAAGCTTGGCTACTTAATTTTAAAATTAAAATTCGACCATTCTGAATTACCTTTTGATATTCTTCTGTTGTCTTTGCAATATATGGGTGTTATTGTTTTCAATTGAATATGGTGACCAAGGTGTCCGTTTATGTCATACTTGCGGGGAATCTCGCGCACACTCGTAGGTGCGCGTGCCAATTATGGCAGCTTACATGATTGTCGATTATTAGGCGCCTGGGGCAATTTGGATGACAATTACTCATTTATTAGCGTACTGCTGAAAATTATTCTGGCTGAGTAGGTTTCACAAGGGTTCAGAATAACACAATAGGCTATTTGAGTGCAATATGATAGTGCTCCGATTCAATCAGCCTACATCAGCGCATCGGGGCTTGTCAATGACATGGATTGTTTAAAATATCTTGATTTGCACAATAATCTTTCACACTGTAATCTTCTGATTTTTGCCCGTGGACGCTGCTGCACGTCCCTGTGTATGTAATAAGCAGAGAGTACATGCACTGTGCACTCGCCTAATAAGGTGCATAATACTGTCTTACAGTGCACCCTTAAAAGAGCAGTCAAAAATTGACAACAGACTTCAGATCAGAGTTTTGTTGATCAATCGCACAATCGCTTTCTGCTGCCCCTAGATAGCAACACGCCATCAATCACGCTGAATCACCCCTCATTTCATAACCAACACGCCCAGCGGCACTCAGTCATGAAGCAGCTAAGAAACTTGTATGGCAGGTGGTGCCTCTCTGTGCTGGGTGTGAGGCAGAGCTCCATAATTCTTTAAGAGTAAGGAGCACGAGTTGATAAAGTGGGGCCAGACGATCTCATATTTATCGCTCTGATAACAGATTATAACGGCTACTCAGTTGAGAGATGGCAGTCAAATGAGTGTGAAAACAATGACCAATGTACAACCCCAATTCCGAAATAGTTGGGACAAAGTGTAAGTTTTTAATAAAATCAAAATGCGATGACTTGAGCTGCTGGATAGTTCCATCGGTTAAGACACTGCGTTGCAGTGCAAAAGTGATTATTACGTCGCGGGATCGAGCCCCGGTCGTTTCAACCGGCAGTGGTCGGCAGCTTTTTCAGAGTAGCGCACAATTGGCCATCGCGCTACAGGGTTTCAAATTGGGAAGGGCCTGCCGGGTAAGGGAAATTAATAAACAGCTTTGTTCGTTGCTCCAGCCCCTCCTGTTGGCCAGACGGGCGCTCGTCAGGAAGATTTTAAGTCTGTTCATGTCCGGGTATCCTCCGCCCTCATTCTGAACTTGCGAAGGTTCAACCAATGAGGGAATAAGAAGCAGTGGCTGACAGACAGACAGTGGTTTCTTGAAGTATTCCTGGGCCCATTTAGTAATGTCAATGACAGAATCATGCCGGTGAGTGATGCAGTGGTGTCTGAGGGCCCGAAGATCACAGGCATCCAGTAAAGGTCTTAAGCCTTGTCCCTTAGGCACAGAGATTTTTCCAGTTTCTGTGAATCTTTTGATGATGTTATGCACTGCGGATGATGAGATCTTCAAAACCTTTGCAATTTGACATTGAGGACCATTGTTTTTAAAGCATTCCACAATTTTTTTTACGCAAGCCTTCACAGGTTGGAGAGCCTCTGGCCATCTTTACTTCTGAGAGACTCAGCCTCTCTAAGACATACCTTTTACAGCCAATCATGTTACACACCTGATGCCAGTTAAGTTAATTATTTGCTAAATGTTCTTTCAGCTGATTCTTTAATATATTTATTGCTTTTTCATCCCTTTTTTGCCTGTGTTCCAACTTTATTGAGATCTGTTGCAGCCAAAAAATTTGAAATAAACTCACTTTGTCAATAAAAATGTAAAATGTCTCAGTTTCAACATTTGAAATGTTATCTGTGTTCTATTGTAAATAACATATTGGCTCATGTGATCTGAAAGTCACTGTATTTCGATTTTATTCACAATTTACACTTCGTCCCAACTATTTTGGAATTGGGGTTGTAAATGGGCCCAGGAATATTTCAAGAAACCACTGTCTGTAAACACAGTCCACCGTGCCATCCACAGATGCCACCTAAAACTCTATAATGCAAAAAGGAAGCCATTGTTGAGCATGATCCAGAAGCGCCCCCGTGTTCTGTGGGCCAAGGCTCATTTAAAATGGACTGTAGCAAAGTGTCCTGTGGTCAGATGAGTCCAAATTTTACATTCTTGTAGGAAATCATGGGCATTGTGTCCTCCGGGCTAAAGAGGATAAAGACCCCCCCCCCCCCCCCCCCCCCCCGTTCAGTTCAGTTCAAAAGCCAGAATCTCTGATGGTATGGGGATGCATTGTGCATATGGTGTGGGACACTTGCATGTTTTAAAAAGCACCATGAAGGCTGAAAGGTAGATTAAGGTTTTAGAGCAACATATGCTCCCCTCCAGACGACATCTATTCCAAGGAAGGCCATGTGTATTTCAACACGACAATGCAAAACCACATACTGCAGCTATTACAACAGCATGGCTTCATAGTAGAAGAGTCCGTGTGCGGAACTGGCCTACCTGATCTTTCACCGATTGAGAACATTTGGCGCATAATGAAAAGTCCGTCAAAAAAGACCCAAAACTCTCCACCAGCTGGAAGCCTGTATTAAACAAGAGTGGGATCAAATTCCAATGGCTAAACTCAAGAAACTTGTCTCCTCAATGCCCAGACACCTCCACTCTGTGTTAAAAAGAAGAGGGGATGCTACATCATGGTAAACAGGCCCCTGGCCCAACTTTTTTGAGACCTGTACGAGCTATCGAACTAGAAATTAGGATGAAATTGTAAGATATCTCAGTGTCAACATTTGCTATGTTATCTATGTTCTATTGTGAATAAAATACTGGCTGGTGTGATTTGAAAGTCGCTGCATTTTGATTTTATCCACAATTTATACTTTTCTCAACTATTCCGGAATTGGGATTGTGATACAGAAGTACAATAACCAGACTTTTCTTAAAAGAAATCAAGGCATAGTATTTCTTTGGAAATATTCTCTAATAGAACAGCCCAATATATTACATGAAGTTTCTGATTATTTCATCATATCATTTCTGTGGATGACCACCAAATCAAATGAGAATAAATATAAAATTCCCACAATGTAAATTATTTAATACCAACACCAACAGGGGAGGCTAACCCTGGTAGATGAGAGCTGCAGGGAGTGCTATTTTTTGTTTTCTCCGCTCAGTTAAACCCATTCACCTGAGTGAGTCGAATCAACTGTGTAATCAACTGCTTTAATTGATCAGTCAATTGCTAAGTAACAACCAACTCCAGCAGATGCTGTGGACCTCCGGGATCGGGGTTGGTCACTGCTGTACTGGTACTACAAGTCACCAGACATCTGACAGTGAGACGCTCAACACCATACTGGCAAATACAATCACATCTGTCAATAGTACTACACCCTGGCATCAAGAGGACAGAGTATTTTACCCATTCGCCATGTGTATACCTTCACTGTGGTTCCTTAACTCACTGTGGGTGCTGGTTTTTGTTCCAAACACAACTGCAATTACAGAATTTTAACAACCCGATATATTTTCCTTATTAGTTGTTTATCATGTTAAAACAGATTATTTGCCCTTGTAAAACATGTAAAAAAAAAAAAAAAAAGCAATAAATTCCATATTCAATTAATGCTTGATTAATTATCATTTAAAATGTGATCATGTAGTGATCTTTCTGGTACATGAAATTCTGGTATTAAGTCTAAAGAAACAATTTTCTGCTCAAAATTAAGCCAGGAAACACCTACATTGACCAAGAAAAAGTGCAAAACCAGCAGAACAAAGTTACAGGCAATTCAGCCGTCAACTTTCAAGCAAAGAACTAAGAAACAAAATTTTTAATTTGAGTACATTTAATTTCACTGCTTCTGCAGAACCTTCATAAAAATGTATTGGTAATATTGTCCTTAATTAAAATATATGAGCATTTATTTAAATGTATCTGAAATACTGAAGCTAATCTAGCTGTAATATTCTGATCTCCATGTTAGATAAATCATACTGAATGTTTTCATTAGCAAGTCCAGTTTGCATTTTTTTTTATCATTCAGAATTTGATATAAGCAGACAATATTCAGTGAAAATGGCTTTCAAATGCAAATCAGAGAGAAACGCCTTTTTATGCATTCAGAGATAATGTTAGAAAACAAGATGGCATTTGATGATATTCACCTGCTAGAGGGAAAAAAACATTCCTTAATATCTTTCACATGAGGCAGTCAGCTGGGCGCATGCCATTCTGTAATCCTAAATATGGGTTCTGGCCAATTTATTTGCATGGGACTCTTTACGGCTGAATTACATTTTACATTTTTATGGCACAGTGCTTTTAAAGTTTAATGCATAGCAAAATAAGATTGATTGCTCAAGTATGATTTCTGTCAGACATACTCAGTCAGCATATTGTGTCAAATAACTCATTCACATCCCTTATCTTTAGGGGATATATTCCGTAATGAATACTGTTAACTCATCTTTTTACCTCCTATTTTAATCATTTACCAATGGACAAACTGACTGCCTGTATCTCACATCCAACTTTCCAGCAAGCAGACTGTTGGCTCCGATGTTTGGCCAACAGCTTCATCCTGAGCCCAGCAGGGGAGCTGTAAGGCCAGTTGTTCAATTAAAAGATGCTTAAAGTCATTTCTCCCCTGGCTGGGTTCAAATCATGAGAGCGCTCCATCTTGCTTTCCACTATCCCACCATTGCGGTCTGTTATAATAAGAAAAAAGGTAAGAGATTCACAATATTTCCTAAAATTTTCCTAGTCTATACTCTGCTTTTTCCCTGTTTCATCTAAATCTTTCCCTCCCGGCCTCACGCCCAATAATCCATTACAAAGTGTGCTACGCTGACTGGCACATAAATTAGCACCACAGAACAGGGGATGAAGCCAAAACCCAGAAACATCTCTGCGCAGCCCACCAGAATTCGGGTATTCCCCCCTGATCTTCCCCATGCAGATGGGTAATGGGGCAACTCAGCTCAGAGGACCCACAAGCAGCTTGTTCTGCACTTTAAAAGCACAAGTTTTCATCTTACATACATATTTTAGTCCTCTCTGGGCACGGCCGCTGCCCCGCCTGCACTGGCACGCATCACTGCCATGTCCCTATCCACACTGCAAACTGCTCTGTCATACTTAGAGTCAGTCATTTCTCGGTCACCTTTGCACAACTTCTGCAGGCCTGTTCTTTGCTGAACACTGCCCTGAGGCTGCAGCTAACCTTTCACAAACAAACCTGTGGGAAGCACCACTAGAATTACCACCTGGCCTTGGGTATGACCTGCAATCTTAAAATTTTGCAGACCGCACAATATATTTTTAATATAATTGAACTTCCTTGAATCAAGTGGGTAAATGGGGAGCAATTTAATGCAGGGACACAGTGGGTATGGCATTCAGTTTCTTGTGAAGCAAAGCTGGCGTGAGGGATGGGGTGAGGATTAGTTAAGGTAGACACAGAGATAGTGTTGATGTATTTATGTATTCGGAATCAAATGTCAATTTACACAGGATGACAGGAGTAACAGCCCTAAATATGAATAAATAATGTGCACAAACACTTGAATTTTATAATGTCATGACAGGCAATGAGCAAAGATGAAACTGTCCGGACCTGATTGAGTCAATGAAAATACGTCTGCATATATCAGGATCTGCGAGGGTGAATGGCCTGTCTACCAGCCAGAGAAATATTCCTGGAGTATCCAAATACTGGAAAGGTCAAAGAGCAGGTCTTGCGCCAAAAATGGGAAATTTACCCGCCCCAAGTGGTGGACTCGCCTGGGACCAGAACGAGAGATATGACGGCTTTGTTTGCCCTCATTAGATCCTACGGTCAGCCAACTTAGTACTGCAATTCCACAACAGCACACTTTTACTGGAAAACATTTACTCAGGAATCATCCGAATATGTATGAACAGGCAATGCAGAACCTTACTTCTGAAATGGGCTCAACTTAACATTCATGATTTTGAAAGTATGTTATTGTGGAAAAGTCAGCGCAAATTTTTCTCAATATGCCCACAAATGTAGCACACAAATACAAAGAAATACAAAAAGTATTTCAAATTATTATTTGATCCAGTCACAGAATGGTTGTTACTCATGGTCCACCATATTATGGGCTGTCGACAGAATTTTGAGCTACAGACCTTGTCTGGATATAGTTGGATTTGAGAGAAACCGGACCCCTGTATCACAGAACAGGTTAACATAGATGGATAACTGCACCAAAGAAAGCCAGAAATCCTTCCATACATGAATAGTATGAATTACGGAGCTAAAGAGAGCTTTACAGGATTCATTGGACAGTTAGCAAACTCAGTCATTTTGCTTCATTAAATATGCCGAGAGAATGATGAACACTATTAGACACTCACATTAATTTCAATGCCACAGATGGTAGCTGCGTTTTTAAGCATGTTGCACATCATTTCATTCCTTTCCTTAATATTCTTTATTGGTGATTCCACTAGACCTCAAGTCATTGAAGGTTCACACATATCTTTCCAAAAACATGCTGAACGTGCAAGATGACGAACGCACATTTTAATACTCTGTCAAACTCACTTCTCAACAGTTACACGGAGCCTTGAGTCACTGCAGTACTTGGGTATAAAAGGGAGCAACAGAAGGAGAAAAGATAACTCCACAAAGAAGTACTCTTCATGTCAATTACTACCGTCGCTCAGTCACATAGCTTGCAATTAATTTTGACTCACATTTTTTTGCCTGTAAACCCTTGTGAAAGGAACCCAGAGCTTCTGCCATTTTCTGACAGGGAATGGGAGGTCACAAAATTTTCCGCTGTATTTCGATCCTGCCTGAGACCCTCTAATACTCTGACTTTCTCTACATCTGAGCAATTATTCTCAACACTAATTTCACATTATCATTAAGTCTGTTTTGAGGGCAAGGAAATGAATGCGGGGAAAAGAACAAATTGCTCGTGTGACAGAGCACTGCCTCCAGTCAGTATTAATCTGGACATGTTTGCAGAAATTAAATTACACCCCCCAGCTCCCACCCCCTTTTCTTATTAAATAATTAAATAATTAGCTATATTTAAAACAATGACTACATATAATCACATTTGATTCATGAGAGACCAGGTGAATGAAGAAAATATATTTATCATCATACAAATGATGTCGAGATGACACCTTGATGAGAAAAGTGATGTTTAGACCCCACAAAGGGATTTGCAATGAAGGGTTATGAGCCCTGAGCAGCAGCATAATTGATCCCCCCCCCTTGAGTCCAGGTACTGGTGGTGGTGGCTGATGACTTTAGATGACACTATTGAAGCTGCTGAGACCAATGAAGTGGACACGCAGACGAGTCTGCAAAGACAATGACCGAAGAAGCCCTAGAGCGTGAAGAGAGGCGTATAACAGGACAACAGTAAAATGACGGGCTATTAATGGAGGTGTATGCCAGCTCTGTTGGATAGATCTGAACAGGCTAAATTTAAGGCTCTAGGCAATGACGCCAAGGAAAATTATGAGCGAGCGCGCGTGAGAGATGTGAATGACAGAATACAATTGGAGAAATAATGTGAGCCTAGGCATGAAAATGATAGACTTTCAGAATGAATATTTGATCAGCTTGAATTTTGGTATATGCAGTGTATATTTTTTTTTTATTTTGCCAAGGACAGAATTTCAAAACATCCCACAACCAGAGTCTCCAACAAAAGCTGCGAGAGTTGCTATAGCGATGGCCATTCTGTCACAGCTTCTGTCAGGCAACTGTTTGCGCAGTCCCCTCTCCCCAGCTCATCCTTTCTCAGGCTCTTACGCACTCTACCTCTTACATGGAAACAAACACATGAGCACCCATATAACACAAGCTCATAGCCAGCACCAATGTTTGATTAAAAAAGGCTCAGCATCTCAATCTTAATCAAAATAGCTTCTCCAAAAAATTATCAAAAGATCATCTCTCGCTTGCATGACTGTCTATGGCAAGCTGACAGCTAGAGTGCTTATGATGAAGCTTCATTTTATTGTGTGTGAGGGATGTTTGTGTGCGTAAGTATGGGTTAGGGGTGGGGGGCATGGATGGGGGGGGGGTATGTGCTTTGTCAAGAATCCATGTGACTGCAAGGCCTGCTGTCACTGTCATTAGGTCCAGTCATCTGGGGATGAGATGAGTACATCCACCACTCCCTGCAGCCAATTACCCTGAGCTGAGCAAAGGATAAAGCCATTACAGTCCCCCTCTCCCTCATCCAGATGACACCAGGACCACTGCAAGCAATTTTTGCAGTAACTAACAAACCCCTCCCCCGCCCAAGTAATAATTATAATTAGAGTATGTTTCACAAACCAACCTCTAATAATTATGAATAAGTATGCTGGGTTGATAAGGAACCCCCGCAACATCAGCATCAAGAAGCAGGACATAGAGCTGTTCTTGTTTGCTTTTACTGCCTGAATGACATCATATTAGCATTTTGATGACGTGGCTGTAATTCAAGTGTGGTCAATATAACAAAAGCAGTTCTTTGAGAACTCCATTTGAACCAGACAGGGTATTAAGGTCCAGATGATAATATTGCTGACAGTGAGGTTCTAGATCCCGCTTGACTTCGTTCAGCGTGCTCACGGCCTGCATATTTATATTGACAGAGTGATGTAACAAAGGCGCAGGCCTGGATTCTTTAAAATTCATATCACAAAGGCCATTAAACGTAACTATTAGTAAGACTCCTCAGAGGCCTTAAATCAGTAATTTACACAGTAATAAAAGGAGAAGTCAATGTTTACATACTGCAGCTGCACATTGTAATTTTTTTTCTCCCTGGGCTTGATTTAAGTTTCATAAATGCAAACAGTTTCTTAGAAATGCTTCTTAGGGCTGTGCCATTTCATTCCCCATGGAAAATTAGCCGGAATAAAACCACAATCATGGAAAAGAAGCTTAAAAATCAGGGGAGAAAACATCTTATTAAGCCATTTGTAGACACAGGCCTAATGAGCACACTTTGCCTCAGTTCTCATTTGGCTTGTGCTCCTGCGTTAGCACATTGTGTGCGGTTTCAGCAAACAGTGTGCCAGTTCTGCCCATCTGGGAGTAATGCTTATAGTGCCTATGGAATTCAATGGAATAGGTCCCAGGAATGAGCCAGTACGCAAGCCAGAGATTATGCCTGTGTGTTTGTGTGTGTTAGTAAGTATGTGTGTGATGGTTCTGCTCTGCAGTCCCTCCCCCCTTCTGCTGTCTGCACCTTCAACGAGCCGCACCTGTTGCTCGCAGAAGTGGAAGTGCAGTGGAGAGTATTTAAGAGCGGCAGTGCAGTTGCATTCTGATCCCTGATGTTGTTGTTTTAGCCGCTGCTCCTCTCAGTTTTATACTGTGTTTTTATTAGATTGATTAAAATTCTCTATATTTGTACTCAGCCTGTGCGTGTGGGTCGCTAAAACTCTTTTTGGGTGCATGGTCCCAGTGCCCCCGGGCTTTTTGTCTTCAGCTGGTGGGGAGCAAAATGACTATATGTCAATGTGAGCGAAGTGAGCTAATGAGTGTGTCAGTGAGCATGACTGAAGATAGTTGTAACAACATACATGCAATACACTAATAATGTAAAAATGACGCATAAAGTGAAAAGAATTTTTGTTATCGCATAGTGTAAAAACTTTTAACGCATAATGTGAAAACATTTTCTAATGCATAATGTAAAAACTTATCAACGCATAATGTTAAACACACCGAATATTTCCAGGGCGCCTTATCCCGTAGGTTAGAATTCAATCTTCTGTCCAGGACAAATTTTGACTGATGAAGTCACCAAAAATTTTGCTCGCTTTGGAGAGCACTGAAGTCATTTCGTGGCACTTTTTTTGTGCTCAATCGACCATTTCTCAGGACAATAATAGACCTATGACCAGTTAATTATCCCATCAGCAAGGTTCAAGGGCCTTTGTGCTCACTGCAGTGCAGTGTTTGATAAATGATGAGAGAGCCCAAATGGCCAGAAAGGACAAAAATTATTGAAGTGAACTTGGTCAATGACATGAGGCCTTCTTATACTGGTTGACAAAGTCAAAAATTATATTTAGTTGCCAAAGTACTCCATTCAAATATATCCTCCTTGGTGACATTTTATAATATTGTCTAATTGTCTTAAGCAGTGGTTTTCAACCCAGTCCTTATGGACCCCCAGTCCTGCAAGTTTTCGCTCCAGCTCTACTCTTTCACACCTGATACGCTAAAGGGCTGATTGCTGATTGGTTGAAAAGGATCTACCTGAACAGGGTGCGCATGAAGGTGCATTGGGCCTTAAATGGATAAGCTGTGCTAAAGTAAAGCTGCAACAAAAACCTGCAGAGCAGGGGGTTCAGAAATCTGATCGGCAAAATCTGAGGGTTTTCGAAATATTTTAAAGGTTGACTTTCGGCATTTTCCACAGACTAACAATAAAGAATAATATATTTTATGCAAAGTACATTTAGCTTAAAATCGATTGCTTTATACTTTGTGCTATTTTTCTCAACAAATTTAAGGATAAATTCCAGAATTTCCCGAGCGGTTCAAAGGTTTCACTTTTTCTACGAGATTTACAACCTCCCAATACATGAAAGCCAATGTAGTGCATTGTTTTCACTTGGTTATTAGAACACAGCAGTCAACAGCCAAAGGTGCTGGACCATATTGTTAAGAGTAATCAGTACAATTGTTTGCCTCTAACATGGCAATATCCCCCGCCGCCTCAATGTGACCTACGGACGTAAGGACGGAGCTGAATTCTACATCCCCCGGTTCGTGCTAATCGCGCTGCGGGGGATAAAAACAATTTAATGAAGCAGTGTTATGTGATTGAAAAAGAGATCCATCACTATCGATACTTTAAAGGTTTATGTTTGAGCCCTTCGCTTTATACAGTTTAGGTGTTTATAACTGGTCACTGTAATACAGGCTGTACTTATCCCACATCCTTTTCAGTGCCATATGCATCTAATATCACATATTGATCAAGGAGAACATTTGCGTGACGATAACAAGAGTTATGAACATAATCCATCTTTTTGGGAAACATAAGATGCTTGTCCACCCCCAAAACATAATGAATTCAAAGCAGTGTTTGCATCATTTCTTCATTTTAGTTAATTCTAACCTACGGGCTAAGGCACCCTGGAAATATTCAGTGCGTTTAACATTATGTGTTGGTACGTTACGCGTTAGAAAATGTTTTTACATTATGCGTCAAAATGTTTTACATTATGCGTAAGAAAAAATGTAACATTATGTGTTGCTTTTAACATTATGAGTTGATTTTTCACATTATGTGTCAAAAGTTTTTACATTATGCGTTAACTAAAAATCCTTTCACATCGCGCGTCATTTTTAGATTATGAGTTGTAACACGTCCTGTTAGATGCTCAAGGAATTCCTACTTAATGTTCTCCGTCTCTCTCATTCCAGGCTCACATTTAAAGTTTCATGGCTGCTTCTCGCACACCATCAAAGTGACACATTTTCTCACTGACAGACATAAGAAATCCTTCACAGAGTGAAACTTGCCAAAACTGGAAAACAGGAGACATGATTGAGAATACTTGAGAATACTCAAATCGTCAGCGATTACTTCTGACGGTGCCTAATAGTTTTTTCATTTCAATTTGAGCGTCTTGCGGTTTGTGAGACTAATCGTTTGACAGATCAACCATTGATTAATGCTTGCACCAAATTAACTGAGGAGATTTGGTTGAAATTGTATCTTTCACCAACTAATAAAATGCTCCATTATAGGATTTTCATTTCCATTGATAAAACTCGTAGTATCGAAACAGCGAGTCTGATTTTAACAACTTTTGGGAATTTACTTATGGCCCTAATATCTATATCATCGCTGAAAATTAGAAAGAAAATGAGTTATTAAACATGAAAGTCAATTTCCAGTTTCGCAATGTCATTGGAAAAACAGTCTCCTGATTTAGCCTCAAATTTACTCCTGTGCAACACAGCTCTCTCACAACTCAGTGACTCTACTCAGCATTTAATCTCTAGGAATTTAATTTCAACAGCAACTCAAGGAAACTTGAGAACAATATATCCAATGGTCACCTGAGCCGTGGCAGACCCACAAAACGGAGGGAGCAGAAAAGGTCTTACTCACTCACCAGGGGCCATCTGGAATCCCTTCATAGCAAACGCCATGCTACCGCAAAAAGGATATGTGTGCTCTGATAAAGCAACCAACCCGATCTCTAAAGGCATCAGTTAAATCATTGGGAGAACAAATGGTGTCTTTAAATAACTGCCAAACTATGAGCCTGCGGAGGGTGAAAACTTGTAACGACTCACCAGCACAGGACACTGTGAAGACCTTAAGCTCCCAGAACAAAGCACCGCTGGAGCGGACTGAGGAGCCAGAAAATAGATCCAGATGATCCAACCTGCGCGTAATCAACCTGCCAGATGGAAGTGAGAATGGACTGAGCCCAGTGAAGCTTGTTTCAGACCTGTTGGTGGAAGTCATGGGAACGAGTGTTTTCGCCACTCCCCCAGAAGTGGACCCACTCACTACTCCCTCAGCCCCAAACCTAGACCCGGGAGTTCTGCAATCCCTAAAGGTGTCACGGTATGTTTTCACCATTGAAATATCCCTACAAAGTTAACTTAAGACCTCATGTTTCAATGAGAGCAGCCACACATAGATGGCATACCATTCAATTCATAAATATATATATATTCATAAATCAACATAGTTTAATCAATAAATAAATAAGTAAATAAATAAATAAATAAATAGATTTTTATTTAGAAATGGACATTTTTCAATGCATTACTTTTATTTATTTCAGGAGACCTTTATTTCGTAATTCAACATTTATTTATTTCCAGGCACTTCTATTTCATAATTCCACATTTCTTGATGTATGTCAGGGTGCTTTAACTGTATTTGCTGAGGCCACTTTTATTTATTGCATTATTCGAGATTGCAGTTGCCTTGATGTAACTTAGAGGTATGGCTTCAGGGAATCTGGTAGATGCATACATGATTGTCAAAAAGTACTGATTCCCAGATCTTGTTTTGGGTAATGGACCAACACAATCAAAAATGACCTTAGAGAGGGGCTCCCCAAATGCTGGGATAGGCTGCAATGGAGCTACAGGTGGGTCTAACTGGTGTTTTCCAACTACCTGACAAGTGTGACAGGTTTTGCAAAAGTTGGAAACATCTTTCCGAAGCCCGGGCCAGAAGTGTTACATGATCTTATCAAAAGTCTTGTTAACACCAAGATGACCTCCTAAAGGTAAACTATGAGCCATCGTTAAGATCTCATTCCTGTAGACCTTCGGAACAACAATTTGCCTGACCACTGCCCAATCTGCATTGGCTGGGACGTGAGAAGATGAGGGGGAGTTTCAAGATGATGAACCTAGAATTAAAGCTGAAGTTCTTTCATGTAAATTGTCAAATTCTGAAGTGTTGCAAAATCTTGATGTAAAACTCCAGCACTTAGAACCCTCACAGAAAGATCAGTTTGAGAGGTTGATCAAGAAATATAAAGATCTATTTCCTGATGTTCCAAAGAGAGTTTCTATAGCTTGTCATGATGTAGATGTTGGTGATGCCAAACCAATAAAACAGCATCCGTACCGGATGAATCCTGAAAAGAGAAAGATTGCCGAGAAAGAGGTTGAGTACATGTTAGAACATGACATTATCAGACCCTCCAACTCAGATTGGAGTTCACGCTGTGTGCTAGTTCCAAAACCTGATGGAAGTACTAGATTCTGTACAGATTATCGCAAAGTCAATGCTGTAACTAAAACTGATGTGTTTCCAATACCTAGGATTGATGATTGTATCGATAGAGTAGGGAAAGAAAAGTTTCTGACCAAGATTGATTTATTGAAGGGTTATTGGTGTGTGCCTTTAACTGAGAGGGCCAAGAGCATCTCTACTTTTGCCACACAATCTGGGTTGTACCAGTATGAAGTCCTACCCTTTGGCATGAAAAATGACCCAGCCACGTTCCAAAGGATGATAGTCTACAATCGCCATGATTGCCACACACGGGTCCGTACATCGGCGACCTGATCACATGGAGTGACTCCTGGGAAGAACATCTAAAAGATGTATAGACGTTGTTCCAGCGCCTGACCCAGGCTAACCTGACTGTTAACCTGAACAAGAGTGACTTTGGTTGTGCTACTGTCACCTATCTTAGCTAAATCATAGGCCAGGGTGAGGTGGCACCCATAAATGCTAAAGTCCAAGCCATCATGGACTTTCCAGTTCCTGACAACAAAAAAGCTTTGCGCTGCTTCCTAGGAATGATCGGGTACTAGCGCAAGTTCTGCAAGAACTTAGCTGAGATTGCTCTCAGTCTCACCAACCAACTGAAGAAAGGCGTAAAGTTCACTTGGTATGATGCATGCCGGAGAGCCTTCGATCGCCTGAAGTCTCAGCTGTGTCACTTCCCCGTGCTCAAATCTCCTGACTTCAACAAACCATTCTCCATTGCGGTCGACGCTAGCGACCAAGCTTGTGGATCTGTGCTCCTACAGAGAAGTGACTCTGATGACATTGAGCATCCCGTGGCATACTTCTCCAGGAAGTTCAATCGCCACCAAAAGAACTATTCCACAATAGAGAAGGAGCTGTTGGCTCTGGTTCTATCTTTACAACACTTTGAGGTTTATGTTTGTACAAGGCAAAAGCCAATGATTGTATATACCGACCACAATCCGTTAATGTTTTTGAGTAAGATGAAAAACAAGAATCTGAGATTTTTGAATTGGAGTTTGATTTTACAGAGGTTTGACTTGGAAATTAAGCATGTAAAGGGTACTGACAATGTAATTGCTGATTGCTTATCCCGTGTTTGAGTATGTGTATATATCACATGTTTATTAGCACATTGTGTTATATGTATATATATATATATATATATATATATATACATACATACATACATACATATGTACACACATACAAGTGTCTACTTAACCATTTTTGTATTGAAAAGAAAAATTTTGCCTTTATGAGTCAAAATTTTTCCCTTTTGGAATGGAGGTGTAATGCGAATAGAAGCCACTAGATAGCAGTATTGACCTTTCTTACATTAAGCCCAGACTGAAGCAAGGTTTGGGCATGTCTTGGGCATGTCTGGTGAGATGAGAGATCAATGGAGATCTTCAAAAGTTGATTTCTGTTAAAAATATGATTATTTTATGATTTGCCTGTGTGCAATTTTGAGAGTTCTGAGAGTTTGGGGAGCCAGTTGGAGAGTTATCTTTTTTGGCTCATAAATAGAAGAAAATTTTCAATAACACACACAGATTAAGAATACTAGTAGTCAAGAAGTTTATGATCCCAGAAGTGTACTGTTTTAACCCCCAGCCATTTTTTACTTCTCAGGGTTTTTTTTAAAGATTTCAATGCTGAATTTTCTGTGTTCACAGCCTTTTTTTCCAGCAAAATTAAGAAAATTATGAGAAATACCATGTAAGTATAAATGCTACAAGCGTCTTGTTTCAGCGTAGCCATTTTCCCTTTCTCTGTGAAGCTCAAATCTTGAATTATAAAGCCCTAAATAGGGAAACGCATAAATAGCCAGGTTTGGCTTCAGCGCAAAGGGGTTAATAAACATTTGCAGCTTAGTGCTAAAATAGCTATTTTTGGTGTGTTACATGATGCTCAGATTCCAAATTTAAAAAAAAATATCAGTACTGCATTTGCATCTTTACTGGCATGGAGGAGAATGTTTTTTACATTAGAAGTCACCATTTCCCCCAGAACTGGGACTGCATTAGAATAGTAAAAAAATTACATCCTATTGTCTCATGGCTTAGGAAGGCAACTGCGCTGCTAAGATAATCCAATTGCACTTACACTAGGCAACGCAATCATCAACCTCTTGCCCGTCATGTTCATTTGTTTTCATGATTGGCTGGATGGATGGCTGTTTCTTTTAATATTGCTGCTGCATGCAGTTGTGGAATAGCGTTATCTCCTTTCTTTTCGCCAAGAATGGTTCAGTGTAGCCGACGCTAAATGAGTTAAGAAACATTAAAGCACCTTCCTGAAAAATTTAGAGAATGGCTGCCACGTAAATGGTTTCGGGTTATTTATTAGAGCTGAGTACTTTCCTGAGCTAAAACAATGATTGGGATGCAGCCCAGATCTTTAACTGAAAGATTTCACGCTAAACCTAAGCCTTAAGAAAGTTAAATATGCCCTGAAAGGGTCACAGAGTTGATTTGAGTCCGCCGAAGGCCCGCTATTAACTTATTTGCACAAAATGGAAAGACTGCCAGACGGTTCTTAAGACTATCAATGTGATAAACCCATCTTTGAATGGAATGTCCTCCCACCCCCCCTGTGCACCATGTTGCACAATGAGTCCAGGTACCTTTTTTCTGTTAATTTATTACTTTTATCACTCCTTTAAAAGTCTAGTTTAACTCTCTATGTAACTTGAACTTGATTGATTTTATTTCCTTGCTTTTTGTGAACTAAAAGACCAAGGGGAAATAAGGCTGGGTTAAAGGGTCTGTTTTTTTTTTTATTTTGGGCAGGGAGAAAAAGCATTTGCATATTTTCCTTTCTTGAACCACTTTCCTCTATTTCCCAGAAGCACATATTTGAGGGGGGAATCAAAATATGACCATCAAATTTCAGTCAATTTTTTACAGGAAGTTGCCATCACTGGTGAGTATGACATGTTACCCCAGGAAAGGGCCAACGTTTCGTCCCATATCTCTTGCTCGTCTCATGCATTAATTAATTAGATCTAATTATATAAAAATGCATGAGCTGGTAGACACCTTCATGCTGAATAAAATGGTGCTCAGGAAAAGTCATTCCTCTGGATGTTTATTAACATATTTGATGATGAAAGTCGGTAATATATGCCCATTTATAAGACATAGAGACTTTTGCTGCTATGGAAGCAACTGTAGCACAAAAAAAGGTAATCCAGTTTCACTAAATTTGGCAGGCTCCCTTTGGGTCATGATATCTTCCATCCCCAACAATTAGACAAAATCGATGGAGAAAAAAAAAATTTGATTTTTTTTTTTTTTTACCTTGACCATCTGAACTATGATCCCCAAAATGTACTGGAAGTTGATGCTGTAGTCGACTTTAACAGCAGAAAAGCCAATGGGCTTTCCAAAGAGGAACATTTTGGCGTTTATCCCATGTCTCTATCATTCCTCTGAAGCGAGATATTGGCCAAAATGTGTTTTAGACCTTTTTGACGATGCTGACCTTGAACATTTAAACCTGAACCCCTTCTTTCTCACAAATAAAGCGTCTTGTGGTACTTTTGCGTTGATACCTCAAGAATTATGGATGCCTGGGTGAGCACAGACAAATATGAGGATCATCATACTGTACTCAAAACTGCTTCTGTGGCAGTTTACCATGGGAGTACCACAGGAGTCTCTCATGACTGGAAACAAGTCATCAGGACTGGAGGAATTGTGTGCGATAACATCAAGCAGAGTTCGCACATCCTCCCGATGCCAGCTGGGGCTTTCTTCAGGTACCTCGACAATCCAAACACAAGCATGATGGGCTACTTGGTGACTATAAATACACAACGGGTATGAGAGTCTGAGTGAATGGGGTGTTTGTACCCTACAGCAGATAGACAACTATCCAGGGTGATCTCCTGACTCATGCCCAATGAAAGTTAGGATAAGCGCCAGTCCCCCAGGGATGATGACCAGGAGCATAAAGGTTAAATTATAGATGGATACATTAAATCAAAGAGGATGAGCTTCTCATTTATTTCCACATAGACAGAAAGAAAAGGAAGAAGGCTGTGCAGGGTTTACAGCAGGGTGTTCAGTTAAGCAGGTCCTCAGCTGCACCAGCCACCTAACAGACCAAGGATGTGCAGGTGCCTCAGCAGTGTTCAGCACGCAGCCGCCTCAAATTCCTAATCAAAAACAAACCTATTCATTTGAGTCCTCGTAGCCCAAAAGATAAATTCAGGTTTGCCACTGACTGCCCCCCTAAAGAAAATAAAATAAAATAAATAACCTAACATCACTAGCAGAAAAGCAATGGGACTGCTTTTCAGAACAAGGCCTGGCTCTGTCCTGCCTGCCTCCTTGAACAGCTCTCAGGCATTCAGACAGATTGTTCAAGGACTTATAATGCATTAGTGTTCCAACTGTTCACAATGTCAGCAAAGCTTTCAACATGGGCTCAATGCCAAAAGCCCACACAGAGTATGCCATTCATTTCATCATGCTGAGTCACAGTTGTACCATCAGCGCACTTTTGACTCACATTGACCAAATGAATAAAATGGATTTATTTCGAGGTGCATTGAGTGGCAATGCGGGAGATAAAAAAAGAATACATTTCTTCAATGCATAAGTACACCATTCCACCACCACCATTCTGCATTGCTTGGATAGTTTCCTTTAATTAAATAGCTTTGCCCAGAGTGCATTACTTTTCATGTAGAGAAGTAGAATTTCCTTTAGCACAATACTGCACCCAGGCTACATAAAAATATCTATGCATAACAAATATTCTAGGGATGTTTTTGGCTAAACTACACTGAACAAAAATATAAACACCCCATGTCAAATATTGATGCCACATGGAGTTAACAACTCTAAGTGAGCATATGCTGACTGGGGACAATAAAAGGCCACCCCAAAATGTAAATTTTGTCAAAAGTCATCATGCCTCAGATGTCTCAGGTCATGCGGGAACGTGCAATTATCATGTCGCATGCAGGGATGTCCAAATGAGTGGTCTGCATGCAGTGCCATGAAGCAGAGCACATTCCAGTTCTGGACTGGCTTGCGTATTCGCCGGACATGTCGCCCATAGAGCATCTTTGGGATGTTCTGGATCGACGTGTCCACGACCATGTTCCAGTTCGGGATAATGTGCGCCAGCTTCATGTGGCCCTCCGGGAAGAAAGGAATAACATTCCACAGGCCACGATAGACAACCTGATCAACTCCATGCGAAGGAGATGTGTTGCTCTGAGAGACGCAGATGGTTAGCCTGCGAGCAGACTCTCTTGTTTACGATGGGGAGAGGGAGGGAAAAGAGAGTCTGCACGAAAGCCAGGGGTTTTTTAATTCCGCCCCTAACAAGCAGTCAGCGTGGTTAGACTAATTAGGTCTATGCATTGGCACTCAGCAATGGTAATTTTTTTTTTCCCAGCGAGAGCGGCATTCCAGACCTCTTTTGCGAATGAAGGTCATTTCGGCGACAAGTACTTAGACCTGTTTTTGCAGCATGGTCATGCAACTTGCTGTATAAAATAGACAGCTGTCCGACTGGAAAATATTACCAGACAAAACCACATACTAGTCACCAAAATTACCTTCATTCGCTGAAGAGTTCTGAAATGAGTGCCAGAACATAGACCTAATTATAATTAAATTATTTTTCTATACTGAATGTAGCCCATTATTTTGTCGCTTTTAGATCGCATGGGGGAGAGAAGCCATATCTTCAATTGCCACTTGATTATTCTTGAATTGGAAAACGTGTTAAAGCCCCACTAAGTAGGAATTTCACCAATAAATATCAGTTTTAAAGTCTATCTATTGATGGGCTGCATTATTACAGTGAGAATGGCATCTCTCCCATTACCACAAAGGGACCTGGTGGCCTGCATCTGGGACTATGTAATTTTTGACCACGGGTCCCGTACTCTCGTGAGACGTACATTCTGCTTTACGGCACACACAAGCTTTCGGAAAAGGCAGCTAGGCTAGCCCGCTAGCCCGGTATCGTGTCTCGAAAGATGGCTGAGGCAAAGAAGCAAAAAAGGATGGAAGCCAGGATTAAAAAAGGGAGGGTGACCGCGCACAGCACAAAACCAGAGTTAATATTGGACCGACTTTTTCACAGTGGAGAGAGCACATGGCAAAAGAGGGCTGCAAGTCAGACACCGAGCTGGCAGCGTTGCTGATTGAGAGGTGAGTTATATGCTGGTGTTCATGCGTTGTATTCATCACACATTGTTTTTGTTGGCTGTGTTATCGTGTGTAGTCACAGTCACTATTTGGGCGATCAAAACGTAACTGATTGTAAGCCCATTCAAATAATGTAAACAAGGTTAGCCGAGATAGGATTAGCATTTCACCGGTTGAGTTAGCCCCGTTTCGGAGTGTTTTTTATAGCAAACTTTATGCCTCATGGTGAGAAAAGTTGTTGACTTACTAGCAACTATTGTTTGAAAGCAAAGACAGGCCATATCAGCTTTGTAGGCTGGCGTCGTACCGTCATTATATTGATATTGTCACGTTTTGAGGTTACAATAGCTACTATGTCTGCTAACGTTACTCTTAGGAGCGGTGTTTGCGCATACTTTGTTGTAGAGCAATAGTTTTAATCCAACACTTTCGAAGACTTCGATGTAAACACAATCATAACACATAACTTAATTGATTCCAGCTCCGCAAGTCTCAGGGTGCAAAAAAAAAATGCACATTCTCACGGGGGACGTCAGCCGGCAACAGCGCTCTGTGTTTTTTATGACAGCGGTGTTGCGCTTCTACTTGCTCTAGTGGCCGCCTTTAGTGGCCACTAGAGCGCACTAAACTGGGATTCCTACCTAGTGGGGCTTTAATAAAGGAAAACCATCAAAAATTAGCCAGGACTAATTTTTGTCAATAATTGCCCCAGAATTTTCA
Organism: Gymnothorax reevesii; assembly: GCA_029721435.1. NCBI lineage: Eukaryota > Metazoa > Chordata > Actinopteri > Anguilliformes > Muraenidae > Gymnothorax > Gymnothorax reevesii. The sequence continues at coordinate 7,674,257 of CM056586.1, forward strand.
GGTCTAGCGCCAGCCCTGTGAGTATTCAACTGTCATATTTGAATTTGGGAGCTGTCAAATGCGACCAATCAGAATGCTGCATTCTTGGACCAACGCGAGGCACTCACAAAACCCTAGCTTTGGTGCAGGCTCTCTTTTGCGTCCCTCTCCCCCTCTCATCGCAAACAAGAGCCTGCTCGCAGGCTGCAAATGATGGACACAAAAGATATTGAACTGAACATTCAATTTCTTCAACCTGACCCCCAACGTGTTCAAAGGATTGTCACTCCTTTGCAGATGCCAATATCAAGATGTAATGGACGGTGATCTGAAGATTAGTCATTAACAAAAATGAATTTTGATTCGCTTCATATATTGCTTAACCCTAATGATAATAAAAACTCAAAAATTTGACATGGGGCGTTTATCTTTTTGTTCAGTGTATTTTAAGCTGAGGAAGCAAGAGCTTTTCTGATATCTGGTTAAGGCTACATTGGTTTCCTTAATGATGTCAATGTCCTGAACATCTGTAGAGAAAACAAAATCAAAGAAAAACTCATCTGAAAAGCATCGACCCACAAAGTGCAGCCAAGGTTTATACTCAACATCATCTCAATCTAACACTCACCTTTCTAATCAAACAAAAATATATCAAATAATACATGGAATTCAATGATCTATGGAGTTGGGGCAGTCAGAATTATAGAATTATTTAAATGTTGTTTATACACAAATTTATGCGACTGAAGACATTAGCCGGTATGACAAGCAGGCAAACGCAGACTGCCAAAGCCAAAGTGAGGAATCCACAAGAGAAAGCAAGTCAAATGGACATGCGATATTTGCAACTGATGGCATATTTTCATGATTCCTAGCCATTGCCATATCTGTAATAACTACCACAAATTTGTTTTGTGTTCATGTGCACTTGCTCTGCTAGTCATAAATGCATTTTTTGCAAAAGAGGAATTTTATTATACCTCTGGACGCATACTGCGAGTGTTTGCAGTCTTTTGTTTTGGTGTCTGCTTATTTTTTCCTAGAGTTTTACTGCGCTGACCCAACTGATGAGCGCTAAATGATGATTGACCCTGGGATGTGAGAAGTGATATAAATGCCCTCACAATACCGATTCTTAAGATTTACTCCACCCTGCCTTAAACTATGGCTTACGTGGTTCTCTTTGTCATTGTATGGGTAGAAATAAGTTCTGTATGAGTTTGCTACAAGAGCTGCAAGGGGAGGTTGCTGTTTTTGTTTGATTCATTTCTGCTTGTTATACTGGTAATTAGTGTCATTTGTTTTGAATTTCTTGTCTCAGTCATTGAACTTTTATTGTTGTTGTTAGATTCATTTTGTTCATCATGCAGGCTGGAGCCAACTTCTGAAAACTAATTTGCTTGAAGTGAAGACAGCTTAAGGCAAAGACAAACTGCACATTTGTTTTATCTTTAACCACATTCATTTTATTGATTTTTAGAAGTGAACACACTTCAATTTTGATTCTTGCTACAAGATTCAAAAAAGTTGAGACAGAAAAGTATTTACCACTTCCCATTGTTGAAAAGTAATGTTGGCATTCGTTTGAGCAACTATTTAAGAGCCCATAGCCCGATAACAATAATCGTAATGGCTGCTGACAACAGCTATTGCCTGAGGAGGTTTCCAGCCACGCCTGCTAGTTGCAGCAAAACACTTTTTGGGGGGTATGTGTGTTTCACCGTATCAATCAGATTTTAGTATTTACCCAGCCACGTTGGGGATTGGTTGCTAGAGGCCCAGGAGTGTGCATTGTGACAGTTTCTTTGAACTGCACAGTCACCCTATGAATGAATCATTACAAGATTCTTGTTTTGCGTGTTTTGACCATGCATTGTTTCAAAATGCCGGCGTTCGAGAGTTTATCAAGTGATGGCAGTGAGTTTAACGATGAAAATGCTGAATATCTAGATATGTTGTTTGCTGGAAGCGATAGCGAAAATGAAGCGGCCTCTCTTGGCTTTGAGGAGCGAGAAATTATGATCTGATCGATTCAGCACTGAAGCGTCCCGTGTGGGAAATATTCTGAGCGGTGTGTCAGTATTTTACAAAAAGTAATTGAGCACTTAAAGGGTTCATAAAGATATTGGGACTGAAGACACCAAGTGTATCAGGTGTTATTGGTCCCATTCGTCCTGCAAACCAGTCATTAATGTGTGCAACAGTGCTGGATCTTTGTTGTCGAATTTTCCATTCCAAAATGCAGCACATTCTCTGTTCTCTGATAAGTTGGGCCTGACGGCAGCCGGTTCAGCACCTGCACTCTCTTCTTATGCAAGCATGCCTTTGTAATTTGTGCAGCATGCGTTTTTGTTTTTTTTTTTTTCATCTTGATCAAATATGTATTTCCTTGTCAAAAAGATTCAGGATGTTTTTACAAAATTTGAATGTACTTTCCAGCTTTAAAGGTGCCTTCACCGAAGTGCAAGTTATCCTTTTCAAGGGCGCTGGTACAATTCCATACCATGACAGAGCTAGGCTTTAGGACTTGCCTCTGGTAACGGTTAAGATGGTCCTTTTCTTTTTCGGTCCTGAGCAAGTGGCATCCATATCTTTGTAAAAAAAAAAATGATTTGTCTGACCATGGTACAAGTTTCAATTGAATGATGGTTCACTGAAGATGCCTGCAAAATGCCAGCAGAGAAGTTAATGGTGCATTTGGACAGTTACCTTCACAAATGGGGAAGTTTTATCTTATGTTTTTTCCTGGCATTTATGGATTCAACTCCATATTGTAGTACTTGATAAAGATTTGCCTTTATGGATATACTTCAAGAATACTTTAGTGAAGTATTGCACTGAGAGTCCATATCCCTTCATAGCTTTAAGTGACACTGTTGCTAAACCCTTTAATGATTTTTGCATCCATTGACAAGCAAATTGACGATCATCAGCCCATCTTTGCTCCTGAAGAACTAGGCTTTTCCATCAGCTGCTTCAAATGACCTTGTAATTCAAATTTTTTAAATCATTACTAGTCCGATATTAGCATAGTCCCAACTTTTATAGGAATGTGTTCGCCGGAATAAAATGAAGTTGACAAGACAAAACATTAACTACCTTCTCTCCATTCTGTCTACAACCAAATGCAAGTTCAAGTAAATTTAGAAATCACTGATTTCTGTTTTTAGGCGTGTTTTCTACACCATCCCATTTTTTTCTATCATTTTAAAGCACCTTGAGGTCACAGGATGAAATGCACAATATAAATTCAACAATTAGTAAGCAATGTGACTCAAGCACTGCAAGTAAAACTGTAAATATGCAATTTACTGCTACTGTAGCGGGCAGTTTCCCCCTCGAAAATCGATTATGGAGTCGCAAAATAAACACACATCCCTCTCATTTCGCCAAACCATGCCTTCTCGTAATTACGAATAAAAACAATAAGCACCAATTAACAGCACTGAATTAATCACTGTAATCACATACAAAGCAGGCTTCATTGATGCAAGGCTTAAATGGAGCGTGAAAATGATTTAATTTAGTTTCCCGCTGTGAATGGAGGGGAGAAAATCCGACCTAATCTCAGACAAACTTCTAATGGAGACACAATTCAATCATCAGGAGGCAGGACCTTGAAAACAGGTTCTGATAGTGACCCAATTCACTGTCAGAAATAAAGGCCCAGTTGAGGACGCTGCATTTTTGTTCTCTAAAGGGGCACTGTCACAGCTGAGGATGCTTAGCTAATTTTAAAATGCTGGCCTTTTTGTCTCAAATTGGTCACAGGTGAAAATGTCTTGTTTAATGTTGTATTGCGGTTAATCGTAGCTATTTTTCCAAGAAGGAATTATTCACTTTAGGGCAGGGCTCATTGTATATTTACTTCAGTGTTTTTTTTTTTGTTTTTTTTTTTAATTTGGCATCTCCAATCCCGCCCGAATCTGGATTGCCCAATTGGCGAACTAGGTACAAGGCTTGCTCGTATGCGACCCCTTGCTGCCAACTCAGGATAGTGAAGACAGTTCATGGCTCTTCTCCGAAGCACGTGCCCGTCAGCCACTGCTTCTTATACACTCATTGGTTGAATCAGCGCAAGTTCAGAACGAGGGCGGAGGATACCTGGACATGAACAAACATTGAATCTTCCTGTCGAGCGCCCGTCTAGCCAACAGGAGGCGCTTGAGCAACGAACAAAGCTGTTTATTTATATCCCTTTACCCGGCTGGTCCCTTCCCAATTTGAATCCCTATAGCACGATGGCCAATTGTGCACTACGCTGAAAAAGCTGCCGACCACTTCCGGCTGGGACGACTGCGACTCGAACCTGCAACGTAATAGTCACTTCTGCACTGCAACGCAGTGCTTTAACCGAGTGAGCTATTCATTCTTTCCAGTGCAAACTTTGAGATGTTTGTTTGTGTGCAGCTAAGTCCGAAAGAAACTTACCCATTGGGAATCTCAAGTGACTTCACTGTCCATAATATTGCATTCCATGCAGTAAGTTCAAATATAAACTAAAGGGAAACCAAGTTAGAAGAATGCTAAATAATCTCTCCGGTAACTGATGAGCATCCACAATGCATCCTTGACCAAGGCTGTGTCCCTTTAAAGAACACAATTCCCAGCTGTTACAAGATGGCACAATAGGGCTTCAGCTGGGGGGCTAATAAGCATCTTTCATAAACAAGTGATAAATGAATTATGTACAGCTGGGTTGGGGTATCCGAAGGCTACCATCAGAGGGAAAATTTGTACTTCTTAAGGCACTGTTCATACCCAATGAAAGTGTTGATAAACAGAGTCCTGCAGCTCATGCATTTAATAGCACAAAAAACTGAAAAATGTCGATGAGACATGCAACACAGCCCTCACTGCAGTGCATCCTGGCAGCAGAGATTAAAGCTGGGAACTAGGTTCTTCGTTTCTTTTTTAGGAGGAGGAACTAGCTAAGATGAATGTCTAATCCGATATAAGACAGTTCATGGTGAGTTGGACTCCTATATATGACTCATGGCTTCCTGAAACAGAGAGAAACACTGATTTGCATTCTAAATATAAATACCTTCAGAAATAATTAGCATTTCTTCACTCTCAGAACTCCATAACCTGATATTACTGATGCAACCATTGCACCACAGAATACCAGAGCTATTGCTTTTTAAACTACTTGCTTTCTGAACTTGATTTGCTATGTGTGTGACAGCATCCTAAACTTGAAGTAGTTACATCTGGTCCTCAAATACAAATGTTTTTCTTTTTTTTCCCCAGGAAAAATTACTGCCGCTAATTGGCCAAAATATCTTTGCACCTGACTCCTATGGAAAGTAAGGGTGAAAAACAGCCCCGCAAAACAGGCGTTACCCGTCAGCCCCAGGATTGTTTGGAATGAATATAATTGCCAAAGGCGTTTTCAAGTTATCCTGCAGAATACAAAATTCAAGATGATGGCTGTGGCGGTCATACTGAACATCCAAAGATGGCGACTGTGGCAGCCATTCTAGATATCTGAGTGCCATCAAATTCCATAGGCTTCTGCAAGTACACAAGACTAATCAACAAAGCAAAAATGGCTTTGATTGACGAAGGCGTTTTCAAGTTATTGTGCGAAATACAACCGTTAAAGGGACAGACGGACTGCAATGGCTGGTGGAATACAGAGGCCAGGTGCAACGACCAGAGTGAAAGAGAGTAGCACAGACACAGTAAAAACACAGAGAATAATACAGACCAAATGAAAGTACTTGCGCTTCCAGAGGATGTATACTAGTCCAAACCACGGAAGCAAAGAGAGATAGAAAAAGGGAGAAGAAACTCCAATAATTAAAAGATAGAAAGCCAAACAAAACCTGACTACAGATATCTTCCGCTATAGTGCTTAGCTACAAACAGGCACTCTAGCAAAGAGGTGTGGCAAATGTCTGGTTTATAAAGAATCCGTGAAAGCGCTGCCCCAGTTCAATCAGCCAGCTGGGTAAAGAATTTGATTGAACAGGAATACGATATTGTCCCGTACGAGAGCCACAAAGAAAAGTCCAAAACACATGCACAAACATCCAGAACCATGACAGGGACATCGCACGCGATGACAGTACCCCTCAGCCCCTTAGTCAGGGCTGAGGGGTAAAAACTTGCAGTTCTTGGTCTTTGAGGACCTTAAACCTCCCCTACAAGTTGGCATGCTAATCTCTGACATGGAGAATTTTCTCCAGGGCTTTTTCCACACTCTAGCCAACTGCATCTTTTTTTGCATTTTCAAAGGTCAAAAACATCCCAGCATTAAAAGGTCATGCACATGTGACAATGGCACAGCTGAATCATCTAATCCCACTTGCACAAGCAGCCCCCAGGCCTCCATTCCCAACTTGAACACACAAGGATCGTGAGACAAACATCCCCATATAGGGACTACATCTTGCTTTCCATAAAAGACGGAGGACATTATAGAAATTATTTAAAAATCTTTTCTACATAACTGTCCGAGTTGCCCAAGTAACTTCTCAAAACAATCCATGTTGTCTACTGTTTCCATAGAGACAATATGACTGGGACCACACTTTCCTGTATTCAGGAGTCTAAAAATGCTACTTCTCTTGTTCACTTTAACCTCTCGCTGACCTCTCTAGCCTGATTGGACAGCCTCTCAGCCAATCATGCTATTGCCTGAGATTTATTAACAATCATAAACAATCATTAATATCTGTTTCATTAAGAAAAGCTACATGCAATTTGTTTAGTTTCTTATTAAGGCTACCTATGTGTTTGCGCGTGGCTTTCTGCTATGTTTGACAATTGTGTGTGGTTTTCTCTAGTGAACAGTAATGGATGAGAAAAAGCTGTCAAAAATATCACTGTACTTTATTCAAAGAAGCCAGTGTTCTGTCAAATTTTGCGACCAATCAAAATATGCTACCACGCGGTTCTGCGCTTGCGCAAACCTAAAATCTTGGGCTCCATTTCTTCGCTCACATCTCAAGTATCTTCAAATATCTTAAATATACATATTTTTCAGTGCGCCTTTCGACCTGTAAACGTGTACATATTTGCATGTACACGCTGGGTTTTCCTTAAAACACAGAGATTGGATGATAATGGCATGCGGCATATATCTTTAAACACACTTACCCAACTCGTTATAACATCGGCTTATGTTATAATAATAAGCTAAAAAAAAATAACAAAGAAACTACTGTATACTGATTCATATTGCAATATTTAGGCGAAAACAAAGACTTTACGATCGCTTTGCATTACGATAGCATTTTTTGACAAGGCAGCACAAATTGACAGACCACCGGCCTATTTCACCAGCTGCGCCGCCACCTCTACCACCACCACCACCACCACAGCCCCAGCCCCAGCTCCAGTCCTCTAAACATCGCGGTAGTGGGTGGAACCCAGAGTGGGTTGTGGACCAGAAATATTCCGGTTGGCTATATCACATAGAACACGGTGAGTGCAGCAATAATATTTCCTCAAGTTCTCCTAATTACGAGATAGGATGTATATATTTTTTTAATCCTGTGAATGCAATGCGCTTCCGTACACAATACTGTTCTCCTCTCCCGAAACATAACCACAACCGCAAAGCATTTGGGAAATTGAATTCAAAACAGATAACAAATACCACTTTCCGTTCTTAATTAATTTTCGTTTAGGGACGGTTTTACCCATTTTCGTTCATCTTCTTTTTTTTTTTTTTTTTGATAATTTTGCCTATGTTCATGCGCCTTGCATGAATTTTGGTAAGACTGTGTGTTTTTATTTGATCTTGTTATTTCCAGCTCAGCTCTTACAGTAAGGATAAAATACACTGCGTAAAAGCAAGTGTTACAGTATAAAATCTTTGTAATAAAGTTACAAGACTGCTGACTTTGTCACTTTGGTATTGCACTTTAACTGCTTTGTTTATTTATAAAGAGTAAATAAACGCTGGCTGTTGGACCTAGAGTGTAGTCATCACTGGAGCTTATAGGCTCTCATCTTCTAAACTTCTATGGTACAAAGAACTTTTTTTATTTGTCGGCCGGTACAGTGGCTTTTGTAAAATGTACACCAAGTTGCTGGGTTTGGTAGTTAATGCAAACGTCATCTGCATAACGTTAGTTCACTCACATGCTTGGCTGATAAATAGCTTTGTTTCTCAAACATCTCTAGATTATAAAACACAGTTACAATGACTTTGCGATAGCGGGGTACATATCTGAGCATGAAATGTAAATGCTCAATGTTCATATTCTTGTTATTATCAACATTTCTTACTTTGGAATCAGATATACTTGAGCTCCTTGGATGCCACCGTTTACAGCCTTGTTTGGCGGGAGGGGCTTTACGAAGAAGAGAGTGAGCAGAGAGGGAGGGCTGGTGGTGTTAATGATCAAAATCTCTCCCTCTCTTTTGCTCTTTTCTCCAAAGTTACCAACCAAAGCTTTAAACTAGGAAAAAGTATTCCTTTTATTGACCAAAAGTCATGTTTGATTAATGGCAGACCACTATCTAATTTGAGGAAACATATTTCTGAAAATCATTATTCAATATTAAAGAGGTCATTACAGAGGGCTACTGGGTACATTATCCTACTGAGAAATCATTCAGTCATGTTTTCATTTTTTTTTTTAAAGAGGTGTCCTCATAACTGAATACCAGTTTGTTTGTTTTTTGTTTTTGTTTTTTTTTTAAAGAAAAAAGGTTAAAAATTAACATGCAACCATAGCCACTGATATGTGTTGATGTGCCAAAGCCACAAGATTGATCATAGCTTGGCCTAGAGACAGAGTTCAAGTTCTAAGATGCCCTTACACCATCTCATCCTATCTACCCCCCACAGGCACATTTGTGCCAACTGCACACTCGGTATGGGCCTCCAATGCAAGGACTGATTAGCTCAGCAGGCAACCAACAGAGGACAGCATGTGCGTGCCTGCACCCACTGCAATTGATGGAGAGGTTTGCAGTGACAAGACGGTGTAAGATGTCAAGAGATGTGTAATTTGTGATTTGGAGGAAAAAGAAAAACCAAAAGGAAAAGCTATTAAAATCAAGAAGAAAAAGGTAACTGCATAAGGCTGAATGATTTATAAAAACTTAAAGCAATAAATGTATTGTGAATATAATAAGACATGCTGGTAAATGGGAAAAACATGGGTATTGTTAGAGATGTATGTATTTTTTCCTGTAATGGCACCTGTATTCTGCCTCTGAATTAATTGCAATAATAAAACTGCATGAGTGCTGAATAGAGCAGTAATTCGCTTGACTTCCTCAATGTTTATACATAAATTATGAGTTAGTAAGAGTTCCCATTTTACAGAATCTCTGTTTTCAGAATAGTTATTACCAGGCTTCAAGCAAACATGTCCACAGATTTCAAATATCTGCGTTTCAGCTAAAATACAATTGTTCATTTTCAGACATATGCAGATTTATAACGATAGGACCTAGAATATAGACCAATTTTAGCAATTATTTTGTCACAAACAACCAGGTTTTAAAAATCCTGGCAGAAACACACAAACAGAAGGCTGATTTCACTATGATGTTCACTGCATATCACAAATTTCTTCAAGGAAATGTTTCTTCTTCACTTTGTGGAGATAAGCATTGAAAACAAATACTTTTCACTCCGTCTATAAAGATGTGAACTGACACTTTATGTCACACAGAGTGACTGACAAACCTTCTCAAGGTAGTGGAGGGGTATTTTCAATAGGATGGAACAATGCTAGGTATTGTCAAGGTATAATTGAACAACATCAAAAGAACAGCAATGGCCTGCAGTCATCTCACAAAACGTCTATGCTAAATTGATTATGAGCCATAGATTGAAAGCGGACACTGTGCCCGCCTTAAAAAGGAATTAGCTTTTTGGGGAGATGCAGTAATGAAGCCAAGACCTCTGTGAGCTGCATGAGTGGTGCAGTCTTATCTCACTGCTACGGACAGCCACCATCCATGCAGGCCCAGATAAGAGAAGCTTTCAAAGGAAATTAATTCTCTGCATCCTGCCTTTTCCTGCAGACATACAACATGGTGACACACGTCAGTAATGACTCAAGAAAAACACAAACCTAAAGCATCTAAGAAGCCACATGAAATTAATTACAGCACGACACTGACCTTTCCTGTTCAATAAATCATACACCCATGAGGCAGGGATGGGGGGTGGGGGGATGGGGGAGCTGTTGGCGTCGGGCAGGTGTGAGAGGGATGCTGAGGTTTGATAAATGATCTCTTCCCAGGATCTGGAGCAGTATCGACCAGGGCTGCAACAGGAGCACACTTTTTTTAGCAGTGAACTGGATTCAGCCTGAAGAGTTCTGCCTCCCACCACAGGGGCTACTTAACAATACTCTCCTCTTTTCATTAGCCCACTGACCCTACCTGCCGACGCAGCAGAACCTTCCCCTAGACACTCAATTAAGTTTGCAACTAGCACATCATATAGCCATAATGTGGCTTTGTGGGTCAGCAGAGGTCTGGGGGTGAGGGGCAATGGGGTAGCTTGGACTCGTAGGCTTTTCATCAGGGAATACGCCTAACCCATGGACACAGAATTCTTGGCAAATTACAGCCAAGAATGTTGTCATTGTTAATCGGGAGCCATCTTTTCAATCTGTCTGATGAAGACCTCAGTCTACTCTGACGGTTTCCTCCTCAGTTTTATCCGTTTGCTTTCTTTGCCTTGGGGAAAAAAATCATGTGATCAAAACTGTTCCGGAGGGGCAGAAAGCAAAAGGCCCGAACACTGACGGTTAAATGTTTGCGTACCCCCACTGACAAAAGCCAGCTATGATGCCATCAAAAGGCATCAAGGTCTCAAAGCCTTTGATAAGACCGGGCATCAAGAGCTAAAGATGGACATACACCAGGCAGACTGAAGCCCAATGTTTGGCTGATGACTATTTTTTGTATCCCTGGCTTTGGGGATACAACTGCACAAACGTGAAATCAGCTGGGCCATTCAACCAGAGCGATGAAGACTTATTTCTTCGTATTTTCAGCCTCTAAAAAGTAAGGAAAAGTCTCACTTAAGCAGCTGAGATGACCACTGAGCAGAACTGCTTTAGTCATCAGGCAGAACTGCAGCTACAGTGAGCAAATATAAACTCAGGTGCCCTTCTTCTGTAAACAGCTCAGCTGTGCCCTGCAATAAAATGTGAAGTCATATGAAATTATCATGCTTTTAGAAATGAGATTTAATCTTGTGTGTAACAGTGAACAACAAACAAGTAAAGACTGGCCACATAATCTTCCTACAACCACTGAGGGAATGGCAGTACTTGTCCTTACTTTCTTGAGGGTCACAAGATTTCCGGACGACTCTTTGTCATATACAGCCAGATCTGTAAGTATTTGGACAATGACTCAATTGTCGTCATATTGCTTTCATACGACTCCACAATGGTTATCAAAAATAAATAAATAAATAAAGATATGCCTGAAGAACAGACTTACAGCTTTGATTCAAGGGTACTTAAATAATTCCAACCACTGTCTGACATATTCCTCCCTGCTCCATTTTAGAAGCTCAAAAGTTACTGGACAATCTAATATAATCAATTGGCTAAATTGTCATTTTTAACACTTTGATGTTAATGTTGCATTTTTTCCCTGATGAAGCTTCCCTATGCCTTCACTCCCCCTGTCTTCAATCACTGCTTGTTTTTGGGAACTCTGCCTTCAGTAAGTGAAATAGATGCTCATCTGGATTTAGGTCAGGCGATTGACTAAACCATTATAGAACAGTCTACCTCTTTACCTTTAAGTGATGGGTTACTTTTACAGAATACCCCAGGTCACTGTCCACCTGCACTATGAAGCCCCCTCCAATGAACTTAGGACCATATTTGGCAAACTTCCATCTTGAGGCTTGACAATGTATAATTCTGTGGTAATCCCCCTGCATTTACACAGATGACATCTTCGCATAATAATTGGCATTGACAGATACACAAAGCCTCTGAAGAATGTTCTACCCCAAATCAGAAAAATACAGCACATTGTAAAAAATGCCAACAGAATCAAATAAGTGCTGATTTCAATATATGCTCAAACTTCAAATCGGATGACTGCATCAGATTCCAAAATAGTTGGTGCAGGGGAAATTAGAATAACGATGATGTGACAAGTTGCAATAATAAGGTGATGTGAAAAACAGAAGCAGAGGGTTAAAGTCCAGGTTCAGAAAGTAAAAATCCTCCGCAGAACTTTATTCCAACCACCCAAATTTATTTCGAACAGGAGATTGAGCTGATCACTCATATTGGCTCTTTCTGTGGGAGGGAGAAAAACCTGGCTGGACTTTTACTTTCTGACCCCTGGATATTACACCTCTGAACAGAAGTATGTAACAGGTGAACTCATCATGTACAGGACAAAATGAACCTCCAAAAAGGCCTAATGCCTCAAGAGGAAAGGTGGTTCCTGGCTCATTAACTTGCCAACAAATGTGTAAGCTTTAGTCTATCTCTTTGAGATCAACATTCTCCAAAGACAAAAGTGGCAGGATTTTGGGAATTTCTCCCTCTTCACTGAATAATATAATTAAAAGATGGAAGGAATCCAGTTGAATCTCAGAGCCTCATGGGCAAAGCCAAAACCACTTTTGAATGCACATGATCTTCCACCTTTCAGACATCACTGTCTTAAGAATAGTCATGCGACTGTAATGTACATCATAACATGGGTCCTAAAATACCTTTGGTAAACCTTAGTCAGTTAACACCATTTGCCTCTGCATCTACAGTCGCAAATTAAAGCTTTACTACACAAAGATGAGACCGTACATCAACACCGCCCAAAAGCACCACCGACTTCTCTGTGCTCGGTGTCATCTGAGAAGTTGACAGTGGAAGTGTGTTTGCCCGCCCGACAAGTCAACACTGAGTAATTTTAAAAAAAAAAAAACCCACAACCCAAGCTGCCATCAGCATCACATCGAAAAGCCAGTCGTGGCATAGGAGTGTTTCAATACACAAGGCATGGATAGCTTACATATTTGAGAGCCACACTAATGCACTAATGCAGAAAAATATGCTCAAATTTTGGAGCAACATATTTTGCCATCTAGATGTTGATAATGTTGTTTGTTCCATTTTGCAGATAAACAAGGCAAAACCACATTCTACATGACATCGAAGGCCCCATACAATAATGAAGCTGAAAACCAGAATATTGGAGAAGGATTCCGCTACACCTGACCAGCTGGAGACTTCAGTGCCCAAATACTTAATGAGTGTGTTCAAAAGACATGGTGAAGTTACACAGAGGTTAACAGTCGACTGTGCCAACTTTTTTGGACTCTGACTGTTGCAGTCATATTTTCAATAAGCAATTAAATTCACAAGTTAAACATTAAGTGCTGTACAGTTTTCAGTATATTAGATGGTGACTTTTCAAATCCGTCCTTGTTTTTTTTCTTTTGAGTATCCCATTATGTGCCAACTTTTTCAGAGTAGGGGTTGTATAACCTTATACTCCCACATACTCTGTTTTTTGTACAGTTTGACGAAGCATTTAAAATGCAAATGGCTTTTTATTACCCCAGTAGCCACACAAAAACTGACAACATAAGAAAATAAGCAAGAAAAAAGTCGTTTTCCTAACAAGTTAATTCCTCTTCGTTCAAAAGTATTACAAGCGCCAAAAAATGATCAACAAAAAATGTATCCGATTTCTTCATTTGAACCTGAGATGTTTTTCATTAGGCGTGCCTCCTGCATAAAGATGAAGTGAAACAGGATAACACGAGGGAGAACTTTAAAACACTATCCCTGGGCTCAGATGTACTGCTCCCAGTAAGATGGATAATTTTCATTAGGCCAGTTGCTTTGCTGATGTTTAAATCATGAAAGAATTACACCATACATGATGAAAAGCTTCTAATTCCTTCAGATTCCTGACCAGATCTTATTCTGACAAGACTGATACATATTAAACTAAGCGGATCTCACTATCAAGATTGTTTAAATATTAATGAGTGCTTGCAGGCAAATGTGCCGTGGTGAACACAGGGAGCCATTAGAGAGTAAAAGGCTGCTTAACACAATGACCATTAATAAGAATTAAAAGGAAGCCACCATGGCAGACTGACCTGCCGCCAATTATGGTTCCTGCTTCAGCGCCTAGCAGCAAGCTGAGACAACAGCAGCACATACTCCTCTAAATTCCCCTTTTTGTTTCGCAAGTACAGAAGGCTAAAAAGGTATCTTTTTAGATGCAATGCGAAATTAACATCCATAAACTGTGGTCTAATTTAATCCTAGTGCTGTCTCCGAATTCCTCTTGAATTAGGCAAAATATTTAGAAGAAAAAGAAGTCTAAAAGAAAAAAATAATTGCATTTGCGCAAATAACACATTTATTCTAAAAATGTGCGTAATTTTAAAGCATAAAAAGTAAAGGAATGTAAAATTACACCATACTACTTAGTGAGGTAAATTTCACATTGAACTGAAAATCAGAGATTGATAAAACTCATCAGAAAACAGTTTTGCTCCGTAATATATTGATGAAAGAATGTATTTCATTTATCAAAGTCAGAAAACCGTAGTCATCATTAATCATAATCAAAAATATAATCTTTATATGATTTGGGAGCAAACAGTTTGTGTAGGGGTGAATATCAAGTTTGGAGGTAATAATGAATAATTTCAGTAAGGGATTTTTTATGGCCAAATATTTATATGAGTAACCTATTGAGCCAAATATCAGTATAGATTAATGTAGGAATTGTAATTGCTTTGTAAATACACTGCCCGTCCAAAAAAAAGTTGCCGTTTGGATATAAATAAGCAAATACTCAGGAGCCTTTGATTTAATAATTATTGCAGTGATAAATATGTTTCAGCCAGCAAAAATTATTTTAACCCAAACTGATTCAGTGCGTAACTTCTCCTTTCTCAAACAACAATGTCGGAAAACGTATCTCATGGCTGTTGAAATATGTCACTGTGTCTCAAGTAAGGCAAAATATTTGCCAGCATCAAACAAAGAACACAGCTGAGGAGATTGCCGAAATCACGGAAATCGGGTCAGGAACTGTCCAACAATTTATTAAAACCTCAAAGGATAGTGGAGAACTGTCAACTTCGCAGAAGAAATGGGTTCAAGAAAAATTACAACTGATCCTGATCGGAGATCGTTAAAATGATTAGTGAAGTCTCCTCTTAAATAAATCAGAACTTATGGCTATGTTTACTTATGAAGGCAAGAGCATTTCCACAAGCCCAATGCAGCAAGAGCTCGGGAGATTGTGACTAACAGCTGCATGACCACAAGAAACCCACTTGTGAGCGAGGCTAATGGGGAAAAAATTACTTTGCAAGGGAGCATAAAGATTGGACTGAAGAGCAATGGAAAAAGGTCACATGTTTTAATGAGTTCAGATTTACCCTATTCCAGAGTGATGGGCACATCAGGGCAAGAAACAAAGCCTGTGAAGTCATGCACCCATCATGCATAGTGTTGTGATCTGTGGTTGCTTCAATTGGGCAGGTCAACGCTCAGAACTGTTCTGAGGCAATAAAATGAATTCAGCAGAATACCTGAATATACTGAATGACCAGGAACCCATCAATGGGCTTTTAATCCCTGATGGAACAGGCATATTCCAGAGTGACAATGCCAAGAGTCA
Organism: Gymnothorax reevesii; assembly: GCA_029721435.1. Lineage (NCBI taxonomy): Eukaryota > Metazoa > Chordata > Actinopteri > Anguilliformes > Muraenidae > Gymnothorax > Gymnothorax reevesii. Next base: position 7,689,851 of record CM056586.1, read on the forward strand.
GCGGGCTAAAATTGTGAGAGTGGTTCATCGAGCATGAGGAATCATTATCGCGCATGAATTGGCCACCTCAGAGTCTGGACCATAATCATTTGAAAGTCTTTGGCATGTGCCAAAGAAGCCTTAAATGGAGTAGTCTGACTCGATGATTGACCCATCGTCAATACAACATCTTGGCCAAAAATGAATGCAACTCTGGTCGGGAATTAAAGGAGCTGTGTCACGATTACTGTGCATGCTCACAACTTTGAACAAAGTAAATCCGCTCAACTGCAAGTCAAAAGCAATTTTTCTTCTATGATTTTTGGCAATGGCACCCAACTTAATTCTTCATATCCCACAGCTAAAGCTTAAAATAGCACTTTGAAGCCTTGAATTTCCATAGAAAGCATAATAATAAAAAGCATAATACTGAATTAGTTAAAATATGTAAATAAAATGCAAAACAAAGACCAATTGGTAAGGATGGAACCAGATTATGACTTGCAGTCAAGCAGATGCACTGTCTTAGGAAGCCCAGTCTGAGCATGTGAAATAACCGTGACACAGCTCATTTTATGTTGTAACATTGTATATGATCAAAACAATACCACGACGAATGCACATCATGATCAAAGCTTAAGGTTGCCCAAAAAATTTTATGGTGTGCTACCTTTTTTTTTTTTGGACTGGCAATGTACAACCCCAATTCCGAAATAGTTGGGACGAAGTGTAAATTGTGAATAAAATCAAAACGGAATGACTTTCAAATCACACGAACCAGTATTTTATTCACAATAGAACAGAGATAACATAGCTAATGTTCAAACTGAGAAATTTTGCAATTTTTTCGATAAAATGAGCTCATCTCAAATTTGACGGCTGCTACAGGTCACAAGAAAGTTGGGACAGGGGCCTGTTTACCATGGTCTAGCATCCCCTCTTCTTTTTAACACAGAGTGGAGGCGTCTGGGCATTGAGGAGACAAGTTTCATAAGTTCAGCCGATGGAATTTAATCCCACTCTTGTTGAATACAGGCTTCCAGCTACTGGAGAGTTTTGGGTCTCCTTTGACGGACTTTTCGTTTAATTATGTGCCAAATGTTCTCAATCGGTGAAAGTTCAGGTCTACAGGCAGGCCAGTTCAGCACACAGACTCTTTTACTACGAAGCCATACTGTAGTAATAGCTGCAGTATGTGGTTTTGCATTGTCCTGCTGAAATACACAAGGCCATCCCTGGAATAGATGTCATCTGGAGGTGAGCATATGTTGCTCCAAAATCTTTATATACCTTTTGGCATTCATGCTTTTTAAAACATGCAAGTGTCCGACACCATATGCAATAATGCACCCCCATACCATCTAAGATGCTGGCTTTTGAACTGTATGCTGATAACAGGAGGGGTAGTCTCTCTTCTTTACCCCGAAGGACACAACCCCCATGAATATTCCAACAAAAATGTCAAATTTGGACTCGTCTGACCACAGGTCACTTTGCTACAGTCGATTTTAAATGCGTCTTGGCCCACAGAACAAGGTGACGCTTCTGGATCATGCTCAACAATGGCTTCCTTTTTGCATGATAGAGTTTTAGGTGGCATCTATGGATGGCACAGCAGACTGCGCTTACAGACAATGGTTACTTGAACTATTCCAGGGCACATTTAGTAATGTCAATGACAGAATCATGCCGATGTGTGATGCAGTGGCGTCTGAGGGCCCGAAGATCACGGGCATCCAGTTAAGGTCTTCGACGTCCCTTGAGCACAGAGATTTTTCTAGTTTCTCTGAATCTTTTGATGATGTTATGCACTGTTGACAATGAGACCTTCAAAGCCTTTGCTATTGGACATTGAGGAACATTGTTTTTAAAGGATTCCACTATTTTTTTTAACGCAAGTCTTCACAGGTTGGAGAGCCTCTGGCCATCTTTACTTCTGAGAGACTCAGCCTCTCTAAGACGTCCCTTTAATAACCAACCATGTTACACACCTGATGCCAGTTAACTTAATTACTTACTAAATGTTCTTTCAGCTGATTCTCTTATTAGGGGTTCAAGCCCATGGGGCTGAAACCCTATTGTTTTTGGGCTGGTTTATTATCATCATCATCATCATCATCATTACTATCCCCCGCCAACATGAAGTGTGAGGGGGATATAGGTTTGACCTCCGTCCGTCCATCCGAGAGAAAGGGGACAACTTTTCTCATAAACTATTTCAGATAGGACAACCAAATTTGGTGTGTAGCTTCAGACCATAAAGGCCTTGACGGAGTTCGAAAATAAGAAGCGCAACATTGGCGGGAGATGTTGTAGAACATGTCGACATTATTTATTATTATTATTATTGTTATTATTATTAGGGGTTCAAGCCCATTGGGCTGAAACCCTATTGTTTTGTGCTGGTTTATTATCTCCGCCAAGGAGATAATGCGATCGGGTCCGTTATTTTATTTATTTATTTATCTGTTTGTTTGTCTGTCTGTGGACAAGATTTCTCGGAAACTACTGGATGGATCTTTATGAAATTTTTACCACAGATAGATCTTGGGCCGAGGACGACCCCATTAAATTTAGGTGGTGATCAGGATCCAGATCTGGATTCTGGATCCAGATCCAGATCAGAGCTATTAAGTGGAATTTCTCGGAAACAACATAACAGATCTTCATGAAATTTTTACCAGTTGCAGATGATGATCTGGGAACAACTTCGTTAAATTTTGGTGATGATCCGGATCCACACCTGGATTCTGGATCGGATGAAATTCCGGATCAAGAACAATAAGTGGCTTCTCTCAGAAAAGACTGGACAGATCTTCATGAATTTTTAACCAGAGGTAGATCATGGCACAAAGATCACCTTTTCTGATTTTGGTGATGATCCACATCAAAATCAAGAATCTGGATCTAGATCCGGATCCGGAATTCTGAGGCAGATATCTCGAGAACTACTTTGCGGATCTTGATGAAAATTTGTCCTGAGGTAAATCGTAGCACAAAGATCACTTTATCTGATTTTGGTGGTGATCCAGATTAGGACCAGGAATCTGGATCCGGATCTGGATCAGGAAATCAAAGTGAGATATCTCGAAAACTACATGGCGAGTCTTGATGAAATTTTGGCCAAAGGTAAATCGTGGCAGATGGAACTTAAATGACATTTTTGAAATTGCTACGCCCTCGAGAAAGAGATTTTGTTTTACTATCCATGTCATACCTTGGCGAAGATCTGAAATCTCGGATTGATCTTGTTATTATTTTTTCTTTTCTTCTTCAGAAATGTTTTCGCAAATTCCTGTGACATGGTAAATGGTAGAGACCTGAAATTTTGCACATTGGTTGAAAAATGTGTGTAAATGCTTACCAAGCCATTTTTCACTCAGTTGGCCTGATAATGGCACTATAATTCAAGAAAAACAGTTTTTCACTTTTAAGGTCATAACTCCTACGCTGTAAGTCCGATATACACGAAACTTGGAACAGATATTCCTTGGTCCAAACTTTACAACTTTCCCATAAGGACCTCTAAGGTCCGCCAAATTGGATTTTCCAGAATTTTGAATTTTTGAAAAACACATCTCCTCCTAGGCCGTAGGTCTGAATCCTTCGAAATTTGCTGTGGATAAAGTACATTATAGATCCCCTTTAAGATCGCATACAACATTTGCGTGTTAATCTGTTCAACCTAAAGGCGCCCTTTAAGAAGCAATCTAAAACCAAAGGCATTGCTTGAGAACAACCTCAAGAAACCCACAGGTTTTCTGAAAAACTTGACAAAATGGTCAACATTCACCAAAACCTATAGGTCTCAGCCTATATAGCAGGTAGAATCATAAAATAAAAACAGTTGCCCAATGTTCCCTAACATTTAAAAAAAAAAAAAAAAAATCAATAAACAGATTTTTACTGTATTGTCTCTGGTTTTAGACCTCAGGGCACCTTAGGCTTTACTGGGTTAACCCTCATAATTTTTTTCTGCCTTAATGCCTTAGGTTTAAGAATGCTTTTAAATAGGGTGCCTTAGATGTTATTATGCTAATGAGGCTAATTTAGGAGGACTATTAGAAAGATCTGGAACCCTGTAGCTTCTGTATTGCACAGACCTAGAGTGGAATAATTTTAGTTAATCTACATTCAGACCAGTGAACATACAGCATGACGTTTGATAAGAATGGTGTTTGCATTCAAATTCCACGTGCAATGCAGTTCATACACTGATGACTGATAGATCAAATAAGGCATGCCATGTTAAGGTTAGTTAACAGGTTACAATAGTGTAATTTATTTTCATTCAAATCATCCCTGGGTCATGATCTTCCATTCAAACAAATGAGAAAATGAACATCACTGATTACTTTTTACTGGTCCCAGCAAATATGTGATCATGTGCCTGCCCCACCAGCATTCAAAAGAAATATGACGTTTGCCATCCCGCCCATAAATTGATAAATTGAGAACGAAAGGCAGATGCTCAGTAAATAAGCCACAAAGTTTCACACAAAGGCTTCACATTTTGGATCACAAATCGAGCAGAGCCAAAAAATTACCTTGTTTCAATCTAGCATTAATTGATAAAGACTGACATATTTGAAAGCTTCTTTATCGAGAGATTCAAAAGGGAAACTGGATTCAAACTGTCTCTATAGGGTGCTTTCCCTGTGATCGAGTGGGTTTCATGCAGGTACTCTGGTTTCCTTCCACAGTCCTTGCACGTCAGGCTATTAGGAGAAATTGTCAGTAGGCATGAGTGTGAGAGTGAATGGTGTGTCAGCCCTGCAATCGAAGGGTGTTTACCTGCTTCTCGCCAATAACTGGCGGGTAGGCTCCGGCTCCCTCATGAAACGGATAAGGAAGCAGCGATTTAGGTAATGGACGGATGATAGTATTTGGACGAGAATATCTTTGACTAGTATCTCAGCTTTCCATCAAACAACAATCCTATTTCCAAAGAGGGAGGGATGCGGTGTGAAATGTAAATAAAACCACAATACAATGACTTTCACATATTTTTAACTCTGTATTTCTTTGAAAATTTGTACGAAGACAAGATATCAGATGTGGAAACCTTTTTAAAAAATATCTGTTCATTTTGAATTTGAAGGCCTTCTGTACATCTGACAGCACACTGCTGGTCAGGACCCATGTATGGGTCCGACAAATGCAGCTGCTGAGTTCAAACTTCGAGCCCATTTTAAATTCTAGAGGAGATCCCAAGGTTTCCAACGATCCCAATTATGTCCGGTTGAATTACAGGGAAATGCATGGAAAATGACGTACAGGACCTAGATTATTTCCATTTGGTGTGATGCTGTGGCCATAACATTTCTTTACATTATTGTCTTTTGGCAGACGCCCTTTTCCAGAGCGACATACAACAAAGTGCTTTGACCGGACAAGGAGTGCCGAGAATCCCATAGGGAAGTACCGTTATATGGTGTATTAAAACATGGCGTCCGGGTTTTGATTATTTCTCTCTGTGTAAGTGTGATGTAGTTTCAGTGGAGCGTTGCAAGCAGCAGTCTCAGAATATGATAGTGATATTGTCCTGCAATAAGACAAAAACACTTTATGTTGAATCTGCTTAAGGAAAAACGACACAGGTGAAGTCAGGGTTTAAGAGTTATTAATACCCTCTGAGTGCCAGGGAACTGAGGACACCGACTGCTGAAGTTATGTTTTCCTGTTCTTTATTGATGTAGGATTTCAGCTGCTCAACATTTCGTGCCCTACTCTGTCACATATGTTTTCATCATTACATGGTAGTTTTAACTTGCGCTTGTGGATTCAGCGACAAACTGTGTTCACTGAAAATGTTTTTCAGTAGTGTTCCTGTGCCCATGAAGAGATCTGCTCAACCAAATCCTCTGTTTTTACTGAAGTGCCACCTGAGGGCCAGAAGATCATTGCCATTCAGTATTGGTTTCCGGCCTTGTCCCTTGCATATAAAGATTTATACAGATTCTCTGAATCTTAATATTATTTACTGTAGATGATGAAAGCCCCAAGTTCTTTGCACTTTCACATTGTGAATTGATATCCATAAATAGTTATTCACAGTCATTCACAGAGTGGTGAAGCCCTCGCCATCTTTACTTCTGAAGGCCTCGGCCTCTATTAGTTGCTCTCTCTATGCCCAATCATGTAACTGACCTACTGATTGGGGCCAATTCACCCAATTAGCCATTAGATACTTCTCCAGGTGTATTTTTAAAGCATCGTACAACTTTTCCAGCCTTTTGTTGCGTCCCATCTCAACTTGAAACGTGTTGACGGCATCAAATTCAAAATGAGCAGATATGTTTCCAGAAAACAATAAAACTTTTCAGTTTCAACACCTGAAACATCATGTTGGCTTTGTACCATTGTCAGTTAAACACACAGCATAATTATTTGCAAATCATTGCATTCTGTTCTTATTTATATTTTACAAAGCATGCCTTTTTTGGAAACAAGGTTGTAATAACTTTCAACTACTCATACAAACAGAACTTAAAAATCGCTGATCTAAAATCTAGGATTTGTAGACTGGATGGAAATAAATGGAAAAAATAGGGGAACCATAGGATTGAATGAATGCCCTGCTTTTGCAATGTAAAATCACTGGTCATGCAGATAGACGGCGAAGTAAATTTGCATCTGGAAAATAAAGCGAGGCAACTTGGAAATGGAAAGAACTGAACGACTGAATCACATAACTCCTAGCTTTCTATTCATTTCGAACACCCACCCTCATTGCCATGGCTTGTCGTCAGCTTCCCCACCCATTCTGTACCTGTCACAGGCATCATTTCACAACTCCCAAGCCAGTAATGTGCGTTTTGAGGCAGATGCTTCTCTTCGTGATGATCAGGCCAAAATAAACATCCCGTGGAACTGTCAGCAGATCAGGACGCATCACAATAGTGCCTCTCAAGAATCTTAAAGCTGCTTTTAAAAACGTTGCCACCTCTTGGGGAATAAAACATTGAATTCAAATGGGGAGATACGCATATTCCTCTTTTTGAAAAAAGAAAACGTCACTTATCATCACCTTACATTCCTTGATCACTCAATTGTTTGACACGCTTAATTTCATTTACCGCTTCCAATGGTTTCGGCTTCACGGCAAGCCTTGACAGCAGCCGTACCATCAAGTAGCTTGTCAAATAAAGACAGGGATTTTTTTCCCCCCCGATTCCATCAACTTAAAACCACATGCACGCCATGGTAATTCATCATGCAGCTGTTAAGACTGATGGTTAGGATATCGAATCCCAAATAGTTCAAAAAATAAAAGAAATTACCAGTGCAATAATCTAAATGAAGCATTATTTTGACCGAAACACGACTATACAACAACAAAAAATAATATTACATTATCTATAATACTGCAAAACTAAGTTGCATTAACACTTAATATCCACACCGATAAGGCTGAAAACAATGAACAAAGGCAGAAGCAAAACTCCAAGTAGCCAACCGGTAGCGCAGCCCACGTTCATTTCCGAATGGAATTGGGGAGCAGTTGGCCACAGTCGTAAGCGGGGACGGGACTAGAAAACATTTAATGATCTACCACTTCTAGGTCATTCCATATAATGCAGATATATCTAATTATAAACTCAGTAGACACTAAATGCATTCAGAGGACCTTTACGGATCAATTTCTCATCCCCCAAATTGAACGCTGTCTATCACATCGCTAAGAACTTGCAACGTAAAATGTGAATATCTTACCTTTTTGTCCTCCTGGAACTGGGAACAGGGAGTGATTTTAGTGAGCCATCAACCTAACTTGGTCGCCTGGTGTAAAATCCCTACGTATGTGACAAGCAAATAAATGTAAAGTCTCTCAGACACACATGCACATTTCAAACGGCAGCACAGAGCGCCGTACGTGCGAGGGCTGAGAGAAATCTCGCTCGCATTGACGCGGACAGTAGAAGCATTTTTAAGGTGGCGCAGAGTGTCTTTGCTGGTATTCAGTGGACCTTTGGATTGGCAATCATTCAAGAGTAAAAATTATACATGAAAAACCCAATTATCGCTCTTGCATACAGCATTTAAGCACTGTACTCTCACACAAGTATGTAATATTTAAATATTACGGGACCGTCTTAAATATTTTGATATTTGTAAGTATTTTTGACGTAAAGATTCTGCATAAAACATCATCAGTCAGGGTGTAGGAATTCCTAACATAGCCCACCTATGGCGCAGGTACGGACGGCAGAGAGAATGCATAAACGACTTTAAAATAAAACAAACAAAAAAAAACTTAAAGTTCAAAACAAATGCATCTCAGGTGATTGTTGTTATGCATTGACTTAATTTGGCTGTACTGACAGTTTGAGTTTAAAATAAACTAGTGAGGTGCAATTTATGAGAAAATGAGTGATTACTTTTGGCACTTTCCTACTCAGATCCACACGTTTTGACTTGATCAAGGGATCATTATCCCCCGCCATGAAGTGGGAGGGGGGATATTGGATTGGGGTCCGTCCATCCATGCGTCCGTCCTTCCAGGCCACAAAGGGGACAAGATTTCTTTGAAACGGTTATACCTTGATGCCTGAAATTGTGTATGCATAATAAGCTACTCAATCTATGTTGAGTTTGAAAATGTATTTCGAAGCTTATTTTTTATGAATTTATAGCCCTTGATCAGGATAGTGATGACACGGTCTTTTGTTTATGACAACGAACTGAAGTTTATATCAAGTGATAGATCTTAGCTTAAAGTATTGCCTTCCAGCTTTAATTTAGGAGTATTTACATCTTAAGTGGGAGAACAATAGAATTACAGGTGGCCAGGTGTGTGTTATTCCTTTACTATTTCATTAACAAGTAACCAGATAAAAGGTCTAGAGTAGATTGAAACGGTGGCAGTTGCATTTGGATCTGCTGTAATTAACCATCAATAAGAAGTCCAAAAAGATAAAACAGTCAATGAAGCAAGCCTTCATTAGGCTGAAAAAATCAAAACGAACCCAGAAGAGCAGTGTAAAAAACATTTGTCATGGCTAGTCCATTTTTGGTTCATGCTTGACAAGAACACAACAATGAGCTAAGGAACACTTAAAGGCCTGGAAGACCACAGATAATTATTGAGGTGGATGACAAAAAAAAAAAAAATATTCCCCTGGTGAGGAAAAACCCCTTCACAAGTCGGCAAGAGGCGGCCAAAATTTGCCATAAAGTATCTGAAAAGCCTGTAAAGCTCAGTGCAACATCCTATAAACACATGAGCAAAGATCAACTTGTACCAGAATGATGAGAAGAGAAGGGGTCACTGCTCATGACCTGAAGCACATCACCTCATCTGCGAAGCATAGTGGGGTCATGTTAAGGTGTGGACATGTGACTTTTGTCTTTATTGATGTCAGCTGACTTAAGTAGCAGGATTCTTTCTATTTGTATAGGGCTGTATCATCAACTGAGATTCAGCCAAGTGCTTCAAAACTCATCGGATGGTGCTTACAGCGGAGATGTACAATGACCAAATGCATACTGAAGAAGCAGCTTTTCTTCAAGAAAAGCAGCGTAATGGTTGACAACAGCTGAACCAATCACTAGACTGGAATCCAGCCAAGTGCCCATTTCATTTGCGGAGGACAAAACTGAAAGTGAAATGCTCCAATACCAGGAACTGACAACAAATGCTGTGAAGTCCTGGCGGAATATCACCAGGGAGGAAGCTCAGCGTCTGGTGAGGTCTATTGGTTCAAGACTTTAGGCAGTTTAACCGCAAAAAGGCTGGCAACCAAGTATTACCAGGAGAATTTATACTGGTCTGTTCAATTATTAATCCCCTAAAAGTGGGAGGCTACAAATAAATATGGTTGTAGTTCCTACATGGTTCATACATTTTTTGACAAAACACCTGAAACCTGAACCTGAAAGTCCATGCTGCAAGTACATCCTGTTTCATTTGGAATTCACAGTGGCCACGCAGAGCCAAAATAATGAACAAAGTGCAGCTGTCCAGGTACTCATGGAATTGGCAGTATTATTTTTAAATGGTTTTTCTTGATCATATGCACGTAAAGTCACTGGTACAGTTCATTGCCACAGCAACTACGTTTTATATCTACAGAGTTGTTACCTATACAATTGACAGAAACTTCAGATTTGATTCACTCACTCCACGTCTGGGGATGCGCGCGCCGGTAATCCACGCAAACTTGCCAAAATGCTCATTAACGCTTTAAATTTGCTCATGAACAGCTTAAATTTAGGATCATTAAAAAAAAAATCTGCATCGTCTGCATTTGCCTCTACCAATGCACAATGTTTATCTGCAGTCTCTGATAAGCCACCTGATGGAGGGGAAAAAATGGATTCAGAAAGGAGGACATACGGTGTTTCCCACATTTTATAGTAAGAGTGGGAATTTCAAAGTTTTGAACACGCACAGTTGTTAGTATTTCATTTGGTGGTGATCTCAGAAAAAAGATGTTAATAACAAAAAGTTGTTACAATAATTTGCTTCCATTTCTGTCCAGACAAACGGGCAATTTTCTTCGAAATGCCAACGTCTCCGCATAAATGGTCATCAGCCACCAAGAGCAAGTCTTCATTTCTATCCCGACATCCAATATTCTGTACACTGCACCCCTGTGCAGACCGAATTGGGCAGGCTTCAGAATTATATTTTCTCAGCGACTGTGCAATGCCATCGTTATACGACAGATTTCAGCAAATATGAAACTGCATGTTTTAAAGTAGCTCAAATTCACCTAGGATCCCATTAAGACATTCAAATTGATACTTCAGTTATAAGCAAACACTGAGTATGCAAGAACATTTGACATTGATGAAATCTGACATACCTCTATTCTATGGAGAGCAGTCAAATAATGTGGCCTAATAAAACCTCTTGTTCAATAAACCTTTTTTATTGAAATTTCATATCAATGCAGACAGTAAGATGACTGACATTCATTTTCCCAATACAGGTGTAAGCATTCACTTAGAGATGCAGCCACAAACTCTCACATGATGGTCACGTCCTCCATTTTAATTTATTCTGCAGTTCCACATTCATAATACCAGGCAAGCAAAGGACAATATACAACACTAAGATGAGCGACACCACAAGAAATGTACACTTATCACAAATATGGCTATTTACAGAGAAAGATGTTAGAATAGTTATAAGTCTTAGACTAGGTCTAGATCAGGGATACTCACTCTTTTCCAGATTGAGCTGCTGTGGGTGCAGGTTTTCATTCTAACCAACCAGTCACACACCTGATTCTACTAATCAACCCTTGAGGCTTTTGCCAAAGACCCGTGATTAGTAGAATCAGGTGTGTGACTGCATGGTTAGAACGAAAGCCTGCACCCACTGCGGCTCAATCTGGAAAGGAGTGAGGATCCCTGGTCTAGATAAATGGTATATACATGAAACAGGCTTTTTTGGCCACGTTTTACCCATTTAAAAAAAATTTGAAGCGGTTTTTTTTTTTTTTAATCCACGCTTTCTTCTTCAGTTTCGTGGCCGTTTACTCAGCTACTGAACCTCCGTTCCCGCCTCCTTGATGGAAGATCTGCGGCTGAAGCTACTCTGGACAAACTCCTTGATGCCCTGGAATCCTTGGCAAAACAGGAACTCTGTGTACCAGTCCCAATGCCGTCCCATCTGAATACACAGACAGCATCATTAGCTGCCCACTCAGGAGCGTCCCTGATCATTCCCCGCCCTCAACACTTAGATGCAGTCCATAAACTATTAACTACCAACTTCAAAATGATGTCTGTGCATTACCATAAACGGAGAGGTGTACCGTTTCATACCTTGATTGAATTCAGATTCAGCTCCTTCCTCTCTGGCCAGCACTGATAAAAAAGATATATATGTATATACACTTTCATTTTAGCAAAAAAAAAAAAAAAAACATAACTTCAAGCTGTAGGTACGCGTAAAATGGTACCGAATTTATAAATGGCTCATTCACAAACCACTCATGTAGCTCCAATAAACAAAAACATTTTACAATGATCTTTAATCAAACCTTCTCATTAAATTTTCTTAACTTGGCAAAACTGATTCTGTTAGATATCCAGCCTAAAGACTCGAGTGAATATTGATGAAATCACTGTACTAAAATCTTTATGAAACAGTATCCATATAGGATTGATGGAATGTGAGCAGTAATTATGTCACTCAAGAACACCAACTGAATAATTCCACGCACAAGAAATGCACAGTAACCTTATTGAACAGAGAAGACATCTCACCAGCGGGCAGGTTGAGCCATGTCATTGAGCAATTTACACACCTTCTGATGGAATTCCATGGCATAGCCCACAAAGGCTGGGTGGTGGATGAGACTGAAGGCACTCCAGTACTCTGAAACCTTGCTGAGCCGCAGGATGTCCTCACCCAGCTCAAGGCCCATGCCAGGCTGGAAGGCCTTCGAGTTCCACAGACAACACACTATGGACACCACGTACTGGTTGAACTCGCGGTACGTCTTTCTGCTGATGTGGAAGGGCTTCTCGGTGAAAGACAACAGCAAAAAAAAAAAAGGCTCAGCCTGACCTGTGCAACTGTGCTTTCCCCTCAAATTTTTTTCAGGCCTGTGGTGTGAATAAAGCCCAAAGGCATTTCCACATTAGCATCTTGGTTTCAGACTAACAATGCAGCAGGGAGATGTAAAATGGATCACAAGGAGAGAATGACGACAAAATCCATTTATTGAAAATAGGCTGTGCAATCAATTGCACAAAATAACGCTTCACAGCAGAGACAGACAATGGAGGTTTATGAAGCATTTTGTTCCACGGCATTTCGTTCTAATGACCTGGATTTGCGAATAAGAACAACCCTTCAGTCAGGAAGTTGAACAAATGAGTGACATCAGCTGACCGAGTGCGCGGGTGGACTTTCACTTTCTGGCCCCAGGAATTTCCCCGTCTGCCTCACAGAGCATCAATTTCAGATTATACAAAAAAGATGAAATATCTAATATATCCAAATAAATGAAGCGCAAGATGCAAATTTTAAAAAAATGAAACCGCAGTTGCGTTTCTCAACATTGCTTAATAAAAATAAATAAATAAATAAGCACAGTGAGCTCTATTCTGTGCATCAATTATACCTCTTAAATTATTTCAGCTCAATTTGGAGGCAAAGTTTATCCTTTTCAGGGTAGGCAGTCTCATTGCAATTACTTCAGTCAGACTTAAGACAAAATATTGGCGACTTGACACAGCTACGTGGTGGAATGAAGGGGTTGGTTTACTAATGTAGCAGGTCGTGCCAGTTTTTCCACAAGACTGTCGGCAGACACACAGACGGACAGACAAAAAAACGCTACTGAAAACAATACCCCTCGCCTTTTGGGCAGGGTGAGTACATCATTAACCACAAAATTCAGTGCACTTGTGTCCAACTGTGCATTTTAAAAAAGTAATCTATCAGAAAAATACAGTATTTAATGCTAGTAAGCTTCCTGCAAACTATCCCTGAACTAGCCAGCTAACACGCCAGAAATCACTTAAATTTTCAATAGAACAAGCTAATATGATAACCTGGCTAAAACAAGACAAAATGACCAAACCAGACATCTAACTAGCCCATCACAAAACAAATCTTGTGTGCTTCAGAGGAGTCTGCCATTTCCCAGTAAACAACTTGCATTTTACAGCTGTGGCGCATCATTGCACAGATGTTCAGCGCAAACGATGATTGATTTCTGAATGAATGAATGTTTGGCTCATTTTTAGCACTAAGGGGGCTTTGTTAGTTTGGCGGTGATTCTCGTGGGCAAGGCGGCCATTGCAGGAGAAATGTATTAAAAATCCATAGTTACATCAACTCCTGTAGGGGAAATAAGGTCCCTTATGTTTTTCTGAGTATTGTAGCTCCACATAAGGCTCATTACCTCATGGTACTAAGCAGGTCGACTTTTGACAGTTGCCCCAAAAAATGTTTAAAACTACACCGAGAGTGAATCCGGTCAGAAAAAAACCTTTTGAGTCAATGACTGAGAAATTCAGAGAGCATGCAGAAGTATCCCAAAGTCACAAGTTTCCAAATAAAATTGAATTACTTTTGAAGAGTTTATATAAAGTTCTAGCATTCCGAGAGAATTACTGAAACTGAACATGCAGAACTACTCACGAGCTGCCACTTTTACATCCTTCCATTTGCCTGAGTAAAATGTCAGTACTTTGCATACCACAGTGCTCAAGCTGCTCCGTATGTTAGATGCACAATGTCGAGCTGCATCCACTTTCTTTCATTACAAACAACAAGCACCACATTTCCATTTCCTTTCTTATAGCCCTCCCTTCGCTTGTCGAGTTCCCCTGTGGTGGTGTGAACTACCAATATCAGCACGAAGGATCCTCTCATAACCTTTCAGTCTCCCAAGGTATGAATATTTCCATGATTTCAAGGGAAATTTCCCTTTTTTTGATTCATTACCCCCTGAATCAGTGTTACTCCTAATATCGTTAAAATCTGTAATATTACACTGCATGCACACCGAAATTTATTCTAATTTGAATGCGTGATCCTGCTGTATAATGATTATGATTAGTGCTCATGACATTTTACCGCAGGCTGCGGAAAAAACATTAATGGCACTAAAAGCAACATTAACGTGATTTTCTGCATTGATACATTGTGTTTATGCAATCTTTAACAGATGGGCGCAAAAAAGGATTACTGCACATCTGTTAAACCAAAAACAACAACAAGAGTAGAGTTTACTACCTCAGTTTGCTTCTCTTGACACTTGGCAGAGACCAGATTTGTTCTGTACCTAAAAAATTCATAAATTACATTAGCGACACAGCGTTGACGGGGTTGAAATTCACACGCTAGACAAACCTTATAAACCTACTGAGGCAATAATAAAACCTCTTCAAGGCGCTGTATACGTAAAATAAAACCCCAGCCTCATTGGCATGACCGGTCCCATCCCAGCTCCACACGCATGTACTGAAGCATCAGTCTCACCTGTGCATGATGTGGCAGAGCCGATCGACACTGATAGGGCTGGCCGACAGCAGGGCCGGGTAAACCACTCCTGCTGGAGGCAAGAGCACCAGCGGCAGGTCGTACATCAGGTACATGTCACACACCTGGCAAACAGCGCACAGGAAGAAAAATGCACGTTTAATGACACACACAAAGAGGTGAATAAAAACTATAGACCAATGGTGTTCATTAATGGAGGACCAAGAAGCTGGAGGTTTTCAATCCAACCAATAACCTTCCCCTGCTTATTCTACCAATTTTCACCAATTAGCTGCTTTTTTTTTTTGGGAATAAGGCATTTCAATTCAGTTAAATTACCCAGGGCAGTGACTGGAATGAACAGAAGTGGCAACTGGTTTGATCAAACCCCATTATGCGACACCCCTGTATAAAAACTGATCAAAACATTCAGACTTCACCCGTTACTGATGCCAGTAATGAAGCAGCGCACTTCCCCGAACCATGTTAAAACTAAATAAAAAGTTATACACCCCATAAAAAAGCCATTACTCTCCACTTATGCAGAGATTGCAAAACACATTTTCAAAAAAAACAAGAATGGCTTTTACTCCACACCAGTCTTAAGTATGAAATGGCTATGCGACATTTCCTGTATTCTACAGATCCTTCTTCACATTATTGTTTTTGTTACTACAAATCAAATTTAAGTTGAAAGGAAAGAGATCTGAGGACATTCCAACAATCCTTAAAGCAAAAGCAGAACATGCACAAAATTTTAAAATTCCTGCATAGTTTCCCCAAAAATAGCAGGAACTTTTGTGACAGTTGCTTAAAAGCTGCAGGCATAACTTTGAAGTCTGGAAAGCATCGAATAATTAAGCAAATTTCATGCCAAGTCTTGATATATTTTGTCTTGAAGCCTCTAATGAACAATCTACTTTTTTCCTTCACAACTGTTTGTGTCTTACACCGTTACAAAAATGTTTCTTTCCAACGACAACTTCATCATGGCTAAATTTTTCCCTGGGGTTACTAACCGTCTCATAGAAGTCCAAGGTGAAGCTGAGGAGGAGGGGGTGGTAGCCCTCCAGCTGAAGCCCAATGGTGGCGATCCTTCCCACAAACTGGACCAGCTCCACCACTGAGTCCATCAGGCCAGACAGAGTCATGTTGCTATTGGCACAGAAAGAGTAAAACAGACTCTGAGCAGAGCCATAGTGCAGTACACCTAGCAATAAAATGCAAGAACCACCAGAGCAACACAAAAGCCCTTGATCACGAACACTCCCTGAGCCAGCCTCAGCCCAAAGCACTTCAACAAGGCTTCAGGCCACAGTAATGGCCAAATCACCAATCCTTCTCAGAGCCAACCATGGAATTTGCAATTTATTTTTCCTTTAAAGGAGCAATTTTTAAAGGATGATTGTCACGGTGAACACTTGATTTCTTCCAAGGGCAACAAGAACATGGCAGCGCAGAAACCACAGAGCAGGGCACATACACAAACAGGCAAAAACACACACACACACGCAAACATCAAAAAATGACCAAAGGTACAAGCAAGATTCTGAAAAACAACGTGATTTCCCCACACTGATGGAGTACAAACCTTTGGGGGGGGGGGGTCACAATGACAGTAGGCTAATCATTTTCTCACTTGGAATTGTTTCCCCAAACTGAGATAACAGTCAACTAAACTTCTGATCTATGTTAATTAAATTTTTGACTTGAAATTAAATGTTTACCAAATTCAGCCAAGTGAAATTGGTATATCTTTGCAATCCAACAGCACCATCTCTTAATAATCAACTTGAGAACACAGAGCATCAAATCTCCTTGTAGAGGGGATTTGCATAAGCTAAATTAAGTTCCCACCAAAAATATTTTTACTGAAAATAACTTCACTATAAGGCCCTGTATGTTCACTCAATAACAGCCAAAATGTAAAATGTCCATTGGAATCGGGCAACGAAATGGACACTCACACCGAGGTCTGGCTGCTGACACTGATGTCAAGTTCATCTTCCAGAGCATACACTGAGTGCCACGTCAGCCACTTCAACAGCATGCTGTTCAAACACTCAATGACACTGCACTGCAACAGAGAGTGAGAGATTATTACCACATGGCAATGTAACCACATCGGAAGTACTACTAAAGAAAGAGAAGGTCAAGGAATGCTGTACAAGACCAAAAGGAGTCCAATTAATGCCCTCACATCAGTCTTCACCAGCACTTGTTATACAAATAGACAATGGGCCCCACAGTCTTCCATGTTTTCCTGCATGTCATTAATGAAGGAAAAACACTGGACACTTGAACAGCAAATCTCAAAAGCAGAGAAATGTTTACATTTACACACTCTTAAATCTTGTATTGAAACATGCATGCAATATAGGAACACTCCTGTATGGCTGTGTGCAAATTTTTGGTGGTGGTCGGAGGGGCCGTAGGCGCATACTGGCAGCCACGCTTCCGTCAGCCTGCCCCAGGGCAGCTCTGGCTACAAGAACGTAGTTTACCACCATCAGAGTGTGAATGCATGAGTGAATGAATAATGTATCTATTGTGAAGTGTCTTTGAGTGTCCAGAAACGCGCTATATAAAACTGATGCATTATTATTATTATTACTAAATTGCAAAGGTACAGTCCACTTCCCAAGGGCAGTAGGATTCTGTAAAACAATAAAAAAGTAAAAGGAGCAAAATACCTTGAAGAATAGGGAGGAGGTGAAGAAAAGTTGAGTCAAAGGCTCAAAAAGGAGGACCTTAATACCTGCAGAGAAAAGCAATGAAAGAAAAAAAAGTGCAAACAATCAGCAGAATGAAAAAATTGTGCACGTCAGAAAGCAGAGCGATGTCCTTCCACTTTCCAGCTGATGCCTGTAATATTTCAGCAGCGAGGCATGAGACTCCCGGGGACGAACTCACCAGAGCTGGGCACCACAGACACGTCACTCAGCAAGGTGAGGATCTGCGGACGGAGCAATGAGCCGTCCCAAACCCGCAGGAACCTGTACAGGAACACCTCTGTGCTGGAGAATCCCTCCTGTGGGGGAACAGACAATCAAACATCAGGGTAAATATTAGGGATTGAAGGATACGGTCTTTTTAAGGGTCAAAACTGATACTGATTATTTGCGACCAAGGAGACCAATAATCAGTATTGGAAACGGATGTGCAGGGTTCTGCCAATGCTGGTCGGCACCGACCAGCTCTCAGTTCACATAGCTAGTAGTTTTCCCTACCGGCACCATTTTTTCAAAGTTCAGTTAAAATGAATGCATCCAGTGTCAAATAAAATCGTTGAAAACAAAACATTAAAATGACCCTAAATACGCCTTCTTTCGTTTTCGACCCACACCCCGTCAGCGATGGTCTTCATTGACACTGAAAAACCTGCCCAACAGTGATGGAAACACCGAGTGCCATCCGAGCTGCGTGTGCTGGGTATTCATGGGCGAATTAAATCTGAGGCTGTGGGTAAGTGATCGGTGCGGTTGTCTCAATCTAATGAAAGACAGGCAAGTATAATCAGGCAGGGTGATTGATTTCTGTAGCGCTGTACTTTGCACGTCGACAGAAAGGTTTTCTTGTTTTATAAACAACAGAAAAACTAACAAAATCTCTGTGGAGGACAGTAACATTCTTTACAAGTTAATCCATCAGTTTTTAATAACAGTGGCGGTCGGTGGACGGAAAACCAAGGGGGAGGAAAACTTACCTTGAAATGAGATTTCTGACCCGATTTTCATCATTATTTTTGATTAACACCTTTTCCAACAATATAAAAAATCCATTTGCAGTTAAGCACACAGTTTCCCTTTAAATGAAATGGCAAGGCGAGTGAATAATAAATTCAAAACAAGTCGACATGGTCTACAACATCCCCCGCCAATCGTGTGCTTCTTATTTTCGAACTCCATCCAGGCCTTTATGGTCTGAAGCTACACACCAAATTTGGTTGTCCTATCTGTAATAGTTTCTGAGAAAAGTTGTCCCCTTTCTCTCGGACGGACGGATGGACGGATGGACAGTCGGAGGTCAAACCTATATTCTCCTCCCACTTCGAGGGGAGGGAGGGGATAATTAAATGTTTAATTTGCATGCCTTAATAAGTAACCCTTCATCGGAAAAAAAACCTACTGTGGATTTTCCACGTCAACTTTTGCCACATCTAACAAAGCAAGAAATGTGCACTTTTTTGCCTTCAGTTGACGCGTTTTATCTATCGTCTTTAACGAAGACAATTAGCTACACCTGAGAAGGGAGAGTTAAAGTATCTTTTATCAAGCAAAATGATTGAAACAGATCATGACTAATAAGCAGTTTAAAGACGTTTATCACCCTCCTTGTTCCCTGTCCAACGGGCGGCACTGAAGAAATGTTTGAAACATAAATGACAGTGAAGTCAAGTCATATTCAGAAATTTAATCAAAAGTATTTGGATACAAAATAAAAAAAACAAGTTTATGAATATGGCATCTATGGCAAAATTAGAGATATCTCGCTACGCACCGAGGAGCACATCAAAGAAACAAAGTAATCCGGTGACTCAGACGCAATATCTGCTTTTGAATTGACACAAACTTCCCAGCTCACGCGCTGCGCGTGCTCTCATACAAACAATTCTCCGAGCATCCTGGGCAGACCCCTGGATATGCACTTCCAGGAAAAATGAAAATCTTGATGTCAGAGTTTAGAGTAACACTAACTCTAACACAAAACTTAGTTGCAATGTCTCAGAGCATATGTTTAAATAAAAGAGAACTTTAAGGGTAATTAAGATAATTATCTTAAAATATAAATGTGCAGGCCGCTGCCAGCAGCATTTCTTATAAAATTAAAAATTTAAATAAAAATGTACACAAATATAAAACTAACCAAAATTGCACTATGTCCAATAAAGTAACTTAAAATAAAAATAGTGGAAATTAAAATTTGTATGAAATGAAAGGAAAGAAAAGGAACAATGAACATGCAATTGGAAAGAACCCCAAGAGAGGAAAGAATTTTTTACGATGACTTTACCTGTTGGAGGCGCTGTGTAGAGATCAGCATGTTGAGGAAACGTGCAGACTCTTCCATGTTCTGAGAACTGGACTCTCGACAGAACAGAAACTCTGCAAGAGCAGACGGTAATAAAATGAGTACATTCTGCTTTATTCTCAGAGACTGCTGTATGAGGACAAACAAATGTGCATAGTAACAGGGCAGACATGCAAAGAACCGGCTCGAATGCTGCCCAGTCAAACCTAGACGTCATTTTACGCATTTTCCTGACATAAAAAACAAATAAACTGTAGCAGAGTAGCATTTGCCGCGGCTGAGAAACATAGCTGCTCATTTTGAGCCAGGTTTTTTTCCAAAGTCAAAAATAAGCCTTGATCACTTTGACAAGACTATCAGGAAGGAAATAAAGAAACATGCACACAGAGGCTAATAAAATTTAAAATCATACGCAGACTTTTTACTGCTACAGAGAAATGCATAAATGTCAGAGTAGAATGACTATTAGAAGAAACAATGAGCAGGTATGGCAGCACACAACTATTATTAAGAACTTAAATGAGAAGCACACTTCCAAAGCAAAAGGTAACTGCAATACCAAAATTAAATGACTGAAATCTTGAGTCATTTTATCAACCCCCATGTGAGATATAAGAGGTTAAGAATATATTTACCTCACAAATATTATGAGTCTTCTATTCCCCTGATAGAGAAACTTTATTGTGGCTCTTACTACAGCATTCTTTTCAGTGTAGTGTTCAATGAACAATTCACTGCGATAAATATTTTCCACAATATGAATTTGGCTTAACCACATAGCTATACCAGTTGAGAATAACTTAACTCCTCAAACTCAGATTTTTCACTAAATTTCCTTCCACTAGGTTCAAAGTCAGAAAAAAGTATTTTCTTTTCAACTGCAGGACAATGTCACATATATATTTTGTATATTCTAGTTGCAGTGCTTCATTGAAGCCACAAACCCAGGACAGCATTTTTTTATGGCTACAGCACTACCTCAAACTAGAAAAGCACTCAGAGAGCGCAGACCTCCGCCAGGTGGCAGCTAAACCCAAAAGCACGGCGATTGGAACTCCCGCCCATTGGAAAGACATGAAACCTCGAACTTAGGCGTATATCTCAGCTGTACTTTGGCCTAGATAAGCCAAAATTTAGTCACCAATTCCTTGTCCTAATACCCACCTTCACTGAAAATTTCATCAAAATCCGCACTTTTAGAGTTATCTTGCAAACAAACAAACAGCCAGACAAACAAACAAACAAACAAACACTGGCGATCACATAACCTCCTGCCGACTTTGTTTGGCGGAGGTAAATATCTAGATCTTGTACATAATTCATAGACATTTCCCTGCAATTCAGCGAGACATATTTAGGATTGATGAAAACTTCTCCACTAGAATTTAAAAACAGACTGTAGCTCCACAGGTCTGAATACAGCAGCTGCATTTTAAGGACCAATATATAGGTCCGTAGGTTTTATGAGGTTAAATGTTTGTATTAGAGCACTCACTGCCAAAAATTTTGCCCAGAAAATGCAGCCGGTCATTAAAAAGGGTCCACTGCCTCAGGTCTGCAAAAAAATTGGTTCAGGCCACTTAATTAGGCATATGTCTACCAAGCTAGGACCCCAATTCTTCTTAGACACATCTACTTTTTTATTTATTTACTTTAGCAGATAATGGTCAACAAACAGGCCTTCAACCATGCAAAAAACACATATATATATATATATATATATATATATATATATATATATATACACACACACATACACACACACACATCATTGACATTCAAATAAATGACAGCAGTTGCTCTAATTCACATGCCCTTTCGTCTTTACATCACTTTATGATTTAGACCCTGGCATAGAATGGATAATCCCATTAATAGAGTCAATGGATGAAGGACAGATTGGAAGAGATTGAGAATTGAGAGACACACAGACAGACTGATGTAATTTTGGTGTAATGTTCCACAGGGACGCCAGTCGGCAGGCAGGCCTCACCCTCATGAAGAGCATGGCCGAGCCAGAAGTTGAGCCTGAGGAAAGCAGAGCTGTCTCGGAGACAGTCCATGTAGTGGAGAGCCAGTGGAGAGCCCAGCATCGAGCCCATCTGTGCAGGGAGCTGTACGACACCACAGAACACAGCGCACTGAGGGACACGCAGCAGTGGAGCGAACACTGGTCAAACAACCACTTCTGCTCCAGTTTCACAGGTAGATGACAATGAAAATTATTCCCAGAGTACATCAAGTCTGGACGCAAAGCCTTCTTTCCAAGACGAATTTTGGTCTACGATCAGGCTTAACCCGTGTTTGCAAGACACAGCCTTAAAATCCACAAAAGATGACAAAATAGTTTTATACTACAGAGAGAGACTTGACCTGAATATTTTTGAAAATAAAAATTTTCAATTATTTGAAAACGACAGTGTGTAAAAATCTCTCCGGTGTCTTGAAGATCATTGACCTTGAAATAATTATTTGACCGAGATGAGAAAAGAGTGTAGAGGTTTCCGGAACCCTTTTCCTGTGAGCGT
Organism: Gymnothorax reevesii; assembly: GCA_029721435.1. Taxonomy (NCBI): domain Eukaryota; kingdom Metazoa; phylum Chordata; class Actinopteri; order Anguilliformes; family Muraenidae; genus Gymnothorax; species Gymnothorax reevesii. Next base: position 7,712,342 of record CM056586.1, read on the forward strand.
GCGCTGCTAGCAGAGCTGCTGTCAGGTATTCTTTGGGAAATGCCAGCCAGCCGGGGAAAACCTTACAATCATTTCAAACTCCCACTAGATCGGTGACAAGCAATTACTCAGAACCATGTAAAAATGGCTCTCAAATACACCAGATACAAACCTCAGCCTCTCACTGATCACAGCCATCACTGTTGACAAATGTACTTCACAACTCTATTATAAAAGGCAACTGAGCATCTCAAAACTGAACAAAACATCTGACAAAAACAAAACTTTGAGCAGCCATGTAACTAATCACACAGCAAACTGCGAAACACAAAAAAGCCTCCATTTAATCTGATAAAACCAAGATGAAAGGTGCACAACCTTAACAATTAGCAGCTCTGAGACAACCGTAATTTGCATTAATTCAGGCGGGACTTTGAACGTAAAATCCTCAGAAACTTCACAACAGTACCCATTAGGAGACATAATGTGTTACACTTTGTGAATGTTGAGATTGCCTCTATATTTGATCCCCAATATCGCCAATAACTTGCAAAATCAAATCAGTCAATGCAATTTCCAAGACCTCCATTGACTGTCTAAACCTCTTTGCCTGCTGCTCACGTTTGTCACGTAACGCCGGCCTCTGCATGTCTGAGCCGATTCAGAAAAATGCTCCTCATGTTAATTTACATAAATCACCGCTCACTCCTTCGCCAGAGCCAGACAGAAATAATGCATGTTTAAAGTAGCGACAAATCAACTAGACCTTTTCAGTCCTGATACCATAAATTGGGCTTTAGATATTAGACGAAACAGAGTACTGATCCGATACCAGGGTTCATCATACGCTTCCTTATAAACACCGGGAATCTGCACCTGTGATACAAGCACGAGGCTGCATCAGCCCGCAGGCTAAATCCCGTAACAGAGTACATGATGGAACATGACATGGGCATTTTCATATCACGCCGTGCATCAACCCTTGACCATCCGTTGAGCTAAAGCTCTCGGGCTGATGCTGGGTCTTGGGTCGATACGGACTGTTTCACAATCGGGGACCAAAGTTTGTCTAACGGACCCCCAAAAATCAAATGTGGAATATAGAATCAAATTGATGCCCACTTGCTCACATATATTCTTGAGGACACATGCTGAAGATTTTGGCGCGTTGGGTTCACAGGATCTCCTAAAATTCCTATAAATTTCAACTTGCCCATTTCCACCTTTATAACCAGTTTCAGAGAAGACATGTTTTTGACAGACGAAGAACATATACTCACAATATGGTACAGTGTAATGACCAGCACATATACGGACACAGTATTCCTTGTGCACAATCATATGAATGAGTCAAAATCATACAATACATCCAAACTTACCCCCCTCCTCTGTTGAAATATTAATAATGCAAAAAAAAATTTTCTGGAGATGACAATTTTTTGAAGGACAGAATGTCGGTAGAAAAAGTCAAGTTTTCATTAATTGATGCATTTCTGACCCCCAAATATTATTTGTACCTTAAAAAAACCTTCCCATTTTTTAAAATAATGACTGCAAAAAGCTACTGGGTGCAGTGGTATTTTATTGGTGAGGAATACAAATGTATCGAAAAGGAAATGGGACACCAAAATGTCAAAAAATAAATAAATAAATAAATAAATAAAAATCGTACTGTCAAATTTGACATTTGACATTTTTTCCATCAAATAAACGGCTTCTGTAGATTAGTCAATGATAGCAGAACTTAAAATGAATGATGTCACCTTGCTGCTAATAATTTTTTTAAAAAAGCTAAAATTTTAGAATTTAGCCCCGACTGTGAAACAGCCCATACAGGGTATGGTATGATTATGCCCAATGGATACTGTATTTATTTAAAGAGCTGTATGCCTCAATGTTTGGAGAGAAGTGGGATCATTCTTTTATCTTCAAGGTAGCTAGCATCGGGCTTAACTTAAACATCGTGTTCCTAAGTTCTAGAGCAAAATGCAACAAATTAATGCATGGAAATAAATATACCGAATTGGCATCTATTAAAATAAGGACATCGGATTTCAGATCGGCTCATTGTCACAGAAACCCAACCCAGTAAACAGGGTTCCCGCTGCCGCTCCTCATTTTCGTCATTCGCGAAAATAATTCATCAGTGAAGAGGAGAAAATGATGAGCAGTCGTCACAGTGGCGAATGCGTTTGTTTAATGACGACTACAAATTCAATGGCAAATAGTGGCTTCGTCTGCCCACAGCATTCGAGGCTGTAGCCCCAAAAATATTTTATTTAACCCCATATCGTATATATATGAATGCGTATATAAATAAAAATAAATAAATAGTTCTTCACTTTGGGCAGTTTACTACGTTACTGAATGTCCATAAAACAGGACAGCGCATTCGTATTGTTTTATCTTCAATGAACAAAGCCAAGAAAGACCAATCAGAGAGGGGCTTTATGGGAAACTATGTCCAAATGCTGTCTTATTGGCTGACAGGTCTCCGTGGAGTTGAAGAGGCGAATGATGTTATCAGGCGGACAGTCATGTGAGGGAGTGCATATTGGCAGATTTTAATTTTACCTGTAAAACGGTGGGAGCAGTCATCCCCCCATAATGAACTAGGAAAACAAGGTGTGTACATTTCTATACGAGTCCCTAGTTATGTAAACGTGATTGATATGAACAGATATGTGCGCATCTTTACACGGCATATATTAGTTTGATTAGTCTTTGATTATTGTACGCATCTAGCGATTGTTAATGTCATTTGTTGCCATATTTTCTACCATAGTATGACTGGCGATTTCTGAGCAAACGTTATGCAAAACATGGTACTTCCAAGTTAGCTTTAAAGGCACAAGATGGTGCGCTACAATATCTGATTAACCATCAATAATGAACAAAACTTCGTATTGGCAACAAACCCTTCCTAAAACGGCTGGGTTGGTTGTCATCGCTGTTAAAATATGTTTAGGCCAGTGCGATAGTTAGGCTACAGCAAACTGCCTTACTGCCTAACTCAACAGTTCTCAAACTCGGTCCTGGGATGAAAGCAATGGTTTTTGCTCCAACTGGAATTGCCATCGCAGAATTTTAACAAGCTCCAAGCAATTATTTTTCTTAACGAGTGGCTGTTAGAGTTTAAAAGAATGAAAAGCCACTATCATGACTGAAATGGCTATACATTCAATGATTTACAAAGACTCAGTGCAAGTAGCAGCAATGCGTAAAAATAGACTGCACCTTAGACCGAATGGACGCCAAGCTTTTGACCAATAACAATACGTGTTAATCCGCTTGGTGGGGTGTTGTAGTTATGACTGAATTATGAATCCCGTGGCACTTGCTACCGCTGGGGGGCTTTGGGTTTACCATCACATGTTGGTTTCAGACAGTACAGTAACCAGAAAGCACTCCCTTGAGAGAAGTGGATGCAGGTGACAGTACTGAGACTTGTTTGTTGCTGGCATCAGAATTGGTGATTATCTGAGATGTTTAACATTTGAAACCCTAAACATCTGAGATTTACTTAAAGGATTCCAATAAATTGTGCACAAAATATTGAACTCACCAATTTGGTTTGAGTTTCCAATTTCAATTTGGAATCAGTTAATTGAAATCTTACAAATTAATCATTTTAAATAAACATTTGACAATTCCACTAATTCGGATTCCAACAGAACAAAATTTTGAGCTCTCCCCAAGTCAAATTTAGCATTTTTGTCAAGCCTCTCTATTGCCCTTAAAGGGTGTGTCCCATTTTAATTTTGGGATGCCAAAAATGGCTGCATTGATAAAATGTTAAGGTAAAAAAATAAAAGGGTTTAAAGGGATTTCTATTGCCAGTCTTTTGAATAAATTCCATGTTAAATGCTCAAGAGCTTTTATGCTTTTAGCTTTTATGGTCCACAGGGTCCCCATTATTAGAGGTTGGACTTGAATGGACCCAAAATTATATACACAATTGAAAGTATAACGGAGAGACCGGTTATAACACAAATATTTGAGGTTTGACCTTGTTTGTGCTGCATGCACTTTGTCCGCTTTGAAGGCTTTCCAAAGTTTTATAAAGTACATGAGTGACTAATAAAAAAATGACGACTACAATAAAGTGAAGAATATTTTTTTTACTTTATTTCTCGAGGGAGAAAGTGAAGAATATTTTTCAAATCCCCGGGGAGAACCCTGCAGTTATTCGAGTCAGCATCGGACCGATATTTGCCGTCAGCATCGAGACTAGTGCAACCCCATCTAGAAGTATATTGTTTAGTCATTGACCACTACAACCCTAGTAGTGTTGGGACTGACAGGACACAGTCAGAGAGACAATTTAAGAAACACACAGTTGGCACATCGGCAGTCTGCATAACCCCACTTTAACTGGGTGCATTCGGACACCAGCACCTGGCTCACAGCATCTCCAACACTCTTCTACTGGAAGAACCACAGCCTCACGGTATGGGAACATTTATGCAAAAAATAAGTAAATGTCTGGGTCATCAGAAAAAAAAGGAATGTGAAGAAATCTGTCAGTGATTACAAATGCATCCATTTCTGGTAAAATTTTAAAATGTAATAGTGGGGAACAGCTGCAGTGAAGGAATCAAGAGGCACTACTGTTGCAATGGCAGGCTTGTTTTTGTGCCTGCAAGCTGCACTGTATTGATTGATCTGCCATTCCTTCCCATGAAGTCACAGAAGTCATAAATTATCTTAACCGCCTTTCCCACATAGCACCTCCACAGATACTAAACTCAATGTGTGTAGTCTAGTATAAATTGACAGGCAGGAACCACAGCCTTGCTCAAGCTAGCAGGATCTGTAAAAGCTTTCCGTAATCAAATTAATTAAGAGCTAGATTTTGAGCAGTCTAAATATTTATCCAAACCCATAATAAAAGCAAAATAAAAATTCTAATCATGCACATTTTCATAAACACTTGTCATATGACAGAAAGGATAACACGGGTTAAATTCCACTTTGTAGAACAACTGTAAATCAATGAAATATCGCCATCTTGTGGCGGAGAAGAGACATTACTCAAATGTAAAGATTTACACTTCCCTGCACCAGATATTCAGTAAATTAGCGAGTCTTTCACGCGGTGACGAATGTGGCCGCGAGCCTGGGGGTTACCTCAATACGGTCCAGGTTCTCCAGGAGCTGGGGTAAGGTGCGCAGCTGCTCCAGAGGAAGGGCCTTTTTGCTGGAAGAGCCCCTCAGGGGCACCGAGCTCAAAGCCGGTACCGTCAGATGACTGTTCACTTTCTAAGACAAAGACACGAGCCTCACCATTTTGCACGGAGCATGTCAGTGATAAGTGAATCAGCGCTAAGTGAATCTACAGTCTATTCCCTGAGAGGTTCAAAAAATATTTTCACATCACACAATGTATGGTATGTCCACTAAACTCTGGTTCTTGCAAGAGAAAAATAGCTTCACATGGCAGTGAGGGAAAACGGCACTGCAATTGCATTTCTTCAGTCTCATTTATCATTTTAATATGAGGGGTGCCAACAACAGGTAAATGCCAAATCCTCCAAGGATGTGCCCATTTATCAGAACAACATGACTAAACATTAGAGGTTAGAATGGATGAGATACAGCAGTGCAACCACGCATGTTGCTTATCAAGCCAACATTGACAGCAAATAGGACAGTTTGCTACCAAGGCTAATAACCAACTGCCATCTCTCCAGCGCGCTCGCCAACTCTGCGGCTGAATTTGACCCCCGAGTAGATGTTCACTATGGGGACAGGAGAAGCTTAATAGGGATGTACTGCAGTCCTTAGTCACTGCTTCTCTTGGGAAGCCAAACAAAAGCTGATGGCTAGCCTGCGTTGCCGGCGGTCAGCGGCTGATGGGAGAAAGGAGAGGAAAGACCACCTGCACGATAACGTAGGGATTTTGAGTAGCCGCCCACTTCCTTGCGCAACGAGCCGCGACGGACCACCCCTTTTTTAAACCAATGAAACTCGAGTGTAATTTGAGATCACAAGTGATGCGTGGAGATCAAAATATGATTGACACCTCTTAAGCCAATCAGTAATTCCCGTTCACTGGTGAACGGACAACTCAAAATCCCTACGTTATCGTGCAGGCGGTCTCTCCTCTCCTTTCTCCCGTCAGCCGCTGACCGCCGGCAACGCAGGCTAGTCGATGGCCTCCATACCCTTTTCTTAGATACAGGCTGCTCCCGAACACCAAAGGTCAAGCGCGGATCTGATGCGACGTCCACACTGTTCCTCTTCTGCACCGCACTCAGGGCCGCCTTCCAGGTGGAGTTGTGGTTCTTGAAGCCGCCCTGAAAGGACAAGTGAAAAGATTCAAGCAGTATTCACTAGTCACAATAATCCTCAAAGTTAGTGTAAGATATCAAAACCAGATGCTGTTGAAAACCTATCATGCGTCAACTTGTTTAAAAGAGCTCCCGCAGGGGAGCTCTTTTAAACACGTTGACACATGATAGGTTTTCAACAGCTCAGGATAACTACATTCTTCATCCCTTGAAAATTTATTCTGCGCTCAAGGGGCTAAAAACCAGCTGAATACAAAAACGATGTGCATTTACAATGGCCTCGACACAAAATGCAACAAACCTTCATTTTTGCTGGAAAAGACAGGCACACCAACTCCGGGGAGAAGACTTTGTATAAGGCCAGCAAATGCATCAAGAATGGCTGTCTGCCCTAGACAGGGGAAGATTAGAAAGAACAGAGAAAAGCCTTCACTAACAGGAAGAATGACAGAGATGACTGTGTGTTCAACACAAAGTTTATTTACATGACTAACACAGGATGCCGGCAACATCACTTTCATGTCAATGCTCATGAAACACTCAAGAATGCAAACTTAAGAGAAGAACATAAGCTGACGTACTGTAGCAGAGACCTTTTCTTAATATTCTTAACAGACGCCGTCACAACCCAGCCCTTCGACTGGGACAAGGCCGGGAGATACGCAAATATATGGAGGCAAAATGTAAATTCATACAGAAATAACTCATAGAAAAATAACCCAAAACCATGAATAAAAATAACATCAGTAGAAGCAGTGGTAAAATGGACGGGTTGGCCACAACAAACAGTGTTAAACAGCAAAACAAATGCTGAGAAAATTCCACAATCGAGGGGTCCGGAGTGAACAATTCTTGCCCCAGATTGCCAACAGTGAGATTTACAGCAGAAGATCACACTGGGTCCAGGTGTACCTCTTATCCCTAACCGCACAGCTACCAACCAGGAATGTGAAACAGGCAATACAAGGAGGCAGCAAGGCAAACCAGCGAAGGGGCTGTCATAACACCATTAAATAATTACCATTTTGGCCTGGAGATCCAGCAGCTTTCTGACTCTGTAAGGTCGAACTGGGAGGGGAGGGGTGGGGGGGGACATCAGACAAAAAAGGATCGTAATTACACCACGAAAAAGGACACCAAAAGCACACTGAGGGAGAGTGAAGAAACCCCCCAAGGGAATGGTCTTCAAAACTTACTGTGCTCTTTCCGGGTCAACAGGTACAGCAAATGGCAGACATATGGACACTGAAGCAGAGACAGATCAAACGTTATGTTTTGCAGTATTCCAGTGAGACCGAACTCACACCTTTGCTCAATGGAAGCACTTGGCTTTTGGGGGGAGCAAACTGGGCTGAAGACATCCTGAGATGACATTTTGGGGCTCAAACAATAATAAAAAAAACCCCAATTTAGCACTTGCAAATCAGCAAGTGATGGCACAGATTTTTTGCTGAGCGGTGATGGAACAAGATCCCACAAGGCTAAATCACTGTTCCTACTTGAGAAGCTACATTAAATGCCCTCCGTTTTAATGCACTCATTGCAATATAAAAATATTTCCATCTCCTGTAGTATTCTACAATGCAGGAAACCTCAGCTACAGTGTGTGTCAGGTAAATACAAATGTGAGTCGTCAATGCCAGATGCAATGGAGAAGCCATCAGAGGACTAAGCGAGATCATTACGCAAGTTCAATGTTTTTTTCTGTGATTTTGCCACAACCGAACATATTTTGAAATGCTCGCTCACTGATCAGTGCTCGTTGCTGAAGACAGATGGCATTCAAAGTCAATGCAAAGACGCGAATATTTTCGCGTCTTTGCATGGACTTTGAATGCAATCTGTCGCTCAAAAAATTCATTTCACATCCGGTGTTAAAGCGGCATAACTGACTTGGCTCTAGTTCCAGACTAAACCACAGAACTGCTGAAGAACTCAAGCAGCTCCTTAATGGCACTAGCCAACCCCTAGCAAACATATGATCACATTCAGGTGGTACCAATTAATAAAATGTATTAATTTTACTATGTTTTAGACTGGATTGCATGTTTGGATACTTTCATTTTATACATCTTATTCACCATTTCATTCTTTGTTTTTCACCATGATGCCATTTGATTATTCACTTCTATATTCCATTTTGGAAAAGCAAATGTTGCTCTAAACAGCAGTCAGGGGTGCAAACCATCGCAAATGCATTATAATAATAGAAATTCGGTAGCTCCACCTTAAATGCAAAGCAATACACTGAACAGAATCCTCACATTTTTTCAAACCTTAGCTCTGCCGTTGACTTACCAGGCTCTCCTCAGACACAAAGCAGAAGATGAAGCCGTAGACGGCCCGCAGCTGGTCCTTCGAGTCAATCTGGTCAAAGACAGTGAGAACCCAGCGCAGGAACATGGCCTGAGGTAGAAGAGAACAATTGCCGCAGAATCATGCCAATTCTACACTTTTAGACTGCATCCGAGCATGTAGGGCATTGGTTAAAGAATATTTTGCCAAAATTATTGCAGAAGTCAATGGATAAGCTGGGCTTGAACTGAATCTCTCAATCAGCACCCCATTAAACTGTGATTTGAAAGGATTAGAAAGTTAATGCTTTTTTCCAGCACAGCCCACCCATGAAAAGTGGTCAAACTCACCTGAGTGCTCATTGGCATCTTTCCAACACATAACCAGGACACTCCTGAGATAACAGCCTCCTGCGGCACCACAGACGCTGGAATCAAAATCTTCAGCATGCGCACACACACTGCAGATCCTGAGCACAAATACACTTCAGGCATCAAAACAGAACTCTGTTTGAAGTCAATCATTTAATCCACATACGAATAATTATTTTTTTCAGTGCGATTTCTGCGGAATAAATGAACGTGAGGAGCAGTCCTAACCTTAGAATTACCATTTTCTTATGCAAAGGCAAACAAAAAAATAAAAACATCCCTTGGCTCATTCAAATGCAATCACAGTTCTTGAGGGTTGAGATTTTCCCAGGTGCCCATCCAAACTATGATGATCAAACTTAACTCCTTGGAAAATGTTTATTAATTTGAACAAGAGGTAAGAGGTCTCACCCATACGCATGCTCATGGCAAAATCCAGCAGGACAGAGATAGAATCTGGGGGAAGTCCTTGGCTGAGCGCCACTCTCTCCACCACAGCCATATGCTGCTCCAGTACATCGTTCCCTTTCCACGGCGTTCGCTCCTCAACTACAAAACACAGCTTCCGCTGAGACACCTTTCTCTCCACATTCTCTACTTGATGCTCCAGTAACAAATGAAAACAGACACACCGATGGTTTGACCTACACTGGACCCCCACCCTAATTAAAGGCATCGACCGACTTAAAAACTAAGCAGAGAATGTTCATCTATTTCTTGCAAAGATTCGAAACAATGTTATCCAAAATGTAAATACTTACCCTCCATAAAGTCAAATATGCAAATAGTATTACTTTGTTTTTTTTCCATCTCAATTTTGAGGCTGACGCCATTTGGTCAGCTGGTCGTTTTTTTTTTTTTTTTGGTTGATGGGCTGTCGGTCGACCAGGGTTTGTTTTGATTGATTAATCGTAAATGATTTATATCCGTAGAATAATCCATTCAGCATGCTGTGGGTAAGTCAGTCACAGACATTCACTTTTAACTCGGCTATGGTCTTTTTAAATAAACTAGGTCTACGCTGTCGACAGCCGACTGCAATGGGTATATGCCCGAAATTCCCCAATCCTCGAAGCCCCCTTCATTAGATTCCCCTTTACTAGACCTACAATATGAGGGAAATTTGAGGTCTGTGTAAGTAATTGTTCCAGAGATATGGTTAAAACACTGATTTTTCAATATATAGCTCCACTTGGTGGCAGACCTAGGAGTACATACTAGCCCAAAATCTGATCAGTTCATCCACTCTACCATATCTACCCATCTGCTAAAAATGAGAAGTCAATGTAAAATATTTTGCGAGTTATCGCGCTAACAGCTAAAATCTGCGGACGCAGCAGTGGCGGACATGGCGGCGGCCGCAGGTGGGGCGAAACCATGATATCCCCGAAACTCGTATTTCAGGGGTATAATTATACTAGGCCTTTCTGAGAATACTAATGTTGTGAATAATCCAGAAAAACTTCTCACACTTTAGATGAAGTATTGGTCATAAAGGCTTTATACAGCACGCATAATGCCTTCATAAATGAGACAATGTCTTTATAAATCATAAGCAAATTTCATGCTTTGTAACAGGTGAAATAACACATTCTTATTCAGTATCTGATGCCAGATCTGATATAACTGAGAATGTCACTTAGCTAGTGGCAAAAATGTCATTCAGGGTGACATTGTCAGTTAAGTGACAGTCATTGTCACATCTGGCATCAAATGGCGCCGCTCGTTGGCCACGCGCATCGTAATTCGTGTTCTCGTTTTTTGGTCGTTTTTGTGCGTTTTTCATGTTGCAAGGGCAGTTATTTTTTGCACATGTACTGAAGAAGGATGTCTGATAAGATATTGCTGAGAACTGTGTGTTTATGCTTCACAGTTCTGCTGCTTTTACAGCAAATCAATTTTGTGTTCAACATGGACTGGGATGGAGGTTAACAATGGTGGACCAAGCCAGACTCAAGTGGTTTACTACGATCGGACAGAACTTCTGAAGCTTCGTACCTATACGGATATCAGTTCCCTCAAATTGGATTTACCACCGGAATGTGACACTGGACATGCACAGACGACTAGGAAAAGAGGGGTGGAGCGAGACGTCCGGTCAGAGCTAGACGGAACAGACCCCCTCTACCTACACTAGTTCTTGCTAATGTCCGTAGCCTAGGGAAACAATTCACTGAGCTGGAAGCATGTATCAAATATCTGCATCAATATAAAGACAGTTGCCTACTTTGCTTCTCGGAAACTTGGTTAGCGGACAGCATTAACAGTGACAATCCATTACTGGATGGAGTTGGTACCCCTATTCGGCTGGACAGAGATGAGGCGAAAACTGGAAGATCTAGCGGAGGCGGCGTGTGCATGTATGTGAACTCTAAATGGTGCACAAATTATGTGATAAGAGATACCCTATGTACGCCCAATATTGAACTTTTATCTGCATCATTCAGACCCTTCTATCTCCCAAGAGAATTCGGACAAGTATTTGTGACTCTTGTTTATATTCCGCCGGATGGTAATGATAAACGTACTGCCGAGATATTGTGTGATTCTATGAACAGATTGGACATGCATTCTGTGGATGCGCCAAAGTTCATTCTTGGTGATTTTAACAGCTGCAACTTAAAGTCATCTTTACCACACTTACATCAATATGTGAACTGTAAGACAAGAGGCGATAAGACAATAGATCTGTGTTATGGGAATATCAAGGACACTTATAAATCATGTTGTCAGCCACCTATTGGTACATCTGACTATAACACAGTATATTTAATTCCAGCTTATAAACAGAGAGTTAAAACTGAAAAACCTGTGAAAAAATCAGTGAAAATGTATTCAGCAGAATCTTTTGATAAGTTGAAAGCATGTTTTGTTAATACAGCTTGGGACTTATTCGAACAGGACTCGAACAGTGTGGATGAATTGTGTGAAGTGGTTACATCTTCCATAAACTTTAGCATGGACTCTATTATACCATCGAAAACTATCAAGATTTTCCCTAATAACAAACCATGGGTTACAAAAGAACTGAAAGCGCTACAGAGTGAAACGTGAGTTCTGTTCAAGAGATAAGCTCAAGGTCAAATCAGTTCAGAGGGATATTCTTCGTTGTTCTATGGAATGTAAAACGCAATACAAGCACAAATTGGAATCGAAATTTAGGGAAAATAATCTTCGTGATGGATGGAATTGCGTTAAGAACGTTCTTGGAACTAATCGGAAGAAATCTGACATCAATGTGAGAGACAGTTTCGTCCTTGCTAATGATCTAAACGCCTTTTATTCCCGCTTTGACGTTAATGACTTTTCTGAGGAAAGAAAGAATATCCTGAACTCTCTTATTGATAGTGAAGTCCCAGTTATCTCAGCTGATGACGTCAGAGACACTTTTAGAATGTTAAACTGCCGTAAGAGTGCGGGCCCCGACAACATGTTACAATGTTTTTCTGGTTTAGTCCAATGTACATCACATGTCTCTTAGTGCTATATTTATTTTATACGTCATAGCGCTTGTTGTATATGTACAAAACCCAAAACCAGTGAAGTTGGCACGTTATGCAAATCGTACATAAAAACAGAATACAACGATTTGCAAATCCTTTTCAACTTATATTCAATTGAATACACTGCAAAGAAAAGATGTTTAATGTTCAAACTGAGAAACTTTTTTTTTTGCAAATAATCATTAACTTAGAATTTAAAGGCAGCAACACATTGCAAAAAGATGATGAAATCCCTAAATTTCTTTCAATAGCTCATTGAGGAATGCTGCTTTTAAATTGTTCAACAATCAGCTCACGCATTTGTTCAGTAAGTGGTGACCCTTGCCCCATCCTTGTTTGTGAATGACTGAGCATTTCAGGGAAGCTGCTTTTATATCCAATCATGGTACCAACCTGTTCCCAATTAGCCTGTTCACCTGTGGGATGTTCCAAATAAGTGTTTGATGAGCATTCCTCAACTCTCTCAGTCTTTTTTGCCACTTGTGCCAGCTTTTTTGAAACATGTTGCAGGCATCAAATTCCAAACGGGCTAATATTTGCAAAAAATTACAAAGTTTACCTGTTCCAACATTAAGTAACTTGTTTTTGCAGTGTATTCAATTGACCATAGGTTGAAAATGATTTGCGAATCATTGCATTCTGTTTTTATTTACGATTTACACAACGTGCCAACTTAACTGGTTTTGGGTTTTGTGTTAATGTCATGTTTTGTTGTGTTATGTGCCATGAATATCATTACGATGTAATCATAATTTCCCTCGGGATAACAGTCTTATGTTATCTTAAATGCTGAATAAGGATGAAATATTTCACCTTTTACAAAGCATGACATTTGCTTCTGCATGATTTATGAGGACAATATGTCTCATTTATGAAGGCATTATGCATGCTGTATAAAGCCTTTATGAGCAATACTTCATCTAAAGTGTGACCGAGAAACTAATAGCAGCAACATTTCATAGTAATTGTTTTTATATATGTAAAACTAACATTTGTAACACCCCATTTCACCCTTATATTGTATCCTACTTATACGCAGGCGAATAAGTATTTTAATTGTAGCCTGGAACTTGCCCTAAGCTTCAGTGTAGAATAGTGACATTGGCAGATTAATTGATCATTTTGATAGAACCTTATTAATGAATGTTCAATAAGCTACCCTTGGTTTATTCCTGACTGGTGTTGGTCTTAACCTCTCTGCTTACAGAACTTGTGCAGGCCCTGTGTCTGATAAAAACTGCCAAGCTTTCAAGAGTGCCGACACCTTTCCATTTGCAAGGTAAGATAAACATTCAGCTATTGAATAGTTACGAGTAGTTACAATTTGCTCAAGATTTTTCTGCATTACTGTGACAGAGGTCTGTTGATTCAGTGACTTAGATGACCACTAAATGTTATTGGAACATGAGTCCCGTAAGTAGTGCACTTCCGTTGGATTTCATTGCTGTTTAAGGTGCTATACTTGAAATGTGCTGCTCATGAAGCACAAAGCTAAATGAAATTTTGAAGCACTGTTCATTGGTGGAACAAAATTAATAAACCAATATAACAGTGCAGAAATTTTAACTATTACAGAAACATTCCCAAATGGAGTTCAATTGATGGTATCAATTTGCATGGGAAAAATATATTTTAAAAAAAAAAATCTCAAACCTGTGATAAAAAGGAAGTTGTGGTTCATCGCATTAGTAATGATTCCTAATAAGAAAATAAATAAAACCCTGAGCAACAGCATCTAAACAATAACAGATAGAAACCGCGCCAGGCTGGGCTTCGCAAATGTGTTTCCATTTTATGGTACTAATGATATGATGATTCCAGGGTTCAGTCTTTTTACTCCATGGAATTCAAACAGCAATCATTCCAAAAGTATAAATGTTAAACTGTTACGAGCATGTAAAAGTTTTAGTTCTGAGGTCACATTACCCATATCTTGTCCCACTTACTTGGTAAAGGTCTCTTAAGGAGTCTTTGAACTCCTTGGCAAGCATGGATATTTCAGCCAAAACACGGTATTTAAGAGAGTAAATAACTGCTTTGGTCAACTGTTTAAACTAAAAGAAATTCCTCATGTGAATAATGCATCCTTCATTAGGACCTGCATTCACTGAACCAAACAAGCCACAGCTACATGAGAACTGTCACTTTACATAGAGTTACTCGTCAGGTAACGTAAAGTGCGAGGCTTATTTTACGCTGCTTTGGTCGCTTGTGTCTGTCAAAGTTAGCGACAGGTAATGTGAAGATTGTTAAGATGCTTTCACACCGGATGCGAAGCGAATTTTTCGCACGACAGATTCAGACAGATGCATTCAAAGTCAATGTAATCTGTCGCGCGAAAAATTCGTTTCGCGTCCAGTGTGAAAGCGGCTAGCTAAACAAAGGAAACCACACGTACAGGAGGGGAGCAACCAGTAGCCAGATGGCTAGGCAGGCGTGGTAAGCCACACTAAGCCAGCTAGTTTGCTAACATTAATGCTGGGAACCAAACAATCTTAACTTAGGGAGCGCGCAATTTCACCCATGGATGATGTGCCAAACATTAGCGAAGCCTTTAGCTAACAAGTATCAAACCCTTGCGCGGCGTTCGCTCCTGCGCATCGTAGCTCGTCTCGAATTCATCTCTGATTCAACTAAAGGCAATATGCATTAACTTCCGCTAGCTAATAACAAACATTACGTAGCTAGGTAACTTATATGGCAAGCTTTGCCAACTCAGTCTTCAGTTCTGTTTATTTTAAGAGACTGTCGGGAGCGGTTAGTCTGCCGCTACTGATTTGGCTCGCTGGTCGTTAGCTTCGCCTAACTTACCTCGGGAGAAGTACTTCAGCGCCAGCAGAAACGGGTCCTCGGCCCCGCTCTTTCTCCTCGCGCTCTCAGCGACTCGCAAACTCCGATCGCTACGTCCGGAGCTTGAAGAATCGCTTTCGGAAGAAGCGTTCATATCCAACCTCGACGGGTTAGATTTTTTTGACATTGCAACATTACCAAATTAATCCGATTGTTTCCATTTCATCGGAGGAGAGATATCACCCCACCAAACTCAAAACTTGCGCGCCTTCGCCCGCGCATGCGTATTAGCAATACTTGTGTTCCGGAAAAGCCTTCCCACTTAAACGGCAGCCGCAAACTGTAGCAGCTAATTGTTTAACAAAGACAAATATTTTTTTTGGGGCAAAAAAATATGTACATACGGTTGATTTAAAAATATAAATACGGATATGACATTTTTCTCGTTCAATTTATAACATTTAAAAATTTAATTCTGTTGTATTATTTTGCATATTGTACTGGTTTCTTGAACCAGCCAATACTAGATCTCCCAAACCGCAAGGAAACCGCACAATGCCAATCCTATGCGGCATAATGACATACTGATTTAGAGCTTGTCTATGCCATTTCTCATTTCACAACTCGTAATTATCCTCCAAACATCTTTATTTTGCACATTTTATGCAGAATTCAAAGCACAGTGACATGCCAGGGCTTTTTGTATTCTAAGCCATAAACATGATTGTATTTCTATCACAAAATACTCAATTCAGGCCAATACTGATATTTTTCCTCTCTACCCCAATTATTTCCCCACATGGCAAGAAAGAAGCACCAAGCATCACACATCCTGTGTCATAATTACATCTGTTGCTCTCACTGGTCCAGAGTACCATAAAAGGAAAACCAAATCAAAACCTCAAACAGTTTATCCTTCAAAATGCCATCAATTTTAACACGTTGCTCATATCCCATGTTGTCAACTGGAAATTTCTGTCATGCCTCAAGAATTAATGTCATATTAGGATGTACCATAAGAAATTCAATTAAACAAAATCACAGAATTTCCACACATGGCATGTTATGAATTGCTGGAAGGGATGAGATGGGCACTGAGCCAGTGGTGGAAAATTTTCATACATAAATTTGCAAAAAAATTCAGGGGTGTACAGAGATTAGCAGGATATGCGGCTTAAAGTAAACAGAAAATGCAGAGGTCCCTTCAACCCATGAAGTATTAATGATCAAATATTCAACCACTTTCAAGGAGCATGACTTTACATGTACAGAATCAGGAACTTTAACAACTGGACAGCCCTAATTAAGGGAACAAGACAGAAAATATCAAAACAGACACGGTAGCTTCTAACATCATTCACAAATGCATAAAAATAAACAAAAATGCATATGCATAATTTGACCAAATAATTATGGTTGAAATGTATTAAGTTAATATCCACTTAAACTCTGTCCCAGAAAATGCATCACGGTCCATTCAAATTTGGCATTAATCAGATTTCAAAATGCTGACTCAAGAAGTAGCATCTGTAAAGCAAATATAACCAAGTTTCCAATCGATAAGTTGATACAGAGATGTAAATGTAAATATTAAAAAATAAATAAATAAATATGCAGCAATTGGGGGAAGAAAATTGCATCAATTATCTGGTTTCCCAAACAAGTTGTACTCAAAATAGTTGCCATATGTGATTATACAGTGGGGGTAAAGAGGTGAATGGGATAGTCAGGGATGTAAAGGATGTATAGCTATCAATTTCCAAAGTCTTTTTTTCCAGGCTTTCCACAATTCAAAGACAGCCAACCAACCTCCCTCTTGGTGTGGCACTGCCCAGCTTAGCAACTGAGACTAAGACACTTTAATTTTGTTCTTTTCCTCAGCATTGACCGGCCTCTCTCTAGTTTCTTCTTGCTCAGGCCTATCCTCGCTCTGTCTGGCAATGAGGAGCCGGCAGGTCAACAAGATGCCAAAAACTAAGGCATGAGCGTATCTCTTGAGAGGGTCGCCCACTAGCTGGTGGAAGAACAGCACCGCTAGCATGACCAGCAGCAGCAGGAAGTTGGCCACATCTTTAGGTCTCCCTGGCACCAAGGTCAGCACCACGCCGCAGCCCACCTCCAGCGTGCCAATAATCTTCCGCAGGAGTATTGAGCTGATCCCCAGCTTCTTCAAGCCTGGGAGGGCCTTGGCATAGCTCTTGTATGCTCGTTTCTGGAGGGAATTAATTCAAATGAAAACAAGTACAAGTTTACTAGTGTAGAAAGGTGAGAGTTTACAATGCTGGGGCTGAAAAATGCAGCCCTTGAATTTAGAATGAAGGCTAAAGAGTAATCCAAGTTTTTGGGCAAAATTCAGACTATTTCCCTTTGACTCTGCTCCTAGTCACTGATTTTGAAAAGAGTGAATACATGAAGTTAAACAAGATTGTCAATTAGATTCAGTATTCACATGCACATCACACGAAACGAGCACAGACGCATTTCTGAACAATTTGGACAGCACAGAGAATACAATCAGAAAGCAGTGACTGTAAATCATATTTGACCAGTAATAAATGAAAATCTGTCCAAGACACAAAAAAAGTTGGAGCAGGCAATACAAGACTCTGAAAGTGTTAGAATACCAAAAACAGGTTTTTTTTTTTTTTTTTTGGAAATAAAGTTTCATACCAATTTAATGCCCGTCAACACCTCCCTGAAAAGTTGGAATGGGGGAATGTTTACAAATTCTTCACACCCTTTCTTTTTTTCAGTCCTCTAAGTAATCACTTGGGGAACTGAGGATACCAGTTGTTTCAGTTTTGGAGGAGACCCACCCCCATAGGGCCGGTAAGCTAAAAATAACCATATTAATGATGTATTCATAATATCTTTTTCATTAAAATAAAAATAGTTGATACTATCAGCATCCAATTGATAGCAGGCATGGACACAACGTGATTGAGCATAAAAGTCTGTAACTGAACACTTGTTACATGAATTATCCTGAAATTGTGCTTTCCATTTTCAACTGCGTGACACTTTTACACAAATCACAAAACAATCAGATCAATTTTGTTATGCAGCATTAAACTCCTGGGAATGGACACTACCATATTTTGACACAACTTACACTTTTCATAGACACTTGCCGATACCCGTGTTATGCACAGGCACGATTACAGCTGATTGAATTAGCCGGTTTGACCTGCAAAAATGGCTTTAAAATGTAGTTTTCACTTCATAACCAAGTGCGAAACCTGGCGAATCATCTTTGTCACACAGTAAAACCGATGTATGTGAAAAACAGACTCATTATTCACAGTGGTTTCGGAAAAATCGCCAACTCAGTAACATATAGATGTGCCAGAATGTGCAACATTATCCCCTTCAAATTGCTTTGGTGGGGCAATTCATTCAGTCATATCATCTCTTCACCAGATGATAAACAACAGTTCATATTCAACCAGAGCATGTAAGATCATAGCAGTGTAATAAGTGAGGGGGGAAGGGGGAATTCATAATGATTGAAGCAATTTATTGGCAAGTCTCTGACAAAAATCGTATTGCAAAAGTACTTCTACTTTCACTTGCAAAACAATAAAGAACGTTAAAAACATCACTTTATCATAGATTGCTAAGCTCAAACCACTATACGATTACAGAAAAAGACAACCAATTATGACAGTTTACAATTTCACCAAGCATCATGCTTAAAAATCCTATAGATCAGGGATCCTAATTTGACTATGCTAATGACCAATGTCAGTTCATCACAAAAACTAGCATACATTTGGGAGAAGGATATCACAGAAAAAACATATCCAAATTAGGAAGATTGAATTTTTTAGACAAATGTAAACAATGTATGTTTGCATGACAGCATAAAAGTTGATCTTGACCAAGCCATCAATGCTCGTATAAACTCAACACTGAAACGTTTTGTATTATACAGTGCTGTTCAAACATTTGGAATCACAGACTTTTTTTTTTTTTTTAAATAAATCTCCATTTTTAAAAATTGAAATCTAGGCTGATCACTTCCCCAAATGCTGATAGAGCAGCAACCACCGGGAAAACTGAACAAAATATGTAAGAGAAAAAGTGCAAACAGGTTGTAAGCATCAAGCCAACAAGATAAACACCATGTCTGGAAAGATTTCCAAAATGTTCTTTGAAAGCCCCAAATCATTATCGATTGCCATACCAGACAAATAATACACAAGGAGCTTAATATTAAGCTCTTCTCCATAGAAAAGCGCTGTCATCTTAAAGTCTCATATAGAAAAGCCTGTGGCCGAGATAACATCCCAGCCACAGTCTCAAAAACTGGACATTTTAACAAAGAAATTCTTGACTTCCATAACTTTGTTTACTTCAGCCACACTACTGACAGATGGATCTAAGGATGCATTATATCTGTCCTTCAGAAAGTAGAGCTGGGGGTCTCAAAAAATCATAGACATTATATTCACTGCCATTGCCGCAAAAATCTACAATCTACTCAGCAGTGTACGCCCCTCTGGAACCTCTACTCCGCCACAACGAAAACAGTTTCCATGAAGACAGACGGCAGGCCAAATTCTCATGGTCAGATGAATCATCATGAGGATAAAAGCAAAGAATCCTGCAGCTGTCTAACCATTTGTTGACTTCGCCAAAGCCTTCTAACTCCATTCATCATGGCAAAATGGAAGAGATTCTCCTAGCATATTGCATCCCCAGAGAAACAGTCAATGCAATTATGATGTCGTACAAGAACACACAGTCTGGGGTGTGCTCACCTGATGGGGACACTTGATTTATTTGATATTCCAGCAGGGGGCCGCCAAGCCAATGTTGACATGGAGATTAAAAAAAATTTTTGAAGTATGTATTACGATTGGTCATTATAAGTGGAAAACTCATTGTAATATATTGCTAAACTGTAAAAATGTAAATAATTATGTACATATCTATAGTATATTGAAATAAATATATTGAAGCTAATTAACACTATTATTGTCATTCCGTGACAATTTGCCTCTTGTAATTCCGTGACATTGACTTTTTGAAATTTCTTGCCCATAAAGCAGGGTTAAAGTCAATATTTGTTTCTATAACTTACAGTATTAACAAAAAACACCTTAAATATGAACATACTGAAGTTTCATAACTTAACTACTATAGGAACATCACTTTCTGGATAGTTAAACACAAAATAAAAAAACCATGTCAATTTTGTGTAATTCCGTGACAGAGTAGTTTTTGCTTGTTTCTTCTATGAAAATTTCTCAAAAAATATATTTTCACTTAATAATATTAAAGAACAAGTTAATACCTTCAATATGACATATCATACTTGATTTTATCTTATTTAGTTGTAGAATTACAACCCAAAATGTAATGGGACTGTAATTCCGTGACAGCTTGGCGGCCCCCAGCAGAGTTCAGCAAGAGGATACACTTGCCCCATATATGTTGGTTATCTGCCTGGACAATGTAGTACAAACGTCAGCGGACAACCACAAAGAACTTGGTCTCACTCTGGAAAGAGCCCGGAGTCAGTGTTATCTGAAACAGAAAATTACTGATGCAGACTCTGCTGACGACCTCATTCTCTTTGCTGATGATATAGACAAGGCCACCTCCTTAACCTGTTGAAGACGCAGCAAATATGGTTGGCCTAAATCTAAACACACACAAAACCGAATTTGACTCCTCCAATGTAGAAGGCACCATCCAATTGTTCGAAGAAGATGACATCAAAAAGATGAATTCACCCACCGCGGTAGCGACATTGTCTCCACCAAAAAAGATGTTGGGCTTCATCCTGGCAAAGACTGGAGAGCTCTAAACATTTGGGACAGATTTTGGAAATTAAACCTTCCTTCAAACCTGAAGAACAATTTCTTTCGGGGCACCTTTGAATCTGTCCTGGTCCACGGGTCAACATCAAATTCCAATCTGCACCTGATGCTGCATTCACACGCATGCCAAGAGCAGCGCTGAACACATCATGGAAAGACCACCAAACAAACAAGAGACTTGAACGGATGAATTCCACCTCCATCTGTAACTATCCAGGAGAGAGGTTTGCAGTTTGCAGGCCACTGCTGTCACAGCAAAGAACTTGCTAGCGACCTCTTTTTAATGGCAGCCCAAACACGGTACCACCTGTTGGTCGTCCCACACGTGCCTACATCGATCAACTATGGGACGACATGGGCTGTCTTTCAGATGAAGTCTCTGCAGCGATTTCTGAAAGGGATAGTGGGAGGGGCAGAATCTTGGAGGCCTGATCCATCTTGACCAGATGAAGAAAAATTAATATAACAGTAAATTGAATGCATTGTAGATATTGTAAATGTTTTGAAAGACTCACATAGCTGGAAACAGCTGATTTTAAAAGGAATATCTACATGGGACTATTTTTAGCAACCACTACTCCTCCAAACCAATGGCATATAGTGTTAGCTAATCCACAATTATCATGTGAAGAGGCCAATTCATTAGACAACCCACATGCAATTATTTCGGCACAGCAGAAAAGTGTTGCACTGTCAAAGCAGGCAATAAAATGACCTTCTTTGGACTACTTGAGAATCTGGAGCACCAGCATTAGTGGATTTGGTCATAATCTCAAAATAGCAGGAAAGAACATAAACTATTTTTAAAAGCCTTTTAAAACCAGTGTTAATAGGTGCATACAGTATACAGTTCAGAGTTTAAGAAAAAGATAACTCTCCTCAGAAAGTCATCGGTCTTGACTGTATAGTATGAAAAAAGTGCCCATCAGGTCAGTTCCAGTCAGGGCGAGGTGCTTCAGGAAGCATGGTTGTCAGTTCTGCAGATAATCTCAAAACACTGACAACTGTAATGTCAATATTTTCATACTCTCTGCCCACTTTCTCTCCCCCCACATCCTGATAGTGAAACACACCATCTACATTTTAAATTCCCTCCACTTCCTTTCTGGTCCAAATGGAATAAGAAAGGACTATCCACAAAGGTACAATTCTCACCATGAGGAAAGTCAAGGAAAGTGTACTCTGATTAAATATGTCCCAGTTTGAGATGCTGACCTTCACAAGAAGATTGGCCGACAGCGAATAATAAAATATTACACACAATTTTCAGTCCGTAGATCAACAATGATCATTCTGGCTAAGAAAATTTCTGCACGAGACACAGTAGACTGTGAGGCATGGTTTATGAGGCAAAAGTAGAATCCTAAGGGAAAAGCTACAGTAAATTGCCCATCACATTAGCCACCTCATACAGTCTCCCCATGCTTGGTTCAGCAGGAATATTAAGAATAAAAAAGCCATCATGCGAAATACAGCACGTTGATAACAAAATATATTAAAGCCCATTAGCCAATGGACGCCCGCTAAGGGTCTAGCTGGCGCGTTCCTATTGGATAATGGGCTCAACATCAGCACCAGCAGGTGCAGAGGAGAATTTTCTGGAAAGACCCCCATGACCGTAGCAGAAGAGCAGCTCTTATCCTTTAACATCTATGTAACGTCGCTATATAAATATCAGTGGGACCTGAATTTCTATAGAATTATTTCTCACGCAAGTATCCGGATTTAAGATAATGACATATTTATCCTCAATATACTTCAAGGAATGTAACCGTTACTAATCAATTTCATGTAGTTAGCCAGCCAGCTAAACAAGTAAAGCGTGAAATCTGCACTCCACTGCTCTTGTAGTGCATACATTTTGCGTTAAAAAGCGATAGCCCATTCCGTCAAAATATTCGAAGAAGGCATATTTTAAGTAATTTTTCAACAGACTAACATTTGGCTAATCGCTGTGATTAGAGAAAAACGACAGATAAAACCCAGCATTAATCTAACTGTACGTCATGAGAGCAATTTACCTCATGATTGAGAAACGCCACTTACTTCAAAACCATTATATATAATTTCACCAGCCCTAAAAATACAAGCGGAACGTTGGCTACTGAACGCTCAAACAAAGGCTTCCTCCTCCAAGTGCAGCCAGGCATATTGCTGCACTGTCTATCTGCAATTCTGGCTTACCATCTCACTGTAAGCATCTTTGCTTAGTCTTGGAGTCAGTTTAATCGTGCCCATGAACACGAAAAAAAGACCAAGAGCGAAGGAAAGAGCCACGATGGTTATCGTCCTGGGTGAAGCCATCCTCATCCTTGTGTTTTTGTATACTTCAGAGAGGAAGGCACTAAACACGGCGTCGTCCTGCAAACACTACACTACCCACTAATTGCTCATAGGGAACTAGGACAAACGGGAGCAACGGGATTGGCGGAGATCTGCGACTCAGTATCCGGCGGAACAGGGTCCCAAAGCCCAAAAAATGCGTGACGGGAGCACTCGGGAGTTATTCACGTGACGTGGATGGCAGGCAAATGATCGGTATTATCTTTCACCTTTAAAACCATGAACTACGAAAATGCAACATGCCGTGAGCTCTGTTATTAAATGGGCAGTGGCACGTTTTTGGTCATTTTGGTTGTGTTGGCTGAGTCGATCTTTGTGTTGGTGAACATGCATTTGCAGGTTGGAGAGGAAACATGTCGAAAAGTCCTTCAGACAAGCTTGGACTGGAGTTGGCAGCACAGCTGGCCTTGCGCATATGTAGTTGTAGTTGTAGTATGTGAAGAATCAGAGATGCCGGACATTAAGCGTGAGTCTCTTAGTGGCATTCGCGTTCTTGTGACGTAGTCAGCAATTATTCAATCAATGCGCACTGAAGAAATTCACTCGCGGAATTTAAGTCATTGAGCATCAAGTTAATCAGTTTCACGTGCATTACGGTGGATTTCCCTCTAGTGAGACAGAAAACAATTATGACTCGGGAATTTCTCGCTTGTCTTTACTGAGGGGCTGAAAACAATGGAATTGCATAAAGACGTTTCAAATGGTCTTATTTCATTGAAACAATTTAAACAAGCATGAAACATGCATTGTTTCCAATCCCCGAGTAAAGAGAAGCACGGGAAGTTCGGAGTCATAATCGCTTTCCATGTTACTTGTGGCGAGGTCCACCTTTACGCAAGTGAAACTGAAACTTCAATGCACAAGGATTTTAATACTGCGTGAGAATCTCATTAAACGTTCAATGAGTAATTGCTGACTAAGGTGAATAAGCATAAAAAATGCGTGAGACCTACACCTAATGCGTGAGACTTGGCATTTCTGAAAGAATGTGGTTTGGCATTGCAGAAGTGAGCAGTCTTTCCTGAAATAGATGGTGTCTGGATGGTAGCATACTCTATGTTGTTCCAAAACCTGTGTATATTGTTCAGCATTACTGGTGTTTTCACAGATGTGCAGGTTACCCATGCCTTTTGCACTAGTACACTCCCATATCATCACAGATGCTGGCTTTTGAACTGTATACTAATAACAAGCCAGATTATCCCTCTTCTTTTTAGCCCGGAAAAGGCAGTACCCATGATTTCCAAAAAGAATTTTACATTTTTATTGGTCAGACAGTTTTCCACTTTGCCTCATTCCATCTGAAATGAGCTAGGGTCCAGAGAATGTGCCAGTGTGTCTAGATCTTATTCATTTTAGATTTAATCTTTACATGGTAGAGTTTTAACTTGTATTTGTCAATGCAGCAACAAACTTGTCACTGACACTGGCAAGGCTGGATTATAGACTGGGCCATTTGCCCTGGGCCTCGGACTCCCAAGGGGCCTCTGAGCCTAAGGCCATACGTGACGTGAAGCCGAAGATTTCTATGGGAAGTTAAATGCTATGCTCCTCAGTACACAATACATTAACGGACTTTTGGCCGCTTATAGCATGAGCTAACCACTCTGGGCTCCAATCCACAGCCTTGGCAATGTCAGGCCCCCGGACCCCTTGGTGCTTACAATGTCAGGCCCCCCAGACCCCTGGTGCTTAGAACTTGAGCTGACCCCTAGGGCCCCTGGTGCTTCAGCACTTACATTTCTCCGTATTGCTGAATCTTTTACAGTTTTTCTCAGTTGCTTTTGTACATTTCTCAGACCAGAATTGAATGTCTCAAAACCACTTGTTCAATCTCCACATCATCTCACCACTTGGGAAGATCATAAAAGCAGTTTCTTATTTTTTCGAGCTATTTACAAATGCTTTGGTGAATTCCTGCAAATGACTACAATTATCTGCTGTTTCATAAATTGTCAAATGAGTGTGTCATGTTGACCATTTTGTTCTGTTTCCTTTTGAATAGTTTTACCCCCACATCATCTAGGCATAATTTAATCATATAAGTCATTTTGTGCAAAATTAATTAACTAAATGTCATAATCTTTTGTCAGTCATTTTATTGGCATTAATTATGGACTTTCTTTTTGAAATGTCTCCTGAACTCATGAGATTGCCCGCACCTGAATCTTGACCTTCCTTTAGCATTTAGCAGTGTTAAATTACCCCACGATCAACCAGTTCTCTATAGTGCTCAGAGGTGCATCTGATGAACCTTCAATTGAATAGCTTATTATATTCACTAGAACACAAAACAGTGTTACTATTTTTCCCAAAAGAAGAACAAGAATTTCTACAATTTGAACAAGCAGGAAGAAGAGGAAGAGAAGGAAGGATGTGTGGTGGAAGGAGAGGGAAGAGAAACAGAGAGAGGTAGAAGGAACACTCCTGATGAAATAAGGGCAACCCTTGTAGAACATATTATAGATCATGGCCTTACAATGGCTGAAGCTGGTCGGAGGGTGCAGGAGATTGTTGGGAGACCATGTCATTTTGTACAGAGAACTGGTGTGTAACAATGTACAATGCATCATAATACTGTATACTTATTGTAATGCTGTCATAGAGTGATGAAGCCCTCGTCATCTTCACTTCTGAAAGATTTTATATGCCTAATCATATTACTCGCCTGTTGCCAATTAAACTTACCAGATGTGAGATGTTCCACCAGGTGTATTTTTTTAACATGATATATTTTTCCAATCTTTTGATGGCCTTATCCCAACATTTTTGAAAGTTATTGCTGGCATCAAATTCAAAATGAGGAGATATTTCCCAGAAAACAATAAAATTTCAGTTTAAATATTTCATATGTTGTCTTTGTACTATTTTCAATTCAGTATCGGGTTGACGAGATTTGCAAATCATTGCTTTAATTCTATTGATATTTTACACAGATTCTCAACTTGTTTGGAAATAGGTTTTGAAAAACTGCCCAAGGCTTTGCCCCTGTCTGATGCTATGGAATGATATGGGTTTGGATGATGGCAGGAATCCAGAAAATGGTTGAGAGAGGCTGCCATTGCATTTGGGTGATGGTCTGTTTGGGACATTGCAAGCTGCATTGTTACCTATGCAGTTATTAACCCAGCTTGTAGATGTAACTAAATAATCTGTTCCCTCATGAGAGTATTCCCATTCAAATCCAAAAGAATCCAGTTGCTCACACTAAAAATAAAACTGCATGATTTCCTTTTTGTTTTTTGTTTTTATACAGATGCGTTTGGGAACATATTACACTAAAACTAATTACTGCAGTAGCTTATATTTCATTTGAAAAAATTTAAGTGTCCTCATGTATTTTTACAATAGTTGGTGTGATCCTGTAATCAATACCTTTACAAGTGCAAAATGTCAGCCCGTCGAGGAAATCTTAGAATTATAGAGAAATACCGACTACTTGGGTGAAGGACAAATGAGACGTATTAATCTTTGATTCCCTGGATAAAGAATTCAGCCCATATCTTTGCTGATTCAGCACTGCTAGGAGTTTGAGTTACTCACTATCTGGTAGTTATGTAGCAACAAATGTCATTGCCATCCTCCAATATGCAAATGTTATTTGGAATAAAAGCACCATTTGTTTTTCATGGATATGATGATTAAACAAACCTGCATGTTTGCTCCGGGTCTGTTTAATTTAGTCCTTAATCAGATTCCTGATTTTAGAATTTACTTGTTAAAAAGATGCTTTCCACAATTATGGCCTCTTTATTAAAATTATTATCAGTGAAACTAAACTTTGCAGCTTCTGTGCAACTTCACACTTTCTTTTTGCTAAGGTGGAATTTCAACCTCATTGATTTCAAAAGTGCTTGTACTTTGGATCAACTTTAACTAATGAAAACAACATATGTTGTAGACACACAAGCTGCTCCAGAGTTCCTGTTGCCCTCCAACATGCAGAAGTCTGAAGGTCACAGGCGGACTTGGAGGAAATTTCTCACTGTCCCTGCCCCTGGCGTGCTTTCAGAGCCAAGATGGCTTTTCTGTAGAGGTCTGTGAGGGAAAGACAGAATAATTAGCATCATTTTAAGAAACTTAAGTTCTTGTTTCTACATTCTTTCCTCCAAATATAGAAGAAAATGTTGTTACCAAATGTAGCCGACAGGTCCACTGGTTGTGAATAACCTGCCGGAATCTGTTCAGAATTAATTTTATTTTTCCTCTTCACTTTCACCACTTTTTTCCTTTTTTTCTTCTCTCCTTTTCCTGCGCCTGAAAAACAGAAGTTTACTGCTTCAGCCCAAACGTCTGGAAAACATATTTTGCCATAAAACAGGATATGATTACATTTAGTTGACATTGATTGTCCTCAGGTGATCATTTAGAGGACAAAGGACTAGTTGTATACTGGACAAAATACACAATATCTCAGGGACAACTACCTGTCTTTGTGTTTGATTCCTCATTGTCAGGTGACTCTGGGGGGTCAGAAGTCTTCTCTTTCTCTCTGGAACTGCAGCCCAGCTCAGCGCAGTTCTGTGGCAGCAGGGCCCGGCTGGCTCCGTGTTTTGGCCTGTTCTGCACCCCATCTACTTCTGTACCCTCTGCCTTCTCTCCCTCCCTCTTGTCAGGTCCGTTCTTCATGGCAGTCTTCACCTGTTTCTTTCTTTTTGCCTTCTTTTTCAAAGTGTTTTCCTGTTAAGTATACCTTCATGACCAATATATCATATACTGACTATATATTCTACACCTTGAATGCTACTGGGATCAAAAATAAAGTGAACAGACCTGCACTTATACAATTACATTTAGCCATATATAGAAATGAGGAGTGAGAAAGAAGAATTACTCACCTTCTCCTGGACATTTTGACTGGGCTCCGGTTTGCTCCTTGGCTGATGTGCCTTTTCTTCCAGGGGCCTCGGCGCATGACCATTTTCAGATTTGCTAGTGCGGATTCTACATTGAAACATGGCACACCAGCACATTAATTTCTGTCTTGGGGGATCATCTGAGATCTAAGAATGCGAACTCCATGAAAAATATACAGGGTAAAATTACTCTCCCTGTAAGTGTAACATCTTGAGTTCTTATTGCAGTGCAGTAAATGAGGGACGTTAACTTGCTTTGATTTCACTGAGCCTGTTTAGAACTCCTGACTGGTCAAAGGGCGGCAGCTCACCTGTCCTCTCTGGACTTCACGCGTCCCTTCTCATTTTTGCTACTCCTGTCTTTTCCTTTGGGGTCCAGGGGAGGCCTGTTATCACGAGTCACACGGGCACATAGTTCAGGGTAGTCCAGACTCACAGCCCTCAGTAGCCATCGCAGGCCCTGTATGATCTTCCTGTCTGACCACCTCCGCACATCCAGCAAGGCAGAGCATGGCTCCTAAGGGGCAGGGAAGCACAATGCTTGGCTCTGACATCTCACTTAAAGCAGTATTTTCACGACTTTGAATATAGGGCTTAATATGCAGTGAGCGCTCTATATAATTCATTTTGCCATTAACAGACCAAGATTCAATGCTTCTGTGATAAAGAGGAGTTTGAAATTGACCTTCCCATTCACTTGCATTGAAAAAACTACAGACTCGCATAAATATAAATAATTTATGTTTCAAATCCAAAGTTTCTAACATATCGTGATATTTAAACACTCGATAATAAAATGGTCTATTTCTATTAGTCATTTTCATGCTTGGTATGCTTGGTTTTATGAGTAATTATTTATAAAACCATTCTGAACACAAATAGATCCACTCTTTTGGACAGAAAGTGTTTTGAGCGCAATCATGACCTCAGTGTGCCCCTAGACATTCTCCCATTGGTTCAACCATCAAGCGAAGGCAGGTCTTTTCTGCAATAGACAAACTTAGCAGTTCTGGGATGATTGCTAAATTGGTAAATTTGATAAATTGTCCGTATTGTGCCGACATGCTCTCCACACCTCTCTGAGATCGGATTATGCAGACCCGGCAGTTAAAGTGTCATGATATGCTTGGACCAGAGAACTCACACTGAAAAGAAAAGCGTAATCACAGTCTATGTTATCGGAACCCATGTGCTGCCACAACTAAAGCCAGTCCCCTTTTTTCCAGGTGCTGTCGAACAGAGTAAAAACCCTAGAACACGGAAAGAGCAAATTCCTTTTTTGCGGACATGCATTGTATATAAAAAACGGACGCTGTTCCTGTAAAATTCTGAAATACAACTCCAACATGTTTCAAATCATCTGAGTACATCTTACTGAAATTCCGGTAGGTATAGGTGCATTTTTAAAGCATAGACTGCAACCTTCGAAGGCTGCATTTTTGGGAGTCATCACTTAATTCCATCTGCGGCTTCAAACTCACGTTACATCATTTCATCTTCATTTAACAGCATTGGTTTAAGCGAGTTGTAACTGGTTTCCCTAACCTTAACCATAACTCTAACCCCAAACGCTAAACCTAGCCACCTACCCCTAAATTTAACCTTGTCCCTTACCCTAAATGTTAGTTTGGACGATGGAAGTAAGTGATGACCCCTGAAAATGCAGCCTTTGAAGGCTGTAGCCTAGGCTTTGAGATGCACCTGATAGGCTGCTTTGTTCGAAGACTGCATTTTTAGGGGTTGTCACTTACTTCTATCCGTCAAACACATTTAAGGTATGGCACAAGGTTAAATTTAGGGTAAGGTTTAGGGCTAGGTCTATAGTTTGGGGTTAGAGTTCAGGTAAAGGTTTGGGAAAACAGTGACGACTCGCTTAAACCAAAGCCGTTTAACGGAGATGAAATGACGTTAAGTCAGTTTAGCGGATGGAATTCAAGGACGACCCCTTAAAATGCGGCCTTCGAAGGCTGCAGCCTACGCTTTGAGATGCACCCCTAGGCTGCATTCCAATCCGAAAAAATGCTTGCTTCGCCGTGTTCACTCGCCCTCCAATCGAGGCGGGGAATCCCCAAAAAATCCGGGATGTAAGATGGCTGCCACTTATAGGGTCGTTCCAATCCAGTTTTGCGGAGGGAGGGGCGCATTTTCATTTGTTCAAGCCCTCAATAATCCTCCCTCAGACGAAGCCAACAACGACCATCCCTCCATGCTTTGATATTGCCCAAAATGCTTTGCTCATTCTCCCTCGGTAAAGGTTTCACATCCGCCATCTTTTTTCCGCTGGTAAACGGAGGAATTATGGCAAGGAAATTACCATACAAATATAAAAATTGTGTTCGAGTAGTGTGTAATTAATGTCCGTGTTGTAAGCAGATAGCGCAGTGTGGGGGTAAGGGGCAGCACATTATTTTTCAGCATGAAATTTAATGTTCATTTTTGCTGTAGCTAGCCTATAGCATCCGCGTGCACTGTTGCGGATCTTAAAGCCGCTTTCACACTGGATGCGAAAAAATTTTTTAGCAAGACAGATTGCATTCAAAGTCAATGCGAAGACCCGAATTCACGCATTTCGCCTTTGAATGTAATCTATCATGCGAAAAATTTGTTTCGCATCTGATGTGAAAGCAGCTTTATTTTCCTATAAAACTGTCGCAAGTGCCGCAGCAATCAAACGACCACGCCGTGTTCTTCTTGCAATAAACCCTAAACATGCAGTAGAGTCGGCATGAACTGCAAACGGTAAAATGTACAAACAACTAACTCAGTCGGCTCCACGGCAACACTGACTTCCCGTTGGCTTGTTGACAAATGTCCAAGGGAGGGAGAAATGCGTTGAGGGTCATTCCAATCCGATTTCCCACAACCCTCCCCCTAAGTCCCCTCCATTGCCCTCCTTCACTCGGGAAGGGCTTACTCTCCTGTTATGTCATTTGGAGGGCTCACTCGAGTGGAGAGAAGAGGTGAAGGGAGTATCTTATTTTGGATTGGAACGCAGCCCTTGGGTGCATCACAAAGCCGAGGCGGCATCTTCAAAGGCTTTATTTTTAAGGGTTGCCATTTCATCCCATCTGCTAAACTGACGTAATGTCATTTCATCTCCGTTAAACAGCTTTGATTTAAGCGAGTTGACACTGTTTTCCCCAACCTTAATCTTAACTTTAATACCTAGCCCTATACCTAACCCCACACTTAAACTTGTTTCTTACCCAAATGTCAGTTTGGCAGATGGAATCACTCAATTCCATCCACCAAACAGACGTCATTTGATCTCCGATAAAAAGCTTTAGTTTATGCAAGTCGTCGCTGGTTTCCCTAAACCTAATCTGAACTCTAACCCCTAACCTTAAACCTAGCCCCGAAGCGAGATCCTAAATTTATCCTTATCCCTAACCCTAAATGTTACTTTGGCCTACAGAAGTAAGTGACGACCCCGAAGGCAGCAGCCTATGGGCGCATCTCTTAAAGCGTAGGCTGCAGCTTTCGAAGGCTGCATTTTTAGGGGTCATCACTTAATTTCATCCGCCAGACTGACATGACCTCAGTTCATCTCCATTAAACAGCTTTGGTTTAAGAGAGTCGTCACAGAATTTCCCAATCTCAACCTTACCTCTAACTCCTTAACCTTAACCAGCCCCAAACCTAACCGTAATGTAGGCTATCCTCACCCTGAATGTAAGTGTGGCGGATGGAAGTATATCAAAACCCCTAAAAATGCTTTGGAAGGGTGCAGCCAACGCTTTGAGATGCACCCATTGTTTTGGGATGCACCCCTATGCTCTGATTCCCTTAATTCTTATTCTGCTTCTTCGCAGTATCGAATGATCCTGTGAACACTAAGCGCCCCCTAGTGGGTCTAATATAGTACTATCCAAATACAACCTGATAAACATCACATGAATGATACCATAAACATTAAAACTTCCTCATTTTTGAGGGGGTAGGGAGGCATTTATTAGCAGGCTACAAGCTAATGTGCGCAAAAATGGTTATACTCACAATGTGGCAGAGAGACCGACTCTGATTGACCAGCTTCTCCAAGGTTAAAGCCTCAATCAACTCACTTCCCATTAAAGCACCCATCTTGTCTTGCTTGTTAGCCAGCCTAAAACATGCATACAATAATCACTTAAAAAGACCTGTCATGCACCTCCAACAAACAAGAATATTATTGTAAGGGGAAAATACAAATGTCAAGAACCACTTTTGCAGCCTCATTATCTCCTTCTCACAGTATACTGTACTTTACCTTGTGCAAAAAAATAACTAAAGTTCAATAGTAGTTTTCATGATTGTAACTATTTCAGTATTGCTTAAATATTATTCTATTTTTTTGTAGTTTGTTCTTTTTATTTACGATATTACTACGTTCACGATACAGTCTCATTATTTGATGTGCCGTACTCTTGAATAACAATCCTTTTACTCCATTATACTCTTGTCCTCCAATTTAACTGCCTTGATCTTCTGAAAAACTACACGCAACTTTGTATTGGCTGCATTAATCTTATCCCTGAACAAAATGCTCCAGAATATTTTGGATTTGCTTTGACTGCCATTGTTCCAACTGCAGATCTTTTGAGCCAGCGCAATAACTTGAACAGTTTTAATTGGAATTGCATAATTTTTTTTGTATTCATTGCTCATGCATAGTGGTGGAAACCTACAGTTTTGTGTGACCCTATGACCTATCCTGTAGTGCCAGCATCAAGTCAAACTTTATACTTCCATATGCAATGACTCGGACAGTTTGTTGCACATATATTTAAAAAAAACATTTTTTTCATGATAAGAATTTTATGTTTCTTGCAATTATATTATTTCAGTGAAATATTAGATTTTTGTTAATGTTTCGAATGATGATCATCAGGATGAATAAACATTTTTCACATTTCATTTTGCTCATTTTTAATAATGAGTGTTTGTAAATATAAATCCTTTCCTGCCAGGCAGGCCACCAATACATTCCATAAAAGCTGGGACTGAGGCAGTTTCAATCAATTCTGGCCAAATAACAGATTCAGGGCTAGAGCTGTACAATATTTAATCAGATTTTTCTCAAAATGTGATATATACACCATTTATATACATTTTTCCAAGTTGTGACAAACACCACACTGGTTTGTTTGCAAAACACGACAACTCCACTCAAACTATCATGGCGACTTAGCAGTCACGGGACCTTCCTTTTATATTTTACAGTAAGCGAGTTAGAAATCATGGCAGACAACACTGATTTGAACACTTTTGATGGGTTCCTAAAAGCCGTGACACCACCCCACACACCAGAAAAGAGGAAAAACATGACTCTGTGAAATTGAATTTGAAATCAAAAGTTGGCAGACACAGCAGAATTTAGAAGCTTCCAAATATCAACTGTGAACATCCTCCACACAGTTGGCCGGGCGCAATGAATTCAAGTAAGTTACTAATATAAATAATGCGCTCTTAAAGTATTTCATCACAACCCCCTTGTAAATTCCTTTTGTGTCTCCTCCCATCCAGCAGCTTGCGTGTCTTTTAGATGAATTGTCCCCTTTGATTGGTTTACATCTCGTGCGTCTCCCTCACCTGCTGTGGTGCATTCGTGTTTCCGTCCCCTCGCGTGTGTTTGCATATTTATACATTATACCCCTACTTTCAGTGTGTAAGTTGCTGAATGGTCACTAATTATATGCCCTTCAGCAACCAGTCAGTATTTCCTAGTACAGGCCTATTGTCTTTGGAAATGATTTCTAATCTTTAATGAGAGCTAAATGCAAAAGATCTCTTCCTAATTCTATTAATAGGAACAAGCTCCCAAGTCTTACTCTTGGTCTCCAGGATTGGCATCGCAATCTTATTCACTGACCCTCTGTCTGTTCCTTTGCTCATTTTATAATGAACACCCTCCCAAGCCTACTGTCATCAGGATTGGGACCGCGTTCCTGATGAACTCCAAAAACCGGACATCTAACAGTTCGGCTCGGGCAAAGCCTGCATTTCATCAGGCAGCTGTACCGTATTGACACTGGCCTGGCATGGACACGCACCCAAGGCTGTGCTATCAGAAATGAACTGTGTCATTGTACTCTGAGGTCCGTCCCTCTGTCAATACCGTATTTCTGCAATTAAACTCTACTGTTGGATTACACTCTGGCTCTGCGTTTCGTTCCTGGTCTGGATCATAACATATTTAACGTATTTAACAGAATTACGCTGATGTTAGGATTGTAACAGCAGGATGAGTGGTTGAACAACTGCCATAATAAAACTGTGAAATCTATATATTTTCCGTGCTGTATGAACTGATTTTGCGCATTTTTAAAATTTTGTGCAATTTAGAAAACCTCTAAGTTCAGTGGCTCACTTTTTCTTTCTTGGTGGATAAAACAGAATGGATATATTGTTTTGAAAAACAGGGTCCTAGAAGACTCCAAATAAAATTCAATTGGTACATTAAGTATTTAATACTTCATCACAGCTCTCTTGAGTTTTGAACCCTGAAGGTCTGTGCTTAAAATTAACCGTTATTTTAAGCGCATCACGTGCTTGAGGAGATAAAAATGTCCATTTTCTCAAAGGTAGTTTTTGGGATGCGTCTCATTTTGCTCCAAAACCCTTCACATGATCTTACATGAGTAATAAAGATGTTTGATTACCCCTTTCCTTCAATAAATGAGACAGTAATTTGAAACTGTAATTTTTGTATCCTCATGCTATCCTTTTCATGTATTACACTTGTTTGAAGATTTGAAGCCATTCAAATCTTCAAACAATGTAATAAATCAAAAGGGGGGTCAAATACGTATTAATGGCACGGCACATTAGCTAGTTTGAAATCGCGAGTTGCACAAAAAAATAAAACAGAGATTCTTACACAAGGAGTGGCTTCCCTGCCACTGTGGGCTGCTTAAGCAGGTCTACTAGAACCTGCCTGACCTCTGGAATGCGTGATCTGTCACTGGAATCCACAACAAATATAATCCCATGAGCTTCACCACAGTGATCCTTCCAGGCTTCTTGAGAATTTTGAGCCCCAGCCATGTCCAGCAGGGTGACCAGAAAGTTGTCCACTTTCAGCTCTGTGCGAACGCATCCCTGTGTGGGGCTTACATCACCTGGTAAAACTACAGAGAGGACTCCCGTTTGTATTATCAGTGCTGTGTTCTCTTGTATTTTTGCATATTCGTCACACTTAAATGCAGATCATCAAACTAATTTTAATATCAGACAAAGAGAACCACAGTGAAAACAAAAGGCAGTTTTAAAATCATTATTTCATTTATTGAACAAAAAAAAGATCAAACCAAATCTGGCGCTATGTTAAAAAATTATTGGCCCCTTAGTAACTATATTGACTAATTTAATTAAAAATTGGGTTTAATCTTACAGGCATATCCAGGCATGACTACTGCCAGCCCTACTGAATCCAAATATCACTTAAATAGAACCGGTCTGGCAATGCGATGTAAGCAAAAAAAAAAAAGCAGCACACAATTCCACAATCTAAAAGTAATCCAAAAACAGACGAGAAACAAAGGTGTTGACATCTATCAGTCTGAAAAGGGTTACACAGTCATTTTTAAGGCTCTGGGACTGCAGTGAACCACAGTGAGAACTATTATCTACAAATGGAGAAAACTTGGAACGGTAGTGAATTTCTCTGGGAGTGTCCGGCCAACCAAAACTCCTCCAAAAGCGCATCAACAACTCTTCTGGGAGGTCAAAAAAGAACCCATAGTAACATCAACAGAACTGCAGGCCTTACTTGCATCACTTGTGGTTGATGCTCATAATTCCACAATAAGAAATGGACAGGGCAAAATCTGCATTCATGGGAAAGCTGCAAGATGAAAATCACTGCTGACCTAAAAGCACACAAATGCTCGTCTCACATTTGCCAAAAACAAAAAAATCTTGGTAATCCCCAAGACATTTTGGATAATATTCTGTGGACTGATGAGTCAAAAGTGGAACTTATTGGAAGATATGGGTCCAGTAACAACTGACATAAAGCAAACACAGCATTGCACAATTAGAACATCATACCAACCGTCAAATATGAATGAAGTGGTATGATGGTCTGGGGCTGCTTTGCTACTTCAGAACTAAGGAAAATCGCCATAATTTTATGGAACCAAGAATTCCACACTCTACCACAAAATCCTGAAGGAGAATGTCCTACAATCAGTTTGCGACATGAAGCTGAAGCGAGCTGGGTTATGCAGCAGGACAGTGATCTGCAGCACACAAGTAAGTCCACCCACGAATGGCTCAAGAGAAACAAAATGAAGGCTTTGGAGTGCCTTGTCAAAGTCCTGCCTTAAATCCCATTGAGTTCTTGCGGCACAACCTTGAATTCATGTTCACGCTAAAAACTCTCGAATGTGGCTGAATTAAAACAATTCTGCAAAGCAGAGCAGGCCATAACTCCTCTGCAGTGATGTATACGACACATTGCCAGTTATTGCAAATATCTGACGAAAGTTGTTGCTACTCAGGGTGGCACAACCAGTTAAGAGATTTAAGGGGGCATTTTTTTTCACATAGGTGATATAGGTTTTGAATAACCCCTTTCCTTCAATAAATGAAACAATCATTTAAAGGGACTTATAGTTAAACAAACATTTTTCCAAGATATTCACTTTTTAAACTAAAAATTATTACTAAAATAATTCTATTAGAAACTGCAACTTAAAACACTGA
Organism: Gymnothorax reevesii; assembly: GCA_029721435.1. Lineage (NCBI taxonomy): Eukaryota > Metazoa > Chordata > Actinopteri > Anguilliformes > Muraenidae > Gymnothorax > Gymnothorax reevesii. The sequence continues at coordinate 7,749,285 of CM056586.1, forward strand.
GTTTCTGTAGCATCACATCAGTGGTTGCCATGGCAACGGCTGTTTTAATGAATATATAAATACTTAGAGAAACACAGTTGTTGAGATAACTAAATAGTGTTTGGTTATAATTTCAGCTGTAACGTGAAGGAAAAAACATTCCTAATGTCACTACAGAGATTTTTTTCCAGGTTTCTATGTTCTAGTATTGATTTTGAACCCCCTAAATCAATTTCAGTGGGAAACAGACAGAGATCATCGCAAAATGAAGAAAACTGCCAAATATGAAGTTAATTGGATGTACAGTTGCTGAGAAATCTGTATTTCTATCAAGGTTATAAAGTGCTTTTTAGTGCAAAACAGTAATTTCAGAGCAATTTTAGAGCAAGTTTAAGACCAGTTAGGCAGAAAGTAAATATAAAATTTTGACCAAAATTGGCATTTTGCTTCGCTATAGGTCCCCTTAAAAGCTGAATTTTGAGTTCATTCTCTATGTCTCTGTTTTGTATTAAAATTAGGCGGATGATGAGATACATTTAAATATGACAAATCAGCAAAAATACAAGAAATTGGGATGAGGGTAAATACTTTGTAACAGCTCTGAATGCCAGCCATGCACAGCACCACAGACTTTTATAATATATCATTATTTTGTACTAATTGAGATTTACAAAATAAATTGCTCTGTAATACCATGATTACTGGCACAAAGAAAGTGACTGATAACCTCTAAATATTAGTTCCAATTTTCTACGCTATACTACACCGCCAACACTGAAAATTTACTCACTCACAAACTCAATGCCACACCTGTGGAAAAAGAATTAAAATGTTTAGTATATTTCTATTAGCTACTCCTCTTATCACGGTACCTTTCATGATCCCCCGGATCGTTGATGTTTTTCCTGCATTGTTGAGACCAACAACCAACACTGTAACTTTCCTGAAAAAATGAAAAAAAAATAAGCTTTTGATTGAAAAGAATCATTACAATCTGAAGGCGCATGGTTGCGATGTTTCACTGTTGGCATGAAGTTAAAGGGGTAGATGGAGAAAGTGTAATGACAGATCTAGGACTGATTATGAGCCAATGTCTGCTTTGTAAACTGAAAATTATTCTCTTCGGTAATTGTATCAGAGAGCAGCAGTGTCGATCATCATACTGATGCTTAAAATTCCAGCAGAAGGGTTTAAAAGTGAACATTATTGTTTGACAAACAGTACTTCTTGGATCCAGGAACTGCATTTGACCCTTTTAAAATACTTGCTGAACGCACATGAAGCAAAAATTTTAAAAATCACATATTGAATCAAAACGTAAGTTTGAACAGAGCTAGAAAACAATATGGGATGAATGCAGTTATTGGAAAGTTGTCGTCGTAATATGCCGCACCTCTAATTCTTTCACAGTTCAGTTGAAAATAAAATATTTCTTTTGTCTGGGGAGAGGGGGTTTAACTGGAAATGAACAGCCTAACCGGGGTGTGAGAGTTAAGAGGCATAAACAATAATTAAAATTTGTACATACTAAGTTCTGATGCAATTAAACATAGGCCTACTATATGCAATTTATTTGTCCAGAATTTCTTGACAATTTCAGGCCACACCCATTTTTGATAACTATTCCACCAAATTAAAACTATGACCATTCAGTTCCTTGTGCGTATTTCATTAATAAGTTTGTGCAGAAGCCAGACTCTATGACGGATAAATAAAAAGGTGATATTAAGAGGATATTAAAGCCTATAGTGAATCACACATTTAAAGCCTATAGTGAATCACACATTTAGATATTTGTCTGATGAAGGATTCATGTGTTTATGAGTGGAAAAGCTATCAGGACTGCTGTTGACTGAAGCTGTCTTACCAAACGGGTTGCTGGAATTGGGAGACCCAGCTGAAACAGTTGCTAATCAGGTTAAACATGTTGTGAAGAGCACAGCCACCATTTTCTTTTCAGGTCATATCTGAGGGCAAAGAAAATATATCTTGCTCAACTTCTATGCAATAAAACTTTTCTTAGATACAGTCAAGGAGTAAGGTATCATGCAAAAAAAAAAATTGCTATCGGTGGCTCTGAAATTCAGTCTTATTTGCTTAGATTGAAAATATGAAATAAAATGAATATAATGCACTTTGTGCTTCAATGTGTTGGAGTTCCAGTGTCTGCAACCAAATATATGTAGTTGTCTGATTTTTTGAAGGTGGTTAGGCAGTTGGCACATCACATTACAATATCAGAACAGTCTTTAGTCTCCTTAATTTTCAATAAATTCATATTTACCAAACATTGTTCTGGCAATCAATAATGGCATTACAAATCTCCTTTCAACAGTAATGACTACAATCTAATTATTCAAGCATGAGCTAGATGGAATCCCTGAATTAAGTCATCAAGCAGAACTCAGTTCAGTAAACAGTATTCACAGCACAAGGCACAAATAAAAAATGTGTGCATGCAATTTTACTTTAGTTCAAGACTAAGTTTTATCATACACAAGCCATAACTTCATGTGAATGTCAGTACAGAAGGTCAATAGTGTTGTTACGGATACAAATCCTGAGCATTAGAAAATATTTAAGAGTCCCTTAACTGCATCGCTATTGCTACCAATTTTAAATTCTGATGAAAATTGCTGGCAGCCAACTTCTTTGAATAATTAAGAGGAACCTGTGCTGCAATAAAATCCAAAATCATCAGCAGATTCAAGTTGTCAGAGACACAGAAAGACCCAGGAGCAGACAAACAAAGCATGTTCTCGCTGTCGTGTTCATCTGTTCCATCTGCATAAGCTCCTAAAGGACAGTCTGTGCCCATTTGCCAGTCTAAATTCAATCCACAGGATAATAGATTTCTTTTATCCACTTCACCGACTCTTGGCTGTAGTCATACTACCACTGGAGAGTGAGGATTAACACAAAAAAATGTTACTGTTGATAACATCACAAAAATCAAACTGATGGATCTGAAACGGTCATTCAGACTTTAAGTAAGAGGGCTTGTTTTTGCCAATGAGTAAATTTAACTCATCGTCCCATACCTCATTACATGCTTGCTTGAGTAAATAGCATTGATCTTTGCAGGCCATATCTGTAGTTGCTAAGGGTGTGGTTCAGATGTGTAAAGAGAATAAGGTCTAAACCATGTAAAACTTTACAAGGCAAACAAAAGGGGGAAAAAATGGTTTACTTACAGTTGGATGTCCATATCCATGCTTTTGTTTGTGTTTGCCTCATCCCAGGCATTTTGCACCACTCAGCTAACAGCTAATCAGGCTTAAATCCTTTCTGCAATCCTGGTCACCTCATACAGGTGGTGCAGTGTGGGAAATTCAGCCTGCCCTTGTCTGCCAATCATTTCTACGACTCATCAAAGGGCTTGGCTCCCCATTGGATAGTCAGAATATTCCTTTAAAGAGGGATAAGTGTGGGTCAGTTTCAAGAAAGGAGTGTCACCATATGGCAAGCTGCTTGTGAGGCCACAAGCTATTAATAGCAGAAGGAGAGTGCTCAGGTCAGTTTGTATGACCAGCGTCTCTCACTGATAGTAGTGAATCATGTCTGAGTTCATTCACAAAATATTTGGCAATCCCAGTGCCTGGTATGCACATTGCTACAAGTTGGCATAAATTCTCATTTACTCTCATTGATACCTACTTTCCATATGTTTGTTAGAAAACACTCATAAAGGCCAGTCATTTCAATTATCCTTCCACAGCGCCTGTTCAGTGATAAATAAATGCTCAGCTTTCAGAGGCAGCTGCTGAGCTGAAAATCAAAGAGGAACAAAAATCCCTTTAAATTGATGGTAAGTTTCAACCTGTTTTCAGTCATTTTCCTTGATTAATAATGCATCGACTCTACAAATAACTCAGTACGATCAGGTTTAGCCAGTTCTCTTTATGGCGAGAGGAGATACAGTAATCCTTACTTGCAAGTGAAATTGGGCACAAGATACGCAACTGTATTCAGAACTGTGGATACATGCAGAAAACGGTTTTTATTTAAATAATAAAGTGCATGTCAGGTAACCTGCATTGCAGGACATGTCAGGGACATGCCACAAGCTAACATGGAAATTTACCAGTTCTTTATCTTTTTTTTTTTCGCAAAGTGTAGCCTACATCACAAATAGGATTGCTACTTTTCAGAATTTCATTTGTCTTAATTGCTGTTACATTGCATCCCGAAAGAAGCTGCGTGTTTATGAGCCAATGAATAATATTAGACTTTGGAAAAATGAATGAAGGACATTGACTGTAAATGGGTCACGTCTTCTCATCAGGTGAAAGGGACTTCTATTTTCAGTTCTGCAGCCACCACTGACGTAAAGCTTAAATTCCACAAGAAATTAGCCAGTATGTAAGATGCAAATAAAAACTGTAACTCGTAAATTCTCTTAACCTACATTTACTTGAAACCAGCGCAAGGAAAAACCATTCCAAGTTCCACATGATCAACAGCATTTATTTTTGTAAATATTTGAAAATTCCAAATTGGATGCCTGCAGCACATTCTCAAAAAAAAACTGAAACAGGGGAACAGAAGGAATGGAAAAACTGAGGAAACATCAGAAAAACACCATTTGGAAAGTGCCCCATGCAAACAGGTGAATAAGCACCAGATGTATCACTTATGATTTGCTATAAAACATGCAGTCACCAAAGGCATGATTGTTTACCGGCAAAATAGTTCCCTAGTCTGCCAAAGGCTGTGTGAACAAATCTTCAATTTAAGAGCAATGTTTCTCAACCTGCAATGGCATGGAATTTAGAGATTCCACCATCAACAATCCATAATATCGTGAAAAGATTCCCAGAAGCCAGAGCAATCTCTGTGCTGAACAGACAAGGCTGAATACCAGTACTGGATGTGCATGACCTTCGAGCCCTAAGCGGGAACTTCATTAATAAACAAAATGCTTCTGCAATGGACATAACCACATGGGGTTATGAATCAGTCATGACTGTTAAACTAAAATAACAACATGTCTTTCATTTATAAATTTGTAATACAACCATTTCTACCAGCAGAATGTGTTTCTTTAGCTCACAGCAATCGTTTTTTAGAATAAGACACACATTATTATTCATTAATTTTGTGCTGTAATAGGTCATGATTTGATAATGACTTCTGATTTCATTACTCAATAACTGGATTAGAAAGGACTCAAAAGACAATTTTACATTGTTGGGGGTTTAACTGCTGAGCTATAATCACCTCAGGAAAGGAGGGTCCTTTGGAGTTCATTGGTTGCGGTTTTGCTTACAATTCTTTGTGGAATCAGTATGGAAACAATAGATTTATCATTTATCATCATCATTAGTTCTGGTACCACAGAGAACTGATTAGGCTAATATGTGCAATTTGATAATTTTGAAATTCATCAGCCAGGAAGGAGGTTGGATAAAATTTCTGAAATCCACTAGTTTGTTGTGTTATTGTAGCCCTTGGAAGAAACGTGGGAGAGATGTTTTCGACTCTCTCACCGCACACTCAGTCCAGCATTAAAACGTGGACCGAAAATAAGCTATCTAACTAACTTTAAATTGTCACTAGCTCTGGTTATTGTCCATGAAATTAGCACAGCCGTCATTAAGGGATCTTCGGGGTAAAAATTTCAATATTTTTGATATTCACATAAAATAAATAAACTAATTAAAGGAATAAAGTGAAATGCCAGTAAACACCAAGAATCTATGTTTTTTTCTGCCTCAATTGTTACTGGTGACTTTAAATGCAGCTTACTGAAAATCACAATTTTGACTGATTTTCAACCTTGTGGCATTCATAAAATTATCATTAATATTCATCTGATTGACTTGAAATTTGGATTGATGTTGTATCTGTTGGAGATCTATAAAATGACATAGGATTTTCTAGATAAGTGCATCCCTAGGGGGTTAATTTTGAAAATGAAGCAAGTTGATGACAGCATTTTCGTTATGGTTACATAACACAGCTCATTAAATATTAATAAATGTTCCAAACCGGAAAAAAAAATTCCTTGGTCATTTCATAGAACTATTTTAAACCTTTCATATGAGGCTAATTTGAGTAAAATCTGACCATGGGATATTGAAATATCAGTGCCACAAAATATTTTAGATTTTGTCATTAAAGTGCTGTTTCCATGGCAACCATGCAAATTTTAATCAAAATACAACACATTATGAGGCTAAAATCATATGAAGTATGTTTATTTCTTAGTTTTTACATTATTATAGTTATTTCTACACTTTACCCAAAGACCCCTAAAGAAGGAGCATTTTCTCTTACTTCGCATATCTCAGGTTGGCTCTCACGCTGCCGTTTAAACTGTCCAGGGGCATTAGGACCTGAAACCGCAAGTCAGGGAAGACAGGACATCAGAAGGCAACATGCGGGTATCGCACCTGCTTTTACTGATAATCTGTAAACCTGCGAGCGAGTGGACCGCAGAGGAAATTCTGCCTAATGGGACTTAATGACATTAAAGACCGAGGCAGACAGGTTGGAAGGAGTGAACGTCACAGATTTATTTCACCGGAATTAAATGATGGCGTTTAGCCCGTTATCTCAGGTTCTAAATGCTGTGATATTTGCACGTTTGGCTAGTGTATGTAGTCACGTTGTGAAACCCGGTTCCACTAAGCAAGTAAACCTTACCTACTGATACCCGCGAAAGGCTTTTCTGAAATATTCACCGTATGGTTTCGATTCAGCTTGTGGTAAAATTAATGTCGGTCTTTCTGATGATGGAGTGGTTTCGACCGATATGATTCGAGAAATCGATTGATAACGTTACACTTTATCTTCTCGCCGTCCTGAGGTGTTTCTCCGCGACTGACGGTGTCGATTCTCGAGCTACACAATGAATAATTAACAAACGTAGAAATTACTGACGTTCGCGAGCCAGATTATACTAACTTTAATATTCTATATTCTAACGTTACGTGGCCATCGTCCATCTAACGAACGTCAAGTTGGCCTGTTTCGAAGCTGGTTTGCCTCACCTCGCTAGCACTTCAGGAAGCAGATGGAACCTTTCGATTTGTAGACGCAATATTTGGTCAGATATTGAATGTGACGTTACTACAGACATCGCTTATAGTTTACCAACAGCAAAATGAGCCATTCAGTGGAAAATTGGTGATGGATTTCCAAAACTGACTATACTAGCTGGCGAGCTTAGTAAGCTACGGTATTATGGCGATGTGCGAAGGAACAGAGAACGATATCACGGAATGCCATCAACATCAGCCGACTCTCATGCAATCGAACCAGCCCATTCTGATTGTCAACCACCACAGCTTCCAGCCTCCGTTTGGAGTTGTCATCACCACGGTACTTTACTGTGCCGAATTCATTAGCGCCGGTGTCCTCTGCAACATGTACCGTAAGAGTGATGACCACATTTGGTTGGGACTGACCATCACCTTCATGCTCGTACCCTCGGTGCTGACTCAGCTGACGCTCACATTTGTGCATCGGGACCTGGGAAGAGACCGACCTCTTGTCCTGTTTTTACACCTTCTCCAAATGGGACCTATAATCAGGTAGCCTATTTGAACTACTGTTTCCTTGAAGCATGAAGAGATGATTTATTGCCCAGCGCTCTAAAATTCTGAGTAGAAGTATTCATTTCCAAGAAAAGTTCTGATCTCAACATCTGATGGCATTTTTTGCCGGTGGGAGTTGGATGGTGACAAGATTATGCGGATTTAATTGTCGCTGTTGATCAGAGCTAATGTAGACACTGATTTAAATTCATTTTCAGGTTAGAAAAGGGCCTTTTACCCAATTGGGTATGAACGCAAGTTTATGAAAACAGGTTGCATATGGACTTGGGGCTGTGACGGGACCATTTACTCAAAGCCACTTCGGTACATTTTCGAATTTAACACTGCACGTAGCCGATGTCTTGTTCGTAACGTTTTCTTCCAAGAAAAAACTGAATTCAAGGTAAAGACATTTGATTTTTGTCTCAACTGGTCGTTGACCAGCTGAGATTAGATACAGTAAAATCCGTTTTGTCATCCGTTTGGGATAAGGCGTGCCGAGCAGTCATCTGAAGAAACAAAGGGTGCATCTCAAAGCATAGGCTGCATCCTTCAAAGGCTGCGTTCACAGGGGTTGTCACCTATTTCCATCTGTCAGACTGACTTTTAAGGTTAGGTTTGGGGGCTTGGTTTAGAATTAATTGTTAGAGTTAAAGTTAGGGTTAGGCAAACCAGAGACGACTCGTTTAAACCAAGGCTGTTTAATACAGGTGAAATGATGTCATGGCAGTTTGGCGGGTAGAATTAAGTGACGACCCCTGAAAATGCAGCGTTCGAAGGCTGCAGCCATTGCTTTGGGATGCACCCAAGGTTTTGACAAACCTTCTTCTCAGATAGTCAAAATAGTCCATATAAATTGGCCATTATTCATGAAACCAAAACATTTTTACAAAGTACTGCTTAAGAATACCTCTTTCATCAGTGTACAGGAGGAAACATCAGCTGATGGTTTCAGCAACATCTGAGATGGATAGTGTCAGGCCTACATGATTTGGCATGACCCTTAAGGAATTTGACCTGTAACCTGAAATGAATATTGATCAAATTTGACAAAACTCTGTCGCAACATCCTTAGCACATGAACTACTTGGCGATTACTTTTCTGCCTTACACCCTTAAATGTGGGTGCACCAGGGTGGTCAAATTGAAAAACTGGAGTTGTCCATTTTGGCCCTTTCTTATAAAGAGAGTTGGTATTTTGTATGCAAGGAGCATACAGTTTGTGCTGTGCCAACATATAAAGGTGTGATTTTTATGATTTCTGAAAAATGCTCTAGAGATGTTTTATATTTCTTCACCTATAGACTCCCATTTGAAAAACCTTTAACCTCTCGGAGTCACAGATATTGATATACCCACCTATCAGCCTAAAAATGTCCTTTTCTAGTTTAGTTTATGCACCTGAAACTAATGTCCTCACTTGGTGCGTATTTGGTTTTTATGTTCAGCCCACAATAATGTACCTTAAAATGCATAAATTGCTACCTTGATTCAAATCAACTTACTCGTCGTTGGGCCATCAGAACTTTCAAAGAACAAGCTAAATAAGAAAGCTGCAGTTGTTGAAGAAACTGTGTGGACCAGATGAAAGCTAAACTGCCGCTCGTATTAACACTCCCCCTTACTTGGGCGTGTAGTGCTCAGGAGTTGGCAGGGCAGTGTAAAATGATGAAGGTCAGCATGCTATATTTATCTGTCTGAATGCTAACTGCTAGCATTGGGGTGCCCGGGGAAGTAATTCTGTCTGAGTGTCTGCCTTTCACGTTCTAGTCCAGGGGCTGCATTCATGAAGGGACTGTTACTCATTGGGGTGATAAGCCCTAATGTCCCAGTAGCTAAAGGACTGTAACTCTCAGAACATGAGACTATTAATGAACTGGAGTTCCTAGGGCCAATGTTGAGCAAATGCCCTGTTTTTAAGGATATGACCAAATTTGCTTCATTGCATGCTCAGTCAGATGATGTCAGCTCCTGGAGAAAATCAATACCGCTGATGATGAAACATGCCATAAAAAAGTGAAAATTAAGTTGCTCTTTCCAAGAAGGGATAAGTGGAGCGAGGTTACCAAACTGGCATCATGGCAAAGTTGTGTTGCACTTTGAGGAAATATGCGTCAAACATCGCCTTTTGTTGTTGACACAAAATAAACAAATAAAATAATGCTTTAGAGAATCTCTCTGAAGTAAATGTTTGTCCTTTCGAGTGGTGGACAGAACAACACTGGAATGCTGGGAGAGATGGAGAAAATTCAGTTTCTTCAAGTTACGTCTGTGTTGCTTCAAATGCACCTTTGCCACTTCTGTTTGGATCTTGACTGTTGTCCCTTCTTTAGAGTCATAGACTGCCTCTCCTGCCTCCAACTTATTGGACTATAAGGAGGGCCATTAAGACCAAATGTCTCATAAATTGTCTTTTCTTGCAGTCAGTGACTAATTGACTTCAGTACCTTGTCAACAACGATGTCATCCCTTTATGAATATGGCCTCCGTTCCTGGCACCAAACTGCATGGCCGAAGAAAATTGCATCTGGATGTAAATATGTAGATACTTAAGAACCTCCAGTGATTAGTATATTTCAGCTGGCAACAATACTTTCAACCCTGATTTTTGCAGTGTACAGCTTCTCATTTTTAAGCAATTTCAGAAGACGTATCCCTTGGCTGTGGAAAAGATATTAATCCCTTTGTGCAGAAGCCAATCTGACTGGCAGTTATGCATTTTCCCATTTAAGGTGTTATAATTCAAGATTTGAGCGTTACACAGAGTAAAAAAAAAACTTAAATTAAAAATGACACTTGTAGCATTTAAAATTCCATGTTATTTCAATTTAGTTTCATTTCGTTGAATTTTTCATTTTAATTATTTGCGTTTCGGGAAATTCAGTATATTGCAAAGACCTGTGTGGCTTGCAGTTAAGAGTGGGTTATTAATGGTGTTGGTAATTTAAAGTTCTGCTCAATGCAATGTTGCAAAAATCATATTTTTTTAAATGTCTACTTTCATATGTGGCTGTAATGTAGTGCTTTCTGATACAATTACATTTGTTGCAGGAGGTATGAAAAGAATTTGGCTGCGTTTCAATAGTTTTTCAACATGCCCTCATTCTCTTCCCCTCAAACCTTGCTATTGTGTAACATGTACGTCACACGCAGGCCACTTAGAGAGTAGAAGGGAAAGTGGGAAGGGAATGAAATGGAATGCACCAACCCTTGTACACGCTTAGCCTGAACGATAATGGCTTGATCGCCAGTCCCTGAATTGGCACTATATTATGTTTTAAAAATCATCATAAATACCTGAAGACTCAGTTCAATGGGATGAAGCCACCTCCTGCGCATAAGTGCTGTAACGTTGGTTAGGGCTGCACGGTATGCGGAATCGCGGTTATCGCAAGCGCCATAAAAGTTACTGCCACTATGAGGCAGACGGAGGAGCTTGCTTATTGCCTTTTCTATGACGCATACCTAATGCGGTCAGTTGAAATGCTTTCGGGAGGAAAACTGCGTTTTGAAGTCCGCTAATTACTAGCGAGGTTGGACAGCCTCCATCTCCTTGGCCTAATTAGCTTACCTTAAATCAATTCCTGTGTACTTTGCCTAAATTGCAATCAAGCCGTTTATTCAGCCAACTGACTGATCAAAACCAAAATGTGGCCAATAATGATTAAGAAGAGATGATGAGAAGCAGACGGACCTAACCAGGCTGCTGTGTTAGTTTGAAAGAATGTTAATAATCTGAATAAATAGCGGACCTCTGAATTCCACCTCTTGTAGAATTTTTACATATCATTAAAAAGATTTCTTAAAAAGAAACCATTTCAAGATGGCCTTGGTTTTTAAGCTTTTCAAAACATACACAAAGTCGAAAACATTTTGTGAAGCATCTCGAACTTGAAAGTGACAGAAATTATATTTTCGCATTAGGCGCAAAAGACAAATACAGCAAAGACTTGGCAAACAAGTTCAGACGAATCTAATCGTCTAACATGATTGGCTATAAAAGGGATGTCATAGAGAGGCTGAGTCTCTCAGAAGTGAAGATGGCCAGAGGCTCCCCAACCTGTGAAGGTTTGCGTAAAGAAATTGTGGAATACCTTAAAAACAATGTTCCTCAACGTCAAATTGCAAAGGCTTTGAAGGTTACATTATTGACTGTGCATAACATCATCATGAGATTCAGAGAAACTGGGAAAAATCTCTGTGCGTAAGGGACAAGGCGAAAGACCTTTACTGGATGGCCATGATTTTCGGGCCCTCAGATGGCACTGCATCACTCTGGCATGATTCTGTCTTTGACATTACTAAATGGGCCCAGGAATACTTCAAGAAACCACTGTCTGTAAACACAGTCCATCGTGCCATCCACAGATGCCTCCTAAAACTCTATAATGCAAAAAGGAAGTCATTGCTGAGCATAATCCAGAACTGCTGCTGTGTTCTGTGGGCCAAGGTTAATTTAAAATGGACTGTAGCAAAGTGTCCTGTGGTCAGACGAGTCCAAATTTGACATTCTTGATGGAAATCATGGGCATCGTGTCTTCCGGCTGAAGAGGAGAAAGACCACACCTCCTGTTATCAGCGTGCAGTTCAAAGGCCAGCATCTCTGATGGTATGGGGATGAATTAGGGCATATGGTGTGGGACACTTGCATGTTTTAAAAAGCACCATGAATGCGGAAAGGTGTATAAAGGTTTTAGAGCAACATATGCTCCCCTCCAGGCGATATCTATTCCAAGGAAGGCCTTGTGTATTTCAGCAGGACAATACAAAACCACATACTGCAGCTATTACAACAGCATGGCATGAACTAGTCGAACTGACAGTGACAATAGATTATTTTTGCCTATTTTATACATGAAAATAGCAACATGGGCTAACAAACAAACGGGAAGAATTCCATAATCAACCTCCACCAGCATCAAACAAAATCAGTACTTTTTTTTTGGCATACCTTGAGGTCTGGATGGGCCTACCAAGAGAAACATTCGGGTGTGTAAAAACGCCAAGCGTACATCCAGTCAGAAAGATTTAGTTTCATTTCCAATGCTGCTGTACGTGGTATGGAAGCATATAGCTAACAATACTAAAATGAAAGTGCGTTTTCATCTTAATATTGTTAGCTCTATGCTTCCATATATGTAGTAGGGTAACGGCGGCAGCCCTGTTACTGATGACACATTCGGTGGCTAGGGCCTATAAATCTGCGATATTAAATATTAATATCAATTCTTAAACCCCCTTTTCACATATAAAACCCCCCAAAATGTATTGGGGCTTCCTTTTTAAAATCGTTCTGACAAAAAGCCAGAAAAAACAGGTGGTCGGATGCGGAATTCTTTCCGCGCCCCCTTTCAAATCATTTTGCCAAATAAAAAGCAAAAAGAGGAGGTTGGATATGGAATTCTTTCCCAGTTAATAGTTAAGGTAATCAATTATGGTTACGTCAACGAGCAATGAAAGCTGACACTTTTAACAAGGTTGAGAAAGTATTTGATTTTGATTATTAATTACAGTGAAAACAAAGGCTCTCAAAGGCATTTAAACGGCCATTTGCGGATATTAGTCCCGGGTAAAGTTAACTATATGTATTTATTTATTTATTTTTGGTGCTCTGCTGCCTTCAGAAGACAGAAGCTAGATCCATGCTTGGATCTACTGTAAGTTTTGACAATTCCTGACGACAGTAATTTATTTTCCATCAAGTAATGAATTTTGTTTATTTAAGGAGTCTAACGTTGATGCCATAATCCTCTCTTGAGCATCTAACATTAATCATAGTGTAACTTACCGAGATTCAAAGTTACTGAAGATGAAAACGTTTTCCCTCATACTCCATGTAGATCATAAATCCTATGTACAGTATCTCACAAAAGTGAGTACACCCTTCACATTTCGACTATTAATTTAGTTTATCTTTTTAAGGGCCAACGTTACAGAAATGAAAACTGAATATATTCTAGAGTTGTCATTGCACAATATGTGTAGCAGTGTAGATTTACTGCACTGTCCAAATAACTGAACAAACAGTCACTATTACCAAAATGGGTGGCAACAAAAGTGAGTACACACCCCAATTAATAATGGTCAACCAAGCAATGAAATGCGACTTGTTCATCATGTTCACCTTACTGTCAACAAGCTAAATTGTGTCCATAGTGTCAATATTTAGAGTGACCGCCATTGTTGTCCAGCACTGCCTTGATTCTCCGTGGCATGGAATTCACCAGAGCTGCACAGGTTGTTGCTGGGATCCTCCACTCCTCCATAACTACATCACTGAGCTGGTGGATGTTGGACACCTGCTGCTTCTCCACCTTCCTCTTGAGGATGCCCCACCGGTGCTCAATGGGATTCAGGTCTGACATACTTGGCCATACCATCACCTTCAGCTTCTTCAGGAAGGCAGTTGTCATCTTGGAGGTGTGTTTCGGGTCGTTATCGTGTTGGAAAACAGCCGTGGGGCCCAGTTTCTGAAGCTAGGGCATCATGTTCTGCTTCAGAATCTCACAGTACATGTTGGATCCATTATGCCAGTAATGAAGTGCAGCTCCCCAGGACCAGAAGCACTCATGCAGCCCCAGACCATGAAACTGTCAGCACCATGTTTGACTGTAGGCAGTACACACTTGTTTTGATACTTCTCACCAGGGCGCCGCCACACATGCTGGACACCATCGGAGCCAAACAAGTTTATCTTGGTCTCGTCAGACCACAGAACATGGTTCTAGTAGTTCATGTTCTTGGACTGGTTGTCTTCATTAAACTGTTTTCGAGCTTTCTTGTGGGCTAGCTTCAGAAGAGGCTTCCATCTTGGCTGACGGCCATGCAGACCAACTTTGCGCAGAGCATGGCGTATGGTCTGAGCACTGACAGGCTGTTATCCCACTGCTACAACCTTGTTAGCAATGCTGCCAGCACTCCTGCGTCTGTTTTCTGAAGCCAACTTGTGCACCTGACGCAGAGCACGAGGACTCAACCTCTTCGGTCGACCCTGACGAGGCCTGTTCCGAGCAGAACTTGTCTTGGAAAACCGCTGGATAGCCTTGGCCACCGTGCTGTAGCTCAGTTTTATGGTTTCACAGGTCTTCTTGTAGCTTAGACCATCTTTGTGGAGAGCCACAATTCTCTTTTTCAGATCCTCAGAGAGTTCTTTCCCATGAGGTGCCATGTCGACCATCCAGTGACCAGAAGGAGAGCATCGCACCCAAAGAACCACAATTTAACCCTTCAACATGTTACACAACCTCATATGGCCCAGTCAAACTGACAAAAGCATGAACATGAACAAGTCGCGTTTCATTGCTTGGTTGACCATTATTAATTGGGGTGTGTACTCACTTTTGTTGCCATCCATTTTGGAAATAGTGACTGTTTGTTCAGGTATTTGGACAGTGCAGTAAATGTACACTGCTACGCATTCTGTACCATGACTACTCTAGAATATATAGAAGTTTCACTTCTGCAGCATTGTCCCTTGAAAAGATATAATAAATTAATTGTCAAAATGTGAGGGGTGTACTCACTTTTGTGAGATACTGTATACGGTTCGATGTAATTGGCGAGAAGTGTGAATGTTATAGATTTAGCAGAAAGTTAAGTTAAAAGTGTGGGCGGATTATGAAATGAAATCTCTTATTGGCCCAGCTGCAGGGCAAATAGCTGATCTCTTTCCCCCAATTCACCCTGCTGTGGGGGGGAACAGCCACTTCCTTTAGAAAATCAACATCTCCCCCCTTTACTTGCATTTGTTGACTTGCAGACCCTGCCCTCCCTGATATGGCTGATGCTCTTAACTTATTGGAGCAATGGGCTAAAGCTGCGAATGCGCGTCTACATATATGTCAGGCTTGGCCCTTCCCTTCTCTCTCCGGAGAGGCGTGTTTTTGCCAGAAATTAGGCAGCCAGTAGCCTGCCGAGTCCACTAGAGGGCGCCCAGATGCAGATTTTTAATCCACGGACTGGAGTTATCGAGTTACCTGCAGCAAATGAGTGTTTTTTTGTTTGTTTTTTTTTGCGCTTCTGCCGGTGCCCCCTGTCAAGATGCCGCCCTGAGCGACTGCACATGTCGCACGTATCTAAATCTGCCTGTGATGACAGGAGCATTCTTTCTCTACTAAAAAAGTACGTTTTTGCTTCAGGAAGTTAGATCAAGATCAGCATACTTGCGTCAAAGTCAACAATCAAGACTTCATGGTAAATTATGAGGGTTATAATAACAAAAAATAAACCATTGGTAAGTCTCAAAACAAGAAGACCCAGAATAGAGTTTATCCAAAAAAAAAAAAAAAGAAAACGGCTGACAAAACCTGTTCTGTTTTGGCAATAAATGATCTAGATTATACACCAATTCATGCCAGAGTGGCGGAAAATAAAGAGAAGGAACTGCCCATGATTTGAAGCATACCACTTCTTCATGGAGGCACAGTGGAAAGAGTATCATTATGTGGGCATGTATTGCAGTCTATGAAACTGGTTTCTTTGTTTTTATTCATGTGATAACTGACAAAACCAGCACGATGAATTTTGAACGGTATGGGCTATTTTATTTACTCTGAATCAGCCAAAAGCCTCAAAGTCATTGAATTGTGCTTCACATTACAGATAGACAGTGTCCCCAAGCATACTGCCGAAGCAAAAAAGTGGAATGTTCTGCAATGGCCAGGTGAATCACTTGACCTGAATCCGACTGGGCTTGCATTTCACTTACTGAAGGTGAAACTGATGGCAAAATGCCACTAGAATGCCACATGGTTGTACAACCCCAATTCGGAAATAGTTGGGACAAAGTGTAAATTGTGAATGAAATCAAAACGCAATGACATTCAAATCACACTAACCAGTATTTTATTATTAGTCCCCTACCGGAAACGAAGGGGACTATAGGATTGCTCTCCGTCCGTCCGTCCGCATTCGTGTCCGCTCCATAACTTCAATACCGTATGACCTAGGAACATCAAAGTTGGTGTGTGGATGCATCTTGGGGAGAGGGTGTGTCATGTACCCTATTCAGGTCACTTTGACCTACTTTTTAGGAAATATAATATGCATACACCGGTAGGGGGCTAGTATTGCGCAGCAATATAGGCGGTGCACTTGTTCACAGTAGAACAGAGATAGCAAATGTTGAAACTGAGAAATTTTTACAATTTTATCCACAAAATGAGCTCATTTCAAATTTGATGGCTGCTACAGGTCTCAAAAAAGTTGGGACAGGGGCCTGTTTACCATGGTGTAGCATCCCCTCTTTTTTTAACACAAAATTGACAGCATCTGGGCATTGAGGAGACTAGTTTCTTGAGTTTAGCCATTGGATTGATCCCACTCAGTGATCCCACTCTTGTTTAATACAGGCTTCCAGCTGCTGGAGAGTTTTGGGTCTCCTTTGACAGACTTTTCATTTAAGTGTTCTCAATCAGTGTGAGATCAGGAATGCAGGCAGGCCAGTTCAGCGCACGAACTCTTCTACTTAGAGGCGATGCTGTTGCAATAGCTGTAGAATGTGGTTTTGCTTTGTCCTGCTAATATACACAAGGCCTTCCCTGGAATAGGTGTCATCTGGAGGGGAGCATATGTTGCTCTAAAACCTTTATATACCTTTCAGCGATGTGCTTTTTAAACCATGCAAGTGTCCCACACCATATGCACTAATGCATCCCCATACCATCAGAGATGCTGGCTTTTGAACTGCATGCTGATAACAGGAGGGGTGGTCTTTCTCGTCTTTAGCCTGGAGGACACAACGCCCATGATTTCCGACAAGAATGTCAAATTTGGACTTGTCTGGCCCCAGGACACTTTGCCACTTTGCTACAGTCCATTTTAAATGAGCCTTGGTCCACAGAACACGGCAGCACTTCTGGATCATGCTCAACAATGGCTTCCTTTTTGCATGAGAGAGTTTTAGGTGGCATCTGTGGATGGCACAGCGGACTCTGTTTACAGACAGTGGTTTCTTGAAGTATTCCTGGGCCCATTTAGCAATGTCAACGACAGAATCGTGCCGGTGAGTGATGCAGTGGCGTCTGAAGGCCTGAAGATCACGGGCATCCAGTAATGGTCTTCGGCCTTGAGATTTTTCCAATTTCTCTGAATCTTTTGGTGATGTTATGCAATGTCGATGATGAGACCTTCAAAGCATTTGCAATTTCACGTTGAGGAACATTGTTTTTAAAGTATTCCATCATTTTTTTACGCAAGGTTTCCCAAGTTGGAGAGCCTCTGGCCATCTTTTTTCTGAGAGACTCAGCCTCTCCAAGACATCCCTTTTATAGCCAATCATGTTACACACCTGATGCCAGTTAACTTCATTACTTGCAAAATGTTCTTTCAGCTGATTCTCTGATATATTAATTGCTTTTTCAGCCCATTTTTGCCCATTTCCCAACTTTTTTGAGATCTGTTGCAGCCAGGAAATTTGTAATAAGTGGATAATTTTGTGGATAAAAATGTAAAATGTCTCAGTTTCAACATTTGAAAAGTTATCCATGTTCTATTGTAAATAACATATTGGCTCGTGATCTGAAAGTCATTGCATTTTGATTTTATTCACAATTTCCACTTCGTCCCAACTATTTCAGAATTGAGGTTGTAAATTGGACAATCCATAACGGGTGCAATTAGAGGTGCTAAATTTATTTTTTAAAAATAATGGTGGCACAAACAAAGGGACACTTTGCGCATCTGTTTCTCAGGACAGGTGCGTCGGACTAGGATGAACAGTTCAAAGGAAACACAGGAGTCTCTCACGCTGTCTAACTTGCTAATAACAAAAGGTTTATTGTGACGTTTTGGTACTTAAACCTTCATCAGACCAAAAAAAAAAAAGAATGATTACGTACCTATTTATCACAATAAAACTTTTGTTGTTTGCAAGTCAGACAGGGTGCGGTATTCCTTTGTTTCCTTTAAAAAAATAATAATAAAATAAGATTAACTTTGGTGAGAGTTGGCTCAGATTAAATCTGTAAAAGTTCAACTCTGCACATTTTCGTAGGGATGGCAAATTTGAAGCTTTGAATCAAACCTTTGTTTTGAAATGTTTTGAAACATTTTCAAAACTTGCTTGCTCAACATTGGCATTCACTGGCAGTTGTCATTGAAGCCGTGTTGATGTGCTGAAGTCCCCCTTTTCACAAATCCTAAAATATGAATAGTTTTGACACAGGCATAATCAGTCAATTATTTAGTTTGTGTGCGATGTGACTATTTCATATTGTATGACTCTGTTTGTTTATTCTGCCATGAAATGTTCTCAGTCATTGAGAATGATTGTGTCAGGTCAGCCTTTTATATATAAATGGACTTGACAATTGCAATTATTTTGATTCTGCCTAGTTGATATTGCACCTCATTGTAATTTTACACATCAATAAAATGTGGTTTAAAAATTTTGATTCAGAAACATTTTGCTCAAAGATTTTTATTCAGAAATAATATGTCCTGCACATTTTTTTTTGTTTTTATTCAGCTGGCCTCTCTGCTTCTCTCCCATCTGAAATCAAATTACAAGTTTTGAAACCGTTCCAACTTCGGTGTCGAAATTGCCATCTCTACATTTTAGGGTTTATGATCAACTGCTACCATTCTGATATGATGCAGAATGCTAAGGCCAGATTACCGGCCCGCCGAAGAAAACCTATTTACCTCCATGATTTACTATGCCGTGCAAGATGCCATTCACATTGACTCTAGCGATACCGAGCTCGTTTGTGTGAATGTGATTCCTTGGGGAATCAGATATTCCTCCTTAGCAGATGTGTAGTTTCTCGCAGCTCAGCCTTTAGGAATGAAACCCAACCCAGTGGAGACCTTTGATAATGCCAGACATAAAATGATGTCATGTGAAAACAAGGATGAACTGAACTTTCCTTCATATATGACCTACTTCATATTGGGATACTTTTCATTTTAATTTTCTGCAATTAGAGCAAAACTCAAACTGCTGCGGGATTTTATAGCACTTTTAAACCGCTAAGACTGAGTGTGGCAATACTGGATTAAACTTAAAAAAAATAAAAATAAATTAAAAAAAAAAAACACTTCAGAGCAGACCAACACCATATATCTCCACTGTTTTTTTTTTTTTAATTATACTGTATCATGTATATTTGGCAAATATAAAAATGATAACATCAATCATTTTTTTTGTACAATTTTAATAAATGCTGTGTTGATTATAGACAGCCTTATTTATGGTTTCTGCAGTAACAAGTATTTTAGTTTTTATTCAGACTTCAATCCCATTTCTGCCACTTTTCCCATGTCTGAAATTACATCTGTATCTTAACGATAAAATAATGCCAATGAGTTGAGACGTTTTGACTCAATTCACGATTAGCAAACGGGGAGGGGAAATTTCACATCCCATGATGCAAACAGTAATTTAGAACATGGTATTCTCCACTGGAGTACCTACGACATTAGGTTTCCTTGAGATCAAGTTTTTTGCAGTTTAGTGGATGCCTGGCCTCTTACCATCTACGTCTTGCTTTAGAGCACCATCTTGTGGAAGGAAGTCCTTGTTTTCTTTATGGGTTTTTTTAAAGTCATATTTCAGTTCATTCATGTGTCATGTGTTCAGATGGCTCAGTTTAGATCAGTCTAAATCTTGTATTTAATACTTGTATGTAAGTTTCTGACAACCAGCCAATGTTGCAATAGATCCTTGGCCTTCCCAGGTTTGTGTTGTATCTGTAATATATGAAATGAATTTAGAGTAACTCCAGTCTGTAAGTTATACTTTCAGATTAAGTATAACAATTTCACATTGTTGTAATGTGTTAATAAATGTTCTCTTACATATTGCAGTATTTATTTCTTGTTGGCTATTAAGTTATGGACATGTTTGGACCAATGGGGGCCATGATACAGCTGGACAGGCTTTTCTGTTATATGGATTAAACTTCAAGCTGAGAGTGAAACACAACTTGAATGAATAGGCATGCACAATTGCTATGAACTACATTATAAACGTGAGTATGGGCTGATTAGTTTGGGTCTGAAGGTTTTGCAGTTCTCTCACAATGTCTGTTGGCCTAAATAATTATTATAACGCATCTTCAGCGATGGAAAGTCCTGGGGTTAGAAAGTAAGAGGTAGGCCATTTGATTTTCCTCCTATGCACTCAACTATCAAATCTCACATTTTCTTCTGCTAAGCTCCTACTTGATGAACTGTACAAATTAACATGAAAATTCCTGTGAGTGAAACTAAAATGTTTGTTAGCACATTTACTCTCTGAGCATGGACTTTGCGCCTCTGTGCGTCACGTTGAATGAGTGACAGGTCTGCAATCTCATGACGGCTGCGCATGAAATATTACAAACTGCATCGTATTCACAAATTTGCCCTACTAGTATATAGTTTTATTGGTGCTAATAAGCCGAAAACTTATTGTCTGTTGGTGTGCTGCTCTACTGTTGGAGGTACTCCATGCTTTCCTTGCATCCCCTGGCTTGCAGGTGTGTGGAGGCCCTGGTGGTGTACTTCCAGGCGGGGAAGAAAGAGGAGCCTTACGTCACAATCTCCAGGAAGATCAAGCTGAGGAAGGGCGGGGCCACGCCCATGGAGTGGGAGGTCAGCCACTCGGAGCGCAAGCTTGCCACCCACCGTAACGCCTTCAAACGCACTGCAGTGATCCAGGCCTTTTTAGGCTCCACCCCACAGCTGACCCTGCAGCTCTATGTCTCCATCCAGGAGAAGCACATGCCTTACTCACGAGGTAAACTACCCCTCACAATCCTATGTGCCAAAAAATGCCTTACACAAGAGGTATAACGCCTTATCTTCCTGCTGAAAATATGCCTTACAAATGAGGTATACAGGCTTATCAACCTGCTGAAAACATGCCTTACACTTTTGGTATACTGCTCTACCATCCTGCCTAAAACATGCCTTACCAATGAGCTATACTTCCCTATCATCTTGCTGAAAACATACCTCCCACGCAGTGTACCACCCTTTCATCTCTGAAAACATACCTCACACGAGGTGTACCGCCTTCTCACTCTGCTGAAAACATGCCTTACACAAGGTGTACTGCCTTTTCATTCTGCTGAAAACGTGAAAAACACGTGAGGTGTACCACCATTTATCCTGCTGAAAACTTGCCTTACACCTGAGGTATTCCACCTTATCATCCTACTGAAAACACGCCTCACGTTTGAGGTAAACCGCCTTATCATCCTGCTGAAAACATGCCTTACTCATGAGGTATACTGCCCTATCATCTTACTGAAAACATACCTTACACAAGGTATACCGCCTTCTTATTCTGCTGAAAACATGCCTTACACTTGAGGTATACCACCTTATCATCCTGCTGAAAACGTGCTTTATACAAGTTATACCAGCCCATCATCCTGCTGAAAACATGCGTCACTCATGAGGTATACTGCCCTATCATTCTGCTGAAAACATACCTTACACAAGGTATACCGTCTTCTCATTCTGCTGAAAACATGCTTTACGTGAGATGTACTGCCTTCTCATTCTGCTGAAAACATGCCTTACACCTGAGCTATTCCACCCTATCATCCTGCTGAAAACATGCCTTACTCATGAGGTATACTGCCCTATCATCTTGCTGAAAACATACCTTACACAAGGTATACCGCCTTCTTATTCTGCTGAAAACATGCCTTACACTTGAGGTATACCACCTTATCATGCTGCTGAAAACATGCTTTATACAAGTTATACCAGCCCATCATCCTGCTGAAAACATGTGTCACTCATGAGGTATACTGCACTATCATTCTGCTGAAAACATACGTTACACAAGGTATACCGTCTTCTCATTCTGCTGAAAACATGCCTTACACCTGAGCTATTCCACCCTATCATCCTGCTGAAAACATGCCTTACTCATGAGGTAAACTTCCCTATCATCTTGCTGAAAACATGCCTTACTCATGAGGTAAACTGCCCTATCATCTTGCTAAACATTCCTTACACAAGGTACATCGCCTTCTCATTCTGCTGAAAACATGCCTTACACATGAGGTGTACTGCCTTCTCATTCTGCTGAAAACATGCCTCACACTTGAGGTGTACTGCCTTCTGATTCTACTGAAAACATTCCTTACACGTGAGGTGTACTGCCTTATTATCCTGCTGAAATTGTTCCTTACACATGAGGTGTACCACCCCATCATCCTGCTGAAAACATGCCGTGCAGGCGAGGTACTGTTCGGGGCCCTCCAGATTGAAAACATGGCTGACACTTGAGGTTGCAGGCCTAAAACGTGCCTTTTGTGGGTGTGCTGCAGTACCTCGTCCTGCTACTGAAACATGCTTTACTCTCAAGACACAACGCCTTGCCCTTTAATCATGCCTTGCATGTTAAGTTGTCCCCATGGAAATTATACTCCTTTCATGTGATGTATACTATCCCCCACCTATTGTTCAGAGTAATTTTAATCACATGAATAACAATGCTGGTAACAATTAGTGTTTCTCCGTAAAATTGGCCATAATGCATTTAGATCTGACTGATGTATGAAAAGGTTAAAGCCAGATTTCAAGAAGTCAGTTTGTGCAGTTTTTTGGAGGCCCTGCTGCGTCAGTCTGACTGCCGTTGTTTAAGGGGCCCCTGGTGAAAGCCACACATCTCATGTGTTCCAGTGGTGCTCATGGGCATCGCCCTGGTGTCCATAACCTACGGGGCCCTGGTGTGCAGTGTGCTGGCCATCCAGATCAAGTACGACGACTACAAGGTCCGGGTGCGCCCTGCGGCATACCTGTGCATGGTGCTGTGGCGAGGGCTGGAGATCGCCACACGCGTGACAGCCCTGGTGCTGTGCAGCACTGCACTCACCTACTGGGTGGCCCCAGCAGTGCTGGGGAACCTGGCCTTTTTCCTGCTTCTCCCCTGGGCTGAGTTCTGGACTCGGAGAGCCTCGCTGCCCGAGAGCGTGGAAAAGGAGTTGAGTAAAGTGGGCACCACAGTGGTGCTATGCCTGGTCACGCTGCTCTACGCCTGCATCAACGTCTTCTGCTGGTCAGCAGTCGAGCTGGACCTGGCCCACCGCGATCTAATAGAGAAGCGCCAGCGATGGGGCCGGCTGGTGGCTTATTACAGTGTGCGGCTGGCTGAGAACATCGTCCTCATCGTGCTCTGGTGCTTCTTCAAGTCGGACTTCTACGAGCTGGTGTGCGCGCCAATGCTGGCGCTGCAGCTGATTGTGTGCTACATGATGGCCGTGCTCTTCATGCTGCTGTTTTTTCAGTACTGCCACCCCTGCCGCCGTCTCTTCAGCCACAACGTGGAGGACTGCCTGCGCTGTACGTGCTGCCGTGCAGAAAGCCATGCCCCACCCCACACAGAGGTCTCCCTGACATTGGCCCCTCAGGCCCCTCCCCCTCCAGACTTCACTTATCAATTCAGGCTCGAGCGTGAGACGGACATACTTGATGACATCACAGATGCTGCCTGAGAGGGGAGATTCCATTTTTATTATGCCTGTTCTGGGCTCCCCACTTTGAGATGACTGGGCTCACACTGGGGCAGGAAGTTTGGTGTTTAGTGGACTTCCTCCCCTGGTGATCAGTCTGGTGCCGGTGCCTGTGAAGCACATTCAGGCTGCAGTTGTCTTCGCCTGGTCTGGGGTTCACCCTGTCAGCTGCAGCCCTGCCGGAAACCAGGATGCAGAAAGCACACCTGTTTATTGTGGAACTGAGAGCTGCTGCTTTTGTGGGGCTTTGTCTTTCATTACAAAATATTGGCTTATATATTTACTACAATGCCTGTACAGCACTGGAGAACAGATTATATTTCTACTAAGGAAGCCAAAAATGAACTGCTCATTGATGGCAGTAGTCCAGAGATGTGACATTCGTGCAAATGGTCTTTAGAGTGGTGGAGTGAGTTAGACCGGTCTGGCTGGTCCACTCTAAACCATTACCTCTTACAAACCTCGTAAGATAATGATCAGCTATCCTTTTCGTATTTGCTGTGTGAAATGAGTGAATGATCTGCCAGAGTAAACTCACCAGCACCATTCCTCCCACGTAAGCCGAACAAACAAGGAAACAAAGTGATGACATGAAACTGGATACTGCCTTCCTCATACTACTTTTTCTTGCCTAAGAACCCCCTTTTCTGAAATTGAGAAACTGCACTTTATAGCATTGCTAATGTTGGCAATTTGTGCCCGTTGGCCATGAATTTTAGCTATTTGAGAAGGTAATGGGCAATAAAGGCTGATAGATGTAAGTCATGATGCTTTTACTCACTCTGAGAATGTCTGAAATGCTGATTGTATCTTTTCCCTGTTTGTAAAGATATGTTTAAGTGCTGGTCAGGGTCTAAAAGTACTGTATTTTTAGTAATTGAAATGTTGTATTTATTTTTGTTAATTTCCACAAGTGTTTCTTATATTGAAAACATGAATGTGCATTGTTAAAATAAAGTCAAATTACATGGCTGGGCTTTTTATTTTCTAGAACTGACTAGAGGCTGGGTTTGCCCATCGACTCGACTTCTCCGGGTAGTTTAAGCTGTATATTAAAAGCAGGCTTTGTTGTTTCTCCCACGAAGCTCGAGGCGTCATCAATGATTTCCCAGGGACACACTTTGCTTTGTCCAAACCTGCTGCCAGCTGGATAATTAAAACTTGCCCATCCTATAGCAGTGGGCATACATGACGGACCATAAGAATTTACCGGAACATTTCAGCAGTCGTTGGGTGCATCTCATTCCTCTTAAACTGCATCCTGGTTCCCCTTATTAGTGTCTTTTCCTTGCTGCTTAGTCTCTCCCACCAAAGATGCAAGGAGACTATGCGAGGAGATAAGAAACAAGGAAATATGTTTTTTTTTTGTTTTGTTTTGTTTCCTCTGAAGTGAATGCACAGTGTCATTGTTTCTGATGATGGCGGAAACTGGATCTGGTGCAGACCAATGTGATCCTAATGGATTGGCACGCATTTAAATCAAGGATTAATTGCAAAATTTAATCATCATTGTGAAATAGTTTAACTGCCTCTTTCGCTTTTTAACGCACAAAACCTCATGGTGTAAATTTTCCGCATGGTGTGTTTTTAAACTGTGTAACAGTAGGAACGGCTCAAAACAACGTTTTATCTCTGATGCCAGTCGCATAATTCAAACATTTAGCTGAATACCAAATATTTTTGAGCAAAATCTTTAACTAGAGCATTTAAAGTAAAGAATTACAATGCCAGTACCACATAAATATTATTATTTCCAGTTAAACAAAAGACTTAAATGGGAATAAAACATTAATAGTGATGAGTAACAACATCCCTGGTATAAAATGTACAGTGCAACAAATAGAACTCATGAATCCGAAAAATAAATTCAGTCTTGCGCTACAGGCTAAGACTGAAATCAAGAGCAGAGGTGGGGATAAATTTAGGGGCTGAAAAGCCCACATTTATTACAACCCCAATTCCGAAATACTTGGGCCAAAGTGTAAATTGTGAATAAAATCAAAACGCAATGACTTTCAAATCACACCAGCCAGTATTTTATTCACAATCGAACAGAGATAACATAGCAAATGTTGAAACTGAGAAATTTGATAAATTTCATGGCTGCTACAGGTCTCAAAAAAGTTGGGACCGGGGCCTGTTTACCGTGGTGTAGCATCCCCTCTTCTTTTTAACGCAGAGTGGAGGCATTTGGGCATTGAGGAGACAAGTTTCATGAGTTTAGTCATTGGAATTTGATCCCACTCTTGTTTAATACAGGCTTCCAGCTGCTGAAGAGTTTTGGGTCTCCTTTGACAGACTTTTTGTTTAATGATTCACCAAATGTTCTCAATCGGTGAAAGATCAGGACGGCAGGCAGGCCAGTTCAGCACACGGACTCTTCTACTACGAAGCCATGCTGTTGTAATAGCTGCAGTATGTGGTTTTGCATTGTCCTGCTGAAATACACAAGGCCTTCCCTGGAATAGATGTTGTCTAGAGGGGAGCAAATGTTGCTCTAAAACCTTTATATACCTTTCAGCATTCATGGTGCTATTAAAACATGCAAGTGTCCCACACCATATGCACTAATGCATCCCCATACCATCAGAGATGCTGGCTTTTGAACTGAAAGCTGATAACAGGAGGGGTGGTCTTTCTCCTCTTTAGTCCAGAAAACATGACGCCCATGATTTCCAGCAAGAATGTCAAATTTGGACTCATCTGACCACAGGATACTTTGCCACTTGGCTACAATCCATTTTAAATGAGCCTTTGCCCACAGAACACGATGGGGCTTCTGGATCGTGCTCAACAATGGCTTCCTTTTTGCATGATAGAGTTTTAGGTGGCATCTGTGGATGGCACGGTAGACTGTGTTACTGACAGTGGTTTCTTGAAGTATTCCTGGGCCCATTTAGTAGTGTCAATGACAGAATCATGCCGGTGAGTGATGCAGTGGCATCTGAGGGCCCGAAGATCAAGAGCATCCAGTAAAGCTCTTCGGCCTTGTGCCTTACGCACATTATGCAAAATATGCTTCATCTCCTAAACCACATTTGGAGACTGGATTACGAACTTCCTGGAAAGATTTTCCAATGTTTAGTGTCTGATTATAACCTTTATTTTTTCTGATATCAAAACCAATATTTTTGGCCAGTGTCAGACCAGTACCAACAACGGAATATTGGATCACTACATCCCAATTTAACAGATCCAATGAAAGTGTCAGTTGAATGAACAGGCTCCGAATTAGGCAAAACGGACACTTGGACACTTTGAAAACAAACCAGGTGATGACAATGTAATCTGCATTCAGGCAAATAGTTATGAAAAAAAAAAGAGTTGAACACTCAAGTTCAGTGAGCTAATTAGGGTTCTGTTGATTAGTTTCTTCATGTTTTGGTAAAAGTAAAATTTTTTGCTAAATGCGCACAATACAAACAAGAGTTTGCAACCTTATCCCAAGATGTGCAACAAGAGTAGTTTTCCCACAAACACTGGCACACTAGCAAATGAACATTATCATGTGAATTTAAGGAGGCAAGTGCATAACCTACTTGATAATGTTTTCTCCCAGTATACTCAACTTGCTGTAGGAAGGAACAGTCTGTATCTAGGTGGGTAGGTAATGAGCATATTTTTGCAAACATTAGGCCTACATAGAGGGCACAGCAAATACCAGTGTGACTGGGACACATCAATAGCCTCATTTCTAAGCAGACCGATTCAGCTCAGTTCAGTTCGTTACGCAATAGAATGTTTATTTTTGCTTTTCCACTGTCAACAGTTGTAGATTATACCAAATGACTCATTACAACCTTGATTCCAATGAAGCTGGGCGTTGTGTAAAACATGAATAAAAACAGGATACAATGATTTGCAAATCCTTTACAACCTGTATTCAATTGAGTTCACTACAAAGACAAGATATTTAATGTTCAAACTGATAAATTATATATATATATATATATATATATATATATATTTTTTTTTTTTTTAATCACTCATTTTGAATTAGATGCCTGAAACATGTTCCTTAAAAGCTGGGACAGGGGCAACAAAAGACTGGGAAAGTTGAAGAATGAACATTTAGCAGATGAACAGGTTGATTGGAAACAGGTGAGTGTCATTATTAGGTATAAAAGGAGCATCCTCGAAAGGCTCAGTCATGCACAAGCAAGGACGGGGTGAGGTTCACCACTCTGTGAACAACTGTGCAAGCAAATAGTCCAACAGTTTAAGAACAACGTGCAACTGCAAGGAATTTAGGGATTTCATCATCTACAGTCCATAATATCATCAAAAGTTTCAGAGAATCCGGAGAAATCTCTACACGTAAGCGGCAATGCTGAAAATCAATATTAAATGCCTGTGACCATCGGTCCCTCAGGCGGCACTGGATTAAAAACTAATGTCACTCTGTCAAGGATATTTACTGTGTGGGCTCAGGAACACTTCGGAAAACCATTGTCATTTAACACAGTTTGTCGCTACATCAGCAAGTCCAAGTTAAATCTCTACCATGCAAAGTGAAAGCCATAGATCAACAACACTCTAAATGCTGCCAGCTTCTCTGGGCCCGAGCTCATCTGAGATGGACTGACGCAAAGTGGGAAAGAGTGCTGTGTTCTGACGAGTACACACTTCAAATTGTTTTTGAAAATCATGGATGCCATGTCGTCCGGGCTAAAGAGGAAAAGGACCATCCAGATTGTTACCAGTGCAAAGCTCAAAAGCCTGCATCTGCGATGGTATGGGGATGTGGTAGTGCCCATGGCATGGGTAACTTGCACTTCAGTAAAGGCTCCATTAAAGCCAGCAGATGGAAATAAGCTACCCGCTAAATCATCATATTATTTCTTGAAATAATTAACGCAAGTGCACATGGTCCTTAAAGCCCCACTAAGTTGGAATTTCACCTTAAAATATCAGTTTCAAAGTCTGTCTATTGGTGGGCTGCATTATTACAGTGAGAATGGCATCTCTCCCATTACCACTGAGGACCTGGTGGCCTGCATCTGGGACTATGTAACTTTCGACTCCGGGTACCGCACTCTCAAGAGACGCACGTTCTGCTTTACGGCACACACGAGCTTTAGGATAGGGCAGCTAGGCTGGCCCACTAGCCCGGTATCGTGTCTCGCAAGATGGCTCCGGCAAAGAAGCAAAAAAGGACGGCGTCGGTGGAAGTCAGGATAAAAAAAGGAAGAGTGACCGTGCACGGCACAAAACCAGAGTTAATATTGGACCGACTTTTTCACAGTGCAGAGAGTTCATGGCAAAAGAGGGCTGCAAGTCAGATGCCGAACTGGCAGCGTTGCTGATTGGGAGGTGAGTTATATGCTGGTGTTCATGCATTCTATTGATCACACATTGTCTTTGTTGGCTGCGTTATCGCGTGCAGTCACAGTCACTATTTGGGTTATCAAAACGTAACTGATTGTAAGCCCATTCAAATAATGTAAACAAGTTTAGCCGAGGTAGAATTAGCATTTCACCGGCAGAGTTAGCACCTTTTCGGAGTGTTTTTTAGAGCGAACTTTATGCTTCACGGTGAGAAAAGTTGTTGACTTACTAGCAACTATTGTTTGAAGGCCCCGCCCCCTGAAGAAGTAGGAAGTTTCCGAGACGCAAGTCACACGATCCTATGACGTCATCGAAGGAACGCACCTCTGCCATAGCAATCTTCGCAGTCCATTTACACATGTTTTCTAGTGTGTTTGTTTAGTGCAGGAGTTTCCAACCCTGTTCCTAAAGAGCTACCATTCTGAAGGTATCACTCCAACCAAAACAAACCACTCCTGCTTTCCCAGTTACAGATCTTGACGAGCTGCTAATGAGCTGAATCAGGTGTGTTGAATTAGGGTTGGAGTAGAATCCTATTGGATGGCAGCTCTCCAGGAACAGGGTTGGAGACCTCTGGTTTAGTGTATGAGCCTGCAATCAAGATATCTATCTATCCATCTAATTGTTACACTTGACAAACCGTGTTACGTAGACTAACGTAGCTAGATGGCTGGATGGATGCCCGCGTCCTACAGCACAGCCGGCGATTAGGCATCACAATACAGCCTCCCGAGTTCATCTGGATCATGTCGATTATCCAGTAATTCTCCAGCCAGTATTTTATTCACAATAGAACAGAGATAACATGGCAAATGTTGAAACTGAGAAATTTTACAATTTTATTCAGAAAATGAGCTCAATTCAAATTAGATGACTGCTGCAGGTCTTAAAAATGTTGGGACAGGGGCCTGTTTACAATGGCGTAGCATCCCCTCTTTTTAACACAGAGTGGAGGCATTTGGGCATTGAGGAGACAAGTTTCTTGAGTTTAGCCATTGGTATTAGATCCCACTCTTTTTTAATACAGGCTTCCAGCTGCTGGAAAGTTTTGGGTCGCCTTTGACGGACTTTTATGCGCCAAATGTTCTCAATCAGTGAAAGATCAGGACTGCAGGCAGGCCATTTCAGCTCACGGACTCTACTACCATAGAGCCATGCTGTTGTAATACCTGCAGTATGTGGTTTTGCATTGTCCTGCTGAAATACACAAGGCCTTCCCTGGAATAGATGTCATCTGGAGGGGAGCGTATGTTGCTCTAAAACCTTTATATACCTTTCAGCATTCGTGGTGCTTTTCTAAAACATGAGTGTCCCACACCATATGCACTAATGCATCCCCATACTATCAGAGATGCTGGCTTTTGAACTGAACGCCGATAACAGGTGGGGTGGTCTTTCTCCTCTTTAGCCCAGAGGACACAACACCCCTGATTTCCAACAAGATTGTAAAATTTGGACTCGTCTGACCACAGGACACTTTGCCACTTTGGTACAGTCCATTTCAAATGCCTTAGCCTGAGCCCACAGAACATGGCAGCGCTTTTGGATCATGCTCAACAATGGCGTCCTTTTTGCATGACAGAGTTTTAGGTGGCCGTTTGTAAAGGAGGTTGCGCTTCGACAGTTGGATTCTCAGTGGAGTGCTAAACCCAACATCCAGTGAACATATTCAAAAAATCAAATCCAGGTAGCACATCTCAATTCTTCAATTCAAGGAGGACAAAAATACTCACATACCACTGATTTATTTGGCTCTCATCACAAAAAACAAACACTAAAAAATCCAAACGCTGACGCCTTTCTGGCGTTCATCTGATTTCATTCATCAGAGCGTTTGTGATGTGAGCCAAATAAATAAGTGAAATGTGAGCATTTTTGTCCTCCTTGAATTGAAGAATTGAGATGTGCTACCCTTTTTTGATTTTTTGAATGTGCTCACTAGAGTTTTAGGTGGAATCTGTGAATGGCACGGCGCACTGTGTTTACAGACAGTGGTTCTTGAAGTATTCCTGGGCACATTTAGTAATGTCAATGACAGAATCATGCTGGTGAGTGTTGCAGTGGCGTCTGAGGGCCCGAAGATCATGGGCATCCAGTAAAGGTATTCGGCCTTGTCCCTTAGGCACAGAGATTTTTCCTGTTTCTCTGAATCTTTTAATAATGTTATGCAATGTCGATGATGAGACCTTCAAAGCCTTTGCAATTTGATGTTGAGGAACATTGTTTTTAAGGTATTCCACAACATTTTTACGCAAGCCTTCACAGGTTGGAGAGCCTCTGGCCATCTTTACTTCTGAGAGACTCAGCCTCTCTAAGACATTCCTTTATAGCCAATCATTTTACACACCTTATGCCAGTTAACTTAATTACCTGCTAAATGTTCTCTCAGCTGATTCTCTTTGATATTAATTGCTTTTTCAGCCCTTTTTTTGGCCTGTGTCCCAACTTTTTTGAGACTTGTTGCAGCCAGAAAATTTGAAATAAGATCTTTTTGTGAATAAAAATGTAAAATGTCTCAGTTTAAACATTTGAAATGTTGTCTACGTTCTATTGTAAATAACATATTGGCTAATGTGATCTGAAAGTTATTGCATTTTGATTTTGACAATTTACACTTTGTCCCAACCGTTTCAGAATTGGGGTTGTAAGATAAAAGGCTAGAATAATTTTTTTATGATATATCTCTCTGTAAAAATGTAGTTATCCAAGTAATATCATTTGTAGAAGTTTTTTAATGAAATAATTTCTTAGCAAATTTTTCCAGTTTTCCCCAAAATGCCCTTATTTGGGGCAAAAGATGACCATGTCACCAGCAATTCATCTCACTGAAATTTTTACTGTGCAATCTTATATGAACAGTGTCTGACATAAAAAATCAGAATGATGTTTTCAGCTTACTTTTATGAAATTTATAAATATGTTCCAAGTGTGTATTTTTTGTTGACTAAATGGATGTAGGCCTGCTGCTAGTGCTTTTATTTACTAAATTTAAAACAAAACATTGATTAAAAATATTTTTTGAACATGATACACTATCTAAAAGTACTTTTGTACAATACATGACAGAGGTCTTGTCAGAATATATCAGTGTTTGCTAGATTCCACAAATTTATTCCTCCATTCATTGGTTTCATTGTTTTTGTTTGGGGTGACTCAGACTGTTTGGGGATGGTATCATCATGAGCACTGAAGTGGAGGGGAGTTATTTAACTTGGCGCAGTATTGGAATCCATTTGGATAATGCATGTCATTCAAGGAAATTGTCAAACAAGAAAAACTGGACTATTGGGACCAGCTACTTTCTCAGGTGAGGATACTGCCTTACTGCAGTGGCAGTCTAGTGTTCCGCAGATTGATTCGGTGTGTTGTCATTGTGAGGTACTGTTCAGGAACCATTTACGAGAGACAGGATGGGGTCTAAGTCAAAGCCAAAAAACACAGGAACTGCCAAGCCACAATACGAAATCCAAAAAAAATAGTATCGACCCGACTGGCAGGGGTCAGAACCAGAAAGACAAATGAGCAGAGGTCGAGCAAAAAGTCGTAGTCGATGAGCAAAGCCAAGGGTCATACACAGGGCATCCAAACCATGAGAAAATGTTTTTAACTTGCTATGAAAAGAATGTAAGGTAAGGAAAGGTACTGTGCAGATCCCAGAAACATTCACCACAAAACAGCAGCAGGCCTATACCCGTTTAGGTAATGAAAATTTTGGAACAATTTAAAAATTCATAACAAAAAAAGTAAGCTGAACATCATTCAAATTTTTTGTCAGACATTGCTGACATATGTAAGATTGCACAGTAAAAATTTCAGAGATGAATACCTGGTGACTTGATCATTTTTTTGCCGCAAAAAAAGGCATTTTGGGGCAAAACCTGAAAAATTTACCTAGAAATTATTTAATTAAAAAGCTACTACAAATGATATTACTTGGATTACTGCATTTTTACAGAGAGAAATATCACAAAAAAAAAAAAAAGAATTCTAGCCTTTTATCATACTTAGTTCCTGAGTTGCAGACATAAAATGTGGCCTTTTTTTGGGCATTTTGTGTTTTCAGCTTATTTTGAGGCTCTAGCATACAAAGGTAAATCTAGATACACAGAACCTAAGGTCATTTTCAGATTCTAGGGGATGAATATGGTTAGTATACGTAATTGCAGCCTTGTATAAGCAATCAATTTGGAGCAATAAGTTGACAAAGTTGGCTGACAATGAGTTCTCCAAAAAACTTAAAATATTATTCAAATTTAAAAAGGCTATAACTTGAAAACGATTTGAGATACTGGCCTAATATTTGACATTGTTTCATCTTGTGTGAATATTTACTTGTGAATTTTTTCAAAGAATTTTGAGGAGGTGACCTGGCACCACCTGGGTGATTTGACGTGGAATGACCCCTCATCCCTACTAGGGTCGTGGGGGAACTGGAGGCCAACCCAGCTGACTCTGGGCGAAAGGCAGGGGCCCGCCCTGGACGGCTCGCCAATCCATTGCAGGGTGCACACACCACTCATTAAATCCACTCATGAAAACTTTTTCCATCAAACATATGTCCACAGAATGGATACAATTTCAGTGTTTTTTGCCTAACAGCACTTTTTACTATCTATAAAATATTGGCCGTAGGACACATCTGTTTTATCCTCCTATTGTTAACATATGCTGGAAATAATTCTCCTGGAAATAATTCCGAATCCAACCCCCACTCTTTTCGGCTTTTTATTTTCCAGAACGATTTTAAAGGGGGGTGCATATTTATACACACACACACACACACTGAGCGCCATTAAAAACGCACCGGTGAGGTATGTACTGTATTTGCACCAAATTGAAGAATCTATTGATTTTTATTGCTTTTCCAGTTTTCCTTATAGGTCCATGACGAGAACGTGTTTAGAGACAAGGTCCGCTTGGTGTTCACGTAGCCTGAATAAAAATACAAATTTTTGTCGCTGCAGTGGAAAAAGGCACAAATGATTTAAAAGAGAAAAATCAACAGATTATACATTGATCGTTTGTGGTAGTCAAAAACATTTATTCGCAGATTTATCAGTGTCTTTTTCAGCTGAATACCTGAATATGAGAAGGGCCCAAGTCCATAATTTGGCGAATTTGAGTTAAACATTAAAAACATTTTGTCATTTACACGTATGAATGATGGGCCCAAGTCTATTCTCTAAGTACGACACAGCCTGCTAGAAAACTGGCAAGAATAAAAGATAGGCCCAACTCCTGGACTTGGGTCTTTGTTTTACGCGGATAGCGCCTTGTGTTGACGAGTGAAGCCTAGACATAATATACGGGTGAAGCTAGATCCGGATTTGTTCAAGTACGCTGTGCGACTGAAATCTCGTAAAATCTCATTTCCGCGATCCTCGGTAATTACTAGTCAATAAGTAGCGTCATGGTTTTAGTGCCTTCGAGTTATTAAAATAATTAAAATGACTAAAACGTGTTTTAGTCATTATAAAGAGCGTGTTCCTCTTGTCGATTGTTTTGAATTCTTGGTTTGTTTTTGCTTTTGACTACAATGCTTGTTTAATCCCATCCTAATGTTTATTATGCAGAGGGAGGGGAAAGAACATTTCAGCTTAATTTTATACCATTTCTTTATTTGTTTGGAGTTTTTATAATCCCATGAAAATGGAGGATCTACGTTATCAATTCAATAATGACTTATGTAAACTTCTTGACTTTCAGAAAGGACGGAGGACTGACAGATGACTGTCAATGAGTATTAACTGACTGTGCAATTAGTCCCTGCATTATTAAAAGCAGTATAATGTTTCGTGTAGCATCTTAGAAAATCCACTGGAAATAATTACAGTTTTTCTGTTCATCATTTTAATGTACATCTGCACTTATGTATTGGTATTCAGTGATTAGTTCAAAACAAGTTTTTCATTAAATTTTTGCCTGCAGAAGGTATAAATTTCTCTTGACGTGCGTGTTCGGTAATATTTTTAGGAAGGGCTCAATAAACACTATACATCCAGACATAACAAGGCACATTAAAACACAAATTTATCTCATTATACACATACATTTTATGTATGTCTTTTTATTTTGCACTTACAGTTCCGTGTAAAAAGTA
This sequence comes from Gymnothorax reevesii, assembly GCA_029721435.1. NCBI lineage: Eukaryota > Metazoa > Chordata > Actinopteri > Anguilliformes > Muraenidae > Gymnothorax > Gymnothorax reevesii. The sequence goes on from CM056586.1 coordinate 7,784,687, forward strand.
TTTGCCCCTTACTGATTTTTTTTTTTTGCATATTTGTCACACAAATGCTTCAGATCAGCAAAAAAAAAAAAAATACACAAAGACAACCCGAGTAAATACAAAATGCAGTTTTTAAATGATGATTTAATTTATTAAAAGGAAAAAGCTATCCAAACCTACTTGGCCTGGTGTGAAAAAGTAATTGTCCCCTAAACCTAATAACTGGTTGTGCCACCCTCTGCAACAACATCAACAACAGCAAGTGTTTGTGATAACTGGCAATGAGTATTTCACATCACTGTGGAGGAATTGTGGCCCACTCTTTCTTGTAGAATGCTTTAATTCAGCCACATTGGAGGGTTTTTGAGCATGAACGGCCTGGTTAAAATCATGCCACAGCGTCACAATCGGATTTAAGTCCGGACTTTGCTTAGGCCGCACCAAAACCTTCATTTTGTTTTTTTAAGCCATTCAGAGGTGGACTTGCTAGTGTGTTCCGGATCATTGTCCTGCTGCTTAACCCAAGTGCACTTAAGCTTGAGGTCACCAACTGATGGTTGGACATTCTCCTTCAGGATTTTCTGATAGGAGCAGACTTCATAATCATCCAGGTCCTGAAGCAGCAAAGCAGCCCCAAACCATCACATTCCCACCACCATGTTTGACTGTTGGTATGATGTTCTTCTAATGAAATGATATGTTAGTTTTATGCCTGATGTAATGGGATGCACACCTTCCTAAAAGTTCAACATTTGTCTTGTCAGTCCACAGAATATTTTCCCAAAAGATTTGGGGATCATCAAAATGTATTTTGGCAAATGTGAGACGAGCCCTTTTGTTCTTTTTGGTCAGCAGCAGGTTTCACCTTGGAACCCTCCCATGAATTCTATTTTTGCTTAGTCACTTTTTTATTGCTGAATCATGAATACTGACTTTAACTGAGGCAAGTGAGGCCTGCAGTTGTTGTGCTGGGTTCTTCTTTTGTGACCTCCTGGATGAGTCATCGATGCGCTTATGATAATTCTGGTAGGCCGGCCACTCCTGGGAAGGTTTAACCCCTGTTCCAAGTTTTCTCCATTTGTGGATAATGGCTTTCACTGTGATTCGCCGGAGTCCCAAAGGCTTAGGAATGGCTTTGCCACCCTTTCCAGAGTGATAGATGCCAGTTTCTTTGTTTGTCATCTGTTCTTGAATTTCTTTAGTTCCCAGCATGACATAAAGCTTTTTGAGATCTCTTAGCCTACTTCCCTTTGTCAAACAGGTTCTATTGAAGTGATTTCTTGATTCAACAGTTCTGGCAGTAATCAGGCCTGGGTGTGGCTAGTGAAATTTTGCTCATAAATGTGGTTAATCACAGTTAATTCATGACTTAACAAGGGGGGGCAATTATTTTTTCACATAGGGCCAGGTAGGTTTGGATAGCTTTTTCCCCTTATTAAATGAAATCATCATTTCAAAACTGCAGTTTATATTTACTTGGGTTATTTGTTTTATATAAAAATTGGTTTGATGATCTGAAACATTTAAGGGTGAAAAATGTGCAAAAATGTAAGAAATCAGGAATGGGGCAAATACTTTTTCACAGCACTGTATGTACTGAAAATACTTCATGAAAAATAAATCTTCAATAAACTCAGAAATATGAATAGCATGTGAAGCAGTTTGTCTGTGTCCTCTCGTCCATGTTGTCCTTGTATATAATCTCGACCATGGTTTTCTGTGCTGTGTGAGGATGCTCCAATGGCTTGGGAGGTTGAATACAAATGTTCGGTTTCTCCAATGACGTGAAGAGAAAAAATAAATAAATTGTTGGCTCAATTCAGCTTGAGAAATCGAAAAAACATTAAAAATGACAATAAAAATGTGAGGTGATCGCATTCAAACACTGCACTTGCACTTTTTCACAACCAAAGACCACACGACTTGGAAGCTTATTGTCCAGTTTATTAAAAGTAAAGAACAGGGAAAGGCTGCACACCTCAGGGAGTTAAGACTCGGGGTGTAGTGTCGTCTGTCTCATTGTAGGGAGGCTTTTATTGAATCGCCTGCAGATCCTCAGCTGAAAGAGAGGGGGGGGGGGGAGAGAAAGACAGGAGAAAGGGTTAGACACATCTATATGGGCTTGGATGGGAAGTTGTGCTGAGAGATGAGGTGTGGTCTTTGTTTCCCTACTTAGGTCATGGACTCAAGTAGCAGTGATAAACAGCTTTTACTGCTGATGTTTAAGTACGGCAAATGGCATCAGTTACAGATTTGATAGGAATTAACATGAAATTGGATCATGTTCTTTGCAGCCTCTCAGACAAGAAATACAGTACACACTGTAAAAAAATGAGACGATAAAAATACTAGGTACGATGAATTTAATTATTTTAAGACTTAAAACACTTCTTTCTATCACCATTTTCCTTAGTAAGACAAAAAAATTCTTGTTTTAAGGTAATTTTACTAGCTTACCAATGGGGTGAGTAAATTTCAATTGTCAAATCAAATAGTAACTTGTTTTAAGATTTTTTTTCCCTTCAAACAAGTTACTATTTGACTTGACAAGCGAAATTTACTTACGCCATTGGCAAGCCAGTAAAAATTACCTCAAAACAAGATTTTTTTTTTTTTTTGTCTTACCAAGATAAATGGTGATTGAAATAAGTGTTTTATGCCTTAAAATAAGTAAATTCGTCGTACCTAGTATTTTTATCCTGTCATTTTTTTGCAGTGCAGCTCAATATTTTTAGTATTCAGTATGATTCCCCACTTTGGCCAAACATTTTGGAAAATTTATGCATAGGCCACTGCGTTGTTTTCAATCTTCTATTTGGCCCTCCAGCCTCCCCCTCCCTTAATCATCAATCCAAAATTAGCTGAGCAGCAACATAATATTGACAGGTAATGTCAACAGAATCACAAATCCTAAAACACTCATACAAGAGATCACCTCTAAGTTTACTGAATAGATGTTAAGAAGAAAAAAGCTCCCACAGTCAATATTAACAGCGATGAATCACAGCAAACGATAGCTCTTCTTTATTATACTGTAACATTAACTTTATTACACCCGCTAACGTAAGCTACCTTGTTCTCAAAGAAAATCTCACTTCACCATCTGACGTTATATTTATGTTACTTCTCCAATATTTCACTCCCCCCAACTCAACTCCGCAAAAAAAAAAAATCACGTTTAAGAGTCATTTTCCCCTCTAATTTCGCGTCTTTGGATGAAATGGCACTGACATAACGGAGTTTATAATTATGCTGCTGCTCATGGTTAGCGGTAGCAACTGTCGCTAACTGTACCTAGCTAGTATCGTAGCCCAATTTAAATAGCTCAAGAATCGTGCAGGGAATAATCCAGTAAAACGCTTTATTCTACGTGTTATTTAATTCAGATATGCTGACAATCTTCAGTCTAATTCTTTTAAACGTCTTACCTTTTGGAAGATCATCAGGTACTGTGTATCATCAGGTTCTGAATATCATCAGGTACTGAATATCATCAGGTACAGTATATCATCAGGTACTGAATATCATCAGGTACTGAACATCATTAGGTTCTGAATATCATCAGGTACTGTATATCATCAGGTACTGTATATCATCAGGTACTATTATCAGGTACAGTATATCATTAGGTACTGAATATCATTAGGTTCTGAATATCATCAGGTACTGTATATCATCAGGTACAGTATATCATCAGGTACTATTATCAGGTACAGTATATCATCAGGTACTGAATATCATCAGGTTCTGTATATCATCAGGTATTGAATATCATCAGGTTCTGTATATCATCAGGTTCTGTCCATTCCGCTTCGGCTCAGCTGCTCGCCCAGTCTTGTCGCACTTCCTGCGAGATTTCAGTCAACTCTCGCGTAGCGTACTGGAGCTGCTTTGTTGACGAATGTCTGTGCCATATATGTTCAACATGGAAGACTTTCAGAATGATCTGAATGATGATGAAACTCGTGGAAAAAAACGTAAAAATGAGAAAGAATGGAAAGCAAATAAGAGGAAAAGTTTGAGAGCAGAGGGTAAGGAGTATGTTAGTACACGTGGGAAAATTGTAGCAGCCAGAACAACAGGAACAAAATGCCGGTAAGTTTTCAATTCAAGCTTTCTAGGCAAGTAGTTGTGAAGGGCTGGGCTACCCGTCTATTTGAGCTTGGTTAATGCTGGCTTGGGCTAGCCTAGGCGTAGCCAAACATTACTTGGGGTCAGTTTGTGAAGGGGTAGCTCTTGCCTAGCATTCCAGATGCCAAGTGACTTCTGTGTAAGGGATAATTAACGAGATAGTGTGTATTCCACAGTTTTAATGCACGACGCGAAGTGCATTAAAACCGTGGAATGCTCACCTTCTGGTTGATTGTCCCGCTTATACCATGGTCATTTGCCAGCAATATCAAATCGCAGCATTCAGAAATTTTTGGTTAAAGGTTTGCACTAAAAAAAACAGAACGAGTTGGTAATCATTACATAAGCGCCGCGCCTTCCTATACCTCATACTATAGGCCAAGCTGAATTGAACCAGCTATCTTAGTTCATCTTACGTTCATGGGGAAATATTTTTTTGGACACGCTTATATCCGTTTACTAGCTGATGATTTGATACCGGATTCCATCTGAAATGGAGATTATGCATAACAACATTATGCGCGATTATGCAGACAGTTGCTAACTTGCTGTCCACAATTACAATGAACGTATGACTGTTCTGAAATCAGTCTACTGGCATAAGCACGTAGCTAGCGAACTGTCAGCAGTTGCTGATGCATGAAGTGGACACGTTGGCTTCATTTGTTACCGTACACAATTACAGTCGTTTAATGGATAAAGCCTTATTACTTCGCTGCTACATTATGTACGGTCATTATCGCTTGAGTACCTATGAACCGCCCCGAAGGCCGCTACTTCTTTGACGCCGCTAAATTTACTGGAGATAAATGAGCAGCTAGGTTTCTGTTCTACCCAGTCAAATACCAGCTCTGACGTTGCTATGGTTACAAGTTGTCTAGTGGATGAATTTCGAATGGTGAAACGACCGTTGCCGAACTACCTATGCGGTTCCACGGTTTTAATGCATACCTGCCAGTCAATCAGAAAAAAGTATTCACCTAGACCATGGTATAATAAAGGAATACGTCCCGAGAAGCTGTGGGTAACAGTGATTTTATAACGCCGGAGGGTCGTTCTAAGGCACGACCCGTAGCGGACGGCCTTAGTGCCCCTCCGCCGTTATAAAATCACTGTAACCCAGTGTTTCAAGGGGTTTATTGCTTTTATAAAACGGTTACCCTACATATAGCCCGTCAAATAAACACACAAGAAAAAAAAATCAACAATTTATTGGCGATAATGCTACAATAGAATTGAGAACTTCTTCCACCAAGCAAGATTCAGTTGACAGAATGGTTGGCCAGCAACACAGACGCTAAGATTGCTTTTTCATCTAGCGCAATTATCATGTCACATCAGGCTATTTGGGCTCGCTAATGTAGATATACTATGAAAGCAGGCTATTTGGAATGTCTTCTTCGGTCTCCCGAAGACCCCATTATATCATTTTTCATTTGTTACGGTTTTTGAGTTTCCTTGTTCTCAACTTGGCCGATCTGCCAAATCATTACAACCAGCAGCAAGAGTAGGGGACGATAGACTTTTGTCTTGCCGGTGTCCAGGAAAATATGTTGAATTGTGCATTAGTTTGGTAGCCAGCTTGTCAGCTAGCTTGACCTTGTTAAAAAATTTTACGGGAACTGTAACCATCAGTACGCGTCTGCAATCATATGTGTGGACCCACGGTGCTGAATGCTTGGCAGAGGTACCAAGGTTGTCAGAGACAAAACGGTTCTCACTAATAGTCTATTTAAGATCACAAAGCAAAAAATTGTGAGCATTTAAGTGATTTTGGCAAAAGTACCATACACAACCTCTACTTTTTTGTGGTTTTTTTGGCCAGAATGATTTTAAAAGGGGGCAAAAATATTTTGGGGGGGTCGTTATGAGTGAGAAGGGAGTTTAGAATGATGGGGTAAAATTTTAAAAGGAAGGGGTAGATGTGGCGCGAGTAAAAAAAAAAATTTGAGGTAATTCCGCTTTCCACATCTGTATTGTTCCCTCATGTCATTTACTGTATGTCCTATCTCTTGAACTACTTATGTTTTCATGTTTTTCTCTTCCGTGGATGAGGCTGTGAACAAAGGTTTACATGTTAAGTTAGACATTACATTAGTGTCTGCTGCGGAATTTGAACCAGGAAACCTGTGGAGAAAGAAATGTTAATCACACCACTCACTGTGGCCTCAACCTCTACACCAGCTGAGTTTGTTCAGCGCCATCAGTTTCCATTCCTTGCCGAAGGGAGAAAGACAACCGAAAGTGTAAAGAAATAATATTCTTTTTTTTTTTTTTTATTGTTGTCAATGAGGAGACATCGAGTGAATATCCATTTTGATGTCTTTCATGCTGGTGAGTTGGCTGATCTGTTGACACTGGGTAGAATAATTTTAGCAGAACAAACCATTGTTTGTGGCTGAGTTGGGTTAAGGTTAAGGTTAGGGATAGGGATAGCATTCTTTATGAGTTGAGTTAAGGTTTGGCACAGGGATGGGGATAGCATTCCCTATGAGTTGGGTTAGGGATAGAGATAGTTTAGTTTGTTTGGTGGTAAGTGTGAGCGCGAGTGTGCCGTGTTTGGGCACGGCACGCGGCGAGTACGGTTGGAAGAGGAGGGGGATTCGGGCGCGATCCATCCGTACTAGTATCAAATGTGAAAGCAACCATACTTCAGCACGGCAGATTACCGTTGTGTGTTGCGGTTGTCTTGTTCTTAAGAAATGCAGCGGCGAAAGGATCTCTCCGTTCAAACAAAGAAATTCAATTCTTGCTCGAAATGTAGGCGCGCAAAAACACAATCTACCACTGGGTATATATATGAATCATGGAGTTACAAAAGGGCCCAACTCCATGATTTCGAGAAATCCAGATTATCTGCCTATCTTCTATATTGGGTTAAGACCTATGAAAATGGAGACGTGGTATTGTAGTGGTCAAGTAGGCTTGACTTTAGATTGTAAGGTCCTGAGTTTAAGCCACGGTGTTCGCAGTGTGTTTCTGGGTAAAACACTTCTCTCCCACACTCCACGCCTCACTGTTCCTAGGTGCATAAATGGGTACCAGCAAATAGTCAGGGAAACCTGACTGAGAGCTTGGGGGAGTACCTGCGATGGACTTGCATCCCATCCAGGGGGAGTAGTAATACTCCTAGACTTGCATCCCATCCAGGGGAAGTAATAATACTCCTAGATCTTGGGGGAGTACCTGCGATTGGACTTGCATCACATCCAGGGGGAGTAGTTATACTCATAGTTGTTTCATGCCACAAAATCCGGGTTTAAGCACCGAGCCGTTGGGCCTCGAGGCTTGAAACAGGCCTACTTCTACCTATGAACTTCTACTCCAGCATAAAGCTGTTAACTGAGGTGAGTTCTTTAGCTTTGAGTTGAAGAACGGCCCAATCCAGGAGTTGGGCCCCTCTTCAACGAATTTTACTGGTGCTAGATGGCAGCACCAGTTCAAACATGGAAGCGCCCACAGAACAACACATGTCTGATTCTGAGGATGAAATAAGACCAAAAAGGATGAAAATTGAGAGAGAATGGAAAACAAATAAGTCCAAAAGGACGAAGAGCAGAAGGCAAGGAGTATGAAAATAGGGTAAAGTGAAGAATGAAAGAAAAACGGGATAAGTGCAGGTTTGTGTGATAGTCATTTTGTAGCTGTACTCATTCATCACTGCTGTAGGCCTCAGTGTACACATACATTATATGCATGCATGGCCCACTAGTGGCATACAGTGCTTTGGTCATAGAGTTACCAAAGGTCCTATCTCCATTATTTTGGGAGATACATCACAGTATGGACATTGCCAACCAGGACGCTTCTTACCAATAATGCTGTCCTTTCATCAGGTCTCGACTCCTAACTTGAAATCTTTCTATATACACCTGCTTGAAACTGGAAACGGGAGATTTAAACGTTACAACGTACTCAGTTCAAACCAGGACACCTCTTACCAAAATGCTCCCTTTTGCAGGTGTCGCCGGGACTGCTTGAACTCCTTCGCCCCAGTTTGGAAGGAAGTCATTCTCAAGAACTTTAACACAATCGGTGCCCAGGATGGACAGGATGCCTATCTCTATGGCCTTATTACAGCAAAACCGATACAGAGGAGGCGACCAAAAGGAGCTGTTGCCACGATAAAGCGATCATATCAGTTCTTCTACAAGGTGAAACTTGGTGAGGATGAGAGAGTCGTTTGTCGTGAAGCTTTTGCCAGTCTTCATGGCATTGGCACAAAACGTGTTCGCAGGATATCAGACCATGTTGCTGAAGGACAGACCCCAAAGGATAAACGTGGCCTTCACAACAACCATTGTGTTGTCAGTGATGAGCTGAGGGATAAGGTTGACCAGCACATTAGGACATTTCCATACCGTGTATCCTATTATGAAGGGACAGGCCTGAAAAGACGCTATCTGTCTTCAGAACTCTCAATCACCATCATGTATACCCTCTTCTTAGAGCTCTGTTACCCAGAAAAGTACATTGAGTACAAGAGTGGTGTTGAACCATCGAAGATAGACTGTGAGGTCAAGTTTCGCTTCTATTATGACTACTACAAAGCCAACTTCAACTATGGCTTTGGTAGGCCCCGTTCAGATGTGTGTTGTGAATGTACCCAGTTTGATGCAAAGATCGAGGTAGAGAGAACTCCTGCAGTGAAAAAGGCACTTGAGACCCAAAAGCATCTCCATAAAACGGAGGCTTCTGTTTTTTATGCCAGATTGAAAGAGTGTAGGGCAGTTGCTAAGTCACGGCAGGATACAGATTGCATCTGCTTTGATTTCAAGCAGAACATTCCATTCCCCCACCTGCCAACTGGTGATGTGTTCTACTTCAGACAACTCTGGCTCTTTGTTTTTGGTATAAATTCTACCAAAGCAGGCCAAGGTAAAATGTACACATGGCCTGAAACTCAAGCTAAACGGGGAGTAAATGAGGTCATCAGCTGCCTTGATCACTTCATTAAAGAATATGTACCTGAAACTGTGAAAAAGCTCTTCATTTTCACTGATGGCTGCCGGGGTCAGAATCACAACCATACAATGCTTCAATACCTTCAATCCCTGGTACTGAATGGTAGGTTTGATTCCATAGTTCACCAGTTGCCCATTAGAGGCCATAGTTATTTACCATGTGACCGAGAATTTGCTCTCATTGAAAAAGATCAGCGGAAAAGGGAAACCGTTGAGCTACACACCGATTGGGAGGGCATGATAGCTGATAGGTTTCAGGTGGTCTCAAGGTCTGGGAAAGACATGCGGGATTTCAAGGGCCATATGCAGCAGTTCTTTAAGAAGAACACTGTCAAAGATGGTGAGAAATTTGCAATAGCGAAGTATAAGTCGTTCACATTCTCCAGAGAACATAAGTATGATGTGGTTGTGTCTGAAACCTTGGCTGGTACGGTTACCAGTAAGTTCCGCTTGTTGAAACCTAAGGTCATGCAGACATCGTACCCTGATGAGCCACTTTACAACCAGCAACTGCCAGTGAAAGAAGCAAAATTAGCTGATGTAAGTAAGTTGGCTCAATATCTGTCCCCAGAGGCAAAAGGTTTCATTTCAGGTTTGGAGGCTGTGAATGATAGAGGCGAGGATGAGTCAGACTTTGAAGACTAGGCGTAGGCCTATACCATTAACACCTTGTTTGCTTGGTGAACAACCCAATGAACAAGCACCCACTAGCAGAGTTTTGGAAGTAAAGCAGACCTACTGTCATACCATACACAGAAGCAATGTTGTAGTTTGAAATAAAGTTCAAATTTCATTGGAGAAATCATTGTATTCCTTTCATTTTGTCCGTTTAATTACAAAAGGGCCCAACTCCGCCATGTTTCAAGTACTACCATTATTTTATGTGACAGGCAGTATACTTCATGTTCAGCCGAAATAAACCTCCGTTTGGCCTTAACACGTTACATTTGGCTGTTTGAAATTTCCTTTTATAGCATTAACAGCAAACAGAAAAAACGCTCCCCTGAAAGAAAATACCTTGGTGGAGTTGGGCCCTTCCTAACTCCATAATTCATATACTAAACTCTGAGGTTTTCGGAATAGTTTGCCCGCAGTTAACATTTGCCTGCTTATGACCACAATTGATCAGTGTCGTGACAAATTAAAGAAAATGTCCGAGACGCGCGGTGCCAAAGTCTTGCAGCTCAAGTTACGAGGCAGAGAGAATTTTTCGTGGTGTGAGGCACGGATAACATGATCAGCCAAATAGTTACACAAGGGCAAAATTATATATAAGGTCCTTTTCCTTCTTAATTACTATTTATTGTCTTTAATGTCATGTAAATGGGCCGCCTTAAATGCACTCGCGTGTGTTTTCTATTTCGAATGGAAATTATGTAATTGGGTCATACGTTGCACAGAATTCCTTTCACGACTATAAAGCAGGGGTTCTCAAACTTTTTTCTCCAAGGTCCATATTTTATGATCGTTTAAGGTCAGAGGTCCAGAACATAAGATTTACTTTTTCACTCTAGTAACTTTTTTCCAACTCCTTTTTCACATTTAAGCAACACACAAACATACACATGTCAAAGGAACATACAAAATGAATGTTTATTGGTTAAACTGCTGTGGTTTGAGCCCATCAACATATTACTTGTGTAAAATTCAGAGCTGAACATGGAGAGCTGAACATGGTCAGCACAGCACTTTCTGGCAACTAACCTCTTTAGTCACATTTAACTTTTTTCAACTCATTAATTACTTTTAACCAACATTCAAATGTCATAACAATCAACTCAGTCAAAATACTTCCAAGGCTAGTGGGTGAAATGGAACTGTTTGCAATCAATTGCTTGAACCTTGTCACCGCGATTTTACAAAATTAGATTTATAGAGCGTAATGCCATATGAAAGCATTATAGGCAAGTGAGGATGAAGTTATCCATTTTCTAGAGTGTTACTGTCATTGACTGAATTTATAAGATACGTCAGCGTTAGTTACAGCCAGCTTCAGTAATCGCTGCTTGCCAAACACTGACGCTAGCTTTCTGCAAGAGGCTCTCCGACGTTGGAGCATAGCTTTATTTTCGGAATGAAAACCCCAGCGGTTTGTATCCATGACGGAATATTATAAATAAGATGTGTTTTCGCGCTTCATTATTGACGTGATGGCTTAAATCACTAGGGGAGCGCGGGGAACCTCCTAATGCGGGGTTAAATTTAACACTGACTTTTTAAGTAGTTGCACAGGGTCAAGCAGGGGGTGCTTCTGGTCAATATAGTGCATTGTCAGAAGACAGTCTCCCGCGAATTTTTCGAAGGATCGGACGGATTTTCGGCGAGATACCTGGATGAACGTGTTTTAATAGCATATAAGTAAATATTTTTATTGTACTAATTTTTCGATTTCTGAGCTGTGTGTAGGAGTCACCGAATCCAACCGCATATTGTCTTAATAACTGTCCTGTTTCCTAAAACATAGGTCTGTTTTTGAGATTTGTAACCAACTCATGGCAAGAGTTAGCTAGGCTTAAGAAAAGCTAAACAAGGCAGAGTTCGTTGTAACACTGCGTTATAACTAAGCCGTCTGTGATGAAAAGAGACACTTAACTGAAAAGAACTGATTCCCATAATTTTTTATTAAAGCCTATTTTTATTCCATGCTGTACGTTGAGCATGAACTTTAAAAGGGTTTCAAGTTTCAGATTAGCAATGTATATGCTGCAGCTGAACTATTGTTTTAACTGCTGTTGACAAAAATAAATTTGTCTGTTTGACACAGTCTCTCTTCAATATTAATGTGTTTTAATGTGTGGATGTAATCTATCTATCCATTAGTCCATCAATTTCAATATTCATCAATGATAGACCAATAGATGGCTGGAAGGATAGATAAATAGACCTGTATAGATATCCATCCATGAGGAGGTGTAGTGTAGATATCTGCCATAGATTCACAAACAGTATTCTCCTATAGTATATTGATAGAATTGTATTTGGATAAATTGCTTTCAAAAAGACTTTCCTAGCAAGTGTTTCAATTAACCCTCTGTCTGTTACAATTAACCCCGCCTATGGGGTTAGTTTTAACATTTCACTCCTGCCACTTTTGGAGGAATTGTGTAAGAACAGTAAGTCTTACAAACAAACTTCAAGTTTTCATTTGTAGCAGAGATGTGTATATTACATGTATAAAAACATTATTAATGTAGCTTTAATATTTTTTCAATTATTTAGCCAAAACCAAAATGTGTTAGGTTGTGCCCCGCTCTCCCCTACTCTCTGATCGCCGAATCCATGAGGTAATTTCTCATCATAATCCATAATCATGATTTCTCACCTTTTTATTGTCAGCTAACGTTAATGTACCGAGGGGCTGGCAGTCGGATGATGGCGGTAACTAAATACGAAACCCGTTGGTTATGAAATGATGATAGGAGGAGAATGTTGTAGATTTAGGACAGTTCATCTTAATATTTGCCTTTACCAGTAAAAAGCCACGAGGGTAAAACAGCTGAAAATGCAAGAAGGTGTTCTACAAAATAATTAAGTATTTTTAAATATAAATAAATGTGACGCTCAAAATTTAAATTATAAAACAAATCACACGTCGGAAGTTGGGAGATTGGTTTTATGCCTATCTCCTGACTCACTGTGGTCATTAAAGATCTATGACACTCATCGTCAAGTGTAGGGGGTTCCCCGGTGTCTTGGCTAAACTCCCAACCTGGCTCTACCGACCTGCCGCCTAATCATCCCCTGATCTAATTGACTGTGCAAATGGCTCTCTCTCTCTCCACCTCTACCCCCAGGGCTCCCTTGAAAAAGAGATTTCAATCTCAATGGGAATTCCCTGGTTAAATAAGGGTTAAAAAAAAATAAAGAGACGTACAAATTCGTTAATATAGACTCGTAAAGCGTTCCACAGAGTTTTGTATGCCTTCGAAAATCATATATTTAGGAGAAAAAAAAATAAGAGGACTCGAGAGTTGTCTTATATGTACCAATGTTTATATATACGGGGATCCAGTAGGATCAATGTCGTTCGCCATACGGCAGGTACTTGAAAGAGAAGAGCGTGAGGAGAGAAAATTCGGCTAGAGGATAAGGTGGGCAATGAGGGCCGTGTTTGTCCCTGGTTTTCACACAAACGTCTGACCTTTAATAAGTTAATTATTTTAATTAGGCAAACATCATGAATGACCACCAAAGACTGTTCGTGTCATCCCTAAATAACATTTTACGTTGGTCTAATTTATCTGCTACTCTGTGTTTGTGTGCACAGCCAATCAGCTCAGTTAGTCAAGATAGTTAATAGAAATAAAAACACCGGCCCTCCAGGACTGGAATTGCCCACCCCTTGGATAGATTTTATCCTTGAATTTCTGGAATTTCAGGCCTATGTAAAAATTATTTTATTTTACTGATTAATTAAAAAAAATAATAAAATTTATTGGAGATTATAGCAGATACAGGAGTATGGTATATACAGATACTTTGGATCTCTCATCTTTTGTTCAAATAGTTTTAAATGCAATAATAATATTATAAAAAGTTATTGTAGGCCTTCTTGTTAAATTGTGTTTTATAATAAACAAGGATTTGAAGATGTGACTGTTTTTTCATTGAGTACGGACATTTTTTCACTGTGGAATATGGTAATTCAGGGAGGGGGAGAATCGGAATCAGCTCAACTTACCCCGGTACTGTGCTCAACTTACACATACGCGGGGTAAGTTGTACCACAAGACCAATTTTTTGAACATGCTATACATTGCCTGACAAAAGTCTTGTCACTCATCCAAGTTGTAGGAACAACAAATAATTACCTGTAGTTGATCAATTGGAATCAAAAAATGGCTTATATGAAAGGCAAAGCCCTCTAGATTATGCAAAATATACCAATATAGAGTTTTGTGTCATTCATTGAGTTTTATTATTTAATTAGTACAGAAAGGTCAGATTTTGCTTGGACAAAAGTCTTGTTGCATTGAAAACAAATGTGGAAATTATACATACACTTTATTTTGAATACACAAATATGCCACCATAGTATTAGAGCATAAATTCATGGTGCATTGGAAAAAAGAATTAATATTGTGTAGACTCCCATGAGCTTGGAGGAGTGTATCCATACGTCTTGGCAATGACTAAAATAACTTGATGATGAAATCATCTGGAATGGCAAAGAAAGCCGTCTTACAGGACTCCCAGAGTTCATCAAGATTCTATGGTTTCATTTTCCAAGCCTCTCCCTTCATCTTACCCCTGAAATGTTCAATAATGTTCATGTCAGGTGACTGGGTCGGCCAATCCTGGAGAACCTTCACCTTCTGCGCTTTCAGGAGCTGTGATGTGGAGACAGGAGTATGAGAAGGAGCAGCCGTATGAGTCGGGCAGCAAGAACTTATTGATATGTCAGGCTGTTGATGTTCCCATCCACTCTGCAGATCTTTCCCACCTCCCCATACTGGCTGTAACAACAAACCATGATTTTTCCTCCACCTAACATGATTGTTTTCTTGGAGAAAATTGGATCCATGAGGGTTCCAACAGGTCTTGTACAGTGACTGGAATGCAGTTCAATGGATGATTCATCAGAAAAATAAAGCCACTTTTCCAGTATCAATCCTTTCTGCAAGCTGTGGGCCTTGGAAAATGCAGTGCAGGTTATTTGTACTAATTCACCCATGAAAACCACTTTGAGAATTTGACAAACTTTTCTTGTAGATGCTGGGATTTTTGGTGACATTTCCTAATGTAGTTTTGCTGTAGTTGAAGAAGGGCTAGCCTTGAACAGTTGAAGCAACAAACGGTCCTTTCAAGCAGTTGTCATACCGGGGTCTGTCCGACCTGCACTTGCCACGAACATCACCAGTTTCTTCAAATATTTTTCTTATCCCCTCCTTTTGACTTTTCGATACATTAAAGATGTCTGCCCCCTCAGCAGCAGACTCAGTCTTCAGGCTCTTGATGATCAGCACTTTGGTCTGTGGTTGAATCTTTGGCATGTTGTCAGAGGTCTAGTCGCACCTCATATGAAAGTCTTGTGCCCTGGGGTTATTTCTATACACATCTGGGAATGTGTTTATTACAGTATGTGTCATAGGTTAAACTCTAATCTGTGATTTGTTGCATCATCTGAAGAGACGACAAGACTTCTGTCCCAGCAAAAACACTTTATGGACTTTGCCAGGCTGTGAACTCAGATCCCTTTTTTACGGTTTCATTTTGCACCAGATTATTAATGTGAAAGCCCTTGACATTAAAATGGACCATTTATTATAACAATTGATTGGTTAGGAATAAAGTTATATGCTATTTTTAGTTACTATGTCTATATGCACTATACTTTTGTCAGGCACTGTATTATCAAAACCGTTATGTTTACACTCAATTTTCATATTAATAGAATTTGCATATCTTAAAGTTACAATGGTTTTTGTAATTGTTTACTTACGATTTTCTCATTTTACGAGGCTTTGCTTGAAACACCTCTTGTATCTTAGGCTATCGTACCTTTCCACCTATCCTACTTCTGATCTGTGTGAAACGCCACCCAGATTCTTATTCTTTGTACTCGTCTATGGCAAACCATCATTTAAGGGCATCTGAAGTCGATTCCCATTGTTTTTGTTTGTCGGCCAATCAGCGAGCTGCACCAGCTCAAACGAACCGAAACAGAAGGAATATCTACGCATGTACACAAAACATTGTTTTGTGAATGATGAAATTGGTCATGTGACAATGCAAGATGTCAACAAAAGCAAGTGATTTGTTTGTAAACAATGGACGTTCAACATCCCGTCTGAGAATCAACTTTAGATGCCCTTTAATATACTATTGTTTGGTTGACAAGTTATTGAATAAAATATATGTTTCTGTTAATAATACAAACGATGAGGCCTAGTTAGTACTCTACATTCATTGATTTATAATATTGATTTTGTTTTTAGGTGCCGTCGCCAATGTTTGGAAAGTTTCGCAGTTGAAACCAAAGTTATGCTCCTCCAAAAGTTCAACATGCTTGCTGAACAGAGAGCGCAAGATGCTTTTTTGAGTGGTGGAATTTCAACAGCTGCAATACAGCGCAGACGGGCCAGGAATGAAGTCGGTCACCAACGGAATGTACATGTTACCTATAAAGTATGATTATTTCAATTTAAAAAAATTTATTTTGTTGTATATCCACATATTCGATAATATTGATTATGGCAAATAAATAAATTTGGTTTATTCACTTGTGTTGTTGCAGGTCCAGCATGGAGAAGAACAGAAGGTGGTGTGTCGTAGTGGGTATGCAAGCCTTTACGGTGTTTCGGAGAAGCGAATTCGTCGCATTGTGAATGCTGTCATGGCAGGAACCGAACCCATAGACAACCGTGGTAAACACCACAATAGACCTACTGCCATCTCAGAAGAAAACAAACGCCTGATTGACCAGCACATACGCGCTTTCCCTTATCAGATTTCCCACTATGGAAGGGAACTAACCAGACGCTGCTACTTGTCATCAGAACTGAGTGTCAGACGGATGTATATCCTGTTTTTGGAAAGGCACTTCCCAGATGCGTATGCACAAGTTCAGGCTGGGACAGTAGAGCCAGAATCTGTAGAGTGTCCAATCAAACACCGTATTTATTATAACTATTTTAAAGATAACTTTAATTATGGATTTGGCAGGCCACGCACAGATGTTTGTGGCACGTCTAGGGAGTCTTGCACAACGCCTGTACCCATTAAACCAGCTCAGAAGGACGATGTTGTGAAATTCAAAAAATATTTGAGTGAAGCAACCCAGCATCTCATAGATCAACTGGTAAAAACAGAGAATGGAACTGATGATGAGGACAACTCCGATTATGAGGATTAAATATTACAATGCTAACAAAGAGTACTCTCGGCTAATTTAAAATGTGTGTACATAAAAAGTGAATTTAAATAAAGTTATTCAGAATGAAACGCCCAATATGTTGTATGTGTGCATTTTCAATAATAAAGTGTCTAAATGCTGTTTATTTTAACTTAAACAAGGAAAATACACTGAGCAAAAATATAAATGCTCCATGTCAAATATTGATGCCACGTAGAGTTAACAACTCTGTGAGCATATGCTGAATTTTACTTGTACAGTAGGGATGTTTCTCTTGATTTGTGTACCATTTTTTAATCCATCTCTGTCAGTGAGCATTTGCCCAGTGATGCAGTGATTTCACTCAGCACATGGGTGTGGCATTTCCAGACTGTATCAGACAGAATCCTGGGTACAATAAAAGGCCACCCTAAAATATCAAATTTTGTCAAAAGTCATCATGCCTCAGATGTCTCAGGTCATGCGGGAACGTGCCATGGCATGCTGGATGCAGGGATGTCCACCAGAGCGGTCTGCATGCAGTTCCATATCCGGATAATGTGCGCCAGCTCCGTGTGGTCCTCCAGGAAGAATGGAATAACATTCCACAGGCAGCTATAGACAACCTGATCAACTCCATGCGAAGGAGATGTGTTGCTCTGAGAGGCAAATGGTGGACACACAAGATATTGAACATTCAATTTCTTCATCCTGACCCCCAACATGTTCTAAGGATTGTCACTCCTTTGCAGATGCTAATATCAAGATGTAATGGATGGTAACCTGAAGATTAGCCATTAACAAAAATGAATTTTGATTCGCTTCATGTATTGCATAACCCTAATGTTCGTAAAAACTCAAAAATTTGACATGGTGCGTTCATATTTTTGTTCAGTGTATGATAGAAATACATGAGTTGTCATATAAACTGCAATACCATCCATCCATCCATTTTCTATACCCTTATTCCTCACTAGGGTCACGGGGCGAGCTGGAGCCTATCCCAGCTGACTACGGGCAAAGGCAGGGACCCACCCTGAACAGCTTGCCAATCCATTGCAGGGTGCACACACCATTCACTCTCACACTCATACCTATGGGCAATTTGATGTCTCCAATTAGCCTGATATGCATGCATCTTTGGACTGTGGGAGGAAACCAGAGTACCCGGCGAAAACCCACGCAACACGGGGAGAACATGCAAACTCCACACAGAAAAGCCCCAGGCTGGATTCGAACCCACGACCTCCTTGCTGTGAGGCAGCAATGCTAACCACCGTGCCTCCACTGCAATACCAGCAATTAATAATTCAACAAATTATGTGTTTTTTTTTTTTTTTTTTCTCAAAACACTTGAGACTTGGGCCCTTCTCATAATCAGGTATTCACTAGTTCCCTATGGAAAAAATTATTTTTGACCCCCATGGCATCACGTGACTCGAAATATCAGCTTGACCGCTAAGCCCTAATCGGCATGTGTCTCAGCCCTGGTTCACTATCCAGTTCTTATAATACATCCGTGGTTAGTTGAAGTTTATCAGTTCTGTTTTTATTGCTGCTGTAGGCCTACAGCTCAGGAAATATAAATTCTGGATTCCTACTGCACAATAATGTCAGCCTGCTATAATGATTGTGACTTGATTGGATGCTCAGAAGTCGGTGTCAAGCAAGGCAAATGATTTAACCCTTTGAAGTCTAACTTTTCACTTAAGTAGGTTTAAAAACAAAGTAAGCTTTTTTTCATATTATAGGACAATGTCACATATATAGTGTGTACCTGGGGGCTGTAGCGTTTCACAGAAGCTTCATCACACACTGAGAAAAATATTCAAACCCACAACACCTTGATTTTATGGCCTCAGGTTTATACCAATAGAAAATAGATACAGCTAGCACAGCTGCTAGTTGACAACCTGTGAGGCGTCTTTGTCTTAAACACTCAGATATTTGTCTTCTTGCACAGCTGTCCATCGGGGCCTCCCACTCCTTTTTTCTGTCCTTGCTAATGCCAGTTTGTGCTGCTCTCTGAAGGGAGTAGTTGACTGCACGGTAAGAGATTTTAAGTTTTCAATTTCTGGCATTGAATAACCTTCTTTTCTTAGTGAAACAATAGACTGACGGGTCTCTAAAGGACGTTTTTTTCTTTCTGGCCATCTTGAGCCGGTAAACAAACAAACAACTGCTGATGCTTCAGGTACTTAACCAACCTCAAGAATGCCCTGCTCCCTTTTGCGCTCCCTTAGTAGTTTAATGGTTTTCAGATGTGCAACACATTTGCAGAAGGGTTTTCTAATAATCAATAAGCCTTATAAAATGCTTAACTTAGATTAGCAGCCATACCAGGAGATTGATGCAGAGGACTGACAGATGCTGATAATATGCCTCTGGGCAAAAATGTAGATCATTCATTGAAAATCATCTCATTAATTTTAATCGTTTGTGAAATGGATAAAAATGTTTGTGAAATGCATGAAATGTATTTTTCTTTGGAAAACAAAGACATTTGCAAGTGATCCCAAACTTTTGAGCGGTAGTGTATGCGTTTTGACGCTGATCCTGTGCAAGCAGATTTCTGGAGAAATCGCATCATCGCAATAAACCGCATGTGAACCAGAGTTATGCCACCAAACACCCAGCAGTAGACCGATATAAAAATCTTTCCATTTGAGAACATTTTGCATGCGTCAAGATATTCATAACTGGTGATTATTGTCTGATTTCAATACTTCAAGGTGCCTTTCCAATAAACCAGTATGCAGTGTCGAGAGACACGCTAATATTTATTGGTACGGCAGTCGATTTCAAGGGATTAGGATAAGGATTCAGGATTATGGTCAGTTTTAGGGGTTGGGGTCAGGGCAGGGCTTGAAATGGGGCTGTCGTACCTCTCCCCATTAAAATGCATTGAAAAACTGCCGGACTCGTAGCAACTGCCAAACAAGTACAACCCGCTCCGACCACGGTAATAAGAGAGCTGCACGGCTTTCTGATTTAGGATTATCTTTAAAACACGTTTTCGCCAATAGGGTTGGTGCTTGATCAATTTATATAAACGAACTACGGCATAGCAAAAAAAAACCCTCGTGCTGTATTTAGGCTACAGGTTTTCTTGGATGTGAAACAATGGAAAATATGCCGTCAGGCACCGAATTGCAAAATACTCATGTCTTCCTGCTCTGCTCATGAATGGTATTCTTTGTGTGGGCCATTGTAACCTCAGGACTGGTATGCTGCTCATATTATGAATCATGGTATGTCGACGTAGGCTCTTCGTGTTTAGTTTGGAGTTTTCGAGATAACCCGCATAATATCATCGCCGCACCTGCAATCTCGCCAGCCAATAGCATCACTGGCGCGTAGCCAGAAAAGGGGAGGAGATCGAGCAGATGGCCCGAATGTGTATAAAAATCCCATAGAGACATTCTGTTGGTCACTTGGGTCCGAGAAGCCATATCTTGTTGGAGTATTGGGAAATGGGGAACTGGGTCATTAATAATGGACTGTCAGCATTCATACTGGTAGGTAAAGTGTTTATTTTTGTTATGATAAAAAAATATATATGTGTATTTCAGGCTTGCGTCAGTAGTCCAGATGTGCGCATGGAATAATAATTTTGATTGTTCGCTTGGGAATTATTTTATTTTCTTAATATAAGCCTATACTGGAGTTGCTTTATATTTATATCAACATTTCGGGTTTAAACACGTTTTAAACATTTTCAGAATAGTGGGAAACAGGCCTGGGATTACGTGAAAGGTAGTTGCTACGGGTACGGCAGTTTTTCAATGCATTTCAGTGTAGAGAGGTACGGCAGTCCCCATTTCAAGTCTTGCCCTAACCTAACCCTGACTCTATCCCCTAACCCTTCCCCGAACCATAACCCTAACCCCAACCCATAACCCTTCCCCTAACCATAATCCCGAATCTATATCCCAATCCCTTGAAATCGACTGCCGTACCAATAAAAAACTGGCGTGTCTAGACGCTGCGTACGTGAAAACACGAATTAATCCTTTATTACAGCCAGTTGATCAAACCACTATTAACACGCCTATAACTCATACATTTCCACGACAGCAGTGTTTCTTGCTTTTATCTCATTGCCGTCTTCTCTCATTTCGTTGCCCGAGGTTCGTTGAGATGCCGGAAAGATTTCAAATATTTTTAAGAAACGGCGCCTTTTCTCGTGTTTGTTCCGAATGTCTCGACACTATTTCAATATCATCGATTTTTTTTTGAAATAACATTCATTCTGACTGGTCCTGCAGGTGGTGTGGATGGGGATAAATATATTCCTATTTGTATTCTTCTATCTACGCTATGACCTGAGGGATGAGTTCTTCTACACTCGTCATCTTCTAGGGGTACGACTCTTCTTCATTCTATCCGGGAATGGTTCATTAATTACCCACTTGGACAGAAACGGGCATATATCTTGCCGAAATTTTCCTGTAGTCATCAAGCCCATTAGTGTCTTTCTTGCTTTCCCCGCAGCGACTGACCTGTTGTGACGACTGTGAAGTTTCTTGAAATATTCTAAGCCCTCTTTAGAACCCCTGTTGGGATTAAGGGAATCAATTGTAATTGTTTAATTATGTATAATTGAACATTATTAAATTGTCTGACGCACCACCCTGTTGCCTACACGTTAAATTACTGGATCAGAACAGTCAAAAGTGGAATATTTCAGGCATGGGTAAAAATTCCTGCGAACACCCAAAATGGTTGGTTGTCAGTGTAAACAGTTTCTTAATTAGATCAAACTTGTTTTTTGGTACAATAACAAAGTCAAGGATATCCTAGATAGTGATGCATCAGTAAAAAGTATATGTAAAAAAAAAAATTAAAAATCCATTTACTACCCAAATGCAATGATTGTGGCACATGATGTAGCCTCCTTATTTTCAACTTCTTTTGAAAAGTTAATTCCTGTTGGCAAGACTCCTAATTAGGCTTTCTTGAAGGCACAGTGACACTTACAAAAGCAAAAAAATAGACAAAATGGAGACCAAGTGGGTGATGTGGCCTTGATGTTGGCATTTCAGTCTGCGCTCGCCTGGGCCCGAGCGCCTGCAGCTGTTCTCAACTTCAACTGCCTCCTGATCCTGCTCCCAGTGTGCCGCAATCTTCTCTCTCTCGTTCGCGGTTCCTTCATGGTAAGTTCAAATACTGCAGCGTAGTGTTGCTAAATGATGTTGGTCATGCATCATGGTCCTGCACTTCTTTTTGCAGAGTGGTGTTTTTAAATGGCAAATTTTCATTCGATTATTTTTCTGGATTTTTTTTTTTTAATCATCCGTTTTCTCTGGGCAAATGTTTTTGTTTTTTTGTTCCCCCCCCCCCCCCCCACTTCTGCTTGTACGCCGTATTGAGGGGTGAATGGAAGTCGCTTGCTATTTATTGAGTGGGAGTGAATCATGACCTGACCAACTGTTATCCCACGGCACGGTGATATTTCAAATTCATCAGATTATAATGCACTTGTTGCACCTAACACTGCCTAAATTGCTTTATGTCGATGTTTATTTTAGTGTTGCGGGCGATCAATGAGAAAACAGCTGGATAAAAATCTCACCTTCCACAAATTAGTAGCATACATGATTGGTCTGATGACAGGTAAGTAGGGTTCTATCCTCAGATAATCCGTTTTACTTATTATTTAAAAGAATCACAATTTTAAGGAATATGTTGTGTTATGACACAAAATGATGGTTACCAATTTGAGATTGTGTGTGTGCCATATTCTTCTTCAACAATCTTTTAAATCTGTTGGAAGGGGTTAAAAAACCTCTGTCACGGAATATGATTTTTATGATTAGCAAAATTGTTGTCTGCTGAAAGCTACATACTTTATCCACGTAATAAAAAAGGCATTTTTATTTGGCGATGCTTCCTTGAACCAGTGAACCTGAAATATCTCAGTCTTGAGTGATGAAACTGTTATAGGCAGCGATATTTTGGCAAAGCAAAAACTTAAGGTTCATAAATTCAGACTGTTAACATTGTTATTTTTCATTTTTCCACTGGGAAGCTGTGCACACTGTTGCCCATTTACTGAATGTGGAATGGTACAACAACAGCAGACGAGGAGTGTACGATGAGCTCAGCACTTCCCTTTCCAGGCTAGAAGACAACGAAAATGGAACATACCTAAATCCTGTTCGCTCTACCAGCACAGTAAGTCTTATAAAAGCCACTGCACTAAATGGGACAAGCGCTGGAGTGAAAATGCAGTTATATTTTTACTTTCAGATGTCCAGCAGAAGCTCTCATTGGAGTGACTTGCAAATTTATAACAAAACCATAATAACACTTCTGAGCCCAAAATGGTGTCAGGGACAGGAGTCAGCCATTGAAACTAGTAGAAAAACAATGTTTTTTTATTATAATTTATTTGCCTATATGATGCAGAGAGTTGCTGGTCTGCTTACTCTAACTCATTAGGTTTAGGGGACTCTCAGTTTTATGGAGATTAATGGTGGCTTTTACTGTTGAGAGTCAGTGACCTGAGTGGTTCTGATGAGATATAATTGACGTTTTGTGTCCCAGACACCCACCCATGTGGTGTTCACCACTATCGCTGGGATCACAGGAGTGATCATCACCTTAGCACTCATTCTCATCATCACCTCCTCCATGGAAGTGATCCGTCGCAGCTACTTTGAGGTCTTCTGGTACACCCACCACCTCTTCATTATCTTCTATGCAGGACTAGTCATCCACGGAGCTGGGTAATGCCCTTGCAAAAATTGAAAATGGAAAATAACTGAATGGTCACATGGGTAATATAAAGGGGGTTAGCATCTGTATTAATTCTCTCCAAGCTTTTTTTGTTAAAATTTGAAAGCGCACTTGCCAATATGGATTTCCACATTGTTGAAAGTATGCATATGACTGGCATTTAAAGGGTTAATTTGGTAAAATTAAGCACTTGCCCCAGGTTTGGTGTGTGAAATCAATCAGGATCACAGGCACCTGCGGATCCCATGAACGTTTTGATCAAATTTCTATACCCCCCCCTCCTATGCACCCCACCTCCCATATTTAGGCGAATTGTGAGAGGCCAATCCCCCACAGACCCACCACACAACTACACTGTCTGTAAAGACCGGCCACAGGATTGGGGGAAGATAAAGGAATGTCCCATACCGCAGTTTGCTGGAGGGTTCCCTAACGTGAGTGCCCAGAATGCCTGTTGCCGCGGTGCAGCTTGAACCTGAATGTGCCAGTTGACTTCTGGCTTGTCCTCCTAGCCTTTCTCCCTGATGCTAAGCTTTCAGTACATGACAGTATTTTTTTTAATTCCTATTCCCTCTCTGTACAGACCTGGATGTGGGTAATAGGTCCTATGATCCTCTACCTCTGTGAACGTGTGTTGCGCTTCATTCGGTATATGCAGACCGTCAGGTACAGAAAGGTAAAAAATTTTTTCCCCTTTGTTTTTTGGTTCTCTGACTGCAGGTGCGAAAATGTAAAAAAAAAAAAAACCTACAGCAATTAGAATTTTTTTACAGTTCTGAAGTGAAGTGCATGAAGGATTTGAAGAAAAAATTTTGATTCAGACATTGAATTTTGAGAATCCAAAGGCATAATAAATGTCACGGGGTGCTGATTTAAAGGTAGTAATTTAATGTCTAAGGTTTTAATAACACTAGTTATAACACTTTAGTTCAATGCCTCTAAAATAGTTTGTATGTGACATCCATATACAACCCCAATTCCAAAATAGTTGGGACAAAGTGTAAATTGTGAATAAAATCAAAACGCAATGACTTTCAAATCACACCAGCCAGTATTTTATTCACAATAGAACAGAGATAACAGAGCAAATGTTGAAACTGAGAAATTTTACAATTTTATCCACAAAATTAGCTCATTTCAAATTTGATGGCTGCTACAGGTCTCAAAAAAGTTGGGACAGGGGCCTGTTTACCATGGTGTTGCATCCCCTCTTCTTTTTAACATAGAGTGGAGGTGTCTGGGCATTGAGGAAACAGGTTTCTTGAGTTTAGTCATTGGAATTTGATCCCACTCTTGATGATAACTGAATATGTATGAAAGGTAGACCCTTTATTTTTTCATGCATGTTCTTTTAATTGTTCAGAATAGCCACCTAGTGTAAACAGCCAGAAAAATGTTTATTGATATAACTTGAGTTATTATGTTCATTACCGTAACAACATTACATGTTTTATACTACATTTTTCCTGTTGTTTAAATTTTACAAATAAATAAAAAATGTCAATTCAGTAATCTGAAGAGACTTGACAAATAGTTCTTGTGCAAAAATAAAATTCAAAGTTATCACTCATTCCCATGCAAATATTTACATAAACAGCAAGTGCTGCGCTAATGAAAAGCTGTTACGGTAATGAAAAGCTTTGTGACGGTAATGACCTCACGTGGCATTCATACATCATAGAAGCCATGTTTTTAGTATTCACAAATTCGGCTATATGGTCCAATCTTTTTCACTGTTTATCATGAAAGGCTACATTAGAATTACTGAATGATTAGATTGTCTTGGGTCATGACAAATTAAGCTTGACTTCACAAAAAAACAACGAATCATATCATAACTGAATAGCAGAAGGTTTAATGCAACCAAAATCAATACATTGTATACAATAACATTTTCAATAAAATTAAGACTAATTCATAAAAAGTATAAAAGATATTAAAAACTTAAAGCGTAGCTGAATAGCTGAAAGTCTTGAGAGCATTTTAAAGTTTGAATTAAGTCTCTAG
This sequence comes from Gymnothorax reevesii, assembly GCA_029721435.1. Classification (NCBI taxonomy): domain Eukaryota; kingdom Metazoa; phylum Chordata; class Actinopteri; order Anguilliformes; family Muraenidae; genus Gymnothorax; species Gymnothorax reevesii. Next base: position 7,810,343 of record CM056586.1, read on the forward strand.
CCGAAACTATGCTGAAGTAGTTGTGAAGTTTAAAGAGGCTGAAGATTTAAAGTTTTTGAACATTCTCGCCATTCATATTGAATGGTGAAATTTTTTCAGAAAAAGCTTAATATTTTAAAAAGTGTAAATATAACTTCAAAAAGTTGAATGGAAGCCCTAATGTCCTGAACGAGCTGAAAGTTTTGATATTTGGACAGTTTTTCTAGCACAAAGTATGAAGGACTAGTTAGACTGCAAAAAACGGCGGAAGGACTCAGAATAATAAGAAAATATAAAGATTTGGACAACAATAGTGTGAGTGCTGACTCAGCATTCACACTAATAACAATCAGTAATATCAATTAAAAAAAATGAGGGTAAACATCGGGGTAGCTCTTCCCCGGTGGAAAGAGCTAATGAAGAGCTGCTTTCTTCTCGACAGGTAAGTAAATGTTACTGTCTAAATTACAAGCTTTTTTCATTGCTTGGTTTTGTAATTCGTTACATAGGCAGCATAACAGTAGAACATGTGTAGGTTAACGGCATCGTTGGTGAGTAGCAGCATAGGCTATGTTTGATGGAAGAAGGGTTGCACTTCATGCCCACTACCTCCATCAGTACGTTTCTTAGGAAAATAGACAACGTTGGTAAATGATGGTCTCATGCCTGCCATCAAGTTGTAATGTTATTGTTTGACAGGCATCTCCTGGCAAATCCAAGATGACAGACTCACTTTTGACAGTTGTAGGGAGCAATTTTAGCAATTTTGATGATTTAGCCACTTAAATACAGTCAAGAAAATTTTGAGTTTAACTTCATGTGCTGCTATATGTGGTAATCCATGTTACTGATGACACACCGGGTTGCTAGGGCACACAAGCACGTATTCTCGATATCAATATTCTAAAGCCCCCTCTCAATAATAAAATCCCCCAAAACATATTGGCACCTCCTTTTAAAATCGTACTGGCAAATAAAAAGCCAGAAAAAAGCGGAGATTAGAAACGGAATTCTTTCTACGTTAACTAGTCCCTCCTTCTGTATATCTCCCCATTTAAAACTACCAAGGTGGATACTGCACCACGCTGTATTGGAATTTTGGCTAGCTGGGAGAGGGGACAGTCTACGGCAGTCTATTCCTGGGCCCATTTAGTAATGTCAATGACAGAATCATGCCGGTGAGTGATGCAGTGGTGTCTGAGGGCCTGAAGATCACGGGCATCCAGTGAAGGTCTTATCCCTTGCGCAAAGAGATTTTTCCGGTTTCTCTGAATCTTTTGATGATGTTATGCACTATGAGGAGACCTTCAAAGCCTTTGCAATTTGACATTGGGGAACATTGTTTTAAAAGTATTCCACTTTTTTTTTTTTTTACGCAAGCCTTCACGGGTTGGAGAGCCTCTGGCCATGTTTACTTCTGAGAGACTCAGCCTCTCTAGGACATCCCTTTTATAGCAAATCATGTTACACTCCTGATGCCAGTTAAATTAATTACTTGCTAAATGTTCTTTCAGCTGATTCTCATATATTAATTGCTTTTTCAGCCCTTTTTTTTTTTTTTTTTTACCTGTGTCCCAACTTTTTTGAGACCCTTTGCAGCCAGAAAATTTGAAATGAGCTACTTTTGTGGATAAAAACGTTAACTATCTCAGTTTCAACATTTGAAATCTTATTCATGTTCTATTGTAAATAATATATTGGCTCATGTGATCTGAAAGTCGTTGCATTTTGATTTTACTTACAATTTACACTTTGTCCCAACTATTTCGGAATTGGGGTTGTATTACAGTATTCACCCCGTCAGTCCGTTCAGTGACACAAACTCGATTTCCCAATGTTTAGGTGAACGAAGTGCCTTGTGTTGATGGGATGGTTAAAAAGTTGCTGCAGCACAACTCCAGCACCGGTGTGTGAGAACCTCTGTATCCACAGCAAGACCCTGAGATCTTTGTCCTTCTTCTCTGTCAGATTGTGATCCATCCGTCCAAGGTACTGGAGCTCCAGCTGGTTAAGTCAGGTTTCAGGATGGAGGTGGGCCAATATGTGTTCCTCAATTGCCCCTCCATTTCCCAACTGGAGTGGCACCCGTTTACCATGACCTCAGCCCCTGAGGAGGATTTCTTCTGTGTGCACATTCGCTCTGTGGGGGACTGGACCCAAAAACTCATCAGCATGGTCGAGGAGTTACCAGAAGGTGCCCAGGGACCCAAGTAAGACTGAGTGAACTGGACTTACCGGCTCAGACACTTGAACCTAAATGCAAAACTTGGTAATTTACTAAAATACGAAAAAAGAGTCTAAAGCCTTTATTGAATGGCTAATGCATCAGCAAGATTAAAAAGCGCACCTACGCGTTACGGCCATACTAGACCTTCATCAGGGTGACTAACCCGTTTGTGAATCAAGGCACCATTCATATAGATTAGGAAAGGAAATGACATCATGAGAAAAACAGGTAAAACAGGATATATGAAACCTGATAAACAACAATAAAGGACACAATATCGCACATATTACGGGCAAGGAAAAATAGTAAATACTTTTGTAATAAAAACTCACAAACGTGTGCAGCACCCGGAAACACAAACATAAATTACTCTCCATTTTTATAATATATGTTTTTAATGTATGTTTGTGTTTCTGGGTGGTGCACACGTTTATATGAGTTTTTCTTATCTGAGTTTCTAGGTGCGCTTTTTAATCGTGCTGATGCATTAGCCATTCAATAAAGGCTTTTTACTTTTTTCCACTACCAGAGTGCATTAGACTCTTTTTTCATATTTTTGTTACATTCGTCGCCCCTCGCCTAAGTGCACCTGGTGCTATGATTTTGACTTTCTACCCAAGACGCTCCTTTTTCCTGATTCATTCATTAGTAATTTACTGCTGAGAAACCGAAGTTAAAGTTCAAATGGATTTAAAATGCAATATAAGCTATTGACAGCATGCCTAGCGAGGCTGTGTTCTTAATGCTGACCTATCTCCCTCTCAGAATGGCGGTGGATGGGCCCTTTGGTACTGCCAGTGAGGACGTGTTTGATTATGAGGTCAGCATGCTGGTTGGTGCTGGCATTGGTGTGACACCTTTCGCCTCCATCCTGAAGTCCATCTGGTACAAGTTCAAGGAGTCGAACCCAAAGTTGCGCACTAGAAAGGTACTTTTCCCAAAAAGAAAAAAAAAAAAAATCTGCAACTTTTAATCATTTGCGGAAAATCGGACTAAAGAATATCCGCCTTAATCACATGACTTTTGATGTTCGATAAAATAGATTTTGGACACAGTGGGCATCAATAATGTTACTTTTCACAACAGTTCAGTCCCTTGTAGACGCACTATTACTAATTCATCCAGTACACCACAGCTGCCACGCTGTGCTGGATATACACACAGGATTCAAAGGAAACTACATCCTAAGAACTCAAACAAGGAAGTTAAACTTAGAATTCCTTGTGCTCTTTTACAGGAAATTAAATCATAATCCCATATTACTTCACTTTTCACCCAAAAAGAATGGTATTGCCGTAAGTCTGGCAGTGCAGAAGGTGTAGTATGATATCTTTCAGTGGGAGGATTTCAGCCAACACTGTAATTTCTAGGAGAGAGGCAAGTAATATGGCAAAGTAAGGGCAACCATATACGATTCTGAGACCGTTTCTCTGTTTCTCCTCTCTGCTTTGGACTGTTTTACGCTTGTAAGATGTGTCGATAGGCATCTTAAGTATTGGACTACACAGATGCGTTCATGATTGAACAAAGTGTCAGATGCCATTCACATAGTAAGCAATTGGAGAGATGGCTTTTGGTTACAACGATGCGTTTGATCAGGCAGCGAAGGAAGAGATCTTGCATGCGCTTTCACAGCAGAGGAGGAGGCAGAACACAAGAGGAAGAGATTGTGGCCGTGTGTTTGATAAATCAGACGTTAGATCTACTTGTTTATATTTATTGTCTTATAACAAACAAATCTTTTTGCCACCTGCTACATCCAACAAGACCAAAAAATCAGTTAGACAGCTTTTTCCACCTCCTCGTCAATGACTGAACTCCTATTCCATCCAGCCATTGAGCTTATGAGACAACCAACAGCAGTGTCTGGGATCTTATAAATACTCGATAAGTACTAAACAATGTCGGACAACACATTCCTTCTGTCTCCCTGACATCATTTTGGTCATGAGACATTGTTGACTGACGTACATTTTACAAACATAAAACAGCCTTAAGGGTTCATTTTCTTTTATTCTCCATGTGGAAAATGTTCTTTTGTGCATTGTCACACTTAAAGCATGCACACAACCTCATTGTTTGGAATACAAAGTTATCATTTTAAAAATAAGGTCAGACTTCCTGCTTCTCAGTATTGCATTGTGTTTTGGGTTGAAACCGGTTTTGTACAGCCCTCTCAGTTGACTTTATTTCTTCATTCCAGATCTACTTTTATTGGTTGTGCAGGGAGACGCACGCCTTTGAGTGGTTTGCAGACCTCTTACAGATTCTGGAGAAGGAAATGGAAGAGAGAGGAATGGGGAACTTCCTTACCTACAAACTGTTTCTCACTGGGTGGGACCACAGTCACGTACGTGTAGCAAGTTCACACGACTAAGGGAGCTGTTTATATTACCAAATATTTTACAATGCATATAACTCTTCATGGTATGAAGTAGGGATGCACTGATGCCACTCCCTTCAGACCAAATACGAGGACTTTCCTTTGGGTATTTGTTGATACCAAGGACTAAAACAAGTACTTCAGTGTTTGAGCCCTATTGATTGTATTCACAGACGTCACAGAACTTTGGGAACTTTCCCACATCAGCCATTTTTCTTCCCTATGCCCTTCTACAGCTGCAACGCCCAACAATGTATTACAGATGTAACTGCCAATATACACAAAAAATGATTTGCTTGCATTTGTCCTTTGGCATCTGACTGCATTTAAGCGCTGTGCACTTTTGAATACGGACAGGCTTACTTACTCTTTCTCAATTTAAACTGACATGGCTCTTAAAAACCTACACTTTCCTAATATTATCAGGACAAGTTGTCATGCCTCCATGGTACTGCGCTGCCCTGGTAACATTTCAAGTTAATTATTTTCCGGATATTTAAGCTTGTTATTTGTAGCCTGTTAAATGTTTGAGACGGAAAAAAATAATTACCTTGCCATTGACGTAATGGTTTGAACACCTAAAAGTGCAATTCCTATTCAGAGACAATGTCTGTTACATAACAGCGCATTCCCACAATCGTCGTCTTTCTTTGCTTAGTTTGTATGTTTCTACACCCTTGGCTTAAGTAATCCTCTGTGTTTATTGTGAAGGCCTTTGATGACCTCAAGTACAACAACAATACCTTTTCACAATGAAAAGACATGTATGCTAGGGAATAAAACTGGCCTAAAACTTTTTGTGGTTTGGCCTATGATGTCACAAGAATAAAACCCACTACCTTTTTGTCTGAAATTGAGACATTTAGTATTATTATGTAATGAAAATGCCATAATAAACAAAAATGTGTGATTTTTTAAGTTCTCAATAGTAACATAAATATGCAAATTTGAATTTGAAGACCTCAGTTGCATGTCTTCAAATTTGCATATTTATGTTATTGAGAACTTTAAAAATCACAAATTTATGTTTATTATGGCATTTTCATTACATTCAATTACCTTGAACCACAAATTCGTGGATGCATGTATACACACATGCTCACATACATACACACAAATCCGCGTACCTTAACCTGTTCCTTAACAAAGGATAAATGGCTTGCTGTGGAAAGTGTTCAACTGGATAAGAGACAGTAAATTGTTGCAGTTTTTGGAATTCACTGTACACACAATTTGATGCCGTAAGTGTAGTTCTGGGATCAACAAAATAATGTTCCTCCAGGAGTAACATTAACATTCGCCAATTAATTTTAAGGTCTGCTCTGATGATGTCGTTGTTTAATTGAAACTTCCATATTGCCGTCATTTCTGTTTCCTCACTCAGTGGTATTACATAGTGACATTAAAAATGTTGATATTTGTGCATCAAAGCACTTTTAGGTATGCATACAGTACCAGTCAAGTTTGGGCACACTTTGCTAATGTCACAGCACTCTGTTTTAAGAGAAATTCAGCTGAACTTTTCTATATAATCTCAAATGGAATCTGGAAAGAAGTCTGAAGTTAAGAGAATAATTTACTTGTTTGAATAGTGTCCAAAATTTTATAAGTCTCAAAGAAGTTATACTTTGCAAAGTAAGCAGACAAATAAGCTCTTTCCATTTTCCTACAGCCAAATTAAAGACAAGCTATTTTGGAATTTATAGGGCAAAAAAGTTGTTGAAAAACAAACCACAAGTGCAGCACATCTTTGGGAACTAAGATGACCGCTCAGTAGCAAACTCATTATAGTCATTTAACTACTATAGTTAAAAAAAAAGTACGCTCTGCAAGTATGACAGCAAGTGCTGGTTAGTTTGATTGATTTAAGAATTAGATGGATTTTTTTGGCAAATAAATGGTGCCTAATTCTTTATTTAAAATGTCTTTAAGAAAAAAAATGTGGGTTGTAATAATCACTGCTGCTAAACGTTTATGAAGGAGTTTCAGAATGCTGACTTCAATTGAAAATTCCATCCCAAAAAATATCATTCAGCACATTAATCATTGCCGTCCTCCTGTCGCTAGACATTTTAATTCAGCGGGCCATGATGCTAATTCTCTTAAATTCATGGGCTTAGAAATAGTCAAGCAGTCCCCTAGAGGCGGAGATCGTGAGAACCGCCTACTGCAGAGGGAGGCCTGGTATATTTTTTCCTTGAACACGGTTGCACCTAATGGGATGAATGAGGATCTGTCCCTTACCTGCTTTTTATAGTTTGCTCCTTAGCATGACCTTGTATACCTGTCTTAGCTATATGCGCTGTGCTACGATGACGCCTAATTATGCGTGCGGGTATGATTGCATACATTGGTGATTTCCATGTAATTTACATAATTGCACTATCACCTCATCGATGAGGGTGTGTCAGTGCATTGGCGTGGGCATATAACCTGTGGATTGACTATGTTTGTAAGCACACTGAAGAAGGCACTACGCCGAAACGCGTTTGTGCGGAGACGCTTGGCACAATAAATGTGTTTATGCAAAGTGCGACCCTTTTTCTCATTTCATTATTGTTGTTTTTGGTCTTGCACTCAAAGTTTGGGAGTGAAGCCCGTTTGTGTTTTTACCGTCTTCAAGACGCTCATGCTTTATCTATCTGTTACATAAAGCAACTTTCACATATGACAGATTATATTAAAACTAAATACAAAAACACGATCGTGTCTTTGCATGGACCTTGAATGTATTCTGTTGTGCGAAAAGTTTGTATCGAGTCCGGTGTTAAAAAGCTGCTTTATTCTATTTTGTCCAGACGGCTCATGTCATGGTTCACTTTGATAAGGACAAAGATGTTGTGACGGGCCTCAAACAGAAGACGCACTATGGGAGGCCTAACTGGGATCGGGAATTTGAGCAGATCAGCAAGGAGAACCCCACGTGAGTCTTCTTATGCTTTTTACCAGCCTCGATAGCAATGCTGGCATTGTTTACAGGTGACCTGTGTGTGTGTGTGTGTGTGTGTGTGTCCATGTCTCCATGAGGGCAAACTACTATGAAAGCTGTTCTTAGTATTTTGCTGGTGTTATTGTGCACGTGGGTGTGTCTGTTTGTGAAGAATTCTTGAAAACAGGATTGCATTACAACCTTTCAGGAAGAGGTATCAAAACACTCCAGATGACTGCATGGGGAGAAACAAAAGTGGAGTTTGAAGATGGGTGTGGTGGGAGTTTGCACTCACTGAACGTGTAATAATGATAACTGCTATTTTACAAACGATACCAGCATCACCGTTTCGGAAGCTGCTGCGATCCTTGATGGACAGTTTAGGCCATGTTAGCATGGTCGTCACGCATGTTCTGCATAGCTATAGCATATTTTGTTTCTCATTTACATCAACAGGTCTTTCAGTCGCAGTCTTTTCTTCCATCAACTGTTGTAGTAGGAGAAAATTGTAGATGGTAACCTGAAAACTGCATTTTAGAGATGAAGACAATATACATTTTTATTTTTCTTTCTACCATCGACAGGTCAGTTGTTGGCACATTCCTGTGTGGGCCCGAGGCATTGGCCAAGACCCTAGAAAAAAAATGCATCAAGTACTCAGATGTGGATCCTCGAAAAATAAAGTTTTACTTCAACAAGGAAAATTTCTGAACAAAAAGTCAGCTTATTCATCTTCAAGAATCTACTCTTCAGTCTTTCAAAATACAAATTGGAAAGTGTTGCATTTGGTTGCATGACTGTGCAGGCACACCTTCATCTCAGGTTGAACTGATTGGGCTGATTGAATTCCTCTGTGTAGAAATGCAAACACCAAGTGGAGGTCTCCTCCCAAAATTGTATTTAAGCAGCTGTGAACAAAGCAGTCTCTCAATCATGTGGCTTTCCAGTGTATATTGAAGTATATTCTATAGTAAGAGCTGAAACAAGGGAGCTTTGACAATAATATTTGCTTCGTCTCTGCACTCAGTTTAAAAAAAATTGTTGTTTCAGGGAGCAGGTGTCTAAAATGTCAATAGACCATTATAATTTGCCTACCGAAAGAAAATTAAGTTGTGTTCGGAGGGAACGGCCTCTAGTAAGCCTTCAAATATATACGGGGATATTATGTTTTTGGTCTGACCGCCGCCGCCCTACGTGTTAACGCGATAACTTCAGTAATATTTCAATTAGAAATTCCAAGTTTTGCATATAAGTAAGTATCATAAAGAGGAAGAACCGATTCGATTTTGGACAATTTACAATTTCTAGTGGCCACCAGGGGCCAAAAACCGAATAAAAAAAAAATCACTGTTTTTATCATATCTCTGGAAATATTTGTCCGATTGACCTCAAATCAAGTGCAAATGAAAGGTCATGACCTGAGGATGTGTCCCACGATGACATTATACCTGTTTGGTTCAAAATTTTGACTCAAGGTGGAGCTTTGTTACATAAAATTCACCATTTTTGCCATATCTTTGGAACCATTTGTCCAATTGACATGAAATTATGTGCAACTGCAAGGTCATGACCTTACAACATGTCACATGACGACATCATACCTGTATGGTTCAATATTTTGCCACCAGGTGGCGCTTTGTGATGGAAAATTACCATTTTGGCCATATCTTCAGAACCATTTGAGAACCACCTGAAATTAAGTTCAAATGAAGGGCCATGACCTGAGGGGCTTTATAATGTATTGGGTCTATTCAAGGATTGGGGAATTGGAGGATTGGGGGCGTTCGGGGATATACCCCAAGCCTAGTTTTTTTTAAGTCCACGGACCTCAACTGGGCTACTCAAAGACGAAGGCAGCATTCTAGCAGTTTTCCCTCAAACGATATGTTGATAAACTTTTCCGTAGGCTCTGCACTCATTTCAGCTTAATGTTAAAAAAGTTTCCACCAACTAATAGCACAGGTGATAGGTTAAGGGAAATCCCTATTTGTTTTGAGTCTCAAGTGGAAAAACAATCCTTCTCTGTCACGTTACTCTTTATATTCCCTCTCCATTAGCATCTTAGCTGACACTGTTCATTAGTACATCAGCACGGCAAATCCTACACATCATGCATTTTTTGCATGAACTCGAAATCAAGCTTAAGCGAGAAGAAAAAAGGTTTCCCATGATTTCATGCAGAAAATTGTTTAAATCACAGGCTTTACAAACTGACACCCTGAACAGATAAAGCCTGGTCATTTACAACATATTCACTTCTAACTTAGCAGAGACATGAGTTCTAATGGTTTTGCTGAAGAAAACGGAATGAGTGCAATGATCTCTGAGAACATAATGAAGTATGAACCTTCAGTGTGTAAATTATGTTCTGACCTTCTTGATTTTTTTTTTTTTTTAAACTTGCCTTGCTTTTAAGATGACATTAATAAAGTTGGATTTAGAAACAAAGGAATTTCACATTTTTTTATTCAAAGACAAAACAGCACATTATTCAGAAGACAAGTGAGTTTTGATTTAAAAATAACAGCCAATATACAAAAGTACAATATCTGAGGTCGGACTAGTGACTTGTTAATACACTGACCATCAGCCTGCCCGAGGGACACGATCATCTGAAACCATGAGTGCTGGAATCTGTCCTGAAGTATTTCAGAAGCACCTAGCAGCTGCTGCTTCATCTTGTCTTACCTCTTTGTCACTTTGAACACACGGCCTAATAATCCCAGGGACACAAAGAACTAGCATGGAAACAAACTCCTTAATGAGTTGTCAAACTGTCTTGGGGCCTCTGTTATACATTTTTTTTTTTTTTTTTAAACTGCCAGCACAGGGACAGACAAAGCAATCAAACCTATCAATTAATGAGTGAAAAAGAATGTTTGACCATTAAAACTGTGGTATACTGCCTCATTTATCTCACCCCCCCCCCCCAAAAATGCTCACAACATTGCAATATGACTCCTATAATCAGAAACAAGACAGCAGAACACACAGTCTCACTTTAATTACTAGAAAAGGAACAATTTAACTCAATCTGAGAACATTTCTCAGTCAAGTCTCACTCACTCAACCAGGACAAAATGTAAATGTACGGATTCTTCAGGTTCACTATAACTCCCTTCGGCTTTCAGGGCGCCCCTGCAGTCTTTTGGATTTGCTCCTTCAGAATTAGGATGCTCTGCCTCTGCTCAGGTGGCAGCATAGCAATCTGTTCTGGGGTCAGCTGTAGCACCTGCATGATCAGTGCAGCCTGATAGCAGGATAGAGGCAGAAAATCCAGTCAGAGACTTGCATGGTTATGTCACAAAACGTGCTCCCCACTGAATGCAAAGGTAACAAATACATTGCAGTCAGCCTCTGTGGTATGACCATGGTATATTCCCGGTGACAACCTGATCAAGCATACAGGTGTGGGAGGTAGGACCAGTTTTTTTTTTCAGTCACTTCCCAGTGATGCCCACCATCTTTTAAGGATGACAGAGTAGCCATGTGTGCATTCAATAGCAGCAGTCCTCAAAGCCTTATTGCCACAAGTCATCTGTATTTTAAGTGATAGTCACATAACTAAAATAATTTGTCACAAGGAACTGAATGTTCTCCACCCTTGCTACTGAATTTTTAAATTAATCATTTCTGCTTCACGGTACATTGATTCATTCAATAAATGCCATTGAAAACCACATGAATTTACATTAGTCCATATGCACCCACCTTTTCGTGGTCCTGAGAGGTGACCTGACTTTGACCAGGACTGAACCCTCCCCCTCCACTGGTCTGAGGAACGCCCGAGAGGCCAGGGGCCTGCTGACACACGCACACAGCGAGCAGAACGGTTACACGGCGACACTGGCGCAAAGGCACGACAGGGCAGCCAATGTCCAGTTAAAGGAGGAGACAGCACCTCGGCAAAGTATATTTCAGCAGAAAGTAGAATACTTGACGTGTATAAAACGCATAGTGTTATAAAGTTTTGTAAAGGTAATTATCCTGTGAGATGCATTTTTAAACCAGCAATTCTTCAAATTGGCTTCAATACCAGGGGGCAGACATTTTTACTTGGGGAATCTTCCGATTTTGAATTTGATCTTCAGAAATCTCACCTTTAAAAATGTTTAAAGACTCTGAAAGCCCAATTTCACAAAAACCTTTGAACTACATTATTTGGGGTTGTATGTGCATAATCGTAAACATAAAATATTAGAAATTATGTCCAATTCAAATCCGATATTTTGTCATTCAATTTTTAGCACCTATCCTCTTACTGCAGTTCAACTGGGCGCGGTTTTCAAAGTGGGTTATTACGTAATAAGCCAAACCAATGAAAAAAAATTCTGTGATTTGTCCCACCCTTAACTGAAATTATAAAAGGTATTTGCTCCGCCCTGGTCTGCTTCTTTTGAAACATCGTCGGGAAGTAGCTTGTCTTGCGATTGATAACCCAACTACATTTGGTTCCATTTATCTATCTGTCCATCCGTCTGTCAGCATATTTGTCTGTCCCCTGCTATTTACTTATTGGCTCCATTCAAAACGCACCTCTCAAGGAATGTCTGCTCGCATGCGTTTCTCACTTAGCATGGAATGGTACTTCTGGTCTGGCTAAAATGTCTAATGCTGCGTTCAAACCAGCTTGTAAAAATCTCAGAACATAAACAGTGACTTGCGTTCAAATCACCTTAGAACCTGCTATCACAAGCAGTGAAATGGTGATCAATTCAGTGGATCAATCTGAATCGCTCATGAGCGACATGAGGCCAGACACATTTGACACATTGTGAGCTAAACAGAAAAGTATGTTTATTTTCATGTTTGTTTTATCAAATTTTAAAAGGAGCAACTTATTATTAACCTTTATGTCCCAAAGTTTGTTGCATTTCCATATGACAATATGTTGTTTTGTCATTGGGAAGTTAATAAAGGTATCAAAATATTAAGTTATCGCCCATGATGTCACCTGTGACACTGGCAGCAAATGAAAGCTCTCCATGCATGTCTTTCTAACAACCGGTAAGTGGGAATTTCACCATATTCAACATAGCGGTATGAATGCAGCATAAGATCCTTATCTCACAACGAGTTTGGGTTATCGGGCCATTATCGGGCAGCCAATTGTTGACCAGTGACAGTGCAAATGATGCCTCCCCCCCCCCCCCCCTTCGTGTCGTTAGCCACGCCATTTTGCAGATGCCATAGCACGTTTTATTTCTTGTTTGGCTTTATGTTTGCTATTGAACACACTCAAAAGAACAAACCCAGCATCATTGCACTCGTAAGAAAAAAAGCAATGTTCGTCATGACTGAAGCGCGCCTTCAAGGTTTTTATAATCCCACTCATATCTCACTGGTCAAAGCAATAAAAATTGATTCTTCAATCTGCAGTAAGTACAGTACATGTCTAACCGGTGTAATCGAGGAAAAAATTTGTCTCACGTCCAGTGTGCAAACAGCTTGAGTGACGGCTCAAACATAGGTCTGGACTGACCTTTGCACCATTCCGTGAGCGTTAGTCATAGCATCCAGTGAGATGTCACCCAAATTGAGGGAGTGGCCAGTCACACCGCGATGCGCCACGCCCACACAGTCATGAGAAATGGACTGAATAGCAAATGAGCCGTTTTTGAACTAGATTTTCTAATCGTTATGAATGTTAATTTTTAGTCAGTTGTTTATAGATGCTTTATGAGACACCCAACTTTGAAATTACATGTGAATTCTCAGTATGTCAAGACAAGTTTCCACAGGCTTTAATAACTGCGAGAGGTTAAGGTTTTCATCTCCCAATTAGACACAGTTGCTCAGACTAATTGGTAAAAACCGACGACAGTCTAATTTACTTTTGATAGCATTGTTACACATTGCACCACAAAATTATGAGGCGTCTTCCGCGCATAAATGAAGATGTAAAATGTCAATATGCCTTCATTATTTCAGCGCTCGTTAAGTGGCACAGATTTGCGGAAATTGGTTTGCATGGCTGCGGGAATCCGTTCCTTATTTTGAATGTTGTCATGGCTAAAGGGCGCTGTAAGGTTGCACAGCTGTGTGACAATCCGAAGGACGGCAAAAATGAATGCTGCAAAGTCAGCGAAAGTTTTGGATTGACAATGCCATATCAATTATATAAATGTAGGCAATGGGATTTCACATTTCATTACCGTTTCTAATTATAGGTCTTGCATTGATCTTGGTCACTCAGTCGATAAATTGTTTGATTCTTAATCAGGCCAGCTTAATTAAAAACAGCTTGCAGGCAGCCAAGCGATAAAGGGAGAGCTTACTAAAGGCCCTTTGAACCATTCCATGGCCCGGATGAAAGGAAAGAGAACAACTGACGTCACGTAAGAGAATAACTAACGCACACGCACTGCGGCACTGTCGGTTGATTGGACAATGCGTTCGAAATGCACTCACCCGCTATATAGGGCACTATGTAGTGAATGTTCTATATTGAAAAACAATATAGAGAGTGAGAGAGTGGACCAGTATACATTCTGAATGCAACCTTAGATTCCCCAAGTAAAAATGTCTGCCCCCCGGGTATTGACGCCGATTTGAAGACTGGTTGGTTTAAAGATAACACAAAACAACATAAAATGAATAGCGAGAACAGGCCGTTCAGCCCAACTAGGCTAGCCAATTTCCAAATGGGTCACACTGGATCATTACCTAATTAAAATTTATAAAACTATGCGTTTTAGACACTTCAAGAATTCTACTTTCTGCTGAAATATACTTTTCTGAGGTGCTGTCTCCTCCATTAATGAGTAACAGGGGTTACCATAGTGTGTTGGCCTGGACCTTGCATGCCCGTTGCCATGGGCACTCTCTGCGCAGGCACGGGACCTCTGGCATCCAAGCTGCGGGTCTCCACGGCTCTGGGGTCACGAGCACCTGGGATAGGAGCTTAACGAAGACATGACACACAAAGGATCGATAAAAAAATGAGAGGAATACACTGGCGTATACGGTCTCAAATGAATGTGATCGCTAATTTTCACGCTATGCTACAGCATTAAGAGGGATGAAGAGGTATCAAAATTGAATGCATTTTCCAATATACCGCGAGATATTGTGCTAGCGCATTTCACAATGAATGGAAAGAGCGAGTACTTCTTATATTCAACTGAAACAATGGATTTTTTGTAACCACATAAGTTAAAATCGTATCATTAGGAAATATGCTCCTTCTCAATCTTTTGTTACAGAAGGACTTTCAAATACATTGACTAAACAAGTACAGTAACGTTCATCCATTTTCGCCTGACATAAATGTACGTACATACAACACCAATTCCAAAATAGTGGGTACAAAGTGTAAATTGTGAATAAAATCAAAACGCAATGACTTTCAAATCACACCAGCCAGTATTTTATTCACAATAGAACAGAGATAACAAAGCAAATGTTGAAACTGAGAAATTTCTAAATTTTATCCACAAAACAAGTATTTGCCACTAACGTGTCTTTGTCCCCCGCCACAAGGCTATCAGTGTGAAAATGCACAATGTCTCGGTGTGACCTTGAGTGACGCGAAGGTCACCGAAATCGACTGGCGCCGGGGTATCACCCTAATACATGTTGACACGAAATTTGAAGGAAATCCGTCAATTCGTTCTTGAGGTATCTCGCTGACAAGGATTCGGGACGTACGGACGTACGTACGGACGGTCGTGAATACTATGTTCCGCCGCTTCGCGCGTTCCGCGCGCGGGGGACAATGAGCTCATTTCAAATTTGATGGCTGCTACAGGTCTCAAGGGGGACAGGGGCCTGTTTACCATGGTGTAGCATCCCCTCTTATCTCTAACACAGAGTGGAGGCGTCTGGGCATTGAGGAGACGAGTTTCTTGAGTTTAGCCATTGGAATTTGATCCCACTCTTGTTTATTACAGGCTTCCAGCTGCTGGAGAGATTTGGGTCTCCTTTGACAAACTATTCGTTTAAATATGCGCTAAATGTTCACAATCGGTGAAAGATCAGGACTGCGGGCAGGCCAGTACAGCACACAGACTCTTCTACTACGAAGCCATTCTTTTGTAATAGCTGCAGCATGTGGTTTTGCATTGTCCTGCTGAAATACACAAGGCCTTCCCTAGAATAGATGTCTTCTGGAGGGGAGCATATGTTGCTCTAAAACCTTTATATACCTTTCAGCATTCATGGTGCGTTTTAAAACATGCAAGTATCCCCCACCATACGCACTAGTGAATCCCCATACCAGAGATGCTGGCTTTTGAAATGAACGCTGATAACAGGAGGGGTGGCCTTTCTCCTCTTTAGCCCGGAGGACACGATGCCCATGATTTCCAACAAGAATGTCAAATATGGACTTGTCTGACCACAGGACACTTTACTACAGTCCATTTTAAATGACCCTTGGCCCAAAGAACACAGCGGCGCTTCTCGATCATGCTGAACAATGGCTTCCTTTTTGCATGATAGAGTTTTAGATGGCATCTGTGGATGGCACGGCGGACTGTGTTTACAGACAGTGGTTTCTTGAGGTATTCCTGGGCCCATTTAGTAATTTCAATGACAGAATCATGCCGGTGAGTGATGCAGTAGCGTCTGAGGGCCCGAAAATCACAGGCATCCAGTAAAGGTCTTCGGCCTTGTCCCTTACGCACAGAGATTTTTCCAGTTTCTCTGAATCTTTTGATGATGTTATGCACTGTCGATGACAAAACTTCAAAGCCTCTGCAATTTGACGTTGAGGAACATTGTTTTCAAAGTATTCCACAATTTTTTTTCACAAGCCTCTCTAAGAGACCCCTTTCATAGCCAATCATGCTAACACTCCTAATGCCAGTAAATGTATTTACTTGTTCTTTCAGCTGATTCTCTTCTATATTTATTGCTTTATTAGCACTTTTTTTAGACCCGTTTTAGCCAGAAAATTTGAAATGACCCTATTTTGTGGATAAAAATGTAAAATGTTATCCATGTTCTATTGTAAATACCACAATGGCTCATGTGATCTGATTGATTTTATTCATAATTGATACTTCCTCCAAACCATTTCAGAACTGGGGTTGTAAAAGAAACAGCAATTATGAACAAATATCTCAGCTTGATCAAGTATAAAAGATGAAATAAACTGCTGTGCATTATATGACAAAAACAAGAAGAGCACTGCCAACGGTGCATAATACGCCCGTCATGAACATGGATCAGGAAGTGGACAGACAACATGATAGCAATATCCAACAGACAACAGCCCCATGTGAGCTTTGACCTTTGTCCGTGACCTTGACCTTGGAGGGAGGGCCGTAAACATGGTACGCGACACTCCGCTCAGTGATGGTACACGTGTGTGTGAAATATCATGGATGTATCTGAAGCGGTTGAGAAGTTAGGCTCCGGACAAGCCCCATCTGGGCCCCATGTGACCTTTGACCTTTGCCAGTGACCTTGACCTTCACCGGGTGAACGAAATCATGGTGCGCGACACAGCGCCTAGTGATGGTGCACGTGTATGTGAAGTATCATGAATGTAGCTCAAGCGGCTCAGGAGTTATGCCCCGGACAAGAAATTGCTGACAGACAACAGACAGACGGACGGACGGACGGGGGTGATGACATAATACGCCCCGTCTTAAGACGGGCGTATAATAAATAGTGATACAAATGCCCCTCTTATTGGTTTCTGTCCAGTACATCCTAAAATCCAAGTCAGATAAAAATGGATAAACATCCCTATAGTTCTTGCATTTGGGGCATAAATCTTAAAGTCCCCTCATAACGTCCTCTTGTCAAAGGTAATGAAAAGCTGCATATCAGTCATTTGGTAGTGATTTTAAGCTATAAAATTTGAACATTAGAGCAATCCAGGGCTTCAGTTGATGACATGAAGTAGTTGCTCTTTACATTTATGGTGCATAAACACATCATTGCTCTGTATACCGGAGAAGGCATTCAAATTGTTTCCCCTCCCACCTCCCCCATAGTTCAAGAGTCACAACACATTTGTAATTGGTTGAGGCAAAAGTGCCCGCAAGGCAATAGGTTAGAAACAACAGAATTGCAAGGTGCTGGATTTGCCACCCTTAAATGCATACAGAGTTAAAAGATAAATCCCCATTCCCTCATACCTCTGGCATCCATTGGTGGCCCTCTCTGTTCCATCATTGGTCCCCTAGGCTCTCCCATCATGCCTCTGGGCTCACCTATTGGGCCACTCCTCATATCATGGGGTCCTCGCATATCAGGTGGGGGCCCGCCCCCAACATGGGCCATATGCATGGGGGGACCCTGGTGTGGAGGGCCTCCCATGAAGCTCCGGCTAAACGAACACACATGTGCGCCCGAGCGAGCACACAAACACACACACACAAACACACACACACACACAAATTGGTCTGCAGCCAGTATACACCCAAATTAACATTTAAAAAAATGAATCACACCCACCACAGCCATCGGCAAGTTCAAGGGTTGGTTTAGGAACATATTAATGAATGCCAGTTGCTGGCAGTTGCTCACCTGGGCTCCACGACCTCTCCCGTCACTGAAAGCAGAGTACCACCGCGTGGGTCGTTGGGTCCGTCTCCCAGCAGGCCCCGGGGGGGCACCACAGTAGGTCCTGGAGGAACACCCCCACGCATGGGGGCCCGTGGGTCTGCCATGGGCACTGCAGAAAGACCCCATGACTCGTGAGCGCACGCACGTCACACAAACATGCATACAACATGAAATAAAAGCAGACAACACACAAAATGCTACACAGAAGCTCATGAACCACCACACACACAGGAAAGTAAGAGATATAGCAAAAGCAAGAGAAATGTCCAAGTGGAAGATCAGTAAAGATCCTGTTTAATCATGAAATCAGTCAGCCCACCTGGTATTACTGAACATTCACAAACATACCTTCACCGGGATCTGACGCAACAGGTTTCTGAAAGGCACATACTGCAAACGTGAAGGAAATGATCAGACTTCCTTTCCTCTATCCAGCTTTACGCTGATGCTGTACCATATTTAACCTCCTGTCTCACATACAGACAATGAAACTGTGGCTAGACTCAACTAGACTACAGAGTAATTAATCAATTCAACATTGGTTCCTTGACTACAAGTCCCACTGATGCAGCCTCTGGTCAACCCATAAACCTGTTTACAATGATCCTGAGCGGGCTAAGAACTACGAGCGCTAGCGATACCTTGTGGCCGATCGATAGTAGCCTGCCCTGTCGGTCCTACAGGAGAGAGCTGTGGGTTTCCTGGGTCCGCAGCAAATAAAGAAAAGGAGACAAGGCTCAGAAACAACAGAGCAACCTCAACTCCAACTGGAAGTTTGCCAGCTGCCAAAGACCAGGGAGGACTTCACACTTGGGTTCAAACAAAAATTAAAAATCCTAACTGGATAAGGGGGTTATTTCCCTCCTCACCGCTCTCGCAGAGAAAGCACTAAGAATGCTTTTACAAATGAAAAAAAGACAATGACGCCTTGGTCTGAGAGTGGATCTACCCTTCAAGCTACTCCCCCTAGTGGTCACAAAGAAATTCAGAAAGGAGAGCAGAGGAGGAAGGTACAGAGAAAGAAGTGGAATCATTTTCACCAGAACCCCAAGTGTAAGGCCACAAACTGGCCAACACAGGCATGCAAGGAGCGCAACAGAAGAGGGCTACGCAGTTGCTGAAGAGAGACTGATACTTACCGGAACGGCTTTGACAAACAATGGATTGCAACAGATGTTTTTACAGAATGAACACACCAAATGAATTTTAATCAGTCAGCACCATATGGATTTATACCAGAGGCCACCTGGCCATTTAAGCAGACTACGCACTGCATAATTAGAATAGAAGACAAACAGAACATAAACCAACTAACTTGCACAGAATCAGAATTGTACAACAATTATGTTTTTTGTCAGTAGCAATACCTCTTTTGCATTTTATCAATGCAATTTTTCTGACATTTTTGGTCAAAATATGAAATGAATGGTGTCACCCACTTCGATGCAAAGCCTCCAATAAGAAATGAGACAGTGGGCTCTTAAAGCCGTCCACTTTGCTCAGCTTCAGGACATCACGTCAACTGCATGAATTTGTTAAAAAAAAAAAATAAAAATAAAAAAAGACAGAACGTACAAGTAATATTATAATAATATAATAAGTAATATTGGATGAAGAGGCAAAATTGTCCAGAGTTCCTCCATCAGATATTAGCGTTTGTGGTAGTTGGTCAGCTAATTTAACCTCCCCCTTTTCCATTTTAATCCACAGCTATTACCAGCCGCGAAGCGTAGCTGGTTTTGGAACATACATTCTGTCTGTCTGTCCGTGTTAACACCGTAACATCAGAAACGTATTTCATACAACCTTCAGAAATTCCATGTCACTAGCTAGGTAAAAAGAAAAAAACTTTTTTGAAGATGGGTATGATGGGTGCAATAGATCATGTTTATCATTATTATACATGTTCGACTCGAGGCCTGCTTTGAGCAGCGGGTGGCGTCGCGGCTCGTTCGATTCCAGATGGTCCATAGTTTGTTTTATTGCGTTAACACCATTAATACATTTTTGCAGTACAGGCCTATATTGCAGCACATAAATAATGAATCAGTGCATATTGGGCTGGTTTTTAGTTAATTTTGGGGTATTCCTAGCTAGAAAACTTTGTTTGCTGGCAAGCTGGCTACCATTGCACAATTTTGTCTGAACCCCTTTGCGCTGATATAGATGCCGGTGTCAGTAAGTTCTGAAATTTAATTCCCAAGTAATTCTGTAATTGAATTTCCAAATGTTTAACTTCACTGGAATACTTTTTCAGTCTCTGTGACACAAATACTAAGTTATATAAAGCATCATGCACAACAAAAACAAAAATGTAGCATTATTTTGTATTCTGCGCACAGGGGTTAAGAAAAAAGCGTGGCGCACAAGTGGAAAGCCTGAGGTGTCACCCAAAATCGCTTGTTCTAGGGGCCATGACTGCCATTTCACTAAGGATAGAGTGCTAAGGAAGGCAAATGGTAAGGACAGGGTTTGTCGATTTGTCCATCCGTCTGGGATATTGCATGAAGAAACAAAGAATCACGAGGGCTGCTGTACCCCGGATGCCCTGAGGCAATCGTTCCTAAAATCTATGGGCTTTGTGACCTTACCACAGCCAAGGCCCATGCCAAATATAAAATTAATTCATGACAAACTGTGACCCATAGAGCTCTCAAAACAAATCTCCAAGGATGTGGCGGAGGATGCGACATAAGAATTGACGATACATAGCATCCACAACTCTTCGTCCAGGGATACAAGTAAATCTGCTGGGATGCAACAGGATTTAGCACCTAACTTTAGCCATTTAACTAGCAGACAAGAGCACTTGCTCAGTAAGATAATTAAGTGAACTTGTCAGAGGTAATGTTTAGCCAGCAATCTTTATTTGCATCACAGTCTATATTATAACGTTTATTGCATTTTGTAATTTCGGCATATATTGCTGCCTGCGAACCTTGAATCACAGTAGCTTTACACATTTAAAATTTTTGTCTGAGTTATTAACAGATAGTAAGCTCGCTTAAATTTGAGGAAGGTGTCTGAGAAAGTGTGGCGGTCAAAATATTGGAAGCTTCATTTGGCTCTTGATTACGAGAGGGTACAAATTAAATTGGGCTTTCCATCACGCATGGGAGGTACGAGCGGCTAAACTGGGAGCATCTTTTAAAATCGCTTATTCTGTTGGCCATATCTCCCGTTTCACATGAGGAAATGCTGTGTACCAAATATGAAGCGCATTACATAAAAATGGAAAGCATGTCAGTATGTGAAGGATTTCAATTCCCAATCTTGGCGACTTTCCTTAATCGGTTTTTCATTCTTCAAGTAGCCAGCAGAGAGATGTAGTACTGCCGAATAGAAATGTCATTGCACAGTCATTAGATTATTCTATGATATATATACTTTTTTGATAAAAATATTATTTAAAAAATGATAATCTCACTCCTCTCTAAGGGCCTGTTAATGCTACAATTAACAAGAGTTGTCAGAAGACAACATGGCTCGCCGGAAAACTTTATCCTTGCTGTCCACGTGCGCCGACGCAGAGGGGATGGCAATAGCTCTCCGAGGACATTCGTACCGACAAGCTAAAAAGTAATTTAATGAATGTGAAAACTGTTTATAGTCATAATCCACTTAAGATGCACTTTCAATAATAAACACAAATTTGTGGTTACAGAATAAGTTGCATAAATGGTAAAATTTATTAAATGGCAATTGCAATACCTGTGACGAGGTACAGGTGTCTGTCTCGTTCAAGTTAAAAAAAAAAAAAAAAAGGTCAAGAAAAGTAACCAGAAGTGAGCTTGTGTTAAGCTACTGTTAAGCTGCTTTCACACCGGCAAGATTCTAATTTTTCGCATGACAGATGACATTCAAGGCCAATGCAAAGACGAATATTTGCGTCTTTGCATTGACTTTGAATGTAATCTGTCGTGCGAAAAATTTGTTTTGCGTCCTGTGAGAAAGCAGCTTTAGAAGTGTTTTTGAGAACAGTCACTGGATCAACCAACAGAATGTACACAAAAGTTCCATTTTCACAAGTTTCAAATCCATTGATATATTAAACATAAGTACACAGAATTGGAAGAACTCTCTTGTCCTTGTGTTGGGAGCATGATAACGCGGTTTACCTTGGCCCCTGTCCATGGGAACAGGTCCTCCCTGGGGAATACCCATCTGAGGCTGCATTCCCACTGTAGAGAAACACCAGAGAAACACAAAGAGGCTAATGTAGTCCCTCCATCTTCCGCAGTCCTGATGATGCATGCGGATGAGGAGAGGCACAGGACAGATCTCCTTACCTGCAGGACCCAACGGCCCCTGTCCCGGAATCGGGCCAGTCACACCACCCACCATCTGAGGGGGCTGCATCATCTGGGCCGCACCATTCACGTGCATGCCTGGCTGAACACAGCAAACACAAACGTAAAAAAGCTCCTCCGTGTAAAGTCAAAGAGAAGTAACAGTCATAGAAGAAGGGGGGGGGGGTGGAATCTCGAGCACACGGATACCAAAAAAGCCTTTAATAGTGCAGGCTAGGGGTGTCAACGTTTACAATTTTTTCTACACGTGTACACGGGACTACTAACCAACGTGTACCCGGTTACACGTTTGGAGATTTATGAGGTTTTTCTATCGCAGTTGCGCTGTATAACCACAGAAAGTAAAATGAGTTGAAAATAAAATCCTCTATCATTTTGAAAGATAAGAAAACGTGTCTAAGCTGAAAAAGGTTTAACCTTCTTTTTTAATCACTGTTTTAACCATTGCTCACTTTTGGACATTTTTTTTTAAACTTAAAGTGCAAACTGCACCCCTCTCTTGCAACGGGAGCTGCGTCTGATTATTAATATACGTCTCATAGTAAAAGTTATGTGGAATTGACGAGAGAAAGCAACTCAAAAAGAGGCACATGGAGGCAAATTTGCAAATGGAGAAGATGATGAGCGCAGCGCTCTTCTCAAGTCCTCCGCAGCCTATTCTTGAAGTGACGCGACACTGGCTGTGGCTGCGTTTTTTTTTTTTTTTTAAATATATAAATCAAGGTAACACTGCGCCCCATGCATCTGTATGCGGATAATTGCACTAGTGGGAACATTTAAGTGTATAGTTAGTTAATGTTATTATCTGAAGCTTTCAGGCAACATTATCACCCCTAAAAATAGGTGACAGTATGTACTGGTGAGAAATGAACGAGGAGGAGGAAGAGGAGGAAAAAATGACGTGTACACGGTTATTGATTTTTCTAAACGGTTATGATTTTTTATCCGTGTACCCGTTTACACGTGTAGTTGTTGACACCCCTAGTGCAGACCAGGAAAAACAGAAGCGTTTTGAGGCTAACGCGTCTTCATCGGAGTGAGAATCAGACATGATTGAGAATCTGCCCTTCACCTGATAAAGCAGTAAGAGGAGTAGGTTTTTTCTCCAATCGTCTTTCCAAGTCAATGACTGAAAATGCTACGGCTATCAGTTAACCAAGTGATTCCACAAGATGTTACTTGCAAACACCTAAAACCAACTACAACAAGTGGACATGGTCAACAACATCCCCCGCCAAACGCACCTCTTTTTGAACTCCATCAAGGCCTTGTGATGGGACAACCAAACTTGGTGTCCCATCTCTAATAGTTCCTGAGAAAAGTTGTCCCCTTTTCAGACGGACGGAGCTCAAACTTATATCCCCCTCACACATCGTGGCGGGGGATTATAACCTCTTGTGAAACTATGCAAGACCATCAAATGTCTTAACCCAGGAACTGTCCGCATTCCAATGTTGGACAGGCCCAAAATTGAAAATCTCACTGGCACTCTGGTCACAGCACAGCTTTTAGACATCGACTGGCCATATTGCCAACAAGCCTTTGAAACACCAATGCATTTGCAGGGGAGGACAACATGGTAAAGAGGGACTGGGGGATGAATCAGAGTGTTAAAAGCTATGTTTCATTTTATAACTTTTATTTTAAAATCATCGCATTGCAAATACTAAGCTCAAACATGCATGGGTGAATCCAGACAGTTTTACGGTGCTGGACACGACCAAGAAACGTTGCATTAAATGTATTCTTAGCTATTGAATAAACACCACCACTTTATTCCATTTAATCACTCCAATAATTGCAGCTGGACTTGACATGCAATCCGACAGGCAGAAGCAAATGAACATCTTTCAAATGCTACGTTATGATCGTGCACAAGCAGTTTTATCCACAAGACACGTGTCCAGTTATATCATCAGCTTGGGGAATGAGGGGAAAAAAAAACAAAAAAAAACAAATCTCTCCAGATTTAAAAAAAAATTTTTACAAGTCCCCAGAATTTGTACACAGCAACTGTTTCCAAGCACAGATGGCAGAAATCAGTTTTCCTAGCCCCGTTAATCACACTCGCTACTATAGACCAATCTTAATGTTAAAAACAATTATATACATGCATGCAGTGGTGGCAGAAAGCCATTTAAGAGAAGTTACTGAAGTGTATGATGTTTTGTTTGTTGCGACAGCTGTGAGCCTCTGATGATCCTTCTTGAAAATAAACTAATCAGCAAAATTAATTCAGCTCTGCCATATCATTTCTGTCAACAGCCAGTTGACTTAAAAATTCTGCAGACACAACACTAGCCAAAGCTGTAAACACAACACGCTTTGCGAGATGCACCCTGCCGATGCTTTGGAATGAACAACTGAACCTGCCACGCTCCCTGCCCCTCCCAATAAAGCTGGCCTCTTTCTACAATGGTTATGGAGCAGACAAAACCATTAACATATTGAAGGGACCATAAAAAAAAAAAAACTGGAGAGGCAGTTGCAGTCCTGTGTTTAATGTGCTGTGCCTCGCCGTACCGTTTCAATAGAGGCAGAAGTACAGCACAGCGACCACTGTGCCGGAGCAGTCAACAGCATACTACTAGCATACTGAGACTGGTCACAGCACAGGGACTACTGTTCCAGCACCCACTACAGCACAGTTAGCCCTGGCACTTGTCTAGTCAATATCACAGTCTACATAACTGATAAGCAACTGTAGGAGTCTATACCTGAAGAACAATAATATTTTATTTAACTGATGTGGTATAATTTCTGAGAGATCAATCTTTAGAAGCTCAAAACAGGTTGCTGACCCCTCAGGAATGTGTTAAGACTGCAGACTGTACTCACCATTGGCTGTGGCTGAGAGGCTGGGATGTTGGGTTGAGGGAGGGGTTGGCTGGGCACTGGAGTCACGCCAGCCTGACTGCTTGGGATCAGGGGCTGAACTGTAGTCTGACGGTGAAGCATTTTCTAAAAAAAAATAAATAAATAAAAATTTTTAAATGTACATTTAGTTTAAAAAAAAACACTGGTCTGAACTGCACATTTTGATGAACACCTAATCATAAAATTATACATTTTTTTTAAATGATCGACAACTGATGAACTGAACCTCCCTGAATTACCTGCCATTTGCAAAGCTAGTCAGATGTCCCATTTCATTACCGCTGTGCTTGCCAATAAATAATTCTGGTGTATTACCGCAGTAGTTCATGCATGCAATGAATCAATGTCAATTCCAACTTGATCCAGTCAGGGAATATTCAAAATTAATTCTCCAAGTCACAATTAATATCCCACACCGAATTAACTGATACAGATCAGATCTCAGATACCACAAGACTTAACACCTTTACTTTAGGAGATGCATCAGTGTTTCCCACAGACCAGCAAATAATGTGTGGCAGCAGACCAATTTTTTTTTTTAAACAGAGATGATTTTCATTTTGCTGGGGGGGGGGGATTACACATCTCCCTGTACCTTTCAAAGTTTCCTAGGTTTTTTTTCCCTATAGCAAACTTGTGCGCGCATTATCAACACAAGGCAATTCCACATTTACTTAGAATGAGCAGGAATCAACTTGTGGCGCTCCACACTGAAGCTGTGGCGCCCCGCCACAGAATGGTCCTTGTGTGGGAAACCCTGAGCATTCCCTTGTCCACAATGTCCAGTCTGAGGTAAATTCAAAGGGAAGACGGAGGAAACAGCCTCACCAGAGCAATCTCAGGATCGACAATCCTCATGACCACCTGAGCCTGAAGCAGGGCGTAGGCCAGCTGAGGGTTCTGCAGCAGCATGTTCCTGGCCTCCTGGGGGCTGTTCTGCACACACAGCTGCGGAAAAAGCAAAAAACCTCTCTAAAATAAGGGCTCATATTCATACAGTAGGAGTACTTGCCTTGAACCAGACTTTTCCTTGCCATAGACTAACCACATTCATGACGCATGTAGAGCAGGAGTTCTCAAACTCAGTCCTGGGGGAGCCCTGTGCGTGCTGGTTTTTGTTCCAACCACCACGGCAGTCCCACACTTTTATCAAGTTGGTAATTTTCCAAACTCTTAGATCACATTCTGCCAGAAATGGCTGAGATGCATGTGATGAGAAGTGCGTCTTCTGCGGCCATGTACTACTTAACGGATTCAATTTCAAACAGTTAATTTCAATATGCATGAGGAGAGGTAAATAATCGATAACCAATGAAATTTAAGACTGAGGTCAATCAGCAAACTCTTAGTTGGCAAGTACACCCGACCACCAATCCTAACCATCTGGAAGATAATGATGAATTCAATAAACAACACAAATTATAATCAGGCCCATCTGTTTTGAATTGAAGCGTAAGGAAAAAATAGCTAATTATTCCATTTACAATTAACCTAGTTACCCGTCAGGTAGGCCAATTATTCTCATTCTGTTTTTGCCTATAGCGCAATAAACACAATATTAAATTAGTCACCTTTAAGGCATTGGAAAGCTATGTTTGGCGTTGTGTGGATTAAGAAGGTAAATTACCTCCCTTGTGGTTCGAATGAAAACCAGCATACACAGGGGTCCCCCAGGACCAACTTTGAGAACCACTGATTTATGCATTGAACATTACTTTTCCTGATAATATGCCAACGATATCCACTGCCAACTCAGTAAAAACTGACCCCATACTAGAACTAACTCCGAAGCACCGACAGAACCAAAGACAACAGCAGTTGCATCTCTATATTCACATTCAAGTGGATCCAAGCTCAACCAGAAACGCCCGCGTTTCAACACCCTCGGCCTAAAGGTGCACACACAGACAGACAGACGACGAACTGATGACGATACCCTTCGGCCTGAAGTCGGGCCGATGGTAAAAACCAAACAGGAGTTCAAAGCAAGTAAGAAAATTACTATATCCACCAAATAAATCAGAAGGCATCCCACGAATAACGACAGTACACCTCAAGGTAAACAACCCAATGGCAGAAACAATACTGAATGCATACAAACAAAACCAGAGTAGCTTGGTAGCGCAGTGGTTAAGTAGGCTTGACTTGGGATCAAAAGGTCATGAATTCAAGTCCTTGCCACGGTGTGCACATGGGCAAAACATTTCACTCCCACACTAACACACTCCACCCAGGTGTACACATGAGTACTAGCAAATTGTGAGGGAAATCTGACTAAGAGGCAGGGGGAGTACCTGCGATGGACTGGCATCCCATCCAGGGGAGTAGCAATACTCCTAGTCACTTCATGCCACCAAAACCAGGATTAAGCACCGGCCTGACGGGCCACTAGGCTCGGAACACACTTACAATGCATTGCTAGATCTGCTTAAACCTAGCAAAATCCCAATGTAAACTGACAACATTTTCAGTCTTGTAATACAGCAGCCCGATTTAAGGAAAAAGGGGCTTCCAGCAAGTCTGTCATCATGTTCAACGCATCATTTGACCAATGAAGTTTACTCACTTTCATTTGCTTCATCAATTCAAACATTTGTTCTGGAGGCAGACTGGCTACAGCGCGACTTATGGACTCTGGGGCCTCCTCAGGCTGGCATCCATCTCCATAGGGAGATTCAATGACTGGGGCACCTGTGCCCAAACCTAAAAGAAGAGAAAATACTCAGTGAGACGAGGCATGGGTTCAACTCTCAACATCCATTTGTTTAAGGAGGCAACCAGTGCACAGCTGGATGGTAATGAAACAGCCATCATAAACCAGTTAGGCGTAAAGAGCAGGAAAAGCCAAGCTTACTTTTAAGTTCCTCCTTGTTCTTCTCACTAGCAGCATTGTCCACACGGAGGGCTCGACCACTGAACTCCCGGCCATTCAGGTTCCGCATGGCACTGAGGGCTGTTTCTTGGTCCTGATATTCACAGAAGCCATAACCTTTTGGCTTCCCCGTTTCTCGGTCATAAACTAGTCTAGAAGGAAGACAAATGCATCCAATCCAATGAACAAACATGAGCACACTGAGCAGCCCCAACTGCATTAAGCCAGAGAAGACATACACATTTCTGTCACTCTTGGGAGAAATTAAAAGTTAAGGTATGTGGAATTTCTTTAAATTACTACAAGTGGCCCCAGAGACTGTGTTGAGTGAGAGATCATTTACAGTTTTTATTATTTGTTCCTATCCATAGCATGACAATATAGTCAAGGTATTCTTCAAGCTTGGGACAAATTCTTCCTTTACTCTATCAGCGAGAGCGTACCTGAAACTAACAACCAGGCCGACCTCTGAGAAGATGTCTTTCAGTTGCTCCTCTGTGGCCTCATACGGGATGTTCCCCACTGAAAGACAAATAACAACCCCGCAAAAAGTCGTTCAGACTATCAACTTTGCAGTGTACGCGCGGCTCCTGGGGTGAAGTCAGAACGACAGAGCGAAGTCGGAAGAAGCTCTCAGGACAGCCATTCGACTCCCAACAGTCGTGCGCCAACCCGACCAAGTCAGTCAAGTGGCGAACAGTTAGCCAAACCCGTTGCCACATGATCCTGCACAGAAAATCCAAAAGGAAGCAAAGAACCACCGTTTCTAATAATACAATGCATATCACCAGTGGATAAATTTCAGCAGCAAGGACAGTTAAATAATTGTAGAAGATGAAGAGTAAACGGCGCATTATAGTCGCACCAGAAGCTAGCTAACTAATGAAAACTGTTAGCTAGCTAGATATTTTTGTCAGCACATTCTGGCCACATATCGGGGTGTTAGCGAACGCTTTCACTGCCAATAGTCAGGTCAGCAAATATTTTGTTCTCTGAGAAATTTTGGAACCATAAAATCATGCAAACTCACCAAAAACTGAACGTAGAGACCGATCCACGGCAGGGTCCCTGCCCGCAGCAGCAACAACAGCGGCCGCTATACTCGCCATGTTGCAGAGTTCGTCACCGTCCTCTCAAGCGGAAGTACTTTCCTACTTGTGGTGCTTAGGAGGAGTAATCAATGGAATTGTAGTTCATTGGTTTTCTTATTTTTAGTACCTGACCATATAAATGTATTTGTGCATTTGCCGCCACCCACTCAGTGCATTTTCCTAACGCGTGAATATATATACCAAAAAAAAAAAAAAAACCCAATAATAATAAACCTTCTTCTCAACCATCCTCATTCCTACACCCACCTCTTTCTCTCCAAACTTTACTTCCCTAAAATCTGACCATTGCCAAAAAATCTCCCCAAAATTAAATGAAATTTCCCCCCCTTGACATCTGGTATACCAAAAATATTTCTTGATGCAATGCTGCAGCAATTAAACGGTTAACTACTTTCAGAGAAATGTTTTATTCATTTTATAGAAAGATAACTTAGCATCTGTTCACTCCGTTTGCATTTAGCACATCCTGTGCTGCATGATTGTTCAGATTACCAAGAAAAGAAACCTTAACAAGAAGGATCCAAAACTAAATAGTTATTTTTGATAGAAATGCAATTTTGTTTTGAAATTATGTGTCATTTCTCATCTTACTACAATGAGAAGTATTTTCTAAGCTCACTTAATGTTAAATGAAATAAATGATTGAAAACAAGTCAACACTGTCCTCCCCAATATTCAGTTCACCAGCCACCACTGGAATGAGTGAGTTGAATGAATGGAGTGTAAGTGTGCTCAGTGATGGAAAGCTAACCATCCAAGGTGTAATCCTACACTCTCAGAAATAGAGGGTACAGCAGTCCAGTTCTGTTCCCCAAGGTATTATGTACCCTTTAGGGCTAATTATAGGACCTCAATGCACCTGTGTGAACCTTTTTAGGGTCTAAAAGGTACTTTTATGTTCCAAAACAAACATAAACCCACTACTGAAGGTACAATAGCCGTACCTTTGAGGGTACTGCCCCAGTGACAACAAATTCATCACAGTAGGCACATTATTTATACTGAGAGATGATATTGCACTAAGAGAAAAAAGTTAAACTTGACTGCGCCTACTGTATGTAATTCCTGCTGGCATTAATATGCTAGATCTGGTATTCTTCCTCTGGCCATTGAGGTTGGTTGATTTAAAATTATTCCTGAGGAGAATAGAATATGTGAAATGTGGGCGTTAGATGAAGTGGAGAGTGAGTCTCATTTCCTTTTGTATTGTACAAAGTATGATGATTTGAGAGAGATAATATTTCCTGATATCTATAGACAAAATCCTGAAATATTCTGGAGCTCTGATGAGCAAAAACTGGAATGGTTGTTTAATTTCAATTTGTTTAAAACTGCTAGTTTCATTTCTAAAGCTTGGAAAAGAAAACAGGAATATTTGTTTAATTAATCTCTGATCCTTTTCTTTGAACCTTGGTATTGAACCCCTTGTTTCTTTTCTTATGTAGCGATGATGTGCTCTGGTCCTGGTTTGTTAATCTGGTGTCCTCTAAGCCCATGCGGGCTGGACATAAATGTATGCATGACATAATAATAAAATTTAATTCATAAATTCAATTAATTGATTAAAGATTGTCAGACTGATACTCTATAACGACTCTCAGAATTCATCATCCGCTTGTTGTGTTGTAATATCTTTTTTCTGTCAGATATGAACAGTTGTGTTTCTCTTTGTATCATGGGTACAACAGGCAGCTCACCATGGGGATGTGTTGTTCATGACAGACATTGGCTTAGCTAAAATTCTCCTCTCACCCACCTCAATAGTGGGGAACACAAGGCAGTTCAGGCCAAAAAGTCTTCAGTCCTCTCGCTGCTTCCATAGCCAGCTCCAACGAAGAAGGTGACATATGCTACCGCGAGATATTCACATCAGTGCCTTGTGGGCATATGCAGGTGGGCATAATTTAATCACCATATGACCTGCATTATTACATCATGGATATATATTTTTACATATTGACTTTACCTAACAGCAGCATACATGACAATCACTCCCATCACATGAGGGACATCCTGGCTGGACGGGGGCTCCATTACCAGCCTCTTCACCCAGAATGAGTGAAGGAGTAATATTGCAGGTCATTCCTGCTGCAACGTTGTCAATTTGCCTACCATCGGACCGAAAAAGTAATATCTACTCATCTAATATTTTCATATCTATTATCTTATGTTTAGGTTTAGATTAATTTATTTAGCACAAAAATGCATTAAAACAGAGTGCAAGGAGGGAACAAAGTCCTCACGGACTTGTATAATGTTCCACCCCTATCAATAATACCAAAGAAAGACAAGCAGGCAACCACAGATGATCTAGACAAAAGAAAAGCACAAAAAATTAATAGCAGCGGGAATTAAGGTGCATAGATACATCTAGAAGCAAGGAATAGTGGACAGAGCGGTTCAAAGAGAGAAACAAACTTAACCTGTTTTGTCTTGTCTTGTCTTGTCCTGTCACATTTGCACTTCACAAAGTATGGACCCCACCATTTGCTTAAGATAATCTTTAGATTCAGCCTCATAAAATTTATCAGATGGATTTCAGATTTTTGAAACCATTTGCCTATTACAACCAAACTGAAGGTGAACAACCCAAATAAGACATGGAGTCATTCCTCATTAACACCCAGTCTTTGCTAAATTCACATAAAACTTGCTATCAGTGTTTACACCCATTATTTTTACATGATCAAGTTAAGTTGCTTTGACAACTCTGCCCTATTACACCGCTTGGACCCCTTATCGCTGCTTGCAGCTATATTTTTCTCTTCTCATTTCTTTATATCAGTTGTTTGCTGCAATCTGCCAGAAAAAAAGAAGGAGAAGCATGTTGGAACAACAGATATACAGTATTTGCTCATAGTTTACTATTTTGGTAGTGATTTGAATACGAACTACTTCTTACAAATTTTGCAGGCTACTTGTTTGACAGTGCAGGCTATTGAACTAGTGACTTTGATAAAATATTCAGAAGACCAGACATATGCTCATATGAAGCATTTGACACAGGGATTTAAACGAGCAAAGATTTGTCTGGAAGGCCATTTGAACAAATTAGGTCATTAGAATGTTTGTGTTTGCACAACATTAAACTCAAAACAGTCATGCATATTTGAAAGGAGGGTTGCATCAGTGAAATTAAACATAGATGCAAGAGAGTACATTGAGACTAAATTACTGAGGTTGCGCATTAATCACTGATGAGGTATCTACAACCCGAATTCTGGAATAGTTGACATGAAGTGTAAGTCTTGGGTGGCATAGTGGTTACCACTACTGCCTCACAGGTTGTGGGTTTGAATCTGGCCTGGGGTGATTTTTGGGCCTGCAACAGGCGTCTAAAAAACTGGGACACAGGCAAAAAAGGGCTGAAGAAGCAAGTAATATATAAGAGGATCAGCTGGAAGAACATTTAGCAAGTGATTAAGTTAACTGGCATCAAGGGTGTAACATGATTGGCTATAAAAGGGATGCCTCAGAGAGGCTGAGTCTCTCAGAAGTAAAGATGGCCCCGAGGCTCTCCAACTTGTGAAGGTTTGCGTAAGAAATAGTGGAATACTTTGAAAACAATGTTCCTCAACATCAAAGTGCAATGGCTTTGAAGGTCTCATCATCAACAGTGCATAACATCATCAAAAGATTCAGAGAAACTGGAAAAATCTCTGTGCGTAAGGGACAAGGCCAAAGACTTTTACTGGATGCCTGTGATCTTCAGGCCCTCAGACGCCACTGCATCACTCAACGGCATGATTCTGTCATTAACATTACTAAATGTGCCCAGGAATACTTCAAGAAACCACTGTCTGTAAACACAGTGCACCGTGCCACCCACAGATGCCACTTAAAACTCTATCATGCAAAAAGGAAGCCATTGTTCAGCATGATCCAGAAGTGCTGCAGCTTTCTGTGGGCCAAGGCTCATTTAAAACGGACTGTAGCAAAGTGGCAAAGTGTCCTGTGGTCAGACAAGTCCAAATTTGGCATTCTTCTTGGAAATTATGGGCGTCGTATCCTCTGGGCTTAAGAGGAGAAAGACCACCCCTCCTGTGATCAGCATTCAGTTCAAAAGCCAGCGTCTCTGATGGTATGGGGATGCATTAGTGCATATGGTGTGGGACACTTGCATGTTTTATAAAGCACCATGAATGCTGAAAGGTATATAAAGGTTTTAGAGCAACATATGCTCCCCTCCAGACATATATTCCACGGAAGGCCTTATGTATTTCAGCAGGAGTGCAAGTGTTGAACTGGCCTGCCTGCAGTCCTGATCTTTCACCAAAAAGATCAAAGGAGACCCAAAACTCTCCAGCAGCTGGAAGCCTGTATTAAACAAGAGTGGGATCTAATTCCAATGGCTAAACTCAAGAAACTTGTCTCCTCAATGCCCAGACGCCTCCACGCTGTGTTAAAAAGAAAAGGGATGCTGCACCACGGTAAACAGGCCCCTGTCCCAACTTCTTTGAGACCTCTAGCAGCCATCAACTTTGAAATGAGCTCATTTTGTAGATAAAATTGTAAAATTTCTCAATTTCAACATTTGCTATGTTATCTCTGTTTCATCATGAATAAAATTGTGGCTAGCGTGATTTGAAAGTCATTGCGTTTTGATTTTATTCACAATTTCCACTTTGTCCCAACTATTTCGGAATTGGGGTTGTACATCCTCATTACAGGCACCTAGGTTAACCATAAAGGAAATGACATACTACATGAAACATAATCCAGAGTTGAGGTTTAGAGGGAGCCAATTTGTCTACAGACGCACAGCAGCGCAGCGTCTCAGGTAAGTATGACTCGGTAGTCAATTAATATTTGCCCATGCCAGTTCCAGCCCCATTTCCAAAAAAGTAGGGACACTGTGTAAAATGTAAATAAAAACAGAACGCAGTGATTTTTTAATCATTTAAACTTCATATTTATTTGAAAATAGTATAGAGACAATATATTAGATGTTGAAAATAAGATATTTTATTGTTTTTTGGGAAATAAGAGCTCATTTTAAATTTGATGCCAGCAACAAATTTAAAAAAAGATGGGACGGGACAATAAAAGACTGAAAAAGTTGTATGATGCTAAAAAAAAAAAAAACAAGACAACTGGCAGAACATCTCACCGCTGATAAGTTTATTTAGCAACAGGTCAGAAATATGACTGGGTATAAAAAGTCTTTCAGAGGTAAATCTGGGAAAGGCTCAGCCACTCTATGAAAGACTGCATGGGGAAATAGTTGGACAATTTAAGACTAATGTTTCCAACATAAAATTGCAAAGAATTTGGGGATTTTATCCTCTATAGTACATAATATCATTAAAGATTCAGAGAATACAGAAAAATCTCTGTACGCATAGGACAAGGCCAAAATCCAATTTTGAAGGTCCTCAGGCAGCATAGCATTAAATACCCACAGAATTCTGCAGTAAAAATCATTGCATGGACCAAGGAACACTTCTGTAAACCACTGTCAGTAAACATACTTTGTCACTACAGCCACAAATCCATGTTAAAACTCTCCCATGTAGAGATTAAACCATATATAAACAAGACATAGAAACAGTGCCTTCTTCTCTGGGCCATTTAAAATGTACTGAGGCTATGCCCTGAGGTCTGACTAATCAAAATGCGAAATTCTTTAAGGAAATCATGAATGCCACAACCTATGGGCTAAAGAGGAGGGGGACCACCTGGCTTGCTATCAGCATAAAATTCAAAAGCCAGCTTCCATGATAGAATGTGGGCGATGTTTTAATCTTAGGGCTGCTCGGTGTACGAATGCTTGTTGCGAGTGCCGTTTGGACATCTTAGGGGCCAGTTGAACTTGACGGGCGGCATCATATCCAGGTTATTCAGCTGCAAGATTGGGGACATCTTGGGGGAGAGCATCACTAGCTTAATGTCAAAAAACAGCAGCACCATGAAAGCATAAATAAGGCACTTACAGCAAATTCGTTAATCGGCCTCTAAAATTTTTGAAATATTCCATGCCCTTACTGTCAGACACAGTAGTGCACTAGACCTGATCATATATATTTCATGTTTGCTAGACCTGTTCACGTATTGCTTGTTGTAAATTCACCATTTCAACCCTAAATTGCATGAATAATACTTCATCTTTTCTGTTGACATTTTTGCGGAAATAATTTCCGGTATAAACACTGTCAAATAAAAGCTGAGATATTGCTTATTATTTTTTACTGATATACACAATTTAGGTTTTTTTTCCAAAATACCAGTCAAGAGGCAGTTTTCTTTCCTTTGACACCATGCTCTCAGCTGGTTCGCGCCGTTTCAGCCGTGCGCAAGTGAACGCATTCTTGTTAAGTGATTACTAATCTTACTGCATCAAGATGTCATTGAATTGTTTGGTACTGGCAGCTTTCCAATTACATCAGTTCCCCCGATTCCTGTAGTCAATCCACTCAACGCCAGTGACTGCAGCTATGATGCGGATAAATACATCGTAGATATAGCACACACGAGTGTGTGCAGAAAAGGCGGAAGTAGGTCAGCTAAAAAAAAAAGGCCAGTTTTGTTTTTTAAGTAATATATCTCGAATTTTCAAGTGTTTCCCAGGGTTCAAGCTTTTCACAGGGTGAAATGACAAATCTGCATATTCTTAAAAATCTGGCAAAATATGCAATAAAATTAAGACTATTATAGCAGAAGCAGAATTGCTCAATTGCTTTTATAGATAGCAATTTGGCAGACTACTGGCAGCTTTTAAGAAGGCTGTGGGGTAGGAGAGAAGACCAGGATATCCTTGAGGTAGACAAAGATAAATTGGGAGATGATGTCTCAGAGGACATCATTACAGAGGTTCTGGAAGACCAACAGGGTGGTAGTGAGTCCAAATGGCTTCACCACATACTTGTAGTACCCAGAAGCACTATCGACTTCTCTGGTCTTAGAGGCAGTGGCGGTCCTACAGGAGGGGCGAAGACATGTCCCTTTTAGTCCTGACTAGATCTCAATCAATTTCCTTTATTGATGTCTTTTCCAATTATTGTAAGTGGCAACTGAAGACACGATTTCTCTCCACATGCGATCTAACAGCTATCAAATCGCGGGTTAAATTCAGTACAGTGGCGGAACAGAGAATTGTGTTGCACAAAACAGCCGTTGAAAACAATTATAAATCCTGACCTGTTCTCAGTCATCTTCATGATTAACAAAAGGTTCATTCCGACAGCGCTCCGCATTTAACAGGTGCTGCTTTTTCTCCCTGATTAGGTAAGACGACAATCGTTCATCTGGATGTGTATTTGCTGTATTTAAATCTACGTTATTCAAAATTGCATAGCCAACCTGTCGATTCTCGCTAATTGCTTGAGCCGCACACTTTTTATAACCTAGTGCCGAGTGCCACTGTTTTTTTTTTTTATCAACCCATGAAATACCGAGAGTGTGAGTCCGCGTTTCTTTGGAACACGGACCAGTTCAATCACGCGAGGCATTGGCCAATTAATAAGCAAATTTTTTTCCTGCACTGAATTTAGCCAATGATTTCATCACTGTTAGATCGCATACGGTGAAAAACCATGTCTTCAGTTGCCAATTACGATAATTGGAAAAGACGTCAATAAAGGAAAATGATTGAGATCTAGCCAGGACTAAAAGGGACGTGTCTTTGCCCCTCCTGTAGGAATGCCACTGCCTGGAGGCATCTGCGATGCACCATAACGCAGTGCATTGTGGTCAGACAAATCAATATTTAAGGGCTTTTTCTGGAAGAAATGGATGCTGTATGCTCTGGACCGAAGAGGAGGAGCACACATCTACACTGTTACTGAAAAAGGGTCCAAAAGCCAAGTAACACAGTGCCCTGCCCTTGGTTAGGGTAAATTGCACTTCTGTGAAGATATCAATAATGCTGAAAAGTACACAGAGGTTTTAGACCAACATATACTGCCTTCAAGATGATATCTTTTCCCAGGACATCCATGCATATTTCAAAAAGACAAAGCAAAACTGCAGCCTGCATGCATTACATAGGCATGGCAGCATAAGAAGAGGGTGCGACCACTGGACTTGACCTGCCTACAGTCCCCACTTGTCCTCAATGGAGAACGTGCGGCACGTTTTAAAACTCAAAATGCAAAAGTGAAAACTCTGCACAGTTGCTCACCATAAGACCAGTTTGCAGGAAGAATCAGATTACACCTGAAAAACAAAATTACTTGGTGTCTTCAGTCCGTAAACGTTTATTAAGGGCTGTGAAATGGAATAGATATATAACAAAGTGGTAAATACTTAACTGAATCAACCTTTTTGAAATATGTTGCAAGAATAAAAATTGAAATGTGTTTATTAATTTTGTAATATTAATTAATGCATTATTTAATCAATAATCAAGTGGAGAAACATCCAGACTGTAGTTGCATTGTTTTCAAAATAATACACATCAAAGATAATTGACAAATCAGTTTTCAGCAATTTTTTTTTTTTGACATATAATCCCTACTGTTTCTCATTTGGGGTTGGACATGGTCATACCGAATGCTCACTCATCTTTATTGATTGATGAAACCAAGTGAATGTGTGCAGTGACGCCTAGTGGTGGGACACGTAACATTACAAACAAACACTGATGGGCAGATTGAATGGTGATAAACAGCACCCTCATGCTAAAAAGTTAATTACAAGCACTTTAACTGTGCAGAGGCAAAGCTTAAAATTTTTTTCGCATTCAACAAACTATTTGGCTGGAAAAAGCAACAGCCAAAGATCTTTGTGCCTCAGACTTAATTTCTAACTCCTATCAGACAAGAATGGAACAACCTGCTGCTGTGACCATCGACCGGTATTTGCCGTGACAGGTTAATACGCTTACGTGACTTGCTGACGTGAAGAAAATATTCCTGACGTGTGGATGGGTTAATTTTGGGTTGTGTAATCGGCTAAAAATATAACGAGCTAACATGGCAACAATGTAAGTGGTAAAACGCATTTTAATTTTGTGCAAACAGTGAAGGTTCTGGGTTGGTTTTCGCTCAAATGGTGTTCGATATTCCATCGACTTGTTTCGCGGACAACATTCAGTAGTGTCACCAACTGACGTACCACTGCTTTTGGGTGGGGCATCTGAATACCGCGATGTATTTCAAGAGGGAGCAGTAAAATGTCACGTGGTTCCACTGGGGCTCGAACCCAGGACCTTCTGCGTGTAAAGCAGACGTGATAACCACTACACTATGGAACCTTGCAACATGATGGAGGAAGTTACGCTCATATAGGCTCTGATAACGCATCTACAATACGAACTTATAACTTATCAAACATCAATAAACTAATGGGAATTAATTGGACCATGACGACGGTTGCGACTGCCAGGCCACATGAAGCGATTATGCACTCACAGCGACCACAGCGCGCTGCGCCGATATCCCCGCGGGCAGACAAGGATCACTTTGCTCACGTCTCCTCTGGATTAACGTAAGGCTACATGTTTGAGTACCATTTTGCTTTCATTTCCAAGCTACGGGTAAGTAACACACATGTCCGTTATTCTAGCAGCAGTGTTGAAACGTTGGCGCTAAATTCAGGATCGAGTATCTCGCCCTTATGCGAACTGAGAAGTTTTGCCAGTAACGTTAAGCACGAAAGCACAACCTGGCGGTTTCGCTGAAGTGATTTACCAGTAAAGGTATAAAACCACCAGTTAACGGCGAATATTCTGCATTCACGAACCCTCGATGAAGATCAGGCAGTTCCTGCAAGTTGACGAACCAAACTTACCTGAGATTTAGCCCACATCCGTCTTTCAGGCTGTAAAATAACGTCGTAGGCTGTGTTATTCAGCTAATGGTGCTGTTGGAATTTTATATCCTTGCAGTTATTTGCAAGAATTATTCTCGAACACGAAAAGCCATTTTCGTTATGACCCTGTATTTTCAAAATGTGCCACCAACTTAAATGGCATACGAAAAAATAGGCTTAGCACTGGATTTGATAACATCAAGCATTTAGTTCATAACAAAAAAATAACAATTTACCAAATTGCTGCTATAATCTGGCAACTCAGCATATGCCCGCACTCACATTTAGTAAAGAGATCATGTGCAATACAGACTACTATGCGCCTGTGTAAATTGATGCTTGGCAACAGACAACTGTGCGCGCACATGCCGTGAGCATATTCACGATCAAGCGATGGTCCAGCGGGCTTTATGCGCAATCATGGCGCAAGAAGACAGCGGGAATTGTGCATGATTAATTCAAACGTCGCGCTCCAATTCTATTTGCATTTTTCTTTTGTCTTTTTTTTCGCGGTCGGCTAGACCTGATAGACGTAAACCGCACAAAATTGCAGATCTCACTCCAATGCAAGAAAATTAAGCGTTAAAATAATTCATGAAAAATCACTTAAACAGATTTTATCATAAAATATGCAAAGAATCTAACAAAATAAAGCCACGGTGGTTAAACTTTTGCCTAGATTATTTTCTGTAAAAAATCAAGCAAAAAAAATTAATTGCGAGGCTACAGGACAAGGTCCGAATGCTACACGGCGGAAAAAACTTCAAATGCTCTGAACTGCGCAGCAGAAATATGTGTCATGTAAAACGCTATATCGAAGGCTTTTTCTGGATCACTAAGGGCAGAATTGCATAAATTCTGGATGGGAAAACCTGAAACACTTTGTTACTCATGTGGCCGGCTGCTTGACAGTGCTTGTAAAAGTGCCAATGAGGGGCTAATACATGTGACTAGTATGTGTTTGATTCATTATCCTGTACAATTCACAGCCACCGGGAAACAATGGCTGCAATGAATGGACAAAAAAAAAAAAAAGTTTCATGCATTTGGAACTTCGCCAGTATGACTCGCCAGAAAGTGGAACTTCCTCAAAACTAGCTGCCCACCCCGCATAATTTTATTCCTGTTGAACTCAGAATCGCATTCATCTTACAGCGCTTTTCGCATTGTACACATGGCGCTAGTACATCATGTAACGCGAGGGGGTTACACGCATGTGGCTCTTGACTTGTCCAAGTTAGGTCAGGAGTAGTACAACCAGAAAAAAAGCAGTATGAAAAAATAAAAGGTGACTCAGCTTTAAAAAGTTAGTTATTTCGGTTGCCATATTAAATCAAACTATATTGAACAAAAAAGGAAACAAGGTTTTCAATATTGAATATCCATCCATCCATTTTCTATACCCGCTTATTCCTCACTAGGGTCACGGGGCGAGCTGGAGCCTATCCCAGCTGACTACGGGCAAAGGCAGGGACCCACCCTGAACAGCTTGCCAATCCATCGCAGGGCAAATATTGAATATGTAATTCATCAAAATGTTACAAATGCAAACTCAAATGGTGCCATTTTCAGCTTAGCTTATAGACAACACAAAAATCACAAATTAATTTCAAAGCGTCACTCACTGTTACTCTACATGGTAGGCTACTTAAAAAGGGGAAGCGAAGAAATGTGAAATGACAGGGGCAGAGAAGAGTGGTGCACCTGGTGTACCCTCCATTAGAATCATGTACTGCAGTATGTCACCATTTCGTAGAGGCCACCAAACGAGTGAGTTGGGCTTGTAGGATGTTGTTCTACTCTTTTGTCAAGTCAATGCCTAACGCATCAGACGAATGGTGGCTGGCGCCGTACGTCGTCGAATGCCCCCCCCCATCAAAAATATTGCCTGATTTTTTTCAATTTCATGTCATTTCCAGTCAGTATACTTCACTTTTGAAATAGAATGACATGTGCAGGCCTCCAGAAGGCAGGAGTGCATTCTATAGAATAACACCTGTACTGTATAATTTTAGAAATGTTCTTAAATTTCAAATCACGCTGTAAGAGTAAATCTCCCAGTATGTAAAGCCAAGGCTCGCGATTCAAAGTTAGATCCATGAATATTTGGACATCGGGTCATTCCATATCAAATCACCCAAAAAAAATCTAAATTGTCACCCCACCCCCTCAGATTTTGCTCATATTTGGTTTCTAGGGTGATTTTTGCTGGCAAAGCTGAAATTCCAAATACTGGCTCAATCCAACCAGTGGTTCCTGAGTTATGGCCAACCCAATTTGGCAAAAATCACCCAAAACAGGGTTACCGGCCGAAGTTTGACCACCCATATCTCAGCAACCAGTGGGGCTATCTCAATAAAATTGGTGTCTCTAGACGGGAAATTCACCAAGGAATCCAAATCTGGCCTTAGATTTGATGTGGGGTAAAAATAAAATATAATGACCCTTTGACCTTGTTGACCTTGAGACCTTGACACAAAACCCGCACAAAATTGTAGCCTCATATGTGCCCTATATTATATACAAAAACCAGAGGTGTATTTTCCCCTCAGTTTTCACAAATCCACACCATATATCCCTTGTCTGTGCAATTTTAGCTCGGTTTTTACACCAATGCCTGTAAAACAATGTAATGCTTCAACACTATTCACAACAAACTTTGTAAAGGTTTTTCTATAATGTTCTGAACTATTTTAATGATTGTTTTACTTGATTATCTAACATTCATTACTTATCCTTGAGCTGAGAACTTGCATTTCAGTTACAGCACGCATCTGAGCTCATCCAAATCTACTTATTATCAAGGGGCCACATGCTACAATTCTTAGAAATATTCATCACATCATTTCTACTGATGCTGTGTCCTCGGGATGAAGAGGAACAGAGTGATGGGGCATCCACTACACAAACTATGTCCTCATGCTGCAACCAACAAGAGTCGGCTGACCTCGGCCAATGGAACTGCTTCGCTGGTCCGTGAGGGTGCATGAAGTTTATATGAAAGTCACCAAATTCCGATGATATCTCATCCACCAGTCCTATCCATGGTAGGTTGCCATAGAGACAGCATACATAGGTTTATAAAACCTTTATATACCTTTTATATACCTTTCAGCATTCATGGTGCTTTTTACAACATGCAAGTGTCCTACACCATTTGCACTAATGCATCCCCATACTATCAGAGATGCTGGCTTTTGAACTACATGCTGATAACAGGAGGGGTGGTCTTTCTCCTCTTTCGCCTGCAGGACACAACGCCATGATTTCCAACAAGAATGTCAAATATAGACTCGTCTGACCACAGGACACTTTGCTGCCGTCCATTTTAAATGAGCCTTGGCCCACAGAACACGGCAGCGTTTCTGGATTATGCTCAACAATGACTTCCTTTTTGCATGATAGAGATTTAGGTGGCATCTGTTAATGGCACAGCGGACTGTGTTAACAGGCAGTGGTTTCTTGAAGCATTCCTGGGCCCAGTTAGTAATGTCAATGACAGAATCATGCTGGTGAGTGATGCAGTGGCGTCTGAGGGCCCGAAGATCACAGGCATCCAGTAAAGGTCTTCGGCCTTGTCCCTTAAGCACAGAGATTTTTCCAGTATCTCTGAATCTTTTGATGATGTCATGCACTGTCGATGACGAGACCTTCAAAGCCTTTGCAATTTGACGTTGAGGAACATTGTTTTTAAAGTATTCCACTATTTTTTTTATGCAAGCCTTCATAGGTCTGAGAGCCTCTGGCCATCTTTACTTCTGAGAGACTCAGCCTCTCTAAGACATCCCTTTTATAGCCAATCATGTTACACACCTGATGCCAGTTAACTTAATTACTTGCTAAATGTCCTTTCAGCTGATTCTCTTATATATTTATTGCTTTTTCAGCCTTTTTGGCCTGTGTCCCAACTTTTTTGAGACCTGCTGCAGCCAGAGAAGTTGAAATAAGCTCATTTTGCAGATAAAAATGTAAAATGTCTCCGTTCCAACATTTGAGGTGTTATCCATGTATTATTGTACATAACATGTTGGCTCATGTGATCTAAAAGTCATTGCATTTTGATTTTATTCACAATTTACACTTCGTCCTAACTATTTCGGAATTGGGGTTGCGATATAATGCAGATTTTTTCAGTAAAATTACCATTTCCTATAGAAGAGTCATCATTTATAGGTCTGTCCACCCTACAGGTTACTGCCAACCTGCTGTTATTGCCTGGTTTTTGTTTTTTAAATATTTTTTCTGATGCAAGGGACTCATTAAAAACTTATTTCACCTAGATGGGCGTGTTTTTGTAAAATGTAGCAGTGCATATCTCAGCCTGTACTTTGAGTGCATAAGGGAATGTGAATGGCTCTACTCATGTCTGGAAGCGTTTCGTAGCTAGGACTTAAGTGAGTGAAACTGTTCTCTGATTAGACAAATAAATCAATCTGTACACAAATAAAACTTAGCTGAGAGTAACATTAGAGGAACATTATTGTTACCTGAAGAGTAACATTGCTAACTACTGCTGGCAAAGGTAGCCAGCCAGCTAGCTCCAATTTCAAAGCGTGAATGTCACTTCCTGGCTAACACTTGGTATGACCACAATTCATATTTATTTTGTGATTATTAAAGGCATAGCAAGCCAAGCCAGAAATTTTGCTTCACTTGAACTTGCTAGGCATGGACTCCTGCCTGGTCGCCTCCATATTCATGTCATACAATTCTTTAGCTATCAATGTTACTGGATGTGGATGATAGCCAGCATGCTGCCACTAGCGATGTAACATTCCCATGCATGACTGGTTGTGTTGTAGGAATTTATCAACAGTTGGGTAAAAGTGATTTGAAAATTTGCCAGAAAGCCAAATCACGGTTACAGCCGCCAGCAGCAAGCTACATACAAGGCAAAAGTGGCTTATTTCTTCATCAACTGATGATCACAAAAAAAAACAAGAGCACTCAAAGAGTGCAGCACCTCCGCCCAGAGCCCTAACACTACCCCTTACCCTAACCCCTAACCTGGATCACTCCCAAAATCTAATCAATTGGTCCTTGTGTCATTTCTGACCTTCTGTGAAAATTTCTTCAAAATCTGTTCATAACTTTTCACGTAAAAGGTGCTAGCAGACAGGCAGACAAACCAACCAACGCCGACAAAAACATACACCTCCTTGGCGGAGGTGAATAAAAGAATCACAGTTTGAAGTTAGAATTGGACATGAAGTCTCTTGTATGTTTTGCTATTTCACCCGAAATACAACAAGATGATCCAAATCCAGCAAGAGCGCAAAGCATGCACAGTCTGTGTGATGCAGGACACGAGGCACCACCCCTGGAAGGCCCTAGGGGAGAAGGGGAGGGAGGAGTGGTTTTGTTTTCTTATCCACTGAGTTACTGCATGTGGGACCATCTTGCAGTCAGATACTGCTTAGTTTAACTTTAGCTTTATTCAAATGGGCACATTATGAGCGGCACGTTAGCAAAGGTTTTGCCCATACTTCCACCCTACTCAGTTGCATTCACTTCCCCTTTACTTCATATGTAGCCAGGTTCGCTGCT
Source organism: Gymnothorax reevesii (assembly GCA_029721435.1). Classification (NCBI taxonomy): domain Eukaryota; kingdom Metazoa; phylum Chordata; class Actinopteri; order Anguilliformes; family Muraenidae; genus Gymnothorax; species Gymnothorax reevesii. Next base: position 7,854,850 of record CM056586.1, read on the forward strand.
TCAGTGCTAAGTGGTCAGTGCCGTTAATTCTACTCAAACTTGAGACAAGGAATGTGTTCAATGACACCAAATGTTAGCTAACATTACTGTTCACCTAATATAACCTTTATTGTTGTGTTATGTAAGGTAACCAGACATTAATGACTGAAAGCTTGTTAAAAGGTTAGCTAGCTATTTTGGATCTTTTCAAGGAAGAGTTGTATGAGGCTAAAATAAGGTCATTGCTTTCTTTGTCCTTAGCGGTAAAGTGCTTAGCTCCCGTGCCCATGTCTGGTGTTACAGTATATATCAACTGGTGACCACGCTTACTGGGGAAGGTTACCAGTTAACGTCTGTGGTTTCTAGTGGCTACAAGACATATTGAAACTGATAAATGTCATCGAATCTCGATTTAACTAACTAGCTATATAGCAAGCTTGCCAACTGTACTAGCTAGCTAGCAAGATTTGGTAATAGGTGACTTAGTTACCTACAAAAATCGAGGTTAGAAAGCTCTTTGCTTTCAACATCGCATTACTGGTAACAGTATAGTGCTCTATGTTTAGAGTGAAAAGATTTTTACCATCAATTTCTGCCTAACTTATGGCGACCTGTCATAGAATATTGCAAAACTAGCTTGCTAGCAAGCAAACTGGTCTTACTTTTCAGTAATAGCACCGCAGCTTGCAGTATATGACACCAAGTTCAGAACAAAGACCTTTTGCGGTCAGTTTTAGTTTAACATTCAAAATTCCAATGAGTTACATTCAGTTGTACATGCAGGGACCTAGAAACTCATGCATACATAACGTTAAGTTATATCTCTTCTTCATGGTTGCACTTTAGCTCTTTACATATTCTGAGAATAAGTCAGCCAATTCTCTCAGAGTAGCTTGTCACTCACAGCTGACTTTACACCCACTTTTTAAAGTAACAAATGACTAAATAAAACCAAACTTATCAGAAAAAATTGTGGCAAAGCCACTGCGCCCACCTGGCCAAACATGCCCGAAATCGAACTTAGCCTAGATTTTCATCCCATATATACATGTATGTAAAATATGAATAGGATCCGTGAAAAACTGAAGGCGCTAGAGTGCTGACAAGGCAAAAAGTAAGAATGCACAACACACCACCACAAAGGCATCTAACCGAAGCATAAGCCCAATTAGCCTAGAGGCTAAGCGGGATAAAAATGAACACTTGAACATACATCAGGATGGTGAGAACCACTTACAATGAGGAAAACGATCATAGGAAAAATTTTCTGTGAGGCCATGTCTGTGAGGCCATGTCTCATCCACTGACATGGAGGGGGCAGGATTATAACCTATACTGCAGCCAGCCACTAGGGGGCTATGAATATGTTTTGGCCTCTCTTTGGGGGGGTTGTGAGGTCGCCCATCTTTACATAGTCCATGATCCTGGCCTGCTGCTTACATTGTACTGGTGTTCATAATGTTGTCAACTCAACACTTCTTACGCTAATAATTTAGCTTATGTAACTACCCATAGGCTACTATGCAAGGTAGCTCAGTAGTTCCTACATCCAGATCATATCTCTTCTAGATCAACATAATACACTCATTTTTGGCATGCAATGATTTAGTAGTCAACACTTCACGTTACCATTTGTATATAACTTAAATAATAGCCTGCAGGTTTTCAATGTGGCTATTCTTGATCTTTCTTCAACTTTTACTACATCGTCAGAAGTACAACAAGTGAATCTTATCAGCTAAGGCTTTAACTACAGTCATTTGTTCTGCTTTCAGAGAAAATATCCTTTCTGTTTTTTTGCCTGCTTGCTTGGCCTCAAGGCCAATTGGGCTTATGCTGTGATTAGATTGCCTCCTAGTGGTATGTTATGCGTCCATTCATCCTTAAACTTTGCCTTGCTTTCAGTTTTTCATGGATCCTTTTCATATTTTATATGCTTGTACATGGGGTAAAAATCTAGGCCAAGTTCTATTTTGGCTGTTTGGCCAAGCGGGCGCAGTGGCTTTGCCACTATTTTTTAATGTCGTTGTGATTGCAGATTCAACAGACTGTTTCACATCAGCACCAGCCATCTTGAGTAATAACAAAAATAATTCAACACCACGGTATAAAACCCCACCCCACATTAGATAAGTGGTTGTGATAGGCCTGACCAGAACTTTGTCAGATGGAAATCCGTTTGAATGGGATGTCATTTATCGCAGATATTTGATTGCAGTTGTTGCCGCTTAGGGTGGCACAACCAGCTTTTAGGTTAAGGGGGGCAATTATTTTTTCATGACTGATACAGGTTTTGAATAACTTTTTACCTGCAATAAAAGAAATTATCATTTAAAATTTGCATTTTGTGTTTAATCACGTTGGCTTTGTCTTAAATTAAAAATACTTGGATGATCTGAAACATTTAAATATGACAATTAAAGCAAAAATAGGAAAAATTGGGAAAGAGAAAAATGCTTTTCCACAGCACTGTAAATTATGGCTGTAAAGGGATGTGATGGTTAGCAACAATACTCAGATAGGCTGTGGCATTCAAATGATCATTCATTTTCATAAAGGGTTTCAAAGTGCCCCACAAAACATTACCACACCATTACCTCCACCACCTGCCCGAAATGTTGAAACAAGGCTGTTTGGGTCCATAGATTCATGCATCCATGGATTGATGGAGGTGATGCTACATTTTGAGCCCACCATGGTCATCTCACAGGAGAAACCCAGGCTTATCAAAACAGGCCAGGTTGTTCCAATCTTTAATCTGTCCAGTTTTAGAGATGCTGTGCCAACTACAGCCTCAGATTTCTATTCTTGTCTGACAGGATTGGACATAGTCCTCTGGTGTTATGGCCCATCTGCAGCAAGGTTTAACATTTTGTTCATTCTGAGTTGATTTTATGCTCAGTCCAGTCTTGAAAAAAGTAGTTGTCCGAGTTTGCATAACCATTATGTCAGGTTGAACCAGCCAAGCAATTCTCTTCTGACCTCTCTTATCAGCAAGATGTTCCGTACTGCTGATTGGGAAAAAATAAAAAATAAAAAACAAAGTCACAGAGATGACTTTTTTAGGTCCGCCATTTGCGCCCTGCTCTCGTCACAGATGAGCATGTGAGAGGCGTCAAAGAGTCTGGAAACACCATAGTGAATGTTATGCTGCCTGTAACAACATTCAGTTTGACCGGTTTAGTGGTGGGTCAGTGATGGTTTGAGGAAGCATATCCTTTGGGGGGGTCCCACAGACCTCCATGTCGTAGCCAACAGTACCCTGACTGCTGTTAGGTTCTGGGATGAAATGCTTAGAGCGATTGTCAGACCTTATGCTGGTGCAGTGAGTCCTGAGTTCCTCCTGGTGCAGGACAATGCCAAGCCTCATGTGGACAGAGTGTGTAGGCACTCCCTGGATGAAGGCATTGATGTCATTGACAGTCCTCTCATTCCCCTGATCTTAATCCATTTGAGTACCAATGGGACGTTATGCATCGGTGCATAACACACTGCCAAGCACCAATACAAACTGTGCAGGAGCTCACTGATGCCCTGATCCATGTCTGGGAGGAGATCCCCCCCCAGGACACCATCCACCAACTCATCAGAAGCATGCCTAGACGTTGCCGAGAGTGCATACAGGCACGTGGGGCCATACACACTGCTGAATCACATTATGAATTGCTGTGATAAAATTTACGCAAGTTGGATAAGCCCTTGATTTTATTTTATTATTATTTTTTTTTAAACTTTCAGGGTCATTTTGAATCCACCACTCAATGGGTTGATGATTTTGGTTTCCATTGAGCATTGTTGCATCATTTTGTATTTAACAAATTATACAATGTACATCAGTAAAGATTTTCAGCATGAATAATTCATTCATTAAGATCTGATATGTGATTTAAGTGTTCCCTTAATTTTTTTGAGCAGTTAGTTTTTAAGTTCTCAGCTATAAAAAATGGGCGTCACTCCCCTTTTTTCCCCCACTTGAAAAGAAAGTTGGTTATTTTAGTCCAACTTTGGAGCCTAATATTTGACTAACGATGCAAGATATCAACATGAAATCTGACAGGTAAAGAGATTTATACCCATATTTTTGGAATATGACAGCAGAAATTGTGTACTTGTTGTCCTTTTTTAATTGTGAGTGTCGAAATATGCCATATTTGCTGATGCAATTTTTTTATTTTAAGTTTTTAAGTTTTTAGGTGCTTTCCAAATTCAGTTTTATTTTGTATAGCGCTTTTTACAGATACACTGTCACAAAGACGCTTTACAGTCAGAGATGGGTTACTGAAGGGCAGTGCCCAACCTATTCCCAGTACCTATTCCCTATTCCTACTACAGCGAGGCAAAAAAAACTCCCAGTAAGGAGAAAAAAATCCTCAAACAGTGGTGAGAAAAAACTCCCCAGTGGGAAGAAATCTCAGGAGGAACCCGGCTATAGTGGGGAGGCCAAAGGCCTTGTATCATACAAAGGGACTTAATATTGCACTTCTGTAATATTTGGGTGCCGATATTTTCGAGGCAAAAAGAAACATGCTGTGGTCCAGCCCCTCATCAAAAAACATGACCTTGACCCTACTGTTTTGTGTAATTTTAGACCCATCTCCAAGCTTCCGTTTCTCTCAAAGGTCTAGGAAAAGGTAGTATCTGAATAGCTGCAGTCTTATATTGATCTGAATGGCATTTCTGAGAAATTCCAGTCTGGTTCCAAATCACACCATAGCACAGAAACAGCACCTTTTACCATTTTAGACGACCTTTTAACTGCTGACTCTGGTAACTCTGCCGTCCTGGTCCTCCTGGACCTGACTGCGACCTTTGATACAGTGGATCATAATATTCTCCTGTCGCGCTTAAATAGGTGCGTGGGCATTAGGGGCACGGTCCTCAAGTGGTTTCATTCATACATCTCAGACAGGAGCTTCTCCGTCCAGCTGGGCCAGTATTCATCAGCCACATCCCCTCCTGAGTTGTGGGGTGCCTCAGGGTTCCATTTTGGGCCCCCTCCTTTTTTCACTATATATGTTGCCTCTGGGATCCATTTTTAGAAAGCACAATGTCTTATTTAATTGTTCTGCAGTTGATGTACAGATCTATTTGCCCTTGACAACAAATGGCCGAGCCTCCGTTCAGGTTTTACCAGACTGCCTCACAGATATTCGGTCTGGGATGGAAGTGAACTTTCTCTGAATTAACAAAAATAAAACTGAGATCATCTTATTTGGCCAACATAACCTTTTAGATGGCCATGACAGTGCCATTGGCAACCTTGAGTCCTACTGTCAGCCTATTGCAAGGAACCTTGATGTAGTTTTTGATGGGTACTTTAGGTTCGATAAGCAGATCAGCTCTGTAGTTAAAACAAGTTTCTTTCAGTTAAGACTCCTTGCAAAGGTTAAGGCTTATCTCCCAAGAAATGATTTTGAGAGTTATACATCACACTTAGACTACTGTAATTCTTTGTTTGTTGGTGTTGATCAGTCATCTCTGCGCCGTTTGCACATAGTTCAAAATGCAGGTGCCCGCCTGTTGACGGGAAAGAAATGGCGTGATCATATTACTCCTGTCCTTGCAATGGCTTCCTGTTCATTTAGGATCCAGTTTAAAGTTTTATTATTTGTTTTTAAATGTTTAAATGGCTTAGCGCCATCTTATTTATCAGAGCTTTTACAGCGTCACGCTATGGGCAGGGCGCTTAGGTCATCAAATCGGCTGCTTCTGACAGCACCTCAGTCTAGGCTCTCTTCTTGAGGAGATATAGCCTTTTCAGTGGGGCCCCTAAGCTGTGGAACAGCCTACCTTATCAGGTTAGAGCTGCACAGTCTCTTGAGCACTTTAAAACACTGCCGAAAACTCCTCTCTTCTCATTGGCGTTCAGTCCCAGCTAGACAAGTAACCTTGGCTTTTTACGTTCTTTGCTTTATTCTTTTACTTCATTTTATTCTATTACCACAATCTTATTGTACCTTTTATTTATAAGAGTATGGTGATTATTTTGTATCTTAATTACTGTACACCACTTTGGTCAACTGAGGTTGTTTTAAATGTGCTATATAAATAAACTTTAATTGATTGATAGATACTTTGTGTGCGCGCGCGCATGCGTGTGTGTTGGGGGGGGGGGTTGGTGTTTGATTGAAGAATGTACAGCTAAGGCCGTTTGTTGAGACATAGGCACAATGATGCAGTTTTTTGTGACATAGGCTTATCATTCCTGCAGGAGCTTGAGTGGAGGGGTTGGGATGAGCAAACTATATCATAGTTGTTCAGTTTTTGTAACCAACCACTGGCTTGGATCTTAAACTGAAGTTTCAGTAGCTTTGTTCCTGAAATTTTTTGTGACGTGACCACTAGTAAATAACTCACCCACATTTGCCTCCTGAAGAGAGAGTCTAATGCTGGACAGGTGACTGTATTTCCCCCCCCTACTACCCAGTGTGTCCTGTTTGTGAATTTCCTATTGCCCATTGTATGCTGCTAGGATTCCGCATCCAGCCCCCTCCACCAACAGGGCTCTCCAGACCAGGAATAAGCGAGTCAAATAATTAATGTATGGATACCATGCCACATAAATTCAATGTCTAAATCAGCCCTCAATGTTCATGAAAATTCAACTGGAAAGTACTGGCATTTTCGTTTGGCATGTAAACTAAAATGCTCAGCATTCTAACGACTTTTTAATGAAAACAACTCCAATCTAGTTACACTTGTACTAAGACTCAAATGGAAAGCAACACCTGTAGTTCTAATGAGTCTGCACAAGAGAATAGATGGAAATCGTTAGAAGAAATGAATGGTGCAATTTTCGGTGCTTATTATAAAATTAAAAATTCTCATGAACTCTTACATTGCGATGGACGAGGATCCCTTTGAATTACAGTCAAACTATGTTTCCAGTCATTCCAATGCAACATACTTTGTTGCGGTAAATTTCTCGTAAATTAATAATATGGGGAAAATATTAAATTCTAAACACTGCGCAACCCTGGAATACGTTTACCAGCCGTAGACTGTATTGCACTATAGCCTCATAATCTGTCAAACTGAGCAATCTTAAAGGTTTCAAGGTACTTGCTACAAAAATAATCATGTTAAATAATTTTTTCTGCAGCAAGATGCCTCACAAGAATTGCCTCAAGCCAATACAAGAGTGCTCTGGTAGAGACTCTCAGAGCAAGGCATCGGAGGTCATGCCAGCAGAACAATCGTCCCAACATTATGGGCAAATGTCGAATTTTCAACAGCCCTATTCGGGCTAATTTATGGAACATGCCTATCTTTACAAGAGAAGTCTGATGGCATAACGACGTGTTAGAGGCGGTAGGCTTACCAATATGTGAGGGTATCGAGGCGCGTCAATCTGTGAGAAACAGACTGTTTTCAGACAGTTCAGGGGCTCATTGCATTTCTCAGGGCTCTTTATATGTATGCCGTGAAAATGAGTCAAGTCTACGGTTCAATAGACAGATAACGAATTTGATCAAAATAAACGCATCTACTTCATTTTTCACCAACGAACATTCAACATACGCATATTCACCTGTAGCCCAAATTAAACATGGCCCGGCTTTAGGACCCAGTGTGCGCGAAACGTTTTCCAGCTGCAGCAGTCGAAAAGTGGCAATGATGGAAGATCGCGACGAGAAGCCTAATTTCTGTCCTGGACCAATTTAACTTGAAAGCACATTCGAAACGCGAATACAATTTTTTACAACTCGAGTTTATCTTACTATATCTCGGCCTGAACATCCATCGTAAATCCACGTGTGAACTGCGACTGAAGGTAAGACGGCGCGGTACCATGCCATTACAAGTAACAAAGGCACTGCTGGCAAGAGGTATGGAAGGGGCATTTCGCAACGCGGAGGTTTGCACTGTAACTCCTTCAACTTTACACTTGCTTCAATATGCTATATGAAATAAATCCGTTATTTGTCAATAAAATATCATGCTTTTGTGAGTAGATAACTTAATAATTAATTGAATTGCCCAAAAAGATCTTCTTGGCTATTTCTGGAATTGAACCCCGTTTAAATCAATTTGGCTAACGAGCTGGTTTAACGAGATAAAAACGAATTCAACTGCAATTGCATTCACTCCAACATGCAGGAAGCTTAACGTTACACGTGCAAACTGGTGCTGTAGCTTAATTATTCGTCTTTTGTCATGTTGCCTTTTTACTTCACACTTGATACTTTATCGCAGCTACTCGTCATCACGTAACCGAGGCAGAGGCTGGGATACTTAGTACGCGTGTGTATCATAATTAATATAGCATACATGTGTCATGAACATTCTCGCATAGCCTAATTGACTGAGTTATGCGTACTGCTGATTCCTTTGCTTGATAATAGAAAACGTCTTTCATTTTTTACGTGTTCAGATTTCCTTTTCGCCGATGGCTGACAACGATGGTTAATGATGGGCTACGGCATTTTACTTGTCCCGAGACGGTTCATTATACTTTAATGACCCCATACTGTTCGACTGGCCTTATACGTCCGAGACCGCCACCCTGAATGAAGTTCTGTGCATTAAAGTAACCGACAAAGCTAATACCTACATTCTATTATTAGTTACACAGCAAAATTGAAGCAGAACATCGGCCTAAATACCTCTTTCGGGACCTGACGTGTTGTCAAAACAATAGCTTGGCAATGGCCATCCTGTTTAACTACTCTAAAACGGTACTGCGAGGAAAATTCCGTGGTCATAGCCAGATATATATTTCTAAATTGGTCTGGCTAAATGCCTCAAAAGCCCTAGCTTCAGCTTTTACTACAGTTTGTTGGAGGGTATTGTCGATTTTTGTGGGTGTTCTGCGCTGCTTTCGGGACCGCTTTCCTCAGCCCGACTTCTGGCGATCTTCAGATATCTCGATAGGTGTGTCTTGTTCGGGGAGCCAAATCCGGGAACGTGTGGATCGCGAACTGGCGCACTCCTACCATCAGCATATGAAAGCTATTGTTTAGTTGTCCGATATTGGCTCTATGCTTCGTTAAATCTGAACTGCTGTTCCTGCAGAACTTCTCATCTCCGATTACTGTGAGTATATTAGGAAACGATACCGATCTGACGCGTTGGTCATCGCCGAACGATATACTCTGGTAGCCGTCAGCATTCAACTCACCGCTGTTCACCCCTCCACAGGTACACAGGCTGCCTCCCTGCGCTGTGCGTCGCCTGTTAGAGAACGATGATGGGGGGGAAAATGGGTCATAGTTTGACTTTTTATTTTAATGACTTAGTTCTCATTTACCTGCCACTTTAAGACTGGCCCTTAGTTTGTTGAAGACCAGCCGAGAGTCTAAATAGCCTAAGCAGGCTGCGCTGTTACACCAACATGTTATCGACAAAATCACTAATTGTACGTATGAGTGTTGGTGTTACAGATACGGGCCTCTAGCATTACTGAAATTTTGGAGTGTTTTCATCAACCCCGGAATAAGTGAGACGCTGCTTGCCCGATGGGCGCAGCTGGAGTCTGTGTCATTTATTTCTGGAGGCAAGACAAAGCTCTTCCGGACCTTCGTAAAGCTTCGATGGACTGATGTCGCTACCTGGCTTGACCTTGCGGAAGATGAGTGCTCGACATGTCATATCTCGTTCATCTGCATTTGCGTTATTTCGTCATTTTCGAGGAGTTGCCCTCTGTTTTGAAACCTTATGTGTGATTTGCGTCTTGCTGTTAAGTGTCGGTATCGCGAAGACATGTTAAGGATGTGTTAATGCTGTGCATAAAGCACCGATTGTGGCGCTGTCAGTGGAGCTTACTCTACATGTATTAAGCCATATCATATGGGACAATTTTTGCTCCCAAAGCTCTATGACTTTGGATTTACAAGTCTTAATTCTCTGACGTTGACTGGCGACCGTTGATTGTACATGAAAGAATTGAGTCCTACATTAGACTTGTAGGATGGCTGCTAACCTATAAAGCATTGAAATAGGCTTTTAGTAAACCTGTTCCTTACCACCAAGCATTATGGATGAATTATTGTTCTTTCTTTCCCATAATTTGGTTGTTAAAAGAGAGAATCTCATTAGATTGACTGCCATGGATGACTCACGTATACCGAGCCAAAAGTATGCGGACACGTACTAATCTCATTACAAAATTATGGGAATTACAACCCCAATTCTGAAATAGTTGGGACGAAGTGTAAATTGTGAATAAAATCGAAATGCAGTGACTTTCAGTTCACATGAACCAATATGTTTTTTACAAAAGAACATAGATAACATTTCATATGTTGAAAATGAGGCATTATACATTTTTATCCACAAAATGAGCTTATTTCAAATTTTCTGGCTGCAACAGATCTCAAAAAAGTTGGGACACAGGCAAAAAAGGGCTCAAAAAGCAATTAACATATCAGAATCAGCTGAAAGAACATTGAGCAAAAGTTAGCTGGCATCAGGTGTGTAACATGATTGGCTATATAAAAGGGATGTCTTAGAGAGGCTGAATCTCTCAGAAGTAAAAATGGCCAGAGGCTCTCCAACCTGTGAAGGCTTGCATGAAAAATTGTGGAATACTTCAAAAACAATGCTCCTCAACGTGAAATTGCAAAGACTTTGAAGGTCTCATCATCAACAGTGCATAACATCCTCAAAAGATTCAGAGAAACTGGAAAAATCTCTGTGCGTATGGGACAAGGTCGAAGACCTTTACTGGATGCCTGTGATCTTTGAGCCCTCAGACGCCACTGCATCCCTCACCGGCATGATTCTGTCATAGACATTACTAAATGGGGCCAGGAATACTTCAAGAAACCAGTGTCAGTAAACGGTCTGCTGTGACATCCTCAGATGCCTCCTAAAAAAACTATCATGCAAAAAGGAAGCCATTGTTGAGCATGATTCAGAAACGCTGCCGTGTTCTGTGGGCCAAGGCTCATTTAAAATGGACTGTTGCAAAGTGGCAAAGTGTCCTGTGGTCAGATAAGTCCAAATTTGACACACTTGTTGAAAATCATGGGCGTCGTGTCCTCCGGGCTAAAGAGGAGATAGACCACCCCTCCTGTGATCAGCATTCAGTTTAAAAGCCAGCATTTCTGATGGAATGGGGATGCATTAGTGCATATGGTGTGGGACACTTGCATGTTTTAAAAAGCACCATGAATGCTGAAAGGTGTATATTAAGGTTTCAGAGAAACTTAAGCTCCCCTCCAGATGACATCTATTCCTGGGAATGCCTTGTGTATTTCAGCAGGACAATGCAAAACCACACACTGCAGCTATTACTGTAGCATGGCTTGGTAGTAGAAGAGTTTGTGTGTTGAACTGGCCTGTCTGCAGTCTTGATTTTTCACCGATTGAGAACATTTGGCGCATAATTAACAAAAAGTCCGTCAAAGGAGACCCAAAACTCTCCAGCAGCTGGACGCCTGTATTAAGCTAGAGTCGGATCAAATTCCAATGGTTAAACTCAAGAAACTTGCCTCCTCAATGCCCAGACGCCTCCACTCAGTGTTAAAAAGAGGAGGTGATGCTAAACCATGATAAACAGGCCCCTCTACTAACTGTAGACCCTAATATCAGTCAGATAATCTAAAAATTTTTATTAATCTATTAATTAATTTTTATTTTATATTTATTAATTTATTTTAAGTAATGAGAAAATGAAATTGTGGTCAAACATTGACGGAAATATTTAATCTGCACAAATGTGTAATATTAAAAAAAAAAATTATATATATGTATTTGGAAACCTACACTCATTGGCCTCTTTACCTGCATACCTGCTAGTTAATACAGATATTTAATTAGCCAACTGTGGCGGCAACTGTAAGCATAAAACATGCAGACGTGGTCAAGAGGTTCAGTTGTTTTCGCAACAAACATTGGAGTGGGGAAGAAAATGACTTTGACTATCGGCAGATTGTTGGTGCCAGGGTGGTTTGAATATCTCAGAAACTGCTCAACTTGAAGTTCCACAGAAAACAGTCTAGTGTTTACAGGTGCCAAAAGATAAACAGAAATGCCAATCATTGACAGTCATTAATGCCTCTACCTTTGTTTGTATGTGTATGAGCATCAAATAATCTGACATCTCTGATCGTAAAATAGGAATTGTATCTTGGACCATCTACATTAATCATTGCTTGAAACTGACTGTTAGCGTTAAATGAACATGGGGAATTTTACAGCCATGTTATGAGGTTAGAGTGTGTTTATTGATGACTACTGAAAAAATATATGTCTCTGAATTCATACCTTAACTCTCAAAAGTAATTTAAATACCTTCATAGGCTTCAGCAGAGAACGATATGGCAGAGCGATATGACTTATCTGGTCGTTATTGATAATGAAAGCGCATAGGGATATCCAACTCTGTTGGAATCCTTTAAAACTGCCAAACATGGTTGGACATCAGGCACTCGCAACCATAGTCTAAAAAGAAGTCTGGCTGTTATAGGAAGGTCAAAGTAGTTATTGACTATACAATTGTCCATGGCAAACACAGAAGCGAAGTAGTTTTGCCTACAGTCATTGGAGTCTTCTCCTACATAATATTTAATTTATGCTGATGGGTGATTAATTAAGAGCCAGTATTTATAAGAGTCAGGCAGATTTCTATTAGAGGGTGATTCATGACCCCTTCGGATTTGTCCGAAATGTTTTTATTGATAGATATATGTTAGAAACGAACAAAAATAACATTTTCTATCCTTAATAGGGTCTGCCTTTTTGCCTGAAATATCGGGGTCAAAATCTGCCAAAATGGCAAAATCACTAAAATTTGGTTTTTGAATGCCTGTTTTACTATGCGCCATAAGTGAGCAAAATTGATTTCCATTTGTGCAAGTCTATCGGAAATGGACTCTCCAAAAATGTGAAAATTTTGGAGGCTGACTTGGGGCACAGCCTGTAGGTGGCGCTGCAAATCACTACTTTTTGTAATTATGCACACTTTCCCCAGGGGATGTGTGACTAGCACCCTTAGTCAGCCAAGGTATTTTATGCATGTCATTATAGGTAAGGACCTCTTACTTTGATTTGGATGAAAATTATGGCGGCTGACTTAAGGCGCACAAGTATGGGGGATGCTTTTGCCGCTGAAAGGTGAAATTACCACATTTGCTCACTGCGATTTCTCCATGCGCCCCAAGTCAAAAGTAATGAGCTATGGCTCATGTTGACACTCAGCATCTCCAGTGTCAGTGCTAAAGAGAGTTTCGTGGTTGGTTTTGGTATTAACCCTTTTTGCACCATTTTTCTTGGGCCGCTTCATGAAAAAGCTGAATATAGTAAACTGGGAACTTTCTCCGATTTTCATGAATCTTGCAGGATTTGCTTCCTTAACTGTGAGAAAGGTGTTCTGTAAGTTTTAGTGCAGTGTGGCAAGCCACTTTGTTTATAGGCCGCCACTTGGAGGCAAAATTGGAACTAAACTGCAAAAAGTAGCACTTTAAAATGACCTTATATCTCATAAACCGTTTATTTGATTTTCGTCGAATTTGTTGTACATTTTTCACAAGAACCCATGAAGCTAAACCTGGCTTTAGTTTTTTTTTGCTATGTATTCAGGGGGTTTTCCAATCAGATCAAAAGTCAGTTCTAAGATTTGTATGATGAATTCAATGTTGGTGTTGGCGATCAGCAATAGGTGTCCTTTGACCGGCACTAGACGGGGGTGCCAATTACACTAGGTGAGGTGAGTAAAGGGCGAGGGTCCCAGGAAACCGGTTAACCCGTCCGTTTCGGCAGTTGGCAACAGCTGCTGTACAGAGTAAGCCCTTGGTAGCTGCGGAATTGGTAAAGGAAGCAAATCTTGCAAGTTTCATGAAAATCAGAGAAAGTTCTCAGTTTACCATATTTGGCTTTCTCGTGAAGTGGCCTAACAAAAATGGTGCAAAAAGGGTTAATGCCGAAACCAGCCATGGAACTCTCTTTACCACTGACACTAGAGATGCTGAGTGACAATGTGAGCCATATTTCATTAATTTTGATTTGGGGTGCATGGAGAAATTGCTGTGCGAAAATGTGGTAATTTTACCTTTCGCTGGCAAAAAGCGCCCCCCATACTTGTGCGCCTTAAGTCAGCTGCTGTAATTTTCATCCAAATCAAAGTAAGAGGTCCTTACCTATAATGACATGCATAAAATACCTTGGCTGACTTAGGGCGCAAGCCACACAACCCCTGGGAAAGAGTACATAATTACAAAAAGTAGTGATTTGCAGCGCCACCTATGGGCTGCGCCCTAAGTCAGCCGCCAAAATTTTTACATTTTTGGAGAGTCCATACCCAATACACTTGCACAAATGGAAATCAATTTGGCTCACTTAGGGCAAACAGAAATACAAGCATTCAAAAATCAAATAAAAAAAAAGCAGTCCCTATTATAGATAGAAAATGTTTTTGTTTGTTTCTAACATACACTCAACAAAAATATAAACGCAACACTTTTGTTTTTGCTCCCATTTGTCATGAGATGGACTCAAAGATCTAAAATTCATTCCAGATACACAATATTACCATTTCTCTCAAACATTGTTCACAAATCTGTCTAAATGTGTGATAGTGAGCACTTTTGCTTTGCTGAGACAATCCATCCCACCTCACAGGTGTGCCACATCAAGATGCTCATCAGACACCATGATTAGTGCACAGGTGTACCTTAGACTGTCCACAATAAAAGGCCACCCTGAAATGTGCAGTGTTTGCTTTATTGGGGGTCTGGGGACTCAGAACCAGTTAGTATCTGGTGTGACCACCATTTGCCTCATGCAGTGCAACACATCTTCTTCGCATAGAGTTTATCAGATTGGCAATTGTGGCCTGTGGAATGTTGGTCCACTCCTCTTCAATGGCTGTGCGAAGTTGCTGGATATTAGTGGGAACTGGTACGCGCTGTCGTATACGCCGGTCAAGCACATCCCAAACATGCTCAATGGGTGACATGTCCGGTGAGTATGCTGGCCATGCAAGAACTGGGACATTTTCAGCTTCCAAGAATTGTGTACAGATCCTTGCAACATGGGGCTGTGCATTATCTTGCTGAAACATGAGGTGATGTTCATGGATGTATAGCACAACAATGGGCCTCAGGATCTCATCACGGTATCTCTGTGCATTCAAAATGCCATCAATAAAATGCACCTGTGTTCTTCGTCCATAACAGATGCCTGCCCATACCATAACCCCACCACCACCACCATGGGCCACTCGATCCACAACATTGACATCAGCAAAGCGCTCACCCACACGACGCCACACACGCTGTCTGCCATCTGCCCTGAACAATGTAAACCGAGATTCAGCCGTGAAGAGAACTCCTCTCCAACGTGCCAGACGCCATCGAATGTGAGCATTTGCCCACTCAAGTTTGTTATGGCGACGATCAGGAGTCAGGTTAAGACCCCGATGAGGACGACGAGCATGCAGTTGATCTTCCCTGAGACGGTTACTGACAGTTTGTGGAGAAATTCTTTGGTTATGCAAACCAATTGTTTCAGCAGCTGTCTGAGTAGCTGGTCTCAGACGATCTTGGAGGTGAACCTGCTGGATGTGGAGGTCCTGGGCTGGTGTGGTTACACGTGGTCTGTGGTTGTGAGGCCGGTTGGATGTACTGCCATATTCTCTGAAACGCCTTTGGAGACGGCTTATGGTGGAGAAATGAACATTCAATGCCCGAGCAACAGATCTGGTTGACATTCCTGCTGTCAGCATGCCAATTGCACGCTCCCTCAATGCTTGCGCCATCTGTGGAATTTTGCTGTGAGACAAAACTGCACATTTCAGAGTGGCCTTTTATTGTGGGCAGTATAAGGTACACCTGTGCACTAATCATGGTGTCTGATGAGCATCTTGATGTGGCACACCTGTGAGGTGGGATGGATTGTCTCAGCAAAGCAAAAGTGCTCACTATCACACATTTAGACAGATTTGTGAACAATGTTTGAGAAAAATGGTAATATTGTGTATCTGGAATGAATTTTAGATCTTTGAGTCCATCTCATGACAAATGGGAGCAAAAACAAAAGTGTTGCGTTTATATTTTTGTTGAGTGTACATCTATCAGTAAAAAAAAATTTGGACAAATCCGAAGGGGTCATGAATCACCGCCTGCCTGACTCTTATAAAAACTGGCTCTTAATATAAAAATCAACATGAGCAGTCTTAGAAAGGCGTTGGTCCTCCATATGCTGCAGATCAACTACCCTGGCATGGAGGCTACAAGTGTAAAATTTTACTGGAGAGAGAGGCTTTGTATTTTTTGAGAGAAACTCTCATTAGGTGTTTTTCTGATCGTGATGGAGAGTGCGGTGAAACAAGTTCCAGAATCTCCCGTAGAAATTCAGTTGGTTTGCGATCTGATGGCTGTGAAGACAGGCATATTGCTTTGAGTTTTTTCATCACAAGACCATTCAGTAACCCCTTGCTCCCTATGGGGCTTGGACCATTGTCATTCTGAGAGAGACCACGGTCATCTTGGTAGGAATGCTTCGTAGGATATCAAGGATATCCATCAAAACGACTGCATTGACTTGCAGTGATTCTTCCACCTTTAAGGGGACAAGTGAAACCAGGAAAATGAATGGAGGCATCTGCATCTGTCATATTTACCCATGCAGTTTGTTTTGTTTTTCCTTTAATTTGTCACCTGTCTGAATATAATGACGGATCACTTTTTTTATTGCCCAAGGGGGAAAAAAAACTTTTGTTTTTGTGGTCTGGGATGCACTGGTGCAATTTTCCTGCTGAAACTGTTTTGCCGACCTATCAGGTATTCCATTTGCCCATGGAATTTTTGAGATTTGGTAGGAGCTTTTTGAAAATGATTTCTGCTCACAGGGGCTTGTGGATTACTTTCAATTCCTGTGTTAAGATTTCTTGAGTCTGTAGAATCAGAATGTAATGGATATAAGACTTGTCTTTTTTATCGTGGCCTAGTGTGCTATTGGTGCATATATGCAATCACAATTATTCCCAGACGATAAGTCGGGGATACTGTGGATCCGCGATCACTGTGCTGTGTCCAATGCCGCAGTCAGTGTCCTTCGAGATTTGCTTGTGAGCGCTCAGCAGGCCACCAATTTCAACTGATTTGTTTCAGATTTGGCGTGGGCCTTGTGTGTGGTTATGTCATGAAGCTTATTGATTTTGGGAGCAATTGCTTTGGACAGTCCAGGGATACACGTCGACCAGCGGGCGACCGGCTGTCTAGTTATCTATAAGTTGAGGAAATTTGAATTATGTACAACATATATTTTCATTTCGAGTGTCATGAAGTCAAATGGAATGTCATTGTATAAAGCTCTTGAAACTCAGAATTTATCATCAAACCTGTTACTGCTGTTTGGCGTGACAACTCCTTGGGGAGAATGATAGGTTCACACCACATTTACATCCGGCCTCAAGGAAGGAAAAATCTTGTAAACTGGTATATCTGTTTAGGGAAAAGCAGCCATCTTCTCATACTTGGTGTGTCTTTGCTGTTTACCCCAAGGTCCAAAAAGATCAATCACCAATTCTCATTTATCTAAGTTCTGAAGGACTGTCAAGGTAGATATGTCTTGACATCACACTCACAAAGAACAGACTTAAATAACTTGAGCTTGGAGAGCTTTGGAGGAAAAGGGGTGGTCAAATGGTTTTGACTTTTCTGCAGAAATGTCAAAATACTGAGGGTAATGCAAAGGGAATGTGATGGGTGGTTGAAGAAGACAATTCATTGGTCAGGGTTTATTAAATTTTCCTGCCTGGTGATGGGTGACTTGGATGCAAATACAACTCAGGCAAGTGAAAGAGCATGATGAAAGTGAAGATCCAAGTCTGAAAGTATGTAAGTCACAAAATTTATATTTTCAGGAAAAAGGGTTTGAACTAGTAATGGATCCATCAATTCTGCTTATTGAAGACCCCAGTGCTACAAGTACTTAAGTCAGAAAAATAGTCTATTTTGAGTGAATTGAGAAAATCGACTTGGGTAACTATGAAAGACATTTTACCATCCTTAGCTCATGGTGCGTAAAAATTAGAATTTTAGCATTAGGCTCTATGCATATGCCTACACCAAAGCTCAAAAAATTGTTGTCAAAGACAAATCATCTTTTTTGTGGCCAAACGAGTTTGTGCCAATAGTGCAAATAATAGCGATACATTACGTAAAATTAAGGCTGGCTTTAAGATCGTGATAAAGCACATGTATAGGTAGTTAAATGCGTTGATACATTGGCTGTGCTTGCTGTTGGTATACGGACACTTTCGTCTAACTGTGAGCAGACCTCGTTAAACTCGGAGGAAGTTATTGTAAAAAGATAAGCACGTGTGTCTGTCTGACTTGTTGTTGACATCAATGCATTAAGCCGTTTCACTGCTGCATTTTTCAGCGCCGCTAGTACTATGCGGGCCTCTTCTGTGCATATTTTCAACCCGAAACAGTGTCTGCCCCTCGCTCATTCCGCTGCTATTTGAGAACTACATGTACACCTTGGCTCATTTTCTTTGCCAACTTCAGTTGGATTATTATGCATTTATCACAATCGCACCAGCATTGCCACTGTAATTATAGCCTATTGAATGCAAAACCATTTCCAGACTTAAATGCCACGACAAGCCATTCATTACTTCTAGCATTTCCCATTTTCACTTTACTTCTCAAACCTTTTCAGTTTAGCGCACCGTTGCGATCCCCTTTCGCCCTGAGCGGCTGGGGCCTGCTATGCATGCTGGTCGCTGCAGTCCGCTCTTCTCGCCTATTTATCCTTCCATTGTGGGACGTGGGTAGCGAAATACTACAAGCCCCATCGTAGTCGTACCTCTTCTACCGCTTTCCTTCTGATAGATACGGTACAGACAGTCTTGACGAACCCCCCGGACTTTCAGAACCGAAAACGATCGAGATTAGTGCACTGCGAAGGACTTAGCAGAAGGAGACGGAATTCTGTCACTTACTGATGCGTTATTTTACATTTATCCAGTATTCAGACGGGTTTGTGATCATCAATACAATTTACTCATAGATATATCGTTCGATAATTTTTTTTAGAAATTAGGCAGTAACGTTACTGGAGTCGAGTAAACGGTCCTGGTCAGTCTAATTTTATCTTTGGACCCAGACGCAGTTCGACTTGGTCCACGGAGGGCTATCAGAGAGAGAGAGTTGATAGACCACCAGCCACCTTTCCCAACAGTGACAGGTAATGTGTATTTCAGCCTGATGTTGGCTTCGCTGCGCAGCTATCGTCTGTTATTTTGAACACGTTCTGTGCGAAGTCTGTTCGAGTCGCCAGCATAATCCCTCGCATCTTATGGGCTCCTGGGTTCCGTTTGCCTGTTCGCCGAAAATCTTGTAATAAGTTGCATGAAGTGTCTTGCGTGTGCTTTTCGTGTGGATACTTTTTGCTGGATTTTTAAAGAGAGGGCATTTTTTTGTCTTTCTGGCGGCGACTTGATTTTGCTTCTGCAAATGGCCAAGGCTGCAATCGCGAACGTACAGCGTCGGTAGGCTGCGAAATGTTTGGAACCCCTCGCTCGCTTCGCCGTTTCTGCAGCCTCGTGGTCTTCAACCACAGAACTTTGGGGGAGTATTTGAGTTTCAAACGATTTTCCCCCCATTGAAATACTGCCATTATTCACGACGAAAGACTCGAAGTGTTTTCAAAATGTAATCCAACGTTGGTCCATGTAGCCTCTGCGTTTGACCTCGTAATAACACTGAGCGTTGACAGCTGTCTAGTTTGCTTTCTTGCAGGTTATGCCTGGACTTCCCTCAATGCGAAATGAGGAAAAACGTATCCCCCTTTTGAAATTGTTATTCATACAGGCTTTTATTTTCTCAGAATTGTGAATAACCTGAGAGACGGTTGTCGTTCTCATATATTGCGATGAAGTAACTGGCGAGCTCGGTCGACACGGAAATTATTATAAACCAGCTGAGACTTATGCTCTATGAATGTATATCTTTACCATGTAGGAAAAGAACTCAGTGCGATTAAGAATATGTGTCTATTGTTGATGACCACGGCGTATTGCCACTCGCAAGCGTCTCCCGCTGTAACGCTGGTTCAAGGCTCCGCTGCCGACGGGAGACGGGATCTTCTAGTAGCCTACGTAGGGAGGGGGAATGGTTTATTTTTGCTTTTTTTCTTTCTTGATGCACAGCATCTGATTATTTTCAGTCCATCATTCACTTTTTCCTGTTTTGTGGCTTTGCAAATTCCTGTGCGTACATTCGCATCAAACCATAGAATTGTGTACGGTATCCTATTCATCAAGGTGTCTCTTCAAGGCGAGACGGCGAATCTGCTGCAGAAAATATCTGATAAAATGCAGCATTGTGTCAGAACAAAAAAAAATAATGCATTAATTATCTCCTCCAATTAGTCTGCTGATTATTTTATCGTATTCCAGGTGATATTTTCCAGGTGACATCGACGTGGATGACGCCGGAGAGCGTGTTCAGTTGGTAACGGAGCTGTTTCTCTTGGGCTTGACATTGCATACGTACTAAAGTCAAATTTTACTCTTGTTTTGATGACAGATATTGTATAGTGATTGAGTCATATTTCCTCGACGGTATTGTGTGCTGTTCGGACTGTTTATGATCTTCAACAGTAGAACGGAAATTGTCGTTTGCTACCTGACTTGAATATCGGCTATTCGTTTTGAACTTTTAATATGCGCATGGTCTGTGCTACAAATAAGAAGCTCTGGAGTAATGGTTTAATGCCCTTTTACTATACGCGGCTATCATATTTTTAGAGAATTCAAAGCATGACCTTTCGTGTTTGCGCCGTTGTGATTACATTTAGGTGTGGTGTGGTGCCAACGACCCGTTTTGTGTGATAACTGTTCTATTTGTGGGGGGTGACCTGAACTGAGATCCAGAGCATGAGGTGCGCATGGACTATGACTGCAAAGATGTTATTTTGTTTCCAAAATAAGTTATTGTCAGTTGTGTTTCTGTTGTTTTGGCTTGAATATGCAGAATTAAATTCGTCTCAGAGTCTGGGTTTCTCTTTAAAATTCGGTGTGTTTACAGGGAATGCCGTTTTTTAAAAAAAAAATATTTATTTGATGGGAAGTTTTAGGGGCCCGGGGGGCAGTGGGGGGAGGAGTTTACTCTACACTACATCACAGAAGTGCAGAGGTAGGCATCACACAGTTTAGTAAAACCAACTGTGTATCATGGTCTAGGCTCAGCTACTCTGCGCAGAATAGTTTAGTGAGGGCTTATAGAAACTCGCGTAGCCATATCCATGAATGATGTGCATTCACTGAGAGATCATTGACGCAGTGGGCTTCAGAATTGTTGGCACCTTTGACTAGACATGCAATAAAATGCTATTAAAAATAAATAATTGCATTTGGGGATAAATTTTAATTCCCATGATGTGGAAAATGGTAGCCTTAATGCTCCAAGGGAATGAACAAAATCATAAATTAATTTAATGAATAAATATATTCACCAAAATTATGGTTTTATAATTACTGTCACCCTTGGTTTAATTCTGGGTGTAGCAATTCTTGGAAAGGATAACGGTATGGAATATTTAAATCTGCTGGAGGATTTGTGGACTATTCCTCTACACATATTCTTTCAGGAGCAGTCACATTCTTGGGAGTCACTTTGTGTATATCAACTGCCCTCTTTAGTGCAACCCTCAAGTCTTTGATCGGATTGAGGTCTGGTGACTGAGATGGCCATTGCAGAGCATTCATTTTATTGTCCAAGAAGCATTTTTCTGTGGATTTTGCAGAACACTTCAAATTATTATATCCCCAAAATACGAGTTTCGGATATCATGGTTTCACCCTACCCTCCGCCGCTGCTGGTGCATCCGCCGCGTCCGCAGATTTTAGCCTTTATCGCGATAACTCACAAAATACTTGACATTGGCTTTTTATTTTTAGCATATGGGTAGATATGGTAGAGAGGATGAGCCTTTTTTTTTTTTACTGGGAGTGATGTAATGAGAAAAAAGAAGTTCTTTTAAACTTCAATTAACTGAAATAAGTTGAACTTCTTTCCTGGATTAAACTGGGCAGATTTCATTTAATTATGAAATTGCAATTTTGAGGAAATTACCGTTTCATTGAATGAATAAATAATTTTGGTTTCTTCGATTGAAATATTAATGCAGTGCAGCATTTCTCATGTTGTAATTTGAGTTTCCCCATTATTATTATTACTACAATCCCTCACCCCCACAGAGATTGGGAGAGAGTACTGTATTCACATTGGTTTGTGCGTTTGTTTATTTATTTACTTATTTACTGATTTGTTAGTAAGATTCGGAGAAAATCTGCTTTCAATTTATACCAAATTTGGCCAAAAGTTGGGACATGACCTGGAATAGATCCTATTCATATTTGCAATAAATTGGGTCAAGGTCAAAGGTCACCGAAAAGGTCAATATATTTTTGCCCATAACTTTTTCAAAAATGGTCCAATTTACATCTAACCAACACCAAAAGTTTCCTTTTCAATGTGTAAAATAATCATCCACTACTGTGGTGAGAAGTGTATATACAACCCCAATTCCAAAATAGTTGGGACAAAGTGTAAATTGTGAATAAAATCAAAACGCAATGACTTTCAAATCACACCAGCCAGTATTTTATTCACAATAGAACAGAGATAACGTAGCAAATATTGAAACTGAGAAATTTTACAATTTTATCCACAAAATGAGCTCATTTTAAATTTGATGGCTGCTACAGGTCTCAGAAAAGTTGGGATAGGGGCCTGTTTACTATGGTGTAGCATCCCCTCCTCTTTTTAACACAGAATGGAGGCATTTGGGCATTGAGGAGACAAGTTTCTTGAGTTTAGCCATTGGAATTGGATCCCACTCTTGTTTAATACAGGCATCCAGCTTCTGGAGAGTTTTGGGACTTTGACTGACTTTTCTTTTAGTTATGCGCCAAATGTTCTCAATCGGTGAAAGATCAGGACTGTAGGCAGGCCACTTCAGCACGTTGACTCTTCTACTATGAATAGCTGCAGTAAGTGGTTTTGCATTGTCCTGCTGAAATTCATAAGTCCTTCCCTAGAATAGATGTTGTCTGGAGGGGAACAGATGTTGCTCTAAAACGTTATATACCTTTCAGCGATGTGCTTTTTAAAACATGCAAGTGTCCCACACCATATGCACTAATGCATCCCCATACCATCAGAGATGCTGGCTTCTGAACTGAACGCTGATAACAGGAGGGGTGGTCTTTCTCCTCTTTAGACCGGAGGACTCGACGCCCATGATTTCCAACATGAATGTCAAATTTGGACTCGTCTGACCACAGGACACTTTGCCACTTTGCTACAGTCCACTTTAAATGAAACTTGGCCCACAGAACACAGCAGCGCTTCTGGATCATGCTCGACAATGGCTTCCTTCTTGCATGATAGTTTTAGGTGGCATCTGTGGATGGCACGGCAGACTGGGTCTACAGACAGTGGTTTCTTGAAGTGTTCCTGGGGCCATTTCGTAATGTCAATGACAGACTCATGCCGGTGAGTGATGCAGTGGTGTCTGAGAGCTCGAAGATCACTGGTATCCAGTAAAGGTCTTGGGCCTTATCCCTTACGCACAGATTTTTCCAGTTTCTCGGAGTCTTTTGATGATGTCATGCACTGTCGATGAGGAGACCTTCAAAGCCTTTGCAACTTCACGTTGAGGAACATTGTTTTTAAAGTATTCCACATTTTTTTGTACGCAAGCTTTCACAGGTTGAAGAGCCTCTGACTATCTTTACTTCTGAGAGACTCAGCCTCTCTAAGACATCCCTTTTATAGCCAATCATGTTACACACCTGATGCCAGTTAAATTAATTATTGGCTAAATGTTCGTTCAGCTGATTCGCTTATATATTAATTGCTTTTTCAGCCCTTTTATGCCTGTGTCCCAACTTTTATGAGACCTGTTGTTGCCAGAAAATTTGAAATAAGCTCATTTTGTGGATAAAGATGTAAAATGTCTCTGTTTCAACATATGAAATGTTATGTGTTCTACTGAAAATAACATATTGGCTCGTGATCTGAAAGTCACAGCATTTTGATTTTAATCACAATTTACATTTGTCCCAACTATTTCGGAATTGGGGTTGTAGATTGGTGGGGGTCAAAGTTCAGGGAGGTCAAGATCTTCTTTCTAAATCGCCTAATTTACACTATATCTCAAAAACTACTGTACATAGCCACTTGGTTACTATTAATAATGTATAGTAACCCATATGTGGTGAGTAAAATGACACCATGACTTTTGACCTTGAGTGACCTTGAAAGGTCAAACCCAGGCACACGTACCTAAAAATGGATCAACTCATTGAATAGCTAAAATATGTGCAAGGGACTAGATCTGCCATGCCTTGCACTGTATCTTGCATATTTTTATGGGTTTTTTGTACGTATTTCAAGTCAATAATTCACTATGAGAACAAGAAAAAACAGCAATTCTGTTCTATTTTTCTCCTTGCTATTGTACCTGCTGAATTGAAAGCGAATTTTGTCTTGCTTGCCCGTGTTCATCCTATTCTGTGCGTAAATAAATTAAGCCTTGAATCTGTACTCAGTTATGTTTAATTTTAAGTTTCTAACTGAAATATTGTGAGTATTTGTTAGGTTTTTTAAATTATTTTTATCTGCCATTGTGTAATACCAGTTATATGTTCTGAAAAAAAACAAAGCCTTGCCTAATTAGTCGGACGTAATTTGTGACCTTGGTGCCAACTGTACAAAATTTGTGCTTCGAAATGTGGTCCAGCCTTTCCAGAAAAAAAAAAACACTAAACATTTCCTCTTCAACGTTGGTGTTTCATTTAAGGGGAGCATTCAGGACACAGAACACATGTCACACTTTGTTTTGAATAATAAAGGAAATGAAATTGGAGGAAAAAAAGTACTTTTTACTTTGACCAGTGCGAGAGAAGCTTTGCAGTTATTCTTGATGCATTGTGATTGGTATTTATTACTGGTATTATGATACTTAATTCTTTGAAGAAAAACAAATACAGATATTTTCAACTTTTTTCTTTGAAGAAAGACGTAATTAGATATTTTAATTGGGTCAATTCTGTTGGCTAAAATACGCATCAGTGCCTGTGGATGGTGAGGTTCAGACATAGTCTAAGGTGGTTATTCTTGTATGGGGATTTGGCTACATCAAACCACAACTTAACTTCCTTTTCACCTCATTCCGCAGAATTGCTGTTAACCCCAGGTGTGTACTGTTGTATTAGAAAGGCTAGTGTAAGTATGTCTTTCAGGATGACGATAATGAACTGGTAGGCTTGTTTATTTATAGTTTCTCATGCACATTAAACAAATTTTGTATGATAAACTTGTTCTTTCCACATAAAAACTATCTATCTCGCTAGACAGGCAAAAGTTCAAATTCTAATAGACAAATTGGCTCCACTATTGTGTTGCAGTGGCGTTATGTCTCACAAATCGTTTGAGGAGATTGCTGCTGCGGAGCGCCCAGACAAATGCGGTTCTTAATGGGCAGAAAACTGCGACAACAAAATATTCTTCTCCCTCTCTTTTTTTTTGTAGTTAGACAGGCTCTGATCCTTTTTTCTTCCCCTGTATTCAGCAGTACAAAAAGGTTTAGATGAAACATTTGCCCATGAAGTTCCAGGACCAGCTGCTTCTAAGGGATGTTGTGTATTAACATTGGGTCTTTCCATATGAAATTACCCAAGCTTCCAGTAAGATGGTCTCAGAATGGCTTCATTTGGGGATATTTTGTTGCCTTTATTGTCCAAAGAAAATTGCAGGTGGTTCCAGTTATCTCTCCCTTAAATCCATCTCCGTTGTCATTTTATGGGCATCCAAAAAAGTAGGCATGCCCCATGTTAACCCTCTGTTTGCGGTTTGTGGGCATTTTCAACGGGTTATAAATCATAAATTAAGAAAGATACAGCCTGGACTTGTACAGGATATGTTTATTATGTCTCAAAGTCTGGGCTGAACCTTTAACATCAGTGATTAACCCTTTATGTGCTTTGCTATTAAACCCTAAATATTGGAAATTTTACTTGCGGGTGTGCTAGACATGGCAATTTCATTTTAAATTTTACCAAAGTATCCTTAGAATGTACCCTCTGCCATTTGTTTTGTTGATAGTACACCCAAAGGACTTTCAAATGCTGGCAAAAGCATCCTCCCATCTCCATCCAATTTGCAGTCCCCGGGGATTTCTGCAGTAAAAAAAATGAAATTCCGCGGAAAATCTCACCAAATTCTGCGGTCAAAAAAGCTAAATTCTGCGGTTATTCTGCAAGAAATTGTCAATTCTGCAAAAATTCTGCGGTAACCTTTTGCAAGTAAGTATAACCCTCATTCATTCAAAAATCAAAGAAGTTTACCTTTACTTTTAGTATTAAAGAATATCTTGAAACAAAGTAGGAAGACACTAAAATTTGTTGCACAATTATTGCTCTTGATGTTTAATTCTTGAATGATTCATTACAAAAACTTGCCTTGAACGTAAAGACTTTTATTATTGATATCAAAAAAGCGAGACAAAGTGGGTGAAATCACCTTGATTTCACACTGAAAAGAAAATGAAAAGATGATGAAAATAAATAGATGAACATATAAGGATGATGAAAATACCTATCATATAAATTTACATTTTACCACATATTAATTACGTGTCAGTACTGTCTGGGACACTGGCAGCAAAACGGAGGCAGTGCCAGGTCCGCAGGAGCTGCTCACAAATTAAGACGCTCGTCACCTGCTGCAGGTGCCGCAGACCCGTCTGGGAATTTTAGCACCTACCTGTTGTTTTCTAATTCCGTGTCATTGTTCCGATTAATTATTTCATAATAAATAGGCTACGATTTTCCATATGGTTATGCCGTTAGGCTATAAATGTTGAATCTGAATGTGTATTAATAAAAATAGATGTTTTAATTGTTGTTTTGTCGTTCTGAATTGTTTAATTATTTCTTTACCCAAAAATATCGTTGTAGCTAAATGTTTACAATAAAGCTGCTTTCACACTGAACGCAAACGAATTTTTAGCACGACCAATCACATTAAAAAGTCAATGCCAAGACGCGAATCCGCGCGAAACGTCTTTGCATTGAATTTGAATGTAATCTGTCTTGCGAAAAATTCGTTTTGCGTCCAGTGTGAAAGCAGCTTAATTCATGTTACTTATATACAATTCTATTGCCTAAATTTTCAGAAATGTATTGTTAAACCTGTAAAAACGTAATGCTGGTGTTGTTTCGTTCTTTTGAGAATCATGGTAACATAGGTGCTCAGAGTCGGATTAGAATGCTTTGAACCGAGCGGTCCAAACGACCGCTGGTGATAAAATGGTAGGCCTAGTGATAAAATTCCGGCGCTTCTAGTGTTAAAACATAAAATAATTAATAAAAAAAGACTGTCATTACTGGTGTACCATAGCAACTGATCGAGTTCATAAAACTTATTAGGCTAGGCCTAAATATTGCAGATTTTTTTTTAAAAGAAAAATTAGGACTGACGTGAAGGCAGTTCCTTACCTCGATCCGCTCACACGCTGACTCTGTCTTGTTGTGGAGATGGTTTTTTGCTTTTGGCCGGTAGACCTACTCTGTTTTTGTTCTTGAATTCATCTTTTGTGTTTTGCAGATTTGGCATGGTCCTCGACTGTCGATTTTCTAATGTGGTCTATTAGCCTACCACTTTAAAGGGCCGACAAAAGAGCTTTCCGCCGTCCTTGTAACAGAATGAAACCTGACTGGCCCTGTCCTTGGCTGTAATATACTTGGCAGTCTAGCCAACTGCTGGCTAGGGTCTCTCAAGAAATCGCTTCATTTTTAAACTTTCATACAGAATACGCCACGCAACTTGGGCAAAGAACATGGATTTGTCGCCATCGACGCAATCACTGCCTGGCGGTCAAGTTCACACTTGATGAGATGAGATGGGCGGCGGTAACAGATGTCTGTGAATTGACAAAATCGTGGTTTTGACCAGCTTGTGTCGGTATATTTTGGAATTCCGCGGCGAAATCAGTGAATTCCGCAGTTTCCGCGGTGAGGTGTGGATTCTACGGAAAACGCCGCGATCGCGGAATCGCGGAATTCCCCGGGGACTGAATTTGGAGTAACATTAACCCTTTTTCAGCTAATTGCTGAAGTGGTGCCCTGGTTAGCCACTGATTTGACCATGTGGGCCTGTTTTGATTTTCAAAATGTTGGCCTCAATTGAAAGCCCATGCAAAGTAATTCAAAATGAGATGCAATCAAATATGGAACACATACTCTACATGGAAAAATGAGGCCCCTTTTGGGGGCATTTCTGCATCAGGATACCAAGTCTCAATTTACAGGAAGATGTACATATAAGTACAGGAAATGCTGGCCTCAATATTAAATTTCATCATATTATGCTAGTTTCATTCCTTGTAGGCTTTTTTCAGTCTTTGTTTCTTTATCGGCAATTCCGTGAGTAACGGACTGACATTTCTGTGAGTTTAGAAAGTGGTAGAGGGAGTGATTCAGCCGCAGCCATAATAATAAAGGTTTGTCACATCAAGTAATTTTTTTTTGGTGAAAATTCTGTCCTAACAGACTGACGCAGAAATACTAAAATTTAAAGAGCGACATTTTCAGTTCCAAAATTTTCTGATATTCATTATATATTGTCTTTATAACAAACATTTCTGATTGCACCTTGCTGTTTTGATCTTGTCAGCTTTGAAAATGATTCGGTAACGGACTGACTTTTGGTGGTAACGGACTGACATCTCTGAAAATGACTAAGAAATGACACTTAATTTTCATCAAATGATATTCTTTCACTCCTCTCATGCCAGCCAAAAGGTTTTTATTACCCACACCCGACGAGGCGGCGCGGGTATACAGTTTAGCTCTGTCTGTCTGTCTGCATGACAGCTCGGCCACCACTGAAGCTAGGGTGACCAAACTTTGTGGGGTAGATGATCCTAGGGCACCCTGTCCAAATTTGCATTTTGAGGTCGAAAGGTCAAAGGTCAAGGTCAACAGGAGGCGTGGGTTAGCATTTCTATAGTGTGCGCATCATCTAGTTCTGCATGCAATGCATTAATATCAGTGCAGCAACTTTGCATGTCATGTTTCTACATCCACAGCAGAGCTTAATACTAGCTGAGTATAGAGCAGGTCATAACATTTTCCAGTTAACGGGACTGAAAACATGTCCTCCATTGACCTTTGATGGTGGAGGTAATTTAGAAATGGGGAGCTCACGTACCTGCATGCAAAGTATTAATGTCAGTACAGCAACTTTGCATGTCACGTTTCTACAAGCGCACCTTTAAACTAGAGATGGAAGAAACGGCGAACAGCATGAAAAACCACCTAACACTCCATTAGCCTGGACTTCGGATAGATGAATTAGCTTGCTTTGCAAAAGTGCCTTACACAATAAAATAAAAATGTAGAAACACCAAAGTAACCATTGAAGCAATAATGAACAAGATCTTTGCTACAAAGAAGTATCTTTGCCGCTGTTTAGCATTTTACTGCGTTTTACAAAACCACTGAAGAGCACTTGTTTCATCTTTCCTCTCCACAGCAGAGCTCAATACTGAGGAAAATATTGCGAATTTGGAGGAAATGTCAAAGATCAAGCGGCATTAATATAAAAATTCTACTGAACTAAAGAAAAGTCCCCAAAACAGTCTATGCATAGATAAGGGGAAAAGAATAGTAATATGCAAACAGAAATTGAATTTTGGTGAAATGTCATTGCATGTCCACACGGGTTACACTTAAGATACCTAGTACAAAACCTAAATGATAAAGCCGTTGATTTTTTTTTTTTTTTCCTCTGAAATTTTTACCAAGGTGTGAGATTGCTAGTTATGATGATGGGTCAGATATGCCGAAGTGAATATGAGCATGCTTCCTCACAGGCACTGGTTGCCTCGATCTGAGAGAATGTTGCGTTACTAGTTTTGATTATGACATTGTCATCATCCTCATGGTCTACCGGGGTCGGTCAAATGGGATAACGCTTGTATTAAATAGTGGCAAGCCCCTGAAGTGACTGAAGGGCGTGTTAAATAGCACCTGTGAGGAGGACTTGACGGGCGTTTACGGGCGCTGGCGTGATCGCGCCTGTCTGGTGGCATGCACTGAATTATGTAATGATCTTATGTTCTTATTTAACTTGAACTATTTGTGAAAAAGAAGCATTTACCTGGTGTGATTTATAAAGGGTTACTTCAGGATGGGACAGGATGAAATTTGTGCCTCATTCAGACCTAATATTTAAAAATTCCCTCCATGATCACTTTTGGTTTCCCAGAATTCATTGCAAAAGGAAATCTGCACTGAAGTGACCTCTTGTGGCAGATACCTGAATTAAATACTGTGGCTTTTGCATGTTAGAAAAGTGAAAACCTGTTATATCTAGCATGTCAGTCCGTTATGGTCAGTCTGTTACTGAAAATCTGTCAGTCTGTTACCAAGATACATCAATAATGCAGCTTAGTAAGTGAAATTAATTGTGGTATTCAGAGTTGGTGAAGGAAACAGATGATTAATATCAAAGTTTGCATAATTTCTTGGAATCCTATCAATCAGTGCAAGACATTCCATGCAACATGGTAATGGACTGACATATGGTAGCGCACCAATTTTCACGCCGCAGTTGTGAAAAAACCTTGGGGCAATGATTCTATTATTCTACATATGAGCACCCAAAAGAAGCAAAATTACCAGAATATACTTGTAATAATAATCATCTTGTGATAATCATCTTGTCCGTGTATACTGGAAAATATGACAAAGAACACAATGGGCAAAAAGCTGAAAAAATCTGGACTCGGAATCAAGGGGTTAGTTTCTCAGAATTTTACTAAAATTCAAGTTCTGCTAGAATCAGTAGAATTCATAAATGCAACATAATTCGCTCCTAAATGATGCATCTTTCAACCATTTTGCAACAATTTGAGATAAATCACTGGAGGGTGACATTTTCACGGAATTGCCCTTATTGTTTTGTTCTTCCATATTCTTTTCTTCTATTTTTAAAAATTTTATGGTGGAAGTTGAAACCCTTTGTGTCCCATATCCCTGAGATGGGGGACTCAGGCCAGCTTTTTAACTGTTGAGGCCTGGTTTCTACATGTTGTGTGTTAGCCTAGGATTTCAATTAGAATTCTAAATATTTTTCAAATCTACTCCATCACTAGGATGATCTCAGAATTGAGGCAGAGTGGAACTTCTTTGCTTTGCTTTACTGTGACAAAGGCCATCTTAGTTAAACGCGTATCCGGTAGGGAGAGTTGGGCTTTGAATGTTGCTCACCAGCGCTGCAGGAAGATCCAGTGAAACTTCAAGACTGTACCCTTGGCCGATATGTAGCTTGCATGTATGATGGTCAGTGGTGGTTGGCGAACATCATGGAGCAATCGATTGAGAATGAAGATGTAAAGGTCTCTTTCATGTACCCAAATGGCCCAGCGCCATGGTTCCATTGGCCACAAAGGCAAGATCTTTGTTGGGTACCACTACAGCACATCATGTTAGTGGATGCTCCTAGCACAAGTGGCTTGGGCAGAAGTGATGTCCTTTCAAAAAAGACTTGGACAGAATTTCACATTGGTTTGAAAATCTGAATTTGGCAAAACACTAAGAATGGATGAAAGATGTTATGGAAAACCAGGGTCAATGATATACCGGTACTGATTTTGTTGACTCTGTTATTTACTGCAATGTTTGAAAACTACAAGCCTTAAAAGGTATAAATAAGGGTAAATTGTGAACTTGCTGAAACGTTTTCTAATGATTGCACCTATTTCATTACATTAGACATAATTCTTTATGCTGGTGGACATTTAAACCAGGTTTGCCATGTTTGGCTATCTCCTCTACATTTTCCTGTACATTGCGACTTGGTGTCCTGATGTAGAAATACCCTCCCAAAGGGGTCTCATTTGTTCCATATTTTGTGTTTCATTTTGAATTACTTTGCATGGGCTTTCATTTGAGTTCAACATTTTTAAAATCAAAACAGGCCCACATGGTCAAATCAGTGGCTAACCAGGGCACCACTTCAGCAATTAGCTGAAAAAAGGTTAAAGTTACTCCAAATCGGAGATGGGAGGATACTTTTGCCACATTTGAAAGTCCTTTGGGTGTGCTATCAATAAAACAAATGGCAGAGGGTACATTCTAAGGACACTTTGGTAAAAATTTCACCTGAAATTGGCATGTCCAGCACACCCGCAAGTAAAATTTCCAATGTTTAGGGGTAAATAGCAAAGCGCACAAAGGGTTAATCACTGTTGTTTAAAGTTCAGCACAGACTTTGAAACATAATAAACACATCCTGTGAGAATCAAGTCTGTTGGTTTATGATTTATAGCCCATTGAAAATGCCCACAAACCGCTAACAGAGGGTTCACGTGGGCCACGCCCACTTTTTTGAATGCCCGTAAAATGAGAACGGAGAGAGATATCAAACTGGAATTACCTGAGATTTTCTTTGGACATTACAGGCAACAAAATGACACCAAAATGAAGCCATTCCGAGACCATCTTACTTGAGGCACCCCCCATTTTTGGTGATGTCATATGGAATGACCCCATTGCTCTCATGGAGGTAACATTTTTGCGCATAGTGGAGATTTATAGCACTTGCAAATGAAGCTCATCATTAAACATCTTTATTACTAAATGTGAAAAATTCTCTATTTAATTTAGCTTTATTGGTCTGCCATAGGAGCAGGGTGAGGGACTATTTTGAATGAAGTCCTTCATTAAGAGGCTTCTCTGCTTGGCTAAAAGGGTGTTTGCTATCAATGTTTTTACTGCATGTGATCTAGTTTGCCAGTCATTGTATGTCAGATTGTATGAACTTCATTCAGATTCAGGATTTTTTTGTGTGTGATTGAGTTCTGAGGTGGAGAGGGAGAACAACTACTGTAACACTCATGAAGATTGGTGTGAATGCTGAACATGGACTTTGTAACCCTGTCTTTATCCAGGTGGATCCTACTTCAATGAATGTAAGGAATGGAAGCCAGGTGATTAAAGAGGCTGGGGTTCTGAATGCGGTATCTGTGAGCATGGTGGGAAACCCGCCCCTGACACTGCCCCCAGAACTGAGAGGAGATGGGCCTCACAGCCGGAGATCCACCACAGCAACCGCTACGGACTGCAAACTGTCGAATTTTTCATCTGAAGACGGCAGTCTCAATTTTCATCCAGAAGAATCACCTTGTCATGAAGATGCCCTTTTGTCAGGCCCCACTTCTCTGAATATTGCTCCATTGCAAAAGAACATAGAAGTCTCCAATCCCTCTGCGGAAGTTTCTTCAGTTTTTCCCACGCAGCAGTGGTCATGCAGTAAAAAGTCCCAACTAAACTCCAATCATGGCTGCGTGACCCAAAGCAAGAGGGCAAACCCGCAGGCCCAGTCTGTCATTAGTCTACCTGTGGGTTTCCAGTGCTCCTCACTTTTCAAGCCGGGCCAGCCAGTTGCCTTCCTTCCATCCACTAACTTCAGCCCTCCACTGTGCAAAATCACCCTGCCTCCCTGTCTGAGCCAGATTGCAGCTCTTGGAGAGCCTACAGCTAATCAGCTTCATGTAGAATGCCAACCTCAGATGTCGAGCTCTGGTGTTGCCCCAAACCTCCAGACCAACCCTTACCATTTTTCCGTAGTAAAAGCACCTGTATCTAAAGCTGGACTGCCTTCAACTACTGCACATAAAAGCAAGCAGGGGCCGGTTTCCAGCTACAAAAATTCCAACTCTGGAGCAGGACATGGTTCACCCCTGCATTCCGTGGCCTCACCTATTGTTGCTCGCCCATTGAAGCATCCAGCCTCAGGTCCTCCTCAACCATCCCCTGTTTCAGTATCTTCCTCCACCTCTCCAACCAACCTCTCCACACAAGGTAGGGTGATGACCTACTTGGAGAAGAGTATATCTCTTGAAGGTGTGGACAAAATGCCCACAAAGTACTCTGGACTCAAGCCCCAAAGTGATGTTGTGTACGAACATACAGTTACCGAAGTGAGGGATTTGCCCCTTGACTTGTCCTCCAAGTCAAAACGTCTTAAAGTCACTCAGGCACCAGAAGAATCCTCCCGAGGCACTGAGTGCCACCATACAGAGGAGGCTCAGGGAGGTTGTCCCATTCCTCCAAAGAAATCTGTGCCTGCTACTTTTGGGCCTCGAGATCCTCTCTCCATCTTCCCAGAAGGCCTGCGGAATGGCGCCCCTTCAAAGCAGGCCTCACAAGTCCTGAATCATCCAGCACACAAACCATCAATGGCATGGGCTAAAAGCCCCCACAGTTCCACTAGCAATTTATCAGGGACGTATGTAGGTGTGGCCAGCCCCATATTGGCCTCCACTTTGTGTAGCAGTGATGGAAAGGGGGCTGCGTTTGTGGAAGACCTTCAGAGCAACGCTAAACAGGTCACCATCTCCATTATTGACCAAGGGGAGCGGTCAATCTCTAAAGATGTGAAAGGATCATCTATAATGAAAGACATTCGGCACACCTTCGGATCCGGGCATTCAAATACTGACTGTTTACGGAGATCGCTGGCTAGTACTACTACTACTCCTACTACTACTACTACGTGTACGGGTAGTATTGCTGCGGTTTTATCCAACCCTGCTGGGTCAAGTTCTCACTGTAAGGTCAGTTATGGGAGAACTTTAGTTCCTCTTTCTCCGACGATTGACAGTGCTGCATGCCATCTACCTGTTTCTCTTCCTTACCAAGGATCTCCTATCAAGCAGAAGGTCATCCAGGTAACTCCCAATTTACGGGTGACCACGGGATGCAAAAGCCCTCTGTTACAGAGCAGCCACTCAAGCCCACCCAAGATGGTTGAAAAAAAGTTGGGCAAAACAAAGTCTCCTCTGTCAAAACTTGAGTCCATTGTGAAGCAGAAAGCTCTAGAAACATCTACTCTTGGTGGTGAAGGGTGCTGCAATGCAGAATCGGCTGGGCAACGGCCCGAGGCAATGAGCTTGAGTTTCAGATCCCAGGATCCCCCATCCAGTGGATTCCAGCCCTCTAGGCTTTTGAAGAAAAGAGAGGGTAAAATCAAGAAGGTTCTTTCAGAACAAATG
Organism: Gymnothorax reevesii; assembly: GCA_029721435.1. Lineage (NCBI taxonomy): Eukaryota > Metazoa > Chordata > Actinopteri > Anguilliformes > Muraenidae > Gymnothorax > Gymnothorax reevesii. The sequence goes on from CM056586.1 coordinate 7,889,857, forward strand.
GCTGCCAAAATTTCTGACAGACAAAAAAATGGCGGCATTGCTGAACCTAATCATAGGACCACTAAGAAATGTATTGAACAGTTGGCATATTTAGGAAGTGTTGAGTCCTCCAATAAGTCAGAACTTGTTGCTCAGCCTCAAATATTGGATGGCCAGATTGAAAAAAACAATTTCAAATCAAAATTTGCAAGGACTGAGGAGACGCCTGAGATTGTGTCTTCTTGTATTAAGATGGAAGGAATGACTTTATCGATTCTCAAGAGTCCAAATGTGGTTGAACAGGAGAAGGAGCTTCGTGTAATTGGAGAGGTGCCCCCCTCCCAAGGTGAAGTCACGGTTGACAAATGTAAAATGAAGAATTGGAATAAGGATGGCAAATCATCTTTGATTTCCTCAAAAAAGATTGCAAAGTGCTTGAAGCGATCAGGCGAAAAGGAAGGATATGCTTCAGAGAGGCCTCGTCGCCGAAAAGTAAGACCTGTTTTTTTTGTGCTCCAGTGTCATCTGTTTGTGCTCGCCCATTTTATAGTCAGATGTGATTTCACTCATAATTTCATCTTCTGCTGACTGAATTGGGTAATTATTGAAATGTGGCATACTCTCTCTTTGGGAAACATTGAAAATTGTTTTTGGACATTCTTCGTGGATAAAGAGTGAAATTCTGCTAGTAATGCGTATTTTTGTATTGACATACTTAAAATTATTTTCTCTCCGAACACTCAGAAACACGAGTATTGACTTGAGCAATGAACGTATGTGTATGGATTAATGTCTGTTCATTAGTTAAGATGCTTGCATTGTTTCTATATGCCAATTAGCCAGAATATTATGACCACCTGCCAAATATTTTGTTGGCCTTTCACGTGCCACCAAAGCAGCTCTGTGACATTGATGTCCACATAAATGCACAGGAATTGGGATTTCCGAGCAGGAAATTTCCCAGTGCATCATACTCCCTCCACCAGCTTTTCTTCTTTTGCTTCTCTTCCTAGAGCCATCTCTTGCCCAGATGAGAGCGCACGTGTACCCACCCTGGTTTACATTATATAAAAGATATCGACTCCTCAGACCAGGCAACATTATTTCATTGCTCCATGGTCCAGTTCTGATGCTGTTCTTTCCATTGTTGGCACTTTCAGCAGTGGACAGGGGTTAGAATAAGCACACTGACTGGCCTGTGGCATAAACCCCACTCTCTGTAAGGTGTGATGCACAGTGTGCTCTGGCGCATTCCTGCCGTAAACCTCAGGGAAATGTTTTGCGACTTGTGACACAGTGGTCCTTCTGTCAGTTTGAACCTGATGGCGTTGCCTTCATCGCCCTTGTGCATCGGGTACCCAATATGGAGTTGCTGGTTCCTGGTTTGTCCCTCCTCAGACCAATGAGAATGGCTACCTGCCGCTACTGACAGGTAGCTCTCAACAATCCTATCCATGACAGAGATGCTCCGGCCCAGTTGTCTGGCCATTATGATTTGGCTTTTGTCGAAGTTGCTCAGGTCCCATTCATATCCAACTTGTTGAAACCCAACCATTAGTTGTTGCTACGTTAGTGCTGGTGAGAGGGAATTTTTTTGACTGAACTTTTTTTTTTTTTTTTTTTGCAGCACAATGATGAGCACTGAACTCAGATGTCACTTTGGTATGGAGGGCCAGAGTTTCCAAAATCAATAGGGTCATTTCATGCGAAGTGGACCAGTTTTTGGAAAGTTTACATGACACTCTCAGAAAAATGTGAAAAAAAAATCATGGGTGTTTGCCATCATTTCAAATGGTCAAATTTCAAATGTTCCAAATGGAGGCGGTGTCTAGTGATTCAAGACTGTAGCAATGACTTTTCAGCATGTTTGAAGGTATACAAATATACTTTCCAGTGGTCCTAAGTTAATGTCCGTGGGTGCACATAGGTAAAATTAATAGGCTATCGAAAATAATTTTTACAGAGCCAAAATGTTTTTTCAATTTTAGTTGGTCCCTTTTACTGAAGCATTCATAATCAGGGAATAATATTGCAGCCTCATCCTCAGCAGCTACAGCATACTGGCTAGTTTTCCTCAGGATGTGGAGAGTTGATTCAAAACCCTGGCCGAAAACCGCCGGTAATTTAATTATCGCATCGTGGATCATGCAAGTGTCTCCAGGCTAGCATTGGGGAATAGCGGCCATTAATTATGAGTAATATGGGCATTTACTTTATCATTGTAAAATCAACCTCTCAACAGAATTAAATCTCATCTATTTAATGTATTGCATTTAATTACCTTTCCTTCTAAAGGACATCATAAATGTTTGCCCTTTAGAGGCATTCATCTTCTTTCAGAGCGGCGTGTCTCAGCAAGCTGCCGATTGAAATTCAAAGATTTTCAGAAAATTCAACTGTTCGAAGATGACAGAACTACCATTCTTGGAATTCATGATGCGCAATATCACTGGATGTTGAAATTGTCCTCAGATAATTACAGTGCAGCTTAGAACTTGTCAGTACGGGCCAAAGAGAAGGTAAATCGGCCAATTTGAAAAGCGTTTATTGAAATATAGGCGACAAATCTCGCCTTAAAGTTTAAAATTCGTCAGGAGAGTAGCCGGTGGTAGAGGACTGAGTAATTGGTGAAATCACTGGTTGCCGGTGCTTGTGGTACACCCTGGATTAGCATGTGCTGTTATATGTATCCTGGCTGTGATATCTACAGCCTTTACCTTGGTTCTTTATTTAGGGTCTTGATATGAGCTTTTGGTAGTAACTGAAAGGGGGTTAGGAAATGCTTTCTCTAACAGTTTTGTGTTTTGACTCACAATATTTGTCGGACCCATCTTTTAAGGCCTAGGAAGATTTATTAGGCCTATTGATTTATTTTTCCATCATTGTATACCTTAAAATTTAGGTGACAGATTGCTGAGCTGTACCCTGATTAAAATACAGTGCAATTCTGCAGAGGATATTTTACGTGCTGACTTTATATGTTTTCTTATGGTCTTTTTATGGTCATGTAACTGAAGGCAGTTAAAGTTTGCGAGTGCCCCTTGTTTGGGCTTCTAATAGTTAAGAAAACCTTTAAATATTGCATTGCAATTACTGCAATTCATTAGATCTGCATAGGACTACAATCTAATATTCAGTTTCCTTCAATTGGCAGTTGATGTCACCTTAAACATAGCATAATCTTGGCAGTATGGTTTGCAAGGACAGATCTATGTCATACCTGATTGGCCCGTTTTAACCAGTGCGTACCCAATGATTAGAACATTCGTGTATTGGTGCAAGAATGGGCTTGTTGATGTTAGAATTCCAACAATTTTAATTTTGGGTCTGGTTAAGCGCTTCACACTTCCTGTAACTAACCTGTGTAATTGGAATTGACCGTCAGTGAGTTCGGTGGGCGAGCCGTGGTTTCTCCTGATTCGCCTCATCTCCTAGAAGGGGCCCACTTGGGGGCTTTAGAAGTAATGGCTGGGGTGAGCTATGATGCCTTCAGGTTGAATGGGTTTTTATCAGTCATTGGGTCATTCCATCCCAACTCGACCAATATTGAAAAAGTTTTCATGGGCACTTTCTCAGATTTGGCTGAAAATCGTTTTCATCTATAGGAGCAATGAAAAACCTCTGAATTTCAAGTCAAATCTCCAAGTGGTTTGGATTTTATAGCCCCTCAAAGCTTAAGTGCCACGTCCCTTTTCGGTGGTACCTCACAGTAATAAAACTTTCACAACTTCAAGATATATGTCTGAACTATGCCTGGTATGAATTAGAACACCTCAACTCAACTGTTTCATAGTTTACTGAGCAAGGGTAAAGATGCTGATTCCGGTCCTCGGCATGTACATTATGTACACGTACATGTACATATAATCCATGGTTTGCACATAGACTATAAAGGACATGAAGGATTGTTCCAAATTAATTCAAAAGAACAAAGAATTACCTCATGCCACAGCAAATGCATAATCTAGACATGCTCAGTTGATGCTTTAATCTGTTTGAAATTTGGAAAAATTTAGTTGAATCCTCTTATCATCTGAGGCAGACAGCTTCTGAAGTACAGGAAAACTGAAGAGCTGCAAAAAATGAGTTTACACTCTTATTTACTATTTTTGCAATTCTTACTTGTTATCTTTCTCGGGTGGACGGATTGAGGGTTAACACAAGCTTTTTGTAAGTTTTCATATCGGGTAAGAAATACTTTTTTCTGATGATAACAAACTTTATCATTGTCTCTGAAGGTATAGACACTTCTCCATCCCATTAATTCCCTTTCCTTTTCACTGAAATGAACTACATCAAGAAGACCTGTCTTTCTACAACAGTGCAACTTGTGACACTCTTGATTAAGAAAAACCCCCAAGGAACAATCAGCAAGAGTCGATGAAGCCATGTTGAGACTCTGCAGCACATCTAATGAATGACCGTGTTTCACTGTTTTATCCAGTGCAAGAATGTAAAAAACAGGTGCTGACCTTGAATGTTTACAGTGCAGCTGACTTTAAGATAAACATCAGGTGTCTTGGGCTAGCAGGATAAACGCCAGGTGTCATGGGTTAGCAAAGGTCAGAATCAAAACGGATAGGCCTACTGCACAACGCATCATGTTTTGACAAAGACACACTAATTAACCCCTTCATGCACAAGTTTCAACACCAATATGAAAAAAGCCTTTGCAAATTGCTAAACTAACATCCTAGCTTGGCTAAAATGAAACTGACAGGTTTTCAAACAAACTGCTGAAACATTTGATCCATAGACATTGGATTATATGTACGTGTACATAATGAACATGCCAAGGACCGGAATCAGCATCTTTACCCTTGCACAGTAAACTATGAAGCAGTTGAGTTGAGGTGTTCTAATTCATACCAGGCATAGTTCAGACATATATCTTTAAGTTTTATTACTCTGAGGTACCATCTACGTGGTCATCGACCCCACTGAAAAAAGGGGTCCGGGGGTATTTTTTGAGCAGTGACCATATTCAGAACCCTCCAAATCAATTATTTGTTGTTTCTATCAAGTTATTTTGCATGTACTCAAAGATTATTTCCTATATTACACTAAACAAGTGAAATTTTAGGTTTTGGCCAAGTGGGGGGCTCACAGCGGCTGGTCAAAAAGTGAAAAATATAAATCCGGCCCAACAAAAATCCTGTTTTGAGATGCCTATAACTTTTGATTTACACCTCCTGGCCCAGTTCTGACAGCGGATTCTGAAAGAAGAGGCCAGAGTTAGCCAGAGTACCAATTTCTAGGCATGTATCTAGTATAGAACTCAAGTCAAATGCCTCTAAAAATTGATGAAAATGAGCGTGATGATTCGCAGGGCGGAAAAAGGGACTCGGCACTTAAAATTTGAGGGGCCATAAAATCCAAACCACTTGGAGATTTGACTCAAAACTTGGAGGTTTTTCATTGCTCCTATAGGTGAACATATGGTATGATTTTCAGCGAAATCTGAGATGGTGCCCATGAAGGCATGGTTGAGTTGGGCTGGAATGACCCCATTGCAAAATGTGCCAATTTGAGTGGCCATCGGGGATCCCTTTTTTTGGGGGGGCCCCAAACATTTAGTTCGTTTCTCCGGACGATGCACCTCTAAAGCGGTCAGACGATAAACCAGGAATTTTGCATGCACATGTGCTAGTTTTCTTTGCATTTTGTTCATTTTTCAGCACCCTTAAAATTGCGTCTGCGGAACACAGACGGAATTTTATATTTGTATTCTTTTCTGATTTGATATGAATTTCCACATTGGGGACGATGTCATTGTGAACCCAGATTTTATTTCACGATACATTTTTGCGAACTTTTAAAAATTGTAGAAAAACAAAACAAAAAACTTTAATTTCAGACTGTGGGGGGCGGGGTATCCCTCAATGTTAGGGCAAACACTGCAGTTCCCTGAAAACTACTGGCAATATAGGTACAAAATGGAAGTTAAGTGCTTCTGATGTTCATTATCTGTGTATGTCGACATAAAAAAAATCAAAAAGTGAAAAGAAAAATCAGCAGTTGTCAGCATGACAACTGTGTGATTATATTAATCGTGCCAGAAGTGAACACCTTAATCGTGCCAGATTGGACTATCATCCTCATATAGGCAGAGCCACGTCAATGATGCCCTGCTTTAAAAGGCTGCTGACCACAGTCGGCACTGGCGTGACTCCGATTTGAACACGGCCCGCGGTGAGCACTACTGCTCTGAAATGTTGTGCCTTCACCAAATGAGCTTACTCAGCAGCCCTGAATAATTAACTCCAGCTGGAAATTCTTCTGTGGAAGGATTCTGCATGAGATTGTCATTTGCTTCATTTGCGAGCGGTTGTAATGTTTTGCCTCATAGGTGATTGGAAAGAATAACCATGGCAAGTAATTTCTTTCCAGCCCCTTTGAAGGGGATGGTGAATGGCTCATCTTGTCAAGGCATTGTTCAAGTGCATAAATGAACCCCAAAATCTGGTCTGAACTGAGATTGTTTATTTTGCTTACTGTTCGGCAGTGATGATTTACTTGCCAAGTGTCATCCAGGAAGGGGAATATTTAAGTTGGCCAGGGTGGTCTTCTGAGGGCAGGTCAGTGATTCCTGCTGGTCAGGTTGACCCCTAGAAGTTCATTTAATGGGTGAAAAGTGAAGTATTTTCCCTTGGAACGTGTCTGTGCTCCTCCATATTGTGAACTGTGGTGCGATCTTAAAAAGCTGGTGGCCAACAAGATGATATTGCATGCTTTGGAGAGGAGCACATGCTAATCTGCTGTCTTTGAAATCAATAGCAATAATTGCAGTGATGAGCACTGATAAATGCATTTCGTCATTCAAAATTGGAGAAGGAAAATTGGTCGAAAAAACTTATTTGAAGACAACCTTATTTGTCTTATACAGTGTCAATACTAAGTTCACACTGGTTGTGTTATGAAATGGCTATTTTAATTGCCTGAATTGCCACTTTTTTTTTACTCACTCTCTTATGGTTTGGGTTGGGAAACAAGAAAAGCCACAGCGCTCAAGTGAGTTGTAAAAAGTCATGTTGAAAAGTTGATGCTCTTGGGTCTCAGGAAAAATAAGCAATCCAGAAAAAATGGGGTAGATTCAGGCACTTGAACAATTCTTATGGATTGTTGCAGAAGAAACGAGGGGCGTCTGGGCAGGTGGATGAAGCGGCAGCCCAGCTGCCGGAGGAGCTTGAACTGGTGGGCAGTGGATGCAGTGACCTCACTGACGTGGTACTCGCTCCTCACATCAAAGCAGGTAATAAACTTGTGCTCAGTTATGACAGTATGACGCTTTCGATTAGACTTCTGCCTTCAATGATTATCCAACAATGAAGTTAGATGGGGCTTATGTGTCCTGTGTCTGTTTGTTTGTCTGTCTGTCCTGTAAAAAAAAAAAAAAAAATTACAAAAACTTCTTTGCCAATTAATACCAAGCTTAACCATGGAGAAGGCTATATTAAGTTCCAGATGTGGTTTAATTTTAGGGATGTTAAGATGCACCGTTAAGACGTAACGTTGAAACTTTAAATCCTTTTTTGGCGATATCTCGATAACTAAACATCATATTTACTTGATGTTAGAGCTAAAAAGCCAAACAATCTGCTACCTTAGACTTTATAATTTATATTACTGGAAAATATTGATCTTTTTTTTTGATTGCCTATCATTGAAGATTTTCCGATTGGCATATGATGGCAAGTTATGGGTTTTTCAGAATTTTTAGGTTTTACAGATGATGGCCCCCACAGAATTACTTAAAAGTTTTGATTGCTCAACTTCAAAAAATAAATAAATATTGGTAATGTTTTGGTGGGACTGTGTGCGGTACTCAGTGCCCTTCTGTTTAATAGTGTTAACGCTACTTAATGAAACGTCCATGGCGATTTTAAACCAGTGAAGGGGGAGCAATTTGGTTTGGTGTGAGACCGCTGAGAGACGGTCCATTTATTGCCTCCTGCAGGTAATGAGAGCAGCTCTGGGGTGAATAACCCAGCTCTCCAAGGCAGTCCAGACCAGCTGAATAAGGAGGTGCTGCCCGTGCTGAACTGTCCACCCAAGCAAAAGAGGGGGCGGCGGCCTGCTGAAAAGAAACTCTCTGCCTCCAAAGTCTGTCCTCCTCCCTCCGAAACCCAAATTCGGCGGAAGAGGGGTAGGCCGCGCTCCAACCCCCCGCGAGACCAAGAGGGCTTGAGTGTAGCAAAACGAGCTCCAACTGGTGGTGATAGAGATGCCAGCTCAAGGAAGAAGAGGAAGCGACGCAGGAACAGGAAGTATCAAAATGGGGAGTACCTCACAGAGAGAGATAAGGCTGGAGATGAGGGCGGTAACTGTTTTGCAACACGACAAGCAACCCGGGCTGGGACAGGTACCCTGGGAGATACATGATGGGGGTTACATTTCATGGGTCAGCTGTTTGCAATCTCAGAATTTATATGTAGCCGTACTGAATAATGGTGACCTGGGCCTGTAAATCAGCTGCATGTTCCATTCACAGTTTCCCTTTTTGTCTGGCATTAAGGCACTTAACCTGCATTAGGTTTTTATAAATTGAATTCTTCTCATTTTAAAGTGAAAGACAACATTCTTTTAAGTGAAATGCAAATAGAAAAACTGCCGCTTAGGGGTTTTTTTTTTTTTTGCTAATTTTAAGACAAAACTGAACTGAGTAATATATACTCAAATATCCAGATCAAAATATTTACAGAATCTTATTATTTTCCTGTTATCAGCAACATCAAATGTCCTTTGGCTCTCAAACGGCAAGAAGTTCAAAAAAAAAAAAAAACAAAGCTCTCGCTGAAGACCTGCAGTGTCTGCTTTCTGATGAGTGCTTGGACACCCAACAGCCGAACACACTGGCAGTTCAACGGTCTGTAAAGAATTGTATTCACCTACACAAATGCTTTGCTTACGTAACTAAGCAAAGTCATCCTTGCGTTCATAAAATACTATGTAAACCACTGTCAGTATACTATTGCACATGCATTGTAATCTAACAATGATCCCAGCTAGGCTTACCACATATACCAAAATGTAAGTTAGTTTACTAAACATGCTAACAGTTTGTAATCAAGTTTGCGGCAAACATCACAGATCTCTGAACTGTGAAAAGAGCGACATCTTTGTTAGCTTGTAACTGTAATACCTGCGCTAAAGTAAAAATTTGCTCAATATAATGAGTATGAAAGAACTCGCCTTTAATTCAGGCATACTTTGTAGAAAAGAAACTTGCAATGAGAGAAAAAAAGAGAACATAAACAAATCTCCTGTTGCTAGGCAACCCGCACAGAAAGTGAGGAGGAGCGAGCTCATGTATTAGCCTATTTAAACTTAAAAAAATGGCTCAAAATTTATGGGAATTTGGCAAAACAAAAAATTGAGTTAAGCCTATACAGACTTTGGTCAAAGTATGGTCATTCAACATCTCTTTCGTGACTCCCAAAGCATTTCTTGGTGTTTCATTGGCTGAATCTTTTCAAGGATGGAGAAATGGCAACCTTCAGTTTTTTCAGTTACCCTCTTGGCAATGATTTTAGCTGGGGTATTGTTGTAATGTCCCCTCCGATGTGTGTATGTCCGTCTGTCTACCCATCGACTGCTTCCAGTCTAGCTGGTGAACCGTTGCAATGATGGCCCTCAAATTTAAACAGGCTATGCATTTTGGGTGTCTCCAGAGGTCTGTTTTACATCAAGGTCATGGTTCCGATTTTGACCGAATAGACGGACACAACGAGGGGCTATATAGCATCGACTGCAATCTAGGAATGTTGTTCGGTCACATTCTTGTTATTTCAAGCATTGTACGAATTCACGAAAAGAAAAATCTGAAAAAACATCCAAATAATATCTGGACTCCTAATAGGTTATTCTTTTATTTTATGTTGATTATGTGCAAAAGTTGTCTTTCACTTTAAAGAAGTTTCTCTGGGAATGATAACATACTACCGTATGCTGGACTGAGGAAATTCGATCTCATGCTCATGAAAGGTGTGGGTAGATGTGCCTCCCTTGCATCAATTTAGAATTTTGGACTATAATGGACGAAGTTAAGATAAAGACGGGGAACCCTGATTCTACATTAGCATTGCTGTCTAAAGACTGGCCCTGATTTCAACATTGATGCACCTATCAAACCAGTATTCCCAAAGCAGAGTCTTGATAATACTGAACTGCGTGAGCCATTCCCTAAATAGTTTTCAGTCCAGTAAACCATATTCTAATTTCTGCATTTTTATTATAACTGCAGCAGGCTTCTAAGCGTATTTATCGAGTTAGTAACTGTACTCAATTGATGACTGTAATAATAATGCTACCAGTGATATTAAAGGTATGTAATGATTTTACTGTTCATTTTGCAGATCAGAGGGTTGGGTTATATCCGCGGCTCAGTGCCACTCTAGCCTGTCGAGGAGCCAGCCCAGACCGGACCCCGAAGAGAGCCCTGCACACTCGCTCTGGTTCCATGCATGACTCCGAACGGCCTGCCTCTCCTGAGCCCGAGGACAAACCCTCTGGGAAGAGGAAATTCAAAAGCAAGCACCTGTGCGACACGGAGGAGAGGAAGGTAAGGGAAGCCCCGAAAACGGCTCTTTCTGGATGCAAATATCTGAAGAGAATTCAGACGATTGTCCTTGACTCGCCCAAATGTTTTGCGGATGAGTAATGCGTCCACCCGGGAAAGTGTGCTTAGAGTGCCCTCGTGTGGCTTGAGGAGAAAATGCAGAGTTAAGTGAGAGATTTCTCTTCTCAGTCAGAAGAGCTTGCGAGGTGTGAACCGCTACAGTGGGTTCCAAAATCACTAGTACCCCTGACTGAAAATGCAAAAATAATACTTTTACAAATTCTAAAAATTATATCTATAGAGAAGCTCTAAATGACAACGTGAGAAATGCTGTACGATAGTAATGTTCAAATGGAACCAACCAACATCATTTACTGATTTAATTAAAAAGCAATTTCCTCCAAATCACGGTTTCACAATTAATGGCACCCTTTAAGATTATTGTTGATAACATCAACCAAAATTAAACCAGGGTTTAATTTCCACTTAGTGCAGGTTTATCTAAGTGTTAGTGGTAATCCGTAAGATTTCCATCTCGTTACTGTCTGTAAAGTCAGTGTTTATCAGAGAGGGGGGATAAAACAACGGTGATTGGGCCTATAACTCACTGATGAAAGCACTTTTATTTCATTGTTTGCCAGGTAAAGCAATCAGTGTGTCTGTGGCGATATTGCTGCGCTATATTCAAATACAGGGGCACATCTTGTGACGGTTTTCTGCGTCAGTAAGCAGTGTTTGGTCTGTCCAGAAGGTAGGAGGAGCCGAAGGCTAACTTGAAAGAAGTAATGAAATCTGGGAGAAGCAGTGGTAAGGCAGATGTCAGAAGGGATCCAGCAGCGGTACTTTCCTAACCTGAACCTTGGCTCTATCCCCTAACCCTAAATCTAACTTGCTGAAGTTGTATATTTTGGTCAGATACAGCATTGGCATGTTTGGCATCGAAACAGAGATGCATGTTAGGAGAAGCACCTTTTACCCATGGTGACATATGATGGTGGGTCAGTCATGTTTTGGGGCAGGTTTAATTCAAGAGGTCCGGGGAACTGGTTAATATTAATGGTATAATGAATTGCCCCAAGAATCAGGATACTTTTGCTGACAATCAGTCTGCTACCGCCAGAAGGCTGGGACTTGGCCGTAGATGGACTTTCCAAAAAGAAAATGACCCAAAGCATACTTCAAGATCCATCTTGATTTTTTTTTTAATTTATTTTGTATTAAATTGTTATAAATTTTGTAGTTTCCATCAAAACATTTAAGTATTTCACACAAGGTGCTATATTTCATTTCTCTATAACTATATTGTGTATATTTCTTATGTATTGTTCGTATATTGCTAGTCGGGTACTAGTAATTTTGAAGTCAACTGTGTCTTTACAGCGACACCTCCAACACTAGTAAATTTCCATTCCAGTTCAAGACGAAACGTGGAAGCTCCGGAAAGTGCTCCGCTCCCCTTGTCTCCAAGAGTGACAGCTCTCCTGTGAAGAAGCCCCCAGACGTTCCCTCTCCCCCCCGTGGAAAGTCGTCTCCACCCACTGGCAGGAGAGGCAGCGCAGGCAGGGGCCGGATGTCAGAGTCCCCTCCTGGCCGTCCCATCCCCCCCGAGGTCCGACGGCTTATTGTCAATAAGAATGCTGGCGAGACTTTGCTTCAAAGAGCTGCCAGATTGGGCTACCAGGTAGAGCTCCTCCTCTCCGCATGTGTACAAGACTTAACCCCATATTGCTTTATACAGGGTGTGTTTGCAGGCGGGTCTGTGGGTTCTGTGATCTTCTCAGATTATTTGCTCATTAGGGGGAGAAGTTGACTCACGCTTTCACCAGTTAGCTTTTTCGACTGTTTTCTCCACATCATAAGTCAGTGCTTTTCAGTGCTTTCCATTACTGATCATTCCTTCATCAGAAGAATATCAAGAAAATTATCACCACGCACGTATGATAACTTTAGAGGATGTAACGAAGTTGTTCAATCGCGCCCCTACCCCCAACCCTGTAGGAGGTGGTCCTGTACTGCTTGGAAAAGGATGAGCGGGAGGTGAATCGCCAGGATAACGCTGGTTACACGGCACTCCATGAGGCCTGTTCGCGAGGCTGGACCCAGATTGTTAAAGTGCTGCTGGAGCATGGAGCTGACGTTAACTGCAGTGCTCAGGACGGCACGCGGTAAGTCTGTGGTGCCAATGGGAGCAGCTGAGATGTCAGCATGATGATGTGAGGATTTGGTTAGGGCTGTGTGTAGTTAACAACTATTTGTCTTGTCCAGTTTCATCGCTGAAATATCTCCTAATTGGCAGAGGGAGGGGGTCGATGGGATGTGGCAGCCCAGGACAGAGTAGGGACTCTGTGATGTCCTTCCACAAGAGTTGTATAGGAATGCAGTGCCACATGGCGTGAATGTAATTATTTGTACAATTCTTCATGCAATGTGAACATATCGGTGAAGAGAAGCCCACACAAATTTTCTAACTGTAAAACGAGTATACCTGATGCATGTACAGCGGGAGAACTCTGTGATTCAAAGTGCTTAATCCAGTTTGTGTCATCAATTCACTTTTTGCGAGAGAAAGACGGCAAAATGTTAACCAGATGACCTTTTTTAGATTTAAACATGATTTCGGAAGAACCAAATGCTTAAAACTCCTCTACTTTCTCATGGTGTCAAAAGGTTTTGAGAAAACAAATGGGATAGTGCCAGTTTCACTGGATTTTTAACGTTAGCAAGGTATGAAAGTGAATCCTTGATACTGATACCATCTACTCTCCAATGAAAGATAACAGCACGAAAAGAAAGTTTTAATTAGATTCCGTAGTTACCCATAGATGGCAGTTTTTAACATTTAGATAAAAAAATGATGAAAAATGAATTTTTTGAAAATGTGTGAAAATTCAGTTTTGGCATTTTGTCCCACTGTGCAAAACTGGGTCTCAAAAAAAATTTTTTTGACCTAAATAACTTCTTCTGAGCTTGCTGTAACCCTGTAAAAAAAAAAAAAAATCATATAGTCTAATTCCTCAGAGAAAGGCATGAAAAATGGAGTCACAGGGCTGTTTGGGCCTTATTTTGAAAATCATGAGTTGCCAGAATTGCTGCTTTGCCCAATTTTGTGGTCCCATCACTGTACAAAAATGGATTTTTAAATGGCAATTACTAGAACAATAGGACTGTAAGTATAAACTCTAGGACTGCTGCATCAAGGGGGTTTGGTGGTTTTAGTTGTAAATTTGCCGCCAGTTTGGGAAGAAAGATGAGTGGGGTCTTTAGTTTGTGATTAGGGTCACTTTCCGCAGCTTTGACCCCAGGAGATGCTGGAAACCCCAAGGATTCGTATAAGAGACTCTGGAATATTCTAGCAGTAAAAAAATGCACTGCTACTGACCCCTTTATGGTCTTGTATATAAGAGCCTGATGAAAGCTATCTGTGTGTTTGTACCCGATGATGCATTTGAGAAAAACAGCAAACGCTGGTGTCTTTGCAGGCCAATCCATGATGCTGTGGCGAGCGATAATCTGCCTGCAGTGTGGATGCTGCTGAATCGGGGGGCTGACCCAACACTGGCCACCTACTCTGGACAGACTGCGGTGAAACTTGCTCAAAGCAACAGCATGAAAATGTTTCTTAGAGGTAACTATCTGGTTTTAGGAATTATTTTCAGAGTGGTGGGCCTCTATCACTGCGCAGGATTAGATCAGTCTGACTGGAAGCTGGTCAGCGCAAGCATTCAAGAATTTAAATTTACTGTTATTTGGGGAAAAAAAATCTGAGACAATGTTGGGAATTTTCATTGACAATTACTATATGAATAGCTATTCATTTTGTAAAATGGCTGAATTTAAAATGAATTGACTCAGTCTGAGCCGCTTTAAATTAGTTCCTGGTGCGATTTAAAATTTACTTGCATTTCTGCATGTTGTCTCTTTTCAATACCAGAATATTTCGCTGATTTGGATGGTGGTAACGGACAGGATCTCGGCGCGCCCTGGGATTTCTACAGCAGTGCAGTTTTTGGTAGGAGATTAGCGTCTCACCATTTGTGATGTGCCCTCAGGATTAGCAGTGCTTATTCATTCGTTATTTTATTCAAACTTGCTCTGTTTTGACTTAAACTGCAGGCAAATCTGTAATTACGGCCAGCTAATGAATCTTGTATAGTCATTTTAGTTTGTTTTATTCTGCACCAAAACCAGGCATCCATTGGGGTGGGGGGTGGGGGGGGGTGTCGTGTCTACGCTGGTTGTCGGTTTTGATGCTTTGGTATAATATATGTGACCCTGCAATATAAAATCAGCCTCGAGTCTCAAGGTCCAAATTTGCAGTTCAGGCCAATGTCGGCATATACAATATCAGTACACAAAATTGATTTTTGGATATTCATGCCAAATGTCCCTAAAAACTTCACTATAAATATGAGGCATTTAAAAAAAAAAAAAAAACCTAAACCTAAATTACCAAAAAAGTTAAACAAGAGTTTGTCTTAATCTACTTGCCTATTTATCCAAGGCAAAGGCCAGAAAATGCATGGAAACAATTTCCTGTCACCACTCTACACGGGAATTACGGCAGTAATATTGTCATCAAAACACAGCTGGGATTCCCAGTTTACTGGAAATTCTTGCAGTTTCTCTGTCAGTGCTCTGCGTTAACCAATAAATGAGCTGGAAATAAGTTCACTTCAGTAAGCAGCCTTTGTTGCCTGGCACGTGCTGCCAAGTTTCTTTAAGATTGCTGTTAAAATAGAATACATTGCTGTGGACTATTCTTTATGGACTTCAGATAGAAATTTCTCAGATTTTCAAAAATTTTTTCGCTTGCCCTGGTCTTAAAACTGTAAATTCCTATAATTCACCCAATAATGATTTGATTTCATCAAGCTGTACCTTTTTTGGAAAGCAGTTTTTATGCATTTTCTGGAAAATATAATACAGTTTCTGAAAATTGAGACTCGAGACTGGTATTGTAGTGTAGGGTCACGTGTGTTAGAGGAACTAGGTGAACCCTGATGTTGAAAGCAGTAAAACTGCTTTCAGAAGCTGGACAGGAGGCATGCTGGGACTTCCTGCTCTTGTTTCCTGATGAGGAGGACGGCAGGAGGAAGAGGGCGAGGACAGAGGACTGCTTCACGTTTGAGTTTTCCTCGGAGCCCCTTTTGCCCTGTTACCGCCTCCAGGTTTCACTGTCACATGGGTGAGTGTGCCGTTTCAGAGACCTGGTTGCATCTTGATTACATAGAATTAGTACAGTAGAAAGAATGACCTCACAGGGTGCTCATGCTCTGTTATGTGCTGGTAATGGGCCTCATCTTCTGTAAGACTGAAACGCTCTTGTGAAAAGCACTGACATCAGAAATAAGAACATGGCATTCTGCATAGGCAGACCAACAATAGCAGGCCACTGAAGTCTTGCCCAAAATGACCTAACAGTTTGACACTTTCAGGCGATATTTTTATTTGTCTTACTGTTTTCCAAAGCTGTGCTTGATGAACATTTTCTGTCTAAACCATGCATCATTTAAAAGGCTGCTGTAAATACCAAAGTGGCTGAGTGTACCATGAAAATGTACGAGGCATATTTTTGAACTCACATTTTTTTAATGTAATACTTTGCGTCATTGTGCTCTCGCAGCTTTTGTAATTGGTTCCTCCTGTCGGACGTCCTGAAGCGGCTTAAGATGTCTGCTCGGATATTCCAAGCACGTTACCCTCACCTGGAAGTGGCGAGTCTCTCGTGGGTGGAGCTGCGCAGACAGGTGTCAGCCAGTCAAGTGACGCCGCTCCCAAAGGGGTGTCGGGCAGGTGAGGATGAGGAGGCCGATGGACAGGCGGAGCTGGTGCGCTGTGTGCTGGAACTACAGGAACTGCTGGGTTCCTCTGTGCACTTCCTGGAGGTGGAGCCTTCAGATATTCTGGGGCCTCCTGGGTCCCAGTCCCCCCCAGCGTTCCCCAGAGCAGACTCAAAATCCCAACCACCCAGAAGTAAGAAATCAAATAAATGGGAAGCAAGGTGAGAGGTCGTTTGTGTAAGTCCTTGAGATACTCCTATGGCAACAATAATGCACGAACACAACCAGCATTTTTTACGACTGGGGAGATGAATACCTCTGGGTGTGTGCATTTCTGAACATACGTCCAGAGGGGCACATGTCACACAACCAATCTTGGACTTCTTGTAGTAAAGACTGAAAGCTGGAGACAGTCTGCTGTGTTGCCGCTTTTTGGAAAAGAAGTGGTCGTGGGCACAGTTGGACTTGAATATTCATGTTTGAATCCTGTAAGTATTTTTCAGCGTTCATGAAATGTTTTAAACCTTTTTATGTGCTTATATGTAAATAGAATTGTACATGTATATCTTGACTTCAGGGTTAATACACTTTGGATAGTATTGTACAATATTGTGATGTGTTGCTGATATGACCATTTTTGTGAGAAACTTGATGTTTACAGGAAGAGATAATCCACAACTCTTCTCTTGGTAAACTCTTGTGTTGCAGCTAAGAGGCTTTAGCAAAGCTATCTGTGGTGGGAGGGCCATGGGACCAAATGGGTTCTTTGCTCCCCTATGAAATTGAAATTCATCCAGGTGCCCCTCCCCCTTTCCCATGGCCAATCACAAGCCCCCTCCCCTGGTCACTGGGTCAGTATTTGCTTGCAGCCATGGGATACTATATATTTTTGCCCTGTCTGTGATGCTGTTCTACTTCAGAAGATGAGTCTGTTAAAACAGTGTTTCTTTTTGGTTTTGATGACCAAAAAGGGTTTACTTTACAAATGAATGTTCATTTTCCTGCTGATCCTCTTCAGTGTTTGAACTTAAGGGTAATTATAGAGTTTTTTTTAAACCTGGGCCCTATTTTCACATCCATTTGCATCTTTGATTAATGGGGACTTTTTTTTTTTCTTTAAATGGGTGCAATAGAGTGAGGATGCTGTAACCAAGAATCCATGAAAATGCCTGAAATGTTATTCAACAAAGTTTTCATCTGCATCAAAGTATGTCCACTAAAAGTGCATGTATTTGCCACTGATGGGCTCAGATTGTTATTTTACAATATGCTCCGTACGCACTGCTGGCTCATTCAGTGATTGTTTGTGACGAGATCCTGCCATGCTTTTGTGTATACAGCTTCCAGGTCAAAACAATAACTTAAGCGAATAATATCACCTCCCCTCGATCTACAGCAGGCCTCTCTGCTCATGGAACAGAATTTTTTGTCAGCAAAAAGTACTTTGGTTTTGGATTTCTTCTCCTATTTGGCAGGCAGTATTCAATTCAGTCGAAATGGTCACTGCAAACATGATGGTGTGTAAGGCCTAGATTATGTACTGGAGTACTTTTTTTTTTTCCATGTGTAGTGAAACTAGTCACACATTCAGTTTGTCCCTGTCCTCCATGCATAAATGTGCAAACATGAAGCTTTGTTCATTTTTGTAATCTTTTACTTGACCCTAAGCTACACTTTCTGTGCTCCAGTTTTACCTGAACAGCTCTGACTCTCTCTTAGGGCTGGGCAATATATTGATATTATATCGATATCGTGAGGCAAAGTAAAATATCGTCACGGATTTTGGATATCGTCTCAGGGATATGAAATAAGTGTTGGCTTTTCTGGTTTTAAAAGCTGAATTACAGTAAGGGGTTGCATTTTTCTGCTCTTACTAGACTGGTGTAGCTGTTGCCTACGCCTCTTTGGTCATTATGTCAACATTACTAATAAATGGTCATCAAAAATATCATTGAGTAAATATTTTGTCAAAGCACCAACATTTGTCCCAATAATATCGGCAAAATATTGATATCGAGGTATTTGGTCACAAATATTGAGATATTAGATTTTGTCCATATCGCCCAGCTCTCTCTCTCTCTCTCTCTCTCTCTCAATATTTGCACTGTTGTCTTCCTGCAACAACTCCCCTCGTACTTGATTTCAGAAAGAGACTTATGTTTCATGTTTGATGCACATCTCTACAGTGTCACAAGACTCTCATAAATACGGAACTGAGCCGTGCACTTATAGTAGAAGTACTTTGGCGAGGATAAATGCCCTCGGATTACATTACAGCCATTTTGGGGATTCTGGGTTATTGCTTTCTCGATCAATATTGTACTGATTAATAAAGATTTTGTTCGGATCAATCATTTAGATGCAAAAGGATGAGAAAATTGGTCCCAAGTTCAAAAATTCCAGAAATATCTTTTACGATATTAAAAGAATGTCCCTTTTGCCCCTCCTCAGAAACCAAATCCTCTTGTGGGCTGGTGATGTGATGATTTTGGCCGTTGTGGATAGAATCTGTGTGCGTTATTCTTTATTCAGTTGGGGTCCTTAGTTGTAAAAAATTGTATTATCATTATTATTATTATTATTATTATTATTAATTTTATTATTGTATCCTCTCTTGGGCCCTCTCCAGTGACCGGGGCGCTGAAAGCTTTGCCATTTTGCTCTTTGTTGTCAGAAAGTCTGATTATCACTAAGAACTACAGGACAGGCCAAAAGTTTGGGGACACCTTCTCATTCAATGCGTTTCCTTTATGTTCATGACTATTTAGTTTGTAGGTTCTCACTGAAAGCATCAAATATATACAAATATATATTACAAATACTATAAATGAACATGTGGAATTATGTACTTAACAAAAAGTGTGAAATACCTGTAACTGAAAACATGTCTTATATTCTAGTCTCTTCACAGTAGCCGCCCTTTGCTCTGATTACTGCTTTGCACACTCTTGGCTTCTCTTGATGAGCTTCAAGAGGTCGTCACCTGAAATGGTTTTCACTTCACAGGTGTGCCTTGTCAGGGTTAATTAGTGGAATTTCTTGCCTTATCAATGGGGTTGGGACCATCAGTTGTGTTGTGCGGAAGTCGGGTTGATACAAAGCCGACAGCCCTATTGGACAACTGTTTGATACATACGTACATAATTCCACATGTGTTCATTCATAGTTTTGATGCCTTCAGTGAGAATTTACAATGTAAATAGTCATGAAAATAAAGGAAACACATTGAATGGGAAGGTGTGTCCAAACTTTTGGCCTGTACTGTATGTTGTTAATAATGATGATCATCTTGTTCTGTTACCCCGGGGGAAATGATTTTAGAATGACTTGCCATTTTTGGTGCTTTATTACAAGTGTGTGTACTGTTACTGGTCGCTCTCCTTACATACAGTGTTTTAATATGCAGAAGTACAGTTTTAATGTACTGGTGCTCAGCTATATTTTGTGTTGACAATCAGTGTTTTATTTTAATCTGATATTTAAAATGAAGAAAATTATGTAGTAAATGATCATTTTAGTATCTCTTCCCTATGGTGGAAGTTGTGAGTTGTACAGCTGAACCTCCAAGGAGGACTTTTACAGTGTAATGCTCATGAGAACTTTTATTCGATCCCCATTTAAAGGAATTGGAATAAAGCATGATTGTGTGTGGTCTGTGAATCCCTTAGTTTCTTTATTTTTTCATTTTTTACCATTATAGCAATTAGTGCTGATTTGAATCTGACGCCATGCAACCCGGAGCCAAGCTATGCTGGGTTGCTTTAGCCTAGTTTGTCAGCTGTGCCCGCAATCAACACCTGATTGACTCACTCACTCACTCACTCACAGACTTCTGCGTTTATATGGTTCGCCCCCATTTTTCTGAACTTCATGAGAAAAACAACTCAAAACGCTCATGATTTATTCAGCGAATGCTGGCTGTTATCTGTGATTAATAATGTAACTAAGCTTAGGATCACAGTTCTCGTAACGCTCTTTGCTAGCCTAGTTGTAAAGTGGCAGTTAACTAGCTGTTTTGCATATTCAAATGCATGCAGTGGTCCAAACTAAACATTGTCATTTCCCAACTCAGCCTGCTCATAGTAAGTTATCCACTGTGCAAATGTGAATGTAATCCCACCCATTTGGCCAGCCAGATAGAAAAATGAGGGCAGCAATACGTTAACAATGCAATTGAAAGTTGTCCTAGCTAAATGTGACTTGCATCCCTGGACAACAAGTTGGGGATGCTGTGGATCGGTGATCATCACGCTGCGTCCATAGAGACTTTCTTATGAGCACTCTGCAGGCTACAAATTCCAACTGATTTGTTTCATGTTTGGCATGGTCCTTGTATGTGGTAGGGTCAGGAAGCCTATCGACTTTGGGAGCTATTGCTATTGAGCGACCGACTGTCAAGTTTAATATTAACACCGCACCGAGCTAAGATTATTGCAGTAATATTATAGGCAAATGGCACGGGAAGTGCTCAAATTGTTCTGCGTTGACTAATAACAGTGGTCCCCAAAATTGGTCCTTGAGCTCTCCTGTGTATTTCGGTTTTTGCTCCAACCACAGTTGCAATTTTAATGAGCTGTTACTTTGCCCTAATGTGGTGCATATTTGAAGCAGTTACTTACCGTCTTAAGCCACATTTTGATGGGCGTATTCATGTGTGTCAGGAAGAATAAATGACCCTAAACCAAACTATTTATTTTTCTACTTGGCATACAACTTCCATGAGTGAAAATTTTAACTGATGAGATTTTATGTTGAGAAAATCAGTAAACTCTGAATCGTTAGCCCCATAGTGTCATTTGTGAAGTCAAATTTTTGTCAAATTGAGATATTGCCTGACTGTTCTCTTCTAATGGCGAACAATAGTTTTTTCCTTTTTCTCAAGACAAGCAATTATACTATGAGGCTAATGAAATTAGGTTGCTTAACTCGAGTGTTTAGAGTTCTTAGAATCAGTTGTGGCTGTCATTTGCTTGCCTAATAAATTGTCTATTTTAGTGACCATGTGTCCACAGTTTCACCAATTTGAAACCTACTTATTGCTTAATTAAATAATTGTTCCTATGCAGTTGTGTATATCACAACATGCATATTGACCTCTAATTCTTCATGACATGTATACATCTCCGTCAAAATGTGGCTTAACCCTCTAACTGCCTGCTCAACCTTTTGGCAGAGCAAATTTTGAGTCACTATTTCTAATTGAAAGATGTGTTGAACTTAACAGATCAGATTTTTTTTCAGCATTACAGACTGCAAATGATTATTGAAGGAGGCTTCATCGGGCTAAGTTCAACATATCTTTCAATTTTATACAGCAACTCAAACTGTGCTTGACCAAAAGGTAGCAGGCAATTAAAGGGTTAAGAGGAAAAGCACTCTAAAAATAAAGGCACCAAATTAAAGGGGACGTAGAATGATGTTTTGCCAACATAAAATATTCAAAAAAACAAAAATTTCTATGATTTCTAGGCAATATGATTCCTGTCATTTCTAACCCTATAAAACAACAAGTTGTTCCGAGGGGGCGTCCCCTCTGAATTGAGCTCTGTTCTGGTTGGCCAGCAAACACAGCTCCGCGTCAACAGAGAGCAAATCTCCCTGCTACTGGCAAGTAACTGCACAGATGACTGAATAAATAGCTTTTTAACTATTGAACAACTCAATAACTTTAGGAAGATGGTGTCTGCCTGCTGAGCAAGGATGGTAGCTAGTAGCTACAGTCAAAGAAATTTGATTCGCTGTCACCTCAAAAGTTTAACCACCCTTGGAATTCAGTCTCTAACATTAGCATTGATCTATGGCTAGCGTCTGTATAGTAGCTAAGCAACTGTCAACTTGTTAGCGACTATTCAATTTGTTAGGAATGGCTGTGCTATTTTCCCAAACCAAATTCATCCATTATATTATTTCCTATCAACATTTTGCCTGCATTCCCTCTGGCCAAATGAGACTTGCTAAGTCAAAACCTGCTGTATGCCTGGACCATGAATATTATCGCAGTGTTAATTTCCATTAGCGTCTGAATGGTAATTCTCATTATATTTCAGCATTGAGCTTACTCCATCTCTCTGCGACTCAGTCAGTGAGTCATGGACATTTGAATTTGTCTGCAGCGGCTTCTAAATTCAGTCAATTGAATAGCTTGCTAATTAAGTAAGTAATGATTATGGAAAAGTAGTGCATGCATGTTAGCTAGCTAAGTCACGTTAGTCATGAGAGTGACACTTTGCTAACTAGCCAAAGCGACAACTAAGCCATAATGATTTAACTAATGTTACACTTGGAATTCAGTTTAAATATTCAAACAAATTGTAAACACCTAGCTAACTACCTAGCTCCAGATGCTCCTTGTTAAGAAATTGAAGCCACTGCTTCTTTCCATCTCCCTAAAAGCATGCTTGGTCCTCTTTAAAACTATACTTTAACCACTGATCCCTCAATTTTTTATCCTTTGGAAGTCCCAACAAAGTGCATTTGCCTTGGCATCGATGAAAACCTTGTCGTCTTAACATGGCAACAGTGGATCCAAACTCATCTAAACTCGCAGCGACCTATCTAGCATGACCTAGCTGAGCTCACCATCTGTGCTCTGTAGTTGGCTCAATATTTTTATTTTTTTTTAATCATCAGAGTCAGCAGAGCTAACATGCCAATTGATGAATACCGTCAATGCATGATTATTAACACAATGACCAAGTGCATATTTCAGGTGTCTTAAGAATTGGTCTCGGGAACGTGCATTTTATGACTTAAAATACTTTCTATATAGGCAGCTCACTAGGTTTTGAGACATGGCCCTATTATATGGCTGGACCTTGTAACACCATAAAAACCACGATTGATGACCGTTTGCAGCTATTCATTTTGGAACTGCAATTGCAAGCCAGTGGGGAAACTCCAAAACTTGATCCAGCGATGGTGTATCTTCATCACTCAGTCATTCAGCCTCTTGCTCAGTTACAAACGTTTGACTGTTGTGTTAGCGGCTGGCTCCTGCTTGCTGTCCAAAAAAATAAATTTTTAAAATGTCCTCAGTTGACAACACTGAGGATTACATGATTTGATTCTGGGTTTCCCCTGTTGCAGGTGCTGAAAATGCTATGCAGAAGTTCAGCAAAGAGATGACATTATTGACTCCATGAAAAAACAATCCAGAGATTTTTGTCTTAAAACCCTAAGATTAGTGTAGAATAAAATCTATGTTGTCCTTGATGTGTGTCTGTTACTTTATTTGAGACCAGAAATGTACTAGATAAACATATCACTCTTATCTTCTCAAAATTATAAATTTGTAGGTATCTCATGCTTTCAAAAAGTTTTGATTCAACATTTTGCAAGTGGCGATCTTCATTAATGTGCACTTCCAATCTGAAGCATAAGGCTGTCTCACCCAGTTCTCAAATACTTGTTTTTCTGGGGTCCTTATTGGTCTTGGTATTACCTGAGCAACATGGCGGCAATTATTTAATTTAAATGAGTTCATGAACTGAGATCCATTCAGTCAGCCTCATTATGAGCGACGAATAATGTCACAGCAATTTGAGTGAAGTGCAGTTTAGCCAGCAGGAGGAGCTAGTTCACAATGAAAGGATATTGAGGGTATTGATGTTAGAAATATGAGTAGCAGCTGGATCTACATTTTCCCTGAGGGTAATGAGTGCTGTTACTATGAAAACTTGCTTCTATACAAGCGATAGTAACAATGAATGCATGTATTGAAAGTTGATTGAGATTTTCCCATAAAGACGGCTCTGTAAAGAACACTGAAATAGTAGTTCTTGCGCAAGGATTCTGTCTGGGTTTGGATTATTGCAAGATTCAGGGCTGGACTAAAGATAACTTCTGAAGATTTTGTCTCTCCAATTATTCACGAACAAGGGGAAAACCTCAAAAATATGCAAAACATCTTGTTGGGAAGTCATAACATATCATGCAGAGTCACTGCCTTCTTGCACGTGCTGCAGCACTCATGCATGCCGTGGTGAGTGGGGCTCTGATAGTGCAATTTGCCAGCTTCACAGGTGTTTACACAGACCCCTTCAGAAAAAAAGGATGTTTAAAAAAAAAAAAAAAAAAAAATTAAGGCAACATGAATTTCAGAGACAAATGTGATCAAACTCCGTGATCCACTTATCATTCTTGAGGGATACAGAGCAGCATTTCAGATGTGTTGATGTTTGTGTGAGCTTAGTTTTTTTTTTTTTTCTATTTTTTTCTATTGTCAAAACATGTTACTTGAAAGTGGTGTTTTGTCATCTACTGGTCTGTGTTGAGACAGTTTGTTCTATTACAAATTGAAGTGTCTCTGTGGTGTGGTGGCATTGAGTGAGCTGTGGTAATGTGACACTGGTTCCTGTTTACTTGTCTATTGCCAACCCCCAACCTGCACGAGCCTGTGGCGTGATCCGATGCCTTACGCTGCGTGAGTCTTGGCTGAGTTTTATTGGAGAGCATTTAGTTTCAGTGTCCTCCTGTTTTCTCTTGGCTGAAACTTTGAGTTCTCCTTTCTGAATTTGATCACATCTTTGTGTGCCTCAGAGGGGTAGAGGATTTTACTTCCTTTTTCAACTTGTAGGCCAACCTCCTTTTTATTTACAATTCATGAGTGCTATTGGTAAAAAAAAATCTGGATTTTCTTTTCTTGGAGCAATTGCATTCCAAAAAAAGAATCTTATAAATATGTTTGAACGCACATTATACGGCATTTGGATTGCTAGGGGGTTTTGGTAACTCATCTTCATGAAGGGCGTGAATTATTGTGGAAGACACCGTAGACAGGTGGGATCAAAGGAAACAAATTTAGAACAGAAAAACAGCCATGTGCTTGAATTGGTCAATACCTCAATATAGATTTAAAAATAGCCGTGCAAAGTGGATGTTACTGCTCAGCCCCTGGATTATTTGGACAGAATATATGTTGTAAATTGACGAATGCGTTTGGAAGTTATCCTACGGAATACAACATTCAAGATGGCAGCTGTGGCAGCCATGCTGAACATCCAAGCGCCTGGAAAATCGATAGACCTCTGTAGGTGCACAAAACCAAGCAACCCAGCAAAAATGGCTTTGATTTATGGAGGCGTTTTTGAGTTATTGTGCGGAATGGAAATTCAAGATGGCGGCTGTGGCAGCCATATTTGATTTCAGATCGCTACCAAAATCGATAGGCTAGTGTAATAACTGTACCCCCCTGTCCTCACCAAAAAATTTGATGATCAGTGGTGGCGTTTTTCAGTTCTCATGGAATCCAATTTGGACGGACAGAGCTGGTGGACGCAGTGCGTGACGACTCTTTCAGGGCTGAGGGGTAAAAAAGCGCAAGAAACCCATGTGATTTAATTGATAAATACTTCAATATTGCTTTTAAAAAGTGCAAGCACCATCATTATATCCCCGAACGCCGAGTGGCGTTCCGGGGGATATTATGTTTTTGGTCCGGCTGCCGCCGCCACACTACCTGTTAACGCGATAACTTCAGTAATATTTCAATTACAAATTCCAAATTTTGCACATAAGTAAGTATAATAAAGAGGAAGAACTGATTCCATTTTGGACAATTTACGATGTCTAGATTGGCCACCAGGGGCCAAAAACGGATTTCAGTGTTAACGCGATAACTGCAGTAATATTTCAATTAGAAATTCCTAGTTTTGCATATAAGTAAATATCATAAAGAGGAAGAACTGATTCGATTTGGACAATTTACTATTTCTAGATTGGCCACCAGGGGCCAAAAACCGAAAAAATCACTGTTCCGCGATAATTTCAGTAATATTTCAATTACAAATTTCAGGTTTTGCACATAAGTAAGTATCATAAAGAGGAAGAACTGATTCGATTTTGGACAATTTACGGTCTCTAGATTGGCCACTTGGGGCCAACATGTTAACGCGATAACTGAAGTAATATTTCAATTAGAAATTCCAAGTTGTGCATATAAGTAAGCATCATAAAGAGGAAGAACTCATTCGATTTTGGAAAATTTACAATTTCTAGATTGGCCACCAGGGGCCAAAAACTGAAAAAAATCACTGTTTTTATCATATCTCTGGAAATATTTGTTCGATTGACCTCAAATCAAGTGCAAATGAAAGGTCATGACCTGAGGATGTGTCCCATGATGACATTATACCTGTATGGTTCAATATTTTGCCACCAGGTGGCGCTTTGTGATGGAAAATTACCATTTTGGCCATATCTTCAGAACCATTTCACCGATTGACCTGAAATTAAGTTCAAATGAAAGTCTATTCAAGGTCTATTCAAGGAATGGGGAATTGGAGGATTGGGGGCGTTCAGGGATATACCTCCAGCCGTCGCCTCCGACGGCATAAGCATAGTTTTAAATTTTAAATTAGTTCACCTTATTTGCCTGTTTATTTCTTTACTGAATCAGTGAGTTTATTTTTTTTACGTATTTCTTTGCTAAAAAAATTGCCGCGATATTATACTTCGCATTTTGCAATGTAAAATATATTTTAAATGTTTCTGCCCATTTCATATGTTTGAACACAACAACCAAAAAATTTAAAGAAATGTTCTGCAAAACAAAATGGCACCTTTGTAAGTAATTTAACTGAACGCAGAACTTAATCTAAGCCCTGAGGTTGCAGTTTTGTCATTTATGAATCACATGAATCAATCAGCACTGGTCTGCAGTACTTTTGCAGCACAAAGTAGGGTGAGATAATCACTGGCTGCTGTGGTGGGTGCTTTTTGCCTCCAGTCCTGAGTTGCTTTTGTTGTTATGTAACCATAAGTGCTTCCCATCCTTATCTCTGCAGACCTGCAAACAGTGGGATACCTCTTCAGCTCATGCTATAGCAGAACTTCCTTGTTTTGATTCCCAGTAGGTACCCAAGATTAGATGGTTTGCTTAGTCCACTCAAACACGCCAACATATTGGTGGACACGCGTGTCACACACGCGCACAGTACGTAGCGACACTCTGCAAAATACTGAATATACCCACTAGAAAAAAATTCAGTTGTCATTCATACAGTTACGAAGAGATATAGCAAAAATGTCAGATCCTATGAATGATTGTAATTGAAGTGGTAAGAGCAGTTAATAAGAACAGACATGACCTCCATGGATGGGAATTACAGTGTCTCCTTTTAACTTTTGTATGGATATTTGATTTATTGTGGCTTTACTGTCAGCTTTTAACAGTCTGGTCACTCTGACGTCTCATTAACAAGGCTGCACAAAGTATTAAATTTAGGAGCCCAATAACTTTGGCTCACATTTTTAAGAAAAATATTTATTCCATAATTACATCTGTTTTCACTGCCCTCCTGGTGGTGTACCCCTATTCTAGAAACCACTGTCATTTGTCCACAAATGACCCTGAGGAAGGGCCTGTAAGAAGAAAACGCAAGAGAGCTGTATTTTGCTCTACATTCATGTTGATTTTGATGGACAGATGCAAGATGCAATGGTTGCTTTCCTATTTATTTTATTTTATGTGCTGCTGTTGCTGCATGACCAGTCACCCTTGAACCAATTACTGAAGCATTTCTTTGCAGGAAACATATTATCATAATGAGCTTGCAGAGTCTCTGTTTTTGCTGACTCAGGATTTTCTAGACTAATCACGCAAGACACCTACGTCATAAGCTGCACTTCGTTTGAGCCGCATTTAATCCCTCTGCCATGGAATTTCTCACCTGGATTTGTTCACTGAATTTCTTCATCAGAAAACCTTCATTTTCACTTCCATTTACTTCGTAATACAAAAAGAATCTGATTAATTAATTGTCGTATTCCTGCGGCAACATTGTAAATTTGCCATATACCACACACATTATTCTGATTCTTCTGTGGGTGGTGAAATTACCAGAAAAAAATATCATAAATACCAGCTTTGTGAAGCTCACATTATTATGCTTTTACTGAAGCTGGAGTAAATATGAAGTGTTTCAATACTAAGGTAATGTATACAGCTCTAGTTCAGTGGTTATTAACCATAATCATATTTAAGTTTTTATCAGCCCGTCAGAGAGCTTTATCTTGCCATAGTTTTTGCCGATGTGTTTTTAGGTTTGGCTTATATTGTGATGGTTTTTGACACAGTATCCGCATCTGGAATGCGTAATTGGATGTAATGCATATCCTGCCACTTGAAACAATTTTACTATTTTTGTGAGAGACACATGAAATTCCGGCACAAAATGTTTGGCCCCTTTGGAATTCTGATGCCATTTTTATCTTGCTTTGGAGACTTATTGAGCGAACTGCTGCTGGATATGCCTCTTTTATCCTGAAACATGTTGCTATATAGCATTTGAATAAATCAAAATGACCAGTATAGACTTCAAAGTTAGTCATTTTTCTGGGTGCTTCTAAAATTTTGTTCATTCAGCATGTTTAGGAATTCAGTTTGTTCAACTCATGTCTCTTTCTCAGTGAATTAACTCTTCACTGGTGTGAATAATCCAGTGCTGGATAATTTGGCACTATTTCTGTCAGTGCCCCAGGGCTGGATTCTTTATGGCTAATGTGTCAAAGGCCAAGCAAAACCAGTGTGTAAGAAACTGCCTGTCTAACATTAACATGTGTTACCCGGCAGCTTTTTGAACCAGACGTCTGTTGTGGAAATTGCTTTGACGCATCATGTATTGTTCATGATTTCTGCATGAAAATATTTAAGGTACACAAGCAGCATTTAAAGTTCATTGAGCATTTCTGTATTTGTTTATCTGTGTGAATTCAGTAACTGCATCAGTAAAACATTCTGTAAGTGTGTGTGTGTGTGTGTGTGTGTGTGTATAAATGTTTATGGCAACCTATGTTTTTGCTGTTTCCTGGCCTAACTGAAAAGGTAAGCGGAGGCAACTATCTTATTTCTCCAATTATACTGCATGAATACCTGGTGGCAGGTGTAACAAATAAGCAGGTTCTCCACAAATTACCATTTTTCTTACCTGGCTTGAAGATTATAAAACTGTCATTGACAGGACTGACATTGACAGTTCAAGTCAGGGGATAAACGGCAAAGGAGCTGATTTTCAGCAATTTGGTGAAAGGACTAAAGGTTGATTCTTTATTTTAAAAAAATAAAGAAAATATAAACATTCAATTATTTGCTCAGCCTTGTTTTGGGTTTTTTCCTGTGGGAATACACATGAATGAAGGGTATTTCTGAAGGAAAACACCTATACTTTGGGTGCACAGCTTTGTGGTCAGGGAGCCGAGAGACTCCGTAGCAGGAGGCAAGTCAAAAAAATAAACCGTAGTTAATTGGAAGCTCAGTCGTACGGGCCAGGTCAAAAACGGGAGGGCGGGATGCAGCATCAAATCTCAAAACAGTTGTGTAGACAGAAAACAGGCAAAGGTTTAAAAAAAAAATGGAGTGGGCAAAATCAGTTCCAAATTAGAATCCAAAAATGAGAGCACAAAAACCGGCAGCAGGATGTGAACAAGCAGCCTGAACGATATGAACAGGGCAAATAAAAACAAGTACAAATGGGGTCAAAACGGGAACAGATAGACAGAAAAAGCGCTGCAGGACAGAAATTAAATGCGATGAACTCGCGACAAATAAAGGAAAGACAAGGGTATAAATGCATGCAGACAAACAAGCGAACAGTAAACAGGTGAGGGAAAGGGCCTGAGGAATGAACAAGGGGAAGAGCGAGTCACCGAAATTATTCGGTCAGTTAAGATGAGACCAGCAATACGGATGGGGAAGACAGAGGAGCACGGAAACGAAGAAATATGTAAGATATAATATCAAAATGATTATAGTAATAATGATATATTATTTTATATTATTATAATTAGGAATAAGCGAGTATAGAAAATGAATGAATGAATTATTATTATTATTTTTTAGCACTGTCACTTGTGTAGGGATGGAATGTTTGAAAAGTTGTTTTTATGAATTCATAAATTATGAATTTATGGACCTGCTAGATGCTCGTTGGAGCATCACGTCCAGGTAGAATTATTACCTTCCTGTGCTCTTAAACACATCTCTTGAGGTCTGAAGGACTTAACCCTACTATTATCCTTATCCTCAATTTGACCCCATTCAATGTTTCTCATTCAAAAAATAATAGTTCACTTTTTTTTTTTGCTTCATATTTCATGACTTTTCCTAATTTGATGGGGACAACTGATTAAGCATAAAATTATCAAGATGATATTTGTTCAATGTGCTGAACACATATTGCACGCATTGGTGTTCCTCTGGGGTCAATTTGACCCCAGGCTGTTTTAGCTGTGTAAAACTTGTCTGTCTGTGTGACCTAACATCCTCAGACCTGCAGGAGCAGAGTTGATACTTTTGAGTTGATTCATGACAGGAGGGTGAGGAACACAATTATTCCAATGAGAACTTCGATACGTCTCATGGCATGTGGGAAACAAATTGACTTGTGAACCTCCTGCCAAAATGAGGAAGCCAGTGTAGGCTTGTGAGCTGCTCACATCTAAGTCTAACTATGCATACCTCCCCTCTAAAATTATCATCTCAAGTACAATATTTTCAAATGATGGTTGTATGAAGAGCTTGAATAATGACGTGTCTTCAACATGGCTGACTGTGTGTCTGGTGCGACACTCTTAGCAGCACGTCTACCTTGTTGTTGAAGTGAGTAGAGGGACCGTAATTTTCCATTTTTGGTGCTAACATGACATGGGGGAGGGGGAAACAATATTCTCATCAGAACTTTACCGCAGCATGGGCATGAAGGTGTGTGTGTGTGTGTGTGTGTGTGTGTGTGTGTGTGTTTGTAACCTACTGTACTCACACCTGCCGATGTAGAACTGATATTTCCCGCGCTGTGGAGGGTGGGTTTGCCCGACAGGACATTTGTAATTCATGCAAAATAAGGGAGGAGCAAACATTGAAAAGCTTGCATGGCAGCCCTCTATCCAAATCACTCCTCACTGTGCTCTGTGTTTACTGCAGTCTGCAGGCTCTCTCACTTGAAAATGTCCTCTGGGAAAAGGTTTACTGTCCATGAGGTTTTGGAACAGCTCTTTGACAGTGAAAGTGACATAGAGGAGAATGTGTCTGAGACAGAGGATTGTGTTGAGGAGGACCCTGATTTTGAGGGATTCTCATCTGATGAGAATGAGAGTGTTGACCATCCTGTTGTCTCTCAATCACCAGCAGACACGATCCCTTCCGAAAATGGGATGATAGTGTGGTCCCTTTCCCAACTTCTACAGCGGGGTAATATTATTAAAAAAATAGATTCAAAAAGTACAGTAAATAAATATGTCTATGAGAGGAGGAGGGGGGGGGGTCACCAACATGAATCAATATAGTTCATTCTGTGAATGTGAACCCCAAATTAGAAAAGATTTCAATGGAAGATATTCAAGATGCATTAACTCTGAAACTGAAAGTTTGACCTGATGGTGGCGCTACATGAAAGGTCACATCATCACTAAAACCAATAGGCTTCATCCTCTTATGGTCAATTATGTTGTCAGTAAATTTGAGAAGATTTGTATGAATATTTTTCAAGATACAAATTCTAATTTAAAAGTTTTTTTTTTTTTAAGTGTTTTTTTTTAACAATTTTTTGTAAATAATTTTCTGGAGGCAAATATCCCTGGGGTCAGATTGGCCCCAAGGGTAAAATGTGTTTGTAATATTTGAGGATAATAGGAGGGCTAAAGCTGAATGATGATTCTTGCATGACCCAGTAAGTATCTGTAGGACCAAAACCTGCTGCAGGAAGAGATCATTTGTACCATTGTATCATTTGATATTTACGCTGCTTGTGACCCATGATTCTAATCAATTTAATACTTTTTTTCTCGTAATTTACTATACCATATTTATTGTCTTCTTACAACAGATCCCGGCGATAACAGGCTTCATTTTGGTCTTACTCGCCACCGTTTCAGGCCCAGTAGAGGTGAATGTTGACAATTCCTGGCAGATCCTTTGGAGCCTTTTTAAGGGAAGGATTAATCTGGTGCAGAATGAACAGGACCCTGTTGGCTGGGTGTTTAGGGGTGGCCTCATGCTGCTCTGACGAAATAAATCTTTTGTGCGCCAACATCCAGTCTGCTGGGGAAGGTGCCCAGTCCTGCTCTGACGGTGTCCTGCCTCGCTTCAATTACATAGTACAGATTTTGTTTATTGTTGAATGGTATAAGTTATAGAAAATCTCAGCAGTTTAACTGCTGTAATTTATGTATGCCTTCCTAGGGTTTACAGTAAGATTAAAGATACAATGAGCACATAAGGAAAGTCTCATGTACACACAAATTGGGAAAAAAAAATAGAATTTAAAAAAAAAAAGTTAATGTCTGTAAAATTATTTACAATTCTGCCCGTCATACACGTAAGCCATTAGGCTACATATTTGCGTGTCACAGTTTATGTGATTTCATTTTTACTATTGTCCAATAAAGGAAGTTGGAGTCCTGCTTAGTTTGCTGAGGGTAATGATCAGGAAAATCATATGCAGTCCTTCAGCAACCTACAAGATGTCTGAGGTATGCAAGCGTCCTGCAGAAATTCATGTGGACAAATCCTGCTGAATATTTTGAAAGGGGCGCTCAACCACAAAAAGTACATCAAAGTATATTTAGAATCAAGGTGCATCTTCAGTGTGCAAGTCCCAGTAAGAGTGATGGGAGTGGCGTGGAGGAGTCGGTTCAGGCTGTTCTAGGTCAGGCAGCAAACAGCTGCCGCTGGATACGCCCATTTCCCCCCCATTATGTAACACTGAGGGGAGAACATTCTTAGAGTATGGGATACAGCATGTATTTGACGAGCTGAGTGTGCATTGCTGCCCTATGAACTATATGATCTGTGTGAAGTACAGGGGAGCCCCTGTACATGTGCGGAGCTGGAAACAAGACCTCCATGAATTTAACTTTGGGCAGCACACAGTGGCACTGCTGATGGCTTCTGTGTAATTCCACATAGCCTGCAGAGCAATTGCTTGAAATTGAAGAGCCTGGTGCTAAAAGTACGCAAGTCACATTTTTACACGCCGTGAGATAAGGACAGACAAATGTCAATTTACACTTACCAGAGTAGATTTTCTGAATTTTCACAAAATGGGCCTTATGTAACTTAAGTAGTTTTAGCATTGGGGTCTTAAAACAGTTTTTAATTTGTTTTGCTTTCTTCTATGTTTTTTTTGGGGGGGGGGGGGGGGTTAAGAATCTGCATAACAGACATGAGAGAGACTGCTGACGTCAGAAACCGGAGCAGATGGGCCTCGCTCCTCTTCTGCCTCATTTACTCTACACTCCATGAACAAGGGGGAAGTGCAGTGAGATGAGGAAAAGGGAGGTCCTAAGGCTTCCCTACTTCTGTAAACCCAGAATTAAATGGAAAGAACACACTGTTCCCTTTACACCATCCGTGCTGCAGTGGCCATTGCCTGTCTCCTCGCTGCTGCAGATTTATGGGTAATTTAAAGCAAATGTACAGAGCAAAAGTTTTCCCTTTGCAGCTTATATTCAAAGAGGCAAGCAGTCCTTCTTTTTAGTTGGGCTGTGGTTATTAAAGTTGGATTATTTCTGATGAGAAAAATTAAAATATCAACGTGAAATAAAAAGCAATTTTTTTTAAAACCAAATCGCAAAATAGTCACACTTGCCTAAATTACAGCATTTATTGTGATTTTTTTTTTTTTTGTATGAATACAGAATTATCCAAAAACAAAATGCTGCTTCCTTCATGGTCTCTCAAGTTTCAACAACTGAAATGTACAGCGCCCGGCCAAAAAAAAAAAAAGTCACACACTAATATTTTTTTTGGATGGCCTCTAACTTTGATCAGGGCTCACATTTGCGTGGGATCGTATCGATAAGCTTATGCAATGTCACAACATTTATTTCTGTCCAGAGTTAAATTTTTTTTTTCCAGGATCTTCTATTGATGATGGATGAGTCGGACCACAGCGTTCAGTTTCCTCCAGTACATCCCAAAGATTCTCAGTGGGGTTAAGGTCTGGACACTGTAGAGGCTAATCCATGTTCCCTTTGCATTGTGCTTGTGAAATTTTTTTCTTCCACTATTAATCATAATCGTGCTGTTATTCGTAACTCCCTATGTGTGCAGGACTAGGAAAAGGGGCCACTTTATGAAAATTGAGATTTTCCAACAAAATCAAGCGACCCCTTTTCCTAGTCCTACACACATATTACGAATAATTCTTAAAGGCAATAACTAATGTAAAATATAGATGTAAAAAGTTATTCACCTAAAAAAAAAAAATAATTCATATTGAAATCTGATATTAAGAATGTCAATAAAAACTGAGTGACTGCTTAAAGCAGAAATCTAATTAGGCCAAAATGTCTGAATACTGCCATAACACATTTGTAAAATTTCAAGGAGAGACTACAAAGTGACGGATTGTATTCCAACTTCAAGCCAACTGATTTCTTTGCAGACATTTTGTTCTCATGAAACCTGTGTGGAATATTTCAAATTAATATTTAATTGGGAAACAATACATTTAAAGCAGTTTGTTCCATTAAATTTTTTAAATGTTTGTTTGAATCAAGTCCTTGTTGTTTTACTCCTAGGCATAAGTTGAATTGTGTTCATTCAACCTGACTTTGCAGTTGCAATTTCTTCACAATCTCAGCGCACACTAGATTCATAATATGTTAAGAAACAAATTAGCTGAGAAGCAGAAATGGTCTTGTTAGTACATTGAAGGGCAGACTGTCATTCAATGAGGAGATTTAGCCAAACAAACAACTCTACTTCTGCTTTCTGTTTGCTGAGTGCTATCTGAGTTCTGCAGGCGAGAGCGGGTAAGGGGGCGGGGCATGGTCTGAAGTCCCAGTGAAGTTAATTAATGATTTGATTGAGAGCACCAGACTTTCTTACTTGCTACTTACTTGAATAACCCTAGTATGTTGAATTTCAGCACAGGTTAGGCAAGAGGAGTGAGTACATTTGCTTCTCATGAAAGGAAAAGGTAGCACTCACCTTCAGCCAATATGCTCTCTTTTTCCTTTGACAGATAAACTGGTAGTTTTGCATTTTTATAAATCATATAAACATTATGCACATTCTCAAGCAAGCAAAACTGGTCTTAAAAAGATATACTTTTCATCTTTCTACTGTTGAAAAAAATAGTCTATGACAGGGGTGTCCAATCTAATCCACAAAACGCCAGTGTGGGTGCTGGTTTTTGTCACACCCCGACACTAACACACTAACATGTAAAAGTTAGACCTGATAGCCATGTTGCCTAGATTGACTTGGCAATATGACTGTGGTCATGCTAGAAACAAGGGATTTTCAAAGCTCACCCACTGAGGATCTTGTACAAGAGGCAAGCACATTGTTTACTGAGCACAGGCCCAAAAATCCAATCCAATCCCATCTCATCTCATTCCATTTGTTCACTCATCGGCACCGCTAATTTTTTAAATTGTGTCGTTGCTGTGCTGTATTCCCAAGTCAAACGCCGGTTCTGCTTGGCCAATTTGCCCTATCGAAATTTGATGGGAGATCTCACCAAAATCACCTGCAAAATCAATAAGTTGGGCTCACAGCCAATATGAAGTTGTTGCTTAGGTGCCAGAAGGTACAGGGATCAAATCCAGTTTGGGGTCTTTCCATGCAGAGTTGTCCATTCATGTGAGTATCTGAGTAGTACTTTTAGTCCTATGCCTGTTAAGGGGGGTACAATTGATGTGATGCAGCAAAATACAAGGCTGAAAGTGTAATTTATAATAATTTTTCATAATCTATATCTCAAAGTTTACCTGCAGTATACTGAAGTATACTTTCACAAACTAAAAATTTTTAATTAAGTAAACTAGTAGTGTACTCTAAGTTTACTGTTCTTACATAAAAGCAAAGTTAGAGTGGGCCAGTTTAGTCCAAAGAAGTATTTAAGAAGTTCACTTACAAGTATCCTGGTAGAAGTATCTGAGTTTTGATAAGGCTAAGCCAATTTGATTTTCATGTCTAGAGGGTTTGTTTATCCTCTTCAAAACTCAGAAACAAAAATGCCTTAGGAATAAAAGCCCAGTATTCATACTTTGTTTATGTTATAATATTTCCAGTACTTGCATCACAGGAAACAGCATTCCTCAAGACAAAGGGGAATCAATAAGCTGATATCTAGATTTCTGAACACAAGAGTTTTAATTTCTTGCAAAAAATATGAGATTGAGGAATAATAATTTGCTTTGTTTTTAAATTCTTAATTATTTTATTATATTAAATGCAAGGAGCATCTAAAATTTCACCAGTTGCCAAATGCAGCGCGTGGTTCCCCAGGACCAACGTCGAGGACTGCAGGTAAAAGCAAGATTTAAACTTGAAGCACAGACAAAAGTTTAACTTCTCATAATTTAAAATTTAATATTATGATTCTGCTGACATTGTGTTAAAATACTTCACTGCTTGCTGGACTGACACTCCTCAGGTTTATGGGAAATTTTAAGATAGCGCTCCAGAATTGTGTTGAATATGCTGATCTGAAGAGATAGATGGCTTCCTACCAACAACAGAAATTTTATAAAAACATTACCTTAGGTTTGTTTGCTGTTTTGTTAGCTTGCTAGCTAGGAACCTTCTCAATGCATAACCTGATAAAAGAGGCGATGGGGGGCAGGGCATTGATGGGTGGGGCAGAAGGTCCGCTAGTCTGTGTGCATTTACGAAATGACAACTGCGTGACTTGATTTAAAAAAAATATATATATATTTGGATTTTATCTTCCAGGGCGAGTCTTTATCTTCTTGGGACTGCTGCCCAATGCTGTCATGCTGTCTATGAATGGAAAATGCTGGAGACATGGGACTTGTATCATGTTATCGATTTTTCTCAAGTGATGGAAATTTCGTTTGCTCGTTGGTTAGTAAGTAGGAACACTCACAAACCATTCAACAGATCTGCATAAGAATATTACCAGCGGAGGATCTCAGCCTGGCTTCGAGGCAATTAGATTTTGAATGATTAAGATCCAGATCTGGATCCAGGATTTTTCACCACTGCAAGACAGGACAAAATTTGATATTTTCAGTCACATCTTCACAAATGCATAAGGATTTAAGATTTGAAATGATAAAAACTGGGGGGGGGGACAGACATTTTCTTCATGATGTCAAGGAAATATCAAAAACTTGTTTGTATACATTTCTGAATCCGTGACTTTCGCTTATGCAAAATTGCAACAGTGTGAGCCAATAACCAGCAGCCATGCTGGAGGATGTATTTAACCAAAAGCAAAATAGAGAAGAGCAGCTGACGGGAGGTAGGGACACTGGGACAGATTATGTAACTTCTGAAAAAATGGCGTGGACTCAGAATCCTTGTGAACAGATGCAATTTTTTTTTAATGAAAAATTGTTTCAAAAAAAAAAAGAAGATGCAAGGCATTTCAATGTTTTCCCAATTGAATTGGGCCTGTGTGTAGCCTGTGTGCTGAATAACACAGCTAGGATGAACCTAAACAGTGATCAACAATTATTTCAGCGTATTGTATGACATAAATTGTGGCTACTCAGCAAAGGGACTTCCCTCCGTGCGCAGTCCGGTTCCGTATATGCATCTTCCTGACTGACCAGCAGAAGATAAGCAAAATCAATGCATGCCAGCTTGACTGGTTGTCACTGCCAGGGAAGTTGGACACAGACCTGATCATGCAGCCATCTCTCGCCTCTGCGTGTCAAAGGCACTCTGGCCAATCAGCTGTACAGTCTCTAGCATGGCCTGTCAACAGCCCTGGCCTCCTGTCCTTCTGACAGTCTTACCAAACGTAAGCA
Organism: Gymnothorax reevesii; assembly: GCA_029721435.1. NCBI lineage: Eukaryota > Metazoa > Chordata > Actinopteri > Anguilliformes > Muraenidae > Gymnothorax > Gymnothorax reevesii. The sequence continues at coordinate 7,927,897 of CM056586.1, forward strand.
CTTTCCCAAACCTCCATAGTTCCGAGGATGACCGACAATGAAGATATTCTTTGGGCACTTTTTAAATAATTGCATGATTAATTCTTCTAGGTTGAAAAATGCTATAATTCTAATGCAGACCCCAGCAGATTAAAACATAATACAGTTCATAATACTGGCAGGATTAAATTATGTTTGCATATGTGTTGTTTGTTATATTGCTTTAATCTGTTATCATAATTTATGCTGATAAGCAGTCCCTCATTAGGGGTCAATGTCACCTAAGGCATTTGCCATTCTGGGCTGAGAGCCCGCTGGATACATTAGTAGAAACGTGCATGTTGCATTTTGGCCAGAGGGTCGATATCTAAAGGTCAATGGAATGAAAGTGACTTTGGCTACCTGTGTTCCTCAAGGAATCAGGACAGCTCTGCCCAGACGACTGCGCCATGTGACTCAGAGCCTTGTGTACAATGTTTCAGGCTGGAATCCTGTTCCTCGCTTCATCCTTGTTGATTCTGTATCACGTTTACACTGTGCACCATTTCTGTGCATAAATGGTCATATTATGTGTAAGAGAAATATATAAATACATTGCCGTTTGATATTTACTCATATAGATTTTTCAAGTGCATCTGCAGATTGAAGGATATTCCTGAAGAAGAAAGTGCGGAGATGGAACTCAGTGTTGGAAATGTGCAGCAAAGCCTAAAACTTTGAAATCATATATTTATTTCATTTTTTTCTGAAATTCTTAAAACTCAATTAATTGAACTTCATCCTGCAAATAAATGCACATCCTAAAATCTCAGGATTGAGAGCTCACTCTACTCTGTTGAAAGCCCAAAAATGAATGGGGTCCAAATAAGCTCATCCATACCCTGCTACCCAACACAGCAGCTGAACCAGTTCACTCTGGGCCCTGTATCACCCACCTAATTCTTCTCACAGGGTCGTCTGAGGAGAGAAACAAAGAGAGCAAACCGTTTTAGAGGCAGATGAAGTGGTTCTAGATTTTACATGCATAGAAGGAGGCTTTGCATGCCCATGCCTGCCCAGGAGTGTACGACACTGAACCAGCCCAGGCTGTTCCTGCTCATTTCCATCTCATCCCTCCTTCACCTCCATTACTGCCTGAGGGTCTTCGCGCGCACGCACGCACGCACACACACACACACACCTACCTCTCTACTAATCACTACCTTGTCTTTAAATTGAAAAGAGCACTTTGTTAAACTGTTGGCTGCTGCAGCCTAAAGTAGTTGGGAGAGCTGGGTGGAATGTGTACATGGGCTTTAGGAGAATTCGTAAGACAAATGGGTTTTACAGATCGGTATGAACCACATTAAATTTTCCTTTGTGGCACATAACCAATTCAAAGCCTCAAATGTATGCAGTTGTGGATGTGCTTGAAGGAATGAGAAACTATAACCTCAGTTTCAAGAACTTCAGCTTGAAAGATGAATTCAAAAGCCTCAGCGTTGTACTATGAATTATTCTTCATATTACGTCTTTTGCAGCCTGTAACACAAGCATTGAAGTAATGTGATACAAGCTTAGATGAACATGAAAGAGATCTTCACAAAATCTTACAGTAGCCTACTGTCAGGAGCAGTTTTACCACAGGCAGAGTTTGTAGCCTTTTCACAGATTTAGCCTTTTAATGAGATATATTGGGTTTCAGAACCCGGACACTGATCCCCATACAGCTGTTGCCAGACCTTAGTCATCTATGAAGACATGGAGCAATAATATTGTCAGACAAACCAAAAATACACCCTGCAAAATGAAAATTTCCCAGGACAGAATATTCAATAGCAAAGGGTCAGAGAAAAAACACACACACTTACTTTAAGGAGTATTAGTTATAAACCCAAAACATCCTCACAGCTGCTATATAATGCAATAAACTGGGAAATTAAAGCGAGAGCATTACACAACTTTGTAAAGCGATCCATCGCTATAAAAGGACAGTGGTTTAATTTAGAATCAGTCAAAAATGTACAAGTCAAATAAACAAACTTTAAACGCTTTATTTTATATATTTTTTTTAATTAAACATATCGTTCAAGTGAAATAAAAAAAAAAACCTCTGAAAACTTTGGACAAAATTACATGGAGACATGTCACAAAAAGACCAGGGGAACAGCTCCTCAAGAGAAGGTAGCTGTTCAGACATTTGGCAGGGCAGTGGTCCAATGCATTTAATGCATTGCTTCTGGTGAAGAAAGAGTTGGACAGGACCCCAGGGGACAGCCAAAAGTAAAATCACAAAACACAGAAGGCACAAGTCACTTCTGCCAGTTCAGCAAAGCAATAAATACATTTTAAAAAAAACAGCAAAAAAAAAAAAAACAAAAACACACCCCTCAAATAAGGAATCTTAGGGTCTAACGTATGGGTAAAATTAATGAAATGAAAAAGATAGTCAAAACAATTGGGGGGGGGGGGCAGCGGCATACACATGAAAATATATACACACATATTTTATTACATACATGATGCTAAATGGACACAATGCAGCAGGGTTTGTCTCACATGGTTCCACAGAAACCAAGGAAGAACAATTACACAAGATCAATGAATGAATCCTCAATAGTATAATACAACCTGAATTCACTGCTGCCTGGTCATATTTCTAATATTCCAGAGACTGCAAGGATCCTCCCACTAAGAATTCAAAGCAAAAGTTCACATGTGGACACATGGCCATGGACAGGGAGCTAATCTGCCCAGCTCAGAAAGAAGACATTCAAGGTACGCTAACAATTGGCTGAGCAGGAATCAATAATGCCATGTGCTGCACAGGTTAGCACCAGCCCATCATTGTGGCCCATTTCACACGGCCATTTACACCTGGTCAGAGAAGTCAAAACCAGACCTTTGCGGCGTCACAGCAAGTCAGTCGACTCTGCCACAGCCCCAGTATCTGGAATAAATCAGAGACCTCAGTTCAGCTAGGAAGTGCCAAGAAGCCAAGTCCTATCTGATGTAATTTCCACCTGCAATCTCCCGCTTATAGCGGTTGGTGAGTTGGTCTGCTTGGGCAGTCAGTTTGGACAGAACCCCAAACAACCCCCACAAGTGATAGTGAAACTGGCTCTCCAGGTCAGAGGACTCCTCTCCAAGTGTGCCTTCACCACCTTCCTGTTGCTCCTCTTGCTTGAAAGCCATCTCCAGAAAGCTAGAGGTTCCATTCCCCTCACTTTTAAAGAGGCCCCATTCAATATCATTCTTAATTGACTTCAGGAAAAGGTAATGTTCATACATGTCCCTCTGCTTGCCCTGGGGTGGTGGTTCATTATTGTTGTTGTTGTTCTCCAGGTCTTCTAGGGGCACATCTCTCAGGAGGCTGGGCACCATTACCGTTTCATCCATGTTGTTGGTGGCAGCAATGAAACGATTCATCACATTGACAAGGGAGTGCTTATTATTGGACTCAGGACAGAGCTGCATCATGGCGACAGCACTTGGACACACCTCTTGGAAGGACACAGGAACACTTTGGGAACACTAGAAAACCTGAAAAAGATAGAAGATTGATTTCTCATGGATTGATTAAATGACTTATGGAACTGCATGCCATCTACAACCAGCCACAACACATTTACGGAAACCCACCCCCATGTACAGACCACCTTCAGAGTTCAACCAGATAGGAAATTCCAGTCTGAATTGAAAGTCCCAGTTTGTGTCATAATATTTGCACAGCAAAACCATGTACATGGGTTAGCAAAATTAAGCACATTTTCCAGAAGCCAACCAGCAATGAAAAATGCAATACAACAATTTAGCAGCACAAAGAGAGTACTAAATGCCTTCCCACATTAATGAGAAGACCTGGGAAGCTTTACATTAAGCCCGAGTCGTTACTTAAACATCTCAGTGGCATCGAGTCAAACGAAAACCTCGGACATAATCGTGCAGCCCACAGACAAACTGAAGCTCAGACTTGCGGATTGATGAGGGCTCAGAACACAGGGTGAAACAAAAAAAAAAAAAATCCCAAAATCTGTATTCTTCACGCGAATTGCAGGAACAACCAGGTTGGTAGGCTAATCCCCATTTATCCTAGTGATTAAAATGGGCAACGCTAAGTAGGACTGACCTTGACACTCAGTTAAAAATAATGACAGACGAGTACTAAACACGCTACCTCTGAGAACAGAGAAAAGCATGAAACCACTGACCTGAACACACCCAGGACTGTAAAGATAGAACCTCCTGAAAATCACGAAACGAAGCGAAGTGAACGGAGGAAGCTTTGTCTCAGAAACTGACTCTCACCAAAGGGCGTTCTCTCCGTACCAGAGCATCAGCAATTTATACCCTGGAAGCCGGCTGAGAAGTACTTCCCCCACGGTGCAAGCGATCAGGGGATTGCATCAGTGATTGAACGTCGACCATTTGATTGACGTTGTAGTCACCAATAAGAGACGACTGCCTTGCTTCTCTCGTAAATAATTCTGCCGAATAACATGACTATAAGTGAGGGGTTTGTCTTAGGACACCGCCCTCGCCTATTCATGGAGTACACTTGGCATATTTACGAGAAATAGACGATTGCACGGTCATACGAACCGACCTTACTTCAACTCTAGAGTGATGGACATCTGGAAAGTGTTTTCCATTGTTTGTGCGCGATTCAATGAACAGGGAAGTTTGACTACTGTCACTGTAAATGATTACTGTTGCTAATTTTACTGGTTACATTTTTTATAATGCTGGGCAGATCAATATTAAGGGCGCTGCACTAATGTCCACTTTCTGAGGAGTGGATACACTGAAAGACATTCCTCCAGCAATATCGTTTACAAGTTTTATCTCTCTCTCTCTTTACATGTGTGCTAGTTTAAAAAGTAAACGCTTTTTTAGTGGATCCTTATCGCGCAGAAAGTAAATAATGCTAATCACAGGTCACGCAATATACATTAGTAGACCTAGCTAGTTATCAGTAAACATTTTTCACTAGATCTGTGAACCAAAATGGCCTTCGTCGTCGTCTTCGTTCCGATTATTAGGAAAGAAAGACGACTAAGGCCATGGGAATGAAATCAGATAACACAGTAGCGCCACCTGGCGTAGTTCTGTGTCACCAACTGGACAATACGTGACTAAAAACAAGCATGCATATCACCTTACAGTATCTTACTTCGTAATCTAAACTTTTATATACAATCACACACACGCACTGATCAGCCATAACATTATAACTACCTGCTTGATATTGTATATTTTCTGATTTTCCTACCAAAACAGCCCCGACCCATCAAGGCATGGTCTCCACAACCTCTGAAGGTGTGCTGTGGTATTTAGCACCAAGACATCAGCAGCAGATCTGTTGTCCTCTACGTTGCAAGGTGGGGCCTCCATGGATTGGGCTTGTACATCCAGCACATCCAATAGATACTCCATTGCATTGAGATTTGGGGAAATTGAAAGCCATTTCGACACCTTTACCTTATTGTTGAGCTCCTCAATCCATTTCAGAAACTCTTTAGCAATGTGGAAGGATGCATTATCCAGAGTGACCACTACAATTAGATACGGTTTCCACGAAGGGGTGTAGTTGGCCTGAAGCAATATTTAGGTAGGCAGTATGTGTCAAGATAACATCCGCAAGAATGGCAGGACCGACATTTTCAAGGAAAACATCGCCCAATAAACCACATTGCCTTTGCTCGCTTGTTTCTTCCTGAAGTGCATCCTGGTGCCATGTCTTCAAGGTAAGCGACGCACACACATCTCGCCATCCTCATGATGTAAAAGAAAACATGAGTCACCAGACCAGGCCACCTAACATTGCTCCATGTTCCAAATTTGATCCTCACATGCCCATTGAAGGTGCTTTCGGCAATGGAGAGGGGTCAGCATAGGCACCCTGTCCCGTCTGCAGCTACGCAGCCTCATACGCAACAAACTGCAATGCAGTGTGTTCTGACAACTTCTATCGAAAACAGCATTAACATTACCAATTTGAACAACAGTAGCTCTTTTGTTGAATCAGACAACAAGGGCCAGCCTTTGCTCTCCACGCGCATCAATGAGCAATAGTCACCACGAACCTGTCACCATTTCGCCGCTTATACATCCGAGGACCACCTTTCATAGATATTGACCACTGCAGAGCAGGAACACTTCACAAGAGCTGCAATTTTTGAGATATTTTGACGCAGTCATCGGGCCATCACAATTTGGCTCGTCAAAGTCGTCACATCCTTATCCTTGTCACGTCAACTTAAAGAAAAAAAAATTTCTTTTGCTGCCTACTTTATCCCACCCACTGATAGGTGCCACTGTAAGGAAATAATAATATTCACTTCATATAGATATTTGCATATGCATCATTCGTTCACAGCAGAATCCAAGACAACGACAAATACTGGCAATATGCAAGTTTTATTTTCCAAACAACAAAGCCATTCACTTTAAAGTTACAACAAAATTGCATCCCATTGGATCTTAAGTTATGGAAAACCACTGACTAAATGTTTCAGGTCAATGAACAGTATTTTTTGATTAAATGCAAGCAATTTTACTTTCCCTCAAGTAACATGATATCCCTTTTATTTGCGGTTTCACTGGTATTCGGTCTTTTCAAAATCCACTAAATATTACTTAGATTAAAGTTCATTTAAATCCAACATGAAAGAAAGAAAAATGTTAGGACACATTCAGTATGTGGACATCAAAAAAAGTTGAATTACATTAGGACCAAACATTCTCATAGACCAAAAACACAGTTTAACACTCCAAGAATACAATTCACAAGGCACACATCTGAAATGAAATTACACATCCAATTAGTACTCCTGACTAATACAAAGTCCACCTCCTGCATTACAGAGAGGCCAACTTGTTTTAGCAATAAGAAAAAAAGAAGCTGAACTTGAACTAAGTCTGTGATGAAAACATCAGGACTTCCAACTGCACATTTCAAGTGCTGAAGTGGAAAATGGTAGCCAAGCTGATTAAGAGGGGGCAGTGGTAGGGCTTCAAAGTCCGACTTTTCTGGCTGTTAGATACAGTGGACACCACTGTGCATGACAAAATTTTGCACTAGTATTTTCTGTCATCAGGGACTCTCCACAGTGGCAGGTCAGTATTTTTCATCTCACTTATTCCCTTTTAATTTATAGTTGGAATCCAACTGAATGGTTATGAGGTGGGGATGGGGGGATATCTTCCTTTTATTTCATTTTTGTGAACATGAAAACCAAAGTCTGACATCTATCATATTATCAAGTAAGGAAAAAAAAAGTTTACACTGCCTATACTAAGCAATGTAATATTATTTTTATGGTACGAGGAAATATACATGAAACACTGATATGTGACTGAATGTCTCAAAAAATGTCACGATGAACTTGAAATCAGCAGTGATCTCTTCCTCCTGGTTCTGGGGACTGGCTATACAGCAGGTTTACCACCAGGTGATAATGTTCCGTCAAAATATTATCAAAAAATAAATAAAAGTCTGGACTAGAAAGGAATCCTCACCAGCAGGCAAAATGGATTTAATATTTTCCCCACATATTCATGATTCAATTCTTGAAAATGTTAAATTATACAGTACTGAAACACATCATGGAAATGCTGTGCTTTTAAGATGTTTGGTATACTCAAAACTTTCATCAGTTCCCTTTCTTCTGTTGTGGTTTCCAAGAGCCATTTTAGTATTTTAATATCTTCTTGACCATGGGTGGAAATGTTATTACTCTATAATCTTCATCAGAAATGTTATAATTAAATGTAGAAAATACTTAAAGGACATAAATATTCAAGCTTATATTTGCAAGAGCCAGTGCATACAGGGCGATGACATCATTAATACTTCATCAATAACATTAAACAAGTTAGGAATTTTTTTCATTTGTTTTACAAGATGGTTTTAAACGCATTACATTTTACATTTATGATATCAACTGTTTGGACGATACTGTGCAGCCGAAATGATCGAATATGTGTCTTTTTCCGAGGGGATTCCCTGGTTTACGGTTCCCTCAATTCCAAAAAATAGCAGATGAAAGAAATTCTGCCTTTAAAAAATGACACATTATCTAAAAGAAAATGGCTCAAAAAACATTAGATACAAAAATACTAAGATAAAAACTGTAAGACTGTAAGAGTTCCTTTTCAGGCAGCTTCCATACAAATCAGTCTTGTCAAGATCCTGCAAGCGAAATCATAAAGAAGACAAAATGTTGCAATATACTGTAATGTTTTAATGTGAATCATTTTCACAACTTTCACATTTTTACTTCAACTGAATTATGACCAATATAAAGTTTTTGATCATCAATGCTTTTGTTTATTTATCTACTAAAAACACTTAAAAGGCTACAATATGTCAACCTTTGTACAATTGCACTCACTTACTTTTAATACCCTAAGCACATTTGAAAGCAAGTACTTTCTTACTTTCACTTAAGTAGGATTGTTATAGCAGTACTTCTACTTTAACTTGAGTATATATTTTGCTGGTTATCTGTACTTTTACTAATGTACTGAACTTCAGAACTTCCTCCACCACTGGCTATAGTCCAAATATTTATGATCTTGATTGTATTCATATTATCAGGAAATAATTGACACAGACTTGCACATAAGCAGACCAGTCTTGAATGGAAGTTCAGCAAGGAGTGATACCTGTAGCAGGGTTTTCCTACACCATCTCGTACTGGTTGTTTGTAATGTACCGGGACAGACAGCAGGCCAGGAAAACTCCGATGAGCTGAGCACAAAAGCAGATATTTTATCAAACATCATTGTTATCAGGAAAACTGATTTGAACTTCTATTTGCCTCACCATCTTCCTTTAGTGTACTCTCCTGGGTCCACAAGGATCACCATGCCTCACAACTATTTGGGCCTTTAACGACACATCGTTCAAATGGCGTCCTCACTTATAATTCAAACCATCTTTCAGCTACATACAAACCTTTCATTTGCACTTCATTCAGAAGTAAAAGATAAAAAATCTAATACAAAAATCTTATACTAAATATGCCAGCACATCATTCTGTACCATTGACCACAAGCACATTTATACTACCTGAAAGAACGCTATTCCAAACGAGATCCCAGCAATAATTCCCAGGTTGGACTCCATTTTACCAGTTACCTTTGAAAAACAGCCCTGCAAGAGATCAATGTTCCATGTCAACAAAAACAATCCCCTATTGCTCAAGCCCGCACCATAACCACACGTTACATAAAGATGTGATAAACCATCACAAAGGGTAATGTGTCACATGAATATTACATGGAGACTGATAGTCGAAAGGAGTCTCACCACATGGAAAACCAAAGTTTCGGTGCAGGGTTCGCTCTCCTTGCAGCAACTTTGGGGAAATCCATGGCTTTTATAATAGTCAGTTTTCGCCCAGTCCGTGTAGTTTAAAGATCCGCAGCACTCCAGCTGCGCAGTAGCAGGATCACGCATTAGTAACAAGAATAGAGAGTTCTATTATTCTGCAGTTAATTCATTCCTCACCAATGACGGTGATCGAATTAAAAACTTCTCTTAAAAAACAAAAAAATTACAATCACATTTTACCACATGACAACCATGACACTGCACTGAATAGAAATCAAAAAGTCACTTTAAAGCTAAAATTGTAAACAGCACTGATCTTTGAATTTGCAACCATACTTGCCCCCAAAATAACACAACAGGAATTACTATTTACTTCTTACATTTTCCTGAAAACACTATTACAATGAGGCATGTACAACCCCCAATTCCGAAATGGTTGGGACAAAGTGTAAATTGTGAATAAAATCAAAACGCAGTAATTTTCAAATCACACCAGCCAGTATTTTATTCACAATAGAACAGAGATAACATAACAAATGTTGAAACTGAGAAATTTTTACAATTTTTTTTACAATTTTATCCACAAAATGAGCTCCTTTCAAATTTGATGGCTGCTACAGGTCTCAAAAAAGTTGGGGCAGGGGCCTGTTTACCATGGTGTAGCATCCCCTTTTCTTTTTAACACAGAGTGGAGGCGTCTGGGCATTGAGGAGACAAGTTTCTTGAGTTTAGCCATTGGAATTTGATCCCACTCTTGTTTAATACGACTTCCAGCTGCTGAAGAGTTTTGGGTCTCCTTTGATGGACTTTTCATTTAATTATGCACCAAATGTTCTCAATCGATGAAAGATCAGAACTGCAGGCAGGCCAGTTCAGCACAAGGACTCTTCTACTACAAAGCCATGCTGTTGTAATAGCTACAGTATGTTGTTTCACATTGTCCTGCTGAAATACACAAGGCCCTCCCTGGAATAGATGTTCTCTGGAGGGGAACATATGTTGTTCTAAATCCTTTATATACCTTTCAGCATTCACGGTGCTCTTTTTAAAACATGCAGTGTCCCACAGCATATGCACTAATGCATCCCCATACCATCAGAGATGCTGACTTTTGAACAGAACGCTGGTAACAGGAGGGGTGGCCTTTCTCTCCTTTAGCCCGGAGGACACGACACCGAAGATTTCCAACAAGAATGTCAAATTTGGACTCATCTGACCACAGGACACTTTGCTACAATCCAATTTAAATGAGCCTTGGCCCACAGAACACGGCGGCGCTTCTGAATCGTGCTCAACAATGGCTTCCTTTTTGCATGATGGAGTTTTGAGTGGCATCTGTGGATGGCATGGCGGACTGGGTTCACAGACGGTGGTTTCTTGAAGTATTCCTGGGCCCATTTTGTGATGTCAATGACAGAATCATGGCGGTGAGTGAGGCAGTGGCGTCTGAGGGCCCGAAGATCATGGGCATCCAGTAAAGGTCTTTAGCCTTGTCCCTTACGCACAGAGATTTTTCCAGTTTCTCTGAATCTTTTGATTATGTTATGCACTATTGAAAATGAGACCTTCAAAGCCTTTGCAATTTAACACTGAGGAACATTGTTTTTAAAGTATTCCACAATTTTTTTTTACGCTAGTAGTCACAGGTTGGAGAGCCTCTGGCCATCTTTACTTCTGAGAGACACAGCCTCTCTAAGACATCCCTTTATATCATGATACACACCTGATGCCAGTTAACTTTACTAGCTAAATGTTCTTTCAGCTGATTCTCTCATATATTAATTGCTTTTCCAGCCCTTTTTTGCCCGTGTCCCAACTTTCTTAAGACCTGCTACAGACAAAAATTTGAAATTAGCTCATTTTGTGGATAAAAATGTAAAATGTCTCAGTTTGAACACTTGAAAGGTTATCTGCGCTCTATTGTTAATAACATATTGGATTGAAATCTGAAAGTCATTACATTTTGATTTTATTCACATTTACACCTCGTCCCAACCATTTAGAAATTGGGGTTGTATTTTTTCAAGCACAAGTTAACATTATTGTGGACTGGCTGACCATTTCAGTACTTCATATTATTTACAGTATGCAGTATTCAGAATACAAGAAGGAGCACCTACATTCTGCTGGATAGTGTCCAATGTGTGGCTCTGTGGGCTGGTACCGTCATATTTCTCCATTGCATTTTTGTAGGACACACCTAATATATCCTTTATCTTCAAGAAAGGAGACAAGCAAAGCTTAAGAAGCAATAAATAAAACTTGAAACACTTTATTAAATCAGTAGTAATAAAAACAACGCAAAATATTTAATCTAATTAAACTAGACCAAGGATCATCAAAACATGGACCACAAGGTCAGAGAACTGCTGGTTTTCCACCCATCCCTTACCTGGCAGTCAGGTGTAAAGACAACCATGCCAATCAGAAGCACCAATTACATGAATGAAATTAATGAATGAACATTGCATTGATATAGCGCTTTCTCAGACACTCAAACACCATCAACACATCACCTGGGTGATGTGACGACAGTCATTTTGCACCAGAACACTCAACACACATTTGCTAAGGTGGGGAGGGAAAGACAATTTGCGTAGCCATTCAAACAAGAGCCGTCTGGCGATGGCGGATCCCCCCGGCTGTAGGTTGTGTAACCTACAAGTTGTGTGGACAGACGGACAGACAAAAACCCCCAAAAGGCACAACTAGACCATAAGGAGAAGCTCCATACCAAATTTGGTGTTTGTAAGTGGTATAGTTTTCGAGTTCTGGTCCGGAAACGATATTATTACAGACGGACGGACGGACGGACACACTGATCGCTATATCCTCCCACATTATATGCCGGGGGGATAAAAAGGAGATAATTTGGCAGCAAGTCAGAAGAACCAGGTTGGAAATTAGCCAGTACACAATGGAACCCCCTACTCCTGTTGAAGAGAGTCATTGGATCTTTACTGACTCGTGTGACAGATCCTCGGTTTAACATGTCATGCAAAAGAAGGTATATCCTACAGCACAGTGTTTCCATTGGGGTTTCTCACACAGAGGAAAGACTGCCCCCTACTGGCTCATCAACACCACTTCCGATAGCAACTTGGTTTGTCTAGGGTGGTCTCCCATCCAAGCACTAACCAAGCCTACAGCCGATTAGATTCAGCCACACAGCTGAATAGTGGTATGGCTGCAGGCACTTGTTCAGTAAATTAGTTAATAACCTACATGAAAAAGAAAACCAGGGCTAGATTTGAACTTCAGATTTGGCGATCCCTGAACTAGATGGAAAATGCATGCACGCTTCACCTCATGTCTAAAGATGAAGCCAGAAATGCCCGCCACGATCTCCGCCAAGAACACCAGGATCAGGAACATTGCATACTGATGGGAACGCAAAGAAACCCAGGCATTAAACAGAGACATTTATGAATTCACTCATCTATCTGCTCACTATAGACATCAATAAAGATTCTGATACACTTAAAAATGGAAAAAGCACTTCATATACAGCTTTTTAACAATAATTTCTCATTATGAACAACCTCAGTAACAGAAGAGTGATTGTGAAAAATATACATAAAAAATAAAAAAAATCTGTAATTTCCCAGACCAATTAACCTTTACTCAATTGGAAAAGGTACAAAGGCGATAAATTCTGTTTTAACTAATAAATCTTATTTTTTCTTTGGAAAAAAAATAGCCATTTTTGAGTTCGATGTTTGCTACACATTTCAACGAAGCTGGGACAGGTGCCTGTCCACCACTGTGTAACACCACTTCCCCTCTTGAGGGAGCTGTGTCACAATTACTTTGCATGCTCACAACTTTGAACTAAGTAAATTAGTTTGATAACAAGTCAAAATCTCTGTCCATCCTTGCAAATATATCATCGCTTTGCCCTGTATTTGTATATTTTGGTTACTGAGGCATAATGCTTCTCATATTAATGAGTTGGAAATTCAAAGATTCAAAGCGCTATCCTCTCGCTTTTGTAGAAGGATGCAAAGAATGTATGCTGGTTTGGCAACAGCCAGTAATCATGAAAGGTGGTCTTTTTTTCTTCTTTTGTGTTTATTGGTGATGGCAGTTGAAACCAATGAACACAAGTTGTTGGAGTTTTGAAAGGGGAATTAGTTCCCATTCCTTCGTAGCTACATTTTGGGCTTCATAATCTGCCATACATTATCTGGGAATGCAGCAATCAAAATTTTTCACGGCCAATTCTGATTGCTGATTTTTACAAGCAAATGGGGAGATTCCAAAATGGATGATCAATTTTTGCTTTTTTTAAGTGACAGACAAGAAAGAAAGAGAGAGAAAGAATGAGATGTCTCTCAGAAAAAGGCTCATCGCTCACTTCCTGCTTAGCACAACATTTTTAAAAGATAAATATAAAATCCATCAGGATGAAACCAACAATCCCACCAAAATTCATGAAAATTCAAGTAGTTTCATCCAAATGTGACCTTAGCTAGAGGGCGCAATCAGTGCTAATTTCCAACTTCACTCAGAAAAGTAGGAAAATGGGAATATGCTTCTTGGGAAAAAAATGGAATAGGATAACCTGACAGAAAATATATAAAAATAGGTTAATAGGCGACTGTTTTTCAGAAAATTCAATGTTTCCTGCCTTTTGCATTTCTGTGTCCTAATGGCTTTGAAATGTGTAAATTTTTGAATAATTACAAAAACAGTATACAGTTTATAAGGTGAAACTTCAAATACTTTTTCTTCGTGCAATTTTAAACTACATTGGCTAAAGGACGATTTACAAATCACTTAATTCTGTTTTTTTTTGTGGATTTTACACACTACTGCCCCACTTCCTGTGGACTAAGGTTGCAGTTTTGTTTTGTACAGACACAGCAGCTATCAGCAAAAAGCAAAGGGTAAGAAGATTAAGGTACCGTGAATCGATAAGGAAACCAGGGAAATGGCTTCACAGATTAAGCACCTTCACACCTAAAAGGTCTCTGCATCCACTCAAATTTTCCTGTCCTAGTCAATTATTTCCCAGTAAATGCAGACCAAAGATCGAAAAATAAACATTTTCGTGAATATACATGTATAATTATACTTACTAGCTTAAGCATCCAGGGGCTTCCACGGCACGTAGCAAAGCAGCCAAACAAGCCGAAGATGATAATGATGGCACCGGTGCCAATGAGCACGTAGGGAGCATTGGTGCTTTGGTCTGAGGCCAGGGAGAAGAAGTCTTCAAGCCTCACCTTGCCCCACACGCCAACTGCCAGCAAAATGACTCCTGTTAACTGGAAGGAAGTGGGCCTGCATTAATCAGGGCATTCCAAATGTAGCCCCAGAGAGGGACTGACCTGGGAGTGACACGTTGCAAAATTAACTAGGGCATAACAGCCTCAAACACCATTACTACCCAGGAGGGTGTACTATAACAAGTGCAAAATTTTCACTTTCTCTCTTTTTATTGACTAGTCCTGTGGGTTAGAAAAGGACTTTGAAGTAAATACAATGTGTCCATGGTTAAGGCTTCAGCCAAAACCATAGAGAAAATAAAACTTCAAAATGATAAAAATGCAATGTCCACGTACTTTAATTAAAATTAAAGGTGTATGAAAGGGGGGAAAAAAAACATAATCCGGGAAGATGGAATCAATCTCTTAAATCCATAATCTTCAATTCATGCAATTAATTCTCAAGCAAAGATCTGATGCAAGACACCTACTTACTGCATCACCTTCTCTTCAAATGAAACCTGGCAAGAGCTGAAGCCATTTTAATTGTTTAGCTACGACAAGCAATAATTTATTCAACAGGCATAGGTCTGTGACTTGACATTTACTGAAATGTTTTGTTCTTTGCAGGCCCTGGGGCACACGCATTAGGCACTAGGCAGTGTCTCAGGCAGTCATGGAGGAGTGCTAATGGCTTGGGATATGCATGTCCCATGTAAAAGTAAACAAATTACAGATATGTGTATAGGGAAAGAAGTAACGACTCTCTGCACCAGGCCAGACTAATCCCACTCCACCACAACCAACAACTTTTGATAGAAATCCCCTCCTTTGTCCACAGTCCAACAGCTGACATATGGTGACCGCTCAGATCCAAGATGGCTGCAATACATCACCCAGGTAATAACGGCAAGTAAGCGCTAATTAAATGACTCATTTAACTGCACAAAGCAATACAGAGGCATATATAGAGGCAATGCACAAATGCTATCTGCCACTACAGATACAAGCATTATCTCCTATCAGTAACAGAAAATACTGATTCTGTACTCAGGGGTCAAGGCATGACTGATCAACAGTCTATTCGGTACAAACACAGACTCACTCAGCCACCATATACAGCAATAAATTGAGGGGTATAAATGGTGTTATTTTGTACTTTACTCTCTCAAGACTCGCGTTTCCACGGAGATTTCTGAGTGATGTATGATGTGTTTAAATAGTTTTGATTCCCAACGTTCCCAGATGTTCCCACTGTTTCATGTGAACAGTTCTCTTTCTACCAAGAAGCCTTGAAAATTACTAGTGTGACACATGCTAGTGCAGACAAAACGACGAAGACACCAACAACTTGAGGCTTCCAAATTAAACCACTGTTTTTTTTATTTTTAAACGCTTGAAATTTTGATCAATTAAAAAGCCTCAGGCCTCTTAGAAAGTCGGTCTACGCTGGATTTCACTGGAGGATGAACAGTCTGCCTACTGCACAAATCCGGAAATTTTATCCACGACGCAACGCTCAATGACATCACTTGCAAATAATCAAACTAACGTTCACTAAAATATGAACGCACCACTGAAGACAAATTAATTTGGCTACATCTTCCTAATCATAAACAAGTCCTGGGGTTTGTTAGATTGACATAAATGCAAAGTATCCTCCAAGCGAAGACAGCGAATAAACTTGTCGTTTCACCCGGCATGTCGGTTTACTAGACTTTTTAAGTTTGCAATTCGGTCCTGGCATCGCCCAGACAGTTTTGTACGCGGTTAATGCTGATTTATTGTGAGCTCAGCTGATATCATTGAACCCAAGAGTAGCAAAAATGACGGTCTTCATTGCAATGACAGTTAAGCAAGCTAACAAGCTAAAGGGAGAACTAAATGGTCTAGTGTTAAAAGGCTCACTTTACGTGCCCCCTGGCGAGATGTGTTCAGTTAACGTTAGTTCTACAGAAATCTGTTGCTGGCCGTTTCAGCTCCCAATGTTAATACCAGTAAGAACTGCAGCCCGATACGAATAACACAGTTGGCTAATTCACCGTGTAAAGCCTACAAAAAGAGGTCTTCATCACTGAAAACGATAACGTTACAACATAATAGTGACACGTAGCTGGATAACGGTTACATCGTTAGAAGAAAAAAAATACTACCATGCCCGTCTGCTAACTGATTTAAGAATAGATTATTTTACTAGCTGGAGTCTTTCATCTGTTGTCATTATCGTTGTGTTACCCAGAAAACTCCAGCCGATCACTGTTTTTTATTTCCTCTCTCGAATAAGCGCAACTTGACAGCAGGATTACAGCTGTACCCGCCGCACTATCCCATTGTTTTTGTCTCGACTCGCATCTTCATGAAGCATTTAACCATTCAGTCCAGTCATAACTTACCCAAAAAATAAGGCTGTAAGAAATAAGAAACGTCTTCAGACAGGTTATCATTGGCTTGGTCTGCAGCCTTCTGGAAGGCGAAGACATGATGACTGGTCGGGCGAAACGTTAATCGCAAATTTCCGCCTTCGGTGAGAATCCAAAAGTTTCCGATTTGCTTTCCTAGGACAACTTTCACCAGGCAGTTCCAAGGAGAAGGGAAATGTCGTCACTGATTGGCTGTCGCTTTCCGGTATGGAAAAGGAGTTCAGGGGCTGTAGTTTGATTAGAACGTACATTATTGGATCGAAGCCCTCTATACCATACGAAGCAGTTACTATGGAAACAGCGCGCCAGGTGTCAGATGACAATTTTGCCTCGGTTTTATGTCGCTCGGTTTAAGTGTTGCATCGACTTTTATGCCGTGGATGCTGAGTTCCTAGATGGCCCGATTACTACTTATTAGTGAACTGACATAATTGGGCCTTAAATAAAATGGAATTCCCAAGAATTTAAGGTATAGCTAATAAAGGCGACTCAAATTAAACCTTGTGGATAGGTCTGCTGTTTGGCATTTTGTGTCAAATCAGACAGAATTTGGGAAATGTGTTGCTCATAGATGCAGATTTTGTTCAAACTTTTTGAACGTTATTTGGGACCAAAATCTACGCTGTACAAAATATTTTGGCTGAAGTTAGAAAATTTCATATTTTTTCACTCCTGGGAAATTAGTAATTTTCACACTGGAAAAAGCGCCTTAGCTAAGAAACCATTTTTACGGTTCAATATTTCTTGAAAAATTATCCCAAGAGTCCTGTAATTTGATGTGCACACTGATAAAATTGTTTCTTCAAGGAACAAACATTTGAAAGATAAAAGCAAAGGTGAGGTTTTTAATTATGTGTCCCTGATAAATGGCATAAAAGGCAAAATTTTCAAACTAGGGTGGTCTTGGGGGCTCTTAATGGTCATATGAAAGTGCATTTTGATATTTTTTCCTAAAAGTACAATCTTTCATTGATTTTATAACGGCTTGTTAGGGCTCTAACATCAGCAAAATCAAATATATGGGAAGTATGGCAAGCGAAGGGTCAAAATTTTCACTAGAATGACATGCCAAAATAATGATGTGGACTCGTTTGTAGGACCATAAAATTTTATGTCAAAAGAGGCCTATAGTCACAAGTTGCAACCATGTTGTTTACATATTTAAATTTAAGAAGATAGGGAAAGTATGGTAGGCTGCAGATATTGAACCTTTAAAATGGCTTCTCAGCTAAAGCACTTTTCCCAGTGTGAAGATTCAAAATTGTACAGGGGTAAAAAGATATTAAATTCTCAAAATTCAGCCAAAATATATCATACAGCTTAGTTTTTGGACCCAAATAACCTGTACACAACGTTTGAACAAAATCTGAGTAGGTGAGCAACACATCTGAATTGACACAGAATGACCCAATCATAAACCTGTGTCTACGCCATCTCTGCCTTGTTTTCCAATCTGGCTTTGCTGGATTGACACAATTTTCTGAGCAGCTCTATTAGAAGTTGCTCTACTTTTGAATTTACATCCTACTATGCTTTTTATTATTCATCACAAGCCCCACTTGCCTAAGTTGATGAGTCTATTCACAAACCCAATTCCAATGAAGTTGGGACATTGTGTAAAACATGAATGAAAACAGAATACAATGATTTGCAAATCTCATAAACCCATATTTTACTCACAACAGAGCACAGACAACATATCCGATGTTAAAATTAGACATTTTACCATTTCATGAGAAATATTAGCTCATTTTGAATTTGATGGCAGCAATACGTCTCAGAAAAGTTGGGAAAAGGGCAACTTCTTTTTGGTTATTGTAATACTCAGGTTTTTAGTTCATTCCATTTCTCAGTTACATTGCACTTGTCTCCCCTGTCTTGTGATCTAATTGGTTCAGTCCGTCTTCCCTGTCTGCGGGCTCACTGACTTCAGGTGATTTAAATGAATTCCAGTGTTTAAAATATTCCTTCGATTCTTGTTTACTTCCTTCGTCTTTCTGTTCTGATGACTAACAAGACTAACATTTGTATTTTGTATCATAGTCTACTAACACAACTAATCCATGTATATAGATTACTAACTAACAAGCACTCTTGTTAAATATGTAAAGTTGCACCGCTACTAATTTAGACTAATTCCCTCTCAGCAATCGCCCTGTTCTAATTTCCGCCTCTCGCTCAGCCGTTCCTGTCTTCTCTTGAGTTTCAGCGAGATCTCTTGCACATGCTTAATTACTCTCCTGCACTCGTTATCTGTGCACTTAGAACTCCTGGACCGGAGCTGTTTAAATGTCCTAGACTGTTTGTGTGATTCCCGTTCGTGTCTTGGCTTTTGCCAATTTTCGTGGTTAGGGCTTCCCTCATGTGATTCTCCTGTTGTAATTAGTCTGATTCACCACACCTGATTCCTGCATAGCATGTGACTTCCCCTGTGTGTATTTAAGCAGTCACTTCCAGCTCTTGTCAGAACGTTGATCAATATTTCTTTGTGCAGAGTGCCTTGTATGCCATTGAGTATTGTTTCTCTTCTACTGGATTGTCCAACTTCGATTTTTGCCATTGCCCTTTTTGTATTGTTTTTGTCTTTCTGGATTTCGACCCATTTTTGTATGACCAACAATTTCTGTGTTTGGATGCCCTGTGTATGACCCTTGGCTTTTTTCATCGACAACAACTTTTTGCCAATCGTTTTTGTACCTCTGCTCATCTGTCTTACTGGTTCTGAACCCTGCCTGTCTAGTCAACACTGCTTTTGGATTTCGTATTGTGGCTTGGCAATTCCTGTGGTTTTTTTTTTTGGCTTTGACTCGGACTCCATTAAAGGCATACGTTTTTTGGATTTCTGTCTCTCGCGAGTGGTTTCTGAACTGTACCTCACAAAGGGGGGATGTTACACAATGTTAAACACAGCCCTGTCCCAACCTTTTTGAGATGTGTTGCCACCATCAAATTCAAAATGAGCAAATATTTTTCATGAAACAGTAAAATGTTTTATGATCTGTCTGGTTTCTGTTTTTATTTTTCATGTTTATTTATTCTATTATTGCATTGTGCATTGTCTCCCCTGTAATGTCTGATGTGATTTGCGTTATCATGAAAGCGCACTCCCTTGTCTGAGTGCAGACATGCTTTGGGTGATTTCGGAAGTTTTCCGGTATTTCATGAACTTCAAGTCTCGTTTTTACCTTCCTTCCCGCTTTTCTGAAATTATCATATTAATTAACTGGTAGGTTGCTTAGTTAGTATTGGTAATTTTACTGTAGACTAATCCCTTTGTCTGTACAGAAACTAAACAACTAACATTCACGTATTTTCATTAGGTGAGTAGATATCACTGTTTACTAATAACTAATTTAGGCCTCTCAGTCGAACTTCTTCGAGCAAGTTAGACGCATTCGGCCAGGAACACACCACACTATTGTCTGTAATACACAAGAGAGGCTGGTGGACAGATTTCGGCTGTGCGGTTGTCATTTCTGGACTGAGTTGCTAAGCTTGTGGGATGTAATAATAGGCACATGTGGGGGGTTCTTATTACACCACTGCATTGGAAAGGTCCGTCTCACTCAGCTGCACTCAGAAGCACAGGCATCCTGGTGATGACAATCAATGTAGCTTCAAAGAGGCTCGAGATTGTGGATCGGTAGCCCACAGCCTGTTGCTTTGGGTGTAGTGCATTCTTCTCTGTATTTGACCCACCTGGCCGACTCAGTTCTGCTGCAGATGCTCTCTCCCTCAGCGAAGTTGCACAGGCAAACAGTGGAATCATCTGGTCATCATATGGATGATATAGTAAACACATGGGGGAACTGCAGTTCGTCTTCTCGTCAACAGCTGAGCTCCCTATTCTCCCCAATTATTTTTGCTGATCGACAAACCAGGCTCATTGGGCCAGGATTTGTAGATCCACAACAGGCCAGACACACTATACATGTTTCCTAGACTTCCGTTGATACAGAGGATTCTGTGTTAAGTAGACAGTGGTGGAGATCTTTACAACATCAGTAATGAAAAATTTAAATAAAATCCATTCACCCGGTGCTATATTGAGAACTGCACAACATGAAATTGACTGCTTATTATAAATATATACACTGTGATGACTGCAACAGAGTCCAAAAAAGTTGGCACAGTCGATTGTTTACCTCTGTGCAACATCACTGTCATTTTTTTTATACTCATTCAGCAATTGGACATTGAAGACACCAGTTGGTTGAATGTTGCGAGAGGAATTTTTCTACATTCCTCCCTAATGCAGGTATTCAGCTGTGCAATTACACGGGGCCTTCGTTGCCATATATTTTGCCTCAAAATGCATCAAAAATTCTCAGCTGGAGACAACAACGTAATGTCTCCAGAACAGATGACATCTAGAAGGCAGCATATGTTGCCCCAAAATTTGTGAAAATCTGTCTGCATTAATGGTGCCCTCAAAAAGGTGCAAGTTATCCATGCAAAGTGGTACTGACACATCCCCATGGCCTTATGATCCAATGCTGAAAACAACTTTGGTTACCCCTGTCATGTTTGGTCTAGAGAATACGGCAGTCTTTTTAAAAAAAAAAAAAAAACAGCTGAAATGCTGATTAGTCACACCACAAAACATACTTCCACTGTGCTACTGTGCATCTCAGATGACACAGATCCCAGGGAATTTAATGGAACTTTTGGACAGTGTTGATGTATGGTGGCATTGTCTTCACATAGTAAAGCTTTAACTTGCATCTGTGGATATGGTGGGGAATATTGTTCACAGACAAAGGTTTACCAAAGTATTTCTGAGTCCATGTTGTGACATCCATTACAGTTGCTTAACAGTTCTTGAGACTGTGACATCTGAGGGATCTGACATCATGCACCCTCACAAATAGTATTTGCTTTTTACACTGTGATTACCCAGTCCCAGAAGAGCAGTATGTGGCCCAGGAATTAGTCACAGAGGTTAACTGAGACAGAAAGATTTATTTAATTCACAAGTAAAGGCATCAAAAAGGTGTTGTAGTGTTTTCAATATAGTAGAGGGTAAAAAGACTCCTTTTGATTTTTCTTGCATTTTCCTCAATATGGCAACTTTTTCCAAAGTAGGGTTATACTATTGGATGCCTGATAGGTTGTGGATTTTGAATATGTGGCAGTTAGTCAGCCACAGCAGTGTGCCATCTGTCCAACAGAACTGACCTAAACCTAAATTTGTCCCAATTGCGGGGGCTGCTGTCTGGCACCAAAACCTGAACTGCTGGAAGCAGTCATTGCAGGATCTGGATCAACCACGGCTTTGGTGAAGTGGTAGCTATTTGCGGTTACTATTCTAAGGGGCTAACTTTGCCCTTGTGGGTGTGTGACGAGCCTACAATCAAACTTGGTGCAGTGCCTAACTCCCCCCACGGCTCTGAGCCCTGGCTGGAACACTGAAATGCCATTTGTCATACTTACAAGTCTGCAGCCCATCCTTGCCACTCTATCTGCACTGAGGCAACATCATGGGCGGCACTTTGCGTTGTGCCTCTGCAGGAAATTTGAGCAACACCTGTATTGTCATCTGCAAAGATTTTGATAGTTGACTGATAGACTGATTACACAATAATTTATTATGTTTATTTTCTTATTAATAACTAGCATTTCTGTTATGATCTAGATAGATAACCAGATGCAGATATGTGTACAATCCAATGACAGGAATTTATAAGTAATAAGTAAAAATATGGTAATACAGAAAGAAACAGAGCGGTTGTCTCAACGGCAGAGAAACATTTCAGTGAAGATGTATTTATGTTTATATACAGGGTGTGTATTTAGTTCCTTAACTCTTAAATTACACTTATTTAAGATTTATTTAATGCCTGGTTTAATTTTGGTAATGTTATTTACTATAATCTTTCAGGGAGCCATTAATTGTGAAATGAATTTCACAATTAATGGCTTGATTTGAAGGAAATTGATTTTTAATTAAATCCATCCATCTGTCTTCTTCCGCTTATCCAGGGCCAGGTCGCGGGGGTAGCAGTCTAAGCAAAGAAGCCCAGACTTCCCTCTCCCTGGACACTTACTCCAGTTCTTCTGGGCATATCTCGAGGCGTTCCCAGGCCAGCCGAGCGACATAGTCCCTCCAGCGTGTTCTGGGTCTTCCCCGGGGCCTCCTCCCGGTGGGGCATGCCCGGAACACCTTCCCAGGAGGGCGTCCAGGGGGCATCCGATAGAGATGCCCGAGCCACCTCAGCTGGCTCCTCTTGACGTTGAGGAGCAGCGGCTCTACTCCGCGCTCCTCCCAGGTGACAGAGCTTCTCACCCTATCCCTAGGGGAGCACCCTGCCACCCTGCTGAGGAAACCCATTTCAGCCGCTTGTATCCGAGATCTCGTTCTTCGGTCATGACCCAAAGTTCCTCACCATAGGTGAGGGTAGGAACGTAAATTGACTGGTAAATTGAGAGCTTCGCCCTTCTTCACGACAACAGATCAGTACAATGACCGCATTACTGCTGCCGCTGCACCGATTCGTCTGTCAATCTCACGCTCCATCCTTCCCTCACTCATGAACAAGACCCCAAGACACTTAAACTCCTCCACTTGAGGCAGGAGATCTCCTCCAATCCGGGGGGCTAGCCACCTTCTTCCTGTTGAGAACCATGGCCTCGGATTTGGAGATGCTGATTCTCGTCCCAGCCGCTTCGCACTCGGCTGAAAACCACCCCAGTACATGCTGAAGGTCCTGGTTTGAAGGAGCCAACAGGACAACATCATCTGCAAAAATCAGAGATGAGGTCCTTTGGTCCCCAAACCGGACTCCCTCCGGCCCCTGGCTGCGCCTAGAAATTCTGTCATTAAAAATAATGAACAGAACCGGTGACAAAGGGCAGCCCTGCCGGAGTCCATGATGCACCGGAAACAGGTCTGACTTACTGCCGGCAATGCGAACCAAGCTCCTGCTCCGGTCACACAGAGACCGCACGGATCTTAGTAAAGGGACCCGGACTCCATACTCCCGAAGCACCTCCCACAGAATGCCACGAGGGACATGGTCAAATGCCTTCTACAAGTCCACAAAACACATGTGAACTGGTTGGGCAAACTCCCATGAACCCTCAAGCACCCTGCTGAGGGTATAGAGCTGGTCCAGTGTTCCCCGACCAGGACGAAAACCGCATTGTTCCTCCTGAATCCGAGGTTCGACTATCGGCTAAATTCACCTCTCCAGCACCCTGGAATAGACTTTACCCAGGAGGCTGAGAAGTGTGATCCCCCTATAGTTGGAGCACACCCTCCGGTCCCCCTTCTTGAAAAGAGGGACCACCACCCTGGTCTGCCAGTCCAGAGGCACTGTCCCCGACTGCCATGCGATGCTGCAGAGGCGTGTCAACCAAGACAGCCCTACAACATCCAGAGACTTGAGGTACTCAGGGCGGATCTCATCCACCCCTGGTGCCTTGCCACTAAGGAGCTTCCGGACTACCTCAGTGACTTCAGCCCGAGTGTTGGATGAATCAGCCTCTGGGTCCCCAGCCTCTGCTTTCTCTTTGGAAGGCGTGTCAGTGGGATTGTGGAGATCCTCAAAGTATTCCTTCCACCGGCAGACAATATCCCCAGTCGAAGTCAACAGCTCCTCAGCTCCACTGTAAACAGTGTTGGCAGGGCACTGCTTTCCCCTTCTGAGGCGCCGGACGGTTTGCCAGAATCTCTTCAGGGCCGACCGATAATCCTCCTCCATGGCCTCCCCGAACTTTTTCCATAACTAAGTTTTTGCTTTTGCCACCGCTCGGGCTTTAGCATGCTTAGCCTGCCAGTACCTGTCAGCTGCCTCGGGAGTCCTATGAGTCAACCAAGCTCGATAGGACTCCTTCTTCAGCTTGATGGCATCCTTTACTTCCGGTGTCCACCCCTGGTTCGGGGATTGCTGCCGCGACAGGCGCCGGAAACCTTACGGCCACAGCTCTGAACGGCCGCGTCAACAATGGAGGTGGAGAACATGGTCCATTCAGACTCAATGTCTCCAGCCTCCTTTGGGATCTGGTCAAAGCTCTCCCGGAGGTGAGAGTTGCAAACCCCTCTGACAGAGGGTTCCGCCAGATGTTCCCAACAGACCCTCACAACACGTTTGGGCCTGCCAAGTCTGTCCAGCTTCCTCCTCCACCAGCGGATCCAACTCACCACCAGGTGGTGATCAGTGGATAGCTCAGCCCCTCTCCTCATCCGAGTGTCCAAGACATATAGTCGAAGGTCAGATGACACGACCACAAAGCCCATCATTGACGTCTGGCCTCGGGCGACCTTGTGCCACATGTACTGATGGACGCCCTTATGTTTGAACATGGTGTTTGTTATGGACAAACTGTGACTAGCACAGAAGTCCAATAACAGAACATCACTCGGGTTCAGATCGAGGAGGCCGTTCTTCCCAATCACACGCCTCCAGGCAACACTGCCGCTGCCCATGTGGGCGTTGAAGTCCCCCAGCAGAACGATGGAGTCCCCAGTTGGAGCACTTTCCTGTACCCCTCCCAGGGACTCCAAGAAGGCTGGGTACTCTGCACTGCCATTCGGCCCATAAGCCGAAACGACTGTGAGGAACCTGTCCCCAACCTGAAGGCGCAGGTTCACCGGGGAAAACTCCAACACATGGCGGCTAAGCTGGGGGGCTATAAGCAAACCCACACCAGCCCGCCGCCTCTCACCGCGGGCAACTCCAGAGTAGAAGAGAGTCCAGCTTTTCTCGAGGAGTTGGGTTCCAGACCCCAGACTGTGCGTGGAGCCTGACTATCTCTAACCGGTACCGCTCGACCTCCCGCACAAGCTCAGGCTCCTTCTCCCCCCAGTGAGGTGACATTCCCATGTCCCGAGAACCAGATTCAGCGTCCAGGGATTGGGTTTTTAATTAAATTAGATTTTTAATTAAATCAGTAAATTAATTTGGTTGGTTCCACTGGAACATTAATATTGCACAGTATTTATCTCATGTTGTTATTTAGAGGTTCTCTATAAATATATATATTAGAGAGTTTCAAAGTATTGTTTCTGCATTGCTTTTATATCTGAATTGTGCAAATTTAATATGATTGAACTCAGTAGCGGCTCTAGACCCGGGAATGGCGGGGCGCAGACACGTCCCTTTATGACAATTAGTCCTGGGTAGTTCGCAATCATTTTCCTTCACTGACGCGTTTTCCAATTATCGTACTTGGCAACTTAAGACACGGTCTCTCCAAATGTGATTGAACAGCGATGAAATCATAGGCGAAATTCAGTACAGAAAAAAAAATTACTTATTAATAGGCCAGTGCTTCGCGTTGATTGATCAGGTCTGTGTTCCAGTAAAATATCGCCTTTCACTCTCGGTATTGTGTGGTTTGATAAAAAAAGTGGCACTTGGCAGTTAAATAGGCAGCGTGTTCTCAAGCTGTTTGCGTGAGAGGCGACAGGTATGCAAGTTTGACTAACGTTGATTTAAATACCGCAAATAAGCGTCCAGATGAATGATTGTCTTCTTACGTAATCGGGGAGAACAAGCAGCAGCTGTTAACTGTCGAGTGCTCTCGGAGCGAACCTTCGGTTACTCATGAAAATGACTGAGAACAGGTCAGGACTAACGACTGTTTTAAACGGATGTTTTGTCACAATTCTCAGTTCAGGTTCCGCCACTGAGCAGAATTAAGCCCATGATTTCATCGCTGTTTCATCACATATGGAGAGACCGTGTCTTAAGTTGCCAAGTACGATAATTGGAAAACGCGTCAGTAAAGGAAAATGATTGCGAACTACCCAGGACTAATTGTCATAAAGGGATGTGTCTGCGCCCCGCCATTCCTGGGTCTAGAGCCGCTACTGATTGAACTACAGCTTGACATGCCGCTGCCACCCCACTACACCTCCCTATCCAAATTTCACATTTTGGGGTCACAAGAGTCAGTAGACTGAATGGCACAGGCATAAATTAGACTGCAATTTTTTATACCTGCCGTCTAATTTATCCGTTGCAGTTAATGACTTGCCTGAAGCCTGAATGTCTTAGATAACATCAGATGCGGCGTTTCTTCCTGGTAATGCTCTGCCAGGCCTTCACTTCAACTGTCTTTAGTTACAAATTGTTTTTGAGGAGTTTTGCCTTCACTTTTCCCTTCAGCAAGTGTAATGCATGGTCAGTGAGATTCAGGCCAGATGTTGATTTGGTCATTGTAGTCCATTCCACTTCTTTGCCTTTTATTAGTATTAGGTTGCCTTTGCATACTCTGAGTCATTGTCTATCTTCACTGTTAAGCACCGTCATATGAAATGAAGGTACCCCTTGCGCTTCAGCCCCTCTGTCAGTGGAGGTCTTGGCACCTTAATAAATTTATACTGGTGATTTGAGTGCTCCAGTTTTTCTTTATATTTGGATTCACCGTCATATGAGCTTTGAGGTATTTGGCCGGGTTTAAGTATATGGTGCAGCCCAATAGAATTTAGAATTCATCCTGCTGTTTTTCCAGCAGTAAATAAACATAGAAGAGGAAATATTTTTTCTTCTCCTATGATGTTTATTGGCATTTGGCAAAGCAGGTTACATTCTTCATATCCTTCGGCTAAAGCACTAAGATGGAGCTTCTAATGTTCAAATTTCCATGGAAAAACTTCTTAAAATAAAAAGCATAATGCCAGAGTAACTAAAATATGTAAATACAATGAAAAACAAGGACAGATTAGAAACAATGGAATCAGATTTTGACTGAAATAGAAGAGATATTCTTCTTCTATGATGTTTACAGGCAGTTGGAAAACCAGCTTACATTCTTCATATCCTTCAGCTGAAGCGCAAAATACTTGCACTTGTTGAGGCAGAAACCTCTGGAGTTTTCAAGAGCAGGCTTGAATTAGTGTTAAATACCATTTAGTCATCGAGAATCTGAAGTATTAGTGAAAGGAAAATGGCAAGCCTAAATTTTTTGACACAGAAGGAATAATTGCTAGAAGATGAGCCTGGTATCAAAACGTAGATCAAAATAATATCTTTCATATGGCATAACTTGATTAGATCGTCAGCTTATTCCACATGGTAATATGACCCCTCGAAGTTTTACTAACACACACTTTTTCAAGTTTTCTCTGGTGAGTTACAGGAAAACACATGACACATCCATGGTTCCAGTACTTGCTTTTACTAAACTTTATCATGGTTATTGAATTGGTGCAGTGTTGCAGTTGAAACGTCTATAGCTCCCATGATATTAAAGCTTGGAGTTGGTTACAGAACAAGTTTTGTTCATGAAAATCCAGAGTTTGGTTTAAGATTGAGGCATCTAGAATGGGTATACAGTTGATTTTATTGCAGTTTTTAACAGTGCTCCAATATGTCTATCAGCTCTGAATATTTCATGCTGCTATCTCTAATACACATAACATATGAGGGCTCAAAATGCTAGAAAAAATGACACGAGCAATTTTGACCTACCGTCGTGAAATTTTAGTGCCTGTAACTCAAAATAAAATTTACAGGATCATTGTAAAATTTGGCGGGGATTCATTAAATATACTGAAGTTATTGTAATAGAAAAATCAGCTGATTCTAAGGGGGTCAGGAGGGGGTCCAAACAATTTAAGAACAATTAAACTATTAAACTTTGTTTATTTGAAAGGTTTTCAATATAAAATTATGCCCCCATATTAATATTTTATTTATTCATATTTTAAATTACATATTTAATACATTTCACATAGTGTCACCTTGCTCGGACGGTTGCGCCACCAGACATTTTGAGGGTTTGAGATGGCAAAACATAAAATATATGTCATTTTTATGATAAACTGGAAATACGTTCAAATGAAACAGGTTTTATAGAATAAAATTATGTTTATTATGAATCATTTAAAATTATTTAAAATCTAAGTAGTGTGCTTGGACACAAAAATCTGCATGTCATGTCATTGACCCATGTTTTGCTCCAAAATGAATAAATGTCCTGAAGCATCAGTGGTACCAACACAGATGTTCAAGTTGCCCATGCCATTGACAATAACACACTCCCATACTATGACAGATGCTGGCTTTTAAGTTTATGTTGGTAAACAACCAAGAGGGTCATATTCGTCTTTAGCCAGGTTATCATAACTTCCCTTCACCAATAACCAATTTGACTAATCGTACAATAGCACGAGTGAGCTTCAGTCCATTATAGATGAGCTTAAGCCCAGAGAGGGCCACAGCATTTCTGGATGTTTTTGACAGTCATGGTTTTGGTGCATATGCCTTCACTTGCATTTGTGAATACAGTGGTGAATTAATAATCATAATCTATTTGTACAGAGAAAGTACAGCAGAGGGAGGGGAAGAAATTCTGTTTATTGGTGAAGGATTTGTAATTTGTCCCAACATATGTCGTTATGTCTGTCTCAAAAGCATGGCTGTCTTCGATGCAGTGACATCTCATGGAATGAGGACTAGCTGCCAACTGCATTGATTATTAATCACTTGCTTTACGCGGAGATTTCACCCGTACCTACTATTCTCAATAAAAGCTTTTCTTTGTTTTTAAAATGTTGAATTATTCAATCGCACGGTAGTCACCAAAGCGCCTCAACCACTTTTTGTTCGTCAACAAATGGTTGGATGACGGGATGATGCTTTTTCTATTAAGCATTCCAACACTTACCGAGTTTTATATTGCCCCTGTGCCAACATTTTTAAACGTGCTGTAGGCATCACACTCGAGCGTGTACCTATTTCCAGAAAAGAAATGAAGGCAAACATGAAATATTTGTCTTGCGCCATAGCCAATTTAATACAGGCAAAACATGATTCACCGACTATTGCTTTAATTTAAACTCGCTTTTTTTCATACCGTCCCAACTTTTTCGAAAATGCGGTAGGCAAACAATTACAAGCAACATCTTATTGGCCCAACTGCGGGGCAAATAGCGGAAGTGCTTCTCCTGTCGGCCTCGTTGCGGGGCAGATCTTTTTTCCCCAATTCACCCCGCTGCGGGGCGAATAGCCACTTCCAAAACGCAAAGCGTGACCTTCGGTCCACCAGTTGCAACCAACTAAGTATATCGAAGCCTAAATTCATTAAAAAATAATTAACTGTCACGACCAACGAAACTGACTTTGTGACGAGTCTGACTACACCAATGCATCTTTGAGGGCATTAGTGCCAAAATATTCGCGGCGAGTGCGGGACTGCAACTATCTTGCCTGTTGGCGGTGAGCAATTCCATACTCACACACAGACTGTGGGAGACTGTGGGAGAGGGCTGTCGAGTCCACGGTGACATATCAAGCCTGTTCCAAGCAAACAAGAAAAGGTTCGTTTTCCTTTGTTGCTTAATGTTGCCAATCTTCTGCCGACGAGAGAGATAACGGAATTTTTTCAAAGAGCTACGATCTTACGTGAGCATACTGTAAGTTAGATCTTTGTATTTCTAATTATTTAACTTCGCATTTATTGAACTCTCTCTCTCTCTCTCTCTCTCTCTCTCTCTCTCTCTCTCTCTCTCTCTCTCTCTCTCTCTAGTTCTGAGAACTTCGAGGGAGTGAAATGTCGACGCTGTGTTTTATTCTACTATTTGAAGCTTTGGCTCAAATTTTTGGATTGAGCAATGAAGGTAGGACTTGTATCGCTGCCGTTATGTATCTTGTCTCAGCACATAAGCTATGCCTGCCATCACCAACACATTTCCGCAATACTCAGCCGCTGTATTCTGCCAGTAGACATTTTATTATTTGAGTCTATAACAGATTTTATATCACTGCATTTCTGATCGCAGCGCACACATGACGTTCCCTTTTGAACTCAGCCCTTCAAACAGCGAAATACCACTATCTTCACATTTTAATGTCCTATAGTTTAAGAACCGAGCAGCTTTCGGGGAGTCTGTACTACGGGAGCACTTTCGGTGTAGGGAGCATAAATTGTTTTTCTCTCTGGCGTTTTAAGAACACGGCATAACTCCTCAACCTGTCTGATTTTGACAGCTCAGAAGTAGGCTAACAGCTAATTTTATGTATTGAACTAAATTTGATCATGAAAGATCTGTTGCACTGTAAAACTGCAGTGTACACAGGCTGTGTAATGGATTAACATTCAGATTAGTTTACTCGCATGTTTTACTGGTCCAATTAATTGAGGGAAATTGCTTTCATTTTTGTATTTTTTGTTTGACTTGCACTTTTTTACTGAATTTATAACTAATGTTTTTTTTACTGTCAGTATATTGTACAGCATTAGCATGAAAATCCAGATAAGCATTCTTTTATGCCAAATATGGACAATGAATTTTTTTTGTATTATGATGGCAAATTGTGATGGTGCGTTAAATTTTCAATGCACAATCTTTGCTCTGTGTGTTTATACTTAAAACTATACATCGAGAATCACTGAGATAGAGTTCTGTGAAGTGGCTTAGAATTTTAGTATTAGTTTGTCTTATAAAAACAGTGCTGTGAAGAAGTATTTCCCCCTCCCAATTATTCATATTTTTGCAAATTTGTCTTACTTAAGTGGTTAAGGTGATCGAACTAATTTTAATATTTGACATCAATTACCGGAGTAAACCGAAAATGCCGTTTTTTTTTTAATTTTCATTGAAAAAACGATGTAAGTCACATAATTGAACAACAGTCTGTACAATTTCGTTTTTTCCACGTGAGGCCCTCGTACATCCCTCCCCCCACCACACAAGATGGTAGAGACAGTGACAGAAAACAAAAGGAAAATGCAGTTTTTAAATTATGATTTTTTTAAGGAAAAAAGATTTCCAACCCTACCAGTCCCAGCGTGAAAAAGTAATTGCTTCCTTGGTCACAAAATGAGCCAATTAAACAAATTTAATTGATAATTGGGCTCAATTTCACTTGACACGCTCAAGCATGATTACTGTCAGTCGTGTTGAATCTAAGCATCACTTATACAGAACCAGTCTTGCAAAGTTAAGTAAGCAAAAGCAGCATGTAATTCCAGAATCTAAAGCAGGGGTGGGCAATCACGGTCCTGGAGGGCGTGTGTATGCAGGTTTTTATTCCTATCAATTACCCTGACTAATTGAGTTAATTGATTGCATGCCCAAATATAGATTTTCGCAATGATTCGATCAAAGGAAAATGTTTTATGAAGGGAGACAAGACTAGTCTTTGTAGTTTCATGATAATTTAAAGAAATGCGCATGAAACGTCAGATTTCATAAATGGTTTGGCTAATTGAGACAATCAAGTAATCAAAGACCAGACGTTGGTGTGAAAACCAGGGATAGATACGGCCCTCGCTGCCCACCTCTGATCTAAAGCATTCCAAGATCGGATGAGAAACAAAGTTGCTGACATCCATCAGGCTTGAAAGGGTTACAAGGTCATTTCTAAGGCTGTGGGACTTTAGTGAACCATGGTGAGAGCCATTGTCTACAAATGGAGTGAACTTGGAACAGTGGTGAACCTTCCCAGGACTGGCCAGGAGACCAAAATTCCATCAAGATTGCATCAACACCTCACCCAGGAGGTCACAAAAGAGCCCAGATTAACATCTAAGAACTGCAGGCCCCACTTAGCTCAGTGAAGGTCTGTGTACAGTTGACACATTGACTAAAACTATGCCCATTCACACTAAGTGGCAACGTAGTAAATTTCTCAGTGCATGCTGGGACAGATGTTTGACACTCCATTCTGGCTGGTATTCTGACAAGTGATGCTGCCTTGTTGGAAAATGCTACGGCTATGCAAAATAACCGCTGAGTCTTTGTTTTCACCTTAATATTGAAATATGAATCAGCCTACACTAGCAACTTCAATATTTGTTGACATGCGCACATATAGCAAGCTAGCTACATTTAAAGGGAACAAGCTGTATGCCATTATCATCCAGTGTCTTTCAGTTTCATTTTCCAGCAAAGCCAACATATACATACAAATATTTAGATGCTTACTTGTCGAAAGGTCCAATGTAAAAAAATTATTTTTGAGATCTTTGAAGACATTTCAAATATAAGCATGGGAGCAGTTCAAAATTGTGGGCCTGTGCATGCTGGGACTACTTATTAGTACACTTGGATAAGTAGAACAAATTTACGGGTCTTGTGTTTTATTTCACTGAATTTTCAACAGTTTGGGTTGATAAAGTGATTATTCCTCGCAGCATTAGCCATGGTATTTATCTCGGTTTCAGTACCTATCTTAAAGGGGACCTATTGTGCTGATCCTTCTTTTAATACATATAGGTAATGTTATAATGGTGAATGTCCATACTCAACCTCTGAAAAGTTTTTAAACATAAGATACAGGGGTTTTGCTGTAATTCAAGAAAGTGATTTTGTGAACGTGATTTCCTCTCTGACCAGCTCCTTCCGAGATGTTCATGATATCGGGGTAAAACCTGATGTCAGGTTTGGCCGTCCAGTTAATACAGACCTAGCCAGAGCCAATCAGGCGCTGGACCTTTCCACACTGGAAATTATTCAAGCAGGCACTAACAACCGCTGTGCCGTAGTAGCGTCAACACTTTTGGAAATACAAAAGAGGAACCGCAGGTCATTTGAGGTGCAGTTTTGTCAGTATCTCTCCCAAAGCTGCTTGTCCATTTACTTTAAGACGCGAAAAAAGCACCTATTTCTCTACCAAAAGAGGATGCCACCAGAAATCAGTGGGTAGCTTTTTTTGTTTGCTGGCAGCAAACAGCCACAGACAAAGGGAAAATTAGCTGTTTGTGCTCAGCATTTCACCAAAGACCAAAGCTTTGCCAATAAAGGATAATTTGACGCAGGATAAGCGTTTCAGCTGCTTTTCAAACCTGAAACAGTTGCATTGATCAAGCGCTTGGAGCCACAAGCTGTAAGCAATGATATAGCAGTAAATAATTTAAGTGAAACTAACATGTTACGGGTGGCTAGCAGTACCGCTAATGATAGTTAGCACTAACAACTGGCCTCAAATGCAGGCTTTGTAAAAAATCTGAAGATAAAGCCTGGATTGGTCAAGACTGTCCCTGACTCACAGATGCAGAAGCTGTAAGTTGATTTTACTGCATAAGCCAACCTGACATGATAGCCAGTTGATTGTGGCTGTTGCACAGTGGCTTAGGTAGCCAAGTTACTGTTGCTACTGTTTGTGTCCTAAATATGCAAGAGTAATATCAGGGGAAATTCTACAGAAGGTGTGTGAACATAAACCTCATTTGAAGCTAACTTTTTAGACTTGTTTGTAATTTGGATGCTTGATACAACTGTCCATGGTAACAGAACTTGCTGTCTGTAAAACCTGTATTGCAAGGGTTTGTGTCTGTGGTTGTTATGATCGCTCGGTTAACAGATACTGCACGTTAGTTTGCCTGCTGTGCTAAATAAAAAGCTCCTTGTTAACTTATATGCAGTAATTCTGATCGGTATGCTTGTGTAACTTCGGTAAGCATCAATGTGGCAGTTTCATCATAACGGTGCCCGATTGTAGCCACTACAGTTGAAGCTAACCGGACAGGTGCTGTATGTGTCTGCAAAGTTGGGCTGAAAAGAAGAAAATTTAATAGGAAATTCTTTCCTGTAGAAATGATCGATTTGCCAGCTCCACATAAGCAACTTGTCCACGCTCACGGAACCTACAGTCTGTAAAACCTGTATTATTTTCATAACATAACCGGGCTCTCTCTTGCTGTTGCGTACTATCCATAAAGCTGCTTTCACATCGGACGCGATACAAATTTTTTGTGGGACAGATAACATTGAAAGGCAATGCAAAGACGTGAATACCCGCATTATGGACACGTTAAGCCGCTTTCACACCGGAAGCGAAACAAATTTTTTGCGTGACAGATTACATTCAAAGTCAATGCAAAAACGCGAATATATGCATTATGGGCGGGTCAAGCCACTTTCACACCGGACGCGAAACAAATTTTTCGCATGACAGATTACATTCAAAGTCAATCTAAAGACAATGCATTGACTTAGAATGTAATCTGGCGCCCACCAATTTCCAACGAGCAAACGCTGGTTATTCCGGAGGAATAAGTGAACCATTACCATGGGCAATTTCCGAAAAGGCCGTTTAGCCTGGAGCTTTCGCCCCTTCATCATATACCAGCGCAGAAGCTGTTCGTTACTCCACGCTAACAACACACCACAGTTATGCACACAAACCAGCAGGTCCTTATAATACACACCGAAGCAGCCCATTAGTTGTTGGTCCACTTTTTGCTGCCCCTCAGTGTCCATGTTTCTCTCTAAACTCACACCCACCGGATTTCTACGGTCTCCGGTCTACACTTAGGTATGTCGACCCATTCTACAAATGTGTTCTATATGGGGTGGATTTTAGCTTTCCCTCAATCCTAGCTATAGAGTAGAAACACCGGTTTACGCACCATTGTAGCCGTAGGTAGATAGCAAATTCGAGCTTGAGCTGCCAGACTTTCGCACTGCGTACTCCACTTTCGCCGTTGCGTTTATTAGAACAAGTTAATTTCATTAGATCTATACACATGTACTGCGTTTGATTGCGGAATTAGCCCATCGATTCCTTCACAGATGGCAGACGCGTCTCAGTTTCACTCTGGGGAGGCGGACCCTGAAAACTGTGTTCTGCTGCCTCGTTCCACCCAGATCCGCCCTCCACAGAGCTGGCCAGTAAGAAGAAAATGGGAGTACGGGGAGTAGGGGCCATAGTGGAAGAGCCATCCCAACAAGGCGTTTCAAGCATAGACCACAATAGACTACAAATGGGTTTTTTTAAGGATGGCAGTATGAGCAAAATAAGTACCCTGTTTTGGACTTTGAACGATCAGGAGTACTCTAGGGGAGTCCAAGATCAAAATATAAATTTGGAAATGTTGCATAATAGGTGTCCTTCAAATATCAGGCTTTCACTGCCTTTAGTGTGATCTCATCCACCGGTATTATTGTATCCCCCGAACGAAGGTCGGAGGCTACTATGGATTTGGCCTCGTCACGCGTCTGCGTCCGCCG
Source organism: Gymnothorax reevesii (assembly GCA_029721435.1). Lineage (NCBI taxonomy): Eukaryota > Metazoa > Chordata > Actinopteri > Anguilliformes > Muraenidae > Gymnothorax > Gymnothorax reevesii. The sequence continues at coordinate 7,963,729 of CM056586.1, forward strand.
CGTCCGCAGAGATTTTCTTGTGAACGCTCTACAGCCCACATAAGTGCACCGATTCTTTTCAAATTTTGCAGGGCCATGTATTATGGTAAGTTCACGACACCTATTGATTTTGGGTACTCTGAGACCATCTGGGCCCAACTGGGGGGCCTTCGGGGATACATGTGCTCGGTTGCCAAGTGCTCTAGTTTATACTTGGCTCTGTAGAGGCGGAGATATGTTTATTTGAGAGTTGACGGAAGTGACATTTTTCAAAGGGAAAATTCATATAAACCAGGAAGCGCATTGTATTCCTGGATGGATCAATACCACAATAAGAAATAAACTGGGCAAAAGTAGCATCCATGAGTGAGCTGCATGTCAAAAATCACTGTTGACTAAAAGAATGCCAATGCTGGCCTCATATTTGCCAAAAAAACATCTTGATAACTCTGTAGACTTTTGAGGTAATATTCTATGGGCTGATGAGTCAAAAGTGGAACTTTTTGACCAACAGTCAAACATGGCAGTGGTAGATTGATGGTCCTGGGCTGCATAGCTGCTTCAGGATAGGGTGACTTGCTATAATTGATGGGACCATGAATTCTCTCTTCCACAAAATTTTGAAGAATAATGTCTAGCCACCTGTTCGTAACCTAAATTTCAAGTAGTGTACAGTGAGGATTATACACCACTGCTTTCATCTAAAAGGGATCCTAATCTTATTTCTCTATATTTATATTTTTTAGTGAAAATGTTTTGAAAAATATTACCCTAGGTAATCAGAACCAAAAACTCATACCACAAGTATTTTGAGGTAAAAAATATGGGTAATTAACAAAAACACTGAAAACATCATTTTTTAAAATAACAATTGAAAGGTGTCCCAAATTTTCTTTCTTTTTTTTTTTTTTACTCTTGCATAGTCTTTATGCCTGTTTGAAGGCTCATTCCATGATTATTGATGCAAAAAAAAAAAAAAAGGTTTAAACTGGTTTGAGGCAACATCTCATAACAATCAGTGGAATCATGGATCAAAAGATGTATCACTGCATCTTTGTGAGGCACACATTGCCATCTGGAAAGAGACTGATCGGTCGCAGATCTTATTTTCAACAAGATAATGACCCTGAAGACAATTGTAAGTTTTGCAATAATTATCTTAATTGGAGAGACACATCTGGTGACATTAAAGTTATGAATTGGCCTGCTCAAAATCCAGACCTTAATCCGATTGAGCTAATCTGTTGTAACATCAAAAGAATCTCTTTGGAATGAACTTCAAACAATATGGAATTTTTTAGCAAGTGAGGAAAATAAAAAAGAAATATGTGAGAACTATACCTGAAAGATTAAATGCTGTAATCAAAGCAAAGGGTGGCCACACTAGATATTGACTTTTTCTCTCTCAAAAAGACATTGTATCTCCCTAACAACGATAGTCGGGAGATACTATGGTTTAGTTCCGGGGCTGCTGCCACCGCCACAAAGATTTTCTGTTCCAGGCTCAGGAGGCTTCAAAGTTTATAGGATTATTTGGCAATGCTCAAGATCAATTCTTGGGAATTTCTGACATCCAATATGACCGGCGGCGGCCATGTTGTTGAAATTTTTTTTTGTGTTTTCTGCTCATTTTGAGCCACATTTACATATACACTGCTCAAAAAATAAAGGGAACACTTACATTGTGTTGTTTAACTCCAAGTCAATCACACTTCTGTGAAATCAAACTGTCCACTTAGGAAGCAACACTGATTGACAATCAATTTCCCAAGCTGTTGTGCAAATGGAATAGACAACAGGTGGACATTATAGGCAATTAGCAAGACACCCCCAATAAAGGAGTGGTTCTGCAGGTGGTGACCACAGACCACTTCTCAGTTCCTGTGCTTTCTGGCTGATGTTTTGGTCACTTTTGAATGCTGGCGATGCTTTCACTCCAGTGGAAGCATGAGACGGACTCTTCAACCCACACAAGTGGCTCAGGTAGTGCAGCTCATCCAGGATGGCACATCAATGCGAGCTGTGGCAAGAAGGTTTGCTGTGTCTGTCAGCGTAGTCTCCAGAGCATGGAGGCACTACCAGCGGACAGGCCAGTACATCAGGAGACGTGGAGGAGGTCGCAGGAGGGCAACAACCCAACAGCAGGACCGCTACCTCCGCCTTTGTGCAAGGAGGAACAGGAGGAGCACTGCCAGAGCCCTGCAAAATGACCTCCAGCAGGCCACAAATGTGCATGTGTCTGCTCAAACGGTCAGAAACCAACTGCATGAGGATGGTATGACGACCCGACGTTCACAGGTGGGGGTTGTGCTTACAGCCCAACACCGTGCAGGACGTTTGGCATTTGCCAGAGAACACCAAGATTGGCAAATTCTCCACTGGCGCCCTGTGCTCTTCACAGATGAAAGCAGGTTCTCACTGAGCACATGTGACAGAGTCTGGAGACGCCCTGGAGAACGTTCTGCTGCCTGTAACATCCTCCAGCATGACCGGCAGTGGGTCAGTAATGGTGTGGGGTGGTATTTCTTTGGGGGGCCGCACAGCCCTCCAAGTGCTCACCAGAGGTAGCCTGACTGCCATTAGGTACCGAGATGAGATCCTCAGACCCCTAGTGAGACCATATGCTGGTGCAGTTGGCCCTGGGTTCCTCCTAATGCAAGACAATGCTAGACCTCATGTGGCTGGAGTGTGTCAGCAGTTCCTGCAAGACGAAGGCATTGATGCTATGGACTGGCCCGCCCGTTCCCCAGACCTGAATCCAATTGAGCACATCTGGGACATCATGTCTCGCTCCATCCACCAACGCCACGTTGCACCACAGACTGTCCAGGAGTTGGCGGATGCTTTAGTCCAGGTCTGGGAGGAGATCCCTCAGGAGACCATCTGCCACCTCCTCAGGAGCATGCCCAGGCATTGTAGGGGGGTCATGCAGGCACGTGGAGGCCACACACTCTACTGAGCCTCATTTTGACTTGTTTTAAGGACATTACATCGAAGTTGGATCAGCCTGTAGTGTGTTTTTCCACTTTAATTTTGAGTGTGACTTCAAATCCAGACCTCCATGGGTTAATGAATTTGATTTCCATTGATAATTTTTGTGTGATTATGTTGTCAGCACATTCAACTATGTAAAGAACAAAGTATTTAATATGAATATTTCATTCAGATCTAGGATGTGTTATTTTAGTGTTCCTTTCATTTTTTTGAGCTGTGTATATACATGTACAGGGATGCATATTAATGCCATTGCAAGAGTAAAAACAGTAACATTGCAGCTGTAAAAATTTGCAAGTGATCTCTCATGGGAATCGGGGAGATACCCGACTGGGTCCCTGTGGCGACCGAGTTATCCAGTTATTTTTGTTTTTACTGTATACTGATATGTGTTTACTTATTTTCATGTATATGGTACAATATTACATGCAATGAATCTTGAATAATTCTTGTTTGATTTATCTTCAGTTTTCTAAGTTGGTAATGATCACTGCTCACTACTGTGGTTGGGTAATGCTGTAGGACGATGATACAAAGCACATAGCGTTAACTTCACTGCATAATTGTCTATCATTTTTTTAAGGTTTTGACAAAAAAGGGAAAAAAAACAAATTTTTTGCCAACCATGAAAGAACAGGCAATAATACTATGAGGCTGACAGTAATCAAGTTCCCTTCTGAATGGCACAAAAGAGACAAACTGGAGTCATGTGGTCAGAGTACTAACTGGTATCTGGTTGAGTTTTGTGGGATGACCTGAAACCGGCAGTTCATGCACAGAAAACTGCAGTGAGGCTGAATTAAACATTTGTGCAAAGAGTGTGAGAAAAGAACATTTCTTGACAGTGACGTAAAACACTCATTGTTAGTTATTGCAAACATTTGATTGTTGTTGCTGTCAAGAGTGGCTCAACCAGTTGTTCGGTTTTGCGGGCATGTGTGTGGTTTTTTTTTTTTTTACATTAGTGATATAGGTTTTGAATATCTTTTTCTGCAATGAATGAAATGATCATTTCGAAGCTGCGTTATGTGTTTATTCATGTTGTCTTTGTTTAATATTAAGATTATTTGGACTTTTTTTTTTTTTTACCGTGGGAAGAATAAGGACTTTTTACTGATGAACCTTTGTTGTCATTCAAAAGACCTTCTTACGTTTACTTTGTTATTCCCTCCCAAAACTGTGTAATTATAGATCTGCAGGAACTCATGTTACAAGTAAATTACTGTGTGCATTCAAGCCAGCCAAGAAAAGGCTTTTATTTCACCTTTTCAACATGATGACTCAGCCAAATGACTGAACTAAGTAGACTTGGCTAAGAGATCCTACAGGCAGACAAAATACATGAAATTAACATTGAATGCTAAGTCGGCTCTGTCTTTTAGTCTAACAAATAAAATAAGCTTTTGCACTCACATTGATGAATTAAATATCTTGTGATATAAGCAGGACAAGTCACTTCATTATCTGTACTGGCCTGTCCTCTTCAATACCTTTTTTCAATCCCATTCATCTTTAAATAATCCAATGAATACATCAATTTGGGACTCTCTTTTAGCAGCTGTTTAAATTGGCAGCTCAGTAAAACTGCTGTTGTGTGTTCTGAAGACTTTGCACACAATTGCAGTCCTCACACTTGGTAAAATGTTGGTGATTATGACATAGGAGCCAGCTGAAAAGAAACAGAAGACAGGGCTTGAATCTCAAGCCCCACTACTTCTCATTGTGCTGCAGCCTTTGTATTTGTTGTAGCAGCTTTTTTATATGTAACAGCTGTGTAAGTTTTTATGGAGTCTGTCATGTGATGCCTGTTTCCTGACAATACAGCAGATACTCCCTGTCACACATTTGAGTCTGGACTCTACATACGTAGCTCTGTAGTAGGTCTTGTTGTCTTTTGCACTATTTGACTATTATGTGGAATGTGATGTGTGTTTCTAAGTGCTCAATATAAATGCTTGTAGTTTAAGTTGTGGCTGTATGGAAAAATTAAGGATGTTTTCATTTAGAGGGTACAGCTGAGAGGGCAGTTTCCTCATTTTTGCCCTGGCATCTATGATAAGTGTGGATATTTTGTTTCTGAACATGAAAAATGGATTAAAACATACATTTCCAATGTTGTAACCATTTTTAACAACTAGGCCAAGCATTCATTTGCATTCATTCAAGCTACACGTTTCTTTAGTTAACCCGTTGTTGCATGATTTTTTCCTCTCTGCCAATGCAGGGTGGTCAGTGGGTTTGGTTACTTTAGTAACCAGTGTCCAACAAAGGGTTAAGATTGCTTTGATACTGTGTACAGGCTGTCTGTGCATGTGGAATGGTTCCTGCATCTGGAGAGAATTTTCAAGTCCTGCGTGTTTTAAGGCAGTAGAAGGCCCAGGATCCAAATCAATTTAACTCCATAAAGCCTACAGATTGTCAAATGCAGTATCGATATACAAGCCTGAGGAACCTCTGGCATATTTTGTGTTCATGTGGAGATACTAATGTTATGTGTACAGATGAATTACAAGGAAATGTGTATAAAATGATGTACACAATCTAGACATTTTCTACGTGAGGTAATGCAGTGGCCATAAAACATGGCGTCATGGGTTTGAGAATTTCACTTAATATAAGTGTGATGTAGCTTCTGTGAAGCGCTGCAGCCCGGAGATACTGATTATGTATGTGAAATTGTCCTGCAATATGAAAAAAATGCATTTTCTCTCTTTAAACCTATGCAAGAGAGAAGTTAGGAGAAAAGTTTGAGTTAAAGGGGTTAAACAAGTGTTTAACAGGGATAATCCTTAAGATCATCTGGTCATCGTCTTAATTGACTTGGTCTAAGGGGAAATAAATGAATGAAGGCTTATCTTCGATTGTGGGATTGAGCTGTGAACAGCAGAGGTAACTATGGTTCCTTGGGGAAAGTAGAAGTAAAATTGAAATGTCATCTTTATTTTCCTAGGTCTTTATTATTCCCTTTCAGTGACTGGATTGGAAAAGTCAATTTGATACTTTGGATGGGGGAGCCTCCCTCGAGGAGCGTAACATTTCTTAACCTTTATGAGTTTTGGCAAATGAACACAAGTATTGCCCCACTGGCTTAGCATGGAATGGCTTGTGGCAGATATTACTGAATTTTCAGGACATTCAGACTATCCTCACTTTTTCCACTTTCTTCTTGAGAGTGAACTGCACAGCGTTGGTCTCCAAGGCACTGTACATACAGTATGTTGGTATATGTTCCATATGTATGTATTAAATGGAAAAAAAGTGTGCCAAATGTCTCATAAATCAAATAGTTTCTATTACTGTGAAAGTTTCTTTGGAGAAATTCTGATGCTAATGCTCCTTTAAGAATGGTGTTCAATTTAGACCTACAAGGCAGAATTATAGTTATGTCTTTGAGGCCTAAATTAAATTATTGTTTCATTTTGCTTAGTAAATTGTTCTGCCTGTTATTACACAAACAATAAAATTCTGCCTTAATTTCCTGGAAATGAAAATTGACAGCAATTTAGAACAGAAAATATTGCATACACCATGAACGTGTCATGTCAGATGCATGTGCTGCTGCAATGAAAACCACTTGGCTCCTCTATCCTCTTTCAAACTGTTTCTTCCCTGCCAAGGTTTCAAAGGGGCTGGAACTTTTTCTGGCATCCAATCAGGAAGAGGCAGAAACACACTCTAGATGTCTTGCTAAGCCATTGCAGGGCGCACACATTCATTCACACATGCATACCTGTGGGCAATATAGAGTCTTTGTTTGGCCTAATACGCATCTTTGGACTGTGGGAGGGAACTAGAGGACCCAGATGAGACCCATTTGAACATGAGCTGAAAACATGTGAAGTCAACATTATAAAGGGACACCAGATTCCAAACCAGGTCTCTCTGCCTCAGCCATGTTGCCTAATATAATCTTATATTACAATGTAAATCCTGTTTCTGGAGAATTTGCTAAAACCTCAATGAGCACCACTCATTCAGCGGCCAGAGATATTGATTAGTAAAGGAATCAGGTGACCCAAATTCTGGTGAAACTGAAACGATTGTCAATGATGATCTCCAAGAACAGCACTTGGTATCTCTTGACTTGGGATTTGAAGCTTTAGGACTGTAACATTGCCTTGCTGCTGGTTTCAGAGTCAGTGAGCAGCTACAATGAGGTTGCTCCTCATGAAGAGGTTCCCTATACACCGCAACTGGATTACAGAGGTAAGTGAGGGGAATATCTCCCCCTCCCTGATTCACTATAGTAAGGATCACCCTGTTAACTCTCAAATGGTGATTTCACCACTTAAGCTTTGCAAACCTGTGGGAAGGTTTGCAAATTGCTCCTGACCTGCAATTTGTCTGTCATACTCAAAACTCGTAATTTGCCATTGTCACGGTGTGTGTACATCTTTGATTGGCCCTGGAGCCCTGCTCTGCCTATTTTTAAAGTGGTACCATTGCTGTGTGGCAGCTGAAATGCTGACAAGGCTGTTCTGTGCATTATTTGGTCACAGCTCCACGGTGGTGTAACTCACTTAAGTTGCACCATGGCGAGGTCACCTGCTTCTCCCCCCGTGGAGGAAACTACCGCAACACCCTGGGGACGCGCTGCGAGATGACCTGTGACCGTGGTTTCCGTCTGCTGGGCCGATCTTCGCTGATGTGTATGCCGAGCCGGAGGTGGTCAGGAACTGCGTACTGTCGACGTGAGTCATTCAGAAAAATTGCCACTGATTAAATGGAGAGTTGGTACGAGCTCAGATGATGCCAGAATGGAAATGCCTAGCTCAGCATGGGTAAATACTCTAAATGTATCATGATCAAATATTTTCCTGAATTTCTTAATATCCTTGATTCATAAAATTGCCGTTATATAATGTGGGCCTCTATATAAAAGTGTCTACTGTGACCTACTCTAATATTGGTACCCTTAATAAATATTAGCTGAGCGGGCAATGAAAAATGCAGTTGTTATTAATCCGCCCAATCTTTAACTCAAAATATTTACAAAAATCTATCTTGAATTTAAAGAAGTGAATGAAGGAAGAAAAAAAATCTTATTTTCAAAAAAATATTTTTCCAAAAATATGTGCACCAGAACCAAGGCACACCAAGAGGATCTTAAGAAAAATCTAATCAAAGTACATTTTATTTCACATTATTAGGAAATATTAAATGGTCAACTATGACTTCTTTTTTTGCTTAGGTGTAAACTTGATTGGATACACAAGTCATTTTCCCTTCATAATCCATCTCATTGGTTAAGATGAAGGAACACGACAATGAGGCACGGCTGGAAGTTGGTCCGCTTCCAAAAGTGGAATATGCTGAAAAGAATAGCTGAAAAGTTGAAAGTTAAGAAAAGTTGACAATACGTTCAAAGATAAAGATATACCTCACTGTTAAAAATCTTCCTGGAAGAGGACTTGCGCCTATTTTGAATGCACGCACTATGAGGAGGATGATTAAAGTGGCAAAGGAAACTCCAGGAATCTCACTTGGAAAATGGCACTAAATTGCATTAATTTTGTCTTGGGCTCAGAACATCTCCAAAACCATGATCAGATGCCATCTACACAATTACATGATGTTCTGGAGTATTGCCAGAAAAAAAGTCTGTTACTAAAGATTCCAGTGGTACCAGGTTCTGTGGTCAGATTAGGCCAAGATTGAGCTCTTTTGCAACTTAAACTGGAGATGGGCTTGGTGTAAAACAAAGATATTGATTCTGTAAAGAACACAATCCCCGCTGTGAAGTATGACAGTGGATCTTTGATATTGTGGGACCATTTATTTTCCAGAGACTCTGGACAACTCGTTAGGATTAAGGGTATCATGGATTCCGTCAAGCACTAGCAGATATTAAATGAAACCCTGACTGTCTCTGCATGAACGCTTCAACTAGGCCATGTTTAGATCTTCCAACAGGGCAATAATTCTAGCATTCATTGAAATCAACGCAAAAATGGTTCACTGACTTCTGAATCAAAGTATTTCCATGGCCATCACAGTCGCCTGACTTAGACCCGATAGAAAAGCAGCGGGACAAGTGGAAAAAGAGAGTCCATTAATGTTGACCTTGGAATTTGAAGGACCTGGAGAGATTCTGTGTGGCAGAATGGTCTCAGACCCATTTGCCACATCATCTCCAACTTCAGTGCACACTATAGCAGAGGACCCAAAACTGTTCCAAAAAGAGGCTGCATAAATTATTAAATAAACGAGATCCAATTGTTGTGGCACGTCTTTGAGAAAAATTTTTCTCTCATGACAAAGTTCTTTTTCTTTCGATAGTCATATTTCAATTTCAGGTTTTATTTAATATTTTAAAATAACTGTCTAGAGAATTGATTATAAAGGCATTAATTCATAACTGCTTTTGTACATGTTTACTTACCAAGGGTGCCACTATTACCAGAGGACGCTGTATATACGAGATGATGGAAATGAAATTTACATTGGAAGTAGCTCAGACGCAAAGACTGTACATAAGCAGAATGATCATCCCATATCAGAAATGCTAAACCTGCAGAACGTAAATTTTTAGTGTGTGTGAAAAATGCTGTCCATGCCAAGGTTGAATACATCCCCTCGCCCACCACAATATCTCCTTGTGTATATTTCCTCTCAGAGGTACGCTGCCATGTCCTGCCCCTGATTTTCCATGGCACGTTCACCTGCACCAATGGTGTGTTCGCGGACTCTCGATGTGACTACAGCTGTAATCGGGGATACAGGCTGGAGGGGATGCATACCCGTACCTGTATGCCCACAGCGAGATGGAGTGGCACTGAGCCTGTCTGTGTTGGTGAGTTTGGCTTTGAGTTCATAAACCACACTGTGCTGTTTAAACAACTAAGATTAAGGTGGCGTAAAGAATGCCTTTATGTCTTACTACTGGGGTGAAGGGTTGAATGAAGGGGTGAGTGGTTTTGGATGAAAAAAGCAACTTTATCCATGCTAGTCTTGAGCTGTAGAAAGAGTTAATCTACATTGGTAGTGAGACGCAAGCCAAATGTGCGCGGCGTGTTAGTGTTCTGTCATCTACTTCGCACTTAATCGGGCTCCCTTGACGAACCGCGAGCTCTGAGGCATCGTTGAAAATGAGTGAAATTTTGTTTATGCCTGCAATACAACTGTTAAATATCGATACAACATATTGATAATATTCAGGTTTATTTATATTTCTAATGACCTCTCCCACCTATTCTTTTTTTTTTGTATAAACATAAAAGAAATTACAGTTTGCTGAATCACTTTGATAGCAACAGCTTGCTGGCAGATACTTTAACGGTGACAGATAGAGAAATGAGCAAATGTTTTACCCCCATCTTGTGTGTCTGGGGAGAATTGCAGTCAAGCTCAGCCTGAAGCACTCACTTTCTCAAAGGGGTGCCATTACCAATGAATATTGCTTAGTTAATACCTATGGGCTTCACTTGATAGGCAATGTTGAGGGCAAGTAACAAAAACATACGCAAGCATGTTTATAAAGTGTATAATATCTGAAATGTGTTTTCTTGCTTATTTTAGCCTATTCCACACTAGCATACATTTGGTTACAGGTTACCGATTAACATAACCTCTAAGTGGTTTAATAAAGTTAGTCAGCTTGGATGTTTACCTCTGACAAGGAGTATGATCGGTGATAGTCCAAGGATGAGTTGATTCATATTCTGGATCCAAAAGAATTATAATATATCTGTCTAATGCAGGTCTATGTGATACCTGATAAATCAAAAAGTTATGAACTTTTGGCGCAAAATTTGGCTTTGGCTTTCTGCGTTTCAGCACAAGCAGCTATAACTGAATGTGTAATATGCGTTGTAATGGGCTGGAGCACGAGGCATATGGTCAATGTACGGCCCACCCATTTGATACCAATCGACCTGTATGAACATGTATATTCTGTTGTTTTACGTCATTATGTGACTTTGCAAATCTTCTTTTAGGAGGTTAAATAAAATTATTATTATTATGAGCAATCCTCAGTCCTCTCTTTTTCACATGGGTTAACTATAGCCACATTTTTTTGCATCTTTGTACCTCTTCCTTTTGTTTAGCAGTGTGCAAGCTACCTTTTCTATTTTGAAATACTCATTTTGGATGATGCCATCATTTTTGAGGAACATGACCAATGAAGTGCATCGTGATTTTCTGAAATACAAGTGGAGAAGGCAAATGCATTCTGTGGTTGTTGTTCAACATTTTTTTAGCATCTGTCTAGACCAGAAAAAAAAAAAAGTACACTTCAGACAGACAATGAGGGACGACCTGATTGAGGAAAGCAACATTTTTATCGCTGTAAAATGTTTCTTTTTTAAATTTTTTTGTTTATTGGTTTTTAGCTGCGACCAAGCAGCTCTATGAACGCTTCTGTCTGTCTGTCTGTCCGTCTGTGACACCATTTTCACCATGTTCCTGTCGTCGTATCATCATGAAATTTTCAGGAGTTATTGACCTTTACCAAAGTGATGTCAATGCGCAAGGTCGAGGTCAAAGGTCAAAAGTCAAGTTCACAGAGGTCACAACCTTGTTTGCAGGTTTTCGCGCTGTAACTCCAGTTAGAATTCATGGATCGCTATGAAATTTTGGAAATAGCTTTTAGGCATACAGGAGGTGTCCCCTATTGTTTTTGAAGGTCATCCGTCAAATCCCAAGGTCACAAAGGTAAAAAAAGTGTCAATTTTGCCCGATTTGACATTTTTCGCACCGTAACTCAAGTTTAATTCAATAAATGGCTATGAAATCTTACATCAGGCTTTTTGGTGTAGAGGAGGGGTACCCTATTGATTTTCAAGGTCATCTGTCTAATCCCAAGGTCACACTGGTCAAAAAAGTGTCGATTTTACCCCGATTTCACAGTTTTCGCCCCGTAACTCCACTTTAACTTGATTGATGGCTATTACATCTTAGAACAAGCTTCTTGGTACAGAGGAAGGGTCCCCTATTGATTTTCAAGGTCATCTGTCGAATCCCAAGGTCACACCGGTCAAAAAAGTGTCGATTTTGCCCCGATTTCACAGTTTTCGCACCGTAACTCCACTTTTAATTTGATGGATGGCTATTACATCTTAGAACAAGCTTCTTGGTACAGAGGAAGGGTCCCCTATTGATTTTCAAGGTCATTTGCCAATTTCAAGTCATGGACACTAGGCCTCGTGACGGATGCTAGGCGAGGTCGCAGCTATTAGATCCTTCTGATCTACTTGTTGGAAATATGTTATAGAACATTCACGTTGAGGCTGTCCACCAAAGCATCTGAAGTTTGAGAAATCTTATACATTTAAATTGTTTAAACTGCCTTTCTTGATGTCAAGTGTCCTTTTATGTTCCCTAATCAGCATTTTACTCCGTATAAAAACATTTCAGCTTCAGGTAAGGACTTATCTTTGCTGGCCCACTTATTGCCTTTTGTTCTGGTGATGGGAAAATATGAAAACTTTTATTTTTATTGTGATGAATATTGAGTTTTCTTGTGTCCTTTTTTACATAAAAGGGCCACAGTTTGGCATGAGTTAGGATATAATACAGAGTAATGCCTGCTGCTTTAATTATGGACAGTATTAGGGGACTCATAGAAAAGCCCATTGCATTTATGTTCAGGTATTGTGGTTCAGTTTTGTAAAGGTTTACTGAGTAGGATTTTCCTCAAAAAAAAAAAAAAACAAAATAGGGACTCATACAAAACTAATCCCTCAATCCTCTCTAACGACCCACTAGAAGTACTGTATGTGGCGTTGTCTATGCCTTCAGAGACCTCACACTCTGTGTGTTTTTTTTTTTTGTTTTTTGAACAGGATGTTTTTGGATGTCGGCCTTTGGGCAGTGGGTGTGTAGCCCCCTGCCAATAACAGCACACACGTGTGAGGGCGGGTCATTTTGCTCCACTGTAAGATAGTGCTTCTGATATCGTTCAGCTGGGGTGGGGAGGCCAACTTTGAACGTCCTGTTTTCAAACCGCAACCAAAAAGTCCGACTCAGTATACCTTTAAGTTGTTCCTTCGCAAAGTTGCCCTTGTTTGCAGCTAAATATGTTCAAAATAAACATATTACAGTCCAAATACTTAGTCCATTGTGCGATACTGAATGGGACAAAGCACAGAGATGTTATAAGTCAAAGGACAAAATCTTAATGTTTATTTTAAACATTGTATCAGAATCTTTCAGAATTAGTAATGTATTCCTTATTGTCCCACACAAGCAGACTGTTTGTCCCGCATTTGGTTTTGTAATGTGAATATAGGCCACTAGATGGCAGTATTTACCTTTTTTTTGTTAAGCTCAGACTGGAGTCATGTTTAGACATGTCCTGGACATGTCTGGGGCAAGTCTCAGAAAATTAAAAAAAAGAGGTCTAAATGTGGGTGGGGTCTGCAAAAGAGTATATAAGGAAAACAATTGAGACAGTAAAGTAGTAGGAGAAATTGCAAGAAGATGACCAGACCTGCCATTCTGTTCAAGACCTGTGACGTTTCTTTTGTGGATTTCTTTGCCTGTGTTTGAGCATTTTCATTATCCAGGACATCACCAAGCCACCCCACAAAAAGGGACTGTAAATATTTCTTTTTTTTTCCTATTCAATCTTGGTCAGTTTAGTTAGTTGTTGTGTTTAATTAAATGTGTTTAAGTTTTTAAAACTGTGTCTGTCATCCCTTGCTGTTGCTGTTGTGTTGTAGATTGTAATAAGAAATTGGGGCCATAACAAATTGGGGGCTCGTCCGGGATAGACCATTTTGTGAGTCATTTATTAAAAATCTAACATTTCAAATTGTAAAATTGATTTTTTTTTTAATTGAATACATATATATTGACAACAGCAATGGATGATTTCTTGGCATCACCAACCGTAGGGGTTTTGAAGTCTTTTAAAAAGACAGAACTGCTAGAAATTTGCAGACATTTAGAGCTGACAGAGGTGAAACCAGCCATGCGAAAAGCAAGACTGGCTAGAGAGATAGTTGAATATTACATTGATGAAAATGTGTTTGCACCAAGAGATCTGGAACAGTTTCCAGTGGAAAATCCAAATATAGAAATGGAACTTAAATTAAAACTGCTAGAGATTGAAAGGGAGGAAAGAGAAAAACAAAGAGAATTTGAGAGGGAGGAAAAAGAGAAAGAAAGAGAGGAAAGAGAAAAAGAAAGGGAGGAAAAAGAGAAAGAAAGAGAATTTGAGAGAGAGAAAGAGGAAAGAGCAGAAAGAGAGAGACAGAGACAGAGAGATTTTGAATTAGAGAAATTCGATAGAGAAGAAAGACTCCAAATGGAGCAACTAAAAATAAAAATAGCAACAGAAAATAAATTTCGGGCTAGCCAGGAGGTAAAACTGGTGCCTCCATTTTCAGAAAAGGATGTTGACAACTATTTCCAGTGTTTTGAAAAGGTAGCAAAGAGTTGCCAGTGGCCAAAGGAACACTGGCCTCTGATGTTGCAAACTGTCCTCAAGGGTAAAGCTCAACAAGCCTATTCGGCTTTGTCTGCAGATGATTCCTCTGATTATGAGGTTGTCAAAAAGGTTATTTTGAGAGCTTATGAGTTGGTTCCAGAGGCTTACCGACAGAAATTCAGAGGTCTGAAGAAATCTGAAAATCAGACTTATGTTGAATTTGCTAATGAAAAGCAGGTTTGCTTTGAGCGCTGGTGTACTTCTATGGAGGTCAAGGATGATTTCAACTCACTGAAAGAGATGGTGTTAGTTGAAGAATTCAAGAACTGTGTTAAAGATGATGTAAAGACCTACCTTAATGAGAAGCAAGCACTGAATTTGCAATCAGCTGCCAAATTTGCAGATGAATATGTTCTCACACATAAGTCCAAATTTCAGTCTAGCAGTAATAATAGATGGTCCCAATTTCAGAAAAAGGGTTATGGTGATACCCAAGATTCCTCACCCAAAGACAAAGACAAATCTGGTGATGGTGCTCAGAAATCCAGGAACAGGTCTGATCAAAGTGTGAAAGCTGACAGTGACAGAAGTGGTCTAGTTTGCAGATATTGCAAGAAATCTGGTCATGTTACAACTAACTGTTGGTTCCTTAAAGCTAAAAAAGAAAAAGAAAAGGATACCAAACCAAATGCCTTTGTGAAAACAAGGTTAGAAACCCCTGTAGTAGATAACCAATCTGCTAAATTGCCTGCTTCTTGTGGGGCTAAAAAGCCTGATACAGCTGACTTTGTGAGGGAGGAATTTCTTCCATTTGTGTCAGAGGGATTTGTGGCTCTGAATGAGCATACTACTCCTGTCCCCATATATATCCTAAGGGATACCGGAGCTTCTCAGTCACTTTTGTTGATGGACTCCTTGGAGTTACGTGATGAGACCGCTTCAGGGGATTTCATACTTGTACAAGGTATTGAAGGGAGGACTGTATCTGTACCCCTGCGCTCTATATTCTTGAAGTCAGATTTAGTTACAGGACAGGTAAAGGTGGGACTTATGTCAAGTCTACCTATAAAGGGTGTTTCTCTGTTGCTAGGCAATGACCTGGCTGGGGGCAAAGTAGTTCCCCCTGTACATCTTACTTCACAGCCGAGCACTGAAGATGGGGATGAGGACCCATCTCTGTATCCTTCTTGCGCAGTGACTCGTGCTATGGCCAAGAAGGCTAAAGAAGAAGATGATGTGGTGCCGTCCAGTACATTGAATAGTCAGGACTCAGGTGGTTCACCTCATGACTCTGATTGGCCTACTATGGTTTCTCCGTTTGAGGACTTATCAGATACTTTTATCAGTTCTCTATTCAGCCAGCCGGATGGGTCTGGTGATTCTGATGTGTCTGGAGACTTGTCTCTGTCCAGAAAGCGGTTGATTGAGGAGCAAACTAATGATCCTGAAATTTGTGTACTAAAGAGGAGAGCCCTTCCTGATAAAGAAATAGACGCAGTTCCAGTTGGGTATTATCTCAAGGATGGTGTGTTGATGCGGAAGTGGCGCCCTCCTGATATCCCTGCCAATGCAGATTGGGCAGTGGTCAGGCAAATTGTTGTTCCGAAGGTCTATAGGAATGAGATCTTAACAATGGCTCATAGTTTACCTTTAGGAGGTCATCTTGGTGTTAACAAGACTGTTGATAAGATCATGAAACACTTCTTTTGGCCTGGGCTTCGGAAAGACGTTTCCTACTTTTGCAAAACCTGTCACACTTGTCAGGTAGTTGGAAAACACCAGTTAGACCCACCTGTAGCTCCATTGCAGCCTATCCCAGCATTTGGGGAGCCGTTCTCTAGGGTCATTGTTGATTGCGTTGGTCCATTACCCAAGACTAGATCTGGAAATCAGTACTTGTTGACAATCATGTGTGCATCTACCAGATTCCCCGAAGCCATACCTCTAGGTAACATCAAGGCAACTGCAATCTCGAAGGCTTTGATAAAGTTCTTCACGTTGTTTGGCCTTCCCAGGGAAATTCAGTCAGACCAGGGTAGCAATTTCACTTCAGGATTGTTTCAGCAGGTTGTGTATGAACTAGGTGCAAAGCAGATTCTTTCTAGTGCCTATCATCCAGAAAGTCAGGGTGCCTTAGAGCGGTTTCATTCCACTCTCAAGACAATGATGAGGACTTATTGTTATGACCATGAGAAAGACTGGGATGAAGGGGTTCATTTGCTGTTGTTTGCAGCTAGAGAAGCAGTGCAGGAGTCTACTGGATTCAGTCCATTTGAGCTAGTGTTTGGTCATGAAGTGAGAGGACCTTTGCTATCATTGAGTGAACAATGGCAAGAGACAGAGCCGCATATCAGTCTGTTAGACTATGTTAGCAAGTTCAAGAAAAGATTGCGTGCAGCTTGTGACCTTGCCAAAGAGAACTTGAAATCAAGTCAGGGAAAAATGAAAACTTGGTATGATCATAAGGCTAGAAGCCGTAAGTTTAAACCAGGAGAAAAGGTCCTTGTGTTGTTTCCCTTGCAGTCCAATCCATTGCAGGCTAGATTTCATGGTCCTTATGAAATTCTGACAAAACTCAATGATCTCAATTACATTGTGAAGACTCCAGATAGGAGAAAACCAAAACAATTGTGTCATATTAACATGCTAAAGCCTTATCATGACAGAAATGCTAGGGTTGCAGCTGTCACTTCAGATTCTCCAATGGTCGAAAAGTGTGAAGATGAGGGGGAGTTTCAAGATGATGAACCAAGAATTAAAGCTGAAGTTCTTTCATGTAAATTGTCAAACACTGAAGTGTTGCAAAATCTTGATGTAAAACTCCAGCACTTAGAACCCTCACAGAGAGATCAGTTTGAAAGGTTGATCAAGAAATATGAGCATTTGTTTCCTGATGTTCCAAAGAGAGTTACTATAGCCTCTCATGATGTAGATGTTGGTGATGCCAAACCAATAAAACAGCATCCATACCGGATGAATCCTGAAAAGAGAAAGATTGCTGAGAAAGAGGTTGAGTACATGTTAAAACATGATATTATCAGACCCTCCAACTCCGATTGGAGTTCACCCTGTGTGCTAGTTCCAAAACCTGATGGAAGTACTAGATTCTGTACAGATTATCGCAGAGTCAATGCTGTAACTAGAACTGATGTGTTTCCAATACCTAGGATTGATGATTGTATTGATAGTGTAGGGCAAGCAAAGTTTCTGACCAAGATTGATTTATTGAAGGGTTATTGGTGTGTGCCTTTAACTGAGAGGGCCAAGAGCATCTCTGCTTTTGCCACACCATCTGGATTGTACCTGTATGAAGTCCTACCCTTTGGCATGAAAAATGCCCCAGCCACGTTCCAAAGGATGATACAGTCTACAATCACCGGATTGCCACACACGGGTGCGTACATCGATGACCTGATCACACGGAGTGACTCCTGGGAAGAACATCTAAAAGATGTAGAGACGTTGTTCCAGTGCCTGACCCAGGCTAACCTGACTGTTAACCTGAGCAAGAGTGACTTTGGTTGTGCTACTGTCACCTATCTTGGCTACGTCATAGGCCAGGGTAAGGTGGCACCCATAAATGCTAAAGTCCAAGCCATCATGGACTTTCCAGTTCCTGACAACAAAAAAGCTTTGCGCCGCTTCCTTGGAATGATCGGGTACTACCGCAAGTTCTGCAAGAACTTTGCTGAGATTGCTCTCAGTCTAACTAACCAACTGAAGAAAGGCGTAAAGTTCACCTGGGATGATGCATGCCAGAGAGCCTTCGATCACCTGAAGTCTCTGCTGTGTCACTTCCCCGTGCTCAAATCTCCTGACTTCAACAAACCGTTCTCCATCGCGGTCGATGCTAGCGACCAAGCTTGTGGATCTGTGCTCCTACAGAGAAGTGACTCTGATGACATTGAGCATCCCGTGGCATACTTCTCCAGGAAGTTCAATCGCCACCAAAGGAACTATTCCACAATAGAGAAGGAACTGTTGGCTCTGGTCCTTTCTTTACAACACTTTGAGGTTTATGTTTGTACAGGACAAAAGCCAATGATTGTGTACACTGACCACAATCCGTTAATGTTTTTGAGTAAGATGAAAAACAAGAATCGGAGATTGTTGAATTGGAGTTTGATTTTACAGGAGTTTGACTTGGAAATTAAGCATGTGAAGGGTACAGACAATGTAATTGCTGATTGCTTATCCCGTGTTTGAATGTGTATATATATATCATGTGTTTGAATATTGTATGATATGTATATATAGACAAGTGTTCACTTAGCCATTTTGTATTGAAAAGAAAAATTTTGCCTTTATGAGTCATAATTTTTCCCTTTTGGAATGGAGGTGTAATGTGAATATAGGCCACTAGATGGCAGTATTTACCTTTTTTTTGTTAAGCTCAGACTGGAGTCATGTTTAGACATGTCCTGGACATGTCTGGGGCAAGTCTCAGAAAATTAAAAAAAAGAGGTCTAAATGTGGGTGGGGTCTGCAAAAGAGTATATAAGGAAAATAATTGAGACAGTAAAGTAGTAGGAGAAATTGCAAGAAGATGACCAGACCTGCCATTCTGTTCAAGACCTGTGACGTTTCTTTTGTGGATTTCTTTGCCTGTGTTTGAGCATTTTCATTATCCAGGACATCACCAAGCCACCCCACAAAAAGGGACTGTAAATATTTCTTTTTTTTTCCTATTCAATCTTGGTCAGTTTAGTTAGTTGTTGTGTTTAATTAAATGTGTTTAAGTTTTTAAAACTGTGTCTGTCATCCCTTGCTGTTGCTGTTGTGTTGTAGATTGTAATAAGAAATTGGGGCCATAACAGTTTTTGATATTGGGTCACCCTTGTTTACTCTGTAAGGGCATTTTGCAGAATAAATACCAATCTTACAATCCCATAATGGTGAAGAACTGTTTTTGAAAAAATCCTGCATCTGGATGGTGATCTTGATTACCACCAAAATGTAATAGATAGTTCCCTTGATCATTTAAAATATTAACTTTCCTTGACCATTGCAAAATTTAATCAAAATCTGTTCATCATTTTTTGAGTAAATTTACTAACAGAAAGACAAACGGACATTTCCCCTGTACTGCAATGGCAAAGAATCCTTCAATACATTCCTCGATCCTGATGGGAATCTGTATCACCACAAACGTAATTGATTGTTCCGAGGGCCATTCCTTAACCCTTTAAACAATTTTAATTATGACAAGGGTGACTGAAATGCACACAGAGCTGTAGCACACAACCATGTTCATGTAATTAAACCCCACCAAGTCAATCACAGAAATGATTTTGTGGAATATTGAAAGGATTAAACTGTTGCTTTCATATTTTGCTCAGTATATTTGGTGTACAGTGTGGTCAATCAACATTTTCAGGAAATGCCTCAGAAAAAAAGGAAATCCTTTATAAAAATGCCAAAATACACCAGAGGGGAACATTAAGAAGCCCATCCCTAAAGCTGATCCCTTACTTCCATAGTATCCAGCCTGCCATCCCTTCTCCTGCCTGTGTTTAGTGTGTCCGCATTTCTCTTTCTATTACTGGATCTCTTCTAGCCCCTCTGAAGATTGTTGTGTTATTCTACGTTCTCCTCAAATGAACTTACAGAGGAATCAGATGGAGTGATTGGCTTTGGACCAAGAAGGAAGTTTATATTGCAGATAACTTGTATTTTTTTCAATGTTTTTTTTCTTTTTGTTTCTTCATTTAATTGTAGACTGAGAATAATTGCTTTGCAAATTAATTTTGTTTCAGATCGTGACCCTCCTAAAATAAAGTGCCCCCTGTCTCGAGTGAGATTCGCAGAGCCTGGGAAACTGACCGCCACGGTGATCTGGGATCCTCCTATTGTCAAGGATACTGCTGACGCAACAGTGACTGAGTACATACAGTTACACCTTTGAGCTTTTTTTTGGCTGCTTTATGTTCACAAAAAATGAATTATTCTTTACACTGTATGTTTTTCTGTGCAGTATAACACTTACTGGTGAACCTTCAGGGTCAGAATTCGAGGAAGGAGTACATGTCATCTCATACAAAGCATATGACCAGGCCAGGAACAGGGCCCTCTGCAAGTTCATTGTTCGCGTTGAAGGTAAGGTGTCCTGTGTTAAAGGGGAGACATTATGAGAAACTCACTTTTTCAGTGCTTCGCATTGACAGTTTGGTATCTGTAACTACAAACTGTGAAAAAAAAATTACCCAGCCAGTTTTTTGTCGACTGCCTTTTTCACAAGACATGGCATATGGCATGTCATTCATATTTGGCTCCCCTTCCTACATGACATGCAGGCTACTCATATAAATATCTCCACCCACTTCTTATTTTAATGTCAACATCCCAGCCTCAATCGGCCAAAACCTACGTGTGTGATGTCCACGTTTTCTCTTACTGCATTATTCTACTAACTGAGGTCTGTGCAACTCAGGGCAGGCAACAAAATTTCTATTAAAGGGGACCTAATATGCCGTTCAGAAGATACAAAGAAGTGGTGGCCTCAATTTATTTTCAAGGAAATTCTGTCGCTAGCTAGCAACGTAATTCCACTCGCTGTCAGCTAATATTTAAAACTGAATTCCAAGTGTTTCTAGATAGCTAAGGAATTGACTGAATTTAGAAAAGTTGTTGGTGTAGGCTGAGGCAAAGTAGGAGACATCTCGATAGGAAATGATGGAACAGATGAATGTTTTTAATGATGTAGCGCTGTTATTCCAAATAAATGGAATGTTAACTAACGGTTGCTACTATACACATATTAACCGCGGATCATTCTTAATGGGCTGCATTCCAAGTGTAGTTAAACTTTTATGGTTATCCTTGCCTAGCATGCAGGCATTACCTTACCAGACTAATTGTGTGACTAGTTTAATAGCTAGTATTCAAGAATTCCCAGTAGCTAGGGGATTTCAACTTTGTCGCTGTCCATTGGCCCAGTGCTCTGTTAAATGGCCAACCAGAACAGAGCTCAATTCTCACAGTGGACACCCGCTCAGAACAGCCTGTTTTCCAAAGGGATAGGAAAATCAAAAAAGTCATGGAATTTTTATGTTTTTTCGCTAAAAATGTAAAAAACCTCCATTTTGGACATCAAGAATATTGCAATTAATGATATAGCGGGTCATTTTTACTGATATTGGGGAAAATGTTACATGAAAACCAGGCCAGAACAAAACTCGTTACCCTGAAGAACTCAACACACACTGCGTTATCTTTCAGGGAGGATTTCTCACTTTTTATGATTGACTTTCGGTGTTACAGTGGGCTTACAGTCTGACTCTGAATCCTCCCCATATGCGTACTGACTGTGGCTACGAGCCTCATAGGGTTACATTCATTATCACTCAAAGGTTTGGAATCAATGAGAAATTTCTCTTTTTGAAACAAAGTGATTCTTTTGTTCACCAAGGTAGGATTAAATTGATTTTAAAAATGCAGGCAAGATATTGAGGTTATTAGAAATTATAATTAGTCTTTAAGATAATTGTTCTTTGATTCACTCTTAATCTACGATTTTATTTTATCTTTATGTATGATTACAAAGCCCCATTTGTGATAGCAATTACAACCCCATTTCCAAAAAGTTGGGATGCTGTGTAAAATGAAAAACAGAATGAAATGATTTTCAAATAATTTGAACAGAAAATTAATTTGAAAATAGTTCAAAGGCAATGTATCAGATGTTGAAGCTGAGACATGTTATTGTTTTTTTTTGGAATAAATGTGCTTATTTTGAATTTGATGCCAGCAACTTTGATGCCAGCGTGCACCGTGGCATGTTGACACTATGTTGCATCACATCTTATTCAGTCATCACTCCGTAAGCATTTGGGAACTAAGGAGACCAACTGCTGTAGTTTTGAAAGCAAAATATTTTCCTATTCTTGCTTTATGTAGGATTTCAGCTGCTCAGTACTTTGCAGCCTCCTTTGTCATACCACTTTAGCACCCAGACTCTTTTGCTACGAAGCCATATTGTTGCAATACGTGCAGACTATAGTGTTTGGCGTGGTGCTGCTGAAATGAGCAAGGCCGTCCCTTAAAAAATGCACCTGAATGGCAGTAAATGTTGTACCAATACCTGCATATATTGTTTACCATTAATAGTGTATTCACGGGTGCACAAGTTACCCATGCAATGTGTATTAATGCACCACTATTAATGGATTCTGGCTTATGAATTGTTTGCTGATAACAAGCCGGTTGCCCCCGCTCTTCTCTAGCCCAGAGGATGTGGCATCCATGATTTCCAAAAAATATTTCACATTTTGATAAGTCAAACCACAGGCCAGTTTTCCACTTCACCTCAGAACATTTTAAATGAGCTCGGGCCCAGAGGAGGCGGCAGTGTTTCTGGGTCTTGTTTATATGTGGTTTAATCTGTACATGGCAGAGTTTTAACTTGGTTGTGTGGATGCCGTGAGGAACTGTGTTTACTGACAGTGGTTTACTGAAGTGTTCCTGAATTCATGCAGTGATTTCCACTTCAGAATTTTGTCTGTTTATTTTTTTTGGATTCTCTGAATCTTTTAATGATATTGTATACCATAGCGGATAAAATCTCCAAATTCTTTACAATTTTATTTTGAAAACATTATTCTTAAATTGTTGAACTATTTTCCCATGCAGTCTTTCATAGAGTTGTTAAGCCCTCACCATATTTACTTATGAAGGACTTTTATACCCTTCATGTTTTTAGCTGATCTGTAGCTAAATAATTCAATTGGCTGTGAGATGTTCTGCCAGTTGTCTTTTTTTTTTTAGCATCATGCAACTTTTCCAGTCTCTTATTGTCCCATTCCAACTTTTTGAAAACATGCTGGTGTCATAAAATTCTAAATGAGCAGATATTTTTCTAAAAACAATAAAATTTATAAGTTTCAACATCTGATATATTATCTTTATACTATTGTAAAATAAATATGAAGTTCAAATGATAAAAAAATAATTGCATTCGGTTTTTATTTACATTTTACATGGCATCCTAACTTTTTTGGAAATGGGGTTGTACTTGATTGTATTTATTGGGGCATTTTGTCAAGCTGTGCTAATGTAATTTTGGTACTAGATTGACTATTTCCATCACAGAAGCTGAAAAAAATATTTTTTAAGTGAAAAAGTTGACAAAAAGAAACCACTTTCTTTTGAAATGTGTCAGTCCATTGTCACTGAATTACATCCTTTCAATCACATAAATGCTCAGAGACTCCAGATGTGAATCAGGGGTTTGAAGCCTGGAGAAGAGTTGAGTGAAATGAGGCAGTGGCTGGCTGCCATTTGTTTGCAAGGGCACATGTGCTAGTCCAGGCATTTAAAAATTTTTTCTCATACTCAGACTCCCAACCAGACTCAAAGACTATCCTGTATAACCATGGACCCTTTTGAAAATGTCAGTGCTTGTCTGTTTCCTCCAAAATGGGTAATTGTTGGGACTCACTTATGTTAGGAGGGCTGCGTAAAAATAAGGATTAAGATGTTTTGATGAGATCAGCATGGTGATCCTGCGCATGAGGTCTTTCTGCCCATCTCCAGTGAAAAGGTGCCCCACTTTAAAAGAGCCTCTCCACGGCTACATTACGTGCTCCCCGGAGAATAACGTCTACGGGACTCAATGTGAATACAATTGCAACAAGGGATACGACAGGAGCGGGAACGGCATCACAGAGTGTCAGTTCGACGAAAGCTGGTCTGGGGCCCCGCCGACGTGTAACTGTGAGTGCGATCTCCAAACGCAAGGAAAGGAAGTCAGTTATTTACATGAACATAGCAGTTACAGTACTAACATCTCCACAAGAGTCAACACCATTTCTGACCTTATTTACCCCTCTGTCTGACCTCATCGTGATTCATTTTCTCCCTGAGGTTAATAAAGTTGGGGAAAAAACAGGTCGGCTGTCTGAGTAAATACTTCAGAGAGGCGGATCGTGGTTCTGTGGAGCTCTTTTCTGATGACAACAGCGAGTATTAATGCGCTTCATTTCCTTTGCAGTGGTGGAGATTTTCACAGACACCAGATCCTCTTCATCCCTCCTCAGTCAGTTCTACCAGAAGAGAAGACTGCTCATCATTTCCACCCCCAGCACTGATGAAGAATACTACAAGCTCCAGGAAATCATGATTCAGGTGCGGTCAGTCATCCACTTAACCTTGCAGTGTAACCAGTTCCATACATGGCAGAACTGTATATGAGGAAGGCCTACCATTTAAGGCTGTGAAATTCAGGAATGCAACACATTGCATTGCACTGCATGCCAGTTGAAAACTGCTCTGCTATAAATTTAGTGAAAGCCTCATAGCAA
Source organism: Gymnothorax reevesii (assembly GCA_029721435.1). Lineage (NCBI taxonomy): Eukaryota > Metazoa > Chordata > Actinopteri > Anguilliformes > Muraenidae > Gymnothorax > Gymnothorax reevesii. The sequence goes on from CM056586.1 coordinate 7,988,374, forward strand.
TAAACAAACCCAATTTTTATTGCATGCTGTCAGGTCCATAAGTACTTGAACAAGGTCATAATTTATCATTCTAGCAGTGTATGCCACCACATTGTATTTGAAATTAAATAATCAGGGTGCGATTAAAGTGTAGACGTTCAGCTTCTTCAAAAGTCTGCAATTCAATTTGCCTTTTGTTTGTAATGCGTTTAAATTATGCACGAGATCTAGGTTATCTTAATAAATAATACTGCTGCCATAATAACCTCGCAGAATGGGTTTGAATATTTCACTCCATCTAATTGTGATATAAATACCTCCAAGAATTATTGGCACCCTGGCCTTCAGTAACAATAAGAAAAAAAGTGCAACATGAGATGTGAAAATAAACAATTCTTTATCGTTTATCCTCTTGATTTCATGTTGAAAATATTCAGAAAAATGTAACCTTTAATTGAAGTAACAAAATTCAAAGAAACATTAAATTATCATGAAAAGAATATTTCCCTCCAAATATTTGTGCTGCAGTTATTGGCATGCCTTCATTTAATATTTTGTGCTGTGTACCCCTGCCAAAATAATAACTCTGAGTGTTCCCCTACATTGCATGATGAGGTAGGTGACCACATAGCATGGGACATGTGACTATTCCTCCATACGAAATCTCCAGATTTTTCTGATCCTGAGGGCAATCCTTGTAGACTTTCCTCCTCGGCTTATGCCACAGATTATCTACGCAACATTTGCCAGGGGACTGTGTCGGACAAACCTTTATTCTGCAGTTGAATTATTCTTGCACACATTTTTTGGGCGCTTCAGATCATTGTCCTGCTGTTTGGTCAAACCATGGCCCGTTTTCAGCTTCCTGGCAGAGGCCATCTGGTTTTCATTTACTATCTGCTGGTATTTCATGGAGTCAATGATACCGTGTGTCTTATCAAGATATTGAAAGTCTTTAGAAGAAAACAGCCCCACACCATCAAGGATCTGCCACCATAATGCACTGTGGGTATTATGAGAGGCTTCTCTGTATGGCAGTCCCTCTGTCTATGCCCAACACTCCACTGATGTTTGTTTCCAGAAAGCTCAATTTTGCTCGTCTGACCATAGAATCCAGTTCCATTGAAACTCTCAGTAATGTTTGGCAAACTTGGCGCTTTTATTTTTTGTTGATTAATAACAGAGGCATTTCTCTGGCAACCCTCGCAAATAACTTTTGATGATTTAGGAGGCGTCTTATGATATTTTTGCTGACTCTCAGTCCCCAAAACTCAGCAAACCTGTGCAATTCTCTAGCTGAGATCCTTCATGATTTTTTTGTCAGTCAAACCATTCTCCTCACTGGGAGCGGGGTCAATGTAGTGATGTCCTGTTTCTGTCACTCCAAATGTCTTAATTATTGCTCTGAGAGTGGAAATTGGTATTTGGAACAATTTGGATATTTTGACCATTTCACTTCATCTTTACACCAGAAAATCGAAACCTTGAAACCACTCGCAGGAGAAGCTAATAATGATTATCCCAAGGTCTAGGTGAATTCCTGATTGGCTGCAGGGTGTTCATTAATTCCAGATATATGGACACAGTAGTTCCTGGAAAACTGTCTGTTACTGTTCTTAATTAATGCACTGGCTACATAGTATCAGCTTGTACCTATTTACCATATGAATATACATTATACAATATTTACATGAAATAAACACAAATTTAGAGAAAATAATAGCTTGTTAAACACCTATGATTACAATTGTGGTTGGAACAAAAACCAGCATACAGAGTACACACCCAGGACCTACACTGAGAATCACCGTCTTAAACTTTTACATTTTTTCCATGATCTTCAAAATCAACATTGAACTTTGTAGCCTGCTTTGGAAGCTCAACAACTTTATTGCATATCATTGATGTATTCTTTGGCCTAATTCATGATTATGGATGCCAAAGGGAAATGGGCCTCTGATTCACCTCATTTATACACCATGGAAACAGGAAGTCATGTGTTACCATTTAATTTTTCTTAATCATTATGGCAAACTTGCAGTGAAATATGAATGGGAATATGGATTAGATTTCTCTGTGGGTGCCCATTTTCTTTAAAGTCAAGGATAGACTATTGTTAATATATTTAATGAAGGATTTGGTGGACTAAGTAATCATTTTCTCAGAAACTTTAGCACTAGTATGTAGCAATATTCGTGGTGGACACTACACTGGGATTGACGAAGGTATTATTGTAGCCGTCTACGAGCTAATATTTTTGGACTGTACGGTGCATCAACCCTGTGAAGCAGGATTTAAGACTGAAGCATTGGTTACCCCTTTAAGATGTAAGGTTGCAGTTTCTTAAGAATTATTATTTCTGAACATTCTGAGGCATTGTACATTGTAATTCTAATGCAAAGTTGGAGAACATTGGCTTAGAATGCATACGTATTACTGGACCTAACAGAACCTCATCAATGTTGACAATGCCTTGAGGGTCATCACCTCTGGACTGTGGATTTGAGCTGTTTTGCTGCTGTGTTCAGCACTATGTAATCACGTGGTTTTGTGTGTGGAGCAGAACTCCGAGTGCGGCCTTAACATGAGGGAGGTGACGGTGGTGGAGCTACTGGGACTGCCCCCGCAAGAGAGCGGCCGCATCAATGGGAAGCCCCTCGATTCTCAAGTCATAGAAGGGCTGAGGTACCCCCACACTCTCTCAGAGGCTAACAAGCGCAGCATTACAGTGAAGCCACTCAAATGTGAACAAGATGCCCAGGCATCGTTTTTGCCGCTGCAGTTTCTAGCTAGTGGACATTGGTCTTATACTTGGCACAATGTTCTCCAATTTATACCAAACACATATACTGCATGTCCCAATACCACAATGATTAATGAGCCTCTCTGGGATGAATAAAGCAATTGGGGAATAAGATGAAAAACGCAGAACAATTTGCAATTTGGGGAGAGGGAAATACTCAGATTACCGTCCAGCTATCCTTTGATCTTGCCTATAAAATCAATAAAAACGAAGAGGGAAATGCCTAGGACAAGATAAAGACTATACTGGAGATTTTTGCCAAAAATTGGTAGGAACGAAATCAAGTATGTTTTGTGTATTTTTAGAGGATGGCCTATAATATGAGCTTTCAGAAAATATTGGGTTTCAGAATGTCCGATTTACTATGTTAAACTGTGGCAAAAGTTTGTGAAATCCAGTTTGGAGAGTGAAATCATGAGACTTGGCCCCGATCATGCTTTTTCATGCGCCAAGAGACCGTACCCAAGTGGCAGATTTGGAATTCTGATTTGGCATATATACAGTCTTCATCCATACAAATAATCCCTGTACAATGAGTAGGCCGATATGATTTCCTAGTAACAAATTTTACATGGTGACCAAGTCCATCTTTGTGTTAAAACTTTACCGTTACAGCAATTTGTTGACAACAATAATCCATCAGCTCTAGCAAAAAAAAACTGTGTAAAACATAACCTAAGAACATTAAACACTAAAGTTAAATAAATAACATAATATTTCCGAGCTATATGAAAGTTACGGGACTGTCACAGTATGGCTTGGAAATACAAAGTACTCTAAAAGACAACAGCATACACCAAAACTACTAATGAATTTGTTTTGTTCTGCGTTGTCACATTGGTTTTGTAATTAACTCCATTTTTCAGGAGATTGAATGTAATTGTTGAATGAACACATGCATCAGAGAAACAGACTGGTCAGCTACATGACAGTCGCCGCATGTGTTACTCACTCCTGTCGTTTTAAAGTTCCACGGTATATGACAGGTTCGCCAGTGTTTGTATCTTCATAAGATGGCTGGACAAGTTTAAATTACACATGTAAAGCAGTTATGAATGGCGAATACGCGGACCTGCCGTCCGTATGCAGCAAATTTTATTATGGCTCGCTGCAGCGGCAGAATTTTGCGTGAACGGCAACCATTCTCATGAAATTGCGTTTGCGTAAGCTTCAGGTAATCTGAACAACTGTTCATTCCAAAAACTTAAGGCCTGCCATTGCAGTTCCCCCCTTTTCAAAATCATAGATGGCCAGGACCGCCTCACTCACGTGGCACACGTTTCGTTCATGAGCAGTAATTAAAGTGGAGCGGCTAGTGCTGCATGCTAAACTAGCGTCAAGAAAATTGAGTCTGTTAACTAGAAATGCGAAAAGAGGATGGAGAAAAAAGGCAAAGGGAGATGTCTAAAACAGCTAGTTGTGTAGCTCCAAATTTTCCCCAAATTGGTCGAGCTGGTTTAAGCTGTGTTTTGACAGAATTAGCTGGTCAATCAGCACTCCACCAGCTTACTCCATCTGCCTAACAAGCTTTGAAAGTCTCTGACCAGATATACAGACTAACTTCAACTACCTTTAGCTATGACCAGAAAATGGTGTCAAATCACACATTGGAACATATTAAATCAGCATAGAATTCTTGATGACCTCAGCTGGAATTTTCAGCAGGGTGATGTGTTGGTATACTTGTTAAAATGGGAAAAGCAAAAGCTAATTAATGCAAATAAAGTGTGATCATTTAGCATGCAACACTGTTAAGATGGATTAATGGTAAAATAGGTAATAGCTGGATTTTAAAACATGACTGTTTCAGAACCAGCCAAGAGTCGAGCTGCTTGTTCTATCATCTGATGGAATTAAAGTGTGAGAAGGTAAACCCAAGAAAGTGTGGCTACTAAATGTTAGGCAACTGCAAGCAACAAGCAATACTCCCATAGATCCATCGGCAACCTACACTGTGGTGCTTTATGATTGCTGCTTTTTAAAAACAATATAGTCCAAGGAGCTGCAATGCATTTCTTTTTCTTCTTTCAGTTGTTCTAGACCAGGGGTCTCCAATCTTTCCAGAAAGGGCCGGTGTGGGTGCAGGCTTTCATTGCAACCAAGCAATTACACACCTGATGCTACTAATCAAGCTTATTAGCAAAGAGTCCAGGGGTTGATTAGTAGTTTCAGTCCAGTTAATTGCTAGGAGACCTGTGTTTCCCAATCTTTGAAGGACAGTAAGCCCATACTTTTAACTGAATAAAATGTGTTGAAAACAAATGGTCTATCAAAGCTAATACAGTTTTAAGTAAAGATCAAATCCTTTTACAATCGATTTTATATGCCATGAAAGGTATATCCCACCCATATTTCTGAGAATTGGGCAAGGTTTGTTAATTAACTTAGCCCCTTGGAAGTAGAACTTGTTGAAAATTAGGTGGTGATAAACTTTTGCCTGAGCGTATATTACCTTAATCATACGATTAATGTATATGTAATAATTAGTGTTTGATTCTTGAATGAAAACAAAAAGGGTCCACAGGATTGCCAAGAATTTTGTGTAATGCCCATGCTGGGATGTGACATGTTTAGCTATCCCAGCATGCTCTATGGAAAGTAAAACTCGCCTCGTCAGACATCATGTGGCTTCTCCCCTTTGTTAAGTGACCATCCCACAGGACCCAAAATATGGTGCTTGTATGTCAAGATTATCTCAATTCATCTGCTGCAACAAATATATATGAACTGAACTAGGTATTTTTTTTGCACTGCGGAAAATAATGGAAATAATGCAAAATAATGACTGGGAGACAGTGAGCACTTCAGCCACTAAACTGGGGTAGATGTGCAGCTGTAATAAAGGTTAGTATGTTGCTCTCACCCGTGGGTTTGTTTGTGTACTGCAGGTCAGCCCTGAAGATTTCCAGAGCGTATTTCTCCATGGTGCTGCTGGATAAGCGCGGAGTTGACCGCGAGCGTCTCATGGACCCGGTGACCTCAGAGGAGCTTTACTCACTGATTGACACCTTTCTGCTGGACGAGGCAGAGCGTGAGCATATTGAAAAGTACAGACACTACTGTGATTGAGCTGCAGCTGATCACTGCGTTAGATTGGCTGATTACCACAGCTCCCGAGGGGTGGAACACGCAGTCAGCTGTGGTGAAAGGGTGGTCCAGTCATACAGTCATACCAACCAGGACAAAGGTACATCGATTCAAATGGTCAGTATAAACAAAATGGGTGTGATGAAACCAATTTTGGTTGTAAAACAAGATTTCTGCACGTCTCCAATGAAAAATGGCAATTTGGAAATCCATCGTCTGTGCGCAGTAGCCATGAGGGAATATAAGCATGAGTCATGAACAAAAATAAACAAGCAGAATGAAGAATCTTATGAAGACACTTAAAAAAAAAAAAAAGAATAAGGATTAACATGTTTTAAAAGGAAAATATTTACTGCATTTATTCATTAAAAACCCATAGATTAATTACAGTAAAACAATTCCAGAAAGTGCAACATATACAATATTTGGTTTCATGTGCAGGAAGGACATATTGAAGTTCTCTATCCATCTCTGTCAAAAACTCCAGATGTTAATTCCCTCTAGTTAAAAATAATGAAAACAGAGAGTCATGCTTTTTAACTTCATGATAGTTGTTTTTCTAAGAAACCTCTCCTCTTAAAATCTTATGCATCATTTATGTTACATGACAAGAAATGATGCAAACAATTGATTTCTCTGATGGAACATCACTGTATTTTTAAAACCAAGAATAAAGAAGAATGCTGAAAAAATGGACAATATTGCAAATTTACCCCTTATTCTTTTGAACGGACTGCAATGAACACATTGACACAGTTGTCCATTTGCTACGGCTAAAAGCTACAATACCGCATACAGCTCTCAGTCAAGAATAAATGTGGATCTTTATAAAAAAAAAAACTCTTTGGTCATTTACAGTGGAATTCAGTTTTACTGCAAAGGAAAGCCATGACATGGTCATCATACTTGTCAGTTTTCCACAGAGATATACCAAGTAAAATACTTCTCAAAAACTAGTAATATTCTAATACAAACTCTTGGGTAAGAAATAGACCAAGACCAAACTGGCAAAATAATCAGCACTTAATAGTCTTGACAACGATAGTTGACAGACTATTGACCAACCATCCAACTTAGTCAAATAATTAGCAGGGATTAAACAGTTAAACTCCAGAGTACTTCTGTGACACTCTTTACTTTTTAGCTTTTGCTGCAGTGATCTGTTCGAAGAAAATGCTGAACACTGCTGCCCTGTAAGGCTGAGTAGCTTCACTGTGAAAACTCCAGTAAAGCTTTGTCGCGCAGGAGCGCTTACGGCTTCCCCTCCACAACTGAAGAGTTGTTTTCTACAGAGGAATGATCAGATGTCATCATTGAACTCTTCATTTTGTTAAAAGCTGTCAGTAGGTTCACCCACATGGCCTATACATTTAAAGAAATCAAAGGGTAAAGCAATTCAATACTTAGCTTCTTCATCCATTTGTTTAAATTCTTGCTTATTTCCTCACCAATGATTTGTCGTTAAGACCGGCAACAGCTTCATATTTCACCATTTTAGGCTTAGCCCATTTTTTATTATTTTGCCCAGAAATGTAGTTGCCTGTCTGCATGAATAATGCATCCATGTGACCCATGCTGTATATGTGCAAAACTCAAGCCACTTAAATTACAGATAGGAGTCCATTCACAGCCATAGTATAATAAGCACAGCTTCACAGAGTAGATAACTGAATTAATTTTGTCCAGCACAACTGAATTGAAGACGGGTTAGACTGTAATGTGCTGCTGTCATTGCTAGGTTATTTCAGGGATATTCTCACATGCTCTAAGCCATAGAGGAGCGCAGTGGAAGAGTGCCCTCTGCCCACGAGTCAGGGTACTGCATCATCTTCTGCCAAAGACACACCTCCTCCCCACTGGAGTCCCAGCTGTTTTCCACCCCCTCCACCATACCTAGAGAAACATTCAGCAACAAGGCCACCTCATGTTTCCCAAATAAAATTAGTAAGTTGTTCAACTGGGATCTCTAGCAATGATGACCTGAGTAATCAAGCAAGTTGGAAATGAAAGGCTAATGTTGTCAGTCAAGATGTAGGGGATTAGGACACTGGATTCAAAAGGCAAGTTTTTTCTAGGAATTTGGCGATCAGCCTCCATATGGGCCCAATTTACCAGGAGGCAGCATTTGTGAGTGCATATGCACGCACGCATGCGGGGCACTTGAATTGTTTTAGTCAAAATTTAATATTGCTTTCTGCGTATTTAGAGGGTGGTTTTATCCGTAACATATTACGCAGCTTCCTCTTTTGTTTCTGTGCTAAGCACATTTCCTCAGCCTACCTAATACGCCAGGATTAAGCTGCATACGTTTTCTGATGTAATTCTGTGAAACCTCGACTGGTCATTGCGGTGCTCAGGCGCCCCCTGGTGGTCACTTACCGGCTCCACAGCTCAGACGGACTCCTCCCAGAAAATCGTTGCTGGACATGACCTCCCGGTCCCATACTGTGAGCTCCAGGCACATACTCTTTAGCTCCTCCAGCCTCACGTCCCTGTACACAAAGGTGTGGTCATAGTGTGGGTTCAGCGTCTTCTTTACCACTGGAGTCTTCTTCTTGGTAGCCTTGGTTTTGCACGGCAACAGGTACCTGCACACAGACGGCAAGCAGTGGTGTAAAAATCAAGGTTTAGGAATCAAAGAATTGTTGTATTGAAAAGGTCATAATGTGAGAAAACCTGGACTGACAGATACTGCGCACAGGCAAAGCAAACTGCTAGATAGCTGAGCGCAAACTGCCCGCCTCACAGACTTGAATCACCACCCCCCCCCCCCCCCCCCCACTCACCCTTTCACAAAAGAATCTGACGTGCCCCCAGCTTTCATGGCAGTCAGGTTCTTGGCCTCTTTGATCAGCACGAGCAGTTCCCCCGCATCCTCCGCCTTCTTTTTCTTCCTGGCTTTGGAAATATGACGCCAAACATATACAGCGCCTTCAATAATTATTAGCATCCATAGTTAAGATGTGTTAAAAGCCTCAAAATAAATTCAGTTTTTATTGCAGAAGCGTACTCTCACACTGAGAATTGAGGAAAAAATCTAATCTTCAACTCAAGTGAATTTTAAGAGAAAAAAACCATTCCCTGACTAAGAAATAATTTTTTTTCATAAAATCACCTGTTCCACAATTATTGGCACCCCTAACAATTCCTAGGAAATAAATGTAATTGAAGTATTTCTGTCATTTCTACAGTAGTTTACAAAGTTGATCTGAGTATCTAGGAACATTTAATTAGTAAATAATCACTTCCTGTTTCCCTGGGGTATAAATATGAGGTGACACAGAGGCCATTTCTCTTATCCACTCTTCAACATGGGAAAGACAAAGGAACACACCATTCAAGTAAAGGCAGATGTGTGTCGACCTTCACAAGTCAGGCAATGGCAACAAGAAAATAGCTACTCGCCTGCACCTGCCCATATCTGCTGTCAGAGGAATCATTAAGAAGTTTAAAACAACTGGAACAGTGGTAAACCAGCCTGGACGAGGACACAAGGTTATTTTGCCACCACGCACAGTGAGGAGGATGGTAAGAGAAATAAAAAGTTCTCCAAAGCTCACTGTTAAAGAATTGCAACAAATGGTAGCATCTTGGGGTCACAAAGTCTCCAAAACAACCATCAGGTGCCATCTACATGCCAACAAGTTGTTTAGGAGGCATGCACGGAAAAAACTTCTCACTCACAATCATAAAAGCAAATGTCTGGAGTTCGCTAAGCGGTACTAGGACTTCAACTTCAACTTCACCATGTGCTTTGATCAGATGAGACCAAGATAGAGCTTTTTGGCAACAAACACTCTGGGTCTGGCGGAACACAACAGATGAGTATGCAGAAAAGCACCTCATGCCCACTGTGAAGTATGGGGGAGGATCAGTGATGCTGTGGGCCTGTTTCTCTTCCAGAGGCCCTGGGAACCTTGTTAGGGTGCATGGCATCATGAACGCTTTGAAATACCAGGACATTTTAAATCAAAATCTGATGGCCTCTGCCCGAAAGCTGAAGACAGGTCGTCACTGGGTCTTTCAGCAAGATAATGACCCTAAACATGTGGCCAAATCTACACAGAAATGGTTCACCAGACACAGAATCAAGCTCCTCCCATGGCCATCTCAGTCCCCAGACCTCAACCCCATTGAAAACCTGTGGAGTGAGCTGAGGAGGAGAGTGCAGAGGAGAGGACCCAGGTCGCTGGATGATTTAGAGAGATTGTGCAAAGAGGAATGGTCGAAGATCCCTCTTTCAGTATTCTCCCATCTTGAGAAACATTACAGGAGAAGATTAGGTGCTGTTTTGTTGGCAAAAGGGGGTTGTACAAAGGATTAACATAGAGGGTGCTAATAATTCTGGCACACATGATTTGATGTAAAATAATTATTTCTTAATGTGGGATTTATTTCCCACTGAATAAATGCACTTGAATTTAAGGTTGGATTTTCCTCTTTTTTTCCACGGAGGTCCTATATTATTTAGAAAAAATACTGAATTTATTGGAAGCTAAAGAACACATCTTAAAAACCTGGGGTGCCAGTAATTATGGAGGGCACTGTATCCTCTTACTGTATTCAAGAGGGAGCAGTACCCCATACTAAATAATATATATGCCTTTTTCCATATCTGATGTAACATTTAGTTTCTGCTGCCAAAGCAAAAAAGCATTCCAAATGCATCAATAAATGAAGTGATGTCATTAGCAAGGCACTCATCTTCCCCCAGTTAACCAACATAAATTGAGCCGTCCTTTGAATTATGCTTATTTCTCACAACAATTCTATGGCAATAGTTACAGCTCAACTGTAGCTTTGATCCAATTTGTTACTTCCACAATAATTCTGGGTCCATTCTCCATTTATGGGGATCAGGGAGGAGGAGTTATTTTTAAGTGACGTCATCAATGGCTGAGTTTCTTCTCGAGTCTAAGTACCATAAGTTCTAAGTACTGAAAGTATGTTGTCCCTCAACAGCTGACTCCCCCAACCCCTTACCTTTCGTTTCGACTTTGTGTGACTCTCTCTTGGAGACGTACTTAAGAGAGATCACCAGCTCTCCTTTGTACTGTGCAAAGGCGGATGACAGCATGGCAGGAACCACCTTCAGCATGAACAACAGCTCATATTAACCAAAGCGAAAAAAGCATATGAGCACTATAAAACAGCAAGACCTACCAGGGTCCTCCGCAGTGAGGCCTGATCTCTGTACTGCAGCCCTCTGTTTCCCAGCCCCGCTCCTGAAGTACCCCATGCCCTGCACATCTTACAGGTCTCCCTGATTAACACACCTGAGTCAGTCAATGTGTTCATTACAGGAACTTGAGGAGCGGAATTGCGTGTGTCAATTTAGGAAAAACAAAATATGCAGGGCAGGGGTACATCAGGAAGTGGGAATTAGGAATTACATTAAGAAGCTGACAAGTTTATAACGGGATAATTAACTAGCATTGGGCATCTTTCCTTTTGGGGGGGGGGAATCTATATACTGATGCCACTCAATGACTTCAACAGACCTGGGCCAAATACATTTGAGAACCCCCTGGAAACCTTCTGAGAAACAAGCTACAAACTTAATTTCACCAAAGGCACATGCAGGGTAAATTAATTTGCACAAATTTATAAATTATTTGATACAGAATCATTTACAGGAATATCTATTCAAAGTAGTTCATGGTTAGCAGATGAAACTGCAAAATATCACCTTTGCCTTGAGGGTCACACACTCCTCATGGGCAATGTCTAGGCATCTGGAGTCCAGCGGGACCTCGACTTCTCCCAGAAAAGCATTGCGGCTAAAACGGCCATGATGCCAGACGGAGAGCTGCAGGGATCGCGTGAGCAGCTGGGAATGTGTGATGGAGTACTGGAACATGGGCGGAAAGCACAGGTTGAAAGAGAAAAGGAGGCTAGAGTACAAATGGTGAAAATAACAGACATCTGAGCATGTGCATACGGTTTGCAATATCTTCTGTCTTCCGCTGGCCCAATATCATCATTATGCAAAATATTTACAGTGGATGAATCAATGAGCAAGACAACAAAAGTCAATATTTGCCTCTTGCAAATGCACGCTTAATTAAATGTACTTTCCCTGAATGTCAATATCGCTGCAATTGCCTGATGGAAGTTTGCACACTATATGCATAAGCACCAAGTGTTTACTGCCAATTAGGGATGGACTATTTTTCTCTCTCCGCTGGATCATGATTATTTGAACTGGAAAATCCAACAACTCTCTTTTCAGTCTGAAATTGCAAATAAATTCAAGCCGGTCACAAAAAGTTAAAAACCAGGCAAAAACCAGACATCCTGAACATATGGATTCTGAGAATTAACAAATTTGTTAACTTGTACTTTCCAGTACACACTAAGCTTTATGCAGTCAGCTGAAAAATTGTGAATCATCAAGAAGTCGTCCCAGGTTCATATGCAGTTTAGAGAGTAATTGTCAATTAGATTTGTTGCACAAACACAAAGCACAATCCTGTATCACACCATTAAATAGGACCCATGGCCCTATAGCTGACTGGCCATGAATATAAATATGAATGATCATTATTACAGAGAGGGAACAATTTCCTGTTTGCATGTACATAATATGACTAATGTAGGCACAGGCTACCACACCCAGTGATGAGCTAGGCAATCTAACGCAAGCTACTTAGTGAAGTAGCTACTTAGGCAGCTTGCGCAGATGTAAACAATACAGCTAGTATGATGATATATCATGCGAATGAACACAACGATAAGATAATAATACTACCTGACACAGTATGGCATTGTCGGATGATGGGTTTACAGCGTAGGTCTCGGGATGGAATACTCTACATAGCAGGTGGTATTGTGGAAAATTAGCATGCGATTTGGACATGCGTGAGCTAATAAGCAAGTTATAAAACATCATTTTAAGGGCAAGATAAACTAACCATTTTGAGTCCAGTCGATGATTTATCACTTTGAGTACACTGTATGACAAAATAACTGACAAGCACTTGCAATGTAAAAAACCTTAATTTAACCTGAAGCTCCTAATGAGTGTGACTTACTCAATAGCATTGAAAACCAACTAGAGCAAAACTTGATTACTTGTTTATTAAACAGTGAAAACTAGGAGTAAATTTCCTTCATCGTGTAAAAGAAACGCTGACTGTTTCATAAAGAATGGGCCGAATTACAAGCATACATATGTTAGAAACTGTAGGATGAAAAGGAATGAAACCGTTTTAAAGAAAAGGTGGGCTTACCCACTAGTCGATGGATATTCTATTTCTGTGAGCATTTCTGAGATTTTGTCCATCCCCATTCGTTTCCAAGGATTGTTTTAAAACTCTACTCACACACGGACTGACAGGATTCTAGCAACAACCCAGCATGCAACCCAAAAGCATATCTAATGTGAACAGTCTTGCTTTCTTCGAGGACAGATCAATCTTTTAGTGAGCACGTGCAGTAGCAGTTATAAAACCGGTTGCAGTGGTTTCACTGTAAATAGCTGGGATCCATTCCAAGTTTGAAGAGCTCCCACACTGAAAGGTATAGCTACAGGGGACTCATCTTTGCCATTTTCCAGGCTCTGCCGTTCAATCCAATACCTTAAGAGTCTCATTGTAGACGGGGTTGACCGTGTTTCGTTTAGTGGTGGTCTTCCTCTTACTCTGGCGAGACTTGTCTGGGAGCAAATAACTCTTGACATATCTGCATCAAAAAATAGTCATAAAACAACTTAATGCATTCTTTTATTGGTCTATCTTTTTCATGTCTCAATGACGTAGTTGAGTAAACTGTTGCAGGTGAGGTCTGAGAAAGGCAGGCCTATCTGTGCAAGCACATGGTTCCATACGGAGTTTGTTTAGATGGGAGAAAAACTAAGTTTACTCAAAGTAGTAAAAGTATTCTCTTAAGGGGGCATTTAATATGAAAACAAGTGTTTGCCTCTAACATGGCAATATCCCCCGCCGCCTCAATTTTATGTGTACGTACGGACGGACGGAGCCCAATGCTATATCCCCCCGCTTCATGCTAATCGCGCGGCGGGGGATAATCAGGATTTCCAAGTATTTCACCATTTCCGTGGAGTTAAGCTTCATTAAAATTGATGGTGATATACAGAGGACTAATCACCTCCATTTCCAAATCAGCAGATGACTGCAGGCTCTCGGTTACGCATCGGCATAGATGAAAAAGCCACAGCAGACTAATACTTCTTTTACTGCATACGTACTGAAAGGATGACTACCAGTCATATAAAATTTGTCTTATTTATGGGTCCTTAAGACTGTAAAACAGACAAGTGTTTGCCACTACCATAATAATACCGCCGCCTAAATTTTATGTGTCCGTACAGACGGACGGACAGACGTAGCCCAATGCTATATCCCCCGCTTTGCGCTAATCGCAAATAAAAATGAGCAAATTCATTTTTCTAAACTTTTTCATGAAGCGTGCCTTTAAAGATCTCCCAATCTGCAGTCTAGACCGATGGTGCCAAACTCGGTCCCGGGGACCCATTGTGCCTACTGGCTGTTCCTCAGACCACAGTTACAGGTGTACTTTTTTTTTTTATTACTTGCTATTCAAGCTAGAAAGAGGTTTTACCCTCTTAAACCACGCGAACAGAAATGGCAAAGCATTCAATGATGTTTAAAATATCATTTTTATTTTGTCTTTTTTTTTTTTTTTTTTTTTTTTTTTGCAAAAATCAAACCAAGCCAAGGTGCCAGTATGTTTGCTGATCAAATTTAAGACAGTGGTGACTCTGCAGGTTAGCTGCAGGTATGGTTTCTGTGCGAAGATATTTTTGGTCTTTTCCAATGTTTTTCCTAAAAACCAAACACACAAACTCAAAAAAAAAAAAGACTGAACAGGTTTGACTCATTATAATTTGCTTTGTCGTGACTACGGGTTCACAATGTCAGCAATTAGAAGCTAATTTATTCTTCAAAAGTCAGAATTTTTCTGTCTTTTAAAGCAATAAAAATTACTTCCAATATAGTGCACTTCAAATGTAGAATTCTTCAGGGCAGGTATAACAAGGTCATTTACAAAATAATATGGCTAAACGGGTAAATGTTCTCAACAATCCAGAGTAGCACAACTATGAAAAATTAGCAACTCATTAAAATTCTGGGTTTTCAATTGTGGTTGGAACAAACTAGCAGACACAGTGGGTATCCTAGGATTGACTCTGAGAACCACTGGCCTAGAATGGCAAAATTATCCAAATATACCACAACCAAGAAGGAAATGACTTATCATCAAATTCACATGCCAAACAGGAAAAGGGCATAAAGGCAAGAAAAGAAAAATATAATTAACGAAGAGCCCGTTAGTGAGGCATTATACCCAAAGGACAGTGGTGTTCCAAACCAGTAAAGCATTTTAATACACAATATTCAGAATACTTTGAACTAAAACAGTTTCTATTACTGTAGTTAAAATACAGATGACTACATGCAACTCCTACCTAAATTTGCTGAAAAGACATCCATGTCAAATATTGTAGCTACTGTCACAGTAACACTTGTTAGAATTGTTGTTAGAATATGAATACCTTCTATTTATGCAGGGGATTTAAAGGCCTCAAGGAAACTTTACACTAGACAGTCATGTCAATAAGTGGCCCAAAAGTCAACAGTACAGTATATGCTTAGTGCAAGCAGAGAAGGAAATGTGATACCAGAGTAATGAAAAAAAACAAAAGAGCCGAAGGAGTGCACCAACTCACGGATTTGAGCGCCGTCTGACCGTATCCCCGCAGGCTAGGCCACGGCACTCTTTAACCAGAACCAAGAAGGTTTGAGTGCGCTCGTCATAGTTCAAGGAGAACGCGAGTTCCCCAGTGACTTCCACGCTGATGTAATCCCCAGCCTCGCTATACACACTCAGTAAACTCCCCAGCATTCTCTGCTAAAACACACAGCACACAGCACCGGGCTACTGGTGAGTAACTTTCAGGTTGCTAGGTGCAGAAACACTGAGTGCAAGATCAGGCTTGATAGTGCAGCGCAGTACTCAGAGGCCAGAAACTAAAATGGCTGACTTCAATGGGCTTGCAAGGCCTGTTCCCATTCTCTCTCCCTCATACTGTTCACTTTATATTCAATCTTAAAACCCCTCAAACATTTATAACGGACTTTTGTTGTTGGAAAATAAGTACAAAGTATATACAAAGAACAAAATTAACCAGGGATTTTTAAAATCCCAGCTTTTAGAATTCAAAGTGTTGTAAAATATTTATCACCCAAACAAAACAAAATTCCAGTGCTGCAGAATCCACGCCTGTATTTCAGCTCAAAGGGAATATTAGGCACCAGAAAAGAGGGAGATGTTCTTGAACACATTTCAGCAGCACAAGATCAAGCCTCCATTGTTCAGACAACTTACACCTTCCCACACTAAGGAAAAATAACCTCCTAGGCATTCAAATATAAACAACGTAGGAGGAACAATAAGCATTTCAAGGCTTCACCTTGCCTGAAGCCCTCTTGTGGATCTCCACCAGGCTGTCTATATCCTCCTCTTCCTCTTCCTCCTAAAAGCAAAGAAAAGTAATTCACACAACCTCCACCGGACAATTACTTTCATAGTACAAAATGTTGAATACTACATCTGCGTAAAAAGCTGTATTATGCACAAGCCATGCTCCATGCTCATAGTAATTTATCAGTTCAGTAATTACACTATAATGCACAGGCTTCCCTGGGATGTAGCTCCAGAGCCTCTTCAGTAGGGCCCAGGGGGGCGAGCCAGGAGGGCACACACAGTACAACAGTTTCTTTCAGTATTGAAAATTAACCCAATATTGATCATTGCCCCATAATGCACCACTGATGACATCTCACTTTGAGCACACCACATCACAGTGACATCAATAAAGAGCATACCAGTCCAGAATTACCTTGTGCACTCACTGCGCAGTTTGCATTAATAATTATGTCTCCCCCTTCCTGGGTTGGGGGGTGGTGGGGGGGGGGACATATTGTTTTTGCCTGAATTCCCGTTGGCGTCGGCGTTTCCATTTGTTTCCGGAGCATAACTCTGAAACTGTTTGACCGATTCTCACCAAATTTGATATACTGTCTCTCCATAGCATGTAGATGTGCCTTTTGAAGGTTTGAACTGCTTTTGAATTTTATTTTTTCTGTTTCCATGGCAACAATTTGGATTTAGGCATATTGAAAGGTGTGACTCGTTTCCGGACCATAACTCTAAAATGTGAAATGGGGGATGGGGGAGACATCTGTTTCTAGTTTCTGTAGTTGTAAAGAGTAACAATCAAGGATTGGAATTCTTAGAGGATAATGCTGGGACATGCAGACCAGCAAACTGGCCCCGGATCAGTGGCCCCACTCCAAAATGCTTGGCTCAATCATGTCTTCCATGAACATCAGTTCAAACAGCTGCAGACTGCAAATATATATAAAACATTCAACTAGGCTTACCAGAAGAGAAAACTACCAAAGTTTGTAGAACTGCTAGAAAACTAAACATAAGCCAATTGGCAAGTTAGCACACAAGCTGGCCCTCCAGTACAGGAGTTGTGCACCAGCGCTTTATGGATACGGGCTTGAGAGTAACAGAGTGTAGGTTTCACCCAGTCTGGGTTAGCAGTGCAGAAACTGACCTCCAAATTGAGTCCAGGCACAGACTTGCTCCTGTCCCCCATGGAGGTGCCTGTGACATCATATCGCAGGTCCAGTACTGAGGTAGGCCGACTGTACTCTGGGTCCCAGCACACAGATGGGGGGTGGGGTAAAAAAATCTCCATTTCTCGATTGTTTATCAAAAGGCTAATAGTTACCTCATCAGATACAGAGGGCAATCAGTAAATACTTGGACAACAATGCAACATTTTTTTTGTGTTCCAACTTGGTCTAAAAAAATTGAAATAAAATGAATACCATGAGGTTAAAGTGTAAACATACATCAGTTTCAGGAGACCCAAGATATTACGGCCATTTTCATATGAAGTGACTCTCGTAGATGCTCAGCGATTGTATTGTAAATCGGAGAAAAATCCCAATGGCTGACCTGACATTTTCAGCCCTCTTCTGGGGTTCTTCTTGAACAGAGACTCAGCGTCTGAGGAGGAGCTGCGGGCATCATCAGCTCTGTTAGGGTCAGGCAGGGGGGAAACGCAGGACCCCACAGGGCTCAACCTGGCCGACGACCGTCCGTCCACCACCCCCTCCCTCCTGCACGCCAAAACTCAACAACATCAGCCTGACCCTCTGAGTTTCTCTTCTAACCTGAAGATACATGCACTATAAGGCTATGCTGCCATCGCCACGAATAAGACTTCTGCTTTTCAAACTGGACATGGTCCCTTATTGCTGCACAGTGGCTTCCGACTCCTCCTAAGTAACTAAAATGGGTCGACCACAGAGGACAAATTACCCCATGGGGTTGAGTATACACAGTAGTTTTTGTGCACCACTGCCACCTTACTTTGGCAGGACTGGGGTCCCACGAGAGGATTCTGTATCAGTTTTGAAGCTGACCAGGCTGGTCTTCTCCACTGACTCTGTGTCACTGCGCTGGAGCAGCTCCTGTGGCTCTGGGGCATTGGACACCTCATCAGGTGGGCTGGAACACAGAGCAACAGAGGTAGTGCCATTGCAACAGGTTGAAGTGAAGGACAACCTTCGTCTGAAGTGGACTGCAAATGAATGAGGCATTTCAAAACTTATTTTTGGGAATTATAAGATGAACTGAATAATAAATACTACACATCTGACATGAAACAGTCATGGAATCCAATATTTTCCCTTTAGCAGCCACATCAAATTTCCTGTAGTAGCTTCATGGCAAGAGACATTGAAGAAAAAAAAAAAAAAAAAAAGCTCTCGATGAGGCTGCAAAGTGTCCACATTCTTTTGAGCGTTCCGATTCCCAACAACCAAAAACAGCGACAATTTAATAAAGACTTGTATCCACAAATACAACCAATGCTCTTCTAACAAAACAAACATGATTGTTGTGTTCAGTAACCTACTGCACATGCATAGTAATCTAACAACAAAGCCAGCTTGGCAAACCACATTGGCTAAAACAAATTGGTTCGCTAAACATGCTAGCAGTGTGTAAGGATCAAATCTGCAGCAAACTTCCCCAATCCCAGAACTATAAAAGGAGTGATAAATAGCTAGTTATGGTAAGGGTAACACCAGCACTATCATAAATATCCATTCAACAGAATGAATGCGAACGACAACTTGTGTTTCATTCCTGCATGGCTTGTAGCTAAGAAACTCACCATGAGGGGAGAAAAAAAAAAAAAAACACATCATAAATCTCCCAGTCTTGAAGCACTAATATTGAAAGGGAGGGGGAGCACTAGCTTGAGCATTAATTTAAGCTGACAATACAGCTCTAAATGAGAGGAAATTTAGTACAAAATGAGTTAAGCTTACACAGACTTTGGTTAAGCCATGACCAGTCCAGTCACGGTCACGATTGCCAAAGCGTTCCTTGGCCTCTCATTGGCTAAAGCTTTTCAAAGGATGAAAAGATGGCAACCTCTTTTTTTAGTTTTTTTTTTAGTTTGGTCACATTTTTGTTGTAAGTTGTATGCTTCATATAACTTACAGAAAAGCGGGTAATTCTTTCATTTCACACTGATTTTATGCAAAAGTTGTCTCTGACTTGAAGCACTCAAGTGTCAGTTAAGTGCTTCCTGCACTTGCAAACTGAATAACATTTTAAGAACAAAGCGTAGATGCAGCCAGATAAATTAACAGGGACTACTAGGGAGGGGTCAGAGGGTCCTGCCATGCCTTTGAACTTAAATATTTCATTTCACTAATTATTTCCGGCTGGAGTATTGAGATAATCAGCAAATCCTGGTAGTTAGAACAAATATAGGGCAAGAATTTCATGTTGTTCAAATACATTTACTTATTTGCTGAAACTGTATGAAAGGAGGTGCGCCAAATCATTAAAAAGATGATTGACAGTACTCATCAATGGCATCCAGCCCAACCTTGTACAGACTTCACATTGGAAGCCCAATGACTGCACCACGCAAGTACTCCACAAAAATTCCTTCAGGAAAAGACAAAGTTGCTGCACTGAACCAATGTCCGGTGTAACCACCGCCCATCCCCTTTCCCGGCATTCAGAGCAGAGGTATCTCACGGTTTCGCATTGGCCAGGTCCTTCAGTTTGGGGCGATGTACAGGAGAGGGCTGGCTGAGGTTTTTCGACGTGCTCTGCAGGAGCAGTTCCCCCACTGTCTCCCTCTTCTTTGCTGAAACAGAGAAGCCCACAGTAAGCCCTGAAGAGGCCAGGCAGACACCCAGAGTTGAACTTATGTGTTTATAAAAAGTCTCTAGCAGCACTGCCAGTAACTGAGCCCAGTCAGATGAGGCATGATTTTCCATAGTGACACCTGGGAATGGAAGGCTTCAGCAGACAGGGCATGCATAATCTCATTGGACAAGAGTGACCTCTCTGGTCAAGAGGTCACATGCACAAGTGCAGTTTCCCAGCATAGTACCCACAAGACTTAATCATTGACTGGTGGCGCGGAACGTTTACTTATGTGTGCACTAACTCCACTTTGCGCATATATTGACATGTAGCATTTTACTTATTCATTTTTTTATTCTGTGCTATACTTGGGGGGGTATATCAAGTTCTTTTTTACTGAAAATGAATTGCAAAGCACTTGTGGAGTGATAAAGTAGCCAAAACCGCAAAAAGGAACTTGCAAAAAAAAAAAAAAAAAGTAGAGAAACAAAACACATGACATTCCAGAGTAAAACAGAGCATAGCTAGCAAGCTAAACGCATGCACAGAGGACAGCTATCTAATGGGCTGAGCTGTAAAAACATGGAGATTGTTTTCCTTCTGTCTTAACATCCTGTACCCACTTTCTGGCCTCTTCCTCAGGGAAGTTCTCACTAAGTCATGGCCCGGGGAATCAGAGAAACGGTTCACCCGCTGGTCATAGAACCAGTCTCCAGTGCTCTTCTTCAGATCCCTGCAAAGACAAAACAACAAGACTGAACACATTACATCGTTCACAAGATAACTCAAGGTTTTCAACTGAATATCAAAATGCTGCTTTAACAGACAGGCGACTTGGTGCAAACGTGCTCCGGACCACAGACAGAATTAAGCATTTTTTTTTTAAACCTACCATTTCAAAACCAACTCTGATTATCCAGTTAAAGGTACTATGTGCAATTATCAAAAATTCCATGTCATTTCTGGCATCCTAAAGTCAACTTCAATCTGCATCTTTTTTCATGTTCGCACTTGCACATGAACTGAATGAGATGGATGAGGTAGGTAGCCAAGAAAAACAAAAATTCACTGCCATTACAGTATGACTCCTGTAGGAATTTTTTAGGAAATTGGATTTATGAAACATTAGACCATTAGCAAGCACAACATAGGCCAATGACATTGAACTAATCCATTCTTGTAGAATGACACATTGACTGCATTTATATGATACCTCAGCGTGAACTGGTTACCCAGCTTTATCAATTGCTGTTAGTGTAGTTTTCATCGAGAGGGTCAGTGATGTCAGCATATCTATATTTTTGAGCTGGGCCGAGCAGCGGCCTGGCCCCTATAAACACGAGTGTTGCTGAGTGAGTGAGTGAGTTGCCTTAGTGATCAAGTTCAACGATTGGTTCGCCGGCGGGGAAGAAGTTCAGCGATTGGTCGGCCGGTGGGGAAGCACTTCAAGGATTGGTTTGCCGACGACTGGCTTCAGCGATTGACTGGCTGGCTGGCCGAGCGTTTGTCACTCATATCTCCTGGGGGGTATACTATGAAGCTCCGGCTCAACAGACCCTGAACTCGCAATCACAGATAATTGGTACCACAACGGTGGTTGTAATCTTTCTTTGTTACTCTCGTTTTTGAGCCTTCAATATTGTACGCTCTCAACAAAAGCGCGTTTCATGCGTCAATTGACCCCATTTCCATTCATAAAATGCCCGATCGCATGCTTTATGTTTCTCCGAGGAAGCTATCCCTGATCCAGGATCAGTAACACTGCAGGTCATCTCCCCCCCGCTGCACCAGGGGGCGCCGCAAGCAGCTTAAAGGGAGGCACATCAGAAGTTTTACACTGATTGGTTGGACACTTGAAAGACTGCACGACTATGCATGTGCATACTCAGGTGGACACTTGGGAAATTATAACTGAGATATATGTTTGTGCATTCATGTTGGTTGATGTATGCACTTCTTCGTTGAATATAATGTAAGTGGTTGATGGGTGATTAATAAAATATTTTAAAAAAGTAAAGAAAATCTCCTAGAGGAGAGGGTCGTGATTATGGACAGTTACGAAGAATTTAAATATATAAAAAAACAGCAAAAAGCAACACTGTTCCTGCCAATAAGGCCAGAGAGGAATTCTGGTGGAAAATTGCTGACCGCAAGTCCTTTGATGAAGGAGTAGTGGAAATCACTTCAGTTTCTCAGCCAAATCAAACAAAATTAAATGAAATAATAGAATTAACTTTTCTATTTCTCAGCCAATTCTCATGATCTTGCTATTAACTTCAAGGCCTTTTCGAGAGCTTTCAATAGGTCATAAATTCATTAAAATTAATTGCATTTTAATTTTTTTGGCTCATAGTTAACCACATTCATTCATCACCAATATCAAATAACGCTTTATGTAAATACATGGCAACTCCTTCACTCAAACACACTACAAACATTCATACTTTAACTGCCATCTACAACTGTTGCTACTGTCTCTCTCAAATTCACAAAATCAATAACTGCTACCCTTACTCTAGCTCTTTGTCTATTCAAATGCATAACTCGCTTTTGATATGTTTTCCTTACTCAAGACCCCCCCACCTCCCATTCCCTCACTCACACTCATTCACACTCTCACTTTCTCCCACTCTCACACTCTCCCACTTTGTAAATAATTTATCAGCTCCAGCTCATTACCAAACTTGCACTTCAAATAATTGTGCGAGCTTTGCCCCATTTAGCACCTTTTTCTTGGGCCCACATTCTCATACAGCACTTGGCGGCCCAGCCATATGCTAGGTTTCACATAGTCTTGTTTATTTTGGATGATGACACAAATGGTTAGTGAAATAGAATGTTATAAATACAATTTTTTTAAAATTACGTTACAGTCCCTTCACACATCGCAATAGAAAGCAATTAATACATGCAAAAAATGCACCTCCCACCTTTAACCATCAGTTAATCAATGTGGTCCTTATCTACTCAACTAACAGAGCCAATACATTTTCTGATATTCCACCAAGTCCAAAAACAAACATTCAAATTTCTGTCAAAACAACTTTGTCAACCCTGCATCTACAAGGGAAATGTTAAATAGAGCAATGTGAGAAACTGCAGAGACCGTACAAAGCGCAGAACATAATAGTTTTCACAGGTATCTCATCACCACTCTCAACCAGTTCCCACAAACAGATCCTGGGAAAAGACTCATTTCCATAAGGCCCGAAACAGGGCCACAGAGATGCAAAACCTCTGCTGGTCCATTTTACAACAGAAAATTTCAGCATCTCAACAGCTGAGTTACATCCCTAATTACTGAAAGATACCCACGCAAAGTGTGGACATACGCCCAGATGGCAGCCTTATTGATGACACGTCATTTGACAAAAAATGTTCTGATCATCACCAAAATCAATAGGGATCCTCTTCATACCACCACTGACCCACAAAATAAACATGAAAAGGATAAAAACTGAACCCTGTCGACTGAGAACAAGCTGTAGATAAACCATGTATAGCAGGGCTATTCAACAAGGGCTGGTGTGCATGCAGCTTTCATTCCTATCAAACACTTACACACCTGATACTACTAATCAATCTCATTAGCAAAGACTCTTGGGGTTGATGAGTGGTGTCAGGTGTGCAAGTGCTGGGTTGGAATGAAAGCTGCACCCACTCCGGCTCTTTCTGGATAACGTTGAATACCCCTTGGGTTGTGCCAAGTTTGGTGCCACGGCTTTGTGAAAATTTCCCAATCAATCATCGCCAAAGTCAAAAGGGATCCTCTTCACATCACTATTGACCCGTAAAACAAAATTTAAAAGAATCCAACAAAAATTGTAGTCTTTAAGGTGAGAAAAATAAATTGTGGACGGACAAAAGGATGGACAGGGCCAATCGCAATACACGCCATTGCAGTGGGGAGGGCGTATAAAAATGAAAAATCAAGTAAATAACACTAAAATTACAGCAGTTCAGCTATTTATTATTAACACTGGGCCGACATTTGAATGTTCTCGATTCATTTGGTGGATTCAATAGTGGATGGGGGGTGAAACTCACGCCTCCTTGGCGCACACGCTGCAAACCCAGGACCCGTTGGGGCAGATGGCGCGACAGTTTCTGCACACGCGGTGGTTGCAGCTTCGGCACTGGCTGGCGCTGGATGCAAGGCGACCCAGTGGCTCCTGACAGCGGCCACAACTCAGCTTGCTGTAGCTCCCAGTGCCACGCTTGGCACCCTTTCTCTTGATCTCCAGAAGTTCTGCCTTCAGCCTCCTTAGGAGGAGACAACTTGCATTTCAACAAGGTTTATATAGTGTGTGCTTTCCAAGCTCCTCTGTTTGTCTGGATATAGTACATAGCTAGCATTATTTGTGTTGTATATTGTGTGTGCCTTCTGTATTCCTGTGTTTCTTTGGATATAGTACATAGCTAGCATTATTTGTGTTGCTCTAGATTCATGAAATCAAAATTGTGGCCAGGGTTACATTATTGTGGTCTACAGGGCGATATGCCACAATACAAGCCACGAGGAGGAGGGGGGAGACGCACCGCACGCGCTTCTCCTCTAACTGCCGCAGCTCCTCGTCCCTCCGCAGCACCTCCAGGATCAGCTCCCGCTCCGAGTCCGTCAGGAAGGTCAGGCTGATCAGCTCCATGGTCTGCAGCATCTTTGCCCGTTGGTCACTGGCCCCCCTGTAGGAGATCTGCAAACCTCCCCCCGTCCCCACAGGCCACTTATCAGAAGAGGTAGGAAATCCGAGTTCAGAGAGCAAAAGCTTCTTCTCACCCCTGGACATCCTGCCAAGGTATCCAAGGAACTGCCATGCATCCAGCAGAAAAAACAACAAAAATGGGAACAAGAGCACTCAGAGACCGCAGCACCTCCGCCACGCCAAGGCAACTCTGTGCATTAGTTATTTTCGTTAACTGATGTTGGGTACTGTTACATTCCACCACCAAGTGGCAGCAAAACCCAAAAGCACGCCAATTGGAAATCCGGCCCATTGGAAAGACTTCAAATCTCTGCCAGCATAGCTGGATTTGAATTTTGGCCGATATCTCAGCTGCACTTTGGCCTAGATATGCCTAAATATATTCACTTGTCTCTCTTGTGCTACTCTAAGATCCCGCTAAGTTTGGTTAAAATCCATGTGGCCGTTTTTGCGATATCCTGCTATAAGACAAACAGACAGACAAACAGATAAATGCCGGCAAAAACATAAACCTCCCTGGCGGAGGTGAAGCATTGAATTATATGAGTCAGAGGCAATACTAAAATATGATCTTGTGTTGGATTGGTTGTATGTCATATGGGCCCTGTACCTTGCGCCTTTTCTATCACTTGTGTTACACAGAACACATTAAGTGCATTACACTTCCTTTACAGCCTCCAAACTCATTACAGAGGCCCAAGTATTCCCCCTGCTCAGCAAACAGTCTGAGATTAAAACTAATAAATCAGTCAGTGCTCCTGTAATAAAGCCATTTACTATAGGGTGGCAGTACGGCCAACCCTAATAAAATGGTTATGATATTGTCAGTGATGGGAGAACTATCTGCTTCGAGATCCAACACATTGATGGACAAGTACAGCTGAAATCTGCACCAGATTCGACAGGAATAAGGAAGACTGCCCGCAGATGAACGTAAGACAAATAATTAAGTGTTAAAAAAATACGATAAATTTATGCAGAAGCTATCAATCTATAAGCAAGAGAGAAGTGAACACATACCTGGAGCTGTATAGTAAAAAAGCCTCAGAGGAGAAAAAAAAAAAGAACCAAGGACAACCCTAGTTAAGAGATGGCGTTCGTTAACCAACAACGAGGGTCCCGACTGAGAGCAGAATTTAAAAAAAAAAAAAGAAAAAAAAGGGGGTCAGGATGATGCAACAACACGCGATAGAGGGGATGACCTTTCCTTTTCCCGCATGCGCACTCTCCCACCAGCGGGAGCCTCCCTGCTGGATCCCACTAATTAAGGGAGCGATATCGGGAAACAAAGCCAGCTGAGAGCCATCAATAGTGGCCCTTGTCTCAGCTCAAGACCCAACGCGCAAAAGCCATCTCATTCTTAACAAGGAACACTGGAGGTTGCGGTTCAGGCACCAGCCACCCTGCATTAACGCAGTCCGCATATATTGGAATTGCTCAATGATATCTAATTAAAAAGGAATTAATTTCCACCATGGTTCATATGATATGGACCAAAGTAGCCACAAATAAAAGTTTAGGGTCTACTTTAATCTTCACAAATCAAATGTGCCCAAGCACATAGCCAAACAGCAAAAAATCATGTCATTGTCCAACTGCTTATGAACGGTCATCTGTTTACAACAAAAATGGCTCATCATGCAAAAAATCCAAAACATAGATTGTGCCAGCATGAGAAACTGCTTGGTTTGAACTATATTCTTTCATTAATGCGATCAAGTATAAATCCAGGGTGCCGTTCTATTGATGACGACTTACTCTGACCAGCATCCCAGAACCATATCTCACTATAGAAAGAAAAAAAATTACCAGGTGAAAAGGTCACGTAAAGAGAGTTGGAAAAGAAAATTGTCGTCCATCATATCATACTGTTCCCACCCTTTAATAACCACAGGGTGGAGTTCCTCATGAGCAATAAAACAAATTCAAGCATTCATACAGCAGTCAGGGCTGACAGCATTTATAAACATATCTTTCGCGTTCTGAGCACCACTGCACTACCACCCAGCATAAATCAACGCACAATCTAAATCCAAATAAGAATGACGCAAACATATATGAGCATGAGAGACATACATAATGAGAAACAAACTTTAAAGTCCTGTAGACATATCGTTCAAATGCCGATAGCTGTGTTTCTGTAAGGTGTCAGTGCACAAACGAATCCAAATTAATGCTCATATTATGGAAGAAAATAATTACAAAATGCTAAGCCCAATGATTGTTAGTTAAACTTAATCGCTGAAAAAATTTGCGCACAATTATTTCTTTAGAAACATCACGCATTTATACTGAAGGAGAGTCTCCTCAAAATATTTTAAAAACCAAGGCTTTATTTACGCCCAAGATAACACACCATGAAAAATGGGCGTTTATGAATCATCAAACATTTTGGCACAAATGCTGAGGGCAAGCGGGACAAGTATCCAGTCATCTTAAATAAGACGGGTAAAACAATGTTACCCCCTGGAAGCTAAAATGTGCAATGTCTACTATTAAGTCATGCAATGGAGAAAAAAAAAAAAAAAACACTCAACAGCTAATCTTTTGTAGGCTATATGTGGGTACCAATCTGCACTAACCACAAGTGAATGCAGCACTATATCTGGTTACTATTGTCTCTTTCTCCATCACACAAGCGCAAAAAATAAAAAACACGCAGCTTCCAAATAAGACAAGGTCCGCGTAACGGCCTCAACAATACAGACATGTTTTACTGATTAAGGAGGTTAACTAACACCGCGCACCAGCATGATCTGCCAGGTAGGACCGATGCAAATAGTCTAAATATACAAGTCACATTAACAAAACAGACTCATAGAAATTACATCAAAATTTAAAAAGAGAGCGGACAGATGCCAACAGCAACTACTTTAAACGAACATTATAGCATTTAAGAAGAAAAACTCAAGACATTGTAGAACATCTTGGCAACAAACGTCGAGCATTAGTCTGCGATAAAAAGATCCGTACCTTACTTTCGCGGAGTTAAACGGACAGAAATTACAGGATAGATAATCCCATAAGCGACGGTCTCAGTCAAAATACGCGTAGGCTATCCTGTTGCAGCCCGGCCTGGCTAACTTTTCAGAATACCCCTGCGGAAACATTTGTGTAAATTGTCGTAATGCCACGCCAGGTCATTGGAAAAATAAAGTGTTCTTTCATACGCACCCGTACGCCGTTGTCGAAAACTTTCTCCCTTCTCAGCTTCCAGCTGAATGCGTCCGCTGACTTTTAGTTAAGGCAAGAAATCCTTCTATCCCGGAAGATAAGGAAACTTCCCTGGGACTGCAGGACGAAGTGGGTTTTAGACTAGTTGAAGGCTGAATCGTAGAACCGGCAGTGCTTCCAGTCGCAGGTGCACTTCTCTACCTTTTTTCCGAACGCGAGGACTTCAACGTCTGAAGAGCAACAGTTCAGCTCCTTCCGTCCTTGACATTACAGTTCAGTGGCGAACGATGATGGCATTTGACTGGAACTGAGAAATGCCCCATATTGTTGAACATGTGTAGTATCAGCCAGAATGGGAAGAAACCTCACTGCATCTCAGGATGCCACATTTATCTTGTTTATTTATTTATTTATTTATTTGCATAAAACTAACAGAAAATTGCTTTGGTTCAGAACCATGCTAAATAATACAATAATTGTAATAGTGTTTTGCAGTGTCCTGGAAACCAAAAAATCTAATATCATACGTAACAATATTCAACTTATGAAATGTGTCATTTGTCAATAGAAACTATTTTACAACCTGTCAGACAATAAACGGCACATTTTCATTTAACAGGCGTCCTCAAGCCGTTAATTTCCTCAGTTTATAGGCTACGCAGGATCAAATTCACACAATTGTTAATGGGCGTAAGATTTTCAGACCATCTTTGTGACTGAGGTAAAGGTCAGATAGCTCACTCAGACTTGTATACAGCACTCAGCATTTTCATTAACTTTAACAATCTTAAGAATTGTCAAAATGTCATGTTCATGAAATTATGCTTCCAACGAGTAAAAAAAAATACATTGTTTACTTTCATAACACGACAAAGACATTTTCTTATAGAACTTCATAGCCTGAATACGTTAATTTATGCATTACCATCAGTCCTGCAAGGCCAAAACATACCAAGTAGTTAATACAATTATTGACCACAGATACCTCGGTGGACTGAAGTACATTCAAGTACCTGAGTGTCATTCCAAACACTTAAATATTTTTCATATTGGGTTAGCCTGACCAAAAAAAAAAAAAAAATCTAGCATTTAAACACACAAATCAGGACTTGAGCCATTTATTGAACTGGTATTTCTACAAGATGATTTTCATACAATAAAAAAGCAGTAACCACATGCTAATAACATAACCACTTTATTTATTGCAGGCAATTAATTAATTTATTATTGCAGGCAATCAGTGACAGGAAAACATCAATGATGTTAAAAGTGAAAAAACACTTTTTTTTTTTTAGCTTATCACTCATTGTCCCATGATAAGCGTTTTCATTCTAGTTTCCTGCATGAAATTACAATTTTTGATCTGTTCCCACTGGTAGAGGACCTCTAAAACAAGGTCAAGTCATAACTTAAACCCGAGATTAGTTTCTGGAGCGTTCTGTATAAACTGGTGCATCAGAGGGGTCTGCATTCCAAGTCCAGAACTAAATGGTGGACGTGTGGCGCGTATGATTTCACATGCTCTATGTGCTTGATGTTCGTCTTCCAAGTTTTTCCAGAGACTTCACACAGGAGATCAGTGATAATGGCACTCGTGTCCTCAGCCCACCGCTCCCACACTGCCCTCAGTGCGTCACTCTTCTGAGGGGGCTCCGACCCCACGCCTGCCCCCTGCTCTTCTCCTGGGCTGTTTACTTGGTGTGGGAAAGAAGCAATACCCGAGGGTTGGGGAGATGAGGTCACATTCTGGTGAATGTGCAGAATGCCACCGGTGACCCGATTCAGGAGCCTGCACGCTACTGGCCAGCCCTCCCTGGAACTTGGGATCAATCCCAGATTCACTCGGTCAGCCAGGTTGCTCAGAGGAAGCTAAAGGAAACATCCGGGAACAGTCACACTAAGGCATGAGGGGAGGCAAGTCTGGCCCTGGAAATGCCTGTTGCATGATTTTGCATCACAACTCAGTGGTTTAATCAATTACTAGGAATATGAACCTGCTTACTCATTTACAGCCACTAGAATCTATTTACTGGCATGCATTAAGCAATAATGAAGCAAAAAATATGGAAACATCCCCAGAGGCCCCAGGGCCAGGGCTACCAACCACTTTCCAACACCATTTTAATCTTCACAGGTTGCCTTGTAGCAGATTTCTTGTGCCATACAGCCCTTACCTGTCTGTTGTCTCCCTCATGCACAGTGCAGCGCACAGACACCCCATTAAGCTCCAGGTTTCTTTTTAGGGCTTTCAGTGCAAATGGGTTCCACTCACATGCATGAACATGGGCAGCTCTGGCATGTACCAAGTACGGGAGGCTAAAATAGCCAATACCTACAGTAAAAAGGAGCAGAACTTCCATAATAAATGACAAAATGTTTTGACCCCAAATCACGGTTTTTGCGACAATTACGGTTTTTCCTGCAGACTGTCTCTCGTTGAAAACAGTACAAAGAGTTTTAGCCATTTGGGCAAGCAGAATGGGAATACCAGCATTTTAAATTTGGTCTTGTATAGCCCTTTCCTTTCTTAAACATGACCAGAAAATTCCCCAGAATTGATCAAAAGAAATTATCAATGTGCCGATACCAAAAGAGTCTAAGGTATAAGAGACTTTCCTTTTTAAGATTTTTTTTTTTGGGAATTTTTTCCTTTATTTGACAGTTACACAGTGTAGAGAGACAGGAGGGTTGGGGAGAAGAAAGGGGGAAGACATGCATCAAATGACCTGAGCCGGAATCGAACCCAGGTCGCTGCGGGAAGGGCACAGCCTTTATCGTACGCACTCAGACCGATGAGCCACCGGGGCGCCCCCAGACTTTCCTTTTTAGAAAAAAAATTTTGTGGGGAATCAAATTTAAATTTGATCCCCTATTATGTCACCAAGTGCACAGCTAATTAGTTATTACAAGCCATTTAAAAATCTTTTCCCTTTTGACATCACATGGGGAAGTAACCAACCAGAGACAAGAAGTACTGACCACCTTCAGCCAAGCAGTCAATCAGATTTCATTATTCTGGGTGGTCACTCCCCCTTGTGATGTCAGGTAGGGTAGACTTTGAACTGGCTCATAATGGCTAATTAGTTGTGCAGCTGGTGGCAAAATAGGGGACCTCAAAGGTCAAAGTTTACAATTTAAGGGAGGATGGTTGAAAATATTTCTGGACTAAGTTTAAATCAAACACTTCATTTCTGTACAGTTTTGACAGATTAGTCCTCATTTTTTGTGTGAAAAAGCATTACAAACTTAACCCAAAGCTTCATTAACAGTGAAACTGAATGAGCAAACAACCAAGACCTGTGCAGAATCAACTTACTTTTCTTAGTAGACATTTCTGTGAATGAAACTTTCACAATTCAGTTAATACAAGTGACATTTCTGCAGTTAACAGCTTTTGATCAGTATTTTGAATTTCTCTAATGAACACAGGTTAGCCAATTGCCCCAATACAATTAGATTTCCCAATTGTTCCTAAACTTGTAATCAAAATTCATCTTTTGCATTTTTTGGCTCCAGTGATTCAGTTTCATTGTATGAGGCGCAGACAAGCTTCATAAAAAAGCTCTAAATGTAGCAGGCATTTAATCTTAGAGGAAATACTTGAATATTTCCATCAATTGTTTAAAAGTTTGTGTTATTTTCCTACTCATTACCAAGCCTTTTTCATTTATGAATCATCAGAAATCACGCCAGGGCAATGCTACCACTCAGTGGCACTCCATACCAGATTGTCAAAATTTGTACTTTACCAAAATTTGGGTTGAGTGCACAATGATTTAATACCATAAAAATAAAATGAGCATTAATCCGTCGAGGGTTAAAAATAAATAAATAAATCAGTTACCACACACATAGTTCCTTTTGGCCAATTTCAAGGCATTTGCAGGCAAGATTTAACAAACTGCTGGCCCAAATGGAAAAAATTGCCACTTTTTATTCAGAGATCTGAAACATACATTTAATCTAACAATTTTTTTACATATCGTCGAAACTCTGACAAAACCCTCATTTTGTGCA
This sequence comes from Gymnothorax reevesii, assembly GCA_029721435.1. Taxonomy (NCBI): domain Eukaryota; kingdom Metazoa; phylum Chordata; class Actinopteri; order Anguilliformes; family Muraenidae; genus Gymnothorax; species Gymnothorax reevesii. The sequence continues at coordinate 8,020,375 of CM056586.1, forward strand.
AAGCAGGGACACTGGCGGGAAAATGAAAACATTTCTGAATGTAACCAAAAATAGCCGGGATCTCAAGCTCCTGCCCTCAAGAGTTCCAGATATGGCAATATGGTATTTCTATGGATGCTTAACATTTGGCTGTAAATTCCAAAGAAGATAAATTTCTGTGAACTACTACTATACAATCATCTCCGCTGATCACTTAAATGCTGAAATATGGAAAAAAAAAATAGCAGATCCTATAACCCTCTGAGACTTCAGTTTGAAATTCATGATGTCAGGAGGAAACTATTAATGTTACCACTAATACAATTATCCTTTCTTACCAGCGTACAAATCCACTATGATCTCCCCACTACAATCAAATGTAGCAATTCTCAGCTTCTCTGTGATGTTTCCACTGGAGAACATGCACTTGGTCACATCAAACTCATATCTGTAATGTAGAAATAGAAGCTTATTGAGCTTAGCCCAAAGAACCAATCAATCATCACAAATTCATCATGTCACCCCCAGTTTCTTTCATTTCAAGGTGAAAGCTATTATTCAATCAAGTTCTCAAATCACACTGATTTACAGATCCACATTGAAATAATAATTTAAACGGCCGATGGTTCATAATAGTCATGTTGGTATTAATAGTCATAATTGGTATAATACAGTATGCCTCTAAACTATATGTATTTCGACCAGTGCACTGTATTAACCCTTTACTCCCTGATACCGTCTTCAGTCGTGATAATTTAGGTCGCTGTGCAGGCGAGTCCCGACTACAAGCGTGATAAACACATTGCTTCTGCCAGCGAATCCCGACTACGGTCGTGGTATTTACATGTTGTGAAACGATGCATGTTTGGCCGAGATGTGACATTCCAGAGGAAAACCTTGGATACTTTGAATACTAATGAAAATTTGGTAAATAAATATTAAGAATTAAGAAAGCTACACAAGCCATATTATTGTCTTAGGGCACCAGGGGTCAGTGGCTGCTAGGGCAGCAGTGTAAGATAGCAACTAGGGAGTAAAGGGTTAAGGGTGTAAGTTGCACCCGTTTTGAGAGCATTTTTATCTACTTCACTGCTCTGACATGAAAGAAAAATCCAAATGTTCAAGTTTATAATAAATTATCTCAAGGGCATAAGGTATTGCTAACATACATCCTTTAAACTGAAAGGATATAAAAGGGTTGGGTTTCTGGATAATCTGATAGTCATCTCCATTAGATACAAATTTACATATAGACTCTGATGTGCATCTCCATCGATTTTACTTTCAGTTTCTGACCATGACCTCCAATAAGTGTATGAGGGCATCAAGCATTGCATTTCCAGCATGAAGTACAGCTTATAATGCATACTAATGGGCCAAAAACTGGCTGGACTGTAGATTGTCTGAAATGCACTCATTTTACATTCGGCCTCCTTCTGTCTCGAGACGATGGCTGCACCAGGACTGAAGTTAAAGTTGGGTCTTGCACAGGGTGGGAAAGCAGCACCCGCCACTGGCCAAATGTGGGTAGATGATGGGTGAATTTGATAAGCCCACAAGCCACTGTGGCAGGTTAAAATTTGGATAGGAGCTCCTAAGTCAGAGAGCACTCAACTGAGTAATACGACTGACCTATGGGGGCAGCAATGCGCTTGTGCTGCCGCTACTCTGTCGCAGATACCATTATCGGTAGAAGAAGGGTAGAGCGCGGCAAGCACCTAAACTGAGCAAAGTTGCGAATTGAGTTGAGCGGAAAATGTGGCGTTTCATTCCCGGCATGAGACGGGTAGCAGATGTCAGCACGCCTTCTCAGGAGGAGGCAACGCCAGTGTTTTATCAATTTTTGCGACCTATCAACATATGCTACCTCTTGGTTCTGCACTCTACAAGCCTAAAATCTTGGGCTCTATTTCTTCGCTCACATCTCAAGTATCTTCAAGTATCATAAATATACATTTTTTTTCAGTGCACCTTTCGACCTGTAAGCATATATATATTTTTGCATGTACATGCTGGGTAGTCCTGAAATTGCAGATTGGATGATAATGGCATGCGGCATTAGTTGAACAAGTTGAACAAACTTATTTAACTCGTTTTTACATCTGCTTATGTTATAATAAGCTAACAAATGTTACTACTGTACACTGATTCATATTGTAATATTACGGCGAAAACAAAGACTTTATGATCGCTTTGCATTACGGTGGCATTTTTTGACAAGCCAGTACAAATTGTGAGGGCACCAGACAAACCTTACGTGAAAAGGCATTTTTTTTTTTTTTTAAATTATTTCTGAGAAGTGGAAAAGGGACTTCAAGTGGCCTTGAAAGTAAGTGCAGGGTTCACCATTTACCGATTATTATATCTTAGCTCACGTAACTTTTCAGCAACCCTGAAAATCTGTGCAGTGTAGCACTGAACATGTATTGTACATGCAGTGTAAATTAGACATATGTGCGCACACTTTCAGTAACTTTGCTCATATAATTGGTCTGTAATGACTGTTAGTGTGTAGATCAAATGATGCCATTTAGTAAAGTGTTTTTTTTTTTCCATGTTTGTATTTCATCGTTGATGAGATGAAACAAAAACATCAGAATCTCCATCAGATTCAGACACAGATGAGGAATATTCCAGCCAGGGAGTGCAATAGAGACTTTGTGCAGGTGGGGTAGATAGTTAAAGTCAGATGTTAAAAGAGATATGATTCTACAATGCACCACTGTTGGGGTGTTTGTATTGTGGCGTTCTACCTCAAAAGAGCCTGTATTGGGGCACACATTAGTGCGCACGCAGTAATATATTGTTATATTCCCTTTTGTTGAAGGTTGATGTTAAAATATTGTATACAGAAAGCACTGTTGATTGGGAGGAGGTGAGCAAGTTTACACATGCATTGAGAAAAATTAAACCTTTGTAGAAAGAAAAGAAAATCTGACGGAGAATTAGATAGATAAATACTTTAGAGGAAATTATTGAAAAAACAAGCAATGCTGCATGAATTTGGTTGTCAATTTAAAATGGATAAACATGAAGATTTTTCAAAAAACATTTTTCATGTGATGGTATTTTTGATTTTCTTTAAAATGTTGATACAAATTACAAACAAATTCTATGAAAGTACAGTTGCAAAATGGTGGCTGGTAAAAAAAAATTGAGTGGCTGGTGGAATTTAGAATCCAACAGTGGCTGGTGGAAGAATAAATTAATTTCCCACACTGGTCTTGCACTTTATCGTGTGGCTGTGCAAGCCACTGCGGGAGTGAGTCTCCGCTGCAAGTCTGGCAGATGTGGGTTGTTGCTGCCTGGTCTGTGGAGCTTGACTCGCTGAGGGCTCTCTTCCTCCTCAGGGATTCGATGCGGTGTTGCTCCGCTTGTTTCAACCCACTCTGAACGGCGGCTTTCCAGGGGCCTCGTGAATCTGCAAGGTTTTCCCAAGACTGCACATCAATTCCTGCGCTCTTCATGTCTCGCTTGCAGGCATCTTTGAAGCGCAGTCTGGGGCGTCCTCGAGATCTGAATCCCTCCTAAAGCTCTCCTTTTAGCAGGTCTTTTGGAATTCGGCCATCGTCCATACGATGAACGTGGCCCAGCCAGCGAAGGCAGCGTTGGCTCAGGAAGGTGAAGACAGAGGGCAGCCCTGCATGCTTGTCCTGCCATCGCATTCCGAGTATGCGTCTGAGGTAGTGGAGATGGAAGTTGTTTAATCTCTTCTCTTGGGCAGAGTGTGAGGTCCAAGTTTCGCTGGAATAGAGGAGTGTGTGCAGGACGCAGGCTCTGTACACCTGCATCTTGGTGTTCTCCGTCAGGTTCTTGTTTGACCACACCCTCTTGTGGAGCTTGGACATGACCCCCGAGACCTTCACGATTCTGGCATTCATCTCTAGCTCTAAGGAGGGCTTAGAGTTTATTGTGGAGCCCAGGTACTGGAAGCGGTCGATGACGTGCAGCTCATAGGTCCCAATGTGAATACTTGGAGGAGAATCGATGCCCTGTCCCATCACTTCGGTCCTTTATAGACTGATGGTAAGGCCAAATTCATTGTAAGCATGTGCAAAGCAGTCGATCAGACTCTGCAGAGTTTCCTTGGTATGCGTCGCCAGAGCAGCGTCATCGGCGAAGAGAGCCTCTCTGATGGTAACACACGTGACCTTAGTCTTAGCTCGAAGCCTGGCCAGGTTGAAGAGCCTTCCATCAGATCGTGGGTGCAGGTAGACTCAGTCTGAGTTGTTGTTGAAGGCATAGGATAGAAGCATTGAGAAGGACATCTCAAAGAGTGCCGTCAATGCTCTGCTTGATTTAGCTGATCAGGAATGGTTCTGACAATGCTCCGTTGTAGCAGACACTGCTGTTCATGTCCTTGTAGAAGGATTCCACAACGGGCAGCCGATCTTCTTCAAGAGTTGGAACAGTCCGCTCCTGCTGACGAGGTAGAATCAATGACGGCAAGGCAGAGGGGCTGGTCTAGCTCTTAGCATTTTTCCTGTAGCTGTCTGACGGAGAAAATCATGTCAATGGTTGATCTACTTGCCCTGAACCCACACTGAGACTCAGGATATATGCATGCTGCCAGGATTTGCAATCAGGCCAGGATGCCTTTAGCGAACACTTTGCCAACTATTGCTGCCCCGGTAGCCGTTGCAGTCACTGCGGTCACCCTTACTCTTGTAAACAGTTACGATCTTGGCATTGCACATGTCCTGTGGTATGAGCCCTCCCTCCAGCACAAGCAAAGCAGTTCGTACCGGTCCTCGAGCAGTGCTCCCTTCCCTCACTTAACCAACTCTGGTGGAGCTTTGCCAGGAGACAGTCAACGGCCTTGCTCAACTCTTCCTTAGTTGGCTCTGCATCCAGCTTGTCCATCAAAGCCAGCTCACAAATAGCATCCAGCGCCACTTCTGACACTACTTTCTACATGGAATATAGCTAAAGGTAGTACTCTGCTTATCTCTCCATTTGCTTCTGCTGGCAAGTGCGTACTGCTCTGTACCAGTTGGGGCTGGAGGCGCTCGGGAGAAAGGAGCATCATAACGAGGACTGGTTTGTGGTGCGCAGGCAGGAATTGGAACCAGCGGTGGAGGCTAGCACACGAGAACAACCCATGCCACGCCACAAGGGATGGATTGAGAGCTGCACGCAGCAAGTGTCAGCAGACAGCTCGATGTTGCCCCAATGACTACTGGCTGAAACTCAGAGTATACAGTCTGCAGCTGACTCTGGAAACACGGGCAGCATGTACGCAGGGGTCAAGAAGGCAACTGGCCGAACCACCACCAAGAGCGTTCCCCTGAAGTTCAAGACAGGTGTAAGTATCACTGACTTCCATTAGGAGTCAGCAGTTATTGCATCTGCGCTACCACTTTCCTGTGATGTTCTGAGGGAGCCCAGGAGCTCCTGGACTCTGGCTGGGTCTGAGGCTCTGCTGGCATAGATACATGGGAGGCCCTTGGACTTGGAGTGGTGCATTTTGCGTGGGATGAGGCGGATCCTGGAGCGGACCAGGATGCAGTCTATGTCACAGTCAGCGCAGTGCAGGCTTCTTGTGTTGCACTCATTGCTTAAGTCTTGTTTTCGGGATAAGATCAGGTCTAGCTGGTGCCAGTTCTTGAATCTAGGGTGACGCTATGAGACTTTGTGCCTTGCCTTGTTTTGGAAAAAGGTGTTGGTCACTGCCAGCTTGTGGAAAGAACACAGCTCCAAGAGTCTTTGACCATTCTCGTTTATTTTACCAATTCCATGACGACGAATGATGGAAGGCCAAGTTGCAGCGTCAGCACCCACCCTTGATAAAGAGTCACCCATGATAAAGAGTCCTTCCTTGTTGGGCACACTTCTGAAGGTTGAGTCAAGGGAGTCATAGAATTGGTCCTTCTCGTCCATGGTGGAGCTCAGTGTTGGAGCGTAGATGCATACAAAGTTGACTATGCCCATTCCAGTTATCATCCTTATGGTCAGGAGCCTCTCAGAACCTCCAGTTGGTGGTTCGATGGTTGATAGCAGTGAGTTCTTCACAGCAATTTTACATTAGTATCAGTATAACGATTTTCTGCGAATAATTCCGACTTAATGGCCTTCAGAGTGTATACCTCTGCCAGCAGGTTTCGATCATACAATGTACATAAAGATAATATGTACGATATAACTCCATTTCTTAAGGAAAAACAAAAATGGAGCCAAAATATCCATCACAACAGATGCTGCAATGTTGCACATTTGAAGGCAGAGTATGCGCTGTAGTGATCGTGGGGTAGAGGTGCAACATGCATAGATTTAAAAACACAAGATCCCCTGCACTGGTTGGCTGGAAACATGTGTGCGGCTGCCGTATTGGAACACTGCTTGTCAGCTGGTTGTCAGTACTCGCCTGTGCTAATCTGAAGTGGACTCAGAATGGCGCAGTTTTGTGCAGCTTTTGGGTGTGTTAATAAGCACACATTGGAGAAGAGAGCAGATATATATCTTTATGTTTATATATATTTTAGTGGTTGATCAATATCTGCGAAAATCAAAATACATAATTGAAGGCAAAATACATAATGTTCGAGATTGATTGTGCAGCATCTGGTGTCTTTACATCTATGGCAATATCCAGGTCCTGGCCACACACCCGTTCTACTTCTAGGTCAATTCCATGGTAACTGACGTAACATTTAGAACAACTTTAACTTCAGTTACTCTGTATTTACATGGTGGATCACTACAAAATATCACAGGGATTCAAACATTTGTTGGTGGTTGAGAACCCATGTAATAGATTTTGTTTTGCGTATTGCACTATCCCACAGTTTGTCATTTTACAGGGTAACTGACGTAACATGAAACAAGAGTTGTCAGAAAGACAACAAAGCTCGCCGGGGCAAGGTTAAAGTTTTTCTGCATGCGGACGGACGCGGACGCGGACGCCGGGGGTACGACAATAGCTCTCCAGACGTTATTCGTCCCGGCGAGCTAAAAATACCTCCATTTTTACATTCTTTTTTAAATTGAAGATTTCTCTGAATTCTTTCTTTCAATCATCTTAGTCTCTCTGTCAGAGACAGGTTGACAGTCACTTCTCCAGCAATCAGGATGAAGAAAGTGTTTATGTTGGCTGAATTATATTTTCAGAGTCAAAAGGTAGGGCAACTGACGCAACGTATCTGGCACTAAACGCGAAATCTGAGCTTTGTTGACTTTCCTGTGGCGTATATTTCTGAGGAAGGAGAGCAAGCATGCTTCACTGACAAAAAAAAAAAAAAAACACGTTTTCAGTGCAGAAAGAAGTTCAATCCTACAGCAGTTCATGAGTAAATGACGCTACTTTTCCACCAGATTTATTATTAAAATAATGATTTTCCACATTACTTTATTGTATCAATCGCAAGTTTCAAGTCTCCTTCGATATATCATGATGTTCATTTTAGTAAATTACGGTCCTACATAGACAAGGATAAAGCCAGAATATGCTTTAGGGGCGTGGCTATCCTCTGGTCCTTGTCTGATGTGGTCAGATCCACACGTAGATCCAACCCTCACTCCTCCCTGGATATTCAATTCATGCTCTCGTTCTACTGGAATCATATCCAATTTCAAAATGACAAAATGGCGCAATGAAAATTGCCAAAATCGAGGCTTCCTAAATGGTATGCTGGAACCAATGGATGATGTCACGGTTCCTTCATCCATCTTTTTATACAGTCTATGGTACTAATAGTAGTAAATTATTCAAAATACATGACAAAAAAAATTGCCCCAGATAGGGCTGCACGATATATGGAATCGCGGTTATCGTAAGTGCAATAAAAGTAACTGCCTCTAGGAGGCAGACAGACATGCTTGCTTATTACCTTTTCTATGACACATACATAATGCGATCATTTGAAATGCTTCCAGGAAGAAAACTGCGTTTTGAAGTCTGCTGATTACCAGCGAGGTTGACAGCCTCCATCGCCTTGGCCTAATTTGCTGACCTAAAATCAATTCTCGTGTACTTTGCCTAACTTGCAATCAAGCCGTTTATTCAGCCAACTGACTGATCAAAACCAAAATGTGGCCAATAATGATTAAGAAGAGATAACGAGAAGCAGACGGACCTAACCAGGCTGCTGTGTTAGATTGAAAGAACGTTAATAATCTGAATAAATAGCAGACCTCTGAATTCCACCTCTCGTAGAATTTTTACATATCATTAAAAAGGTTCCTTAAAAACAAACCATTTCAAGATGGCCTTGGTTTGTAAGCGTTTCAAAACATACAAAAAGTGGAAAACCTTTTGTGAAGCATCTCGAACGTGAAAGTGAGAGAAATTATATTTTCGCATTGCACGCAAGAGACAAATACAGCGAAGACTTGGCAAATAAGTTCAAATTTGTTGCATTTTTAATTTGATAATCGCACAAGGTTAATTTAAAATAAAATAATTCATAGCTCTTGATTTTGGTTACTTTTGAGCATCTAATAGCCAACAGTGAAGGAGGAAAACATTTTGTTTAAGCATATCAAACTTCACGTAAATTGTGAACGCATTTGCACGCAGGGCAGCAGAATGTAAAACGAGAAATAATCTAACTGATTCAGGCAAATCTGTAATGTTTCAAAATGTAATAAACAAAACATACTAAAATAAATCAGACTGTCAACCAATTTAAATCGTTAATTGAGCGAATCAACTGTTTGATTGCAAATTCAGCAAAGCAAATGGGAAGGGGGTGAGAGCAATTGTTGGATAGAAGATGATGATTTTTCAGACCTTAACAAAATTATTCCATTTTTCATTTGGTCGCGCTGCATGCTAATGCAATTACAATTTCTACACGTCACGTTGGATACGCTTAAACAAAATGTTTTCCACCTTCACTTTAGGCTAATTAGACGCTCAAAAGCAACCAAAATAAACAGCCATTAATTACTTTATTTGAAATCTTGTTCAATTATCAAATAAACAATGCTCCTAATTTGCGTTTGCCTGAATGTGTTTGCCAGTCTTTGCTGCATTGGTCTATTCCGTGCAATGCGAAAATAATTTCTCACTTTCACGTTCTATATGCTTTACAAATTTTTTCTGCTCCTTGTATATTTTGAAACGCTTAAAAACCAAGGCCATCTTAAAATGGTTTATTTTTAAGGAATCTTTTGATCGGCTATGTAAAAATTCTACGAGAGGTGAAATTCAGAGGTCTGCTATTTATTCAGATTTTTGACACTCTTTCAATCTAACACAGCAGCCTGATTAGGTCCATCTGCTTCTCTTTATCTCTTCTTAATCATTATTGGCAACATTTTGGTTTTGATCAGTCAGTTGGCTGAAAAATGGCTTGATTGCAAGTTAGGCAAAGTACACGGGAATTGATTTAAGGTAAGCTATTTATGCCAAGGTGATGGAGGCTGTCAACCTCGCTGGGAATTAGTGGACTTCAAATCACAGTTTTCTTCCCGAAAGCATTTCAAATGACCGCATTACGTACGTGTCATAGAAAAGCTAATAAGCAAGATCGTCTGTCTGCCTCATAGTGGCGGTTACTTTTATTGTGCTTGCGATAACCGCAATTCCGTATATCATGCAGCCATAGCCCATGAGGTATCATTTTGCATGGAATTGACCTCTACTAAGTTGCAATCACATCCCCTGAACTTTTTACATAGTCTACCAAGCTGTCTCAGTGTTAGCAGTAAATGCCGCTTGTTCCACACAGACCAGAGAATAGCTGTACTATGACTGAAAGCTTGTTAAAGGGTTCACTAGCTTGGATCTTCTTCAAGTAGAGTTGTATGAGGATAAACCATGTTTGCTGCTTTCCTCGTCCTAAGCCGTATGTTGCTAAGCTCCCCTGCTTCTGTCTTGTGCTCCTCCCAGCCTCTACAAACTTGTGCAAATGGCTTTCAGCTAGCTTGTAGCTAATACTTTGACTAAGTACCTCATATAGCCCCACTTCAAAAATCCAACCCAGTCCTTCAAAACAAGGTAGCTAAATAGTCTATGGGTAAACAGACTACCCACTACCATGTCTGTTCATATTGGATCAAACTACTTTGCTCGCTAGCTATCTCAAGATCTGCGACTAAAACCAAATTTACTAACAGAAGTTGGCTAGCTAGCAAACGGTTTTTCTCTAGCTAACAAGATTCACTAATAGGTGGCTTTTGTTAGTGATGAAAATCTATGGCAGAAAGCTTTTTTCATTGAACACACTTTACAGGAGCTGTTAGGTTGTCCATCTTTATAAATAGTTAATGATTTTGTTCTACTTGCGTTTATAATCAGCTGCAGAATCAGGATCAGTATCCGGTCTGGTTTGGAAATGTATTCACAGACAACTTCTCATGAAATTTTGTGATAATTGGTAATATATTTTTTGAGCAATCCTGCTGACAAACACCCACACACACACACACACATACACACACACGCGCACGCACGCACGCACGCTCATACGTAAGTGAGCACAATACCTCCTGGAGGAGGTAATAAATCACTTTCCAAAAAAAAAAAAAAACTGAACAGCATTATGGGGGCTGACCTGATCCTGTTGTCCATGTGTGTAACAATGCTGTCATCTCCCAATAACATAGTAACCACAGGTGTTCTGAATCCATTACTGGAAATTCTTCCAATTTGCGCAAGCCTTTTACATCCAAGTCCATGAGCAACTGCCTGCCACAGCTCCATACCTGAATGTGAGTATAGGTTAAAAATGACTGAAAATGACTGAGTAAAGTAAAAATAAAAAGCAAAATCTGTAATATTTTGCAGTGTTTTCGATGGAATGTAGGTCAAAGATTCTTTACTTTTATTTTCACTTTCCATACTGTTCGGACTATTTTGGAAATGTGTAGTACAGAATTATTTTAGTCAGTTCACAGAATGACTTCGACTTTGATATTTCACAATAAGGTAAGAGCAGACCCTCAAACCTAAACAAACTTCAACCAACGACCCTCAAAATAATATGAGCAAACATGACAGCAACCCACCGCTCTTGATTGGGTTAAATAGTAACATGAAATTGAGAATATAAAATCCCATTCCCAACAAAGTATCAGTCAGTGTGTCAAGACACGAGGATCTGAAGAAAACAAAGACCAACTCCCCATTTCCATAACATGGTGCCCTTGGTAACACATGCTGTACATGGCATTTCTGAGGTATGTGCAATGTCTCACCCAAGCTTTCCCAGACAGGCAGAGAAAAGAAATCTTCCCCAACAAGAACCAGGTCCCCATGCCGCTGCCAGGAGTGGGGAATGTCCTCCTTTAACTCTTCCCTCCATCCCACCCCATGTGACACCAGCAGCTCCTGCAGGGTCCTCACCAGCTTCTCATGATCAGACATCACCCTCTCCTTCTTGGACAAGGTTGGAGCCTGTTGCGCACACACAGTAAGCAAAAACAAATAATATCGCAAGGTGTTTGTCCACAGTTTGATACCAACTGGTAACAGCACGTTCTTCGCGTAACATACATTTACACCGTTCAGCCATAACATTGTGACCACTTGCCTAATCTTTTGTGGGTCACCCTTTTGCCGCTAAAACAGCCAGAATCCGTCGAGGCATGGGCTCCACTAGACCTCTGAAGGTGTGCTGTGACGTCTGGCACCAAGCCGTTAGCAACAGATCTTTAAAGTCCAGTAAGTGGCGAGGTGGGACCTCCATGCATCAGACTTGTTTGTCCAGCACATTCCATATGTTAGTGGTTCCCAATCCAGTCCTTAAGGACCCCCTGTTCTGCAGGTTTTTGTTGCAGCTTTACTTCAGCACACCTTATCCATTTAAGGCCCAATGCACCTTCATGCGCACCCTGTTCAGGTAGATCCTTTTCAACCAATCAGCAATCAGCCCTTTAACAGATCAGGTGCAAAAGAGTAGAGCGGGAGCAAAACCCTTCAGCGCAGGGGGTCCTTGAGGACTGGGTTGGGAACCACTGCTATATATGCTCTATTGCATTGATGTCAGGGGAATTTGGAGGGCAACTCAAAACCCTGCACTTGTTTTTGTGTTTCCTTATTTTTGCAGTGCGGCAGGTAACATTATCTTATTGAAAGACGCCACTACCATTAGGAAATGCTGTCTTTATAAAGGAGTGTACTTAGTCTGCAACAATTTTAGGTGAGAAATACATGTCAAAGTAACTTGGACCCAAGGTATCCCCACAGATGAAACCTTGCCCGAAGCATCACACTGCCTCTGCGAGCTGGCATTCTTCCCGTAGTACATCCTGGTGCCATCATGTATTCCCCAGGTTGTGACCAACTTGCACACTGCCATCCGCATGATGTAAAAGAAAACACGATTCATCAAACAAGGCTACGGTCTTCCACTGCTCCATGATCCAATGATCGCATGCCCTTTGTTGGCGCTCTCGGCAGTGGACAGAGGTCAGCATGGGCACCCTGATCGGTCTGCGGCTATGCAGCCCCATATGCAACAAACGGTGATTCACTGTGCATTCTGACGTTTTTGTATCAGAACTAGCGTGAACTTTTTCAGCAATTTGAGCTACAGTAGCTCTTCCTTTGCATCAGACCAAACAGGCCAGCCTTTGCTCCCCACGTACATCAATGTGCCTTGGTGACCGATGACCCTGTTGCTGGATCACTGGTATTTCTTCCTTGGACCACCATTACTGACCACTGTAGACAGGGAAATACTACAAAAGCGACAGTTTTGGAGGTACTCCGACCCAGTCGTCAAGCAATCACAATTTGGCCCCTAACAAAGCCGCTCACATCCTTACGCTCACCCATTCTTCCTGCTTCCAACACATCAACTTTGAGGACAACATATTCACTTGTTGTGTGATATATCCCACCCAGTGACAGGTGCCATTGTAACGAGATATTCAATGTTATTCACTACACCTATAAGTGGTTATATGTGTTAGAGCTAATCAGTGTATATAGCAATAGATTAATACAGCAAGTCACTTCAAGATCCTCACACAAGGCCAACAATAAAGAGCAATGGGAGTCATCAATGCATCCAAGACAGCCTTTTGCACCTGGATATAAACAAGAGAGATGGGACTTCCGGGGGACACGGTGAGCTGGAGGGAGTGCAAGTCCAGGTCTCTTGAGCAGATAAGCGTTACAGGCAGAGCGACTGTGCCATCAGAGTACTTCTGTACATGGTACCTCGGTTCCCAGAAACCTTGCGCTTCCAAATATTCCCTGCGGGGCCAAACATAAAATACGATCGATTATTGTTCACTTCGTGAAATTTATGTTAAATTCCTTGGCAACTTTCGGCTGTGCGGGGAAGGGAGGCTAACCTGTATGTTTGCGCAAGGCGCCGCGCAACTCTCAGGGCAGGGACAGAATTCATTTGCGCAGTGTTGGAGCTGCGAACAGCTGTCAGCCAGCAAGCGAGCGTTAGCTGACTTGAAATAACAGAAGTTTTATGACACGTCGATAGCTTGCCAGGTCGCACAAGTTTTCCGTCTCATTCGTTTGGCAGGTAGGAAATTAAATCATTATTTAAAATAAAACTCTAGCGAGCAAATAGAAATAAAACAATTATACCATCTAGCTAGCTCGCTGTCAAACTGCCGTTAAATTAGCTAGCAAACTAGTCTTACAGATCACCTAACATTAGTTAACTAACTTGCATTACCTGCCTTGCAGCTAGCTAGATTCCGAGGACAACTAACGTTGCAGTTTCTGACGCGTAGTATGACACACAGGTTAACTTCTGATCAACAACAAAATGCACGATTCATAACTGAATTAAAGGTACACGCATTTAATGTTTAGGCCGGCTTGTTTGATAAGCAAAATTAAATTCAAAGCAGAGCTGTCCTTAGCGATGCTGCTGCTACGAGGATAATAAACAAGGACCATTCGTTTGGATTTTCTCTCCGGAGTGTTTTAAACGTCGTACATGATTTGAAAGGGCAAAACTTTATTTGTTTCAGGGGAAGCATGTCTGCAATTTGGATTCTTTTAGATGACGCTGTCACTGCGGTTTGAAATAACATTTTGTTCGAGAATTTTAGTGATTCCATGATTTCTAAAAACAGATTTTTTGAATAATTTTCGCAGTTACATTAGAAACAACCACACGTTGTAATGACATTTCATAGCCGTTGGGTGGAGCCTGATACCATGTGTGAGCGCCGACTTCAAATTCATACTTGTATAGCACTTTTCCCCCTGACACTCTTTTGGGCAATTTTTCAACAACGCAACGGTTTGACGTGCCATGGAGTAGCAGTCAGAGGCCTAGACCTTTACATTGGAAATTGGCTCACCACTCGAAGCTTCAATCATAGCTCTCATGAGTGACATCTGCTGGTAAAATAGATGTCCTCAAGAGGATTATTTGATGCGCATTTTTAATGAACGTGTGTGCGTTATTTATTGTGAGCAGGACAAGTTGGTCAGCAATCTGACTCCAATGTTATCGTGTTATAAATTTCAAAATATTTTTACGTAGTTGTCAAGATTATAGGACAAATGTAATTTCAGATTGGCAGTGGATGTGCTTTTTGCACTAGAAAGATTCACCGCAATCAAAAACGCAATTTCTCAACCAGCCAATGCAGTGGTGCTGAACGTTGCTCCACCGGGCCCCCCGTATTTAGTTTCCCCAAGTTTTAGTTTTAGTTTTAACCTAAGTGTAATCACCATTTCAGACAGCTGTTCATTTTCTTAACTGAGCACAGAAGTGACTGCATCACAGCTATTTAGCTTTTGGTGTCGGAAGTAAAATCCCTATAAAAATGAATAATGGGGTTTGAACACTTTTAGGCATTACTCGAACTAGAATTAATTTTATCAGCTGGCTCGCTCAGAAATAAACTTGTGGGCAGGGCCATATGGAAGTGCCATGGGCCCTGGGGCTACCACATTTGTACTGCCAAATCTGCTGGCCTGGGACCCTTTGAGCCAGAATGCTGTCAGTTGTTGAGCGGTTCTGAGTAAAGCCTGCTTGCTGAGGGCAGTGCATTTTAATGAGATGTGGTTGGATATGTTGTAGAATGATGGAAGTAACAAGCTTGGAGGGTGTGAACAGAAATGTAATTGGCGGTAACAAAGTCTGTGCCTGGAGGACATGCTGTGGATCATGGACAGCCAGTTTATAGCGGTGATCCTGGGTCTGATGATTCTGTTGGAAGCTGAGAAAGCCCATGGAGTAAAGCTACGGAATCCACTGAACAATGGATGCGAATCCTACACGTGTACTCCAGGGAACACCTGCTGAGTCTCTGACAGACACATACACAACCGCCAAGAGTTCTCTACAGGTATGCCGAAATCTTCCGCTTCATACAATATGCTGGCCGTCATAAATTAAAGAGGAAAAGACAGGGATTCAGAGCAGGGATTCAGAGGAGCTGGCTTAAAAGGAGAGGAAACCACCTCGCTCTACCTACAATCACCTTATCCAACGTGCGTTCCCCGCGGAATAGGATGACCAAACTCTGCAAACTCGTCAGGTCTGACAGGGATTTTATGAACGCCAACCTGATCTGTCTCACGGAGACCTGGACCACGGAGGATATGAACAACATTAACCTGGAGGGATACTCACTTGTCCGATATGACAGAGACCCTGAGTGAGCAGAGAAATGTATCGGTGGGGGAGTGTGTATGTTTAGAAACACCAGATGGGCGACAAACTTCACGGTGCGTGAAACAGACTGCTGCACTCACTACAAGCTCATGACTGTCTCAATTCGTCCATACTATTTGCCTCAAGATTTTGGACAGATTACGGTTATCCTGGTATATGTACCTGGCCCAGACTTTGCACTAGCTGGCGATCAAATAGCCGCCAGTTACAATAAGGCGCAGTGCAGCTCCGTCCATGATCCCATTTTTCTATTGGGTGACTTTAATTAATGTATCATGTCAATCCACTGGCCTAACTTGGAGCAATATGTGACCTGTTTGACGAGGATGAATAAGATCCTAGACCAGTGCTTTGGAAACATAGAGGGTGCCTATGTGTCCATATGCCGCCCCCCTATGGGACGGTCGGATCATAATGTCATACGCTTACTGCCTAAGTACCATCAGAAACTGAAAAGGGAGAAGCCTGTTGTCAAGCACATTCAGACCTGAATGAAGGACTCAATTGAGGAGTTGAGAGGCTGGTTTGAGGCCACTGAATGGGACTTGTTTTTCAGCGACAAGGTCTCCTATAACAACCCTGAACTGTTAGCTGATACCATTACCAGTTACATCAATTTCTGTGCTGATGTTGTTGTTGAAACAAAAGCTGTTAGGATTTATTGTAATGTGGGGAAAAAAGCCACTAGATGGCAGTATTTTGTTAAGCCTAGTCTGGAGCTAGGTTTGGGCATGTCCTGGGCATGTCTGAGAGGGGAAAGTCCCAGAGAGAAAAAAAAGTCTAAAAGGTGGGAGGGGGCTGCAAAAGAGTATATAAGGAGAAAAATTGAGAGAGTAAAGTAGTGGGAGAAATTGCAAGGAGGATACATTTGACCAGACCTGTCACTCTTTTAAAGACCTCTGAAGCTTTTTGTGGATTTTTGCCTGTGTTGGAGCATTTCCCTGTCGCAGGACATCACCAAGCAACCCCATCTCAAGGGACAGTAAATATTTTTTTTCTTGTATATATCAATCTTGGTCAGTAGAATAAATTGTAGGTTAGTTGCTAGTCTTTGTTAAATAAAATCTGTTTAAGTTTTAACATTTTGTCTATCATCCCTTGCTGTCTTATGTCATAACAAATTGGGGCCATAACATTATCCAAACAACAAACCCTGGGTCAACAAAAGTTTTAAATATATCCTTAATCAGAAGAAAACAGCATTCAGGAAGGGAGACTGGCAAAAAGTGAGGGAATTAGAGAAGGACCTAAGGTGCATGACTAGGAAGGCAAAAACAGACTATTAGGACAGAGTTGAGGGGGAACTGAGGAATGGGAATGTAAGGGATGCTCAGAGAGGGTTGAACACAATGATGGGAAGGTAACAAAAAGCACCCCCCCCCATTGTGGTGACCCTGTCAAACTGTCAAATGAGTCGAATGTTTTATACTCCAGATTTGACAAATACAACTACAGCGCTGAATGTGACTCTGTATACGCAGAGATGATACCTGCCCCTGTCACATTATAGGAACAGGATGTAGCCACGATCCACCAGCAGGTCAAACCTCACAAAGCCCCTGGGCCAGGTGGGCTCAAGGGATGGGTCCTGGAAGAATGTGCTCTCCAGTTAGGACCGTTACTGACCCGACTGTTCCAGATGTTCCTCAATATCAGTTTTGTCCCCCAAGCCTGGAAATTGGCAACCATTGTCCCGGTGCCCAAAGCTGTTCATGCGCCATCACTGAATGATTTCAGACCAATTGCCCTCACTTCTCTATAAGGCAAATGCATGGAGCGTTTTGTGAGGAGGGAACTCACATTGCAAACATCAAAGTTCATGGACCCATGCAGTTTGCCTATAGAGCCAGTCGAGGTGTGGTAGACGCCACTCTCACTCTCTTGGACAAAATATTCTGTCATTTAAACAATCCCACTAAAAACTAGGTCTGTGTACTTTTTATGGATTTTTCCTCTGCCTTTAATACGGTTCAGCCCTACATTCTCCAGAGACGCTTATGTGACCTGAACGTCAGCAGCAACCTCATTTTGTGGATCAGGGAGTTTTTGAGAGAGAGACCCCAACGTGTGTGTGTGTGTGTTAATAAGATCCTCTCTGACTATCTTGTCTTAAACACCGGCGTTCCCCAGGGGTGTGTCTTATCGCCCCTCCTATTCCCCCTGTACACAAATGAGTTGCAGTATAACAGCAGAAACCTCTCCCTCATTAAATATGCGGATGATGTGGCCCTGGTCGCCGGCCTGCATGATGCTTGCTGCCCCTCTTACTCCCAAAACATCAACCAAGTTACCACCTGGTCTGAGGATAGTTCCTTGACCTCAATGTCAGTAAAACGAAGCAGATGTGTTTGGGAGAGAGAGCCAGAGCAGAGGGCATGGGGGCCATTTTCAGGCCTGTAAGAATGAGGGGGGAGGGGGGGGTGCGGGTCACAGAGTTTAAATATCTTGGCACAATTATCGATAATAACCTCACTTTCCAGGGAGATGTGGATAATATTTACAAAAAAGGAAGACAGCGACTCCATCATCCTCAGTCAACTGAAGAGCTTTAATGCCAGTAAGCAAATCCTGGCCATGGTCTACCGGTCACTCACTGAGAGTGTTCTCTCCTTTAATATCATTTCCTGGTGTGGGAACCTCTCAGTCAGACACTGGAACAAGCTGACGCGGGTAGTTAACCAGGCCAGTAAGATAATAGGAGACAAACAAATGCAGCTTCAGGAAATATACAACCATTCCATAACTAAAAAAGCTTTTCAGATTTACAGTTATACCACCCACCCTCTCAATTCTGCATTTGTCTTGATGCCATCAGGAAGGAGGCTCAGACTTCCCCTAGCCCGGAAAGCGGGATACAAGAGCTCGTTTGTGCCGTCCGCAGTGGACATTTTAAATCAAATCATCTTTGGGTGAACTATGAGCTGTATTGGGTGAATTATGTGTTGTAGTGAAACTGCAGCTGCTGTATGGTAGTGCACTGTTCCACTCCATGTATTTATTTATTTATTTGTTGTTGTTGTGTTGGTGGTGCTCTCACTTTTGTTGTTGGCTAACAACCAAGATGCCAAAGGCAAATTTCCACTGTGTTTTTAACCAATGGACAATAAAGTCTTCTTATTCTCATTTTTATTCTTTACTGGATGGTTAGTGGAAGTCACTCTTGATTTAAAAAAAAAAAAAAGATGATTGTTTAGCCAGTCTTTCCACTCCTTGGGGACTGACTCGGTCTCCCATATCCTATGACAGAGCTTGGTTTATCAAGGACTGGTAGAGTCTGTAGTAGCCCCCAAAATCTCGTCTATGATGCCAGCTGTTCCCCAGGCACATCCTGAGTGGAGTCTGCGGATGCATTCCGTCCAGGTTTCTGCCCATGGTGGGCGGCGCTACTCAGCACTCAAACAGTTACAGTTAAATCATCACCCGGCACTAAAAATAAAAATTAATGCCATTTTCACGATTTATTTGTTTCATTTTCCCCGCCTGCTATCAACCAAAACGGTGTGATGAACATGTTATTAATCTAGTCCCCACCAGGCGCCGCTACTTGCATTCATTTACTAGAGCCGTCCATTAACAGAGTTGGCTACCCAGCCATGTTGCTACCCTGCCTGCGCGCCCGGCGCTATCAGGCAGCATGGCTTTGGTACTGCTTGGGCCGCATGATCAAACTAACCAAAATTTAATGGTAAAAATCACTGAATATATACAACCCCATTTTCAAAAATTTTCAGACACTCTGTCAAATGCAAATAAAAATAGAATGCAATCATTTGTAAATCACTTAAACCTTAAATTTTATTGAAAATAAAAAACATACATACAAAAAACATACTAGATATTTAAAGTGAGGAATGTTTATTGTTTTTAGACAAATATCTGCTTTTTTCAATGATCCAATTCAAGTCAGGTATTCAATTCACAATTTTGAAATTTGATATGTGGCATCTCATAAGGGATGTCTTATAATCCCTTAATTACAGAGAAAACAACTCAAATAATTTCTGTTTTTTATGGTAACAGACATTTTCTATTATATGCAATTGGACTTGTCCATAAAATTGCTAATTAACATCCAATTATGTTGTAATTTGATGTGTAGCAGTTTATGACAGATACAGTACTTATAGTTCCAAATTTAGTACAAAGATTAGCTATTGTCCAGAATACAAGCCAACCAAAAATACAGAAATATATTTTTTTCCCCGCAATAAGCTCAGTTGTAATGGTCAGATCGAGTTCAACAAGTTCAAACCAAGCTCAAAAGATTTAGCTTTCAGTTCTGCATCCTCTTTTGTGCAGTATTGTGTCATGGGGGCCACCACAACCCCCCCCCTCCCCCCAGTTGTTGGAGTAAATATCAGCAATAGAATTCTTTCTGGGGCAGGGTATGCTGTACATGACCCTGCTTGTAAGAATGAAGGAGGCACGTTCATAACCGCATTAAGGACATGCAAACAGAAAATGAAATCATGGATCCAAAGTAGATTTAGTCTTTTAAAATGAACATAATGCCCAAGTTCGGTCTTGCTTAATTAGATTTTTGGAACACAAAACAGGGCTTTGTTCAATCCAATATGATATTCTCCATATTTGTATTATTTGCTTGAAATATTTTCTTGAATGTATCCCATGGCATGAATGAATATGAGACAGACTTACTGTCTTAATTTTTTATTTAGAGTCTGTTGCTTTATACTTTAAAGTAAAGCAGGAGATATTGCGTGTCATTTCAGTGGAAATACATTACCAATCAGGAGTTAAGATTTTCATTGGCACTTGGATAAGGAGTAGCTGATTTTGCATTGCTATTGTTCGTCTTGATTTGAGACTAATCTAATTGAGCTCATGTGCCCCAAAGGAAGAATGGCCCTTCATACTATCGTTCTCCTATTTTCACATTTATGAAGCAATGACTAAATAAGTTCCATGCATTGCAGTCTGTTAGTATTTGTCTGATTTTGCCGTTTCAGCTATTTCTAAATGGTTCACACAACAGGGATGAAAGCACCTGCAAGTTATTGCTGTGTCTAAGCATACATTTGTTGTTTTCAAATGCAGTATCAATAAAAGGTGAGCTATCGTCCAAATATTTACAAACTGAAATACATTTTTAATGACTAATGAATTCATGATAGCCTCAATTGGTGTAAATAAGGTACTGTTGAACATACAGTTCAGTAGTACGATGGTATTCCTATGATTTACAACTGGCGACTACAAACGTAATTTGACTATAGGATATCTGATAACTAGCCCGCATTCTTTTAAAATTTCATTACGATTTCCATATTTGATCATTTTTTCGTCTCGTAGTGCTTTGCTACCAAAACCATAAAGTCTGTATCTGGGAGGCTGTCCCTTCATCTCAGTTGATTTCACCCGAGGTTATTATTCCAGGTGTGAGCAGGATGAAGTAGGGGGTGAATGATGAAGCAGCAGTTTTACAGCTCAGCCTTGGCAGGCACAGGCAGGTCATAATTTACCAATGGAGCACCAGTTTGGACATAAATCGAAAGAATCCCTGGTGATGCGGAGTGGCTCCATGCGCTTGCTGCCCACTCTGGCTGGCCCTCCCAGAAGGAGAGAAAGTCGTTTGTTTTTTCCACTCTCTTTCCACCATTATCTTCTCATCCGTAGACTATATGTGTCAATGGTCTCACCAGCAGAGATGGTTCCTGTGAATACGACTCAGCTGAGGCAGATCTGCTCCTTGCAGTACCTTGCAGACAGCAATCAGGCTGTCTGACTCATGAGTCCTCTCGCTGTATGAGGAACAGGCCTTCTCACCTGGCTTTCGCACACACTACAGAATCCCACAATTTACATTGATTATAGCTAATGAAGATGATGATGATGATTATTATTATTATAATTATTATGACATCTACAGAAGTCCAGATCTGAAGGGTTACTTTCGCGTGTGATTAAGCATTATTACATTAGTTGTTGCTTACTACTTGATTTCTTTCTAACACTGCGTTTAAATTGGCAATGGCATGTCATCAATTTGGGTTAAAATTCAAGCTGTTGATCTACTAGTCAGGTTCCTTACATTATGATTTAAACGCTCGTGGGAATTTTTTGGGGATTTGCAACCCTATATATTCTTGGAAAGGTTATTGTATGAGGAATCAGAAAACCAATGTTGCCATTTGCACAGAAGTGTATAAGGTGGCCATATTGGAATTTACAAAATGGCTGCCGTAAAACCTACATATTTTAATATCTCTGCTTCTAAACAAGCTAGAACAAGGATTTAAACTGCCAATTATATATTTTCAAGGTCAGGGAATACAGAGGTGGGAGTTATAATGCTAAAACATTTAAAACATTAACCCTTTAATGCTTGAGTGGGACCAAAATGATGACCCAGTTATGTTTTTTTCTTCCAATATCTTTGTCATGAAAAGTTTCTTTTTTATTTTCCAGCTATTCCTCAGAAAACATGTTTTATATCATTCACTTAACAATTTCATATCATCCCAATAAAATGCATAATTCTCAATATGTCTAAAAACAGCACACGCCAACCCAAAGTTAGTCTCGTTTTCTTTTTATTGACGAGTTAACAGGTCATTTGTCCAAGGAGTGAGAATATGAATTTTAGATTGAGCTCTAACCATTTAAAGCATCATGAAATGCATTTTCATGCCACAGCAGACCAACAGTGGTTATTCATCATCATCATCATACATCACGGCTGGGAATCCTTAAATTCATGCTCTAGCTTGTTTAGAAGCCGAGATATAGCAAAACGTAGGTTTTACGGCGGCCATTTTGTAAATTCCAATATGGCCGCCTTATACACATCTGTGGAAAGGGTAACATTGGATTTCTGATTCCTTATACAAGAACCTTTTCAAAAATGTATAGAGTTGCAAATCCCCAAAAAATCCAACAAAAATTATAGTGAACCTGACTATACCTTGAATATAATGAGAGTGAGAGGTCGAGAGGGAGGAATAATTCATGGTTTGACGCTATAAGTAGAAATAAAAGTAGCATGTTTCCCAACGAGCCTATCCATTTTCCGTGCAAAGTTATGAATCTGTATTAGCCTACCAGTTGTATTTTTACCAATACAAAAACTGTATTGGGAAATTAGGAATAAATAGCTTAACTTTACACATTTCTTGGTCAGCCATCTACCACATTTGCGTCATTCAAAATGCCACTGTCGTTCGATAGTCGTTTATTTATTTTATTTTTTTGTAATTTACTGTTTTATAAATTATAGGCTTCTAAAACATGCCTAAATTTTCCCTATTTATTTCCATCGTTACTGTGGAGTAGCCTACTTTATACTTCGCTCGAGGGCATCTATTGTTCATTTTCACTCCAGCTGGAGTGACTATCGCTTTAAGACGAGACGTTTAAATTTTAGGCGTGTTTCCTACTGTCATTGATTAGAAATGAAACTGGCTAGTGTCCTGTGGGAGACGTCGGGCCGTCAGGGGAAGGAAAGGGAGGCATTCTTAGCAGTTTATCGCTGTTTCCAGGACCTTTCGGCAGTCGCGGGACTTAAATGCTGTGGAGAAACATATGAATGTGACTGTGTTGATATTCAACTAGAAGTATTATAAACAGTTTGCTATGGCAAGGATGCCAAACAGCCACGGTTTATGCACAGTCAGATGCGTCTCTCAAGCGCTATGGATTCTGAAATGATCTGCCAAGCATTTGGATAAAATTCATACGGATACTTTCAAGTTGTATTTTGAAGTCTATTTTTTTATCGAAGGGATTTTTTTCGGACAAATGGTAATGCTGCGTTGAAGCTGGAAAACTTGTTTGAGAAACATATGCAGAAATCACGGCCTTGAATAAGACATGAAGAAAATCGCTGCTCTCGCCCGTCGTTAATCATTTTAATATTAGGCACTTCAGATGACCACGGGCTCCTCTGTTAAAGTTCTGAAGCAGCCTGTGCTGAATTCCTGTCACATTTAAATGCTCCAGTTGAAGTGAGGGTGACGACACCGACGTAAAAGCAACAAGGACTATTGCTTTCAAAAGAGGAATTGTTTTAATCTTTCTGCGAAGGTTAACGCATGTAAGACTACTGTTATGCCATTTTTGAAGCATCATGGAAGCAATGCTATATGATTTCGATATCACCGGCTGTTGTAAAACCTAACACGGGAGTGGAATGACCACGTTTTCTGACTTGCAACTTGGTTATTTTGAAATACCTATAGAACCAGTGTAGTCTGTCTTGGTGGTTGTGCTAGATTTTTTATTTTTATTTTTTAATTGGGTGACAGTATCTTCACAATGTCGGCAGTAATGGTGACCAAGAAGGTCACCCGAAAATGGGAGAAGCTCCCGGGCAAGAACACTTTCTGCTGCGATGGCCGCGTGATGATGGCAAGACAGAAAGGCGTGTTTTACCTGACATTATTTCTCATCCTGGGGACCTGCTCCTTGTTTTTTGCATTCGAGTAAGTATTGCGCAGTTGATTCCTGTTTCAGAGAAAAAAGCAGAAAATTGATTTCTGAACGATACATGAGGTGATCTCAACGCCTATGATTTCCCCAGTTTGTGATTCTCATCAAACGCAGAACTCTTTAACACTGCGAATTTTTCATGTATACGGCAAAGAAATGGAATAACATTAACACAGGGATAAAAAAATGCATTGGCAAGCATTCACGTTTTACTTAGAACTGAGATGATTCAAGTGCTGTTGGTTCAAAAAAAAAAAAAATACGTGAAGCGTACCCGGAAGTGCTTAGGAGCGTCTCCCAGAGCTGTGGGAAGATTAATACATAATTAAAATGAACCCTTCCGCAAGATTTCCTTAATTTTAGTATGCATTGTATGATGTGCAGTAATGCACTGACACAGCGCTGGGGCAAGGGTTACAGGCGAGTTATGAATCTCCTAAATTATGGAATGCAAAACTGACTTGTGATGAGATGCTCATGATGCAAAGGACCTCTCCAGGCAACCTGTGCTGTTCTATAGTATGCTGGCTGATTAGGCTTCATGAGCATATACATTTAACTTGTAGATCTAACATGCGTTGTATGGGTAGCCTACTGGGCTGAATGGGTTTCCTGCTGTGAGTGGAGGTGTGTGAGCTGGCAGTTGTACAGTTTCTGCTGACCTGATGGGCTGAATTTCTCTGCTGTGCGACTGAGGATGCCTCAGAGGCAGTGATGCAGTCTACGTGTATGACTTTGGGGTGGGCCAGAGTAAATGCCTTGCTCTGTGCAAAGGGTGCAGTAGTGGTGGTTTTATGGGACAAGTAAGACTATGCACTTGTCAGCTCTTTTGTTTGGTGCGAGGACTCTGTTTTGCGTAAAAAGCCATTTCCCCAACACCCAAATATTACTGGGTTTTGTTCAGTGCTAAATCAGAGCTGAACAAATTTTGACCAATGGTGGTGTATACTTGGCAATCTCAACTTGAATTGTCTGCCCTGGATGGCACATGATCTTAGTCATCTGTCATTTTAATTTGCAGCATTTATGCTGTAAAATTAACAAAAACTGATATCACCTCTTTCCACCTCATGTAACATCATTGCTTAAACACTATTTTCTAGTTCTTTCTTATTGTGTAGACAGTGGCATACTGTCATTAAAGGTATTTCTGATGATGCTGTAGCTAAATCCATTTATATTAACTAAACTTGACAATTGGAAGTGAAGATGTTGACGCCTTCCTGCACTCTTGCAATCACAGTGACACGATTTGAGTTCTTAT
This sequence comes from Gymnothorax reevesii, assembly GCA_029721435.1. Lineage (NCBI taxonomy): Eukaryota > Metazoa > Chordata > Actinopteri > Anguilliformes > Muraenidae > Gymnothorax > Gymnothorax reevesii. Next base: position 8,045,614 of record CM056586.1, read on the forward strand.
TTTATTTTATTGATAAATGCATCGTTATTGAAAAATTATTGAAACTGCTAATGTGTTCCCTCTTTGAATTGAAGGCAAAATGGGTGCTGGCTGTTTGATTCGATTCCTAAATTTACCTTGCTCAAACTGAGTCATGCCTTAAAAAATGGGACTCTGCCAGCTTTTGATCTTTTTCCAGTGCCTTGTGAGACTTCTGATTGGCAGTGGTGCTGTCCGGGTGAAACTGATTGGCTGTGGTTCTCCCTGCTTCTGTTCATTGGCCGTCAGGAAAATGGCTTTGTTCTGTTTCTATTTGCCCCCGAAGGGCAATTGCCAGTGGCGTTTTTCTGTTGCAGATTAGAAAAGGGCATTTGGTTGAGGGGCTGAGAGAATCAGGAGCCCTTAAGCAGCTTGAGAGATGTTGGACAATCACTGATTGTGGTGATTGTCCATCTCTTTGGGTGGGGTGGGGGCAATGAACCATGTGTAATTCAGCAGTGTCAACATGGGAGGTTTCATGGTAGTGTCACTGGTTATGTCAATGACAGTCTTGTGACCACTGTCAGTAGCCTGGTTGGCAAAATGTCAACATGGCTGTAAATGAGGCATTGTAAACATTACAGGTTCTTATTTGTATTTTGTCTACTTGCATGTTATGCAAAGAACAGCCAAATATGGTTGAATCTTGTGTTTTTGTGGGATGTATTAGCCGCTTTTTTTGATGGAGTTTCATCACATTCCAGAAGAGAAAAAACAGAGACCTGTGGCTGAATGCAATAAAACCGAAAGACTGAGAACTGACTGTCTATGCCAGTGTTGGTGGCATGCATTTTGTGTAAGGTGTTGGACTATATTCATTTATTTCTGACTAGTTTTATATTGAAAGCACAATATATCATGCTAAGCTGAATTAACAAGGTAACAGAAGGCTGGCCTTGGGTGGAGAACATTGAGTACGGTGAGGTCGCTGAATGAAAGCCTGGTACTGCGTACCTGGGACTGGATACTCGTGCATGTTTAGGCGTGTCAGTATGGTCTATGGCAGTGGTTTTCAAACTTGGTCCTAGTACCCTGTTCATGCTGATTTTGGTTCCAATCATAGTTGCAATCCAAAGATTTTAGTCCGCTGTTAATTTGTCTTAATTGGCTGTATTTTGTGTTTAAAGTAGTTACCTACAGTCTTACGCCACATTTTGACTAAAACAGCCATGTGGATAACGAGGAGTCAGGATATGCAATTCATCATTTGGAGGCAGTGTTCTAGGTGGAAATATTACTAGTTGGCAAATAATACTAACAACAACATTCAATTCATGTATTTATTTCTAACTTGGCTACCTAGCTAGTTTACTGGGTCATGCTCGCCAACTTTTACATTAACAATAGAAAGCCAACATTGCTTTTCCCTGTTCACATTTCTAGACAAGTAGCTAACAGGTCTTTCTCCAACGTGGAATAACCGATGCTACGTTTTGCGTTTATTTAGCTATATTGTCGTGGCCAACTGGCAGTGGGCTCCCTTCAGTCTTACACCCACCAATACCCTGTAACTTTGGCGAAGACAGACCAGTTGTTATCTGTGACTTAGTATAGTTTTCCACAGATGCACAGAACATGTTCTGCGTAGTGCTGTGTGCCTTTTTTGCCAACCATTGCACTGCGCATGGCCGCATGCGCAAAATGACCTCACTTGTTTGTAAATGTGACACCTCTCATTAAGCTAGCCAGTTTTATCTACTCAACAATCCAATGAAAGATTATTGGGATGGCTCATCCACCATGGAAACAAGAGTTTTTTTTTTACCCTTCAGCCTGACAAGGGCACAAGGGGTATTGTCATCCCTTCGGCGGGCGGGCGGGCGGCTGCCAATTTTGTCCGGGCCATTTCTCAGTAACCACTTGGGTTAGGAAGTTCATATATGTGGACTCCCCATGGGGGATAGGTGTGCCTTTTCGAGGTTTCGTCCCAGTTTGACCTTTGACATTGCAGCAGTGACCTTCGGGGCTGAGGGGTATTGCCCGCATCAGCGAGGTCCATTTTCTTTATTTCCTTATGCAACAGAGCTAAGCTTTTGTTGAGATTTTGGCTTGAACAGTAGTTTCTGGATTATGTACATGCTCCAGATAAAATTCCCAACGCTACAATGAATGTATTGACTCAAGTCTTTATGAAAGTAGTATATTAAAATCTCATACTGTGCATGTTGGGCAAGAGCCAACCCAGCAGTCATGGAAGGGCATGGGAAGATGGCCATTTGTTTTTTAAAATAAAGGAGGCAACAGTCATGAAAATGGTGATATTGCTTGTTACACTTACAGTCTTAGAAACAGTCCTACTTCATGCAAAAAAACCAGGGCAATGTTTTGGAAATGAGAGGAATTTTGTTGTTTTGACCGCTGTTGCACTGTCAAACACCAGTGTGCTTGTTAAGACGGCCCTGCCAGAGAGTACAGCTGTGATTCTGAAAACTGGTGTTTAATCATTTTAGCACGGATCGCTCTGCATTAAAATCTCCAAGAGATCAGTCTTTGCTCTCCATATTAGTTGTTTTTCATCATCTGTGACAGAAGGGCGGGGGATTATATTTGTTTCTATGCTGCATTTTTTTATCGGGACTTAGACTGTAAATAACTTGAGCTGGATATAGGTAGATCAAAGAAGCATTGTCTTTTTGCAGAGGTTGTGCTCAGTCCAAGTGGTGAAGGACTGACATTTTATTGCTGGTCATTAGGGGAAGACAGGAGGTCAGTGAATCCAAGGGGGGCTGCGGTTTACTAACAGACATGGGAGGAATATTTTGGGTAAGAAATAGCCATGGGTGCTGGACCACCGGCTGCCAGAAGCTACTGGTGTGATTGTGGTGCCCCACAGATGGCAGCTGGCAAACATTTAAACTTTCTTTTGCTTAAATGAACCGAGCTCTTTGGAGGTATAAGGGATTTAATAATGCTGGACAGTGGAACAACTTTAGAGGATAAGAAAACCTATGGTGAACTTGCATGGCCAAATAAAGTACATAATCTCTGCTATCCCAAACAATAAGCAATTTTTACTTTATTTTATTTTTTGTATCGTGCCAACCGCATTTATGTGTTAAATGTGTAAGACAGCCGAATAGAGCCACCATGTTACTTTGGTGGGAAAAAGATGCTTACGCCACCCGGGCTGGTAGCTCTTTTGTTTTAAACGTAAAATGGTGAAAGGTTACATCAGTCAGGTTCGGATCGCTTGTTTCCTTAGAATACCCAACAACCCCGCATTGCATCATTGTCGAGGATTAAATGTAGATTTCCAGCAAACAATCGGTTGTAATTCAACAACTTGTATCTCTCGAAACACTTGATTATCAACGCAACTTTCAATATTTATACTGTGACTATGCACACTCGAAAGGCATATCCAGCCCCCATGAAATCAAGCACTGGTCTGGGCAGAATATTTCCAATTGATTGATTGGTTGATTATTATTATTATTATTTTTTTTTTATTGCGGTGATTGCAGATTCTGAAGTTTGTAGGATTCTGCGATGTTTGAATGCACATAACACAGTGTGAACAGCTGACATTATGTATTTGACAATGTTCGCCATGGGTTTTCCTATCCTTTAAAATATTTGCAGAAGGATTTGCGTTGCGTTTTCTGTCTTAAGCTGATGCTCTTGACATTGGTGAGTTACAATATCCACACTCATAGGCCTTTTTTACACTTTTAGTGTAGGTTCTGTGACAGTGCTACTCCAGCTTTGTGTGGTCGGGCAGCTGTGGGATTATTCCCGTATGTTGGCTGTCGTAGAGGTGACCTTTGCTTGGTCCCTCTGTGCTACGATTGTGTGACTCACCCAGAGCTGTGCCCCTCCCTTTGTGAAGATGATCTGGTTTGATTGTCGTCTCGATGGGCTCAGTTTGGGACTTGGCAGTGGTATGCGGTGTAGTTCCTGATCCACAGATTGTGTAAGTGAGCTCATTCAACTGTGTCTCACCCCAATCTGTCCTGCAGTATTATAGGGCTGCGTGCTTGGATGGGACAGAGCTCCAAAGAATAAGCATCCAGCATCCATTTTGCGCCCGAGAATATTTCACAGTACGGTTTGCTGCTACAGCTATTACCAGTGTGTAAGGGTGGGGAGGGGGACCCCACAGACTTTGCTGTGTGATTGTGGGTGAAGGTGATTAAATGCACAGGCCAGAGACCTGGACCTGTGCCTGCTGAAGCCTCTATTCTGGGCACAGTGAGAGGGACCTCTATCCCCTGGAACAATTCCTTTAGTTATAAGGAGCTTGTTGGACAGTTCACACTGTGCTGTTTTTTTTCTTTTTTGTTGTTGCTTTTCCTATCAGTGGGGGACCTAACATTGCGGACTTGATTGAATAGATTGCCATTCTGAGCTCTGCTTACTTAGGGAGTGGTGGTGTTATGGGATTGATCCCCCATGTCACAGTCCCCACCTGCCACCAGAATGGATTAATACCACAGCTCATCCCTAATAGGTTGTCTGCAGCCTATAAGCATGTACACTATGGCTCAGTCTCCGCTGCTAATGCTTCAATCCCCTCCATTTGACGAAATGCAGTAGCAGATTGGATTGCTTTTGCAGGCTCTTAATTGATTCTGAGCTGTGCAACTTCCTGTCCCTTACCTCCCTCCATCCACCCACCCCTTGAGGACAGGAGTGTAGTATTACATGTGTCCAAAATTAAATCATTGATATAATTAGATTAACCGCTGGGGTAATATCGCTGATACCATGAAGCATAATTGATTTGCAGTTCCCATGTATTGCCTCTACTGTGGTGTGGTTATCTCAATGCAGATACAGTTTACCCTGGGAGGACATAGATGCTCAAAGATTGATTTAGCTTTTTTTCCTCATGCAAACGTTTTAAAAGGACTGCCAACTGAATTGTTTGACTGTACTGGCATTACATGATACGGACATCAAGCGTGACCATTTTAAATGTAGGTAAGAAGCCGTTTGTTGTCTACCCATGAGCTGCTCTTGGACGCCCCGCCTTAAATATGCCTCTCCAGCACAAAAGTCCAGGGAGGACAACATGTCCTGTATTCGTTAAAAAAAAAAAAGATTACTTATTCTATAAAGGAAGACATGAGGCAAAGCTTATTTGGGTTGCTGAAGAATTTGAACAGTTTATTTTATAGCATTATGATTTTAATATTCTGGACTAACCAAGAAGGTTAGGAAGTTTATCTACTGCCGAGCTGCTTTGTCTGAGATGTGTAAAATCCCAGAAGGATGTTTTCAAAGAACAGTGTGTCCATTCTTCCCTCAATACAGTGTCTGTATGGCTGGTGTTTGCATATATTCACGTGTACAGACATTAGTATGTGTAATATCCGTTGTCCCTTGCTTCTGTTTGCAAAGTGGTGTACTACTATAAATGAAGGGTATTGTTCACTCCAAACCCTAGAAATCAATAATGCGTAATGTAACACGCAACATATGATTTGTATTATAACTGCTTTTCTTCTTCTGGGCTTCTTTTTATTTGCCATTTTCCTTTTTTCTTCCATCTTTTATTTCTAAGCAGTTAATAACTTATTTTGTTCTCTAGAGAACTGTGAAATTGAATTACCCCGTTCGGGCCCAATGCAAAATTACTGTCTCAGCAAGAGTGGTGGCAGAGGTGAAATCTCACTGCAGGTTACTGCTGGATGCTTCTTTTTGAATAGCAGATGGCCTGATTCTTACTGAGACATTTCTCTGTGGCTGATGAATTTAGCGGGCGTCACTTGAATGCGTTGGCTTCCCCATCACTGAACATCCCCTCACAGCCCACAAGCAGAGCATTCCTCTTTGCTGACTGCTAGAAACTGTCCTGGGTTATCAGTGCCAGATTAGAAGACTACAATGCAAATTGCACTCCAAAGGCTTTAATCTAAATCAGGGTCTCCAGTCTTTCCCAGAATGGGCCAGTGTGGGTGCAGGCTTTCATTGCAACCAACCAATTACACCCCTGATAATACTAATCAACCCCTGGACTCTTTGCTAATAAGCTTGATTAGTAGCATCAAGTGTGTAGCTGCTTGGTTGCAATGAAATCCTGCACCCTCATGGGCCTTTCTGGGAAAGATTGGGGACCGCTGATCTAAATGGTTTTCCAAAGGCTGTAATGTACAGTGTGCTCAAAAATTACTGGCACCCCTGAAATACCTCACTCTATTGATATTTTGATGGAAACAACCAAAAGCATAACAATCATTTAATACAAAATAAATTTCTATAAAATCAAGGTTTCGTGATTATTGGCACCCTTCATTTAGTGCTTATTGCAACCACCTCTCGCTAGAACAACAGCATGGAGTCTTTTCCTGTAATTTTAGACGAGGTTAAGGCACACATTTGGGGTGATTTGGGACCATTCCTCTAAGCAGATCCTTTCAAGATCCTTCACATTCTTGGGTTTGCGTTCAACTGCCCTCTGCCCTCAGGTTTTCAATTGATTGATTGAGGATTGAGGTCTGGTAACTGAGGTGGCCGTTGCAGAACGTTGAATTTGTTGTCACAGAACCATTTCTGTGTGGATCTTGTGGTATGCTGTGGGTCATTGTCTTCTTGGAAAGACCACCTGCGGCCAAGTCCTGGCCTTCATGCTGAGGCAACCGGATTGTCAGCCAAAATATCCTGATACCTGTTGGAAATGATTAAGCTATTAATCTTAACCAGTGCCCTGTTCCTCTTGAAATAAAATGGCTCCAAAACATGACTGACCCGCCATCATACATCACTGTGGGTATGAGGTACTTCTCCTTGTATGCATCTCGTTTTCAACGCCAAACATTGCGTTTCTGTATCTGATCGAAACATGCAATTTTGCTCTCATCTGATCAAAGCAACTTGTTTCAGTCATAATTTCAGTGACATTTGGCAAACTCCATGCACTTGCTGGTTAGAAGAGGCTTTCTTCTGGCAACCCGTCCAAAGAGCCTGGGCTTCTGGAGGTGGCACCTAATGGTACTTCTTTGAAATCTGGTGACCTCAAGATTCTACCACGGCCTGTAATTCCTTCACAGTGACTCTTTGGGATTTGGTTGCTTCTCTCACCATCCTCCTCAGTATCCTGTGTGGGGGGATGCAGCTGTGTCCTCTACCCTTGAGGTTTTCAATAGTTCCATATTTTTGTAATTTTTAAAGAACTGCCTTGACTGTGCTTAGTGGCATATTCAATTGTTTGTTATTCTTGCAGCCGTGACATAATTTATGAAGCTCCTGCCATGACCTGATTTATGACCACCAGCCTCTTTTGAACTGTCAGTTGTTTTGTTTTCGTCATGTTGTTGAATGACAAAACGATATTGGATGTGTGTAACCTCATTTTTATACAAAAGTTTGTATGTGGCTTTGTTAGCATCGTTTAACTTCCTTTTCCATTGTTCCAGGGACTATGCATATGACTATGGGAGTTTTTGAAAGACTGAGAAAATAAGATCAATAAGATGATTGTCCCCTGGAATAGTGTATGTTTTTTGAGTGAGATAATACACACATTTCTTTACAACCCCATAAAAATAAAATAATTAATGCGTATAAAATGTGGATGTTGCTAACAATATGTTCCCTGAACTATCAGTGAACTACTGCTGAAGCCTACTTGTCATGTATGATTTTAGAACATGCTAATGATCTGAGACCAGTGTGTGTTGTGGCTCCACATTACTTCGACCTTAGCATGCCGACTGCAACGTTAATCTGCGGGTCTCGCAGCCTCTCATTTTTAAAAGGGTTTGGAGTACTGAACCACATTATCACAATGAACAAAAGGGTAACCTAATCCATGCGTCAGCTTAATCATGTATTTTTACTCTGATTTTTTTTTTTTTTTGTTGAAGACCCATTTCATTTTTCATGTAGACACTGGAACAGGAGGTAATGAAGCAATGAGGCCCCACACAACTGTACCTCACACTACATGTCTCCATTAACCGTAGAATTTGCTATGTCGCAATTATGGGTTGTTTTCATTTTCGGTTTCCCAGCAAATTTTCCATATACTCAAAATGCGGGACAACCAGTCATATGCGCAGATACGTATGATGTGATGCAAATGGCACAGTCAGGCTTTAGCCCACCGATTGATCAAATAAGGTGAGAGAGAGGAAATAATCCTATACGGTAATTTACCAATGGCTACCCTCCCTCTCTAAGCAACGTAATAGCCTGTTACACTCCGCCCTTTGTCCACATTTGCCAGTTGTTTGGTGATGATTAGGTTGCAGATTGGGTTTTTCATTACCATCTTTATTACAGCAAGGTGTATTGCTTGTGTTGAATTTCCTACCTGACAGCTTTCTAATATTATTCATTAAAATTATGTTGCAGCTACTATCGACTATATAAATGCAAAAAATAGTTCTTTGGTCTGACAAACCCTCTGATTGAAGCTTTGAAGAGCTTAGCAAAATATTGTACTGCCAGTTTTTGCCCGAAGTATGTTTCTTTTTGATTGTCGGTGCTTGAGTATATTATATTTGTGAAAGCTTGGCTCTGAGGTTGGTATGGCAAACAAATAATTTTACATTCCTGGACATTTTTGGTCTTGAGGGGTCTACTTGTTTGGGTGTGTGTGCTTGCATGTTTGTGTTTGTGTGTGCTGACTTCTCTGTGTGTATGCGCCTGCATACCACTTTAGGCCTTAGTTCCTTCGTTTACTGATTTGTGTTGTGCACCATGTGACTGGAATTGTTGAGAAACTGCATGAGGACTGAAATGAGATGATGACACATAGATTGAAGACCCATTGCAAAATGTGTGCTTTGGTTTCCTTGAGTACTTCAAATGCTCTGGATTGGCATGAGGAGTAAGATTTTAGAATGAGAGGGCTGGCCAAAATGATGATAATTAATTGAAATATTTTTGGTAATTATATTCCAAAATTACTTCTGGGGATATTATGGACTCCTGCTGCGGCTGCATCCACTGCCACAGACTCTCCAACTCAATGCAGTAGCTTAAACAGTTTTTATTGAAATGTTTTAAAAATGGGTATTCACTTCTAACCATTCGAGGCACAACCCGTTCAATTTTGGTCAATTTTTAATTAATTTTAATGCTTTTAATTAGCTAGTTAATTCCTTTTAATACATATTTGATCAAAATCTTGTCGCATGTGACTTAATGGGGCATTGAAGATTAGGATTCTCTTGCTGTTGGGCTGATGTCGTCTTCTAATATATTATTAGATTTTTTTTTTTGTTTTATAAAATGGTGACGTAGGCTTAAGTGTGTGCTGACTCTCCACCTGCATATCAGGAAGGTCATTAGATGAAAGCAGCGAGTTTTATGAGGCGTTTGGGACTCTTCTCTCGCTTATTTCTGTTTAGTGAGTAAAAAACCGACACGTACGCCGGTCACCATTTGCCTGTGACGCCTCGGAGAATATGATTAATAAAATGGAAACTGGTTCCCTGGCGGATTAGGCTACAATCTTCTCACATCTATGAAATTTCTTATTACTTTATCATTAATTCATAGACGTCATTATTTACCATAAAGGGGAAATGCGGAGGAGTGATGACATCGCTCGGTACTTTCTGGAAGTCTGCGGTGAGAGAAGAATTGTGATGTGAGAATTACTAATGAAGTGCTGCTGCTTGCGGAGCACAGGCAAACCCGTGCCCCGCCTGTTCTGAGGTTCAGACGATGTGACAGCCGCCGCTGCACTTTACCGTTTCACTCAGTGGCACACGCCCGTGATCATGTAGGCTGACTCTCTCCCCTGCCTTCGTCTTTATTTCTCCCTCCCTCTCTCCATCAATGATGTGTCCATTTGGCTGATGTATGATGATGGCCGAGAGAGGTAGCAGTGCCTGCTTTCACATTTCCACACCCCTCAGTCCTGTCCCTGGGCCCTGCCTGCCCCGCCCTCACCTACAGACTGTTGTGGATTCTGCTGCGGTATTGATTGAGTGGCCCCATAGCCTTCATCTGTCTGTGCGCCCCTCTGTCAGCAGCAGGCAAAAAAGATGACGTCAGACAGCAGTTGTATTTTACAGAGCAGTGTCTCCGTGTGCGAGTTCACATTTGCACGCGAGTGCGTTTACATGTGCGAGGGAGTGTTTGCACGCGTGCAGATGTGCATTTCACAATTATCTGGATGTGCGTGTGTGTGAGAAGACGGTTGTATGTGTATGGACCTCGCTCTGTGCATTTGTGTGTGTGCATCTATTCCAACCATTGTGGGTACCAAATGTCCCTACAAAAATTTTTTTTTTCTTCTTCCTGATGGGGACTTTTTTCAGTCTTTGCAAGGTAACAGAGCTTTTTAAGGGTTAAGGCTTTGGATAAGGTGGGTAGTGTTTGTGGTTTTTTCTGGGTATGAGGTAAGGGAATGAATGTAGGTTTACAGAATATCCCCTAAAAAACATGAAAACGCAATGTGCATGTGTTTGTGCGGGTGTCATGCATTTGTGTTTGTGAGAGCAAGTGAGCAGTTGGAACTTGAACAGTGCACCTGACGGCCGCACAGACTATTAGAGATTTCGTTTGACTTTCTACGCAGGGCGGTGTGTGGTGGGCGACCGGTGAAAAATGACCAGCTCACAAAAGACTCGTGGAGAAAGCTAACTGAGCAGAGGATGATGAATGAATGCTCATTAAACTGGGCTATAGAATGCCCTGAGGAAATAAGGCAATGATGAGAGAGCCACCAAGATTAATCTCATTATACATGTAAGGGGTTAGCCGGCTTGATTAATTTTTGCTAAAACTTAAATTTAAACCGAACGATGACGTGTTCTGATCAGCCACAGTATTAAAATCACCTGCCGAATTCAAACCGCTTGACTTTTGTTCCTTTTGCATCCTGGTCCTTTTTTTCCCAGGTAAATGGTGCAGACATAACCACCTGATAAACATGTTTTATTTTTTTTAAGTTTTCTTTTTTTTGGGATTGTTTCCTTTATTTGATAGTTATACAGTGGAGATAGACCGGGAAGTTGGAGAGAAGAATGGGGAAGACATGCGGCTAATGACCCGAGCCGGAATCGAACCTGGGTCGCCGCGAGGGGGACACAGCCTTTATACTGCGCACACTTAGACCGATGAGCCACCGGCTCATTTTTTAAGAGAAAATGAAACCGATGAGCCATCAGGGCACCCTGATAAACATTTTTTTAAGAGAAAATGAGACTCTTGAACAGGCTACCTTTTACAATTGTTCCAAAGCTCAGATGCCCATTATAGGTGTTTTCATCAGTGGAGTGGGGTTCGAATGGGCACTGTGATTGATCCGCCGCCTGAAAGTGCTATAAACAGCTGGGCGCTGTGGAATCATTTTTTGATTCATTTAATTATTATTAATTGTTTATCCTTGCTTGCTCCTACTTTACTTTCTTTCATATCCTTTTAGGCCTAGTGTGTGTGTGTGCTTGCATATTTCTGATTTAACAGGGGCCTGCATAACTGTACCAGTGCGTCATGACATATAGCCTATCTAAAGTCATGCAAAGCTGAATGTCTGTACCAAGGACAAGATGTTTTTCTCTGTCTCTAAGTTTGTGTTTATAGAAAGCTCCGGAATGCATAACAAGATAAACTGGAGCCGGGGCTGATAAAGACAGGTGCTCTCCTCCCCAACGAGATGTATGTGTGCAGCCTTACGACAGCGTGACGTAGGTGGCATAAGACAGCGAGGGGTCTCCAGATTACATCATGATGTGTAAATCAGCGCGGGGGGAGGAGAACGTCATGGAGTACCCCTACAAAAACCAGAGAGAGACTAACTGTATCATCCTCCATCTTGACTTGACTTGTATGGGGATCCTTTGCTGCAGAAAAGTAAACGGACTTTGGCTTGAATATTAACTTCTCTGCCTCTGACTGATTTTTTCCCTGAGTAGCCTGGGTTTCTTATGTGATGGTGATTCGAGGAATATAATGTTGAAATTCCTTTAACATTGGGGGCATCGTCCGGGGTTCCAATATCTCACCTGCACTCCCTGGAGAATCGGCGCCGACTGAAATTCCGTGCACGGTCGTCTTGAGAGACGTTAAAGAAGGGAAAGTCCTCAACCCGGAGTGACTGGCAAGGCTCCTTGGGTGTGTAGTGAGGCCAGGAGGGAGGTTCTCCAAGGTGTGTGGTGGAGGTGCGGGTGAGTGACGGAATTCTTACTGAATTTGGCTTAGTTGTTGTGTGAGACAGAGGAGTTAATATTGCCAATTATGGGACAGACGAACAGTAAGTGTGGTGTTGTCGTTCTTGTAGTAAGGACTGCTGTTCTGGGACAAATGTTGACGTGACTTTGACTGAAACTGGGCAATTTGTTGAAAGTTGACATAATGGTTCTGGGAATCATTGTGGGTAAAGGAGTTTGGGTTTAGTTGAAATAGAGCATTGTCTGCGTATGTTATCAAAGCAACAATGGGGTTAGATCGTAAGAAAATTTAAGCCTTGGATATTTTCCAATGTGAATGAATGTGAGAGAGGAAAGTGCACTGAGGTGTGTGTGTGCGCGCATGTGTGTGTGTTTATGTGTGTGTGTCCTGAGCTCAGATTGCGTTTCTGTGTGGAAATCAATGTGAATGAACCTAACTCTGTGAGTGTCTCTAAACAACTGCATTGCTTGCATATTTGTTAGTTCTGTCTTTGTTAGATTGAATGCAATTGTCATTATATTCCATGAAGTGCTCATATAAATGTCTACAATGAAATTAGCTTTTATTCAAAATATTTTAAGGAGCCTGTTGATTAGCCAATATTTACAGTATTTTATGGAATCCTCACTGTAACTACGGGATTAGTAAAAAGTGAAATTTCTAAGAAAGAAGTGTAAATAAGGAGTGCAAATTTGTAGGAGTTAAGCCATTTTAATGACTATGGAGTAGTTAAAAGACAAAGTTGCAGAAGTACACAGAATAATTATTCCTTATGAAACCGAGCAAAAGTCACTATTTCTTGATAAAATAAATGCTAACTCCTCTTAAATGATCGGTTACTATAAACAGTGGGAAGTTTAGTAACAATTGAATGTAAATTATACAAACATGGACAAGTGTTTCTAATGTTGTGGCTAACTGAATTTCTTTAAGATGCAAGACAAAGTGAATATTTAAATGCTCTAATATTTGGCAGTAGTAATACATTGCAGAGAAAACTACCAGTGATATCCTCTATGAGCATGAATTAATTACACTATTTACACTTAATTTGTGAAATATTTTTAAAGAGCTAGAAAATCTAAGCACTTTTCTGTAGATAATCAGGCTGTGTGAGATTGGTGTGCTAGAAGCACATCTCTGAAAAGAAAATGAAGTGAAAGTGAACAAGAATAACACAGTGTGTTCAAAATTTGCCAAAATACTGTGTAACACTGTATACAATAAGAGACGGTGTGCCAAATTCAATTTAGAGGTTTTTCTATCAAGCACTGAAAAATTGCAATTGCTATCTGAAGTGAAAAAAAAAAAAAAAGGTAAAATGATCAGAAAAGTGCCAGTAAATACAAAATATAATATGATATTTAATGGTATATATTAAATTGAGATTAAAAAAATCAATCAAAGTGTTAGAGAATCATGGATCTTTAGATGGGGAAGCACTAAGTGGAACAAATGTGACTGAAAGTTTCCCTGACCAAAGAAATGCAATTAAAAATCTTTTCTCCATTTTGAACAGGAATTGTCAACGAGTGTCTCCATGGCAAAGGAACTGAGTGGACTGATAACCTTAATATGTTTATTTAACTTTTACAGGGAAGTGTCTGAACGAGTTGAATTAAAACAAAATTGTTCATTATTGTTTGTCTCTAACTCCTCTTGGAACTTTTCCACAGAGAGCACTGCTGAAGAGAAGAAATGAAAATAACCATGGGTGAAAGTGATAAAGCTGGCCAGCTGGATATGTTTTAGCTTAAAAGTTTACCTTCTAAAATAGATTTGGGGAAATACAATCTGAAGTAGTAACACAAGACTAAATTCAAAAGTCAACGAGTAACGCAATCACATATTACATTGCTTGCGATTTCTAAATCCATTTTTGATTAAGTGAGTCAAATAAAAGGTACTGACTGAAAGGACCTTTATGTGCCAGGAGCCCAAAGTGAAAACTAATATTATATATGTAGCCATTTTTGTGAATAAAAAATATTAAAATTATTTTGCTAATTGTAACATGGTCTAAAGTGATTCCACCCGGTTCTGCTGATGATGTAGGAAAATGTAAGAATGTTTGGGGCTAATAAGCCCTGACTGTGCATTTCCTCCATGCTGTTAGCGGAACCCTAGCCTGAGGTGGATTGCTTAATCACAATTCATTGAGAGGAAAAAATAAAAATGTATTCTCCATTGTGTAAAAGAAGTCCTATCTAATAATACCCTTCCCAATGGAAAGCCTATATTACCAAAATCCCTCTTCCATATTGCTGTAGGTTTGGTGCATGGGCAATGCCATGTACCAAGAGGGGGGGACCAAAGGGTTAATAGATGAGAGTACTATCACTTCTTTACTAAAATTTTTTTTATATATACACTTAACACCATGTAAAGTGAAGAAGTGATGTGGTAGTATTGATATGATCTTTATCTAAATGAAGTGAGAAGCTATAGATGCCACCACAAGTGGAAAATTTTGAGTAGGGAAATTGTTCCTAGATAAGTGATTCCAAAAGCATTCTATAGTGATAATGGGCCAGAATTTAGAAATGAAGAACTGGCTCGTTTGGGAGTAAAAATTGAGAATAGAATTGAAAAAACTTGCAGATCATCCACAATTAGCAGGATTAGTGGAGAGAACTAATAGAACCCTGAAAGCAAAACTGCGCAAAGCCATGGCAGAAACTAAATGGAATTAGGTAGCATGTCTGCCATTATATTAACGAGCATGAGGATAACCCCACAAGCAGGGATTGGGGTTGTCACATTATGATGCAGTATGTGGGGTAACCTTTTGAGTTGCCACATTTATTATTATTATTATTATTAATAATATTCATATTATTATTATTATTTATTAAATAGAAGAAGCGACTCTGGCAGAGTATATGAATAGAATGTTGACTAACAAAAGTGAGATGCGAAATATGCTTCCTCCTAGATCAGTAGCGGAATTGCCGCCTGGTGAGATAAAGCCTGGAGATTGGATCCTGGTGCGAAGTGTCGGAAAAAAGCGGAAGTGGAGTGAACCGGCGTGGAAGGGTCCATATTAAGTGCTCCTGACCACACCGACTGCAGTAAAAATCCAGGAGAGGGAGGCGTGGATACATCAGTCACATTGTAAGGTGGTGTCTCCTCCTCCAGCGGGTGTGTAGGTACATCTGGGTGAGTCAGGATAGACTTGGAGGGAGTCCGGCTACAAAGGGGGGCGTGGCATATAGAGCCCGCCCGTCTCAAACCCGGTGAAGAGTTTATTTACGCTCCAAGTCAGTAGAGACTCCGGGACTTATTCATTTAAAAAAAAAAAAAAAAAAAAAAAAGTGGTTTAATGAAATGACTTATCTCTCCCTGTGTCTGTTCATTTTTAAACATATGTTGCGCCTACAATGAATGTGAACAGTATAGTTAAATGCACCATGGCAGTGTCTACTGCACATAATGGATTAGTTTCAATAGACCCCAGTTTACCCCCACTTAATATAGTCAATGTGTCAAAGGAAATGGCACAGGGTTTGTGGGAGTAACCCAGGGGTGCCATGGGAAGCTATTGATTTTGAGTGGGTATCCACAAATTAGCGACGGCAACAATTCGGAATGACTAACCGCCCTGGGGGGAAGGGTTAGCATCTGGGGAGCCATTTTCCTATGATGAAATTAAATTGTTTACATTAATGGGTGCACCGATAAGTGCTTGGGAAACCCTGATTGTAAATGACGCACCAATTTCTTTTCTATGTGACACGGGGGCATGTTGAACTGTTATCAGAAAAGTAAGCACAATTTTTTCCACATCGGCTCAGCACTAATATGACACAAACTTGTGCTGCAAATGGGGCAATGGGACAGCGTAGCAACAGAGGAACTCAAATTTGAGGATCCTGAGGGGATTGCTACACTCTGCTCTGTAATAGTGTCCACACAGTGCCCAGTGAACCTCCTGGGGAGGGACATAATGTCTAAACTGGGGCTTGGGGTGGTTCCTACAGGTCCTACTACGTGGGAGACAATGCGTGTGTTCAAGGAAAACGAACAAAGTGAGGTTGCAGGGGATCAGATGGTGGTTCTGGGAACCGGACCCCAGCAATCTACTAAGCGTTGCAATTTGCAGATTCGCCCCCTCGTAAGCCGATTACAGAAATGTTGCAAATAGTGCTGCGGAGAGGACTGAAGACCCCCGTGTCTGGTGAAGTAGTGTCTGGTGAAGTATGAATTGACATATTTCCATGGTACAATCTAGTCGGCGTGTTTGTCGCATGTAAGGTGGTGGACAACGCGTGGTACGTGGGTGACAGCCCACACCTAGCAGAGGGGTAATGGAGACGACCTCTGTGAACAGGCGAAGTGGGTGAAACTGTCAAAGCGAATGCGTCAGTAGGCGAGTGGTGCTTCTGTGATCGGTGGGCCCTGAAAAGGAGACACCAGGAAGTAGAAAGCAGAGTTCTCAACCTGGGGGAGCCTGGGTGGAGATCTCTGTGGAAAGGGATCAAGTCGGGGACTGCGCCCTAGATGGGAGTTTTCAAAGGATCTAAGTGCAAAAAATATGTGTCCAAGTGGGAATTGCAAGATGCTACTTCTGCTTATTGTATCTGTTGACAGCAGAACAGGGGGGGATCTGTCAGCTTATTGGGCCAGTATGTGTACCTATATACCCGCTAATGATGAGGCAGGAGGGGTGATTGATCAAGCCTTGCAACGTTTGAAAGACATATCTGATGCTCAACAGCGAGACCTTGCACCAGTAGTGACAAATTCTAAGTGACTGGCTTCTGTCTGGGGGTTGGGAAACGGGAATTACATCTGCAATGAGTCTTATAGCTGGGGGATTCGCAGTACTGCTCTTTTGCAGTTGCTGTGGAATTCCGATAATTAAAGGAATGATATCAAAAATGTTGAGTACTAATCCACAGTATCAGAGGTTTCTATTACAGGACAACAATGAGAAGTATACTCTGCCCGAGGAGTTGAAGGATTGTTTGAACAAAAGAATAGAGAGTAGTGGTGATATGTTGACACATCTTCCCCGTGAATGAAGCACATGCTGAAAAATGAGAGAAGTGGCATGCTGGCGGATAATCAATTATAAACAGGGGGGAAATGTGGAATCATTTTTTGATTCATTTAATTATTATTAATTGTTTATCCTTGCTTGCTCCTACTTTACTTTCTTTCATATCCTTTTAGGCCTAGTGTGTGTGTGTGCTTGCATATTTCTGATTTAACAGGGGCCTGCATAACTGTACCAGTGCGTCATGACATATAGCCTATCTAAAGTCATGCAAAGCTGAATGTCTGTACCAAGGACAAGATGTTTTTCTCTGTCTCTAAGTTTGTGTTTATAGAAAGCTCCGGAATGCATAACAAGATAAACTGGAGCCGGGGCTGATAAAGACAGGTGCTCTCCTCCCCAACGAGATGTATGTGTGCAGCCTTACGACAGCGTGACGTAGGTGGCATAAGACAGCGAGGGGTCTCCAGATTACATCATGATGTGTAAATCAGCGCGGGGGGAGGAGAACGTCATGGAGTACCCCTACAAAAACCAGAGAGAGACTAACTGTATCATCCTCCATCTTGACTTGACTTGTATGGGGATCCTTTGATCCTTTTGATGCACTTTGTGTTGTTGCACATTACTAATGTAAGCATCATTAAAATTCTGCAACTTATGTTATAGTCGCCCTTCTGTTAGTTCTGACCGGTGGGGTTAGGCTTTGTTAGACTTGTGAGTTTATGCTCCTTGGTGTCTAACACCCTGTTTCCAGGTCACGGTTTGGACCTCTGTTGGTCGGTGCTCACCATTGCTGACTAGGAGCACCGCAGAACCCTCTCGCCCTCTTCCCTGCCCATAATGATTCAATCGTTGTCAAAATCGCTTGGGTCCTATTTTTCCCACATCCAACAAGTTGACTACGACAACCAACTGTTCACAAATCATCTAAGGTCTGTCTGCAGACCTTGATATTTGCCATTTCTATAAGATCGTCCATGTTTTTTTGCTTCATGTGTGAGTGGGTGTAATGTTTTTGCTCATTGGAGTAATTTGTGTAGAAATTGGTACTATAATTGTAATGGGTTTGCCTCCCTCTATCTTAGTGCTGTATAGTTGATAGTCTTTCTTTTGTGGGTAGAAATTTAGCAAATGTAGTGACTTAGAAATCTTAGTTAAATAAGAATTACCTGAGTGAGTCTGAAATGGGTGAAAACCCAGGAGAAATATACTCACTGAACTAGATAAATGTGACCATGATGGATCATGATTTGGATAAAAAAAAATCAGTTTTCTGAATGAAAAATATTGCAGTTCAATTTTGGACCTCCTGCATCTCCTCGTGACTGATCGGTCCGGAATGAGATCTTCCCCAGGCCTTTGAAAAGGAAATAATCATTGGGGTCCGGGAAGCATCGAGTTTCAATGGGAACTGATGACGGAGGCGAATACGGAAAGTATATGAGACATCAGTATAGAGACCATACATCACTGACAAACTGTGAGTTCCTGTTAGAGCTCCCACTGCAGACTGTTTGCCATCTCATTTGACTTCCTGTCTCCCATTATACCATAACACAGGAAGAAACTAGTCTGTAGCGTCTTTTCTCGAAGTGCACTTTTTATTACGATTGGATACTGTTTTCTCCACCCCCTCCCCCGTAGTGCAAGCCTGTATACTCATCAACTGCTGCAACGGTATGCTGATTCACTTGTTGTAATTTGAGCTCAGTATCAAAGGTGGACTTTGTTCCCTGGTTTGTCATCTAATGAAGGATTGTTTCTAATTTACAATGCCGTCCTCTCTCTCTCTCAGCCCTTGAACAATCCATTGTTGCGATTACTGCAATGGAGATGGCCTGGGGCTGTATTCACAAAGCATCTTAAGGCTAAAACTATCTCCTAACTGGTAAATTTAGGAGAATGACCTGCTGTTAAAAATAATGGGTGTGTATGACCTACATTTTTAAGTGCAGGAGAGGTTTTCCAACTATTTTAGCCCTAAAAACAGCTCCTTGGTCTGCAGGAAGGCTGGGATACTGACGGGGACTCTTAAGTGTTTGAGTGCAAATATCGAACAGTCATAGAAATGGCAAGCAGTTTATTGTGAAGACAACATGAATATATTGGAGACAATGAGCAGTTGAAAATGTATCTTCTTAACCAGGAGGATATTTTTTTGTGAACTCGCAATATTCAATATTTCTGTTAGCACTGTTCATGCCAATTCCAAATACTTTTGATTATTGTCTATCTTTCATTTAGGCTTCTAATTGTACAAGGAGAAGTTGGCCCTCTGGGTTTTCATTGTTTGCAAAATAGACCAATTGTCTGACAATGTAATGGATTACATTACAAAGTCGTGGCAAAAAAGACTGGTTTGAACTGGAAAAACTTGTTTTAGAGCTTGAGAATACAGTAAAGGTATATGCTGTAACTAATATGAACATGTCATGTGCTGTTGGATGTCCAAATAGCAATGAAAGAAGCCAAAAATGTATTTTTTCTTTCGATGAATACCATCCTGTGAAAATAAATTTGAGGCCATTGATGTGGTTGCTCACTCCTTGCTGTTTGGTGCAGCTGCGTGACTAAGGCATGAGGCTAAACTTGAAATGGTAAAGTTTTCCCTTAAGGAGGACATAAATTTAAATAATAACCATTTACATGACCTTTTGTAAAAATGAATTAATCTAAATAGTCTTACCTAACCTTGTTAGCCAGGCAAAAGCAAACTATCTTTCTACCTTGTTAGGCTAGTTATTGCATGAGCCCAAACAAAATTTAAACCATAACAAAAATGAGATCTCTTAGTTTCTGACCGTGACCCAGGTCTTGTATTGTGCGAGCTAGTGCCAGTTATGCTAACTTGACAGTATTTGCAGAAACTGCCTGTCAGGTTGTGATAGCTAACATCCTGAACACGGAAAATGGCACAATCTTGCGTTTTGCGCAATCGATAAGCCTGGAGCTTACATAACTATTTGTCCCAATGAGCTTATGAAGTTTGGCGTACATGTGGCTTACGTAATTTGGTTCTGCCCCTACTGACTGGACTGACATGGGAGCAGATCTGGCTATTTAACCCCATCATTAGAAGCATAAGTTTGCCTCTTCACAAATTTTTTTTCTTAAGACGACAAACCACAGAAATAATATGACGAAGGTGAATTCATTTTGCCGGCAAGTTTTTATTATCATTAAGGGCAGTCACAGGCTCCCATCTGACATAACAAAGAAAATGCTGCAGACTTCAATTACTTGTGAATGGCTTTCTGCCACCACATAAATTGGATGCACAGCAATATTTGTAAGCACTGGGTTTCGTCTATAATGTCTCCCGTGAAGCATTAGGAGCCGCCATGGTTATTTTATGCAACAAATATAAAGGCAGTCAATGTAGGAAATTGGGAAAACTCTTTGTGATAAGATGCTTTGTGAATATGGCCCCTGATATGGACTCGAAATAAAGACAGAATACTGAGGAACAACCTTATTAAATGATGGCAAAAAAATATTCAGACCACATTTTTTCAGGAAGCATCCCTAAGTCACCTATGTTTTCTGTGTACCTTTGGTTTATAACTTTATTGCTGCCCTGAGAGAGGATATTTTTAATTTTTAATATTCAACAACAATATTTAAAATTTAATACCTAATATCTTTCTATCAGTCTGATCTTTTTTTTTTACCTCGTATTACTTTGATATTACTTTGGCGTTGGGGTATTTACTTTATTGTGATGATAGAAAATAAACACTGATGGATTGTCAACAGAACTAGTATTCAAGTGGCTGTTGTACTTGAAGAGAAAATGCGTCTTAATGTCAGAATACAGTCAGTACACGTGCCAGAGGCCTCTCCAAAAATGGTGCACATGATGCTTGCTTTTCAACCAACATGCTTGCTAGCATTCAGCTGGTGAGACTTGTGTAGATGATTTCTGGTGGAAAGTACAGGTGAGACAATCAGCTCAGGAGTTTGTTCAGTGCTGATTATGACTTTGGAGCACTGGATGTACGATCAGAGGAGAGAAGGGTAAAACATGAGTGGAGGGGTGGATTCAGGTCTTTTCATCGTCCATTGCTAAAGAAGGTCTTTCATCAAGTGTTTCAGTCTTTTAAAGTGTTTCTTTTCTCACAATTAAAAATATGTAATTTACATTCCTTTTTATCTTACTCAATTTTTGAAATTTTCACAATCGAACGGTTGCAAACTGACAATCTTGGTGTGTCCTGGCTTTGAGTGAGGTCTGATGGTCGGCGATGAGGAAGACCTTGGAAACAGTGTACTGGATAAGGATGGGTTTACTGTTGTTTGTGACTGTCTGCATAGAAGCAGGTAGAGCAATATGGCAAAATAGGTTGTGTATCAGAAGCTTGGTGAATTATAAAGGGACTTGGGTTTGTACGTGATTGAGATCTATTGCTGTCAAGTATTGCTTATGGGTGTCTGGATGGTGGCTCTCTGATATTTTGGGGGTGTGTGAGCTCTAAAGGCACAGGGAGTCTCGAGAAAAAATGATGACAAGACGTATGCAGCAGTATCAGAAAATGCTGGCGGACAATTTGTATTCTTGAGCATGAAAGCTGCACATGGGAGGCACTTGGACTGTTCAGCCTGACAGTAATCCAAAGCACAAGGTCATGTTGACCCTTCAGTGGTTACAGAAGAGAAAGGTGAAGGTTCTGGAGCGGCCCACACAGTCTCCTGACCTCCAGATCATCCAGCCGCTTTGAGGAGATCTCTCAGATGCATTTTATGCAAGACGACCGAAGAATTTGGAGGAGCTGGAGGTATTTTGCAAGGAAGAATGGGCAGCTATACCACCCGAGAGAATTAGGAGCCTCATTGACAACTATCACGAAAGCTTGCACGCGGTTATCGATGCTAAAGGGGGCAGTGCGCAGTATTTAGGACTGAGTATGCACACTTTTAAACAGGTTAATTTCATTTTTTGCCTTGGTGCCATGCTTTATGTGGTGATTGTTCCATTCTGCATGACCTACACTTGGATATGAATCCGATAAGAAATAAAAGAAATGTGTTTTGCCTGGCCATTCATGTTTTCTTTGAAAAAAAATGATACCTATTTTGCAAATTCAGCCAGGGTATACCAACTTTTGAGCAAAAATGTACAATGGGCTCTATGAGACTTTCCACCTAACTGGTGTGAGAGTCAGGATTAAACGGGCTAAATTGAATAGTGAGGTCATTGGAGACAGATGACTAGTGTAGCACTGATTGGCACGGAAGCAGGCCGGACTGTTCTGGGCGTGGCATGACTCAGCAAATGATTCTGGTTGCTTCCATTGGAACATTAATATTGTACTGTATTGCTCTCATGTTGTTATTTAGAGTTTGTCCATTATTAAAAAAAGAAACATCTTTTAACTCCTTACCACTCTGGTAACATTTTCTTAAAATGCCTATAAAGGATGTGCTCTAGGTAAATTGAAATCTTTTCTTGTTTTTAACTTCCCTGATGGGCCCGTATTCGGAGTGTTAAGGGGTTAAAAGTATATTTTGTGCATTTCCAGTCAGGGGTGCCAGTAATTTTGTAGCCCACCATATGTAGCATTGTGAAAAGTGGGGTATACATGTTGAATGCTGCTGCTAAACTTCTGGTTATTACGAATCCGGAATGGGAGAATGACTGTTCCTGAGTGTTTAATATACTGTGAGTGGTGAAGCAGAGGGGATGGAGAAAATCATCAATATTGGGCCGATACAGAAATGGGCTCAGGATGTAGCCCTGCAGGACTGTGTTGCTGATTACGCCGGTTGATGATGAAACCAAACCTGCCTTGACAGTCTGTGGCTTGTCGCAGAGGAAGCTTTAGACGATACCAAGTGATTGGAAAGTGAGAGGACCGTAAGAATGAGTTTTTGGTCATTTTCTTGCTTTAAAAGGCTATAATCAGCCAAGTAATTAGCTTTCACAAAATGACAACTGATTAATATTGAGATGAGTATCTTTTATATGGTGTATGGTCTTCTTGTCAGTGGTGGGCGGATTTGGAAAAGTAGAAGTCTTTGGTTAGTGGGCAGCTGTCATTCGTTTTGTTTATTTTACACTTTCTTCGAAGTTGAGGCTTCGTCTAAAATGTTCAAAGCAGAAAGCTTCACTAAAGAGTGCCTCAGTGGAATGCAACATAGAGCAGGGTTCTGACCCACAAAGCAACCACCAGCATGCAAACCACTGCAGGAAATGAGACCAGCGGTTGGAAATTTGGTTATTGTACCACAGCCAGTTCTTCATTTTATTATTGGTCAGAAATTTAGGAAAAAGCTATTATTAACCTTTTGTTTTATAATTATTGTGCATTCTGTGTAACTGCAGTTTTCTCATGGGTGATAAGGCATTGATAAAGTGCACCTAAAAATTGGGTGCTGCCACGTGCTTGCTATCTCAACAAACGCACTGAGTGCAACAATCGAAGGGGTGGCAGCACGTAATTGTCTGTTAATTTTTAATGAAATTATCTTGCCTGACGCATGTAATCAATGAAGACTCAACTGGCCTCATACTGGGGGATGGCTTGTGGCTGGAAAATTGCTCTTGATAAAATGGTGGCCCTAATGAATGGCCATGATGCGCACACAGATCTGTTGCAGGACTTTAGAGCCTACGCTTGCCATGCTTTTGAACGAGTGATTTTGGGACGCTGGGCAAGAGAAACTGTTTACACTTCACTGCTTGTGTAATTCTGATGCCAAGGCCTCCCAGTGGTTAAATACTTGCTTTTACCAACTGTTCTATGAGACCTGGCTGGGTGAAATGACTAGAAATAGGGTTGGGCTCTTGCATCCATCCAATGTCCAATCATTAAAGAAATATTGCAATGTAATAATTTTCCAATGTCACCTTTGCTTTGACTTCTATATGCGGTTTTCTATGTGCTTTTTGTCCTTCTCAGGTGTCCATACCTAGCAGTGCACCTGTCCCCTGCTATTCCTGTGTTTGCGATCCTGCTCTTCCTGTTTGTCATTGCCACGCTGCTGAGGACCAGCTTCAGTGACCCGGGGGTGCTACCCCGCGCCATGCCCGACGAGGCCACTTTCATTGAGATGGAAATTGGTAGGTCACCTTTCTGGGGCTACATACCTGACCCCATCCTGTTCCCCCTGCATTCAACAAACCTGGCCTGGTGTGCAGGACAGGAGGGAGTTTACAAGTAAACGTTACGTCTCTACTTGCAGTTAAAATGTAACTCGAGATACAAACCCGCCTCTCGCAATAAATTATTATTTGGTTCGGGTGCAGCCAGACCCTGTTTACTTATTCATGTCCATTACATTTTAAGTTTTTTTTTTTTTTTTAGGCTGCCCAGACTGCTCCTCTGTGAGCTTCAATTCCCCTGCATTGTGCTGAGATTTTCTTCCTGACAACATGACCATTATATTTACTTCCTCTGGTTTTTCATTGGTTCTCATTGGCTCACAGACTTACATGGACCACTGGACTGTCTGTTTTTCTATTTGTAAGGTGACAGTACATAAATGATGGGCTTGTGGAAATGGTTGGCGGAGAGCCTGCTTGTGATCAGTCACTTGGCCACCTTAGTGCTGTACACGTTTAAGAGCAGTGTCTTGTTTACCAAAGTGGGTTGTCTCACCCAGTGAGTTTCTCTTTTTAAGTCTTCTGTTTAATGTGCTTTACCTACTACTGTATTTCATTGGGATTTTCTGGTGCATGACCCCTGGCACAATGCTGCATACTGAGTTAGTCTGGGTGATGTGTGATTGGCAGATGTACTGTTGTGTGCAGCGATGATTATGCGCTTAAGAAAATGAAGATACGAATCAGAAACAAAACAATATTCAAGTATTTATTTCATGAAATTGGATCATATGTATGAAAGCAAGTAAACAGATGACAAAAATAATGATGGCATTTTGAGAGGAAAAGTCAATATCTAGTGTGGCCACCCTTTGCTTTGATCACAGCATTTAATTTTTCACGCATAGTTTCCACATATTTTTTACTTCCTCACTCGGTAAACCATTCCATATGATTAAGTTCATTCCAAAGACATACGCTCAATGTTGCAACAGATTTGCTCAATCGGATTAAGGTCTTGATTTGAAGCAGGCCAATCATAACTTTTATGTCACCATGAAGGATAAAAGGTAATAATTCTTGCACAACTTAGAAGTGTGTTTAGGATCATCCATCCATCCATTTTTCCCCGCTTATTCCTCACTAGGGTCACGGGGCGAGCTGGAGCCTATCCCAGCTGACTACGGGCAAAGGCAGGGACCCACCCTGAACAGTTTGCCAATCCATCGCAGGGCGCACACACCATTCACACACCATTCACTCTCACACTCATACCTATGGGCAATTTGGTATCGTCAATTAGCCTGATTTGCATGTCTTTGGACTGTGGGAGGAAACCGGAGTACCCGGCGAAAACCCACGCAACACGGGGAGAACATGCAAACTCCACAAAGAAAGGCCCCAGGCCGGATTCAAACCCACGACCTTCTGTGTTTAGGATCATTGTCTTGAAAATAAAATCCCCAACCAATTAGTCACCTTCCAGGTGGCAATGCATGCCTCATACTTCATTTGATCCATGATTCTGTCGATTTTTGATGAATTCACCCGCTCCTTTTGAGCAGAGTCAACCCTAAACCAAAATATTACCACCTCCATGTTTTACTGAAGGTGTTAACCCCTCTGCGCAGAAGCCAAACTTTGCTATTTATGGGTTACCCAATTTGATGCTTTATAATTCAAGATTTAAGCTTCATAAAGAGGACAAGTGTGGCTCAACTCAGAAAAGACACTTGCAGCATTTAGAAGTACATTCTATTTCAGATTATTTTCTTGATTTTGGTAGAGAAAATGGGCTGCAAACATAAAAAAAATCCTCATGACAATTCACCATGATTCGTAAAAAATGATTCGGAGGATTGAAAAATGGCTGGGGGTTAAAACAATGCATTTCTGGGATAATAAACTCCTAAATCACGAGTACTCATCTGAACATAAAATATTAAATTATCCACTTTTTATAAGCCAAATAAGATAGCTATCCTGGTGGCTCCCCAAACTCCCAGAGCCATGAAAATGGTGCACTTTCAATTAATAAAATAATAATATTTTTAACGCAAATCAACTTTGTACTCATGAAGTTCAATATGAATGGATGATTTTCTGGTTGAATTTGCCATGGGTTTATCAATATAGGCACAGCTGGACATCAATGGTCACCACTGACCTCTCCAAACCAAAAACATGCTTTTTCTCCATGATAAAGTTCAGAGTCTCGTCCATTTATTTACGAAGCCGCGTCAGAAAGCACACATACTCTTAGAGGATCTGCATATTTTACCGTCAGAATGTTCACGCAGATGGAGAGCTTGCGGTTTACAATTCCGATCATCCCAGCGATACGCAAGCCTGTAACAACGTTCACACCCACTAAGGAACAAGCGTAACTCAGGTCACAGTAATAGCTGTTCGCACTTTAAAATAGCGAAAATGCAAGGCATTCTATTTCATTGAATGTGGTATAGATTCTAAAACTGATCACCTAGTTAAGAAAAATGCCAGCACACTGCAGTATCGACTACTTTGTTACCGAATGTGACAAACTAGCTCTGTCATCATGGAGGTAGACCAAAAACAAGAAATAGCTGGCTTGTTAGCTAGCAGGCTAAAAGTAAGATAGAGCTACACCATACAAAGACAGCTTTACTCACTTTTCAATAGAATTATTGAGCTGCTCCTCAAAAGTATCAATGCTGTCAGCCCTCCTGTCTGTTCCATTCAGAATAACTACTATTTTCCATCTCAGAATCACATTTCCATCCCGCAAATGATCTCAGCTCTCCAGGCTCAATTTTGGAGGTTTTTTGTTCTCATGCAACCGCGCCAGTCTAAGCTGCGCTAAGTGTATTGAATACAATGTAACCCTATTACGCAAGCATTTTAATATGTTTTTTTTAAGGTCCAATCAATGTCTTTCACTTACTGAGGAAAGCTTATACTGTCTACAATTCAATAAAAATCGCGTCAACCAACAGGTAACCACCAGGAGAATTTCATATGGGCGTGAACTACAGCTGGTCTTTCACGCATATACCATTGAATCACCATTAAAGTGGTGGTCTTTTTTTGATGTTGCCAGCTCTTGGCAGCAACATGACCAATCAGACCATTTTCACACAGGCATCTGGAAATAGTGGGTCTTGATACTTTCATCTCTTCACTTCTTGTGCAATTAATATCATCACGAAGTTGTGCTTTCAACTGCCAATTTTTTTTTCCCGGTCATTCATTAGAGGCACTTAATTTCCTTTTTTTTGCCTCTATTGCCCACTAGTTTTTAGCAAATCGGTCACTTTGAAATGCTTGATGGTGTTTCCTACAGTGTCATGGCAGCATTTATTGTTTTCAGAAAAATTTATAAGTGACCATCCTGCATCATTGAAGGCCACACTGTGACTATGAACAATCTAAGAGAGCTCTTTCTGTCGTGCCATCATGTTTAACATTGTGACACTTGCTCAAAGTTCACGTCTTATATACTGGAACAACTGACCATCAGAAGTAATTTTGCCTCAAAGCAGTTCAAACAAACTTTTTAGCACCAATAATCATGGAATGAGCTTCAAACATGCAGTCGGGCTATGCAAGAGTCTGTCAACATTTGCGACACCTTTCAATTGTTATTAAAAATTTTTGATTTCAGTATTTTTGTTCATTACCCATATTTTTACCTCCATATACTTGTGGTAATGATTTTTTTTGTTCTCATTACCTGCTACAATATAATTTTTCAATACATTTGCACCAAAAAATGAGGGAAGTCATATATTTGGACCCTTTTTCAAAGAAAGTGGTGTTGTATAATCATCACTGCACACTACTGTAGCCTTTTCCCACCCAAGAGGGAGTCTGTATCTGCTGGGGACCTGGGTCCGCCTTGCCCTACCTCCTGTGGCCCCCCCCCCACTCCCGCTTCGTCTGCAGCCAGCGTCTAGTGTGAAGATTCATGCTGCCCTTCAAGCGTCCGCTTCCTCTTTGATTATAGACGGAGGGTGGGGGATGGGGGATGGTCAGAGGTCCACTCCAGATGATGTAGGAGCCCTGGGTGTAATGAATTCTGCTGCAGGTGGTCAGCTGAGAGTTCTCTGGACGCTGCCTGTTTGTCATTGTCGCAACTTCAGCCCTCACAGCATTTGGCCGGAGGGTGCAGTGTAATGGAGCCGGTCCTCTGAAGGACGCCAAACACTGCGGACACCTGTGAGCGGAATTACGCTGCAGCATTGTGAAGCTTCCTCCCCTCTTTGCCTTTTCGCTGTCCATTAACCCTTTGTAATGTCACTCATATGTGATTATCAACATTCTGTTGCTGATGTTACAAGTACTACAATGAGCCGTGAACTATTAGATTAGAAGATTGATATACTTTGTTGAAAGAAAAAATGTCTCTAAGGGGTTAATGCATTGATTATAAGACTTAAGACACTTCAGCGCTTTTATACCTATGTCACGCCATTCTTTGTATTCATACCTAAGCAAGCTCAGGGATCACTCTCAATTCAGGAAGACACTTATACCTCTGGGTTATTTTGTGTCCCCAGTATCCTGGCATGCATAGCCTTGGACTGTGGGAGGGAGCTCACAGTAACATCCTTACAACTCTGCGAAGAAAGGCCTCGTGCTGGATTTGAACACACTTTCTTCTTGCTCTGTGGTAGCTGCACTAGCCACAGCTCCCTTGTGATGCCCACAATCAGGAAGTAGAGAACATTCTGTCCGATTTTCACAAAGTGAATGAGACTGAATGAATGAAGAAATGTATTAATTATTCACTTCACTAATCACCATTAAATGTATGAAAACCTAATTATATGTGTTTTTTGGGGCAAGTTTCTAGCCCTAGCTCTGGAAGAATATTCAGTGCGCTGGTTTTCATTGATACTTCACTTATTTGACTACACAGTTAAGTCAGTTTGAGCCATTGGCAGTCCAATAGTGCTGCCAACTTCTAAGACTGGCGAGTTGATTTCAAGGACAGCAACTGCATTGTTTTTCTTTCACTTGTGATAGATTTTTTTTTTTTCTCTTGAAGTTGTTGTTGACAAGCAGGTTTGAACCCAAACTGCCTCAGGCCTGTGCTCAGGCTGGCGGAAGCCTGTGTGAGAGGCTGGTATTTGTGCGTGTGCCGGCTCTTTGTGGAAGAGGAGGGAGGGCTTGGTGTCGCGATGAGGCCCCAGCAGGTCTGCCTGCTCATACATTAGTGTGTTGAGCTTTATTGTCCTGTGCACTGCTAATCAGGTGAATCTTCTCCTTGGAATCCAGAACAGCTGTAACGTTTGTTGAGGTGGAAGACCAGGTCCTTAGAGTGAAGCACCCATTCTGCTGGGTATCAGCCATTTGTAATCCTGTATATCCATTTATTTTTATTCTCATTTCAGGTTTTATAAATGGATTTCTTCTTGCGACCCCAAATCAGAAAAAAGGTTTTGATGGAGTGGTAATTTAAAATTTAATCTGGAAGTAATTATTTGTAAGTTATCTTTGACCTGCATTACAGTAAAAACAATGCTATAGCACATTATTTGAAGTTTCCCCAAATTAATTTTATTGAGTCTTAAAAACCAGGTATTTCAGTAGCAATGTACACCGCGACGCCAGGGACATTGGAATACTTATTTTGATGCTTACTCACTACAATAAAATCGCTATAACTTGGCAACGAAACAAGGGATCAAATTCAGATTTATACCATGCCCAAGCAATTTGTCTTTAATTTGGTGTTAAAAGTGCTGAGATTACCCTTAAAGTTATTATTTAACAGTGATTTAAAAACTACTGCCCTGCCCAGTTGATCCATACGCATATATACGTAGAGGACACATTTTGGCACATTGTTCCGTTACATCAGAGCATCCGCCATATTAGGGAGGGCAAGGCCTGCATGTTAACAAATACAAGTACACTGGGGAGATGTGGATTTTCTAAATCTTCAACATTTACGCTTCTCAACAATTTTCAACAAGCTGTTTATTTAGGGTTTATGATCTACATGAAGTACAAGGAAAATGTTTTATCAGCAGTAACATTAAATCTCGATAGTGAAGCAGTGATTGCTGTTAGATGCTTGAGAGAAGTATGGTATCAATGTAAGACTCATTCTCTGTCGTAACGAATTGTAAAAACTCATTCAAGCATGGATCTAGCTTCTGTCTTCTGGAAATAATAATAATAACCTTAAGGTTTCCCCGAGTCCAATCTCTGAATATGGCTATTTTAATGCCTTTTAGAGACTTTGTTTTCCCAATATTTATTTATCAAAATTTAAGAAAGTTGGGACAGTAATTTTGCACTTTATAATGTTGCCATTCCTTTTCAGAACCCTTAATAATTATTTAGGGACTGAAAATACCGAGTGATTAAGTGTTTCGGGTCCTTTTGTCCCCTTCTTCCTGTCCTCTTTGTTAAAAACGCGCAACATGTTCGCAGTTGGGGACAAGTCGGCCTGCTGGCAGACAGTCCAGCACCTGCACCCTCTTTTGCAGCGCTGCATTTGTTATGTTTGCAGTTTACGGATTTAGGCATGCGCAGCCCTGGAAAAGATGTTGTCCTGAAGGTAGCATGTGTTGCTTCGGAATCTAATTGTACTTTTCAGCATTAATGATGCCTTCACAGGAGCGCAAATTACCCTTCCCAAGGGCACTGACGCAACTCTATTCCCTGACAGAGCAGAGCTTTTGGACTTATTGTTGGTAATAGTCTGGATGGTCTTTTTCTTCTTTAGGCCATAGCACACTGTGCATTTCTTCTAAAAAAAACAAAAAAAAGCCTGGTAGATTGATTTGTTTGACCAAAACGCTCATTTTTGGTTTGGGATAACCTATCGCTGATTCCTCTAGGCCCTGAAAAGTCGTCAACACACCTGGATACTGTTAACATAAGGTTTCTTTTTTGCACGGTAAAATTTTAACTGGCATTTGTGGATATATTGTAGTATATATTGTGTATATTTGTAGTATATATTGTAGTACTTGACGAAGGTTTGCCAAAGTAATGCTAAACCCATGTGGTCATATCAGTTCTAGATGACCAATGATTCTTGATGGAGTGCTGTCTGGGTGATTGGAGATCACAGGTATTTCAGCTTTGGCTTGCAACCTTGCCCTTTCCGCGTAGACATTCCTCGTGATTTCTTGAATCTTTGAATTTATGTTATGCACCGTTGTGAATGAAATAACCAAATCCCCTCCTGTATTTATTTTGGGAACATTCTTTTCAAAGCTTTCAATGATTTTCTTATTCATTTGTGGGTAAATAGGCAGTCATCCCTCCTTTTATGCTCTTGAAGGACTTGGCCTTTCCTGGATTCTGAGAGTGTGGGCAAAAGGGGAGGTTGGGTATTGGGGGGAGTCATCAGATCATTCAGTGTGAGTTAGGTGGCAGTGTAGGATAAATTCAGTTAAACGCAGTTAAAATGAGGAAATAAACAGTCTTTCTACTTGTGTTCTGTCACCCTGTTTTTATGTCGAGCATAAGCAGTCTTCAGCCTAGAGCCTTACTCTCTGTCTGGCAGTTGCTATGGCGACTGCTGTTTGGGTGTGGGGTTGAAAGTCCATGCTTTGATCGTGCTTGCACAAATAGCCTGGGTGTGTGAATAATTTGATTAACTCAGCCTGGCTTTTCTCTGGTGTGTGTGTGTGTGTGTGTGTGTCAAGCCAAATACTCTCAAGGCTTTGTTGTCTGAAAATGGTATCAAGAAACCAAATAGAAATGATAAATAATTCATTTGTTTATTTAAACAAATGGTTTCAGGGAAAGGTCAATGTGTCTTTCCTGGAGTGCGATTGTAAGTTCACTAAAAGATGAGAAATAACCCTTTAATGGGGTGACATAACATCTGAAACAGTTTGGAGAGCTGGTTGATGAATGATGGTAACAAGCTGATGTAATGATGGGCAGCCCAATGTAGTTACTTCATTGGACAGAATGCTGTAGAGCGCTGACGAGCAAGTAAGGCTATACTGTATCTGTGTCTGGTTTTTATTTCAACTTATTTATTTCAACAGCCCTGACAGTTTGCTCTTTGTAAGTACATGAAAAGTGTATTAATTTGAATGTAAGCCTTACACTGTTCTTTTGTGCCTCCATGTATCCTTTCATTGTGATTTATTTATAAGTGAACCAGTTTGGTGTTTGCAGCCAGGTGAATCATTTCGTATGTGTAATTGGTAGTAACCTCCATACACTCCCTTGATCAAGGCTGCTCGCCCCTGTTCCTGGGAATTAACAATGCTGTTGATTTTCCTTTCAAATGTAATTCACCACATTTTATTCTGTTTAATAGCTGCTAAAAGCTGTTGCTGAAATAGACATGCTTTGTTGTCATTGTGAGTACAGTGGAGTACATCTCCAGGAACAGTGTTGGGCATTCCTGCCCTAGAATGACTTAACTCATGTCTGTGCAGTTCAGCATGTCCGAATTATCTGCTTTAATAAGGCCTTTCATTCTGCCATCTTTGTTATGTGAAACTGAATCCAGTGAGTATGCAAGAGTACTGTTACACCCCGTGTAGTGAGATGTTCGCTGCTGTGTTTGAGGGTTAACTCTGCGCCGGAGGCGTGTCGTTCTCGCCTGAAGTGTCGCGTTTGTTTTGGATTCCTCAGAGGCAGCCAACGGGAACATTCCGACAGGCCAGCGCCCCCCTCCACGCATCAGGAACATCCAGATTAACGGGCAGATTGTGAAACTCAAATACTGCTACACCTGCAAAATCTTCCGTCCTCCACGGGCTTCTCACTGCAGCATCTGCGATAACTGTGTGGGTGAGTGGCCACCCTCTTCTTCGCTGTGCTCACCGTCTCAATTCAGATCAAAAATACAGTGCTGTTATCAATGTAAATACCCTGAAATTAAAGATTACTGACTGAACTTTAATCTCTTATTCATTTGGTGATCTTTTAAAATTCAAACTTGCTGTTTTGCCATGTTACAGAGCCAAAGCAGTGCAAGTAATGTTTCGTGCAATATACAGAGTATTATTCACAAGTTTGTCCTATTAATGTGTATCTTTATGAAAGATATAGTACCATAATTTGCCAATGTAGCATTGATTGATAAAACTACTGCAAAGTAATGGGTAATGTTGCAACTTAGAATTATTTTTCAAAAATAAATATAGTTACTATTTGAAGAGTTTGTTTCCAAAACACAATAAGTGCCAAAATGACAAAAGTTGAGGTAATATCACAGAGCGATTGCCCTGCGCTTGTTAAACATGGTGGCGAACTCCGTCGTTAGAAATGCATACTATATGGTGCACTCTTTTATGGTCAAAGTTTGTGTTTTTCTATAAAATGCAATAGGTGCCAACATAGACAAAGCTGATTTACTCAAAATTAGTAAAATGGATTTTTTTGCATATTGCATTTTGGAACCAAATTCTTCATCTAGTGTTTTTTGTCTGATCATGTTATAATGTCTGTATTAAAGCTGCCCCAATAGTTGAAATCACAAAAATACTCCTTTTCATCGCGCTTGTTTTTTCTTTTTGAGAAGCAGCTCAAAAAAAAAAAAAAAAAAAAAAAACTGACTTCTGTTCTGAATTTTAAAGTCTGGCCTCAGTGGGCACGGTGGAGTTTAACCCTGCCCAGTTCTGTGTGACCCTTCCTGGAATCCCTACTCTCAAATAATCTTGGATAAAAACTTCAAATGTTTGGTACTTGTTTTGAATTGCATGGTGTACTCAAATAAAATATAAAAAATTGGTTAAAGCTGTTGTCATGTGTGCATCTAGTGTGCATTAGGCACGATGTTGATCAAGCACATCCGAGTTACACACTGTAGCTAATCACCACAGGAAGGTTTCATCAAGATCAATGTAGATAACATAGGTTTTTATATGGAACGTATTTCTTTCATCGGCTTTTCGCTAAATGAATTCCTCGGAGTTACGAAGAAGTTCCTATCACCCTGTTTCTTTCCTGACCAAGCTCAAGACCCCGCACATAATTTGTTTTGTCAGATCTGAGTAAAAGGTGCTCTCACTGTTGTTTGCGGGGAAAAAAGGTGGGCAGGGCAGGGTGGTCATATAAAAAAAAAACTGAAATTGTCCATTTTAGACCTTTGTCTTATATGTACAGTATAATACGTATATAACATGTCTTAACATACTTGATAATGGGTATTGGAAATTTTTAGAAAATGGAAATTTTGTGTCCTTTGATATTCATTCACCCATAGGCACCTATTTAAACGACCTGTAACCTCTGGCATTCACACATATTGGTCACATTTGATGAAACTGTACAACATTTAGCTTGGTATTTCATTTCCGCCCTGTTCCCCACCCCTGAATGGTTGCGGCTGACCAGTTGAGTTTCAGGTTTCACTAGAACCTCAAGTTGTTAATTCGCTACTACTTTTGTACATACTTCCCAAAGGCGCCAATATTCATGGAACCAATTATACATAAATGTATTCATAAATGCATATGTGGTGTACTCTATCCATAACTATACTGCCTGAGGGATGGGAAAAGGTAGGAAGGAAGTGGTGTTTGCAAAAGAAAAAAAAATCACAAAAAAGAAGCCGTTTTTGTGTCTGTTCCTCAGATGATCACTGCTGTGTTCCCCCTGTAATGGTTGACTGATGTGTCATTTATTTCTCTTTGAAAAGTGATTGGAGTAAAATTACATTCCCACTTGGGTATCATGTGAATGACACAGAAAATCGGTAAAAATGGATGCAAGAAAGCAAATCAGACATTCAATTCAAAAGAGATTGTGTCTCGGATGCAGTCTCTATCAGTCCATTAGTCTGTATGACACGGACAGAGCATGACCCTGCAGCAATAGCCTGGATGTTTTTACTGAAACTTGCCTCTGATCTCTGTGGTTGTGCACTGTGCACCAAGACAAGAATTCTGTATCGCCATTGAAAGATTAATATTTACCTCTCCATTATAACTTGAGTGTTTTCCTGGTTGATTTTTCATTGCTTCTCGAGCTCATATTTAAATGAATCCCTGCTATATCCTTGGTCAGGTTTGTTTTTTTTTTTTTTTTAAATCAGGCAGACATCCAAAAATGTTTTAATAAAACAATGAGTCTGCACTCTGACATTTTTCTAAACATTTATGTACATCTAC
Source organism: Gymnothorax reevesii (assembly GCA_029721435.1). Taxonomy (NCBI): domain Eukaryota; kingdom Metazoa; phylum Chordata; class Actinopteri; order Anguilliformes; family Muraenidae; genus Gymnothorax; species Gymnothorax reevesii. The sequence goes on from CM056586.1 coordinate 8,080,829, forward strand.
ATTTAGAAATTCTATCCCAGTTACATGAGGCAGTGTAAGAGGCTTCACACTGATACCTGGCACAGTGTTGTACATACCCATCACCATCCTCATACTGGCTCCCCTCCAGGGAGAGGAAATGGAGGAAGGTAGCATGCGGTTATATTTAGCCCTGGCAATTTAGGAAAACAGCACTTTCTCACCTCCCTTTGAGCGCGGCCCTGGTGCCCATAGCAGTACTTCTCATTTATTATGAAAGAGAGAATGAGAGCCCCACTTTAATATGTGATTGACCCGCTTGTCCTCTCTCTTTCTCTTTGTCTCACCAGACCGCTTCGACCATCACTGTCCATGGGTGGGCAACTGCGTAGGCAGGAGAAACTACCGCTACTTCTACCTGTTCACCCTGTCGCTGTCCCTGCTCACCATCTACATCTTCACTTTTGACATCGTCCACTTGGTGCTCCGTGAGTGGCTTTTGTGGGGCATCTGTGGGGCTCTGGCTTGTGTTTAAACCGAGTGTCTTCCACTGGAAATAGGCCCAGAAGGGACTTCAGTGAGGGTGTGGTATGGAGTATGTATGGGGTTGTGTGGTTTGTAAGGAACTACCTTTCTTTAAAAATGATTAGTCCGTTAAGCATGATCAGTCACTGTACTGTATTTGTTGATGTGCATGGATTAGCTCGCAGCTATACTTCTGATTCCATCCTAACTGTTATGCTCTTCTTGAAATCAAGATTGTGATGTTTTTTTAGGGTTTTAAAAATTTTTTTAGGTCTCATTTGTCTGTAGATCTTGACTTCTTCTTGAGCTGAAGTGGAATATATATTATTGAAGAATTTAGTCTTTTCCAGCTCTTAGCCCAGAGAATCATGAGAATATTCTCCCTGGTTTTGCATTACTTTGGTTTGTATAATGTGTGTAGAGGAATGCGCAATATATACTAGTGTTTTATATTCTTTTCAGCCCAAATTTCCTGACATGGTCTGAAGTTATTTCTCCAATCTAAAGAAGCAGCATTTTCTTTGTTTTCTTCTTGCTGATTGAATATGCTTTTGCTTGATAGACTGTCACTTTTCATTTGTAAAACATTTTCAATCGGGATATGATGTCTAGCAATAAAAAAAATAAACTGATATTGAAACCAACTTGAAAATGACAGAACAACACCATGATGTGGGCTAACCTCTCCCCAAGCCGGTTACTCTGTCTGCTCTGGTCCACCACTGGATGCAGTGATGTTGGAAGTATAAAAAAAAAACTCAGGGTTGCGTGTGAAAGTTTAATTACTCAGACGCGGAACATCCATTTAAGGCAGCCATTTCCTTAGACTACGATGGTTCGTTTGTGTTATCTTTCTGGCACAGATCCATGACACTCGGGCTCTAAGGGTTAAGCATGAGATCTTCATTTTGAGGACAGACCCCATTTAACCACCAGTTTGCATGTCTCCACAAGATGACAATAATTAAGTGAAAAGGGCAAATTTATCTTATGGTTGTATACGCTGGTGGGGTGGGTTCCATAATAACGCCACCAGAGCCGCCTACCTCTGGAGCTTTCAAGCGCTAGGATTGGCCAGCTGTTCAAGTGTTAGGATTTCAACCCAAGAGCTGAATGGCTGGCTAAACCTGGCGCTTGGATGACTGGCCAATGTTGGCGCTTGAAAGCTCCGGAGGCACTCATCTTTGCGAGAACATAAGTGGGTTTCATAATAATGCTGTGGGATGTGTATGCTTGAGGTTGTTCGTATATGTGAGTGCGGTCCTAGCCACTTTGATGACGAGTCTCTGCCCACAGGTTCGGTGAACTCGGGGTTTGTGAGCGCCATTAAGGAAACGCCTGGAACATATCCTTTAAGTCTTGGAAAGTAGGTCTGGCTATAAACATGCAGAGGATGTATGGCAGCGCAATTGCTAATGTCAGTCTTATCTTCTCTTGTCCGTTAAATTAAATAAAGAGGGAAAGAACTGTACTTTTCTGCTGGTTCCCTCTCTGTGAGAGAGTGACGAGCCTTGTGGTCAACACTGAAGCCTGGCTTCCAGTGGAGACTGTGGCCACCGGCTGTTTGATATCTATTTGAGTCCATCTTATTTGTGTAGTAATTTTTAGAAGGAGGCAATGATACTTTGCTGTAGAAATAGTGGAAAATTGGGGGATAACAGATCTGAACCTGGAAAAGACAAAGAATCTAGTTAAAAAAAAAACCTTTCCATAGGGAAGAAAACCTTCCTGAGTGGAAGAGAGGTTAACAGAACTCCTGTGATGAGGGGAATCCATCACCCGCTGGCTGGCATGGTTTGATCATTGAAGAGCACGGTACAGACCTGTGTATTTGGGCCTGCTATTGTGGAGTGAGGATGTCTTCCTTTGGAGGGACGGAGAGGTGCTGGCTGGCTGTGTGTGAATGTGCAGGGAAAATGCAGTTTGTGAGCCCTGCATCCTGTCTGAATGACGTCGAGTTTAATACTCCGTTACAATTAGGCATTACAAATAAAAGTAGAAAATTAGCAATTTGGGATTAGCGCTGGGAAAACTTGTGGAGACTTGAACCACCCAGCCATTTCTTGTAGTTCAACATGTATGTAGGTTTTCACTCATTTCTGCTAGAGACCACAATCTAGCTGAACATTAGAACAAGTTTTGCTAAACTAGGCAGGAAATTAAAAGCTGTAGGGTAGAAGTTCTCCAGGTATAGGTTTGGGCAACCCTGTTGTAGAGCCTGTTTCATGTCCTGCGTGTGAAGTTGTGAATTTCTGAATCATTTCATATATATATATATATATATATATATATATATATTTTTTTTTTTTTTTTTTCATGGCCCAAGCAAAAAAGGGCATCCCTATTTCCTGCCTTTATAGTAAAAGGTATGAAATAACTAATATGACTGGGGTATTATTATTATCTTGAAAGTATCTCATGATTTTGTTGCTCTTCCCTTAACCCATGTTATTTACTGTGCTGGAGGTGCTGGTGTGCTTTTTCACTCTGTGGTCTGTGGTGGGACTCACTGGCTTCCACACCTACCTGATCTCTCTCAACCAGACCACCAATGAGGACGTGAGTAACTCCCAGCATGCTCTCTGATCTGTTTACTGTGTACACTCTGCGGATGACTCTGTCCTCCGGGCAGCACGTCAGACGCAGTTGCCCTGTGACGAGGCGGAAAAATAAATACAAGCACTGGCACATAAAATTAGCATGGGACACAAACGCAACACTGTATTCAGATGTAGCTGTGTTTATGCAACTATGTGCTTTGGCTCGACTTTGCCTTAATGATTCATTTATGACTTCCCTTCTTCCTGGGTACTTGGCCTTCAGGAAACACAAGGCTGCGTGCGCAGAAACCCGGTACTAGGGCAGGCTGGGGACTGTTTGTCTGTCTGACTTATCACATTTTAATAAGGCTAATGATAGAGGCATCAATACCTGCTGAGCCTGTGTGTGCAGTGGGGGGGGAGGCGGTACCTTCAAGGCTTTTCATCTTTCCTATAAATACTAAAAGTCGAATTGAATAACAGATTAACTGAGTTTTTCAGACTTGGTAACTCTAAGGTGTGTCGTAATTTGCCAAAGTATGTGGCCTGTTTTTCAAAGTGATAAATCAATTTCAAAACAAATTTCTCATTAGTCATCACGTACCACTGGAGTCATTGATTTTTTATATAAAGGGCCTTGATACTGATGTGGTACGGCCAATGACATTGGCGATAAAGTAAAATAATCAATCAAAAGGGCCAGATAAGGTATGAAAAGACACTAGTTGTGGTACAAAAACAAAGACTACCCCCAGCCCGCACTTGTACACGAATGCAGCTGCTCTGTAATCAGGAGCTCCGAAGTCCTTTCCAGTTGATCTGCACAAGGACACGGCCTTTTTCTCAACCACTGATTAAATTCTGACATTGCTGTAAAGAAAAGGCCTACAGTCCTTAAGGTGCTCTGCAGTCAGGACGTCACTGGCTTTATTTAGCAGGTACAGTTGTGTGAATAGAGACTCCAAACCTGTGATGTCCTTGGCGGGAACAACACCGTATTCAAGAAACCCTTGGCCATTTTTGCTTAAGTTATGACACATCTGGCTGTTAGTGGAGGCTATTGCTCAGCAAAGATTATACAAAACCCAAAACCAGTGAAGTTGGCACGTTGTGTAAATCATTAATAAAAACAGAATACAATGATTTGCAAATTCTTTTCAACCTATATTCAATTGATTACACTGCAATGACAAGTTACTTAATGTTCGAACAGGTAAACTTTGTAATTTTTTGCTAATATTAGCACATTTGGAATTTGATGCCTGCAACATGTTTCAAAAAAGCTGGCACAAGTGGCAAAAAAGACTGAGAACACTTATTTGGGACATCCCACAGGTGAACGGGCTAATTGGGAACAGGTGGGTGCCATGATTGGGTATAAAAGCAGCTTCCCTGAAATGCTCAGTCATTCACAAACAAGGATGGGGCGAGGGTCACCGCTTAGCGAACAAATGCGTGAGCTGATTGTTGAACAGTTTAAAAACAGCATTCCTCAACGAGCTATTGCAAGAAATTTAGGGATTTCATCATCTATGGTCCGTAATATCGTCAAAAGGTTCAGAGAATCTGGAGAAATCACTGCACGTAAGCGACAAGGCCGAAAACCAACATTGAATGCCCGTGACCTTCGATCCCTCAGGCGGTACTGTATCAAAAACCGACATCAGTGTGTAAAGAACATCACCACATGGGCTCAGGAACACTTCAGAAAACCACTGTCAGTTGCTACAGTTCGTCGCTACATCTGCCAGTGAAAGTTAAAACTCTACAATGCAAAGCGAAAGCCATTTATCAACAGCACCCAGAAACGCCGCCGGCTTCGCTGGGCCCAAGCTCATCTAAGATGGACTGATGCAAAGTGGAAAGTGTTCTGTGGTCTGACGAGTCCACATTTCAAATTGTTTTTGGAAACTGTGGACGTCGTGTCCTCCGGACCAAAGAGGAAAAGAACCATCCGGACTGTTATAGGCGCAAAGTTCAAAGCCAGCATCTGTGATGGTATGGGGGTGTATTAGTGCCCAAGGCATGGGCAACTTACACATATGTGAAGGCACCATTAATGCTGAAAGGTACATACATGTTTTGGAGAAACATATGTTGCCATCCAAGCAATGTCTTTTACATGGACGCCCCTGTTTATTTCAGCAAGACAATGCCAAGCCACATTCTGCATGTGTTACAACAGCATGGCTCCGTAGTAAAAGAGTGCGGGTACTAGACTGGCCTGCCTGTAGTCCAGACCTGTCTCCCATTGAAAATGTGTGGCGCATTATGAAGCGTAAAATACGACAGTGGAGACCCCTGACTGTTAAACAACTTAAGCTGTACATCAAGCAAGAATGGGAAAGAGTTCCACCTGAAAAGCTTCAAAAATTGGTCTCCTCAGTTCCCAAACGTTTACTGAGTGTCGTTAAAAGGAAAGGCGATGTAACCCAGTGGTAAAAAGGCCCCTGTGCCAACTTTTTTGCAATGTGTTGCTGCCTTTAAATTCTAAGTTAATGATTATTTGCAAAAAAAAAATAAAGTTTCTCAGTTTGAACATTAAACATCTTGTCTTTGCAGTGTATTCCATTGAATATAAGTTGAAAAGGATTTGCAAATCATTGCATTCTGTTTTTATCTGCGATTTACATAACGTGCCAACTTCACTAGTTTTGGGTTTTGTTCATACAGAAACTTAGAATTCTTCTCAATCAGAATCAAACCAACCTAAAATAACTGAATATGGTGCAGCAGAGAGTTAACAGTGTTTATATTGGCTATGAGATATAAGATGTAAGATGTAAGAAAGGGGCCTGCAGGATCTGGACTCTTAGATATACGTTTTAAGTGTGTGGTTCCGTGTGATTCGTTTCCATGCCGTTGAGTTTGACTCCAACCCCCCCCCCCTCCTGTAAATGTATTTCTGCTGCAATGAATCTCTAAATCCTTCGTAAGATCCTTTTATAGTATGTTGGCTGCAATCCAGTGAGCTAATGACCTCTATAAAAGAAGTCATGCTTTTGCGTGAGGTATCAGAACAGGGATGTTGTTTCGTAAGCCTGTGTCTTGCCCTTTCTGCTGAATCTCAAAACACTGTTACCATACGGAATTGAAGCCGTCGAGGCTTTGTGTGGCTTATAGAGCTCATTGTGGGTGCTGCTAGCCTCTTATTGTCTGAGAAATGGGTTTACTGTCGTCCTGTAGATCAAAGGCTCATGGTCTGGGAAGAATCGGGTCCAGAACCCCTACACTCACAGGAATATTATGAAGAACTGCTGTGAAGTTTTGTGTGGACCTGCCTACCCCAGGCAAGACTCGCATCACAATCTCTCTCTCTCTCTCTCTCTCTCTCTCTCTTGCTCTCTCTCTCTCTTTCCCTCTCCTATTAGTTCTGCTCTGTTCTTTATGGCTGTGGTGTAGATTGTAATATAATGGTCATATTGATCATTCTTATTGCTTTTTTATTCCTTGGCTGCAGGCCGACGGGTTTTGTCATCATTTCGTTGTCTGCCCGTCTGTCTGTATGTTTCTCTGTCCACAATGAAATACTCACATTAACTCTGCAGATCTGATTCTTTATTTTAATGCCACATATGCACCGTACCCTGCAGCAAAAGCTATTGATGAATGACCTTGACCTAATTTTATAAAAGTCGTTACTGAAAAATTGACTGAGTGGTGTTCTGGCGCACGGCTCATTATCTCTCCCCCATGACAGTGTGCTGAACAGAAGAGCGCTGTTTCAGGAGGGGGCAGCCGGCACCTCTCCCGTCCAGGCCGATCCTGTCACCTCTGCCAGCAAGGATAGCAGTGGCCCTGATCCTCCAACCACAGTATGTCAGCTCATACTCCTGCTGTACCTACTACTGCTGTGTGTTTGGCACAAAATCTTCTAAATACAGTATGCAGTGCAGTGAAGTGCAGGTATCAGGGAGAACCCAAATCATTAAATTAGCAGGAACGGGAGAGGAAAGTGAGTGAGTAGTGAAGTAAATGCCTTAAAGATGCGGAAACACAGAATGCAGGAACACGGAGCAAACGGAGAAAGGTGTTTACCCATTTCTGAAAACCGGACTGAAGATTGAGCCTATGAATACAGTCCATCTGTAGCAGTGTTATTGAGTATGTAGGTCATGAGGCTCAATATTGTGATGTTGGAACTCTGACGTCCTGCTGAACTGGCCGTGATCTGCACATAAGTGAATGAAGTGGTGCTCCTTTAGATGTTGATGCAGAAAAGGATTCAGAAATAGGGTCAAAATGGGAGATATTTGATGTTTATGCCGTATGCTTCTTCAATTCATGCATTTTCTGTGGAGGTTTTCTTTGAAGTTGCATGGGAAAGAAATGCACCGCTTCTGTAATAAATTATAAAAAAAGATATTGAGACTGTGCAAATATTTAAAAGTTTTTATTTTTTTTTTTTCTATGCATAATAATACAGTTCTTGTGACTTGTTTTCACCTGTCGCTTGGCAGAAAACCACAGCTCCTCTCATTCCCAATGAGCAGCTCACACCAGAGGATTCCAAGCCTAGTATCGCAGCCTCACCGACAAAGGGCCCCGCCCCCGAGGAAGAGAGCCTGCCCACTACCCAGGATGTGGCTTCCTCATCACCATGACATGACACAGACTCTGTTTGGAGCGAAGGAGAAAAGCCCACCGGCTGTGACTCCGTGAAAAAGACCAGTATTACTTTGAATGAAATGCTCTCTTTTCCAAAGGAAACTGAGCTTGCCCTTGCAAAAGCGACATCTGGAATGCACAACTCCTGTTTTATTAAAACCGGTGGACTGATCCATGCCCCACATTCCACAGAGCGCGCTGGACTGAAAGCCCCTCTTTGTAATGTTTCTTTCTTTGTGGAATGCAGTTCTACAAGTGACATTCATGGGAGTGCACCTGGCAGCCTGTGTGCACACCTGTGCCCGAGCCTATAGCCACCTGCCTGCACCTCGCATGGAAAAACATAAGAGCAGTTTGGTGAAGACAAGTGACATCTACTGGACGGATTCTGTGGATTTTATTTATATTTATGTTTTTGCATTTTGATAAAACGTCAGTGGACTCCACTGACCTCCCCAGCCCTTATAGTGTCATTATATCCAACGAAATGTCCCTCCAGACCTGTGTAATTTTTCTTAGTTGTGTAATTAACAGTGTTCAGGTTCTCCAGTGCTTTGCAACCTTTTCCTAATTAAGATTGGCACAGAAAAAATTTTGAAGGAAAGGGCACCTAAAATGGTTTTGTGGTGTTGCTGAACACCTGATTTTACTACAAACTTTGATTTGAAAACAGCAGAAAGTGTTGGCTATATCCCTGTTCCTCTTACCACAGTGGTGGCCAATTATTCACGCCATTTCCCTTTCTACAGTTTACTTCAGAAAATGGTCCATTTGAACTAGTGTTGCAAGAGCCTTTTCCTTCAGCAGGCTCTCTGTCCTCTATTGGACATTCTCAGTCTTCATATTTTCTTCCTTATTTGCCGTTTTTATTGCCTGTTGACTGGAGATGGTAGACAGTTCTAACTGTGCCTTATCAAAATGCTGCACTAGACCATGCAAACCAGGACGGTCTGCAGAGAAGCCCTTGTACTATTGTCTTATTAGCCATCCAAAATTGTCGATGTGGAGTGAACACGAATGAAAATCTAATCTTTCTTCATTCCAGTATGGTCAAACAAAGCAAAAAAGTACACGAGAAGCCATGATTTTAATCTGAATATGTGCAGGATGCAGTCTAAAATGTGCTTTAATTCCGATAGGAAAGTAGAAAGGGGGGCTGCTGTGTTGCGTTTGAGTGTCAGAGTTTGTATTGTCTGCTTTTTAACCATTCCCAAAATAGGAGTCCTAGTTGTTTGTGCCAGAACTATACCTCAGTCGTTCCACTCGAATCGTATCCTCTCACTGTCTTGTATGTTTTTGTACTGCTGATCTGGCTGTGAGGGTCTGTCTGTCCCCATTACTGCTTTCTTTATCGTTCGCCATTTCCTTCGTTCTCAGCTCAAGGCTGCAAAGCTGAATTGATGGATTTCTGCAGCGGTCTCATTATCGAGAGGGATAAGTGAGAGTCGGGGTTCCTTTGTACCCCTCACATATCGGCTTATTTCATGCTATATTCGAGGCACTGATTGTAGATCCTGTTAGCACTTGTCAGGCCCTTGCTGAGAGCCACAGAATTGAAATGGGATTTTGTGCAATGAAATTATTTGACATTAGGACACCTTTTTTTTGGTGGGGGGGTGGGGGGGGGGGTGGGAGCTGAAGACCTCAAAAATTTGATGTACCACTGCTGAGGAAAGAGAAAAATTTGGGAAAGGCATGAGAGTTCACTGTATTAGGTGGAGATTTGAAAATCCTACCCAGTGCAAAGAACATGAACTCTGAATTTAAGGACTAATGTTAGACTCCTGAATCTCAGGTGGATTTTTCCAATCACTGGTTATAGTTGGTATTTTAAGAAAGTACATATTTTGCATTTTATCCTGTGTGTGTGGAGGGGAGGGGGAGGGGGTGTGATTGCTGAACCCCCATTGTCAGAAATCATCGATCTGTGGAGTCCCGTCAGCTGTGTCAAGGGCCTTCGATAATCTCACCTTCCAATGCTTAATTACCTAACCTGTCACTGTTTACTTCACCTAATCAGCAACAGTTGCTAAGACTAATTGGTAGAATGATTGTCCAATTTATTTGTGATTTCATTGCAACACAATGCATCACAAAATGATGGTGTTTCCCCCTACGCCTAAATGACGATGTAAAGCGTTGATATGGCTTTCAAAGATTTTAAACTCATGCACCTCATTGAACAGCGCAGATTTGCATACATTTGTTTGAGAGGCTTGTTTTAATTCAAACCTTTTGTCCAAACGTTCGGCATTTTTCGATATGCCTAAGATTTTTTCCTCTTCAATTGTACCCTTTTGAGTGCTTATAAAATCCTGAAGAAATCGAGGACAATGTTATGATTACTTATTCTGCTTGAAAAATGCTAAAATGAGGGATTGAAATCAGGGAAAGTTTAGAATTTTTTGCATTGGATTATTTCCATCCTTACAAAGTCACATCCATTTTATAAACTAAGCGGATATTTAGCCGTCAGATGGTTCAATAATATAAGCGCTACTTGACTGGCATCTCCGTTTTTACATGCGCAGGGTTGTGGTTAGAATTATGTTTAAGTTTTGGCACTGACACTACTTGGTTCTGTTTAGGGTTGGGGTTAAGATTATGGTTAGGCTTAGGTTTTGGCACCAAAACTACTCGGTTAAGTTTAGAATTTGGCCTGGATTGCTATTGGGGGGTTTTAATAAAACTTAAACCAAAATGCTTTTATAATGGTGTGGTGGGGTACTGGTTATTGTAACAGTCTGGAATGGGGACAGATTCAGGCACAATCCTTGCTATAAACAATTTTCTCTCATGTTGCTGATGTGGGCGAATTTGGTTGGTTTTGTACTGTAGTCTGTGAGGATGCCCTCAGCATCACAATTATCATGAAAGGTCCACTATCCCATGTCAATATGCAGGGAATCTGCCAAAAATGTTGTTTTATGGGACTTTAGGTAGGAGATGGAAAAAGCACCTGATCTCTAGGACTCCAGATCTCAATACAGCCCCGTACCCCTAGCCCGAGTATGGACAAAAATTCGTCCCCAACCGCCTGCATGCTAAAGGTGGAACTTCGCTCCTGTTTGAAAATTGCGAACCGCCTGAGGCCACAACTGTATTTGACAGAAGGGAAGTGCAGGTCAAACAGAGCTTATATTATTGAACTGTCTGATAGCTGAATATCCACTACTTGCAGTCAATAGGCAGTCATTTTCTAATGACTGATTTCTTCATCATTTTAGCCTTGTCTTTGCTTTCATTATTCTGTCAATAAATGGATTGTTAATCCAGAAAACTTTAACAAGAAGAGCTTGAGAGAAATCATTTGCTGAAAAGGTGAGGTTACTGAAGGCTTTTTAAACCACTGACAGCACTCCACTGCTGTGTATCAAACTATTCACCAGATTGTGTGGAATTAAAATGCACACTGATGGAATATATCGAAACAGACTGGATCACAGTGTGTGTCACCATGGAAAACCTCGCTGTTTTGCCATCTGTCAATGCTTTATCCCTCCAAGAGCTTTATTGCAGAATGGAAAGTCTTCATGTAATTGATACTTTACTGCACTCCTATCTGACTTATATTCACTTGTTTATATCTGCCCTGAAATTAATAGCTCTCAGATAGTAAGTGTTGAAAATCATCTTTTTGTTTTGCAAAAAGCTGGTAAGATTTCCTCATTAAGGGCTGTTATGTAGTACGAGTTGAACTCAGGAGTTGATAGCGGCTGCATTTTGATTTAGTTCACTTACTTGACTTGTCCTGTTCATAAAAATTAGTTGAACAGTCAGTGGGCGATCATTGTAATGTGTCATTATTGATGCAGGAATTGCTACTATTAATTTTGATTGTAAAGGCAAGCAATGGGATGGGGGAAAAGGACCAAGAACATAACTTCTGAACTTCTGTAGCTTTGATCAGTAGCTGCGCAGGGACCTCAGTGAGGCCCCGTAAACCTCAAAGTTTCATCATGGAATCGCGTGAAGGAGAAAGTAGTCAGCCAGTTAAAATTTATTGGAATATGCTGTATGACTGTGGTATATCATGCATACCTGCATGGTCTTACTGATGAGTCGAATTCACTTCCCTTTGTAATAACACTGTGATTCTGTATTGTTCTTATTATTTTCGTCTGCCACTTTTTACTTAAAGAGTCGATGTGCGTTAATTAAAAGAAAATTTGTCTTTGAAATTGAATACTGTGTGACTGTGCTCAGTTGTGCGTGAAAGTGCGCAAAAATTTGATGACTTTAATGCCTGTGTTGATTTACTGTAACTGCATTGTCTCTCCAGGTGTTCCTCGTAATACATGGTGGCACAGCGGGTTGCACTATCACCTCAGAGCCAGAAGGTCATGGGTTCAAAATCTGGCCTGGGGCCTTTTTTTGTTGAGTTTGCATGTTTTCCCTGTGTTTGTGAGGGTTTCCCCAAATACTTTGGTTTCTTCCCACTGCCCAAAGACTTGCATGTTTTAACGCGATAACTTCATTAATATTTCAATTACAAATTACAAATTTTGTACATAAGTAAGTATCATAAAGAGGAAGAACTGACTCAATTTTGGACAATTTACAATCTTTAGATTGGTCACCAGGGGCCAAAAACTGATTTAAGTGTTAACGCGATAATTGCAGTAATATTTCAATTAGAAATTCCAAGTTTTGCATATAAGTAAGTATCATAAAGAGGAAGAACTGATTCGATTTTGGACAATTTTCAATTTCTAGATTGGCCACCAGGGGCTAAAAACGGAAAAAATCACTGTTTTTATCATAACTCTGGAAATATTTGTCCGATTGACCTCAAATCAAGTTCAAATGAAAGGTCATGACCTGAGGATGTGTCCCATGATGACATATCTGTTTGGTTCAAAATTTTGACACAAGGTGGAGCTTTGTCGCATAAAAATTCACCATTTTTGCTATATCTTTGGAACTATTTTTCCAATTGACATGAAACTTTGTGCAACTGCAAGGTCATGACCTCACAACGAGTCACATGATGACATCATACCTGTATGGTTCAATATTTTGCCACCAGGTGGCGCTTTGTGATGGAAAATTACCATTTTGGCCATATTTTCAGATCCATTTGACCGATTGACCTGAAATTAAGTTCAAATGAAAGTCTATTCAAGGTCTATTCAAGGATTGGGGAATTGGAGGATTGGGGGCGGTCGGGGATATACCTCCAGCCGTTGGAAACTTTGTATTGCCCGTGTGTGTGAGTCAATAGTGTGAGATGCATTGATAAGCTGTCCAGGGTGGGTCCCTGCCTTTCGCCTATAGTCAGTGGAGATGGGCTTCAGCACACCCGTGACCTTAGTGAGTAAGAAGTGGTGTAGATAATGGACGAATGCCATTGCAATGTTCTCTATTGTGGTTGTATCATGAAACATTGAAATAATTGAATACAAAGTATAATTTACACGGTTTGAAGTTGAGATCAAATTGCGTGAAAGACTGATTAACTCACCTGCTTGCAGTTGTTACTGTGCGCATTTATTGCTTTAAGTGGGGCATCAAACAGGGTTTACAGGTATTGGCACAAGGACCCAGTGCATATACACTTATCAGACATGACATTAAGACCATTTTAAAAACATTAGGTCTACCTCGTGCCACCAAAACAGCTCTGTCAAACTGACGTCCGCTTGAATTCCTGGACCACAGGTTTCCCTGCTGAACATTTCGCTGATCATCACACTTCCTCCATCAGTGCGTGTTCTTCCCCACAGTGTATTCCGATTCCAACTCTTTCCCATGTAGTAAATGGTTCGTACTTACCTGGCTGATACACATTATCTAAAAGAAAACGACTCTCTAGACCAGATGGCCTTCTATAATTGCCTGAAAGTACAGTATTCGATTCTTACACACACGTTGTAGGCACTTTTGGCGGAGGACTGGGTTTTGGATGGGCACTTAAAGGGATAGTTCACCCAAAAATCAAGCCTCAAATTCACCAAGTCGCCGCAAGACCAATCCAAATCAAATGAAGTCAATGATGACCACACTTTCAAGCAACATTTAAAAAACAAAAAATGCCTCCATGCTGCTCGTGTGCCGTAATCCAAGTGTTCATAAGGCCTGCCATTCCAATTTGACTAAAAGATGTATTTTCACCGTGTTTTTAGACTAAATGTCCAATGTGGCCACTTAGCTCGAAGCCCTGTTTATCTTCGCGGAAAAAGTTGACCTAGCTACGGTGGCCGACGGGGGTTAATGCGCTGTTCAATCAGTGAATACAAATGTTCAAAACTGCCGCGTGTTTCTCCAACTGGAGATGTTTAGTCTCGTTTCAGAATTTTTGCCCTTGTCGGCCACCATAGATAATGAATAACGAACAACTTCTGCGAAGATCAACAAGGCTCCTAGCTGAGTGGCAACATTGGACATTATGGCTCAAAACATGGTGAAAAGATGACTTTGAGTCAATTTTGAAAGTCGGGCTTTACGAACACTTGGATTATGCCGCACGAGCAGTATGGAGGCATTTGTCTTTTTTAAATGTTGTTTTTGCGCTTGAAAGAATGGCCACAATTGACTTCAGTTGATTTGGATTTGTCTTCAATGCCGTTTTTCTTTTTCACTCCAAAAGTGTTTTGAAGACGTAAGGAATTCACGGACCCTTCAATTAGCCTTGGGGAGAGTAAATTGAATAGGCTTTGAGTAGGCTACTCCAAAACCCTCATTTTGATTCTTAAGAGCCATTCAGAAGTGGATTTGCTTGTGTGCGTTCGATCATTGTCCTGCTGCATTATCCAAATTTTCTTTTGCTTTGGTCACAAGCTGACGGTTGAAAATTCCCCAGAATTCTCTGTTAGAGAGCAGAATTTGTGGTATTATCAATCATGGCTTGTTGCCTTGGTCCTGAACCATCACGCTCCCACGACTGTGTTAAATGGGTAGTATGATGTTCTTATGGTGGAATGCTGTGTTACCATTACACCAGATATAACAGGTTCCATGTCTTTCAAAAAGTTCCACTTTTGGGTCATCCTTATGCTGAGTACGATCCCAGAAGTTTCTGGGGTCCTAAAGATTTTTTTCCCCGCAGATATGAAATGGGTTTTTGTGTGTGTGTTTTTTTTTTCTCTTCCCAGTTTTTGCTTGGCAGTTCTCTCATGGATGCCATTTTTCCCAGACTCTCTCTTATTGTGGAATCATGAATACTGACCTTAACTGAAGAATGTGACACCTGCATTTCTTTAGATGTTAATTTTGGTTTTTTGTGACCTCCTGGATGAATAATCGATGTACTGCTGGAGATACATCAGCAGGCTGGCCACTCCACCGTTCCAAGTTCCACCGTTCCAGGTTTTTTCTTATAGTATATAATGGTTCTCACTGTGGTTCACTGGAGTGGCTTTGTTTCTCTAGACAGATAGATGTCCACAGCTTTGTTTCTGAACTTCTGAATTTCTTTAGATTGTGGCATCAAGTGCTGCTTTTCACCTAATTCACATGGTGAGACAGGTTCTATTTAAGTGATGATGAGATTCAGAAGGCCTGGCAGTAATCATGCCTGGGTGAGTCTAGGGAACTAGAATCCAATTATTAATTACATTTATTCATTTGGTTGATTTTGTAACGAAGGGCATTTACTTTTTCACATGGAGTTGGTTGGGTGGGACGACTTTTTCCTTCAGCAAATGAAATCATGATTTAAAAACTGCATTTTGTTTTTACTTGGGTCACCATTGTCCAGTGTTAAAATAAGTTTAATTATCTTAAACTTTTATATGCAACAAGTATGCAAAAATAAATGAAATTGGGAGGAGGGCAAATACTTTTTCCACAGCACTGCATTGGCGTCATTTGATAGTGATTTTGATGTTTGTGCTCATCAGTGAGTATGCAATAAACTCCACACTACTCTGCTGCACAATATGATTGGCAAGAACAAAAAAACATTTATGGAAGCTGTTCAAAGACTGCATTACATTCAGAGTAAAAAAAGATTCTTGCCTTGCAGTGTGACTAGAATCTATGACTGCAGGCAATAAACATGTATCAATAAAATATTAGTTCACATGTATATGTCTAAAAATAATTCCAAGGATGGTGAAAACACTGTAAACAGACAATCTGAGTCAGTCCTTTCTTGAGAAAAGTAATTATTTTTAGGAGAAATTGTGGCCCTCCTCATTAATGGCAGCTTCATTGCTGACTAATGCTTTGTTGTATATCAATTGTCCATTACCATGTTTGCAAGACAACACTTCTCTCACAAGAAAAAAGCCACTGGATTTCATTTCAAACATTGCAGATATTTTGAGGTCCAGTGAGTGATTGAAAGCCAAAAAGATTGGGCTTTTGCTGGGCCATAAGAAACCTTTTACATTCTCTCTCGTTGGCACTTTTTCGTGGAAGTGTTCTTGAAGGAGGATGCAAAAGATCTCCCGAGAGAGACGAGAGTGCAGTCACCACTAGGAATGCAAGACGCAAACATTCATTTTGGCCAAACACTGGTCCTTCTTGAAGTGTGGAATATATGTTTTTTTTAATGTTTCCAGAGTCACCAGTGGTGCCATAAACCTAGTGGGAGGAAGGGCTCAACATTGTCTCTCAGGACTCTCCCCCTGCCTCCTCAACGGTCAAGCCCACAAGCTGTCCCTCCACGGCGCTAAGTTCGGTGTCAGAGCTTTGGGACAACACTGGTACTAGGCCTTGTTCTGGAGTTGTTTTGTCCGGCCCGTTCTTTAGGTTCTCACTGCTCTCAAAGCAGCCGGAGTCTCGAGGTGAATCCGTCTTCTCGCTGTTCCCCTCTTTTTCTGTGTCCCTCTTCTCCTCCGCATCTGACTCGCCCTCGGCTGGGGAGGAGAGACCGTAATCAACACCAGCAATCAAACTGAATGAGGAAACCGAATGACGTTAATTGCTGGCCCAAGGAAGACAGGGCATCTACTGGCTTTTATATATTCATCTAAAATTCCATAACCAATTAAGGCTTAGGGAATCTGGAGAAGTAAGTAAGTTCTTAGCAAGTAATTAACAGCTTTAATAGACCAATTAAGTGCTGAGTAACAAGAGAAACGACATTGTGCTGCAGGTATCCATGATTAGAATTTGAACGCCCAAGCAAAATTAACCAGTCAGACCCAGGAGGAGTTTCCAACGCTATGTCAATCACTCCTCTTGCACACGCTGTTAAGCCACTTTCCTCCGCACGAGCCCTCTTTCTTGGTTGAGACTCAAAACCAGTATCGTCTATGCCCGGCTCCCGGAGGAGCTAAAACTATAGTCGGTATCTTTTTTGTGTTATATTTGAAGAAAATGTTACTATAGCTTTTCGGCAATCAATAATTGATGTGGTCTGAGAGTAAATTTGGGTCTCTGTGTGGTAGACATGACAGCGAAACTCCAGAGACTTGAAATCTCTCCATCAAATGCATAATTGTTGGAGCCAACGTTACTAAGAGAGAAAAGACCAAAGACACCAACAGAAAAACAGTAAACCAATAGGGAGGTGGAATACGGCTCAAGTAATTGCAACCTGCATACTTTCGGCATAAGTATTTGGAAGATCTGGAATTGTGGTAGTAAGTAGCTTGTTAGCATGTTTCTACATTAAGACTGTACCACCGGTCTGCATATTTATTGAAAGTAACTGGGCTCCAGTTACAATGATGTTAAAGTAATCAGTTTGTAATAGAATACTCAACGGCAAGAAGCTAATGCTTCGAAATTGTAGCGCTAATTACCGATGCCTCCATGTGTTTGATAGGCTAGAGTAGTGTCTTAGCTTTGCGTTGCCTAGCCTGCTGAGGTGTTGAAAATCACAGTCAGCATGAAGCCAGCTCAGAAGCTATGTAGCTAACAGCTGGGAGGGGGACTACTTCAATACTGGGCTTGGGGGGGATCTCAAATGACTGCTTTCTGAGTAGGAACATCAGCCATGGAGGGGCCGTGTTAGATGGAAAATAAACTCCAGGGGTGTTAGGTTCTTTTTTATGAAGTCTACAGCAGGTGTGATCAGCTAAGCCTAATATGTTATGTCAGTGGCGGGCGGAGGACAGAGAACAAGGAGGGCGATAAACATGTCTTTAAACTGCTTAGTCTTGATCTGTTTTCAGTCAATTTCCCTGGTAAAAGACACTTGAACCTCTCCCCTATCGGGTATAGCTAATTGTCTTTGTTAAGACGAAAAATCAAATTCACCAGTTGAACGCAAAAAGAGCGCATTTCAATCTTTTTAAATTAAACAATCATCACTGACAGGTTTGTCGACTTGCTTAGGATGTGACAAAATTTAACGCGTAAAATCCACAATGGTTTTTTCGTGAAGAGATTCCTCTTTTTTACAGAATTTATTATTCACTCGCCTAAACATTTCATTATAAGGGAAACTAGCATGTTGATCAAGAACAATTATTGAAATCAGGTCCCTAATGTCATCCAATTTAAGGGATGTTTTAATGCACCTAGTGAGGAAAAATTAACAGCTTATTAAAATCCTATAATGGCAATTATGGTTGGAACAAAAACCAGCATACACAGGGAGGCCCCAGGACCGAGTTTGGGAACCCCTGCTGTAGACTACACTAAAAAGCGACCAGACAATTCCGTGACGAAACTGCCTGGAAAATGACACGAGTAATTTGTAGTGATTTTAAAAGACCATCCAGATGATCTGCAACCTTAATAGAGCCAAGCAGATACACATAGTTTTCACATATTATGTTTAAGTGACATTAAAGTAAGCAGGCCTACAGTCGTTTAACAACTCCACCGCAGTCAGGATCTTGGTGCATTGCTCTGGGTCGGTGATGTTCAGCTCATTTAGATGATTCTCTTTCAGCGCCTTGAAGTCCTCCAAGTCCTCAAAGCCTTGCATGGAGAGGAGGGAACCAAGATCCTGAAAGCATAGTTTCACCATTTATTATATACACTCAATTTATACTCCGCTCTAACATTTTTATCCACCGCAGGAGTTTCTGTTTTGTCTCATAGGAAAGCAGCACTACATACTGATGACATTCACCCCATGAGGACTAGATGCACTTAGCACAGTATCCGTTCAAGGGTTTGTGCCTTAATTCATGTTCATAAGGGGCATAAAATTGGAATGTGTACGCAACAAGAAAAGGACAGAAAAAGATGATAGGACTTGGAAATCTGCTGCGGGATAGATGATATCACAAAGGGAGTGGGTGGTGAACACAGAATTGGAAGTGAATGGTGTGTGCACAATTTATTTGAAGAGTGCTCCAATTTCTCTAAATGCACCAGACTATAAAAGTCAATTCAGTTCAAAATGTCCTCAACTAACAGTAGATTAAAGAAAAATAATATTTGGTCTTCAGTATAAAGTACTAATAACTTCAGAAACATCTGCTAATGCCTGTTGGCTATCAGAAAAAGAGATTCCATCTACTGAGCTGTACTGTAAAATGGTATGTTCTGCCTAGTAAATTGAACCTAATATTGTAAGAGCCTTCATCAGGAACTGCTCCTAAGAAGGGGTTTTTTCATTTCCTTTGTGATTCCAACTTTTTAACATGGCCTCCCCAGAGTTCTCAGTATTTATTTATCTGACACAGCACGAGCCTGTACGTCTTGTTCCCTGACTCAATGTTCAGTGTTCAACAACGTTCACTCTTGTTCAAATGTGCTTATCTGTGTCTTACTGGCTTTTGACAAGGGCCATAGTAAAATTTATGAACCGTGGAGTTTGTGCCAAGATTTTATTTCTCTGCACAAAAACTTTTCAGCAATAACAAGTACTTGAACATCAGGGGTGTCGCGTGTGCTTACAGGAAGGGCAATCCTCTCCAGCACCTCCTCCAGGGTTTTTGGTTTGGGCCAGGGCCTGTGGTTCTTACTGTAGGTCCTCTTCCTCTGTGTGGGCGCGGCCTCTTTTGGCAGGACAGTGACATAGATGAATTTGAAGGAGCCCACCTTGTTGTTGAGCTTTCCTGTCCACGTGCCAACTGGTGGTTTCTCAATTATATCAATTATGTCACCTTTCTACAAAGAAATAATGGTTTGTAAGAGCGATAACGATTACTTCAATAATGTCTACTTGAACATTACCCTGATTTTCACTGACATTTGTTCATTTCATCCCAGAAAGAACTTGTTTACCTCTGCAACACTCACTAAGATAGTTAAAATTCACACAATAACAGTTTATCGTGAATACCACGCACAAATAATGCTGTTTAAGTCCAGTTTAGACTTAAAAAGCTACCACTATTCATACAGTGGGTTAATGAATGATAATAAGGTGAAGATGGGATCAGTTAATGGCATGAAGTCTACAAACCAATCCTTCCTTGCTCTTCATCAATCTGTCCATCAGGTAAGGTATGGTAAACTGATCATTCTAACTGCAATGTTAACCCTTTGTTGCATGTTGTCCAATATTTTGGACATAAGTGGGGTTTATTTTCGCTAGGCTCATAGTTACCCTGAAAACACAAAATGTACATTTTACTGGATATTTACAGGTAATAATTTCCTCAATAGGTGCCTCGCTGATAAATCACAATTTACCGCAAACAATCAAAATGGCTGCAGCCACAAGTAAAAGTTAAGTTGACGAAAGTCAGAAATAGTCTTATATTGTTCAAGTTTTGATCAGACTTCTTTCTGCTGTGGGATGGAAATATATTATATAGCAGAAACTGAAAACACATAACCTATTTAATGAATTTGTATTTGTTGGAATTCGTTGGAGTCTATGCTCTATCAAAAATATTGGACATTATGCAGGCTGAGTAAATAGCTCAAAAAAGCAATGTCCAGAATACAGAGAGATCATCATGCATATCGATGACCAGGTTTCTTCAACTTCACAATATTTCTGTCACTCTGCAAGCATAATGTCCAAAATACTGGATGGGATCATGGCAGTGTGCATCCCACAAGCATAATGTCCAAAATAATGGACAGTCAGACCACCCCACACACACACACACACGCACACAATATCGCACCAAAACCTAACAAATGGTCCAAAGCATTTTTATGTACTCTATGCATCAAAGGGTTAAAATGACAACTGGTAATTCATAGCAAAAGAGTTCCTGAGCACAACTTTATTGGGTTAGGTTCCTCGGCAGTTGGGTGATATACTGTAGTTCAGCAGGTAGGAATGGGGCATCTATACAGGCCTCACCTGCAGTTTGAGAGACTCGATATCGTAGGGGCTGGGAGTGAAGTCTGTGTGGACTTGGGCGCGGCCGCAGAAGGGCCCTGAGTAGGTGCTGTCCTCCAGCCGCATGCTGTCCCTTTGACTGTAACCACTGTCCAGACTCTGCCTGTCGTCACCTGACCACAGGGATTTCATCATGTCCCATCTCACCCCACATGAGTCCCATTATTTTCATCATTCCCAATATCTAACATGCACCAAGTCTGATTCGAGAACTTTCAAATACTGTGTACAGTCCTGTAAGATTCTTACGGTTGACTGCTAAGCGTAAAGGAACACGCAATTTAATTTTTAGATTTACTGTATGTAAGGTGCCCAGCTTTTTGACAATAAAATTTTTATTTTTGCTCAGTTCCCTCCATATAAATTATATGTAAATTCACTAAAACTGCATTGCAGACTGTTATTAAATTATAGGCCTTTAGTTTTACTTTGAAAGCATTTAGCGATTAATGTCAAGTAAATAAATTGGCTTCTGTAGTGAATTACATCTTTTTTTGGGAACTTAAGACCTAAAAATTTCTAATTTGTCAATGTCCCAAGACTATCGAAGATCTCTGCTTATAACCTTCCTTTTGATCCCAGGAGCGTAAGGAAACTGCTTTTTAATGCCTTTTATTGCGCCGTGAAATGCAGAGACCATGAGAAGTTCAGGAGAGAATCAGACTCATTTATAATCCTCGCCTAATGTTCTGGGTGCTCAATGGTGTCGTTTTCCAGCACCGGTTTGCTTTTGTAGCCATTGTAATGTGAAAAGTCCCCCGTAAGGAAAAATCTGCAGGATGCCAGGAGTTTTCACTGAAGGGCTGCAATTCTAACACTTCTTCTCAGTGAATATAAATTCCTTTGTGAAACATTGGTCGTCAGTAAGACATCTGTTTCTGAGCCTTGTCTGTTTCAATGGCATCCATATTTGTTCATGAGATAAAAATGTTTCACCGTTCAATATTTTGGAATTCATGTAAAAAATTTTTTATGCTTTCTAAAAAATGGATCCTTTTATTCTCTGAGTTAATATGAAATTGATCCAAAAATATAACCAAGACATAAATATTGTGACAAATTTCCATTACTGTTAGAAATGATTGAAGGTTGACTAAAATCAATAAGGTCCCAACATCATGATACAAATTTTGACAAAACATTTGTATATTTTCTATGCGATGATCATGGTATTATACGTATGTTCACTCATACACAACTCAACTGGAGGTAACAAATGACTCAATGGCAAATTATATTTTGTTCTCATTATATTTTGGCCTTCGAAATTATGTACTCCATAGAGTTGGAGAACGTTTTTAAAAAAACTATTTAACCCCTCCAGTAAAACTTGGAGGTGGTAATATAATTTTATATTAAGTTTATATTAAGTCGTTTAAGTGTATAAAAATCAACACTGCACATTACATTACAAATGTTACATTCTGTGAAATGCCAGGAAATTCGAATAATTTATTTCAGGAAATGCCTGAAATCTTTTGGCATTTCATGAAATGACTGAATAGAAACCCAGGAATTTCACAAAATGCCTGATTACTCGGTATGCCTGTAACATATACAGCGCCTTCCATAATTATTGGCACCCCTGGTTAAGATGTGTTCTATAGCTTCTAATAAATTCAGTTTTTTTCTAAATAATATAGGACCACAATGAAAAAAAGAGGAAAATCCAACCTTAAATTCAAGTGCATTTATTCAGTGGGAAAAAAATCCCACATTCAGAAATAATTCTTTTACATTAAATCATGTGTGCCTCAATTATTAGCACCGCTGATGTTAATACTTTGTACAAACCCCTTTTGCCAACAAAACAGCACCTAATCTTCTCCTATAATGTTTCACAAGATGAGAGAATACAGAAAGAGGGATCTTCGACTATTCCACTTTGCACAATCTCTCTCTAAATCATCCAGTGACCTGGGTCCTCTCCTCTGCACTCTCCTCTTCAGCTCACTCCACAGGTTTTCAATGGCATTGGGGTCTGGGGACTGAGATGGCCATGGGAGGAGCTTGATTCTGTGTCTGGTGAACCATTTCTGTGTAGATTTGGCCACATGTTTAGGGTCATTATCTTCCTGAAAGACCCAGTGACGACCCATGTTCAGCTTTCGGGCAGATGCCACTAGATTTTAATGTAAAATGTCCTGGTATTTCAAAGCGTTCATGATACCATGCACCCTAACAAGGTTCCCAGGGCCTCTGGAAGAGAAACAGGCCCACAACTTCACCGATCCACCCCCATACTTCACAGTGGGCACGAGGTGCTTTTCTGCATACTCATCTTTTGTGTTCCGCCAGACCCACTTAGAGTGTTTGTTGCCAAAAAGCTCTATCTTGGTCTCATCTGACCAAAGCACACAGTCCCAGTTGAAGTCCCAGTACTGCTAAGCGAACTCCAGACGTTTGCATTTATGATTGTGAGTGAGAAGTTTTTTTCCGTGCATGCCTCCTAAACAGCTGGTTGGCATGTAGATAGCGCCTGATGGTTGTTTTGGAGACTTTGTGACCCCAAGATGCTACCATTTGTTGCAATTCTTTAACAGTGAGCTTTGGAGAACTTTTTATTTCTCTTACCATCCTCCTCACTGTGCGTGGTGGCAAAATAACCTTGCGTCCTTTTCCAGGCTTGTTTACCACTGTTCCAGTTGTTTTAAACTTCTTAATGATTCCTCTGACAGAAGATATGGGCAGGTGCAGGCGAGTGGCTATTTTCTTGTAGCCATTGCCTCACTTGTGAAGGTCGACACACATCTGCCTTACTTGAATGGTGTGTTCCTTTGTCTTTCCCATGTTGAAGAGTGGATAAGAGAAATAGCCTCTGTGTCACAACATATTTATACCCCAGGGAAACAGGAAGTGATGATTTACTAATTAAATGTTCCTAGATACTCTGATCAACTTTGTAAACTACTGTAGAAATGAGAGAAATACTTCAATTACATTTAACTCCTAGGAATTGTTAGGGGTGCCAATAATTGTGGAACAGGTGATTTTATAAAAAAAAATTATTTCTTGGTCTGGTATTTTTTACCCCCCTTAAAATTCACTTGAGTTGAAGGTTACATTTTTCTACAATTTTCAGTGTGAGTATGCTTCTGCAATAAAAATTTAATTTATGTTAAGGCTTTTAATTCATCTTAACCAGGGTGCCAATTATTATGGAGGGCGCTGTATGTGTGTGTAAATATATATATATATATATATATATAATCAGGCAACTGCACTGCAATATAGCAGAAAGTAGAAGCCAGGCCTGACACACCACAGTGTACTCACTCCCTGAAAACTGGCGGAAGAAGGGGCGATGCGCAGCATCCTCTGACTCGCTGGAGCACAAAGACGGTGGCTTACTGGGGCACAGATCTGGTACCCGGTCCTTTGGCATTGGGGACATGGAGCCATCCTCTTCACTCTCCGCCTGCAATTAGCAGCAAAACTTGGGTCTGAATTCACTATTATGCCCTCCCAGTAGCAGTGAAATAATCATCCAGAATTTACAAAGCACATATCTATACAAAATATTTCCAGATATTAGTTTGATAACCTTGCATGCCTCTCACAGCAGGCTCAGAGAGGTAGAGCAAAAGGGCCATACTTTGCCCAATGTGGTTAGGTGAATTTCTCCGGCAGATGGAGCTGAATTCCTTAAGGGTTTGTTACAACTGATTATGTAATAACAGACTAATAAAGTAATAACTGCCTGATAATGTAATAAAATTTACCGATAATGTAATAACTGCCCGATAATGTAAGAACTTCAACCGATAATGTAATAGCTGCCTGTCCGACAATGTAATAACATTTTCACCAATAATGAAATAAATAATGTCTGCCCGATAATGTAATAACAATCAACCGATAATGTAATAACTTCATACCAAATAAGGGGACTTAGACTGAAAGACTACAGGGGCACAACGCAGGGGCTGGGATGTCCGGCAGGGGCGGGACCAGAGCCTAGAAGTGTGGGGTGGGCACTGAAGGATGGGGTTAGGTGACAGCGACTGATCCTATGAGCGGGACCTTAAGGGGAGAAACTGAGCGGCCATAAAGGGAGGAGTGTTGCCAGATACATCAAGCAAGTTCATGTGGGCATGAGTGGACGGCAGCGTTGCCAGATGCAACAAGCCAAATTCATGTGGGCGTGAGTGGGTGGCAGTGTTGCCAGATTATCAAGCCAAAGTCATGGTGCTGTTGTATTTATCATTAGAGACTGATGTAAGAGGTGTTGACAAAATAGTTGAATTTTTTGCCTGTGCTATGCACTTGTTGAATTTAAAACTCCCAAATTTTGTAACTGTAAAAGTAAATTTGAAATCATGTTGCAGATTGCATTATTTTTTGATTACACTTCAATGATTATTCACAACTGAATGTTTTTTTTCCCACTGGCCTCAAACTTCAAATAGGCGCCGCGTGCAGATCCCCGATTCAGACAAGACTTTGGCATTTCAATAAAGAGCTCGGCCTTGAACTACAGGCTGCAAGGAACCACACCCAGACTAGAAGTTTGCACGAATCCGCCCAATGCATCCCACATTAGATCCCAATTACCCTGCCAAAATTGTTCGGGCTGACTTTCCCGAGAACAAAATGGCATTTAAAAGGTTGTAAATGGAGAAAACACAGGGAACATTTCTTCATGCAATTATGCCCCGTTGCATTAAGATACTCGCACTCCATGTGCCTTAAAATGTGTTTTCGTATACGGTTGGATACGTGATAGACAAATCTTCACTCAAAGTCAATACTCGCCCAAAAAATCAGAAATCAGGATACTGCCGGATACGGTCCGAATACACAGCTTGTCGTGAAATATACGGCATCAGGATACCGCCGGATTCCAAGGTATTTGGTTCAGTCCATTTCATTTAGTGGTGGTGTCACATAAATGTGCCGTTGGATTCTTGGACCGTCCGGTTACCATTTAAATATGCTTAATCAAACTGGCATGCTTTGACGCAGAGTGTAATAGCGTCAATATTCTTTGGAATTGAACAGATATCCGTGAACCTAAACAAATACAATGCCAAATATTTTATTGTTGATGGAAGTGAAAAGCACTTTAAATTCCTACTGGGGCAAGGACAGTAAAAGCTCAAGAGACAACTTGAATTGGCACTTTTTTTAAAAGGCAACTTATTATTTGTTAAACATTGCTGCTCTGGAAATGTTGTATGACGGAACTTACAACCCATGTGCCTTATAATGTGTTAAATACGGTCCGGATACGTGATAAACAAATCTTGACTCAAAACACACCCGGATTCCATCGGATTCGTCAATGATCAGGATAAAGCCGGATATGTCCGAATAGGCAGCGTGTCATGCAATATACTGGGTCAAGATATCTCCGGATTTCGAGGTATTTTGCCGAGTGAGAGGGCTGACAGGATTGATTATTTGGAGGAGAAATTCAATGATGGAGAGTTTTTCATCTTGAGGTGTGAGTCGAACTGTCTTTGTATGGTGCAGCTCTATTTTACTTATAGCCAGCTAGGTAACTAGCGAGCTATTTCTTATTTTTGATCTACCACCATGATCACAGAGCTAGTTTATCACATTGGCTACAAGCTTTCATTTCACTTGGATGATCGGAATTGTAAGTAGCAAGCTCTCCATCTGAGTGAACGTTTTGACCGTAAAATAAGCAGTTCTTTTAACGAGTGCATGTGCTTGCTGATGCGGCTTTGTCAAATAATGTATAAAACTCTGAACTTTATCATGGAGAAAAGGCATGTTTTCGATTTGGAGAGGTTACTGGCAAACACTGATGTCCAGCTGCGCCTATATATTTCATGAGTTGATTTGAGATAGAAATATGATTATTTTATGATTTGACAGTGCGCCATTTTGAGGGCTGTTAGTGTTTGGGGAGCCCGGGAGAGCTGTCTTATTTGGCTTCCTCTTTCGATGCCAAATAAGATTTCATGCTCAGATGAGGAATACTTGTGGTCAAGCAGTTTATGACCCCAGAAATGAATTGTTTTAACCGCCAGCCATTTTTCAATCCTCAGAATTACTTTTTATAATTTCAATGCTGAATTTTCAGGAAGACTTTTTATGTTTGTAGCCTCTTTTCTCTCCCAAAATCATGAAAATAAACTGAAATACAATGGAATACTAAATGCTGCAAGTGTATTGTCTCAGCTGAGTCATATTCCCCCTCTCTATGAAGCTTAAATCTTGAATAATAAAGCATGCAATAGTGTCACACATTATTAGCTATATTTGGCTACTGCACATGGGGGTTAATAGGGTGAGGGTACCATGTGACCTAAGTCCAAAGTAATTGTGACGTCAACAGTTCATCAGCCATTGCCCGAGCAATGACGGGTGAAATGTTGACGTCACAGTCACTAGGAGTTAGGTCATGTGCACAAACATAGAATAATAGCGTGGAACCCTCACCAGCTACCCTGGTCACGGCTCTAATATGCCCTATTGCACCATTACTCTTATCGCTGGCCATATTCTATTGGTAGATGACTATGCATAGATGGATTTTCAAAAGATGCATCTGGCAGCACTCCTCGCACACACCCCGGGATAAATTTGGCCTGATACATCTTGCAACACTGCCACACCCTCACACACGAATGACAATATTCTGGCAACACCGTCACCCACTCACGCCCACATGAATTTGGCTTGATGATCTGGCAACTCTCTAACCCACTCATTCCCAGATGAACTGAATGAACTGAGTTATATCGGTTGAGTGTTCAGACAGACAATTTTTATTACATTATCGGTCAAAATGTTATTCCATAATCGGGCAGGCAGTTATTACATTATCAGTTAATTTTGTTACATTATCTGGCAGTTATTACATTATTGGTCTGTTGTTACATTATCAGTTGTAACAGGGCTCAAAAATTCATCAACTTTTAAATGATCTGACAAAATATCACCAAATCATTTAACCTGTATATTAAATGTACTGTTTACAACTATTACCCCCAAATAGTGTCAACTGTCCTTACTTGTCATAGCAGGAAATTTGATGAACAGGAAACTGGAAAACGTGTCTTATTCAACCTTGACCTTTGCTATCACCGCAAAGATGCAGTTACCTAACTGTGCAGCCCACTGCTCTGTTTGCTTACAAGACTATTTCACAGATCAAAAACCCTAGTGTTGTTGAGCCTGTTTAGCACATGGTCTGCAAAAAGCCTACCAAGACTAATTGCTAGGAGCAGTCAATGAAAACTAATCAGGAAATCTGACCAGGGTTGGACATTCCTGATTAGTGCAGCAACTTACAATTTATTTGCTTACTTTTCAGTGAATGTTTTATTGGTACTTTCTCAGGTGCCATATTTATAAAAGATTATTTAGAACAAATATGAAGTCGTTGACTTAAGACAGTTGGTGTTTGAGACTCACCCCTTCTTCTGCCAGGGTCTTCTGCACCATTTTGGAGGTCTTGCGGGTCATGGTACGAGTGATGACAGCCCGCCACTTCCTCCCCAGTTTACCGCTGTTTTTCTCAGCGTCCTCCATGGTCTTCTCCTCTGGAAGCTTAAAAAAATTATTAGGTTCATCATTTTCATTTTCTCAGAGTGTTTGGATAATTAATATGGATGATCCTAATTTTTGTATGTACAGTATTAACCCTCTACTAACCAAACCCATTTCCAATTGTATAAAAATCATTTCCCTTGGCAAATATGTTGATTATGGGCCAATATTTGGAAAAATAGTAAAAAAAAAAAAAGAAAATTTTTTTCTAGCTTCCGGATAGCTCACTCGGTTAAGGCACTGTTCTGCAGTGCAGAGGTGACTATCATGTCGCGTGTTCGAGCCCTGGCGTACCCACCGGTAGGGTTCGGCAGCTTTTTCAGAGTAGCGCACAATTGGCCATCGCGCTACAGGGTTCCAAATTGGGAAGGGACTGCCGGATTTGGGGATACAATAATAGCTTTGTTCGTTGCTCCAGTGCCTCCTGTTGGCCAGACAGGCGCTCGTCAGGAAGACTCTGGGTTTGTTCATGTCCGGGTAGCCTCCGCCCTCGTTCTGAACTTACGAGGATTCAACCAATGAGTGTATAAGAATCAGTGGTAGACAGGCACGTGCTTCGTAGGAGAGCCGTGAACTGTCCTCACTATCCTGAGTTGGCAGCAAGGGGTCGCATACGAGCAAGCTTTGTACATAGTTCCCCAATTGGGCATTCAAGATTCGGGTGGGATTGGAGATGCCAAATTTAAAAAAAAAAGAAAAAAAAAATGTTTTTTTTCTTATTTACATTTTTTTTTTCTTTTAAATTTTAACTTGACGGACCATTCAAATTATTCTCAAACATTTATTTGGCAGTAAGAAACAAAACCAGCAGGGTGTCCAGGCTGTTAACCCTTTCACTTTATGTAGCAGATATGCTACGGTAGTTAATAGACGGTTAAAGGAGCTGTATTACAATTTCTGTACATGTTCAGAATTTAAACCCTCAGAAAGTGAATCTGCTTGACTGCAAGTCTCAATCTGATTCCATCTCTGCCAATTTGTCTTCATTTTGCATTGTCTTTATATATTTAAAATTACTCAGGCAATATGCTTTTATATTGTCAAGTTTTCAATTTAATTTGAGGATTCAAAGCACTATTTAGCGCTTTAGCCAAAGGATATGAGGAATGTCAGGTGGTTTGCCATCACCAATATTCACAGGATATCCTTCTGCTAAAATGCTAAAATAGTGCTTTCAATCCTCGAATTTCCATAGAAAACTCCTTTATGTAAGCCACTAGTTTTTTCAGTTTTGAAACCTGTTTATAAATATTATTTTTCATTTATAAAGCCTAAAACATTTTTTGCATAATTAGCATTTTATGCAATCAATAAAGCACTTTCACTAACATCTGTTTACTTTGAAATGGCACATATTTCTATTCTATTTTCTCAATACAAGTTCCTGACTTCAACACTTGTGCTTAGAATTAGAATATTCTTAAAATGTTCCTAATTTTCGGCATTTTTCATTAAATTTTTCATTCATTTCATTCTTATGTAAAAAGATCTTATAAAAATACTCCTATAAAAAATGTACCTTCCCTAGTTGTCTACGCATCATTGGAATGTAGAATCCTATGCACATCAACTCCGTTTAACTGCAGAAATACATCACTGCTTCAGTGTTCTCACTGCCGGAGGTAACAGCAGTTTTGACTTATTTTGTCTGTGTAGGTGAAGTGGGCTGATTATCCAGCAAGTATTCTGCTCATTGCTCTCGCTTGCACCAACAGTTTGGCCCAGATTCCTCACCTATTAAGAATAAATCTAAACAAGTAAAGAAGGTGAAATTGATTTAAAACTGGTCAGTTTTAAACCAAAGAAGTTGGATGCAAAAATTATGGAAATTAGCAATTATAATTATAATTATATAATAATTATACTTCAAAAGGGCTTCCTGAAAGGTGCAGGATAAAAAAAGACCTCTTCATTTCCTCACAGAAGTTACATTGATTAGGATTTTAAAAATTTTCAGTTTTTTTTTTCTCCGATCCAAAATGCATCCTTTACTTTGGTCAGCTACATAGCCAGTCAGATCTCTGCAGCAGGATTTGCTAGTTTGTGGGCTGGAAACTATCTTGCTAGTTACCAGACACAATACTACAACGCTAAAAGTAATACTTGATCCTAATAAAATATTTGTGATAACCTAGCTTTGTGAGTAGTAGATTTATCTAGTTAGACCATAAACCATGTATAAAAATGGACAATGCGTCTTCACTTTTTAGCACTGTACAAAAAAAGGGGCCAAAATATGGACGCTGCCATCTTACACATTTGGAGCCAGATTCTGCTCAGTAGTGATCGGGGGTTGAGCCACTGTACCCAGGTCCCGCCCATACATCCATTTGACTTGATTGCAGGCACATCCTGCAGCTGGGCTTTGCTAATTCAGTGTAAAGTTGCCCATTGCACATAGGCTTCAGACTGGTTCTACTATGATTGAAGGCTTGTTTAACGGTTATCACATTTGAATTGTGTTTTCCAAGTTGAGTTGTATGGGGCTAATATACATCTACTGCTTTCCTCACCCTTTGCGATTTGTTGCTTAGCTCACATGCTGATGTCCAGTTCTAGCGAGCTAGTTAAGTAGCTTATACATTTTAACTGGATTAGTAGCCAGCGAGCTGCCTCATACAAACCTTCTTTAAAATCTGAGCTAGCTAACCCTTATAAACATGGTAAATGCAGTATATGGGTAAATAGGCTCCCCACCATCATGGGTTTTAACATTAGTTCTAACTAGCTACCTAGCTACCCAGCTGACAAGGGTGACCCTACTTCATCTCAACTTACTAATGTTAGTTAGCAAGCTAGCTAACAGTTTTTAATGAGCTAGCAAGATTCAGTGATAGGTCACTTAAGCTAGCAACAAAAATTGATGTTAGAGAGCCCTATACTTTGATTAAAGCATCGGAGCAGGCAGTGGCTACATTACATTATGTTAAAAAAACACCATTGCTTCCTATGGAGACCTATTATAGAATCTTGCTAGAATAGCTAGCTAGCTTGCTTTACCTTTCCACAGTGGCATGGCTGCAAACAGTACATGATGCTTTGTTCAAAACAAAGACTGTTTTATTGTCAATTTTTGTGAGACTTTCAAAATCACTGGTTATATTCAGTGGTTCTGAGACCAGCAACTTATGCATGCATAATGTAAACATTATATCTCTTCTGGACGATTACACTTTAGCTCTAAACAATAAGTCAGCAGGCTACTACTTCTCATAGCACAGCTATCAATTACAGCTGTCAATAATTTCTTTACAACCCCTTTATGTAGTCTCAAATAACCAAATAAACCAAACTTATCAGAAAAAATGAACAATTGAACATAAATCAGCATGGTAAGAACTACCTGAAATGACAGAAACTATCTTCGAAAAATAGATTATTTGACTCGTACTTTAGTAACCAGTACTGCAACCAGCCACAAGAGGGTGATCAAAATTTTTTGGCCTCACTTTGGGGGAGCTGTTAGATTGTCCATCTTTATATACAGTCAGTGAGATAGATGTACTGCCAGCTAGCTAGCTAACCAGCTATTTAGTCATAATGTACAGTAATACACAAATTTTGAAACACCTCCAAACAAAGTAACTGAACTTATTCTTTATAGATTATCTGTAGCTTCATGTTAAGAACTAATTTATGAATTGAAGACCTGCGTGCAAAAAGTACTTAAGTTAATTTAGTAAAAAAAGAGCTGACATCAGTATTAAAGACCTCAGAAGCCAGAGCATCATCTGATGCCAAAGATACTCAAGTCCTGTGTATTGGTGTGTTTCCATTGTCAAATTCACTAAACTTTAGTGCAAGAAACACCCAATTCCATAAAAGTTTGTGATTGTCCAATCCAAATTTGAGAATGTGACATGACTAGCTGTGTAAATGGCAACTATGGAGGCTTCAAGGTTGGCTTCATCTGTTAAAAGTACTCAAGTCCAGCCATTTTGTGGTAAATGTGCTCAAGTCCTGATATTTAGCAGAAAAAAGCGCGATGTCCAAAACTAATTTTCTTATTAACTTTTAAAAAATGAGTATTTTTCCACAAAAAAGGGTTTGTCAACTCTCACTAGACCCAGAAACAGCACTGGGCTCCATTGCATGCGCCCATTAAAAGAAACTAGGCTTATGCCGGTCGGAGGCAACGGCTTGGGGTATATACCCAAACGCCCCCAATCCTCCAATACCCCAATCCTTGAACAGACCTTGAATAGACTTTCATTTGAACTTAATTTCAGGTCAATCGGACAAATGGTTTCGAAGATATGGCCAAAATGGTAATTTTCCATCACAAAGCGCCATCTAGTGGCAAAATATTGAACCATACAGGTATGATGTCATCATGTGACACATTGTGAGGTCATAACCTTGCAGTTGCACATAGTTTTGTGTCAATTAGACAAATGGTTCCAAAGATATGGCAAAAATGGTGAATTTTATGTGACAAAGCTCCACCTTTTATCAAAATTTTGTACCAAACAGGAATAATGTCATCGTGGGACACATACTCAGGTCATGACCTTTCATTTGCACTTGATTTGAGTTGAATCGGACAAATATTTCCAGAGATATGATAAAAACAATGATTTGTCAGTTTTTGGCCCCTGGTGGCCAATCTAGAAATTGTAAATTGTCCAAAATCGAATCAGTTTTTCCTCTTTATGATACTTACTTAAATGCAAAACATGAATTTTCCAATTGAAATGTTACTGAAGTTATTGCGTTAACACGTAGGGTGGCGCGGCGGGGGTTGGACCAAAAACATAATATCCCCGAAACGCCATTCAGCATTCGGGGATATAATAATTATCAACAACATGTTTTGAAAATTTTGACCCCAAAATCAAAAGGAAGGAAAGTGTTTTTTGGTCAGTGTACCGATAATCTGTGATTGAAAATATATGGTGATGTTACACAGAGGTAAATAGTCAAATGTGGCAACTTCTTTTGGACTCTGTTACAGTCATGTATAATTTTAATAAATACGAGTGATCAACAATACCAAAAAAACCCCCCAAAACCCAGATGTAGCTTTTTCACCAAAATTTCTTCCACCTTCTGGGCTGCCACATTTCCGGTGCACAGCTTGCGTAGCAGCAGGCCAACAACAACTCAGCTATACTTGAGAAACTGCAGATGATACAAACGCCAAAATCAAGCCAAGAAAAAGTACTGGATGCGTGAATAATTAATATGGCTTCTATTCTTGGTATAGTACAGCCAAATATCCATAATCACGCTAACACAACTTTTCCTCCGCAGCTGAGCAAGACCGGAAACGACTTGACAACCAAACTATCACATAAAACATCAGAAATGGGGTTTGATTGCAACAGCCGGGTATATTTTTTGTATTGGCGCTCACTCAAATTCATACGTTAGAACATTTATAAATTCATTGTTTTACTCTTTTTAATGCAGTAGTAAGTGAACTGACACTTCAAATCAGTCTTTTTTGATTGTCTGTGAATTTTTTTTTATGACATGCCAACTTTCTAACAACCGTTGCAGTGTATTAAACCCCAGTGCTAAACCCACAGATTGCAAAACTGCATTCCCTCTGGAACACCAACTAATACCTATTTCAGACATTTGCATAGCTGTTCCTGTCTTGCTGCCCTTTTGAATGTAGCTCTGTGGTCCAGCGGAAGCGTGATTTTTTAGAGGGGTTGTCAGCTGTCACCTCGTATCACACCTTCATATACAAGTCAGGCTGGCATTCAAAGATTCAAGGGCCAGTTTGCCAATTTTTCAACATCAATGTGAGAGTATGGAAGAAAAGGGGGACATCATAATCTGACACAAAAAAAAGTGTGAATGTGCCCTGTGGTCCCTGATAAATCAAGAAGATATATACTGTATATACACACTGAAAGTTTGAAAGCAGGGAGTGTTAAGAAATTTTTACTGCACATCTTTATAAGACCAAAGTTAACAGACAAGTCTTTTGGATTTAGTTTTGGCATTTAAGCGCTGAATTACCACTTGATTGCCTATTGCCAGTCAATTGGCAATGAGGGGAAAAATAATAGCAGTTCCCTGGGTGTTTCTATTGCCTAGCCGTGCTCCCAGACATGGCACAGACTGTTGGCATAATTAGTCAAGACACGCTTCAGGTCAAGTCATTCGTCTCTGTGTCTGTAGCATTTCACTATATACCCTGAATGCCTGGCCTGCCTTCTGTAAGCATGCCCCTCTGGTGGGTTGGTGAGAATATCTAGGTAGTTGGCCAGTGCATTGAATTGTTGAGTTCTTGCCTTCACTGCAAATGCCCATGAATGCTGTATGGATGTAAAATATGGGAACATCCCAATCTGAAAAGTTAGAATTAATATTAATGGAAAGGTAAAAGTTAATTATACACGTGATTTTGTCGAGATAAACTGCTCCATTAAATAGGCTTCTTGTGCAATTCAGGACTGTGTGTTACTGAAACTGTCCTTCACCATTGTGAAGCAAGCGCCAGTTGTGTGTCAACAGTATTGCACATAAAATTTTATATGATCTAGATTCGAGGTCAGACTGTAGGATTCGTCAAGCCAGCATAAGAGGACTTGACAAGGATAAGCCATGCAACTTGGTTCAAAATCCAATTATCTAGTTTAATAAATATTTAAACTTAAAGAATAATGCGCCCCTTTGATGTTAAAGATGAGTGACATTATTATAATTTAATTTGAAAAACAGAGTGGCCAATTGACCTATAGAGAAAGGTTGGCCAGCCATGCAAGTAGTAAGCCTCTGTGACTTAGGTTTGCTGCGGTTACTGCGGTGACTCATGCATACCCCACCATCTACATCCGCAGCCTTAGTGTCAGACTCACTCTGCTTCCAGTGATCTTTCACAACCTGCTGCCCTGCTGAGAGTATGTTCAGGGCCGCAAATACAGGCAGCATAGCGGTTCACTGTCAGCTAATAGCAAAAGGTTCAGTGAAGCAGTGAGCATTCTGATTGTAGCCTGTCTGTGAAATGCTTCCACACTCTCCATGTCCATTTGGACTTCTGCCTGGTTCTCTGGTTTTCTACCTTAGTCCAAATGAATGTATGCTGGTTCGAAACTAAATTTCCCATTGGCTCAAGTGTGACAGAAAATGGTGTACAAGCCTTGTGGTCTATTGCGCTGTTCCTGCCTCTTGCCCACTGTATCAACTGCCCACCAACCCATTTCATTAAAGCTGATTAAATTCTTTATTGAAAGGGTGTAATTTAAAGCGCCAGTGACATAATTTCATACGAAGTGTGTCCCAATAATAGCCACAATTCCATAATTTGCTGCTACGTTAGTACAGCACCTGTGGCGATTTGCTGTCAATGTGTTTCAGAGATTAACACTACTTTGAACCTTCTGACCTCAGTACTTTGGTTTTGTCCACTTCTACATGTGTTCAAAAGTCCCTCTTTTCTTCATCCTATTCTGCATCGCAGTTTCTAAGAGAGAGAATTCATTAAGGCACATGTAATTTAGGAAATCCTGGACAACCAAGGTTTCAGGTGTCGTAGTTTTTCATTTGGTGTGGGCTGCATACACTGCATACAATCTACGGCCGACAGAGTGCATGGTTTTTTTTTCCTGAGAAATTTGCAGAAGCACCCAACATTATATTTACCACTTTTAGGGGAAGTGGCAATCAGCAAGACTTCCTCAACTTTATTTCTGTATTCAGAGAGGTAGATGATACAGTTGTATTTCTTGTTGTTAAATATTTTCCACAGTTATTGAGAAACATTTTTGCGACTATTCAATAAGTTTTACATCAAACAGTATAAGGACCATTCAGGCAGTTGTAGCTACGGACATCTTAAGTTTCATCAGAATGTTTACACTTAGAGTCCAAACCTACAAAAGTTTTTTGAGTTCTCTTTAACTACTGCCTGTGAGTTTAACATATTCATGACACTTAAAGCAAAGTTCTGAATGACTATTCAATACTTGGGGGACGCAGGGGCTTCACAGATCCAACAACAGGTATTTTAATGTGCAAATTTGGAAAAGAAAAGTTGGAATATAATATTATTTGTATTGAATTGCTTGGATTAAATATTAGATTCTGAGTTTATATATCTCAACTTTTTTGTGTTCCCACATGAAAGGTTTTAATGTGGTCTTATCAATGTGTGAACTGGCGTTGTTGCATAGCAGTAATTGTAAGTTCAGTTGAACGATTAGTGCAAATAAAAGACTGCTTTCCAGGAATAAAATTCCCCCAACTGTGTCAGGGTCAAAGATAAGATGAAAACAGCAGATGTCTTTACATCATTTCAGAAAATAACTCACCTAAAAATTCAATTGAATTCTGTTAGGTAGTGGTCTTAGAATTTCAATTAGACGGTACTTACAATCTCATCCAGTCGAAGTTCCTTTTCTCCCACTACCGGGGAGGTTGGCTTGGATTTCATGAAGTCCTTGAAGCTACTGGACCTCTGTAGGGACAGCTACAAAAAGACAGAGGACCTATTGCAAACATTTCAGATACAAATGAAGTGTTTGCTTTACTGAGTAAACAGCAGAAAATGTATTTATATTGTGCCAAATAATCAAGACTAGGCCAAAATCAAGTGCATGGCTGGACCGTTTATAGAAACTGTTCGTGTCAAATCAGTTTGAAAGAGCAACAGCCAATGGAGAAAGTACACTTGGCCAGCTAGCAAATGGTGGAACTTCATCACTCACTCACTCACTCACTCATGGATATCTGGGATGTAGGCCTGACGAAAATATACTGAAACAATTTTTGTTCCAACCACTGTCAGCTTTGCAGTATTACCCGAATGAGTGCTTTTTTAAGAGAAAAAATTATGACAAAATTTCAAAGTGTAGTTTGGTCTGTTGCTTTTTATTGAATGATCTGTCGAAGGAAATTTCCAATTCAATTACACACGTAAAAATGTAAAGCTTCTGGTTTTGGAGGCACCAATCCCAATTTTTTCCATAGTTCACTTATCTAACAATTGAGATGGTAGAAAGCACTTTATATTCTCAAATAAAGCAGGTTGGAACTGGCTGGTAGGGTTTACTGCCAGTACTGTCTCTACCCTTGGGCAGGGTAGACCTAAGTCACTTCTGTAAATAGCACCATAAATAGATGATATGTCAAATGTAGGTCACCATGTGATTACTAACCAAGAGGAAGGTGGTCTTTAAAAAATGAATGACGGAAATTGAGGACATTGCATAATAAAAAAGTTTTTTTGAGAGAAGTCTGGTAGTACAAAACATACTAAACCAAGACAGAGTAGACATTAATATGCTGCAGACAGAAGCATAAAGTTATCAATTCATTGCCAATAGATGACCAAAATAATCACCGCTGTGCACTCCTATGTTGAAATTATCCCTGTTATACAGTGCCCTCGAAAATGATTGGCACCCTTAGTTAATATGCTCAAAAAGCGCTGCGAAAAAACCTCTTTGCTGTTGATCCTCTTGATCTTTCACACAGTATATTCACAAAAATCCTTCTTTTTCATTGAGTTAAAATTATTGAAAGTAAAACATATATAGACATGAAGTAAATGGTCCCCCACCCAACACGTGTACAACAGTTACTGGAAATGCCTATGAATAAAGTCTAACTGAAGGATGTTTTCAGTCATACTTTTATTTTTTAGTTCACTTGTTTTATAATGAATTCTCAAGTGGCCAGCCATGACTTCATTTTTCACTGGAGTATAAACATGAGGCAACGTTGACCCAGTTCCTCAAGCGTGCATCTAAATATCCAAAATACTGAGGTTATCAACTCCCTTTAGTAAAAATGAGCAAAATGTCTTTATTGTTTACCCATAAGATCTTTCAATTCAAAATATTCACCAAAATCCAACCTTTAATTGACGATATAACGCAATTGAAGAAACATTACATTCTTATAATGAAACTATTATTTTTCTCAAAATAATAGTAACCACTATTATTTTGGCTATTATTATATAATAATAGCCACAATTATTGGCACCCGTCCATTTAATACAGTATTTTGTGCAACCTCCCTTTGCCATGATAACGCTCTGAGTCTTCGATAATTTTTGATGAGGCTGGTGAACACAAGGCAAAGGATCTGAGACCATTCCTCAATATAGAATCTCTCTAGATCCTTCACATTCTCAGGTCAATGCTTGTGAACTCCTCTTTTCTGCTGAGATTTGTTGGAGGAACAGTGATGACCATGACAAACCTTCATTCTGAGGTCGGTGAACCATTTTTGCATGAATTTTGAGGTGTATCTTGCATAATTGTCCTGCTGGAAAGTCCTACCTAGGCTGGCAGAGGCTGTTATTTGATGGAATCCAAGATACCTGTATCAGCCCATACCACGGTTTCATCCCAGGCAGACATGTCCAGATACATGCATTCCAGATAGATGCATCCCAGGCAGATGAGACCCGTTGGTCCCATGGCCTAAATTATAAACTCACCCATAGGCCTACTTTAGTGTTGCAACTGGGTTCATAGAGTTTACATGTGTGTTAATAAAACTAATTAACAGCACATTTGAATGGGTTCATTATCCTTTAAAAGCATAAAAACAGTCATTTTTAATTGGGATAATTTTATAGAATGAGACGTGTCTATCAGAGAACCTTCTAAAAAGAAAACTTGGCCTAAAATACCTGCTCGTCTAACTGGGAAGCATCTATCTGAAATGACATCAGAGATCAAAGGCTATATTCTGCAGCGGGAATCAGGTGTTTCTCAACATGGCTATCTTTCTTCCTGTGAGTATTTTGAATGAAAAGATCATGAAGATATACAATAACAACATTTTTCCTATCATATTACGCTCATTTTTACTTCAGAGTGTGAATAATTCCAGTGGCACTGTAATGGTCCCTTGTTCATAAAGCACCCAAAACAAAAACATAGCTTTAGTTCCAGTGACTGACCTCAGCAGCTTACAGTACACTGTGAAAAGGTGCATCTTACTGCAACATATGCATGTTACATTACTGACTTGACTAAGCAAAATGAATCAAGTGTTATGAATTCAAAGAGAAAAACGAATCAAAGTTTTAATGACAAATATGCACTTCTACACATCAAACAATAGTCAAATATTGCAGGAACACAGGAGGCATCAGACATACTGTGTAACCTAGTCTTAAAACACATTCTCAAAGGTTATAGAGGATGCAGTACAGGGGCAACTTTACAAAATATTGGTTGAATTTATCTGAGCTCCCGCAGCCTTCCTGAATGACAGCATGAAAGCTAGTACAAAAACACACTATGTTTTCACCCTTGCCCAAATCACTAATCGATAGGGCTGGGATGGGGGAAATGGTTTGAGTCAGAGAATCTCCGTGATCAAACTGAAGAGGCCCAGTTCCTTCCTAAAAGATTTGTAACCTTGGATGCTAAGAAACAGCTCCTTATCAGTCAGGCTAAAGCAGTCTGAAAGGCGGGTGATTAGAGGAGCCAGGCTTTAAAAATTTATTAAGGCTAAGGCTAACTCATTAAAGGCTAATGCAGAGCAGACAATGAATGACTAAGTGATTACCTTGCAGAAAGTACAGAAATAAATCAATATTTTTTTGGAACTACTCATTAATTTGCATCACAACCCCTGTGTGAATACCTTTTGTCTCCCTTCTAATTCAGCAACTTGCGTGTCTTATGCCACCACTGATTGTTTTACTTCTTGGGTATTCATCCTTCCTTGGTTGTGTCTCGTTTCACGGTTGTTTCCTAATGTCTCTATATTGAAGTCCCTTGCTTTGAGTAGCAAGTTGTTGGATTCCAATGTGCTATCTATGGGCCTAACCAGTATTTCTTCTTTGACTTTATTATGACTTACGTAACGTTTATCCTGTCACTTTTCCTCATAGAAACTATGCGTCTTTTTAAGATGAAATGTGTAAAAACACTTTGTCTTTATTAAGTGAAACATAGTTTTTAATGACAGCATTTTGAAGAAACGTTCCTCTTTACTCACTTAACTTGAACAAGCTTCCTAGCCGACTTAGCCAACTCAGGGTCCAGGATTGGGATCCTGTTCAAGTTAACCCTTCCAAGTCTGTTCCTCTGTTCAGTTCTTTAGGAACAAGCTCCCAAACCTTATCAGGGTCCAGGATCGAGACTGTGCTCCTGTTGACCCTTCCTAGTCTGTTCCTCCGTCCAGTTTGTTAGGAACAAGCTCCCAGTCCTTCTGCAGTCATTAGGATTGGACCCAAGTTCCTCAAACTACTCCATCCTTCAGTGGGACAGTTCGGGTCTGGTGAAGTATGCACTCTTCCTGGCTGTTTTGCTGGTAGCCACTGACCGGTGAATGACAACACAGTTTTGCCTGTTACATCCTTGTGGAACGGCGCACCGCTCCTCTGAGGGTTTCAACCCCAATAATGCTGTCAATAAAGCTTCTCATTGGATTGTACTCTGCCTCTGCGCTTGATTCCTGGTCTGCAGTATAACAAATTTGAATTGTATCTTAATGATCAGGATTCTTGGATGACAAAAATCTAATAAAAGTCAGCATACCGTAGAGGCTAAGGATCATTTGGACTATAGCAGATGAATATGCTTTCAGGCATATACACTCTGTAAATATGGCAGGTAGTTTTCATTCGCTCAACAGAGCAGATGTCTAACTTCCTGTCACTAATTCCTTTTCGAGAAATGAAAATGGCCGTTAAATTTAAGCTCACAACAGCTTAGAGTGTTATCTCCACCCATCCATCCTGTTTCAGGGTTTAACCACAGGAAGTGGGCAAGGCTTATTCACAGTACAAAGTTAATCATTTCAGGTAATATTTTTAAGACGATGTATCCTACAGACAGCCTGTCTTCTGCCTTCCTCCGTCCTTCGTTATTTAAGTACGGCCCAATGCAACCTAGAAACTCTCACCACTTTGGTTGGGATGAAAAAAATTGAAAAAACAACAAAACTTTTGAAAGTGAATTAATATGCTGTAAAAGTCTATTTTTTTGCAGATTTGAAAGGGGGAGATACAAAAATAATACAAAAAACAATATACCATAGTTTAATTTTAGTTAAAACCACAAACAATTTGAACTGATCACTCAGTTTGACATAAAAACATTTTGACAAGGAAAGAAAAATCTGTCAAGCAGATGGTGTGGCAGAGATAATTGGAGTTTCTTTGTAAGACAGCTATGTAAAAATTTCTCAATGTTGTTACAATAAGTCACATAAATCACATTCTAAACGGCAGAATGATTTTAGGTTCACTTTTGCCAGAAGAAAATACAAACATTTTGCCGTTATATTTAGAAATATTTGAATTTATGCAAATGATAAAAATTTTACTGACTAAATTTACTCGGCCATATATTCCTCCGCCCTGAGTTATGTTTATATCGCTTACTGGGGATTGTAAAGCAAGACTTACTGTCTGACCAAATAATTGTCATTTTCATCTCTGACCACCACTAATCTCATTTTTAGAAAATATGGCGTTTAAATCAAAAATGTCAAATAGAGCTTTTTAGTTACTCGAGACAGTCCAAAGTCTATGCTATTTCAGTGCAACCGTCAATTCTCTTCCAATTTCGTTCCCTGTTCATGCAACCAGCCAATGTATTTCACAGATATCTAAGCAATGTTTCATCGGACACAGAACTGTGTAAATATCAGCAGAGGCAATGCTGTCCATGTGTACAGAGGTTGATAATCAGTTCACCACAACACATTTGACCCCACGTTTTAAATCTCGCCAGCTTACACCGCAACCCCCTCCCCCATCCCCCCCCTCCCCCCCGACTAACCTTCCTCTTGGGCACCTGGACTGGCTCTTTCTCTGAGGCATTGGAGGGTTTCCGCCTCAGCATCTTGGACAATGCTGCAAACACAAGGTCCAACTTGGTCTTAATGCTTCCAGACACAGGCAACTCCAATCCCGTATCTCCGCACCCGGAGCTCCCAGACTCAGAGAGAGAGAGAGAAACAGAGAGAGGAAAAAAATGCACCTCATGCAGAGTAGTGGAAGACAGCGAGTAACAGGAAGACTTACAGCTGCAAAACAACGTCAGATTAAAGCGTTTCCTTTGGGTTGGGTTTTGTTGAGGCCGGATGTCTCAAACTTTGGTGGCGAAGCGGACTATACACACGTGGTCTGGGAGTCAGACATGGAGAAAGTACATTCAGTCTGAATGGCTACTGAATTTCTGAGTAGTCTTAGACGGCTTAAATAAACTGTTGATTTTGGAACTACGCATACAAACTCCTGAATTTGCTCAAGGATAATTATGACTTTAATTCAATGCCTTGACTTCAATACATTCAATGCCTTGCACAATACATTTTTCCACATTGCACTTGGGCCCAAATTTACTTTGACAATTCACAAATTAGCTTATTAATTTTATTTACAGCTCCAGAACAAGAAGTACTTGGCCTCTTCCTCAGATGCACTTGTCATGTCATAAATGGCCGTAGCACTGTATGACAGTGCAGTCTTAACAGGAAAATTAGACGGGTGACACCAAACAGACAGAGTTATGTCAAATTGAACTGTAAAATAATACCTTCATAATCACTCAAAACACATGATGTGGCCCTCTGTTTACGCATGTGATCTTTTTTTGAAAGTTAAAAGGCTTGTTGGCATAGACTGATCACAATATCACCAGTGCAGTAGCTCTGTGGGTAGGACTTGTTTTTGAAGCAAAAACCACTACCTGTGTTTCACAAGCACCACAGAGGCACTCTGTGACCGATCAGTGCCATCACTGTGTGTATTTGAGTGCATGAGTACATATCTATATGTTTGTGTGTCGTGTGGGTGAGCCAGAAAGAGGGTGAAAGGGAGAGAGATTGTTACTTAGAATTGCTTTTTGTTATCAAACAAAGGAATCACGTGAGTGTTTACATGGGTATGGTTGTCTCCAGACACTTTTCAGAAGTTCTGCACCACATGATAGCCTCCATTTATTTTCATTCAATATGACAGGAAGTTAGGTTAACACAATCTGAAATTCCTGTTTTTGTTTGTTTGTCGCACAAGGTCTGGGTGGCAGTGTTTGAGAATTTAATAAGTTCTCATGTTAATAAGTTTACATGCAATTAGGCCTGCAATGAAACTGCAGCCAGTATTATTTTCAGGAGCAATTGAAAAAGATAAATGTCACAATGAATTCACAGTGAATATCTTCAACTTAAGCATTTTTTGTCCATGAAATCCCAAAAGACGACTGCAACTACAAAAACAAATATAGCTTTATCTAATTTTACTCAAAGAATACATACAGTGAATTGAAAACAAAATGAGATCAAATTTGTGTCTGTCAAAAGTGGGTAAGGTTTGAATTAAATTATTACTGTCACAACCCTTGTGAATACCTTCCGTTTCTCCGCCTATTCAGCAGCTTGCGTGTCAGTTAGCAGCATGTCTCCTTTGATTGGTTTACATCTTGAGTTAATTCCCCTCCAAAGCTGTGTCTTGTTTCATTGTTATTTCCTGATGACTCTGTGACGTTTATTTAAACCTCCTGCTTTGAATTGCAAATTGTTGGATTGTAATTTTCTATTCGTGCTTAGAACTGGTCAGTATTCCTAGTAAAAACTCTTTGTCTTTATGAACTATAATGCAAACCTGAATGATAGAAATTTAACCTCTTTTGCTCGGGATTTACCTTTGGAGGGATTATAGCTTTGCTCTCGCCTCGCCTTAAAACGCATTACTTCTCCCATTCTTTAAACCCATTACCATTTATGTTTCCTAATTAGAAAATGGAAGTGTAAACGAAAGTTCAATCACGAGACGTAGGATTCTCATGCAATAACACTTACCCAATCAGCGCCTTCGGTCTTCTCTATATCTGCTTCTGACGTGTTCCTGTCTGCTGTTGCACAGACTCCGCATCGCCCACCGCCTCCCCACCACCACCAACTTCTGACTCCGCCCTCTTCAGCATCTACTTCATCCGTGTGACCCTTCTGTCCAACGGGGGATGGCTTCGCCCCTGCCTGCTACCCAGGCAGATCAGCGCCCCACCTCGCTTGAGGGCCCTCGAGGACAGAGTCATCGCCAAATCCTGAATCTCTTTCATGTCATTGCATTGTTAACAAATGTCCTTTCCTTAAAATCCGGAGTCTTCGTGATTGAACTAAGTGTTAATTCATTCAATTGCGAGGATCAATCCTAAGAATTACAATCCATTTCCCCTCAGCTTGCATTATTGTTTATTGCAATTCCTTTGAACATTAATGGTGACATATAACTTCAATGTC
Organism: Gymnothorax reevesii; assembly: GCA_029721435.1. NCBI lineage: Eukaryota > Metazoa > Chordata > Actinopteri > Anguilliformes > Muraenidae > Gymnothorax > Gymnothorax reevesii. The sequence continues at coordinate 8,125,313 of CM056586.1, forward strand.
TTTGGAAGCTACAGAATTCCTGTAGCTCACAAAATGGTATTTTTTTCTGTGTCAGTGTTGGCTTGATACGCTTAAGAAAATGTCTTTTAAAAATGTGGTTTTGCCGACTTAGGTCAGCGTGTTAAGTTTGCTTATGTAAAAGTAAAACTGTCTTCAATCAGTGACATTACCATTATGCAGTGAGAAAATAGGCTACCAATAAGCTGCGCTGCCATTAATGATTAAGCCATATTGCTTTGCGTCAAAGAGGAATATGAGATTGCATGGATGGCATTTAACGGTATTTGTTGAAATACAAAAGTAAAGTAAAATGTTATGAAGGAAATGCTGCTGAAGACGGTATTTAAGGCTTAGATTTAATTTCTAATGAACTAATTAGATAATTGTTGTTCTATTGCAGCCTTCCTTCAACTTACCCAGAAGCTGGACAATAAGGACCTCATTAATGATTTAGATACCATGAAAGTTTGACGCATGACATGCATTTTAAATTATTTTAATGCATGCCATTAGTCAAACTTTCACAATGCATGAATAAGCAATTTACCAAATCATACAATTACCTATACTTCGACGTAATACGTGTTGGTAATTTGCGAAATTAATTATTATCACTTCATGGTAATCCAAGTGCAACTGCACTTTGCCACAAATGCAGCTCATTCTTTTGAAAACAAAAAAATATTTTAATTAAGTGTAATCTTAAAATAAATTAGGTTACATTGTTATGTTAGGACAGGAAATGGAATTCAGAGAAAGTACTAGATTAATGATTTTTTTTTTTCATCCCTACAATATCACTAGTATGTACGTTGTCAAGGAAACCCTTGGGTGACCTCTGTCATTTCTTGATAGTTTCTTAATAATTACAAGCTTATATATTGGTCTTGATTATTCAGTAAATAAATTGTGTGATTATTAGTCAAGTGATCTTAAACAAGAACAGCATGAAAGCAATTATGCATTGCACCACATAACCAGCGCCCATTGTAATTTTGATTCCCTGTATTTTTAGCTTGAGATTCCAAAACTGAAGATGCAAAAATGCTAAATCTAAGCCATGAATATTGTTACTACATTCCATATTGTACAGAATTTGATCATGTACTTTCCTGAATGTTAAAATTACAACATTAATAACATTAGTCAGAGCTAAAACACAAATTTTAACCGTCGGTGGAGAGAAAAAGTGCGTATCAGCACAACCCATTACCCCTGAGCCCATAAACAAAGGTATAAATTTGCACTGCCATGAGATTATGCTCACAGCAATGATGTTACGGTTTGCAGAATGCATCGTCTATGAAGGGGTGCTGCCACTGCCAGGTAATTAAAGGCTTTTGCCCAGACTGATAAAAATAAGTGCTCTGGGGTTTTATACCAGTTTTGTGGCCTGCTTGCCTTTTCTATGCCAGCTCTTCATAATGGAGATGTAAATATAAAATGCAGAGCATTGTAATCATTGCAAATAAATTAATCAAGACACCATCACTTCTGAATGGATTACTGCAGATAGAGAGTTCATTAAAGAACATTTCACATTTATTTGAGGAAAATGCTCTCCCTGCTGTGCTCAAGAGAAGGATGCACAATTAATGGCAGTTTAATTGTGAATGACTTGTTGAATCTTTTTTCCTGACAATTTACATTAATTTGCGCTCAATCTTTTTTCTAGGATTTTCTACATCTCGTTTTCATCTCTCACAGGATGAGATCAAAGACAAGTGTGAACAAAATTCCGGTGCCACGTAAGCCATGCTACACACCTTCCTGAGGCTCTGACGGAAATGTAGCCTAGCAACAGCACCTTTTATGGCACATGTGCTACGAGAGGCATAGGCGGCCCCAAGAGATGCTGCTCTCAGAGCTTGCCTGGGAGGAGGAGGGGAGAGTGGGGGTGGGTGGGAGGGGTTTGAGAATTCTGACTATTATAAGCGTATCCAGGAAATGCACATGTACTTCAAATTTTCAACACACTCATTGGAAAGATGTTTCCCAGAGTGAACTGACCAATGGAATTACCAAATCTGCACCCTCTTACAACCCCATTTCCTAAAAAGTTGGGATGCTGTGTAAAATGTAAAAAAAAACACAGAGCAATGATTTTCGAAACATTTGAACTTTAAACCTATTTGAAAACAGTACAAAGACAATATATCAGAAGTTTAAACTGAGCTATTTTGTTGTTGTTTGGAAAATTTGTGCTCATTTTGTATTTGATGCCAACAACACGATTCAAAGAAGTTGGCACAGTGGCATGTTTACCACTGTGCAGCACCACATCTTCTTCAATCAACACTCTGTTAGCGTTTGGGAACTAAGAACACCAACTGCTGTAGTCTTTTTTTAAAGCCTTTTTCAACTTTTTTGAGATCTGTTGGTACCATCAAATTCAAATGAGCAGACATTTTCTATGAAAAGCTATAACGTCTCAATTTCAACATCTGATATGTTGTCTATGTTCTATTGTGAATAAAATGTGGGTTTATGATGTTTGCAAATCATCGCATTCTGTTTTTGTTTACATTTTACAGAGCATCCCAACTTTTTTGGAATTGGGGTTGTACTATTTTCAAATAAACATAAAATTAAAATGATTTGGAAAATCATTGTAGTCTGTTTTTACTTACATTTTACACATCGTCCCAACTTTTTTTGTTTTGGAAACGGGGTTGCAGATGTTAGAGGAGAGCAATCAAACTGATAAGGCAGCTTCTGGGTTCAGTTTGCTTTAGTTGATCGTAAACACTGTGACTCATCGACAGTATATCTGTCTTACTTTACAACTCAAGATGAAAAAGAAGCTCATTTTCTGTGAAGAACATTTTATTTCAAACGAGTACAAATCAAGCACATAAGCAAATATTCATGTAATAATTAATGTGAGCCCAGGTCTTCATTTTGTGGGGCTTTTTTTCACAGGATACTCTTTTTCATAAAGGGAACTGACAAAAACATTAACATCAATTCTCAAATTGTCATCAACAGTTAGATGACATTTAGAATAACTCAATAAATTACACTGACAATTTAATTATTTTCCGCCACTGACAGTTTGTACAAAGCAAACAGAAGAAAGAACGTTTTAGAGTAGTTGGTAAACAAATGAATCACAAAAAATATGAAGCCCATGGCAAATCGTAACTACTGTATTCCAAAAACAGTTCAACAGAAAGGGGTTGTTAGACAGACCTCTTTTTCAGATTCATTTTCCATCAACAAGAGTGCAAACACACGATTTAATGTGCAGTATAGTTTTAAGGACTTCTCTGGTCCCAGAAATTATTAGAATGACTGACATAGGTGGACTCCTAGGGTCACATCTGTCCCGGGGGGTAATTGGTCCACGATTTGCTATCTACAGCCCACTTTTCTCAAGAGTGGCAGAATGGCTGGGACTATGCCTGCCAAAGTACCATAATATTCTGATGGTTTTGTATTTCAGTGACTGGTTTAGACCTAAAAAAAACCTGGGGATCCAAGTTACCGGTTAAAAAAAGCACTACTGGCTTTTAACCCCACCATTTGAGAACAACATAAATTAGGAAAAACCAACATTCTCTGCAGCCCTGCAGGACCAGGGTGAAGGATCCATGGTCAGAAGCATCTTTACCTAAAATGTATGCAGGCAGAGGCCAGGCAGGGGTGGCCTGAGTAGGAGGCCGTATTAGAGGAGGTGCTGAAGCAGTGCTCTGCACAGCACTAAGAGGGTCAAAGAGAAGGAGGGCAGCAGGGTAAGGGCCCCAGCTGACACAAAGGGCTCTGTGTTCTTCATCATCCATTGTTTCACCTCCTTCAGACCCTGCATATCCAGCTCTGGGCCCATAATACTGCGGATCTTCTTGTAGTAATCATCCAGCCACTGCAGCTAGGAGCACAACATGGGAGCGCAAACATGAGATTTGGGTGATTATATGGGTGATTCCACAGAAATGTCGACATTGCTGTACCTGACAATGTTGCAAACCTCATATAATCACCCTTGTACAGTGCATGCAATAAGTACATGGTGGTCAGTAAGTACTCTAATAGTGACAATGTTCAGAATGGAGGTTTGTAAACTTTATAGCAAAAAAAAAAAAAAAAGCCCATTAAAATTTGAAATCTCTCAGCCATTCACTGCCTGTTGAGAGCGCTGCTCTGAGAGAGTGGCCCCTCCATGACACTGAGCTCTACAATGATTGGCCAGTGAACAGAGCAAAATGGGTGTTTTAGATGCTGAGGTGTGGACAGACCACTGCAACCTTGAGTACCTCAATTCAACCAAGAGTCTCAATCAGGCCTCGTGGTCCCTTTTTCACTCGGTTTAATTTCACCCTCACCTACCATCCTCAGTCTATGAACATTAAACCTGCAAGAGGCTCAATCCCAGACAGGCCCGGTGGTACTTTTTCTGCCCAGCTTGATTTCACCCTCAACTACTGTCCTGGGTCTAAAACTATTAAGCCTGATTATCTGTCTAGCTGGCACTCTTTCACTGCAAAGCAGGTGCCCAAGTCTGTGGTTCCTGATGGATGTCTTCTGGCCTCCGCCATGTCGGAAGCCTTCCAGTCCTGCTCCATTTCCCAGGGATGTCCAGTGAACTCCCTCTTTCTCCTGGAGGAAATGCAAGCCAGAGTCCTTGCCTGGACTAATGCCTCACTCCCTTAGCATGTCATCCATGGGATATCCCATACCTTGTCCCTAGTCTCTCAGCAGTTTGGGAAACCTACCATCCAGTGAGACAACCTTGAAAAGGTTGCTGCCAGCAATACTCACCTGTATGCTCGGGTGAAGCTCAGTAAACAGGCTCCCAGTGATCTCCAGCAGCCTTTTGAAGTCCCTCATCGCCCATGGGCATGCATCGCCATGATCTTCATCACTGGGCTGCTTGAATAAGACGGGTTAACGGTGGTCTTGACTCTTGCGCACCGGTTCTAAAAGGCAGTCCACTATGTCACTCTGGCATTGCTGCCCACAGCGGATCTCCTCCTTCATGACATCCCCCAGGAGACTGGTTCTGATTGTGGGCCACAATTCTCCAGCTGGTTTAGGTAGGCCCTCAGTGGACTGGTAAGCGCCACTCCTCACTTCTTGTCCGGTTTCCCTCCTGAGACTATTGTGTAAGTGGAAAGACTTAACCAAAAGTTGTACATTTTCCACAGGGCTGCCTGTAGTTGTTCCCTACAATCCAGCTATCTGAGTAACTTTTGATTTTATTTTGTTCTCATTATTTTATTATAGTCTGTCTCCCTCCTTGTTTCTTTCCTTTAGACCCCTTCTCCCTTGCTGTTGATTGCCGTCTTGTGCATTTAAGTTCCTGGTCTTTGTCTTCACTTTGTTGCATTGTCATTTTATGTCTTGTGTTTATGTCCATCCTTAGTATATCGCTACTAAAACCTTTAAATCTATTTATTCAGAGAATTTCTTCCTGATTCTTTGATCCTGGTAAGTGGCTTCTTCTAAGCTCCTTCTCTGCACCAGTTTGAAGGCATGCACATTCCCAGTTTGCCCCGGCTTATTCTGCCTGCAATCCCCATTTGTCATTGCAGACCAGTCCTCTAAACAGGGTCTTGCCTATTCCTCTTGTGCCCTGGTCCTCAAATCACAGCCCACGAGGTCCGAGAACCGCTGGTTTTCCAGCCTCCCTTTACCTGGGAGTGAGGTGTTAACACAGTCTGGCCAATCAGAGGCACTAACTGTTCATTCACTTGCCTGGGATAACAGAAAACCTGAGCTGGATGTGGATTCGAGGTCCAGATTTGAGGATCCCTACTCTAGTGTCTGATTGTTCGTGCCTGACCACAGGTCATTCAGTGGAAAACCCACTGTAGCTCTGAAAGCTTTTTGATGTTCTAAATTTGTTAATAAAGGCCAAGGTTGGCATTTTCAGTGATCCTGTATTTGGAACTGTTGATGGATACATGATAATCTTAAAAATAACTCAAAAACAAAATATATAACCAAGTTAAGGCAGGTACAGAAAAATGTAAAACTAAATTATAAACATGTTCAATTTATGCTTTTCATTAGTTTCTGTCACATTTAGCCTCTTGATATCTCTGTTAAGGTTTGTCATAGATACAAATTTGGACTACTTCTTGCGTAACATTCCTCATTTGGCGTGAAGTTTCAGGGGACAAAGTGAGTTATCGAAAAGTTAATCTTAGTACTCAATAGAGCTTTCAGAAGAAAACCCTCCTTAGTTGCCACAACAAATCAGCAGGGGCAGATACCAAGGGATTGCACTAGTACCAAAGCACATTGTCACAGCATTCTAAAGCAGAGACCCATGGGGACCCTAATTAGAGCCGCTCTAAATTCTTACCTGTTGGGGACTCATAATAGATGTGTCTATCAGCTTTCTGTCGTAAGGCACAAGAGAAACCACCTCGAAGGTCAAATAATTGTTTCCATGCTGTGGAACAAGACACAGAACAGTGAAAGCCTGCCTGTTGGGTGGGAGTCCACCACTGCCTGAGTAATGCATGGTGTGTAGAGGAAATATTGTGTTTGTCAACTATAGACTTCAATACAGAGTTATTGTGAAGACTGGTGATATGACATTTTTCTCATTGTTTTCTATCCACATTTGGTAATCGTATTGCTGCACAAATGTAACTGCAGTGCATTCCACCTTAGTTTTGGCAGGAACAACCAAAGCGACATCTTCTGTCCTTATTCCAAAGTCATTGTCCTTGTAGTATCCTGGCTCTGAAAGAAAAATATCAAAGTCATGCAAAGGTGTATATTGTTTCACCAGATATTGATTTTCACATCCACATAAAATTGAAGTAAGCTGTTAGAAAAATAAATTAGTAGAATAATTGATGTTCAAGAAATGTGTCATTTGTTGATTTATAGTGCCCCCCCACTAATATTGGCACCCTAGATAAATATGAACGAAAGTGGTTATGAATTAATGCTTCTATTATTTATCCACAATTGATATTCAATTAAAAATATTTTTTTAAATAAAAACTTTCATTCAAATACACTGAGAGAAAACAGCATTTATCTTCATTAAACAAATGTTTTTTCACAAAAACATGTTTGCCACAGTCAGTAGATCCCAATAAATGAATATGTTGCTCAGCTTCTGTTTTCGAAAGCTCAGAGACTTCTCCTGTACCATATAATGAGGCTGCAGAATCACAGCACATCCCTCAAATTCCATGGTTCATGTTTATGGAATCTCCTCTTTAGCACATTCCACAATGTTGTATTGTGGACTGAGAATACCATGGCGAAAGCTTGACTGGAGAACCATTTCTGTGATGATTTCGATGAATAATTTGGACTATTGTCCTAGCAGAAGATCCAACCAAGGCCCAGTTTAAGCTCTCTGGTAGAGGCAGTTAAGTTTTCATTTAAATTTGCTGGTCCTTCATTCAAACCATGGTGCCAAGAATCCTGCCAGTTTGTCTGGGGCCTTTGGAAAAAAAAAAAAAAAAAAACAGACCCATATCACCAAGATTCACCACCGTACTTCAAAGATGGGATGGGGTTGCTCAGGGAATGGCCATCTTTTTTATCCGCAAGTCACCGATTTCATTCGTGCTGCGTGTATAATCCTCAATAGCCTGCGTTGCCGGCGGTAAGCGGCTGGCTGGAGAAAGGAGAGGAGAGACCGCCTGCCCGATAACGTAGGGATTTTGAGTTGTCCGTTCACCAGTGAACGGGAATTACTGATTGGCTTAAGAGGTGTCAGTCAAAATTGAATTGTCATCGAATGTAATGCAACGCATGGTTACGCCGTAAACTGCCAGAACAAAGATGGTGAATGTAAGGAACGACGCTTTGATAAAGAAATCGCTTGAATATCTTGAAATTCACAACCGAAAGATTACTCTAAAGAACGAACAACTACAGTCGATCAATCATTTACTAGATGGTAAAGATGTACTCGAAGTTTTGCCGACTGGCTTCGGTAAAAGTATGATTTTTACTGTACTTGGTTTGTCCAAAAATTTGGAATCAACGTCAACGCGAAAGGCAGAAAGCATTCTCGTAATTTCTCCTCTGAAAAGCCTCATCTCTGACCAGCTACTAGACTTACAATCTTTAGAATGCACTGCTGCAGAGCTGAACAGCAAAACGTACCAAGAAGTACGTCTTGGTTTAAAAAAGGGGTGGTCCGTCGCGGCTCGTTGCGCAAGGAAGTGGGCGGCTACTCAAAATCCTTATGTTATCGTGCAGGCGGTCTTTCCTCTCCTTTCTCCCGCCAGCCACTGACCGCCGGCAACGCAGGCTAAATCCTCAAAAATGCAGGACTTCAGATCAGAGTGGAAGGGAGCATCCAATCTAATCCATCACTATAGAGGATAAGAGATCGATGGTGATATGAGCTATGAATACATGCGTCCAGTGGCAAATGGCTTTATTTAGCTAGCTCGTATCAACATCAATTGCTAACCTTCTATCCTGATGGGTTAGATTGGATGCGCTCTTCCACTCTGATCTGAAGTCCCGCATGTACATCATTAGCTGCGCAGTATGAATGAAATCGGTGACTGGTTGGTCTGGGTGCAAGGTGATTTATTTACATTAGAAAACAAAGATGAGAAAAGCTGCGGTTCTTAGATTTATAGTCTATTTTCATTAGGGTTCCAATAACTAGCCAGCAGTCAGTTAAGAGGTATTTTGTCGATTGCAGCAGATGTTCAATCTACTGGTTCAGAAACTAACTGGTAACGCCTCCCCAATGTACACCAGTGACAACCATATGCCTATAAGCTCAATGACTCAAATAGGAGCCTGTGTCACGAACAGTCTACGGTCACAAAGCAGTCTGTGTTTTCGGGCTAATAACGTCGGACTTCGTCCTCACTTTCGGATATCATGAAAGCTCTCCAATCTGAAGTATTAGTTACCAAAGCCAAGGCCTAACGAATGGAGTATTGGACTGCTGCAGCAGACCGTTTGCTTGCTATTTAACGTATTGTGGAGCACTTTAATCATCATTTACTAATTTGTCAAATTTTTGGCCATCAATAAGCTTGATACTTGAAAAGGTAAGATTAACAGTACATACTTGTAAATAATATAAAATACAATGTGCTAAACATACATATTTTGTCAGCTAAAATTAATGATTAAGAAACTCATACTCTGATTGGAGGTGATGCATTCAAAATGTTATTTGATGGGTTCCAGAACTGATCTCATCTGAATATCATAATCTGATATTCATATGATAAGATAAAACTTTATAAAATTTTATGTAATAAAATAGTGTCTTTGCATTAATTTGCGTACCGGGAAAATCCTTATGTATCCTATAGTGAGCCACCCCAGTGATATTCTCTGGCCCCCAGATTAAATATTTTCTGCAGGTGCCACTGCTCTTGTGCACTGTTTACATGATTTATTGAGAATGACGTTTCAGGTCTTTGTTCTGAAACATAGTTCCTAATAAATTATTTTTATTTGCAAGTGAAGAAGACAGTGCGCAGGAGTCATTTGTTTTACTTTTGCGAAGCTTTACAACTTTCTGCCAGACATTATTGGTTTGACCTTTGTCCTAACCACGGCAGAAAATGACTCAGGGAAATAGGCAAAGTATCATCTCATATTTCGTATCCCAGGGAAACAGGGAGACCATTTAATGTTTCTTAATCCGGTGAGTGAACTTAAAATATGAACAGGATTATATTTCAATAAGATAAGGTTTTTTAGGGTTGCTGGTACTCAGTGCACATGTTTTTGTGGAAAATGTTTCAGGTGTTTTTTTTTTTTTTAATCTCTTTCTTTGAATTCAAGGTTTTCGTTAATATTTTGAATAAAGACTCAGTGGATTAACAGCAACCATGTTCCTTTATAGCCTGTTTAACTGTTTACCAGGGGTACCAATATTAATGGGGGGATTCTTACCTTATCTCTGCACATTTTTCCAAAAATAGTTGACATAAAACATGCCTGTCTCCTTTGTAAAAAAATATTTTTATGATTCAAACATCTGTATACACTTTCATAAATATCTACATTATTCCAACCACACTTGTCCATATACATACATACATACATACATATGAATACAGCAAATAGACATATAAATTGCTGTACATGTAGTATTTGTACAGACATATATTGATGAAAAAACATTATCCCCGATAAGAGCTTTACAAATGCTAGAAATTATAAAGAAAACAGAGTAAATTATTGCAGTAATGCAGCAAAACGAACGAGAAAAGCAAAACATATGTAATTGACATTTACAAATGTACTCTTGAACGTCACCTTCTTTCATAAAAGCATTCAATTTCTTACCAATGGAGGTGAACATGCCCTCTTCAAATGCAATGTTATTGGACTGGAAGCCAACTGGCCCTGTGACGCATAAGAACAAGTGAAGATTAAAGGGTGGCAAAGCATCAAAGCTGATGTTATAAGTCACTTCTCCGAACCACAGGCCAATGTTATCACTACTATGTTTTTCATCAGTTTAGGACAACAAAAAAAAAAAAGTCACACAAAGAGGCTATTGATGCCAGACACAGGTTATTTTCACAATACAGGCAACAGTTTGAGCTGCAGGGGCCCAGTTAGCCAGAAAAAAATGCTCTAAGACAGGAGGATGTGACCGACGAAGGCGCTTCTCTCTCTCTCTGAATGATTTGGCTCACTGTGCATGTTGTGCGGCTGCCAGCCATGTTGTTGCATGAAAAATTAATCAGACTGTGGGGCCAACGCCACATCAAGGACGAGTTCTTTAGATCTGTTCCTCCAATACAAGACATACCAAAGCCAAAATTTTGCAGTGTAGCTCAGGAATATTTCCCAGTTTAATATTTTCATCATTGCGGTCCTTTTACGCACATTTACAGTTCGTATCAGTGGTGGCTCTAGAACCGGGAATAGGACGGTGTGGGGGGGGGGGGGCGCAGACACGTCCCTTTATGACAATTAGTCCTGGCTAGTTCTGAATCATTTTCCTTTACTGACACGTTTTCCAATTATCGTAATTGGTAACTGAAGACACGGTTTCTCTCCTTATGTGATGGAACAGCAATGAAATCATGGGGTAAATTCAGTACAGTGGCGGAACCAGAGCTGAGAATTGTGACAAAACATCCGTTTAAAACAGTTATTAGTCCTGACCTGTCCTCAGTCATTTTCATGACTAACAAAAGATTCACTCCAAGAGCACTCCACACTTAACAGGTGCTGCTTGTTCTCACCGATTACGTAAGAAGACAATCATTCATCTGGACGGATGTTTGCTGTATGTAAATCAACGTTATTCAAATTTGCATACCTGTCGACTCTCACGCAAGTAGCTTGAGCAGCACGCTGCCTATTTAACTGCTGAGTGCCACTTTTTTCTTTTTTTTAATCAACCCACGCAATACCGAGACTGACAGGTGATATTCCATTGCAACGCGGACCTGATCAATCAATGGGAAGCGCTTGCCTATTAATTAGTAAATATTTTTTCTGTGCTAAATTTCGCCCATGATTTCATCCTTGTTTGATCGTATATGGAGAGAAACCGTGTCTTCAGTTGCCAATTACGATATTTGGAAAATGCGCCAGTAAAGGAAAATGATTGAGAACTAGCCAGGACTAATTGTCATAAAGGGACGTGTCTGCGCCCCCCCAGTTCCTGGGTCTAGAACCGCCACTGGTACGAATATATTTTTATTGTCAAAAAGCACCCAGTTACAGCCTGTTTCAGTCTGTATGTGCAGCATTTCAAGGTCACTCAGCCTGACACAGGCTGTTTTGCCTCCTTTCTCTTCAAGGCACCCTCTCTAAAAACTCTCTGTTGTGAGAGGCCAACTGCAATTTATTAAGAGTCTTCAGTGAAATAAAGGAATGCAATAAAACGTGGGAGTTGAACTGCGGAGTAATAGCAGTCAAAACTAATTTTTACCACTGATTCTACACATCATCTTCTTTTGGAAATCCTTACAAAGGAAATTTGCCTTTGCACTGAATAAAACTGCGTCTTCTCAACATAGCAATATTCACCAGCCAAACTCTGCCAGGCTCCTGTTCCATTCTTCCTAGCTTTGCTTGAAGGTGTGCCAAAATAGCTGTTTTGATGCTGTGCATATGTTGCATCATGATGTAGAAACGTTTGCAGAGAAAGGGCTGGACTACAAGGCAGTACAGGGATCGTGTTTTTTATAGGCAAGAATCACGCCCTTTCATGTACAGTTTGGTCTTTGTGGCTTTGCAGATTTTTAACTTGCATAAAAAGCTATATAATTCACCAAAGCAGAGGGAAAACCCCAAAAAGCATAATATGTCCCCTTTAATCATAATAATTGTCACCACAGCCATTTAATTGATGAGTAATATCCTTAAAATACTGTAGTGTTAATGACCGCTAATCAATGTTCTTGCTGACAAAAGCATGGTTTTCCTGGCTCTACAGACAGCTCTCTTGGTTGTTGCCAGTTGTGTAATTTCTTATCTCTAGGATATATTGGTGGCAGCAATCATTTTATACCACAAAGGCAGCCTTACACTCATGGACACCAAAGTAGTTGCCGACTCCATGGCCTGTCCCATGGCCATAGTTTAGTCCTACTTCCCACAATGCTCTACGGCCCAGCATCTCTATATTCACTCCTGCAAAGAGAGGAAAATAAATTGAAGGGATAACAAAGCCTTGAGGTGGAAGCCAGCGCCAATACTTCCGTTCTTGAGCACAGTATGGGCAGGGGGTGTGCTAAAGTTGGTTGTGAATAAACAGTGACATCTAGTGGACATATGACAGTCACACTATTGATCATACACAGTGTTGAATGCTTACGCTTATGCAAAAAATGCTGATTTGTATGAAACACAACTCATGCTTACCTCTGGTCCTTGCAGGAAAAATGGTTCTTGAGATTTCAATATTTCCCATCAGCACCCGAGTAAAGGCTTCCTAAAAGACACATAGAGGCGTTTGGCTCTAAAACTGACATGACCAAGTACCCACAATGCCGTTTAACTATCCCAAGCGAAAGACTTTACCTTCTGAAAGTCAGTGGGATTCCCCCAGTGCACGGTGCGAGTGATGTCAGTCGTCCCATCACTAAAGTTAGAGGAGAAGTGTTATTCATTTTCATAAAAATTGAGGACCTGATATTCTGGAGGGACATAACTGTGACAGAGCCCAAGCTCAATTTAACTCGATCACTGTATATAGCCAGGTCCAAAACTGTTGTCATCCTTGATGAAAATTAATAAAAAAAAGGTTATTCATTCGAAACAACACAGCTCGAGTGAGCGAGAGAGACAGCTCGAGTGAGTGAGAGAGAGAGAGAGAGAGAGAGAGAGAGAGAGAGAGAGACAGGTGGTTATTGGGAGCTTTTTTTTTCACCATCACTGTACCAGTTCTGAGGTGCCTTTCATGTTGATGTCAGGAAAAAAAAAAGAAAAACCATGAGAGACAGTTTCAGGCCCATAGTTGACAATAAGGGTTTTCTGCCAAGTTTCCCATTACTTATTGGAATAGTTTTGCACCTGACCATGAATTCAATATGTTCACAATACTCACAGATACTGTCCACCTGAATCCGCCAAGTACATCTCGTCCACAGTCAGCTTCCTGTCAGTCTCATTCGTGGGGCTGCAACACAAAATGATCAATATGAAGGCACAGATGCAATATGGGTCTGTGTGTGTGTGTGTGTGTGTGTGTGTGTGCGCATATGAGGGACTTTGCGACAAAATGACACAAATCCAAATATACTCTTTTGAGAAAACTAGAATTTTGTCCCAATTTGATCAAATAATCACTTATCCAACAAAAATTCCTCAGTTACTTCCATCAATGCAAAATGATATTGGATATGGATAATAGCAGAAATGGGAAGCATAACAGAACACAAAATTTCAATCAGACAGTGCACTTTTTTTTAAATCAAAATACTGCTTATAAAAATCCACTTGCAGACATGGGGAAAAGGATGAAAGGAGCCATTTAATTCAACACTGAAGGTCTTTCTTTGCTCTTTATTGAACAAAAATAAAACTCGTGAAAAAAGTATATGATCCTCTTGAGCCACAAGTCTGTAGATCCTCCTCATTCTAGTGCGTAGCATCATCCTCCACCAGAACCTCCTCACATCCTCTGAAGCTGAAATTGCATTAATTGGCAGTTGTCTTTTAATTAGAATATTCATAGCGCTTTACTAAAGGGAGAAAAAATATGTTAAAGGACACAAATTCTAGAAACGCTGTTTAAGGACTAGTAAGCCAGATTAGGTTTTAAGTTCAAATTTGAACCAAAATTATGTTTTTTTTTTTTAATGAAAACTGGCTAAAATGATAGTCATTTTAAAATATATTTAATATATTAATACAAATATATTTATCTTTGTAATATAATATAATTTCTAATTTTTTAATATTTTTAAATATTAAAATAAATATAAATGTTTATAAAGATTTAAATAAATGTAATTTCATAATTATAATCCACTTTTTTAGTATTTGCCTGTAACTGAAATTTTATATGGTTTCATATTTTCACTGTCTAGGCGCATTACTGGCTTTGACAAATGTATTTCTCCACTCATTTTCCAAGATTGCCAGCATTATTACTGTAATATTCAATTAGTTTTTCTCGCCAATTCAGATATGCTGCTGCTGTTGGTTATTGTTGAAAAATGTGCTCTGTTAGTGCTGATCTCTAATGTTAAACATATGCTGGCTATCTTTACATGAAGGCGACTTACATTAGCGCCCCCTGCTGCAGTCAGTCAATACCCAAGCTGCGACAGCACTTCGACTGAGTTAAGTAACATTACAATATGTGAACTTTACAGCTTTATTTTAAATTGTACTGCTGAGTAACAGTATTCTGAGATGAATTTTTTTCACATTACAATTCTAATGAGGGTCACCAAAGTATAGTTCAACAGTCAGCTTACGACCCGTAACTGACAAGTGATTAGGATGTAGCCTGCCTTGAATTTGCTGGGCTGCACTGACTGTCTGCTGGATAAGCACACAAAACATGCAGAATTGTGTCTATCCCACTGTGTCTACCAGTCTTTTGCTTCACTTTTGGCCTGGCAGATTCCTCCACTAAATGTTATTATGGCAGTAGAAAGGCTTCCTGAAGGTATTTGCTTCAGAAATGGTTTTTGCATTAAGGGCTGGATTGCAAACTGGCGGTTGGTGGAAGGCACGGACTAACACTGCTACTGATGGCAGGCATTACCTGGCAGAGAGCAGCCAATTGGTAGCAGCATGTCAGCACACTGTTCACTGATTTGGGGATGGTTATTGCCATGCAAATATTCATGCTGATTATAGCCAGGGCAAAGGCTATAGTTAGGTTTAGCGTTAGGACGTCCTAAGTCTGCCATCCAGCTTCTGTCTGCTGTCAGTGGCAGGCCATGACTACCACCAGCTTGAATTGAATTGATTGAAGCCTTTTGGCCAGGTTCTGCCTGCCTTCAGTAGCAGGCGAGGCCTACAGCCAGCTGCCATTTTCAGATCAAACTCCCTCTTGTTTTTTGCCTACTTTTGTTTGCAAGCTCTCATGAAGTTATGAAAAGTTGTTGCATTTTGGAAAATGGGAGGAACTTGTGAAGATTCCATGTATATGCATCAGTGACGGCTGATGAATGGGTGATAGGGGAGGCTCAGTCCCCTAAAATTAAAGATTGGTCACAACCTTTTTTCAATCACTCATTTAAATAACCGTTAAAGAAACTCCAAAAACTCTCAGCATTATCAGGTGTGGCCATTTTTCATTTATAACGCATACTTGTCAGGTGTCACGCATTCCGTGTGAGTTTAATCGGCATATTTACATTCCTCTGCTGTTGTCAGCAATTATTCAATCAACACGTATGTAAGAGATTCCCACGCAGAATTGAAGTCCTTGTGCACTGGAGGGGTTGGAAGCAATGGAATTGCATAAAAAACATTTCAAATGATCTTATTTCATTTAAACGATCATGAAACACATGCATTGCTTCCAATCCCTGAATAAAAAAATGCGTGAAAAGACCGGAGTTGTAATTGGTATGCGTTATAAATGAAAACTGGCCACATCTGATAATGCTGAGAGTTATCGGAGTTTCTGTAATGGTAATTTGAATGAATGATTGAAAACAGGTCGTGACCAATCATTAATTTTAAAGGATTGTTTTGAGCCTCCCCAATCGTCAGTTCACTAGCAGCCACTGATATACAGTTGTATATGTATTTGTATATGTATATGTATTTGTACAGTTGTATATGTATTTGTATATATACACTAGCTGCTACCCGCTACCCGGAGTGAAATTGCCATTTTTTTTGCGTGCATGACCGTTTTTCAAAAATCGGGCGACATCAAGTCCTTCCTGGTGTCCAAGTGGATATTCACACCAAATTTGGTGATAATCGG
This sequence comes from Gymnothorax reevesii, assembly GCA_029721435.1. Lineage (NCBI taxonomy): Eukaryota > Metazoa > Chordata > Actinopteri > Anguilliformes > Muraenidae > Gymnothorax > Gymnothorax reevesii. The sequence continues at coordinate 8,141,637 of CM056586.1, forward strand.
TTGAGAAATGTAGGAGAAAAACGTGTACATACACACAGACAGACAGACATCAACCTCAAATATATATATATATATATATATATATATATATATATATATATATATGTATGTAAAACTCAGTGCCATTAAAAACGCTCAGGTGAGGTATGCACTCTATTTGCTGCAAATTGAAGACATGTCTTTTTCTCTCTCCTGTGTCAAGCTGTTCCATTTTCTTGATACGGTGGCATCTTTCATTTTTTTTGTTGGTTTTATTTAGGCTGTTGATCGCACCAAAAAGAACAAGTCAAGTGTCACTGTACACATCACAAACAGGTCAATGTTTGTTATCACTGAAGTGCTTGGCACGTACACGTGGTGCGTGTCAGGATTACAATACCACGCGCTGTTCTTTATTTCATCTTGTGCCTCGCTGGAAAAGCAATAAAAATCAATAAAAAAATAAACATTCTTCAATTTGCCAAAAATAAAGTACATACCTCACCTGGCGCTGAGTTCATACATATATATATATATATATATATATATATATATACACACACATTTAGCAAGAACAAATAGATCCATGAACTAAATAAATTAGTGTTGAATAAATTCTCATATTTCCTCAAAACATTCTTTAAATGTTTGAATGTCCTCTTGTTGGTACACTTCACTTGAGTACAGCTCTTTACAGAAGCAAATTACATACTGCACATTTGTGTAACATACATACACATACACATAAACAGAGAAGACAGAAAATTACCTGTAATGGGCCAGAGCCGCATTGGGCCCACTGGCAGAAATGGTCGCAAAGCTCGGGCCCATGTTGTTTTTCTGTTCCCTGAAAAATGGAGCACTCGTTCATTAAATGTCAGAATGATTAAGATTCCTGAGTGAATGAACTTAATGACTTGGATTAGATTAATCTGATTGAGCGCTCAGAGTGAATGGTGATGCATGTTAATTTGTTCTATTGCCTGGACGGTAAATTATGAATTTTTATCGACTTGAGCATTGGCGTGTGAGTGTGCGTGAGTTTCTGCATTGAGACAGTGCATGCGTGTGCGTGTGTGTGTGTGTGTGTGTGTGTGCGTGCGTGCGCGTATTCAGACCTGCGTCTCTGGTTGACGAAGTGGGCAGCAGTCAGCTCCGTCTCACTCCCTTTGGGCACTGTGTCCTCCAGCCACAGCAGGAGCTGCATGACTGCGACAGCATCTCTGATCTGCAAGGATGTGGTAGGAGCACTTAGAGACATGGTCAGCGCTGTCACTGCACCAAACACAACACACAAGCACACACACTTGCACACATGTGCGCACATAAACACACGCATGTGCATTCACTGACACACACATACACGCAGACACTCAAGCACACATACAGGCTCAAGCATAAACATACACACGCGTGCACGCACACACACACACACACGCACATATATACCAGCACACATAGATACACATATGCACACACTCATACACACACATATGTGCTCGTAAACTGACACAAGCACACATGGACAAGCAAACACCCGCTCACACACACACTCAAAGACATTTCAACGACTACATGCACTAAATATTGAAACAATCTACATTGATACATTCACAATAGCAGGTATTAGCAGCAAGATACTGTGGGCCCTATCTTACGCCAGAGTCCCTAAACCCGTTATTTGGGGATTTTGCATCGCGTAAGAAGCGTTCACCCGTGAAAGTTGCTATCTTGCACGCCTGCCTATATCCCTAAAACACCAGCGCTACCCATTATATTATGCATAGGTGTGGTTTGGGCGTTACGCCAGTTAAACCAATCAGTGTGCCAGGTGCCATTGCCTTTAGGAGCTGGCTGTGCTATCCCAAATCCTCAAATGGAAACCCGTGATGGAGAGAGGAAGGTCGCCCGTTTCTCTGTTGACGTAGTTCGTGCATGAGGTCAAATCCAGACAGGGGAGGATCAGTTTTTGTTAAGTTAATCATGAATTGTACTATTTTATCATTATCATCATTATTATTATTATTATTATTATTATTACTATTATTTGAGATTGACATTTTGTTTAATGTTTGGTATATAATAAAAAACATCAAACCCACGCCTTTTGTGACGGAAACTTCAAAAAAAAGTAAAAGAAAAAATGCGTTTCACCATTCACTTCCAACTCCCTCTCCCATCTGAAATGAAGCATAGAACAAAATCCCATTTTAGAAAAATAAAATTAGATCTATGCACTGGCACTCAGCGACGTAACTTTTTTCCAGCGAGAGCGGCATTTCAGAAGTCTACAGCGAATGAAGGTAATTGTAGTGACAAGTACGTGGTTTCGTCCGTTTACATTTACCAATCGGACAGCAGTCTATTTTTTACAGCAAGTTGCGTGACCGTGCTGCAAAAACAGGTGTGCATACTTGTTGCCAAAATTACCTTCATTCGCAAAAAAGTTCTGAAATGCCACTTACACTGGAAAAAAAATTACTGTTGCTGAGTGCCAGTGCATAGACCTATTTATAATTCAATTATTTTTCTGTACTGAATATAGACCATTATTCTGTCACTGTTTGATCGCATGGGGGAGAGAAGCCGTGTCTTCAATTATCTCTTGATTATTCTTGAATTGGAAAATGTGTTAATAAAGGAAACCCATCTAGAATTAGCCAGGACTAACTGTAGTCAATATTTTCCCTCAAATTTTCAGGTCTAGCGCTGACCCTGATATTATATATAATATATATCATTAATATATATTATATATAATAATTATACACTATTATATAAGCGTAAAAATGATTGATACAAAATACAAATAATATAGACTTATCTGAAAGGCCCAGGTAGCTGGTGTGCTGGCGGTACACGCGAGGACCCGCTATACGCTTTCCCTAACGTGTGTGGTCAAGATAGCAATTCTAGGGAAAGCACATAAACACGCCCACGGGCACACCTCCAGGCGCAAATAAGGGAGTTGGCACAATGCATAGCGGGTAGTGTGGCTGCAAGATACCGTTTAGGGATAGTGGAAGCTACTAAATGCGTTATTCACGGGTAGCGGGTAGTGGCAACGGGTAAGGCAGTGTGAAAGATAGAGCCCTGTATACCATCACATACACTATCACATAAGGCTGTGATGCCCAAAAAGTCACAGTTAAGTCCACTCCTGAAAGTTCACAAGCATCACAACAGTATCAAATGCATCACCACATACCCAGTTTACACAAAATAAGCACAAAAACAATGCAACACAAACGTATATAATCACCACCATACAAGTCACAAATTCTGAAAGCATAGTCTGCCAAAAACACCTTGAAATGCCTTCCTGATATTAAAACTGGTGTTACCTAGTGAGCCATGCTAACCGATCACTGTATGTCAAAACAGAATTTTGGTCTGAATTATATGGTTTATGTCGTAATGACACCTGCTAATAAACAAAATTTAGATGGAGTCCACAAATCCACAAATTAGGGGGAAGCTAGGAATATAATGTCAAGCCAAAAGAGTCATAAAATGGTTTACTGCAACGTTGCATGCTGAGCTTTGCAGTACTGGTTCATTTACTAATTGTTGACATATTACAATCAAGGGGGACTAGACATTGCTAAATGTATCATCAATAAAATGTTTGACATTTCGGGGACTCCAAATTAAATTTTCAGTATATAATAAAAGTATTTATTACACTATAAAAGCTAGGAATATAGAAACACATGAGTTTCCACCATGTGAACAGATAAGATGTCCAGTCAGAGTTCTGTCCCCCCCCCAGGAAAACAGGACCTCCTGGCGTCTTTGGCCGACTTTATGGCTTTACGAGATGGCTCTCATGTAAATCCATAAAGCACAAAAGTAAAGAGTGTTTTACTGCCAGCCTTTTTCTCTGCGGAATGTCGAGGTGGTGCAGGTGGTTTATACGTGGAGGGGGACAAAATGATGTTCCTGGCCTCCCTACATGAGCCTCTTTAAGGATGCGCTGCTCTGTCTCGTCCTTCACCGCTTTCGTGATGAGTACCGGCGAGTAGTCACTGGTCAGCATCTTTTCCTGGGAGGGGGCATTGAGGAGTGAGATTGGGACGGGGGTGGGGAGTGGATTGAGAGAGTGTTAGCAGGCAAGAGGACAGAGAACATTATACCCACCAGAAACACAAGCAAGTATAATCACTCAGAAGTAAGAAAGGGAACATTTTGGCTCATGTGACCATATCAAAGAGCTGCCTAACAGAATTAGAGCCATATATAGATTTCTCACCCCATGGTTAGCTCAAGGCTTAGACCCTCCTTAATCCAGGGCTAAGACGGGATTCAGCCCTGGGCGAAGAACATGCTCACAAAACGATTTAAAATAAGCTAACGCCAACTTTAACCTGTGGTTTGTTGGCTTTTTGGGGCAGAGTCTATAAATTGCTGAATATTAAGCAGTAGGCCCTGGGCTAGTAGAAATAAGAGCACAGACTTAGGCACTAAGTTTTCTTAACCCTGGGCTAACTTTAGAGAAGGTGGGTATTAAGTCAAGGAACAGGTGATTAAATTATGGCATATCTAGGCCAAAGTACAGCTGAGATATACGCCAAAGTTCAAGATTTCAAGTCTTTCCAATGGGCCGGAGTTCCAATCGCCGTGCTTTTGGGTTTTGCTGCCCCCTGGCGGAGGTCTGCGCTCTCTGAATGCTTTTCTAGTTTTGTTCTATTTTCCTTTCAGAACAGTACACACTATGTATTCAGCTCCCTGACATCTTCGAATAAGAGGAGGAGTGAAACACAAGAACTATGAAAAAGAGAGTGAATAGAAAAGGTGGATAGAAACATATGATGGCTCAGCTTTCATGTTCAATCCCTCATCTGTGAAAGTGAGATACTGAGTTAAGTCACTCAGACATGGGGGAGGTGCAAATATATAACATAAGTACAGTATGGTTCTGGCTGGCAAAGCTTTTATTTTTGTTTAGAAAAGCAGTGGAGAGATCTCTTCTCTGCACCTTACCGCTGGTGTGATGAGTTCAGACAGAGCCCGGGTGGTGTACTCTGTCCCGATCCACACCTTCGTTAAGGGCCGGGTAAGGTAGTCCTGCAGGTATTTCCTCACACTGGAGTACTCTATCAGCTGCACACATTGGGCCTGGTAACAGGAGGAGTTCAGGTACACTCTCAGCTCCTCTGTTATCCTCTCCAGGTGAACAAACAGCCTGGGCGGGAGACAGAATGCAGGCAATCAGAAAGGGAGTAACTTAGGAGGGAAAATGTGAATGGAAAATTTTGCGTGAGAGGGAAAAGGGGGAGCTTTCACAGGCCAGGGAAAGTTCTCAAATTCTGGGACAGGACCCACAAAATATGGTAGAAATTTAGACGGTCCTCACTTTACAGTATGAAAAATGAGAGTTTTTTCATACTGAAAGTTTCAGTGCATAACAGTTTCTATGGACATTCAAGCCCTTCAGATAAACACGGGATTATTTACATACACTGCTTGAACTACAGTGTACGCATATGTCAAAACAAAAATTTGTTTTATATATGATAAACAATGCTTTATTTCCGCTTGTCTCCTCATGTTTGCATGTAAACATATGTACGCTGCTTTGGCTTCAGTTAAAATAAATGTATACATTCCTATGGAAGGGGCTGTGGTCTCAAAGTTAGGGAACTATAGAATTAACAATGGAGCAGAGGACTTGCCAGATCTCATCCAAGGTCAACAGTGTGTAAGAATAGAAGAAGGGGTGGTAAGGGATGTCATTTCCTCTGAGATTGAAGAGCCCTGTAACAAGGGGTATACAAAGCTGTCATCAGCCAATCGGAATCTACCGCTGTCAACAGTGCCCTCAACTTCAGAACTAACAGTATACATGTCAGTCACTGTCTTCAAATGAGAAATAATACCACTTTATCAATACCTGTACACAACCTGATAACACCAAGTAAATACTGTTCTGGGATCAAGAAAATAATATTCCTTCCAAGAGTAACATTAGCATTTATCATGTAGTTCCACTGAAATATGGGGAATCTGCCCATGTAATACATGCGCGAGGCACGAGGCTGTATCAGCCCGCTGGGCAACAATCCTGTATCACCCGTAACTGTCCGCCGGGCAAAATCCTGTTTCGGTGGCAGCAACCATTGCCATAGCAACAGTCATGAGCGCATTAGGAAACGCATCGCTTCAGATGCTGATTAGACACCGTCATGGCGGAGAGACTCATGAATTCCGTAGTGGCTGAAATTTCTGAACTGGACTACGTAATAGAAAAAGACTCGATACAGACTTATTTGTAAACAGTATGCGTAATGCCGCGTTTTGCAGCAATGGTAAAACATTTCATATTTAACTTATCGTAGAAACGCAAATTTATTACCTCAATGGAGAAAATCGCATTTGCGTGCTAGCTAGCTAATTAGCTTTTCCATTAACTTGAATACACCGCTGACTAAAAGCGAATGCTAGCGCTACTGGCCTGTATTGATGACACTAATAACATGAAATAAATGCTTTGGATAAAATGCATCATTAATAATGATAAAAATGAGTGTATGATAAATAGAACATCATATGCGCATTTTCATATCACACCGTGTATCAGCCCTCAAGGTAGATAGTAGCAGAAGAGGATTTACATTTGTTGAGTCCTACAGCATAAAAGCCTTACATGCCGTCTCATCCAGGGCGGACAAAAGGACAGCTGTGGGCTTGTAGGGGTTGTCTCTCATTTGCTGGCGAATGTTCTCCACTTTCATCTGCCAGGTTCTCTCTGGTTATGGAAACAACATATTCACGCATACACACACTAAAATGTTCACACATACACACACTCGCATCAAACCCAAACATATTGACAAACACAAGTGCTAGGACAATCATGCAAGCACATATGTAAAATCACACAAACACGTGCATGCACATACAGACACATACTCACATTATGAGCTTTGAGATCATTAGCACCACCGTTAGGTTTTATGTCTCTTACACTTCACTTGCTTTCAAATCGTAGCAATATAACCCCTTAAAGCGAAATCACCATCCCCCTACCTCTCCCTCCCGTAGTTATTACCCAGAGAGATAACCCGCAATAAAGGATTAAAGTTGCTTTTACTGCTGTGGTTTTTAGCGCTGTTTGCAGGTATTTATCTGCGTGGCGATAAGGCACATAGATCATAAGTTCACACACCGATGATATGGTCCGGGAGCCGGAATGGTCTGTCTTCCGGAAGACCGGGGCGATCGGTCCACACCCTATCAACCAGATTGTCTGGGAGAGACTTCAAGACCTTTTTAGCCGGAGCCAGCATGTTGTCAAAGGCCTTGTAAGTGTCTGTAGGCAATGATGATGGAAAGCCATGCATAAAATCAATGCAACCAAGTCAAATGATCATTAACAGAGCTGTGGTTGTGTTCACCATATCAATCACTGGAATTTTTTACCGCATCCTGTGCCATTATCAGTTGTAAGGCTGATGAATTAGTATTGGTACTGATCATTTTTTGATCATGAATTTATGCAATTACATATGTCACTCAGTGTAAATGTATCGACTGAACGCATAATGGGAATGGTGGAATGCCGAGTAGAGCATTTCCCCAAATCAAATCCATTTGTACAGAGAGTATGGGAAAATTTTCATAAATCCCTCTACTTATTCTCTCAAATGCATGTGATGTAGCTGTTACTGAACACATTTCTGAGGCAAATGAGTAGCAAAAGAGCTACTGTTCATTATGGAAGTCTCTCCTAGTGGTGTCACCATGCCTAACTTTTGTAATTATATCTGTTTTACGCATCATTCATATTCAGCTAGTTAAAGCCAATTAGACTTAGCAGACCTATAGACTTATTGTAAGTCACTGGCAAAGTACACACAGCTCCTCTGAAATGTGATTTTGAAGGCCTTTCAGATAAAGAATTAGTCTAAGTCATCTGTGCAATATGTCAGAAAAGCAGTACTTCCAAGCCAAGACATTTTATCTGCTTCAATAGAACAGTACAGAACAGTATTTTATTTATTTGTTTCAAAGGTAAATCAGGTTGCAAACATTTTTGGAAGATTTCCACTGCTGTGCCACATGCTATATACGCTACATCAGTACCACATATTTATGAACATCTGCCTGTAGCATGAAATCTCTGCAACCATCCAACCATAGTGGCACTCACCAATGGAGAATAGGAAGGGGTCAAAGCCAATCTCCTCCCCTTCTGGTATGTTTGCAATCAACCACTCCGCTATGCTGCTGAAAGAGACTGTTGGGCAGAGGGATGAGGCAGGCTTGGGTTTCAGCCAAGTTCCCATGCAATCAAGTCAATGCAAGTCAACATGCAATCACTGGGAGCATATGAGTAAATTTCAGGCATACAGTTGTCATTCTCCACGCTAAGAATTCCATGATGGATGAATAAAGGGAGAAAACTATGCAGAAAGCAATCACAGTCCACAGCCGAAATAATAGTTGGTCCTCACAAAATGAAAATGTCAAACAATGACGCATAAACAAACAACAGGGGTAGCCAACTGTGGTTTCTTACAGTCACATGCTATCGTCATTGGTAGCATACATTGGAAACCATGACAAAGCACTTACTGGACACAAGTAACTTTGAACCAATGTGTAGTGCCCCTCCCCTCTCGTTTTCCATTCCCCTGAGGTCAGTACGATTTGACACACTTCGCCTTCCGGAATTCCCTTCCGGAAGACACGTCTTGTAATTATACTGCAGATCGAACAGCCAGAAGAAAGAGATATGGCGGCACACAGCATGCAGCAGCTTATACTGGCTATGCAATCAGAGGAATTAGAGAAGAGAGACACATGTAGAAGTAAACTGCCAATAGAATTCGCCCTAGCAAGCCTTGCAACATAAGTAAAAATCGATTATAAGTGCAATGGACGCATACGGGAACTGCGGTCAGTGTCAGTCAGATGTAGCTCGAAAAAAATTGACGCGGACGCCATCTGCTTTTGGAAGAGAGCGCCAATCTTCTACCTGCTTCTACTCGATAAACGGAAGGCAAGGAAGCTCTTCTCGTTGAGAAGAGTGCAAAGCGAACAACTGGAAGAAAACCATCTGCCTCTAGAAGTGCAGATCACACCGGCTCTGGCTACCTGCCCTGCACCAATTATCCAATTATCTGTTTCCCCCAAGCTTGATTATGGCCACGTGTTTCCTTTTAGTTCATTACAATGCCATAAGTATTTATAATTAAGTTTTTCCCCTTTCAGGCAGGTAGCCTTCATCTGGTTTCCCCTTTTGTGTTTGGAGCGTTCTGCTTTGGTCTCCAGTAATTTGCATTTGTTTAGTTATTCTGTGCATTCATTATTCAATTAACTCTACGCCCCTGTGACTGGGTCCTCCTCTCCACTCCTTGTCCTGGCACCCTCTTCAGTATCTTTGGGTGCCAGGGCGATACACAATACAAGCAACTTTTCCTCCGTTATTTCTCACTCACGAATATAAAATTCTTGACATGTTACACTGAAGATTTTGTCTTGTTTGGTTGTTAATTGATTGACGTTTTCGGTTGAACCCTGTAGTATTAGTGCTGCAGAGACATGTGTTTTTAAAGGAAAGTCCTTCCCTTACACAGCTGAACTCGCTATTCATTACAGTAAACCACTGATAATACCATGTTACCGCTAATAAAATGTTGCACCATTGAAACCATAAAAATATGGCTCCACTTAAGTAACCTTTGAGGACTATTCAGTAATCTTAGGCCCGTATTTAGAAACGACACTCACACTCACCCTCCACTCACCATATTGTGAGTACGACTGAAATATAACTGGAGTGTGAGAAAGCGACTGACCTACCACTAACCGAGAGAGCGGTCCCACTCCTCGCCAGTTGCTACTCACAAACGCCACTCGAGCATAACTGACAGTAGTAGGCACTGGGTACCACAGGCGCTGCTCGGCTGCTGTAAAGGGACACTCAATCTTCACCCTTCAGTGCTGAATGACCTAAACCTGACGCGGTTTACTTTTTTTGATAAGAAAGTTTCTCAGACTAACTGGTAAAACGACAATCAAATTTATTTTTTATAGCATTGTCATACATTGCTTCACAAAATTGAGGCGTTTCTTTCGCACATAAATGACGACGTAAAATATCTGCCTGTCTTCATAACTTCTGCTCGCGAAAGGCCCAGGACAGCCTGCGAGGCTCACTAAGCAACAAGCTGTGAAACGTGTCGGACTGTTAAGGGTAGAAGTGTCGATGCGGACTGAGCTAAAGGAAAAAACTCTCAGGACAATTGAGGATAGATTGAAGGTATGAAAATTTCATTTTTTTCACGAAATTAGGCCCTAAAGGCGTAATACTAGATAAAGAGAAAAAAAAGGGAAAAAAAGTTTGACAAAAAAAAAAATTCTAAGTCGACTTTCGATCTTGACTATTCCCACTAGTCAATGCTGAGATCAAGGTGAGAACTAACAGACTTACGCCTGCTCCAGACTAGCTCTGCCCCGGAGACTGAATCATGAACACTTAAGTAGAATGTGAGCGTGCCCCTGGAATTGGAGCATACCAATTCATACTAGTGAAACAGGGGCGTCTCCGGTAAGCACTCCATCGCAAACGCTTAAATAGCCATAAAACACCGGCTGAACAGCAGGAAAAATACGGAAACACATTTCGTGCATCAGTGCTAAAAGGAAGCTAAGCCACCAAGTTATAAAACAGCAAAGAAATTAATCGGATAACGAGTTCCCTTTCGGTTAACCCGGAAGTGGCCGTATTAACTTAAAATGCGGAACTAGAAGCCGGTCAATCTCTTTACAAAAGAAAACAAGACACCGGTGAGACAAACATTATGCTAGATGACAATTTTTGGTAATGTTTTAAACTAAATAAACGGAACAGTTAAGAGACAAGACATTGTAATGTATGCTTATTTTAACAAAGGAAACGATGGCTTGAAATGTGTGTTTTTAAACTGTTAAATGGTGTAATGATATGACAACAATAGTGCTAGCAAAATCCTCCGTTGTGTTTGATGTGACAGAGCTCTTTGCAACAACAGGAATAACAAGAGATGTACGATGAATGACATGGTTTAACCAAACATATTTTAAACTAGAGGATGGTGAACATCAACAGACATGAAAACATCCTTAGACAAACAGTTGCACACAATGGGTTTGTTAATGAAGGCAGTGCATCGCTGCCGTGACGGACGCTATGCGCCCCGTCACACGGACATTTCCTTCTACATTCAGCAACTAGGCTTTTGCCGTCGGAGGCGACGGCTGGGGGTATATCCCTGAACGCCCCCAATCCTCCAATTCCCCAATCCTTGAATATACCTTGAATGGACTTTCATTTGAACTTAATTTCAGGTCAAGCGGACAAATGGTTCTGAAGATATGGCCAAAATGGTAATTTTCAATCACAAAGCGCCACCTGGTGGCAAAATATTGAACCATACAGGTATGATGTCATCATGTGACACGTTGTGAGGTCATGACCTTGCAGTTGCACATAGTTTCATGTCAATTGGACAAATAGTTCCAAAGATATGGTAAAAGTGGTGAATTTCATGTGACAAAGCTCCACCTTGTGTCAAGATTTTAAACCAAACAGGTATAATGTCATCATGGGACACACCCTCAGGTCATGACCTTTCATTTGCACTTGATTTGAGGTCAATCGGACAAATATTTCCAGAGATAAGATAAAAACTGTAATTTTTTCAGTTTTTGGCCCCTGGTGGCCAATCTAGAAATTGTAAATTGTCCAAAATCGAATTAGTTCTTTCTCTTTATGATACTTACTTATATGCAAATCTTGGAATTTCTAATTGAAATATTACTGAAGTTATCGCGTTAACACGTAAATCAGTTTTTGGCCCCTGGTGGCCAATCTAGAAATCGTAAATTGTCCAAAATCGAATCAGTTCTTCCTCTTTATGATGCTTACCTATATGCAAAACTTGAAATTTATAATTGAAATATTACTGAAGTTATCGCGTTAACACGTAGTGCGGCGGCGGCGGCGGCGGTCGGACCAAAAACATAATACCCCCGGGACGCCATTTGGCGTTCGAGGATATAATTAAGAATGTAGACAAGAATGGATTCTCCTGACCTACAGCTACACGAGCCTCGCTGACCAATCCATACGCGCCCCGCGAGCCGCTGAGCGCAGAATTTTCCATCCCATCAGTAAAGAAAAGCGCAAGAAATCCGAATGCGTGAGAGTTGATAGATATGCGTCATTCATGAAAACTAGCCACACCTGATAATGTTGAGAGTTTTTACAATGGTAATTTAAATGAATTGAAAACAGGGAAATAATTATCAATGCTCATTTGAACTTAACAAATAGAACTGGCGACACATGATAATCCTTTGGATTTTTGGAGTTCAAGTAAATAAAATTTTATTAAATGATTGGATATGACCTTTTTTAAATCATTATTTTTAAGGGATGGTTTTGAGCTTCCCCTATTGCCAGTTCACCAGTAGCTACTGGTGGGTACACAAATGCTAACCTCGAGTTCACCACAGTGCAGTTCGTAAACACTGAAACTAGGTGGTCAGTTAGTAAGTTACCGGCATCGTTATCATCATTAGAGTTAAAATTTGCATAGTTGCGATTGCGTCGAGCACGTGGCTGTAAATGATCCAGAGTTTCTAATGTTTGTAACCACCTGAAAGCCATGACAACGAAATACCGGCACAAGTTAGTGCGGCTCAAGTGAGGTGTTCCCTGCACTCAACCTTCACTCAGAAAGAGACGCTATTTTCAGTGTGAGTGAACTCTCTGAAAGCAAATGAAGGTTAGGACAACCTCTGATTCATTTAGTATAACCTGACACTAAGTTCAATTAGTGTGAGTGTCGTTCCTGAAAACGGGCCTTAGTGTTCTCACAATAGTAATCATCAAATATATAAACCATTGTACCATAAAATGCGCCAAAAAAAGTAATGTGGGATGTATTAACTGGTCCTGGTAGCCTACTTTATTTAAATTTTTTTCAAACCATAGTTGCAATCTCAGAATTTGAAAAAGCAATTCATTTTTCTCAATGTTTTGCCTTTCATGTTTGGGGGAGGGGGGGGTTATTTACTTTCCTAAACCATGGTATGACTAAAATGGCTATGCATTCCATTAATATAAAAACCTAAACTTCCAAAAAAAAAAAAAAAAAAAAAAAGGCCCAATAATATTCCAAGTAATAACTATGAAAACATTTAAGTGATCTTGGTCAGGAAAAGGGGCGAATGAATAAGCTGCAAGATAGTTTTTTGAGCACAGGTGTTCTTTCAAAAAATGATTTTTAAAAAAAAGAATAACACAAAACAGGTTTGATTCATCATGTGCTTTGTCTTTGATTTGTTCATTCTCTAATAAATGGTTCGTTTTAGGGATCATATGTTTGTAATATCGCAATCTAGAAACCAATTTTTTAGTTTTCCACATTTATAGAATGAAAAGTAATTTGCAGTGTAGTGTAACATGAATGTGGAACTCTTCATGGTATGCATATGTGGCGGCCTGAAGGAAGGCACAGGCAGGGTTTGAACCGTAGACTCCCAGGCAAGAATCACGCGCTGACCACATTGCCAAAGAGACAGGCTTTTGGGCAAGGTAGCCAGAGAGCCAACTTATTAGGAGGCATTTATAGTGACAGGACCCTTCATCTGTCTCTCAGATGTGGTCAGCGCATCTGACTTTTACCCGGGAGTCTGGGGTTCAAGCCCCCACCAGGGCCCTCCTTCGGCCTGGCACACATGGCTATCTCTGACAACTTTGCACAAAGTGGTTAGAAAAATGAAATGTAATAATGTAAACTTTTGACTTCTAAATGGTGTAAAAAATGTGCGAGTAGAAAATTTTAACAGCTTCACTGACATGTGTCTTAATATAGACTTGACAATTTTACAAAATCAGACATCCTCATGGGTCAAATGACTATCTTTGTGTGTGTGTGTGTGTGTGTGTGTGTGTGTGACCACTGAAAGCAGAGCCTGCATCCTATGTGGCAAAAAGGTCACTAAATTTTCACTCTGAATCTATGGAATCTGATTCCGCTTTTCCAACAAAACAGCAAGAAGCTCATTGAGAGTAGTGGGAAAGTGAGCCTGATGGCAAACTCACTGATCCAGAATGTCCCAGAGATGTTCAGTGGGGTTCATGTCTTGCAAATCAAGAGGCTAATCTGTGTTAGTGTTCAGGCAGTGCCGGGTAATCCTGGCTGTGTGAGGACGAGCAGTGTCAGGCATGAATATGATATGACAGTTTTGGTGGATGTGGGGCATAATACGTGGGTCCAAGATCTCATCTGCATAGCTTTGTGCTGTTGGTTTTAATAAACCTCTCAATGCAACTTAGACACATCATCATCACATGTCTTCCTCTCAAAGCCCTTAACGGTGGTCATTGGCGCATCATAGATCAGCAGGGACCAGAGTATTCGTGGTAGGATGCTATGTTGGTAAATCCAGGCCTTGAACTCGCTAGGCAAACTCTGACTTGTCCACCGCTGTCAGCTAGGATCCCAACTCGCTGCTAGTTGCTTTGAGTGCAGCGGTGTCCCTCAGGGTGCAGTCAAAAACCTTGCCCAGACTCTTAACAGGCTTCTCGCTAACAGATGGTATCCAGATGCCATTTGGGCCCAGCTGATGAGATGTTCAAGGCCATAGAGGATCCATCTACAGCCCGGTTCCGATGTTGTAGTCACTGGCAGATCATCCATAAAGACTCTGATGGGGGACTATCACACGTCTGATTTGGTGAGCGGGCCTCTGCACTCCACCTCTCCAGACTTCACCAGCATGTTTATAGCCAAAGCGAACTGAGTCACTGATATGGTACATCCAGTGATGATGCCCTTCGCCAGCTGATGTACCACAGATGTTGTTGTTCCAGAGGTGACTCTCAAACTGAAACAGTTGCACTTTGTAATAGTGCAGTATGAGGTCCCTGATCTTGCCTAGAACGTGGTGCCAGACAAGTGCGGTTTCCGTCAGCTTGCGAGGGATCGACCCATAGGCATTAGCAAAGTCGAGCCATAGGACTGCCAGGTCTCCTTTGCCTTCTCATGCCACTCCACTATGCTCGATGCTTCCTGGGGTCTTTGGGACTCCCCCCTTCTGCACAGAGGTGTCAATATATCCATTCCCAAGGAGGAACTCCGTCAGGCGTCGGGCAATGATACTGAAGAATACCTTGTCTTCTACACTGAGGAGGGAGATGACCCTAAACTGCTCGATGGTATTTGCATTCTCCTCCTTAGGAATCTAGAAGCCCTCTGTGTATCGCCACTGCTGGGCCACCTTCCCCCTCCTCCAGATGACCTTGATGATCTTCCACAGTTGTTGCAGCAGTCTGGGGCTTGTCTTGTAGACAACATATGGCACTGAACTGGGCCCGGGGGCTGAGCTGGTTCTTGCAGCTTTGATGACCACCTCAACCTCCTTCAAGGTAGGCTCCTTAATGTTAAATGCCACAGTGGGTTCTGGTGGTATAATCAAAGCGAAGCATGGCCCAAGATCTTCTCCCTTGCACTGTCGCTGTAGGTGTTGCTGTGGTACTTGTTAACCTCGTCTTCGGCACAGGCGAGCTGACCACTTCGCTTTTTCCTGAGAATCTCCTTCGTGACTTCAAAGAGATTGCAATGAAGGCGGTGCGTCTCCTGGCTCTCTCCTTGCCCCTCCGTCTATGCCACTCCACTCTATATAGGGTGGTGAGTTTCCTCCTCAGAATGTTACGGAGTTTCACCAGACCAACCTTTTCTTCCTCCCTTTCCTGCTTATACTGTTTCCCTGACAGTCTAAGCTCCCGCCATAGCAGGCTGATCTTCACCTCCCGTCGGTTTGGCCCCCCTTCAACTCTGGTTGACCGCAGCGCCTTTGTGCTAAACCTCTCTACGACCTTGCTGATGATCATCATGCACATCGTCTGCATCCTTTGGTCTGCACTCCCCCTGGAGGTGGTCTCCAGCACTTGGTCCACAATTTCATTGAACTGAAGCCACTGTTTCTCCTTGTCGGTGGCAGACCACTTAATCCAGTGCTGTTCTGAATGCCTGAATTAGGGTAAGGCAGGTGGGGCATGGAGGGTCTGGGCACTGGGGCGGTGACTCCAGGGCCGGGCTCCTCTTCCGTCTCATGAGGTACTGGACCTATACGTTGCTCCATCTGCTTCCCTGTCAAGCATTTCATCTTGGCCTAGTGGATCTTCAGGCCATGCAGGTTTTTAAGGACTTTGCCACATGGACAGACTTAGCTCATAGTCAGTTTTCCGTAAGCCTGGGTCGTTACCTGTGCGTCCATCCTGTTGGAATGCTCATCCTGCCCCCCTCTCGAGCACCCCTGGGGGTATAATTTATCAGGGTTTTCCATAGCTTGTGTTGGGTGCTCCCTTGTGAGAGCTGCAGTTTGGGGTGCTAACCTTCCCTGCCTGGGTTACTCTCAAGTTGTTCGCTGTCTCTCCAGCTGTCGCCATACTGTTCAAGGTGGTCATCCGGCCGATTCCCGGAAGTCACTGGCTTAGCTAGTTTGACTGGTTTTAATACACCTCTCGATGCAACTTATACCCCTTTTCCACCAAGCTGGTTCCAGTGCTGGTTCGGAGCCAGAGCCTGACTTAGCACCGGCTCTTTGGTTTTCCACAGCCTAAGCACCAGCTCCTGGCTCTCAAAACTTATTCTAGAGTAAGCACTAACTCCTTGCCGGTCCAGCGCAAGCAACGATTATATGGGGTGGAGTTTGACCAACAAGACCAGCGTAAATGTTGGAATAAAGAAGCATCTGTCGTATCTCCATAATGCATTAATGCTGCATTTTACTTTGTCGCTTCAGGCATTTTTTTCTGCTCCGCTGACATCTATATTAAGAATTATGAATATGAGTTCGCTGAGTAGCTAGGGTGTTCACGAATTCTTACCATGAGCGAACCTGAATGGCACTTCAAAACGAAACTACCGTAGATCATTCAAACTTATGAAGTTGGAATGAAATACGACGGTTACATTAATTTTTTTCTGCCTGCATCCTTGGAAAGAGAAATGATGGATAACGTGTTCCTATTATCAGACGCTGTTGCTGCTTAAGGTTTCAGTATTAACGTGCACCGACAACAACACAAGATAAATTAAACATTTATTTTCAATATGTGATCTTAACTCAGTTCGAGATCATAGCAATCAGGCTGTATTCCTTTCCCCCACTAAAAGCGATAAAACCTAGATGACAATAATAGTATAACTGAGCATGGAACACAAGCATTATGTCAGTTTTAAATTTTTATTCGCGGTTTCCCGCAGTCCATACTGTATTTCTGTATTGCCAGATGTTACATGAGCACTGCTCAGAGAGAGAGATGCAAGTCTTGAATGAAGTTTATTTTCTCCTGATCTGATGGTCTTAATCCTGTGGCTCTGATTTGGCTCCTCAGTGATGGAAAAGCTAACAGGTTCTTGGGAGGTTCGTGGGTTGAACCAACTAAGCACTGGCGCTAGCACCAGCATGGCACTAGCACCAGGTTCTTTTTGGTGGAAAAGGGGTATTTGACACAGCATCAGGGATGTGACCTGGGGTCATTGGGTGTTTCAGGTCTTTCAACATCATACACCCTCGCCCAGGCGGCCCAGCGTTCCAACAACAAATACCAGTGGAGACCTCCAGCCGTACCCTATAGCTGCCCACACCATCACTCTAACCACCATTAAATCAATCCACTCGCAAAACACGAAAATCTGCATACTATTCAACTCCTCTCCAGTACACGTCGCCTCCCATCATGGTGATAGAGCAAGTGACTTGACTCATCACTAATGCGAAGCCATTGACGATTTGGCCAATTTCAGTTGGAATGCACCTGTCCCCACTGACAACTAGTAGCACATCTGCGATCTGACGGATCATCCCAACATCATAAACCGCTCCAGGAGGCCCACCTGTCCTGCATGTGTTAGATCTCTCCCTGCTCCAGCACAGGTGATTCACATGATCAGCTTGTCATCAATCAGCTTTAGGGGGTGATTGATAAGCTGATCACTTGAATCACCTGTGCTGAAGTTGGGAGAAATCTTTTCTTCTTCTTTTTTTTTGCACAGGCACACGCACAGACGCGCGCACACACACACAGACACGCACGCACGCACACACGGACGGACAAAGCAAATCCAGTATACCCCCCTAAACTTCATTGCGGGGGGTATAATAAACTTCGTTGCGGGGGGTATAAACAGAATGAAATGATTTTCAAATCCTTTTTTGAACTATATTCAATTGAGTACACGACAAAGATAGATATTTAATGTTCAAACTTATAAACTTGATTGTTTTTTGGAAATATTCACTCATTTTGATTATGATCCCTGCAACACATTCCAAAAAGGCTGAGAGAGGGGCGTCTTTACCCCTCTGTTACATCACCTTTCCTCTTAACAACACTCAGTCGTTTGGGAACTCTGCCTATCAGACTCTGTTCTGCCCCTCTGATACAGTGCTGTGCATTTACCCCCTTCCTGATTTCTTCTATTTTCACAAATTTGTCACGCTTGAAAATTTCAAATTATCAAGCTAATTGTAGTATTAGACAAAGATAACCATAGTAAGCTCAAAATGCATTTTTTGAAGGAAAAAAGCTATTGCCAGTGATCACAAAGATTGTATTACTGTTTTTGCCACCTAGGGTGGCACAACGAGTAATTAGGTTTAGAGGGCAATTATTATGTGTTTACATAATACATAGGTTTTGAATGACTGTTTACCAATAAATGAAACAGCCATTTAAAAGCTGCGTTTTGTGTCTGCTCATTTTGTCTTCTATTAAAATAAGTTAGATGATCTGAAACATTTCAATAAGGAAAAACTTAAAGATAAATGGGAAGGGGGCAAATACTTTTTCACAGCACTGTAAACTGGTTATATAAGCTGCTCACATATTCTGCCTTCATGGCATAACATACCCCTGCCTACTAATGCGCTACATCACTCTCTATCGCTGCATCACTCTTGCTTGGTGCCAGCTAAAATCCTACTCCAATTACCCAGCATCCACCTGTGGGCTCTGAACTGGGGGTGGGGGGTGGGGGGGTTGAGTTGTGACGCTCCTTGCGCTGTGCTCCTCACACTCAGTAAAAGCATGTCAGGATCAGAACCTAGATGCCAAACTATCTTTATATCTATTTATTACTACTGCTATTAATAGTTTACACATATGTTGGCTGACAGAGAGATTATGTTAAAACATATATCAGAAAAGAGTCACTGGAAACTATTGAGAATTTTCATAAAGCAAGTTAAATTTCAATAGCATTTTTATAAATGAGGCCTCCGGGTCTCAGGTCGTGCTGGTTTTTGTTGTATCTCAACTTTAAGGTTCCACTCACAGTCTTTCATGAGCTCCCAGTTGCAATCCATTTGGCGTTCGGCCTGAACCCAATACCGGCTGTCAGTCCAGAGGAGAGCCCGGTTTGGAGTCACTACTGCTGTGCCTGGAGAGAGAGTGAGAGGCTTTTATTTTAGTTGTTAATAATCCCTGAGGTATCAATCTGTTAAACATTCGCACTGATGTTTTTGAGACCAACTGTAAGTAGTTTGGTACATCCCTCCATACCCACAGTGCAGTGCAAGCCATACGTCTACTTTCACACCATTCTTATACACATTCCTTTGAGAATGTGTGATTGTGTGTGAACATGTGCACACATGCATGTGTTGGTGTGATTGTGTTCTTATGTGTGTCTGTGTGTGTGTGTGTGTGTGCGTGCATACTGTATGTTTCTGTGTGTGTGAATGAGTGTGTGTTTGGGTGGGGAGAGGTGGCATACCAGCAGATCCAGAGAAGCCTGAAATCCAACCAATCCTTGCATCCCGCACTGCACTGTACTCACTCTGTGGGGTGGGGGGCGGAGATAAAGCTTTCTCACAAACATTTCTCTCCTCGCTAAATATTTTCTCCCTTCTTTGCCATGAAAGATGAGTTTACTTAACATACACCAATTTGTTGGGACTCACTGGTAACATAGATCACAAACAAAACTAAGTCGTGTAATGTGAATATAGGCCACTAGATGGCAGTATTTACTTTTTTTTTTGTTAAGCTCAGACTGGAGTCATGTTTAGACATGTCCTGGACATGTCTGGGGCAAGTCTCAGAAAAAAAAAAAAAGAGGTCTAAATGTGGGTGGGGTCTGCAAAAGAGTATATAAGGAAAAGAATTGAGACAGTAAAGGAGTAGGAGAAATTGCAAGAAGAAGGATACGTGTGACCATTTCTGTTCAAGACCTGTTAAGTTTTCTTTAGTGGATTTTTCTCACCCAGGACATCACCAAGCCACCCCACAAAAAGGACTGTAAATAATTCTTTTTGTTTTTGTTATAATTCAATCTTGGTCTTAGTTGTTAGTTGTTTAGTCATTATTGTCTTTGTTAAAAATTAAATGTGTTTTAGTTGTTAAAACTGTGTCTGTCATCCCTTGCTGTTGCTGTTGCTGTTGTGTTGTAATGTAATAACAAATTGGGGCCATAACAAATTGGGGGCTCAAGGTCCGGGATAGACCATTTTGTGAGTAATTTATTGAAAATCTAACATTTCAAATTGTAAAATTGATTTTTTTTAATTGAATACATATATATTGACAACAGCAATGGATGATTTCTTGGCATCACCAACCGTAGGGGTTTTGAAGTCTTTTAAAAAGACAGAACTGCTAGAAATTTGCAGACATTTAGAGCTGACAGAGGTGAAACCAGCCATGCGAAAAGCAAGACTGGCTAGAGAGATAGTTGAATATTACATTGATGAAAATGTGTTTGCACCAGGAGATCTGGAACAGTTTCCAGTGGAAAATCCAAATATAGAAATGGAACTTAAATTAAAAATGCTAGAGATTGACAGGGAGGAAAAAGAAAAGCAAAGAGAATTTGAGAGGGAAGAAAAAGAAAAACAAAGGCAGTTTGAGTTAGAAAAATTAGCAAGACAGAGAGATTTTGAATTAGAGAAATTCAATAGAGAAGAAAGACTCCAAATGGAGCAACTAAAAATAAAAATTCAAACTGAAAAATAAATTTTGTGCCAGTCAGGAGGTAAAACTGGTGCCTCCATTTTCGGAAAAGGATGTTGACAACTATTTCCAGTGTTTTGAAAAGGTAGCAAAGAGTTGCCAGTGGCTAAAGGAACACTGGCCTCTGATGTTGCAAACTGTCCTCAAGGGTAAAGCTCAACAAGCCTATTCGGCTTTGTCTGCAGATGATTCCTCTGATTATGAGGTTGTCAAAAAGGTTATTTTGAGAGCTTATGAGTTGGTTCCAGAGGCTTACCGACAGAAATTCAGAGGTCTGAAGAAATCTGAAAATCAGACTTTTGTTGAATTTGCTAATGAAAAGCAGGTTTGCTTTGAGCGCTGGTGTACTTCTATGGAGGTCAAGGATGATTTCAACTCACTAAAAGAGATGGTGTTAGTTGAAGAATTCAAGAACTGTGTTAAGGATGATGTTAAGACCTACCTTAATGAGAAGCAAGCACTGAATTTGCAATCAGCTGCCAAATTTGCAGATGAATATGTTCTCACACATAAGTCCAAATTTCAGTCTAGCAGTAATAATAGATGGTCCCAATTTCAGAAAAAGGGTTATGGTGATACCCAAGATTCCTCACCCAAAGACAAAGACAAATCTGGTGATGGTGCTCAGAAATCCAGTAACAGGTCTGATCAAAGTGTGAAAGCTGACAGTGACAAAAGTGGTCTAGTTTGCAGTTATTGCAAGAAATCTGGTCATGTTACAACTAACTGTTGGTTCCTTAAAGCTAAGAAAGAAAAAGAAAAGGATACCAAACCAAATGCCTTTGTGAAAACAAGGTTAGAAACCCCTGTAGTAGATAACCAATCTGCTAAATTGCCTGCTTCTTGTGGGGCTAAAAAGCCTGATACAGCTGACTTCGTGAGGGAGGAATTTCTTCCATTTGTGTCAGAGGGATTTGTGGCTCTGAATGAGCATACTACTCTTGTCCCCATATATATCCTAAGAGATACCGGAGCTTCTCAGTCACTTTTGTTGATGGACTCCTTGGAGTTACGTGATGAGACCGCTTCAGGGGATTTCATACTTGTACAAGGTATTGAAGGGAGGACTGTATCTGAACCCCTGCGCTCTATATTCTTGAAGTCAGATTTAGTTACAGGACAGGTAAAGGTGGGACTTATGTCAAGTCTACCTATAAAGGGTATTTCTCTGTTGCTAGGCAATGACCTGGCTGGGGGCAAAGTAGTTCCCCCTGTACATCTTACTTCACAGCCGAGCACTGAAGATGGGGATGAGGACCCATCTCTGTATCCTTCTTGCGCAGTGACTCGTGCTATGGCCAAGAAGGCTAAAGAAGAAGATGATGTGGTGCCGTCCAGTACATTGAATAGTCAGGACTCAGGTGGTTCGCCTCATGACTCTGATTGGCCTACTATGGTTTCTCCGTTTGAGGACTTATCAGATACTTTTATCAGTTCTCTATTCAGCCAGCCGGATGGGTCTGGTGATTCTGATGTGTCTGGAGACTTGTCTCTGTCCAGAAAGTGGTTGATTGAGGAGCAAACTAATGATCCTGAAATTTGTGTACTAAAGAGGAGAGCCCTTCCTGATAAAGAAATAGACGCAGTTCCAGTTGGGTATTATCTCAAGGATGGTGTGTTGATGCGGAAGTGGCGCCCTCCTGATATCCCTGCCAATGCAGATTGGGCAGTGGTCAGGCAAATTGTTGTTCCGAAGGTCTACAGGAATGAGATCTTGACAATGGCTCATAGTTTACCTTTAGGAGGTCATCTTGGTGTTAACAAGACTGTTGATAAGATCATGAAACACTTCTTTTGACCTGGGCTTCGGAAAGACGTTTCCAACTTTTGCAAAACCTGTCACACTTGTCAGGTAGTTGGAAAACACCAGTTAGACCCACCTGTAGCTCCATTGCAGCCTATCCCAGCATTTGGGGAGCCATTCTCTAAGGTCATTGTTGATTGTGTTGGTCCATTACCCAAGACTAGATCTGGAAATCAGTACTTGTTGACAATCATGTGTGCATCTACCAGATTCCCCGAAGCCATACCTCTACATAACATCAAGGCAACTGCAATCTCGAAGGCTTTGATAAAGTTCTTCACGTTGTTTGGCCTTCCCAGGGAAATTCAGTCAGACTAAGGTAGCAATTTCACTTCAGGATTGTTTCAGCAGGTTGTGTATGAACTAGGTGCAAAGCAGATTCTTTCTAGTGCCTATCATCCAGAAAGTCAGGGTGCCTTAGAGCGGTTTCATTCCACTCTCAAGACAATGATGAGGACTTATTGTTATGACCATGAGAAAGACTGGGATGAAGGTGTTCATTTGCTGTTGTTTGCAGCTAGAGAAGCAGTGCAGGAGTCTACTGGATTCAGTCCATTTGAGCTAGTGTTTGGTCATGAAGTGAGAGGACCTTTGCTATTATTGAGTGAACAATGGCAAGAGAAAGAGCCGCATATCAGTCTGTTAGACTATGTTAGCAAGTTCAAGGAAAGATTGCGTGCAGCTTGTGACCTTGCCAAAGAGAACTTGAAATCAAGTCAGGGAAAAATGAAAACTTGGTATGATCATAAGGCTAGAAGCCGTGAGTTTAAACCAGGAGAAAAGGTCCTTGTGTTGTTTCCCTTGCAGTCCAATCCATTGCAGGCTAGATTTCATGGTCCTTATGAAATTCTGACAAAACTCAATGATCTCAATTACATTGTGAAGACTCCAGATAGGAGAAAACCAAAACAATTGTGTCACATTAACATGCTGAAGCCTTATCATGACAGAAATGCTAGGGTTGCTGCTGTCACTTCAGATTCTCCTATGGTCAAAACGTGTGAAGATGAGGGGGAGTTTCAAGATGATGAACCTAGAATTAAAGCTGAAGTTCTTTCATGTAAATTGTCAAACACTGAAGTGTTGCAAAATCTTGATGTAAAACTCCAGCACTTAGAACCCTCACAGAGAGATCAGTTTGAAAGGTTGATCAAGAAATATGAGGATTTGTTTCCTGATGTTCCAAAGAGAGTTACTATAGCCTCTCATGATGTAGATGTTGGTGATGCCAAACCAATAAAACAGCATCCATACCGGATGAATCCTGAAAAGAGAAAGATTGCTGAGAAAGAGGTTGAGTACATGTTAAAACATGATATTATCAGACCCTCCAACTCCGATTGGAGTTCACCCTGTGTGCTAGTTCCAAAACCTGATGGAAGTACTAGATTCTGTACAGATTATCGCAAAGTCAATGCTGTAACTAGAACTGATGTGTTTCTAATACCTAGGTTTGATGATTGTATTGATAGTGTAGGGCAAGCAAAGTTTCTGACCAAGATTGATTTATTGAAGGGTTATTGATGTGTGCCTTTAACTGAGAGGGCCAAGAGCATCTCTGCTTTTGCCACACCATCTGGATTGTACCAGTATGAAGTCCTACTCTTTGGCATGAAAAATGCCCCAGCCACGTTCCAAAGGATTATACAGTCTACAATCGCCAGATTGCCACACACGGGTGCATACATCGATGACCTGATCACATGGAGTGACTCCTGGGAAGAACATCTAAAAGATGTATAGACGTTGTTCCAGTGCCTGACCCAGGCTAACCTGACTGTTAACCTGAGCAAGAGTGACTTTGGTTGTGCTACTGTCACCTATCTTGGCTACGTCATAGGCCAGGGTAAGGTGGCACCCATAAATGCTAAAGTCCAAGCCATCATGGACTTTCCAGTTCCTGACAACAAAAAAGCTTAGCGCCGCTTCCTTGGAATGATCGGGTACTACTGCAAGTTCTGCAAGAACTTTGCTGAGATTGCTCTCAGTCTAACTAACCAACTGAAGAAAGGCGTAAAGTTCACCTGGGATGATGCATGCCAGAGAGCCTTCGATCGCCTGAAGTCTCTGCTGTGTCACTTCCCCGTGCTCAAATCTCCTGACTTCAACAAACCGTTCTCCATCGCGGTCGATGCTAGCGACCAAGCGTGTGGATCTGTGCTCCTACAGAGAAGTGACTCTGATGACATTGAGCATCCCGTGGCATACTTCTCCAGGAGGTTCAATCGCCACCAAAGGAACTATTCCACAATAGAGAAGGAACTGTTGGCTCTGGTCCTTTCTTTACAACACTTTGAGGTTTATGTTTGTACAGGACAAAAGCCAATGATTGTGTACACTGACCACAATCCGTTAATGTTTTTGAGTAAGATGGAAAACAAGAATCGGAGATTGTTGAATTGGAGTTTGATTTTACAGGAGTTTGACTTGGAAATTAGGCATGTGAAGGGTACAGACAATGTAATTGCTGATTGCTTATCCCATGTTTGAATGTGTATATATATCATGTGTTTGAATATTGTATGATATGTATATATCGACAAGTGTTCACTTAACCATTTTGTATTGAAAAGAAAAATTTTGCCTTTATGAGTCAAAATTTTTCCCTTTTGGAATGGAGGTGTAATGTGAATATAGGCCACTAGATGGCAGTATTTACCTTTTTTTTTGTTAAGCTCAGACTGGAGTCATGTTTAGACATGTCCTGGGCATGTCTGGGGCAAGTCTCAGAAAAAAAAAAAGAGGTCTAAATGTGGGTGGGGTCTGCAAAAGAGTATATAAGGAAAAGAGTTGAGACAGTAAAGGAGTAGGAGAAATTGCAAGAAGAAGGATACGTGTGACCATTTCTGTTCAAGACCTGTTAAGTTTTCTTTTGTGGATTTTTCTCACCCAGGACATCACCAAGCCACCCCACAAAAAGGACTGTAAATAATTCTTTTTGTTTTTGTTATAATTCAATCTTGGTCTTAGTTGTTAGTTGTTTAGTCATTATTGTCTTTGTTAAAAATTAAATGTGTTTTAGTTGTTAAAACTGTGTCTGTCATCCCTTGCTGTTGCTGTTGTGTTGTAATGTAATAACAAATTGGGGCCATAACAGTCGTTACTCAAGGTGAAAAATGTGCAGATTAATTTTGATTATTGTAGCACACCAGTCAAATGAAACCTCACTCGTTACTTTACAGTGTTAGATAATTCAGCAATTCTTGACATTTTTTATTATGTCTGCACAAGTCCCTTTAGCTACACTTAATAATGGGCAAGACACTGAAGTAATTCCATGTAATTCATTACAAAAAGATACAGTACTTCTTGACTGTATTTGGACAGGGTCTGTCATAAAAAGGTTTGTGGGCCTATAAAGTATGAGTATTGTTTGAAAAGCAATGATGAGCAACAGAGCAGGGAGACAGATAGGAGAATGGTGGTACGGTACCAGGTGAGCATCAGTCCCAGGTATGATGTAGGCTGAGATGTTGAGGGGGACCATAACGTTTCTGAGGGCTTGAAGGCGTAGGGTGCTGTTGACGGCTGTGGGTGGAAGGGACTGAAATACAAAATACATTCCACTCAGAACGATCAATCTCACTCGTGTTGTTCCCCCCAACCCACCCTTAACCCCTTCTGCCACCTCTGTTGATCTGCATCTGGCTAGTATGATCTGGCATTTGCACATAGGATTGGGGTGTCGGGCGGATGCAACTGGGTAATGTTTGGAGGGGAAAGGGCTTGAACTCACTGGGATTGTGGAGCAGTTCCTTTCCCTGTTCAGTCCAGCCACAAGGGGAACTTGGCTCAGGCTTGCTGCAGAAAAGATAGGGTGAAGGCGCAATGTTGTTGTTGAACTGTAGCAGCATAAGCATATTGAGGGATCAAAATTAAAGGAGACCTCACACACCAAAGTACAATTTGGCAGAAAGTAGAAAGCCTAAAGCATTTAAAATCCGATATAGACGTAGCAGTTTGTCTCTGTTATGGCAATGAAACAACAGCAAAATCTTGCATACATATGCCGTCACTGCGTAACTGAACGGCCGCAAAGACACAAGGCCTCGAACGGTGACGTCAGTCATACACACGCTCTTTGTTCACTGGAGGTAAATTTTGTATCATGAGTCTCAAAGACCCTCGGAAACCTCACCTTTAAATGCTTAATAACCTTTCGCAGTTAACTTCTCCAAATTGGCCACAGTTGCTCAGACTAATTGGTTAAACCAACGATAGTCTAATTTATTTTCAATTGCGTAGTTATATGCATTCCACCACAAACTTATGAGACATTTTCTTGCGCACATAAATGATGACGTGAAATATCCAAGTCTTCATAGTTTCTGCGCTTGTGTAGCTCGTGAAATGGCACACATTTGCGTAAATTAGTTTCCGAGGCTCATCAAGCAATAAACCACAAGAATCCGTTCTTTATTCTGAATGTAGTCATTGCTAAAGGGAGTTGTTAGGCACTGGTGACAATTGTAAGGATGGTGAAAATAAATGCTGAGAAGTCAGCAAAAGCTTTGGATTTTAGCATTTATATTGCCATCCTTACAATGCCATATTACTTATATAAATGTAGGCAACAGGCAGTCACTTTTTCATTATCATTCCTTATTATAGGTCATATATTGGTCTTAGTTGCTCTGTCAATAAATAGCTTGATTGTTGATCAGGCAAACCTAAACTAGAACAGGTTGTGGGAAGTCAAGTGGTAACGGGTGAGGTTACTGAAGGCCCTCTGAACATCTGACGGCACGGAGCTGAGTTCTAGTGATGAGTCTCTGATAAATGACGTCCAAGCTATTGGGAATGGGTGTTGAGCATGGCAGTTTGAGCCCCCACGGTCTTAAACAGTGGGCTGCAGTTGCTCTATAGGTCCTAAAGCGGCTTTTAACAGCTCTTAAACATCTCAAAAAAATCACTGGGTGTATAAGAATTCAATGATAACTAAATGGAGACTATGAAAGGAATGAGTTTAGCTGACATCACAAGCAGCACAGCACAGTCAAGTGGTACTGGCATTTGATTGGATAAAATCAGAACATCTGCTCCATTATATTGTCGCCAATTTGAAGACTCGCTGTTTTAAAATACGTTGCACAGGATCATTACTAAATTAAAATTTATAAAGCTATACGTTTTAAACACTCTAAGAATTCAACTTTCAGCTGAAATATATTTTGGGTCTCCTCCTTTAAGCCCTAATGGAAGTGTTCGGCTCCAGACTTTAGCATGTACAACAGAATGAGAGACATCCTGGGACAGCTGGACAAGGCCTTTCCCTACTGCACAGCTACAGCAGGCATACAGCTTCAATGGCTTCACATAGATCTGCTTTGTATTCAAGAGTTTAACAACAGAAGTCTCAAAGGGCCTCATAGCGTATATCTCTGTTCCATAAAGTTTCCCACAATATACCAAAATTTGTTACACAACCGCGGTTTAATGCTTGATTTATGAACGACAATGAAACAGTCCCACAAATCAAATCAAAATGAAATCTTGCATTTCAAATCACAGAGAGTCCCACAAAAAAAGTATGGAGAAGATTTTTTTTTTTACCTCCCAGGACTAGAGCAGCGAAGAATATCCAGCCAGTTACCCCCATCTTGCATGGAAAATCTTTGAGAAGGTGACGCAGGTGCTCCTCTGGGGTTACACACTACCACTTACTGACTCTCCGCACTCATAAGCAATAAAGATAGTAATCATGAGTAATCGCTGGAGGGGTGGAACTTTGGCTGGGGCTGTCTGATCCTGAAATAAATGGCAACACCCTGGGACCAAGTGTCCGTCCAGCTGCTCTCACCACACTCCCTGCAGTTCAGAAAACACTTGCAGGGCCACAGATGGCAGATAGATAGCCTGGCAATGCACACAGCAGTTCAGAGGTCAACTTCCATTCAGTTGAGTTTTCACTTGCTTTTGCACTCCAGCGAAATGAGGTGATATTGTCACTGTGAGTCAGTGAGATCACCTTGCCAAAAACACGCTTGCCCACGCTCACCTGTTAGCACAAAATGAGGTGTGATAGAGGCATTTGTACATTCATCCTGTATTTTGTTGATTCTAACTCATCTCGGCACAATATGAATGCTCAAGCATAAATGATCTTATATGGATATGTGTACTCTTCGCACACAAATCCACATACATACATTCACAGAACAGTATTTGCAGCTGAATGGAAGACCGCATTTTTCTACAAGCATGCTGTCTATCATTTCATTTTTAACACTGATGAGTTTCCAGCAGACAAATAACTGGCTTATTACTTGTGCTTTGAAGTTTTGAGCAAGCCTATAACTGTAAAAAAAAATGCACTAGAGTCGTAAACATTTGAGTCAAACTGTGTTGTACTTCAGCCTTGGAGTAAATTACTTGCACCAGAATTCTGAGGGAGCCAAAGAAATTAACTGATCCGAATAGAGGTGGCATTTACTGTTTATCCAGCGTCTGCTGTCGGGGGCATTGGTAAAATACTAATGGTTCAATCACGCCCATGTTCAAAATGCAAACCAGTTGTTGGATGCCGAGTGAACTAATCCATTATCTAAGATGGCAGATTACCTTTCGGTCATGAAATATGTCCAAGGCTTTATGATTCATGAGAATCAAGCACTTTCATAGAATAATGTTTTTTCCTCGTGTTTTCGTTAATACATCATCAACAGAGCTGTAGTGATTATGGAGTTTAAGAGAACAGGAAAAATTCAGTTCTCTCTTTGAGTGTCTTCAGGTAACCAGGAGGGGGCGCATCAGTTCCACTAAAACTATTCAGGAACATGAAGAATGGTTTACTGCTGTGAAAGTCCAATCACAAAAATGGAAATTGATTCTTATTTTCTTTATTGATTATTAAAAATAAAGTATCATCCCCAACCCTATCATGGCGATCGTGGCCATATTATTATTTCTGATACAGGACCAGACAGACACCAGATGCGAGGATGGAGGAATAAGGTTTATTGAAAAAAATAAAATCAGGCACGAGGGCCAACAAAAAACGTCACCCAAGGGGTTGCAAAATACAAACTAAAGTGAGCTTCACAGAGCTTAGAACAAAGGAATCCAAAAATGGCAAGAACAAAAAAATCACTGGAAACTCCAGGCAGAAATAGCAATTAACAGAAAAGAACACCAGATCTCAAACAGGACAAAAAGCACAAAGGCTATATATATATATATATATATATATATATAAACAAAAATAACAAGACTGTGAACACTAGACTTAACCATGAACTAGGAATGAAACTTGGAAAGGACTTGGAAACATGAACATGGGACTTGAGACACTGGCTGCCAGCCAACTTCCACCGCATCCAGATATAGCGTAAGAAATCAAGACATGAAGGGCAACACCTGGAGAAGAAACAATGGGCAAGGCAAGATCATGAGACAAGGACAAAGATTGGTTGACAAGACTTGCTCATTAAGAGAATGAGCGTGCTCAGCTTAAGTACCAATTAAGTATGCAGTTTGAAAGCAGCATGAATGTTTAGAACAGAAAAGCACAGCAAGACTTGAAATAGTAAAGCAGGAATCATGACAATAAACTCCCTGTCTAAATTAGTAATATTAGTAATGTGCCTATCTAAGAATTACACCACCCTGTGAATGTTAGTAAATGTTAGTAACTTAAAAACAGTTAATTGTCAATTAAGCTTAGAGAGCCCCGAATCAGCACAGTACAGAAGAAAGGGGAAATACCAAAGCCAACCAGAGCTCAGAAATGTGCAACAACGAAGGCACGGGGCGGAACGCAGACTAGCTGTGGAGTGGCTGGGCAGACCTGGCATGAAACAAAACACGGAAAAGTAAAAACATGGACAATGAACATGAATTATGAAATGCTTGAACCTGATACAAGAAACTGTTAAAACTGTGACATGAACTATGACTATGACTATGGACTATGGAACATGAAACTGTTAAAACCATAAACAATACTGTCCTGGCCAAAGGCCAGAACCCCGGAACACAACAATTTCACATCCCTGAAATTGTGAAATACGGTTAAAATGAATTACACTTCACATTACCAATAACTTACAGCTAGTTGCATATCTGGACACAGTGATCAGGAAAATGCCGAGCATTACCTAGCAATGCAATTTCTTGGCTGCTACTACTGAGTTTTTTTCTTTTTTTACATTTAATTCAAACCAAAGTAATGCAGATGCACGGTTCATTAACTGACAGTAGGGGGAGTCAGCAGATGGCAAACGGTTGCAAACTTCATTGTATGTCTCCAACCCATACATACACTCGCTCTCCCATACAAACACATGCAGACTCTGAACGGTTTCTTATCAAGCTTCAGCACCGAGAACACAGTGCAGTAAATGGTAACTGCATAGAACATTTTGGAATCCTGTCAATGAATGTGTGTTTGTTTCCCCCATTGAATATATTTACTGATAGATATTAATAAATGGTAGCCCTGGCAACAGCTCCTAGAGTTAGAAGGACTAGCTGAAGATATTTAAAAAGCACGTCAGCGAAGCACCTGAGCTGAGAGGCAATCCTGGGCTGCCCAGTGCTGCCAGTCCTGCTGTCCATCAACACCATTCTCTGCTACGCCACTGGGACCTCTGCAATACACAATGAGCTCCATGCAAGGGAGAGGCAAAACAGCGCTATAAATCAGGTACTTCTCATCAGATGCGCTGTTTATTTCTGTCCTCACTGTCACCAATAACATTTGCATCAGCCATTGAATATTTGAACTGGTCAAAAATACCATCCAAGGTGATTAGATCTGGAGGGATACAGACTAGGAGTTGTCCTGACATCTTGTTTTCTTTCTGATCCTGGGCGCTAGCTGCGTCGCAAGGCCTGTCGTCTGGAGAAGTCACGTGCTCATCTACACTGACGGTTGTGTGCATTCCTTCCCTGCACGCCAATGGACGGATCGCGTGCACGACCGCATCCGTTGTGCGACGCTGAGGGGCACCAGGGGCTGTCTGCACCTGTCAGCAGGGCATAAATCGCAGACAAACACAGCAGACACAGGACGGCACGGCAGCACAGACTATACACAGCCCTCAGTGGCTTCAAATGCAGCTACGCCTCTGCGTTCCCTCTGTTCAGCGGCTCCCCATTTCCTCACTCCAGTGCTGTATCAGTGAATGTCCATTTCCACACTGTCCGTTACATTAACTGTGAGAGTGAATGTCCGTTACTACACCGTATCAGTGAATATGTGTCCATTGTGAGCCTTCAGCATCTTCACTTCTGGGCCAAGAACTGAATTATGCGTCAGGTCTGTGGTTCAATGTGTTTAACCTGGCAGGGAGGGAGATGGAGGGGTTGTTAGGTGGGAGGCGGAGGTTGAGAAGGTATTTATGGGCAACTATTGCAAATTTTACGGCTATGTGACCACCGTCGCGTAACAAAAGCCCCTGTGCCAGAGTCCTATAGCGTATGTGAAGCATTAAACTGTGAACAGCTACACTTTAATTTTATTTCTCTCTTCCATACCATTTCTTCAATCTGTCTTTATTTTGACTGCTAGTTCCCAGAGTTAAAAAAACTGTAACAAAAACCATCTCCTTTCTGTCAGCATCGTGTCTGCATCCTTGGCCAGTTTTTAATTTCTTTTTACACATCCTGAAACATTCATAGAATTGGCCTCTCCACAAAAAAAAAAAAAAAAAAAAAAAACCATTTCAATTTTCTTCAAGCCTCAATACCTTTCACTGCGCATTGCAGTATATTCCCACGACCCACAGTATAAGACGAGAGAGATCTGATTGCGCTGCTCAGGAAAAAGAAATCAAAATCGCCCTCTTTCATGCACCCAAATGCATCCACCAAATTGCAGCATCTTGAATGCATTAAAGATTTCAGACTGATTTCACAGTACAAAATAACTCATTCCTCTTTTTCTCACGTGTAACAACATGCATTTTTCTCTAAACAGGAGTGAAAAATGACAGGTCTGAATATTTCAAATGGGGGGACTGGGCACAATGGATGCCAGATTGTTCTTGGAGATGGAGCAAGAAACGGAGGCAGTGTATTAATGGTAAAAATATGATAACCAATGCATAGAATGGTCGTGCTGGGCGGTCCTCATCAGTGTTGGAGCTGTACATCTCTGCCAATCATCCGACTAAACCCCTGCTTCTGATATCCACCGCAGCATGTGATGTTGAGGTAAACTCCCATGTGCTCAATGCCGGCTTCAGCACAAAAGGTTTTATTTCAGGATTAATGATTCCATCCCCACCACCACCAAACAAACACACACACACACACACACACACACACACACACACACGCACGCACGTTTGTTTTCATGGTTTGTGGGGACATTCCATAGACTTCCATTCATTTTCAAAACCTTCTGTCTGGCATTAAAAGTACATATGCTTACCCTAACCCTAATCTTATTGCAGCCTTAACCTTAACTCCTAAACCTAAAATAGCTCAATTTTTTTTTGCAGGGACCTGAAAATATCCCCAAAAGTACACAGAAATCTGGAATTCCAGTTTTGTTGGACAATAGGTCCCCACAAGGGTATGTAAACATGGGACACACAAATGCGCGCTCGCGCACGCACACACACACACACACACACACACACACAATAATGCAGGCAAACACACAAGCCCTTGTCTGCATCCAAAACATGCAAAAGCTTAAAGCTTAATGCTAACATTTTGTAACATTATAATGTCAACAGCAACTTCATCCACCCTCATATGTAGGGTGGGAACCCCAGTCTTTCAGGCAAAAAGAAACAAATTTGATTGTGAAATTTGTCATTTTGCAGTGTTGGCTTCAGATAAACAAAAACTGATCTTTCTAAGCTGCACCATAATTTATTCCGGACAATCTATGTCAATAGGAACACCCTCACTATACCACAAATGTGAAATAACAGGCACATGAAAAACAGAAACTCACATTTGCACTCTGTCCTCCTGGGCATAATTTAGGGTCATCCTGCAGATTGAGCCAAAAAATACAATCCTTGGCCCGGAGAAAAGCTCACGGGGTTCAAGGAAGTTGAGACAAATAAAAAAATGAGAATAATAATAACTTGCAGCAATTCAATGCGGATTATTTTGAATAAATACAACATATTTACTGATGGTGTTCAACATATTGCTTAAATATTGTGTGTGTGTGAAAATGCTGGAAATTGAGCATATTGAGTCAATTTTTTTCCCTGTGAAATGGTCCCCAACCCCCCGCGTCTGAGGCATAAAATGCTCCGATCAAAATGAGTCCCATTCCAGCCCAGACCAGAAGGAACAGGATTATTCAGCTTTGGATAAGAAACAGAGAGGGTTGAAATACTCAAAGGCAAATGGGAATAACCTCCTTCTGGTGTCTGACTGCCCCATTGCAGGCTCTACTGCCTTCACCTAAGGTGGGAGGTAATGGGAGAGAGTACTTTCTAAAGTGGTGGAATTGGCCCTGATGGAATGGGTAAATCTTATCATTGTTTAAATGAGTGACACAAAGAGGGGCTGTACTCCTACATGAAGGATTCTGGGAAAACCACACAAACACCATTGAGAAACTGGATCAGTGGAGATCTGCGTGAAGTCAGTTGTCAGCCTTCCACCTTATCAATGAACAAAGTGGCTTTAATGTTGGCTTCTAACTCATCTTGGAGATTAGACTGAGAGCGAACTCCAGGTGAAAAGCTAGAATGGTGCGCATGTATAGGTTTATTTGTGTGTTTGCGTGTGTGTGTGTGTTTGTGTGCTGGTGAGTGTGTATACGTATGTGTATGTGTATGTGTAGGTGCATATGTGCGTGTGTTCGCGCGCGTGTGTGTGTGTGTGTGTGTGTGTGCATGTCCGTGTGTGTATGTGCGTGCAGGAGTACGTTGGTGCACACGTATGTGTGTGTGTGTTTGTGTGCGTGTGTGTATGTGTAGCTGCGTGTGTGTGTGTGTACAAGTGCGCATGTGTGCATGTCCTTGTGTGTGTATGTGCGCGCAGGCGTGCGTTGGTGCGCGTGCGTGTGTGTGTGCGCATGTCTCGGTATGTGAGTAAACACTTGTATGTGATATGTATGTAACTAAGACAAAGAAGGATCATGCTGGATGGATTTAACTTTTTCCTCCTGACATACAGAATAATCTTATATAACCAAGCATCTTGTCTCTGGAGGACTGTTGGCTTGCAAGTTACACAGAGTATCCACAGACCCTCAGCCAGCAGTCTACGAGAGCCCCAACTGTGCCAGCATTCCTATCAACTGAATTAGCAAATATTAACAAGTGTACTTGGAACATTTCTCAGCTGAAGAGAGTGTGTGGGCCCAGATGAAGTACAGTGGGTCAGGAACGTAGCATTGATTGTACTTTCTGGCTGCAATAAATTGGTAGACTCTAGGTAACAGGGAAGCTAAGAAGTAGCAACAGGACTGGAAGTAGTCAACAGGAAAATGAATGGCGGACCAAGATTATGACAGTTTGGAAAGTGATAGTAGATAAGGTAGTGAAAGTCATACTTACTGTGCCTGCTTGAACTACAGTATATCCAACAAGCTTGCACTGCAATGGCAATATTTCAAAACCTTCGTCCTCTGTTAGTTTTTGCTACCATCTATGGTGTTAGGGTCAGTTTTGACCAGTGTTTTAAATCAGCTGTAAAATACACTTAAAACATTTTTTCCTCCAATTTGTTTTTCTTCTCATGGTTACATTGTTGGGCTTCCTTATCAATAAAAATATTGGTTTTAATATTTCTTTGTGTGGGCCCCTGGGCCTTCTTCGTCAGTATACCCCTTGACTTCAATTTAACCTTCCTCTTGTTAGCTTTCTGCAACCATCTATGGTGTTAGGGTCAGTTTTGACCTACGTCTTAAATCAGCTGAAAAACACACTAAAACAATTATTTATCATTCCATTTGTTTCTCATCTCTTGGTTACGTTGTTAGGCTTCCTTATCCATGGAAAAGTTGGCTTTGCCCTGATGATTTCAGTTTTTACAATTGTTCTTATTTTTATAACCAGGTCAAAATTGACCCAAACACCACAAATGTCATCATTTTAACCAGAGCATTTTATACTATTGTTTAAAAAAAAAAAAAAAGTTTTGTTTTGTTTAAATAGAGATTCCTGACAAAGTCAAAAAGGCTTGATGCTATAAACAAATTTATGTGATAATTTTATGCATTTAAAACCTGAAAACGGGTCACTGGCGACCCGAACACAAGAGGAAGGTTAAGTATGCAACATAAATCCTGCCAATTCGAGTCATGACAGAGTAATACATCATACGCAGCTGTGTAAGAAAGGAAACTCACTCTCTGGATGGACAACAATCACTTTTACGGAATATAGGTTGAAAATAATGTAACTGGACTGCAAGGTACTTTATGCCTGTAAGATGATGCATTACACAAACTGTAACAGGCAGTCTTGACACGTTACGATAATGATCTCATTATTGTACAATGTATACTTTTCAAATGAAGTGCTTGCAGAAGTAGAAACAAAGCCACCAGGGGAACACACACACACACACACACACACATACACACACACACACACACACGCACGCACGCACGCACGCACGCACGCACGCCCACACACACACACACACACACACACACACACGTGCATAGACATATGTTCAAGAAAGAGGACATCGAAACTAGGAAAAAATTCTGATTATAAGGGTACTGGAGACTGTAAATGCAGGCGGAGGGATAGTTCCCAAGCACCTCAGCTTCACCATTTCATCAATCCTTTTGCGCTCTCAAACAGACCAGAACGCTGCTGCTGCGGCATCATGCAGGACAAATAATCAGCTCCTGTTCGCCAGCTGCAGCACTGCTTTGGCTCATTCCAGCTCCAGCTCATGTGCTCGCGTCTCCGGAGTGACAAATGTGATATGAATGTTGAAATTACCAGCTCCCTAATAAGAGGGCAGGGGGTAATTAACAATGGTTTCATGCTTGTGCCACTGAAGATGGCTCTTGGCCAACTCCATTGTGAAGGGCTTGTGAGCAAAGGAAACCGAGGCCTTTGTCACCCTGTAACCTCCCATCATTCCTCTTTTCCCAACAGGGCTTTGACAGAATAAAGTGCTGCTAATCATAGAATCCTTAAATACATCAAACTTGTGGAAGATGTTAACGCACAGGATGCCATTTTGATACAGTGCTAGCTTGGCTATGAAATAATATGATTCACATCTGGCCTCATGAGAAGCTGTGCTTCCTTTCATCGGACAAGACACGGAAATGGAAGATTGATTATAATTAAATAGGAAAATACTCATTGGACCACACCTTGCCCCAGTCTATCCTGTCCTACCCCTGTTAAAATACATGTTGGACAGAGACAGACTTTATTTCATTCGGCTAAAAAGATTATGCAGTAGATTGTGTCAAACGTAAAACTTGGAAGAAAAAAAAACCTGCAACACCACAAACTCGATAGCAAACAAATAGTCACCTTTTACAGTCATCAAAAACACCGCTCCCTCCATCCATTCATCCATCCATCCATCCATTCATTTTCTTCTTCTTATCCAGAGCAGGGTTGCAGGGATAGCAGACTAAGCAGAGTGGCCCAGACATCCCCCCTGCCAACCACCTGTGTCAACTCAGCCTGGGGGATCCCAAGATGTTCCCAAGCCAGTAGGGAGATATAATCCCTCCAGCATGTCCTGAGTCTGCCTCAAGGCCTCCACTCAAATGGTCATGCCTGCAACACCTCTAAATCTGAACCAGATGCCTGACCCACCTCAACTGACTCCTCTCAATGCGGAGGAGCAGCGGTTCTACTCTGAGCCTTTACCGGATGTCCAAGCTCCTGACCCTATCCCTAAGGGTCAGCCCAGCCACCCTGCAAAGAGAATTACTTTTGGCTGCTTTTATTCACAGTATTGTTCTTTCGGTCACTGCCCTAAGCTTGTGACCATAAGTGAGGGTCGGAACGTAAATCGACCAGTAAATTGAGAGCTTCGCCGTTAAGCTCAGCTTCTCCGTCACCACCACAGACAGGTACGATGCCTGCCTGACTGCAGATGCTGCACCGAGCTGCCTGTCTCCCACTCCATCCTACCCTCACTCGTGAACAAGCCCCTGAGATACTTAAACTCCTCCACTTCAGGGCATCAACTTACGCCCGACTCAGAGGGGAGAAGCCAGCAGAGAACCAGGGCCTCTGATTTGGAGGTGCTGATTCTCATTTTGACTGCTTCACACTCAGCTGCGAACCGCCCAGTGCCCGATGGAGGTTACAGAATGATGAAGCCAGCAGCACCACATCATTTGCAAACAGCAGAGGCGCAATCCTGAGGCCACCAAACTGGACACCCTCCATGCCTCCACTGCGCCTTGACACCCTGTCCGTGGAAATCATGAACAAAATAGGTGACGAGGCACAGCCCAAGTCCAACATGAACTGGAAACCGGTCAGACTTCTTGCTGAGAATGCAGACACAACTCCTGCTTTGGTTGAGCAGGGATTGGAATCCTCGAACTAACGGCCCCGGAGCCCATACTCCCACAGCACCCCCAACAGGATACACCACTGTCCCCTGTGTATTGTGTAATATTACGAGCTCTGCCCCCCACCCCGTCATTTCCTGGTCTCAGCAGGCTTACAAATGCTGCTTCAGCCAAGAACAGGGGCGGCAAACATGGCCCATGAGTGCAATTCAGTGGCATTTCGGGACTTACACATTTCAGAACCTACACTTAAACATACATTTCAGAAGCAAAAGTTGAGGGTCCAATAAAAATAAATGGGTAACTTCCAAGTCCTTGCCTGAGCACCTCATCCATGAACTAACTCTCCCCTTAAAAATCTGGCGGGTAGGACAATGCCTACTCATCTCAGAGAGAGCTGAACCCCTTCTGGGATCAGACTCCATGGCACATTTCCTGTCTGAACATTGCAAAAAGCGATTGAGAGCGTACACCACTCCAGGCACTCAGCGAATGAAGTGGAAGTTAATTGAAATATGAATTGAATGCTGAACTTGTTTTATATTATTGAATTCAGAGGCTAAGATGAAAGGAAGCTGAATAGTCATCGGGAATGTACCGCAACAAATTGCCGTAAAATGAGCACTCCACATTTCATTGGCATACACATATTCAGCAGCCCTTTTTTACATATTTTTCATTTTTAATAATTATTTATTTATATCCTTTATTCTGCAGAAATGCCATTGTATGGGAATTTTGTAAATGCATTCCATGACACAAAAAATATTGAAACGTGAATCAGTTCCACTGTTAAACTGATGTTTTCATCAGTAAGTCAGTGTAAACTGACTTACAGTTGATTGGCCTAAGCAGGGGCCAATCCCAGTCAACCACTGGAAGCACCTGGTTATAAGTGGCCCCCATGATTTTCATTCACAGCAAACTAAGTATGAAACTGCAAAAGCCGACTTTTAATTACTGGAGGAAAGGAACAAAAGTGTCACAACCCTCCTGTGAATGCCTTTCGCTTCTCTTCCAATTTGGCAACTTGCGTGGTTATTAAATGTACGTCTCCTTTGATTGGTTAATGCATTGTGTGTTTTCCCCTCCCTTGCTATTTGTGCTTCAAACCAGTCAGCATTCCAATCCAAAACTCTTCATCTTTATTAAGTGTAACATAACCTTTAAAGGTCCCCTAATATGCCACCAGATGCGTAGCCAATTAGCCATTATGAGCCAGTGCAAAATCACCCCTTCTTGACATCACATGGAGTGACTGCCCAGAATAATGAAATCTGATTGACTGCTTGGCTGAAGCTCATCAGTTCTTCTTGCGTCTGGTTGGTTACTTTCCCATGTGATGTCAAGAGGGGAAAGATTTTGAAACGGCTCGTAATAACTAATTGGCTGTGCACCTAGTGACATAATAGGGGACCTTCAATGACAGCACATTGCGGAAGCTTTTCTTTTTGCTCAGTTAACTCGAACAAGTTTCTAAGCCCACTCAAGGTCCAGGATTGGGACGGTGTTCAAACCGGCAAATGGCAGGCCCAGCTTTGCCTATTACATCTGTGTTTAAATGTGTCCTCGTTCTCTGGAGTCCTGGGCCTATCTCTGTCTCTGCAGTCCTGTCCTCATTCATCACCGTACTGCTGTCAATAAACCTACCTATTGGATTATACACTGTCCCTGCACTTGATTCGTTGGTAGATTTTCTTGCAGCCAGTGAGATAACATCCACATCTAATCCACATACAGGAAACACACTGTTACAACACATATTTAACATAAAATCATGTTTCACAGATAAAGTTCTATTAAACGTAATAAATGTAAACAAATAAATAAAGATAAAAGTAAAGGTAAAAATACTCGATGTTCCAAACCAATCCAGACATATAAACACGTCCCTGCAATTGGATATCCGTGTATGGGGAATGGTCCTTCCATGTGATTCCCAACATAGCAAAGGTAGAAGGTGTTTCACCATTCTAGATGGGAGTCCAATGCCCTGGTAAGAACTTCAAGGGAGAAAGATTTCCAGTCAATAATATCAAATGTTTCTTTCAGTCAGTAGGGGGTCAGGGAGTTGTAACGGAAGAATACATTTTTGAAAGGTCCCTGGACATAACATTGTTTTGTTCCCAACTGAAGCTAATATCAGTGTTTCTATTAGTTGAATACGTGTAAAAGGAAGGATATAAAGACGTTCAGGTAGGACAGTAAGGTCAGATTAAACCATTCATTGCAGAAAGGCATGCATTTACGTTAGGTTGTGACTCTGCTCAAGTGATGCTCAAGAACAATTTGAGCAAACATGGCAAAGACGGTCCCTGATATCATTATCTCCAGGCAGAGCCGGATATTCACAATGCTTAAATGAATGAACACAACGTAAACGCTTCTGTGACAAAGAGGTGTTTGAAGTTAATCGCTCCATTCACTTGCGCTGCGCTCACGATTTGTACACTACAAAGAAATTGTCCAATACTTGGTGTTTATTTTGTTCCTCGGATTCAAAATGATCTGTAAATTTTTTTTCCAAATCAAACTTTATTAGTTTGGTTTCACAGACGCATTACATGTCACGGAGCTCTCATTCCAAAGACAAATGGGCGTTACCTGCTGCTCAAAGTTATGCTAACAAACTGTAGCTACATAATTTCTCTTCTGAAGAGCTGAGTTAACGCACCATGGAACAGACTTGGCCCTGGTATTGGTAGGTGGTTGAATCAATAGTGGTGAACTGAGGTCAAAAGACTTCCTGTGCAAAGACTGAACCTAGTTGTGATTAAAGCGATTTAAAATGGATAATTATTCAAAAACCAAGCACGGAAATCACTTACAGAAAAAATAACTTATTATTAGTAAGTGTATAAATATCAGAGGATGTTGTAAACTTCGGCAAGTCCACGAGGACAAAGGGGATAAGGAATAAAAACAGTTTCCAATCAAACTGCTGTATCCAAGGCCTACATTGACTCCTGATTGAAAGGAAACCAGGGAAGCCTGCAGGCATTGTTGCCCTCCTGGACTTCACTTTACATTTCTGTGTATAGCCTTCCAACAATGCCTGGAATGCAGAAAAGTTTGCTAAGCTTGGCTGAACGCTGAAGGACTCCCATGGGAGGATATCGTCTGGGGGAAGTGAGGGAAAATATACAAACAAATAGAGGAAGTGCGATCAACAGGAAAAGTCAGGAAGGAAAGAACGGCTGAAGCTGATACTGCTTTCATGAAGAGGGCCACGCTCCTGACCCCACTGCACAGTTTCCTATCTCCCCGTCCTCCTCCCTCACTTTGTGGCTGATTGACTTTGTTTGGGAGAAGTCAATTAGACTCAAGTCAACAGGTGTCTGCCGCAGCAGCATATGTGTGAGCATTTATTATGTGTATATGCCAGTGTGTGTGTGTGTGTGTGTGTGTGTGTGTGTGTGTTTCCACGTTTATTGAATAGATAGGCAAACTTTAAGAGGAAATTTTTCAGCAGTTCCGGGCCCCAGTGCTCAGCCAACTGAACAAACACAAGGACACGTATTCCCTGAGCGGGATATTATGGAAATCTGTTAAGATTAATTTAGCAGCCCCTGTGACCTTGATTAAGGAGACAAATATATATATATATTTTAAATTCATCCTTTCTGTATTTTAACCCCTACAGACCTGGGATCCATTGCAATGCACATCACAAGTTTGGTATTTTTTATGTTAATGTTTGAATTAGATATTGGTGTAATACCTCCATGTCATACATGTTTGATATTACACACTTGTGATACAGCTCGCTCGCATCATGACCGTTGAGATTCTGTTCATTGGCGAACTTCAACCAATATCATTACAGCGGTAACATTATCAATCCTGCTGGTAACCGTTAACCATCACTAGTGGCTAGAGTTAGGTTCTAGTTTGCAGCCTATTTAAGTCAATGGCTCGAATTATTAGCTGGCTAGCATGCTAATGTTTTTTGCCATTAAATTTATAAGTTACACGTGTAAATGATATTGTTGGAACTTGAATTTATTCATTCAAGGGAAAAAAGCATTAGCCTAAGCGGAGGCCTGGAGGGAGGAGACAGATGCCGCTAACGTTGTCTCAATCGTCCAAAGAATTATTTCCGAGTTGAAGCGTAAATGGTTTGACATGAAACGGGAGGGAAAGAAACGCATTAGCGCACACGAAAAAAAAAAAAAAAACATCAGCCACAGGAGGAGGAGGCTCACAGTCGCAACTCGTCCCACGAATAACAAAAGGTCTCAAGTGAAATTCCTGATGAAACCTGTTTTTCTGCACTACGAAGTTCGGGGTGCAGAAAAATAGGTTTCACAAGAAGTGTCACTTGTGACCTTTTGTTATTCATGGGAGGAACTATCAACTGCAGACGAGCGCATCGCTGGCATAATTGGGGAGACCTCTCTGTCAGGAATAATACCTGACGGAGGCAGCGATATGCCTCCACTTCTATTTTTTTTATTATCATCATTCAACATATGTGTAATCTATTGAGTCAATTCACATAGATAATTCACAATCATGAACCTAATCTGGATCTTAAACCTGCCAATTGCCAACTAATTTAAATAAATGTGTTTGACCTATATTTTTAATAGTTTGTCATGTTTAGGCAATATCACGTCTTTCAAAGGCATCTGCATATTGTGTACATAACAGAGCGCAATATGAATTAAAATTGTAATTTCCAATAGTGATAAGCATTATTTATGTGCATTCTTAAATTTACACAAGCACTACGCACGGTCAGCAGCTGGTGTAGATTTTGTTAGTAGCTACAAGAAGATCGGAGCTACTACCATACACAGGCTACCATAGCCTGTGAGAAAATTATTAACGTCATGTCTGCCTGAACTACAGATAAATCAACCAATCGAGTCGCTTGTGCTATCTTTCAGACTTTGCTTTAACTGTGCCCTTTGACTGCGCATACATGGGGCCATATTATGCTTGACAGCGGATTTACTCTCAACCAAAAATGATCTGTGTGCTCTTTAAATGTAATGTTGTAGAGCTTAACATCCTGCAGCTGAACAGAAGGCAATTAGCACTAAACTGATCGGTTATTTTCTTCTTTTGACATCTTAGACCTCTCAAGAGCTCAACAAATTTGGGCTTTAGCATCTATACCATTGACTGTATATCGAGGGCTGACTGCAATAAAGAGTAAACATCTGGACATAACTGTTTATTGCCGTCAGCCCTCAATATAATGATGGACAACTTAACAGCCCCCCAAAAGTGAAGCCAAAAAGTCTTGATCGCCATGTAGTGGCCGGCTGCAGTACAAGTTATCAGCTCTCCAACTCCATGATATGGATGGGCCATCATCCTCACTGAGATATGTAAGTGCTATCACTGCTGTAAGTGATCTTTTTGTTTGTAAAAAGGTTTTAAAAAGCTCCACAGCAGAGATAATTGATTTAGAGCATCTGGTCCATATCGCAGGTCTCTCAGTCACTGTCTTTTGCAATTAAGCAATATATGAAATTCTGCAGTCACCCACTGCCTCTATCCCTGGGGTCACCAACTCTGTTCCTGGAGGGCTACCATCCTGTAGATTTTCTGCTCTACCTCCTATTCAGCACACCTGATTCAACTAATTAGCTACTGAACAAGATCACAAGCTGGGCAATTAAGTAGTAGATTAGTTGAATCAGGTGTGCCAAATTGGAGATAGCACAGAAACCTACAGGATGGTAGCCCTCCAGAAACAGGATTGGTGACCCCTGCTCTTTCCAATTTGGTGAGAGAATGTCATGAGGAGGATGTCCTCTCTGCTTGTGAATGTGCAGAGAGCTGAATATGTTATTCGTCCACAGCCTGTGGAAAATCATTAGCAGAAGAAAAATCTGTGTAGTTGGTGATGCCGAAACAGATGAAGCTTCCGATCCCTGCACTAAGGGAGACGGGGTTCAAAATTAAACTGCCAAAGTGTCAAAGAACAGTAGAGGAACAAATAGAATTAAGGTGAAAAAAAAAACGCAAGATGGCCAAGAGCCGTATTTATATCGGTGCCGCTTTCGATAGGCGGAGAAAACTGAAGGAATCTAAGAGTCTAGAAAGCGATGCACAGCTAGCCTTGCAGCTACTGGACAGGTAAGCTTTGTTTTACTCTGTAGTATTTATGCAGTTTTGATAGTCTCGGTTTTTAATCCTCCTAATGTTAGTTTATAAATGTACAGTCATCATTTGTGGCCAATTACTGCTTGCTTAGCTGTGTAACAATAGCATGTGTGGCGTTAGGACACCAGCTAGCTTTAGCTACTAACTTCAAAAATCCATTCATACCGAAGTTTTTGCATAGATGTAATGTGCCATTGGTCCATGTTTTCAGGGTGGCTTAACATGACAATCAGTGAGAGTGTCTGTTTATATTGTTCTTATATTGTAACTGAGTCGCTGCTCTCCATCTCTGCCTCTGTCAAAACCGATGCGCCTTCTTGTGCGGCTTGGGGATGGGGTGCGGAGACTGTATACTTTGGCTTCGAACAAGAAGCTATGAAAATGACCAAACCAGTGACAGCAGTTTTAAGTACAACCCTAATTCCGAAATTGTTGGGACGAAGTGTAAA
Source organism: Gymnothorax reevesii (assembly GCA_029721435.1). Taxonomy (NCBI): domain Eukaryota; kingdom Metazoa; phylum Chordata; class Actinopteri; order Anguilliformes; family Muraenidae; genus Gymnothorax; species Gymnothorax reevesii. The sequence continues at coordinate 8,186,432 of CM056586.1, forward strand.
TTGTGAATGAAATCTAAATGCAATGGCTTTCAGATTGCATGAACCAATATGTTATTCACAATAGAACATAGGTAGCATTTTCAATGTTGAAACTGAGACATTTTACTCTCCAACCTGTGAATGCTTGCATGAAAAAATTGTGGAATACTTTAAAAACAATGTTTTTAAATGCCAAATTGCAAAGGCTTTGAAGGTCTCATCATCGACAGTGCATAACATCATCAAAAGATTCAGAGCAACTGGAAAAAATCCTCTGTGCATAAGGGACAAGGCCGAAGACCTTTAATGGATGCCCCTGATCTTCGGGCCCCAAGACGCCACTGCATCACTCACTGGCATGATTCTGTCATTGAAATGATTAAATGAGCCCAGGAATACTTCAAGAAACTACTGTCTGTAAACACAGTCCGCCGTGCCATCCACAGATGCCACCTAAAACTCAATCATGCAAAAGAAAGCCATTGTTGACCACGATCCAGAAGCACCGCCATGTTCTGTTGGCCAATGTAATGGGCGGTGACAAGACGCCATTGCAGTGACCAGTGAGAGAAAGAACAAAGAGCAGCCCAGATAAGAGACAAACACAAAATGAGGTTCACACCTCCAGTTAAAGCTCGTGCTTCCAAGGACGAATTAAAGTTCGCAACACGGAAGCGAGAGAGAGTAAACAGAGAGAGAAGAGTGAAACTTCCAAAAGAAGCAAGTCCTAACAATAAATGGAAGATTACAAGTCACTAGAGACTAGGAAAACTGACTAGAGATATCTTTGGCAGAAGTGCTAGAAACAAACAGACACTCTAGCGATAGGCCTGGCAAACCCCTGGCCATATATATAGAGTCCGGAAAACTCCGCCCCAGCTCAATAAGCCAGCTGGGCTAGGAATTCGATGGAAAATAAATACGATATCTTTCCGGACGATAGAACAAAGAAAGGTCTAACAAACAAACGCACGCCTAAACCATGACAACCAAGGCCCATTTAAAATGATCTGTAGCAAAGTAGCAAAGTGTCCTGTGTCCAGACGAGTCCAAATTTGAAATTCTTGTTGGAAATCATGGGCATTGTGTCCTCCGGGCTAAAGAGGAGAAAGACCACACCTCCTGTCATCAGCGTACAGTTCAAAAGCCAGCATCTCTGATGGTATGGGGATGCCTGAGTGCATATGGTGTGGGATACTTGCATGTTTTAAAAAGCACCATGAATGCTGAAAGGTATATAAAGGTTTTAGCGCAACATTTGCTCCCATCCAGTAGACATATATTCCAGGGAAGGCCTTGTGTATTTCAGCAGGACAATGCAAAACCACATACTGCAGCTATTACAACAGCATGGCTTCATAGTAGAAGAGTCCGTGCGCTAAACTATCCTGCCTGCAGTCCTGATCTTTCACCAATTGAGAATATTCAGCGCATAATTAAAGGAAAAGTCTGTGAAAGGAGACCCAAAACTCTGCAGCAGCTGGAAGGCTGTATTAAACAAGAGTGGGATCAAATTCCAATGGCTAAACTCAAGAAACTTGTCTCATCAATGCCCAGACGCCTCCACTCTGTGTTAAAAAAAGAGGGGATGCTACACCATGGTAAACAGGCCCCTGTCCCAACTTTTTTGAGATCTGTAGCAGCCATCAAATTTGAAATGAGCTCATTTTGTGAATAAAATTGTAAAATTTCTCAGTTTCAACATTTGTTATGTTATCTCTGTTCTATTGTGAATAAAATATTGGTTGGTGTGATTCGAAAGTCATCACGTTTTGAATTTATTCACAATTTACACTTTGTCCCAACTATTTCTGAATATGGGTTCTACGTGTCAAATAAGTTTTTTCAAAAGACGGTGTCTGTAATTTTAAGTTGTTTGTTACCATGCTAATATATGTTCAATTGTTATTTTTTTCTGATAAGTTTTGTTTTTTAAGTTTTTATTTTATTTATTTATTTACACATGCATCAGTTGCTAGGTCCCTGTACAACTCTGTATAACACATAGTGATTTGAAAGTCCAAGGTAAATTGATTGTAAAACAGTTTGAGCTCTGAACTGTTGGATTCTTAATTGGTGAAAATAACTCATAATAATGATGGTTTACTTGGGTGGGTAAGAAAATCTGCCACAACGGTTAAAAAATCCTTCACTGTCAGTGAAACATAAAGTTCTGCATCCATTTTTAATTTGACATCTAATGACAAAGAAGTGAAAAATCTGGCTTGTGAGATTAGTCAAGAGATCTAAGATATCTGAGCAAATCGCGTTGTTGCATTGGCGCTAAGCATGCAGAATCACAATAGTTTCAGTCCCTGTGATTTCAGCCGTTTTGACGGTTTTTCATTCAAGCGCACCGGTGGGAAGACCCATTGAGTGTACATCACTCAGTTCAGTGGGATGACCTGACTTTGTCACATCATATCACTCTGTAACAGAAGTTGGGGTTTGTGAAACTGTACGCTTGTACAGTAGAAGCATAACAAGTGTGAAAAAGAGTATTTTCCAGCCTATTTATGGGCAAAGTGCCCAAAGTTTTATAGCATTTTCACCGTTGATTCTCGACATGCAGTTTTTATGCTCCGCTAACCACTGAAAGTGAAGTTTTGACTCTCTCTCTCCATTCATTTTGATGGGGACCTGGTTTTGTATGCCCAAAATAACTGCCCGGGGGTGTTGCCACGACGACCACTGTCTGGTGAGACTGGGCGATAAGGACGACACCAAGCTATGACAGTATCGACAGGTCATCTTATCTTGCAGTACAGAAAATTGTCTGACAAAAAACAAAAACCTGGAAGGCAGTATCCAGGTGCAAGAGATTCCTTTATCAAAGCATTTCTTGACAGAAATAACGGTTGGATTTGAGCAGGCTACATGTACTCCCCAGCGCCAGCCCATCAGCTACCACACAGACACGCCCTGTCCCTTCTCATTTCAAACATACAGCCAATCTGTCAATTCTGACCCCGCAAAACATTTTCCTCTCTACGCTCTCATAACACCTACTATTTTTAGACTATTACATTCAGGCACCCAATAATCTTTGGCTACTGCCTCTTACTATTCCCATTAAACTCAGACAGTAATGTTTCCATCCTCCTGCATGTCCTTCCCAGTAACCAATCCTCACATGACCTTAAAGTTCAAAATGCTGTTATAGTTGTGCAGAAAAAAGAAACATAACCTGACATCTTGCTCTACTAATGATAACTGTATAATCAAACCCCTGCTGCACAAATGAAAGAAATCTGTGTGTTGTTTAAAAAAATATTGACACAACATTTAGAAAGTGGTGTCAAAGGGAAATGGGCAAAGCATGTTTGCATTGGAATGCTGTATAAATATTATGACCACAGTAATCCCTTGGAGAACTTGAGGTTAATGTGGATCTGAATGCTAATGGCGCATGGTGAGATTATAGCATTACTCCCACTGTGACAGCATCAAATGTTGATTGAGTGTGTTTGAAGCCTTCAGAAGAGCCTGTCTCTTAAACACACACTTATTCCCAGTTCTCCCTGCCAATTCTGGGTAGATTACCCAAAGGTCAGGAATGCTAATTAGAAAATGCTGGTCTTAAGTACATGTTGCTGATTGTATCATCTGAGAGCTGGAGTAATTCAACTGTAAATGTCTGTTTAGTCTAAAATAATCAATAAAATCTGAGAATAGAATGTGTTGAGAGGGAGAAAGCAGAAGCTCACAATTCATCTGAAAATAATAGTTAAAAAAAAAAAAAAAAAAAGCTTAGACAAAGCGCAGTCTCACAAATCTCCTTGAAATGCTCCAGTGAGAAGATTGTACTCCTAAGATAACAGCGTTGGATGCTTTATTAGTTCAGGACATTAAAGGAAAGGAGAAAGTTAGGACAGCATCTACTGTCACAAGAGACCCTCAGGAGGCAGTTTTACTGCAAGAGAGCATTTCCTGAAAGGATATATAACCTCTTAGCAGCTCCTCAAAGGCTCAGCAGCATTTAACTTTCTGCAACAAGTTCTCTGCCTTGTTGAGTGAGCTCTCCAGTCATGCTCTTTGTTAGTTGGCAAAGGTGGACAAAGAAAAAAAATTAAGTATGACAAAGAAGACCAGTTTACTGGGAAAGGGATTCTGCATCGCCGGCCTTGACAATCGTTTTCACAGGAATACCTAAAAATAAAGTTCAGGAACATTACCAGAGAGTACACACTTTTCTCAACCACTGGGGACTTCGCTGTAATAAATTCAGTCCTCCAACAGGTTGACGACACCTATTGCACTGTTAAAAACTTTCCTGTGTTAACCCACTGCATAATCCTCCAGCTCTGTTTTCCCTGCGATAGGAGCCTAATGTGGCCATAATGGAAGTGAGTGAGTGAGTGAGTGAGTGACGAACCTTTCATACTCAATATCTCTAGAATGTACCAGCCATAACCTTCTACATTTGCATATCAACAAATATATTGCAACAGATGAGCTGATTAAAATTTGGTTGAATTTGTGAAGTTGCATCACACTACAGTAAAATTAAAAAACGCACCACATTGCATAGTCCTGCTCAATCCAGTTGGAATGCACATTGCTTCTATCAGTTGGCTTGCCAACCAAACGAACTAGCACATTAACTAAAACTAAAATTATTAGTGATTCAGTCAGTCTGATAAAGACTCGATTTCACCTATAGTTATGCCAGCAAATTTTATTTTGTGTTTCTGGCTCAGTTGAAGTTTACTGCAATATTGTTACTTGTGCAAACCTTACCTTGTTACCTTGTTTCACACCTACAGTAGCCAACTAGCTAGCGAGCTACAGAGCTGCACGAAAACCACAAAGTTGACCAGCCCGTTTTACATGTAGCTGTATAGGTAGTTAGCTGACTACTGTAGACGTCAAATTATGCAAGCTGGGAAGGAATAATTTAGGTATTACCTTTGCTAGCTTGCTGCATTCTCTGAGCAGAGTTTATAAGAGGAACTTCAGCCTTGTTGCATCATACTTATTTAATATGCAAAAACACACCGCATCGCAGGGTCCTGCACAATCCAGTAAGATTGTACGTTGCTTTTATAATCATTGACCTAAAAACAGCAAGTGAAAGGCCACCCCTTAAATTTCACATCTGGTCGTCCATATTTTCACTTTACGGTGTTTTCACTGCATATCTGCACAACACAACTCAAAAAAGTTTTGTTTTCTCACCCTTATTTTTTTCCATGCAAAATCAGGAATAATATTTACAATACATTGGAGATCTGAATACATTCTTTATTCATAGAAAGTACAGTAAAATCCTGAAAAAATCCTGAAAACATGGCATAATGTTACTGAAGCACGAAATGCACTTAAACAAGCAAGAATGCACATTTATGACCAGGGCCTAAAACTGACTTTGTGACACTGCGTTTGCTAGCGCCACCCAAGCATCTCGTCCTACACAGCAAGTAATTACCAAAAGCAAAAACAAACTGAGCACACCTGAGTGGTGGGAACACGGTGGTCCTGACTCATTCACACAAAGACTCTAGAAGTACTATGAAACCTGATTCAACTGATGAATTAATCATGGCCTCCTGTCAAGAGTTTGCTTTGCTAAATAATGTGTTTTAGCTTTTTACTTACCTAAACAAAAACCTGCTCTGGGGACACAAGTGGCATGCAGTCAGCTTAAGCAGAGTAGACAGAGCATACATTGAGATAATCAAATAAAATTATCCCTTAAAGAACGGCAAATTAAAATGAATGTTCCTTAAAGGGGACTATTATGCTTTTTCATATTTGAGTCTTATAGTGTTACAAGGAAGGATGATTCTCTTAAACATGGCCAAAGATTAGCATAATGATGTAATCAAAAGTAGAAGTAGTCCTTGTGAGGAAAAAAAAACCTCAGCTTTCCTACAAGCCTGAACACTCAATTTTTGATGATGATGTTTTCCAGTGTGACGTTTATCAACATGGCTGTACCAGTCTTCAGCTTAACTGCATCATTGATCTCAAGTTGTTCTCATGTAAGTTCACCTGATTATCAGTCAAATAATTTGTTTACTACATAACCAAGACCAATACATGTCCAATAATGATAAAGAAATGATCATGACAAAGTGATTGCCTATAGGCTATAATTGAAATGGCAGTGTCATGATGTTGTTTTTGTTTTGGTGTTTTTGCATTTATTTGGGTTATCACCATCCTCATGATGTCACTCCCTGCGCATCGTGCCTAACAATGTCCTTTAGCAGAAACAAGACTATATTTGCAATAAAAATGTATGCATATCAGTGCCATTTCATGTGTTATATGAGGTTTGAATAATCAAAAGACATATCAATGATTTACATTTTTTTTTAAATTTTGCGATGTAAAAAAAATGCTATTGAAAATCAATTTGACAGTTAACCTACAAATAAGTCTTAGAAGCTATTGCTATTCAGGCAAAGTAAATGGCGACAAGATTAGGTTATTAGGCATTAAAAGGCAAAGTTATCAAAGGCCTTTGATACCTCTGACAGATCGCCACTGGAAACAGCACGACATACAACATTTTGACAAAAAATAATTAATTAGTTCGGTGAAAACTAGTTAATTAGTTCTGAATGTGATTTCTTCGGTTAATTATTTTTAAATAGTCAATAAAGTTTAAAACAAGACCCTGTGGATTTCCTTTTCCCGCTTCTCCAAACCAAAAAAACTGATTTTCCTCAAAACCATGAAAAAAGATAAACTATGTTTTGGAACCAAACTCTTCATTAACTTAGGGGGCCAATAACAGTGGCAGGCACTCTGTGAGCGTCTAACCAAGGGGAGCAGCAGAGTACTTTTGTGGGCAGCAGGCTGCTTTAAACAAATAGATTTCAACAAGTCCAGCAGTCCACTGCTTCCACCAAACTGCTATACTTCAGCCAGTGATGGGCCTGATGTGCCTATCACAGCTGATAATCCCGCTGCATGATTTATGTGCTGTAATGGACTTCCTTTGCCCTCATGTGCCCAGACTTGTCTCAGTGAGTGAAACATTATGCTCAAGAACTGCTTACATTACATTACTCCTGCCTTAATGGTCATTCACTGTTCTCCTTTATGTTGAACTACTGAGAATAATGATGCAATACATCACAATCATTGCATGTATAATGAGTGTCCAGGATTAAGGCAGGACTCCAACCACCATCAGTGTAATGCAGGGCGGGCAAGCTGTGATACACACCTACAGAACAAGGCCATGGGAAGTTCAGGTGCTGAGAATGCAGTAGTACCCTGCTGGAGAGTTGATTGTGCATGGGTTATGTGTTATGTCTGAGCATAAATTCCCCACAGTAAAAATTACCGCGCCATAAACATTTTGCGTAATTTTGCAGTTGTTATATTCAACGGAAATACAATGAAAGTCATTCTGTTGTTTCGCCCTTTTTTTCTCGCTAGTCGATGATTCGCTTTGTATTCAAAGATGTGCCACAACTCAAAAAAGCAAATCAGATATTTGATTTGTTGGACAACATCGCCAGCACAAGGCCATGGTCGGCACTGTTGGAGAGCCGTGGCCCCACAGCATTTGGTCAAGCATTTCATTTCTTATATGTGTTTGTTGATTGTGATCACAGTAAGTAAGTACTGGGCATACTTTTTTATGCACATTGTTTTCGGACCTGCTGTAATAGACTGTGCCAGATGTGATCTGATGATTCAGTGTACTAGTCCATCGGGCACCTGGCAGAATATTTTAATTGCAAATATTATGAATTTTTATCTATTGTAATCTACATTATACAAAGCATTCTCATTTTCAATAATATCTTGTTTTGAGCCTGCTATTATTGTGTTAGTTGTTTTTATTGGTTTACGCAGTCAGGACAGTGAAACTTGAATTTAAAGTGTATTGAATTTATATCTGTTCATTTTTATCAATACTATTTTGTATTGCCGGCAGTTCAGTGTATGTTCTATAGCTACGCAGTATAACCATTCACATGTGGCAATGAATGATGTATGCTTGTTGCCTCATAAACCTATCTTTACAACCCTTCTAGCAATCATATTGTCTTAGATCGATAAAAGACAAAATTAATAGTTGAATGCTGGTAACAAACAAACAAATAAACTTATAAACTGCTTCACAGCATCAATGGAAACCAGAAATTAATGTTGACCCAGAGCTGGTTGCACTAAGTATCTTGAGCTAATACTTTTCTCAAACTTTGATTTAAGATTTCTTTAAAATAAAATTGGTTGCACAAGATATTCTTCCTACAAATTGTTTACAAATATCCAACAAATTGTTTCCTGAGGTTTTTTCCCTTAACTTGGATTTCATGCTAAAGGAATTTGTTAGAGTTGATTTAGTGTTGTACAAAATACCTTAGTAACCAAAATAAGGGAAAAAAATTATGGTAAACTACCTTGGCTCAATCTTACATAATCTTCATTGTTTATGGTTCATCTTTATTCAAGAGGAGGATGAATGCATCCAGTGGAGAGTTGATTGGGAAAATCCTTTTGATATACTCAGTTATATATTTAAAAAAAATCTAAAATTTGTTAAATAAATTTGTCCAAATAAAGATTAGTTATTTATTTGTGATTTTTAATAAGACATTAATTTTTTTCTCCGAATTTTGATAAGCTGTTTACTGGCAACATTGGTAATTTCCATAGAGGCCTTTTTTGCCTTTCAGTTTTTAATGTTCTTTTGCAGATAGGTTATGGTCAATATATAATATATTTTGTTAAAAAACCATAATAGTCAATATTACTCAAATTGTGCCCATTCTTAGTCAGTGTTCAAATGTGAATTTCAAGGCTTATCAGTTGCAGCAGGAAATTTAATACAGCGTCACTGGACTAATGAGTTAATAATACAATCAATCTAGCGAATTTAAAATGGTTACTATCACTAATTGCAAAAAAAAAAAAAAAAAAAAAAACCACCGCAGTGCATTTCAATAAGATCCCCCAAAAAGTGGGAGTAAAGCCGGTCTCACACGAGTGCTGAGTACGGCATCAACTTGCGCGTTTTGAAAACGCCGACAAGCGCACAATTTAGCGCATAGTTGACGCCGTGTGAACGCACGTCCTGCGTTTTCGTGCGTTTTGACGACTTCCGCTACTCTCCGCTTCCCATTCCCCCTATTCTTCTTTGTGACCCATGGCGTGGCTTCGTGTCGTCTTGGAATAATATCGTGTGGAGGTTACAGGGCCGACGGTTTATATAGTAGCGTGCTCGAGAACGCATATGATACGTTTTTTAGCGCACTTGCTGCGTTTGCAAATGCAGCCCATGTGCCAACTGACATAAAGCGTGCGTTTCTGAACGTGGATCTCGCGTTTTGAAAAGACATTGAAAAGTTTACAAACGCAGACATAGCGTTCACAAAACGCTGGCAATGCGTTCTTTGACACAGAGAATGCGCTAAATTAATTTTTTATTTTTCTTGCGTTCTTGTGCGTTTTCATGCGTTCTTAAACGCAGCGTTTGCGTCAATAGACGCACTCTTCTGCGTTTTCGAAAAAGTTTTGGACATGTTCAAAACCAACGCGTTTACCCAGAGGTCTGCGTTTACAAACACAGAGTTGGCGCACGCAGGGCGTCAATCCTTCGCTTACTATGCGCTCATTCATAAACGCACCTAGGCTCACGGCCTAAACGCCGGATAAAACGCTCGTGTGAGACCTGCTTTAGGCAACGTTCCTCTTTGTGATGTCCTTATATTTCTATCAATAAAATCCCTTTGAAGACTGGAAGATAATATTTCTCACAATGGATATCTACTCATAACCTCTGCAAGTATGTAAAGCATTGGCATGATCACTGCAGATTGTTCTGGTCAAGTCCTAATCATTAAGTCACCAAATGCCATATTAGCCAGGAGAAGTAGAGGTTGTGCAAGCAATCTTGAGTTGACAGTTTTAATTGCTTCAGACTATCATGGAATGTTTTGACAAGATTTTGCAATCTGCTAATAAAAAGATCATCACGGTTGTGCGGTTGTGAACCAAACTCATACATTGGGCATGGCTGTTTTTACAACACTCAAGAAGTAAAAATGCCGGAAACCTTTACTAAAGTTTGTTCTTTTTAACCATCAATGTGTGAGTGTGTGCGCGTGTCTGCAGGCAGTAAATGTTTGAGTACACGCACGTGCAAACATGCGCCACACGGTGATGACTGAGCTGAGCTCACTGCAATCCAGACAGGCAATTCCTGCGGAAACAAAGTCAACGTCACCCCCCACCCGTAACTGCTTCTTCTGTACAACAATGGTGGGGATCACTGACCATACAGGTGCTTCACATTAGAGCCCGAAGGATCTGAACAATATTGGAATGTCAGGAGTCTTGGCCGCCGGCATGGATAAGGAAGTAAAGACCAGGCTGACATTCCGGCCACTTCCTTCATGCAGACTGCATGAGTCTTCTCTGGGGGCAAATTTTCCAGGAGTTACACATCCTTTTTTGAATGGATATGCTGGGGCTCTGAGGTCCAAATGGCAGGTGTGAAGGCCAAGGTAGACTTTCCGAAGATGTTAAGTAAACAGGCTCCACATGAATTAACGTTCTTTCCCATTTCCCCCACCCTAACTCAGAAAACAAAGAGATCGGAATTTGCGATTGTCGCATGATATATTCTGTTAGACAGAATATTTTAAGGCCCCGAATTGGATTCAAACCAATGAATCATTAACATTGACTTACACATTAATGCTTATTTGTTCATCATGCAGACACTGTGCAAACAAAGTCACCTAAAACAAAGGGTATGAATAAAATGTAATAATGGCATTATTTGGAAATGAAATAAATAAAAGTAAATTAATACATTGGGCTCTAATTTCCTGGCGTAGCGAGGCGCAGCCCGAGCAGTGGTAATTTCGTACAGCACAGCTCGCGTAGTGGTAATTTCGTGAGGTGCGCAGCCTTCGGTAGATGAAAGTGCGCCGAGATGGGTGTGGTGGCGTAGTAGGGGGAGGTGTCACATATTCATCAAGACGCAGTGACAATTTCGTAGAAATTTCGTAGTCTCCGCTGGAGTTGCGCAGAAAACTCGCCAGCTCCAACCCGGTTTAATTTCTGTGCTGTGGTAATTTGGCTGACCGGCCCAGAGTGCGCACACGTCACCGAAATCTCACAGGCAGGTTTACAGAATGTCAGGCACATTTCAATGCAAGAAATAATTACAGGAAGCACTACTTAATGTAACCATCTGAATAAGGACATAAATTATAGTATCTTTATAGTCCTGATGTCAGGCAGTTGCCACGCGTAGTGGCAACGCAACTGAATCTGTGATGCAAACTAACGACTTCACATCTTTCTCAGCCAACCACAAACTGTATTATATATATATATATATATATATATATATATATATATATATATATATATATATATATATATATATATATATATATCGAATGCTTGCGTTCTATGCTCATTAAAGCCGCTTGCACACTGGACGCGAAACTAATTTTTCGCATGACTGATTACAGACAAAGTCAATGCAAAGACGCAATAGTCGGACAGGGTTTTAATATAGCTCCGTGTCCGAGAGTCATAAAAGATAAAATGTGTAATCCAACACCTATAATGTGGGCATAGTTTAAGTCAAGAGGTCAAATCAAGGTCAAATTTGAAATTTTTGATAAATTTTGGGGCTTACTGAAAGCTACCCATATGCCAAATTTCAGCTCAGTTTCTGCCAAAAAGACTGAGATATGGTTCTATACGACAATTTCAATACGGCTACCGTGCAGGCCATATTTGAAATTGGATTAGTATTTTAGGAAGTTTGGTGTCCCCATTCGTAGGAACACACTTGACAATTTGCAGCGTCATACGGAAGTGTGCAGTGATAATTACACACTTAAAAATGAACTTACAGTAAATCAGAAACCAAGTACTATTCAAGTATTTATTTTATGTAATGTTGGATCGTATAGATGAAAAAAGTAAACTAATAACAATATATAGTTAAAATAACAAAAATAATACCAGTGATGTCTTTTTGAGAGAAAAAGTCAATATCTAGTGTGGCCATGCTTTCCTTTTATTACAGCATTTAATCTTTCAGGCATAGTCTGCACATTTTATTTCCTCTCTCGCCAAACCATTCCATACGGTTTGATGTTCATTCCAAAGAGATTCTTTTGATGTTACAACAGATCGCTCAGTCGGATTAAGTTCTGGACTTTGAGCAGGCCGAGTCATAACTTATATGTCACCAAATGTTTCTTTCTGACAGTAATAATTCTTGCATAATTTAGAAATGTGTTTAGGGTCATTATTATGTTGAAAAAAAAAATCCCTGACCAATCACTCTCTTTCCAGATGGCAATTCCAGATGCTGAGATACTTCTTTTGATCCATGATTCCGTCAATTTTTATGCGATCACTGGCTTCTTTCAAGCAGACTGAACCCCAAATCATAATATTACCTCCTCACTGTTTTACTGAAGGGATTAAAGCCTCATTACTGCCCCCCACGGAGTGGGCGTGACTCCTGTTTTTAGGGGCTCAGTGTGTTTGTTTGTTTGACTGTCTGTTGGCACTTGCCAATATTTGCGTGAATGGGGTGAAGTCTGCCATCTCTGACTGCCTTGTTTTTGAAATGTACTCCAACTCTACAGCACACATAAGTTCTGTGTTTGGGAGAGAAAATTATGAATTTTGATTTATTGTTTCAAAGAATTTGTCTCCATACATTGGTGTGCAATCCTTGAATTTCTTGGCAATCTCAAGTCATTTTGAGGTTCCCAGCAAAATTTCCAATCAGACCATTTTCACTCTGGCGCCTGAAAGTAGTAGATCTTGATAATTTCATCCCTTCTATTTATATCATTGCGGACCACCAACTGTCAACCACCAATTTTTTAAACTTGTTGTACACAGATAATGAACATCAGTGGCACATAACTTCTGCACCTCTATTGCCTCTAGTTTTCAGCGAACTGGGCCTGTATTCATAAAGCATCTTAGCGCTAAAAGTAGGTCCTAATTGCCGGATTTAGGATAAACTCCTTAAAAAAAATGAGTGAGTCGGCCATAAATTTAGGACTCCTAATTATTTTTTACTGAGTCTTATTCACAAAGCATTTTAGGCTTAAAAGTAGCTCCTGAGTCTGAGCTTAAAAGTAGTCAAGAGGACTCCTAACTCGCTAAAACCTGTTCACAAAAAATCAGAAAATGGCTGCTGCTGTTGAAAGATGGAATTACTTGGAAATTCTGAATGATGTGCAGCTGTTGAAAAGATATCGGATCGACCATGAAGGGATTTTATTTGTTGTTGACTTGGATCGGGAGAGAATTATGTCTCAAACAATGAGAAACAACTCAATAACCCCCAAAATAAAATGTTTGACAACACTTCATTACCTGGCCACCGGAAAAATGCAACTTTGCCATGCGGACAATTTAGGGATTTCACAATCATCTGTCAGTCGCTCAATTCAACAAACACTCAATGCGCTCGGTGAACCCCATATCATGCAACAGTATATCTGGTTTCCAATGGACATTCGCCAACAACACAGAATCAAATTTGAATTCATGCTCATCTCAGATATGCTCGGTATCATTGGTGTTATTGACGAGACCCATATTCGTATTATTTCTCCGACCCAAAATGAAGAGGTATTTGTAAATAGAAAAAAAGTTAATTCCATCAACACCCAGATAGTATTTGATACCAAATACAATATTTTGGAAATTGTTGCGAAATGGCCAGGATTCACGCACGACTCGCATTTTAATGGAAAGCAGCTTTTGCCAATTATTTGACAGGCATTATGTGCCTGTGGGATGCCTCTTGCTCAGGGACAGTGGCTTGGGTGCAGTACCTCCTGCTACGCATGAATTATTTTATTAGGCTATTGGGCGAGGGTTACATTTAATAGATCATCATAATAATACCAGCCTAAGTCATATTTTTAATGCATATTTAAATTGTAGGCTATAAATTACAAACCAAGCTTTGTATGCTTTCCTGTTTGAACGAGAGCCCGTTTACAGACTGCAATCTCAGACCTCCCTGTGATTGCAGCCCATACCACCACGTCTTGCAGTCGTCTGCCGTCTGAGAAACCGAGAGGAAATGCAGCAGTGATCTGTAGGCTGATATTACCCCATGCATCCCGCTTGGATTTGCTGTTCACCCCCGAGCCAAATTTCCGTTTGATTACATGCGTTCGCTCCAGCACCAAGTGGGCCAGCAGCAGTAACTGGTCGTGGCTCCAGTTGGGCTTTCGCGTCCTTTTTGAACTTTCATCCATGACAGTTTAGGGTAAACAAACTTGAAGAGCCGGACATTTAAATGATCGCAACATATTCACATTGAGTAATAAGTTGCTAATTATTGAGGCAAATGACGCGTTTTATTATTGACTTGTTTAATGCTATTGGCATTTCTGCAACTATCTCTTTCCTATGTATGTTTATTTGCCAAGAGCGTGATATGTGGGGACTACACATAGTGCATTTTCAGGAGTACTCAACATGTTACAAACCAGCCGCTTGGACTATTTCCTCATTTTTTCCTCCATGAGTTGTATGTGTGATATTTTTTCAATGGGCCCCCCTGTCACCAAACAACCAATCACCGTGCTCATTGACCCAAGACTTGTGCATGAGAATTGACGTCATGCATAGCAACGGAGATTACTCCCACCTATCTCAGAGCTACTCCTAGTCTAGGAGTTACCAGTTTTCTTAACTAAAAGTTTCTCTCAGCGGCTTTGTGAATAACTATTAAGATTTTACTCCTACATAAACTGTTTTAGCGCAACTTAGGAGTACTCCTAGCGGTAAGATAAGATGCTTTGTGAATATGGGCCCTGGTCTCTTTGAAATGTTTGATGGTGTTTCTTTTAGTGCCATGCCAGCATCTAACATCATAAACATCATGTAAAACCACAATGTGGCTATGAACAATCTCAGACAGCTCCTTCTGTCGTGCCATCACGGTCAACACTGCTCAAAATTCTTGTCTCCTTATATAATAATAATGCATCAGTTTTATATAGCGCTTTTCTGGACACTCATAGATGCTTCACAATGGATACATTATTCATTCACTCACACATTCACGCTCTGATGGAGGTAAACTACGTTTTTGTAGCCACAGCTGCCCTGGGGCAGACTGACGGAAGCATGGCTGCCAGTACGCGCCTACGGCCCCTCCGCCCACCACCAAATATTCGCACACAGCCATACAGGAGTGTTCCTATATTGCATGTTTTGTGGGTGGGGGAAACTGGAGTACCCGGAGGAAACCCGAATACGGGGAGAACATGCAAACTCCACACAGAAAGGCCCCAGGCCAGATTCAAACCCAGAACCTTCTTGCTGTGAGGCAGTAGTGCTAACCACTGTGCCACCTTGCCGCCAAATGAACAGTAACGTTGCCTCAAACCAGTTCAATCAAATTTTTTAGCATCAATAATCACAGAATGAGCCTTCAAACATGCATTCAGGTTACGCAAGAGTCAAAAAAAAAAAACTGCGACACCTTTCAATTGTTATTAAATGTATGTTTTCAGAGTTTTTGTTAATTACCCATATTTTTACCTCAGCATACTTTTGGAAATTGTTGTTTTTTGTACTCATTGCCTACAATAGTATTTTTTTCAATGCATTTTCACTGAAAAATTATAGCGAATTAATATATTAAGATCCCTTTTACACAAAAGTGGTGGTGTATAATCCTCTCTGCACACTACTGTATGTATGTTTTTTTTAGAACATATTACCAGGCTTGTGAAGATCAATTACCATCTGGCTTTTTTTGAATTCACAGTTCTTTGGCTTTTTTAATGGAGATTGAAGACAAGAAGATTTCAATGCCAAATTTAACGTTATTGTTACACTTTGGGTTGTATCAGAGCTTCACATTCCCTCCACCAGCTTTGTCTTCTTCCCACTGTGCAAACTGCTGTCCTCTCTTCCCCAAGTAAATGTGCACATGTATCTGGCACATTCCAATGCTCTAGTGCCCATTGCTGATGCTTTCGCCAGTGGACCAGGGCTAGAATTGGCATGCTGACCGGTCTACAGCTACAAAGCAGCTATACGCAGCACGGTGTGATGCGATGTGTGTTGTGACACATTCTTCATGTTAGTATCATTTGAATATTTCTTTGTGACTTGTGCCACGGTAACCATTCTGGCAATTTGGGCCCAACGGGATAGCCTTTGTTACCGTTGTGCTTCAATGAGCCTCAGTAACTCAATGTCTTTGCTTTGTGGTTTGTGCCTCCTTGGATCACTGTCGATTGGTACTCACCAGCGCTGACTGGTCTGGGAATACCCTAGAGACTTTTCTTCTTCGAAGGTGGTCTGACCCACTGGTCTGGCCATAAGGATTTGGCCCTTATCAAAGTTGATCAGGTTCCATTTCTCTCACAGCAATTATAAGATCCTAATGCTTACCATTTACGGTCTGTCAGCAGACCTGGACATGTTCCATTGTTATGAAATAACTTAATTTGCTTCATCTCTGCGTGGTTTTAATGTTTTGGCTCATGAGTGTATCTGAATTTACATTTTATCATGTACAATGTATGATCAATAATAATATTGCCTATTATCTTTGTTCTTTATAATATGCCACCTTTTCCCTTAATTTTTTAGCAAAGATGCCAATATTTCTGCACCTGAGTGTACAAGACTAGTGTGCATGTCAGGAGTTAGTGGATAGATGCCCCAACACTGCCTTTACGGCCCTTAGTGATGCAACTGATATTTTTAAAGAGACAAGCTTTTTTGAAAGAATAAACAGTATTTTAAAAGAAAAAATTAATTATTTGATTCAGATATAATTGTAACTTCAATGCAAGGAAAGTTAGAACATTTCACGCCTCTCCCCTCAGCACAAAATGTCAGCGATGAGAGTGGTCACCATAGCCTCGGGCAAAAAAAAAATCCAGCCAGCATAGTCAAGGAGTTTTTCAGGGGGAGGCCAAGGCAAATGATTGATGACTCAATTACTGTACTGTGGCAGTTTATGCAGTTTCCCAGCTGCAGAGGCAGGGGCTGCTTGGCTTGTCCCACATGCGCAATCCTTTCTTTAATTGTTTACACTGAAGGAAACAAATACCTTTGCTAAACAAACTGAAATATCTTCCATGCATCAACATCCTGACAATAAAAAATAACCTGATTACTCAAAAAAAAAAAAAAAAAAAAACTTCCCTGCCAGCTACTGTGATCCCACAAGGGACAAAATGGGGACCAGGCAGGTATCTGCTGCAAAAAGCAAATGTTGTCCAGCTGCTCTTTTGTTTGCACGTAATAGGAGGGGTAGAATGTTTGGGGTGGTTTGGGAAGGAGGCGAGGCCACCACAACACACAAGGTGTTGAACAGATTAAGGTAGTCCCCTCCCGTCATCAACTAACATGGTAAATTAAGCCCGTTAGTCTCGCCAGCCTGGCGCCAGGACCAGGGGTCATGGTGGAAGGTGAGAAGTCGAAGCTGGCAGGGATCACAGGTACCCAGCATGGCTCCAGGTACTATGAAAAAGTGTGGCACAAGCACAAGGAACTCATTTTAATTTAAGTCAATTATTCTCAATCCACATGTAGTAACATGACTGTGTGCGCAAAAGAAAAAAAAAAAAACCCTGCCGTGTATTTCAGAGTTTCTGGAGTTGTGGTGCAGTTAATAAGTCACAGTGGAGAGCGGAGAGAGTATATTTTGGCATGAAGGAGTAACGCACATAGTTTTTCACTCATTATGGAACCTCTCCAAGTTGACTAAGGCTGAAGTTGAAAACCTCACATACTAAGTCCAGCTCTACTGATCGTCAGAGAGGTGTTACATTGCATTCAAAAGGCATATGACCTCTGTTATATTTAAAGAGGGTGGCTTCAATGAGCTTGTGTATTCTATGATGGCACCGGTGTGCTCCTGAGTACCGCACATAGAAAGAAGATTGCAGATTACATTTTCTCCCTCCAAATGAGCATCATTCACTCTGAGACCCCAAACTCCAGCTTCAGTTAATCCTTTGTGGACTTGCGACCCGAGAGGAAGAGGGCTGTTTGCTACTTCTCAAGGTATGTGCATGGGTAACTGGTACAGTACAGTAGTGTGCAGCGATGATTTTACACTTCCACTTTCATCTAAAAGGGGTCATAATATATCATTTAAACATGGAGGCCCGATGGAAGGACCAGTCTGAGATTATTCATAGCCATATTGTGGCTTTACAGTAATGATGCTGAAGATGTGAAATGCCGCCAAGGCACTGTAAGAAACACCATAAACCATTTCAAACAAACCAGTATGCCAAAAACTAATGGCAATACAGGTGCGAAACAGAAGTGCCTCTGATTTTCCTTAGCAAAAGTATAAAAAAAACACAAACTCCCGCACACCGTCCGACTTGCAAAAATATTTAATGGTGAACTGCAACGTTTTGGTCAAAAGACCTTCATCAGGCAAATGGTCTTTTGACCGAAACTGCTATTGGCCATTAAATATTTCTGCAAGTAGGACGGTGTGCAGGAGTTTGTGTTTTTTTGGTCGCCTTATGCCTCTTCTATGCACCTGCTCCATATTATAGATGCGCAGAGATTTTTTTCTACCCTATTAAAATTGACAACAAAAAAAAAATTTGTCAGTTGAAAGCATGACAACTCCGTGACGGTATAAATAGTTTCTATGGATGCCAATACTTGTGGCACACATTTTGGAGAAATATATTTATTTGATGTCAAATTTTATTTCTTTCAATGATTTCTTACGATGAAAAAGTAAGAATTTTGTGATTAGTTTTAGTGAAAGAACAAGAGGATGAACAGCCATGACATTTTATTCATTACCTACTTTGCATATATTCAGTAAGGGTGCCTATAATTTCTGAGGGCACTGTACATGCCCAAAGAATGCTCCTAAAACTTAAATAATTTCAGCATATCCCACGTGATAATTAGAAAATGCTACATTCGGACCAAGAATTACTTCCGAATATCAAAAAGGAACATGCAGTTCTCATTACTTTTATAAAATTTTCAATGTTGTCATATTCTGAAGGAAAACTTGTGTGCACATAATCAGACTCATTGTTGAAAATACATACTGCCCCTTTTGTTATGCAAGATACACAGAAATGCACAAAAGGAAAAGGCAGATGAAGATTGATTCCCTTTTCAAGTCAAGTGCTCATCTGGTCAGCCCTATGAAAGTTTTCTGCGGGCGCCACTGACCTGAATACATGCATAGCAATGCATGTGCATGCATACATATGCATGCATGCTAAATGTGTGTGTGTTATGGGAAAAGCATTACAAAAATGTCAGAACATTCAGTCTAGGCTCGATACAAGAGTATACTGTCAGAGCTCCTCTGAAATAGGTTGATAAAAAATTTACGTCACAGCCATTAATTTTTCACTGACCAAAAACTCGAACTGCTCCAGTTTATACAGAGTCATGGCAGATGAAAGCTGGGAAGAAAGACCCAAAAATTTTAATAACTGCAAATGTTGCAGTATTGCAGTTCTACATTTCTTTTTAAATTAATTACATTTCAAACTAATGATGTGTAAGGAATTGTGAATCATTCTGCTGGAGAGCGGGAGACTCATAATTTAGTTAGCCCCGACAGTCAACAAGCATGGAACCGTCACATGCTCTGAAATGGTAATCTTGCCAATATAACAAAGAGAAGCCCCACACCCTGGCCTCATGGTAACATCTGAAAACAGGAAAAGCCAACGAAGGCCATCAACTGTCGGAGGGGACATACTGAGAGCCATCCTAAGTCAATCAGAGACCATCCAAACACAATTAGCACCCACACGGCTATCCAGCTGAGGAAAGAGTTGTCTTCTGACCATTAAACTTAATCATGATACGCCTCACCATTATACATTGAAGACCGGTTTCACCCCAAGAGACTGTGATCAGCATTAATTAAGAAATGAATACACTTAGAATTTAAAGGCAGCAACACATAGCAAAAAAGTTGGCACAGGGGCCTTTTTACCACTGTGTTACATCACCTTTCCTTTTAATGACACTCAGTAAACGTTTGGGAACTGAGGAGACCAATTGTTTAAGCTTTTCAGGTGGAACTCTTTCCCATTCTTGCTTGATGTACAGCTTAAGTTGTTCAACAGTCAACGGGGTCTCCGTTGTCGTATTTCACGCTTCATAATGCGCCACACATTTTCAATGGGAGACAGGTCTGGACTACAGGCAGGCCAGTCTAGTACCCGCACTCTTTTACTACGGAGCCATGCTGTTGTAACACGTGCAGAATGTGGCTTGGCATTGTCTGGCTGAAATAAGCAGGGGCGTCCATGAAAAAGACGTTACTTGGATGGCAACATATGTTGCTCCAAAACCTGTATGTACCTTTCAGCATTAATGGTGCCTTCACATATGTGTAAGTTGCCCATGCCTTGGGCACTAATACACCCCCATACCATCACAGATGCTGGCTTTAGAACTTTGCGCCTATAACAGTCTGGATGGTTCTTTTCCTCTTTGGTCCGGAGGACAACAACGTCCACAGAACACACTTCCACTTTGCATCAGATGATCTTAGATGAGCTTGGGCCCAGCGAAGCCGGCGGCGTTTCTGGGTGCTGTTGATAAAAGGCTTTCGCTTTCCATTGTAGAGTTTTAACTTGCTCTTGCAGATGTAGCGACGAACTGTAGTTACTGACAGTGGTTTTCTGAAGTGTTCCTGAGCCCATGTGGTGATGGCCTTTACACACTGATGTCGGTTTTTGATGCAGTACCGCCTGAGGGATTGAAGGTCACGGGCATTCAATGTTGGTTTTCGGCCTTGTCGCTTGCGTACAGTGATTTCTCCAGATTCTCTGAACCTTTTGACGATATTACAGACCGTAGATGATGAAATCCCTAAATTTCTTGCAATAGCTCATTGAGGAATGTTGTTTTTAAACTGTTAGACAATCGGCTCACGCATTTGTTCACTAAGTGGTGACCCTCGCCCCATCCTTGTTTGTGAATGACTGAGCATTTCAGGGAAGCTGCTTTTACATCCAATCATGGCACCCACCTGTTCCCAGTTAGCCCGTTCACCTGTGGGATGTTCCAAATAAGTGTTTGATGAGCATTCCTGAACTCTCTCAGTCTTTTTTGCCACTTGTGCCAGCTTTTTTGAAACATGTTGCAGGCATCAAATTCCAAATGAGCTAATATTTGCAAAAAATTACAAAGTTTACCAGTTTGAACATCAAGTAACTTGTCTTTGCAGTGTATTCAATGGAATATAGGTTGAAAAGGATTTGCAAATCATTGTATTCTGTTTTTATTTACGATTTACACAACGTGCCAACTTCACTGGTTTTGGGTTTTGTATAAGAAATGTACGTTGGGGAGGCTCGGGGTTCACTTTGACTCCGCTGAACCCAGAGTACGTTACCCGTATTTCTGTTCACTGCCGTTTTTACTGGAAATAAACACCATTTTTCATACGAAGATTGGATTGTCCCCTCTTTCGTTCTTTTTTTTCTTACAGATGCTTAATGTTAATGCCTAGATACCACTTTCACTTCAGTTATTCAAAAACACAATATATTCATTCAATATGACCTATTGCTCTATATAACACCACTCATGACATTTGCACAGCCAGCTCATTTTGAAGGGGAAGAAGCTGATATACTTACTGGAATGTTCAGATGTCCCAAGATTTCTTTATTACCACAAAATTATGCACGTTATAAGCACTGCACCTAATGTGGATTAGTTTAAAGGTTTCAAGTCATGTCTTTTGACCAACAAAGTTTTTTTTTAAATACTCTTTTTAATGCATTGGGAAATGCATAACATTTGAAATTGGGAAGTTCATTTATTTTTGACTAAGCAAGTAAGTTATATTACTTCCAGTTTTCTTTGATACTTTCGCTAGCATGCTGTTCTGGAATACATCCAAACAATAATCACATGCAAATTAAACCAACCTTCTGGCACAAAAAAAATTAAACAGCTTGCTGAGGTCTACCTAGCAGACTTGTTATCAAGAAATTATGTGTGTTGCTATGGCAAATTTGGATCAGGTTTAAAAATCAGCGGGGCTTTCAAAGTGGCATATTGGAAGGGTGTCAATTGGGGACAAGAGGTATACACGAAGCAGAGAATGCCCAATGATGACCTTGCTTAACCTTTTCTGAACATCCAGATGCCTGTTTTATGTAAATGCTGCTGACAATCTGCACTCCCCTGCGTACTCCCCGTAACCCGTCTTCCTCAGTATCTCACCATTTTCCACAGTCCCCTTCGGTTAATCGTCTCAGCAAACTCCCATAGCCCCACATCCACTTCTCCTTTTTCGCTAGATCTCAACCCCTTAGAAATTATGACTTGCAATTCCCTCAATCCATTTTTCATTTATTTATTTATTTTACAGATGAATGCAATTATTATCCTGTGGGTGCCAAGGAGCTGCCGTTGTGGTTGCAGATGGGAGTGCAGGCCATGAGAAGGATTCCATGTGTCATGCAGCTGCAGCATGCCTTCTCTTCTTTTTAATCTCCATCTTTTCTCATTTGGTCTGTTCCCTATAGATTCCCAATTCAGTATTCATCAGGAGAGGATCACATCAGGACAGTCTTGATGGCCATTCAAAGAAACCATTACCATTAAACTTGCCATGCGGAGTATTCAGGGCCCTATGTGCTTAGTTTGTGTTTTTTTATCCAGTGCAGTGCCAAACAGCTATGACAGATAGCTGAAAACTTAACGTTGGTAATTTTGGACATGTTATATCTCTATGGCAAGGTCCACTGCTGATTTTGTGTTCTCCATGATGTGGTACCACTGACTTTGTTGCGGTGGTGTAAGAGGTTAGACAGCACCTCATTCAAAATATAGGTAAATTAGGCTATGTTTTTCTAGGAACTTCAAGTGACATAGAAAGTGTGACATTATAGAAAGACAGAACTTGAGTAAAGGTGCCATTGAGAATGTAGTCTTTGGAGGTCACAACTAGCCAACCAACAAACTTCACTCTCTCATAACAGTCACAGGATTCCATGACATTAACCTGGCAGCCTTGTTGAACTGCGAAAATGTGAAAAGGGTGAGGGTCATGCCGTCAGTCATGCAGCATTTTCACATTTTGTACAGAGCATTTCTCAGTGGATGTAAGTGAGGGGGATTTTTTTCAAGCCTATAAGCCGCATGGAAAACATTGGAACAGAAACTTTCTGGTAAACAATCCCATGCATATCAGACACTGCTCCACCCCTTCAGTAGTCAGGTAATTTAAACTATTTCCAGCTCTGCCTCTGCAGCAAAACATGCCTCTGCCTGCTGCAACACTTTATTACTCTCTGCTGCTGAACCATTCTTTCCTGCTGCTAGCTAACATTGCCTACTGCCAGTCCTTTAAATATCAATAGATTCGACTTGTTTCCATTTAAGATAAACAACATTCCAAGTGTTTCAACATTACTAAGCCGACATTTAAGTACAATTATTTGTGTCAGATCATTTCTAGTCATATGATTTCTATGATGAGGATGCTACCATCAAAGTTTTCCAATTGTCGAATAAAAAATCAAGTATTTCATTTACCGTATTTTGGCTGGCGCTACTTCATGAATTAATTGGTAACCTATTCACAAATCATGCTGAATTGTCCTCTAGTTTCCTCCAGCACATGAGATTTTGTGTAAAGGCTGGTTAAAGAGGAGTTTCAGATGCCATGGCAGGCGAAGGTGCACTAAGTACAGAGCCGGCACAGCTGAAAGTGATTGAGAAAGAATGGATGGGAAAAGAGCTCGCGCTTCTGAATGCACAAAAGACTTACAGTATATATTCTGACAAACCCTGACTACAGATTTCTCAAGCCGAAGCGAGTTACTAGAAAGCAGACACTCCAGCAAAGCAGGCGTGGCAGACCTCCGACTTATATAGACTCTGGGGAAGGACCACCCAGGAATAATCAGCCAGCTGAGTGAAAAATCCGATGGGGAAAGAATGCGATGTCGTCAGGGACGAGAGTAACAAAGAAAGCAAAAAGCACATAGCAAACCAAGACATTTTGAGGGGCTTCTGTTACACTGGCCTGCATCAGTTTTACTTAATAAAATACAATACTTGTTTCTTGCTAATTTTGATATGCTTATTCCCTAGCATATCATATTTTCTCACAATTTATGATGTGCATTTCATAGTGTTTTCACTTTTGACAGCCACCTGTATGCTTAAGAAGTCTTGTATCGTCCCTAAATCACCAGAAAGTGTCACAAATACATGAAATCCAACTTCCTCTGAGCGAGGTGAGAACTATTTGTTCAATACTCAGCTGATTTTCATATATATGAATGATTCTAAAGACATTATTTTTTTTTGCCTGATCCTGATTTCAAGCCTAGCAATATGGCCATTGACAGATGTTTTCTGCTCCATCGGCGGGTGCTTCACGACTCCCAAACAGTGAGAAAAAAATTGCGGACTTTGTTTAAAAAGCTATAAATGATATGATAAGGAATATCTTCATTCTTATTTTGTAAAAAAAAAAAAAAATTACATGATACAAACTTTCTATTTGCTTTTATAACTCAAAATCCTCCAATTAGGAACAATGAGGTTGTTTTGGGAAATCAGCAGATATTTAATTTCAACATGCAGGATGCTGTGCAGAAGGTGGAGGCATGGAACTGTAGAACTGCAAACCATGGTTCCTATGTTATTTGATGCTGACATTGGCTCAGGTATTTAACATTTTAATTACACATTAAGCATTATAAATGGCACTGATGTTTCATTTAGAACAGCCATCTCCAGGTCTTTGTTGCTCTCACCCAGAGTAACAAAGCCTCAGTGGAATAATAAATGAATGACAAGTGGCAAGATCGGTTCCCTTGCAATTGTTTGTGATGTTTTAACAGTTAGATGCTCACCACTGGAAGGTATTTCTTCCACAGATTCTTAGCATTTAAATGGCGTTAAGGATGCAACTCTGACGTCTGTCTCCTTCATTAGCCCCACTAGGTCATATATTCCTGCTTGGAATGGCCTTTTGGTGGCTGATGCCCTGGTCACACATTAATAGCTACAGTAGGTAGAATATTCTTCCATGAAATGGCCTCACAGCCCCTGTCGCCTTAGCCTCACTCTGATTGGTTCAATAAGATTAGTACTGTGTGTCTGGATCAGTAGTGAGGCTGTTCTGTGGGGAGACTGTAGTTAAGCTGTTTTGGGAGCATCAGTGAGTACATTTACATGCACACTAATAAAACTATTATAATCGCATTACTGGAGTTATCGTATTATTCAAGAGGTCACGTAAACGGCAAAGTCCGACAATCATTATCGGATAAAGGCCGTCAGTTTATGAGAAATCTGGTAAACACACCTAGCTTTTTTAAACCTGCGCATGTTGCACTTGTGGAGGGCAAGGAGAAGCAGCAGGAGAAGACGACGAAATGATAAAAACCGGTTTTTTAGATATCGGTTTATGAAAGTGCATGTAAACGCCTCAAATCAGATTATTGCCATCTTCAGATTATTCCCAGTTACCGGATTATGATGTGCATGTAAACGCACTAATTGAACTGCTGTTTTGGGGGGATATCCTCACACTCCCTGCCTTCTTCTCCTCAAGTACAGGCAGCTTCAGGGTCAGAGCCACAACGCCAAGCTATCATCGTATCTAAATTGTGTTATGGCCCCAATTTGTTATTACATTTACAACATAACAGCAACGGCAACAGCAAGGGATGACAGACACAATTTAAAACTTAAACCCAATTAATGAACAAAAGACAACTAACTAATCTACTGACCTACTGACCAAGATTGAATATATACAAAAAAAAAAACAGAAATATTTACAGTCCCTTGTTTTGGTGGGGTGGCTTGGTGATGTCCTGGGTGAGAAAAATGCTCAAACGCAGGTAAAAATCCACAAAAGAAACTTCACAGGTCTTGAACAGAAATGACAGGTCTGGTCACATGTATCCTTCTTCTTGCAATTTCTCCTACTACTTTACTGTCTCAATTCTACTCCTTATATACTCTTTTGCAGACCCCACCCACATTTAGACCTTTTTTTTTTTAATTTTCGGGGACTTGCCCCAGACATGTCTGAAACATGTCCAAACATAGCTCCAGTCTGAGCTGAATAAAAAAAAAAGGCAAATACCGCCATCTAGTGGCCTATATTCATATTACAATTGTTAATAAATATATTTTACGTAGAGGTGCAGATCTTAGATGTTATCATGTATGGAACTGCACAAATGATGTGCTCAGTTGCAGTATCCTGTCAATGTGTCATACGCCTGAATCATACATTAATGTTTGCAGTGATGATTATACACTTAACAGAATGAAGGTAAATCAGAAGCCAAGTACTAACTTATTGCCTCCACCAAGGAGGTTATTTTTTCTGGCATTAGTTTGTCTGTCTGTCTTGGTGTGCACAGGATAACTCAAAAAGTGATGAACAGTAATGTCTGAAATTTTGAGGGTGGGTTGCCATTACATCAGGGATGGACCCTATTAATTTTGACCGCAATCGGTTAATACAATATGGCTGCCCCGGCAGCCATCTTGAAATCCTATGGCATGCGACAACTGAACTTTGCTCACAGTGATATCATTCAAATGTTGTGGGTTGATAGGTTCTGTCCCTGATGGAAAACCAATCCTTAAAATTATAATGAGCCATGTTCACTCAGCAAGATTTCGACTGTGCTGCTGTGCTGGTGGAGGTTTGCACTCTCGGGTTGCCTTCAGTTTCATGTTATATTGGATCGTATAAATGAAAATAAGTAACCAGATAACAGTATATAGTAAAATCAAAAATAATGTCATTTTGGGAGAAAAAGTCAAGATCTAGGGTGGCCACCCTTTAATTACAGCATTTAATCTTTCATGTACTGTATAATTTTCACATATTTTTGGGCTGGGCCGCGCGACAAGCAGCTTATCCTGTCAGTTATTGTTTTATTCTTAAAGATCGGTTGGTAACGTTAACGTTAAACATCCCTCAGTCCAACATAGGAACTTACACAATGTGAGGAAAAATTGATAAATACTGTTACTATGACTATAGCTGGACTATTTACGTACACGGTGGTGTCGGCACTATTATGTTTCGGTATTTTCAAGAGTACCTGTATGATGGCCTGTTGTTGCTGTCCTGGAAAATCCACTCCAAGTTTGGTCTTGAACAGATTATACTCAGGTATAGACTGGTGGGGGGTTAATCTGGGCTGCTATACCTGGCAATCTCTTTTTTTCGATGAAGCAAACAGACTCTATCCATCCATCCATCTATGTCTTCATTGTCAGAAAAAAAAGTTACAACAAGGGCTCAATACGGTACAAATGTTTGTCACCAAACTAGCAGACATTGAGTATCCAAAACTCTGCACCAACCCAGCCTGACCACATTTGTACCAATTAAGCCCTAAAAAAAGGCATGTAATAGATCTCAAAATGGCAATTTTCATACCCTCTGGGTACATTTAGTAACGTTGTTCACTTAGCTGTTCAATTGAGAACAAAAATGTACCACCATTGCAACTTCAGCTCTGAGAATGAAAAGGTCTAGCGGTTTTAAAAGTCAATAATGGATAAATTAACAGCCTTGGCATTCGTAAAAAGAAAGAAAGTGGACCAAAATACAGATTTGAACATCAAAAACAACAAATAACTACCATACTTTAGTATCAAAGAACAAGGGTACATTGGCTTTTATATGATTTTTTTTAAATAAAGCCAGAACAGAATCTCATGAGAATGCTTAGCTCAAATAAAATTATAACCCGTGAAAAACGAATGAGGGTGTCGTGGCGCAAGCAGTCAAAGCACAAAAACACAGGTTAAAAATTCCAAAAATGATGGATTTATTTTTCCGAGAAAATAATATTTACAAAACAAATAACTGAAGATAATGAAAGTTACAGGGCCCTTAAAAGAGGTCGACAAAATATAACTCTACTGAAAAATAAGTCTAACAAAAACTAGACATCAACTAACAGCCCTCCCAGAGTGAGACACTGGGGCAACATATATACACTGGTTGATCAGAGCACATTTAACACAGAGGGGTAAAGGTATATAGAAATTAACTAAAAACACAAAGAAACCGTTATCTCTTAATCGTAATCATGATTAAAGAGCTCTTGGTCTGGTCCATGGGAGGGACTTCAGCAAGAAGCCATGCTCCACCCTAAGCCCCAACTTTTGTCTGTCCACGCAGGAGATGCCACACAGCAGCCACGTAACTCAAAGAGAAATGAATTAATAGCAAAATGACAAACAATGTAAACAAAATGAGAGTGTGCTCCATCCAGAGAACAGAATGTTCTCAAACTGCTAGAAAATAATTTTAAACAAACAAGCTATGTGTATTGTATGTAATTTAAAGGACTGCAACTCAAAGTAACTGAAAATGTAATGGTGTTTGACAGTTCAACCTTTTGAGTGGCTGTGGGAACAGCCATCACAGCATAGAGGACAGGAAATACTAGAAAAACAAAAAAAAAGATGGACAAATGCCATATAAAACATGACCTTCTAAAAATGTTCCTTCCTCCACCCGCATTCCACCAGAGGCCACCTTAATTTACACAGCAACTATCGACCTATCGACACATATTTGATCATTCCAATCCAGGCGAATCTCTCAGTGTGCAAGACCTACAGATAGGTTAGTTTTGGGAAAGATCGAACTCAGGCTAGTCTTCGCCGACTTTTTGGGCTCATGACTGGCAATGCTCAAACTCAAAATGGCCATTATCATGCCCTCTGAGCATGGAAAGGTTAATTGGTTTGAAAATTCAAAAATGGAGAAATCAAGAGCTTTGGAATTTAAAAAAAAAAAAGAAAGAAAGTGGACAAAAACACAAATTTGATCATTCAAATCCAGGCCAATCTCTCAGTGCGCAAGACCAAAGGACAGATCTTTCCCAAAACTAACCTAACTCAGGCTAGTCTTCGCTGACTTTTTGGGCTCATGATTGGCAATGCCAGTCAATCCCCCATATTCCCCGGCAAAAATCAAGAAGGAAAAATAACAAAGTGACAAGCCACTCTGGGCTCGCCCGGCCACTACTCTACAAAGTCTAACTGCCGCGCACTGGTTGGCCAACACATCCCATTTTTGGTTTCAAGAAAAAAGTCAAAACCAGGAAACATTTATCTCTCTCTTCATTGTCAGAAAAAAAGTTACAGCTCATGCTCAAAAAAGTACAAATGTTTCTCACCAATCGAGGACAAATTGATTTTCCGAAACTCTGCCCAAACCCCGCGTGACAACATTGGTACCAATTAAGCACGTAGATGGCATATAATAGATCTCAAAATGGCCATTATGATACCCTCTGGGTACATTTAGTAAAGTTGTTCAATCGTGAACAAAAATGTACCACCATTGTAACTTCAATTCTGAGAATGAAAAGGTTAATTGTTTTGAAAATTCAAAAATGGAGAAATCAAGAGCCATCCATCCATCCATCCATCTAAATCCGCTTATCCGGGGCCGGGTCGCGGGGGCAGCAGTCTAAGCAGGGATGCCCAGACTTCCCTCTCCCCGGACACTTCCTCCAGTTTTTCCGGGAGTATCCCGAGGTGTTCCCAGACCAGCCGAGTGATATAGTCCCTCAAGCGTGTCCTGGGTCTTCCCCAGGGCCTCCTCCCGGTGGGGCATGCCCGGAACACCCTCTCAGGAAGGCGTCCAGAGGGCATCCAATAGAGATGCCCGAGCCACCCCAGCTGGCTCCTCTCGATGTGGAGGATCAGCGGCTCTACTCTGAGCTCCTCCCGGGTGACAGAGCTCCTCACCCTATCTCTAAGGGAGCGGCCCGCCACCCTGCGGAGGAAACCCATTTCAGCCGCTTGTACCCGAGATCTCGTTCTTTCGGTCATGACCCAAATTTCATGACTAAAGGTGAGGGTAGGAACGTAGATTGACTGGTAAATTGAGAGCTTTACCTTTCGACTCAGCTCCTTCTTCACCACAACAGATCGGTACAATCCGTCTGTCAATCTCACTCTCCATCCCTCCCTCACTCGTGAACAAGACCCCAAGATACTTGAACTCCTCCACTTGAGGCAAGACCTCTCCTCTAACCCAGAGGGGACAAGCCACCTTTTTCCGGTCGAGAACCAAGGCCTCGGACTCGGAGGTGCTGATTCTCATCCCAGCCACTTCGCACTCGGCTGCTAACCGCCACAGTGCGTGCTGAAGGTCCTGGTTCGAAGGAGCCAACAGGACAACATCATCCGCGAAAAGCAGAGATGAGATCCTGTGGGCTCGAACTCGAGCTCCCTCCGGACTCTGGCTGCGCCTAGAAATTCTGTCCATAAAGATAATGAACAGAACCGGTGACAAAGGTCCAACACGCACCGGGAACAGGTCTGACCTACTGCCAGCAATGCGAACAAAGCTCCTGCTCCGGTCATACAGAGACCGCACAGCCCTTAGTAGAGGGCCCTGGACTCCATACTCCCGAAGCACCTCCCACAGACTGCCACGGGGTACACGGTCAAATGCCTTCTCCAAGCCCACAAAACACATGTGGACTGGTTGGGCAAGCTCCCATGCACCCTCGAGCACTCTGCGGAGGATATAGAGCTGGTCCAGTCTTCCACGACCAGGACGAAAACCGCCCTACAACATCCAGAGACTTGAGGTACTCAGGGCAGATCTCATCCACCCCCGGTACCTTGCCGCCAAGGAGCTTCTGAACTACCTCAGTGACTACAGACCGAGTGATGGATGAATCAGCCTCTGGGTCCTCAGCCACTGCTTCCTCTATGGAAGGCGTGTCAGTGGGATTGAGGAGATCCTCGAAGTATTCCTTCCAACGGCCGACAATATCCCCAGTCAAAGTCAACAGCTCCCCACCTCCACTGTAAACAGTGTTGGCAGGGCACTGCTTTCCCCTCCTGAGGCGCCGAACGGTTTGCCAGAACCTCTTCGGGGCTGACCGATAATCCTCCTCCATGGCCTCCCCAAACTTTTCCCATACCCAAGTTTTCGCTCCTGCCACCGCCCGGGCCGCAGCACGCTTAGCCTGCCGGTATCCGTCAGCTGCCTCAGGAGTCCCATGAGCCAACCAAGCTCGATAGGACTCCTTTTTCAGCTTGACGGCATCCCTTACTTCCGGTGTCCACCACCGGGTTCGGAAATTACCGCCACAACAGTCGCCGGAAACCTTACGGCCACAGCTCTGAACGGCCGCATCAACAATGGAGGTGGAGAACTTGGTCCATTTAGACTCAATGTCTCCAGTTTCCCTAGGTATCTGGTCAAAGCTCTCCCGGACGTGAGAGTTGAAAACCCCTCTGACAGAGGGTTCTGCCAGACGTTCCCAACAGACCCTCACAACAAGTTTGAGCCTGCCAAGCCTGTCCAGCTTCCTCCTCCACCAGCAGATCCAACTCACCACCAGGTGGTGATCAGTGGACAGCTTAGCCCCTCTCTTCACCTGAGTGTCCAAGACATACGGCCGAAGATCAGATAACACAACCACAAAGTCGATCATTGACCTCTGGCCTCGGGCGTCCTCGTGCCACGTGCACTGATAGACGCCCTTATGTTTGAACATGGTGTTTGTTATGGACAAACTGTGACAAGCACAAAGGTCTAATAACAGAACACCACTCGGGTTCAGATCGCGGAGGCCGTTCCTCCCAATCACGCCCCTCCAGGTAACACTGTCGCTGCCCACGTGGGCGTTGAAGTCCCACAGCAGAACGATGGAGTCCCAAGTTGGAGCACTTTCCAGTACCCCTCCCAAGGACTCCAAGAAGGCCGGGTACACTGCACTGCCATTCGGCCCATAAGCCGAAACGACAGTGAGGCACCTGTCCCCGACCCGAAGGCACAGGGCAGCGACCCACTCGTTCACCGGGGAAAACTCCAACACATGGCGGCTAAGCTGGGGGGCTATAAGCAAACTCCACACCAGCCTGCCGCCTCTCACCGCGGGCAACTCCAGAAAAAAAGAGAGTCGAGCCTCTCTCGAGGAGTTGGGTTCCAGAGCCCAGACTGTGCGTGGAGGTGAGCCCAACTATCTCAAGCCGGTACTGCTCGACCTCCCGCACAAGCTCAGGCTTCTTTCCACCCAGTGAGGTGACATTGCATGTCCCGAGAACCAGTTTCTGCATCCAAGGATTGGGTCGCCAGGGCCCCCGCCCACGACTGCCACCCAAAGCGCAAGGCATCTGCCCCTTTTGAACCCTCCCGCGGGTGATGGGCCTACGGGAAGGCGGGCCAAGGCTGTGCCTGGCCGGGTCCAGTGGGCAGAGACCCGACCACCAGGCGCTCGCCTGCCAGCCCCAACCCCAGGCCTGGCTCCAGAGTGGGGTTCCGGTGACGCCAATCCGGGCGACGTGAACGTCCTTGGTTTAAGGTTCATGCATTAGGGGTGTTTTGAACCGCTCTTAGTCTGACCTGTCACCTAGGACCTGTTTGCCCTGGGAGACCCTACCAGGGGCGATAATCCCCAGACAACATAGCTCCTAGGATCATCCAGGTACTCAAACCCCTCCACCACGATAAGGTGGCGATTCAAGGAGGGGGGTCAAGTGGTTTTAAAACTCAATAATTGATAAATTAAGAAGCATGTTATTTATGAAAAATAAAAAAAGTGGACCAAAACATATATTTGAAGATAGTGAAGGAAAAATAATTACCAAACACCAGTATCAAAGAACCTAGTTACATTGGCTTGAATATGAAGTTTTTTTCATAAAGTCAGAGCAGGATCTCATGAGAATGCTCAGTTCAAATTAAATTATAACCAATGAAAAACTAATGAGATAAATGACAGGCAATACTAGTAATTCAAAGAAAGAAGAATGACAAATACCATATTAAACATGGTCTCCTAAAAATTTTCCCTCCTCCACCCGCCCTCACCAGAGGACACCTGAATTTACACAGCAGCTATCGATCCATGTTTCAATCAAATCGCAAGGATATGTCTCTTTTTATGAGGTAAACAAAACTAACACTATCTATCTCTTCACTGTCAGAAAAAAATTACAAGTGCTCAAGAACGTACAAATGTTTGTCACCAAACTAGCACACATTGAATTTCCTAAACTCTGCCCCAACCCCGTGTGACAACATTTGTACCAATTAAGCACGTAGAAGGCATGTAATAGATCTCAAAATGGCCTTTATCATACCCTCTGGGTACATTTAGTAAAGCTGTTCAATTGAGAACAAAAATGTACCACCATTGTAACTTAATTTCTGAGAATGAAGAGGTCAAGTGGTTTTAAACTCAATAATTGATAAATTCAGAAGCTTATTATTTATAAAAAATAAAGAAAGTGGACCAAAACATATATTTGAAGATAGTGAAGGAAAAATAATTACCAAACACCAGTATCAAAGAACCTAGTTTCATTGGCTTGAATATGAAGTTTTTTTATAAAGCCAGAGCAGGATCTCATGAGAATGCTCAGTTCAAATTAAATTATAACCTATGAAAAACTAATGAGATAAATGACAGGCAATACTAGTAATTCAAAGAAAGAAGAATGACAAATACCATATTAAACATGGCCCCTAAAAATTTTCCCTCCTCCACTCGCCCTCACCAGAGGACACCTGAATTTACACAGCAGCTATCGATCCATGTTTCAATCAAATCGCAAGGATATGTCTCTTTTTATGAGGTAAACAAAACTAACACTATCTGTCTCTTCACTGTCAGAAAAAAAGTTACAAGTGCACAAGTACGTACAAATGTTTGTCACCAAACTAGCACACTCTGAATTTCCTAAACACTGCCCCAACCCTGCGTGACAACATTTGTACCAATTAAACATGTAGAAGGCATATAATAGATCTCAAAATGGCCATTATCATACCCTCTGGGTACATTAAGTATAGTTGTTCAATCGGGAACAAAAATGTACCACCATAGTAACTTCAATTCTGAGAATGAAAAGGTTAATTGTTTTGAAAATTAAAAAATGAAGAAATCAAGAACCTTGGCATTTAAAAAAAAAAAAAAAAAGAAAGAAAGTGGACCAAAACACATATTTGATCATTAAAATCCAGGCCAATATCTCAGTGCGCAAGACTTACGGACAGATCTTTCCCAAAACTAACCAAACTCAGGCTAGTCTTCGCCGACTTTTTGGGCTCATGATTGGCAATGCCAGTCAATCCCCCATATTCACCGGCAAAAACAAAGAAGAAAAAATAACAAAGTGACAAGCCACTCTGGGCTCGCCCGGCGACTACCCTACAAAGTCTAACTGCTGCGCACTAGTTGGCCAAAACATCCCATTTTTGGTTTCAAGAAAAAAGCCAAAACCAGGAAACATTTATCTCTCTCTTCATTGTCAGAAAAAAAGTTACAGCTCATGCTCAAAAAGGTACAAATGTTTCTAACCAAACTAGGTAAAATTGAGTTTCCTAAACTCTGCCCCAACCCCGCATGACAACATTTGTACCAATTAAGCAAGTAGAAGGCATGAAATAGATCTCAAAATGGCCATTATCATACCCTCTGGGTACATTTAGAAAAGCTGTTCAATTGAGAACAAAAATGTACCACCATTGTAACTTAATTTCTGAGAATGAAGAGGTCAAGCGGTTTTAAACTCAATAATTGATAAATTCAGAAGCTTGTTATTAAAAAAAATAAAGAAATCGGACCAAAACATATATTTGAAGATGTTGGAGGAAAAATAATCACCAAACACAAGTATTAAAGAACCTTGGTACATCGGCTTGTATATGAATTTTTTTTTTAAATGCCAGAGCAGGATCTCATGAGAATGCTCAGTTGAAAAAAAATTATAACCAATGAGAAACTAATGAGATAAAGGACAGGCAATACTAGTGATACAAAGAAAAAAGATGGAAAAATGCCATATAAAACATGGCCGCCTAAAAATGTTGCCTACTCCACCCGCATTCACCAGAGGAACCTTAATTTACAAAGAAGCTATCAATCCATGTTTCAATCAAATCGCGAGGATATGTCTCTTTTTATGAGGTAAACAAACCTAACACTATCTATCTCTTCACTGTCAGAAAAAAAATTACAAGTGCTCAAGAACATACAAATGTTTCTCACCAAACTAGCACACATTGAATTTCCTAAACTCTGCCCCAACACCGCGGGACAACATTTGTACCAATAAAGCACGTAGAAGGCTTGTAATAGATCTCAAAATGGCCATTATCATACCCTCTGGGTACATTTAGAAAAGCTGTTCAATTGAGAACAAAAATGTACCACCATTGTAACTTAATTTCTGAGAATGAAGAGGTCAAGTGGTTTCAATCTCAATAATTGATAAATGAAGAACCTTGTTATTTATAAAAAACAAAGAAAGTGGACCAAAACATATATTTGAAGATAGTGAAGGAAAAATAATTCCCAAACACCAGTATCAAAGAACCTAGTTACATTGGCTTGTACATGATTTTTTTTTTTTTTTAAAAAGCCAGAGCAGGATCTCATGAGAATGCTCAGTTCAAATTAAATTATAACCGATGAAAAACTAATGAGATAAATGACAGACAATACTAGTAATTCAAAGAAAGAAGAATGACAAATACCATATTAAACATGGCCTCCTAAAAATTTTCCCTCCTCCACCCGCCCTCACCAGAGGACACCTGAATTTACACAGCAGCTATCGATCCATGTTCCAATCAAATCGCAAGGATATGTCTCTTTTTATGAGGTAAACAAAACTAACACTATCTATCTCTTCACTGTCAGAAAAAAAATTACAAGTGCTCAAGAACGTACAAATGTTTGTCACCAAACTAGCACACATTGAATTTCCTAAACTCTGCCCCAACCCCGCGTGACAACATTTGTACCAATTAAGCACGTAGAAGGCATGTAATAGATCTCAAAATGGCCATTATCATACCCTCTGGGTACATTCAGTAAAGCTGTTCAATTGAGAACAAAAATGTACCACCATTGTAACTTAATTTCTGAGAATGAAGAGGTCAAGTGGTTTTAAACTCAATAATTGATAAATTCAGAAGCTCGTTATTTATAAAAAATAAAGAAAGTGGACCAAACATATATTTGAAGATAGTGAAGGAAAAATAATTACCAAACACCAGTATCAAAGTACCCAGTTACATTGGCTTGAATATGAAGTATTTTTGATAAAGCCAGAGCAGGATCTCATGAGAATGCTCAGTTCAAATTAAATTATAACCTATGAAAAACTAATGAGATAAATGACAGGCAATACTAGTAATTCAAAAAAAGAAGAATGACAAATACCATATTAAACATGATCTCCTAAAAATTGTCCCTCCTCCACCCGCCCTCACCAGAGGACACCTGAATTTACACAGAAGCTATCGATCCATGTTTCAATCAAATCGCGAGGATATGTCTCTTTTTATGAGGTAAACAAAACTAACACTATCTGTCTCGTCACTGTAAGAAAAAAATTACAAGTGCTCAAGAACGTACAAATGTTTGTCACCAAACTAGCACACATTGAATTTCCTAAACTCTGCCCCAAACCCGCGTGACAACATTTGTACTAATTAAGCCCGTAGAAGGCTTGTAATAGATCTCAAAATGGCCTTTATCATACCCTCTGGGTACATTTAGAAAAGCTGTTCAATTGAGAACAAAAATGTACCACCATTGTAACTTAATTTCTGAGAATGAAGAGGTCAAGTGGTTTGAAACTCAATAATTGATAAATTCAGAAGCTCGTTATTTATAAAAAATAAAGAATGTGGACCAAAACATATATTTGAAGATCGTGAAGGAAAAATACTTACCAAACAAAAGTATCAAAGAACCTTGGAACATCGGCTGGTAAATTAATTTTTTTTTTAAATGCCTGAGCAGGATCTAATGAGTATGCTCAGTTGAAATAAAATTATAACCTATGAGAAACTAATGAGATAAAGGACAGGCAATACTAGTGATACAAAGAAAATAGATGGAAAAATGCCATATAAAACATGGCTGCCTAAAAATGTTGCCTACTCCACCCGCATTCACCAGAGGACACCTTAATTTACAAAGCAGCTATCAATCCATGTTTCAATCAAAACTCGAGGATATGTCTCTTTTTATGAGGTAAACAAAACTAACACTATCTGTCTCTTCACTGTCAGAAAAAAAATTACTAATGCTCAAGAACGTACAAATGTTCGTCACCAAACTAGCACACATTGAATTTCCTAAACTCTGCCCCAACCCCGCGTGACAACATTTGTACCAATTAAGCACGTAGAAGGCATGTAATAGATCTCAAAATGGTCATTATCATACCCTCTGGGTACATTTAGTAAAGCTGTTCAATTGAGAACAAAAATGTACCACCATTGTAACTAAATTTCTGAGAATGAAGAGGTCAAGTGGTTTTAAACTCAATAATTGATAAATTAAGAACCTTGTTATTTATAAAAAACAAAGAAAGTGGACCAAAACAGATATTTGAAGATAGTGAAGGAAAAATAATCACCAAACACCAGTATCAAAGAACCTCGTTACATTGGCTTGTATATTATTTTTATTTTATAATGCCAGAGCAGGATTTCATGAAAATGCTCAGTTCAAATAAAATTATAACCAATGAAAACTATTGAGATAAAAGACAGGCAATACTAGTGATACAAAGAAAAAAGATGGACAAATGCCATCTAAAACATGGCCCCTAAAAATGTTGACCCCTCCACCCGCATTTACCAGAGGACCCCTTAATTTACACAGAAGCTATCAATCCATGTTTCAATCAATTCCCGAGGATTTGTCTCTTTTTATGAGGTAAACAAAACTAACACCATCTGTCTCTTCACTGTCAGAAAAAAAGTTACAAGTGCTCAGGAACGTACAAATGTTTGTCACCAAACTAGCACACACTGAATTTCCTAAACTCAGCCCCAACCCTGCGTGACAACATTTTTACCCATTAAGCACGTAGAAGGCATATAATAGATCTCAAAATGAACATTATCATACCCTCTGGGTACATTTAGTAAAGTTGTTCAATCGGGAACAAAAATGTAGCACCAGTGTAACTTCAATTCTGAGAATGAAAAGGTTAATTGTTTAGAAAATTCAAAAATGGAGAAATCAAGAGCCTTGGCATTTAAAAGGAAAAAAAAGAAAGAAAGTGGACCAAAACACATATTTGATCATTCAAATCCAGGCCAATCTCTCAGTGCGCAAGACCTACGGACAGATCTTTCCCAAAACTAACCTAACTCAGGCTAGTCTTCGCCGACTTTTTGGGCTCATGATTGGCAATGCCAGTCAATCCCCCATATTCACCAGCAAAAACAAAGAAGGAAAAATAACAAAGTGACAAGCCACTCTGGGCTCGCCCGGCGACTACCCTACAAAGTCTAACTGCTGCGCACTGGTTGGCCAAAACATCCCATTTTTGGTTTCAAGAAAAAAGCCAAAACCAGGAAATATTTATCTCACTCTTCATTGTCAGAAAAAAAGTTACAGCTCATGCTCAAAAAGGTACAAATGAGTCTCACCAAACTAGGAAAAATTGAGTTTCCTAAACACTTCCCCAACCCCTCCTGACAACATTTGTACCAAATAAGCATGTAGAAGGCATGTAATAGATCTCAAAATGGCCATTATCATACCCTCTGGGTACATTTAGAAAAGCTGTTCAATTGAGAACAAAAATGTACCACCATTGTAACTTAATTTCTGAGAATGAAGAGGTCAAGCGGTTTTAAACTCAATAATTGATAAATTAAGAACCTTGTTATTTATAAAAAACAAAAAAAGTGGACCAAAACATATATTTGAAGATAGTGAAGGAAAAATAATCACCAAACACCAGTATCAAAGAACCTAGTTACATTGGCTTGTATATGATTTTTATTTTATAATGCCAGAGCAGGATCTCATGAAAATGCTCAGTTCAAATTAAATTATAACCTATGAAAAACTAATGAGATAAATGACAGGCAATACTAGTCATTCAAAGAAAGAAGAATGACAAATACCATATTAAACATGGTCTCCTAAAAATTTTCCCTCCTCCACCCGCCCTCACCAGAGGACACCTGAATTTACACAGCAGCTATCGATCCATGTTTCAATCAAATCGGAAGGATATGTCTCTTTTTATGAGGTAAACAAAACTAACACTATCTATCTCTTCACTATCAGAAAAAAAATTACAAGTGCTCAAGAACAAATGTTTGTTACCAAACTAGCACACATTGAATTTCCAAAACTCTGCCCCAACCCCACGTGACAACATTTGTACCAATTAAGCACGTAGAAGGCATGTAATAGATCTCAAAATGGCCATTATCATACCCTCTGGGTACATTTAGTAAAGCTGTCCAATTGAGAACAAAAATGCACCACCATTGTAAGTTAATTTCTGAGAATGAAGAGGTCAAGTGGTTTTAAACTCAAAAATTGATAAATTAAGGAACCTTTTTTTTCATAAAAAACAAAGAAAGTGGACCAAAACATATATTTGAAGATAGTGAAGGAAAAATAATTCCCAAACACCAGTATCAAAGAACCTAGTTACATTGGCTTGTACATGATTTTTTTTTTTTTTAAAAGCCAGAGCAGGATCTCATGAGAATGCTCAGTTCAAATTAAATTATAACCGATGAAAAACTAATGAGATAAATGACAGACAATACTAGTAATTTAAAGAAAGAAGAATGACAAATACCATATTAAACATGGCCTCCTAAAAATTTTCCCTCCTCCACCCGCCCTCACCAGAGGACACCTGAATTTACACAGCAGCTATCGATCCATGTTCCAATCAAATCGCAAGGATATGTCTCTTTTTATGAGGTAAACAAAACTAAAACTATCTATCTCTTCACTGTCAGAAAAAAAATTACAAGTGCTCAAGAACGTACAAATGTTTGTCACCAAACTAGCACACACTGAATTTCCTAAACTCTGCCCCAACCCCATGTGACAACATTTGTACCAAATAAGCTTGTATAAGGAAAAATAATTACCAAACACCAGTATCAAAGAACCTAGTTACATTGGCTTGTATATGATTTTTTTTTTTATAATGCCAGAGCAGGATCTCATGAGAATGCTCAGTTCAAATAAAATTATAACCAATGAAAAACTAATGAGATAAATGACAGGCAATACTAGTCATTCAAAGAAAAAAGATGGAAAAATGCCAGATAAAACATGGCCGCCTAAAAATGTTGCCTACTCCACCCGCATTCACCAGAGGAACCTTAATTTACAAAGAAGCTATCGATCCATGTTTCAATCAAATCGGAAGGATATGTCTCTTTTTATGAGGCAAACAAAACTAACACTATCTATCTCTTCACTATCAGAAAAAAAATTACAAGTGCTCAAGAACGTACAAATGTTTGTTACCAAACTTGCACACATTGAATTTCCTAAACTCTGCCCCAACCCCACGTGACAACATTTGTACCAATTAAGCACGTAGAAGGCATGTAATAGATCTCAAAATGGCCATTATCATACCCTCTGGGTACATTTAGTAAAGCTGTTCAATTGAGAACAAAAATGCACCACCATTGTAAGTTAATTTCTGAGAATGAAGAGGTCAAGTGGTTTTAAACTCAATAATTGATAAATTAAGGAACCTTTTTTTTTCATAAAAAACAAAGAAAGTGGACCAAGACATATATTCGAAGATAGTGAAGGAAAAATAATTCCTAAACACCAGTATCAAAGAACCTAGTTACATTGGCTTGTACATGATTTTTTTTTTTTAAAAAGCCAGAACAGGATCTCATGAGAATGCTCAGTTCAAATTAAATTATAACCGATGAAAAACTAATGAGATAAATGACAGACAATACTAGTAATTCAAAGAAAGAAGAATGACAAATACCATATTAAACATGGCCTCCTAAAAATTTTCCCTCCTCCACCCGCCCTCACCAGAGGACACCTGAATTTACACAGCAGCTATCGATCCATGTTCCAATCAAATCGCAAGGATATGTCTCTTTTTATGAGGTAAACAAAACTAACACTATCTGTCTCTTCACTGTAAGAAAAAAAGTAAGTGCACAAGTTCGTACAAATGTTTGTCACCAAACTAGCACACATTGAATTTCCTAAACTCTGCCCCAACCCCACGTGACAACATTTGTACCAATTAAGCACGTAGAAGGCATGTAATAGATCTCAAAATGGCCTTTATCATACCCTCTGGGTACATTAAGTAAAGTTGTTCAATCGGGAACAAAAATGTAGCACCAGTGTAACTTCAATTCTGAGAATGAAAAGGTTAATTGTTTAGAAAATTCAAAAATGGAGAAATCAAGAGCCTTGGCATTTAAAAGGAAAAAAAAGAAAGAAAGTGGACCAAAACACATATTTGATCATTCAAATCCAGGCCAATCTCTCAGTGCGCAAGACCTACGGACAGATCTTTCCCAAAACTAACCTAACTCAGGCTAGTCTTCGCCGACTTTTTGGGCTCATGATTGGCAATGCCAGTCAATCCCCCATATTCACCGGCAAAAACAAAGAAGGAAAAATAACAAAGTGACAAGCCACTCTGGGCTCGCCCGGCGACTACCCTACAAAGTCTAACTGCTGCGCACTGGTTGGCCAAAACATCCCATTTTTGGTTTCAAGAAAAAAGCCAAAACCAGGAAATATTTATCTCACTCTTCATTGTCAGAAAAAAAGTTACAGCTCATGCTCAAAAAGGTACAAATGTGTCTCACCAAACTAGGAAAAATTGAGTTTCCTAAACACTTCCCCAAACCCTCCTGACAACATTTGTACCAAATAAGCAAGTAGAAGGCATGTAATAGATCTCAAAATGGCCATTATCATACCCTCTGGGTACATTTAGTAAAGCTGTTCAATTGAGAACAAAAATGTACCACCATTGTAACTTAATTTCTGAGAATGAAGAGGTCAAGCGGTTTTAAACTCAATAATTGATAAATTAAGAACCTTGTTATTTATAAAAAACAAAAAAAGTGGACCAAAACATATATTTGAAGATAGTGAAGGAAAAATAATCACCAAACACCAGTATCAAAGAACCTAGTTACATTGGCTTGTATATGATTTTTTTTTAATAATGCCAGAGCAGGATCTCATGAAAATGCTCAGTTCAAATAAAATTATAACCAATGAAAAACTATTGAGATAAAAGACAGGCAATACTAGTGATACAAAGAAAAAAGATGGACAAATGCCATCTAAAACATGGCCCCTAAAAATGTTGACCCCTCCACCCGCATTCACCAGAGGACCCCTTAATTTCCACAGCAGCTATCAATCCATGTTTCAATCAATTCACGAGGATATGTCTCTTCTTATGAGGTAAACAAAA
Source organism: Gymnothorax reevesii (assembly GCA_029721435.1). NCBI lineage: Eukaryota > Metazoa > Chordata > Actinopteri > Anguilliformes > Muraenidae > Gymnothorax > Gymnothorax reevesii. Next base: position 8,228,642 of record CM056586.1, read on the forward strand.
CTAATACCATCTGTCTCTTCACTGTCAGAAAAAAAGTTACAAGTGCTCAAGAACGTACAAATGTTTGTCACCAAACTAGCACACACTGAATTTCCTAAACTCTGCCCCAACCCCATGTGACAACATTTGTACCAAATAAGCTTGTAGAAGGCATATAATAGATCTCAAAATGGCCATTATCATACCCTCTGGGTACATTTAGTAAAGCTGTTCAAATGAGAACAAAAATGTACCACCATTGTAACTTAATTTCTGAGAATGAAGAGGTCAAGTGGTTTTAAACTCAATAATTGATAAATTAAGAAGCTTGTTATTTATAAAAAATAAAGAAAGTGGACCAAAACATATATTTGAAGATAGTGAAGGAAAAATAATTACCAAACACCAGTATAAAAGAACCTTGTTACATTGGCTTGAATATGAAGTTTTTTTAATAAAGCCAGAGCAGGATCTCATGAGAATGCTCAGTTCAAATTAAATTATAACCGATGAAAAACTAATGAGATAAATGACAGGCAATACTAGTCATTCAAAGAAAGAAGAATGACAAATACCATATTAAACATGGTCTCCTAAAAATTTTCCCTCCTCCACCCGCCCTCACCAGAGGACACCTGAATTTTCACAGCAGCTATCGATCCATGTTTCAATCAAATCGCAAGGATATGTCTCTTTTTATGAGGTAAACAAAACTAACACTATCTATCTCTTCACTATCAGAAAAAAAATTACAAGTGCTCAAGAACGTACAAATGTTTGTTACCAAACTAGCACACATTGAATTTCCTAAACTCTGCCCCAACCCCACGTGACAACATTTGTACCAATTAAGCACGTAGAAGGCATGTAATAGATCTCAAAATGGCCATTATCATACCCTCTGGGTACATTTAGTAAAGCTGTTCAATTGAGAACAAAAATGTACCACCATTGTAAGTTAATTTCTGAGAATGAAGAGGTCAAGTGGTTTTAAACTCAATAATTGATAAATTAAGGAACCTTTTTTTTTCATAAAAAACAAAGAAAGTGGATCAAAACATATATTTGAAGATAGTGAAGGAAAAATAATTACCAAACACCAGTATCAAAGAACCTAGTTACATTGGCTTGTATATGAATTTTTTTTATACTGCCAGAGCAGGATCATATGAGAATGCTCAATTGAAATAAAATTATAACCTATGATAAACTAATGAGATAAATGACAGGCAATACTAGTGAAACAAAAAAAAAGATGGACAAATGCCATATAAAACATGGCCCCGAAAAATTTTCCATCCTCCACCCGCATTCCCCAGAGGTCACCTTAATTTACACATTATCGATCAATCCATGTTTCAATCAAATCGCGAGGATATGTCTCTTTGAAAGAGGTAAACAAAACTAACACTATCGGTCTCTTCACTGTCAGAAAAAAGTTACAACAAGTGCTCAAAAACGTACAAATGTTTGTCACCAAACTAGCACACACTGAAATTCCTAAACTCTGCCCCAACCCCGCGTGACAACATTTGTACCAATTAAGCATGTAGAAGGCATGTAATAGATCTCAAAATAGCCATTATCATACCCTCTGGGTACATTTAGTCAAGCTGTTCAATTGAGAACAAAAATGTACCACCATTGTAACTTAATTTCTGAGAATGAAGAGGTCAAGTGGTTTTAAACTCAATAATTGATAAATTCAGAAGCTCGTTATTTATAAAAAATAAAGAAAGTGGACCAAAACATATATTTGAAGATCGTGAAGGAAAAATACTTACCAAACAAAAGTATCAAAGAACCTTGGAACATCGGCTGGTAAATTATTTTTTTTTTTAAATGCCTGAGCAGGATCTAATGAGAATGCTCAGTTGAAATAAAATTATAACCTAGGAGAAACTAATGAGATAAAGGACAGGCAATACTACTGATACAAAGAAAATAGATAGAAAAATGCCATATAAAACATGGCTGCCTAAAAATGTTGCCTACTCCATCCGCAGTCACCAGAGAACACCTTAATTTACAAAGCAGCTATCAATCCATGTTTCAATCAAAACTCGAGGATATGTCTCTTTTTATGAGGTAAACAAAACTAACACTATCTATCTCTTCACTGTCAGAAAAAAAATTACAAGTGCTCAAAAACGTACAAATGTTTGTCACCAAACTAGCACATATTGAATTTCCTAAACTCTGCCCCAACCCCGGGTGACATTTGTACCAATTAAGCACGTAGAAGGCATGTAATAGATCTCAAAATGGTCATTATCATACCCTCTGGGTACATTTAGTAAAGCTGTTCAATTGAGAACAAAAATGTACCACCATTGTAACTAAATTTCTGAGAATGAAGAGGTCAAGTGGTTTTAAACTCAATAATTGATAAATTAAGAACCTTGTTATTTATAAAAAACAAAGAAAGTGGACCAAAACAGATATTTGAAGATAGTGAAGGAAAAATAATCACCAAACACCAGTATCAAAGAACCTAGTTACATTGGCTTGTATATGATTTTTATTTTATAATGCCAGAGCAGGATCTCATGAAAATGCTCAGTTCAAAAAAATTATAACCAATGAAAACTATTGAGATAAAAGACAGGCAATACTAGTGATACAAAGAAAAAAGATGGACAAATGCCATCTAAAACATGGCCCCTAAAAATGTTGACCCCTCCAGCCGCATTCACCAGAGGACCCCTTAATTTACACAGAAGCTATCAATCCATGTTTCAATCAATTCACGAGGATATGTCTCTTTTTATGAGGTAAACAAAACTAACACCATCTGTCTCTTCACTGTCAGAAAAAAAGTTACAAGTGCTCAGGAACGTACAAATGTTTGTCACCAAACTAGCACACACTGAATTTCCTAAACTCTGCCCCAACCCTGCGTGACAACATTTTTACCCATTAAGCACGTAGAAGGCATATAATAGATCTCAAAATGAACATTATCATACCCTCTGGGTACATTAAGTAAAGTTGTTCAATCGGGAACAAAAATGTAGCACCAGTGTAACTTCAATTCTGAGAATGAAAAGGTTAATTGTTTAGAAAATTCAAAAATGGAGAAATCAAGAGCCTTGGCATTTAAAAGGAAAAAAAAGAAAGAAAGTGGACCAAAACACATATTTGATCATTCAAATCCAGGCCAATCTCTCAGTGCGCAAGACCTACGGACAGATCTTTCCCAAAACTAACCTAACTCAGGCTAGTCTTCGCCGACTTTTTGGGCTCATGATTGGCAATGCCAGTCAATCCCCCATATTCACCGGCAAAAACAAAGAAGGAAAAATAACAAAGTGACAAGCCACTCTGGGCTCGCCCGGCGACTACCCTACAAAGTCTAACTGCTGCGCACTGGTTGGCCAAAACATCCCATTTTTGGTTTCAAGAAAAAAGCCAAAACCAGGAAATATTTATCTCACTCTTCATTGTCAGAAAAAAAGTTACAGCTCATGCTCAAAAAGGTACAAATGTGTCTCACCAAACTAGGAAAAATTGAGTTTCCTAAACACTTCCCCAAACCCTCCTGACAACATTTGTACCAAATAAGCAAGTAGAAGGCATGTAATAGATCTCAAAATGGCCATTATCATACCCTCTGGGTACATTTAGTAAAGCTGTTCAATTGAGAACAAAAATGTACCACCATTGTAACTTAATTTCTGAGAATGAAGAGGTCAAGCGGTTTTAAACTCAATAATTGATAAATTAAGAACCTTGTTATTTATAAAAAACAAAAAAAGTGGACCAAAACATATATTTGAAGATAGTGAAGGAAAAATAATCACCAAACACCAGTATCAAAGAACCTAGTTACATTGGCTTGTATATGATTTTTTTTTAATAATGCCAGAGCAGGATCTCATGAAAATGCTCAGTTCAAATAAAATTATAACCAATGAAAAACTATTGAGATAAAAGACAGGCAATACTAGTGATACAAAGAAAAAAGATGGACAAATGCCATCTAAAACATGGCCCCTAAAAATGTTGACCCCTCCACCCGCATTCACCAGAGGACCCCTTAATTTCCACAGCAGCTATCAATCCATGTTTCAATCAATTCACGAGGATATGTCTCTTCTTATGAGGTAAACAAAACTAATACCATCTGTCTCTTCACTGTCAGAAAAAAAGTTACAAGTGCTCAAGAACGTACAAATGTTTGTCACCAAACTAGCACACACTGAATTTCCTAAACTCTGCCCCAACCCCATGTGACAACATTTGTACCAAATAAGCTTGTAGAAGGCATATAATAGATCTCAAAATGGCCATTATCATACCCTCTGGGTACATTTAGTAAAGCTGTTCAAATGAGAACAAAAATGTACCACCATTGTAACTTAATTTCTGAGAATGAAGAGGTCAAGTGGTTTTAAACTCAATAATTGATAAATTAAGAAGCTTGTTATTTATAAAAAATAAAGAAAGTGGACCAAAACATATATTTGAAGATAGTGAAGGAAAAATAATTACCAAACACCAGTATAAAAGAACCTTGTTACATTGGCTTGAATATGAAGTTTTTTTAATAAAGCCAGAGCAGGATCTCATGAGAATGCTCAGTTCAAATTAAATTATAACCGATGAAAAACTAATGAGATAAATGACAGGCAATACTAGTCATTCAAAGAAAGAAGAATGACAAATACCATATTAAACATGGTCTCCTAAAAATTTTCCCTCCTCCACCCGCCCTCACCAGAGGACACCTGAATTTTCACAGCAGCTATCGATCCATGTTTCAATCAAATCGGAAGGATATGTCTCTTTTTATGAGGGAAACAAAACTAACACTATCTATCTCTTCACTATCAGAAAAAAAATTACAAGTGCTCAAGAACGTACAAATGTTTGTTACCAAACTAGCACACATTGAATTTCCTAAACTCTGCCCCAACCCCACGTGACAACATTTGTACCAATTAAGCACGTAGAAGGCATGTAATAGATCTCAAAATGGCCATTATCATACCCTCTGGGTACATTTAGTAAAGCTGTTCAATTGAGAACAAAAATGTACCACCATTGTAAGTTAATTTCTGAGAATGAAGAGGTCAAGTGGTTTTAAACTCAATAATTGATAAATTAAGGAACCTTTTTTTTTCATAAAAAACAAAGAAAGTGGACCAAAACATATATTTGAAGATAGTGAAGGAAAAATAATTACCAAACACCAGTATCAAAGAACCTAGTTACATTGGCTTGTATATGAATTTTTTTTATACTGCCAGAGCAGGATCATATGAGAATGCTCAATTGAAATAAAATTATAACCTATGATAAACTAATGAGATAAATGACAGGCAATACTAGTGAAACAAAAAAAAAGATGGACAAATGCCATATAAAACATGGCCCCGAAAAATTTTCCATCCTCCACCCGCATTCCCCAGAGGACACCTTAATTTACACATTATCGATCAATCCATGTTTCAATCAAATCGCGAGGATATGTCTCTTTGAAAGAGGTAAACAAAACTAACACTATCGGTCTCTTCACTGTCAGAAAAAAAGTTACAACAAGTGCTCAAGAACGTACAAATGTTTGTCACCAAACTAGCACACACTGAAATTCCTAAACTCTGCCCCAACCCCGCGTGACAACATTTGTACCAATTAAGCATGTAGAAGGCATGTAATAGATCTCAAAATGGCCATTATCATACCCTCTGGGTACATTTAGAAAAGCTGTTCAATTGAGAACAAAAATGTACCACCATTGTAAGTTAATTTCTGAGAATGAAGAGGTCAAGGGGTTTTAAACTCAATAATTGATAAATTAACAACCTTTTTATTTATAAAAAACAAAGAAAGTGGACCAAAACATACATTTGAAGATAGTGAAGGAAAAATACTTACCAAACAAAAGTATCAAAGAACCTTGGAACATCGGCTGGTATATTAATTGTTTTTTTAAATGCCAGAGCAGGATCTAATGAGTATGCTCAGTTGAAATAAAATTATAACCTATGAGAAACTAATGAGATAAAGGACAGGCAATACTAGTGATACAAAGAAAATAGATGGAAAAATGCCATATAAAACATGGCTGCCTAAAAATGTTGCCTACTCCACCCGCATTCACCAGAGGACACCTTAATTTACAAAGCAGCTATCAATCCATGTTTCAATCAAAACTCGAGGATATGTCTCTTTTTATGAGGTAAACAAAACTAACATTATCTATCTCTTCACTGTCAGAAAAAAAATTACTAATGCTCAAGAACGTACAAATGTTTGTCACCAAACTAGCACACATTGAATTTCCTAAACTCTGCCCCAACCCCGCGTGACAACATTTGTACCAATTAAGCACGTAGAAGGCATGTAATAGATCTCAAAATGGCCATTTTCATACCCTCTGGGTACATTTAGTAAAGCTGTTCAATTGAGAACAAAAATGTACCACCATTGTAACTTAATTTCTGAGAATGAAGAGGTCAAGTGGTTTTCTCATCTCATCTCATCTCATCATCTTCCGCTAAATTCGGGCCCGGGTCGCGGGGGCAGCAGTCTAAGCAAAGATGCCCAGACTTCCCTCTCCCTGCACACTTCCTCCAGTTCTCCCGGCGGTATCCCGAGGCGTTTCCAGGCCAGCCGAGGGACATAGTCCCTCCAGCGTGTCCTGGGTCTTCCTCGGGGCCTCCTCCCGGTGGAGCATGCCCGGAACACCTTCCCAGGAAGGCGTCCAGGGGGCATCTGATATAGATGCCCAAGCCACCTAAACTGACTCCTCTCAAGGTGGAGGAGCAGCGGCTCTACTCTGAGCTCCTCCCGGGTGACCGAGCTTCACACCCTATCTCTAAGGGAGCGCCCCGCCACCCTGCGGAGGAAACCCATTTCAGCCGCTTGTATCCTAGATCTCCTTCTTTTGGTCATGACCCAAAGTTCCTGACCATTGGTGAGGGTAGGAACGTAGATTGACGGGTAAATTGAGAGCTTCGCCTTTCGGCTCAGCTCCTTCTTCACCACAACAGATCGGTACAACGACCGCATTACTGCTGCCGCTGCACCGATCCATCTGTCAATCTCATTCTCCATCCTTCCCTCACTCGTGAACAAGATCCCAAGATACTTCAACTCCTCCACTTGAGGCAGGAGCTCTCCTCCAACCCGGAGGGGACTAGCTACCTTTTTCCGGTCGAGAACCATAGCCTCGGACTTGGAGGTGCTGATTCTCATTCCAGCCACTTCGCACTCGGCTGCAAACTGCCCCAGTACATGCTGAAGGTCCAGGTTCGAAGGAGCCAACAGGACAACATCATCCACAAAGAGCAGAGATGAGATTCGCTGGTCCCCGAATCGGACTCCCTCCGGCCCCTGGCTGCGCCTAGAAATCCTGTCCATAAAAATAATGAACAGAACCGGTGACAAAGGGCAGCCCTGCCGGAGTCCAGCATGCACTGGCAACAGGTCTGACTTACTGCCGGCAATGCGAACTAAGCTCCTGCTCCGGTCATACAGAGACCGCACAGACCTTAGTAGAGGGCCCCGGACTCAATACTCCCGAAGCACCTCCAACAGAATGCCACGAGGGACACGGTTGAATGCCTTCTCCAAGTCCACAAAACACATGTGAAATGGTTAGGCAATCTCCCATGAACCCTCAAGCACCCTGCGGAGGGTATAGAGCTGGTCCAGTGTTCCACGACCAGGACGAAAACCGCATTGTTCTTCCAGAATCCGAGGTTCAACTATCGGCCGGATTCTCCTCTCCAGCACCCTGGAATAGACTTTACCCGGGAGGCTGAGGAGTGTGATCCCCCTATAGTTGGAACACACCCTCCGGTCCCCCTTCTTAAAAGAAAGGGACCACCACCCGGTCTGCCAGTCAAGAGGCACTGTCCCCGAATGCCAAACGATGTTGCAAAGCCGTGTCAACCAAGACAGCCCTACAACATCCAGAGACTTGAGGTACTCAGGGCAGATCTCATCCACCCCCGGTGCCTTGCTGCCAAGGAGCTTCTGAACTACCTCAGTGACTTCAGCCCGAGTGATGGATGAAACAGCCTCTGGGTCCTCAGCCACTGCTTCCTCTATGGAAGGCGTGTCAGTGGGATTTAGGAGATTCTCAAAGTATTCCTTCCAACGGCCGACAATATCCCCAGTCAAAGTCAACAGCTCCCCACCTCCACTGTAAACAGTGTTGGCAGGGCACTGCTTTCCCCTCCTGAGGCGCCGAACGGTTTGCCAGAACCTCTTTGAGGCTGACCGATAATCCTCCTCCATGGCCTCCCCAAACTTTTCCCATACCCAAGTTTTCGCTCCTGCCACCGCCCGGGCCGCAGCACGCTTAGCCTGCCGGTATCCGTCAGCTGCCTCAGGAGTCCCATGAGCCAACCAAGCTCGATAGGACTCCTTTTTCAGCTTGACGGCATCCCTTACTTCCGGTGACCACCACCGGGTTCGGGGATTGCCGCCACGACAGTCGCCAGAAACCTTACGGCCACAGCTCCGAACGGCCGCATCAACAATGGAGGTGGAGAACTTGGTCCATTTAGACTCAATGTCTCCAGTCTCCCTAGGTATCTGGTCAAAGCTCTCCCGGACGTGAGAGTTGAAAACCCCTCTGACAGAGGGTTCTGCCAGATGTTCCCAACAGACCCTCACAATAAGTTTGGGCCTGCCAAGCCTGTCCAGCTTCCTCCTCCGCCAGCGGATCCAACTCACCACCAGGTGGTGATCAGTGGACAGCTCAGCCCCTCTCTTCACCTGAGTGTCCAAGACATACGGCCGAAGATCAGATGACACAACCACAAAGTCGATCATTGACCTCTGGCCTCGGGCGTCCTTGTGCCACGTGCACTGATGGACGCCCTTATGTTTGAACAGGGTGTTTGTTATGGACAAACTGTGACGAGCACAAAGGTCCAATAACAGAACACCACTCGGGTTCAGATCGCGGAGGCCGTTCCTCCCAATCACGCCCCTCCAGGTAACACTGTCGCTGCCCACGTGGGCGTTGAAGTCCCACAGCAGAACGATGGAGTCCCAAGTTGGAGCACTTTCCAGTACCCCTCCCAAGGACTCCAAGAAGGCCGGGTACACTGCACTGCCATTCGGCCCATAAGCCGAAACGACAGTGAGGCACCTGTCCCCGACCCGAAGGCACAGGGCAGCGACCCACTCGTTCACCAGGGAAAACTCCAACACATGGCGGCTAAGCTGGGGGACTATGAGCAAACTCCACACCAGCCTGCCGCCTCTCAACGCGGGCAACTCCAGAAAAAAAGAGAGTCGAGCCTCTCTCGAGGAGTTGGGTTCCAGAGCCCAGACTGTGCGTGGAGGTGAGACCAACTATCTCAAGCCGGTACTGCTCGACCTCCCGCACAAGCTCAGGCTTCTTCCCACCCAGTGAGGTGACATTGCATGTCCCGAGAACCAGTTTCTGCATCCAAGGATTGGGTCGCCAGGGCCCCCGCCCACGACTGCCACCCAAAGCGCAAGGCATCTGCCCCTTTTGAACCCTCCTGCGGGTGATGGGCCTACGGGAAGGCGGGCCAAGGCTGTGCCTGGCCGGGTCCAGTGGGCAGAGACCCGACCGCCAGGCGCTCGCCTGCCAGCCCCAACCCCAGGCCTGGCTCCAGAGTGGGGTTCCGGTGATGCCAATCCGGGCGACGTGAACGTCCTTGGTTTAAGGTTCATGCATTAGGGGTGTTTTGAACCGCTCTTAGTCTGACCTGTCACCTAGGACCTGTTTGCCCTGGGAAACCCTACCAGGGGCAATAAGCCCCAGACAACATAGCTCCTAGGATCATCCAGGTACTCAAACCCCTCCACCACGATAAGGTGGCGATTCAAGGAGGGGGGTCAAGTGGTTTTAAAACTCAATAATTGATAAATTAAGAAGCATGTTATTTATGAAAAATAAAAAAAAGTGGACCAAAACATATATTTGAAGATAGTGAAGGAAAAATAATTACCAAACACCAGTATCAAAGAACCTAGTTACATTGGCTTGAATATGAAGTTTTTTTCATAAAGCAAGAGCAGGATCTCATGAGAATGCTCAGTTCAAATTAAATTATAACCAATGAAAAACTAATGAGATAAATGACAGGCAATACTAGTAATTCAAAGAAAGAAGAATGACAAATACCATATTAAACATGGTCTCCTAAAAATTTTCCCTCCTCCACCCGCCCTCACCAGAGGACACCTGAATTTACGCAGCAGCTATCGATCCATGTTTCAATCAAATCACAAGGATATGTCTCTTTTTATGAGGTAAACAAAACTAACACTATCTATCTCTTCACTGTCTCAAAAAAAATTAAAAGTGCTCAAGAACGTACAAATGTTTGTCACCAAACTAGCACACATTGAATTTCATAAACTCTGCCCCAACCCTGTGTGACAACATTTGTACCAATTAAGCACGTAGAAGGCATGTAATAGATCTCAAAATGGCCATTATCATACCCTCTGGGTACATTTAGTAAAGCTGTTCAATTGAGAATAAAAATGTACCACCATTGTAACTTAATTTCTGAGAATGAAGAGGTCAAGTGGTTTTAAACTCAATAATTGATAAATTCAGAAGCTTGTTATTAAAAAAAATAAAGAAAGTGGACCAAAACATATATTTGAAGATGATGAAGGAAAAATAATCACCAAACACCAGTATCAAAGAACCTTGTTACATTGGCTTGTATATGATTTTTATTTTATAATGCCAGAGCAGGATCTCATGAGAATGCTCAGTTCAAATAAAATTATAACCAATGAAAAACTATTGAGATAAAAGACAGGCAATACTAGTGATACAAAGAAAAAACATGGACAAATGCCATCTAAAACATGGCCCCTAAAAATGTTGACCCCTCCACCCGCATTCACCAGAGGACCCCTTAATTTACACAGAAGCTATCAATCCATGTTTTAATCAATTCACGAGGATATGTCTCTTTTTATGAGGTAAACAAAACTAACACCATCTGTCTCTTCACTGTCAGAAAAAAAGTTACAAGTGCTCAGGAACGTACAAATGTTTGTCACCAAACTAGCACACACTGAATTTCCTAAACTCTGCCCCAACCCTGCGTGACAACATTTTTACCCATTAAGCACGTAGAAGGCATATAATAGATCTCAAAATGAACATTATCATACCCTCTGGGTACATTAAGTAAAGTTGTTCAATCGGGAACAAAAATGTAGCACCAGTGTAACTTCAATTCTGAGAATGAAAAGGTTAATTGTTTAGAAAATTCAAAAATGGAGAAATCAAGAGCCTTGGCATTTAAAAGGAAAAAAAAGAAAGAAAGTGGACCAAAACACATATTTGATCATTCAAATCCAGGCCAATCTCTCAGTGCGCAAGACCTACGGACAGATCTTTCCCAAAACTAACCTAACTCAGGCTAGTCTTCGCCGACTTTTTGGGCTCATGATTGGCAATGCCAGTCAATCCCCCATATTCACCGGCAAAAACAAAGAAGGAAAAATAACAAAGTGACAAGCCACTCTGGGCTCGCCCGGCGACTACCCTTCAAAGTCTAACTGCTGCGCACTGGTTGGCCAAAACATCCCATTTTTGGTTTCAAGAAAAAAGCCAAAACCAGGAAATATTTATCTCTCTCTTCATTGTCAGAAAAAAAGTTACAGGTCATGCTCAGAAAGGTGCAAATGTGTCTCACCAAACTAGGAAAAATTGAGTTTCCTAAACTCTGCCCCAACCCCTCCTGACAACATTTGTACCAATTAAGCAAGTAGAAGGCATGTAATAGATCTCAAAATGGCCATTATCATACTCTCTGGGTACATTTAGTAAAGCTGTTCAATTGAGAACAAAAATGTACCACCATTGTAACTTAATTTCTGAGAATGAAGAGGTCAAGCGGTTTTAAAATCAATAATTGATAAATTAAGAACCTTGTTATTTATAAAAAACAAAAAAAGTGGACCAAAACATATATTTGAAGATAGTGAAGGAAAAATAATTACCAAACACCAGTATCAAAGAACCTAGTTACATTGGCTTGTATATGATTTTTTTTTTATAATGCCAGAGCACGATCTCATGAAAAGGGTCAGTTCAAATAAAATTATAACCAATGAAAAACTATTGAGATAAAAGACAGGCAATACTAGTCATTCAAAGAAAAAAGATGGACAAATGCCATCTAAAACATGGCCCCTAAAAATGTTGACCCCTCCACCCGCATTCACCAGAGGACCCCTTAATTTAGACAGCAGCTATCAATCCATGTTTCAATCAATTCACGAGGATATGTCTCTTTTTATGAGGTAAACAAAACTAACACCATCTGTCTCTTCACTGTCAGAAAAAAAGTTACAAGTGCTCAAGAACATACAAATGTTTGTCACCAAACTAGCACACACTGAATTTCCTAAACTCTGCCCCAACCCCATGTGACAACATTTGTACCAAATAAGCTTGTAGAAGGTATATAATAGACCTCAAAATGGCCATTATTATACCCTCTGGGTACATTTAGTAAAGCTGTTCAAATGAGAACAAAAATGTACCACCATTGTAACTTAATTTCTGAGAATGAAGAGGTCAAGTGGTTTTAAACTCAATAATTGATAAATTAAGAAGCTTGTTATTTATAAAAAATAAAGAAAGTGGACCAAAACATATATTTGAAGATCGTGAAGGAAAAATAATTGCCAAACACCAGTATAAAAGAACCTTGTTACATTGGCTTGAATATGAAGTTTTTTTTTATAAAGCCAGAGCAGGATCTCATGAGAATGCTCAGTTCAAATTAAATTTTAACCTATGAAAAACTAATGAGATAAATGACAGACAATACTAGTCATTCAAAGAAAGAAGAATGACAAATACCATATTAAACATGGTCTCCTAAAAATTTTCCCTCCTCCACCCGCCCTCACCAGAGGACACCTGAATTTTCACAGCAGCTATCGATCCATGTTTCAATCAAATCGCAAGTATATGTCTCTTTTTATGAGGTAAACAAAACTAACACTATCTATCTCTTAACTATCAGAAAAAAAATTACAAGTGCTCAAGAACGTACAAATGTTTGTCACCAAACTAGCACACATTGAATTTCCTAAACTCTGCCCCAACCACACGTGACAACATTTGTACCAATTAAGCACGTAGAAGGCATGTAATAGATCTCAAAATGGCCATTATCATACCCTCTGGGTACATTTAGTAAAGCTGTTCAATTGAGAACAAAAATGTACCACCATTGTAAGTTAATTTCTGAGAATGAAGAGGTCAAGTGGTTTTAAACTCAATAATTGATAAATTAAGGAACCTTTTTTTTCATAAAAAACAAAGAAAGTGGACCAAAACATATATTTGAAGATAGTGAAGGAAAAATAATTACCAAACACCAGTATCAAAGAACCTAGTTACATTGGCTTGTATATGAATTTTTTTTTATACTGCCAGAGCAGGATCATATGAGAATGCTCAATTGAAATAAAATTATAACCTATGATAAACTAATGAGATAAATGACAGGCAATACTAGTGAAACAAAAAAAAAGATGGACAAATGCCATATAAAACATGGCCCCGAAAAATTTTCCATCCTCCATCCGCATTTCCCAGAGGACACCTTAATTTACACATTATCGATCAATCCATGTTTCAATCAAATCGCGAGGATATGTCTCTTTGAAAGAGGTAAACAAAACTAACACTATCGGTCTCTTCACTGTCAGAAAAAAAGTTACAATAAGTGCTCAAGAACGTACAAATGTTTGTCACCAAACTAGCACACACTGAAATTCCTAAACTCTGCCCCAACCCCGCGTGACAACATTTGTACCAATTAAGCATGTAGAAGGCATGTAATAGATCTCAAAATGGCCATTATCATACCCTCTGGGTACATTTAGAAAACTGTTCAATTGAGAACAAAAATGTACCACCATTGTAAGTTAATTTTTGAGAATGAAGAGGTCAAGGGGTTTTAAACTCAATAATTGATAAATTAAGAACCTTTTTATTTATAAAAAACAAAGAAAGTGGACCAAAACATACATTTGAAGATAGTGAAGGAAAAATACTTACCAAACAAAAGTATCAAAGAACCTTGGAACATTGGCTGGTATATTAATTTTTTTTTCAATGCCAGAGCAGGATCTAATGAGTATGCTCAGTTGAAATAAAATTATAACTTATGAGAAACTAATGAGATAAAGGACAGGCAATACTACTGATACAAAGAAAATACACAGCAAACATCCCAGTGTTCATTGAACTCCAGTAGAGTTTATATGAGACCAACTGGTCTCATATAAACTCTACTGGAGTTCAATTAACACTGGGATTTTTGCTGTGTAGATGGAAAAATGCCATATAAAACATGGCTGCCTAAAAATGTTGCCTACTCCACCCGCATTCACCAGAGGACACCTTAATTTACAAAGCAGCTATCAATCCATGTTTCAATCAAAACTCGAGGATATGTCTCTTTTTATGAGGTAAACAAAACTAACACTATTTATCTCTTCACTATCAGAAAAAAAATTACTAATGCTCAAGAACGTACAAATGTTTGTCACCAAACTAGCACACATTGAATTTCCTAAACTCTGCCCCAACCCCGCGTGACAACATTTGTACCAATTAAGCACGTAGAAAGCATGTAATAGATCTCAAAATGGCCATTATCATACCCTCTGGGTACATTTAGTAAAGATGTTCAATTGAGAACAAAAATGTACCACCATTGTAACTTAATTTCTGAGAATGAAGAGGTCAAGTGGTTTTATACTCAATAATTGATAAATTAAGAACCTTGTTATTTATAAAAAACAAAGAAAGTGGACCAAAACAGATATTTGAAGATAGTGAAGGAAAAATAATCACCAAACACCAGTATCAAAGAACCTAGTTACATTGGCTTGTATATGATTTTTATTTTATAATGCCAGAGCAGGATCTCATGAGAATGCTCAGTTCAAATAAAATTATAACCAATGAAAAACTATTGAGATAAAAGACAGGCAATACTAGTGATACAAAGAAAAAAGATGGACAAATGCCATCTAAAACATGGCCCCTAAAAATGTTGACCCCTCCACCCGCATTCACCAGAGGACCCCTTAATTTACACAGAAGCTATCAATCCATGTTTTAATCAATTCACGAGGATATGTCTCTTTTTATAAGGTAAACAAAACTAACACCATCTGTCTCTTCACTGTCAGAAAAAAAGTTACAAGTGCTCAGGAACGTACAAATGTTTGTCACCAAACTAGCACACACTGAATTTCCTAAACTCTGCCCCAACCCTGCGTGACAACATTTTTACCCATTAAGCACGTAGAAGGCATATAATAGATCTCAAAATGAACATTATCATACCCTCTGGGTACATTAAGAAAAGTTGTTCAATCGGGAACAAAAATGTAGCACCAGTGTAACTTCAATTCTGAGAATGAAAAGGTTAATTGTTTAGAAAATTCAAAAATGGAGAAATCAAGAGCCTTGGCATTTAAAAGGAAAAAAAAGAAAGAAAGTGGACCAAAACACATATTTGATCATTCAAATCCAGGCCAATCTCTCAGTGCGCAAGACCTACGGACAGATCTTTCCCAAAACTAACCTAACTCAGGCTAGTCTTCGCCGACTTTTTGGGCTCATGATTGGCAATGCCAGTCAATCCCCCATATTCACCGGCAAAAACAAAGAAGGAAAAATAACAAAGTGACAGCCACTCTGGGCTCGCCCGGCGACTACCCTTCAAAGTCTAACTGTTGCGCACTGGTTGGCCAAAACATCCCATTTTTGGTTTCAAGAAAAAAGCCAAAACCAGGAAATATTTATCTCTCTCTTCATTGTCAGAAAAAAAGTTACAGCTCATGCTCAGAAAGGTACAAATGTGTCTCACCAAACTAGGAAGAATTGAGTTTCCTAAACTCTGCCCCAACCCCTCCTGACAACATTTGTACCAATTAAGCAAGTAGAAGGCATGTAATAGATCTCAAAATGGCCATTATCATACTCTCTGGGTACATTTAGTAAAGCTGTTCAATTGAGAACAAAAATGTACCACCATTGTAACTTAATTTCTGAGAATGAAGAGGTCAAGCGGTTTTAAAATCAATAATTAATAAATTAAGAACCTTGTTATTTATAAAAAACAAAAAAAGTGGACCAAAACATATATTTGAAGATAGTGAAGGAAAAATACTTACCAAACACCAGTATCAAAGAACCTAGTTACATTGGCTTGTATATGATTTTTTTTTTATAATGCCAGAGCAGGATCTCATGAAAATGCTCAGTTCAAATAAAATTATAACCAATGAAAAACTATTGAGATAAAAGACAGGCAATACTAGTGATACAAAGAAAAAAGATGGACAAATGCCATCTAAAACATGGCCCCTAAAAATGTTGACCCCTCCACCCGCATTCACCAGAGGACCCCTTAATTTAGACAGCAGCGATCAATCCATGTTTCAATCAATTCACGAGGATATGTCTCTTTTTATGAGGTAAACAAAACTAACACCATCTGTCTCTTCACTGTCAGAAAAAAAGTTACAAGTGCTCAAGAACGTACAAATGTTTGTCACCAAACTAGCACACACTGAATTTCCTAAACTCTGCCCCAACCCCATGTGACAACATTTTTACCAAATAAGCTTGTAGAAGGCATATAATAGATCTCAAAATGGCCATTATCATACCCTCTGGGTACATTAAGTAAAGTTGTTCAATCGGGAACAAAAATGTAGCACCAGTGTAACTTCAATTCTGAGAATGAAAAGGTTAATTGTTTAGAAAATTCAAAAATGGAGAAATCAAGAGCCTTGGCATTTAAAAGGAAAAAAAAGAAAGAAAGTGGACCAAAACACATATTTGATCATTCAAATCCAGGCCAATCTCTCAGTGCGCAAGACCTACGGACAGATCTTTCCCAAAACTAACCTAACTCAGGCTAGTCTTCGCCGACTTTTTGGGCTCATGATTGGCAATGCCAGTCAATCCCCCATATTCACCGGCAAAAACAAAGAAGGAAAAATAACAAAGTGACAGCCACTCTGGGCTCGCCCGGCGACTACCCTTCAAAGTCTAACTGTTGCGCACTGGTTGGCCAGAACATCCCATTTTTGGTTTCAAGAAAAAAGCCAAAACCAGGAAATATTTATCTCTCTCTTCATTGTCAGAAAAAAAGTTACAGCTCATGCTCAGAAAGGTACAAATGTGTCTCACCAAACTAGGAAGAATTGAGTTTCCTAAACTCTGCCCCAACCCCTCCTGACAACATTTGTACCAATTAAGCAAGTAGAAGGCATGTAATAGATCTCAAAATGGCCATTATCATACTCTCTGGGTACATTTAGTAAAGCTGTTCAATTGAGAACAAAAATGTACCACCATTGTAACTTAATTTCTGAGAATGAAGAGGTCAAGCGGTTTTAAAATCAATAATTAATAAATTAAGAACCTTGTTATTTATAAAAAACAAAAAAAGTGGACCAAAACATATATTTGAAGATAGTGAAGGAAAAATACTTACCAAACACCAGTATCAAAGAACCTAGTTACATTGGCTTGTATATGATTTTTTTTTTATAATGCCAGAGCAGGATCTCATGAAAATGCTCAGTTCAAATAAAATTATAACCAATGAAAAACTATTGAGATAAAAGACAGGCAATACTAGTGATACAAAGAAAAAAGATGGACAAATGCCATCTAAAACATGGCCCCTAAAAATGTTGACCCCTCCACCCGCATTCACCAGAGGACCCCTTAATTTAGACAGCAGCTATCAATCCATGTTTCAATCAATTCACGAGGATATGTCTCTTTTTATGAGGTAAACAAAACTAACACCATCTGTCTCTTCACTGTCAGAAAAAAAGTTACAAGTGCTCAAGAACGTACAAATGTTTGTCACCAAACTAGCACACACTGAATTTCCTAAACTCTGCCCCAACCCCATGTGACAACATTTGTACCAAATAAGCTTGTAGAAGGCATATAATTGATCTCAAAATGGCCATTATCATACCCTCTGGGTACATTTAGTAAAGCTGTTCAATTGAGAACAAAAATGTACCACCATTGTAACTTAATTTCTGAGAATGAAGAGGTCAAGCGGTTTTAAACTCAATAATTGATAAATTAAGAACCTTTTTATTTATAAAAAACAAAGAAAGTGGACCAAACATATATTTGAAGATAGTGAAGGAAAAATACTTACCAAACAAAAGTATCAAAGAACCTTGGAACATCGGCTGGTATATTAATTTTTTTTTTAAATGCCAGAGCAGGATCTCATGAGTATGCTCAGTTGAAATAAAATTATAACCTATGAGAAACTAATGAGATAAAGGACAGGCAATACTAGTGATACAAAGCAAAAAGATGGAAAAATGCCATCTAAAACATGGCCCCTAAAAATGTTGACCCCTCCACCCGCACTCACCAGAGGACCCCTTAATTTACACAGCAGCTATCAATCCATGATTCAATCAATTCACGAGGATATGTCTCTTTTTATGAGGTAAACAAAACTAACACTATCTGTCTCTTCACTGTCAGAAAAAAAGTTACAAGTGCTCAAGAACGTACAAATGTTTGTCACCAAACTAGCACACACTGAATTTCCTAAACTCTGCCACAACCCCATGTGACAACATTTGTACCAAATAAGCTTGTAGAAGGCATATAATAGATCTCAAAATTGCCATTACTATACCCTCTGGGTACATTTAGTAAAGCTGTTCAAATGAGAACAAAAATGTACCACCATTGTAACCTAATTTCTGAGAATGAAGAGGTCAAGTGGTTTGAAACTCAATAATTGATAAATTAAGAAGCTTGTTATTTATAAAAAATAAAGAAAGTGGACCAAAACATATATTTGAAGATAGTAAAGGAAAAATAATTGCCAAACACCAGTATAAAAGAATCTTGTTACATTGGCTTGAATATGAAGTTTTTTTTTATAAAGCCAGAGCAGGATCTCATGAGAATGCTCAGTTAAAATTAAATTATAACCTATGAAAAACTAATGAGATAAATGACAGGCAATACTTGTCATTCAAAGAAAGAAGAATGACAAATACCATATTAAACATGGTCTCCTAAAAATTTTCCCTCCTCCACCCGCCCTAACCAGAGGACACCTGAATTTACACAGCAGCTATCGATCCATGTTCCAATCAAATCGCAAGGATATTGATATTAAACATGGTCTCCTAAAAATTTTCCCTCCTCCACCCGCCCTCACCAGAGGACACCTGAATTTTCACAGCAGCTATCGATCCATGTTTCAATCAAATCGCAAGGATATGTCTCTTTTTATGAGGTAAACAAAACTAACACTATCTATCCTTCACTATCAGAAAAAAAATTACAAGTGCTCAAGAACGTACAAATGTTTGTCACCAAACTAGCACACATTGAATTTCTTAAACTCTGCCCCAACCCAACGTGAAAACATTTGTACCAATTAAGCACGTAGAAGGCATGTAATAGATCTCAAAATGGCCATTATCATACCCTCTGGGTACATTTAGTAAAGCTGTTCAATTGAGAACAAAAATGCACTACCATTGTAACTTAATTTCTGAGAATGAAGAGGTCAAGTGGTTTTAAACTCAATAATTGATAAATTAAGGAACCTTTTTTTCATAAAAAACAAAGAAAGTGGACCAAAACATATATGTGAAGATAGTGAAGGAAAAATAATTACCAAACACCAGTATCAAAGAACCTAGTTACATTGGCTTGTATATGAATTTTTTTTTATACTGCCAGAGCAGGATCATATGAGAATGCTCAATTGAAATAAAATTATAACCTATGATAAACTAATGAGATTAATGACAGACAATACAAGTGAAACAAAAAAAAGATGGACAAATGCCATATTAAACATGGCCCCGAAAAATTTTCCATCCTCCACCCGCATTTCCCAGAGGACACCTTAATTTACACATTATCGATCAATCCATGTTTCAATCAAATCGCGAGGATATGTCTCTTTGAAAGAGGTAAACAAAACTAACACTATCGGTCTCTTCACTGTCAGAAAAAAAGTTACAATAAGTGCTCAAGAACGTACAAATGTTGGTCACCAAACTAGCACACACTGAAATTCCGAAACTCTGCCCCAACCCCGCGTCACAACATTTGTACCAATTAAGCACGTAGAAGGCATGTAATAGATCTCAAAATGGCCATTATCATACCCTCTGGGTACATTTAGTAAAGCTGTTCAATTGAGAACAAAAATGTACCACCATTGTAACTTAATTTCTGAGAATGAAGAGGTCAAGCGGTTTTAAACTCAATAATTGATAAATTAAGAACCTTTTTATTTATAAAAAACAAAGAAAGTGGACCAAACATATATTTGAAGATAGTGAAGGAAAAATACTTACCAAACAAAAGTATCAAAGGACCTTGGAACATCGGCTGGTATATTAATTTTTTTTTTAAATGCCAGAGCAGGATCTCATGAGTATGCTCAGTTGAAATAAAATTATAACCTATGAGAAACTAATGAGATAAAGGACAGGCAATACTAGTGATACAAAGAAAATAGATGGAAAAATGCCATATAAAACATGGCTGCCTAAAAATGTTGCCTACTCCACCCGCACTCACCAGAGGACCCCTTAATTTACACAGCAGCTATCAATCCATGATTCAATCAATTCACGAGGATATGTCTCTTTTTATGAGGTAAACAAAACTAACACTATCTGTCTCTTCACTGTCAGAAAAAAAGTTACAAGTGCTCAAGAACGTACAAATGTTTGTCACCAAACTAGCACACACTGAATTTCCTAAACTCTGCCCCAAGCCCGTGTAACAACATTTGTACCAATTAAGCACGTAGAAGGCATGTAATAGATCTCAAAATGGCCATTATCATACCCTCTGGGTACATTTAGTAAAGCTGTTCAATTGAGAACACAAAGGGTCAACCATTGTAACTTAATTTCTGAGAATGAAGAGGTCAAGTGGTTTTAAACTCAATAATTGATAAATTAAGAACCTTGTTATTTATAAAAAACAAAGAAAGTGGACCAAAACAGATATTTGAAGATAGTGAAGGAAAAATAATCACCAAACACCAGTATCAAAGAACCTAGTTACATTGGCTTGTATATGATTTTTATTTTATAATGCCAGAGCAGGATCTCATGAGAATGCTCAGTTCAAATAAAATTATAACCAATGAGAAACTAATGAGATAAAGGACAGGCAATACTAGTGATACAAAAAAAAAGATGGACAAATGCCATCTAAAACATGGCCCCTAAAAATGTTGACCCCTCCACCCGCATTCACCAGAGGACCCCTTAATTTACACAGAAGCTATCAATCCATGTTTTAATCAATTCACGAGGATATGTCTCTTTTTATGAGGTAAACAAAACTAACACCATCTGTCTCTTCACTGTCAGAAAAAAAGTTACAAGTGCTCAGGAACGTACAAATGTTTGTCACCAAACTAGCACACACTGAATTTCCTAAACTCAGCCCCAACCCTGCGTGACAACATTTTTACCCATTAAGCACGTAGAAGGCATATAATAGATCTCAAAATGAACATTATCATACCCTCTGGGTACATTAAGTAAAGTTGTTCAATCGGGAACAAAAATGTAGCACCAGTGTAACTTCAATTCTGAGAATGAAAAGGTTAATTGTTTAGAAAATTCAAAAATGGAGAAATCAAGAGCCTTGGCATTGAAAAGGAAAAAAATGAAAGAAAGTGGACCAAAACACATATTAGATCATTCAAATCCAGGCCCATCTCTCAGTGCGCAAGACCTACGGACAGATCTTTCCCAAAACTAACCTAACTCAGGCTAGTCTTCGCCGACTTTTTGGGCTCATGATTGGCAATGCCAGCCAATCCCCCATATTCACCGGCAAAAACAAAGAAGGAAAAATAACAAAGTGACAAGCCACTCTGGGCTCGCCCGGCGACTACCCTTCAAAGTCTAACTGCTGCGCACTGGTTGGCCAAAACATCCCATTTTTGGTTTCAGAAAAAAGCCAAAACCAGGAAATATTTATGTCTCTCTTCATTGTCAGAAAAAAAGTTACAGCTCATGCTCAAAAAGGTACAAATGTGTCTCACCAAACTAGGAAAAATTGAGTTTCCTAAACTCTGCCCCAACCCCTCCTGACAACATTTGTACCAATTAAGCAAGTAGAAGGCATGTAATAGATCTCAAAATGGCCATTATCATACCCTCTGGGTACATTTAGTAAAGCTGTTCAATTGAGAACAAAAATGTACCACCATTGTAACTTAATTTCTGAGAATGAAGAGGTCAAGCGGTTTTAAAATCAATAATTGATAAATTAAGAACCTTGTTATTTATAAAAAACAAAAAAAGTGGACAAAAACATATATTTGAAGATAGTGAAGGAAAAATAATTACCAAACACAAGTATCAAAGAACCTAGTTACATTGGCTTGTATATGATTTTTTTTTTATAATGCCAGAGCAGGATCTCATGAAAAAGCTCAGTTCAAATAAAATTATAACCAATGAAAAACTATTGAGATAAAAGACAGGCAATACTAGTGATACAAAGAAAAAAGATGGACAAATGCCATCTAAAACATGGCCCCTAAAAATGTTGACCCCTCCACCCGCATTCACCAGAGGACCCCTTAATTTACACAGCAGCTATCAATCCATGATTCACTCAATTCACGAGGATATGTCTCTTTTTATGAGGTAAACAAAACTAACATCATCTGTCTCTTCACTGTCAGAAAAAAAGTTACAAGTGCTCAAGAACATACAAATGTTTGTCACCAAACTAGCACACACTGAATTTCCTAAACTCTGCCCCAACCCCATGTGACAACATTTGTACTAAATAAGCTTGTAGAAGGTATATAATAGACCTCAAAATGGCCATTATCATACCCTCTGGGTACATTTAGTAAAGCTGTTCAAATGAGAACAAAAATGTACCACCATTGTAACTTAATTTCTGAGAATGAAGAGGTCAAGTGGTTTTAAACTCAATAATTGATAAATTAAGAAGCTTGTTATTTATAAAAAATAAAGAAAGTGGACCAAAACATACATTTGAAGATAGTAAAGGAAAAATAATTGCCAAACACCAGTATAAAAGAACCTTGTTACATTGGCTTGAATATGAAGTTTTTTTTTATAAAGCCAGAGCAGGATCTCATGAGAATGCTCAGTTCAAATTAAATTTTAACCTATGAAAAACTAATGAGATAAATGACAGGCAATACTAGTCATTCAAAGAAAGAAGAATGACAAATACCATTTTAAACATGGTCTCCTAAAAATTTTCCCTCCTCCACCCGCCCTCACCAGAGGACACCTGAATTTTCACAGCAGCTATCGATCCATGTTTCAATCAAATCGCAAGGATATTTCCCTTTTTATGAGGTAAACAAAACTAACACGATCTATCTCTTCACTATCAGAAAAAAAATTACAGGTGCTCAAGAACGTACAAATGTTTGTCACCAAACTAGCACACATTGAATTTCCTAAACTCTGCCCCAACCCTACGTGACAAAATTTGTACCAATTAAGCACGTAGAAGGCATATAATAGATCTCAAAATGGCCATTATCATACCCTCTGGGTACATTTAGTAAAGCTGTTCAATTGAAAACAAAAATGTACCACCATTGTAACTTAATTTCTGAGAATGAAGAGGTCAAGCGGTTTTAAACTCAATAATTGATAAATTAAGAACCTTTTTATTTATAAAAAACAAAGAAAGTGGACCAAACATATATTTGAAGATAGTTAAGGAAAAATACTTACCAAACAAAAGTATCAAAGAACCTTGGAACATCTGCTGGTAGATTAATTTTTTTTTTAAATGCCAGAGCAGGATCTCATGAGTATGCTCAGTTGAAATAAAATTATAACCTATGAGAAACTAATGAGATAAAGGACAGGCAATACTAGTGATACAAAGAAAATAGATGGAAAAATGCCATATAAAACATGGCTGCCTAAAAATGTTGCCTACTCCACCCGCCCTCACCAGAGGACCCCTTAATTTACACAGCAGCTATCAATCCATGATTCAATCAATTCACGAGGATATGTCTCTTTTTATGAGGTAAACAAAACTAACACTATCTGTCTCTTCACTGTCAGAAAAAAAGTTACAAGTGCTCAAGAACGTACAAATGTTTGTCACCAAACTAGCACACACTGAATTTCCTAAAATCTGCCCCAACCCCGTGTAACAACATTTGTACCAATTAAGCACGTAGAAGGCATGTAATAGATCTCAAAATGGCCATTATCATACCCTCTGGGTACATTTAGTAAAGCTGTTCAATTGAAAACAAAAATGTACCACCATTGTAAGTTAATTTCTGAGAATGAAGAGGTCAAGTGGTTTTAAACTCAATAATTGATAAATTAAGAACCTTGTTATTTATAAAAAACAAAGAAAGTGGACCAAAACAGATATTTGAAGATAGTGAAGGAAAAATAATCACCAAACACCAGTATCAAAGAACCTAGTTACATTGGCTTGTATATGATTTTTATTTTATAATGCCAGAGCAGGATCTCATGAGAATGCTCAGTTCAAATAAAATTATAACCAATGAGAAACTAATGAGATAAAGGACAGGCAATACTAGTGATACAAAGAAAAAAGATGGACAAATGCCATCTAAAACATGGCCCCTAAAAATGTCGACCCCTCCACCCGCATTCACCAGAGGACCCCTTAATTTACACAGAAGCTATCAATCCATGTTTTAATCAATTCACGAGGATATGTCTCTTTTTATGAGGTAAACAAAACTAACACCATCTGTCTCTTCACTGTCCGAAAAAAAGTTACAAGTGCTCAGGAACGTACAAATGTTTGTCACCAAACTAGCACACACTGAATTCCCTAAACTCTGCCCCAACCCTGCGTGACAACATTATTACCCATTAAGCACGTAGAAGGCATATAATAGATCTCAAAATGAACATTATCATACCCTCTGGGTACATTAAGTAAAGTTGTTCAATCGGGAACAAAAATGTAGCACCAGTGTAACTTCAATTCTGAGAATGAAAAGGTTAATTGTTTAGAAAATTCAAAAATGGAGAAATCAAGAGCCTTGGCATTTAAAAGGAAAAAAAAGAAAGAAAGTGGACCAAAACACATATTTGATCATTCAAATCCAGGCCAATCTCTCAGTGCGCAAGACCTACGGACAGATCTTTCCCAAAACTAACCTAACTCAGGCTAGTCTTCGCCGACTTTTTGGGCTCATGATTGGCAATGCCAGTCAATCCCCCATATTCACCGGCAAAAACAAAGAAGAAAAAATAACAAAGTGACAGCCACTCTGGGCTCGCCCGGCGACTACCCTTCAAAGTCTAACTGTTGTGCACTGGTTGGCCAAAACATCCCATTTTTGGTTTCAAGAAAAAAGCCAAAACCAGGAAATATTTATGTCTCTCTTCATTGTCAGAAAAAAAGTTACAGCTCATGCTCAAAAAGGTACAAATGTGTCTCACCAAACTAGGAAAAATTGAGTTTCCTAAAATCTGCCCCACCCCCTCCTGACAACATTTGTACCAATTAAGCAAGTAGAAGGCATGTAATAGATCTCAAAATGGCCATTATCATACCCTCTGGGTACATTTAGTAAAGCTGTTCAATTGAGAACAAAAATGTACCACCATTGTAACTTAATTTCTGAGAATGAAGAGGTCAAGTGGTTTTAAAATCAATAATTGATAAATTAAGAACCTTGTTATTTATAAAAAACAAAAAAAGTGGACAAAAACATATATTTGAAGATAGTGAAGGAAAAATAATTACCAAACACAAGTATCAAAGAACCTAGTTACATTGGCTTGTATATGATTTTTTTTTTATAATGCCAGAGCAGGATCTCATGAAAATGCTCAGTTCAAATAAAATTATAACCAATGAAAAACTATTGAGATACACTCTAAAAAGTACTTCAGAGGACCTTTAGCCAGTGCTTAAATACATGTATTGTTGTGAGAAAAAAAAATGAGTTCTATGATATTGTTAGACTTTTTATTTTTAACTGTCATTTTATTGAGTTCGGTTGACACCACACTTGCAACTATTGTTTCAACACACTATCATGAGTCAGGTGAACTTAAAATCTTTGACACAATAATAAAGAACAAAATTCACATCCTGGTAACTTAATTACATTTGTTGGGAACTACATTTTCTAACCTTCGAATTTTCCCCGCCCACGTCACATGCCTGGAAAAGTTTGAATAGCTGCAGACTGAGTAAAATACAAGCAACACCAAGCGCGATCTTTCTCAAACAAGGTGAGCGGTTATTACTCAGTGGTGCCATCAGATGTTCAGAAAGTCCTCTGTGTCACCCTTTACCGATCGCCCTCAAGCTGTTTCATTTTAAAATCGTCGATTAACAATCAAACTATTTATTGACTGTACCGCCAACACCAATAGGGTACTTCACCAATTAATGAGAAATCATATTGAAAAAGCATTTTATTTGGCATTTTATGGATGGCAATTAATGCAATAAATTAAAAAAAAAATCCAGAACGTTCGCTGACTTTGCAACATTCATTTTTGCCATGCTTTCAACTTCTACTCCGCTGTGCATCGTGCCTAACCACGCCCTGTCTGAATGTAGAGCGGGATTCTCTTGGCGTATTGCTTAATTAGCCTCGGTCAGAAACTCTTTGTCGTTTCGCGTGCTGCTTGTGCGCAGAATTTATAAAAGATATATTGATATTTGACGTCGTCAGAAATGTGCGGAAGAAAAAGCCTCCGTTTTGTGGTTCAACGTATAACCGTGCAATTAAAAACAGACATCTGCCATTGACCTCGACTAATTAGTCTGAACAACTGCTGCTAATCGGCAAGAAACCTGCGAGAGGTTTTGGTTATTCAGAATTGAGAGGTGAGGTTCCAGAGGGCCTTGTTTAACTGACAAAGAGCCGCTACTGTTATCACAGTTACATATTTTCTATGACTTCAACGATGTGGGGATTTTTCCCCCAATGGTGATATGATTAGCAACACGCTCTTCATTTTGTGGCTGTGGTGAATGCTGGTAGACACGTAAGTTAGACACTGTGCGCTAATTCGCTTTTTGTAAACCTGCCATTGTCTGACACTCTTAATCTAAAATTGAGGGGGTCATTTTTTGCTTAAAACAGTTCAGCAGTTCTGTTTATTTGTTGTTCTGGCACAAGTACTTTACAGTGTTCCAATGGAGTACAAAACGAGAACAAAACATCCACCAACGTTAAGCTAAATAATGTTAGCCTACACGGGTGCATAATGAAGGAGATGAAACGGCGATATATTTAACCATATCATCGTAGGCTTCCTTCAGTCTTTGTATTTTGAAAGTAAACCGTTTTCTTTGCAAAGCATGTAATTGTTAAATAATGTTACTGTTTGGGGCATAGGCTGTATTTTGGTGCCACGGGAAAGTTCAGTGTATCACACTGCTCCACACCATCCTGCTTTCAGGTTGTAACCTTTTTACAGTTTAGTTAACATTAGGCTATCTCACACCAAACACATCTTGACATATAGTACTTAATGTGATTTGATTTTGAATCTGAAATTTGAGCAGAAAATTGTCGTCATTGAATGGTTAAATTTGGCAGTATGGTCTTTCCTGTTTAAAATAACACCCCCGTTTATGGTAGGTCTACTCCATAAAATGTGTGTGACAAACCTGTTTCCAATTAGCTACCATTTCTTTGTAATTGCAGTGCACACATTGTGAAGTCAGCACATATGGAACAAAACATTTGCTGTTTTTTTCAGTGACTCTCAAAATGCATTGGGCTTGTAAAATTTGTACTTTTGAGACCTCCACCAAAGCAGAGCTGTTGAGACATTATAGGTTACGTCACAGTAATGGTGGGCAACCTCTGCCCTGTCCTCATCCGGATTGTTTTTGTTCCTTTACAACATGGGGTAGCCTCAGATCACATCTGTCAAGAAAACACTCAACTCAAGAAAGGGTCAGATCTTATGAAATACTCAATTTCTGTTGCCAGTGCTGCAGTGTAGGCACAATCTCCACTGAAAGAGAGTATTTTGAGCATCTTGGTCGGCATTTGAAGAGGCAAGAAACTATCACCTGTGTTTTCAAAAACTGCTATTTCAAAACTAACATCTATGGAACATTTGCTTCCCACAGAAGCCGCAAGCATACTCCTCACTCACTGGATGAGTTCAAAGAACACCTGCTAAACAGGTATGTAAAGGCTTCAAACACAGACACTTACAGCAATCCAGTTAATCAAGAGGGTGAGCAGTCTGATATTGATGTTGGAGGCGATGATAGTAATGTGAGTGAACTGCCAGCGTTGATTGAAAAAAGCTTGGCTCACTTGTTGTTGAAACTAGAGAGCATCTATAATGTACCCAACAGATGCATTGATGAGGTTGTGGAGGAGCTGCATTTTATCTCTCATTCAGCCTCAGCTCCCATTATGAAAGACACTTTGCAGTCTTGCTTGAGAAGGCACAACTGTGAAATTGAAGAGGGTGCTGTGTCAGAGATGGTGAAGGAACTTTGTGGTGCCAACCCGATTAGTTCTGCCCTTGGTAGTGGTGGTCATCTCTCCTCTGCCTACAAAAGAAGAGAGTACTTTAAAGAGCACTTTTCTGTGGTAGAACCCATTGAGTATGTTCTCAGCAGAGAGAAGAATAGCTTCCAGTATGTCCCCATTCTGAAGTCATTACTGCAGATTTTGAGCAGGAAAGACATCCAGGGTTTGATCTTGTGTGAAGGAGAAGATCAGTGTACTATGTACAAGTCATTTCGTGATGGCACTCACTACAAAACCAATGAGTTGTTTTCAGGGGATGATCTTAGCGTTGCTCTCATTCTCTATGTGGATGACTTTGAGATATGCAATCCTCTTGGTACATCCAGGAAAAAACACAAGATCACAGCTGTGTATTGGGTATTGGCTGATGTCCCCTCAGTGCTCCGATCTGCACTATCCTCAATCTTCTTAGCAATTCTGTGCAAGGCTGAGGATATGAAGAAATTTGGTTACAGCACTGTATTGGAGCCACTGCTCAAAGATCTTGTGGTCTTAGAAGGGGAAGGATTGTATGTTCCAGCATTGGGCAGAAAAGTGAAAGGGACAGTCTTTTCTGTTGTTGCAGATAATCTCGGGGCCCATTCTATGGGGGGATTTGTTGAGAGCTTTTCCTGTTCATACGTCTGTAGATTTTGTCTGGGTGAGCGATCACAGTTTCAAACAGGAGAAGTGAGGACTGGGACATTCCCACCCAGAACTAAAGAGCAGCACACGCTACATATTCAGGCTGCACAGGAGACTGCTGCTTTAACTCATGTGAATGGAGTGAAGAGCCAGTGTGCACTGACAGGAAAACTGAAATATTTTGATGTTTTGACTGGATATCCACCTGATCTGTTGCATGATCTCTTTGAAGGTATAGTGCCTCTAGAAATGGCTCTGTGCCTCAGAGTGTTCATTCAGAGTAAGTATTTCACCCTTGAAGAGCTAAACAAATGCATCAAAGAGTTCCCCTATAAATGGTCAGACAAGACTGATGCACCACAGCTTGTCCCTCTGAATTTTGCTGCACGGAGAAGTATTGGAGGGAATGCCCATGAGAATTGGACTTTGTTGCGTCTCCTACCACTTATGGTTGGATCAAAAATCACTGAGGGTGACCCAGCATGGGAAGTGCTTCTTGTGCTCAAAGACATTGTTGAGCTTGTTGTGAGTCAAGTCCATACAGATGAGACTATTTGCTACTTGGATAGTAAGATATCTGAGCACAAGCATAGGTTTCTCCAGGTTTTCCCACAGGAAAAGCTGATCCCAAAACATCATTTTCTGGAACATTATCCAGAACTTATCAGAGCTTACGGTCCACTGGTGTCACTTTGGACTATGCGGTTTGAAGCGAAACACAGCTTTTTTAAGCGTGTTGTCAGGCATACTCACAGCTTTCGAAATATTCTGCTGTCACTGTCCATGAAGCATCAGTTGATGGTTGCTTATAACCTACATGATTCCAGTGTTGTCAGACCTCTTCTACAGGCCACAGCACTGTCTACAGTGGATGTTTCTGTGCTAAGAGAGGATATCCAGATAGCACTGCAGGCTAAGTTCCCTGGTGTGACACATGTCCAAATAGCTAATAGTGTGTGTTACAGTGGCACCAAATTCACCAGTGGGATGATCTTGGCTCATGGTTCCACAGGTGGTCTGCCAGATTTTGGGGAGTTGATCCAGACCGTGGTTGTGAAGGGGGCTGTTGGATTCTTGGTGAAATGCTTAAGTGCTTGGTCAATTGAGCACCTGAGGAGCTATGTGCTTGAGAAAACAAACACAGTGAAAGTCCTAGAACCAGTCGAGCTATCAGACATGTTCCCTTTAACATCTTACTTGCTTGGTGGAAAAAGCATTATTACTCTAAAGCGCTACATTTATGTTCCATAGATGGTTACCAAATTTGTTGTACACTGGGGTCCAAAATTATTGGGACACCCCTATCTTTCCCCATTGTAACAAGTCTGTTCAGTCTTTCTTTTTATATATATATATATATATATAAAAAAATGATACTGGATATAGGTTATTCTATTATATCCGTGAATAACATACATTTGACCATTTGCAGTCCGAAAAATGATTACAACATTGAGTTGATGAGAGATACGCTTCATATGTGAAATACTATTTGCAGACAATGTTAAGTGAATGGGAGAAAAATGTGTGCACACAAACTTTTGAATTGCCCCATAATTTGCAGTAACAAACGTGTAAGAAATAATCAACAAATCTCATACCTATTGCTGACATATTAATTCAGATTTATTTCTAGTTTCCACCAAGAATCCACAATAGGAAAACTTTAAGATGAGTGTGTTAGCATGGGAAAAGAGGGGTGTCCCAATAATTTTGGACCGCAGTGTATGTTCAAGTCATTGTAGGGTAAATTTGCACCTTGCAATTTTAGTTTCAGGACTGTCAAAAGGTTCTATGTGCTCTTTCTGGAGACTTTGAGATGTAATGACATGAACTGGTGTGCCTTTTCTCCTCCTCACCAAAGTTTGTTGCCAAAATCTGTGCTAGACTCAAGCTCATCCCGCTGCATCACCTATTTTTATTCATATTATTTTTTAAAGAAGTTATTCCCTCTTCCATTTCCGGTAATACGTAATGACAAAATCCTTAAGGGAGCATGACAACCGAGGCAAGCTGGGGCACTGAGCCAAACCGTTCTGAGTAAGAGGGAGAACATGAGAAACGTAACAAAATACACCATAGTTGGTTTGGCATAGTAATTAGCCTTCAGACACAGAGCTTATTGAAGTTTGTCTGAACCATTTTGCTGACACTAGAAATTACAGAATTATGTGAAACCTATTTCTCTTACAGATCACTTTTAATGTCACAACCAGCCCAACTCAGAGTGGTCCTTGCGGATCATGATGTCCGGAAGCTGGCATTACCATCTGGAATCCCTGGGACAGTGGATGAACTTCACTCAGTCATTCGTGCTACATTTGGGATTTGTGGGGACTTCAGTCTGCACTATAAAGATGTTGATTTTGGTAATGAGTATTTCTCCCTGTGTTCAACAACTGACATCAAAGATAAGGACACAATCAAGATTGTGTACATAATGGAGCCCCCTGCAGTAACTTTCACCTTGACTGATGTCACAAATATGACTGATGGTGCTCAGCCTTTTGACCAGCCTTCATATCAGTCTCCTGAAGAAACCTCTTCATCTGGATTGTCCAGTGACACACTTCCTGTCTCATCAGCTGAAGATAGCCCAGGCCACCGTTCACAGCGTTGGCCCTCTGAATTTATAATTCCTCGCTTTGCTTCTAACACAGAGATTCAACTTCAATTAGCCAATGAAAGCTTCAGTAAGGAAGGGAGTCTTCTCAGTTCTAAGGACCTCATCTCGCTACTCCCGGACATTCTTGGAAAGCTAGCAGAGGCTATTTATGAGTACACCGCTTATCCATCAAGTCTCCAGATAAGTCAAGCTGCAGAAGCCCTTGTTCAAAAGCATCCCTGCCTCAAAGAGCCTGGGTCCTTTAATGGGTGTTATGGGTGGATACAGCGCCTGAAATACAAGATGAATAATTTCAGATCCAAACTCCGTGGTCTTGGCTGTCCTGAACTTGAGGTGAATTCACTCAAGAGGAAGGCGGGACATGAGAAGACTCCTGCAAAGAATGTGAAAAAACCAAGGAAGGCTGAAGTAAATTACCTACCTCCTCATGCTTCAGGTGAAACTGCTGAAAGTTTGGAAAAAGAGAGAGTGGAGCTCCTAAATGAAGTGATGAAGAAGGATAACTCTAAAGTGGTGGCTGAGAAAATGTTGAAAACGTTTTCACTTCGCAGACAGGAAATAGTTAATGAGGCCCCTGCCATCAGAGAGTTCATGAAGCGATGGCCTGCCCTTTTTGATTCAACACAGGTAAAACTGTACTCTTACATTTGAAAAGTTTTATTAAAGTATAGTTTTTGTACTATGGCTTAATACCGTGTAGAGTTCTCTGAAATCATTTCTCTTTTGTGTTCCCAACAGATAAATGAAGAATTCAAGAGGGTGACAACAGTGAGCCTTGAATCAACCTTTATGGCCAAGCTTGACCAGTGCACCCCGAAGCTGATGACTGTAGTCCAGTCAAAGGGAGGAGCTGCAGGACTGAAGATCAGGCAGATTAAGGACATTCTTCTTGAGGTATGCTTATTAATTAAACTTTTAAATTGCAAGTTTATTAACAGTAATTAGTTCAGATAAATTGCTATCATTAAGGTATTTGTGGATCTGGGCCCGGTTGTTCAAAGCTTAGTTACCTTTAACCGGTGATTAAGTTTAAACCACAGTATCTATATCTCTGAATGAAAGTCCAGATGTTTGTATGTTTTTGATGCATTTTGTAGGTTTCCCCTTGATTAGTTAAAGTAGTGAAGAGCATTCGCGAGAGTCTTATTTAGAGAGTGGTCACAATGTCATGTGTTTAGCGCTAACCAGCCGTTAAATTAACGAGCTTTGAACAACCGGGCCCTGATTTTTAGTGAACCCTTGGTATAATTTTGTCATTAATCAGAACAACACCGTTGAGCGGCGCAGAGAAGCTGCCATTCGCTGCCTTGTTGTGTGTCTTGGAGAGAAGGAAGAGGACCTTTTCAAAGAGTACAGTGTAAGTAATTCAGTACCCTTTAACTTGAACCTTTAATCCATAACTTCTTTTGATGTTGACCCAAATCACTCAAATATTGTTTGAATGTTAGGTGTGGGTCATTCGATATAAAATCAACCAATTCAGAAAAAATTTCCACTTGACCACTTCAGAATCGGCTGAGTTTTTTTTTTTTTTTTGGACAATATTGTTTTCATTTTCAGTGAGGCCATGTAAAATTATACATTCTTACTATTAACACTTTCTGAGTTATAGCTCCTTAAAGTATATCTAGGTAGGTCCAGATTTGCCTCCCTTTTTAAAAACTTTTTTTTTTTTGGTCCCCCGCCGCAACACAAAACGGGGGACTATGTATTCAGCTGCGTCCGTCCGTACGTCCCGTTTCTTGTTAACACGATATCTCATGAACCGTTGCACCTAGAGTCTTCAAATTTGGTATCGGCCTACATTGGGGCATTACACAAACACCAGTTGATATGGGTGACCTTATTTCCAAGGTCACCACTTTGGCCACTTTTTAAACTCTTGTTAATACATTTAAGTATGTATTTTTACTGAAGCGATATTTCATGAAGTGGCGGGGGACATGGCCACCTTTTGTGGCAAACAATTCTTTTTATTTTTTTTATTTATTTTTTTTTATTCATGTCAGTTTTTTCCCAGCATTTTTGAGCCTCATAACTTCATTCCTAATACAGATAGCCGCATGAATGTTTCAGGGCTGAAAAACACGTGAGCTCTGTTCAAAACTGCAACCAAGTCCATTTGACATCAATCTCAGGTGTCACAATCCTAAGCCAAAGTCTATTTTGTCTTCAGAAAATTTTTTCTTTTATCAACTTTGAACATCAATATCTTGGGGAAAATGAAAGTTTCAAAGCAAAACGGCACCAATTTCATGTCTGTGACACAGTAGAATAGGAACAAGCATTGGTATCCTGGATGTGTCAGATGTTTTCAGATAACTCAGAAAAATTAAAGTTCGTTTCGGGATAGGTGGCTGGTTAAAACAAGTTCTGGCAGATGAAAGCTCTCATTTTTGGCAGACGAGGCTCATCTTCTAGCCATGATTCCTTCTGTGTCAAAATGATCTAAAATAGGCATATTTTGAAATAAAATTGAAGATTCTATTCGTTTTTGAAAGGAATTACAGCCATGATCATCCTCAGCGAGTGAACACTATGTACATTGTAACCAGTATGGTTAAGTGTTGAGTCTTGAAAGTATGAAAATCTGGGCTCAGGATGACTGTGTGGCTCTCAGCATTGTATCAGCTTCACAGGCTCATGATGCGCAGCTAGGAAAACCCTGGACCTGCTGCTGCTGCTGCTGCTGCTGACATCAGCATAAATTGCAAGGTAAAACTTGCAAACTATACAAGTGCATGTTGTATGCATGTACAATGTAGTTGTATAATCTGTGTTATATACCAATTAATTACACAAGAATAATAATAACTAATTAATAATACATTATGCATACAACATGTATAGTTTGCAAGTTTTGCCTCCCAACTTATGCTGGTGTCAGCAGCAGCATGCCCAGGGCTTTACCAGCTGGACAACATGAGCCTGAGCTGACATGTAGTTAAGAGCCATGGAGTCCGTCTGAGAGCAGATTTTCATATTTTCAAGTCAACACTTTATGTACCAGGTACAATCTACATAGTGTTCACTCCCTGACAATTATCATGGTTGCAATTCAAAAATCTGCCCATTTTACAAAATAATTTCGACACCGAAGGAATCATGGTTCCAAGATGAGCCTGGTCTCCAAATGGAGCTAAGAATGAGAGCTTTCATCTGCCAGAACATGTATTAACCACTATGTCACAGACACTTATCTCCTGCAGTTTTGCTGTTAACACTTATTTTCCCCAAGATATTGATGCCCAAAGTTGGTTACGGGAAAACATTATGTTGAAGAAAAGCCAAATTTTGGCTTAGGATTGTGACACCTGAGATTGATGTCAAATGGACTTGGTTGCAGTTTTGAACTGAAGTGCGTTTTTCAGCCCTGAAACATTCATGTGGCTATCTCTATTAGGAATGACGTTATGAGGCTCAAAAATGGTGGGGGAAAAAAAGTGCCAAATTTTGACCTACCCGTTCGAACTTTGAGGAGCTGTAACTCGGAAAGTATCCATAGTATGAATGAAAGGTTTTGCATGACTTCATTGAATATGCAGAAGATATTGTAGAAAAAAAAATAAGCTGATTCTGAGGGGGTCAGGTGGGAGGCACTTTTTGAATTTCCATGGAATGACCCTTGTGCTCTTTTTAGTGTCTGCATTTAGTTTGGATGTTTTTCTTGGGTTACTATTAAATTATGCATGGTAAATTATGCATTTACCTTTTTTCCAACACCGTAATGCCTATCCATTTCTTCAATAAG
The DNA here is from genome assembly GCA_029721435.1 of Gymnothorax reevesii. Classification (NCBI taxonomy): domain Eukaryota; kingdom Metazoa; phylum Chordata; class Actinopteri; order Anguilliformes; family Muraenidae; genus Gymnothorax; species Gymnothorax reevesii. The sequence goes on from CM056586.1 coordinate 8,264,208, forward strand.
GACAGGGAGGAGCTTGAGGCAGACCTTATGATGCAGGTGATGAAGATTGCCATCATTGGTGACCGGTGTGCAACCATTGTCATTGAGGGAACCAAAATCTTGGAAGGGATTGATGTTGCCAGATCCTGTGCTTTGCTGATGGGCATAATATATGCCCTTAACATCAGCTATCCCAAGCAGTTGAAGTTTACCTTTGAGGTATTTCAGAAGCTATTCCTGGAGCTTGATGGACAAAAAGCCAGCTCAAAAGTAATGAGTCTCAAGTACAGCATTTTCTGACTGCTCTAAAACCTCAGCACTCTCAGTGAGTTGGAAGTTTTGATTTGTCTGAAGACTTCTCTACATTAGTCACGGCCAAAAGTTTTTGCACGACATTGCTAAGTGCATCTAATTTGCAAATATAAAACCTTTTCCTGCCCACAGAAACTGACCCTTGAGAAATTTAACTACCTGTTACACAATGAATACTGAGTAAAGTACTGAATTTTACTCACTGAACATAATTTTATGGGAACGTCTTGGCTCCAGTAAAATGTCATATTCATGTACTTCAGTCATTATTGCAAACTAATATTATACTCAACAGCACTTTTGAGCATTGATTGTGTGGGAAACCATTACGTATCATTTGACAATTTTTTTTTTTTTCTTCCACTCTTATCCAAATTATCCAACTTGAAAAATATTTCTCATCAAACAGTGTGCAAAAAGTTTTTGCCCTGACTGTATGGACAGTGTTGACCTGTAATACTGGTGTTACCATTAGTTATCAAAGGTTGAGTTTTTAATCAGGTTATACACTTGATGTTTTACATGTAAGAATTGGCTTTAGAATCGGTGCTGTCTTGAAGACTAATCAGGCCCTCTCTATTCATTCAAAATTTCAGGCTCTGTTGGATTTTCAACCCTTTCTTAGTATTTTTTTTACTCAAACAATAGGATAATCACTTACTGGTCTTATTAGTTTGACACTCTACTGTGCAAGATATTTCTTACATGAGTGTCCTGATATTGTATTTGTGCACAAATAACTGCTGTTCTTTGGAGAAATTTGAGAGTTAATATTGAATACTCTTTATAATATTTAGGTCTGCCTTCTCTTAGTCTACCACTATGCTGTTGGTAAAATTTAAAGTCAATTACAAATTTTACATGTGTAATTGTGTAATATGTGTTTTTATAGTGAATCAGCTATTAATAATCCAGATCTGATAATTCATGTTTTGTTAATATACTGGATATACTTGCATTGTTTCACACTGCAAACAGTCACAATTTTGTAATGGTGAACCACAGACCAAGTAATTAATTTTCTATTGACATTTGTGATGCTTTTTCATATTTTGAGTGCAACCTGGAGATTTTGTAGAATCGCAGTGCAAAATAAAGGCAGCGTAATTGTCTAATATTGGCTTTGTTTGACTTCATTCAGAAAGGTAGGCTTTACTGACAAAAGAAAAAGATGAGTTGGGATGAGAGAAATTTTAGTTGGGAAAATGCAATGGTAGAGGTTGGTCAACAAAGAAATTTAAATTCATATGGAAAAATGTTAGGTTACAGTTATATTTAAAATGCATTCAAATATTGAAAAAACTAATTTGGAAAACTTGATTTTTAAAATAAAGTCCACTTAAAAACTTGTGTTCATGTTAACTTTTATTAAGTTCATGTTACTTAGAAATGCTTATGATTATGACACAAAAAGCTAATTCATCATAGTTAAAATATTGTGTTGGACCAATGCAATTCTACCAGCAGTTGGCATAACTCAAAAAGGGTAATGCAACATGTTGCCTTAATTTTTTTTGTTGGCCCAATGCTTTATTTTTTAGAGTGTAAAAGACAGGCAATACTAGTGATACAAAGAAAAAAGATGGACAAATGCCATCTAAAACATGGCCCCTAAAAATGTTGACCCCTCCACCCGCATTCACCAGAGGACCCCTTAATTTAGACAGCAGCTATCAATCCATGTTTCAATCAATTCACGAGGATATGTCTCTTTTTATGAGGTAAACAAAACTAACACTATCGGTCTCTTCACTGTCAGAAAAAAAGTTACAAGTGCTCAAGAACGTACAAATGTTTGTCACCAAACTAGCACAGACTGAAATTCCTAAACTCTGCCCCAACCCCATGTGACAACATTTGTACCAAATAAGCTTGTAGAAGGCATATAATAGATCTCAAAATGGCCATTATCATACCCTCTGGGTACATTTAGTAAAGCTGTTCAAATGAGAACAAAAATGTACCACCATTGTAACTTAATTTCTGAGAATGAAGAGGTCAAGTGGTTTTAAACTCAATAATTGATAAATTAAGAAGCTTGTTATTTATAAAAAATAAAGAAAGTGGACCAAAACATATATTTGAAGATAGTAAAGGAAAAATAATTGCCAAACACCAGTATAAAAGAACCTTGTTACATTGGCTTGAATATGAAGATTTTTTTTATAAAGCTAGAGCAGGATCTCATGAGAATGCTCAGTTCAAATTAAATTATAACCTATGAAAAACTAATGAGATAAATGACAGGTAATACTAGTCATTCAAAGAAAGAAGAATGACAAATACCATATTAAACATGGTCTCCTAAAAATTTTCCCTCCTCCACCCGCCCTCACCAGAGGACACCTGAATTTTCACAGCAGCTATCGATCCATGTTTCAATCAAATCGCAAGGATATGTCTCTTTTTATGAGGTAAACAAAACTAACACTATCTATCTCTTCACTATCAGAAAAAAAATTACAAGTGCTCAAGAACGTACAAATGTTTGTCACCAAACTAGCACACATTGAATTTCTTAAACTCTGACCCCAACCCAACGTGACAACATTTGTACCAATTAAGCACGTAGAAGGCATGTAATAGATCTCAAAATGGCCATTATCATAACCTCTGGGTACATTTAGTAAAGCTGTTCAATTGAGAACAAAAATGTACCACCATTGTAAGTTAATTTCTGAGAATGAAGAGGTCAAGTGGTTTTAAACTCAATAATTGATAAATTAAGGAACCTTTTTTTTCATAAAAAACAAAGAAAGTGGACCAAAACATATATTTGAAGATAGTGAAGGAAAAATAATTACCAAACACCAGTATCAAAGAACCTAGTTACATTGGCTTGTATATGAATTTTTTTTTATACTGCCAGAGCAGGATCATATGAGAATGCTCAATTGAAATAAAATTATAACCTATGATAAACTAATGAGATAAATGACAGGCAATACTAGTGAAACAAAAAAAAAGATGGACAAATGCCATATAAAACATGGCCCCGAAAAATTTTCCATCCTCCACCCGCATTTCCCAGAGGACACCTTAATTTACACATTATCGAACAATCCATGTTTCAATCAAATCGCGAGGATATGTCTCTTCGAAAGAGGTAAACAAAACTAACACTATCGGTCTCTTCACTGTCAGAAAAAAAGTTACAAGTGCTCAAGAACGTACAAATGTTTGTCACCAAACTAGCACACACTGAAATTCCTAAACTCTGCCCCAACCCCGCGTGACAACATTTGTACCAATTAAGCACGTAGAAGGCATATAATAGATCTCAAAATTGCCATTATCATACCCTCTGGGTACATTTAGTAAAGCTGTTCAAATGAGAACAAAAATGTACCACCATTGTAACTTAATTTCTGAGAATGAAGAGGTCAAGTGGTTTTAAACTCAATAATTGATAAATTAAGAAGCTTGTTATTTATAAAAAATAAAGAAAGTGGACCAAAACATATATTTGAAGATAGTAAAGGAAAAATAATTGCCAAACACCAGTATAAAAGAATCTTGTTACATTGGCTTGAATATGAAGTTTTTTTTTATAAAGCCAGAGCAGGATCTCATGAGAATGCTCAGTTCAAATTAAATAATAACCTATGAAAAACTAATGAGATAAATGACAGGCAATACTAGTCATTCAAAGAAAGAAGAATGACAAATACCATATTAAACATGGTCTCCTAAAAATTTTCCCTCCTCCACCCGCCCTAACCAGAGGACACCTGAATTTACACAGCAGCTATCGATCCATGTTCCAATCAAATCGCAAGGATATTGATATTAAACATGGTCTCCTAAAAATTTTCCCTCCTCCACCCGCCCTCACCAGAGGACACCTGAATTTTCACAGCAGCTATCGATCCATGTTTCAATCAAATCGCAAGGATATGTCTCTTTTTATGAGGTAAACAAAACTAACACTATCTATCTCTTCACTATCAGAAAAAAAATTACAAGTGCTCAAGAACGTACAAATGTTTGTCACCAAACTAGCACACATTGAATTTCTTAAACTCTGCCCCAACCCAACGTGAAAACATTTGTACCAATTAAGCACGTAGAAGGCATGTAATAGATCTCAAAATGGCCATTATCATACCCTCTGGGTACATTTAGTAAAGCTGTTCAATTGAGAACAAAAATGCACCACAATTGTAACTTAATTTCTGAGAATGAAGAGGTCAAGTGGTTTTAAACTCAATAATTGATAAATTAAGGAACCTTTTTTTCATAAAAAACAAAGAAAGTGGACCAAAACATATATTTGAAGATAGTGAAGGAAAAATAATTACCAAACACCAGTATCAAAGAACCTAGTTACATTGGCTTGTATATGAATTTTTTTTTATACTGCCAGAGCAGGATCATATGAGAATGCTCAATTGAAATAAAATTATAACCTATGATAAACTAATGAGATAAATGACAGGCAATACAAGTGAAACAAAAAAAAGATGGACAAATGCCATATTAAACATGGCCCCGAAAAATTTTCCATCCTCCACCCGCATTTCCCAGAGGACACCTTAATTTACACATTATCGATCAATCCATGTTTCAATCAAATCGCGAGGATATGTCTCTTTGAAAGAGGTAAACAAAACTAACACTATCGGTCTCTTCACTGTCAGAAAAAAAGTTACAATAAGTGCTCAAGAACGTACAAATGTTTGTCACCGCACTAGCACACACTGAAATTCCGAAACTCTGCCCCAACCCCGCGTGACAACATTTGTACCAATTAAGCACGTAGAAGGCATGTAATAGATCTCAAAATGGCCATTATCATACCCTCTGGATACATTTAGTAAAGCTGTTCAATTGAGAACAAAAATGTACCACCATTGTAACTAAATTTCTGAGAATGAAGAGGTCAAGCGGTTTTAAACTCAATAATTGATAAATTAAGAACCTTTTTATTTATAGAAAACAAAGAAAGTGGACCAAACATATATTTGAAGATAGTGAAGGAAAAATACTTACCAAACAAAAGTATCAAAGAACCTTGGAACATCGGCTGGTATATTAATTTTTTTTTTAAATGCCAGAGCAGGATCTCATGAGTATGCTCAGTTGAAATAAAATTATAACCTATGAGAAACTAATGAGATAAAGGACAGGCAATACTAGTGATACAAAGAAAATAGATGGAAAAATGCCATATAAAACATGGCTGCCTAAAAATGTTGCCTACTCCACCCGCACTCACCAGAGGACCCCTTAATTTACACAGCAGCTATCAATCCATGATTCAATCAATTCACGAGGATATGTCTCTTTTTATGAGGTAAACAAAACTAACACTATCTGTCTCTTCACTGTCAGAAAAAAAGTTACAAGTGCTCAAGAACGTACAAATGTTTGTCACCAAACTAGCACACACTGAATTTCCTAAACTCTGCCCCAACCCCGTGTAACAACATTTGTACCAATTAAGCACGTAGAAGGCATGTAATAGATCTCAAAATGGCCATTATCATACCCTCTGGGTACATTTAGTAAAGCTGTTCAATTGAGAACACAAAGGGACAACCATTGTAACTTAATTTCTGAGAATGAAGAGGTCAAGTGGTTTTAAACTCAATAATTGATAAATTAAGAACCTTGTTATTTATAAAAAACAAAGAAAGTGGACCAAAACAGATATTTGAAGATAGTGAAGGAAAAATAATCACCAAACACCAGTATCAAAGAACCTAGTTACATTGGCTTGTATATGATTTTTATTTTATAATGCCAGAGCAGGATCTCATGAGAATGCTCAGTTCAAATAAAATTATAACCAATGAGAAACTAATGAGATAAAGGACAGGCAATACTAGTGATACAAAGAAAAAAGATGGACAAATGCCATCTAAAACATGGCCCCTAAAAATGTTGACCCCTCCACCCGCATTCACCAGAGGACCCCTTAATTTACACAGAAGCTATCAATCCATGTTTTAATCAATTCACGAGGATATGTCTCTTTTTATGAGGTAAACAAAACTAACACCATCTGTCTCTTCACTGTCAGAAAAAAAGTTACAAGTGCTCAGGAACGTACAAATGTTTGTCACCAAACTAGCACACACTGAATTTCCTAAACTCTGCCCCAACCCTGCGTGACAACATTTTTACCCATTAAGTACGTAGAAGGCATATAATAGATCTCAAAATGAACATTATCATACCCTCTGGGTACATTAAGTAAAGTTGTTCAATCGGGAACAAAAATGTAGCACCAGTGTAACTTCAATTCTGAGAATGAAAAGGTTAATTGTTTAGAAAATTCAAAAATGGAGAAATCAAGAGCCTTGGCATTGAAAAGGAAAAAAATGAAAGAAAGTGGACCAAAACACATATTTGATCATTCAAATCCAGGCCCATCTCTCAGTGCGCAAGACCTACGGACAGATCTTTCCCAAAACTAACCTAACTCAGGCTAGTCTTCGCCGACTGTTTGGGCTCATGATTGGCAATGCCAGCCAATCCCCCATATTCACCGGCAAAAACAAAGAAGGAAAAATAACAAAGTGACAGCCACTCTGGGCTCGCCCGGCGACTACCCTTCAAAGTCTAACTGCTGCGCACTGGTTGGCCAAAACATCCCATTTTTGGTTTCAAGAAAAAAGCCAAAAACCAGGAAATATTTATGTCTCTCTTCATTGTCAGAAAAAAAGTTACAGCTCATGCTCAAAAAGGTACAAATGTGTCTCACCAAACTAGGAAAAATTGAGTTTCCTAAACTCTGCCCCAACCCCTCCTGACAACATTTGTACCAATTAAGCAAGTAGAAGGCATGTAATAGGTCTCAAAATGGCCATTATCATACCCTCTGGGTACATTTAGTAAAGCTGTTCAATTGAGAACAAAAATGTACCACCATTGTAACTTAATTTCTGAGAATGAAGAGGTCAAGCGGTTTTAAAATCAATAATTGATAAATTAAGAACCTTGTTATTTATAAAAAACAAAAAAAGTGGACCAAAACATATATTTGAAGATAGTGAAGGAAAAATAATTACCAAACACCAGTATCAAAGAACCTAGTTACATTGGCTTGTATATGATTTTTTTTTTATAATGCCAGAGCAGGATCTCATGAAAAAGCTCAGTTCAAATAAAATTATAACCAATGAAAAACTATTGAGATAAAAGACAGGCAATACTAGTGATACAAAGAAAAAAGATGGACAAATGCCATCTAAAACATGGCCCCTAAAAATGTTGACCCCTCCACCCGCATTCACCAGAAGACCCCTTAATTTACACAGCAGCTATCAATCCATGATTCAATCAATTCACGAGGATATGTCTCTTTTTATGAGGTAAACAAAACTAACACCATCTGTCTCTTCACTGTCAGAAAAAAAGTTACAAGTGCTCAAGAACATACAAATGTTTGTCACCAAACTAGCACACACTGAATTTCCTAAACTCTGCCCCAACCCCATGTGACAACATTTGTACCAAATAAGCTTGTAGAAGGTATATAATAGACCTCAAAATGGCCATTATCATACCCTCTGGGTACATTTAGTAAAGCTGTTCAAATGAGAACAAAAATGTACCACCATTGTAACTTAATTTCTGAGAATGAAGAGGTCAAGTGGTTTTAAACTCAATAATTGATAAATTAAGAAGCTTGTTATTTATAAAAAATAAAGAAAGTGGACCAAAACATACATTTGAAGATAGTAAAGGAAAAATAATTGCCAAACACCAGTATAAAAGAACCTTGTTACATTGGCTTGAATATGAAGTTTTTTTTTATAAAGCCAGAGCAGGATCTCATGAGAATGCTCAGTTCAAATTAAATTTTAACCTATGAAAAACTAATGAGATAAATGACAGGCAATACTAGTCATTCAAAGAAAGAAGAATGACAAATACCATTTTAAACATGGTTTCCTAAAAATTTTCCCTCCTCCACCCGCCCTCACCAGAGGACACCTGAATTTTCACAGCAGCTATCGATCCATGTTTCAATCAAATCGCAAGGATATTTCCCTTTTTATGAGGTAAACAAAACTAACACGATCTATCTCTTCACTATCAGAAAAAAAATTACAAGTGCTCAAGAACGTACAAATGTTTGTCACCAAACTAGCACACATTGAATTTCCTAAACTCTGCCCCAACCCTACGTGACAAAATTTGGACCAATTAAGCACGTAGAAGGCATATAATAGATCTCAAAATGGCCATTATCATACCCTCTGGGTACATTTAGTAAAGCTGTTCAATTGAGGACAAAAATGTACCACCATTGTAAGTTAATTTCTGAGAATGAAGAGGTCAAGTGGTTTTAAACTCAATAATTGATAAATTAAGGAACCTTTTTTTTCATAAAAAACAAAGAAAGTGGACCAAAACATATATTTGAAGATAGTGAAGGAAAAATAATTACCAAACACCAGTATCAAAGAACCTAGTTACATTGGCTTGTATATGAATTTTTTTTTATACTGCCAGAGCAGGATCATATGAGAATGCTCAATTGAAATAAAATTATAACCTATGATAAACTACTGAGATAAATGACAGGCAATACTAGTGAAAAAAAAAAAAGATGGACAAATGCCATATAAAACATGGCCCCGAAAAATTTTCCATCCTCCACCCGCATTTCCCAGAGGACACCTTAATTTACACATTATCGAACAATCCATGTTTCAATCAAATCGCGAGGATATGTCTCTTCGAAAGAGGTAAACAAAACTAACACTATCGGTCTCTTCACTGTCAGAAAAAAAGTTACAAGTGCTCAAGAACGTACAAATGTTTGTCACCAAACTAGCACACACTGAAATTCCTAAACTCTGCCCCAACCCCGCGTGACAACATTTGTACCAATTAAGCACGTAGAAGGTATGTAAAAGATCTCAAAATGGCCATTATCATACCCTCTGGGTACATTTAGTAAAGCTGTTCAATTGAGAACAAAAATGTACCACCATTGTAACGTAATTTCTGAGAATGAAGAGGTCAAGCGGTTTTAAACTCAATAATTGATAAATTAAGAACCTTTTTATTTATAAAAACAAAGAAAGTGGACCAAACATATATTTGAAGATAGTGAAGGAAAAATACTTTCCAAACAAAAGTATCAAAGAACCTTGGAACATCGGCTGGTATATTAATTTTTTTTTGAAATGCCAGAGCAGGATCTCATGAGTATGCTCAGTTGAAAAAAAATTATAACCTATGAGAAACTAATGAGATAAAGGACAGGCAATACTAGTGATACAAAGAAAATAGATGGAAAAATGCCATCTAAAACATGGCTGCCTAAAAATGTTGCCTACTCCACCCGCATTCACCAGAGGACACCTTAATTTACAAAGCAGCTATCGATCCATGTTTCAATCAAATCGCAAGGATATGTCTCTTTTTATGAGGTAAACAAAACTAACACTATCAATCTCTTCACTATCAGAAAAAAAATTACAAGTGCTCAAGAACGTACAAATGTTTGTCACCAAACTAGCACACATTGAATTTCCTAAACTCTGCCACAACCCCACGTGACAACATTTGTACCAATTAAGCACGTAGAAGGCATGTAATAGATCTCAAAATGGCCATTATCATACCCTCTGGGTACATTTAGTAAAGCTGTTCAATTGAGATTAAAAATGTACCACCATTGTAACTTAATTTCTGATAATGAAGAGGTTAAGCGGTTTTAAACTCAATAATTGATAAATTAAGAACCTTGTTATTTATAAAAAACAAAGAAAGTGGACCAAAACAGATATTTGAAGATAGTGAAGGAAAAATAATCACCAAACACCAGTATCAAAGAACCTAGTTACATTGGCTTGTATATGATTTTTATTTTATAATGCCAGAGCAGGATCTCATGAGAATGCTCAGTTCAAATAAAATTATAACCAATGAGAAACTAATGAGATAAAGGACAGGCAATACTAGTGATACAAAAAAAAAGATGGACAAATGCCATCTAAAACATGGCCCCTAAAAATGTTGACCCCTCCACCCGCATTCACCAGAGGACCCCTTAATTTACACAGAAGCTATCAATCCATGTTTTAATCAATTCACGAGGATATGTCTCTTTTTATGAGGTAAACAAAACTAACACCATCTGTCTCTTCACTGTCAGAAAAAAAGTTACAAGTGCTCAGGAACGTACAAATGTTTGTCACCAAACTAGCACACACTGAATTTCCTAAACTCTGCCCCAACCCTGCGTGACAACATTTTTACCCATTAAGCACGTAGAAGGCATATAATAGATCTCAAAATGAACATTATCATACCAACTGGGTACATTAAGTAAAGTTGTTCAATCGGGAACAAAAATGTAGCACCAGTGTAACTTCAATTCTGAGAATGAAAAGGTTAATTGTTTAGAAAATTCAAAAATGGAGAAATCAAGAGCCTTGGGATTGAAAAGGAAAAAAATGAAAGAAAGTGGACCAAAACACATATTTGATCATTCAAATCCAGGCCAATCTCTCAGTGCGCAAGACCTACGGACAGATCTTTCCCAAAACTAACCTAACTCAGGCTAGTCTTCGCCGACTTTTTGGGCTCATGATTGGCAATGCCAGTCAATCCCCCATATTCACCGGCAAAAACAAAGAAGGAAAAATAACAAAGTGACAGCCACTCTGGGCTCGCCCGGCGACTACCCTTCAAAGTCTAACTGCTGCGCACTGGTTGGCCAAAACATCCCATTTTTGGTTTCAAGAAAAAAGCCAAAACCAGGAAATATTTATGTCTCTCTTCATTGTCAGAAAAAAAGTTACAGCTCATGCTCAAAAAGGTACAAATGTGTCTCACCAAACTAGGAAAAATTGAGTTTCCTAAACTCTGCCCCAACCCCTCCTGACAACATTTGTACCAATTAAGCAAGTAGAAGGCATGTAATAGATCTCAAAATGGCCATTATCATACCCTCTGGGTACATTTAGTAAAGCTGTTCAATTGAGAACAAAAATGTACCACCATTGTAACTTAATTTCTGAGAATGAAGAGGTCAAGCGGTTTTAAAATCAATAATTGATAAATTAAGAACCTTGTTATTTATAAAAAACAAAAAAAGTGGACCAAAACATATATTTGAAGATAGTGAAGGAAAAATAATTACCAAACACCAGTATCAAAGAACCTAGTTACATTGGCTTGTATATGATTTTTTTTTTATAATGCCAGAGCAGGATCTCATGAAAAAGCTCAGTTCAAATAAAATTATAACCAATGAAAAACTATTGAGATAAAAGACAGGCAATACTAGTGATACAAAGAAAAAAGATGGACAAATGCCATCTAAAACATGGCCCCTAAAAATGTTGACCCCTCCACCCGCATTCACCAGAGGACCCCTTAATTTAGACAGCAGCTATCAATCCATGTTTCAATCAATTCACGAGGATATGTCTCTTTTTATGAGGTAAACAAAACTAACACCAACTGTCTCTTCACTATCAGAAAAAAGTTACAAGTGCTCAAGAACATACAAATGTTTGTCACCAAACTAGCACACACTGAATTTCCTAAACTCTGCCCCAACCCCATGTGACAACATTTGTACCAAATAAGCTTGTAGAAGGTATATAATAGACCTCAAAATGGCCATTATCATACCCTCTGGGTACATTTAGTAAAGCTGTTCAAATGAGAACAAAAATGTACCACCATTGTAACTTAATTTCTGAGAATGAAGAGGTCAAGTGGTTTTAAACTCAATAATTGATAAATTAAGAAGCTTGTTATTTATAAAAAATAAAGAAAGTGGACCAAAACATACATTTGAAGATAGTAAAGGAAAAATAATTGCCAAACACCAGTATAAAAGAACCTTGTTACATTGGCTTGAATATGAAGTTTTTTTTTATAAAGCCAGAGCAGGATCTCATGAGAATGCTCAGTTCAAATTAAATTTTAACCTATGAAAAACTAATGAGATAAATGACAGGCAATACTAGTCATTCAAAGAAAGAAGAATGACAAATACCATTTTAAACATGGTCTCCTAAAAATTTTCCCTCCTCCACCCGCCCTCACCAGAGGACACCTGAATTTTCACAGCAGCTATCGATCCATGTTTCAATCAAATCGCAAGGATATGTCTCTTTTTATGAGGAAAACAAAACTAACACGATCTATCTCTTCACTATCAGAAAAAAAATTACAAGTGCTCAAGAACGTACAAATGTTTGTCACCAAACTAGCACACATTGAATTTCCTAAACTCTGCCCCAACCCTACGTGACAAAATTTGTACCAATTAAGCACGTAGAAGGCATATAATAGATCTCAAAATGGCCATTATCATACCCTCTGGGTACATTTAGTAAAGCTGTTCAATTGAAAACAAAAATGTACCACCATTGTAACTTAATTTCTGAGAATGAAGAGGTCAAGCGGTTTTAAACTCAATAATTGATAAATTAAGAACCTTTTTATTTATAAAAAACAAAGAAAGTGGAACAAACATATATTTGAAGATAGTGAAGGAAAAATACTTACCAAACAAAAGTATCAAAGAACCTTGGAACATCTGCTGCTATATTAATTTTTTTTTTAAATGCCAGAGCAGGATCTCATGAGTATGCTCAGTTGAAATAAAATTATAACCTATGAGAAACTAATGAGATAAAGGACAGGCAATACTAGTGATACAAAGAAAATAGATGGAAAAATGCCATATAAAACATGGCTGCCTAAAAATGTTGCCTACTCCACCCGCCCTCACCAGAGGACCCCTTAATTTACACAGCAGTTATCAATCCATGATTCAATCAATTCACGAGGATATGTCTCTTTTTATGAGGTAAACAAAACTAACACTATCTGTCTCTTCACTGTCAGAAAAAAAGTTACAAGTGCTCAAGAACGTACAAATGTTTGTCACCAAACTAGCACACACTGAATTTCCTAAACTCTGCCCCAACCCCGTGTAACAACATTTGTACCAATTAAGCACGTAGAAGGCATGTAATAGATCTCAAAATGGCCATTATCATACCCTCTGGGTACATTTAGTAAAGCTGTTCAATTGAGAACACAAAGGGACAACCATTGTAACTTAATTTCTGAGAATGAAGAGGTCAAGTGGTTTTAAACTCAATAATTGATCAATTAAGAACCTTGTTATTTATAAAAAACAAAGAAAGTGGACCAAAACAGATATTTGAAGATAGTGAAGGAAAAATAATCACCAAACACCAGTATCAAAGAACCTAGTTACATTGGCTTGTATATGATTTTTATTTTATAATGCCAGAGCAGGATCTCATGAGAATGCTCAGTTCAAATAAAATTATAACCAATGAGAAACTAATGAGATAAAGGACAGGCAATACTAGTGATACAAAGAAAAAAGATGGACAAATGCCATCTAAAACATGGCCCCTAAAAATGTTGACCCCTCCACCCGCATTCACCAGAGGACCCCTTAATTTACACAGAAGCTATCAATCCATGTTTTAATCAATTCACGAGGATATGTCTCTTTTTATGAGGTAAACAAAACTAACACCATCTGTCTCTTCACTGTCCGAAAAAAGTTACAAGTGCTCAGGAACGTACAAATGTTTGTCACCAAACTAGCACACACTGAATTCCCTAAACTCTGCCCCAACCCTGCGTGACAACATTATTACCCATTAAGCACGTAGAAGGCATATAATAGATCTCAAAATGAACATTATCATACCCTCTGGGTACATTAAGTAAAGTTGTTCAATCGGGAACAAAAATGTAGCACCAGTGTAACTTCAATTCTGAGAATGAAAAGGTTAATTGTTTAGAAAATTCAAAAATGGAGAAATCAAGAGCCTTGGCATTTAAAAGGAAAAAAAAGAAAGAAAGAAAGTAGACCAAAACACATATTTGATCATTCAAATCCAGGCCAATCTCTCAGTGCGCAAGACCTACGGACAGATCTTTCCCAAAACTAACCTAACTCAGGCTAGTCTTCGCCGACTTTTTGGGCTCATGATTGGCAATGCCAGTCAATCCCCCATATTCACCGGCAAAAACAAAGAAGGAAAAATAACAAAGTGACAGCCACTCTGGGCTCGCCCGGCGACTACCCTTCAAAGTCTAACTGTTGCGCACTGGTTGGCCAAAACATCCCATTTTTGGTTTCAAGAAAAAAGCCAAAACCAGGAAATATTTATGTCTCTCTTCATTGTCAGAAAAAAAGTTACAGCTCATGCTCAAAAAGGTACAAATGTGTCTCACCAAACTAGGAAAAATTGAGTTTCCTAAAATCTGCCCCACCCCCTCCTGACAACATTTGTACCAATTAAGCAAGTAGAAGGCATGTAATAGATCTCAAAATGGCCATTATCATACCCTCTGGGTACATTTAGTAAAGCTGTTCAATTGAGAACAAAAATGTACCACCATTGTAACTTAATTTCTGAGAATGAAGAGGTCAAGTGGTTTTAAACTCAATAATTGATAAATTAAGAACCTTGTTATTTATAAAAAACAAAAAAAGTGGACCAAAACATATATTTGAAGATAGTGAAGGAAAAATAATTACCAAACACCAGTATCAAAGAACCTAGTTACATTGGCTTGTATATGATTTTTTTTTTATAATGCCAGAGCAGGATCTCATGAAAATGCTCAGTTCAAATAAAATTATAACCAATGAAAAACTATTGAGATAAAAGACAGGCAATACTAGTGATACAAAGAAAAAAGATGGACAAATGCCATCTAAAACATGGCCCCTAAAAATGTTGACCCCTCCACCCGCATTCACCAGAGGACCCCTTAATTTAGACAGCAGCTATCAATCCATGTTTCAATAAATTCACGAGGATATGTCTCTTTTTATGAGGTAAACAAAACTAACACTATCGGTCTCTTCACTGTCAAAAAAAAAGTTACAAGTGCTCAAGAACGTACAAATGTTTGTCACCAAACTTGCACACACTGAAATTCCTAAACTCTGCCCCAACCCCATGTGACAACATTTGTACCAAATAAGCTTGTAGAAGGCATATAATAGATCTCAAAATGGCCATTATCATACCCTCTGGGTACATTTAGTAAAGCTGTTCAATTGAGAACAAAAATGTACCACCATTGTAACTTAATTTCTGAGAATGAAGAGGTCAAGCGGTTTTAAAATCAATAATTGATAAATTAAGAACCTTGTTATTTATAAAAAATAAAGAAAGTGGACCAAAACATATATTTGAAGATAGTAAAGGAAAAATAATTGCCAAACACCAGTATAAAAGAACCTTGTTACATTGGCTTGAATATGAAGTTTTTTTTTATAAAGCCAGAGCAGGATCTCATGAGAATGCTCAGTTCAAATTAAATTATAACCTATGAAAAACTAATGAGATAAATGACAGGCAATACTAGTCATTCAAAGAAAGAAGAATGACAAATACCATATTAAACATGGTCTCCTAAAAATTTTCCCTCCTCCACCCGCCCTCACCAGAGGACACCTGAATTTTCACAGCAGCTATCGATCCATGTTTCAATCAAATCGCAAGGATATGTCTCTTTTTATGAGGTAAACAAAACTAACACTATCTATCTCTTCACTATCAGAAAAAAAATTACAAGTGCTCAAGAACGTACAAATGTTTGTCACCAAACTAGCACACATTGAATTTCTTAAACTCTGCCCCAACCCAACGTGACAACATTTGTACCAATTAAGCACGTAGAAGGCATGTAATAGATCTCAAAATGGCCATTATCATAACCTCTGGGTACATTTAGTAAAGCTGTTCAATTGAGAACAAAAATGTACCACCATTGTAAGTTAATTTCTGAGAATGAAGAGGTCAAGTGGTTTTAAACTCAATAATTGATAAATTAAGGAACTTTTTTTTCATAAAAAAACAAAGAAAGTGGACCAAAACATATATTTGAAGATAGTGAAGGAAAAATAATTACCAAACACCAGTATCAAAGAACCTAGTTACATTGGCTTGTATATGAATTTTTTTTTATACTGCCAGAGCAGGATCATATGAGAATGCTCAATTGAAATAAAATTTAACCTATGATAAACTACTGAGATAAATGACAGGCAATACAAGTGAAACAAAAAAAAAGATGGACAAATGCCATATAAAACATGGCCCCGAAAAATTTTCCATCCTCCACCCGCATTTCCCAGAGGACACCTTAATTTACACATTATCGAACAATCCATGTTTCAATCAAATCGCGAGGATATGTCTCTTCGAAAGAGGTAAACAAAACTAACACTATCGGTCTCTTCACTGTCAGAAAAAAAGTTGCAAGTGCTCAAGAACGTACAAATGTTTGTCACCAAACTAGCACACACTGAAATTCCTAAACTCTGCCCCAACCCCGCGTGACAACATTTATACCAATTAAGCACGTAGAAGGCATGTAATAGATCTCAAAATGGCCATTATCATACCCTCTGGGTACATTTAGTAAAGCTGTTCAATTGAGAACAAAAATGTACCACCATTGTAACGTAATTTCTGAGAATGAAGAGGTCAAGCGGTTTTAAACTCAATAATTGATAAATTAAGAACCTTTTTATTTATAAAAACAAAGAAAGTGGACCAAACATATATTTGAAGATAGTGAAGGAAAAATACTTTCCAAACAAAAGTATCAAAGAACCTTGGAACATCGGCTGGTAAATTAATTTTTTTTTGAAATGCCAGAGCAGGATCTCATGAGTATGCTCAGTTGAAATAAAATTATAACCTATGAGAAACTAATGAGATAAAGGACAGGCAATACTAGTGATACAAAGAAAATAGATGGAAAAATGCCATATAAAACATGGCTGCCTAAAAATGTTGCCTACTCCACCCGCATTCACCAGAGGACACCTTAATTTACAAAGCAGCTATCGATCCATGTTTCAATCAAATCGCAAGGATATGTCTCTTTTTATGACGTAAACAAAACTAACACTATCAATCTCTTCACTATCAGAAAAAAAAATTACAAGTGCTCAAGAACGTACAAATGTTTGTCACCAAACTAGCACACATTAGATTTCCTAAACTCTGCCCCAACCCCACGTGACAACATTTGTACCAATTAAGCACGTAGAAGGCATGTAATAGATCTCAAAATGGCCATTATCATACCCTCTGGGTACATTTAGTAAAGCTGTTCAATTGAGAACAAAAATGTACCACCATTGTAACTTAATTTCTGAGAATGAAGAGGTTAAGCGGTTTTAAACTCAATAATTGATAATTTAAGAACCTTGTTATTTAGAAAAAACAAAGAAAGTGGACCAAAACATATATTTGTAGATAGAGAAGGAAAAATAGTCACCAAACACCAGTATCAAAGAACCTAGTTACATTGGCTTGTATATGATTTTTTTTTCATAACGCCAGAGCAGGATCTCATGAAAATGCTCAGTTCAAATAAAATTATAACCAATGAAAAACTATTGAGATAAAAGACAGGCAATACGAGTGATACAAAGCAAAAAGATGGAAAAATGCCATCTAAAACATGGCCCCTCAAAATGTTGACCCCTCCACCCGCACTCACCAGAGGACCCCTTAATTTACACAGCAGCTATCAATCCATGATTCAATCAATTCACGAGGATATGTCTCTTTTTATGAGGTAAACAAAACTAACACTATCTGTCTCTTCACTGTCAGAAAAAAAGTTACAAGTGCTCAAGAACGTACAAATGTTTGTCACCAAACTAGCACACACTGAATTTCCTAAACTCTGCCCCAACCCCGTGTAACAACATTTGGACCAATTAAGCACGTAGAAGGCATGTAATAGATCTCAAAATGGCCATTATCATACCCTCTGGGTACATTTAGAAAAGCTGTTCAATTGAGAACACAACGGGACAACAATTGTAACTTAATTTCTGAGAATGAAGAGGTCAAGTGGTTTTAAACTCAATAATTGATAAATTAAGAATCTCGTTATTTATAAAAAATAAAGAAAGTGGCCCAAAACATATATTTGAAGATAGTGAAGGAAAAATAATTACTAAACACCAGTATCAAAGAACCTAGTTACATTGGCTTGAATATGAATTTTTTTTTTTATAAAGCCAGAGCAGGATCTCATGAGAATGCTCAGTTCAAATTAAATTATAACCAATGAAAAACTAATGAGATAAATGACAGGCAATACTAGTAATTCAAAGAAAGAAGAATAACAAATACCATATTAAACATGATTTCCTTAAAATTGTCCCTCCTCCACCCGCCCTCACCAGAGGACACCTGAATTTACACAGCAGCTATCGATCCATGTTTCAATCAAATCGCAAGGATATGTCTCTTTTTATGAGGTAAACAAAACTAACAATGTCTGTCTCTTCACTGTCAGAAAAAAAGTTACAAGTGCTCAAGTACGTACAAATGTTTGTCACCAAACTAGCACACACTGAATTTCCTAAACTCTGCCCCAACCCTACGTGACAAAATTTGTACCAATTAAGCACGTAGAAGGCATATAATAGATCTCAAAATGGCCATTATCATACCCTCTGGGTACATTTAGTAAAGCTGTTCAATTGAGAACAAAAATGTACCACCATTGTAACTTAATTTCTGAGAATGAAGAGGTTAAGCGGTTTTAAACTCAATAATTGATAAATTAAGAACCTTGTTATTTATAAAAAACAAAGAAAGTGGACCAAAACATATATTTGAAGATAGAGAAGGAAATATAGTCACCAAACACCAGTATCAAAGAACCTAGTTACATTGGCTTGTATATGATTTTTTTTTCATAATGCCAGAGCAGGATCTCATGAAAATGCTCAGTTCAAATAAAATTATAACCAATGAAAAACTATTGAGATAAAAGACAGGCAATACTAGTGATACAAAGCAAAAAGATGGACAAATGCCATCTAAAACATGGCCCCTAAAAATGTTGACCCCTCCACCCGCACTCACCAGAGGACCCCTTAATTTACACAGCAGCTATCAATCCATGATTCAATCAATTCACGAGGATATGTCTCTTTTTATGAGGTAAACAAAACTAACACTATCTGTCTCTTCACTGTCAGAAAAAAAGTTACAAGTGCTCAAGAACGTACAAATGTTTGTCACCAAACTAGCACACGCTGAATTTCCTAAACTCTGCCCCAACCCCGTGTAACAACATTTGTACCAATTAAGCACGTAGAAGGCATGTAATAGATCTCAAAATGGCCATTATCATACCCTCTGGGTACATTTAGTAAAGCTGTTCAATTGAGAACACAAAGGGACAACCATTGTAACTTAATTTCTGAGAATGAAGAGGTCAAGTGGTTTTAAACTCAATAATTGATAAATTAAGAACCTTGTTATTTA
Organism: Gymnothorax reevesii; assembly: GCA_029721435.1. NCBI lineage: Eukaryota > Metazoa > Chordata > Actinopteri > Anguilliformes > Muraenidae > Gymnothorax > Gymnothorax reevesii. Next base: position 8,283,797 of record CM056586.1, read on the forward strand.
TAAAAAACAAAGAAAGTGGACCAAAACAGATATTTGAAGATAGTGAAGGAAAAATAATCACCAAACACCAGTATCAAAGAACCTAGTTACATTGGCTTGTATATGATTTTTATTTTATAATGCCAGAGCAGGATCTCATGAGAATGCTCAGTTCAAATAAAATTATAACCAATGAGAAACTAATGAGATAAAGGACAGGCAATACTAGTGATACAAAGAAAAAAGATGGACAAATGCCATCTAAAACATGGCCCCTAAAAATGTTGACCCCTCCACCCGCATTCACCAGAGGACCCCTTAATTTACACAGAAGCTATCAATCCATGTTTTAATCAATTCACGAGGATATGTATCTTTTTATGAGGTAAACAAAACTAACACCATCTGTCTCTTCACTGTCAGAAAAAAAGTTACAAGTGCTCAGGAACGTACAAATGTTTGTCACCAAACTAGCACACACTGAATTCCCTAAACTCTGCCCCAACCCTGCGTGACAACATTATTACCCATTAAGCACGTAGAAGGCATATAATAGATCTCAAAATGAACATTATCATACCCTCTGGGTACATTAAGTAAAGTTGTTCAATCGGGAACAAAAATGTAGCACCAGTGTAACTTCAATTCTGAGAATGAAAAGGTTAATTGTTTAGAAAATTCAAAAATGGAGAAATCAAGAGCCTTGGCATTTAAAAGGAAAAAAAAGAAAGAAAGTGGACCAAAACACATATTTGATCATTCAAATCCAGGCCAATCTCTCAGTGCGCAAGACCTACGGACAGATCTTTCCCAAAACTAACCTAACTCAGGCTAGTCTTCGCCGACTTTTTGGGCTTATGATTGGCAATGCCAGTCAATCCCCCATATTCACCGTCAAAAACAAAGAAGGAAAAATAACAAAGTGACAAGCCACTCTGGGCTCGCCCGGCGACTACCCTTCAAAGTCTAACTGCTGCGCACTGGTTGGCCAAAACATCCCATTTTTGGTTTCAAGAAAAAAGCCAAAACCAGGAAATATTTATCTCTCTCTTCATTGTCAGAAAAGAAGTTACAGCTCATGCTCAAAAAGGTACAAATGTGTCTCACCAAACTAGGAAAAATTGAGTTTCCTAAACTCTGCCCCAACCCCTCCTGACAACATTTGTACCAATTAAGCAAGTAGAAGGCATGTAATAGATCTCAAAATGGCCATTATCATACCCTCTGGGTACATTTAGTAAAGCTGTTCAATTGAGAACAAAAATGTACCACCATTGTAACTTAATTTCTGAGAATGAAGAGGTCAAGCGGTTTAAAAATCAAAAATTGATAAATTAAGAACCTTGTTATTTATAAAAAACAAAAAAAGTGGACCAAAACATATATTTGAAGATAGTGAAGGTGAAATAATTACCAAACACCAGTATCAAAGAACCTAGTTACATTGGCTTGTATTGATTTTTTTTTTTATAATGCCAGAGCAGGATCTCATGAAAATGCTCAGTTCAAAAAAAATTATAACCAATGAAAAACTATTGAGATAAAAGACAGGCAATACTAGTGATACAAAGAAAAAAGATGGACAAATGCCATCTAAAACATGGCCCCTAAAAATGTTGACCCCTCCACCCGCATTCAGCAGAGGACCCCTTAATTTACACAGCAGCTATCAATCCATGTTTCAATCACATCGCAAGGATATGTCTCTTTTTATGAGGTAAACAAAACTAACACTATCTATCTCTTCACTATCAGAAAAAAAATTACAAGTGCTCAAGAACGTACAAATGTTTGTCACCAAACTAGCACACATTGAATTTCTTAAACTCTGCCCCAACCCAACGTGACAACATTTGTACCAATTAAGCACGTAGAAGGCATGTAATAGATCTCAAAATGGCCATTATCATACCCTCTGGGTACATTTAGTAAAGCTGTTCAATTGAGAACAAAAATGTACCACCATTGTAACTTAATTTCTGAGAATGAAGAGGTCAAGTGGTTTTAAACTCAATAATTGATAAATTAAGAACCGTTTTTTTTAATAAAAAACAAAGAAAGTGGACAAAAACATATATTTGAAGATAGTGAAGGAAAAATAATTACCAAACACCAGTCTCAAAGAACCTAGTTACATTGGCTTGTATATGAATTTTTTTTTATACTGCCAGAGCAGGATCATATGAGAATGCTCAATTGAAATAAAATTATAACCTATGATAAACTACTGAGATAAATGACAGGCAATAATAGTGAAACAAAAAAAAAGATGGACAAATGCCATATAAAACATGGCCCCGAAAAATTTTCCATCCTCCACCCGCATTTCCCAGAGGACACCTTAATTTACACATTATCGAACAATCCATGTTTCAATCAAATCGCGAGGATATGTCTCTTCGAAAGAGGTAAACAAAACTAACACTATCGGTCTCTTCACTGTCAGAAAAAAAGTTACAAGTGCTCAAGAACGTACAAATGTTTGTCACCAAACTAGCACACACTGAAATTCCTAAACTCTGCCCCAACCCCGCGTGACAACATTTGTACCAATTAAGCACGTAGAAGGCATGTAAAAGATCTCAAAATGGCCATTATCATACCCTCTGGGTACATTTAGTAAAGCTGTTCAAATGAGAACAAAAATGTACCACCATTGTAACTTAATTTCTGAGAATGAAGAGGTCAAGTGGTTTTAAACTCAATAATTGATAAATTAAGAAGCTTGTTATTTATAAAAAATAAAGAAAGTGGACCAAAACATATATTTGAAGATAGTAAAGGAAAAATAATTGCCAAACACCAGTATAAAAGAATCTTGTTACATTGGCTTGAATATGAAGTTTTTTTTTATAAAGCCAGAGCAGGATCTCATGAGAATGCTCAGTTCAAATTAAATTATAACCTATGAAAAACTAATGAGATAAATGACAGGCAATACTAGTCATTCAAAGAAAGAAGAATGACAAATACCATATTAAACATGGTCTCCTAAAAATTTTCCCTCCTCCACCCGCCCTAACCAGAGGACACCTGAATTTACACAGCAGCTATCGATCCATGTTCCAATCAAATCGCAAGGATATTGATATTAAACATGGTCTCCTAAAAATTTTCCCTCCTCCACCCGCCCTCACCAGAGGACACCTGAATTTTCACAGCAGCTATCGATCCATGTTTCAATCAAATCGCAAGGATATGTCTCTTTTTATGAGGTAAACAAAACTAACACTATCTATCTCTTCACTATCAGAAAAAAAATTACAAGTGCTCAAGAACGTACAAATGTTTGTCACCAAACTAGCACACATTGAATTTCTTAAACTCTGCCCCAACCCAACGTGAAAACATTTGTACCAATTAAGCACGTAGAAGGCATGTAATAGATCTCAAAATGGCCATTATCATACCCTCTGGGTACATTTAGTAAAGCTGTTCAATTGAGAACAAAAATGCACCACAATTGTAACTTAATTTCTGAGAATGAAGAGGTCAAGTGGTTTTAAACTCAATAATTGATAAATTAAGGAACCTTTTTTTCATAAAAAACAAAGAAAGTGGACCAAAACATATATTTGAAGATAGTGAAGGAAAAATAATTACCAAACACCAGTATCAAAGAACCTAGTTACATTGGCTTGTATATGAATTTTTTTTTATACTGCCAGAGCAGGATCATATGAGAATGCTCAATTGAAATAAAATTATAACCTATGATAAACTAATGAGATAAATGACAGGCAATACAAGGGAAACAAAAAAAAGATGGACAAATGCCATATTAAACATGGCCCCGAAAAATTTTCCATCCTCCACCCGCATTTCCCAGAGGACACCTTAATTTACACATTATCGATCAATCCATGTTTCAATCAAATCGCGAGGATATGTCTCTTTGAAAGAGGTAAACAAAACTAACACTATCGGTCTCTTCACTGTCAGAAAAAAAGTTACAATAAGTGCTCAAGAACGTACAAATGTTTGTCACCAAACTAGCACACACTGAAATTCCGAAACTCTGCCCCAACCCCGCGTGACAACATTTGTACCAATTAAGCACGTAGAAGGCATGTAATAGATCTCAAAATGGCCATTATCATACCCTCTGGATACATTTAGTAAAGCTGTTCAATTGAGAACAAAAATGTACCACCATTGTAACTTAATTTCTGAGAATGAAGAGGTCAAGCGGTTTTAAACTCAATAATTGATAAATTAAGAACCTTTTTATTTATAAAAAACAAAGAAAGTGGACCAAACATATATTTGAAGATAGTGAAGGAAAAATACTTACCAAACAAAAGTATCAAAGAACCTTGGAACATCGGCTGGTATATTAATTTTTTTTTGAAATGCCAGAGCAGGATCTCATGAGTATGCTCAGTTGAAATAAAATTATAACCTATGAGAAACTAATGAGATAAAGGACAGGCAATACTAGTGATACAAAGAAAATAGATGGAAAAATGCCATATAAAACATGGCTGCCTAAAAATGTTGCCTACTCCACCCGCACTCACCAGAGGACCCCTTAATTTACACAGCAGCTATCAATCCATGATTCAATCAATTCACGAGGATATGTCTCTTTTTATGAGGTAAACAAAACTAACACTATCTGTCTCTTCACTGTCAGAAAAAAAGTTACAAGTGCTCAAGAACGTACAAATGTTTGTCACCAAACTAGCACACATTGAATTTCCTAAACTCTGCCCCAACCCCGTGTAACAACATTTGTACCAATTAAGCACGTAGAAGGCATGTAATAGATCTCAAAATGGCCATTATCATACCCTCTGGGTACATTTAGTAAAGCTGTTCAATTGAGAACACAAAGGGACAACCATTTTAACTTAATTTCTGAGAATGAAGAGGTCAAGTGGTTTTAAACTCAATAATTGATAAATTAAGAACCTTGTTATTTATAAAAAACAAAGAAAGTGGACCAAAACAGATATTTGAAGATAGTGAAGGAAAAATAATCACCAAACACCAGTATCAAAGAACCCAGTTACATTGGCTTGTATATGATTTTTATTTTATAATGCCAGAGCAGGATCTCATGAGAATGCTCAGTTCAAATAAAATTATAACCAATGAGAAACTAATGAGATAAAGGACAGGCAATACTAGTGATACAAAAAAAAAGATGGACAAATGCCATCTAAAACATGGCCCCTAAAAATGTTGACCCCTCCACCCGCATTCACCAGAGGACCCCTTAATTTACACAGAAGCTATCAATCCATGTTTTAATCAATTCACGAGGATATGTCTCTTTTTATGAGGTAAACAAAACTAACACCATCTGTCTCTTCACTGTCAGAAAAAAAGTTACAAGTGCTCAGGAACATACAAATGTTTGTCACCAAACTAGCACACACTGAATTTCCTAAACTCTGCCCCAACCCTGCGTGACAACATTTTTACCCATTAAGCACGTAGAACGCATATAATAGATCTCAAAATGAACATTATCATACCCTCTGGGTACATTAAGTAAAGTTGTTCAATCGGGAACAAAAATGTAGCACCAGTGTAACTTCAATTCTGAGAATGAAAAGGTTAATTGTTTAGAAAATTCAAAAATGGAGAAATCAAGAGCCTTGGCATTTAAAAGGAAAAAAATGAAAGAAAGTGGACCAAAACACATATTTGATCATTCAAATCCAGGCCAATCTCTCAGTGCGCAAGACTTACGGACAGATCTTTCCCAAAACTAACCTAACTCAGGCTAGTCTTCGCCGACTTTTTGGGCTCATGATTGGCAATGCCAGCCAATCCCCCATATTCACCGGCAAAAACAAAGAAGGAAAAATAACAAAGTGACAGCCACTCTGGGCTCACCCGGCGACTACCCTTCAAAGTCTAACTGCTGCGCACTGGTTGGCCAAAACATCCCATTTTTGGTTTCAAGAAAAAAGCCAAAAACCAGGAAATATTTATGTCTCTCTTCATTGTCAGAAAAAAAGTTACAGCTCATGCTCAAAAAGGTACAAATGTGTCTCACCAAACTAGGAAAAATTGAGTTTCCTAAACTCTGCCCCAACCCCTCCTGACAACATTTGTACCAATTAAGCAAGTAGAAGGCATGTAATAGATCTCAAAATGGCCATTATCATACCCTCTGGGTACATTTAGTAAAGCTGTTCAATTGAGAACAAAAATGTACCACCATTGTAACTTAATTTCTGAGAATGAAGAGGTCAAGCGGTTTTAAAATCAATAATTGATAAATTAAGAACCTTGTTATTTATAAAAAACAAAAAAAGTGGACCAAAACATATATTTGAAGATAGTGAAGGAAAAATAATTACCAAACACCAGTATCAAAGAACCTAGTTACATTGGCTTGTATATGATTTTTTTTTTATAATGCCAGAGCAGGATCTCATGAAAAAGCTCAGTTCAAATAAAATTATAACCAATGAAAAACTATTGAGATAAAAGACAGGCAATACTAGTGATACAAAGAAAAAAGATGGACAAATGCCATCTAAAACATGGCCCCTAAAAATGTTGACCCCTCCACCCGCATTCACCAGAAGACCCCTTAATTTACACAGCAGCTATCAATCCATGATTCAATCAATTCACGAGGATATGTCTCTTTTTATGAGGTAAACAAAACTAACACCATCTGTCTCTTCACTGTCAGAAAAAAAGTTACAAGTGCTCAAGAACATACAAATGTTTGTCACCAAACTAGCACACACTGAATTTCCTAAACTCTGCCCCAACCCCATGTGACAACATTTGTACCAAATAAGCTTGTAGAAGGTATATAATAGACCTCAAAATGGCCATTATCATACCCTCTGGGTACATTTAGTAAAGCTGTTCAAATGAGAACAAAAATGTACCACCATTGTAACTTAATTTCTGAGAATGAAGAGGTCAAGTGGTTTTAAACTCAATAATTGATAAATTAAGAAGCTTGTTATTTATAAAAAATAAAGAAAGTGGACCAAAACATACATTTGAAGATAGTAAAGGAAAAATAATTGCCAAACACCAGTATAAAAGAACCTTGTTACATTGGCTTGAATATGAAGTTTTTTTTTATAAAGCCAGAGCAGGATCTCATGAGAATGCTCAGTTCAAATTAAATTTTAACCTATGAAAAACTAATGAGATAAATGACAGGCAATACTAGTCATTCAAAGAAAGAAGAATGACAAATACCATTTTAAACATGGTCTCCTAAAAATTTTCCCTCCTCCACCCGCCCTCACCAGAGGACACCTGAATTTTCACAGCAGCTATCGATCCATGTTTCAATCAAATCGCAAGGATATTTCCCTTTTTATGAGGTAAACAAAACTAACACGATCTATCTCTTCACTATCAGAAAAAAAATTACAAGTGCTCAAGAACGTACAAATGTTTGTCACCAAACTAGCACACATTGAATTTCCTAAACTCTGCCCCAACCCTACGTGACAAAATTTGTACCAATTAAGCACGTAGAAGGCATATAATAGATCTCAAAATGGCCATTATCATAACCTCTGGGTACATTTAGTAAAGCTGTTCAATTGAGAACAAAAATGTACCACCATTGTAAGTTAATTTCTGAGAATGAAGAGGTCAAGTGGTTTTAAACTCAATAATTGATAAATTAAGGAACGTTTTTTTTCATAAAAAACAAAGAAAGTGGACCAAAACATATATTTGAAGATAGTGGTGGAAAAATAATTACCAAACACCAGTATCAAAGAACCTAGTTACATTGGCTTGTATATGAATTTTTTTTTATACTGCCAGAGCAGGATCATATGAGAATGCTCAATTGAAATAAAATTATAACCTATGATAAACTACTGAGATAAATGACAGGCAATAATAGTGAAACAAAAAAAAAGATGGACAAATGCCATATAAAATATGGCCCCGAAAAATTTTCCATCCTCCACCCGCATTTCCCAGAGGACACCTTAATTTACACATTATCGAACAATCCATGTTTCAATCAAATCGCGAGGATATGTCTCTTCGAAAGAGGTAAACAAAACTAACACTATCGGTCTCTTCACTGTCAGAAAAAAAGTTACAAGTGCTCAAGAACGTACAAATGTTTGTCACCAAACTAGCACACACTGAAATTCCTAAACTCTGCCCCAACCCCGCGTGACAACATTTGTACCAATTAAGCACGTAGAAGGCATGTAAAAGATCTCAAAATGGCCATTATCATACCCTCTGGATACATTTAGTAAAGCTGTTCAATTGAGAACAAAAATGTACCACCATTGTAACTTAATTTCTGAGAATGAAGAGGTCAAGCGGTTTTAAACTCAATAATTGATAAATTAAGAACCTTTTTATTTATAAAAAACAAAGAAAGTGGACCAAACATATATTTGAAGACAGTGAAGGAAAAATACTTACCAAACAAAAGTATCAAAGAACCTTGGAACATCGGCTGGTATATTAATTTTTTTTTGAAATGCCAGAGCAGGATCTCATGAGTATGCTCAGTTGAAATAAAATTATAACCTATGAGAAACTAATGAGATAAAGGACAGGCAATACTAGTGATACAAAGAAAATAGATGGAAAAATGCCATATAAAACATGGCTGCCTAAAAATGTTGCCTACTCCACCCGCACTCACCAGAGGACCCCTTAATTTACACAGCAGCTATCAATCCATGATTCAATCAATTCACGAGGATATGTCTCTTTTTATGAGGTAAACAAAACTAACACTATCTGTCTCTTCACTGTCAGAAAAAAAGTTACAAGTGCTCAAGAACGTACAAATGTTTGTCACCAAACTAGCACACATTGAATTTCCTAAACTCTGCCCCAACCCCGTGTAACAACATTTGTACCAATTAAGCACGTAGAAGGCATGTAATAGATCTCAAAATGGCCATTATCATACCCTCTGGGTACATTTAGTAAAGCTGTTCAATTGAGAACACAAAGGGACAACCATTGTAACTTAATTTCTGAGAATGAAGAGGTCAAGTGGTTTTAAACTCAATAATTGATAAATTAAGAACCTTGTTATTTATAAAAAACAAAGAAAGTGGACCAAAACAGATATTTGAAGATAGTGAAGGAAAAATAATCACCAAACACCAGTATCAAAGAACCTAGTTACATTGGCTTGTATATGATTTTTATTTTATAATGCCAGAGCAGGATCTCATGAGAATGCTCAGTTCAAATAAAATTATAACCAATGAGAAACTAATGAGATAAAGGACAGGCAATACTAGTGATACAAAAAAAAAGATGGACAAATGCCATCTAAAACATGGCCCCTAAAAATGTTGACCCCTCCACCCGCATTCACCAGAGGACCCCTTAATTTACACAGAAGCTATCAATCCATGTTTTAATCAATTCACGAGGATATGTCTCTTTTTATGAGGTAAACAAAACTAACACCATCTGTCTCTTCACTGTCAGAAAAAAAGTTACAAGTGCTCAGGAACATACAAATGTTTGTCACCAAACTAGCACACACTGAATTTCCTAAACTCTGCCCCAACCCTGCGTGACAACATTTTTACCCATTAAGCACGTAGAAGGCATATAATAGATCTCAAAATGAACATTATCATACCCTCTGGGTACATTAAGTAAAGTTGTTCAATCGGGAACAAAAATGTAGCACCAGTGTAACTTCAATTCTGAGAATGAAAAGGTTAATTGTTTAGAAAATTCAAAAATGGAGAAATCAAGAGCCTTGGCATTGAAAAGGAAAAAAATGAAAGAAAGTGGACCAAAACACATATTTGATCATTCAAATCCAGGCCAATCTCTCAGTGCGCAAGACTTACGGACAGATCTTTCCCAAAACTAACCTAACTCAGGCTAGTCTTCGCCGACTTTTTGGGCTCATGATTGGCAATGCCAGCCAATCCCCCATATTCACCGGCAAAAACAAAGAAGGAAAAATAACAAAGTGACAGCCACTCTGGGCTCACCCGGCGACTACCCTTCAAAGTCTAACTGCTGCGCACTGGTTGGCCAAAACATCCCATTTTTGGTTTCAAGAAAAAAGCCAAAAACCAGGAAATATTTATGTCTCTCTTCATTGTCAGAAAAAAAGTTACAGCTCATGCTCAAAAAGGTACAAATGTGTCTCACCAAACTAGGAAAAATTGAGTTTCCTAAACTCTGCCCCAACCCCTCCTGACAACATTTGTACCAATTAAGCAAGTAGAAGGCAAGTAATAGATCTATAATTGGCCATTATCATAACCTCTGGGTACATTTAGTAAAGCTGTTCAATTGAGAACAAAAATGTACCACCATTGTAACTTAATTTCTGAGAATGAAGAGGTCAAGCGGTTTTAAAATCAATAATTGATAAATTAAGAACCTTGTTATTTATAAAAAACAAAAAAAGTGGACCAAAACATATATTTGAAGATAGTGAAGGAAAAATAATTACCAAACACCAGTATCAAAGAACCTAGTTACATTGGCTTGTATATGATTTTTTTTTTTATAATGCCAGAGCAGGATCTCATGAAAATGCTCAGTTCAAATAAAATTATAACCAATGAAAAACTATTGAGATAAAAGACAGGCAATACTAGTGATACAAAGAAAAAAGATGGACAAATGCCATCTAAAACATGGCCCCTAAAAATGTTGACCCCTCCACCCGCATTCACCAGAGGACCCCTTAATTTACACAGCAGCTATCAATCCATGATTCAATCAATTCACGAGGATATGTCTCTTTTTATGAGGTAAACAAAACTAACACCATCTGTCTCTTCACTGTCAGAAAAAAAGTTACAAGTGCTCAAGAACATACAAATGTTTGTCACCAAACTAGCACACACTGAATTTCCTAAACTCTGCCCCAACCCCATGTGACAACATTTGTACCAAATAAGCTTGTAGAAGGTATATAATAGACCTCAAAATGGCCATTATCATACCCTCTGGGTACATTTAGTAAAGCTGTTCAAATGAGAACAAAAATGTACCACCATTGTAACTTAATTTCTGAGAATGAAGAGGTCAAGTGGTTTTAAACTCAATAATTGATAAATTAAGAAGCTTGTTATTTATAAAAAATAAAGAAAGTGGACCAAAACATACATTTGAAGATAGTAAAGGAAAAATAATTGCCAAACACCAGTATAAAAGAACCTTGTTACATTGGCTTGAATATGAAGTTTTTTTTTATAAAGCCAGAGCAGGATCTCATGAGAATGCTCAGTTCAAATTAAATTTTAACCTATGAAAAACTAATGAGATAAATGACAGGCAATACTAGTCATTCAAAGAAAGAAGAATGACAAATACCATTTTAAACATGGTCTCCTAAAAATTTTCCCTCCTCCACCCGCCCTCACCAGAGGACACCTGAATTTTCACAGCAGCTATCGATCCATGTTTCAATCAAATCGCAAGGATATTTCCCTTTTTATGAGGTAAACAAAACTAACACGATCTATCTCTTCACTATCAGAAAAAAAATTACAAGTGCTCAAGAACGTACAAATGTTTGTCACCAAACTAGCACACATTGAATTTCCTAAACTCTGCCCCAACCCTACGTGACAAAATTTGTACCAATTAAGCACGTAGAAGGCATATAATAGATCTCAAAATGGCCATTATCATAACCTCTGGGTACATTTAGTAAAGCTGTTCAATTGAGAACAAAAATGTACCACCATTGTAACTTAATTTCTGAGAATGAAGAGGTCAAGCGGTTTTAAAATCAATAATTGATAAATTAAGAACCTTGTTATTTATAAAAAACAAAGAAAGTGGACCAAAACATATATTTGAAGATAGTGGTGGAAAAATAATTACCAAACACCAGTATCAAAGAACCTAGTTACATTGGCTTGTATATGAATTTTTTTTTATACTGCCAGAGCAGGATCATATGAGAATGCTCAATTGAAATAAAATTATAACCTATGATAAACTACTGAGATAAATGACAGGCAATAATAGTGAAACAAAAAAAAAGATGGACAAATGCCATATAAAATATGGCCCCGAAAAATTTTCCATCCTCCACCCGCATTTCCCAGAGGACACCTTAATTTACACATTATCGAACAATCCATGTTTCAATCAAATCGCGAGGATATGTCTCTTCGAAAGAGGTAAACAAAACTAACACTATCGGTCTCTTCACTATCAGAAAAAAAATTACAAGTGCTCAAGAACGTACAAATGTTTGTCACCAAACTAGCACACATTGAATTTCTTAAACTCTGACCCAACCCAACGTGACAACATTTGTACCAATTAAGCACGTAGAAGGCATGTAATAGATCTCAAAATGGCCATTATCATACCCTCTGGGTACATTTAGTAAAGCTGTTCAATTGAGAACAAAAATGTACCACCATTGTAAGTTAATTTCTGAAAATGAAGAGGTTAAGCGGTTTTAAACTCAATAATTGATAAATTAAGAACCTTGTTATTTATAAAAAACAAAGAAAGTGGACCAAAACAGATATTTGAAGATAGTGAAGGAAAAATAATCACCAAACACCAGTATCAAAGAACCTAGTTACATTGGCTTGTATATGATTTTTATTTTATAATGCCAGAGCAGGATCTCATGAGAATGCTCAGTTCAAATAAAATTATAACCAATGAGAAACTAATGAGATAAAGGACAGGCAATACTAGTGATACAAAAAAAAAGATGGACAAATGCCATCTAAAACATGGCCCCTAAAAATGTTGACCCCTCCACCCGCATTCACCAGAGGACCCCTTAATTTACACAGAAGCTATCAATCCATGTTTTAATCAATTCACGAGGATATGTCTCTTTTTATGAGGTAAACAAAACTAACACCATCTGTCTCTTCACTGTCAGAAAAAAAGGTACAAGTGCTCAGGAACATACAAATGTTTGTCACCAAACTAGCACACACTGAATTTCCTAAACTCTGCCCCAACCCTGCATGACAACATTTTTACCCATTAAGCACGTAGAAGGCATATAATAGATCTCAAAATGAACATTATCATACCAACTGGGTACATTAAGTAAAGTTGTTCAATCGGGAACAAAAATGTAGCACCAGTGTAACTTCAATTCTGAGAATGAAAAGGTTAATTGTTTAGAAAATTCAAAAATGGAGAAATCAAGAGCCTTGGGATTGAAAAGGAAAAAAATGAAAGAAAGTGGACCAAAACACATATTTGATCATTCAAATCCAGGCCAATCTCTCAGTGCGCAAGACCTACGGACAGATCTTTCCCAAAACTAACGTAACTCAGGCTAGTCTTCGCCGACTTTTTGGGCTCATGATTGGCAATGCCAGTCAATCCCCCATATTCACCGGCAAAAACAAAGAAGGAAAAATAACAAAGTGACAGCCACTCTGGGCTCGCCCGGCGACTACCCTTCAAAGTCTAACTGCTGCGCACTGGTTGGCCAAAACATCCCATTTTTGGTTTCAAGAAAAAAGCCAAAACCAGGAAATATTTATGTCTCTCTTCATTGTCAGAAAAAAAGTTACAGCTCATGCTCAAAAAGGTACGAATGTGTCTCACCAAACTAGGAAAAATTGAGTTTCCTAAACTCTGCCCCAACCCCTCCTGACAACATTTGTACCAATTAAGCAAGTAGAAGGCATGTAATAGATCTCAAAATGGCCATTATCATACCCTCTGGGTACATTTAGTAAAGCTGTTCAATTGAGAACAAAAATGTACCACCATTGTAACTTAATTTCTGAGAATGAAGAGGTCAAGCGGTTTTAAAATCAATAATTGATAAATTAAGAACCTTGTTATTTATAAAAAACAAAAAAAGTGGACCAAAACATATATTTGAAGATAGTGAAGGAAAAATAATTACCAAACACCAGTATCAAAGAACCTAGTTACATTGGCTTGTATATGATTTTTTTTTTTATAATGCCAGAGCAGGATCTCATGAAAAAGCTCAGTTCAAATAAAATTATAACCAATGAAAAACTATTGAGATAAAAGACAGGCAATACAAGTGATACAAAGAAAAAAGATGGACAAATGCCATCTAAAACATGGCCCCTAAAAATGTTGACCCCTCCACCCGCATTCACCAGAGGACCCCTTAATTTAGACAGCAGCTATCAATCCATGTTTCAATCAATTCACGAGGATATGTCTCTTTTTATGAGGTAAACAAAACTAACACCAACTGTCTCTTCACTATCAGAAAAAAAGTTACAAGTGCTCAAGAACATACAAATGTTTGTCACCAAACTAGCACACACTGAATTTCCTAAACTCTGCCCCAACCCCATGTGACAACATTTGTACCAAATAAGCTTGTAGAAGGTATATAATAGACCTCAAAATGGCCATTACCATACCCTCTGGGTACATTTAGTAAAGCTGTTCAAATGAGAACAAAAATGTACCACCATTGTAACTTAATTTCTGAGTATGAAGAGGTCAAGTGGTTTTAAACTCAATAATTGATAAATTAAGAAGCTTGTTATTTATAAAAAATAAAGAAAGTGGACCAAAACATACATTTGAAGATAGTAAAGGAAAAATAATTGCCAAACACCAGTATAAAAGAACCTTGTTACATTGGCTTGAATATGAAGTTTTTTTTTATAAAGCCAGAGCAGGATCTCATGAGAATGCTCAGTTCAAATTAAATTTTAACCTATGAAAAACTAATGAGATAAATGACAGGCAATACTAGTCATTCAAAGAAAGAAGAATGACAAATACCATTTTAAACATGGTCTCCTAAAAATTTTCCCTCCTCCACCCGCCCTCACCAGAGGACACCTGAATTTTCACAGCAGCTATCGATCCATGTTTCAATCAAATCGCAAGGATATGTCTCTTTTTATGAGGTAAACAAAACTAACACGATCTATCTCTTCACTATCAGAAAAAAAAATTACAAGTGCTCAAGAACGTACAAATGTTTGTCACCAAACTAGCACACATTGAATTTCCTAAACTCTGCCCCAACCCTACGTGACAAAATTTGTACCAATTAAGCACGTAGAAGGCATATAATAGATCTCAAAATGGCCATTATCATACCCTCTGGGTACATTTAGTAAAGCTGTTCAATTGAAAACAAAAATGTACCACCATTGAAACTTAATTTCTGAGAATGAAGAGGTCAAGCGGTTTTAAACTCAATAATTGATAAATTAAGAACCTTATTATTTATAAAAAACAAAGAAAGTGGAACAAACATATATTTGAAGATAGTGAAGGAAAAATACTTACCAAACAAAAGTATCAAAGAACCTTGGAACATCTGCTGCTATATTAATTTTTTTTTTTAAATGCCAGAGCAGGATCTCATGAGTATGCTCAGTTGAAATAAAATTATAACCTATGAGAAACTAATGAGATAAAGGACAGGCAATACTAGTGATACAAAGAAAATAGATGGAAAAATGCCATATAAAACATGGCTGCCTAAAAATGTTGCCTACTCCACCTGCCCTCACCAGAGGACCCCTTAATTTACACAGCAGTTATCAATCCATGATTCAATCAATTCACGAGGATATGTCTCTTTTTATGAGGTAAACAAAACTAACACTATCTGTCTCTTCACTGTCAGAAAAAAAGTTACAAGTGCTCAAGAACGTACAAATGTTTGTCACCAAACTAGCACACACTGAATTTCCTAAACTCTGCCCCAACCCCGTGTTACAACATTTGTACCAATTAAGCACGTAGAAGGCATGTAATAGATCTCAAAATGGCCATTATCATACCCTCTGGGTACATTTAGTAAAGCTGTTCAATTGAGAACACAAAGGGACAACCATTGTAACTTAATTTCTGAGAATGAAGAGGTCAAGTGGTTTTAAACTCAATAATTGATAAATTAAGAACCTTGTTATTTATAAAAAACAAAGAAAGTGGACCAAAACAGATATTTGAAGATAGTGAAGGAAAAATAATCACCAAACACCAGTAACAAAGAACCTAGTTACATTGGCTTGTATATGATTTTTATTTTATAATGCCAGAGCAGGATCTCATGAGAATGCTCAGTTCAAATAAAATTGTAACCAATGAGATAAAGGACAGGCAATACTAGTGATACAAAGAAAAAAGATGGACAAATGCCATCTAAAACATGGCCCCTAAAAATGTTGACCCCTCCACCCGCATTCATCAGAGGACCCCTTAATTTACACAGAAGCTATCAATCCATGTTTTAATCAATTCACGAGGATATGTCTCTTTTTATGAGGTAAACAAAACTAACACCATCTGTCTCTTCACTGTCCGAAAAAAAGTTACAAGTGCTCAGGAACGTACAAATGTTTGTCACCAAACTAGCACACACTGAATTCTCTAAACTCTGCCCCAACCCTGCGTGACAACATTATTACCCATTAAGCACGTAGAAGGCATATAATAGATCTCAAAATGAACATTATCATACCCTCTGGGTACATTAAGTAAAGTTGTTCAATCGGGAACAAAAATGTAGCACCAGTGTAACTTCAGTTCTGAGAATGAAAAGGTTAATTGTTTAGAAAATTCAAAAATGGAGAAATCAAGAGCCTTGGCATTTAAAAGGAAAAAAAAGAAAGAAAGAAAGTAGACCAAAACACATATTTGATCATTCAAATCCAGGCCAATCTCTCAGTGCGCAAGACCTACGGACAGATCTTTCCCAAAACTAACCTAACTCAGGCTAGTCTTCGCCGACTTTTTGGGCTCATGATTGGCAATGCCAGTCAATCCCCCATATTCACCGGCAAAAACAAAGAAGGAAAAATAACAGTGACAGCCACTCTGGGCTCGCCCGGCGACTACCCTTCAAAGTCTAACTGTTGCGCACTGGTTGGCCAAAACATCCCATTTTTGGTTTCAAGAAAAAAGCCAAAACCAGGAAATGTTTATGTCTCTCTTCATTGTCAGAAAAAAAGTTACAGCTCATGCTCAAAAAGGTACAAATGTGTCTCACCAAACTAGGAAAAATTGAGTTTCCTAAAATCTGCCCCACCCCCTCCTGACAACATTTGTACCAATTAAGCAAGTAGAAGGCATGTAATAGATCTCAAAATGGCCATTATCATACCCTCTGGGTACATTTAGTAAAGCTGTTCAATTGAGAACAAAAATGTACCACCATTGTAACTTAATTTCTGAGAATGAAGAGGTCAAGTGGTTTTAAACTCAATAATTGATAAATTAAGAACCTTGTTATTTATAAAAAACAAAAAAAGTGGACCAAAACATGTATTTGAAGATAGTGAAGGAAAAATAATTACCAAACACCAGTATCAAAGAACCTAGTTACATTGGCTTGTATATGATTTTTTTTTTATAATGCCAGAGCAGGATCTCATGAAAATGCTCAGTTCAAATAAAATTATAACCAATGAAAAACTATTGAGATAAAAGACAGGCAATACTAGTGATACAAAGAAAAAAGATGGACAAATGCCATCTAAAACATGGCCCCTAAAAATGTTGACCCCTCCACCCGCATTCACCAGAGGACCCCTTAATTTAGACAGCAGCTATCAATCCATGTTTCAATCAATTCACGAGGATATGTCTCTTTTTATGAGGTAAACAAAACTAACACTATCGGTCTCTTCACTGTCAAAAAAAAAGTTACAAGTGCTCAAGAACGTACAAATGTTTGTCACCAAACTTGCACACACTGAAATTCCTAAACTCTGCCCCAACCCCATGTGACAACATTTGTACCAAATAAGCTTGTAGAAGGCATATAATAGATCTCAAAATGGCCATTATCATACCCTCTGGGTACATTTAGTAAAGCTGTTCAAATGAGAACAAAAATGTACCACCATTGTAACTTAATTTCTGAGAATGAAGAGGTCAAGTGGTTTTAAACTCAATAATTGATAAATTAAGAACCTTGTTATTTATAAAAAATAAAGAAAGTGGACCAAAACATATATTTGAAGATAGTAAAGGAAAAATAATTGCCAAACACCAGTATAAAAGAACCTTGTTACATTGGCTTGAATATGAAGTTTTTTTTTATAAAGCCAGAGCAGGATCTCATGAGAATGCTCAGTTCAAATTAAATTATAACCTATGAAAAACTAATGAGATAAATGACAGGCAATACTAGTCATTCAAAGAAAGAAGAATGACAAATACCATATTAAACATGGTCTCCTAAAAATTTTCCCTCCTCCACCCGCCCTCACCAGAGGACACCTGAATTTTCACAGCAGCTATCGATCCATGTTTCAATCAAATCGCAAGGATATGTCTCTTTTTATGAGGTAAACAAAACTAACACTATCTATCTCTTCACTATCAGAAAAAAAATTACAAGTGCTCAAGAACGTACAAATGTTTGTCACCAAACTAGCACACATTGAATTTCTTAAACTCTGCCCCAACCCAACGTGACAACATTTGTACCAATTAAGCACGTAGAAGGCATGTAATAGATCTCAAAATGGCCATTATCATAACCTCTGGGTACATTTAGTAAAGCTGTTCAATTGAGAACAAAAATGTACCACCATTGTAAGTTAATTTCTGAGAATGAAGAGGTCAAGTGGTTTTAAACTCAATAATTGATAAATTAAGGAACTTTTTTTTCATAAAAAAACAAAGAAAGTGGACCAAAACATATATTTGAAGATAGTGAAGGAAAAATAATTACCAAACACCAGTATCAAAGAACCTAGTTACATTGGCTTGTATATGAATTTTTTTTTATACTGCCAGAGCAGGATCATATGAGAATGCTCAATTGAAATAAAATTATAACCTATGATAAACTACTGAGATAAATGACAGGCAATACAAGTGAAACAAAAAAAAAGATGGACAAATGCCATATAAAACATGGCCCCGAAAAATTTTCCATCCTCCACCCGCATTTCCCAGAGGACACCTTAATTTACACATTATCGAACAATCCATGTTTCAATCAAATCGCGAGGATATGTCTCTTCGAAAGAGGTAAACAAAACTAACACTATCGGTCTCTTCACTGTCAGAAAAAAAGTTGCAAGTGCTCAAGAACGTACAAATGTTTGTCACCAAACTAGCACACACTGAAATTCCTAAACTCTGCCCCAACCCCGCGTGACAACATTTATACCAATTAAGCACGTAGAAGGCATGTAATAGATCTCAAAATGGCCATTATCATACCCTCTGGGTACATTTAGTAAAGCTGTTCAATTGAGAACAAAAATGTACCACCATTGTAACGTAATTTCTGAGAATGAAGAGGTCAAGCGGTTTTAAACTCAATAATTGATAAATTAAGAACCTTTTTATTTATAAAAAACAAAGAAAGTGGACCAAACATATATTTGAAGATAGTGAAGGAAAAATACTTTCCAAACAAAAGTATCAAAGAACCTTGGAACATCGGCTGGAAAATTAATTTTTTTTTGAAATGCCAGAGCAGGATCTCATGAGTATGCTCAGTTGAAATAAAATTATAACCTATGAGAAACTAATGAGATAAAGGACAGGCAATACTAGTGATACAAAGAAAATAGATGGAAAAATGTCATATAAAACATGGCTGCCTAAAAATGTTGCCTACTCCACCCGCATTCACCAGAGGACACCTTAATTTACAAAGCAGCTATCGATCCATGTTTCAATCAAATCGCAAGGATATGTCTCTTTTTATGACGTAAACAAAACTAACACTATCAATCTCTTCACTATCAGAAAAAAAATTACAAGTGCTCAAGAACGTACAAATGTTTGTCACCAAACTAGCACACATTGAATTTCCTAAACTCTGCCCCAACCCCACGTGACAACATTTGTACCAATTAAGCACGTAGAAGGCATGTAATAGATCTCAAAATGGCCATTATCATACCCTCTGGGTACATTTAGTAAAGCTGTTCAATTGAGAACAAAAATGTACCACCATTGTAACTTAATTTCTGAGAATGAAGAGGTTAAGCGGTTTTAAACTCAATAATTGATAATTTAAGAACCTTGTTATTTATAAAAAACAAAGAAAGTGGACCAAAACATATATTTGTAGATAGAGAAGGAAAAATAGTCACCAAACACCAGTATCAAAGAACCTAGTTACATTGGCTTGTATATGATTTTTTTTTCATAACGCCAGAGCAGGATCTCATGAAAATGCTCAGTTCAAATAAAATTATAACCAATGAAAAACTATTGAGATAAAAGACAGGCAATACGAGTGATACAAAGCAAAAAGATGGAAAAATGCCATCTAAAACATGGCCCCTCAAAATGTTGACCCCTCCACCCGCACTCACCAGAGGACCCCTTAATTTACACAGCAGCTATCAATCCATGATTCCATCAATTCACGAGGATATGTCTCTTTTTATGAGGTAAACAAAACTAACACTATCTGTCTCTTCACTGTCAGAAAAAAAGTTACAAGTGCTCAAGAACGTACAAATGTTTGTCACCAAACTAGCACACACTGAATTTCCTAAACTCTGCCCCAACCCCGCGTAACAACATTTGTACCAATTAAGCACGTAGAAGGCATGTAATAGATCTCAAAATGGCCATTATCATACCCTCTGGGTACATTTAGTAAAGCTGTTCAATTGAGAACACAACGGGACAACCATTGTAACTTAATTTCTGAGAATGAAGAGGTCAAGTGGTTTTAAACTCAATAATTGATAAATTAAGAATCTCGTTATTTATAAAAAATAAAGAAAGTGGCCCAAAACATATATTTGAAGATAGTGAAGGAAAAATAATTACTAAACACCAGTATCAAAGAACCTAGTTACATTGGCTTGAATATGAATTTTTTTTTTTATAATGCCAGAGCAGGATCTCATGAGAATGCTCAGTTCAAATTAAATTATAACCAATGAAAAACTAATGAGATAAATGACAGGCAATACTAGTAATTCAAAGAAAGAAGAATAACAAATACCATATTAAACATGATTTCCTTAAAATTGTCCCTCCTCCACCCGCCCTCACCAGAGGACACCTGAATTTACACAGCAGCTATCGATCCATGTTTCAATCAAATCGCAAGGATATGTCTCTTTTCATGAGGTAAACAAAACTAACAATGTCTGTCTCTTCACTGTCAGAAAAAAAGTTACAAGTGCTCAAGTACGTACAAATGTTTGTCACCAAACTAGCACACACTGAATTTCCTAAACTCTGCCCCAACCCTACGTGACAAAATTTGTACCAATTAAGCACGTAGAAGGCATATAATAGATCTCAAAATGGCCATTATCATACCCTCTGGGTACATTTAGTAAAGCTGTTCAATTGAGAACAAAAATGTACCACCATTGTAACTTAATTTCTGAGAATGAAGAGGTTAAGCGGTTTTAAACTCAATAATTGATAAATTAAGAACCTTGTTATTTATAAAAAACAAAGAAAGTGGACCAAAACATATATTTGAAGATAGAGAAGGAAAAATAGTCACCAAACACCAGTATCAAAGAACCTAGTTACATTGGCTTGTATATGATTTTTTTTTCATAATGCCAGAGCAGGATCTCATGAAAATGCTCAGTTCAAATAAAATTATAACCAATGAAAAACTATTGAGATAAAAGACAGGCAATACTAGTGATACAAAGCAAAAAGATGGACAAATGCCATCTAAAACATGGCCCCGAAAAATGTTGACCCCTCCACCCGCACTCACCAGAGGACCCCCTTAATTTACACAGCAGCTATCAATCCATGATTCAATCAATTCACGAGGATATGTCTCTTTTTATGAGGTAAACAAAACTAACACTATCTGTCTCTTCACTGTCAGAAAAAAGTTACAAGTGCTCAAGAACGTACAAATGTTTGTCACCAAACTAGCACACGCTGAATTTCCTAAACTCTGCCCCAACCCCGTGTAACAACATTTGTACCAATTAAGCACGTAGAAGGCATGTAATAGATCTCAAAATGGCCATTATCATACCCTCTGGGTACATTTAGTAAAGCTGTTCAATTGAGAACACAAAGGGACAACCATTGTAACTTAATTTCTGAGAATGAAGAGGTCAAGTGGTTTTAAACTCAATAATTGATAAATTAAGAACCTTGTTATTTATAAAAAACGAAGAAAGTGGACCAAAACAGATATTTGAAGATAGTGAAGGAAAAATAATCACCAAACACCAGTATCAAAGAACCTAGTTACATTGGCTTGTATATGATTTTTATTTTATAATGCCAGAGCAGGATCTCATGAGAATGCTCAGTTAAAATAAAATTATAACCAATGAGAAACTAATGAGATAAAGGACAGGCAATACTAGTGATACAAAGAAAAAAGATGGACAAATGCCATCTAAAACATGGCCCCTAAAAATGTTGACCCCTCCACCCGCATTCACCAGAGGACCCCTTAATTTACACAGAAGCTATCAATCCATGTTTTAATCAATTCACGAGGATATGTCTCTTTTTATGAGGTAAACAAAACTAACACCATCTGTCTCTTCACTGTCAGAAAAAAAGTTACAAGTGCTCAGGAACGTACAAATGTTTGCCACCAAACTAGCACACACTGAATTTCCTAAACTCTGCCCCAACCCCATGTGACAACATTTTTACCCATTAAGCACGTAGAAGGCATATAATAGATCTCAAAATGAACATTATCATACCCTCTGGGTACATTAAGTAAAGTTGTTCAATCGGGAAAAAAAAGGAACACCAGTGTAACTTCAATTCTGAGAATGAAAAGGTTAATTGTTTAGAAAATTCAAAAATGGAGAAATCAAGAGCCTTGGCATTTAAAAGGAAAAAAAAGAAAGAAAGTGGACCAAAACACATATTTGATCATTCAAATCCAGGCCAATCTCTCAGTGCGCAAGACCTACGGACAGATCTTTCCCAAAACTAACCTAACTCAGGCTAGTCTTCGCCGACTTTTTGGGCTTATGATTGGCAATGCCAGTCAATCCCCCATATTCACCGTCAAAAACAAAGAAGGAAAAATAACAAAGTGACAAGCCACTCTGGGCTCGCCCGGCGACTACCCTTCAAAGTCTAACTGCTGCGCACTGGTTGGCCAAAACATCCCATTTTTGGTTTCAAGAAAAAAGCCAAAACCAGGAAATATTTATCTCTCTCTTCATTGTCAGAAAAGAAGTTACAGCTCATGCTCAAAAAGGTACAAATGTGTCTCACCAAACTAGGAAAAATTGAGTTTCCTAAACTCTGCCCCAACCCCTCCTGACAACATTTGTACCAATTAAGCAAGTAGAAGGCATGTAATAGATCTCAAAATGGCCATTATCATACCCTCTGAGTACATTTAGTAAAGCTGTTCAATTGAGAACAAAAATGTACCACCATTGTAACTTAATTTCTGAGAATGAAGAGGTCAAGCGGTTTTAAAATCAAAAATTGATAAATGAAGAACCTTGTTATTTATAAAAAACAAAAAAAGTGGACCAAAACATATATTTGAAGATAGTGAAGGTAAAATAATTACCAAACACCAGTATCAAAGAACCTAGTTACATTGGCTTGTATTGATTTTTTTTTTATAATGCCAGAGCAGGATCTCATGAAAATGCTAAGTTCAAATAAAATTATAACCAATGAAAAACTATTGAGATAAAAGACAGGCAATACTAGTGATACAAAGAAAAAAGATGGACAAATGCCATCTAAAACATGGCCCCTAAAAATGTTGACCCCTCCACCCGCATTCAGCAGAGGACCCCTTAATTTACACAGCAGCTATCAATCCATGTTTCAATCACATCGCAAGGATATGTCTCTTTTTATGAGGTAAACAAAACTAACACTATCTATCTCTTCACTATCAGAAAAAAAATTACAAGTGCTCAAGAACGTACAAATGTTTGTCACCAAACTAGCACACATTGAATTTCTGAAACTCTGCCCCAACCCAACGTGACAACATTTGTACCAATTAAGCACATAGAAGGCATGTAATAGATCTCAAAATGGCCATTATCATACCCTCTGGGTACATTTAGTAAAGCTGTTCAATTGAGAACAAAAATGTACCACCATTGTAAGTTAATTTCTGAGAATGAAGAGGTCAAGTGGTTTTAAACTCAATAATTGATAAATTAAGGAACCTTTTTTTTCATAAAAAACAAAGAAAGTGGACCAAAACATATATTTGAAGATAGTGAAGGAAAAATAATTACCAAACACCAGTCTCAAAGAACCTAGTTACATTGGCTTGTATATGAATTTTTTTTTATACTGCCAGAGCAGGATCATATGAGAATGCTCAATTGAAATAAAATTATAACCTATGATAAACTACTGAGATAAATGACAGGCAATACAAGTGAAACAAAAAAAAAAGATGGACAAATGCCATATAAAACATGGCCCCGAAAAATTTTCCATCCTCAACCCGCATTTCCCAGAGGACACCTTAATTTACACATTATCGAACAATCCATGTTTCAATCAAATCGCGAGGATATGTCTCTTTGAAAGAGGTAAACAAAACTAACACTATCGGTCTCTTCACTGTCAGAAAAAAAGTTACAATAAGTGCTCAAGAACGTACAAATGTTTGTCACCAAACTAGCACACACTGAAATTCCTAAACTCTGCCCCAACCCCGCGTGACAACATTTGTACCAATTAAGCACGTAGAAGGCATGTAAAAGATCTCAAAATGGCCATTATCATACCCTCTGGGTACATTTAGTAAAGCTGTTCAATTGAGAACAAAAATGTACCACCATTGTAACGTAATTTCTGAGAATGAAGAGGTCAAGCGGTTTTAAACTCAATAATTGATAAATTAAGAACCTTTTTATTTATAAAAAACAAAGAAAGTGGACCAAACATATATTTGAAGATAGTGAAGGAAAAATACTTACCAAACAAAAGTATCAAAGAACCTTGGAACATCGGCTGGTATATTAATTTTTTTTTTAAATGCCAGAGCAGGATCTCATGAGTATGCTCAGTTGAAATAAAATTATAACCTATGAGGACCTAATGAGATAAAGGACAGGCAATACTAGTGATACAAAGAAAATAGATGGAAAAATGCCATATAAAACATGGCTGCCTAAAAATGTTGCCTACTCCACCCGCATTCACCAGAGGACACCATAATTTACAAAGCAGCTATCGATCCATGTTTCAATCAATTCACGAGGATATGTCTCTTTTTATGAGGTAAACAAAACTAACACTATCTGTCTCTTCACTGTCAGAAAAAAAGTTACAAGTGCTCAAGAACGTACAAATGTTTGTCACCAAACTAGCACACACTGAATTTCCTAAACTCTGCCCCAACCCCGTGTGACAACATTTGTACCAATTAAGCACGTAGAAGGCATGTAATAGATCTCAAAATGGCCATTATCATACCCTCTGGGTACATTTAGTAAAGCTGTTCAATTGAGAACACAACGGGACAACCATTGTAACTTAATTTCTGAGAATGAAGAGGTCAAGTGGTTTTTAACTCAATAATTGATAAATTAAGAACCTTTTAAATTATAAAAAACAAAGAGAGTGGACCAAAACATAAATTTGAAGATGGTGAAGGAAAAATACTTACCAAACAAAAGTATCAAAGAACCTTGGAACATCGGCTGGTATATTAATTTTTTTTTTAAATGCAAGAGCAGGATCTCATGAGTATGCTCAGTTGAAATAAAATTATAATCAATGAGAAACTAATGAGATCAAGGACAGGCAATACTAGTGATACAAAGAAAATAGATGGAAAAATGCCATATAAAACATGGCTGCCTAAAAATGTTGCCTACTCCACCCGCATTCACCAGAGGACACCTTAATTTACACAGCAGCTATCAATCCATGTTTCAATCAATTTACGAGGATATGTCTCTTTTTATGAGGTAAACAAAACTAACACTATCTATCTCTTCACTGTCAGGAAAAAAATTACAAATGCTCAAGAACGTACAAATGTTTGCCACCAAACTAGCACACATTGAATTCCCTAAACTCTGCCCCAAACCCGCGTGACAACATTTGTACCAATTAAGCACGTAAAAGGCATATAATAGATCTCAAAATGGCCATTATCATACCCTCTGGGTACATTAAGTAAAGTTGTTCAATTGGGAACAAAAATGTACCACCATTGTAACTTAATTTCTGAGAATGAAGAGGTCAAGTGGTTTTAAACTCAATAATTGATAAATTAAGAACCCTGTTATTTATAAAAAACAAAGAAAGTGGACCAAAACATATATTTGAAGAAAGTGAAGGAAAAATAATTACTAAACACCAGTATCAAAGAACCTAGTTACATTGGCTTGTATATGAATTTTTTAATTTTTTTTAATGCCAGGGCAGGATCTCATGAAAATGCTCAGTTCAAATAAAATTATAACCAATGAAAAACTCTTGAGATAAAAGACAGGCAATACTAGTGATGCAAAGAAAAAAGATGGACAAATGCCATCTAAAACATGGCCCCTAAAAATGTTGACCCCTCCACCCGCATTCACCAGAGGACCCTTTAATTTACACAGCAGCTATCAATCCATGTTTCAATCAATTCACGAGGATATGTCTCTTTTTATGAGGTAAACAAAACTGCAATTACTGCAATTCTGAGAATGAAAAGGTTCATTGTTTAGAAAATTCAAAAATGGAGAAATCAAGAGCCTTGGCATTTAAAAGGAAAAAAAAGAAAGAAAGTGGACCAAAACACATATTTGATCATTCAAATCCAGGCCAATCTCTCAGTGCGCAAGACCTACGGACAGATCTTTCCCAAAACTAACCTAACTCAGGCTAGTCTTCGCCGATTTTTTGGGCTCATGATTGGCAATGCCAGTCAATCCCCCATATTCACCGGCAAAAACAAAGAAGGAAAAATAACAAAGTGACAAGCCACTCTGGGCTCGCCCGGCGACTACCCTTCAAAGTCTAACTGCTGCGCACTGGTTGGCCAAAACATCCCATTTTTGGTTTCAAGAAAAAAGCCAAAACCAGGAAATATTTCTCTCTCTCTTCATTGTCAGAAAAAAAGTTACAGCTCATGCTCAAAAAGGTACAAATGTGTCTCACCAAACTAGGAAAAATTGAGTTTCCTAAACTCTGCCCCAACCCCTCCTGACAACATTTGTACCAATTAAGCAAGTAGAAGGCATGTAATAGATCTCAAAATGGCCATTATCATACCCTCTGGGTACATTTAGTAAAGCTGTTCAATTGAGAACAAAAATGTACCACCATTGTAACTTAATTTCTGAGAATGAAGAGGTCAAGTGGTTTTAAACTCAATAATTGATAAATTAAGAACCTTGTTATTTATAAAAAACAAAGAAAGTGGACCAACATATATTTGAAGATAGTGAAGGAAAATTAATACCAAACACCAGTATCAAAGAACCTAGTAACATTGGCTTGTATATGATTTTTTTTTTATAATGCCAGAGCAGGATCTCATGAAAATGCTCAGTTCAAATAAAATTATAACCAATGAAAAACTATTGAGATAAAAGACAGGCAATACTAGTGATACAAAGAAAAAAGATGGACAAATGCCATCTAAAACATGGCCCCTAAAAATGTTGACCCCTCCACCCGCATTCACCAGAGGACCCCTTAATTTAGACAGCAGCTATCAATCCATGTTTCAATCAATTCACGAGGATATGTCTCTTTTTATGAGGTAAACAAAACTAACACCATCTGTCTCTTCACTGTCAGAAAAAAAGTTACAAGTGCTCAAGAACGTACAAATGTTTGTCACCAAACTAGCACACACTGAATTTCCTAAACTCTGCCCCAACCCCATGTGACAACATTTGTACCAAATAAGCTTGTAGAAGGCATATAATAGATCTCAAAATGGCCATTATCATACCCTCTGGGTACATTTAGTAAAGCTGTTCAAATGAGAACAAAAATGTACCACCATTGTAACTTAATTTCTGAGAATGAAGAGGTCAAGTGGTTTTAAACTCAATAATTGATAAATAAAGAAGCTTGTTATTTATAAAAAATAAAGAAAGTGGACCAAAACATATATTTGAAGATAGTAAAGGAAAAATAATTGCCAAACACCAGTATAAAAGAACCTTGTTACATTGGCTTGAATATGAAGTTTTTTTTTATAAAGCCAGAGCAGGATCTCATGGGAATGCTCAGTTCAAATTAAATTATAACCTATGAAAAACTAATGAGATAAATGACAGGCAATACTAGTCATTCAAAGAAAGTCGAATGACAAATACCATATTAAACATGGTCTCCTAAAAATTGTCCCTCCTCCACCCGCCCTCACCAGAGGACACCTGAATTTTCACAGCAGCTATCGATCCATGTTTCAATCAAATCGCAAGGATATGTCTCTTTTTATGAGGTAAACAAAACTAACACTATCTATCTCTTCACTATCAGAAAACAAATTACAAGTGCTCAAGAACGTACAAATGTTTGTCACCAAACTAGCACACATTGAAATTCTTAAACTCTGCCCCAACCCAACGTGACAACATTTGTACCAATTAAGCACGTAGAAGGCATGTAATAGATCTCAAAATGGCCATTATCATACCCTCTGGGTACATTTAGTTAAGCTGTTCAATTGAGAACAAAAAAGGTACCACCATTGTAACTTAATTTCTGAGAATGAAGAGGTCAAGTGGTTTTAAACTCAATAATTGATAAATTTAGGAACCTTTTTTTTCATAAAAAACAAAGAAAGTGGACCAAAACATATATTTGAAGATAGTGAAGGAAAAATAATTACCAAACACCAGTATCAAAGAACCTAGTTACATTGGCTTGTATATGAATTTTTTTTTATACTGCTAGAGCAGGATCATATGAGAATGCTCAATTGAAATAAAATTATAACCTATGATAAACTACTGAGATAAATGACAGGCAATACAAGTGAAACAAAAAAAAAGATGGACAAATGCCATATAAAACATGGCCCCGAAAAATTTTCCATCCTCCACCCGCATTTCCCAGAGGACACCTTAATTTACACGTTATCGAACGATCCATGTTTCAATCAAATCGCGAGGATATGTCTCTTTGAAAGAGGTAAACAAAACTAACACTATCGGTCTCTTCACTGTCAGAAAAAAAGTTACAATAAGTGCTCAAGAACGTACAAATGTTTGTCACCAAACTAGCACACACTGAAATTCCTAAACTCTGCCCCAACCCCGCGTGACAACATTTGTACCAATTAAGCACGTAGAAGGCATGTAAAAGATCTCAAAATGGCCATTATCATACCCTCTGGGTACATTTAGTAAAGCTGTTCAATTGAGAACAAAAATGTACCACCATTGTAACGTAATTTCTGAGAATGAAGAGGTCAAGCGGTTTTAAACTCAATAATTGATAAATTAAGAACCTTTTTATTTATAAAAAACAAAGAAAGTGGACCAAACATATATTTGAAGATAGTGAAGGAAAAATACTTACCAAACAAAAGTATCAAAGAACCTTGGAACATCGGCTGGTGTATTAATTTTTTTTTTAAATGCCAGAGCAGGATCTCATGAGTATGCTCAGTTGAAATAAAATTATAACCTATGAGAAACTAATGAGATAAAGGACAGGCAATACTAGTGATACAAAGAAAATAGATGGAAAAATGCCATATAAAACATGGCTGCCTAAAAATGTTGCCTACTCCACCCGCATTCACCAGAGGACACCTTAATTTACACAGCAGCTATCGATCCATGTTTCAATCAAATCGCAAGGATATGTCTCTTTTTATGAGGTAAACAAAACTAACACTATCAATCTCTTCACTATCAGAAAAAAAATTACAAGTGCTCAAGAACGTACAAATGTTTGTCACCAAACTAGCACACATTGAATTCCCTAAACTCTGCCCCAACCCCACGTGACAACATTTGTACCAATTAAGCACGTAGAAGGCATGTAATAGATCTCAAAATGGCCATTATCATACCTTCTGGGTACATTTAGTAAAGCTGTTCAATTGAGATTAAAAATGTACCACCATTGTAACTTAATTTCTGAGAATGAAGAGGTCAAGTGGTTTTAAACTCAATAAATGATAAATTAAGAACCCTGTTATTTATAAAAAACAAAGAAAGTCGACCAAAACATATATTTGAAGAAAGTGAAGGAAAAATAATTACTAAACACCAGTATCAAAGAACCTAGTTACATTGGCTTGTATATGATTTTTTTTTTAATGCCAGAGCAGGATCTCATGAAAATGCTCAGTTCAAATAAAATTATAACCAATGAAAAACTATTGAGATAAAAGACAGGCAATACTCGTGATACAAAGAAAAAAGATGGACAAATGCCATCTAAAACATGGCCCCTAAAAATGTTGACCCCTCCACCTGCATTCACCAGAGGACCCTTTAATTTACACAGCAGCTATCAATCCATGTTTCAATCAATTCACGAGAATATGTCTCTTTTTATGAGGTAAACAAAACTAACACCATCTGTCTCTTCACTGTCAGAAAAAAAGTTGCAAGTGCTCAAGAACGCACAAATGTTTGTCACCAAACTAGCACACTCTGAATTTCCTAAACTCTGCCCCAACCCTGCGTGACAACATTTGTACCAATTTAGCACGTAGAAGGCATATAATAGATCTCAAAATGGCCATTATCATACCCTCTGGGTACATTTAGTAAAGCTGTTCAATTGAGAACAAAAAGGTACAACCATTGTAACTTAATTTCTGAGAATGAAAAGGTCAAGTGGTTTTAAACTCAATAATTGATAAATTAAGAACCTTGTTATTTATAAAAAACAAAGAAAGTGGCCCAAAACATATAATTGAAGATAGTGAAGGAAAAATAATTACTAAACACCAGTATCAAAGAACCTAGTTACATTGGCTTGAATATGAATTTTTTTTTTATAAAGCCAGAGCAGGATCTCATGAGAATGCTCAGTTCAAATTAAATTATAACCAATGAAAAACTAATGAGATAAATGACAGGCAATACTAGTAATTCAAAGAAAGAAGAATAACAAATACCATATTAAACATGATTTCCTTAAAATTGTCCCTCCTCCACCCGCCCTCACCAGAGGACACCTGAATTTACACAGCAGCTATCGATCCATGTTTCAATCAAATCGCAAGGATATATCTCTTTTCATGAGGTAAACAAAACTAACAATGTCTGTCTCTTCACTGTCAGAAAAAAAGTTACAAGTGCTCAAGTACGTACAAATGTTTGTCACCAAACTAGCACACACTGAATTTCCTAAACTCTGCCCCAACCCTACGTGACAAAATGTGTACCAATTAAGCACGTAGAAGCCATATAATAGATCTCAAAATGGCCATTATCATACCCTCTGGGTACATTTAGTAAAGCTGTTCAACTGAGAACAAAAATGTACCACCATTGTAACTTAATTTCTGAGAATGAAGAGGTCAAGCGGTTTTAAACTCAATAATTGATAAATTAAGAACCTTTTTATTTATAAAAAACAAAGAAAGTGGACCAAACATATATTTGAAGATAGTGAAGGAAAAATACTTACCAAACAAAAGTATCAAAGAACCTTGGAACATCGGCTGGTATATTAATTTTTTTTTTAAATGCCAGAGCAGGATCTCATGAGTATGCTCAGTTGAAATAAAATTATAACCTATGAGAAACTAATGAGATAAAGGACAGGCAATACTAGTGATACAAAGAAAATAGATGGAAAAATGCCATATAAAACATAGCTGCCTAAAAATGTTGCCTACTCCACCCGCATTCACCAGAGGACACCTTAATTTACAAAGCAGCTATCGATCCATGTTTCAATCAAATCGCAAGGATATGTCTCTTTTTATGAGGTAAACAAAACTAACACTATCAATCTCTACAATAACAGGAAAAAAATTACAAGTGCTCAAGAACGTACAAATGTTTGTCAC
The DNA here is from genome assembly GCA_029721435.1 of Gymnothorax reevesii. Taxonomy (NCBI): domain Eukaryota; kingdom Metazoa; phylum Chordata; class Actinopteri; order Anguilliformes; family Muraenidae; genus Gymnothorax; species Gymnothorax reevesii. Next base: position 8,315,571 of record CM056586.1, read on the forward strand.
CAAACTAGCACACATTGAATTTCCTAAACTCTGCCCCAACCCCACGTGACAACATTTGTACCAATTAAGCACGTAGAAGGCATGTAATAGATCTCAAAATGGCCATTATCATACCCTCTGGGTACATTTAGTAAAGCTGTTCAATTGAGATTAAAAATGTACCACCATTGTAACTTAATTTCTGAGAATGAAGAGGTTAAGCGGTTTTAAACTCAATAATTGATAAATTAAGAACCTTGTTATTTATAAAAAACAAAGAAAGTGGACCAAAACATATATTTGAAGATAGAGAAGGAAAAATAGTCACCAAACACCAGTATCAAAGAACCTAGTTACATTGGCTTGTATATGATTTTTTTTCATAATGCCAGAGCAGGATCTCATGAAAATGCTCAGTTCAAATAAAATTATAACCAATGAAAAACTATTGAGATAAAAGACAGGCAATACTAGTGATACAAAGCAAAAAGATGGAAAAATGCCATCTAAAACATGGCCCCTAAAAATGTTGACCCCTCCACCCGCACTCACCAAAGGACCCCTTAATTTACACAGCAGCTATCAATCCATGATTCAATCAATTCACGAGGATATGTCTCTTTTTATGAGGTAAACAAAACTAACACTATCTGTCTCTTCACTGTCAGAAAAAAAGTTACAAGTGCTCAAGAACGTACAAATGTTTGTCACCAAACTAGCACACACTGAATTTCCTAAACTCTGCCCCAACCCCGTGTAACAACATTTGTACCAATTAAGCACGTAGAAGGCATGTAATAGATCTCAAAATGGCCATTATCATACCCTCTGGGTACATTTAGTAAAGCTGTTCAATTGAGAACACAAAGGGACAACCATTGTAACTTAATTTCTGAGAATGAAGAGGTCAAGTGGTATTAAACTCAATAATTGATAAATTAAGAACCTTGTAATTTATAAAAAACAAAGAAAGTGGACCAAAACAGATATTTGAAGATAGTGAAGGAAAAATAATCACCAAACACCAGTATCAAAGAACCTAGTTACATTGGCTTGTATATGATTTTTATTTTATAATTCCAGAGCAGGATCTCATGAGAATGCTCAGTTCAAATAAAATTATAACCAATGAGAAAATAATGAGATAAAGGACAGGCAATACTAGTGATACAAAGAAAAAAGATGGACAAATGCCATCTAAAACATGGCCCCTAAAAATGTTGACCCCTCCACCCGCATTCACCAGAGGACCCCTTAATTTACACAGCAGCTATCAATCCATGTTTCAATCAATTCACGAGGATATGTCTCTTTTTATGAGGTAAACAAAACTAACACAATCTGTCTCTTCACTGTCAGAAAAAAAGGTACAAGTGCTCAGGAACGTACAAATGTTTGTCACCAAACTAGCACACACTGAATTTCCTAAACTCTGCCCCAACCCTGCGTGACAACATTTTTACCCATTAAGCACGTAGAAGGCATATAATAGATCTCAAAATGAACATTATCATACCCTCTGGGTACATTAAGTAAAGTTGTTCAATCGGGAACAAAAATGTAGCACCAGTGTAACTTCAATTCTGAGAATGAAAAGTTTAATTGTTTAGAAAATTCAAAAATGGAGAAATCAAGAGCCTTGGCATTTAAAAGGAAAAAAAAGAAAGAAAGTGGACCAAAACACATATTTGATCATTCAAATCCAGGCCAATCTCTCAGTGCGCAAGACCTACGGACAGATCTTTCCCAAAACTAACCTAACTCAGGCTAGTCTTCGCCGACTTTTTGGGCTCATGATTGGCAATGCCAGTCAATCCCCCATATTCACCGGCAAAAACAAAGAAGGAAAAATAACAAAGTGACAAGCCACTCTGGACTCGCCCGGCGACTACCCTTCAAAGTCTAACTGCTGCGCACTGGTTGGCCAAAACATCCCATTTTTGGTTTCAAGAAAAAAGCCAAAACCAGGAAATATTTCTCTCTCTGTTCATTGTCAGAAAAAAAGTTACAGCTCATGCTCAAAAAGGTACAAATGTGTCTCACCAAACTAGGAAAAATTGAGTTTCCTAAACTCTGCCCCAACCCCACCTGACAACATTTGTACCAATTAAGCAAGTAGAAGGCATGTAATAGATCTCAAAATGGCCATTATCATACCCTCTGGGTACATTTAGTAAAGCTGTTCAATTGAGAACAAAAATGTACCACCATTGTAACTTAATTTCTGAGAATGAAGAGGTCAAGCGGTTTTAAAATCAATAATTGATAAATTAAGAACCTTGTTATTTATAAAAAACAACGAAAGTGGACCAAAACATATATTTGAAGAAAGTGAAGGAAAAATAATAACTAAACACCAGTATCAAAGAACCTAGTTACATTGGCTTGTATATGATTTTTTTTTTAATGCCAGAGCAGGATCTCATGAATATCTCAGTTCAAATAAAATTATAACCAATGAAAAACTATTGAGATAAAAGACAGGCAATACTAGTGAAACAAAGAAAAAAGATGGACAAATGCCATCTAAAACATGGCCCCTAAAATGTTGACCCCTCCACTTGCATTCACCAGAGGACCCCTTAATTTAGACAGCAGCTATCAATCCATGTTTCAATCAATTCACGAGGATATGTCTCTTTTTATGAGGTAAACAAAACTAACACCATCTGTCTCTTCACTGTCAGAAAAAAAGTTACAAGTGCTCAAGAACGTACAAATGTTTGTCACCAAACTAGCACACACTGAATTTCCTAAACTCTGCCCCAACCCCATGTGACAACATTTGTACCAAATAAGCTTGTAGAAGGCATATAATAGATCTCAAAATGGCCATTATCATACCCTCTGGGTACATTTAGTTAAGCCGTTCAAATGAGAACAAAAATGTACCACCATTGTAACTTAATTTCTGAGAATGAAGAGGTCAAGTGGTTTTAAACTCAATAATTGATAAATTAAGAACCTTTTTTTTCATAAAAAACAAAGAAAGTGGACCAAAACATATATTTGAAGATAGTGAAGGAAAAATAATTACCAAACACCAGTATCAAAGAACCTAGTTACATTGGCTTGTATATGAATTTTTTTTTATACTGCCAGAGCATGATCATATGAGAATGCTCAATTGAAATAAAATTATAACCTATGATAAACTACTGAGATAAATGACAGGCAATACAAGTGAAACAAAAAAAAAGATGGACAAATGCCATATAAAACATGGCCCCGAAAAATTTTCCATCCTCCACCCGCATTTCCCAGAGGACACCTTAATTTACACATTATCGAACAATCCATGTTTCAATCAAATCGCGAGGATATGTCTCTTTGAAAGAGGTAAACAAAACTAACACTATCGGTCTCTTCACTGTCCGAAAAAATGTTACAATAAGTGCTCAAGAACGGACAAATGTTTGTCACCAAACTAGCACACACTGAAATTCCTAAACTCTGCCCCAACCCCGCGTGACAACATTTGTACCAATTAAGCACGTAGAAGGCATGTAATAGATCTCAAAATGGCCATTATCATACCCTCTGGGTACATTTAGTAAAGCTGTTCAATTGAGATTAAAAATGTACCACCATTGTAACTTAATTTCTGAGAATGAAGAGGTTAAGCGGTTTTAAACTCAATAATTGATAAATTAAGAACCTTGTTATTTATAAAAAACAAAGAAAGTGGACCAAACATGGAAAAATAGTCACCAAACACCAGTATCAAAGAACCTAGTTACATTGGCTTGTATATGATTTTTTTTTCATAATGCCAGAGCAGGATCTCATGAAAATGCTCAGTTCAAATAAAATTATAACCAATGAAAAACTATTGAGATAAAAGACAGGCAATACTAGTGATACAAAGCAAAAAGATGGAAAAATGCCATCTAAAACATGGCCCCTAAAAATGTTGACCCCTCCACCCGCACTCACCAGAGGACCCCTAAATTTACACAGCAGCTATCAATCCATGATTCAATCAATTCACGAGGATATGTCTCTTTTTATGAGGTAAACAAAACTAACACTATCTGTCTCTTCACTGTCAGAAAAAAAGTTACAAGTGCTCAAGAACGTACAAATGTTTGTCACCAAACAAGCACACACTGAATTTCCTAAACTCTGCCCCAACCCCGTGTAACAACATTTGTATCAATTAAGCACGTAGAAGGCATGTAATAGATCTTAAAATGGCCATTATCATACCCTCTGGGTACATTTAGTAAAGCTGTTCAATTGAGAACACAACGGGACAACCATTGTAACTTAATTTCTGAGAATGAAGAGGTCAAGTGGTTTTTAACTCAATAATTGATAAATTAAGAACCCTGTTATTTATAAAAAACAAAGAAAGTGGACCAAAACATATATTTGAAGAAAGTGAAGGAAAAATAATTACTAAACACCAGTATCAAAGAACCTAGTTACATTGGCTTGTATATGATTTTTTTTTTAATGCCAGAGCAGGATCTCATGAAAATGCTCAGTTCAAATAAAATTATAACCAATGAAAAACTATTGAGATAAAAGACAGGCAATACTAGTGATACAAAGAAAAAAGATGGACAAATGCCATCTAAAACATGGCCCCTAAAAATGTTGACCCCTCCACCCGCATTCACCAGAGGACCCCTTAATTTACACAGCAGCTATCAATCCATGTTTCAATCAATTCACAAGGATATGTCTCTTTTTAAGAGGTAAACAAAACTAACACCATCTGTCTCTTCACTGTCAGAAAAAAAGTTGCAAGTGCTCAAGAACGTACAAATGTTTGTCACCAAACTAGCACACTCTGAATTTCCTAAACTCTGCCCCAACCCTGCGTGACAACATTTGTACCAATTTAGCACGTAGAAGGCATGTAATAGATCTCAAAATGGCCATTATCATACCCTCTGGGTACATTTAGTAAAGCTGTTCAATTGAGAACAAAAAGGTACAACCATTGTAACTTAATTTCTGAGAATGAAGAAGTCAAGTGGTTTTAAACTCAATAATTGATAAATTAAGAATCTCATTATTTATAAAAAATAAAGAAAGTGGCCCAAAACATATATGTGAAGATAGTGAAGGAAAAATAATTACTAAACACCAGTATCAAAGAACCTAGTTACATTGGCTTGAACATGAATTTTTTTTTTTATAAAGCCAGAGCAGGATCTCATGAGAATGCTCAGTTCAAATTATATTATAACCAATGAAAAACTAATGAGATAAATGACAGGCAATACTAGTAATTCAAAGAAAGAAGAATAACAAATACCATATTAAACATGATTTCCTAAAAATTGTCCCTCCTCCACCCGCCCTCACCAGAGGACACCTGAATTTACACAGCAGCTATCGATCCATGTTTCAATCAAATCGCAAGGATATGTCTCTTTTCATGAGGTAAACAAAACTAACAATGTCTGTCTCTTCACTGTCAGAAAAAAAGTTACAAGTGCTCAAGTACGTACAAATGTTTGTCACCAAACTAGCACACACTGAATTTCCTAAACTCTGCCCCAACCCTACGTGACAAAATTTGTACCAATTAAGCATGTAGAAGGCATTGAATAGATCTCAAAATTGCCATTATCAAACCCTCTGGGTACATTAAGTAAAGTTTTTCAATCGGGAAAAAAAATGTACCACCATAGTAACTTCAATTCTGAGAATGAAAAGGTTAATTGTTTTGAATATTCAAAAATGGAAAAATCAAGAACCTTGGCATTTAAAAAAAAAAAAAAAAAGAAAGAAAGTGGACCAAAACATTTATTTGATCATTCAAATCCAGGCCAATCTCTCAGTGCGCAAGACCAAAGGACAGATCTTTCCCAAAACTAACCAAACTCAGGCTAGTCTTCGCCGACTTTTTGGGCTCATGATTGGCAATGCCAGTCAATCCCCCATATTCACCGGCAAAAACAAAGAAGGAAAAATAACAAAGTGACAAGCCACTCTGGGCTCGCCCGGCGACTACCCTACAAAGTCTAACTGCTGCGCACTGGTTGGCCAAAACATCCCATTTTTGGTTTCAAGAAAAAAGCCAAAACCGGGAAACATTTATCTCTCTCTTCATTGTCAGAAAAAAAGTTACAGCTCCTGCTCAAAAACGCACAAATGTTTCTCACCAAACTCGGAAAAATTGAGTTTCCTAAACTCTGCCCCAATCCCGCGTGACAACATTTGTACCAAATAAGCAGGTAGAAGGCATGTAAAAGATCTCAAAATGGCCATTATCATACCCTCTGGGTACATTTAGTAAAGCTGTTCAATTGAGAACAAAAATGTACCACCATTGAAACTTAATTTCTGAGAATGAAGAGGTCAAGTGGTTTTAAACTCAATAATTGATAAATTCAGAAGCTTGTTATCTATAAAAAATAAAGAAAGTGGACCAAAACATAGATTTGAAGATGGTGAAGGAAAAATAATCACCAAACACAAGTATTAAAGAACCTTGGTACATTGGCTTGTATATTAATTTTTTTTTCAATGCCAGAGCAGGATTTCATGAGAATGCTCAGTTGAAATAAAATGATAACCTATGAGAAACTAATGAGATAAAGGACAGGCAATACTAGTGATACAAAAAAAAAAGATGGAAAAATGCCATATAAAATATGGCCGCATAAAAATGTTGCCTACTCCACCCGCATTCACCAGAGGACACCTTAATTTACAAAGCAGCTATCAATCCATGTTTCAATCATATCGCGAGGATATGTCTCTTTTTATGAGGTATACAAAACTAACACTATCTATCTCTTCACTGTCAGAAAAAAAATTACAAATGCTCAAGAACGTACAAATGTTTGTCACCAAACTAGCACAATTGAATTTCCTAAACTCTGCCCCAGCCCCCGTGACAACATTTGTACCAATTAAGCACGTAGAAGGCATGTAATAGATCTCAAAATGGCCATTATCATACCCTCTGGGTACATTTAGAAAAGCTGTTCAATTGAGAACAAAAATGTACCACCATTGTAACTAAATTTCTGAGAATGAAGAGCTCAAGTGGTTTTAAACTCAATAATTGATAAATTAAGAACCTTGTTATTTATAAAAAACAAACAAAGTGGACCAAAAAATATATTTGAAGATAGTGAAGGAAAAATAATCACCAAACACAAGTATTAAAGAACCTAGTTACATTGGCTTGTATATGAATTTTTTTTTATAAAGCCAGAGCAGGATTTCATGAGAATGCTCAGTTCAAATGAAATTATAACCAATGAAAAACTAATGAGATAAATGACAGGCAATACTAGTAATTCAAAGAAAGAAGAATGGCAAATACCATCTTAAACATGATTTCCTAAAAATTGTCCCTCCTCCACCCGCCCTCACCAGAGGACACCTGAATTTACACAGCAGCTATCGATCCATGTTTCAATCAAATCGCAAGGATATGTCTCTTTTCATGAGGTAAACAAAACTAACAATGTCTGTCTCTTCACTGTCAGAAAAAAAGTTACAAGTGCTCAAGTACGTACAAATGTTTGTCACCAAACTAGCACACACTGAATTTCCTAAACTCTGCCCCAACCCTACGTGACAAAATTTGTACCAATTAAGCACGTAGAAGGCATATAATAGATCTCAAAATGGCCATTATCATACCCTCTGGGTACATTTAGTAAAGCTGTTCAATTGAGATTAAAAATGTACCACCATTGTAACTTAATTTCTGAGAATGAAGAGGTTAAGCGGTTTTAAACTCAATAATTGATAAATTAAGAACCTTGTTATTTTTAAAAAACAAAGAAAGTGGACCAAAAAATATATTTGAAGATAGTGAAGGAAAAATAATCACCAAACACAAGTATCAAAGAACCTAGTTACATTGGCTTGTATATGAATTTTTTTTATAAAGCCAGAGCAGGATTTCATGAGAATGCTCAGTTCAAATTAAATTATAACCTATGAAAAACTAATGAGATAAATGACAGGCAATACTAGTCATTCAAAGAAAGAAGAATGACAAATACCATATTAAACATGGTCTCCTAAAAATTTTCCCTCCTCCACCTGAATTAACACAGCAGCTATCGATCCATGTTTCAATCAAATTGCGAGGATATGTCTCTTTTTATAAGGCAAACTGTCTATCTATCTATCTATCTATCTATCTATCTATCTATCTATCATTTCTGAAAGTGTAAAAGTAAGCTGGGTTTCATCCAAAATATTTGTGAAATTAAGACTCTTGCCATTAACACACTGGTGAAGAAAATGGATTAAAACACATAACATCATGAACTGCCAAAAAGTACCAAAACAAAGTGTATACCTACCTCCCAACCTACTTACCTATGCTGGCCACAATCGCATTTCTTTTTCAAAAATGTTAAAGTGTGATCTGTTGAGGATGCAAAGCTTATTTCAAATTACAGCCCTTGAAACATCAGAAATCTGAAAAATACCATTCCAAGGAACAGAGAGAGTGCTTTGAGCAAAATATAAAACCTTGACCTCCTAGAACATTTCCAAGCACCTCCTGCAATCACTGGAAAATCCCTTTATTGATTTTGACACTGCAGTTGTCCATCTATGTCTTCATCAATCTTTTAGTCAGTCTGTCTCTCTCCCTACCAACAGTGCAGAGAAAAGGTATTTGCCCTCCCCGATTTCCACTATTTTTGCTTTTCTGCAATATTAAATGCTTCACAACATCCAAATAATGCTAGCCCCCGGACGAAGTCGGACTGCCACTGTGGATTCATGCGTGTCATCTCCACCGCCGCATCCACGACCAAAGACATTTCCTTGTAGATGCTCTACAGGGCGTAGTTTTTCACCGATTACTTTCATTATTGGTATGGACATGTGTTATACTTTACTTATGACACCTATCAATTTTGGTTGCCATAGTGACAGTGTTGGATGAATAATGTGCAAAAAATGGGAGAAGCGGGCTTTCAAGAGCAACGCCTGTGAGGTCGCGGCCGAAGAGGTGAGTCAATTCAAATGACATCTTTTAAATTCATTCATTGTAGGAAAATTGGATTCAACCAGGACTTCAGCTGGGCCTCTCCAAACCCATTTTATTACTTTTGAGCCATTCAGAGGTGGTCTGGCTTGTTTGCTGCGGATCATTGCCACGTGACAAAACCCAACTGCGTCGGAGCTTTAGGTGAGAAACTGATGGCCAGATGTTCTCCCTCTGAATTCCCTGGTAGACAGCAGTTTGTAGTTCAATCAACTATAAAAAGTCACCCAGGACCTGAAGTAGCAAAGGAGCTCTAGACTACTAAGGGCCAAATACATTGTTAACAAAGTCACAAGTCTGTCTATCATTTTCACTGAAAGGAGGGCAATAACTGAACTTCCTCTACGTCCACCATGTTTAGACAGCAAGCAAAGTCCATTCTTGTGAAAACAGTCACACTAGTGCATGACCAATGCAAGTGCAAGTAAGCATTAGACTTCGCGACAGTAGGGGTCAGCTCAACTTTCAGTTGTTCACTTATAAATTTCTGATTAATATACGGTTTGGAAGAAAGTGTCGCATGTGTGAGGCAAAGGAATTCGCAGATTTTAGCTGCTTAGTCTCATGCTATGTATTCGGCCCTTTATACCTCCACTACCATGTTTGTCTGCTGGTATGGTGATCTTATTGTGGAATTCTATGTAAGCTTAATGCCAGATGTAATGTGACCTACGTCATCCTAAAAGTTCCACTTTTGACTCATCAGTCCACAGGATATTATCCCATCCGTCTTGGTGGGCACAAAGATGTATTCTGGCAAATACGAGATGAGCCTTTGTATTCTCTCTGGTCATCAGTAGTTTTTGCCATGCTGCTCTCCCATGTATGATATTTTTGCCCAGTCTTTTCCTTTTGGAATCGTAAACAATGACCTTTTTGGAGGCAAGTGAGAGCTACAGTTCTCTACATTTTAGTCTGGGTACTTTTGTGATCTCCTAGATGAGTCATCAATACACACTTGTTAGAATTTTGATGGGCCGGCCACAACTGAGAAGATTTACCTCTGTCAAAGGTTTTCTACATTTGTAAACAATGGCTGTCATCATGGTTAGCTGAGTCCTGGAGTCCCTGAGCCTTGAAAATTGCTTTGTAGCTCTCTCCAGACTGACAGATGTTAACGGCTTTGTTTCTCATCAATTCTTAAATTTCTATAGAATGCAGAATGCACTCCGCCCCGAGGTCCACCCCCGAAGTTCATGGACGCGCATTGTCATGTAAACAGTCGTTCGTGTCCACAAACAGACTACGGTCGAGTATCAATTTAAAAATGTTTCTGGCTAATTACAAGCTGAAAAAGTGGAAACTGGATTCAGAATTTTTCCCGGTAGGAATTATCGATTTGCGAGCTCCTCACAAGTAACGACCGTTAGCGTGTTTCTGCTATGAGCTCATTCAGTAGCTTGCTGTCAGAATGGTTTAGTTTTGGAAGAAGCGGTTATCAGGAGCTTATAGCAAAATTTCTTCCAAAACAGCGGGTATATAACAGTACAGCTACAACCGCATGCATGCAAAGCGAGACAGTACAAGTAAAACAATAAGCTGAGATGAAGGCGATTCATTTCATTCTATCTAGTCGCACATACACACGTACAGTGTTTGATTAGGCAATTCCCTGTCGATTCTTTACATACGATATCAGACATTCACAAGAACTTGTAGCCACAAGTTCAATTCACAAAGCTAAGCTTAGCTGACCCGTCAGACAACTGTACCCACAACTCGACTGCCATTATCAATGGATCACATCACAACAACGGTACATTTTGGCAGATTAGACAATATGATGGATGCCTGACGGCTGTTACTGTTCTGTGAAGCACCGCAAAGCCAATATTGCTCACCTGTTCAGCAGAAAGACGGCAACCTCCGCGTCCGTTTTCAGACCCTTCAATTCGCAAAGTTCCCTCCACCGTCGGAAAGCCGCACCAATGTTGACCCGAGTCTTCGTAACCCTTCTTTTTTAATTCATGTTCCTCAGACCGTTTTGTCTTGGGCTATTTTTCGGCCATAGCAAATGCTGCATTGCCGTGTCTCTCTCTCTCCTCTAACTACGCACGCTATGCGACCTGCTGCTGCCCCTCCCCCCATGTCTGACCTGTGCACGAGTATGAACCCGCCCCTTGGCGTGGGGGTGGACCCATGTTTTGGTGGCTCGGTCCGAGCCACAGATTTCCCTGCTAAAATTCAGAGCCCATGCTATGTCTTAAAACCGGATTTTTTTTTCAGCATGCTCTCAGAAGTGACAGCTTGCAGACAGTGAGGAGAAATACTGTGATTTTGACAAAAAGTGCGAGGATTATTATCGCTTACTATTCCTTTAAATGTGGCCAAGACTTCCGTACAGTGCTGTGTAACAAGGAAAAAATCAAAATTTTTAGTGCGGTTTTGGGTCTCCAAAGGCTACCAGATGAGCAGCCTGCAGCCTAGCATAAAGTCTCCAAGTGTAAAGCTTTACTGGAAGGATGGTGTACCTTTCCTCCATGAGATATTCCTCATTGGGTCTTGTGATGATGGTGACGGAAAGCTCTGTCCAACTTGCTGTTCCAAATCTAAAAAAAAATAATAAATATTCAAAACATAATTTGTTTATTTTTAAAACAGACCTTTAAATTCCAGTATTTTCCAGTCAAAAAAGTAAAATCAATTACCGCCATTTTATAGTTCATACGCAATTTAAAAATAACAACAAAAGAATCGAAAAATGATTTCTTTCCAAAATCTAAATCTAGCCTCACTCAAAAAAAAAAATAAAAACTAATCTTCACCACTTTAAAAGTACGAGACGACAATTGCGGCTTAAATATTTTGTTTTATTAACCAAAATTTTGTGCAGAAGCATACTTGCCGTGAGGGAGCTCCTAACGCTGACCACTTCATTCTCTGCCCAGTACGCGTCCTGTTACTGTATCGTAATTGGCATCGTCTTTGTCGTCATACAGGCCGACCGATGTCACACGAAAGAACAATAATTCCAAAGATAATACGTCTTTTTGATCATTTGTAGTGACGAAGCACCGGAAGTAAGAGAAAACGCATTCGTCATCAAGATGATACGTCAATCGAGAAGCAGTTGGCCAAATGCTTTCGGCTGATGCACACTGCTGTCCGTGTCATTCAACGTGAATGATGCACCGCCTGCTGTCTTATGTTTGCCCAACACGATGGTGCCGTAACGGAATCGCGCATCGGCGTTTGTGGGAATGTCCTCATGTCCAAGACTGGAATAAAGCTGTTTTTAGATCGGTCTGAAACTATATCCCGTATATGTTTAAAAATCGGCGTGATACAAGCCATGAGATACAGGTTTGGTATCAGACACCTCTTCTGCGTCGCGTTTGGTCAAATTCCGTTCATTGGTAAACTTGAGCCAGTATGTTCGTAAATGTAACTTTACCAAATCTGCTGGAAACGTTCACCATGGCTGGCGTTAGCTCCTGGTTGATTGTTTATTCACGTCAATTGAATAAATAATTCCATAGCTCGCATATTCGCTAACGCTTTTAGCCATATAAGTAATGAGTAGTTATAGAAGTGACTTATTGACGCTTGAATTTCTTAATTTAATGGGGAAAAGCTAGCTAGCGAATTATTCACACCATTTTGAATCGACTGCCTGTTCCTAAATAATAAGATGCTTTGGGATAAGTAGGATTTCAGATTCTTGAGCCCTAGATGTCAGTTGATCATATCTATAAAACTCAAGACGTGACATTCATATTTATATTACCTAAAGTGAAGCACCTGTCCGCCGCGTAGCTGCACCTAATCTCTTTATTAAAATGAATGGTTTCCTATGAAGCCAGTTTCAAATAAGTTAATATAATCGTTAAAATCCCGAGATGTGTCGCTGCATTTCGCAGCAATATTCATGCGAATGTGTAGTAAGACGTTTCATATAAGTTATCGTAGAAACGCAGATTTATTACTTCAAATGAAAAAAAAAATCACGTCTGCGTGCTAGCTAGCTAATTAGCCATGCCGTTGACCTCAATACACCGCTGACGAAATGCAAACGCCAGCAATTGTTAACGGTCACCATTTAGCTCGCTACCGCGGTGACTGTACCGTTGCCGAAACAACATTCACGGGGCAATTAGTAAAATTAACGTGGTGGCTAACAAGCTAGCTACCTGTAATTGACATTTAACAGTAATATTTCATACCTGCAGAACATTTAAAAGAGTGGATAAGTTGCTTAGTCTTTCTACACAGATTTCCAAAAGACAAGGAGGAGAAAAGTCATGGCTGTTTCAAAGTCAAGAGAAAAAAAACTCATCGCCATCCTCTGGATCAGTGCTGCAGTGATCATTTTTGGGAGCAGTGTTTTAACGGGACCGGGGCATAGGTGAAACTTATTGAAGTAGTAGCCAGAGTTAACTAGCGCTGCCGTTTAACAACGTTGGCATCATTTATATGATTCAATATAAAGAATTCGGCTAGGGCAAATATTCTCAATCAAGGTACAGTGAGCAATCAGGGGTTCTATATATGCAGTTGCAAGAAAAAGTATGTGAACCCTTTGGAATTACCTTGATTTCTGCATAAAGTGGACATCAGATATGATCTGATCTTCATCTAAATCGCAACAAGAAACAAACACAGTCATCTTAAACTAATACCTCACAAACAATCATATGTTTTCATGTTTTTTTGAAAACAACAACTTAACATTCACTGTACACGGTGGAAAAAGTAAGTGAACCTTTGGAATTAATAACTGGTTGACCCTGCTTTGGCAGCAATAACCTCAGCCAAATGTTTCCTGTAGTTGCGGATCAGACCTGCACAACAGTGAGGAGGAATTTTTGACCATTCCTCTTGACAAAACTTTTTCAGTTCAGCAATATTCTTGGGATGTCTGTGTGAACCACTCTCTTGAGGTCATGCCACAGCATCTCAATCGGGTTGAGGTCAGGACTCTGACTGGCCCTCTCCAGAAGGCGTATTTTCTTCTGTTGAAGACATTCCGTTGTTGATTTACTTGTGTGCTTTGGGTCGTTGTCCTGATGCATCACCCATCCTCTGTTGAGCTTCATTTGGTGGACAGATGGTCTTAAGGTCTTCTGCAAAATGTCTTGATAAACTTGGGAATTCATTTTCCGTCAATGATAGCAATCTGTCCAGGCCTGGATGCAGCAAAGCAGCCCCAAACCATGATTCTCCCCAGGCCTGGACTGTACATCGGGAGAACCGTGTCAGGCCGGTCCGCTCCTGCTGGCCTCGCCTGTCTGACTTTTTTATGCACGTGTGTGTGTCTGACTGTGGAGGAGAGGATGGGGAAAAAAAGGAAAGGTCGTGCAGAAAGGGAGAGAGACAAAAAAAAAGAAAGACAAAAAAAGAAAGGCACTTGAGGAAGACTCTGCCAAGTGCCTGAAATTGCCCTTGCTGTTCAGCATCCCCTTGCAGCAGCACCAAACAAAATAAGTGATGCTTCTGCAAGTGAGTTATCTAATGTGTGCTTGTTCGGTGCTGTCATTCAAATATGAAATAACAGCAACTCAGCGTACATTTTCGATCTTATCTGAAAAGTTGCTGAAAAGTTATGAAATTGAGACAAAGTCTATAATTAGTCTAAGCTGCTTTTCCACCGGATGCAAAACAAATTTTCTGTGCGACAGATCACATTCAAAGTCAATGCAAAAATGCAAATACACGCACATCTTTGCACTGACTTTGAATGCAATCTATCGCACGAAAAATTCGTTTCGCATTCGGTGGAAAGGCAGCAGAAGGTATAATGTGTATGCAAAAGTAAATAAATGATTAGCTCGCTAGCTATTTGGTATTCGGATTGAATTTACAGTGTTATATGAACACACACATATGGCCGCCGGCGATATTAATTGGCAAGCAACAATACGAGCGCTGAAATGTTCAGCAGCGGACACATTACTGAAAATTAGTGTAAGATATTTGAAGTAATGGAAGCATGCGACTCGGCTTAGATTCATCTCGAATGTTTGCTCTTCAAAGGTGGTGGTGGTGTTGATGGTAGTCCTGTTGGTGCTTCAGAAAAAGAGGCCAGTGCACAAGCATTGGTAGAAGGTACAAAAAAATGGCTACAGTAGGGCATGTAATAGGTGGTACATAAGTCATTTGCATGTTCCTTGGGATTGCATTACAAGAATGGTATTTATTCTTCATTAATAATCACCAACTTGTAACAAGTTGCAGACATGACCAGGTGCTGGCGGTTGACATAAATGGCTCTCATGTAGTTGTAGCCTTCTGGGCACTACAGTGTTAGTGTTGTTAGTTTTTGCTGTCTGTTGCGGTATTGTTGTGTATGCCAGCCCAAACATGAAAGCTGTTGTATATTTCAACCTTGGATTTAGGTTGGGCTTCATTAGTATTCCCTGCTCTGATAATCAGATCCTTAAAAATTATTAGTCAATATTATGTGATTGTTTATTAGGTACCACTGTATGGTCTTGAACTGTGCGTCCGCATGCATGTATGCGTGTATGTGTATGCGTGAACGCGCGTGTGTGGGCAGGGTGGTCTGGTTACATGACTGAGTCCTGGTCTGAAAAAGTCTTCCACTCCGGCCCCGATGCTCCCTCCACCATACTTCACAGTTGGGATGAGGTTTTGATGTTGATGTGCTGTGCCTTTTTTGCTCAACACATAGCGTTGTGTGTTTGTTCCAAACAACTCAACTTTGGTTTCATCTGTCCACAGAATATTTTCCCAGTGCTGAGGAACATCCAGGTGCTGTTTTGCAAACTTCAAACATGCAGCAATGTTTTTTTGGACAGCAGTGGCTTCCTCCATGGTGTCCTCTTATGAACTCCATTACTGTTTAATGGTTTACTAACAATAAATTTGTCAACAGAGATATTAGCATGTGCCAGAGATTTCTGTTAGTCTTTAGCTGACAGTCAAGAATTCTTCACCTAACTGAGCATCAGCGCTGTGCTCTTGCAGTCATCTTTACAGGACGTCCAGTCCTTGGGAGAGTAGCAACAGTGCTGAACTGTCTCAGTCCCGCTCACTTTGCTTCCTTTTGTACCCGGACTAAGATCTTTGTCCATTGGAAGTGCGAATCTCTCTCTCTCTGTTTTTGTCGGTTTGACTCTCTTATTTTGCTGGACTTCCTTTCGTTTTGGCCACTGCTTTTGGCATCTCAAAACACCAGCCATCACAGATCCGGTCGTAGTATTTGTTTATTTGTATCCAAATGGCAACTACTTTTGGACAGGCAGTGTACTACACATATGATCCGGTGTACAAGCTGAATTACTGCACTGGAGAATGAAACAAATCTCGCTTCGCAGAAATCTAAACCAATAAATGACATTAAAAAAAGACTGATAAATTGCAGTTTTATTGATGCACGCTTTTAAATAAAAAGAAAATGCAGAAACTCTGCCATCTTCACAAAACACACCAATTAAGTTAGAATGTGCAAGAAGTATTTTCTTATGCCACTATTATGATTATCCTTATGGTAAAAAAAAAAATTTTTGATCATGTGCATTGCGTTTTCTGCGTTTCTTGTAGCTATTGTTGAAATATTAAAATAATATTGGCCCAAAACTTTTAAGCCAGTATCAATAACAGTACCAACAAAAAGCCTTCTCACAGCCCAAACCCTTCAGAAAGCCGGGGAAAAACCTGTAACTGTAGCCCCTGGGGCTACTATGGATTTGGCCTTGTCGCATGTCCACTGCCACTGCCACTGTAGAGACTTGCTTGTGGACACTCTACACGCCACAAATTTAAAGTTATTTCTTTTATATTTCGGTAGTATATGGGAAGTGGCTAGGACATGGTGCTTATGGATTTTGGTTGCCGCGGTAAAATGTATCACTGAATTATAAACAATTTAGTGTCAGGAATAAGCCAAAATTAAAGCTGCAAGCAGCGTTGAAAGGGCCCTCGCACCCCTTGTGCACATTGGGGTGGCAGCAAAATCTTGATGGGTGCAGGTGTCCATTCAGAGCCATTGGAGAATGCTAGACTGTGTACAATGTGGTTTCTTGAGGGGAGTGCAAAAATTTTCTGGAGGGCGCTATGAAACCATTTTGACATGCCTGTGCGCAAAATTGACAACATACTAATCAAAATACCGGGCTCCATGAGTGTGTTGAATTTTGTGAATTTTCCAGCATGTTAAGACCCTCAAAAGGGCAATTGTTTTAAAAATCTAACTGGGGCGCTATAGAGCCATTATGCCACATTTAGTGCCAATTGATAGATGACATCGAAGAAAATAAGACATTGATAATTTGTGCAAGGTTTTGCAAGTTTTGTAGGATTCTAAGGCCTTGAAACGTGTGTTCGTAAAATTTGGAAAAACGCAGGAAATAGCTCATAGCTCACTTACTGTTCGGCCAAAAAATTTTAAAAAATTAAGTCGTGCTCGGAATGACTAATGCAATGATGACACCAAATTTCATGAACATTCAAGCACTTTTATCTTCACATGGCCATATCTAGAGGGCGCTGTGGAGCCATCTGGCCACTCCCAAACTGACATTAGCATATATTTATACTTGAAAGGACAATACCATCAAGCTTGGAAAGTTTCAGCTTAATCACACAAAGTATGTGGGAGTAAAACCAACTTCCTGTTTCATGGCGGGATATTGAAATTCGACGCGACGCCACGGTTATATCATTCGATGAAATCGTAAAAGCTTTGCAATTCAGCATTGGCAAAGGCTTGAGATATTATTCATCAAATTTTAAGTTGATCGGATAAAATCTCTAGGAGGAGTTCGTTAAAGTACGACACCTGCGAATGGCGAAAAATCTAAAAAAGTTGAAATTTCAATTAAAAATGGCAAACTTCCTGTTTGGTCTAGGTCATGGCACCAAGAGACTTTTTTTGAGGTCCCAGGATATTCCACATGTCCACCGAATTTCATACATGCAGGTCAACCACGATGCGAGGGCTGCTTATTTGAAATTTTCCAGGGGGCGCTTTAATGCCATTTTTGCCAACTCTATATGTATTTTTTTATCAGTGTAATAGGAATGATCGTTTTTAGAATGGTACAAAATTTTGTGAGTTTTTCAGCATGCTGAGAGCCTCAAAAGAGCAATTCTTTTAAAAATCTGATTGGGGGCGCTATAGAGCCATTATGCCAGATTTACTGCCAATTTTTGTCTCAAATTGAAGACAATCAGGTAATTATAATTTTTGCAAAGTTTTGCAAGTTTTCGAGTATGCTAAAGCCTTCAAACTTGTGTTCGTAAAATTTGGAATAACGCAGGAAATGGCTCATAGCTCACTTCCTGTTTGGCCGAAAAATTTCAAAATAATAAGCATAGCCCAAAAAAACTAATGTAATGATCTGACCAAATTTCATGAACATTCAAGCACTTTTAACTCAACATGCTCGTGTCAAGAGGGCGCTGTGGAGCCACCTGACCACACCCAATCCAATATCAACATATATGTATATTTGGAAAATGCCTTTTATTAAGCCTGTAAAGTTTTGGGCAAATCTCACAAAGCATATGACAAACCAACTTCCTGTTTCATGGCGGAACATCGAAATTCGCCGCGACGCCACGGATACAAAGTTCGATGAATCCAAGAAAGCTTGGCAATTTAACATTGACAAGGTCTTTTGATGTCATATGCCAAATTTTAAGTTGATCGGATAAAATCTCTAGGAGGAGTTCGTTAAAGTACGACGCCTGTGAATGGCAAAAAATTAAAAAAATTTGCAAAATCAATTAAAAATGGCAGACTTCCTGTGGAGTTTAGGTCATGGCACCAGAGACTTTTTTTAGGTCTTGGCATAGTACACATGTCCACCGAATTTTGAACATGTAGGTTTAACACGCTGCGAGGGCTGCTTCATTGAATTTTTCTAGGTGGCGCTGTAATGCAATTTTGCCACATCCATCTTTAAACCCTACATCCTAGTAAAAAGTATGACCAGCTTAATAGGTTTGCAAAGTTTCGTGATTTTTCGAGCATGCTGAGGCCCTCAAAAATGCAATAATGTATTAGGGGGCGCTATAGAGCTACCATGTCACACCCAGTGCCAAATGAGATATGGAATCAAAGAACTTAATATTTTTAGTCTATGAGCCAAGTTTGGTGAATTTTCGAGCATGATAAGGCCTTCAAAAATGTGTTCGTAAAATCTGAAAAAACGCAGGAAATGGCTCATAGCCCACTTCCTGTGCGGCAAAAAAATTTCAAAAAAATTGACAAAAAAATTTATTATAACTGCTGTGGCCCTATTGAATTTCATGAGAATCCGAGCAAGTGCGTTCCAAAATGGCCTAGTGTTTGGTGGCGCTATAGAGCCAGCGGGGCATGTCCAAGCACAAAAATAATAAAACTTTGTAATTTTCACCACGTCTGACGTGTGTGCAAATTTTTGTGAGTTTTCGTGCATGGTAAAGCCTTCAAAAATGCGTTCTCGCAGCAGAATAATAATAATTAAAGCTGCAAGCAGCGTTGAAAGGGCCCTCGCCCCCTTCGTGCACGTTGGGGTGGCAGCAAGATCTTGATGGGTGCAGGTGTCCATTCACAGCCAATGGACACTGCTGGACTGCATACCTTGTGGTATCCTGAGGGGAGTGCAAAAATTTTCTAGAGGACGCTATGGCACCATTTTGACATGCCTGTGCACAATCTACAACCGAGTAATCGTAATACCGAGCTCCATGAGTGTGTTGATTTTTGTTAATTTTCCAGCATGTTTAGACCTTCAGAAGAGCAATTCTTCTATATATCTGATTGGAGGCCCTGTAGAGCCATTATGCCACATTTAGTGCCAATTTATGGATGACTTTGAAGAGAAGAAGACATTTATAATTTGTGGGGTTTTGCAAGTTTTGGAGCATTCTAAGGCCTTTAAACGTGTTTTCGTAAAATTTGGAAAAACGCAGGAAATAGCTCATAGCTCACTTCCTGTTTGGCCAAAAATTTTTAGAAAATTAACCATTGCCCGGAATGACTAATGCAATGATCACACCAAATTTCATGAACATTCAAGCACGTTTATCTTAACATGGCCATATCTAGAGGGCGCTGTGGAGCCACCTGGCACCTCCTGATCCAATATCAGCATATATTTATATTTGGGAGGACACTTTTATGAAGCTTGGAAAGTTTCAGGCAAATCCCACCAAGTATGTTGGAGTAAAACCAACTTCCTGTTTCATGGCGGAACATCGAAATTCGCCGCGTCGCCTTGGATTCATCGTTCAATGAATCCAAAAAAGCTTCGCAATTTAACATTGGCAATGTCTCGTAATATCAGTTGCCAAATTGTAAGTTGCTCGGATAAAACCTCACGGAGGAGTTCGTTAAAGTACGACACTTGTGAATGGCGAAAAATCCAAAAAAGTTGCAATTTCAATTAAAAATGGCGGACTTCCTGTTGAGTCTAGGTCATGGCACCGGAGACTTTTTTTCAGGTCTCGGCATATTCCACATGTATACCAAATTTCATAGATGTAGGTTTACCGGGCTGCGAGGGCTGCTTATTTGAAATTTTCCAGGGGGCGCTATAATGAAATTTTTGCCATGCCTATAAGTAAGTTTCTTGTCAAAGTAATACAAATGATGGTCTTTATACATTTCAAGAATTTTGTGAGTTTTTGAACATGTTGAGACCCTTAAAAGGGCAATTCTTTCAAAAATCTGATTGGGGGCGCTAAAGAGCCATTGTGCCTAATTTAGTGTAAATTGATATATAAAATTGAAGACAATAAGGCAATTAAAATTTGTGCAACTTTTTGCAAGATTTCGAGTATTCTAAGGCTTCCAAACATGTGTTTCTAAAATTTGGAAAAACACAGGAAATGGCTCATAGCTCACTTCCTGTTTGGCCAAAAAATTTCAAAAAAATTATCATTCCCTGACATGACACATGCAATGATCACACTAAATTTCATGAACAATCAAGCACTTTTATCTCAATATGGCCGTGTCAAGAGGGCGCTGTGGAGCCACCTGACCACACCCAATCTAATATCAACATATAGGTATACTTGAAAGTAGACTCTTATCAAGCCTTTGAAGTTTCGCGCAAATCTCACAAAGCATGTGCGCGTAAAACCAACTACCTGTTTCAGGGCGGAACATCAAAATTCGCCGCTACACCACAGATACATAGTTTGATTGATACAAAAAAGCTTCACAATTTAACATCGACAAGGTCTTGAGACGTCATATGCGAAATTTTAATTTGATCGGATAAAATCTCTAGGAGGAGTTCGTTAAAGTACGACACCTGCGAATGGCGAAAAATCTAAAAAAGTTGAAATTTCAATTAAAAATGGCAAACTTCCTGTTGGGTCTAGGTCATGGCCCCAAGAGACTTTTTTTTAGGTCTCAGGATATTCCACATGTCCACCGAAGTTCATATATGCAGGTCAACCACGATGCAAGGGCTGCTTATTTGGAATTTTCCAGGGGGCGCTATAATGCCATTTTTGCCACGCCTATATGTAAATTTTTTATCAGTGTAATTGGAATGATAGTCTTTAGAATTGTACAAAATTTTGCGAGTTTTTGAGCATGCTGAAACCCTCAAAAGGGCAATTCTTTTAAAAATCTGATTGGGGGCGCTATAGGGCCATTATGCCACAATTACTGCCAATTTCTGCCTCAAATTGAAGACAATCAGACAAATATGATTTGTGCAAAGTTTTGCAAGTTTTCGAGTATGCTAAGGCCTTCAAACGTGTGTTCGCAAAATTTGGAATAACGCAGGAAATTGCTCATAGCTCACTTCCTATTTGGCCGAAAAATTTCAAAAAAAATAGGCATAGCCCCAAAAAACAAATGTAATGATCAGACCAAATTTCAGGAACATTCAAGCACTTTTAAATCAACATGTCCGTGGCAAGAGGGCGCTGTGGAGCCACCTGACCACACACAATCCAATATGAAAATAAAGGTATGTTAAGAAGTCGACTCTTATGAAGCCTGTAAAGTTTCGGGCAAATTTCACAAAGCATACGCGCATAAAACCAACTTCCTGTTTCGTGGCGGAACATCGAAATTCGCCGCGACGCCACGGATACAAAGTTCGATGAATCCAAAAAAGCTTCGCAATTTAACATCGACAAGGTCTTTAGATGTCATATGCAAAATTTTAAGTTGATCGGATAAAATCTCTAGGAGGAGTTCGTTAAAGTACGACGCCTGTGAATGGCAAAAAATTTAAAAAATTTGCAAATTCAATTAAAAATGGCGGAATTCCTGTTAAGTCTAGGTGATGGCACCAAGAGACTTTTTTTTAGGTCTTGGCATAGTACACATGTTTACCGAATTTTGTACATGTAGGTTAAACACGCTGCGAGGGCTGCTTCATTGAAATTTTCTAGGTGGCGCTGTAATGCAATTTTGCCACATCCATCTGTAAACTCTATATCCTAGTAAAGAGTATGACCAGCTCAATATGTTTGCAAAGTTTTGTGAGTTTTCGAGCATGTTGATGCCCTCAAAAATGCAATTATGTATTAGGGGGCGCTATAGAGCTACCATGTCTCACCCACTGCCAAATGAGATATCAAATTAAAGAACTTAATATTTTAAGTCAATAAGCCAAGTTTGGTCTGTTTTCGAGTATGATAAGGCCCTCAAAAATGTGTTCGTAAAATCTGAAAAAACGCAGGAAATGGCTCATAGCTCACTTCCTGTGAGGTAAAAAAATTTCAAAAAAATTGACAAAAAAATATATGATGCCTACTATAACCCTATCCAATTTCGTGAGAATCCAAGCAAGTGCGTTCTAAAATGGCCGTGTGTTTGGTGGCGCTATAGAGCCACCGGGGCATGTCCAAGCACAAAATTAATAATACTTTTCAATTTTCACCACGACTGACGTGTGGGCGAATTTTTGTGAGTTTTCGTGCATGGCAAAGGCTTCAAAAATGCGTTCTCGCAGCAGAATAAAAAGAAGAGGAAGAAGAAGAAGAAGAAAAAGAAGAAGAAGAAGAATAATAAAAATCCCATCAAAAACAATAGGTTCCTCGCACCTTCGGTGCCAGGACCCGTTCCGGGCCCTGGCACCGGTCGGTGCTCGGGCCCTAATAATAATAAGAAGAAGAAGAAGAAGAAGAATTAAAGCTGCAAGCAGCGTTGAAAGGGCCCTCGCCCCCCCTGTGCACATTGGGGTGGCAGCAAGATCTTGATGGCTGCAGGTGTCCATTCAGAGCCATTGGACACAGCTGGACCGCGTACAATGTGGTTTCCTAATGGGAGTGCAAAAATTTTCTGGGGGGCGCTATGATAGCATTTTGACTTGCCTGTGCAAAAAATCAACAACACAGTAATCGTAATACGGGGCTCCATGAGTGTTTCGATTTTTGTAAATTTTCCAGCATGTTTAGACTTTCAAAAGAGCAATTCTTTTATAAATATTATTGGGGGCGCTATAGAGCCATTATGCCACATTTAGTGCCAATTGATAGATGACATCGAAGAGAATAAGACAGTTCTAATTTTTGGATGGTTTTGCAAGTTTTGGAGCATTCTAAGGCCTTAAAACGTGTGTTCGTAAAATTTGGAAAAACGCAGGAAATAGCTCATAGCTCTCTTCCTGTTTGGCAAAAAAATTTCAAAAAATTAACAATTGCGGAGAATGACCAATGCAATGATCATACCAAATTTCATGAACTTTCAAGCACTTTTATCTGAACATGGCCATATCTAGAGGGCGCTGTGGAGCCACCTGGCACCTCTCAATATAAAATAAGCATATATCTATACTTGGGCGGACAATTTTATCAAGCTTGGAAAGTTTCAGGCAAATCCCACAAAGTATGTAGAATTGAAAGCAACTTCCTGTTTCATGGCAGGACATCAAAATTCGCCGTGACGCCACGGATGCATCGTTCGATGAAATCAAAAAAGCTTCGCAATTTAACGTCAGCAAGGTTTTTAGATATTATTTGCCAAATTTTAAGTTGATCGGATAAAATCTCTAGGAGGAGTTCGTTAAAGTACGACACCTGTGAATGGCAAAAAAAAAAAAAAAAGTTGCAATTTCAATTAAAAATGGCAGCCTTCCTGTTGGGTCTAGGTCATGGCACCAAGAGACTTTTTTTGTAGGTCTCGGCATATTCCACATGTCTACTGAATTTCATACATGTGGGTTTATCGGGCTGCGAGGGCTGTTTATTTGAAATTTTCTAGGGGGCGCTATAATGCCATTTTTGCCACGCCTATTTGTAAAATTTTTATCAGTGTAATAGGAATGATGGTCTTTAAAATTGTACAAAATTTTGTGAGTTTTTGAGCATGCTGAAACCCTCAAAAGGGTAATTCTTTTAAAAATCGTATTGGGGGCGCTATAGAGCCATGATGCCTCATTTACTGCCAATTTTTGTTTCAAATTGAAGACAATGTGACAAATAAAATTTTAGCTAAGTTTTGCAAGTTTTCGAGTATGCTAAGGCCTTCAAATGTGTGTTCATAAAATTTGGAATAACGCAGGAAATGACTCATAGCTCACTTCCTGTTTGGCCAAAAAATTTCAAAAAAATCAGCACTGCCCAGAAAACCAAATGCAATGATCTGACCAAATTTCATGAACATTCAAGCACTTTTATATCAACATGGCCGTGTCAAGAGGGCGCTGTAGATCCACCTGACCACACCCACTCCAATATCAACATATAGGTATATTTGGAATTAGACTATCATTAAGCCTGTAAAGTTTCATGTAAATCTCCCAAAGCATATTCTCATAAAATAAACTTCCATTTTCATGGCGGAACATCGAAATTCACCGCGACGCCACAGATACAAAGTTCGATGAATCCAAAAAAGCTTCGCAATTTAACATCGACGACGTCTTTCAATGTCATATGCCAAATTTTAAGTTGATCAGATAAAATCTCTAGGAGGAGTTTGTTAAAGTACGACACCTGTGAATGGCCAACAATCCAAAAAAGTTGCAATTTCAATGAAAAATGGTAGACTTCCTGTTGAGTGTAGGTCATGGCACCAAGAGAACTTTTTGTAGGTCTCGGCATATTCCACATGTCTACCGAATTTCATACATGTAGGTTTACCAGGCTGCGAGGGCTGCTTATTTAAAATTTTCCAGGGGGCGCTATAGTGACATTTTTGCCATGTATATATATAAGTTTTTTGTCAGAGTAATACAAATGATGGTCTTTATACATTTACAAAATTTTGTGAGTTTTAGAACATGCTGAGAACCTCAAAATGGCAATTCTTTTTAAAATCTGATTGGGGGCGCTATAGAGCCATTGTGCCAAATTTAGTGTAAATTGATATATAAAATTGATAATAATAAGACAATTATAATTTGTGCAACTTTTTGCAAGATTTCGAGTATTCTAAAGCATCCAAACATGTGTTTATAAAATTTGGAAAAACGCAGGAAATGGCGCATAGCTCACTTCCTGTTTGGCCAAAAAATTTTAAAAAAATTAAAATAACTCGACATGAACAATGCAATGATCACACCAAATTTCATGAACATTCAAGCACTTTTATCTCAACATGGCCGTTTCAAGAGGGCGCTGTGGAGCCACCTGACCACACCCAATCTAATATCAACATATAGGTCTACTTGGAAGTGGACTCCTATAAAGCCTGTAAAGTTTCGCGCAAATTTTACAAAGCATTTGCGCGTAAAACCAACTTCCTGTTTCATGGCGGAACATCGAAATTCGCCGCGACGCCACGGACACAAAGTTCAATGAATCCAAAAAAGCTTCACAATTTAACATCGACAAGGTCTTAAGATGTTAAATTCAAAATTTTAAGTTGATCGGATAAAATCTCTAGGAGGAGTTCGTTAAAGTACGAAGCCTGTGAATGGCAAAAAATTTAAATAATTTGCAAATTCAATTAAAAATGGCGGACTTCCTGTTGAGACTAGGTCATGGCACCTAGAGACTTTTTTTTAGGTCTTGGCATAGTACACATGTCCACCGAATTTTGTACATGTAGGTCAAACATGCTGCGAGGGCTGCTTCATTGAAATTTTCTAGGTGGCGCTGTAATGCAATTTTGCCACATCCATCTGTAAACCCTAAATCGTAGTTAAAAGTAAGACCTGCTTAATATGTTTGCAAAGTTTTGTGAGTTTTCAAGCATGCTGAGGCCCTCAAAAATGCAATTATGTATTAGGGGGCGCTATAGAGCTACCATATCACACCTAGTGCCAAATGAGATATCGAATCAAAGAACGTAATATTTCTAGTCTATGAGCCAAGTCTGGTGAGTTTTCGAGTATGATAAAACCCTCAAAAATGTGTTCGTAAAATCTAAAAAAACGCAGGAAATGGCTCATAGCTCACTTCCTGTGAGGCAAAAAAATGTCAAAAAAATTTACAAAAAAATTTATGATGACTACTATGACTCTATAAAATTTCGTGAGAATCCGAGCAAGTGCGTTCCAAAATGGGCGCGTGTTTGGTGGCGCTATAGAGCCACCGGGGCATGTCCAAGCACAAAAATAATAATACTTTGCAATTTTCACCACGACTGAAGTGTGGGCAAATTTTTGTGAGTTTTCGTGCATGGCAAAGGCCTCAAAAATGCGTTCTCGCAGCAGAATAAAAAGAAGAAGAAGAAGAAGAAGAAGAAGAAGAAGAAGAAGAAGAAGAAGAATAATAAAAATCCCATCAAAAACAATAGGTTCCTTGCACCTTCGGTGCCAGGACCCGTTCCGGGCCCTGGCACCGGTCGGTGCTCGGGCCCTAATAATAAAAATCCCATCAAAAACAATAGGTTCCTGGCACCGGTCGGTGCTTGGGCCCTAATAATAATAAAAATCCCATCAAAAACAATAGGTTCCTTGCACCTTCGGTGCCGGGTCGGTGCTCGGGCCCTAATGAACACCGCAGATAACCGGAGATCTCTAGCTGAACCCTTCAGTGGGTCTAGTACAGTTGTAGAATTATATTTATAAATAGTTTTATGTCAATTATATTCATGTTTTTGTGATTTTTATTTCTGTTTCTGAGGGTTGTGATATTGAAATAAAGAAACTCTGTAAGACAAAGCTCTGCAGTTCTGCTTCAGTGTATGATCATGTTGTGGAATCGGCTGCAATCCAAGGGGCACTAACAAAAATTTTGCCTAGGGCTCCAACTTGGCGAGGGCTGGCTCTGTTGGTAGGTTTTAATTCAGAAAATGTGTGTGGAATCATTGTTCAATCACATTCTGTCTGTTTATTTCTGAGTTTCTTTTCAATTTCCTAGGTGCGTCACTTTAATTTGCCATTGATCCATGCCACCTGATGTAGTTTTAGACATAAAATTAATATTTTTATAATCACATACAATATCATTTACTGCGGATAAAGAGGACTCACACTCCCTATACACTTACTGTAAAATGCTTATTTTTTTGAGAATGATTATGTTGAGTACAGTTACATGATTAAGCGTATTCCCTGTGTAATGTGTCTTTCCAGTGTGGATGTAAAAACCTGCTTCAATTACACTGCAGTCCCGACGACATTTTCTCCGAACATCAGTGAGTAAAGGCCCTCATCTCCCACCGTATATTTCTCTGTACATCACAAACCACAGATGTCATTCAGTTCCCAACGACTGCTTTCGAAATTAACTTATTCCTTTGCGCGTTCATGAGTTGGTTCGCTTGAACGGAAGCAGTTGTGGTGGCCGCTTTGATTATATCTATGAGAGCGACTTTAACCGACACCAATGAAAACAATAAAAATTTAAGAAAATATAAAGTTTAAAAGATCGCGCCTAGCTGGATTCGATACCCAGTAATTGAGGTTGCTACTTCTCGACCAGTATTGAAATCCAGTCAAGCAATAACCTGCAATAATCAGGCAAACGTACTGCTCAAGTAAATCTCATTTTTGTACATATAAAATGTTCACAATGTCCAATTTTTGACGCCAATGTATGTTTCTTGGCGATATTGGTTGTCATATTCCAAAAAATAATGTGTATTTTCTTCTAATGAACAGCAAAAGGTGGATTAAATATTACTATTGCGGATGCTGTGCTTGCCCTATAGCTAGCTTCCCGGTCTTTTAAAAAGTTCCATTAGTTTTAGTTGCATTACGAGCACAATCCGACCATTATTAGGCTAATCTTTTTTCACGCTAGATTACTTCGGTTTGTTTCAGTCCTCCATGTTTGTTTTCTCTGGTACCAGTAGCGAGATTCCATAGAGATAGAGGAATGTAACACATCATACCAATCTAGCGTGAAAGAGTCATAACAATGGTCGGACTGTGTTTTTAATTTTCCAATTCCATCTATTCAGTCTCGCAACAGAGACGACAGTTAACAAGCATGAAGGACAGTATCGGTTGCGAGATTGAAAAGGGAAATTAAAAACTCATTCTGACCATTGTTAAGATTATTTCAAGCTAGATTTGTATGATGTGTTACAAAGTCTGCAAAGTCTGTTCTTGTGAAAACTGCCACACTAGTGCATGACCAATGCAAGTGCAGGTAAGCATTAGACTTCGCTACAGTGAGGGGTCTGCTCAACTTTCAGTTGTTTGCTAGTAAATTTCTGATTAATATACGGTTTGGAAGAAAGTGTTGCATGTGTGACGCAAAGCAATTCACAGATTTTAGCTGCTTAGTCTCATGCTATGTATTCGGCCCTTTATACCTCCACTACCATGTTTGTCTGCTGGTATGGTGATCTTACTGTGGAATTCTGTGTAAGCTTAATGCCAGATGTAATATGACCTATGTCATCCTAAAAGTTGCACTTTTGACTCATCAGTCCACAGGGTATTATCCCATCAGTCTTGGTGGGCACAAAGATGTATTCTGGCAAATACGAGATAAGCCTTTGTATTCTCTTTGGTCATCAGTAGTTTTCGCCATGCTGCTCTCCCATGTATGAAATTTTTGCCCAGTCTTTTTCTTTTGAAATCGTAAACAATGACCTTTTCGGAGGCAAGTGAGAGCTACAGTTCTCTACATTTTAGTTTTGGTACTTTTGTGATCTCCTAGATGAGTCATCAATACACATTCGTCAGAATTTTGGTGGGCCGGCCACACCTCACAAGACTTACCACTGTCAAAAGTTTTCTACATTTGTAAACAATGGCTGTCATCATGGTTAGCTGAGTCCTGGAGTCCCTGAGCCTTGAAAATTGCTTTGTAGCTCTCTCCAGACTGACAGATGTTAACGGCTTTGTTTCTCCTCAGTTCTTAAATTTCCTTAGAAAGCGGCATCATGTGACGCTTTTTGCATGCTTGGCGTCGCTTGACAGGTTCTATCTAAGTTTCAATTAATGTGTAGATTCAACAGGGCTGACAGAAGTCATGCCTGTGAGCTTCAATTGGAATTGAACCCAATTATTGATTAATTTTGCTCAATTGGCTAATTTAGTAAATGAGGGGGAAATTACTTTTTGCATAAGACCAGGTTAGGCTGGACAGCATTTTTTCTTCCTTCAAAAAATGAAATCATCATTCAAAAACGGTTTTGTTTGCTTGAGCTGCCTTTATCTAATATTATATTTTGTTTAATAATCTCAAACATTTAAGTGTGATAATTAAACAAAAATAGAAAAAAAATCTGGATGGGGGAAAATACCTTTTCACAGCATTTTATACAGGACTTTGCAAAGGCTTTAAGCACCCAAGATTTTTTTTTCTTTTTCATTGAACTCCTAGCCTTAGATTATATTCTGTTGTCCATACTTGTGTTGCTTTAGATAAAATGCATATTAAAGAAAACAAATGATTATTAAAAAATTTACAATTTTACAAATAAATTGTTGTATTTCATAGAAGAAAGTTGATAAAAATGATATAACCTTGCCAGAGGCCTGATTTGAAGATCATCAAGGCTGTCTGCGATTACTCAGAGAGGGAAGCAAGTCAGACATTTTACATGCAAAAGATCTGGTGAGCATTCTCCAGTATATTTAGAACAAATAGGCGGATATCTTATGAAATTATAAAACTACAAAGCAGTGTACCGAATTTTAAGGCAGCAAGTAGTGAAACCAGATATTGATTTCATTAGGTGTAAACAGTTCTTTACAGTATATTTTTCAATCATTACATACTCATACCATATTTTCATGATTTTTGGAAGCATCTTTACCATACAGAATTGTTTCAAAGGTGTAGTCAGCGATGTGGGAGAAAACGGGTAGAGAGGTTGTTGATATTTGAAGTGTAAACGAATACAGACCCACCCCTCCCTTCACACTCCGCCCCAGGGTCCACCCCCGAAGTTCATGGACACGCATTGTCATGTAAACAGTCTTTCGTGTTCACGAACAGACTACGGTCAAGAGTGAATTTAAAAATGGTTCTGGCTAATTACAAGCTGAAAAAGTGGAAACTGGATTCGGAATTTTTCCCGGTAGAAATTATCGATTTACGAGCTCCTCACAAGTAACGACCGTTAGCGTGTTTCTGCTATGAGCTCATTCAGTAGCTTGCTGTCAGAATGGTTTAGTTTTGGAAGGAACGGATATCAGGAGCTTATAGCAAAATTTCTTCCAGAACAGTGGGTATATAACAGTACAGCTACAACCGCATGCATGCAAAGCGAGACAGTACAAGCAAAACAATAAGCTGAGATGAAGGCGGTTCATTTCATTCTATCTACTCGCACATACACTTGTACAGTGTTTGATTAGGCAATTCCCCGTCGATTCTCTACATAAGATATCAGACATTCACAAGAACTTGTAGCCACAAGTTCAATTCACAAAGCTAGGGTTAGCTGACCTGTCAGGCAACTATACCCACTCGACTGCTATTATCAGTGGATAACATCACAACATTAGCAGATTAGACAATATGATGGATGCCTGACAGCTGTTCCTGTTGTGTGAAGCACCACAAAGCTAATGTTGCTCACCTGTTCAGCAGAAAGACGGCAACCTCCGCGTCTGTTTTAGTCCCTTCAATTCGCGGAGTTCCCTCCACCGTCGGAAAGCCGCACCAATGTTGACCAGAGTCTTCGCCCTTTCATGGTCGTAACCCTTATTTTTTAATTTATGTTCCTCAGACCGTTTTCTCTTGGGCTATTTTTCGGCCATCGCAAATGCTGCAATCCTGTGTGTCTCTCTCTACTCTAACTGCGCACGCTACGCGACCTGCTACTGCCCCTCCCCCCGAGTCTGACCTGTGCACGAGTGTGAACCCGCCCCTGGGCGTGGGGGCTGGACCCATGTTTTGGTGGCTCGGTCCGAGCCACAGATTTCCCCGCTGAAATTCAGAGCCCATGCTATGTATTGAAACCGGATTTTTTTCAGCATGCTCTCAGAGGTGACAGCTTGCAGATAGTGAGGAGAAATACAGTGATTTTGACAAAAAGTGCGAGGATTATGATCACTTACTATGCCTTTAAATGTGGCCAAGACTTTCGTACTGTGCTGTGTTACAAGGAAAAAATCAACATTTTTAGTGCGGTTTTGGGCCTCCAAAGGCTACCAGCTGAGCAGCCTGTTGATGCACAACACAAGTTGGCATAAAGTCTCCAAGTATAAAGCTTTACTGGAAGGATGGCGTACCTTTCCTCCATGAGATATTCCTCATTGGGTCTTGTGATGATGGTGACAGAAAACTCTGTCCAGCTTGTTGTTCCAATCTTAAAAAAAAAAAAAAAAAAATCAAAACATTATTTATTTATTTTTAAAACAGACCTTTAAATTCCAGAATTTTCCAGTAAAAAAATAAAATCAATGACCGCCATTTTATAGTTCATACGCACTTTAAACGTAGCAATAAAAGAATCGAAAAATGATTACTTTCCAAAATCTAAATCTAGCCTCACTCAAAAAAGTTAAATACAAATTTTCACCACTTTAAAAGTACGAGACGACAATTACGAATTAAAATATTTTGTTTTATTAACCAAAATTTTGTGCAGAAGCATACTTGCGTGAGGGAGCTCCTAACGCTGACCACTTCATTCTCTGCCCAGTACGCGTCCTGTTACTGTATCGTAATTGGCATCGTCTTTGTCGTCATACAGGCCGACCGATGTCACACGAAAGAACAATAATTCCAAAGATAATATGTATTTTTGATCATTTGTAGTGACGAAGCACCGGAAGTAAGAGAAAACGCGTTCGTCATCAAGATGATACGTCAATCGAGAAGCAGTTGGCCAAATGCTTTCGGCTGATGCACACTGCTGTCCGTGTCATTCAACGTGAATGATGCACCGCCTGCTGTCTTATGTTTGCCCAACACGATGGTGCCGTAACGGAATCGCGCATCGGCGTTTGTGGGAATGTCCACATGTCCAAGACTGGAATAAAGCTGTTTTTAGATCGGTCTGAAACTGTATCCCGTATATGTTTAAAAATCGGTGTGATACAAGCCATGAGATACAGGTTTGGTATCAGACACCTCTTCTGCGTCGCGTTTGGTCAAATTCCGTTCATTGGTAAACTTGAGCCAGTATGTTCGTAAATGTAACTTTACCAAATCTGCTGGAAACATTCGCAATGGCTGGCGTTAGCTCCTGGTTGATTGTTTATTCAAGTCAATTGGATAAATAATTCCTTAGCTAGCATGTTCGCTAACGCTTTTAGCTTTAAAAGTAATGAGTTAAAACGTAAGTTAGTCATAGAAGGGACTTATTGACGGTTGAATTTCTTAATTTAATGGCGAAAAGCTGGCTAGCGAATTATTCAAACCATTTTGAATCGACCGCCAGTTCCTAAATAATACGATGCTTTGGGATAAGTAGGATTTCAGATTCTTGAGCCCAAGATGTCAGTTGATCATATCTATAAAACTCTAGACGTGATATTCATCTTCACATTACCTAAAGTGAAGCACCTGTCCGCCGTGTAGTTGCACCTAATCTCTTCATTAAAATGAATGGTTTCCTATGAAGCCAGTTTCAAATAAGTTAATATTATGTTAATCGTTAAAATACCGAGATGTGCCGCTGCGTTTTGCAGCAATAGTCATGCAAAGGTGTAGTAAGACGTTTCATGCGTAAGTTATCGTAGAAACGCACATTTATTACTTCAAATGGAAAAAGTCAGGACTGCGTGCTAGCTAGCTAATTAGCCATGCCGTTGACCAGAGGCGTGTTCAGAACCGCAGGCGCTCGCGTGAGTGCTCGCGCTGATTCTGTAAGGAGGCGAGTGCTCGGTCTGTAATCAAAATGGCGACGCACAGAGACTGGCTGTGTCCCAATTCAGCGGCTGCATCCTTCGAAGGACACAGCCTCTGAATTGGGAATTCGGGCTGTTAGAAATGAATTGTCTGAACCGATGGACACAGAATATTGTGATGCTGCCGTGGCAGACACATTATGTATTTGTGAAGAAGATGCTATGATAAGAGGCGAGAATCTCCTAGGATCGGACCGTATTGAAAACTAGGTGGAGGAAACCGTGCCAAGATAAAGTGATCCTTTGTTTTGTGCCCATTTCCGAATGACACGATCCTCCTTTCAGGCTGGACGCTATCTTGGATAGCTAGGCTAGGCAGCTCAAGCGATAGCTCGCGTACGCTCGCAGGCACCCGGGCGGGCAAAGGCGTACAGGATCGAACGCTCGCAAGCATCCGCGGGCGCCCGCGATTCTGAACATGCCTCTGAATACACTGCTGACGAAAAGCAAACGCTAGCAATTGTTAACGGTCACCAGTTAGCTAGCTACCGCGGTGATTGTACCGTTGCCGAAACAACATTCACGGGGCAATTAATAAAATTAATGAGGTGGCTAACAAGCTAGCTACCTGTAATTGACATTCAACAGTAATAGTTCATACCTACAGAATATTTAAAAGAGTGGATAAGTCGCTTAGTCTTTCTATACAGATTTCCAAAAGACAAGGAGGAGAAAGGTCCTGGCTGTTTCAAAGTCAAGAGAAAAAAAACTCTTCGCCATCCTGTGGATCAGTGCTGCAGTGATCATTTTTGGGGAGCAGTGTTTTAACGGGACCGGGGCATAGGTGAAACTTATTGAAGGAGTAGCCAGAGTTAACTAGCGCTTCCGTTTAACAACGTTGGCATCATTTATATGATTCAATATAAAGAATTCAGTTAAGGCAAATATGCTCAATCAAGGTACAGTGAGCAATCAAGGGTTCTATACATGCAGTTGCAAGAAAAAGTTTGTGAACCCTTTGGAATTACCTTCATTTCTGCATAAAGTGGACATAAGATATGATCTGATCTTCATCTAAACAACAAGAAGCAAACTGAGTCATCTTAAACTTATACCTCACAAACAATTATAGGTTTTCATGTTTTCATTAAAAACAACAAGTAAACATTCACAGTGCACGGTGGAAAAAGTATGTGAACCTTTGGAATTAATAACTGGTTGACCCTATGTCAGCAATAACCTCAGCCAAACGTTTCCTGTAGTTGTGGATCAGACCTGCACAACAGTGAGGGGGAATTTTGGACCATTCCTCTTGACAAAACTTTTTCAGTTCAGCAATATTCTTGGAGTGTCTGGTGTGAATCACTCTCTTGAGGTCATGCCACAGCATCTGAATCGGGTTGAGGTCAGGACTCTGACTGGCCCACTCTAGAAGGCATATTTTCTTCTGTTGAAGACATTCCTTTGTTGATTTACTTCTGTCCTTTGGGTCGTTGTCCTGATGCATCACCCATCCTCTGTTGAGCTTCAATTTGCGGACAGGTGGTCTTAAGTTCTTCTGCAAAATGTCTTGAGAAACTTGGGAATTCATTTTCCGTCGATGATAGCAATCCGTCCAGGCCTGGACGAAGCAAAGCAGCCCCAAACCATGATGCTCCCCAGGCCTGGACTGTACATCGGGAGAACCGTGACAATTCCCGAAGTGATCAGCTGTCAGGCCGGTCCGGTCCTGCTGGACTCGCCTGTCTGACCTTTTTTTATGTCAGAGAGACAGGCCAGGCCAATCAGAGGCCAGCAGCCTGTTAGGAGATCAAGACGTGATTGGTTTGTTTTTATTAACACTCTGCCCAAGCACATCACTGAGTGTACATGGAGTACACAGGCAGCATGTTGAGGAGGGGCTGTGGTGGTGCGTGTGCGTGTCTGACTGTGGAGGAGAGGATGGGAAAAAAAGGAAAGGTGGTGCGGAAAGGGAGAGAGACAAAAAAAAGAAAGACAAAAAAAGAAAGGCACTTGAGGAAGACGCTACCAAGTGCCTGAAATTGCCCTTGCTGTTCAGCACCCCCTCGCAGCAGCACCAAACAAAATAAGTGATGCTTCTGCAAGTGAGTTATCTAATGTGTGCTTGTTCGGTGCTGTCATTCAAATACAAAATAACAGCAACTCAGCGTACATTTTAGATCTTATCTGAAAAGTTGCTGAAAAGTTACGAAATTGAGACTATGGGCTCTAATTTCCTGGCGCAGCGCAAGTGGCGTAGCGAGGCGCAGCCCGAGCAGTGGTAATTTCGTGCGGCGCAGCTCGCGTAGTGGTAATTTCGTGAGGTGCGCAGCCTTCGGTAGAGGAAGGTGCACCGAGATGGGTGTGGCGGCGTAGTAGGGGGAGGTGTCACATATTCATCAAGACGCAGTGACAATTTCGTAGAAAAATTATCCGCTGGAGTTGCGCAGAAAACTCGCCAGCTCCAACCTGGTTTAATTTCCGTGCAGTGGTAATTTGGCTGACCGGCGCAGAGTGCGCACACGTCACCGAAATCTCACTGGCAGGTTTACAGAATGTCAGGCACATTTCAATGCAAGAAAAAATAACAGGAAGCACTATTTATTGTAACTATCTGAATAAGGACATAAATTATAGTATCTATATCGATTGTCCTGATGTCAGGTGGTAGCCACGCGTAATGGAAACTTGACCTGGCTTAATCAACGCAACTGAATCTGTGATGCAAACTAACGACTTCACATCTTTCTCAGCCAACCACAAACTGTATAATATATATGTATATCGAATGCTTGCGTTCTATGCTCATTAAAGCCGCATGCACACTGGACGCAAAACGAATTTTTCGCACGACTAATTACAGACAAAGTCAATGCAAAGACGCGATAGTCAGACAGGGTTTTCATACAGCTCCGTGTCCGAGAGTCATAAAAGTTCTAATTTTTCTGAGTATTCCGGGAATTATTAGACGTGCAAACTTTGATATGTTTGTGTTCGGCCTTCATAAAATGCAAATTGATAGCTATCGACTTTTCTTGGTCTTTTTAGCCTATTCATCTGTTTTCTTCCGTTGAAGATAGACATCAGTATTTATTCGGTCTTTCTTTTGAAAATTAGTCAGATGGATCGAACAGATTCACGCTTTATTTCCACAGCAGAGATAATATAGTGCGTGAGCAAATCAATTCCATGACCACTGACAGAGTGAAGAAATCATCGCATGCACGATCAAGACTGTCCGACACGAAATGCAAATTACTCCATGTCCAGCAGCCAGCAAAAAGTAAAAGTATTGATATGAGAACAGATTTATAACGAAATAAAGAATAAAAATATATCAGCAACAAACGTGATATCAAACAAAGATGACCCGCCAATAAATAAATCGCAGTGTTCATTGGATGCTCTGTTGTTAAAATGTTTCTTTTTATTCTTTATTTCATTATCAATCTGTTCTAATCGTCCTTTTTTTTGGCTGTCAGACACTGAGGCAGTGTCGACTCACTTTATTGAGCAGAGCTTAAACAGAAACATTGATTGAAATTCTCGGTACTCATCTTGAAGAACTGAACCCTCTTATCAAACATTCACGTGTAATATCTAAAAGAGTCAGTAGATTTGAAGAAATTAAAAACAATAATTGACTGTCGGACACGACGATTTATTAAAACCCTGTCAGACCTTTGGACACAAGACGCAATCTGTCGAGCGAAAAATTCGTTTCGCGTCCAGTGTGCAAGTGGCTTAATACTAGGCTACTATTATTGTCACTTATGTTTTATCGTCTTTAGTGGGGGAAAGGAAAACAGCCTGATTGCTTTGATCTCGTACTGAGTTAAGATCACATATGGAAAATAAATGTGTAACATATCCTGCTTTGTTGTATATGCATGTTAATCCCAAAATTATAAGCAGCTACAGTTTGTAATAATAGGAACAGGCTATCCATAGTTTCTCTTGCCAATGAGCAATATTTGACTCGGCTGTGTTATACCCAAATACGCCTTCTTTGCCAACTTGCGCTGGAAGGCGGGGCAGAGGCGGGACAGAGGAGTACTTGCGCCAGGCTACGCCGGGCACGAAATTGCAACATACGCCTGGACACACCCCGTTGGCGCGGCGCACCCTCCATTCGCCGCGCCTGCACCTGGTCTACGAAATTAGAGCCCAGTCTATAATTGGTCTTAGCTGCTTTTCCACTGGACGCGAAACAAATTTTCTGTGCGACAGATGACATTCAAAGTCAATGCAAAGATGCAAATACACGTACGTCTTTGCATTGACTTTGAATGCAATCTATCACGCAAAAAATTTGTTTCGCATTCGGTGGAAAGGCAGCAGAAGGAATAAGAATGTGTATGCAAAAGTAAATAAATGATTAGCTCGCTAGCTATGCGGTATTCTGATTGAATTTACAGTGTTATATGACATTTACGACGGCAAAGGATGACAGACAAAATTTAAAAACTTAAACACATTTAATTTAACAAACACTTTTAACTAATCTACTATCTACTCTACTGACCAAGATTGATAAACACAAGAACAAAAATATTTACAGTCCCTTTGGTTGGGTTGCTTGGTGATGTTCTGGATGAGGAAAATGCTCCAACACAGGCAAAAATTCACTAAAAGCTTCACAGGTCTTGAAAAGAGTGACAGGTCTGGTCAAATGTATCCTTCTCCTTGCAATTTCTCCAACTACTTTACTCTCTCAATTTTCCTCTTTATATACTCTTTCGCAGACCACTCCCACATTTAGACTTTTCTTTTTTTTTATTCTCAGGGACTTGTCCCAGACATGCCAAAAACATGCCCAAACCTGGCTCCAGTCTGGGCTTAACATAGGAAAGGTCAATACTGCCATCTAGTGGCTTCTATTCACATTACAATATTAATTGGCAAGCAACAATACGAGCGCTGATATGTTCAGCAGCGGACACATTACTGAAAATTAATGTAAGATATTTGAAGTAATGGAAGCATGCAACTCGGATTAGATTCATCTCGAATGTTTGCTCTTCAAAGGTGGTGGTGGTGTTGATGGTAGTCCTGTAGGTGCTTCAGAAAAAGAGGCCAGTGCACAAGCATTGGCAGAAGGTACATAAAAATGGCTACAGCAGGGCATGTGATTGGTGGTACATAAGTCATTTGCATGTTCCTTGGGATTGCATTACAAGAATGGTATTTTTTATTCTTCATTAATAATCACCAACGCTGACATGAAAACCAGGGGTTGGCAGTTGACATAAATGGCTCTCATGTAGTTGTAGCCCTCTGGGCACTACAGTGTTAGTGTTGTTAGTTTTTGCTGTCTGTTGCGGTATTGTTGTGTATGCCAGCCCAAACATGAAAGCTGTTGTATATTTCAACCTTGGATTTAGGTTGGGCTTCATTAGTATTCCCTGCTCTGATAATCAGATCCTTAAAAAATATTAGTCAATATTATGTGATTGTTTATTAGGTACTACTGTATGGTCTTTAAATGTGCATCTGCATGCATGTATGCGTGTATGTGTATGCATGAACGCGCGTGTGTGGGGGCAGGGTGGTCTGGTTACATGACTGAGTCCTGGCCGGAAAAAGTCTTCCAATCCGGCCCCGATGCCCCCTCCACCATACTTCACAGTTGGGATGAGGTTTTGATGTTGATGTGCTGTGCCTTTTTTGCTCAACACGTAGCGTTGTGTGTTTGTTCCAAACAACTCAACTTTGGTTTCATCTGTCCACAGAATATTTTCCAGTTGCGCTGTAGAACATCCAGGTGCTGTTTTGCAAACTTCAAACTTTGCAAACTTTTTTTTTTGGCTGTCTACCATATTTTGGGTAAAATTGACCGAAATTCCTCAATTCGCAACACACTTTTTTATTTGCACCGAATGAAATAAATACCAAACAATTCGCTATTTGGGGGCACTATAAAATTCCATAACTTTCTTATTTCTCGACCAATTCTCATGATCTTGGTGTCAACTACAAGGCCTTCTCAAGAGCTTTCGGTAAGTCATACATTCATTAAAATTCTTTGCATTTCAATTTCTTATTGCACAGTTTACCATATTCAGGCATCACCAATACCGAATAACACTTTATGTAAACATATGGCAACTTTCACTCAAACATAGTTGTATTTATTAAGCAGTTTTACTCAAAACTGTGGATTCTTTGTCCATAACATGTCTAAAGACAAAACATGGGGGAAAAAAGGACACTTTGAAGTTTGTTCTTACACCCTCACTACATAGGAACTGCCATGTGTTCACGAAAGTCACGTCATGTCCCCTGTTAGCACAACTGTAACGATAATTTTGTTTCATTACAATTCATGAACATGCATACATACTTTAACTGCTATCTGCATCTGTTGCTGCTGTCTCTCTCAAATTGACATTCACAAAATCAATAACTGCTACCCTTACTCTACACTCCATCTGCAGTGGGTAACTCCCCCTACCCACTGCAAGCCTTCGTACTCTTTCATAATAATGCCCACTAGGTCACTTGATCACAACCATCCAATCAGCGCACTCATCCTGCTTTAAGCTGAGAATCTAACACATCGTTTGTCATTGGCTCTGGGCGACCCACGTGATCAAACGAACGAACGTGGTTCCTAATCTTATATCGCACTGACATACCACGCACAAGCATGAAAGCCCTTCGGCACAACGGTATACCCTTTTTTTTGGAGTATTTTCTGCCATGATCATTGCGGATTGTTTACTGTTTACACGTCGTTTCCGCCATTCCGTCTGCTGCTGGCGACGCATTTGTAAGCTCGGCGCTGATTGATCCTCAGTCGTCGTCGACTTCCGGTTGCCACCTAGTGGCCATTATTATGAAAGAGTACGAAGGCTTGCAGTGGGTAGGGGGAGTTACCCACTGCAGATGGAGTGTTCCCTTACTGTATCTCTTTGTCTATTCAAATGTATAACTTGCTTTTGATATGTTGTCCTTACTCAAGACCCCCCCACCTCCCACTCCCTCACACAATCTCATTCTCACTGTTTCACACACTCACTCTCACACTCTCCCACTCTCACTCTCTCACATTCTCCCCTCCCACTTTGTAAATAATTTATCAGCTTCAGCTCATTACTAAACTTGCACTTCATATAATTGCGTGAGCTTTGGCTCATTTAGCACCCTTTTCTTGGGCCCACATCCTCATACAACACTACGCAGCCAAGCCATATACTTGGTTGCACCTAGTCTTGTTTTATTGACTCTGTCACTAAACCATTCGATATGGTTTGAGGTTCATTCCAAAGCGATTCTTTCAATTTTACAACAGATGTGCTCAATTGGATTTAAGGCATGAACTTTGAGCGGGCCAAGTCATTACTTTAACGTCACCAGATGTTTCTTTCAGACTGAGATAATTCTTGCACAAAGTAGAAGGATAGAAAGGGTCATCATCGTATTGAAAACTAGATGATGCGCACTCTATAGAGATGCTAACCCACGCCTCTTGTTGACCTTGACCTTTGACCTTTTGACCTCAAAATGCAAATTTGGACAGGGTACCCTAGGATCATCTACCCCACAAAGTTTGGTCACCCTAGCTTCAGTG
Source organism: Gymnothorax reevesii (assembly GCA_029721435.1). NCBI lineage: Eukaryota > Metazoa > Chordata > Actinopteri > Anguilliformes > Muraenidae > Gymnothorax > Gymnothorax reevesii. Next base: position 8,356,120 of record CM056586.1, read on the forward strand.
GTGGCCGAGCTGTCGTGAGGACAGACACACACACACACAGACAGACGGTGCTAAACTGTATACCCACGCCGCCTCGTCGGGCGTGGGTAATAAAATCCCCGACCAATCAGTGTCTTTCCAAATGGCAGTGCATGCCTCAGAAGGATGCTGTGATACCACTTCAGATCCATGATTCCGTCCATTTTTAAGATAACCAGTTCCTTTCAAGCAGACTGGATCCCAACCATAATATTACCACCTCCATGTTTTACTGAAGGGGTTAAACAGTCATTTTTGAAATGTTCTTCAACTAGACAGTGCACATAAGTTCTGCGTTTGGATGAAAAAATTTCAAATTTTGATTCATCGGTCCAAAGGACTTGTTCCCGGTCCACTGGTGTCCAAACCTTGAATTTCTTGGCAAACTCAAGTCTTTTTTGATGTTGCCTCCTCTTGGCAGCAACTCGACCAATCAGACCGTTTTTACCCAGGTGTCTAGAAATAGTAGATCTTGATGCTTTTATCTCTTCTCTTCTGCGCTATTAATATCATCACGGAGTTGTCGTGCTGTCAACTGCCAATTTTTCACCTCCGCCAAGGAGGTGTATATTTTTGCCGGCGTTTATTCACCCCGCCCGCAACGAAAGTTGCAGAAGGGTGTATGTGGTTGTCTCGTTTATTTATTTGTGTGTGTGTGTGTGTGTGTGTGTGTGTCTGTTTGCACTTTACAGGCCACAATACTGCATGAATTGAGTTCAAATTTGGTAGGGACAATCCTTAGACAGAAGGGAAGAAATGATGAGTTTTGGTGAAGATCCGGATCAAATCCTGGATTGTGGATCAGTTTGAAGACTTTTTTAACACTGGGAGAGAGGGTAGACTTTCCACTGCTCATAACTTGAAATTGATTGGAGATAGGCATGTAGTTACTATTAATCACTAATAGGAAGTTAGGTATGGAGATTTTTTTACCACCAAATGTTATGACCTTCAGCAACCTTGAAAGGTCATACTCACCATCACCCCTTTTCCGACTGCTCTTGCAGCCAAACGGTGCAAGATAGACCCATACTTACTATTGAACACTAATAGGAAGTCATAGATGGGGAATCTATTGGCACCGTGATCTTCACCTTTAAAGGACCTTGAAAGGTCAAATTCAGCATCACCACTTTTCCGAGTGCTCTAGCAGCCAAATGGTGCAAGATAGACCCGTAGTTACTATGGAACACTCAAAGGAAGTCATACAGGGTTCTGCTCATGCTGGTCGGTGGTGGTCGGCACCGACCAGCACTTGTTACGCACTGACCAGCACTCCGAATCCACCGACCACCACTCAATTCAGATAGTGCTTTTCCCGACCGGCACATTTTTTCAAAGATGAGGTAAACGAATACATCCAGTGTCCAATAAAATCGCTAGAAACAAAACATAAATTACTCTAAATATGCTCCCCCCCCCCTCTTGTTATTGTCAGAATAGTGAACTTCAGTTTTCGACCCACGTCCGTGTGCATTGGTCGTCACTGAAATTGAAAAACCTGCCCAACAGTGATGGTAACACCGAGTGCCATCCAAGCCCGCGTGTGCTGGGTATTCATGGGCGAACTGAAACTGAGGCTGTGGGGAAGTGACGCTGCGAAAGACCGGCAATTATAATCGGGGCAGGGGTGATTGATTTCAGTTGCGCTGAACTTTGCATATCGAGAGAAAAGTTTTCTTGGTATATAAACGATAGCAAAACAAAAGGAAAGTAACATTCCTTACATGTTTATCTATCAGTGTTTATTAACAGTGGCGGTCGGTGGACGAAAACCTAGGGGGCGAAAAACATATATCTTGAAACGGATGAGATTATTGACCCAATTTTGATTAGTGTTCTTGGTTAACACGTTTTCCAACAATATGAATAATCCATTTGCAGTTAAGTACAGTTTCCCTTTTAATGAAATGGCAAGGCGAGTTAATGATAAACTAGCACTCTGCCCGTGGGGATCCACGGGTTCTATTTTATGTAACTTCGTCTTTATATTATAGTGAACAATGCACCATTATGATGTCATCATGTGCACCTCTATGATGTCATCACGTTGCTATGGTGTTTCCTTAAACACCAAGGTGGCTGTCACGTGACCGATGTGTGCGCTCGTGTACAAACAATTCCCCAAGCAGCACTCTGAGCGTCCTGGGCAGAACCCTGGTCATATATGGGAATCTAATGCCATTGTGACCTTGATCTTTATATTTTCAGGCTCTGCTACTGAGTAACCGTCAGAGATAGGTCCTATGTTATCACATGCTATCACAAATAGGAAACCGTGTATGGGGACACCAATTCCACCATGACATTGACCTTCACGTTGCGTTGAGGGCTCGGTCGGGGTGACATGGCCTTCTGGAGACATCCTCTAGTCTGTTTGTCTGTCTGTTTGTCTGTTAGCAGGATATGTCAAAAATGGCCGCATAGATTTTAACCAAACTTTGCAGGATCTTCAAGTAGCACAAGAGGCACAAGTTGGTAAATTTTGGCATATCTAGGCCAAAGTACAACTGAGATATAGGCCAAAATTCAAATCCAGCTATGCTGGCAGAGATTTGAAGTCTTTCAAATGGGCCGGATTTCCAATCGGCGTGCTTCTGGGTTTTGCTGCCACCTGGCGGTGGAATGCAACAACACCCTACATCAGCCAATGAAAATAACTAATGCACAGAGTTGCCTTGGCGTGGCGGAGCTGCTGTCCTCTCTGAGTGCTCTTGTTTCAGTTGTTTGGTTGGTAATGAACATTAGAGGCACTTAACTTCCGTTTTGCACCTCTACCTATTGATTTTCCACTAGCGAATCAGTCTCTTTGAAATGCTTCATGGTGTTTTTTACAGTGCGATGGCAGCATTTACAGTGCAGATGGCAGTGGTTCTCATACTGTGTCTTGCTGCCCCGCTTTATACTCTGGTTTTTGTTCCAACTATAACTGCAATTGAAGGATTTTAAAAAGCTGACAATTTGTCCTAATTAGGTGCATTTCGTGTTTAAAGTAATTATTTATTGTCTTAAGCCACATTTTAAAATATCCATGTGTGCAACCAGAGTAAAAGAACCTATAACATATCGTGTTTATTTTTTTCTATACTGCAAGCCATTTCTGGCAACATTTTTAAACAAATCTATATAGACACTGCAAATATCTGTAAGCTCCAAATTAGGTTGCTTAACACAGCTGTATAAAGTTCTTTCAAAATAATTTTGCTTGACCCAGAACAGGTTTGACTCTATCATTCACTTGTCTAATAAATTGTTTTTACCTTGATCTAGCCATTTACGAAACTATTGATTGTTTATTTAGATTAATTTGCCTTATATTAGCGACACATACTTGATTAATCTAACGGTTTATTTGGCAAGCAGATTATAGAGTCAAACCTGTTGTGGGTCGTATTTGTTTGAAAAAAAAAAACTCGAAACACTTGCGCTCGGCAACCTAATTTGCAGCTTACAGATTTTCTCAGTGTCTAACTTGATATATTTTAAAGTGTTGTTCCCTGAAATTGCTTGCAATGTAGAAATATAAACATGATATGTTTTAAAGCTTCTTTTATTCCTCATGACACACAGGGATATTTCTGTTAAAACTTGGCTTAAGATGGTAAATAATGAGTTTTAACAGGAAATGCACCTAATCAGGACAAATTTGCTGCTTATTAAAATCCTACAATTCCAATTATGGTCCGAACAAAAACCAGCCTACTAAGGGGGGGAACCAAGCCTAAGTTTGAAAACCACTGATTTCATATCGTCAACATCATGTAAGGCCACAATCCGGCAACAAACAATCTCACGGACCTCCTTCCCTTGTGCCATCAAGTTTAACACTGTGAAACTGCTCAAAGTTCTTGTCACCGTATATACTGGAACAACTGACCATCAAAGGTAATTTTGCAGAATAATTTTGCCTCAAACAAGTTAAAACAAATTTTTGCGCATCAATAATCATGGAATCATCCTTCAAACATGCATCCAGACTGTGCAAGAGTCAAAAAAATAAAATTTGCAATACCTTTCAATTGTTATGATTAAAGAAATGGTTTTCAGTGTTTTCATCCATTACCCATATTTTCACCTCAGTACACGTGTGGGAATTTTTTTCCCCATCATTGCCGACAATAGTATTTTTCAATACATTTTCACCAAAAAATTATAGAGAAGTAATACAAGTATATTAGCACCCCTTTTTGACAATAGTTGTCGTGTATAATCATCACTGCACACTACTGCATATTGAATATTCACAAGGAAGTGATGCTCATAAACAATTTAGAATATGGACATGTTAAGTTCCATCACTGTTTCCCAGGAAGTGTGATAATTAAGGTCCTCAACCAAGACTCATCTGCATACAGCCTAACATATTTGCCAATAGTATCTATCAAGCAGTTCATAAAAATGATTTCTCAGGACATAAGAAATTGGTTTCTGTTGTAGCAACCAGCTAAAACCACAATAGCTAAAAGGTATGCCAGCTGAGTAGTGAAAAATTCAGCTCTCTCGAGCAAAAACTCAACATGCTATGATAGTACATCATTCTACATCCTTTATGGCTATCAGATATCAAAAAAACATTCTTCCCTACCATTTACTTACACAAAGATGCATCCCTCGCAGCATTCAGTGAGCAGTTATCACCTCGAGGAGTCTCTCCCGCAAATACCCACAGATTCGAGGCTGCAGATATCGTGCTGCGTAAATGTATAAGTGCAATTCATGACTATTCATTCTTTCTCAATAATTATCTGTTGATTGACAAGAGTTTTATCCAAGTGTGGGCAGCACAACCTTTTCAATTGCATTTAAAAGAAATAATATGGCCGCCAGAAAAAGTATTTAAACCATATGTAACAGCAAGATAAGTTGCATCTTCTCAAGTTTCCGTGTTTCAATTTCACAAGCTCACTGAAACATGCAATCTTTTAAAGAGTTCACTTTATATTTACGAGATGGGAAAGATATATGACCTCCTCACAGATGTAGAGGTCAAGAGTGAGTCTGAAGCAGACAATTTTCTGAGCCTGAGAGCGTTGATTTACTGGAGGAGGAAGCCAATAATCATGGGGAAGACTCTCTCCCCAATGCATAAGTAGTATCATTCTAAATCTGCAAGTAGTATCATTCTAAATATGTATCATTTAGCTGGCTATGTAGTATTTTCGGTTTTCCACCATAGCCACGATTTTCATACCATTATGGTCACATTGGTTATTATCACTAACCACTTACCTTTGCTGATAACTGAATATAGTGAGAGATTGAGTGTGGTGACGTTTTCAAAGTTCTACTGCACTCAATGAAATTAAATGTCTTTCGATTGCTTTACACCATTTTATTTCGTGGATAGCTTGAGAAAACGTTTCACTGTTATAGTAGATACATTGATTTACATTTAGGTTAGAGTTTCCCATTTCCTGCTTTTTCCAGATGGTAAAATATCTTTTTTGTGCATGCGTATAAGGTATATTTATGATATGATTATCAGTGAGTTATACTCGCTCCTTATAGAGATTGGAATGTGTTAATACAAGATTACTGTGCACTTGTGTACTTCGGGTCAGCTGCATGAATCCAATGAAACTTTGCCTGATCTTCTGTGGAAGGTAGTGACAAGGAATTTTACCTATTGTGAAATTGCCCATTGCAACCTAAGATGCATATTGTAGAATATCGACAATAGTTTTTGAATACAGGGGAGTATGATTACTTATTGATGTGTATGTCACTGCACCTGCATGCCATTTGCTCTTACTAACACATTTCGCCATGTGTGCAGTATGCAGTTTTCACTAAAGTCCAACTTTTTAATGAAGAAAAAGCATTTTTGGGTTTTGGAGATGATTGATGCCCAGCCCGACCTATATCAATGGAATCATGCTAATTCGCACTTGAAAGTCAATAATTTATGTGGATGTTTGTGAATCCAAACTGTCGATTTATGATTTAAAGAAATGCTTATTTTATGATTTGACACTGCACAATCTGCTGAGCCACTTGGAAAGCTGCTTGGAGAGTTTGAAGAGCCAATTGGAAAGCCATTTGGATAGCTATATTTTTCAGGCACGTAGACAGTTGGTAATTTTGAATATCACACTCAGATGTAGAACACATGTGGACAAGGAGTTCATGATCCAAGAAATGTATTGGTTCAACACCTACCCATTTTTAATTCTCAGTATTTTTTTTTTTTTTTACAACTTCGATGCTAAGTTTTTGTGGAGATTTTTTGTGTTTGCAGCCCTTATTCTGTGCTGCAAATTCTGAAAGTGTACTGAAATAAGATATCATTATAAATACGACAAGTGTCATATCATTTCCTACTTTCTGTGAAGCTCAATTCTTAAATTATAAAGCCTTGAAATAGGGTAACAAATAAACTGCCACATTTCGTTTCTGCGCAGAGGATAATACTCCAATTAACAGTTTACACTTGAGTTGGCTCACAGAAATGGGCTGCTGCTTGTAGTGCTAGCTCTCGCACTGAACTTGAGACATGCCCACATTGCCATAAACACTGCCATGCAGAGCAGACACTGCCCTGCCCCTTTGGTAGGCCTGCTATTTAAGCTGTTCTCATGCTCAGCCTCCATAACAAAACATGCCTCTGCCTGCTGCCGTTCTGCATCGGTCTCTGCTGCTGAATCAATCTTACCTTCTGTTGTTTAACATCTCCCTTTAATCGCAGCAGCCCCCTGTGGGCTCTGAATTCCCGCGGTATCTAAACCAAGAACCACTGTCAACTTCTCCTGCAATGCCTCCTTTGAGTGTGTGCACACAACTCAAGATTGTACTAAACTTAAATGGTAACACGCTCTGATAGATTTCACCATGGTCTCAGGCAGGTGAGGGTAGAGGCTAAGCCCTTCAATTTACTGCATTTAATGCATTTTTTTTTTCTTTCTTCACATGCCTCTTCCTCACTCTGACATGTACAAACATGTACAACCCCAATTCCAAAATAGTTTTAACAACATCGCCAGCACAAGACCATAGTTGGCACTGTTGGAGAGCCGTGGCCCCACAGCATTAGGTCAAGCATGTCATTTCTTATACGTGTTTGTTGATTGTGATCACAGTAAGTAAGTACTGGGAGTACTGGGCATACTTTTTTAATGCACATTGTTTTAGGACCTGCTGTAATAAACTGTGCCGGATGTGATCTGATAATGCAGTGTACTAGTCCATCGGGCACCTGACAGAATATTTGAATTGCAAATACAATGTACACAAAGTTCTGATTCAAGCTGTCAACCTATCAACATCACTTCCCATCAGTCTACCAACCACGACAATTGGAGGTTTCATAGATTGAAATAACATTGCAAAATAACGCTGACCAAGGTTCAAAAGATCAGGTCTGATTAAGCTTATATGACCCGCGCCCCCAGAGGTGAGATGTTAGGGGGTGCCAGCAGGGCTTTTGTGAGATCCATATAAAGGGGAAAACTTCTGACCCCGTTGTCCCCAATGCAATTCCAACCCAATTTCAAAAAAAATTCTCAACTCAATGATGTGGCATTGATAGAATATTCCTTGTGATAAAATACTGATTATATCTACATTGAGATTAACACCAAAAATTCCCTGAGCAACGTTATTATGGACACCTCCTGAGGCCTAGAAATATCGTTTTCGTAGGAAACTTCTTCAAAGTGCTGAAAATCCGGGGCCAGAAAACAAACTCCTTATCTGAAACACAAATCTCCTCACATTTCTGCCTGCATTCTGTGGAGCTCTGTGGTGTTATTCTTGATCGGCATGCTGACAATCATAGATTTCACTTTCAATTGCTATTTTCCAAAAAAGCAGACAACCTTGAGACAGAAGAGGATTGTAGATTTTGGCCTGGCCACAAACCCAGACCTAAAGAGGACGAGGGGAGGCGAGGGATGTAAGACCAAAGTGGAATCATATATCCCTGCCTGTTAGTGCACTGTGGGTCTACTTGGACGTCAGCCTGGGAGACAGATGGCAAAGTGTGACATTATCACCAACCATCAAAACAGGCCTCAGCAATAGCTGTTCCCAGCACTCAACTGCGGACATAGTCTGCTTCTTTCTCACATTCCGGCATTCTGCGCCCTTCACTAAACCCCGCTCTATCCTGGAAGTGATCAATAGCTAATACATCATTAGCAAGACATATTGTTTGATTTTCTTTTCACTCATTACAGTGTATAACCATGCACTGTGGGCTCTATGAGGAAAAGCAGGCAGGTTGTTGATAAAATCATTGCTAAAAGTGATGAATGAAGCCGCTAGGCCGAGCCAGGTCTGCAATCAGCATATTTGCAGCGGTCAGATTGCTTGAAATATGTATTATTTTACTGAAAATGAAAGTCATTTTCCTGTTTCTTGGTTTCAGAGATTACTATAAAGAGCTTTTATGAGCAAGACTATTTCAGACTAAACGGTTTTGTCTGGCCTAATCGAGTTTGTCATTGTCCCTCATCCAGAAGACTCAACTGTTTTGTCACTGCTTCAGATTTTTTAAAACACTGTACATTTTTAACCATGGAGAGGAAAAAAAAAAACAATGAATAACACTGCAGGGCGGTATCTTTTTAAAGATCTCATTTTTAAGTTTCTGCTCGTGATCAGTCAACATACAAAAAGCTGCTACAGTTTAGTTTCAGAACTATGAGTAAGCAGAGAAAGTTTTGCGGAAGTGCAGCAATGAATCGAGCAAGCAAAGAAGCATTTGCAAGCTTCCAGCTTAGGATGGAGGCAGTGGAAAAAACTATCAAAAGTGAAAAGCAGTGAATTGAATGACTAGAAAGGCCTTTATAAGCATGTCATTGTGAATATAATGTACAGAGGAGCTTTAGCACATGAGCACCTATGAATCCAGCAAGCAGAAAACCCAGCATAACATTACATTAACATTACATAACATGAGTCTAACAAAAACAGGCTATTCAGTGCAACAAGGCTTTCCATTTTCCAATCACTAAAGTGTACCGAACACTCAGAATAATTGAGCCTCATTTCCACCATGCAGTTCAGCTTAATGCACATTAGAGTGGTTATTCTTACGTTTCCATTGTCAAAAGTTGCAAAAGGTGCTAAAGAACTTCCAAGGACAGATATGACTCAGCATCCCGGCCAAAGTGAAATATGTAGCATCAAGCTGAGTTAGCTTCTTAGCTTAGCCGGTAAGCCGTACCTAGCTTGGTGGCTTCGAGCTTGGTAGGCGTGTTTCAGCATCCAGGCTAAATTTGGCCATTGGGCTTGCCTCAGCTCCAGCAGCAGTATACCTTTTTGCCCATTTTTGGATTAGCCAAAAGGTAGGTAGAGTCAAGTAAGTGCCAAGATGGCGACTAAATGAGCTTCACAATGGAAATTCAGAAATCTATGGGTGACGTCACGGAGGCTACGTATGTGTTTTATTCAGTCAATGGGTTCACCACCCTGTTGCGGTGAGGTGGCTTGTGTGTTGCGTAAAAACTCTAGCTTCAAGCAAGAAAGCATAGGAAAAAACTAACAGAGGCTAAGCTAATTAGCCCATTCTAATAATGATTCAACAACCAAATATTCTCAGATATTTTACAATCTGCATTTGAGGCCAGCTGTTAGTGCTAACTATTGTTAGCGGTCCTGCTAGCCACCCGTAACACATTAGCTTCACTTACATTATTTGCTGTTATATCGTTACTTACAGCTTGTGGCTCCAAGCGCTTAATCACTGCAACTGCTTCAGGTTTGAGAAGCAGCTGAAACGTTTATCAGACATTAAATTAACCTACATTGACAAAGCTGTCTTTGGTGAAATGCTGAGCACAAACAGCTAACTTTCCCTTTGGCCGCGGCTATTTGCTGCCAGCAAACAAAAAAGCTACCCACTGATTTCTGGTGGCATCGTCATTTGGAAGAGAAATAGGTGCTTTTCTTTGCGTCCAAATATAAACGGACAGGCAGCTTTGGGAGAGATACAGACAGAACTGCACCACAAATGATCTGCGGTTCCTGTTATTTTGTATTTCTGGAAGTGTAGATGCAACTAAGGCGTAGTATGATCCGCGCTTGTTTGTGCCCGCTAGAATAGTTTCTGGTATGGGCAGGTCCAGCGCTGTGATTGGCTCTGGCTGGGTCTGTATTAATTGGACGGCACAACCTGACGTCATGTTTTGCCCAGATCTTGTGAAGATCTTGGGATGAGTTGTTTAGAGAGGAAATCAGGTTCACAAAATCACGTTCTTGGATTACGCAAAGCCCCTGTATCTTATGTTTAGGAACTTTACAGAGATTGAGTATGGACATCCAACATTATAACATAACTGGTATGAATTAAAAGAAGGATCAGCATAATAGGTCCTCTTTAATTGATCCCCAGGATTGGTACTGTGTATCTAATGCTATTGTCTAATCCTTTGCCATTTTATTAGGAACACTTTCCAAGCATTCATCGCTTTCCAGGATTGGGACTATATGCACACTAAGCCCTTTGGTCCAATTGGCAAGCAATTGGTCCTGCTTCTAAAAGGGAGATCCAACTTCTGGCTTCTGTCCCCACACGGCGACTGGCCTGGGCACAAATGAGCCCCAGTCTTCTCCAGTGATAACCAACTGAGTTGGACCACCCCTGTTCTGATTTGGGCTCCGGTCTTCCCTCTTCAATCACTGCATTCCTGTTAATAAATACTCCCTTGCGAATTGTACCCTGAATTTCGTTCCTTGTCTGGATCATAACAGGTACTTTATGCATTCAGCTTTGTGTTATGTGGTTTGAACTCTGGCATTCCCTGCATTCAGGATTTAAATATTTTTACATATTTATTATATTAAAATATTTCTACTATGGCTGGCAAGAGGAAGTTAAAACACTTCAGATCGTTCACCTGTAGCAGACAAAAAGTATTTACTAGAATTTAATATGGTAATGCATATGCAGGACATTAAAAGGCTGCAATTACTTTATTTTGCAGTCCTGCAAAAGAAAACAACATTTCTGTTGGAGTCCTCATTATTGATTTTTGAAGTACATTCTAATTTTAAATAACTTTTTTAAAATCAGAGATCACCTTTAAAAGCCCCAGGGATATTTATATAAGCTGTGCAGTTTATTGGCAGGGGCTCCCATTGAATACAAAATGAGAAAGTAAACTGAACATAATTTCCTGAAGTTCACACATCTAGCTACAATCCTGTTTTAGATAGCTGGTTAGAGACAGATCAGACGTGGCATATGACAAAGGCAAGAGCACATCTTTTAAGATCATAACCTTAGGGACCAAAGAAGCAGCAGATCACAGCCATGCACAGCCTGTTTGTGATATTCATCCCACACATAAAGGGGCAGAAAGGACAAAAATGAAGGATGCAGGGGTGAAATACGACACTGACATGGTTCTCCTTCAGTTTTTCTTGGCTTCCTTGAGAAAAGCCTGCAGTAACCGTCACATCTCTCCTGGGTCCTGTTCCATAGTTCAGAGACCATAATCAACAGCATGAGGCTGTTTTAAAATGAGCCCCTCCCCGCCCACACTGCCTCCACGTGCACTCCACACCCCCTCACCCACTGGCCCCCCCACCACCCAGAAAAAATAGTCGGTGAGAAAACAGTTTGATCTCAAAAGATAGACATGTAAAGTGACGGTGGCCAATGTGTTTGACCCGAAAGGGATGTGCTTCAAGAACAGAAAAACTGAGTCTGAAAGCTTAGTCTCTACAGGGCTTCAACACCTGGCTTTGGGGAATTCCTCAGCAGAAACCAGGACCACAAAAGAACATTCCCTACTGCACGTCGCTTTTCCCTCTGTGGTGCTCACCGTCAGACTTCAGAGCCAGAGTAGATAAACTCCTGTGAAAGCAAGATACAGATATGACATTTCCACATGGGTGGAAAGGAAGCAATGGTTCCTTTTTATCATCAGCTGGAAAGCACAGAATTAGATTTAAGAGTCTGCAGTATACCGGCCATGTATAGATGATGAATGCACTGTAGACCTTCAGCCGGTGACAAACCTTCAACCTTCTGATCTGCAAATCATGTCTGAAAAAGTGAGTGAATCCACATTTCATGTGTTATACAGTGTTCAATGTGTTTAGCTCATTGGGTATTGTCAGTGTTTAGATTCTGTAAGTCTTTTCATCTTGCCAAAAGCGGAGCTTTTGCAAGATATGTTGGTCGGAATGTTTGTTTATTGTTTGTTTGTTTTTTTGTCTGTAATCATTTTTCTTGAGCACTTTTCTCTGCTGTGCGCGTTACCTGCTCCTTGTCATCTCTTGTGCAGTTGCCTACCAATGACTCATCACGATTCCCATCATTCGGGGGACTCCATCAAGGTCAAGGTCAAAGGTCAAGGTCAATTTTTGGTAAATTTGAGGGGTTGACGAAACCCTTATTTTTTGAGTAGCTTTGATCTGATCGACTTTAAACTTGGTATGAATGTAGTATATGGTCAGGCGCTCAGCTGATTAGTTTTTGGTGGCGATCGACCTTGACCTTCATGGTTCTCGCTGAAGGTCAAAAATTTTTGCCCTCAAGGTCAAATTTCGAACTTGCAGGAACTATGTTGAGTAATACCTCATATGAAAGCCCTTGATGATCGCTTTCCAGATCAGTCAAAATGTTTGCGCTCTGACGTCATTTGGTGACGTTATGACGAAAAAACTAATTTTTCACCAGATATTTTTCTTGAGCATTTTTCTCTGCTCTGCGTGATGCTAGCTCCTTGTGATCTCTTGTACAGTTGCCTACCAATGATTCATCACGATTCCCATCATTTGGGGGACTTCTTCAAGGTCAAAGTCAAAGGTCAAGGTCAATTTTTGGTCAATTTGAGGGGTTGACGAAACCCTTATTTTTGAGTAGCTTTGATCGGATTGACTTCTAACTTGATGTGAATGTAGTGTATGGCCAGGTGCTTAGCTGGTTAGTTTTTGGGGGCAATCGGCCTTGACCTTCATGGTTCTCGCTGAAAAAAACACTACCCTTTTGGCAAGATACCGTTCAACCTATGGTTGATTTCCTTCATTTGTTTATTTCTGTTAGCATCACGTATTTTGGAAGTTTATTTGTTCTTCTGATGAGTTAATTTTGTATTCCATTCTTCCTCCCTCGTTCACTCCCCACTCTGTACCTGATTGCTCTTCAATTTTTCCATTTCTGGCCGTGCCCTTTCCCTGCTTCTCTGCTTGCCTACTATGTGCTCCCTTTATTGGCTGCCAGTTTTTTGTCTTTATTTTTTACACATTCGAGTTTGTTATTTACTGTTTTATTTCATCTTGGTTTCCTTTTCTTGCACCTGTATTTTTTCCTGATACTTCCTGTGTATTGTCTCTCCTGGTGTCCTGTCTCCCTTAGTTTTATCTCACCCTGTTGTTCTTTATGGTCTCATTCTGCGACCCGGCTCCTTCACTTGTCTTACTCCCACTTCTCACCTCTTTCGCTTTATCCCTCGCTATTTAACCCCCTCTAGCAGGCGTAGAAACCAGAGGATATGGAGCTGCTGTATTTGTCAAATCAAACTTTATTTGTATAGCGCTTTTCTTACAAAGAATGTAGCACAAAGTGCTTTATATTTTTAAACAAGACAGAAATACAAAACCCCTCCCTCGGCTTATCCCACCCCAATAGAGATTTAGTGAGGTAAGAGCATGAGGAAACGCCATCCACACCATGAGCTGATCACAGCCCATAGCTGTTGAGATGCCACCACAGAGCGCACCCCACTCCCGACAAAGGGAGGAGCCAACACCACAAACATAAAGTTGTTGATACAGTCCCCCCCTTCCCCCTCCCCCGAGCCAGAGGAGCCAGGAAGCCCACCACAGCAACACCTCCACAGCCAGAGCCAATCACAGCGCCCAACGCAGAGAGCCCCTAGTGAGGAAACACTAGAGCTAACTAAAACATTGAAACTGACGGTATAAAACTTTAAATAATAATTAGAATAAAAGAATAAAATACGACTGTTTAAAAGCTAAGAGGAAAAATAAATAACAATAACAATAATAATAATAATAATAATAATAATGGATAAATAAATAGAGTAACAAATTAATAAAGTAAAGAAAAAATAAATAAATTATAAATAAATAGAAATAAATTAATAAAATTATGTATTAGAATTAATCAGATGCTATGCTAAAAAGGTAGGTCTTGAGCCTCTTTTTAAAAATCTCAGTGCTCCGTGCAGCCCTCAAGTCTTCCGGCAGGCTGTTCCACAGACGTGGGCCATAAAATTGAAATGATGCCTCACCATGGGTTTTTGTTCTGATTTTGGAATACTTAAAAGGCCGGTACTGGAGGACCTCAGGGACCACAAGGGTTCGTAAGGTATAAGCAAATCAGAGAAATTAGACGGAGCAAGACCATTAAGACATTTAAAAGTCAATAAAAGAACTGAACTTTAAAATTGATCCTGAAACATGCGTGCTGCTGAATTTTGGAGTAGTTGAAGATGAGAAATTGTATTTTTAGGAAGACCAGAAAGAAGAGCATTGCAGTAGTCAATACGGCTGGAAATAAAGGTGTGCATCAGTGTCTCAGTGTTTAACGATTAACGATTGAAACGTTTTAATCCAATTCCAGGCAGTATAACTTTTCCACAGTTATTAAAGACTTTGATTGGACCCTCAGAAAAGTATTTAATCCCTTGCATAACAGCAAGTTAGGTCATATTCTCTCAACTATGCACAGCTGAATGATGTGAGTACATAGAAGAAAAGACTTCCAGAAACCAACCCAGAAGTGCTTAGGTTACATTTACAAGATGTGAAGCTCTAACTCACTGCAACGCAGTACAACACATTGAGCTGAGGCAGAGCATAGGAAACTGACTCCCTTTTGTTATTTAATATGACAAAATGTTGAAAACAAGGCATTTGTAGGAACTTGAAGGCCCAAAACAGCCACTTTCTCCTCTGAATTTGTGCCCTGATTTGTGAAACATTAACATCCTGCATCAATTTTTCAAATGGTAATTTTCAGAATAGATAAAGTACAAATCTCAAAGAAATGTACCTGCAAGTTGCCCTTTAAAGTGTTTTAAATACTGTAGTACAAGAGTGATGGCTTGGATGTAATTCCCTAAGCTTTAACAAAAATGTAAACATCATTCATTTGCTCACAACATTTCAGACACGTCTGTTCTTTATCAGAGATTTGGCACTTCAATAGTTATCTGGCGAATGCTTCACTATTGAGAGCTGCCTTGGATAAGGGTTAAGCAAATTTATATTAAAAGGGTTGGTTCAGCGATACAAGATTTTTGCAGTCATTTCACCATGAGCACTTCAAGCTATATGAAAGAAATACTGGACTGGAACAAGCAGCACTCAGTTAATGCGGAAAGGGAAAACGCAGCAGACTGAGATAAGCTGGGATAAAGACAGGGAAAATAAGGCAAAGTATTTACTGCTAACCTTTAGCACAATGTTACGCATGGACAAATCTCAGGGAGAAAAAGTTAAAAAAAAAGAAGCAGTGCAATGTCTGTTTTTCCTTATAAGCCAAGCGGACATTTTTTTTTGGACAAAATGAGACATATTTTCAGTTTAATAAAGTCCTGAACCAGTTTCTGATTAGTGATCCACTCAATCACGCAATGCTGCACGCCAATCATGAATACTGATGAATGACAAACTGCTGTCTCCCTGCTGATCAGCAGATGGTTCAAGTGGCAAAAGAAAGGCTGGTTTTCTAAGCAAAAGGTTTTAATTCTTCATTGTCTTGGGGAGAATCTGGGATATAGTAAACATGTGACAGAATTCCATCCACGGCCTTGAGGTCTTCAGGAGATCTCCCAACACCAGGAACCTTTGCATGTATGACAGACAAAGAGAAATAATAGCTTTAGCAGATGGCTGACACCATTTTTCATGGTCATATATATGAAAGCATACAGACACAGCAACTTCCCCCCCCCTGCCGCCCAGCATTTCCTGCTCTTCATTCTTGCTTAAAGCTGGTCGGCTGAAGATGAATACCTCTTGTCATGTTATCTCCCCGACTAACGCAAGAAACATCCACCTTCCCCTGTCACCAAAGAGAGGTCTCTGTGGTTAGGAAATGGAATTATTTTCAAGAAGTAACAGCACTTTGAAAATGTCCGATGATGGGGAAAAATATGACTTAACCATTCCCTTTGAAAGTTACCATAGCCGGAGGACTGTGGTCGAGAATATAATTGGAAGGTAGCATAATGGAGGTGGTGGGAAAAAATTTCATTATATTCTCATTTTTCATCATATTGCTGCTGCTATTTTAATGGCACCCCTCTGTCCTCTCTGTCTGGATAAAAGATTGTAACACTTTAAGGGTATCTTGTGTTGAACCTTATCTTGACAAACCCACTCCTTCAGCTCGCTCCCCTGCAGTGCACAATACAGCATGTACTGCAAGGGAATACAAATGAGAATTTCCACCACTTCAAAAACCAAATAACTGCACAGGTACATTCCTGTAGGATATGGTGTAGATTTTTTCACCCAACAGCTCAGTGATCATTTTTGGGGCACACTCTTTGAATATCAACCATTTCTTTTTTTCCGGTTTGTTATTATGGCTTCTTTTTTCTTGTTGGATGAATAAAAGGGTTCACACAGGAAGTTTAGTTAACACTTTAAAGCCACCTACAAATCAGGAACTCAGTGGATCATCTGACAAAATCCTACAGAGCAAGCTTTTGGACAGCTTCCAGATTCCAAAACAAAGCCCCTTTCTTTAATGGGCTGCTTGCCCTCCCGCTGCTAAATTACTGCACTTGTTTCTTTATGTTTGATGGTCAACTTTTCAGCTTTACTCTTTTTTTGTACTACTGCTGATAATTTAGGAATGAGCTTCATAAATCTAAAAAAAAAAAAAAAAAAAAAATCTCCCCCTCTCTTTTCAAATGTGCTGGACAGTCACATATCAGCCAAAGGAGACTTGTCCATAATCTCCACAGTGCCTGCCTTCAGCACAGCTCACAGCCATACATGAGGTAAGTAAACAAAAGGACCTAAAAAGCAGTTCACAGAAAAGTACAGCCACCCTTCGCATGTAAAACAAACTTGAACACTGGAAAACACGTAGAAATAGCAGCTGAAATACAACATATAGGCTACCAATCAATACTTCAATCAAAGGCTCTAACAGAAATATGTGGTAGAATGTAGAATATATAAGCAAGTTTAATATTAATGGCCAGTGAGAATAATATAAGCAGTCAGATCCTTAAGAAGTGGGACAGGGATATAATTTACTTGATTTTGGCCCTGTAGCCCATCAGCATGAATTTGAAATGAAACAATAAAGATCTGCTAGAATTATAGACTTTCATCTGTAAAGATATTATCAAAAATTTTTTTATGGACGTTGGTGGAATTACTTTCAGTTTTATGCCCCCCCCCCATTTTAGGAGCTCAAAAGTAATCAATCAAAATACGATACTTTGTAAATTAAGTTGACATTTTTAATACTTGTTTGCAACCCCTTTGCACTCGCTGTCTGCCTGAAGTCCAGCATCCAAAGACATCACCAGATGCTGTGTGTCCTCCCTGGGGATTCTCTGTCAGGCCTTCCCTGCAGCTGTCTTCTTTTTACAGCATTTTTCCTTCAGGTTTAAGAAAAGGCGAGTGTCATTTTTGATTTCGTACTGGGTTTCCAGTTACTGTCCATCAGCACTGCAAAATTCTGCCATTGAGTTTTGAAGTATTAAGCAAAAACGGGTTAGTGAATATTGCCCTAGACAAATCAGAATTCCTCCCCCTGCTCTTATCAGCAATCACATCATTAATGAATACAATGGAAATAGTTTCACTGGCAGGCATACTAGCCGAAACCATAACACTACCTTCATTGTGCATCACAGATTAGGAGGAATTCAAATCATGAGCAGTTCCTCCCTTTCTCTACATTCCTCGCTTCCCATCATTCTGGTATAAGATGACTTCTGTCTAATCTGTCCAAAGGTTATTGTGTCAGCACTGTGTACTTTTTTTAAGATGGTTTATGAAAAACTCAATTTTATTATTCCTATTCTGAGACTTACCATTGGTGTAAATCTTATGGTAAACCCTATGTATTTATTCAGGTGAAGTCCTCTTGATTACGGACTTTGACACTCGCACAATATAGACCTCCTGGAGGTATTCTTGATCTGGCCAAGGGTTGTTAAATGTTTTCTCTTCATTACAGAAAAAATTATTTTGTCATCACAATGGATAGTGCCTGTAGTCATCCAGGCCTTTCAGTGTTTCGTAACTCACCTGTGTGTTCTTTCCTTTTAAGAATTCATCAAATAGTAGAGCTGGCCCCACCAGTTTTTGCTCTCTCCCTGATGAGTCTATTTTGATGTTTCTGTGGAATGATAGCTTGCATCCCTGGAAGTGACAGTTCTTTGAAGTTCTTATTGAGAGTTAAGATTCCAAATGTAAATACAAATTCACTTAAAATCAGCTTTACAGTTTTTGTTATTGAAAGAATGTGGCTATAACACACAACTGACCATGGAGCAAGTCAGCTGCCAATTGACCTATGGCTAAGCCCCGTCCTCAAATGCAATGAGCCAATCACAGTGCGTATTCTCTTCCCATAAACTCAGACATTCTGAGCCTGAACGTCCATTAAAATGCACCAGAGGAACTTCGAATCGTTCGTTTCTATGGTTTTAAAATGTTTCTAAGTAAAAAAAAAAAGATCAAACACTGTGCTCGGGGTAAATATAACTCCAATACGAGGTCTCTGGAGAGGCTGGGTGATGGGGTGTATTTTATACCCTTCCCAAAGCCACATCATAACCGAGAGAAGTGTCTCCTCTGGATAAAGCTGCTTTCATCCCCGACGTGAAACGAATTTTTTCGCACAATAGATTACGTTCAAAGTCAATGCAAAGACGCGAAGCTCGCATATTTGCGTGTTTGCATTGACTTTGAATGTAAACTGTCGTGCGAAAAAATTAGTTCTTAGTCTGGTGTGAAAGCAGCTTAAAGCTTTGTGGATGACCCCACTATCAGCTTAACGTAGCCAACAAAGGCCAACAAGACCAATAAAGACCATCAACATCGTGTTTAAGGCGACATCTTGTCCCTTCGCTGGAGATTAATGTAAAGTTATCTTTTAAATCGCTAATGTTAGCTAAAGTTAATAAACTCTATGGCTAACTTCAGTCCTGACGGACATTGGCTTTACGTGTGCTCCTGGCTGCGATGTTCGCCATGTCACCTTGTTTGCTAAGAAGGAGTTCAGTCACGTCGGGTTAGATTTCTTAAATTCGGTAGCTAGCAATAATAATACATAAATTAAATGTAGTACCCTGCGGTGCACGAACAACTCTGATCCTCTATCTTGCTGTGTGAGAGGGTGAGGGAAACAAGATGCGGTTGATTGCATTTGCACTGAAATCTGAAAATTTTAGCTTCGAATTTAAACTTTTCATTGGTCTTCTCCACTCTAATTTCATTAATGTATCCCCCCAGTGCATAGTGTAACCCTATTTGCTGACTTCTTGATGATATTTGAGCCTTCTATCGCCAAAAATCATCGATAGCATCCTGAAAAATATCCTCGACCATGATACCAGCCATTAGCACCTGTTCTAAAATGTTGATTGTTTGACCGAGTCAATGGAGGGGGCAGGGCTTAGCCATAAGTCAATTATACTTTTGGTCCCTGAAAAAGGGAGGCACATACAGTGCTGTAATTTCAACGTCTTGTTCTCAATTTGAGTTATAATTGTAAGGGTTGTGTCATGTACCCTCATGAGAGGCATGGAGAACAGGAAGGTACGGACTGGACTTAGATGGACTGGGTTGTATTAGTATTTACTATACCTTAGGCACAGAACTAAGGCATATGAAAAAAAAGGGATCAAGGTTCATTAAACACTAAAGTAATACAAACAGAGAGCTAAAACACTGGTTAGCTATGTATTTCTTATAGGTAGAAAACAAAAGGAAACAAGATTCCTCGATACAATGGAAATAAAGCACTAAACAGCATTATACAAAGAGTTGAAAACAAAAACATGCGATAAGCGGAGATTATGTCTATACAGAGGCTAGAGCTAAGGTACAGACGTGGCTTAGCGAGACTTCACAAACAATGGCTGTGGAGCTCTGGGTTAAAAAGCCGACTGCTACCACTCAGTAGGATTTTAAACGGGTGCAGGGAATGAGGAGTGAATGCTGAGTGCAGTCCGGGTCTTAGTAGACCAGTGAGCTGGATGGCTGGAGGCGTGATCTTACATATAATACTCTTAATATCCCTAAAATAAGCTGAAAATCTGCATTTTTGCTCATTTTATTTATACTCCAATATGCTGTGTAAGACTGCTAAAATAAGAATAACAAAATGAACTTAACTTTAATGTATCCGTGAAACTTTGAGTTCATATCTGAAAAAATCTGAAATGGCTGATTCTGTAGCTTTCGTTAGTACTTTTTTAGGCAGGTTGAATGTTTACTAAGCTAGTCCATTAAAAAAAAATGGATATAAAAATGGTGAAATTCCTTTTATTTTCAGGATTGATAGACTGTTTTTGAGCCTCCAGGGACTCTGAATTAAAGGCCTAAAAGTTTTCATGGCGAAAATGGATTCTGGACCATCTTGCTGGTTAGGAAGCCGCCAGGGCTGTTGTATAAAGCTGAGCGCCCAGATCATTCACCTAAGGGAAAGGGATATAATGGGTTCACACAAAAAAATGATGAAGTGGTGTTTTGTGCGGACAGAATTTTTCAGTCCTTAAGTTTATCATGGGGTGACGTCAGTGACGAACACACTTGCGAATAAGATTGAATTGATGGGACAACAGTATTGAGATTCCGTAATTTCACCACGTTGAAGCTCAAAGATGTGGATTTTCCCCAACAGCTTGAAGTACATTTGGGATGTGAGATGGACAATCTGCGACGCAGCAAGATGAGTGTCAGGATAATGAAACGCAGGTGCTCCACCGCTTTCTTTAAAAGAACAGTCATACCAACACATTCAAACAAGGGAGTCTAATTGAGTGCTTCTGGCTTTGGAAAATGTCACGTTGATAGCGGAGAGCAGCAGATAAAGAGGCTGATAGCTAATTTTGGCCTGCTATTAAGAGGCAAGATTGTATTCCATCACTGCAGCTGCCAGATTCCAGCATAATTATTAAAGGGGTCCTCATGAATGATACCCCCCACACAATCTCACACACACATTCCCCACTGAGGAATTCTTTTTGGCACCTGGCCATTGGCATGTCTAACCCATTGCCTCCTCACCATCACTGCACCAGGCGCTGAGCAGCCCACCCATTTTATTTTTTTCCTGCGCATTGTAATCATCATAGGGAAACTGATGATATGATTGCCCACTCTCCCGCAGTAAAATGGAAAGCTTAATAGGAGTCCGTGCTGCCTCCTGCGGCAGTGAGTCAGCTGATGGCAGCATCTTGAACTGTGGACAATTTATCCAGTAGAAGGGCTGGTGCGAACTGTGCTATCCTGCTTGAGCATAAGGCTGATTACAGGTAGTCAGTGGCCTAGTGTAGCATCATACTGGAATTTTTGTGGGCCCCCTGCCACCAGAAACCTTCTTTCAAAGCTTCAAGCTCCCAGAATCATAACCACCTATCAATCAAATATTCAAGGTCCTGTAGGCTGCTATGAAACATTGTAGCTGGAATGGGGAATACAGTCAGTTATTGTGTGATTGGAGGTAAATATCTGCTCTGTTTTTGGGTGGGTTTTATTTGTCAAACAGCCAATAAATGAGAGACAGGAACCAAGTGAGGGGGACATAAATAAGGATTTAGTGTGGCGATAATTTACTTGCCACCTAAGGGTTCCCCTTGGCCAGTACAATCTTTAACGAGTCCAGTGGGATTTAAATGAGAATGGGAAGCACATTCAGAATAATGCAGGCCACTGCTGTTGTGCTGCACAGAGTATTTTGACATTAATTCAGGGGGTTACAAGGGCCTTCCTGTGGTTGATGAAATCTAAACCTTTAGAAAAGCAGGACTTTATGTTGCGCAGTAACTGGTTTTGAATTAAACTGCTTCCACCAGGGTGAGCAACCTCAATCATACAGTTGGTGGCCGCAATGTTATTTTGCTTGTGAGGAAATGCATACAGTTTATATCACAGCTTTACAACAAATCCTCTTTTGCAAGAAGACAAAATTCATCAAATAATGTGACCTCCCTTGGTTTAACATAAATATTCAACAGTACATTTTATAGTAAGGAAAACATATAATTGGTTTGTTATAAAACCAGAAGTAATAGCTGTATGTCCACAGTAAAAAAAAAAAACAATCATATTTGCCACTATTAAATTAGACCATTGGATTGGATAAAATCAACAATTGCAAGTGGGCACAATGGTAGGATTTGAGTTTATACAAATCATACCTCAATGACATCAAATAATTGCAGTACCTTTAAGCTTCAGGGCTGACTTTGCCATGAAGTTGGTCACCTGGGGTCCTGTCCATAGACAACAGCCACATAGGCATAATGGTAAAGATAAATTCATATATTTTCATGATAATCAGCAAAACATGCTGCACCATGACCCCCCAGGTCTGGAAGTGAGACCCATGTTTACCTGCATTCTACATTTGTAACCTACACCTCCACCCCCAAAAGCAGGACGTTTCTTCAGATGAAACAAAGGTCAAAACAGCCCGATTTTGAGTTATTTATCATAAAACTAATACCAGAAATAGTATTATGGACAGCAACTAAGCAGTTACAGTTCTATCCTAATTAATAATATTGAGTACAGAGGACACTGATGTTCTTCACCAAAATCTTATATTTTCTATCTAATTACAAATCAGTTGCTGTTTGATGAAGGCGAAAGTCCAAAGTAGTTGTGCTTAACTTAAATGAGATAGTTCATACATACTGTAACAAGACGACAGTGCCATTACTATCCTCCGCCAAGATCATGTGCCATTACTCAGTGAAAAAATGTGCTTCAACATTCATTTTTGATTGAAACGTAGATCATGACTAGATTATCAAGCATACAAAATTTCACACATCTAGGTATAATAGTTTAAAAGAAATCTTGTCCCTATTGTGGACAGGACATACAGACGGACGGACCCCAATGCAGTACCCCCCCATCGCACTTCGCGGCTGGGGATAATGATGTAATGGGACAGCTAGAGGCTCCTGCAAAATTTACATTTCAATGCCTCAATTGGTTTGTTTAGGAAGTTTGAAGATTTCACATTGTATTATTATGGATCCATGGTACTTAATATCTGCAGCTATTTTTCCAGAGGTGCCATACTAAGAGATAACATTAAAAGTTACCTCTTTCTCTTAGGCTTAACAAAATCTAATTTTGTGTATGCAAATTTCAAAATGTTAGATCTCTAACAACAAAAAAAAAGCCGCAGGAAAGTTCTCAGAAAGTTCTGATTTATCTTCATTTGATTAAGTAAATAATCATCACTGCATAATACTGAACATTACATCTAAGCAGTGCCCCTGCTATACTCTGTGGTTTCCTGATTTAAGAAGAACTCTGACTCAACACGCAGGGAAGAAAGTATGGGCGACTGATCCCAAAACACAGAACAATCACTTCATACAAGCATGAGAGAGAGAGAGAGAGAGAGAGAGAGAGAGAACGAGAGCCCATCAACTTGGATACCTAGAGGGTTCATATCAGGTCTCCTATTAGTTTTGATTTTACTGCAGAAAAGACCATATTATATAAATTCTCCATAAGCATTCACTCAAACTAGGCTAAGTGCACAGCCGCTGTCATTCAAAAGTCTTTCATCTCTCTGATGAAAACAATTTTCTTTTTTGGATATGTATAAGTATCATCATTGTATTCCCTTAACAGAGTTTTATGGAATCACCTTGGATGCTGCTGCCACAGTTGATCCACTTTGCCTGCCTGATAACTGGAACAGTTTTTGTAAGAACTGCATGAAACTTCTAGTATTCATCTGTGGTGCAAATCCAAATCATTTGGTGAGTGTTATGATTCTGCCTTGACTGCCATGTTTGTTTGTGAATTCTGCTTTGCCTGACTATGATTTGTTTTGTGATTTGGATTCCATGCTATGTTTTGTTTTTGCCTTGTCTCTGTCTGTTTGCCATATTCCACCATTGCAGTTATATTCAGGTTTGCTAAAAGTGGTGTACCTACAAGTTCATGACTACTTAGGCAAACGACTGAAGTACTGAAATACATGATAACATCTACAAATGCCAGTTAAAGCTTTACTGTGTAAAAAGGTAGTCTTATGTTAACTGTGTCCAGGGGCACCATCGACTTTGGCTTGGTGGCTTTTACAATGGACCATCCCAAATTTGAAACATGTATTGTGGTCAGGCAAATCAATATTTCTAGTATTTTTTTGAAGAAATGGATGCTGCATACTCTGGACCAAAGAAGAAAAAAGCCATCTGGACTGTTATCAGCAACAAGTCCAAAAACCATGCTCTGTCATGGTATGGGGTTGAGTCAGAGCCTTAACAAGGGTAACTTGCACTTCTATTAGAGCACTACTGAGATTCTGGTGCGACACACGCAGTCTTTAAGATGACATCTGGCCCTGGGACGTCCATGTATGTTTTGACAACTGCTCACATTACAAAAGCATGGGTGTGTAAGAAGAGGGTGCGGGTGCTGGACTGGCCTGCCTGCAGTCTTGACTTATCCTCAGTTTAGAATGTGTTGCATTATAACATGCAAAGTGCAACAAGGAAAGCCCCATATTGTTGCACACTTTAGTACTTAATTTCTGGAAGAATGGGACTAAATTATACTTGAAACACTTATTCACTTAGTGTCACGGTCTGCAGTCCCTAACTATTAAGCGTTGTAAAAATGAATGACAGCATTAGAAAATAGTAAATATACTGCTCAAAAAAATAAAGGGAACGCTTGGAGTTTTTTGTTGTTTAAGTGTTCCCTTTATTTTTTTGAGCAGTGTACTTAATTGTCCCAACATTTTTTGATTTATGCAGCAAGAATCTAAACTAAAATGTATTATTTTTGAAAAATCAATAAAATGTATAATGTGCTGCTGGATTGTTTTCAACATAATACAGATCCCGGATAATTTACAAATAACCAGGCTCAGGTTCAATTTTAATTAAACATACTGTAAACTTGGCCAAGTATTCTGAAAGCCCACATTGGCATTTTTTGGTAAAGTTCTTACATACCAATTAATACACTTGATTACTAACCAAACCATGCAAAATGCTGGCTGTTTTATTCAGAAAAATTTTTTGGTGATGGATTTTTATTTATTTATCTTGTGTATATTACTGTATTCTTGTTTTTGTAATGCTGGTGTTAATTGAGTCAAATATTCTGTTAATTAATGTCAAGAGCTGTGAGAGATGTCATAGTTTTAGAGCGCAGAAATGGTGATTGTTAGCAAGTAAGATACAAACAACAGCTGGGCAAGGACAGAGTGAAAAGGATTGAGACAGCAGTGTGGTGTCCAACATGGCAAAATCAGTATCATGCTGATCTAAAGACAGAAACCTGAGGAATTGAACATCAAGGACATATTCTTAAAACATCCCCTTTCAAAAGCAAATGACCTTCAATTTGATAGACATATGTATGATAAGATGAAATGGACGAAAAATCCTATTCCTTCAGACAAGGTGGGAGTGGCTAAGTTATTAAATGGGAGGACAAGCTTACTGTGTACAGGGAAAGGGTTTAGGCTGAGAAGTCAATTTGTCAAGTGCCACCAACCTGCCAAACTCACATAGGATAACACATCCTTACTGACTTAATTTCCTCTTTTCTCTTTCTCTCTCTCTCTTTTCCTCTGTCACACTCCAGGGTCTGGACCTTGTTTAACCCTCAGCCGGCCTGCTGCCTAAAATCAAGTCTGTATTAGTGTACATTTACCTCATGCTAGCCATGGGTGTGTCAGCATAGCATACACTTGGTAATTCAGTAATACAACAGAAATGTTGCTTTATGTGGCTTGTATGAAATGTGCGTCCCATTTTTATTGCTTTGACGATTCTTTAAATATGAAGAATTGGTGACCTATTAAAAAAAAAAAAAAAACTGTGGGGTAAAGGGAAGCCAAAGATGAATACTTTGCTAAACTAGAAAGCTCTCAGTAAAGTGCATACCTCCGCCAATAGCGTAGTCAGTATTGGCTAAATTTGAATCATCCACCATCACTTTGACCTGTGATCGTACAATGTTCATGTTAATCAGTTTGAGCTGGGCCCATAGTTCCTCCTTCCATCGAATTTCATACAAATCCATTAGCAACGGCTTTTTATTTGTAAGTTCAAATTCATTTTGGTCTTCTGACGAATGGGCTGCGGAAACCCAGGAACTGTGTACAGTGGAAAATGCGCAAGTAACAAACTATCCCCGAATTCCTCAACCAGCGTTTTACAATCGGTACCAAAAAGTCACAGTAGCGTTAAGGTACATTTCAAAAACAAAAATGAATAAAAACCTACCAAAAACTTCAAAGCCACACGCAATCCACTCATAGAATGCAGGCAGATCACCATTAACTCTTAACGCCGTCTTTATTTTCCGCCTACTCACCCCAGGGTCTTAATGCTACGCCAGTTACACATAAACCCAGGGTCACTTCTAAAAAGGGCCACCCTGACCTTGACCTTTGATGTACATGCGCCAGAAGTGAATCAGTTTGTCCTTGAGCCACACTTCATCCTTCAACCAAGTTTCATCCAAATCCACCTTCAAGTTTTTGAGTTAATCTGTTCGCAAACAAACAAACCAACAAAGAAACGGAGATGAAAACGTTGGAGCGCGGAGGTTAAAATGGTGACCAGGCAATTTGCAAAACGGTTGTTTGCATTTATAAACCATACTCGTCTCAAACCAACTTACTCATGGAGTAAGGAACAACTGAAAGAGGAAATTACTAATTAATTTTTGGAGAGTCATTCTTTCTCCAGCAGACAGTGAAGTATACTAATGAGAAAATATCCATAAATGACTATAAAAATGAAAGTAAACAAAAAATGAACAATGACTGGACTGGACAATGAATGATAGCACATACCATACTTTGTACAAAAGTAGTAAGGTACTATAATTATCATCATATAACATATAAAGCAAATGAATCATAAAATGTATTTTTTTACTCAGCAAACAGTACTGGCACTGCAAGTGATTGAGCCAACACTTTGCTATTTTTCCCCTATTTCCTCTGGATTTTATCAGTATAAATTTACCGCTTTAGCAGAATGACTAAACTTTGTAGTAATAGGAGTAGCAATAGTAGTAGTTGTAGTAGTTGAATGAATTGTGTGCAACGCAGTTGAGTGATCTGTAATCAACACACATCTTAAGCTAAATTAAGAGGAAATTATATAACCTGTCTACAGTACCCGCCTACATTTTCAGAAAAAAACAAAATTTTATCTACCTTGCATCTCTGAGGATAAATCACAGAATATGGCAGAGACCAAGCTGTGGCATGCGCTGCCCTTGTACAACCTGTCACCTCCTGCACGCTATGCTCACAGCAACATCCATATGAAACTAGCCGGCCATGTGTAAGCTGTAAATGTGCAAATGAGTGAAGTGATCTTGAGCAATGATAAGGACAAGAAATATCAAAAACAAGCCTCTATGTTGGACGCCATATTTCGGCTCCTCCAGTCTTGTTTTGACTTCCTTTGATCTTTCGCATTCTGTCGGGGGAACTCCTGATAAATAACACAGTGTTATTCAGAGACCCCAAACGGCGAAGGAGAACAAAAAGGAAAAGGGAGATCTCAACTGCTATTGCAGCCGGACAGAGAGGAAACGGGCATTTTGAAGTTCAAGGAAGCATGCGAAAAGATGGCTGCATGTACACAGACACACACACATCATTTGGACGTAATGTATAAAGCTGTAGACAGCCTGGCTTTTGAATCTTCAATAATTCTGCGACGCCAGACCAATGCCAACAGCATATTTACCGCAGCCGCCAGGTAATGTCAAAGCATAAGACTGTGATTGGAGGATGGAGGGAGGGATCCAAACGTTTTCCTTTGTTTGTTGTTTTAAAACATGCAAGGAGAGTCTCATATCTCAATGGCCTGTTAGGACATGAAAAATGACGAGATTTTTAAAAATATATTCTTTTTAAGCCTGATAGTATCTTTATTGTATCATAGTCCCATAACAGGCCTCTGGGAAAAAAAAAATATCCAGAAGTGCTCAAAAAAATACTCATAGTGTCTTGCACGGGCTCAATTATTAAGGATTCGTTTCAAACAAAATGTTATTGCACTGTGGGAAATCTGCATAAAATGTCAATGGGATGTCATGCTTCCTGCACACAATAAATCCTGAATGTCACATACTAACATGCTGTTAGAGATTACCCAAGAATTGTGCTCAGATGATTTATGGAGCCTGGATTTTGCATGTTAGTGACCTCTCATTCTCTAAATGTGAGACTAGAAAATGCTGTTCCTGCTAACATCAGGGTGACTCAATCCTTATCGTCTTATTTGGCAAACATGGTGCTCATAATCTGCCGCTCAATGAGATCGCTATTGGGGCGGCATAGTGGTGCAGTGGTTGGCTTCACAACTTTCTTGCTCACCTCAGTGCAAGAAAGTTGTGGGTTTGAATCTGGCCTGGGGTTTTTCTGTGTGGAGTTTGCATGTTCTCCCCGCGTTTGCGTGGGTTTCTTCTGGATTCTCCGGTTTCCCCCGCCTACAAACAAATGCATCATAGGAACTGTCCTACTGGTGCCCCTGACCAAGGAACTGGCTTTAGAACTGGAGTTGGTACCCTGGGCACTGCTCTATAGCTGCACACTGCTCCTAACTATAGGATGGGTTAAATGCAGAGGACAAATTACCCCATGGGGTTCAATAAAATGTATCTTGAATGAGGTGGTTTTTTTGGCTTGGATTGAAAAATACAGGACTGTCCATTTCCAGGAACAGAATTGGCCTCGTGGCCTCTTGGACACAGACAAAGCTGGTGGTTGTGATTACTACATCAAGGCTAATTAAAGATCTGGTTTAGCACGGTTTACTCAAAATATGGCATAATGGTCTATGCAAAACTTTTGGACTGAATATATCTCTACTTATACAAACACAAGGCTTAATTAATCACACATATTACTTATCTTTTGTGGAGCATCTTGAGTATGTGCTTGTAGCCAGTTGATTGAAGGAGCTTGGGTTTAGATTGTGTGTAACCTCTCAACCTGATGGAGGACGCACAATCTTCTGTAAGTGCCCTTGATTAAAATGGGACATTTCAGAATGAAAAAAAAAATAACGGGGGAGGGGGAAAAATAAATAAATCAATCATGTGACTTTATGTGTACAGATAATCCACCATCTGAGCCCTGCCTGGATATGGCCTCCAGTATGCATCGGTAAATAGAGAGAATAGAACCTTTGTAATTTAAAATACTGCTCCTTTCCGAAAGATAGTCCTGATCTGAATCTGCCGGTAAGTTCTCCATCCAAACCACAATCGCAGTGCCAGCTCAAGTGTATACTGATACTGACTAAATTATATAAGTACTAAGGCAGTCCTTTAGAATAGAATAGAATAGCCTTTATTGTCATTGTACCAAAGATACAACAAGATTGGTTTGGAGAGAAAGTGCTCTGGGCCGCTGCAGCGTACGTCGTGCTGCCAACTCCACTTTCTTCTTCGAAAAATGAAAAAGACGCCGGCAGGAGCAGAGATAGAGTGCGACTGCTCTCCTCAGAAGCCAGAGGAAGAATATTAGGTCCTTTGGTCCCATAAATACACAGGTGATGCTGAAAAGTCAAAATTTTCTCTCAGAGGAGATGACTGTTTAACACCTTTGCGCAGAAGCAAAATATGGCTATTTATGTGTTACCCTATGTAAGAGTGGTAGGCTAATTTTCAACTTCGAACAACTTCAATCTTGGCCGTGGGGGCTCCTGTGCTCAGCACGCTTATTTTTGCTGTACCTGGAACTGTGATCATATTGTTTTAAAAATCATTAAATATGTCTGATTGCCAAACTCTGGATGATTTTCCAATCTTAACCATTTTAACTTGGGTGACTACAGACAGACAGTTTCCACCAGTTTTTAACATTATTATCCTCCCGATGCGATTCGGCCAGACTGCTAGTCCACACACCCGCTGTTTGTTCTGACAATTTTGCAGTGGCGATTTCATGGCCACAAAATCTCAATGGGGAAGTTGTGAACACTTGTGAACTCTCTGTATGTGAAGAAGAGTAACGTTATGCCATTGTGCCCGTGTGCCGGTCTGTTCGCTCTCATTGGATATTGGGGGTATTTCCGTCTGAGGCAGCCCTATCTGGAATCGTAAATATCAAACATGTAAATATCAAACATCAATTGGGCATCTTATGTGTGGCCAGCCTGACTCTTTTCTTTGAGGGCATATTGGAACAACATTTCTGGAGTTGCTGAGCATTCAGTCAAGAATAAAATCCAACATTCACATTGTAACATATTGTACATGATTTCATAAAGATACAAGAATAATTGTTTCAACTAAAAACCGTGAAAAAAGCAAATCATTTGGCTAATAATTGATGAAAATGTGGTGAAGTGGGTATAAGACTATGAATTTATATGATATTGAAGAATGTAAAGGAAAACAACGTAGGTCAATTGATCTCATTCTTAAATATGATCTGTTGGAAAGTGTTTCTTTCTTGATTTAATCATTGATTTACACAGTGCCCATGTGAAGCCTTTATTCTTTTTGGCTTACATAGTTATTCTGGTCACACTTTAGATTAAGTGTTGCTCATAAAGGCTTTATACAGCATGCATAATGCCTTCATAAATGTGACATAATGTTTTTATAAATCATACATAAGCAAATTTCATGCTTTATAACGGGTGAAATAACACATCCTTATTCAGTATCTGATGCCAGATGTGATATAACTGACAATGTCACTTAGTGGCTAAATGTCATTAAGGGTGATATTGTCAGCTAGGTGACATTATCATTGTCACATCTGGCATCACATTCTCAATAAGGAGGAATTATTTCACCTTTTACAAAACATGACATTTGCATCTGCATGATTTATGAAGACATTATGTCTCATCTATGAAGGAATTATACACGTTGTATAAAGCCTTAATGAGCAATACTTCATCTAAAGTGTGACCGTTATTCTTGATATAATCTTTCAAATAAATAAATGAAAATAAAAGAGTGTTTTAAAGTGTGCAAGAATTTGTTAAAAGAAGGACAAATATCCGTTCATGATGGGGAGTAGTGCAGGCACTCAGAGGAAGACAGCTTTTTTCAGTTTAAAAAGGTATTATGATCCCTACCAGTTCTGCTTATCAGTTATTGTATAAAAACATGATTTACTTTGGGACAACTTGAGTATTTATTTCATACCTTAATTAATATGGCAGTAATTTTTCATGGTTTTGTTCTGAATAAATCTGTTATCAGCACTACAGTACATGGACCGTGTGCACTACCTGATCTAGAGAGGAACATTTCAGAGTGTGTCCATGATAGGATCAGGCAGAGGTGACACATGCCATCTCACCGATTTTGATGAAACTCAAGTTTGATGGGGTCTACCGAAAGCTACTTCAGTCCTATTTTAAGGAAATTTGAATAAAATGGGGGGAAGCTAACCACTCCCCTTTGTTTTTCAAGGAAAAGTGCCAAAAATCACCAGAAAATTAGCCATTAAGTATGAAGGTCTCCTGCTATGCAAATTGATGGATCAATTTAATATTTTGCAGAAGTTGTATCTAACCTGTCCTTATTTTGTTCCCAGAGTTTCAGCCCAATCAGTTTTATTCCTGTTAATTAGGACCTGTCAATCAGAGCGCCCCTCCCACTCAGTCGAGAACATTGCTGAAAAACAACAATTTTTAGGCCAATATATCTCCAATGCAGGGGCTTCATTTGAAAAGTGGTGCAAATCATATTAAAAACGAGACTTTATACTATCTTTTTATGAAATAAAATTTTTGGGCAAACTCAATAATTTATCATAGTGGTCATGCAAATATAAGCTACATCACAGGGTACCCGCACCTACTTTTGTCAGAAAAATCACTTCCCTGCCACAATTATGAAATATAGTGCTACTAAATTGGTTCAAAACACTAATATTTATGGCAATTAGCCTAATTACAATGGAATATGTGTATTTCCAGCTTACAAATGTGATTTTGTCCTATAGTGGAGGCATAGCATGTATTTTACAAGTATACAGAAATTGGTGGTAAATAATAATAGTGGAAGTGTCACTAAATCTTACATATTTGTGCTGTCTAGTTTCATTTTAGCATTATAATCAAATATCAGAGCATATTACAACGGAGATATCATACATTGGGACAATACGAGAACTGGTTGCCTGGGAAAACAGCGCTCAAATTAGAATTTTGTACCTGTGCTAGTATGCAAGCTCCTTGCAATTTCAGCTCACTTTTGAGTATTGATCATGAAACTAACATCAGATAATGTGAAATGTTGCTTAAAAACTTTTCTTGTGATTATAATGTGCTGTTGCAAGGACCTTTCAAACAGAAGACTTGGTTGTGTTCACAGCATTTCGTGCGAATGACCGAATATGGTCAGCGGATTCTCACTAAAGCAGTAACACAGAGAGACCACAAAAATCACCTTGGGCAATTCCCTTTTCCTTGCAACATGATTACATAATCACATTGACTTGTATATTATTTTCTTCAAAGACTTAGAGAGCACAATGTCACAGAGTATACTGAAGCGGCTGAAAGCTCCATGGCAGTATCTGAAAACCGGTTGCAAGCTCCACTCAGCAGTTGAGTCCTCGTGCACCGACCACTGCCAAGTGGTAGCGATGGGGATTACAAGGGATGGTGCTCCCATTAGCATAGTCTTGCCTGGCACAGATGTGTGGACCTCAAGAACTCTATATCTGACCTGCAACTGGCCATGAACTCGCCACAAGTCCATTCGAGGTGAGATGCATTTCTGACCTTGCAATCGCAAAGAAATCATGTGAGTTGTAGAAACATGCCAGCAAACCATGCATGAAATTTACTAGGGTGAAAACCCTTTATCTATTAAATACAGGCTAGTAAATGTAAATTCCGCTGAATAGTGCTGCTCTTTTTTATTTCGCCGTTTTCAGCTTGAGTTGTTTACCACCAGATATTTATTGCTATTTCCTTGGTTAATGTCTGGCACCCTAGATTGGTGTAGCCTAAATAACTGTGCTGTTTCCTCTCTTCAGCCCTGATAGATGCAAGAAACTAGAAAATGACAAGGATTGTGTGGTACTGACCCTTGTAGAGTGGAAAGCCAACATCCTTCGTTCTGTACACCAGAACACCGCAAAGAGTGTCACAGTCAACTGTCTAGAGCCGTCTCGGGTCTTGTTCATCGTGAACTGGGCTATAAAACTGATCCCAGCAAGAGTGATTTTGGAAGAAAGGCTCTCTGTCACTATCACCAGAGGGAGTGATGGAGGTGTGGAGGTAAAATTAATATCAGCCGCTATCTTTTGCTTACAGGGTGTTTCCTGTTTGCGTTCAATGCTGAATCGAAATAACAGAAAGACGCTGTTGCAACACAGAATGTGGCTTGGTACCTGCTGAAATAAGCAGGGACGTCCCTGAAAAATACATCGCTTAGATGGCAACATATGTTGCTCCAAAACCTTCATGTACCTTCACAGATGAGCAAGTTACCCATGCCATAAGCACTTACACATCCCCATACCATCACAGATGCTGGCTTTTGAACTTTGCACTGATAAAAATCTGGATGGTCCTTTTCCTCTTTAGCCTGGAGGACAAAAAGTCCATGATTTCCAAAAAAAATTTGGAATGTGGACTCGTCAGACCACAGCTCACTTTTCCACTGCACGTCAGTTCATCTCAGGTGAGCTCAATCCCAGAGAAGCCGGCAGCGTTTCTGGGGGTTGTTGATATATAGCTTTTTCTTTGCATGATAGAGTTTTAACTTGCACTTGTAAAGGTAGCGACAAACTGTGTTAACTGACAATGGTTTTCCAAAGTGTTCCTGAGCCCACGTGGTGATATCTTTTACAGAATTATGTCTGTTTTCAATGCAATGCCATCTGAGGGACTGACGGTCATGGGCATTCAATGTTGGTTTTCAGCCTTACCGCTTACGTGTAGAGATTTTTTCAGATTCTCTGAATCTTTTTATGATATTATGGACTGTAGACGATGAAATGCCGAAATACCTTGCGATTGCACATGGAGAAATGTTGTTCTTAAACTGTTGGACTATTTGTTCACGCAGTTGTTCACAAAGTGGTGAGCCTTGCCACATCCTTGCTTGTGAAAAACCAAGCCTTTCAGGGATGCACCTTTTACCCTAATCACGATACTCACCAGTTATTAATTAACTGTTCACCTGTGGAATGTTCAAAACAGGTTTTTTTGAGCATACCTCGATTTTCCCAGTCTTTTGTTGCCCCTGTTCCAGCTTTTTTGGAACGTGTTGCAGGAATCAAATTCAAAATGAGTGAATATTTACAACAACAAAAAAAACAATAGTTTATTGGATCATTTATAAACGTATTCAAGCCGTTTATTCAAGCCTATAGAAGGCCTCCACAATGTAGAGCTCTCGTCATTATGCAAGCATGCGGGCATCACACTCAAAAAAATCGCCACTCTCTCTTCAAGAGTTTGTCCTCAGGCTGTCTCTTGTCTCGTTTTTTTATACCATCTCACGGTCACATGCAGACACGACGCTTGGCATACGCTTATCACGCACTGCGCGTAGGGCACCAACTGCCTGGGGGGCACCAAAAAAATCAAGCCCATTAAAAAAAAATAAATAATAACAGTATTAAATATTTAAAATAAAAGTTTGTAAAGCATTTTAATAAATATAAGTAATACAAAAATAATGTAGGCTTATTTACGCGAAAAAAGATTAATCTCCTGTGTGGCCCTCTCATCGGTCTACCTTTGGTGCCCACCCCCCCCTCCCCCCATTCCCAAGTAGTTTGCTCCATTATGCTTCCATCGCAAATTTGGCAGATGTTTATTCTGGAGATCTGGACATGTCATCGAAAAGGCATCAAGAGTCGGGGGCGGAAAAGAGGAAAAGAAAAAAAAACAGCGAGATGATGCTCGCGCGTCACTTGCAGGAAAGACAATGTTTTAATTAACAATTATTTATTTTTTAACAGCTACGTTTATATGACCACAATAATCCGATAACTGGGAATAATGGGGTAATGGAAAAAATCCGATTTGACACGTGTACATGTACTTCAGTAATGCGATAATCGGAAATACCACAAAGCATTTATGCGTAGGGCACCAAAATGGCGAGCGCCGGCCCTGCTCTAAATTGACAAATCAATATTTTACCTTCAGATCTGAAAGTAGATTTTCAAATCTTACGAAGACCGTTGCAGGCTCTCATTTCCCTCGCTCTCCCCAATCTCATACCTTTTGACCACACGCCACAGGAACTCCAAATTCCAGAATAAACACCGCTAAAACAGCTGAGAGCCTGTTTGCAGGCTACTGCATAGTCAACACTATTAAACCGTTCTACTTATCTAAACACCTCAATCAGATCACCCTGAACTGTTTTTTGACTGAGGCTGAGAAGATTAGGATTCTTCAGTCTATGAAGCTTTCATCTTTTATACCAGGAATTAACTTTGTGGCTCCTTAGAACCTTTTCTAAAGCCTCTATGCCTTTCTTGAAGTATAGTCCTCACAACTGCACACAATATTCTTTGTGTGTCTGACAAAGGTCTTGTACAAGATCAGTGTAAGCTCCTTTGATTTAAACTTGATCATTTTGGCTATACATCTCAACATTCTGTTTACCTTTTTAACTGCTGGAGCAAAGTGTCTACAACCTGTACGGCTTTGATCAGCAATCACTCCTAAGTCCTTTGCAAGTTGGACGTTTTTAACCTCCAATAAAGTAATCCTGAATAATGCTTTTATTTCCTGCATGTAAAATAATTCAATGAGCAACACTGAATTGAATTTACCATTTTTCTTGTGGGACCAGGCTTTTTTTTTTTTTTTGGATTCTCCTTGTATGATTTCCTAACATGTTTAACATCATCTGTTTCATATCTCCTTATTATTGAAATAATGTCTGCCCTAAATTGCACATACACCAACTTTTTGGGGGTCTGTTACCATCAAGTGTTGCATCATGATATTTGAAATATTGGCATATATCTCCAAAAAAACAATTTATTCATAATTTAAAGCATCAAATTAAATGTTCTTGTGGTGTTTTTAATACAGCAGTGGTCGAATGGAATTTCCAAAACACCGTTTTTTGATTTCGTTTCTATTTTTTTGTTAAGTGGCAACTTTTTTGGAATTGCATTGGAAAACAATATAACGTGAAAACTTCCGAGGGGAGTGATGACTGTTTATAGATACTGCACATAATGGCAGGACATGCTTGTAATTTTAAATAAAACGTCCATTCAGGAAGGCCACACTTTGTGTGGGGAAAAGCACCTGATTGTCAAAAGGGAAAAGATAGCAAATGTCGTCACCATTTGCCAAAAAGACACAGATAGAATTCTTTTTCTTTAGTAGGCTTCCTGTAAACATGCGGGCACTTCCTCTGTCACAACAGATGTCGAGGAAACGTAGCCTGCGCCCATCACTTGCATCCCGAATGACTCAGGCCACCCCCTGTGAGGTACCCCACTCAGAAAAAAAAAAAAATTGCTGGAATTTGGTCACGAAGGCACAGACAATCCAGCACCTGCAAGCTTGCTGAAAAGAACTATGCAGTCGTCACACTTATGAAATCATAAATATTCAACAGCCTGAAAAGATTATTCACAATTATAAACTTTAAATGTCTGAACTTTATCGCCCAGAGAGTCCTCTCTCACACACACACACACACACACACCTTGTCCTTCTCCTGGTATTTTAATGGTAAAATCCATGGCTCGAAACTGTGACTGGCGTGGATGGCGTGTTTCCCTAATCAAAGATTCTCGTGCTCTTTTGAATGCTTGTTGAAGCTTCAAGCACGCATTTGCTTCAGGTAAGGAATGATTTAGTGATGGAATCAGTTTCTAAATTTCATAAACATTGTATTCGAATAGTCTTGCAAAACACTGGCCTATTATGTATTCATAGTAGGACAGGTTAGGTTTTTGATTCTGAACAAAAGATAACAAGTAGAAAATTCAAGCACAGAAACCTGACAAAATGCAAAAAATTTCATCTGCAAATATTTGCTCTTATCCTTGCTCTTTTTGAGTAAAGACATGCAGTACCTTTATGTAATGTGTGGTGCAGGCTATTTGGATCCTCTGGTTGAATATTGTACTTTGTATTCCACCTGGTTTCAGAGAAATGGTGAATAACTGTGAAACTTACCCATTGCTATTTTTTGGGCACTACACTGACCATTCTTTGGAGCGACCATATTTACACACAGTGGACAGTCCATCTCTCTCTGAGGTTATTGTCTCCTGTCCCTGCTTTGTGAAAATAATCACTGTTCAGTGGACAAGTGGTTGTGGGGCGGGCAGCAGGTACCTGCCATTGACAAAGTCTGTTTAATGAGCTTTGGCAATTATCTTGGCTAAGAAAGGGTCCATGACCGTTAAACATCAACAAAGTACAACTAATGCACCCCCTAGGCGAGAAGAATACTTCACATACTGCAAAGGCCTTCAGTGTATAAATGGAAAGTTTGCAAGTCTGAAGGATGGAGACAATGAATCCACATTGCCTTTAAACTTCAGGCAGTGATAACTCCCCATTAATTTTTTAACCTTAGACAGGACTAATTCTTCATTTGTCTCACCCTTGGGATGTTTAAGAATAAATTGTTACTAAAGGTTGCACTCTGTTCATTATGCATATGGCTGACTTATGTTCAGAAGCTGCGTATTCAAAGGAACCTAACTGCCAGACTCCTGCAAGTCATAGGGCCTACACTTAAGATTACATACACACTGTCGTGAAAAAGTATTTGCCTCCTTTCCAATTTCTTCTATTTTGACATAGTTGTCACGCCTAACTGTTTTAGATAATTGAACTAATTTTAACATTAGGCAAAGATAATCTGAGTAAACAAAAAAGGCAGGTTAAAATGGGATGGTCACACACGTTAGCCTCCGTAGCTATGCATAGGGGGGGATTACCATAGCCCGGACTATGTAGAGGTAAGTTAAAGTACGTTGAACCAGGTTAAAGTAAGTTAAAGTACGGCCAAAAATGTTGTAGCCCTTAGGTGCCCGTAGATTCACGCCAAATTTGTAGATTATGGGGTAAGCTATGTTTGGCTATAGTAGGATACGGTTGTTACTATGGTAAACTACATATAACTACATTAAACTAAGTTACTGCTATGTTTTTTTTTATTTTATTGAATTTGATTATTATTATTTTTTTAAATTTAGCATCTCCAATCCTACTCAAATCTGTAATGCCCAATTGGGGAACTATGTACAAGACTTGCTCATATGCGACCCCCTGCTGCCAACTCAGGTGAGGGAAGATAGTTCGCGGCTTTCTGCCTAAGCATGCGCCTGTCAGCCTACTGCTTCTTATACACTTATTGGTTGAATCCTCCCAAGTTCAGAACGAGGGCGGAAGATACCCCGACATAAACAAGCTTAGAATCTTCCTGACGAGCGCCCGGCTGTTCAACAGGAGACCCCTGAGCAACGAACGAAGCAACCATTTATATTTACAATCCCGGCAGACCCTTGCCAAGTTGCATCCCTGTAGCGCAATGGCCAATTGTGCGCTACTCTGAAAAGGCTGCCGACCACTGCCGGTTGGTACGACCGCGGCTCGAACCCACGCCGTGATAGTCACCTCTGCTTCGCAATGCGAAGTTTTAACCGAGTGAGCTATCTGGAAGCATCCAATTTACTGCTATGTTAATAAAAATGCCTGCTACCGTGGCTTTCTTTTGAACATGCCCCACACATAAACGTCCTCGCACGGTCCTCTCTCGTGTCAGAGGCCAAGTTATTTCTAAAGATAGCCATGGATCGCTACAGTGTGCCATGTTAGGCTACGTTAAGCTGCGGAGGCTTCTACTACTCTTAACTACATTATTTAACGTATGTGTGAGCACCCGATTAAAATGATGACTTAATTTATTGAAGGGAAGAGCCACCCAGCCCTACCTGACCCTGTGTGAAAAAGTAATTGCCCCCTTAGTTACTAATCAACCGATTAAACAAATTTAATTTAGCAATAAATTTTACTGGGCATATTCCTGCATGATTACTGCCAGTCCTGTTCAATCTGAACATCACTGAAATTGAACCTGTCTGGTGATGTGAAGTAAGTAAAAGCAATTCAAGAATAGATTAGAAACAAAATTGTTGACATCTATCAGTCTGGAAAAGATTGTAGAGCCATTTCTAAGGCTCCGGGACTCCACCAAATCACAGTAAGAGCCATTTACTACAAATGGAGAAAACTTCGACCACTGGTGAATCATCCCAGGAGTGGTCGCCCCACTGAAAGTCCTCCAAGATTGCAAAAGAACCCTGACTAATGCCTAAAGAACCGCAGGCCTCACTTGTGTCAGTTACAGTGTT
Source organism: Gymnothorax reevesii (assembly GCA_029721435.1). Classification (NCBI taxonomy): domain Eukaryota; kingdom Metazoa; phylum Chordata; class Actinopteri; order Anguilliformes; family Muraenidae; genus Gymnothorax; species Gymnothorax reevesii. Next base: position 8,395,601 of record CM056586.1, read on the forward strand.
CACAATTCCACAGTAAGAAAGGGACGGGCAAAAACTAAATCCATGGGAAAGCTGCAAGGTTAAAACCTTTGCTGACCATAAAGACTACAAAGCCTCGTCTCACCAAATAAAAGCTCCAAAAAACAGCTTGGTAACCCCGAAGACCCTTGAGATGATATTCTGTGGATTAATGAGTCAAAAGTGGAACTTCTTTGAAGAGGTGGGTCTTGTTACATATGGCGTGAAACTAATTCAGCAAGAGTCAAACACAGTGGTATTACTGTAATGGTCTGGACCTGCTTTGCTGCTTCAGGACCTGCGCAACTTGTCATAATTTCTGACAGAGAATCCTGTCAGAAAATGTCTGGTCATCAGTTTGTTACCTATATCCCGAGTGCAGTTCAGTTATGCAACAGGCAAATGATCCGAAGGGCATAAGCAAGTCCCCCGCTGAATGGCTCCAAGGAAACAGAATAAAAGTTTTGGAGTGCCTTTCTCATATCCTGACTCGAATCTGATTGAGGTAATGTGCCATGACTTTTAACAAGCAAGTCATACTTGAAAACCCACCAATGTGGTTGAATTTACACCATTCTTGAAAGAAAGGGCCATGAAGAAAATTCCTACATAGCTCATTTCCAATTGTCGTAGACATTTGATTGCTGCTGTTGCTGCCAGGGGTGGGGGACAGATTTTGGAGGGAAATTATTTTTTGCATCAGTGATACAGGTTTTTGGATAACTCTTTATCTTCAATGAATAAAGTGATAATTTAAAAGCTGCATTTTGAGTTTACTCAAGGTATCTTTGTCTCATATTAAAAAGAGTTGACTTATCTGAAACATTTAAATATGACAAATGAACTGAAGGCACTGCAAGTTCCCAGGGCATTTTTAACCTTGCTCAGAAACAAGTCGCCTATGGTCTCACTCTTGGGGTGTAAAAGAATAAAATGTACTAAAAGTTGCTATCTGTTCATTGAATATATAGCTGACTTACATTTTAAAGTTGCTTATGCAAAGGAGTCCAACTTCCAGAGCCCTGGAAGTCCTAATGCCCATACTTATAATTACATACACATAGTTCATTTGCTAAACAAAAATAATACAGTTTCAAATCGAGTCAAGTTCTGCAATAAACTTATCCATGAATTTTTCAGTGGGGATTGCAGCAGCTCTGTTTTAGGAGTCTGCATTGCTCGGTTTTTATTTTTTGAGTCCTCAGGTGTGTCAAAAGCTAATTCCAATGGTAAAGGTCACACTGGTATAAAAAAAAGAGAGAGAGAAAAAGAGAGAGAGCGAGAGAGAAAGACAAGCATAAAAGATTGAATCACATTCAGAGTATGATAGCACTATTTTCCTTGGATTGGGTGCAGGATTGACAGGAGTGAGTTGCAGTCAATGTGCGAATGTGCAGAACATTGGGAATTGAATCCAGCTCTATACCGGTGGAAATGGCAAAAAATAGGCTTACCTAAAGAGGATTACATTTTTGTCTTTAATCTCACCCCTCTCCTGTTTTTGTTGGCGTTCTCTACAAGAAATGAACAACAAAAAATCTGACTCCTGCCGCACAGCTGCCGCCTCCTCCCCCCATCCTCCATCAACCCCACATCACAGCCAGCAGTCCCCTGTTCACCCCCCACACACACCTTTTCGCTTTAACTTTTCCTGCCTGTGTGTCTGTCTTCCGTTGGAGGGTTGTTGTCTTTGTGGGGGCTGCATGTGGGGGAGGCCCCCTTTCCATGACAGTGAGAGTCAATGATACATAAGGCATGGCTCCATTACAGACTGGGTTTAACATCCTCGGCACACCGCATAGACAAAAACCTGCGGCGGACTAGCTCCCAGACCATCAGTGGCTCTACTTAACTTCGTAGTCACTGACTTCTCACTGAAAAAACTCTCCTTCTCTCTCCCACACACACACGCGCACACACACACATACACACACACACACAGGCACGCGCGTGCATTTACCCAGTTCACCGTGGGAGAGCGCAGATAAGCAGGTGCGTTAAATCTCGGGGTGACATTTGTCACAAACGCTTTCTGATAAATACGAAGTGCTCGCACAGACGCACAGAGTCACGCGTGCGGCCGTCGAACATAAAACGCTCACGCAGACACACACACACATACACGCACACACACGAGCAGCACTCCCTCACTCTCCCTCTCCCTCGCTCGCTGACGCGCTCTCTCTCTCTCTCTCTCCTTCCCTCCCTCCCTCTAGTACACACACCACTATAGCAAATCAGCCAGTGACTACCGGGGAGCCAGAGGGGAGTGCAGAAATGAATGTGAAGATCTTGACGCTAGTGATTGTGCTGTTGCTATCTCTGCTGTGTTCTGCGAGCGCCGGTAAGTCAAGGGGGCACAGGCCATTACTTGTAGCCTCCCTGTGATGCGTTTCTTCTCCTTGCGCTGGGCTCAGAGGGCAGTTGTTGTTGATCAGTTATCCGGTCGAGTTAGTGCTGTTATTCTTCTCAACTGAAGAGGTTCAGTACTGGGCTGTTTACTATACAATACTGCAGCCCATTTTTAAAATGTTGTCATTATTGTTCAGCGTTTCTTTACCGTGGCTGGATATTACTACTGGACTTTCAGGTGGTATTGATTTCTCAGTTTCATAACTTGCTTCAGCTTGTGAGGGGGTGTGTGTCCGTGTGTGTCTGTGTGTGTGTGTTTAGGGGGGGGGGGGCAGCGGAATGAATGAGTTTGACATGAATGATTGGCAGTGGGTTTCTCTGTTCTGTACAATACTTCCATATCACAAAGGCTTGAGCTGATAATGCAGTTTGAATTTGTGTGTAAAATCTCTGGTGGTGTCGGGCTTAGTGGTCTCTTGTTTCTTTTTTTACATTATCTTATGAAAAATTACACTCTTACTGAGACAAAAAGGGTTACTATTGATAATTAGTGATGTGTGAGGGGAAATACTATTTTATTGCTTTGTCAGAATGAATATGTGCATGATGGCACTGCAGTTCCCATTCTTGATTATGATTGACTCAAGTACAAAATAAATGTCTGCCTATTATGAAACAACATTGAGTACCAAATAAGCAAAGGGCATCTTAAGTACCATCTGTGATACAATGCTCACTGAAGCCTACTGGGGTAGTAGAGAGGCACTTAGGGAAGATACAGGTGCAGTGCAGGTAGCAGCTTAGTGTAAAAACAACAGTGGGGATTCTGTGTAAATACCAACATTTCTACAAAGGCTGACACCCTTTTACAAATGAGCATTGTGTTGCATTTGTCTTTGGAAGGCTGGCTGTATAAGCGTAGCCCAGGTTCAACATCAAGCTGTGATGACCAGCGTTTACTGGTACCCCGCACTTCAGGAAGCAATGGAGGAAAAAAAAAAAAAAACGCATTCATTACAGACATGCTATTTTTGTCTCCTCGCACGAGTAAATGGGAAACGATTATCATCCTGCATCATGGTGTCATTTTTCATGTCCTGCATTTTCAGCTGAGCTGTAACGTGCTGTCTCACAGATCCTCGATAACTAAGCCCCGATCCATTCAGGATGCGATGAAAAAACGTCAGTCTTCTGCTTCCATCCTTGGTCTGGTCGTTGTGTGGCATGTTTTTCAGCTTGTGCCTTCGGAGGGCTGTGCAGCATGTTCTCTTGTTGCTAGCACCGGCTAGCTCCATTGACAGAACTGGCAGCAAATGCGTTGCCTGCCTGCCTGCCTGCTCTTTCTGTTGGAGCCTGTGCTACGTGCCATCGCGGGGAGGTGCCGACGGTGGCTCGGTGTGTAGGCAGTGGGTGTGAAGCCTTTCATCTCCAATACTAAATGCTATTCCAGTTCACTGAGACTTTGTTGGTAACATCACAAGCATGTCTCAATCTTGTACGTATGTGTGTTTGTGTGTGTGTGTGTGTGTGTGTGTGTGTGTGTGTGTGCGTGTACAAGTGTGTGTGTGTGTGTGTGTGCGTGTTTGTATGTTTGCATGTGTATGTGTGAGTGCATCTGGCTTCAATATTCTGGAGGCATAAGCAGTGGCTCTCCCATGCGGAGAGAGAAAGAGGGTGGGGACCGAACTAACGGCGCAACAGGCGACAGCAGTCTAATTTAACACATCCTCAGGCAGGGGGATGGCATTTACAGTTGCATGCATGAGATGAGATTGAACAGAAGCATGGTCCTGTATATTTTGCAGCAGCAGTAGTGCCTTCTCTGTGGATCTAATGTGATGGAATTTACTTATTTTTCTGGCAGCGTAACCTGTGATGTACTTAGTGATTTCTGTACAATTCAAAATGTGAGAATTCTTAGAATCTGTTTTGGAGTCTATCTGTAGCACGCAGAATTTGAAGACAACAACGTGGTAATAATACTTCTGTCTCCCAGTTCAGAGGGAAATGTGGGTTGAAACATTCGGTGTCATGGAAAAATAGAAGTAATTCCAATGATGCATTTAAGCACGGAGCGGGAAAGCGCACAGACACACTCTCCCTCAGCACTCTTGAGACGTCTAATTTTAGCTCCCCGGTTGACTCGTCGCCACAGACGGCAATGCGCAGGTGACACTACTCAGATTCTCGGTGCTTTGGCTGCCTGATTGTGCCATTGTCCCCGGAACAGCTTTGCCTGCCCAGACTGGCATTTTCACACGGACTGTCAGCACTGCTATTTTTCAATCCTAAACTTTAATGCATGTGGTGCTTGATCTCACTCCAGCTCAGCCAATCCAATCATGCAGCCATGCATTCTGGGTCAGCAAGAGCCATTGAGCAGCCAGCTAAATAAATACGCAGCTCGTTAAGCAAACTGCAAGTGTACAAAGTTCCATTTCACAGAGGGTCAGGGTATTTTGTGAAATAACACCCGCAGACCTGCGATTAACAGTGTGCGGGAAGAATTATATTATAATTACTGCTTGATTCTCTGACTGTCTCCACTCAGTGTTGGGAAGGTGTTTGGGTCTACAATCATGACTACAGAGCTGTAAAAAAGATAAGGAGTCTCAGTCTTTCTTCAGAATACTTTCAGTTAAATATGGGGAATACCTTCCTGTTGTAAGCCAGCAAAGGCAAGGATTATACGCAGTTCGTAGAATCGGTCAGCAGGTCCTCAGCAGCTCAGAGACTGATAACATCTCTCTCTCTCTCTCTCTCTCTCTCTCTCTCTCTCTCTCTCTCGCTGTCTCTCATATCCTCTATGGACCATGGACCATGTAGTGCAGACAGTCACATTCATGGAGTAAGTACAACCAAAGCAGAAGGTAGAGAGAAAAGGTTGCAGTTATAGTCACTGGTCAGAGGGTCTGCTGCCTATTGAGGCCCAGGGAAGACCCATGTCATCTGAATCAGTGAAGTAATTTTCTTTGGCTCATATAAAAAAAATTGGAAATGCATGACAACTTTTTGCTCGTTTAAAAAATCCACATTAATTATATAACTAACTGAAGGGCCTAGAGCTAAAAGTACTTAACCTTTTCAATCCTATAGGCCAGTTTAGTGGCCGCATAGAGAACATAAAATAGCCCAACATATTGGAAAACTGGCCTCCAAACATATGACTTTGATCACATGACTTTTGGTTCAGGTGATATCCTCGTTACAGTAAGCTGTGTTTCAGCATACAGGGTTCAAAGGGTTAAGTCACATTTTCACTCACTATGAGGTAACAATGGGAAAATGTCTCTTCGCCAACTGTGATTTTATTAAAATTGACATTTTGTGGCCAAAGCACTTCTAGCGCTAGGGTCTTCAATTAGCAGATTTTATGGATCTAGTATAATATACTGAAAGGCATTAAAAAGGCAAAGTGGTTTTTATCGTCTAATTTGAAAAGTGATAGTTTTTCCTTTTCCTTGCTGATTAACATGATGCAAAATGTCAAGTGTCTGGGTTCGAATCCTCATTATGATTATTTGAATACAGCACAGTTCCCTGGATCATGGTTGTGAATCACATTGGGAGAAATCAATTTGCACATGAAAAGTTGAAGATCAGGGCCAATAGAAACACAAGTAAAAAAAAGTCACATCATTCCCACTTCAAATGCCACAAACAAATGAATCTCAGAAGAATCAAACATTTTGAATGTTGAATGATGGCCCGTCTCCAAGAAAAGATTCTGGACGCATTAATGTCCCTTAAATGACTGTATCCAGACTGCGGGGATGACACAGAATGACCAGATGTGTCAGCTGTCATCCCATGGTCTTCTGCCATGTCGGATAATGCAGAAGAACTGCTGGATTGACTGCCAATGTAACGATAACAGTGAGGCCAAGTCTCACGACCAAAAGCACAGTTTCCCGAGACTGTGTTTTGCAACTACGAAAGAAACCATTGACCACTACTTAAAGCAGTACATTTTATTATGCATTTTTAATGCCTCTCAGTACATATTTAGGCCCTTTCTTCAAAATAGAAATTTTGTGACTTCAGTATTTTGAGCACCAGTCTCCAGTCTTTGCATAGACTCTGGTTTACCGTTGGTTTCATATACTGTGGCCCTCCTGTAGTCTCAGCTTTTTGAATATTTCGCCGTAGGCGATCTGTTTGTTAATCTAGTTCAGTGTGCTTTGAATAAATCAACATTCTGCACTGATTCGGAGGGTACAAACCTCGGAGAGAGCGATGTAGATTAGGAGTGAGCGGAGAGGAAGAAAGTGGGGCAGACAGAGAAGTGAGAGAGAGAGAGACAGAGTGAGCCGGTGATTGTGAAAAAAGAGGATATTGTCTGAACAGAGAAAGACGGCCATAGACTGGTTGGTTGAAAAAGGTGTAAAGAAAAAGAGAAAAGAAAAGACTGAGAAAGGAGAGAGGTGGAGGGCACGAGACAACAAGAGGGAGGTAAAGGGAGGTACAGCAGGCAGGCTGAGCACATGCAGAACCTGGAGGCTTTCAGTGATAAAGGAACGCACGGACACTGAAATATTAGAAAGAAGAAAAAAAAAACCCGTAAAAATTTGCAGTTGGTGATCCAGATTGCCAAATAAAACTTGCAAGTGGACAGAGGTGGAAAATATAAATACAGTAGTTAAGTCAAACAAATGGAAGGCTGATCTTCAGAAAGAGTGCCTCCACCAAATCTACATTCATGCAAAGCAGCTGTGCTACATCAGGATGAGGCCAGTTTTAGTAACTCTCAGGCCTGAGAGACGCAGCCTAGAAGCTGAGGAGTCGCTTCGTTTGCTGCGCCTCCTTTCTGCATTAATAGGCAGTTTTCTGAAACAGAAGACTCAGGTTATTTTGACGTTAGATTATAGACATTAAAATCAGACACAACAAATTCTTACCATACTAAAAGTACAAACAATGTGATTATTTTTGTACACTTACCAACCAAAATGTGCAACAGGGAATCATAAGCTCCAAATGTGAGATTATTGACCACTTTATCAGCTTTTGGGCTAAACTGCTTGCATAAAATGTTTTGAGACGGTACCTGACACTGTCATAGGATTGTTTTTCCCCTGGGGCTGACTCGTTTATAACTGTAAGGTATACAGATGTAAACAGCAAGCTTGACGTGGAATATACGCTCAGATTTGAAACTGAAAATCCATCAATTACACTGACACTGAATGTGTGTTGTTCTGCCAATTGCATTTTGCCTGGCTGAAATGCACAGTTTCAACTGTGAGGCAGGCTTTTAAGAGCTGGAGTTCATCTTCATCGTCATTGTTTAAAGATAAGAGCTCATCAGCCATTTATGGGTGACGCCTCAATCTATTTCTCAGTAAAGTAAAGAAAAAAGGCTGTATCTCAGGGCACCCTCTGTCAGTAAAGTTATTATAAAAGACTAAATAAAAGTCTGAACAACATACTTGACTTCATGCTCAAAGTGAAAAGAAACTTTGTGTGAACCATGAGACTGTCCAACTACTTACTGAGGGCACTGTATTGTCTTCAAATAACAGTCTGGTGAGTACATTTTTATAGCTACTGAATGGGGCAAACTACACCTGTGAAGAAAGGACCAACACTTGCCTTTATTAGCAAAAAAAAAAAAAGAAAAGAAAGAAAGAAAACACCAAGAGAAATGTGCAGTGAATCAGGCTGAGCCCAGACTGAATTTGAGACTAAGCTCCTTATCAGTGCATTTCTCTCTTCAACAAGTGCATTTCACGATGACAGAGTGCACCTTAAACTGTCAGCCTTCAGAACTGAAAAGTGTTTTAGTGTACCAGTTAGGCTTAAAACATTTTTTTTTTCTGCGTCTTGTTTCGTTTTACTCCAGTGTCAAATCCTGAAATATGCAGAACTGTCATTCCTCGCCAACAATATTTTTATGTTTGAGAAGACATTATTTCAGTAAAATTTCTTTTCATTTAAGCATGAAGTGCAGCTTTCTTCACAAGATGAACTTTTCTCTCTCTTATTTTAGCTCTGAATTGGGCCGCCATCTCTTTCTCATTCATTTTAGCTATTGGCACCAATACAAGCTGTAAAAAAGGGTAACTCCTTTTTAAATCCTTATAATTTGGCAAGTGGCCTGTTGTAGATAATCATTTCCGGAGCCCATCTCAGAGCCAGTTGGTTATTAGTTAAGGGGAGTAAAAATGGCGTACAGAACTTCTAAATTGGCCTATGCTACAGAGAAAATATCACCACAATAAAAGTGCAAAACACAGAAGCGATCAAGTAAAAGGTCATCTTTTTGAACTTTTGTCTCAAGCTTGGCAAATTAATCACATGAATTATAATTCTGGTTCCTTGGGAGTCAACTCATTATGCTAGCTCTACTGGTGCATTTTGCTGAGTGCTAATTGTTGAGTCTTGTGATAATTTTTGCAGATAATTGTTCACTGCACAACACCAGCAAAACCTCCCCACATGCGGTTAACTATAGTACCAGTATCTGTAAATTAAGTTTTGAGAGTGTCTGTTGCCTTGTTGCCTGAATTAAAAGCCAGGTACATTTTAGTTTTTTCCAGTACAGAACATTTTTATTTGTGGACTAGCTTTTACGGTGCATGTAGACCGGCGCGCAGGAAGCAGTTTGACATTGCGGGGGCCCGAATCTGCACGGGGTGGGCTGGTCCCAAAATTTGCTGACTGCCTCATCAAGTCTATAGGCCATTCATAAATAGGTGTAAAAACTTATTATTGAATTGTGAAACAATTTTAAAAATGTTTCAAATCTGCAACAGTCTCCATCACTGTTGGCTACCCATCATTGTATCACTGTCACAGATGTCATCGACTGACATTCATTATGTCCAGACGGGCTACTTTCAGCACCAACAGTGTAAGAAGAAATAATGAGTTGGATACAGTTTTAACTGACAATTCAGAGAGCAAATGTTAATACTGAACCGCCTAGCCCCCAGGTGTTCACGACCATAATGATCTGATATTAGGAACGTTCCCCCCCCCCCCAACTTAAGAAGCGAGACAAACGTTCATTCTTTATAGTCACGAATGTAAGTGCAGGGTTCCCCTCAAGCATTTAAAAAGCTATGAGTAACTTTTTGATCAACCTTCCTAAACGTATATTTGCTGCTGGTTCCTGAAGCTTAAAGATAGCATTAACTAACGCGACAGTATGCAGGCAACAAGTGCAATGCTAATGGTAACTGCATAGCCGGAGAGAAAAGTGCTTTTATGCTGGAACAATGCACTGATAAAACAATGCGCATAATAGATGATGATGTTAAAGGGAACCTATCATGCTGATCCTTCTTTAAATACATAAAAGTAATGTTTTAATGTTGAATGTCCATGCTCAACCTCTGTAAAGTTTCTAAACATAAGATACAGGGGCTTTGGCGTAATCCAAGAACGTGATTTTGTGAACGTGATTTCCTCTCTGAACAGATCTTCACGAGATCTGGGCAAAACCTGATGTCAGGTGGTGTCGTCCAATTAATACAGACCTAGCCAGAGCCAATCACGGCACTGGATCTGCCCACACCAGAAACTTTTCTAGCTGGCACAAACAACCGCGAATCATACGATGCCTTAATAGCATCTACACTTCCAGAAATACAAAAGAAGAACCTCAGATCATTTTAGGTGCAGTTTTGTCAGCATCTCTCCCAAAGCTGTTCGTCCGTTTATTTTTGGACTCGGAGAAAAGCACCTTTTTCTATTCCAAAAGACGATGCCACCAGAAATCTGTGGGTAGCTTTTTTGTTTGCTAGCAGCAAACAGCCACGGCCAAAGGGAACGTGAGCTGTTTGTGCTCAACATTTCACCAAAGACAGCTTTATCAATAAAGGATAATTCGACACTGAATTAGAGTTTCAACTGCTTCTCAAACCAGAAGCAGTTGCATCGATCAAGCGCTTGGAGCCACAAGCTGTAAGTAATGATATAACAGCAAATAATGTAAGTGAAGCTAACGTGTTACGGGTGGCTTGCAGGACCGCTAACGATAGTTAGTACTAACAACTGGCCTCAAACGCAGGCTTTGTAAAACGTCTGAAGATAAAGCCTGTATCGGTCGCATCTGTCTGTAACTCGCAGATACAGAAGCTGTAAGTTGCTTTTACTGCCTAAGCCCACCTAACGTGATGTTGATTGTGGCTGTAGCACTACGGCTAATGTAGCCAAGTAACATTTGTTAATGTTGGTGTTCTAAATATGCAAGAGTAATATCAGGGGACATTCAACAGAAGGAGTGTAAACATAGACCTCATTTGAAGCTCTTTACACTTGTTTGCAATTTGGATGCTTAGTACAAAGGGTAACGTTTGTCTCTGTTGTTATGACTGCTCGGTTACCAGCTACTGCATGTTAATTTGCGTGTTGTGCTACATAAAAATGCTCCTGGTTAACTTTTATGCAGTTTTCTGATCGGTATGCTTGTGTTACTTCGGTAAGCATCAGTGTGGCAGTTTCATCATAACGTTGCCTGATTGTAGCCACTACCGTTGAACTGGAGAGGTGCTGTAAAAGGCTGCAGTTAGACCAGACGTAGGTTTTGCAGAGCTTGGGGTGCGTGTTTGGGTGCTTGTTTAACGATCGCTATACTTATCCATGACTGGGGTCAGCTGGATACTGCACCTGAGGTAGCTCTTTGATGCAACCACGGTGAAAGCAATTGCAAAACACAAACTATAACTTGTCTGGTATAACAAACGATTTCTCCGCAGAATTGCCGCGACGTAATTTCATCCCCTAATAGAATTGTAATAAAAAGCTGAAAAAGGCGGAGATTGAATACAAAGTTCTGTCCTGTAGAAGTTATTGATTCGCTAGCTCCACATAAGCAACTATTCATGCTAACGGAACTTATGGTCTGTGAAACCTGTATTATGTTCATAACATGACCGGAGCTCTCTCGAGCTGTTGCTTACTATCCAAAATGCGTCCATTTTCCGCGAGCAAACGCAGATCATTCCGACACAATAAGTAAACCATTACCGTGGGCAATTTCTAAAAAAACCATTTAGCCTGAAGCTTTTGCCCCTTCATCATATACCAACGCAGAAGCTGTTCGTTACTCCTGGCTAATGACACACCACAGTTATGCACATGGAGTAGCAGGTCCTTAAAGTACACACCTAAGCAGTCCATAAGTTGTTAGTCCACTTTCTGCTGTTCCTCACGGTCCAAGGGGGGGGGGGCTTGATCTCTTAGCAGGGATGTGTACATTGCGTGAATAGTTTAGATTTGAAGTTTGTACAACACCGATTCCAAAATAATTGGGAGGAAGTGTTGTGAATTGTGAATAACATCAAAATGCAACGACTTTCAGATCACATGAGCCAATATGTTATTTACAATATAACATAGATAGCATTTCAAATGTTGAAACTGAGAAATTTTACATTTTTATTCACAAAATGAGCTCGTTTCAAATTTTCTGGCTGCAAGCTGTCTCAAAAAAGTTGGGACACAGGCAAAAAAAAGGCCGGAAAAGGCCTGTGAAGGCTTGTGCAAAAAAAATTATGGAATATGTTCCTCAATGTTCCTCAATGTCAAATTGCAAAGGCTTTGAAGGTCTCATCATCGGCAGTGCATAACATCATCAAAACATTTAGATAAACTGGAAACTGTGTAAGGGACAAGGGATGCCTGTGATCTTCGGGCCCTCAGACGCCGCTGCATCACTCAACGGCATGATTCTGTCATTGACATTACTAAATGGGCCCAGGAATACTTCAAGAAACCACAGTTTGTAAGCACAGTGCACATTTTACAACAGCATAGCTGCGTAGTAGAAGAGTCCATGTGCTGAACTGACCTGCCTGCAGTCCTGATCTGTCACTGATTGAGAACATTTGCCGCGTAATTAAATGAAAAGTCCATCAAAGGAGACCCAAAACTTTCCAGTAGCTGGAAGCCTGTATTAAACAAGAGTGGAATCAAATTCCAATGGCTAAACTCAAGGATCTTGTCTCCTCAATGCCCAGAAGCCTTCTCTCTGTGTTAAAAAGACGAGGGGATGCTACACCATTGTCAACAGGCCCCTGTCCCAAATTTTTTGAGACCTGTAGCAGCCATCAAGTTTGAAATGAGCTCATTTTTTGGATAAAATTGTAACATTTTCCAGTTTCAACATTTGCTATGTTATCTCTGTTCTGTTGGCCATAAAATACCGGCTGGTGTGATTTGAAAGTCATTGTGTTTTGATTTTATTCGTAATTTACACTTTGTCCCAAAATATTTCGGAATTGGGGTTGTACTTTACGGGTGTTTTTTTTTTTTAGGTGGGGGTGTCAACACGCGCATGCATGTCGAAGAAGCACAACCATCCTTAGGTGGGGTCAAGATCAGGCTTTACAAGGTTCTGGGAACTTTGTATTGGGTTGGTGTGTTCCTGGATTTACCATCCTGTTGTGGACCTGTTCATTTCAACTCTAATTTGTCACAACAGATTCTACTAATTAGTTTTTGAATTACATCAACAGCTTATTAACACTTGCTGGAGTAAAAACAAACCAGATCCTAGATCTCCAGAAACAGGTTTTTAGAAGCTGTGCATTGGAGCAGAGTTTCCCAAGCCTGTTCCCACAGTACCTGAGCCCAGCACATTTTAGATGACTCCCTGATTTAACTCACCTGAATCAGCAGATCCGTTTATTAGTGAAGTCACTGTTACTTCATGAGGAGAGGTGGGTGTGTCACATCAGAGACAAGGCTGAAGCGGGCAGAGCAGGTGCTTCAGGATCAGGGATGGGAGACACTGCTCAAGGGTGTCCAGAGCTCTTAACTAATTCACTGATCTTGGCCTTCAACAATTTAACGCATGAGTTTGAAATAGGAATGTTAGCATGACGCTAAAACCCACACTGCTAAGATTTGACACCCTAGGGTCAGTATCGCTCAAGGCAGTATTGAAAACAACTGGCTGTGATGATTTGTCAAATAGGCTCGATACCCGTCAGATTTTCTTATGATCTAACTTACTATACAAATCACATTGTAAAACGGTGTGATGAAATGGCTTTACCTGAGGTTACTCCACCTGAGTGGCTGCCAAGACAGATGTGGTCACAGACCAAGTTGCCACTGTAGCTGTCAAGTCTAGCGCAATTAGTCACTCATTTCCCAACAGATACAAACACTAATCTGCCCATAAATAATAACTTGTAGTGTGCAGTTTTTGGTATTTTTCTATCCAATAAAATCTAGCGGCAGGTGGCGGGAACTCATTCTTGCCTTTACGCAAAAGACCCAGGCGACGGCATGAACAATCCATGCATTCATATCATTTAGGGCCACAACCATCAATGGGTGGCTGAGCTCCAGTCTTTATTTTTCATGTTAGGGCATTTTGGAACTACAAAAGCATTCTTTTTAAGGTCTCCAGAACCCTAAGGCTGGCTGTGAGCTTCATATCATGGGTAAACACCACTCGCAAATTGGTAGGCATAAATGAAACCCACAGTTTTACCAAAGAACATCACGTAGCACCGCAGGTGTAAAGAGCGGTCAGTATTGCAAACATTGTGTTTCTTCAGCTGAAGTGAAAGCACTTCGGTGACATGATGAATGTGCTCGGCGAGTGGACAGTTAAGTCTGAGCTGGGACTGTGGCTGCAACGTTTCATGCACTTACCCTTCCTCTCCGCTGTCGCCGCAGACAATGCAGGCCTTCATTTCCCGATCAGTGCCTGTATTATCAGAGCTGCACAATGCCGCATATCAAACAGGGTGAAGCAGCAATAAAAATGCACTCATCACAACAAAAACAAGCTTCAGTGAGAGCATCAGCGGGGGTCAGGGGGCAGACCTTTGAGTCCAGAAGAAAGGGTTAAGGAGACCTGGTCTCTTAGAAAGAGTGGTCTTCGATTCAGGGTTTGCATGCTGAAATCTTTAAAGTGTGAAACCTGATCCATTGCAACTGACAATGTCATTCTTTTCACTCCTGACTGAGCGCCTTTCACGGCCGCTGCCATGGAAACATGGCCTGAAAGTCGGTTAGAGATTGGTACCAGTTTCTGCCAAGGCCCAGAGTTACTGGTGGGCATGCGATAAGCAGCGCTGACTCCTGCTTCAAAAGAAGGGGCAGAATATTGCAGAATAGAAGCTGCTAATTCTGGATGCTGAGAAGGGACGGGCCTTCCTCACTCACTGAATTTATGGATGCTAAGGTAAATGACTTTTCGGGAGCACGACAAACATTTATTCTGTCCCAAATAAACACTAGACTGCGTACTGAATTTAAAATTTGGTGAGAAATTGGGCCTCTTTCAGCATTTCTACGGGAAATGACTGTGTGCCTGTCTTCATTTTGTTCCATTATCATCTCCCATTCTGGGAATATGGAACAGAGTGTTTAAGTGCAGGGGAGTCAGTGAATTCTCGGGAAAAAACTATTTGAACAATCATGAGTGTATATATAGATATATAAAAATACGTTTCAGTGTACAGTATATTGACTCATGTACAGACAAGCACAGACTAGATGCGCACAGTCCCGATTGTCCATGCACAGATATGCATGCATTCAGACAGATAGCAATATCGCGTAATATTGAAACACTTATCCTCAGTCTTCACTCAGACACAGACAGAGCACTATGCATCTACAGTACACAATTTCATACAACATTTGCCCCTCCCTTCATGACCACATACTGCAGAGCTCTAAGTCCTGAAAATAGAGAGAGCTGATTGTGGGGGAAGACTGAAAAGGGAAGAAATACCTTTACAGTACTCCTTCCCTTCAACACATCAGCCTCTGAGCAGCAACACAGTCTCAAGAGCCCTCTCTTTGCTCCTGAGTGACGTACCATCCGTGTTGGAGAGGAGGTGTAGTATTACATTACATTATTTATTTGCAAAGCAGACATCCTCGTACAGAGCAGTGCAAGCAGCTTATGTATTTACATTCAGTCCCTTTAGACAGCGGGATATCAGCTAAGTGGTTCAGGTTATCATGCAAAGTACCCGACTTCTTTGTATATTGAGTACACTATAAATAGTGCACAGCCGTCCCAGTATGTCATTTCATGATGATGCTCAAGATTTGCGCTTTACAACTGACCGCTTGTAAAACATGCAGGAATGACTGATGCAGCGACAAATTGGGAAAGCTCTCTAATTTAAAGGGTGAATCACAGCAGATCTAGGCCCTTTTGATAGCCCCCTCAACCAGTCAGGCTTCAAGCACATTTAAAACTGCTTTGTTCCTCAGGATATTTCTTCTTCTGCTTTCATCTTTAGAGAATAAACAAGAAAAAAAAAAAGTGAAGCTCATTATCACATCCTCTCCACCTTTGACATCGGCCACTTAACCGTTGCCCGGGGTAATGATGAGTCAGACAATGCCCCTATGAAAGCAATGGAGGTGCGGCATTTCCAATTGTGGCCACTGGGGGCTCAAGTTGGCAGGCTGCTCATGGCTCTCGGTGATCCTTCTCCCCCTGTCATGGTAACTGCAAACCCCCAGTCCCAAGCCACCACTGTCATTTTCTCTCTCAGTGGCAGCTTCTTGTTAATGCGCAGAGGGCTCTTCCAACTTCAGCTTTTTTGCTGCATCATTGAGGAAAGGGAAACAGATGGACAAAGTGGGAGAGATAGAGAGAGGGGGAGGTGGATTGGAGTAGAGACGAAAAGGAAGAATTCATTTGTAATGTTTTGCGTGAAAATGACAATAAATCACTGAGGACAGATTGTACTTGAGTGTTTCATAGGAAAGCTTCCTGTTAGGTCTGCACAATGTATTGAATTTTAATCAATGTCACTTGTTAGAATATCACAACAAGAATATCACCAAGGCTGCAGGATAAGAATGGTCTGTACTCATTTCAGGTTTAAAGTATCAAGACAGAGCAAAGAAATGCAGGCCTGTGATTGTCTTCTTTGCAGAACTGCGCACAAAGATGACATATGAATGTCATTTAATGCCCCATTGTAAAGCACATCCCAATACAGCTTGTGCATGTATAAATCTGTGAGGAATGCTCAGCTGAAACTGAGGGGAGAGCAAAAATTCCCGTTAAACGAACAAGTAGTTTTGACCTATTAATGACGGTGTGTATTTCTGTGTGTGTGTGTGTGTGTGTGTGTGTGTGTGAGTGTGTGTAGTTAACGCAAATAAAAATGCAACGGTGAAGTATGAACTGTATTTGTCTCAAAATGAAGAATCAATCAGTGTATTTTGCTCTTCCAGTGAGATAGGAGGGGAATTAAAGAAAAGCGAGTGGTATTGTAATCCTGACGCGCACCACGTGAACACACCAAGCACTTCAGTAATAGTGCAACTCAAATTTTGAGTTGATTATGATGTGAACAATGACACTTGACTTGTTCTTTTTTTGTGGTCAATAGCCTACATAAAGCCAACTAAAAAGAAGAAGAAACATGCTGCGGCACCAAGACGGCTTATGACACTAGCAGGAGAAAAAAGGCCATTGGCATGTCATGGGCAGCTCTCAGCTGCCAAGAGGTGGCGCATCATCTGCCCAATCACCAGTCAAGAATTGGTTGTCTGTCCGAGAATGGAAAATGGGCACTGTCGCTGATCGACCTCGCTTAGGGCAGCGACGAGTGACTATGGTAGCACCACATTTATTCAAAGCCCGTACATGACAGATTCCGGACAGCAACCCAAACTGATCATGAGTCGAGGGGTCCAAGCCGTCTGAGGGTGACAGCAAGTACCGTTCGACGTCATCTATGTGAGCAATACACGCGTGCACATGGCCCTAACATTTTCCATTCTCAGATGGAAACAGGGAAATAAAGTTCCAGAAAATGACTTCGAGTCAGCAGTGATGAGTTCCTACTCCTGTTGATGGGCAAAATATTTGGTGCATGTTAACGCTTGCTAGCTAAGTGAATGGTGAAATTATAACTATTCACTGCTATCCATAGATTTTTATTCATCACATGTGAGGCCGTAATTGCGAGCAAATCCTTTGCACATGCTCACAAGGTCGGAATCCTGAGCGAACCCGTTGCTGTGATGTAATAACAAAATGTGCCAGTCGATCTTGCTCAGATCAAAAATAAAAGCTGTTTTTGTTGGCACTCCCCATAGCGGCTAGGAGTACTTCTGTTGTGCTGAAGTCAATAAGCAGTGTTTTTCTCTTGCATTTGTTTTTCAGTTTGCGTGATTTTAACTTTGCATTGTTTCCGTTTTTGCAGTTTTCTGTTTTTCCAGTTGGAGACGTTTTGGACAATTGTAGCATGTTTGTATTTACATGGATATGCAGCATTTTTCTCTGGTTAGTTTTTGAGGTTAATGTGTTTTTTGATTTTGAATTGCCTCTGTTTTTGCAGCGCGTTTCTCCAGTTGGAGATGTTTTGGGCAATTGCAGCACATTTTCCCTCGTTGGCCACCGTAGATTTGGCTGCGTGACAAGTGATTGAAAGGACAGAAATGTCCGTTGCCATGCGACAACACAAATGGAAGGACACTTTCACAACTATGGATATAATGGCATTGGCAAGAGCTCGTTCAAGTCAAGCAAGCTCAGCTAAAAAGCTATGGCTCTTCAGGAAAATCACCAGTGATTTTTAGCGACCTTTTGAAGTGTAAACAAATGAAGCTTTCAGATGTCGTAAAGTTGGTTCATACAGCAAGAAAGGTCGATGCATAATCTTCAGAGCAATTTGTCTTGCGCCTTCCAGTTACCTTCGGAAACTCATGTAAAGATAAATGGCGAATAAATAAAAAATTAAAACTTTTCGTCTTAAGGCCCTTGTGCCTTTTAATTTTCCTGAACTAAGTTTAATGGATTGTTGTGATCCTGGAGCACTTACCAGGGCATGTATCAGGGAGAGGCAGCGATCTGCAATAAAAATAGGTGAGTGAACGCCACAGTTTAAATGTTTTGATTATGGCTATAACTTGATATTTTGACCTGGGCAATGACTTAGTTATCAAGAATGGCAAATGGCACTGTATTAGCAGTCGGCAAAGATCAAAAACAAACTGCACTATGTACAGCCATAACTATATATCTTACTTTTGCTATTTTGCAATCAAAGTTGTGTTCCAGGCATAAAAATGCTGTTCATATTTACTCTAAAGACTCAGTCACTTTGAAATGATTATTGTCAGTTTCCAGCTATTTTCAAGTCCAGAGGGAGGTTTCTTATGAGGGGTAGGAAAGTGTTCACTCGCAGATGACTTATTCTCCTATTTGCTGTTGATTGTTATGGATGTCTTCAGGACATCCCTTTAATTCCCAAGCACCTGATTATTCTATGAAGATATCAATATAAAAATTGACCAACTGACTCCCGAGATATTGCACTAGTAACCGTAAAGTGTCCAATCAATGCGAATGCAAAAATCTGAATGAAAAATACACGGTTCCAGTATTGTTATTTCTTATTTCACTGTTTTCCGACAATTTCATTGAGTTCCGGTATTGTTATTAACTCTTTCACTGACTCACTGACAGATATAATGGCAGACAATAAAAAAATAAAACTTTCAGCATTGGCATGACAGACGTTTGTGACATTTGATGCTCAAACTTTTGTTGTGTGGAAATAAAATTTTTGTTTTCTGCTGTGTTCCATCTTCATTTACTCTGACCCAGTGACATACATACAGTGGCTCCAATAAGTATCTGTACACTACTGTACTTCATGGAGCCGGTTACGGATGGCCTGGGCACAAACATGGCTTCCAGTTGCTTCCTCCACTTTGGTGGCAAGACTGGAGGCCGAGGACTGTCTCTCCCTCTGTACCAGCAGGGAGATGTACCGGTCAGTGCGCTGGCTGGTCTTCCTGGGACGTCCTTTCCTGGCTGCATTGGCTATGCGTTCAGACTGTTTGTACTTCTTGATGATGTACTGCACGGTCGTGTGGCGTAATGATAGCCGAGTTCCAATTTTTCTGGTGCTTTGGCCTTCTTTATGTAGCTGAATGATTTGCTCCCGCATTCGACGGGGTATCTCGCCTGTCTTAGCCATATATCACAGGAATACATTATGGGCATGGTCAGGCCATTTACATAGGCCAGTCTGGGTACAGAGGGAGTGTCCAGTATGGTCACGCTTGACCAAATCAGACCAAGTGAGTCAACCATGTTCTGTAAACATCTTGAGTCAATTTTAGGTGAGTATTATAAGTTTTGTGACTCACTAATGGAACTGTACAGATACTTATTGGGTCAGATAATCGCTTTTCTGACCAAATATGCCATTTTGACATTAAATATTTGTTTAAAACATATTGATCATCAAGATTTTATCACTTTTACACACAATAGCAAGCATTTAGCCAAATATACAAAAGCTGTTATGTAGTCAAATTTTCAAGTAGTGTACAAATACTTATTGGAGCCACTGTATATTACCAATACCACGTTGAATTTTTGTTGCAGAAAACTTTTTTTTTCACTACTTAATTGTGATACCTTTGTGCTATTATAGCTGAACTGGTTGCAACAAAGTAAACAATTTTTTTTTCACAGTAAGGGATCAATTTTTATTCACTGCTGGATAGATTCTATGGGCGAGGAAGTTTGCACAGCAGGCTTGGCTGAAGCCTGATGTGCAAACCTCCTCGCCCATAGAATCTAGAATCGTAATTCATGCGATTTCTGGCGAACAGTAATGGGATTTAATTGGTCCATTTTCTAAATCGTTTACAGGCACCACTTCCTCATGAATATTCAATAAACATTTCAGGTGTATGACCTATTGATTGTACAGTGTAACTGCATGCATAAACAGAGCGGCTGCAAGTCCGCGGGCATCTACATCTGTGGAGATGGATTAATATTGAAGTTCTCGCATTGCATATTGCTATTACATAAACCAATTTGTTGATCACCATTGTTTCTCCATATCATGCAGTGCTACTATCTATTGAACCAGACAATTTACAAGAACCTACAGCAAGAAGTATAAACAGAAATGAAAGAGTGTCATTCTATACCAAAAGGCCCACTATACTGTATTCTGCTTTGCTTGTTTGTAGAAATATTTCCATCAACAGGAAACTCAGTCCCATACTTGTTGTTGGTTTAAATTTTGCTTTCATTGTAATTTCTCTGTCAGATGAAGAAAGTCACAGATGGTTTCAATTAGACTGTGATTAGTGGCTGCATCCTCTCATTGGGCGCCAGGTACAACGCTATCCCAGCCATTCCTGGACCCTGTTTCCGTGCGCTATCTGTTTGTCTCTCCATTTCACTTCCTTTTGAAATACAGCTACACTTATTCACTGATGGGGCGCTCAATATATACTCATTCAGCCTGCAGACACTCCATCCCTGCCAAATCCCTGGTACCTCCAAGGAAAATTGTACCAATGAGGTACAATTACCCCTCATCAGCACAAGCTGCCAGGGCTGGCTTGTCAGAAGTACACCAGTGTTGAGTGGGATAGGGCAGAAGATGAGAGGAAAGTTGGGTTAATGGGAGGAAAATGAGAAAATTGTAATAGATTGAATCTGAGTGGCACAAGAAAGCCAAAGTCAGGAACCGTTGACTATTCATCTTTAATACTAGAGCCCATCCAGCGCTCAGTCTGCAGGATTTTAACCTTTTCTATTGAACATATGAACACAAGATGATGCAAACAGGTCATCTGGCCCATCTTGGCTTGTCTAAAGTATATGCCACGCATGAAAACTCGAAAGAATCTCTGACTACACTACCTGCTCTGGCAAGCTGTTCTACACAACTTTTTATGTTAATGTAAAGCATATCTCTTCACGCCAGAGGGAAAGTATGAAGTAATTCCCATTTATAGCCGCTTGTCCTGATTTGAGAACTCAACCGGAAAATTAATTTGTTTTTCACTTTTTTAATCCCTTTTGTTAATTTTAAAATCTTATTCTTCTTGTTCCTCTTCATTGTTTGTCACAAGATGACACGGAGCAGTGGGAATAACCAGGCATTCCTGATTTTTTATTAATGATTACAATCTAGCTGTGGAATTATTGACAAAGTAGGCCTCTGCAGTGGATTACAAAGCATCTGCGCTCCAAGGTCAGATGGCATGATAGGTGGGACAGAGGGATCGTGGGAAATTATGCTTTCTTGCATCTTAAAGCTTCACTCCTGCTTATCACAAATCCAAAAAACAAAGGGAAAATCCTCTGCAGTTGTTCAACATGGGAGATACTGGGCTGAGCCTGGCATCAATTAAAAGAGGAGCAGCCCCTACCTTTGTGAAGTACCTTAGTTCAGATGCATAAGCAATAACAAATGGGATATTCTCCAACATGGGTCCACCTTTTGGCAATTTATCAAAAAAGAAATTGTCTTTGCTATCAAAATTGTATGAGGATGCACTGTAGCTGGATTGCAAGCCTGAAAGAGAGTAACCCACTGAGTATAAACAATTCCATCTCTTCCCAAAAAGTTAAAATGAGTCCAGTTGACCAAACCCCCACTGGACAAGACAAGTTAAGCATCATCTCCAACCCTCCAGTCACCATGACAGACTTATTTTTAGCAGTCCGCATCACTCTTTTCTTTCATGAGGGAAGACTCGCTGAGACTCTGGAGCAGCTCCGCTCTCTGTCAGGTCGAGGACAAACCAGTGATTGACAGGCCAGAGCAGCTCCAACATATAAATCATCTCATTTGGGAGCAGGATGTCTAATGGGAAGTTGAGTGGAAGAAGGGTGAGAAAAGTAGGAGGGGCCTGGTTACCCTTTAGCTGTATGGAGCATAGCACACCTCATCTGTCTTAACCAGTATCTTGTAATGCAACCAGATTCCCCCCAAGTAGAAACTATTGGTTTATTTTAAGA
This sequence comes from Gymnothorax reevesii, assembly GCA_029721435.1. NCBI lineage: Eukaryota > Metazoa > Chordata > Actinopteri > Anguilliformes > Muraenidae > Gymnothorax > Gymnothorax reevesii. Next base: position 8,417,679 of record CM056586.1, read on the forward strand.
TATTTTTTGGGTAACAATTTTTTGTCCCCATTGGCATATGTTGAAATAAGTCCAGATGTAAGACGCTATTTCCCTGAGCTGCCAAACACAGCCTTGCTCCTTGTGGCTTAAGCTCAGTCTGAGGGAGCTTAGTCAGGGCTTAAGGGCACAAGACTGAGTGGCCCTCCGTTCTCTGTAACTAGTGAGGAAGCACCTGGAGAACTGCAGCTGGAGCACTTATAGAAATTCATGCCTATCAGTAAAATGTTCCGGCTATTGGGGGTATTTTCATACACATTAAGCTGTCCAGAATAGAGAAAAAATGGACTGAATGCAGACATATTGTGTAAGCTACCTCAAATCCTCCTATATCTGGTATAATAACAAGGGGATAATGTGGGGATTACATCGCCCTGAGGAAAAGCTGCGCTTTCCTTTTTCTGAGATGCTGAAATATGCATGACAGCCTTTCTTCCATATGGATGAATGAATTATCCCACTGTTCACAGCAAATATGCAATATCTGGCCTCCAAAACGAGATTAACCGGGGAAATGGATTCGAGATTTCTGCTATTCGAAAAAATGCAAATACGCACGATGAACATTCTCTGCCACTGAGACCAGTCTGATGATGGGAAAGTGAAGTCAGCCGTTGTTTAAAAGCATTTAAGGCTTATTTTGACATCTACTCAATGATTCAGGTATACTGGGGTCATTTCTTTTGCTCTATATTGTTGACTCTATGTTTGCCCTGTGCAAAGACTTTAGTTAGCTTTCTGGATTGCATGTTATTTCTATTGCATTTGTGGTAACATTACTTTTTTTTTTAATTAAAATGGTCAAAAAACTCAAGAACTGAATGAAATGGTGGCATACTACAGAACTGAGGGCTCTTTTCAACTACACCTGCGATGTCAGTCTCTGATTTTCATAATTTGTTTTTAGATTCAGTGATACATTTTCTGCTCCCGGTGTTCCAAGTACTTTTAAAGTCATCGCTAATGAAGTTCTGGGCGTACAATTTTTTAAAGAGAAATAATCTGGATGTTATGCACAAAAAAAAAATGGGTATACCGGATGATGTCCATCAGTACCCTACTCAGGGGGATATAAGGATGTTTATCACAGTTGTAAATAATGTCATCAGTCTGTTCTCACTGGTTTTAATGGTTTACTTGAGAACGTTTGAGGGGAATTCTTGTGGCAGCGTCCCATCGGCTGCCAGCTGTTCCGCCGTGTGCTTTAAAACCAGCCGTGCAGCATGTTCTGACCCTGTGTGGTCGATGTCATGATAGTTTTCATTGGTAAAATTGGCATGGAGTCCTCCTTTAGTCTTTAAAAGGGAGGGGGTTTATTTGGCTGTCAGTGCAAGATGCCGTGTGGAATATTGCTGTGTGAGGGATGAAGGGGAGCGACGGGGGCTGAAATACAGGGTCCTTCGTTGCAGGTCCTGTACAGAAGGAGGGCGAGGGGGTTCTTCTTATCCCCCTGCATTACTGGGATCACACTCTATACTCATCCTCAGCGCACTGCTAACCCTGTAAGCAAAATGCAACATTCATCTGTGAAAAAAAAACTATTAACTTGCATTTAACCATTAATTAAACAGTTGCTTCTCACGAGTTCATGACACGTAAATATGGCAGCATTGACTTCACAAAGAACAACTCTGAATGCGTCTGGAAAAATGCGGTGCAGACAACGATCTTGTTCTTGCAACTAATGAATATTTCAAGCTTCTTGAATTCCCCGTTGAACTGCACTCGAGACATGGGATGTGCATGCGCAAGAATATTCCCGGGGTAGACAAGTTGAATCTGGGACAGGAAAGGCCACTTCATCATGAAAATGCATTCCAAAATCGAGACAACTTTGAGAGCCTGTCCCGTAATGTGGACCCCTTCACGATCCCACAAAGGTCAGCAGGCCATGAAATGTAGCTCAAGCAGTGTGTTGGAGTGGAACTCAAAGAGTCAGGCCACACTTATTGAGTGATGACTGGAAACATCTGGCCACACTCATGCATAACAAACACGGAGACAAACAGCACCTCCCAGTGCCCGCATGCCTGAGGCACACAGCTGTGAGCTTTTGAGCTCCAGCGCTAGCGCTATCGTGCATCACACATCTGCCCTCTTAGGCTGGGTGACAGAGGACGTGACATATGAGAGCTCAAATTTCATCTTGAGCTGCAAAAAAAATATATATTTAATAAAACAAAACCAAAACCTCCATCTGCAGCTCCTCAGCACTGATTGATGTAGCGCAGAGACTGAATCTGGCTTGTACAGTTCCATTACAGTTCAGCAAGGACACGGATGCTCTCACAGGAACGGAGGAGTCCACTAGTAGACAGGTCATCATTTTGGCTCTGAATGCCACCAAAATTAATTTGCAATGAATCAATTAAGTGCCTAAGATTCAGGATTGGTGGCTGACTTAGCCATTGTAGAACATTCCATCTCTTTCTCTAAAGAAAGTCTTGGGTTGCAGTCACAGGATGCTCCAGATTATTGTACATCTGCACTAGCAACCTTCAATGAGCTTGGGAGTGTTTGGCTGAATCTGAGCAAATATTCAGCCCTACACGATTCAGAATCATTCTTGCTGCCTTTGTCTGCAGTCACATCAGCAATAAATACAATAGTTACATTTGCAGCCCAACATGATCATATATCTCAGAGAAGGTCGTATGTGTTAAATCATCAGCAGTTCCTTCCCTTTTCAATTTTTTCTCTTTGCATCACTCAGGTACATGTTGTTCTTTGTCCCATCTGCCCATAGGATGCGTGGAGATGTTTTTTGGCACACTATCTGATTTTGAGACTTACCGGTGTTTTACATCTAAAGGTTAACCCCCTACCTTTATTCTATTAAAATCTTGGCTCGATCGTTGATACAGACCCAAATATGCCAACCACCTGGAGAGTTTTCTTAACCTGGCAAACTGTCGTAATAGGTTTTTTTTTCACCAGGGAAATAATTCTTCCATCTTCCATCACAATTGTTATCCATCTTTATACAGCATGTAGATCCGACCAAGCAATCTGATTGGTCATTCAGATGTTTAGAATGTTCTCAAATTAGCAAGACAGCGCAGGTAGCCTGTGCTCAAATGAAAAATACCTCATCACTGAAAATATGCCTATCTTAGTAGCCTTGGCCATTGATTTAATTAATTTGTCAATTTGTTTGCATTTGCACATTGAAATGAACATTTAATAAATCAACACAACTGTGAAACCTGCCGTCTTCATTTCAGAGGTAAATTGATAATGGCCTGAAAAGGTGATTTGCAAAGCCCCGAAAAGGTGGGGTTGAAATGATATAACTCTGTTCAGCCTTAATGTTACACGTTAGTTTTGTTACTTTTGCTGCTTTGCCTAATTAATCACAGCTAATGTTAAATTGGAGTGACACACCCCCAGCTGAAATGAAACATCTGTTGGTGAGCTTATTAAAAGATAGATGTTTGTTCTGGTGCCGACACTGGAAAGCCGTTGCCTATATTTAAATTGCACTGTCTACAGATACGGCAGTTTTTATTGGTACGGCAGTCGATTTGAAGGGATTAGGATAAGGATTAGGGTCAGGTTAGGGGTCAGGGCTAGGGTCAGGGTTTGAAATGGGGACTGCCGTACCTCTCTACATGGAAAATGCATTGGAAAACTGCCATACCCGCAGCAACTGCATATTTAAATAGAACCGTTAATATAAGTTTGTTGTAGATAACGATCAGCTGTGCTGGCGAGTTGTTGTCATTCACCTGTTAGCTTAAAAATGACTGAGATGTCAGCAGAAGTATAACTATCAGTCCATGAAAAAATGATTTTTTTTCAGCGGATATTTTATTTACATCAAGATTGAGCTAGCAAAGCAGTTTAGTGTTGCTATGTGTGGCATTTATTCAGATTTGGGAAATCACGATGTTTAGAAAACAGACACCCAAGTTGGCTGGCTGACAAGGACTAGTTAACGTCAGATCCCATGTATTTCCACTGAAACGGAGAGAATACTAGGAAAAATAAACTTTTATATTTTGAGAGCGAAATTCCCACAGTATGAATACATCTTGATTATACATTTTGTTTTGTTGGTTATAGTTCTATAATCACATTATTGCACGCGATGGTGTGCTTGACCGTCATTATTGTCACTTCAGCGATGCTAACGGTACTCGGCGCGAGCGCCTCGTTCCTGGCCACATCACTGTCGTTACAATAATGACGATTAAGCACACCCTCACATGTAATAATGCTTAATTGTCTGGAGCTCTTGGTGTCCCTGAGCTTCCAACCCCTGAGAAAAGAAAAGCGAGAGAAGACTTCAGTTCCGCGTGAGAATATCTTAAATACGCGTCGATAGAATAATGACTGGTCCACATTTCAATGAAATAATCGCCTTTCACTCTAGGTACAGCGTGAGTTGATTTAAAAGTGGGACTCAGCAAATAAATATAATATTGTTTGCAGAATTAATTTAATTAATTTAAAAGTAATGTAATTCTTACACCATTCGCCTGATTTTGTGGTAACTAACATAAAATTAAAGCTGAATGTCTACACATGAACTCATATTCGGTATTTAATTTCATCTCCCATTTGCTGTTGAAGACATCAAAAATAATACAGTATTATTTACAGATTACACATTGAAGGTCTACATATTGACTGGATACTTATTGTTTCACCAATATGCAGTAGCAGACAGCTGAAATAATAATGTTGCTAATATTTACGGAACTGACAGTATTTCTTCAAAGAACAATATGAGAACTCTTGGTCATGTAATCCACAAGTGCACAACTAATTTTAGATCGATTTTTGTATATACTGTTGTGCTGTTCTATATTCAATTTACACACCAATGTTGTCTATCTCCATTATTGACATTTTCACGAGGATGTATGTAACAGACTGTTGTTTTATGGCTGGGCAAGTCTTTATGAACAATGTGCCCCCCATAAAGTATTAGTCCCACTATTTTTGATCAAATAAAATGGGCTGATAATTAACAATCAGGCACGGAAGCTTGTAACAGGCTGGTCCTAATTTTTAACAGACAAGCTTAATAGCTTAAGGGAATGTTCATAGTTGAAAAGCTCCCCACAAATAGGCATCTTATCTCTGACCCCAGGGCCCATGGCTTCCAGGGAACAGGGCCGGGAGGTTGGGCAAGGGGGCACCGTGAAGAGGCTGATGCAGCAGAACCCTTCCAGGGGCAGTCAGAGCCACCGACCTGCCGGCTGGAAAAGGAGACGTCCCCGACCTCGACTCTCTCACAAGGGACCAATGCCATTTTAGAGGTGAGTCGACCGTGCTGTGAAAAGTCTCGAGAGATGCAGACCCAGCAATATGACAACTGAAAGAGCAGAGTTAAAAATGACTGGACATTGTTGAGGAATAAGAGCAGAATAAGACACTTTTTTGATGGGATGGTCCAAAATCAAAGGTTGGAGTCACACAGTGAAGTTGATGCTTTGGCCAAAACACATTCTATGGAATCACCCTCATCTAATACTTCTGTCTTCTGAGGTTACTTCAGCGTTCTGAGGACTTATTCAAGAGATTTTCCTTTTCTTTGCTGCAGTGCCAAGAAAAAAAATCAATAAGCAATTATTGCACATTATTAAGGTCTCTCCTTTCTCTTGTTCATTAATTTACCTTTAAGCACTTCCACTTTTTTCCACTGCCAGTTCTTCTCTGAATCTAATGCCGCCTCTCCCCATAGGCATTGTCATGAAGTCTCCTCTATGAAAAATCAATGTGCTTTATTTTTATTTTTAATAAGTCAAGTCAGCAGCAAAGACCAAGTCTGCACTGTTATGGGCTACTCCCGATAAGTCACAAGAATTTTTAAACATTGCTGGAACTTGTCTAAATTAATGTGTGGGCAATTAATTAATGCACAGAAATTTACAGTTATTGGCAGATGCCAACAATCCAACTCTCTCCTAGATGTTAGTCTTACGATCTGCATGGCTGGTTACGCTGTTTGTGTGGATATAGCTAATGAACAAATATATAAGGGCGTGTTGATAAATATTTAAACAGATTATGATTTTTGTTGATTTGAGCCCTATTATTATGACCCTAATAAGAGCTCAATATGAGATGGGATAGAAGAGAAATGGAATAGAAGCAGCACAGTAATGACTCTTGAAATCTTCTTGACCTCACAATATCCGACTCAAAAGGAGCCCAAGTTATGGACCAGTGCCTCTTTCCATGAGGAGAAAAAAAGTTGGGCATATACCCATCCAAATGTGTGTGAATGAAAATAATAACCAGTACCTAAACAGAAGAAATGCAAACAAAAACAATCATCTCTATCACCACAATGGTCAAACATTACTATCCCCTGTAAAATTATGTGTTTCATTGTAGAGCAGCAGAGAGCTGATTTTTCTGCAATTCTTTCATTTCTCGAATTTCGCTGTTCGAGCGCATGACAAGAAAAAGAGACTCTCTTATTGACCACTATTCAATACTACAGCACCTCCCTGTCAAAACACAAGGCGAATTATGCCTGACAGGAGAAATCCGCAGCTTTATTGGATTATTGAGCTTATGCATACCCACTATGGTTTTTATATCAAAAACCACACATTTATTTTCAGAGTGAAACTCAATATGCCACCATTGGTGGCAGGAACTAGAGAACTTAAGGTCCCTCCCCCATGGCAATGGGATTGTTTTTCATGAAAATGTGGATGTTTTGCCTGACGTAATAATTGCTTTGTCCTTTTATCAGGAGACTTGAGAAAATAACACAGTTGAATTTTATGATCCACAGCTTATACTGTATTGTTTTGCCACTAAAGTTTGAATGCAGCTGCAGCCTTATTTCATTAAATTTGAATCAGTTTGCTGGCTGGAGCAAACACCAGCCACTTGAAAGCCTTAAAAAGATTTATCATGAGTGTCAGTTTCAACACAGGATTATGGATGCAAGTTCTTTGATTTCCTGGCAAGGATGATATCAACTGTCACAGTGTGCTTTAGCAGAGAGGAACAGCCTTGGTTCTCGATTTTATTGCAGAATTCATTCACAAAGCAGGGGAGAGCAGTATCTTACCAGGAGGTTCAGCAGAGTGCCAACATAAATTAACCACATGGGAGAAGCCGTTTTAATGAGAAGAGCAGGGATTGTAATTCCCACTGCCAGAGTTAATAGGCATTAAGGGAGGGGAATTGCTTGTTTCTCCTATTTATATGTACTGCCCTGTGTAAGAACCTCCTATATGAGCCCAGCAGTAATCATTCAACCGCATAAGAGTGCAAGCTGCTCAGCATTATTGAGACGATGAAAACGCAACCCCAGTCTGGTGCATTGCTTGACCAATAACACAGGTGTGTTCACTGTAGGTGCTGAGAGGTCAATGAGTATTTTCTGGACAGAAATGCCTGTTGAACAATAAGAAAAGCTTTGAGAGGACAGCGACAGTCTAGTGACTTTCAACATAGTCGGTATGAGCACCACTAATGGCTCAGTTCATAGTTCACATCATTCCCTGTTTTCATATATTACACTTAATATAGACTCATATAGACTGGGGCCAATTTTTCTGAGAAGACTGCCGAGTTAAAATCAACTGACTGGATGCTAAGACACTTTGGGTATCTTGCATTTATGTCAAATCAACCTGGTGCATCACAGTACACAAAACGTATCAAGGTATTTTCTCCTATGAATTGATCTTTATAGTTTCCTTTGACCCCTATGCAGGATATATTCTCACAAAACATTCTCACAATGGCAGCAGAGTGGCACAGTGGTTAGCACTGCTGCCTTGCAATCAGGAGGCTCCGGGGTTGAGCTGCGGCGGGTCAGGTGCTCTCTGCGCGGAGTTTGCATGTTCTCCCCGTGTTTGCGTAGGTTTCCTCTGGGTACTCTGGCTTCCCCCACCCAGAAAAAACATGCATTATAGGAAATATGCCTACCTGTTCTTCTGACTAAAGAACTGGCTTTAGAACTGTAGTTGGTCCCTGGGCGCTGTTCTGTGGCCTCCCACTGCTCCGAACTATAGGATGGGCTGAATCCAGAAGACAAATTACCCCATGGGGTTCAATAAAGTATATCGCTTAAAACCTGGTAAACTAACCTTGCCACATCTGACTATAGTCATTTTTAAAACATTCGCATAAACCGCCTGCATGATAATACAGGTCCAATATACAACTTCAATTCCGGAAGAATTGGGACAATGTATAAATAAAAATATCCAACGGTAATTTTCTGATCCTTTTTAATCTGTATTCAATTGAAAAAGAAAGACAAAGGCAAGATTAGGTTTTTTTTTCTGATTTCTAGCTGTTTCAAAATGTGATGTCTGCACTACGTTCCAATGAAGTTGACACAAGTGAATGTTCAGCACTGCCCGACATTACCTCTCCCTATATTAGGACTCAGAAATTGCTTTGGAATTTTGGAATCTCAGTTCCGAATTTGGAATATTTAGAATACTTCATACATTAGATGAGGTGAAATTTCCAATACTTCCTGCTGTTATCAACTAAATGTAGGTCAGAGAGAATTTACAAATTAGTTAATTCTGTTTTTATTTGCATGTTACATTCTGCTCCAGTTCATGCGGAATTGAGAAATGATTTCATATGATTTCTCACACTCAAACAGATAGGCTTTGGGTGTATTTATAATCTCAATTCCGCATGTGGTATCAATGTGTTTTCCATATGACAATAGTTACATAAACATGCAACCTGCATCGAAACTAGTAATATAGTATATTTTAATGGGTTATAAGTTGAAGTAGTGCTCTTGGCACTTTTTGGACTGGAAATAAATTAGACCCTCTCGAAATTCAAATGAGATGCAACAAATTCAATGATACAACAGTAGACCGAAAGTCTTGGTGTTTTTATTATTTTTTTTATTATTTGCAGGTTTTGCACCAGATTAACTTACTAGCTATGGCAGTAAGCTCCTCTGAAATGGGACATCAAAAAAAAAAAAAAAAGCTCAATTGATACGAACCAATGAAGTCACCCTGCTGTTTTTAAGAATTGAAATGAAACAGTCATACAGTGCCTTCCTCCAAGTTGTAACTGTATTTGGAAATGGGCCAGGTCACACGGTAATGGAGTTACAAAATTGGTGTATTTTGTACCATAGGTCCAAAACTAAGTAAGATAGAGTTACATTTTTTAAGAAATTTTTTTAGATTTTAAAGAATGGTAATAAGCTGGATGTGAGAAATTACCGGCCTATTACTGTATTGTCACACCTAGTGAAAATTCTGAAAGGGACCGTCTTTAACCAGGTTTATACATTCTTGGATCAATACAACATATTAAATGACGAACAATCTGGCTTTCGACCAAGCCACTCAACAAATACCATCCTATTAGATATACATGATTACTTACTACGAAACATTGATGAGGGGATTTTGACAACTGCTGTTTTTTTCTCGATCTAAAAAGTGCTTTCGATTCTGTTTCACATGAGTTACTTTAACACAAATATGTCATAAAATTTTTATGTATATGCCTTGTTTTACTGTGTTATATACCTTGTCTCCTGTTATGTGTATATGTAGTTGCTTTATTGCGTAATTTTTTTTTATCTTGTCTTTTGTTATGTAAATACGTTATTGTTTTTATCTATTTATGAGCAGGGACCCCTGGGAAAACAACTGTCAAACTGAAAGGGCTACCCTGTTGAAATAAGATTGAATAAATAGATAAATAAATACAATGTAAATAAATAAAGTCTATCTTACTTAGTTTTGGAGCTATGATAGAAAATACACCAATTTTTTTTTACTTCGTACCGCGTGACCTGGCCCAAATGCAACCTGGGGACACTAAGTCAACTATAGACAAACAGTACATTTAATTAGCAGAGCCTCAAGATATGAAGCAGGTATGAAAGGGCCAATTAATGTTCTTGTTGTTGTGCCTCTTGCATTGCCTTATGTGCAATATCTATGCTGAGATACAACTTAGTTTGATAATAAACCCCACTTTCCAATGGTGGAAATGGATAGTGAGGCTGCTGGTCTCGCGCATGCAGTAATTTTCCCAGAATTGTCTTCATGTAAAATTTACGCATGGATCAAAAAATTGATACAGCTGTTTCGGGGAAACAGCTCTTTAGAAGGCCTGGTATGCATCTGAGCAAAAACCAAGACACAATAATAAACTCCTCCTCTCCCTCTCTCTTTTCATTAATCTCCCTTCTTCTATCTGATACTTGAGTTCAAAATTGTTGCATCCTAATGGAATTATCCATGAGATGGATGATCCAAATAGAAGCTCTAAGAGGAGGTTGTATTGTACAAAGTGTTTAAAAAAAAGTATAACCAAATAAAATTATCATTTTTTATGAAAAAACTTAATATTTTTTTAAGTGTAACATGTCATTGGAAAGGGCTGATTGAGATCTTTCCAATGATGCCTAAAACATGCATTCATTTCCACGGCTGAATGAGCTGCAATGCATCGTTTGAAGGGCCCCCAGATCCTTACTGCTCCAAATGTTGTGTTTTTCATTACGAAGAATTGGGAAGAGAAATCAAACAAAAAGATTGATGAAGATTACTCATTTATTCAGTGAAATGTTCCCCAGAGTAAATTCATGGCCCTGGCCCCTCAACATGACCGCCCTCCCTATCAATGCATAGCTGACATCGTCTGACCATGTCACGGACAGCTCGTTGGATCATTTGGTGATCATGGCGCAAGTTATCAACTGCCTGTGTGATCTTCTGCCTTAAATCATCCAGATTTGCTGGAGGTGTGGTGAAAACCTTATCTTTCAGATAACCCCACAGGAAGAAGTCACAGGGGGTAAGATCTGGGGATCTTGAGGCCATTCCACAGGAAGGTAAAGAGCAACTACGCGTTCTCCAAACAATTCAGCCAGACGCTGTCTAACTGCTCGCAATCTGTGGGCCGGGGCTCCATCCTGTGCCCACCGAGCCCGACGGAACACTCCATTCTGTTGCCCAGGGAAGACTTGCTGCATCTCAGGAGGGCGGTCATGTTGAGGGGCCAGGGCCATGAATTTACTCTGGGGAACATTTCACTGAATAAATGAGTAATCTTCATCAATCTTTTTGTTTGATTTCTCTTCCCAATTCTTCATAATGAAGACCACAACATTTGGTACAGTAAGGATCTGGGTGCCCTTCAAACGATGCATTGCTGCTCATTCAGCCGTGGAAATGAATGCATGTTCTAGCTCAAGCTCAATCAGCCCTTTCCAATGACATATTACACTTAAAAAAATATTTTTAAGTTTTTTTCATTAAAAATTATTTTATTTGGGTATACTTTTTTAAAACACCCTGTATAAATGGAAACAAACTTTTGTATCTGTGTATGAGGGGAGCAGTCAGAACAGAGTCTAGGCAATAATATGAGGAGTATATGGGGAGGCCTTGTGTTACTCCATGGTTATTCGGCACACCGAAACCGCACAGCAGTAAAAACAAACAAATAAATAAACAATACAAACTGGGCCAATAGCCCTAACACAACAAAGACCAAGGGATTAGCCCAGATTTTTGAATAGGTAAGTGAAATTATTACCTCAGAAACCCATTTGCATGGAGTGTTATGCGAGAAAGCAACCAATTTCATCCTGTTCAGTGAGGCACAACAGGGATATGGGAGGACTGTCTCCTTCAGGCAGATGATTGCTTTCCCATTGATCAAGCGACCTCTGAGGGGATTTACTTCAAGGAGCAGCTTTGCCCAAAAATTTTCACTGAAAGAAGGACATCAATATTTCATTATATTTTAAAAATGATCAAACACTCTCTTCTCTCAACTCTCTCATTGTCCCCAAGCGCAATACACAATTTTTGCATTGTTGCAGGGTAAGGGGGGAAAATTGCATCGTAAGAGATTGTTGTTTCAGTACATTGAACACAATACTGCAGAGAAAAGGTCTTTTCATGCAAATTAAACTGAGAAATTATAACAACTGCAAAACTTGCACCATGAGGATGAAGGACAAAGGAAAATGCTGATTAATGGGAAATCCTTGCTCTAGTCTGAAGTGCATTTGTAGCAGCACCTGTTTTGAGAGTGAGTGAGTGCATTTCCAGAGGTCCGTGACATTTGCCTCTCCTTAGCTGCACAACGCAAGAACATTCTGGAATAAATGTTCCAGAAAATAACACACCCCTCTCTCTTTGCATGCTAACTCTCCTAAAATGAGTGTTTTCCCATTGTGAGATCACTTTTGAAAGAATGAGCATGGCAATGCCCTTTGTACAATCATGCAGATAAGTAGATAGCATAGGAGATAGGCATCAACATCCTGCAAATACGTAACCACTGAAATATGTACAGATAGAATATAGTTGTTCAGGGCGCCCTTATCTCACTGCTGTCTATGCTGTCATGTAACTGACCTCACTGACAGCTGAGTCCAATAGTAACTGGTACAATGACAGCAATTGTAAATTTATCTTGCCTTGAGAGATGATCACTTTTTTCAAGCAAATGATTGTCACAAAAATAAAAGGCAGAGAAAATATGATCTCTTGTCAGCTGGAACAAAGCATAGTCCGTGGACAGAGAAGCACTGTCTTTGTATGTTATAAGCAGGAGCCGATTGTTTGTGTTTCTTCATGATGTATTTTTGATTTATCTCTATATATTGCACAGATTGTTTTCATATGCGAGCGATGTGTCCATTTCAAGGAAGATTTATGTATCAAAATGAAAAACAGTTCATCAAAGTTTATGAAACGCTTTGAAGGGGAGATGTGGGTGGTTCAATTGTAACACTGTTTTCTGCTATTTTTTTACAGGCACTGCTGTGGTTGCCCTCCCCCAGGTCTTGATTTTCTCTGCTCTTCCTTCTGTCTATGGGGGAGCTTTGCAGCGGGGCTTATTAAGCTACCCCAGCCTGAGGAGCGACGTCCACGATGGCCTCCTGCAACTTCTAGCAACTCTTCATCTGTCCAGGAAACAGGGCAAGCCACTTTCCCTCAGATCAAGCAAAGGATTGGAGGGCTAGGGAGGGGTTTCATTTTAATCCCTGGATGGCAGATTCCCCCTTTCTCTGTGTCTCGTTCCTTCTCTTTCTCTATCTCTCACACTGTCCTCACCCCCTTACCTTCTCTCTGTGCTTTCCAGCTCGCTTCCTAGAGCCCTTACATCATCAGCCCCCTGCGTCACACAGTGCATGACGTGACTGCTGGGGAGCTCAGTCCCAACAGTCTTAGTCTTAAGGCGCCAGACAGTTATCAGTGGTGTGGTAGTCCCATTCTCTCAATATTAAGTGCCGTCATGACTATTTTCCATTCATTAATTGTCGTGCGGCTATTTATAGCTCAAGGAAGGGAACAGTAGGTGGAAGCTTGGGGGCGGAGCAAATAACTGTGACTTCACTCAAGTCGTTATATGTCTAAATATTGTATACCATTCCAAATCAAGAGCTTTCATAAAAATGGCTATTTGAAATGCAAAAGTCAATCTGAAATATATCTTTAAGAGGTATTTATATACTGGAGTTACCACTGTTTTTAGCTGTAGTCAGATGTCAGGTAAATTTATGTTAATATTCTTCAGCAGCTCCACTGTGCCATCCGTACCAGTATAAGTACAATACTATAACAGTAGAAATTCTGCTTTATTGTTATTATTTGTGTGTTTGGAACATGCGTTGATCCAAATTGCTTTGCAAATTACAGAACCCATTAAACACCTGGGGGAGGGTTCTAAGAACAGTATATAGCTGTATCTTGCTGAAGGGGCAGACAGTTTCCCATCCAGGATTTTGATTCCCAAACTTTGCCCTCACCTCCTCTCCACACCACAGCTGAGAGCAGCTGCTCAACATGACTGTTAACTGGCCAGGGTGGTCTGCCCTGATTGCAGACTTCCTCTCTTTTTAATGAAGTGCCAAATAACAATATACACATACTCCACCATGCTGTTAGGAAAAAAAGACTGATTTCTTTGTGTTTTAATACTCAAAACACCAACACATATGCATAAATACACGTTATAAATGTCTTTGAATCACAGTAGTTGCCATCAACAAATGCACACACACACACACGCATGCACGCATACACACACACACACACACACACACACACACACACGTGCGTGCGCACACACACACACGCGCACACACACACACGTTGTAACACAGACAAAGGAAGAAAGTTGGAAGGAATTAGACCAAAAAACACAACATCAAGCAGTCACTTCAGACAGCAAGATAAAAAAAGCCAATGTGTCCAGCCTTCCCACAATGCACTCTTCTCTGAAAACCTGGCATGAGGCTGAAGACAACCCTCATTAGAATGGACCTTTCATTGATGGATGCTATGCCTTTACATTATACTGGAATATGTTACTGTTTTTTTAAGTCACATTTTTTTTTCTCAGGGTGCTGTGATAGAAGCCTAAACCAGAGCGATGTCTACTCTGTGCATTTATTTAAGTAACACAAAATATTTACATGTACATATATATATATAAATATATACCTACACTGTATATGCATCTCCCTGCCAATATATGCACCACTAGCTTTGTGCCCAGATACAGTCCTTTTTTTCCAATCTTAATCCCTCCTTCAGGAACAGTTAACTTTTCGTTTCGGCTTCCGTTTTGCAGACGGTCATAGCTTTGAACATTAAAGTTATTACATTCAACGGCTTAATCTCTCTCATTTGAGGCTCCCAGAATGTGTTCTGTTTCAGCAGAAGATGCCCCAGGGCGTCCATTGCAAAACTCATTGGAGATATGCCCACCGTCCGACACTCATTTATACGACCCATTTCCAACCTGTCGATCAGATACCAGACCATCAGCATTCTGGTCTTTGTTGTCTAGATTGGTGAGTTCAGATTTTCCCTCTGGTTTTTATCAAAATCACAGTTTTATCAGCGGGACCTCACAACTCCCGCCCGTAATCGATCGCAGCTGCAGGAAAGCTTGTTGTAGGAGAAGCTGTCTAAGATGTAGAGGCTCCCATTCATCTGTTTTTATTTTTTTCTAGTGGAATTAGAAAAAAAAAAAACACTCTCCGGCCTCACAGCCTCCCATCATGAGTGGTTCTTAATGTGAGAGCCTGAAACCAGAAAGTAATGCACCCAGCCAGGTTCAACCTGATGAAATATGTATTAAATCTTATGGGCAAAGTGAATTCTAATGAATATGTAGCTGCATTATCATTATTTAATTCATTGCCAGACAATGATGTAGATTTAATTGCTTTTTTCAAACATTAGAAATGTGGTGTGGGGTTGGACCCAGAGGAGGTTACTGGTAAGTGGCTGTTCAGGTGTTGGGCAAGTTTCTGTATTAACACCAGGCTTCATGAATGTATATTAACCCGCTATGCCGGACAATTTATCCGTACAGAAAACTGAAGTTAACCAATGGCGATGCCAAGGTAAAACCTGTTATCCTCCCAAAAATGTCTCATTCAGTGTTACCAAACTCTGGCAATGGTTATCTTCAGAGCCACGATCCAAAGCCAAAAAGTTTAAATTGATCTCCAAAGCCTCCCCACCATCATTACTCCCATTAACTTAACTCATTGATTAAAAGTGATATTCCTTTGGGTGTGCAGCCTTTTAAACCAGAAACAAATCATTTGGCCTCTGTTCCAATGCCTCCCTGTTTAGGCCTGGAAGGATGCACTTTCACAATTCCATTATGCTGCTGAGAAAATATATCATCAAAAAGTCTCCTGCTATGTACTGGTTATCCACTGTATGGTGATTATTTCCGTATGACGCGTTTCACTGGTTGTTCAGAGCCACACCAAGTAAAAAGTGGACTACTGTATTTTTTTTTTTGTGATACTAAAGGTGTGTAAATCAATCTTTTTACTGTTGTTCAGTACAACGCACAGGGCCCCCAACAATGCTTCAGGATAAAGGGCCCTGGCATTAAAAGGATAAATGCATCCAAACTTGTTCTAACCTGAGAAAGCAAGCCAACACAGAACACCCAATCGGCAAAGCCAAAACTTGTACCAGAGAAACAGCCAGCTGGTTTTTGGTTTGTTTGTTTTTTTTTGTTTTTTGTTTTTTTCTTGTCTTCATCAGTTCAGAAGACCTGAGTAAGCCGCCTATACACTTAAAAGCTTGTCTCTCTGGTATTACATGTTTTTTAGGAGCTGATGGCATCTGTGCCCGGCTCTTATTCAGTTTTGGCAGTGTCTGCATATCTGGCCAGGCTCACAATGAGTAGGAATGACAGATGGAAAAACCATGCATAATTCGAATTGACTGGAGAGGGAAAGAGAATTGTACACCACCAGGAGTGACAGGCTGGTTTGGCAGAGGCATGGGTCAGTGTCTTCTTAATGCAACAGCTGTTGATAGATCACCCTAAAGAGTCAATGAAAACAGCCTCAGCTCTTTATCTTGCGCGATGCCATCACCTGAAATTAGCTCCCGTCACTTTTATTGCCCACTTTTTAAGCAACACCCAGGGCAGGGCTGCATTTAATCAATATTAGGAAATAGTATAGCAGGGAGTAATGCAAGGCAGTTGATTTATTTGTCTCTTTGTGAGCCTCTCCGCCGGCCAGCAATGTGTGAACACTGTATCATGTCCTCTGGATCCAGCAGCAGCAATCCAATCCTGCAAATTCACACAAATCCTCTGGCTGACAAAATTGAACAGGATTACTAGATTTCATCTCCCAGAGGAATGACATGAGACCGAGTGTTATCTGTCTCTCAGAGTCTCCAGATCAGACTCAAGTTAGCATAGAACAGTGTGCTTGTGCGCTCCAGCAATGAGACTCTGAGACCAGTCCATCTACCTACACACTTGTGAACAGATCAAACCCTTGGCCAACCAGTCAAATGATTAGTATTATTCTGTTACCGGCGATACCTTGAACATGTTGTATTACTCTCATTCTCCTGTTGAAGGTGTACCCTCATAATGCTCACCAGGCCAAATGTATAGTCTCTGTCTGTTTTGATGTTGAACTGGGCAAAAATAATAAATGAAAAATAAATGAATGAATAAATAAAACAAGTGAATCTGAAATTGTTGAAATACAGTGTACATAATTGAAATTTTGGTTTCTAATTTATAAAAGCTTTAGCTCTTGGAGTACTTATTTTTATTTCTTTTTTTTTTCCTTTCATGCGTAGCATTGTGTTTTTATTTTCTATTTCTGTAAAGTGTGTAAATATATCTTTATGATAATAAGTAATATTAAAAAAAATCTTATTTTAAGAAATTGGACGTGCAATGTGTCCTTTTTTTAATGTGAAATATGCGGTGTTTGGAAGAGACACATCCAGTGTGAGGTGCTGTGACACCTTTGGTCACACTTACAATTTGCATTTAATCACATGGACCACCATGAGGAGATGCGAGAGAAGGTAAAGAGCAATAACAGAGCAGAGCACAAACAAGCCCAGAACTGTGTGGTGAAAGGAACATATTCAGGAGTCTCCATGGAAAATGTAGAATGGTGGGCCTTAATGTGCAGGGGGCCAAGGCGATGGAGGTTAATGAAGGCTGTTCTGACTCACTAATTACAGTGTGCAAGGAATTGTTTGTGCATTTCCACAATTACCTTCAGCAAAGCACTGTCTGTAAGATCAACAGAAAACTCTTTGGAATATTGCTTCTGTATTTATTGAGTTCAGGCTAAACATAATCTCCAGCAGCTAGATGAACACAAAATACATGTCAACAAAGTCACCCTGACGGGATCCCATGCTCCAAAGTGATTTTTTTTTTTGGCATTTGCTTGGGTTTTGCGTGGGTTCTCAGGTACTGCATTTTAACATGGTGTTGAACATTACACGTGTAAACACAGAGGCAAACTCTCCGAGGGTCTAAGCATCTCCTTAACTCAGTGAGTAACCGGGGTCCATGCCATAAACTTTCATGCAAAATTTCCGCTCCTGTATGAGAGATGTTTCTGATATACAGGGGCCTGAAGTATTGTCAACCATTGATCCCTTACCCAAGAATCTTGGCTTTGATGTGTCTTCATGTGCTGATTCTGAGTCAATTTTACCTTCTGCTTCAAAGTTTTCCTGTAATGCGACAAAGACGTATTTTTCACTTTCATTATGCAGAAGAATTATACACCATACACCACACAACAGCTTAAATACCACAGGACCACTCAGAGAGCAAAGTGGCATTAAATCTCAAATGTGCCCAAACTCCTCTAAATCAAGATAGCAAAGACCAATCTGGAAATTAATTTGATCAAAATAAAAAAAGACTGAAGAAAATCTACTATAATTTGCATTGAAAATTTCAATTTCTGATTTATGTGCATTCTTTCTGATTCAAAAATGACACATGAGCAATAAAGGCACAGAGAGGCCAACAGTCATCACCGGAAAAAGACCGCAGGAGTTCTTGATGGTCAAATGTGCCACAGAGGAGATGGAGGTAGATGATAAATGGTACATGTCTGAGGGTTAGTTAACCCAAGATAAATATGAAAACCTATAAGGTCACACTCGTTTGAAGGGAAAAAGGTTCAATATGGTACAAGTCAGTCTGAGTTCACATGTAATTACGGTGGCTCCAGCAGTCCACACGAATTGTTAACAGAGAAAAAGAAAAATAAAGTGGTCAGCTAGACAGTGTCTGGGGAACATTCTAGGGGTCCCCTGGTCACATTTAAGTCGGGGGCCAGCCTCTGTTTAACATGCAAGGCTGACATGAAGAGACTGTTGATAACACTCTTCGGGAACACCGTCGGGGTAAGGGGGTTATGGCATCGAACTTAGGTCAGCTCTATAAATGAGGCAAGGGTACATTGGGATGACATCAAGTGTGATAAGAAGGTTTATAGAGTTGCAGTGCGAGACACTGCAGGGGGCAGGTAACAAAGACCATGGCACATTAAGTGATTTCATCCCACACATCCACCGTTTAGAAGCCTTTTTCTTGACAGCAGTGGTTTATTAGTCTTAGAGCATAGGCAGTTGTTTAAAGACACATTTCATACTGTCTGGAAAATGGATTCAATGGAGCAGAGGTAGACATGCAGGAGAAGCTATAACTTTGATCCATCCTAATAAGACTGTGTTCATGAGAGTGTGTTGCACATAACATACACCTCTTCTTCATTTTTATTAGATCGAGTTGCTGTCTCAATCAACTCTGGTTGGCCTTCACTAAGTTTATAAGCTACATTCTGCAAGGTGCACTGGTTTATATTGTGGCTCATATAGCCTTTTCTAAGCTAATGGATCTGTGGAGGTTATGCTAACACAGAAGGGTACTTGCTTGTGTCAGTGGGCAGCAGTAGAAAATGGTGTGGCACTGGGGCCACAGGCTATAGAGACCTTAGGATTACAGGGTTCTAACTAATATTTACAAAGTCTTGAGGAATTTGCTTGCAAAGTTTGGCCACTCAGTGAGTGTACACTTAGGGAACAGGAACTTTGTAATTCTGTTCTGAATCCAATTTAACAAATGAATTGAATACTCAATCACTACTCTGTAATTCTCAGGTCGCCATATAGTAAGTCCTCACACAAATAGTATTACATGCTCTCAACAGAACGTTAAACTCAGGACATATTGATAAAATTCCATGTCAAATGGGAAAAGGTGCAGATTACTGAATCAGGCACTTTAAACAAGCCCTGCAAGGTATATACCTCAGAAGGGTGAGGAATGTTAGTAATATGGTTAGAGAGAAGAGATTTGAGAGAAACTAACTTGTCGCTCCTCCTCCAAATGAGGATGGATGCTTGCCTCTAACATCTGAAGTGGAAAATGGAGGAGAGTGCGAGATACTCTAGTAAAACAATTTCCTTCATTAAATAATACAGATTGGTGGTGTTAGCATTTTATCCTTGAACTATTTTTTACCTCCTTTGGTGAGCCAAAACTGTCCCAAAGGATTAATTCATACAGCTAACAGCCAAATTACCCCTACCTCACAAACTGGGAACAAAGTGAGTGTGCTGGCCCTTAGTGAACTGAATTTAAGGTCAGGTCTCCTTATCAAATATTTGTCACCATTTCAGGGCAGTAGGGAAGGTGAGGGACACCTGCCTCCTCAATCATTAGCATAAAACAAGTAAACTAGGTAAGAGAGGAAGACCTCATATCTACCTTTGCAACCCAAGAATAAATTTTGCGATGTACGGCCAACAAGGACCGCAGGGGGGTGGGGGGGGGGTGGAAGGGGGTGGGGGTGTAAGGACGAGAAAGGGGACAAAGCTGGGGGGGGGGGCTGTAACGCTGCGGTCTTTGATGCTGTAAACCTTGACACAATACACCTCTCCAGGGTACCCTGCCACATTGTAAATAGAATGCAGCCTTGTAACGCAATGTCATATATATATATATATATACAGTATATATACAAAAAAGTATGAGCGTGTGTGCGTGTGCGTGCTTTTGCGTGGATTGGGCGGATTGGGGATTGCAGTACTCACAAAATCATTATTTTGTTATTTCTACAAATAGAAGTCATGTTTCCCTTTTATAAGAAAGTCTCATTTTTTAAAAAGGTACGTGGAAAAATACATAAATGTAATATAAAATGTGAGATGGCATTTTCTCAGTGCTCCCATGTGGCTTTGCTGCAGAGTACAGCAGTGTGCAATAGGTCACCTGAGAAAAGACCTGTCACATAAAAGATGATTTTATCCATATGGTGCAAAGCAGATATTTAATACAACCTGCCTGGGAAAAAAGTCTGGCGTTTTCACCAAGTTCGCTAATGGGCTTCTTTCAGAGTCATTCAGGTTAAAAAAAGAAAGCGATTAAAAGGAATAAATTGCTGCTAATAATGGAAGCCTTCGACTGCCATTATCTGGTGAAGGCCAGTTGAGATCGCAGGCCCAAGAAAAACTTGGACTTTAGCAACTTTGCAGCTCACAGCGCCTACAAGGCCAGAGCAGTGCAAATGGCCATGGCTGTGGACAGACATTACCATCAGCACAAGGTTTGCCTTCAAAGTATTCTAATAATTAATCGCTGCTGCTTAATACAGAGAATAGTTCAGCTTGTTGTCTCTGCAGGGTTTTCATATGAACAGGGGATTGTGGATATTGGAGAATAAAAATAAAAGAATTGGGCCTGTTTTTGTGGTAATCCTTTGCTTTTGCTGGGTGTTCGGCGGTCAAAAAGTGACCGTTCTAAAGGTTATGCAAAGCCTGACACTGAACATATTGGGAGAACGCTTACAGGCTGAGCCCCTTCCCCGCAATTTCCTGTACCAAACCACTCAAATGAAATGATATGAAACAAGCCACATTGAAAACTGACTAATTGAAACATATACATGGGATTTTTTTTTAGATAAACAGATAAATTACCTTTGAAAGGTAATCTAGACACTCACCTGGACTCCATTGGCCATAATACTGCATATTTATTTCTTTGTAGTGTTATAGGTGTAAAAGAAAATGGACAACTATTCATTGAGAGAAAATGTAAAAATTCAAATAATTTTTTTCAACCACAGGAAGTGGGGGGGGGGCATTGTAATGAAGACAATGTCTCTGCGGCCCATGATGACCTAAAACCGCCATCGGCGATTGACTGGAGCTCCTGCAATCTGTCGACATGCAGGGCCAGCGCCCTCCAAGGGTGGTAGCCATCATGAAATTGCTCATGATTGGAAAATTACTGTCAGATGGCTGCCGAGGTCTGGGCACCGGGGGAAGCAGGGGGTGAGCGTGAGGAAAGCAATGTTCAACAGCCCCGAAGGAGACCAATTTTCCCCATAAGTATCACTGAGTACATGGTGACCACAAGGGAACTCTAATTGGCAGGGAAGGGTAGGCTGCAAATTTGCTGTGGCATATTACACATGTCAGCTCAAAGATATTACACATAATACAGCTGCTACAAAGGCAAAATAAAAGACAGGCCCAGTCAAAAAGATGTCAATGTGGTTTACTGCTCTGCTTTGACAAAAGGTTGTTTCGGTGGTAAGAAAAGAGATCTTGAAGTCAGATTCACTTAATGAGATCAGATGGAAACAGGTTAGGGACTTTTGAGGGTGGCATATGTCTCATAAATGCTTAACTTTGATATGGAAATGGTCCCTGAATCTTGTTAAAGTGGCCCAGAAAGCTCTAATCTGCAAAAGTGAATTATGCAAAAGACGGGCGATTTCAGTCCTGATGTGCAGGAGGCAGCTCGCTTTACCTCTCAAGTTAAATTTCATTCAGGAACTGATTTGTAACAGGGCAGGGAGAAATATTTCTAGTAATCCAAATAAAGATTTAATTTAAAGGCTTAAAAATTACATGGAAAATAATTTGCCAGTGCTAAGCAGTACTAGAGAGCAGGAGCTGCCAAGAACTGAATAGCAGGAACATTATAAAACTATAATAAATACTGTAATGACTGACTTCCCTATACACTGCCAAATCTTTCCACTCCAAGACACATTTGAGAACGGTCATATGCACCTGAACTATATAATGACGCCGCAAAAGCCTGCAGCCACGCCATCATCTCTCCTATTTGTCATGCTTGCTATCAACCTCACCATTAAAAATGCTAATTAGAGAGAGCATGCCATGATCTAAATGTTGGATGTCATACAAATCCAGTGGCATAGTTCCCATTGAAGCTGGAGAGTATGCTGTCTAAATCCAGTTTTCTCCTCGAATCATTGACAAAGCTGATTCTCCATTTCCCAGAATTTAGGCTGATTACGAGCACTCTTAATGTGTTCAGTTGCATTTTTAGCAAGTCTGCACCGAGTTGTGGTGCACACATACTCACAAGTCTGCACATTGTTGTTGCGTGCCCATCCCTGAATGTGGACTATTTTTAAATAAAATGTTAAAACATTAAGCTAGTGATCAATAGTTTAGTTACAGCTGTAACGTAATAATATGTTGGCAGATTAAAGCCAACATTGCACCCAATTCGGCATCATTAAAAGGGCACTCAGATTTTTTCCATATACTTCCTTCAAACTAGAGCAAGATCCATTTGTGTCTTCCCATCAGCAACAGCTTACTTTGAGAATGAAAGGGTTTCTTTTTTAATTTTTGCTAAGCTGCTTGTTTTCACGTAGCTCGCTTGTGTTTCTGAGAAATTCTACGGCTTGCTCTATCAAACTAATCAATTTCAGTACGACCATGCCTCCAGCCGTCCAGCTCACCAGTCTGTTAATACCCGGACTGCATTCCTCACACCAGTAATCATTGCCTGCATCTGTTTGTCATTTCCACTGTGTGGTAGTGTTGCTATATAAGACCAAGCCTCTCACTCTTTCTTTGTAAATTCTCATAACCGTATACCTATGTTGCGTTCATAGTCTTTGTATTGACGCATTTCCCCGCTTTTCGCGTGTATAATTCTAAACTCTTTAAACTTAGTGCTATTATTGCTCATTTCAGTCCTTTATCCAGGAACCTCGATTCCTCTTTTGTTTTTCTATTTATAATGCATTGTTACTGCAACTAACGCCCAGAGTCAGGATTATCAATAGTGTTTCTAAGGATCCACGATTCCTGTTTGCTTTGTGTTGCTTCATTCTCTCCTTCTGCCTGCGCAGCAGGTATAATAAATAAAGACCACAATGGAAAAATGATCAGTCATATTTTCACGTTGTAGAGAAATGATGAATTAAAAATTCAAAGCACTGAAAAAGCACTGAAAAAACCAAGCACTGAAAAAATATGCAAAAAATATAATATATAAAATATTATAATAATATATAAAATACACAAAAATGCAAAATTTGAACTGATCGTTTTTTCTTTGTGGTCTTCAAATACTATCAAGACCATCCTTGCACCCAAGTCCAGTCCTCAACTTCCCGTCCTCCGTGCACCTGAACTTTGTACAAAGCACAATCCTTACAATCTCTCAATTCTGTGTGGAGAGAGTGGCTAAATTAGAAATAATGGCTTGGCAGCAGCTTGAAGCCCTTTTCGGATCTCTGAATATGCCCTCCGTTTTAGTGTTGTGACTGTGCTAAAGTCAACATAGATTCTGAGTTGATTGCTTCGACAATCAGAGAACCGCAGTGCTTTAAACCAAGGTACTGATAAAATCTGAAAATGAGAACTTGGACCGAGTGGCAAAGTATGAGCTAGGTTAATTTCTAAAGCCTGGAAAATTAGGCAAACTACACAATAATACTCACATTCAATGTGAGATCAGTTTAGTTGATGCATGTCAAATACGAAGGGATACAGAATATATATTGTGAATTTGGTCTCACCCCACACTGTAAAAAATGATAGCCCCATTAGGTTATGTGAACTTATATCTTCTAATTAGCTCCACTCGTAATGAGAAATTTTAGAAACTGATCACAAGTTTACATGTTATCAAAAGTTGAACTTAAAGTTATCCATGGTCTTCACTAATTGTAAATTGAAACACAGCTTATTTTCAAGTTGAGTTTACACTCGTTAGTTGAAGGCAGCTGGTGTACTTTCTTTTTGAAATTTAACCATCTTGAAATTCACTACTCACTGTAAAAAAAAAAAAAAAGTTTTCTCAACTGCAAAAAACTTGGTGTCCAGGCTGCCTTAAAATTTTAAGTTATCTGAATTTAAGATGATAAATTGAGGTAATATTCAACTTATAATCTCAAGTTCAATGAGCTTAAAATTTTAAGGCAGCCTGGACACTAATTTTTTTCAGTTGAGACAACTTCTTTTTTTTTTTTTTACAGTGCAGTGAAGTAACATTAAGGATACATGGAAATTGATAGTAAGCCTAGTAAGCCCTTTTGGGCTGGGCATCTGCTGATGCAAGCAATGCCAACTGGTGAGCTGAAACATGGGAAAGCACAGAACATCCCTTGAGACTAATGATTGGTTTTTGCCTGTTTGCAATCAGAGCAAAGAGGCTCTGAATTTGAAAGTAAGCCCAAAGGTACAGGCACACCTATGCTTCCAGTTGAATTACATGATGTTATATAGCCTATCAGAGCCCTCTATGGAGCTAGAGCTGCTTGAAGTTTTGCAGTAAAAGCCCCCCTGGTGGCCAAACCGAAAATTGCAGCAAGCCCAAATTCGAACTGGGGCTAGATCTTGGGCCTATATACATTCATATAAAATATGAGAAGGATCTGTTGAAAACTGAAGGCACTAGGGCAATGAAACAAAATCTGTGTATTTTACGACCTTTGACCTATATAACCTTTAAACTTAGGTCAAATCAAAAACCCATTAGGTATAAGATGAACCCTTGGCAGAGCACCCTACAGTAAAAATTTGAGCATCTTATAGTTCATAGAACAAAGGAGCTGGAGCTGTTTGAAGTTTTGCAGAAAAAGCCGCCTGGTGGCCAAACCAAGAATTGCAGCATCACCAAAATCGAACACGGGCTAGATCTTGGGCCAACATACATGCCTCTAAATTTGAAAAGGATCCTTGGAAAACTGACAGCTGTATCGTGCTGAAACAACAATTGTGGACACACTAATGCATGCACGCACGGATGCACAACAGACCACCACGAATGACCCAAAGAACAAGCCCTTTAGGCCTGTCGGCCAAGTGGGCTAAAAAAAAAAAAAAAAGAGTTTGAATGACTTCATCTAAAGTATATGTAAAATTCATACTTGAAATGTAATTAACCTATGGCTAAGCCCTGCCCCCTCCAGTGACCGAAGGACTAAGTCCCGAGAAGCAGTGGGTTACAGTGATTTTATAATGGTGGAGGGGCATTCTAAGACACGACGCGCAGCCTCCTCCACAGTTATAAAATCACTGTAACCCACTGCTTCAAGGGGCTTATTCCTTTTAGAAAATGGTTACCCTACATATAACTAGCCCATTAAATAAACACACAAGAAAAAAAAAATTGACAATTTATTGGGAATAATGCAACAATAAAATTGAGAACCTCTTCCACTAAGCAAGATAGAGGGACAGAATGCTTGGCCAGCAACACAGACGCTAAGATCGCTTTTTCATCTAGCGCCATTGTCATGTCACATCAGGCTTTTTGGGCTTGGTAATGTAGATAGCCTGCTTTCATAGTATAGCTTATTTTGAAGGTCTATTTCGGTCTCCTGAAGGCCCTGTTAAATAATTTTACGTTCTTTCGGTTTTCAAGTTTCCTTGTTCTCAACTTGCGCCGATCGGCCAAATCATTACAACCAGCAGCGAGAGTAGGGAACGATTGACTTTTGTTCTCCACACTTGCCAGTGTCCAGGAAAATATGTTGAATTGTGCATTAGTTTGCTAGCCAGCTTGTCAACTAGCTAGCGTTCACTACAATCGATGTGGTTACCCTACACATAGTGCATAAAATAAACACACAAGAAAAAGTCAACAATTTATTGCTAGTAGGCTACTGAATTAGTAAGCAAGTTAGCAACATAGCTTGCAACGCAAAAGTGATGTCGAACTCTGTAATGCAATAGCTAGCTAGGTAGATAGCCAACCGGTTATCGGGTTAAAAGGCTAAATATTGCTGACACTGTAATACCGAGCTAAAAGTCTTGAAACAAATGTCACCTAATGAGTGAGTTGAGTACAGAGAAGTTCGTTGTGTGCAGGGATATTTTGTACTGTGGCTTGCCACAGTGATTTACAGTAAATTTATATCGGCATGGAACGCGGCTCAGCCAATCACTTTCAAGGATGGGAAGCAACCGTTTTATAATCAAAATTTTAGACCAGGCGCTGATGGCTGGTATCACATGTAATGTGAATATAGGCCACTAGATGGCAGTATTTACTTTTTTTTTTATTAAGCTCAGACTGGGGTTATGTTTGGACATGTTTCAGACATGTCTGGGGCAAGTCCCTGAAAATTAAAAAAAAGAGGTCTAAATGTGGGTGGGGTCTGCAAAAGAGTATATAAGGAAAATAATTGAGACAGTAAAGTAGTAGGAGAAATTGCAAGAAGAAGGATACGTGTGACCAGACCTGTCATTTCTGTTCAAGACCTGTTAAGTTTCTTTTGTGGATTTTTCTCACCCAGCACATCACCAGAAAACCCAAAGGGACTGTAAATATTTTTGTTTTTGTTATAATTCAATCTTGGTCTTTAGGTTAGTTAGTTGTTAGTTATTGTCTTTGTTCATTAAATGTGTTTGAGTTTTTGGAACTGTGTCTGTCATCCCTTGCTGTTGCTGTTGCTGTTGTGTTATAAATGTAATAACAAATTGGGGCCATAACAAATTGGGGGCTCAAGGTCCGGGATAGACCATTTTGTGAGTAATTTATTGAAAATCTAACATTTCAAATTGTAAAATTGATTTTTTTAAATTGAATACATATATATTGACAACAGCAATGGATGATTTCTTGGCATCACCAACCGTAGGGGTTTTGAAGTCTTTTAAAAAGACAGAACTGCTAGAAATTTGCAGACATTTAGAGCTGACAGAGGTGAAACCAGCCATGCGAAAAGCAAGACTGGCTCGAGAGATAGTTGAATATTACATTGATGAAAATGTGTTTGCACCAGGAGATCTGGAACAGTTTCCAGTGGAAAATCCAAATATAGAAATGGAACTTAAATTAAAAATGCTAGAGAATTTGAGAGGGAAGAAAAAGAAAAACAAAGGCAGTTTGAGTTAGAAAAATTAGCAAGAGAAGAGAAAATTGAGAGGGAAGAAAAAGAAAAACAAAGAGAATTTGAGAGAGAGAAAGAGGAAAGAGCAGAAAGAGAGAGACAGAGACAGAGAGATTTTGAATTAGAGAAATTCGATAGAGAAGAAAGACTCCAAATGGAGCAACTAAAAATTAAAATTGAAACTAAAAATAAATTTTGTGCCAGTCAGGAGGTAAAACTGGTGCCTCCATTTTCGGAAAAGGATGTTGACAACTATTTCCAGTGTTTTGAAAAGGTAGCAATGAGTTGCCAGTGGCCAAAGGAACACTGGCCTCTGATGTTGCAAACTGTCCTCAAGGGTAAAGCTCAACAAGCCTATTCGGCTTTGTCTGCAGATGATTCCTCTGATTATGAGGTTGTCAAAAAGGTTATTTTGAGAGCTTATGAGTTGGTTCCAGAGGCTTACCGACAGAAATTCAGAGGTCTGAAGAAATCTGAAAATCAGACTTATGTTGAATTTGCTAATGAAAAGCAGGTTTGCTTTGAGCGCTGGTGTACTTCTATGGAGGTCAAGGATGATTTCAACACACTAAAAGAGATGGTGTTAGTTGAAGAATTCAAGAACTGTGTTAAAGATGATGTGAAGACCTACCTTAATGAGAAGCAAGCACTGAATTTGCAATCAGCTGCCAAATTTGCAGATGAATATGTTCTCACACATAAGTCCAAATTTCAGTCTAGCAGTAATAATAGATGGTCCCAATTTCAGAAAAAGGGTTATGGTGATACCCAAGATTCCTCACCCAAAGACAAAGACAAATCTGGTGATGGTGCTCAGAAATCCAGTAACAGGTCTAATCAAAGTGTGAAAGCTGACAGTGACAAAAGTGGTCTAGTTTGCAGTTATTGCAAGAAATCTGGTCATGTTACATCTCCTACAGAGAAGTGACTCTGATGACATTGAGCATCCTGTGGCATACTTCTCCAGGAAGTTCAATCGCCACCAAAGGAACTATTCCACAATTGAGAAGGAACTGTTGGCTCTGGTCCTTTCATTTCAACACTTTGAGGTTTATGTTTGTACAGGGGAAAAGCCAATGATTGTGTACACTGACCACAATCCGTTAATGTTTTTGAGTAAGATGAAAAGCAAGAATCGGAGATTGTTGAATTGGAGTTTGATTTTACAGGAGTTTGACTTGGAAATTAAGCATGTGAAGGGTACAGACAATGTAATTGCTGATTGCTTATCCCGTGTTTGAATATGTAAATATATGTCACGTGTTTATTTGAATATTGTATGATATGTATATATAGACAAGTGTTCACTTAACCATCTTGTATTGAAAAGAAAAATTTTGCCTTTATGAGTCAAAATTTTTCCCTTTTGGAATGGAGGTGTAATGTGAATATAGGCCACTAGATGGCCACTAGATTTACTTTTTTTTTTATTAAGCTCAGACTGGGGTTATGTTTGGACATGTTTCAGACATGTCTGGGGCAAGTCCCCGAAAATTAAAAAAAAGAGGTCTAAATGTGGGTGGGGTCTGCAAAAGAGTATATAAGGAAAATAATTGAGACAGTAAAGTAGTAGGAGAAATTGCAAGAAGAAGGATACGTGTGACCAGACCTGTCATTTCTGTTCAAGACCTGTTAAGTTTCTTTTGTGGATTTTTCTCACCCAGCACATCACCAGAAAACCCAAAGGGACTGTAAATATTTATGTTTTTGTTATAATTCAATCTTGGTCTTTAGGTTAGTTAGTTGTTAGTTATTGTCTTTGTTCATTAAATGTGTTTGAGTTTTTGGAACTGTGTCTGTCATCCCTTGCTGTTGCTGTTGCTGTTGTGTTATAAATGTAATAACAAATTGGGGCCATAACACACAGTTGAAGATATTTTTCAGGATGATTTCGATGATTTTTGGCGATAGAAGGCTCAAATATCAAGAAGTCAGCTAATAGGGTTACACTATGCATTGGAGGGATACATTAATGAATTTAGAGTGGAGAAGGTAAACAGAAAGTTTAAACTGGAAGCTCAGGTCTCAGTGCAAAAGCGATCAACCGCATCTCGTTTCCGCCACCTTCTCACGCAACAAGATAGAGCAGTGATTCCCAAAGTGTGGGCCGTGGCCCCCTGGTGGGCCTTGGTGGTACTGCAGGTGGGCCGTGAGAGGTCATTAAAAATATGATTCATTTTTGCAAATATGATTTTTTATGATTTTTATTGTAAAATATTTATTGCACGACTTAAAAAATATTTAGAAGTAATAACCTATTGAGTGTTATTGACCTCACAATATTTTAGGAACCTTATATAGTTTATGATCGGAACGTAGCTTTTTGGTCATCATGACCGGGGGTCATAATCGGAGGAGCACGTACTGTCTTCGATAATTAATTCTGTCTTGTGTGTACACCACAGATTAAAAGTTTGGGCTTTCTTCATCCCCCTGCTTTTATTTAACCCTGAATCTTTATAATAATAATAATAATAATAATAATAATAAATTAATTAATAAAGAACAACAACAGCAATTATTGTTTTTGTTGTTTTTTATTTATTTTTATTTTATTTATTTTATTTTCTTAACAACAACAACAATTATTGTTGCTGTTAAGTGTTCTGAGAATGCATAATTTCGTCTATGTACTGTTTATAGGACAAAGGTGGGCCGTGGACATTTTTTTGATTTTCAAGTGGGCCCTGATTATGAAAAGTTTGGGAACCCCTGAGATAGAGGATCAGCATTGTTCGTGCACTGCTGGGTAATGAATTTAATTTACGTATCATTATTGCTTGCCACCGAATTGAAGAAATCTAACCCGACGTGACTGTGAGGTGGTGAACAACGCAGCCAGTCGCTCACGTAAAGCAAGCGTCCGTCAGCACTGAAGTTTGCCATAGAGTTTATCAACTTGAGCTGACATAGCAATGTAAAAGATAACTTTACATTAATCTCCAGCCAAGTGACAAGATGTTGCCTGAAACACAGTGTTGACTTAGCTTGGAACAAATGCAGATATCCTTGATGACCTTTGTTAGCTACGTTAAGCTGATAGTGGGGCCTTCCACAAAGCTTGAAGCTGCTTTCACACCGGATGCCAAACAAATTTTTCGCACGACAGATTACATTCAAAGTCAATGAAAATGCGCGTATTCGCGTCTTTGCATTAACTTAGAGTGTAATCTGTCGTGTGAAAAATTCAGTTCGCCTCTGGTGTGAAAGCAGCTTTACTCAGAGGAGACACTTCTCTTGTTTATGATGTGGCTTTGGGAAGGGTATAAAATACACCCCATCGACCAGCCTCTTGGGAAACCTTGTATCGGTCAAATTTACCCAAGCACAGCGTTTGACCATTTTTTTTTTTTTTTTTTTTACTTTTTCACTTGGAAACATTTAAAAACCCTATAAAAGTGAACGATACGGAGTTCCCGTAATGCATTTCAATGGAAGTTCAGGCTCAGAATGTCCGAGTATATGGGGAGAGAATACGCACTGTGATGGGCTCATGGCATTTGAGGCCGGGACTTAGCCAATTGAAGGAAAAAAATAAGCACTGTATACATATAAAACAATTAACAGATATCCCACACTTATTTTTTGGTTTAAAATGGTACCCCCTCAAGCATATGGTCACATGACAGCCGTGTATAAAGTTATCCCTTATTTAAAGACACATGGTAACCGCCTTAGCATTCCCACAACTGAACAGCTTCTTAAAGACCTAGTTTTTGAACCACTCCTGTGCACTCGGATGAGAGAAAAAATTACAGTCACTTCTCTGTCTAAAGCTAGGCAGGGAGGCTTGAATATGGGACGGTCTTTGATCCAATATTCTGCTGGTTGCCCACAGGTGACAGCTGTATCCGTGGCAGGCATTAGACATCAGTTCCATATCTCAGAAACAGAGGAATGCAAAATGAGATGCAAAAATGCTAGGCCTTGTCCTTTCCTTCAAAATCCCACAGGGATACGTTGGCATTCATTTTTACCTCTGCTTTGCAACTTGCTAAATATTCAACATATGGTAATATTAAGACATTGCAATCATGGCTGGTTATGGAGGTGATTTATAAAATTTCAGTCCCTTAGGTAAATCACATCTGTGCATGTTAATTATTTTTCTTCGCAAAGCTGTTTATCAAACAAACACTCATTTTAATGAGACTTGAATGGCCCCTAAAACCTGCCGATAGTTTTGGATGATGTTAACGGCCTGTATCCTGAGCCATTTCCAAAGCAAATGGATTGTATAAACAAGGGAGACAGGCTATGGCTGTTTGAGAGGTATAGTGCAGTGTGTTTGAGGGAATCAGAGTAGTCCACTAAACAAACCTGAGCAGACAACAGCTACATTCAACCAAAATGAAGGTAATTTCTGTATTTGGTTTGATTACGAAAATGACCCATTATTGCCTTAACGCAGTTAGTGCCACAAAATGTTCTTATTAAGTTGTTTATCTTGAGCATGAGTGAATCAAAAGCACACTTTGCATGGTAAAACAAAACTGTTCTTATTTAAGCATCACCAAAGCATAGCAAATTTAGCTGTGGTGAATTCCTGGAGTTCCTGTAAATCTATGGGCAGTTATGATATCTATGATATGGTAGTGCTTCAGAGCTTCCTCAAAGTTTCTTGGTGGAAATATCATGACCTGGGCTCTGTGGAGGCCTCAATGCCATAATAACTGTTATGATATATGTACTTAGTATAGTGTGTGTGTGTGTGTGTGTGTGTGTGTGTTTATATGAAATTATTTGGGAATAATACCCATCTGGCCATGGAACAGCTGAGCATCCAATTGTCCAACTACTTTTGTTCCCTATAGAGAGATATAAAAAAATACTATAATTTCTATTCTGTCCACCCACTTTCAGATTCATTAACCCTCAAAAATGGTCAAGTTACATTTGGATCAGAATAGTATTATCAAAATTATTTCTCCTGCATATATGGCAAAGATTGGTTGAAGCACCACTGCCAGAAGATTATCATTGGAGAGCCAGTAGTCATGCCAAGTTCAGCTTTTAGCAACATGACACATATCCCAGTGTTTGGCGAGCTTGAACATCATTCCTAAATGCAATAAGCGCCATGCCAGATTTTCTGCTAACTTCGATATATCCATGCAGCCAATCAGCAATAAAGAAGAAACTCACATTGCCATCAGGTTCCAATTGTTTAGCCATTGTTGTTTTGGGCAAAAACAAAGATATGAATTAAATATCTATGCTGCAAGCACAAAAAATCCCTATTTTATCCACTAAGTTTGTGTTTGAGTTTTCTCTTAGCTTACCCAGTTTTGGGCAGCATTGAGCAGCAGATTCACGAAAAAGGACAGGGTACTCAGTGGACAATTACAAATTATTATGAAAACAATAAGCTATATTATTGAATGGCTGGCCTAAGCCTTCAAATTGCAAATGACAGGTATACTCAGCTTTCTCATTCATTAAGAGTGCCGTAACACCTGTGTGAACTGAAAAAAAGCCCAAACTGTTGGGGATAAACATATTTTGCAGATTATTAGCAAAGACTGTGGTGTTGAGTCTCTCTTTCCTGTCACTGAATCTCATTAGTACATCCATAATCCCAGTGATGTTCTCATGCTGTTGCGTACTGGCCTCAGCAACCTTCTCCCTTACCATGACCGCACTACCAGAGATAAACATTTGCTCAGTGGAACAGAGACCAGTCTGTTTTAGGGCAGATTTTGTAAAGTTTTGGTTTCCATGTAATATTTGCTCATATTGCAAAGTTCTGGGATGCAAAACCATGGAAAGATATTCACAAAATAAAGTTAATTTTAACATCAATTTAAAGAAATGTATTTGTTCGGTTTTGCAAAGAAACATTTTTCTGGATATATTGTGTTTTGTGAAATAATTACAACAAAGTTTGATTTTTCTCAAGATTACATTCTCAAAATTTTCAACTTCACCAATGAATAGTGTTTTGAGACACATATGATGTGACTGCTGACAAAAGAATTCGCAACCAACAGCTTCAGGATTAATTGGACTGTGCTTCACAGCGCAGATACACAATTACCCAAACCATACTGCAAAAGCAACCTAAATTTTTGTCGTGTCATGTTGTACAATTGCCATGTCAATCACATGACTTCCATCCAGTTGAACATGGATTTCACAACCTGTGGCCAAAAGGCCCCAAAGCAGGGTCTGAAGACAACTGCAGTGAATGCCTAGCAGAGAATTTCCTGAGAATAAACCAAGTGTCTGGTGATGCCCATGCATCCAAGACTTCAGGCAGTCAATAACTGTGAAGAATTTCCTACCAAGTATGAAGACCTTACTGCAGATGTAGCCACTTGAAGATGGACTGTGCTGTTACTTACCAGGACCTTCACATTCAAGCTACTGTAGGCTTTTTAATGCAGTTTTTCAGTGCCTACATAATGGATGCTTTGGAAATATATTTTCTTCTCTGATATCTCAGCTATTGGCACTATTGTCTTCTAAAAATCAATCTGTTTAATTAAAATGTCTCTAAAACATAAGAAAAACAAAATGACATTCTGCTTTCCAGCTTAAATACTTTCATCTTATAGGCTGGGTGTTACATTCTACAGAAGGTAACTGAGTTCAAGATGACAGTGCAGTGAACCCAGGCTATCTGGCTGCCATCCACGGGCCCAGCTTAGTGCCAAAAGCATCATTTACTGTGGTCAGAAAAGCAATCAGATGAGCAAACAGCAAAACCAGTAGCTGCGCACATTTTTACTTCTAATTTTCCAGGACAGGATCAACATCTTTCCAAAACAATGTGTCTTTGACCTGCGAATTAATCCAGCACATTTTTTCAAAATTTTGAGGACTCCATTCGCTGACTTCTTATTACATGCAGTGTATTCATAGTGGTACAGCTTCATCCTTCATAATCACAATATTGAACTCGTTGCTACACTCTGATTGCTGTCATATCAAAGTAAAATAAAAGTAATAAAGGATATACTCTCTGACATTGCATTGATTTGCCTTGACTGGACTGAACTCTGCTGAGAGAATGTCTACTGCAGCTGTTATTTTAACCCTATTCAGGACTTTTGGGATTCAATGGACCTCAAGCACTTTCATATTATTATCTTTTTCATTTTAAATGACACGTTTCCGAGATTTCCTGTAATTGTCCATGGTTTCGTCACACAAAATACAGAAAAGAATGGCATTGCTACGGCATGCACTTTTTGAGTAAATTGACTATAACCAGAGTGATACAAAAGATATCACAATCTTCTAAGCAAAGCAGAAGGCCCTGTGCCAATTTCATCCCCTTGAAAAGTTCTGGATACTTTCTGGCTAGAATATTGTTGCAGCAGCAGGATCATTTCTTGAGATTGGGAGGACTGTATCCCAAGTAAGTTGCATAATTATCACAGACGTAAATATTATTTATTTCTTGTCCACAGCCATGTTTCACCATGTAGCCCATGTTCTAGCAGTATATAGCCCCCATTTGATATCTTACAACTTCTAATTACACGTGTTACATACAAAGTTATATGGTCAGAGCGGTGCTGAATTAGAACAGTATAGTGCAGGGACCATTGTCCATTCAAAAGTATACCAGGGCTGCTTTGATCACTTTTGGATACTTTGATCTAAGAGAAAGAGCACAAAACTTGCAGCCAGCAGCAACAAGAAGATGCTTTCAGTGCCCAGGTGAACCAGACCGGAAGACAAGAACCTGTTGCATTGATTGCGGAAACCATGTGTGTTAGAAGCATTGCCAAGATAGTGTTTTGTGTGATCAGTGCGTCGGAAATGTTGAGAGAGTGAGAGTAAAATGTAAAGTAATTTTTGAGATTAAGTTTTAGTGCTGGGACACTGTGGCAGAAGCTGTGACATAGAACTTGCGACGTCCAAAGGACCCCAGAGATATTATATCATATTTGCTGCTGAGAAATGAAGACATTATGGAAGGCAGTACTAGCCTGACATTTATTGGCGGGCTATGTAGTAGTTGAGCTGCAAATTTTCAAAGAAATTTTCATTTCTGGCAATGATGCCATTTTGTTGAATTTTTAGCTGGCCACTATATGTGGCATTAGAAATCTGATAGTAGATTTTAGCTAATGTACAGTTAAACTCTATATTTTATGCAGTAATAAACTCTCCTCTGAAAACAAACAGGTACTTTTAGCTGCATGAAGTGTTTATTTGAAGCTAAAATAATGAAAGTTACCTTTGGGTCCATTGGGCCCAAAAGACCGTTAATGTAGGTTTTTTCGAAGGTCCTGAATTGGGTTAAAGTCGTCTGCCCTTCAAGAAGATAGAAGCAACCTGTGGACTGAGGAAGTGGGAGCAAATGTTCAAGGGTCTTCTGGCTGCTTTGCTACTGAGGAGTTCATTCTTTCTTCAAGGTAACATTAATCACTGTCTGAGCAGAGCAGTGACCTGGAGACTGAAATGAAAGCTATGCAGAATTTGAACTAGGAAGTAGAATGGGGACAGTTAAACTCCTTTAACATTCCAGTCAGTGCAGATCTCGCATCTCTGAGCCGCAACTCAAACACAAAGTGATCGTGAAAAGTACTTTCTTCCTTTAAATAGGACATTTCCGTTTTCATCTGAAATTCATCAAAGTCATTTGCGGGCGATTGTTTTCACTTCACTGGAACAAATCTACCCATGACTGTCATGGTCAGTTTGACATGCTAATGGTTAAAGAGAATGTTCTTTGTCAGAGAATTGGATTACAGGAGGGTAGTGTAGAGAGGAAGTAAGAGGTGAATATCGAGCAACACTTAATCAATTTCAAGTCGTTGATGTGCAAGAACAACTTCACTGCTGGAATGAGATGTTCGCTCACTGTACTGCTCCCTGAGGACATCCACAATCAACAGTTGTCAACTGTAGATAGATTAGCCACTGATGGAACTTACAATGTGCTTAAAATACTTTGTATTTCACTGACATGCCATTAATATTGTTCTTTGCAACCTGCTTGCTAGATTTCATGAGGGGATCCAAGGTCATACTACAATGTATGGACAATCAGCTGAATACTTTTTAATGGGGATTTCCAGGCAAATATATAAAAAATAATAATGCAACAAAAGTACAGAACATTGCTCACTTTTTAAAAATTTACCTTTTGACAGCCAGCATTTACAAAGTTTTAATTTATTTTTGTTAACCACAGCATTTAATGGCATGAAATATCAAAATTAAATGTTGCTCATACATTTCAGCACTAGTTGCATGCATTTTTTTACAGCAAAATGTAGCAGATTTTATATATCGAGAGCAAATTCTCAGATAAATATATCAGATTGAATTTGAATCTTTGCTGAAGACATTGATTAGAAGAATTTGATATGTAACTGCTCAGATGGATTGAAAGCCTGCGCCCACACCAGCCCTTTCTAAAAAAAATTGAGGACCCCAAGGCAATCAAAAAACATGGAAAAATCTGTTTTCTGGCTGAGGAGGCCATTAGCATAATACAGACATTTCCACATGCAGGCGCGAAAGGGTTAGGAGGTTGTTCAGTCTCCCATGTGCAAGTGATTTTCTACATGGATAGAATGGGTAAAATCCTGTTACTCCTCTATGAGCAGCAAAATATTTACCTCTGACAGGACAAAACATAAACCTTCTCAACTAGATGATGACCTGAATGTAGGAGTGTTGGAATACAGTCTGTCAGTCTGAATGGTGTTTTCACGTCATCCAAAAAGAAAATAATTATAAATCACAGTTAAATAATGCACCGCCAGAAGGTATTTGTATATCTAGCTTAGACTTCCAAAGACTTTGTGTGACAGCATTCATGCAGTGCACTAGGGAACTGCACTCTAATCCTACAAATATACCAAGCAAACTTTTTGCCAGTGCTGCGATTGGCAGAGCATCAGTCTATTGGCAACCCTGACAGAAGGCCTCAGAGTGTTCAAAAGGCTGGTAGAATGTTCAAAACTACCCTATAGTGCTGGAATGTATCAGTCTGTTCCCTAATTTCAGAGATTATGAGACCAAATGTAGCTACTGTGGAGGGAAAATATCCAAAAACATTCTAAATTCAAAGTAAAACCCCAATCTCAATTCATCAAGAAAACCTTTCAAAAACTGCTGTACAAGGAGTAGCAGTGAAGAAACAAAAACTTATCAAGCTGCCAAGAAACCTAGATGAGCCAAACTCAGAATCCTCAAGGCCGGCCTAATGAGCGAACCTTCCGGAATGACCATATCGGTCAGCCTGGTCCCACTACCTGAGCATGCGCACCTGAGTGTTCTGGAACCATCCATGACCTAGATAAGTTACTGAGCTTTAGCTGAACCCAAGGTTTGTGAGGCTCATATGTAGTCTTCGAGCGTCCCTGGAAGCTGAAAATTAATTTTCACTATGATGTAATGGCAAACTTGTTACTCAGGGTGGAGGGCTGCTCTATGACAATATACCAATCAGAGTCAATAATATTGGAGAAAGAGTCAATAATAAGGTAGAAAGAGTCACGTTTAATCCCGCCAATAAATGAGGGTTCGGATAGCCGCAGGTCAGATGGCGTGGGGTGATTGATGAAGAATGAATGCAGTGTGGTATGCGCAGATCAGCCTGTGCCTCATCTGGATGGATTTACAATAAGCCCAATTACATCAGACTCTGGAGAATGGATCTATTTTTTGGAGATAGATTTACAAGGGTCAGTCGAACACTTTATCCACTTTCTCGGACCAAGTTTAATCGCACAACACCATTTCCAGGAAAGAACAGAGCTAACGTAATCAACTTAAATGAAGCTTAGCGAAAGTTCAGTCAGGAAGACTCTCTTTCGCGCTCGTCAACCCCGTCTATTTTGTTCATGCATGTTCACTTGTGATTCTCCGCAGACAATATCCGGGGCTGTCAATGAGCAGTCAGCTGGCATAGCAGCTGATCGCTTCTATGCAACCAGGGCACACCAATCATTCTGCTGCCGTCTTTTTTAAAATCAGTAATTTTCTCCGCCCTAGTTCACCCATGCTGCCGCTCTCTGACCCTCCTCTGCCCCAACGCCACCCTATTCATCAGACCTCCCGTTCTGCCACTCCAGCTTCACCGGTCTTCAGCCACCACCACCACCACCAGTGTCTGGACTCTTCAGGGGATTTCCTGCGGCTGCCTCAGGCAGTGCTCCTGACCTTCGAGTCTTCCCAAAGAGTCCAAATGCCAAAGACTTGTTTCGATTATGAGCAAGTTACCCCTTTATGCTCAAAGGGTAATAAATATTTTCTTGAGTCTCTCCTGGTTGAAATATTTTATGTCTAAAGTGATTATAATAATATTTTCTTCAGCACTTGTATATGGTAAAAGAAAAATGTGTCAATCACAGGCATTGGCCACAAGCATAACTAATGTAAATCAAGATAAAACACAAAATGCAAATAAAAAGGAAAAAATTGAAAAGAAACTCTTGGTGCAGTTTTCATGAACAACAACTTTTTTGCCGGCCTCACCAAGAAGTGCTGAGTTTTCCTTATCGGGTCCAAAGAACACATTGCTCCCTACCATCCTTCTATCTGATACATTTTTCAAAGCTGTTACACAATCATTTCTTTCAACTGAAAATGCCTCAATTTATTATTTTCAGAGATATATACACACTGTTCATAATTACACCTGAGTTCAAACTCCTTCAACTCTGAGTTTTCAGGAAAGTTTTCCCTTAAATCGGTTCAAAAGTCAGCCAAAGCATTTTTTCCATATTGTAGGACATTGTCACATACTATACATATTCTGTGTCTGGTGGTTGCAGCGCTTCACTGAGGCTACATCATACTTATATT
Organism: Gymnothorax reevesii; assembly: GCA_029721435.1. Taxonomy (NCBI): domain Eukaryota; kingdom Metazoa; phylum Chordata; class Actinopteri; order Anguilliformes; family Muraenidae; genus Gymnothorax; species Gymnothorax reevesii. Next base: position 8,456,911 of record CM056586.1, read on the forward strand.
CCAAAAAATATTCAAACCCAGGTTGTCATGTTTTTCATGTTTTTATGGCTACAGCATTACATCAAATGGAAAATATCTAGGTCCTGTGCATCATTTTCAACTAATTTCTCTGTAATTCAGCAGGACATACTTGGGATTGTTGGAAACCTTGGGATCACCACTAGCATTTCACATAGGCCTGAAGTTCTGCTGGTTTGAACACAGCAGATCTATTTGACTGACCAACATATGGGTTCATGGGTTTTATGAGGCAAGCGCGAATAATTTGGAAAAGTTGTAATTAAATTAATAGTGATGGAGCCATTTTAATTAGTAGCATCAGCTCTGCCAATCTTGAAAAGAGATTAATGAGAGGATGTTGGCTGAAGGTTTTATCAGATTTTGAACCAAGGTTTTGCTTACTTCCTGTTAAACATAGTTTAGTCTCTAATTGGCCCATTGCATGATGACGAGTGCGCTAGGGCATTATGGGATTTAAATGGATTCTTGTTGTCTGGCATTGCACATTAACAGATAGGCCTATAGATGAATTGATTGAAGTTTGGTAGAATCTGTGAAGTTCCATCATACCATATTAATATGCAAAAACGCGACCACATCGCATGGTCCCTAACAATCCAGTATGACTGCAAGTTGCACCCAAGGTTCATAGGCTAGCTAGCTTGATTCTGTGTGTCTAGTTCAGTTGACGTGAACTGCACCAACATTACTCGTGTATACCTTCACTTCATGTTTGAAGTAGCCAGCCGGCTTGCTAGTTTAGGGAATACATGAAAACCCTGGCATTGAACAGCTTGTTATTTATGTAGCTCTGTAGCCAGCTAGCTGGCTGGCTGGCTATCGCAAATGTAAAACGAGAGTATTACTGTAGGTCAAATTGAGCCCTTATTCAGCTTTGTTTGAAGCGCTAATAAGTTTAACACGCTCGCTAGCTTAGCTAGCAAGGCAGGTGCAAGTAACGTCGGTGCAGCACACGTCAACTGAGCTAGAAACAGAAGACAGAAATCGCGAGCATAATTATGGCTGCAATAGAGCCATTATCCATCTCTTCAGCTTAACGCTGGATTGTTCGGGACTGTGCTATGGGAGTGCATTTTTGCATATTAATATAGTATGATGCGACAACACACATTCAACCAAACTTCAATCAGCTTATCTGCTACTCAATATCTGGCAATGTGCAAAGCAAGACGGCAAGACCCCACATCAATCCCATAATTCCTAGTGTGCTTGTCATCATGCAATGGGCTAAAATTACCTCTTTTATTGGCTGATGTAAGGAAATGCAATAAGCATCTAGAAGTGCAATAAATAGATACAAATGAAGAGTTGGAAAATCAGTGTAGTATGAACATTTTGTTGTAGATTTGCAACAAATTTCTCATGAAGAGTGATATTTGGTCATGTCACACCAACTATCAGGAGTCCACTGCTACAACCTATCCCTGCTTGAAACATAATTGAAAGTTTATTCAACATTGGCTCTTTATTAGGATTCTATTTATTCATCTTAATCCCTGACCACTGTCAAAAATGTGTGGCTCTGGGCTTTTCTCTATTATGCATGTTGATCACTTATTTAGTTTTTTTTTTTTTTTTTGGGACGGGGTAGCTCCATTGTGTAAACAGCCTGTGTGGCTCAGTGTCTGCTCAGTGATCTCAACTGTCCATGACACACGACGCCGGTAGAGAAGCCAGTATTTTCCACGCTAATCTGCTGGTTTAACCCCACCTCCCAACCAGAGACACTTTAACCCTCTGTCAGAGGGGTTTTCAACTCTCACGTCCGGAAGAGCTTTGACCAGATCCCAAGGGAGGCTGGAGACATTGAGTCTGAATGGACCATGTTCTCCACCTCCATTGTTGATGCGACCGTTCGGAGCTGTGGCCGTAAGGTTTCCGGCGCCTGTCGCAGCGGCAATCCCCGAACCCGGTGGTGGACACCGGAAGTAAGGGATGCCGTCAAGCTGAAGGAGGAGTCCTATCGAGCTTAGTTGGCTCATGGGACTCCTGAGGCAGCTGACAGGTACTGGTATGTATGGGAAAGTATGGGAAAAGTTCGGAGAGGCCATGGAGGTGGATTATCGGTCGACCCCGAAGAGGTTCTGGCAAACCGTCCAGCGCCTCAGGAGGAGAAAGCAGTGCCCTGCCAACACTGTTTACAGTAGAGTTGGGGAGCTGTTGACTTCGACTGGGGATATTGTCGGCCGGTGGAAGGAATACTTCTAGGATCTCCTCAATCCCACTCACACGCCTTCCATTGAGGAAGCAGAGGCTGGGGACCCAGAGGCTGATTCATCCATCACTCGGGCTGAAGTCACTGAAGTAGTTCAGAAGTTCCTTGGTGGTAAGGCACCCGGGGTGGATGAGATCCGCCCTGAGTACCTCAAGTCTCTGGATGTGGTAGGGCTGTCTTGGTTGACACGCCTTTGCAACATTGCGTGGCAGTCGGGGAAGTGCCTCTGGACTGGCAGACCGGGGTGGTGGTCCCTCTTTTTAAGAAGGGGGACTGGAGGGTGTGCTCTAACTATAGGGAGATCACACTCCTCAGCCTCCCGGGTAAAGTCTATTCCAGGGTGCTGGAGAGGAGAATTCAGCCGATAGTCGAACCTCGGATTCAGGAGGAACAATGCGGTTTTCGTCCTGGTCGTGGAACACTGGACCAGCTCTATACCCTCCGCAGGGTGCTTGAGGTTTCATGGGAGTTTGCCCTACCAGTTCACATGTGTTTTGTGGACTTGAAGACGTTTGAAGCTAAGATACCGAACAAAACTTCACTAATCCTCTTATCGACAAAGGGATAACTAAAATTTCATCTTAGGGTGAAACATACCTAGTTATTAAATATACCTTATATTCACAAGTAAAGTTTACTTGATGATTGCCCTTGTAGTATTTACTTACAATTTCTAAGTGCAAAAACTTTCCAAGGTTTTCCCAAGTAAATGCCACTCTAAATTTTTTTCAGCGTGCGCATATATGCTGCATATATGCGGCATATAGGTTGCATATATATATATATATATATATATATATATATATAGGTTTCCATGTGGGTGTTTCCAGTATCTTCCTAATTTTAAGACTGCATATCATTCCAGTGTTATTTTAGTGTTCCTTATTGTAATAATCTTATTCCTATGCTCTCATATGCTTGCATCTTATTATGTTTTTGTATGTTTCTTTGTTTTGTTAATTTCAAATGTCAATTATTTTTTCTATTGTACTTTTTTTCGTCAATATTTTGGAACTATTTTTTTAGACACGGACCCATCAAAAAACAGCTATGATGATTGGGTTTTTCTGTATTAAAATAAATTATTGACATGAAACTACTAAATAAATTTCAGTCAGCATATTCAACACTTTTCCCCTGTGTCATTCCACTTTATTACAAATAACTTAATTTATGGACATATTTGTTTTGATTTCTTTGTATGTGTGGATTACTTGGGTTGTTACCAACATCTGGTGATAGTAATGTCAAGAGCCAATAGCCCATTAGAAACATATTTATTGAGAAGAATGTTGACGCGTTCAAGACTTATTTTCCCTTCCTTATTTAAGTGTGTACTGTACAGGTTTAAAAGTCAGAATAATACATATGTTATTCCATATATTGTCTAAAACCTAAATAAATATGTTCAGTGGAATTGTGGGAAATGAACGTTCCACCCAAAAATCATAGCCATTAAAGGACTGTTGCTAGGGTAAGATAGACATATACCAATGTGAATCTGGCCAAGCTTAGTCGAAATAGCATCCGAAGGGCAATTCTGATTGCGCCCAAGCCTGGTCAGATATGCTAGTTAGCTAGCCACCCTAAACCCACATATCTGACTAGCTATATTGCTAGCTGGCCACTACTGTGGCTACAGGAGTGGAGAACACCAGCAGGACGTAAGAAAGATATTAACTCTAAGTATGGTTGTTCCTACATCTGACTCTATTATTTGCATTTACATTGAGTGCACCAGGCCTGACAGAAGGTGATTGTTGCTGCACCTGGTCATTCACATAAATACAAATGCAGGTCGTTGAAAGCAATTGCCTTCATGTGAAGCGCACTCTAACTTCTGTGTTCAAACAAGCTAGCATACAAGTTAGGTGGCTAGCCTATGGATAAGGTCAACGTAAAGAGGCAAAATAAAGGAACTAATTAAGATGTGCTCAGGGAATAGAATTGGTCTCACAGCTAAAATTAAATTTATTATATAATTATATCCCTGAATGCCGAATGGCGTTTCAGGGATATTCTGTTTTTGGTCCCACAGCCACCGCCGCGCCGCCCTACGTGTTAACACGATAACTTCAGTGATATTTCAATTAGAAATTTCATGTTTTGCATATAAGTAAGTATCATAGAGAGGAAGAACTGATTTGGTTTTGGACATTTTACATTTTCTAGATTGGCCAGGGGCCCAAAACTGAAAAATCACTGTTTTTATCATATCTCTGGAAATATTTGTCCGATTCACCTCAAGTCAAGTGCAAATGAAAGGTCATGACCTGAGGATGTGTCCCACGATGACAATATACCTGTTTAGTTCAAAATTTTGACACAAAGTAGAGCTTTATCAAATAAATTTCACCATTTTTGCAATATCTTTGGAACCATGTGTCCAATTGACATAAAACTATGTGCAACTGCACGGTCATGACCTCACAACGTCACATGATGACATCATACCTGCATGGTTCAATATTTTGCCACTAGGTGGCGCTTTATGATGGAAAATTACCATTTTGGCCATATCTTCAGAACCATTTGTCTGATTGACCTGAAATGAAGTTCAAATGAAAGTCTATTCAAGGTCTATTCAAAGATTGGGGAATTGGAGAATTGGGGGCATTCGGGGATATACCCCAAGTCGTCACCTCCGACGGCATAAGCCTAGTTTGATTTGGTTTTTCATACATTTTTCCAATAGACGTAATAACCAAAAATATACAAAGTAATTCATTATTTTCAAGTTCAGTTTCAAATGCAAAGCTGGGGTTTGTGCACTATGTAATATTTTGTTTGGTGTTTTTATGTAAAAATAACTGAAATGTTTATTACTGGAATTAAACAATTATCAACTATTTAATAAAGTACTGGTATCCTGCCATTTATGTTAAATCATTGTGGGATGGTCACTGAAAACTGAGTATGGCACACCTCTGCCCCACTGAGAATACTCTTCTCCAGCCGCCGCTGTGATTCAGCTGGCAATAATCATTTTAAATGTAACTGATGAAGTATGTAGCTTCTCATATCCTAAAAGATCATGTCGTAAGATAAATCCCTTGATAACGGTGTTTCAGGAGAATCAAATTATTGGTCTGCATCGAGCAATGAATGAGTAATGAATGAGAACAAGTATGAGGAATCATTTTCAAGTACGAATTGCCGCCTCAAAGTCCTCACCTTCACCACATTAAAAGTTCTTTAGATATGCTGAAGAAGACTACAGAGTGGTTCAACTATCTCAATGTCAGACAAGATCTCAAGCCAAAAATTAATGCAAATCTGATTGAAAATAAATGTCATGACATTGCTCATGGTTGTCAAAACAAAGACATGACGAATTTGTACTGTAATCAAAGCTACAGGGGTTCCAACTAAATACTATTTGATTGGCAACTTTTTTACACGCTGATTAATGATCAATTCCCATCATTATTCCAGGCCCTTGTGGGGAAAAAAAAGAGATGAAATAAGAGCATTTGGACTGTCAGAGCACAAATGTACCCCTGTGACATGGACTTCAGCAACCACCAACCCCCCCTTCCCCAACTCACCAACAGGGCCCAACTAGGGGTCTGACTGAGAAGCGAAGATTGAGCTGTTGCTCGTGGAATCTTTAGAGAGCAGGTATTAGGAGGGATCATCAAAAAAAAGAGCGGGCTCTATTGGGAAGTGATCATTTTTTAGCCGAATTTAAGAGTCCATGGGGCCAACAAAGGGCTCAAATCACCCACTTTATCAAAATTGCTCTAGTTTAGGTTTGCCATCTGGAATATCCAGTGAATTACTGTACCTGGACGTGTTGACTGTGTGGGAAATGTTTTGTCTGCAGACTTTATGCTGCAAGAAATGAGGCAGGTCTGATCTCTGAAAGGACAGAAATGCTTGTGAACTAAACCTAGGTTAAGTTAAGCTGTTTTAATTTGTTTCAACTTGCAAAATTGGTAATACCCTTACATTATATTATCAGGTCAGTTATCTGGAAATATTGTCAAAGCACTGTTTTGTCCTCAGTCAGTCCTTTTTGCCAAATTGGTACACCAATAGTGAACCTGCTGGAACCATGTTGAAATGTGCCTCAAGCATTGTTTAGAATGCACAGGTCATGATTGGCTTAGATATATTGGCTTAGCCATCAGGAATGACAGAGCAATACCAAGGCACACACAAAGACAATTATACATACAATCATGACCTATGCATCAGATAAACCTTTCCAAAAGTGGATATTACCTTTATTTGCTTGATGTTGTCATGGCATGGATTTATCAAAGATGCTTTTTGGTGCCGCTAATTTAATTTCATCACTCATATTCTGGCTATTTGTCAGCTGTAAACTCATGCCATGAAATACCGATTCCACCCGACCCAGTGGTGCTCTGTTGGAGCAGTGGGATTCTATATCCATGCTGATCATATGAGGAAACTGTCTAAAGAACCATCTTGAGATGATTCTTGCTCAGTGGGGAGACACATCATGCGGCTGTAAGTATTTATTTGACTCTCATGGGTGCACATGCTCAACAGTGCCTAAGGTAAGCTTTAAATTTTGATTATTGTTCAGTTTATGGTATTACAGGGCTGAATGTCCATAACAATGAGCAAAGCACAAAACCTCCCATCTGCAGAATTTTGCTGATTGGTTGATTTCACTTTGGATGAGCAGCCTTCCTTGTTCTCATCATCCAAAGTGACATCCTCCAATCAGAAAAATTCCGCAGATAGGAGGTTTTGCACTTTGGTCATCGACAAAGACATTCCCTCATTATCTCACTGCCAAAATCACTGGCATTGAATCTTTTTTTTTGGAAAATCAAGATTTATTGGACCAGATGTCATTTAACCATCATTAAACCATCAGTGATTGTGCCTCTGTAGGTGGGTATTTGGATTCACTGTTCATTTTCTAGCAGTTTAAAAGTTATGTGTTGAACGTTACTCATTGATCATTCCATTATCGAGCCCACTTATCTCTGATCTGGGTCAAGGGGGGACCCAGCATTCAATGGGCTATAGGCAGGGACTCGTCTTGAAAAGTTTGCCAGTCCATTGGACCACAAAAAAAAATCAGAGAACCGAGAAAAACTCACAAAAGATACTCATGGGAATACCATGCAAACTGCACACAGAAATTTCTATTCTGGAGTTGAGTCCATGACCTTCTTGCTGTAAAGCAACCGTGCTACTCACTGCTCTAAAATGCCAGGCTACATAAGAACTAATAATTAATGCAAATATTGTGTGTTCAGAGCATAAGCTCGCACCAGTGATGAGACAACTGGTCACCCCAAATATATAAGTAACTGTAAATAATTCAAGATTCATTTCTGGGGGAAATGTCCATGCCATTGCAGAGTAATCTCTATTTGTTCCATATGTTGACCTCCCAAGTTATCACCCAGATAATGAAAGGCATACGGGGCTTGTCTTTTGAAGCGTAACATGTCACCAAAACATCAGGTAACTGCCAGTTTTGTCGGAGTGATTAGGAGGATGCCAAGATCCCCTTCCTCGCACCCTTGCCCACATTTACCCTGATGCTGTTTATCATGACATAACTGCTTGTGTTTCAGAGAGAAATAAAGTAAGTTCTGCTTCTTCTCTTAGCTAGGTTATGTGCAGGCCACGTAATTACTAAGAGAAAACTCAGCTGTGTGTGTGTTTGTGCGCGCGTGTGTGTGCGTGTGTTTGCGCGGGTGTGCGCACACCGGTGCATGTGCGTGTGGGTATGTCGGTCAGCTTACATGAATCTAGGCCAAAATTAATGATTTACCCACCGAAAGAAATATCCCCGTTTCAATTTCAAACAAAGAAAATGGCAATACTGAATATTAGCATTAAATAGAACTGGAGGATACAGATTTTAATTTTCTCTCTGTAGACATGCGCTGGAGATGAGGGGGGACGACTCGCCAGGCTTTCAGAAATCGGCTGCACATGGAACAGAGGCCCCGAGCAGCCAGAGTAGAGAAGTGGAAAAGAAAAAAAAAAAAGGCGTTCAAATAAGAGAGACTATGGTTTTTTGTTTTTTTTTTTATTTACGCATGACTTCCTCTTTGAACTAATATAATCCTTCATGTCAGTTAATGCGAAGTCTTTTAAACACACTATAATTTATATATTTTTCTTTGATTTTCATTTTACTTCTGCAACAAGAAGTCGACTTTGGTGATAAAATGTGGCTTTGCTTGAGGACCACGCTTGATGAGCACTGCATTCTTTCAGAACCCGACAACCAATGTTAAAGGAGGAAAAAAGGACAAAACTGAAAGCCTCTGCCAAAGATGCTAGTACTGCTTTGTGTGAATGATTGCTATTCCTTCTGAGGAATAGAAGTTCATCTGGCGCGTGTGTAACAACTGCAGGCAGTACTTCTATCCTCATTTCTTTACAGAGTGTGATGACAGCCGTGTAAATCAGAAAAGGGATAAAGTGCCCTCACGTATACAGATGATGACTGGCTTATCTTATTTCAAACCAACAATCCAGTTAAATAAATGACTTCATCACAGCCTGTACTGCTGCCCAAGATGAGGAAAATCATTCCTTTTTGGATGAACAGACAAATTAAAAATCCCAGCTTATAAAAATACAAGGCTGACGCAATACTCCTGTGTAACTTTCAACCTTCATCTCCTCATCATGGTGTTCCAATTCAATTTCCTCCGTCATTTTTTGTTAATGTCATGAATGTGTCAGGAAAATAAATGACCAAATACAAAATGGCTTGTAAAATGATTTTAGTTCTACTGTAATCTAAATGCTTCAATTCTTAATGCCATCGCATCATCTTATTTTTACAGTTATTTTATTCTCCTAAAGGGATATACAAAATTGGAGCCTGGTGATTTTCAGTTGCACTCACTCGGTCCATTGTCCTTCTGTATTATACTTGTAAACCTAGATTATACTTATTGCCTGAGTAAGACCAGGAGTCACACTGGAACTCAGGTGGCCCTGCCAGGGGGTAGAGTGGGTCTGTAAGAGGCTCAGTGGTCACATGATCACACAGCTCCTTTGAGGATAGGCGTTGGGTGGACGGTTAGGTGGGGGGACAGTGGCTGCAATTGTTACTGAATTGTTTTTTCTGAGAGTTCCAGGACCACACAGAGCATATACGCCTGTGACCCCCATAAAGGCAGAGTGACGCCCCACCATCTTAACCTGCCCTAAAGCACTACCCCCTCATTCATTATTTGTTCTCCACAGGTTTTGGGGAAACTCTCTCTCACTGGCCACTATGCGCTGTATATTTTCACAGTCAATTTTTTCTCCTTACTTGATTTCCTCTTTTTTTCTCTTATTTATTTGGTGTGTAAACACACTCTTCATTTCCCCCGCTGCGAAGCCAATCCTCACCAATTAATCTGAATGATTCTGGCGATGCAAGTGAGCAAATCTAATATATTCATTTTCATGTGTTTATTTACCCAATTATTTTGGTTGGGATACAGCTGTCCACCTCCTGGTGGGTTTGTGAAAGCAGAATTAGATCATTTCAAGGTTGCCAAGGTTACCACTGCATCATGCTGCCACAATCGCCGCTTCCTCTATATTTTCATTGATAAATATTCAAGTACTCACGTAAACGAATAAACTCTCATAATGCAAAAATGGGAATAAGGCGAGGGAAATGGAGAAATTGTGTCCAGGAAATATGTTTTAAAAAAAAAAAAAAAAACTAGATAATGAACTACACATATACTATGTTGTTGTAAAATGTCCAGTGAGGAAATACAGTCAGTGACCAGTGGGGCTGGCAGTAATGTGATCTGATTTAAAAAAAGAAAAAAATACAGTATCGATAAGGTTTATTTTAATGAATAAAGTCAATTATAAGTCAACTATAGTCAACTTAGATTGTCAAATAAAGAGCAGAGAGACTGCGAGCCAAAATGATACGCCATGTATTGTTTTGTTTTTTTTGTTTTGTTTTATACCGTGTTATATGCATTCAAAAATCACGTAATCCTATAAACTTTAGAATCTGCTATCGCTTCCATGGAAAATAATCGGCCAATCAAACAGGAAATATTTTGTCCAGACTGGTGCACGACGTCATGACGGTTGGACATGTCTTTCGAGTGTGCGGAGTCACAGTGTAAGTATTGAAAGTTGTGTTAATGATTAAATGTGTTTTGTGAGATACTAGTTGTTTGAATTACAACCAATTGTTCACTGGAAACCTATATTTAACCAATGAGAATACCGTATCAGGCGGCGGTTGGGTGCTCCAGCGAAATGGGCGATCTGAACCTGACTGACGTAACTTTTCACCATATTAGCTTTAATACAAAAGAGCCACCACCTCGAATGAAGTATGCATCTTCTTTCAGCCAAAGCAGCATGGCCGCTTTCTCGTGCTGTCTTATACCCAACATTTACATGCAGTTAGCACAATGTAAAAAATGAAAATTAAAATAAATAAATAAACAATAATAATAATGACTTATCATTTTGGATAGCTGAGAATATGTATTTTATTTGGCGATGTAACATTACTGTAGTTTTTTCTCATCCTTTAAGGTTTGCGGCTTTGTTTTAAACAGCCCTGATTTTCATTACTCTCACACATCCTGTCCTCTGCGCTCCCTGGATTAGAAGAGGGCGAGCGGAGTTAGGGACCAGTGACCTCGCCCTTTGATGCTTACCAGCCCAAATCAAGATGGCCAGAGGTCAGAGGTCTACCGCGCACATCGCCTTCACGGGCATATTCTCAGAGCCACTGACGTGCTCCAGGGGTTAATGAGCATTAAACCTGGCCCTGCAGGCCATGTGATGAGAGCAACAGAAAACACAAGGAGGTAACAGTTTCCTCACTGCCAACAGCCAAGAATACCAACACTCTTAAAACCACTCACAAACCACATTCACCAAAATGAGGGGACGGGAGTTTTTACCATTTATGGCTCTTATGAGCACAGCTAAGCTTTTAGCTTTCTGAAGACGAAGTGTTTCAGCATGTCAGCATGAGTTTTGCACATTCCTACAGCACATTTAAGAATACTGAATAAAGGGGATATTTGCAATTTAAGGTAAGAAGGTGGTACAAACCATCTGTGCCATCAGTTCCTGAAAAATGAACACAGTTTTTGCAAAGTTTCCGGATTATTCCACTGCTGAAGAGCAAATAAATACCTGTCTGCAGCAATCGATTAACTGCCCTTGATGACTGCCGACTGGAACATAAATCTTGATAGTGTCGGACCTACGGACCTACATCCTGGGTGACCACCAACTGTCTCTCCCCCTCCTTCTGCCGACCCCTCCCCTTCCTTCTCCCTTTCACAAAAATAACTAGGCTGGTAATCAGCCCTCAGATGTCTGGATGTGCATGTGGGGGAAGGGGGGGAGGGGGTGGTGTCATGAGGCCAGTAGTCAAACAGGGCAGATCTGTGAGGGGTGGGGGGGGGGGGGTTCAGATAAGCGTTAAAGAGCCTTAGTGTCTGAAACCGAGGATAACTCTGAGAGATTCATGGCCCAAAATAAAAAAAGAAGCCTCCCAGAGAAAAGAGTCCCCTCCACCCCCTGCCCTCACCATGCCATGTTCCATGTCCAAACAATTTAATAAGTCATTCCATACTTCACGGACTCCCATCAGATGGTCGACGCAGAGGGCTGGAGTGGCACGCTCTGCAGGGGTTGATTAACTGCAGATAATCTTTTCCGACCCTTTATTAGCTATGGTTTTAATCTCTGCGGCAAGAAAAACGAGACTTAGATTTGTATGCCAGCCCTCTGGAGCTTTCTTTTCATGAGGTTAACCATTGGAGCAAAATAGATGGGACGTGTTTGCGTGCTGTGGTATGTGATGTGATCTAACGACTGGATTTTTTTGTCCGCTCTCTGCCAATGGACTAGGCAAAAGAAATCATTAAATAAAAACAAACGAGTCTTGTTTTTATGAAAAAGGAAGATTATTTTATGAATGCAGCTTCAGAAACATGGTCTACACATCAGCGTTGAAAGCAAGCTGTTGAGAAGAACTTCAACACTCATCAGTTTCGACTTTAGTATACAAGCTGCAACTGAATACCAAATGGAACAAATTGAACCATGACCATCCTGACTGCATTGCCAGTTGCTCAGACCTGACCCCAACTGACACGATTGCTTAAAATGAAGTAAATGTGCATTAGAACGAATTAGTCTGAGATATATTAGTCGCAGTGCACCTTATCTGTGAGCGGAAGATAAAGTTGGCCGCCGGGGCAGCGCAGAGGTTAAGAGTGTGTGATCTATCTGCGATGAGGAGGATTACAAACATAAGGGGGCCCTAAAACCTTCTAAAGAGGCGCACATGATCTAGCTGGGAATCCATACATATCAAGGGCTGGTCACAAGTGACCGAAGGGAGCGACTAAAGCTTGATATAGACGGATTCCAGGCTACACATGATCACCGCCACACTGCAGACCAGGGCTCACAGAGCTACAGAAAATGTGATCAGTCACCAAAATCAGGGTCATTCTCACAGATGCAGAAAACAAAGAAAGATGCAGGACGGTGAACAGATCCTAAAACCAGTATGTGCTGATATATGAGCATAATCACAGATCTCTCTGACAGTTCACTATGGTGGTCATTCTTTAAGATCAAGCAAAAAATTACCAATCAACAAGCAGTCATCAGCGGCCCAATACTGTGCAGTCAGCTGTAAAACAATCGGAGTGGGGTTCTCTGTGCTCAAGCCGTTTTTGGATATTGTATTTAGTTGTGTTATTCCGCATGAGTTGAGGACATCACCCTGTGGCTTAAGCCCCACTTTCTGCATCCTGTTTCACTGGTGGCACAGCCGGTCTTCTTCCTGTACCACCAAACTCCTGGGAGGAGATAAAATTGAGGGAAAGGTTTGAATCACGATCTTGCCCCCATGCCAAAACTCGTCTCCCCTGCAGTGAGCAGCGTCCTGCTGGATGGCAGTGTCTCAGAGCAAAGCAGTGCTTCTCATCTTCAGTGTCACAACAGCTCAACATGGTAAAACACTCACAAGTCTTATGAAATTAGTGTCGCAAAAATTCTGTATCCAACATTCAAAGACACTTGCGGGGAAATGGTCACATGGCACATCTGTCTTAAATGCGCACCTCATGAATCCTTGAGTAAATGGCTCTCATGAATTGTACATAGTGACAGGATTGAACAAGGAGGAAGATATCTGAAGCATACGCATATACAGGCATTAACAGCCATAGATCTCATTTTTTATTTATGTTTTTCAACCTTGGATGACTAACCACAGCCACGTTTTTTTAGAAAAGTTGTTCCAGACTGTCTATGTTATGTTGGGATCTTGGGAAATGTTTTTCCATGACATGATTTGATACTGTGGCACATCTGCAGTTTCTGACGCAAGTCACGCAAACTGAGCCGGTGGGTAAAGACGTTTGTGTCTTGCAGACATAAAAGGGTCCCGGGGCCATTTTCAATGTGAAAACGTCCTGGACCAAGGCCTTCCTGGAGCATGTGGTTGTGTCAGGTCACCCTGTGATGGATGAGCATTTGGAAAAGCTCTGAAAGGTTTTTTTTTTTTTTTTTGAAAGTGGGTCACTGTCTGTAACAGACTAGAGGACAGAGCAAGAAAAGGAATGACACTAATGTGATCATGGCCGCAGGAAGTGGATTCATGCTTGCTTTAGGATCTGTTGGTCCTGGCTTACCACAGGAAATCCAGCTCTTTCCCTAGAAATATCATTAGTGCATGCTGTTGCCCAGGTAACCAGTCTCTCTCTCTCTTATTCTTTTTCTTTTCAGTCTCCATCTCTCCGTCTCTCAATCCGAGACACACAGACATGTTTGCATGCGCGCACACACACTCACACACAATGCATAAATGCATTCCCGAGTCTCCTGCATACTGCAATATTTATCGTGATAAGCTTGTTTTTGATTCTGAGGCTGACCTTTCACAATATGTCTGCTTGTTTTGTGCATGTCTAAGTGCACAGGAGAGAAATACACAGCTTAGGTCACCTGTAAGCCACAATCTCAGCATCCCGCGCCATCTTCTCACAGAGCAGCTGGTTGTAGTCTGAGCACTGCTCCTTCATCTGGGCACCCAGCTCAACTTGGGCCTGTTCTAGTTCCTCCACACAGCTCTGAGAGAGAGGGGAAAGACACAGTCGGGTCAGTAGAGTGTACATTGGGCCAACCAATGGCAGAAAGGCTGTAAGAATTTGAACAAGTCCTACTCACCTGAAGCTCTGTGATCTGCTCCAGGTAAGCCTCTCTGGTCTCTTCGATCTCCACCAGCAACTTGTCCCCATGATTCTCTTGGGCCGCCAGCTCTCTCTGCAACTCTGCAATCTTAGCATGTGCACACAAAACACTCAAATGCACACTAACACAAACAGAGACATGCAAAATACCATATAAACATTTGTGTGCGCATTCAAATACACATACATATTGGCTACTGTCGGGCAGAGCAAGCTACAATATGTTGTCCTTCAAGGAAGCTTTCTTCACATCCTTTGCACCTGAGTCACAGCGACAGTAATGTGTTCGCCATTTCCAGTGACTTCATGAGTTCAGGTCAACACCCCGATGACATGAGGTCAAAATAATGTAAACAGAGTTGTAAACGATTTTTTATTTATCTCACAGTGTGCAAGTAGCCGCTGTGGTCCACGCGCTGCCAGTTGTAGATCTGCACTCACCGACATTTAGCGGGGACGCATAGTGGGGACATTTAGTAGGATGCATGTGCATTCAAAACACCAAGGCTTTGCACGATTATGTGCTTGTTGACCTTCTAAAGTGACCATAATAGAAACACAACACTTCTTAGTGGCTGAAGTATGATTTTTGGGATGGCTTTTTATTGACCAGAAGACAGGTTGTGCCTGGGCTGACCATTTCTGATTTCACTAGCCCTGAATCAGGCCCCACCTGTCTGACGGGCAAATTTTGACGAAGAGCATGAAATTTACTGTCATATTGCGAAGGTGTCTGAGATAAACACAGACGAGTTACACCACCTTGGTCACGTAATTAAACCCTATCAAGTCAACCACGGGAATAAATTTGCTAAATATCGAAAGGATTAAACTGTTGCGTTTATATTTTTGTTCAGTGTAGTATTACCACCTCCACCTTGAACCGCACCACCAACCAGCCCGGTGGCAGTTTACATCCATGTCTGTCCAGACGTGCAGTGAAACATATAATCATTGTGAAACTTATATATTTTGCTAGTATTAATTGTATTGTAATTACAAAAGTGGTCTAACTCCATATTTGTCTTCTTTTAAGTCCTAATCTTAAATTTATTCCTAAGTGCTCAATCTGTTTAGTGCAAAAATGAATTGACTCAGTGTAGTTCTAGTACTATACAATGCCTGGGGCGTATGTTCCACACTTCAAGAATGCAATAAAGCACTCAGTGCAGTAGACGTCCAAAATGAAAAATGAAAAAAATGAGTTGGACCACCAAGGGCCTCATATTAGTATTTAAGAAGTTCGCTTCTTTTAGAGCTGCAACCATATTCCAGCACAGGCAAAGTCCAACAATTAATTTTCAAAGTGCGTGTTGATGTGCATAAGTGTTAACATTCAAAATATTACGGGAGGCCGTCAATATACTCTCATATGCACAGACACACACATATTCACTGCATATTACTACATGTAATGAATTTGACTGTGAAAGTAATGAAAGTAGAGAGGGAAAGGAGTGTGTCTGTAATTGATATTTCATTGAAATGAGCAATTGTGTGTGAAATCAGGAAGGAAGTGCTATGATCAGGAATTCAGAAAGCAAGAATTTTGTGGTTGAAGAAGACTGGTGGTTCATATGAAATAAATTTGAAGGAAGTGGAAGTATAATTTCTCAATGACTTCATAGTGAACTTGCAAGTTGAGAAATCCAGTGTGACAACTTGACCCACATATTGTGGTAGCGTAACCACAGATGGAGCAAGTTGTCACAAGTGCTTATCCTCGACTAAACTTCCAACAACTCTGTAGGGAAATTAGGTTTGAAGAAACAACGTCTACAAAATGTGTGTCAAAGACTTCATTCTTTCATTTGTTGTGACATTTATTCATCCTGATGAGCTACATCCAAGATATGACAAAGAGAGAAGAATGCGCAATACATGCACAGTTTCCCCCTTCATGCACAAATGTGTTGATGGTCAAGCATACAACCCGCATTCATAATGATTAGATCTATGTTACATTCCATTTATGACTAACTGCATAATATTAATATTGCTCAGGAGCAATTCGAATTGTTACATTCATGCACTTGCATTCAAAACCTTACGCATGCACAAATCCATGCATACAGATGCATCCTCATGCTGAGACACAAGCTTGCTCACACACACTTGCACATGCGCATATTAATGTGCGAGTGGCTCTACCTTCAAAATATTTAATGAAGCGGTAAAGCTACACACGCACGTGCACATGCACGCTGACACACACGTGCACATGCAGACCTCAACTCAGAAATGGCCTCCTGCAAATAGCAACCATAATCAAGAAAATTAAAACAGTTAGCTGTCTGAGACAAATAGTGGTTCCAGAGGCTTGCGGTTCCTTTGGGTCGATCAGAGATGGGGTTTTTTAACCGGCGAAGATGGCCTGATTCCTGAGCAGCAGTGTTCTGAACAGGGAGGTCTGAAGTCATAAAGCCCACATGTACTCAATCTCTTATATACAATGAGATCCGAGCAGTTTGTTTGGTTAAGCTCTGCCTCAGTGGGGAACCAGGCCTTTTGTATTAATCAACGCGGGGAGAGCGGGCGGGGAAGGAGGAAACCGAACAGACAAAAACTGACCTCTTCGTCGATCAAGCTAAACTTGCGCGGTAGATAAAGGAAGAGGGTATTATGCCGTCAAAGCATTTCTGTAGTTTATACAAGAATGGTTTATTTAAAGAGCAAAGGGTATGAGCACAGCCATGATAATTAGATCGCAGCTTCGTTTGTTATTGCATGGGGAAACGTCAGTTGTGATGATTTGGCTGAGTGTTTAAGTGGTGCTTTTCAGTCCCAGTTCAGTTTTTTTTAATTCCTTCATGATCTTACCGTCTATGTCTTGCCAACTGCAATACAGAACCAGCTTTCTAAAGTCCTTGTTTACCTTACAATTCAGTTTGCAATACAGAAGATGACAGGTGATTGAGGCAAATATTTACTACCACTCCCACTTTGAACCGCCTGAAAATTTAACAGTTTACAGAACAATTGCTGGAGAACGATCAGGAAAAAGACTGAGACCTACATGTGTTACAGAGGGAGACATCAAGGCAGGTAAATCCCACAGAAAATACACATCAACCTTGGGAATCTGCCTGCTAAATGTCCAAGTCTAAATGCTAAGATCAGCAGGATCTGGCTCTGTTTAGTTCAGAAGTGTCAGTCATTCACTCACCAGAGACTGAAGCACTGATGTGCTCTTGTTCTGGTTTATTTTGACCGTTATATGCAATTTAGCAACTGCTGCATGCATGCAGTCATCCTCAGTCACTGTAATTGCTGTTAGTTGGCAAGATGGTTTATGTCCAGGGATGTCAAGATTTGGCCAGGGACTGTTTTTTTTTTTATTTCATTTTTTTTTATTTTTTTAATTAAAGCACAAATCAGTGATCGGTGATCAGCTTTTGTTTTGGAAAGAGTGGTCGCTCACCATACTCCTCAGATGATCGACATCAGTTGCTCTGGAGTCATCGCCAGCCCTGCTCCTCTGGACTTTGGCCTCCTTCTGATCGCCCGATGAGATGGCGGGTGGTGCTTTGCATTCGAACTGCCAACACAAAAGACAATCAGAGACTAAACTGTGCTCTAAACCAGGACTGCACAACTTAATTCCCATGGAGCTGATGAGGTGTTTTTTTTTTTTAATACAAATGATTTATCATAAACAGCTGTGAAACCAATGCTGGTTTTCATCTTTATTGAATCATGCAAAAATCCATTCCAAAGTAAGGAGGCTGTTTTTTTTAATGTAGGTATTCAAATTAATTGACCAGTGAAATTAAATAATGATAAGCAGAAATATGCATGAGAGCCACGAACAGATGGATCCCTGCTTCAATCATACCCTCAAGCTTTCTACCAATCTTCATGCTCACTCTGAGAGTAGCAATTAGCCACTAATGACCCCCCCCCCGCAACAGGTGCACTTCACGCACAATATGCACTAATTGAAATATTGGCTGCGTTTCAAATAGTGCATTTCGCATCATTTGCCCAAAATGTGGGAAAAAATATTCAGTCTTGGCTTTCCTGTTTGTCAGCCATTTTGTGAAGACTGACCACACCATCTTAGGTAGGAGTGGGATGGTTTATTTAGGGCATCATTCTGGGGAATATTTATACTGCCAGCCTGAGACAGTGGGCTGGGAGTGTGGCCAGGTGAATGGGGAGTCCCTTTACTCTTAGCGAGTTTCGGTGCCAGGGGACCCAGCCATCCTGTTTACATGAGATGATTCCCAGGGACAGCAACAAGTCGTGAGAAGAGCAAGTGGAGAGGGAAAGTCTAGGAAGGAGGGGAAGATGACGTCCGTCAATAAAAGAGTTCATCACTCTCTCTCTCTCTCCCTTGAAAAGAAAGTGAGGAAGAGAGTGGAAGGGACAGTGGGTGCGAGACAGAGTAGGAGACAGAGGAACAGAGCAGGGGGGGTTGGGAGGGAGTATATTTGGGACTAGCTGAGGTACATTTCATACAGAGCCCACAAATAAGTCTTATAAACAAAGAAAAGCCCACAGGCCCCTCAAGAGGCTACTCAACCAAGCCAGTCACTATATCCTTTAACCACAGCCCTCAGTTTAGTGGGCCTTCGGAAAGTCCTCCCAACCTCCGCAGCTCCCAACACTCAAAAGGATCCTGGGAAGGCTTCCAAAACACTGCTTGTGGTGATGACAACTCATGAGGGGAAACCACCCTTGGTTTTAGGCAGCCCCTGCCTCCCAGAGGACATAATTTTTGCGCCTACTGCTCAGAACAACTCCAGAAACAATGGTCTATATCAGGCCCATGATGATTAGAGCACACATCGGCCGCAGAGGATCTGTTCCAGTGTCTACACAGATTCTACAAGCTCATCGGATGCACAGCTGAAAGATCTTATCAACAACTTCCTACTATTCATTCTGAAACATTACTCATGGGCACCATCTTCTGAAAATCCACTAATGGACATGAGCAAGTAAAACAGAGCAGTAATGGGTGAGCTGTTCTGTAAAAGGGCATTAGGAGGCCTCATGACAATCAGACCGTTCAGAAAAAGGATTGACAAAAGTAACGTACAAGCCTTGCACCTGGTGTATGTATAAGGTATGGAAACTGAGGATGAAAAAAGATGATAACTGGAGCTTTCTTGTTCATGTACATAAGTTCAGAGGTCACTGTGGGCAGTGATGGGTGGTTATGATTACCTGCAGACTTTCTGATAGCTGGCAGTAGTATTCCTTGATTCCCAAGATTGCGGGGGTAACATCAGGGGATGGGAATTCCACAGTTACCGTGGCAACACCATTGGTTGGCTCGACGAGGGACTCAATGGACTGCAAATGGATAGATTAACACTAAATATGTTTGCGTTCATGATACAAATCTTTGGTTTTAAAAACAGACGCACTCTTAATTCACCTCATGAGAACAATGTGCCGGGACAGCATCTGTGTTTCCCTCGGCGTAAATGACGGCACTGCTAGCAGATTCATCACGCAAACACAAAGTATGAAGAAATGTCGGCGATAACGGCAGCTAATAAAAACAAAGTGGGACTTCTGTTTTCATTTCATTTTCAGACGCGCTTGCGGGCGCGGTGAGTCACCGGCCGCATCCCCAGGAGGATGGCGGTAAACGAAAGCTTTGAAGGAAAACACAAAGTGATCGAGACGGTCTCCCTTCGCTCACGCCCTTGGCTCCTGAATGAGATATGAAGATAAGTCTGTCAGCTCCGCAGAGATAGTGGTAGGGAGAGGCAGAGGGAGAGTGGGGGGGGGGGGGGGAAGACAATATTTGAGTCAGAGGGAAGTGTTTTTGTCAGCCCTCAGCCCTCAGCTGGTGCCAGCCAGTACTTTCATCTGAGTAACCCCTGTCTGGCTCGCTCTTCTGTCTGTACCTGCATAGCACCCTCCCCTCAGCACCTCAAACACTCTGACCCCATCACTCTTGCTATATAATGGCTGATAGTGGCATCTGGTCAGGATGCTTTGTGCCATTCTGCAGCTAGCAAACCCAAACCAATCTTGGCAATTCGTCCTCGTCTGTCCTAATTAGGCCGATAGCTGGGGTCACAGGCCCTTGGTTCGACAGACCAGAGATCACTGTGAGTCTACTCCCTTCATCTCGGCAGAGTGGGGATCATGCCCTCCTTCTGCAAGACGTCTGTGAGCTGCTGCTGGGTATGGAAATTAATGGATGTGTTGCAGTCACCGCTCACTGCTGGCTAAGAGGAAACCTGCATCCAAAACTGCCTCACCATCTGCTGTTCCTCTCGAAGCCGGTCCAGCTCATTCGCGTAAATGGCCACTTGGTTCTCCAGGGCCAGGCACTGGTTACACAGCATGTCCACCTCCTGCAGAGGGCGCAGGAGGGCAGGATTGGTTTGGGTACATTCATATGCGCCCAGCAGTTCACACAAGCTTGTATACAGTCAAACACACAGACCAGCTCACACTCCCAAACATAAGCATACATACTTCCATGAGCGCTCATACACATCTATAAACACATATGTACAAAGAGTATACATGCAGACATACACAATCTATCCATCACACACAAAACCATAAACACAATCACATTATCCATATAAATCCATCCATACAAAAACACAAACATATATAAACATATAAATAATCGCATATTTGCCCACCCACAAATGCAGAACACATCGAGGGTTTTGAGCACAATGGTGATGCTTCCAAATTTTGTGATTTTGAGATTTTTACTCCCTGTCACAGCTTTCCATCAGCTAATTCTTGGAGCGCAGTAACTATATGTCCATCTGCCTTAATTTTCAGCAGAATTCACATTTTCATTTTGTGGTATGTCCAACAAAATCTGCTTAAATTAATTAAACATTGATATTTTGATGGATAAACATGACTTGTATCACAGAATCGTCTGTCTTCCAATGCAAACAAACTGAACTTCAACCTATCTCCGTGGTGTTATGTCACATCAAGTGCTAGAATTGCTGGAGCGCGGAGGTGACGTCCATTTTTGGCCTTTTAGGCCATGATGTCGCGGTACCACACTCATGAAAACTTGCGTGTTCAATAGAGAGGCTGATCTAAAAATGACATAAAATACCTGATTTAATAAAACGCTTACAAACCTAAAAATCCATTTTTCTCAAAACCTCGACAATGGACATATAACTACTGTGCTCCGACTCCTCGACACGTACACATACACTCAAACACAGACTCCTTAATCGTCATGCAGTTATCAGAATCCATCAGTCAGAGCAGGCAATGAAACGTTACTCTCAGGGATCCTTCAGACCCTGCATGTTTCACTCAAATAAACGGTTCTCTTAACTGATGATGAACTAAATTACTCCAGATACTCATCTTAATAAATGGGGAGGTCTGGAGGGCACACAGTGCATTGCATGACAACAAAACACATGGGCTCCTCATGTGCACGTAAACATTGAGCAAAACCAGACAGGCTGCAGATCCATGTCGGCCACCTCTGGGCAAACACAGGCCAGTAATGGTGCCTTGCTGACTTGTGTCTGGGCTCCTCTTATGCACTCCAAAGAAATCTCCCCTAATCCTTTTTTCTGTATGCTTCAGGCTACATTTAATACTGGGGTGCCCCTTTTGTGCAGTATGGAAATCCAAACCAGCAGTAGCCACACAGCATCCATCCTACTTTTCTTGTGCCTCGAGGCCTTGTATTCCTATCATCGAACCACGAAAAACAGACCTGGTGCAAAAAAGCATATTCCCAGTGGTGACCAAAGGGGCTGAGCGGAGTCATATTATATACCCTATCACATCTAAATAACAGAATCAGCGAGTGAATGCTAAAAGGCATATTTTAATTTACTTCATATGTGTACCATCCTCTATGCCATCTTGCTGCTATTCTGAACTTCATGTTGGCGCCAACATGGCCACTCCAGTTTCCCTTGGACTCTGAAGCTCAGTTTCCATTAAGGACAGAGTCAGACTGCAGCCATGTTTCATGAAACTCCATGGCTGTATGAAAGAAATTCATGAATATGTCTCTGTTACATTTCGACACAGAGTTTGCAGATTTGGGAGTCGTTTGAAATTCTGTAACAGGTTGGATTTCTTGCACGTGGCGTACAGCCCAGAGTCTGTGGGACTAATAATCAGCACCCTTCGGGCAGATCTGGAGATGAACAGCTGTGTTGATGCGCTCCCAAAACAGTGATTTAAACATGGAGGCCATTCTCAGCGAGCTTGAAGCCCAGTGCAGCAGTGATGGTGTTGGATAGCAGTGTCATCTAGTGGACAAAACCATTATTGCAATTTCACATTAAAAAAGACTGGTCTAAATGGCAAGCAGTCCTGAACGCAGCATTTTTTAATTTCTTAAATATTTTCAATATTATGACATTTTGGCATTTATTACTAGCTGTGACAGCATCAGCTGGTATACTTTTCACCTTGTTTGTTTGTGAGCGTGTGTGCGCCAGAGGTCTGCGTGGGTGTGGGCAATTGCGGGTGACACTTGGAGACACTTATTATAGTGGGAAAAAGGGAAAAACCACTGAGGCGGTTTGAGTACTTTGCCAGGTGTTCATATGTCTGTATGACTCTGGGCAGATATTGTCACCATGATAGCATCGCAACCCTGCAAGATGTAGTCATTCAACTTTACAAGTATGGAGTTGAAATCAGAATGAAGGCAGAGATTGAAAATGCAGCAATGCATTTGCAATGCAAATGCAGCAGGGGGGTGCAGCAAAATGGTATATAGTTCTCTGTAAAATACTTTGACATGTTAATAAACAAAAATGGTGGTGTATGATTAATTATCGCACATTTTTGTGTTCACACATTTGCAGGAGGGGGCCTTCACTTCAGTCTCACAATGTCTTTCACCAACGCAGTCTCATCGCGACTCGTCATATAGCGACGCTACCTGACCAAAAAAGGAGATTTTTTTGGGTCCTTATTTGACGTTAACCATTCGGGGTTGGGGTTGGGGTTAGGGTTCGTTTCATACTGGCGTCAATTGCTGATGCCAAAAACCTCCATTTACATCATATATTGATGCTTAGTCAGGTAGAATCACCATATGACGAGTCGGGATGAGACTGGGCTCCTTTGACCAGTCGCCATAAGAATGGCAGACAGGAGGGCTGTAAATAAACATGAGCATCTTGACTCATTAGTGCTTACAACCATTTTGGAAAACCAGGAACCAAAAGCCAGGAACAGAGAATGTAAAGGGCTTTACCACAGCAACATCATCCTTCTCCTGCAGGAAGAGGTTCCTCTGCTGAGCTGCCTCCTCGTGTCGCACCTGCAGCGCCTCCAGCTCCTTCTTCAGAGCCTCAGTATCCCGCAGGATACGCTCCTGTGAGAGAGATGGTAGGAGTGACCGCCTCAACTGCCAGAGAGACCTGCGGCCAAATCATTGCTAGAATATTCTCTCCAGTCAAACAACTACAAAACTCCTGCCAGTAAGGTTACAGATGCTTATAAAGGTTTCTTTCTCCAATAATGGGAAGTTCTCTATCATATATTTAAGATGATCTGTTTCACTGACAGAACATTTTACCCATTAATCCATATGATGTCCTCATGGTTCTGCTGCACGAAAAGACCATCTTGATGTGATAATCAGTCATGACTCCCCTGCCTCCCCAAATGATTCAGGAATGAACCTTATATGGTGGCTCAAACGTCATCAGCCCCATCACCAAGGCGACAGTCTCCTAGATCACATTGGGCTCTGCTTTTTGCAGGTGGGGACTGACCAATCAGTAGCATCCATTCATTGAGCTGTTTTCAGTGAACCAGGAGCATCAGGTTCTGTGATAATTACACCATGGTTGTGGACCGCAAATATGTTTGGCCAGTTGAAAAAATAAGAAAAAAGAAGATGGCTGTGCCCCATTTTACTGTAAATTAATGTTCCACCTGGTTTGTTCAGCCCTGATGGAGGCACAGTGCTGTGAAAATGTATATTTTCCCCCATCCCAATTTATTTTATTTTTGCTTATTTGTCATATTTAAATGTTTCAGATCATCCTACGGTTTCTAAAGACAACGTGAGTGAACAAAATTGTAAATCATTTAATTTTCTGAAGGTAAAGAGTAATTCAAAACCTATATGACCCATTTAAAGAAATAACTGCCCCCTTAAACATAGTAACACCCTAAGTGGCAACAACTGCAATCAAAGGTTTGCCATAACTGACGAGTTATGCGAGTCGTTTACATTGACATTTAGGAATTTTGGTCCTTTCTTCTTCGCAGGATTCTTTTAACACAGCCACATTGTTGGGTTTCAAGCATGAACTGCCTGTTTAAGGTCAATCAGATTCAAGTCAGGATTTGACCAAGCCACTCAAAAACCATCATTTTGTTTCTTTTGAACGATTCAGAGGTAGAATTTTTCATGTGCTTTGGATTATTCTCCTGCAGCATAACCAAACTCTAGGTCACAAACTGATGGCCCAATATTCTTCTTTAGGATTTCTTTGTAAAGAGCAGAATTCATAGCTCCATTAATTAAGTCAAGTTTTCTGAGTCCTAAAGCAGCAAAGCAGACCCAGTTCATCACGCAACCACCACTGTCTTTGACTATTTGTATGATGTTCTTATTGTGGAATGCTGTGTTCGGTTTACACTAGAAGTAACAGGACTCAAGTCTTCCAGAAATTTATACTTTTGACTTTTCACATCTGTCCACAGAAAATTATCTCAAACATCTTGGAGGAGGGGGGTCATCAAGATGTTTTTTAGCAAATGTAAGATAAGCCTATGTGTTCTTTTTGGTCAGAAGTAGTACACCTTGCAACTCTTCCATGAGTGCAATTTTTGCTCAGTCTCTTACTTATTATGGAATCGTGAACATTGATCTTAACTGAGTCAAATGATGAATGCAGTTCTTTAAATGTTCATCTGGGTGCTTTAGTGACATCCTGGATGTCTCATTGATGCACTCTTGAAGGAAATTTAGTGGGCCGGCCACTTCTGAGAGGGCTGAACACTGTTCAAAGTGTCCTCCATTTATAGATAATGGCTCTCACTGCTATTGATTGGAGGCCTAAAGCCTGTAAAATGACTTTGTAACCCTTTTGAGATGGATGTCAATGACCGTTTCCCATCTTTTCTTGAATTTCTTTAGATTGCGGCATCATATGCTGCTTTTTGCCTGCTTTACATTGCCAAACAGGTTCTATATAAGTGATTCTCTGATTCAACAGGTCACGTCGGAGTGTTTCTAATGAAATTAAACCCAATTATCACTGAAATTTGTTTAACTGGATAATTTAATGACTTCAGGGGAAATTACTTTTCAAATAGGGCCGAATAGAGTTGGAAAACATTTTATCCATCAATAAATGAAATCATTATTTAAAAACAATTTGGGTTTACTTGAGTCATCTTTGTCCAATATTAA
Source organism: Gymnothorax reevesii (assembly GCA_029721435.1). Lineage (NCBI taxonomy): Eukaryota > Metazoa > Chordata > Actinopteri > Anguilliformes > Muraenidae > Gymnothorax > Gymnothorax reevesii. Next base: position 8,482,724 of record CM056586.1, read on the forward strand.
AATTAGAAACACCTAAAACATTAAAATGTGACAAATATGAAAAATAAAACAAATTGGGAAGTGGGCAAATTCCTTCTCACAGCACTGTACCTACGGTAATACCATGCAGTTTCCTCATTGAAGATAATCGTATTAGCACAAGAACTGTTCGCAATTAAGTAATACAACATCACTTAACTTATCCCAGGACGAGGTCCTAAGCCCACTCTGTTTCTGAGAAACTGCCTCATAATTTCAGAGTATAAGATGAAATGAGAACCCAAAACAGTTTGGTTTTACTTGTGCAGTCCGAGACTGGACAGCCCAGGACAGGGGTGGGCAGTCAGACCTGGAAAGCCACTGAGACTGCTGATTTTAAGATGAAAGCAAAATTCAGCAGACAGTCCTAACCCAATAACAAGAAAATTTTGCGCAGGTCGTAGCTCGACAAGAGCAGGAAGCAGAAATTTCCAAATTCTGAAATTCTGGAGTAAGGAACCTGTGCCTCAAATCGTCCCACCTTCTCCCTCTGCAGGCTCGCCACCACCCCCTGCAGGCCACAGTCAGGCACAGGCGCAGAGACAGCCAAACTGTCCAGGGCTCCTCGGCTCTCCTCTAGCTTAAGAATCTCGACCTCCAGGGACTCGTTCTCCTCCTCCAAGTATCGAGCCTTTCGTTGGGGGCACAGAGATGAAACTTTATAAGCAGAACATCTTCAGCAGGTACTAACAAAGACCGCTGCACATTCCACTATATTGTGCCTTGAAGTAGAAAGGTAATTATACACGATATCTCTAGGACGCATAGCAATGGATTATTTACATCTGTAATCACTGCATTCTTTACACCATTTTGAATCGTGTATTTTTCAGTGTCTCTTGGTGACATAACACTGAAATTCAAATTGGAGTTATTTGAATTGTGCTTTTGACGTTACTTATAACAGGGACATTATGTGCAAGATTGAAAATGCCAAAGTTCTACATATTCAAAAAATTGTCGGTAAAGGGGTTGAAAATCTCCAAGGAAGTATTCCTTGCAAATTGTTTCCAGATGGAAGGGTCCTCTTAGAACAAATATTTCAGATCGTCGGGGTTCTGAAAATGAATAATTGGCGCTTTGTTTGGAGCAAACACCTCACCGTTTCAATGAGAAAAGCCAGTCGGTCATTCAGGGCAGCAATCAGGCTCCTCTCCTTTGCAAACCGAGACACAGCATCCCGGTTAACAGCTCGCGTTGCTTCAAAGTCAGGTTCCACCCAATGAGCGACTATAGTTCTGCCCCTGTGGGACAGACACACAAACCACTGATCAGGAAACCCTGCGGCCTATGAAAAGCGAGCAGCAGGAGAGAAGAGGACCTATGGGAAAGTCTCTGATGCACTGATGCGAGGTAACCCACCCTCATTAATCATGCGTAAAGTTATGCGGCTTGATGAGTGCTGATGTCAGGGTTCCATAAGCATGTCAATGACATCAGTGGCATCTCTGTGAGAACATGATGTATCCAAGACATTCGTTTCATCCAAAGTCATAATGAAAGCACATTCACAGACACGAGAATGAAACGGCGAGCTGAAAATTTCAAATACACGACTTAAGCTCCTTTATAAGTGATTTACCACATTTACGACAGCAGACAATCATGATGAGGGAGGCAGATAATAAAAGCAGATGGGTAAAAAAATGACTGCAACACCAGTAAGACGGGATAAAACTGATTAAACAAAACATGACAGCCAACTGAAAAGTCCTCTAAAAGATGGTCGGTGTACAACTTCCACTTCTAAACTGTATCAGAAACATGGATGCCTAAATGAAAGGATGGAAATGATTTCCTAGTGTCAGCGACACCGCAAGAAAGATATATAACCTTGATTGTTTGAGTACAAATTCAGCTGCATGAAAAAGTAATCTGCAGAATAACGCCCACAGAGAAGTATCCGCTGAACGGCAAAGTATGTCAACATAATGAGGACTGCCTGAATGTGCAGTGTGTCAGCTGGTTTCTGTTTCCACCGATTACCCTGGCTAAATGAACTAGTTTGCTTCATATTCCAATGCTGCTTCACTCCTAGATGAGATGACTGTAAACAGTCTTTGGCAGCCACTCATCTGCTTATCAAAAAAATGTAATTAATGTGCCAGATGGTATTAGTCAATTGAGCAATTACGGTGCGATGCTGGTATGAAAACAAGAAATGGATTCATCCCTCTCTGCCTACCTTCGCCTTAAACCTCTCCAGTAGGCATTTATGTGAACTGACTACATGCAGCAGTCTTCACACCTATATTACAAACCTGAGCTGTAGACACCCTCAGTGGCTATAACTCTGCATCAGATACCCCACTGACCTGGCTGAGGCACGATGCTGGCCACCACACATCAGGGCGGCACCCCCAGCCCTGTCCCATGGTTCCCCCTCAAACAGCCGACGGTACGATGACACTCTCAGCATGGCCATGGCTGGACCGGGCATGAGCCAACAGGCAAACAGCGGCCCCAGGTCTCGCTGCTGCCTTATATACCAGCTAAAGGGCGGAATCTCACACCCAGGTGAGAGATCCCTCATGGGCCACTGATCATACTAACTATAGAAGCACTGTCAGCAAACAGAGATTTCACAGGGGGCAGAGAGTAGAGGGAAACTGAACTGATCGGCACTCATGATTCTCAACGCAAAATAGCTATGTCCGTGCTTATCTCTACGATACATCGGTTTTTTGCAATGTTTTTTTTTTTTTTTACCATAACATTCTCAATCAGGGTTCCAGAAATATATTTCTTTAATTTACTACTAATGATCAGTGTTCGAATATCCAGTTAAAAACATTCTACCAACCTATTTATGACATTACCTCGAGTATGGTTTCAACAGGCTACACACTTCTGCACATAAAAAACACCAGTGCATCGGAAGACCACTGGTTGCCATCATTTAGGAGAGCAGGCTACCCGCTTGCACATCTGCCCTCTAGCTTAGCAGTGACTCCAAACTTCAGCTCACCGCATTATTTTCTCAGGTTTTGTATCATTTGACTCAGTTAAGATCAATGTTCACGATTCCATAATAAAAAAGAGACTGCGCAAAAATTGCGCTCATTGGAGAGCTGCAAGGTGTAATACTGCTGACTAAAAAGAACACAAAGACTTATCTTACAAAGTGGTCAGTTCTGTGGCTTTTCACCATCAATAGTGTGCAATATTGTAACAATATAGAAGCAATCTTGATGCCTGAAGAGAAAGGCCGAAAAGCACTTCTGAATGTGCATAATCTTGATCCCTCAGTCGACACTTAATTACACCTATCGTGATTGTAATAGATATCCTGACATGGGCTCAGAAATGCTATTTATTTGCTAATGCTATGCTATTATGCCAACTTTTGTCAGTCAACATTTTTCTCCATTGCAGAGAATTTACTTTCGATCAGAAATGCCATAATTTTTGGCTCAAGATCTTGTCTTCTTGACATAATGGTTGAACCATCGGTGGTCTTTCTTCAACACATCCCAATAACTTTTAATGTGTTTGAGGTCAGGACTTTGTGGTGGAAAATTTGTTTGTGAAAATGATTTCTCATACTTGTTTTTCTCCTTCATTGTTTTCTCCTTCATAAATACAGGCCAATAACTTGCCCATTCTGAAATACTGCAACATCTTTTTCACCATCAGGGGATGTGTCTTTCGACATGATTTTTTAAAGAAATTAGTAGCAACGGGCTTCACCAGTCAGGGTTAAAATGATTATTCCCATCTGAAACATATTAATAACTGCAATAATAATCCAATCTTAGAATTTGTATATTTATTTCCAAATGGTGACTTTTTTTTTTGGACAGGCAGTGTATTTGTATCCAATCCAGGAACATATGAAAGGGACTCAATTTTTTATTTTAAGAAAAGATTTAAAGATCAGATTTCTTTGTCCACACAGCCCTAAGAACATCAGATCTTCGTCACATCAAGGTAAAAAAAAAAAATCAGATTTGAATCACTAAAGCAAGGTCATGTGAACATAGCAAAGGACAACCCAAGCTGTCATCAGCATTCGGCCCAAAGCCAGCGTCTTGCACAGGTGTGTGTCAGTGCTTATGGCAAATTAAACGCCGTTCCGAGGATATAATTAAATTCACGTGCTCCAACGTCAGAAAAATGTCCATTTGCAGCCTTTTCAATATAGCAGAGTGAATGGGCTTTTCAAATGTCATTTATGATTAGATTTGTACTAAACCCAAAACCAGTGAAGTTGGCACGTTGTGAAAATCCTAAATATAAACAGAATACGATGATTTGCAAATACTTTTCAACCTATATTCAATTGAATACACTGCAAAGACAAGTTACTTAATGTTCGAACAGGTAAACTTTGTAATTTTTTGTAAATATTAGCTCATTTGGAATTTGATGCCTGCAACATGTTTCAAAAAAGCTGGTACAAGTGGCAAAAAAGACTGAGAGAGTTGAGGAATGCTCATCAAACACTTATTTGGAACATCCCACAGGTGAACGGGCTAATTGGGAACTGGTGGGTGCCATGATTGGGTGTAAAAGTAGCCTCTCTGAAATGCTCAGTCATTCACAAACAAGGATGGGGCGAGGGTCACCACTTAGTGAACTAATGCGTGAGCTGATTGTCGAACAGTTTAAAAACAACATTCCTCAATGAGCTATTGCAAGAAATTTAGGGATTTCATCATCTGCAGTCCGTAATATCGTCAAAAGGTTCATTGAATCTGGAGAAATCACTGCACGTAAGCGACAAGGCCGAAAAACAACATTGAATGCCCGTGACCTTCGATCCCTCAGGCGGTACTGCACCAAAAACAGACATCAGTGTGTAAAGGACATCACCACATGGGCTCAGGAACACTTCAGAAAACCACTGTCAGTAACTACAATTCGTCGCTACATCTGCAAGTGCAAGTTTAAACTCTACAATGCAAAGCAAAAGCAATTTATCAACAGTACCCAAAAACGCCGCCGGCTTCGCTGCGCCCAAGCTCATCTAAGATGGACTGATGCAAAGCGGAAAAGTGTTCTGTGGTCTGACGAGTCCACATTTCAAATTGTTTTGGGAAACTGGGGACGTTGTGTCCTCCGGACCAAAGAGGAAAAGAAACATCCGGACTGTTATAGGCGCCAAGTTCAAAAGCCAGCATCTGTGATGGTATGGGGGTGTATTAGTGCCCAAGGCATGGGCAACTAACACATATGTGAAGGCACCATTAATGCTGAAAGGTACATACAGGTTTTGGAGCAACATATATTGCCATCCAAGCAATGTCTTTTTCATGGACGCCCCTGCTTATTTCAGCAAGACAATGCCGAGCCATATTCTGCACGTGTTACAACAGCATGGCTCCGTAGTGAAAGAGTGCAGGTACTAGACTGGCCTGCCTGTAGTCCAGACCTGTCTCCCATCGAAAATGTGTGACGCATTATGAAGCGTTAAATACGACAACGGAGACCCCGGACTGTCTCAACTTCAGCTGTACATCAAGCAAGAATGGGAATGAGTTCCACCTGAAAAGCTTCAAAAATTGGTCTCCTCAGTTCCCAAACGTTTACTGACTGTTGTTAAAAGGAAAGGCGATGTAACACAGTGGTAAAAAGGCCCCTGTGCCAACTTTTTTGCAATGTGTTGCTGCCTTTAAATTCTAAATGAACGATTATTTGCAAAAAAAAATAAAGTTTCTCAGTTTGAACATTAAACATCTTGTCTTTGCAGTGTATTCAATTGAATACAAGTTGAAAAGGATTTGCAAATCATTGCATTCTGTTTTTATCTACAATTTACACAACATGCCAACTTCACTGGTTTTGGGTTTTGTATTTTCCATGATAAGCCAACTTTTTAAGAATTGGAGTTGCAGATTGGTGGATAGAGAATTGAATGGAGAATAATAAACAGCCGTTTGTTGCACACAATAAAATACATTTTATTCTTCCACACATTAGCAGATGTATTGAACAGAACAGGGCGACAGAGAGAGAGACCTCCACTGGCACCGGCGACCAACAGTTCACCAGCAGCTCCACCACAGTTCTAAGTACAGATATACACATTGATAACATTGATGGTTGACCAGATACAGCATCCTGTTCACACACCTCTATTATCATCTTTATCCATTTCATAATTCAGAGGTGGAAAACAATCAGCAAAGCAATTTCACAAATGTATTTCTAGTTAAATAAATTAAATTGTACCAAAATCATTCACTAAAAGGCATTTCATTTTGCATACATACAATTACCACAAATCATTGCACAGCTCCACCATAAGACCAGACCGAGCACATTCAACAAGAACAGTACATACATACTGTACATACACACACACAGACTAAACAAATCCTCTCTTGCCAACGGTTCAGGTTTGAGCACTGAGAACTGCAGCCATGCGAGAGGCGAAGTATAGAAACTGATGACTGATCAGCTCGGAGAACATGGGAGGAAAGAGCAGTCCAACAGCGCACATGACCTTGGACACGCTTAAGCCACTGTTCTACCAAACACTTTCGGCACAGTACCATTAGAACCAATATGTAACCTGTCCGGACCAGTATCTAAACTTTTCATCTGGTTGACATTTCTGCCAGAGACCTTACTGTTAAATGTAGGCAGGGCTGTAACGTAATGGTATTAGCTGTGTTAACCACATGAGTGGCAGGTTTATGTTTAGTCCTTGAAAAACTAGAGTGGCAATTCCCTCTTGACCAATCAAACAAATGCAGTGTTTCTCACCCAACCTTTCGGTATCCAATCAGAGCGCTAGGTACCTCAACAGGAGTAACGAAAAATCAGGACCAATTTGAGCGGTTCTTTTGGTACAACTGACAACCTCTGGCAATGGAAACATGAAAATAACCATTGTTATGTGTATCAATGTGAACTAAATCAAGTTGCTAGATGGAAACAAGGCTTTAGACATGCTGGAAAATGAGCGTCACTCCCAAAATGGGCAGGGCTAAAGTGAGCTGTCATTTACTGACTGGTCAAAACATTGGAAGGGTTTTCCCACTTTAAGCCACAAAAGCATGATTGTCAGAAGGGCAGCAAGTGAAAACAGTAAGTGGCATAAGTGCTAATTTTTGCACTCACAGATTTTCAATAAACCCTCTATAAGGACATAAAACTCTAATTGACAAACCGGAAAATGGCATCGGACAACAACAGGTATCAGGTTTCCTTTAACAGACATTAGAAATATTATTTCCAGAACAAAAACATGTAGACGGCCATCAATATTGGCCAAACCTGAAAACTATCAAAGTGTCCTTACTATTAACGGATGAAAAGAAAACAAGACTTCCTATTAGTGGAATATTACGAAATAAATAACTCCTATCCCAGATTACAGCAGGGTTTCCCCCCTCCCTCGCTCACTCACTCACTCATGAGCTCAGTATCCCAGCACAGAAGCACAGCCAATAAAAAAGAATCTTCAGCTGCAGGCAGGGAGGCTGGGATATAACACACAGAATTTCAGCAGCATTTTTACAGAAGAAGCTGGGCTGAGTTTCCTGTGCGTCCAGAGAGCAAGTTGGGAAACCGGGCCGCGCGTTTGAAGAGTGACGAGACATTCTTCAGCAGAGTAGGGAACGCATTCCGAGGTGACGTAGCCTGTAATTAAATTACTGCGCGGAGGCCGTTTTCACAACATGCTGCTGTGACTTACAAGTACTATTCGAGGCAGGGATTCAAATAATGAGAAAAATAGGCATCCCTGAGGAGGGTGAAAACAAGCGTACTACGGAGGTACGGTTCAGTATCGACATGCAAGATCACAGAGCAAGCATTCAGTCACATTACTGTAAAAGTACAGGGAACACATCAGTACAAACAGAAGTCAGATATGCAATGCAAGTATTAGCTTGGCGTGGTCACTCTGCATTATCTGCATTCAGAGGCCAAGAACTGCACGCTTTCAGTGAGGGAACAAGCCAGTAACAATTAAGTTTGTGAAACAGGCTTCTCATTTTGTCTGTTTGTCAGATTAATTTTCAGCAGCGTTAAATGTTTTTAACATTCCAGTGCTATGTCACTGGCAGGTTCCATATTACACAGTTAAACTCTGGAGAGAAAAGCATGATGACATCACATCAATCACTTGTTTTTTGTGCAAATAGAAAACAAAATATCCTTTACTAAAAAGCTATGAAAAGAGGATGATGAATGGCTTAAAAAATAATAATAATCAGTGACATAACTGCAGGGGGTACATCTCATCTCATTACCATTGATCACTGAAATTATTATCGGTTGCGACTGACAATGGGAATCCTTCTGTATTCTCCCTCTAAAGAAGGTGGGTGGGTAATGGTGGGTTGGATAGTGAATAATTGGTTGCAGTTCAACAAGTAACTGACATGAGGTTTAAGGCACTTCACCGCTGCAGTTACACTTCAAATGAAGCCAAACATACACTCCAATTACCCATGAGAAAATTACAAAATATTTCCTTCAACGATTCCATACAAAATCAAAAAGCTTATTTTTCGAACCTCAAGTTCACCAAATGTGCCCGCTGTCATACAGTATCTGTACAGGAAACAGAATGAAGAGCTTTCTGAGACAGAACAAAAATAAATATACAATGCATTCAACTACAGATAACCACAATAACAACAAAAAATTCAGAACTAATAAATTATCTCAAAACTGTGGTAGCACAGAAAGGTCTTGTAGATCATTGGTAGACTTATTTCAAAGTGCTTAACTGCCAGGCGCTGAAACAGAAAATTTTCTTGGTGTAGGTTTTTGGTCCAATTCGAGAACCTGAAATATAATTCAAGACTGCACAAGTGAAGAACCTCCACACCTTATGTCTTCATTCAAAAAAAAAAGACTAAAACATTTCAGCAGCATTGCTTGAGGTCTTCGCTCCAATCAGCTTCTTGCCGTGATGCATCTTCAGCGGAATTCACACCACATTTCTTCATACCCAAGAGAACCACACACACAGAGAATCACAGGTTTACAACACAGAGATCCCTTTGGTGCAGAAGGCCTGTGAAAAGCCTATTTTATAGCACAAATCAGGGCCACATGTATAGGCAGGAAAGCAGTACCATGTGCAGAAGAGGCCATTTCCTTCTCGGTCGGGGATGTAACGCTGAGGAACTGCTCAGATGGATGCACAGAGAGTTGTACCTGTTTAAGGGAGAAACACTGCACAGCGATAACTTTGGATCCAAGTGAAGGGAGCGGAACAAAAGGAGCCAATCAGAAGTCTTGATTAGGAATCCTGCCTTCTCTGCCAGTGCTCACCGTGCCCCCACCATAGCAGCAGCCGTCTCTCTGGTGCATCCCTTCCAGCATTCCCATCCCCCGTTCCAAAGTCAAACCAAGGAACTCAGGGGTGAGCATCTCCCTGGCCTCACTCTACTTCTCCTCCCATGAGGAACCCCAGGATGAAGTGGATGGCCCTCTGCCGGTCCTGGCCCGTCTGTCGGCCCGCAAGGTTGGGCGGGGGCCGGATGAGGAGGCTGGCAAACAGAGTGGCTGATGGACAAAGGGGAGGACATGCAGGAAAAGTAGGATAAATCCAGTTAGACACACTGCTGAGCCTGTCTGGACCTGCTAAAGTTCCCAGAAAGCTGGGTAAATGTCCCCAAGAGACAAATTTCATCAGTTCTCCAGATGTTAATCTACAAGCAAAATTAACAGGATCATAGCAGTTTTAATTACTGAAATAAATTTGAATACAGTCCCTCCTGACAGCAGTTTTCAACAAAGTAGTTCAATGATAATTTACTCAAAAATGTTTATTGACTAAAAACTTCTGTAATGGTTCTTCAATGACTAAATGATAACGATGAGGGGATGGCACCAGAAAATGTGACAGGACTATTTCGGAATATTCAAATACATCTTAATATCATTGAGAGGAACATTTTCATCATAAGGCTCTCATAAACACACATGGATCTGACCCATCCGGAAGATTCTTTGGTCTTCCTGGAACATTGTGCATTAAAAGAGACAGACTTTGAGTGAGGAAGTGAATGTAACGCACGGACTAACCCAGAAAGTTGGCGTTGAGGTTGTTGCTACTGGAGTTCTTGAGCAGCTCTCTCAGGAAACCCATGAGGTAACGGAACACGTTTCGATGGACACGAGGCAGCTGAGAAATGAGCTGCCCATCAAAACAAGAGAATAGCAAAGAGGTGAAATGGCAACCCACACTGCCACCTAACAGACTAATGGAGCACAGCACATCGGTTTCCAGTTAACAGCATACATCTGACTTCTGTCTGCGTGCGTGCATATCTTTCCCTCCATGTAAGGCTAGAGGTCATCATGTAAGGCTAGATGTCATCAGGATCCAAACCAGTGTGGAAAAATTTGGCGAGTCAGTTTACACCATTCATCTTCATTCACAGACGGCCAAACCGCTCAAGTGTCCTTTTTCTGTGTTTGGTCTGTCTCCAACCATTATCATGTGGACTGTCCCACCATTGTTCAGGCTTGAAATCTTCACATGCGAAACTCATTCCGTTGGAATAAACACTGATTTTTCTAGATTTGTGTTGTGCCTGATTATTTGAGGTGGAAGATTTTCTCTGTATTACAAATCACAATTTTAATACTTGGTTGGAAATACTTTGCAATCAATGAATGTCTGAAGAAACCTGGAACACAGAGAAAACACCAGACGCTAGGTTTCTTTCTTGGAAATGCTCTGCCTGGCCTTCGATGCAACAGTCTTCAGCTCCCGCTTGTTGTTGGGATCTTTCGCCTTGGATTCAAGTGAAGTGACTGATTAACTTGGCCATTATAGAACATTCCACTTACTTGCCTAAAAGTCTTTAATCGCTTTCTCAGCATGCTTTGGCTTAATGTCCATATGCCTTGTGAACTGGGGTTCAATTAGTTTTGAAGCATTTCAATCAGAGCACATGATGTAACCCGATAGAATTCATAATTAATTCTGCTGCTTTTGTCAGCAGTTAAATTCTGCTTAAATACAAGGGATTCAGTTCCATTGGCAGTCATACAAGCCCACAAATGTCTGAGCTTCACATCTGAGGTGGTCTGCTTCAGATCATGAATCATTCCTTTCCTTCTCTGCCCTACATTCAGATACAAATTTATCTTTGTCTCATTTGTATACAGAATAAAGTTCCAGAAGTTTACAGGCCTTCTTTAAAAGGCATCATTTCAAAATCCCCATTTTTGAGGCTTACCAATAATTCAGAACCTTGTGGTGAATCCTCTGTAACTCTGATGAAGCCTTTGCTTCGTTGATGACACTGATACAGCGATGTCCATCTCAGGGAGAGAGTGTTTGATTAAGCAGACAGTGGGGAATGAGCTTCGTCTTTACAGAGAAAATTTTTGTTGTTTTTGTAGTTAGCAACCATCGCCATTATCCACAGTCTTCTGGGCCTTCTGGGGTTCCTGAGCTCGCCAAGGTGTTCTTATTAAGAATATACTAACAACTTGACCACATTGAATGTTTTTTTTTTTCCATTTCTCTAATATGTCTGCCTTGATTTTTTGGCATAATCATGGCTTGCTTCACAGGCAACAAAAGGTTTTTATACTTCAGAGTGAGAATTGACACCTGCAGATTATAAATGCAAATGCCAAAATTGAAGTCAACTATATATCAACTTTGTAAGGTAAATAATGAGGAAGTATAACACATTGGGCCATGGAACAGCCAAGGCACCAAATTTTCAATTACTTTTGAAACCTTAAAAAGGAGGCACATACAAAAGGTGCAATAATTACACCATTAACCTCATTTAAATGCAAATACCCTTCTGTTTAAACTGAAAAACTGCAATTTAAGTCCATATTTATTATTTTATTTCAACTACAACATGCTCTGGCAGGCTGCAAAAATGGCAAGAACTTCGTCAATGTACTAACTGGATACTGAAGAAGCATGGATTTAAGGCATTCCTTTAGAATACATTGTAAAGTCCCATACACTGATTGAACTGGCAACCTTCCTGTTACATCGCCGGGTTCTCAAGTTAGTGACAACAGGGCAGTATGCAATTTGATGCGGAATATAAGAGGGTAGCCTGTCACCTGTCTGCAGAGGCGGCTGTCGTGGGAAGCCTCCAGACAGCGCTGATAAAGCTCGTAACACACCACGGGCTCTGGCAGGGCTTCCAGCAAGACGAGAAGGGCCTCTGCTACGGAATGGTTACACCCAGCTGATCAAGGCACCGTCAGGGAACCAAACAGAACATGTGATCAAGGAGGGGAGAGACAAACAGAGAGAAAGAGGGAGAGCAGGAACGGAGTGGGTGTTTGTACAGCGCTGTAACCCTCAAGGGCACAGAGGGGGAATCAGAAAACAAGGTAAATGTAAGTAATAGTTGGGAGGAAATGTACAATGGATAGGGGGCCAGGTAAATGAAAGCTAGTGCAAACCAAGTAAAGCTGCAGCCATCTTTGCAAGCTCTGAGGCAGCCTGCCAAAACACTTCCACAGAATAACAAGAAACTGTTTATGGGCCTGTAGAGGCCCTAATAGATCATATTTATTTCTAAAACAGCAGACCATCCCAGCGGTCACCTATATTAACATTCCTTTTTGGTTTTTGAGTGCTTGCTAAAACTGTTAAAGGTCTCAAGCAGACTTCAGACAACTGCAGAAAATAGTTCCATCGAGCACTGACCCACTGAACCATTTATCTGAAAAAAAAAAAATAAATTAAAAAATAATGCTATTTTTACACAGTGAAAGCAACAACAGGGGCCTGTCCCTCTGAAAAAGACACATGGAACACAGAGCATGTCGTTTTAAACAAATACTGAGAAAAACGGATCAGCAGTTATGAGTACTGGGCACTGATCTATGAAGAACATCAGGACATGCAGCCATGGGTCCAGTGGGAAAGGATACGTATGGCTTCAGGAATGCTGGTGTCCAAACAGTCGATGACATTCTGCAGCTCTTCCTCCAGCCCCGGAGTCTGGAACAGGTCCTCCTGGAAGCAACCAATCGCAGTTTAAAGGTGCATTCAGCGATTTTAAGCCATTCCTGCTAACACTCACTTGGCTTGCCACAAAAACCACTCACTAGCCCCCCTCCCCTTCCTCTTAATTCATTCGTCCAAGAATCCTGAGAGCATGCCAGTGCTGCACTGTCTTCCAGGTTGTAGCCCAGTGAAAACTGGCAAATATAACATTACAGGCCATTTCACTGGGGTAGTAAAAAGGGCGCTATTCATAATGTTTAGTATAAGCAATTGCAAGCCCAAACCAGCAAACATTAGCTCCTCACGAACACCGACTTGGTAACGTTTTGCCGCTAATCAAGTGCTAGTTGTCAGTCTCCAGGCAGTATTTCTGAACTATGGGGAGGCATGGATGAAATCTGTAAACAGTAGTTTAGAATCACTCACTTGGCTATAATGTAGGTCAGCACAGCAAAACCCATCTGCTTCTCTTAATGCTACTATGCAGCATGATTAATGTCCTGTTCTTTCTTCAAGGCTTTCTGCTCTTCTGCAATGTCTCAAAGAGCTTTAGCATTTTAAGTGTGTGCCGCTTCCGGCTGTAGCGTAATTCTCAGCTTTAAATGTTCCATGAATTTTGTGAACACGCAATAATTAACAAATGTGAAGGCCTGCTTCCTGGCTGAGCCCTCTGCCAACTGACTTGCATTTTTGGAACAAGAGGGAGACACATTAACAATTTTACAGGGGCACAAAGGAGACATTGATAGCAGTGCTATGCATCCCATAATCTATGTGATCACTAGCAGCGAGGAGCACTAAATGCAAATAAATAAATACCACTGAGTGCACCTTGAAGAAGGAAATTAGGCTTCGACACCATTTGAGCAGCAGAGAACCTCCGATGACTTTAGCTCTTTTGTGTATTCCACTTCTAAGATCAAATTTCTGGAGCACAATGTAATTTAAAATAAAAACCCTACATCTCCTTCAGCCAACGCAGAATAAAAGAGTTGGAAATTATAAATTCTGCTCAAATCAGTGACCTGAGCTCAGTAAAGTCAGCTTTCAGGCAGTCCCTACAAGCACTGGCTGATACAAGAGCCTCATTTTCATCTTTACCTGCTGACAGGACTTGGTGAAGAGGTGGTTCACCAGGAGCCAGACCTCTTTGGGGATCTTCAGTGGCTTATCCTCTGTTCCAGGAGAGTCCGCCAGGAGGAAGCTCATCTGGGGTTTTTCCTGTCACATGGGAAATGTGCGCTCAAGTTTAGGCACAAACTGGGACATTAGTAGCACATCCAACTGACACGCAAAAAAAGGGAACACCAATGCAGTCTTTGACAAGGCCTGTGTTAAACTTCCCCCGGAGAATCCAAGAGACAAAAAAAATGTACAACAAAAGGACGGAAAAGTACAGCGCTGCCTCATGAAATCCGAAGCGTCATTATGGCCTGGACTCACTTATAATTTGTCCCTCTCCTTTGAATTTCATCCTGAACAAAAAACCTGAACAGAGCTGGTTCAATTCAGCCAAATGTAGGATACCAAGTTGAAGAGAGGATTTTTACATTTATTATCGAGTAGAAAGAATGATTTTAGGCCATATTTACATATAAGCGTACAGCATGCAGAACTGATTCAAAAGCGCACTCAAAATGAACACAATCACCGCAAATGGAGAGCAGGCAATAATTTAATCAGCGACTTCAACATTATCAAATCATCACAACCATCACATTATTCCTGACATGTGGAATGGATCGTTGAGAACAGAGCAGGGTCCAAAAATAACCAGCAGAAGAAACTGAGAAGGAAACTCCAACAATAAACTTGACCAGAGTGCTGCAATGTAGGGGGTTGGTCATCTTATGAGTCAAAGAATCCATTTACGATCGGTCATCATGGAAAGCTCTTCTCCAACAAACTGGGGGTGGGGTCATTAGGCAATAATACAAGGACAAATGACAAAACCCATAACAGGCCCATAGTAAAAGATTCCCATGGAGCACCAGTAACATATGAGAGGAAATTTCCCTGTCCTGATATAAAAGTTTATTGTTCCACAGTAAACAGAGCGGCCTTATGGAGACATTCCACACAGCATCTAAAGTCTCACAGCAGAGATGCTTCAATTAGCCCCTCAACCATGTCAATCAAGCGATGTAGCACCAGCAGCAGATGACAAGCTACCAAGCTCAGCTCAGGGATGGGCCCACAGAAAAATATGGATGCTGCTCAATGCAAGTGAAGCTGGGTAAGTTCAGCAGGGAATTGCATTCTCTTGAAAGGTTAATCTGCTTTAATAATTCATCAGAAAGGAGAGAAGTGTGGTGAGCGGGACCAGCGTGGAGTTCATCTGCGACGCAGAGGGATGGAAGAACAACGGGAAAATGTGCTTCCATGGACCCTGCGAGTGGCCCCAGGACCATTTCACACGGACTCCCAGACACAAAGGAAAATATTCAAAATGTATTACTTTCGAATTCAGCCACAAAACAGTCAAGTAAACAGAGCTCTGTACAGATTAAAGATGTTTTGGACACAGTGTTGCAGTAAATGTTTTGGTGTCTTACCTGGTCCATAAAGCAGTCTTCTCCCTGAGAAGGAAACCGCGCAAACAAATGGTGATAAGATTAGAAGAATGAATTTATTTCTTTCTAAAATGTAGCCTTATCCATCATAACAGCACCCTGGTAAGTATTCAAGTGTTCTTAGCTATAGCAACAACTCTATCTTGGCAACCAGGGCTCAAAGTTAACTTTTTTTACTTGGTAGTGCTGCGCTCAAGTTCAAAAAGTTAGGCGCGCAAGTCAAAATTTAGCAGTGTGCACACCAAAATCTAAGAAGCACCAATATATCAATATATATTTTCTTAATGTTTAAAAAATAAACAATAAAAAAAACACATTAACAACACAACTGTCACCAACAAATAAAGGTTATTAATATGAGAGTCTTGAGTTCATTGATTAACACAGGTTTCCACTACATTGGCTTTATGCCATATCCTGAGGCCAGGATTTAAAATGGTGTCTCCTGCTCTCTGCCCTCCCATCCATCTCCTCACTGTCAGGGAGGCATCACATATGTCCAGAGGAGGACCCTCCACACTGATCCCAATCAAATCTTCAGCCGTGTTAGGGTTACATGCAGAACTGACGTCAAGTCATTGTTTTTGCCTTAATATCGAAATCTGAATAAGTCTACATTGGTAACTTTGTTATTTGTTAGCTTATTATAACATAAGCAGATATAATGTGTTGGACACATTCGTTCTAAGATATATGCCGTACACCATTGTCATCTAATTTCTGCATTTTCAGGAAAACCCAACATGTACATGCAAATATATAAATGCTTACAGGTCAAAAGATGCGCAGAAAAAAAATGTGGTTTTAAGATTTTTGCAGACAGGCTACTTAAGATATGAGCGAAGAAACCGAGGCAAAGATTTTAGGTCTGCGCAAGTGCAGAACCGCGAGGAAGCATATTTTGATAGGTAGCAAAAATTGACAGAACACCGGACCTGATGCACATCTGTCACAGCATTTTCAGTGTTTCGCCCTTTCTCCATGTATGGAGGGACTTTCACGTTTAAAGTGTTTGAACCCAATAGCTAGCGCGCAGTCACCTGCGAGATCTGGGCCATATTAACTTTACAATGACCACAGCGCATTACAAGTTCTTTAAACCTCAGCCATATCAAAATTTCAAAGCGACTCTTTGCAAAAAAAAATAATCTCTTTTCGCTGCCGATTCGTCCGAATCACCATTGCAGTCACTTTTGTTACTGACTCGTTTTTTGAACATTACCAAAAAAAAAGAAAAAAGCCTATTGTTCTTCTTTTCATTTTCCATCTAAATTTTGTGTATGGTTAACTCTCAGTATCTCGAAATGGGGCGATTGACGGCTAATATTAACCATTCTAGAATCAGTACTGAGGTTTAGGATGTCAATCTCCCCTTCGATTGGTCAGAATGGTCACTGTCAGCTCGAGGGAACACACTGGGCGTGCTCCATTCCAATACTGGTACGCCCAGCCGCGATACATCCAGTAGATGCATGTACAGCTCCGACACATCCGCCCATCTCTATTTTTAAGCTGCGGCAGCGGATTGGATGCCAACTACCAAATATATAGCAAAAGAGGCATTTAATTGGGGGGGAAAAGCGGTGGCAGAGGTGCAACTATTATTATTCAAAGGTTGCACAGTGTTAATTTTGGTCGCATATGCAACCAAAATGGTCGCGATTTCGAGCCCTAGCAACACAGTCATAATTTATCTGAAAAGCAGGATAATATCAGCACTGGAACCCAGGCAGATGGCCATTTAATCCGCAATGGCACTTAACACCACACCTAAGCTCACACTCGCAACACATCACCACCAAAGCCACCGTAGCCTCACCAGGTCAATGAGCTTGGAGACGGGAACCTCGCGGATGGGCTTCTTCAGGCGGCACAGGGACTCGAGAGACATGCCGAAGCAGCTGGGTAGGTAGTTTCCGCTGACTGTGAGGAAGTAGTCCTTGCCCTGGTCCAAGTGCAGCACCAGGATGTCCTGGATGGAGTCCTCTCCGGAATTCAGCAGGGTCACAGAGTCCTTATTCACATGCACCTCCAGGAAGATCTCTAGTGTTTCGTCTAGGTGAGACAAACCAACAATTCATGCACTGAAGGAGACTCTGCGGCACAATATATAACAAAGCAACATCAATAACGTCAGTGACAATGGTGGCGTTCTTTGGTTGCTTGTGTTGCTGCGGTTTTTTCATAGCGCCATTGTCAAGTTGTTGATTGTCGATGCACTGATTTGGGCTTTTAAGATGTTAGTTGGTACACAAATCAAGAGGAGGAGCAAAACACTGTCATTCAACTGGGTATATATGACAATAAAGCCCCCTCCCATGTTCTGAAAAATAAAAATGTTGTAAATATCAACATAAACTCTAAGGTACAAAGACTGAGTAGAGATATTACCATATTTTTCCTAAATATATTCCTCACACACCCCTACAGGGAGCTACTGTTCTACACTGTGAAGCTAAGTGCCACTGCAATACCTGAACAAATGAATGACTTAATAAATGAATAGTTAAAAAAAAAAAAAAGTCAAAGTTAAACAAGGCAACATTGTCACCAATATCCCCCGCCAGAGTAAGAATGGTCATAGGAGTTTCCATATTCATACCTCAAAAAACAAAAAAAAAACAAAACCGAAAGCAATGACATTGCCCAATGAAACATATGCAAGGAAATAAAATTTCAATAAGATGCAATAGTTTCCAAGAAAACCTGTCCCCATTTAGCACGCAGGAGGACGGACGGGCTCCATTCCAATATCCCCCGATTCACTTTGTGGCGGGGATAATAAAAAGATAAAGGAATCATCATTATTATTCCTTGTTGTAGAGGGGGCTGAGGCCTGCTGTCAAGGAGTTCTCTCTCCAAAAATAAAGTCAAAATGCATGATAGGACTTAAAATTTATTGGGCCAAACTTGTTTTAAGTAGGTAGCCATGGCTGGCTCTGACATAAGGCCACATGAGCACCTACAGAGAGAAAGCCAAATTCTCCTGCTGTAGCCCTTCAGCAAAGCCCCCGTTATGCTAAAACCAGCTGATCAGGTTCCAATGGAATGATAGCTGCGCAAATTATGCATAAAGTGCTCAGCATTCCCATAAGGCAGTAAAGAAGGCATATTCTTGCACAAACAAGATGTTATCGTGGAATCTCATGTGAGCTCGGTATGGTGGGGAGTGGCGTCCGTCAGGGATCGGTGTCGGGACCCCTGCTGTTCCTCATCTACATTAATGACCTTGACAGGAATATTGAAAGCAAATTAGTTAAATTTACAGATGATACTAAATTTGGAGGTTTGGCAACTAGATTAGAGTCCACTAAAGTGATTCAGGATGATTTGGATAGAATCCAGAATTGGGCAGAAATGCGGCAAATGAAATTTTATGTAATGAAATGTAAAGTTGTACATGTAGATAATAAAAACATTAGACATTACTTCATGGGAGGTTTAAAACTGGAATGTGCTCCACACAAGACCCTCACTTGCTCTAGCCATTGTGCCGTAGCAGTTAGAAAAGCCAATCGGATGCTGGGATACATTGCCAAAAGTACTGAGTACAAATCCAAGGAGGTGATACTTCTCTTGTACAACACATTTGTCAGAACACATCTGGGAGTAGAGCGTACAGTTCTGGGGACCATATTTTAAGAAAGATATAGAGGCTTTAGAAAAAGTTCAGTAAAGAGCCACTAAGCTAATTCCAGGTATAAAAGATGAAAGCTATGAGAAGAGGCTGAAGATCCTTAATCCCTTTAGTCTTAGGAAAAGGAGACTTAGGGGTGATCTGATTGGGGTCTTTAAACATGTTAAAGGGATTAACAGAGAATTATGTAGGATTCCTTCGGCCAAGTTTCGTTAGTAGAACTCGGGGTGACAAATGGAAGTTGACCAAGGGTAAATTTAGCACTGATATTAGGAAATATTTCTTCACCCAAAGGGTAATTTTGATGGGGAAGAGCTTGCCTGACCATATTGTTGAGGCAGGAACCTTGGGAATTTTAATTCAACTTTAACTTGACTTAAAGCTAGATGCCACTGAGACATTGAGTATCTGAAGTGATATATTCACAATAGTCAAAATAAACTGGCTAGCCTAGTTGGGCTGAATGGCCTGTTCTCGCCACTAATGTTATGCTATGCTAATAGCCCTAAATTGCCCAGACCTTAGGAGGTTAAATAAGAGGGTGGGTGACAGTGAGTACAGTATCAGTCAAAAGTTTGGACACACTTTGCTAATGTCACAGCACTCCGTTTTAGAGAAATTTAAATGGCTTAACTTCTCTATATAATCTCAAATGGAATCTGGTAAGAGGTAAACAGTCAGAAGTTAAAAGAGAACAATTTACTTGTTTTAATAGTGTCCAAAATTTAAGAATTCTCAAAGGCGGCATATTTTGCAAAGTAAGCAGACAAACAAGCTCTTTCCATTTTCCAACAACCAAATTAAAGATAAGCTGTTTTGAAACTTATTGGACAAAGGCGGCGATGAAAAGCAAACCACAAGTGCAGCACATCTTTGGGAACTTAAGTTTGCTGTTGAGCAGCTGTCTATTATAGCATAACTGCTCTAGTGTTAAAAAAAGTGAGTAGTCTGCTCTGCAAATAGGACAACAAATGCTGGTTAGTTTGATGGATTTAAGAATTAGATCCTTTTTTTTTTTTTTTGCAAAATCAAGGGTGCCAATTTCTTTATTTAACTTGTAAGTGGGCATGTCCAAACTTTTGACTGGTACTGCATATAAAGGACAATTTTGGGATGCAACGCACATTAAGAGAGTACATATACCCGACCATTTACCCACTCTATGCAAGTTACAGTGCAGAGACTAGGAATTTGAAATCGTTCTCCCCACTTCCCCAGAGTACTCTGGGCAGGTATATACCGCTGCAAACTCAGTCATTCATGGCAGGGCACAGATTAGAGATTATCGCCATCCCTGCCATGGCAATTACAATACAGCAGTACAGATGACTTACTGGGCTCCAGGAAGCCGTAGTTGGGCTCGGCCCTCAGCCACGGCTTGCAGTACTGAGTGTCGTTGAGCTTTGGGATGAAGCTGAAGTGGCAGGGAGCCTGACCGTCGTTGGTGATCAGAAAGCTCTCCCTCTGACGCTGATAGAACTTCACATTCTCAAAGTGGAACTGCAGGTGGAAGTGTAGGACATCCTGGGATGAGGGGCACACAACACAACACCACACACACACAGCAGCACTAATCTCTCTCTCTCTCTCTCATACTGAGACACACTACTGATGCTGCTACGTGGCAGTGACTGGCTTGGCACAGTCACTTCCTAAACTGATAAGGGTTATGAAGTTTTACTACACCCAATTAAGGTGTTCAGATGGCCCTACTGCATCTGGGAGAGGAAAATTAAAAGATTAAAAGGCTCTAAACCGTACATCTGCTCAAAACGGACCTGCAGTCGAGACTCATTGACATTAGATATTCATTAAGTGTCTCAAAAATGCTTACGAAACGTTTCCAAAGCAGACTAATGAAATTCACCCACTGCAAGCAGAAAGCTGATACTGCTCAAAGCTTCTCTGCTCAGTGACATGTTTGACAACAGGCAGGTTCTGGGACCCTGTTCATTCTCTCCGCTCACCTCCCTTCGAGTCAGCGACAGGGAAGGCAGGAACTCGTTCTCCATCCTGTCCATCATGCGGACAATCTCCTCAAAAACCTTCATGTGTCGCTGCTCATTCACGACCTTCACCTGTCACACAGAGAGAAGCTTATCAAACCCCTGCCTCAAAAGATAACAGCACTTATTCATACGACTCTTTCAATGGCATTCTAGGGAACACATCCAATCTCACTTAAACCTGAGGTCTCAAACTCTAGTCCATGAGGGCAGCAGTGTCTCAAGAGTCTTGGGATTTCCATTCAATCAGCAGCCAAGTATGGCCGAATAACCGAGTTGTGCAAACTCCTGATCCAAGCATTGACTTTATTCAAGCCCTTAAGTGCAGGGACAAATCAAAAAGTAGCAGAGACATTAGACCTCTAGGATTTAAGTTTGAGACCCCTGATTTAACCCTTTGGACAGTCAGTTTTCGGAAATTTCTCCACAAAACGTATGCAGGCATTCTAGAACTACACTACGTACGACCTGCCACCGACTCATGAATATAATGCAAAAATTGAAGTGTGCAGGACTAATAATGCAATTTTTCTCACACCTTAAAGGGTCAAAGATACTGAATCTATGATGTGGGTACTTGCCAATGGTCAGATAAGATTTATTTCTGTTGGTTACATAAGAATGGATTCACAGTTATTTCACAACATCCGCAAGCTATGGTCCAATGGTCAATGTTGGGAAACGAATGCAGAAAAGGGCCGTCTGTGGCTGTGAGGACAATTTCCCCCACCAGCTTCACAGAACTCACTAAACTGCTATCATTTCCTCTTGAATTGAAGATGCTAACTGAAACCCTCATTCATTTTTAAATCTTCACTTAATCCTCCCTGAGATTAACAGAAGTCAAACACTGACTAAAGAGGTTAAAGTGAACCTGAAATTGTGCCACCACTCGTTTGGGGTACAGGGCTAAAATTAAATGCCATGTTAGTTTGTCCTAAAAATGCTGTATGCAAAGTTTAATCAAACTTGATCAATATTTGTGACCACTGGGGGTCGTTCATATTGGTGTCTATGGGTGAGGTAATGTCCACCTTTTATACGCTGAGAAATGACACACACTACATCTGTACCTAGTTTCAGCTCTTTATCTATATTAGAAAGGTCTAAAATGGATAATTTCAATTTTTCAATATGACCACCCTGCCACACTCACCTAAAGATGTCGCATCCAGAGTTTTGTCAAATTTGATCAATATTTGAGACCATTAGAGGTTACGGGTCGAATTGTTTACCCAGACAACCATGACCAATGACAGTTTTTACACCACTTTAACTCAGCCACCCACTGACCAATTAAAAAGAATTCCAATTTCACATTATTTTTACCTATATAGTTTTAGGCAAAAAAGGAAGAAAACAAATCTGAGAAAATATTACCTCCTTAAAAACATTAGGCTTGAGTGATACATTATAAGGACAATGTTTTCACAGGCCAGTGGGCCAATGAGGGGAAATGCAGACATGTCTCACCCCAATGCTGAAGAGGGAGCTGACTGGCTTGTGGTCACTGGTCTGCAGCTCCATATGGCTCCGGTAGAACAGCTGCTTCACTCCACTGCCTCTCCACAGGATGCGGTCGCACCACGCCGGGACACGGCACTTACCACTGGAGACAGAAACCTCCAACACTCAGTCAATAGGTAATAAAGGGAGGTGGTGCAATTCAATACATAACAAAATGAAAACCCTATCCAAGTCTTCGCTCTTTCACATGCAAGGGTCAGGGGCCTTACAATTAATAATGAAATGAGAGGCAAGCGACAGATTTACTACCTGGAGTCCCAACGGTCTGTTCTGGGGTCGTACTTGTATGTGGGTATGAAGCTGATCTCTCCTTCCATAAAGTCAGTGAAGGCCCGATGTGTCAGCCTTTGAACATTGAGCTGAAAATAGTAGAAAAAAACATTTATAGACACATACGCTATTTAAAGTTATAGGAGGGACTAACACTTCGTGGAACTACTCATTGTCATCATCATCTTTGCCAATAAAGAGGAAGCTACTGCCTGACCAAAGTGGAACTGCAATTTCAGAATTAGAAACTCTTTGGCTTCGCAATACAAATGCTGTTAAGAGGTTCTTGCAAATTGATCTGAATAAAGACAAGAGCAGACTTGTGACAAATTCCTTTTCGTCAATTCCAATTCCTTTTGACAAATACTCTTCAATTCCAATCGCTTTTAAAAATATTCTTCAATTCCAATTCCAATTCTTCAATTCCAAGGAATTGGAATTGAAGAATATTTTTTAAAAGTAACTGGAATCAAACTTTTCGCGGTAAAAGGAATTGGTAAAGGAATTGGGGAATTGGAATTGAAGAATATTTGTAACAAGAGTTGTCAGAAAGACAACAAAGCTCGCCGGGGGGCAAGGTTAAAGTTTTTCTGCAACGCGGACGGACGCGGACGCCGGGGGTACCACAATAGCTCTCCGGACGTTATTCGTCCCGGCGAGCTAAAAAGGAATTGGAATTGATGAAAAGGAATTTGTCACAAGTCTGGACGAGAGAGGGAGCACTGCAAGTGACTTGAGATGCAACGGGACTCTTACCTGGTCACATTCCAGAAGTTTCTTCAATTCATTTTTGGAGATGAGACACCTGGCTTCAGTCGCGTCGTACGTGAAGAGCCGGTAGTTCAGATCTCCCAGCCAAATGACTACACTGTTAAAGGGGTCATAAGAGCGCTAAGTAGCTCCAATATCCAATGAGCAGTATGCACAGCACATAAGCACTATTTAACCAGGAATAAAACAAAGATTAGAGCCAAAGCAATGAAACACTACAGCCTTTATGACAGAGATTCTTTGGAGGAGTGCTCACTCGTGCTTGACGATGGTGAGAGGAGGATACTCCGGGACGTTGAAGGTCATACGAGCGCAGATGTCCTTGTAGTCCTGGTTACGGCGCTCGAAGTGCTCCACATGTGCCGCCAGATGAGAGTTGACAAAGCAGAAGCTGGTGTTGTGGAACACGAATCGCACCCCCACACCCCCCTTGTTTCCCTGAAAGGGCACATTTTGACTTTCGATTATTAACTCATTTGTTTCTTTCGTTATACACATTTCCTTAGTTCCCCTCACTGCAATCCTACAATTTGGGAAGGCACAGACAAGCACAGTTTTCCACTTTGAAACACCATGAAGAAATGCATTCAGAAAGAAGTTAATACACGATAGTCACATAAATTACTATTAAAATGTTAATATCTAGCGGCAATAATGAACTGTATGCATTATTTACACATATGCTAAAAATGCAAAAAATTAAGCAAAAGCCAAGTTCAAGCCAAGCTTTTTTTTTTTTTTTTTTTAAAGGAGGACTATCATGGCTGGGAAAGTTGGGTGTTATTTCAATATATCATGAAAAAAGCTCCTACGCCTGTGTTTTCTTTATTTTGCGATTTCTTTAATTTTTATGAGCGATTTTACAAAACTAGTGGACTAGCTTGATTACTACCCTTTCGACCTCGAATATTATGTTGGAGTTAATTACTATACAAAACCCAAAACCAGTGAAGTTGGCACGTTATGTAAATCGTAGATAAAAACAGAATACAATGATTTGCAAATCCTTTTCAACTTATATTCATTTGAATACACTGCAAAGACAAGATGTTCAATGTTCAAACTGAGAAACTTAATTTTTTTGCAAATAATCATTAACTTAGAATTTAAAGGCAGCAACACATTGCAAAAAAGTTGGCACAGGGGCCTTTTTACCACTGTGTTACATCGCCTTTCCTTTTAACGACACTCAGTAAACGTTTGGAAACTGAGGAGACCAATTTTTGAAGCTTTTCAGGTGGAACTCTTTCCCATTCTTGCTTGATGTACAGCTTAAGTTGTTCAACAGTCCGGGGTCTCCGTTGTCGTATTTAACGCTTCATAATGCGCCACACATTTTCAGTGGGAGACAGGTCTGGACTACAGGCAGGCCAGTCTAGTACCCGCACTCTTTTACTACAGAGCCATGCTGTTGTAACACGTGCAGAATGTGGCATGGCATTGTCTTGCTGAAATAAGCAGGGGCGTCCATGAAAAAGACGTTGCTTGGATGGCAACATATGTTGCTCCAAAACCTGTATGTACCTTTCAGCATAATGGTGCCCTCACATATGTGTAAGTTTCCCATGCCTTGGGCACTAATACACCCCCATACCATCACAGATGCTGGCTTTTGAACTTTGCGCCAATAACAGTCCGGATGGTTCTTTTCCTCTTTGGTCCGGAGGACACAACGTCCCCAGTTTCCAAAAACAATTTGAAATGTGGACTCGTCAGACCACAGAACACTTTTCCACTTTGCATCAGTCCATCTTAGATGAGCTTGGGCCCAGAGAAGCCGGCGGCGTTTCTGGGTGCTGTTGATAAATGGCTTTCGCGTGCATTGTAAAGTTTTAACTTGCACTTGCAGATGTAGCGACGAACTGTAGTTACTGACAGTGATTTTCTGAAGTGTTCCTGAGCCCACGTGGTGATGTCCTTTACACACTGATGTCAGTTTTTTGATGCAGTACCGCCTGAGGGATCCAAGGTCACAGGCATTCAATGTTGGTTTTCGGCCTTGTCGCTTATGTACAGTGATTTCTCCAGATTCTCTGGACCTTCTGACGATATTACGGACCGTAGATGATGAAATCCCTAAATTTCTTCCAATAGCTCGTTGAGGAATGTTGTTGTTAAACTGTTCGACAATCAGCTCACGTATTTGTTCACTAAGTGGTGACCCTCGCCCCATTCTTGTATGTGAATGACTGAGCATTTCAAGGAAGCTGCTTTTATACCCAATAATGGCACCCACCAGTTCCCAATTAGCCCGTTCACCTGTGGGATGTTCCAAATAAGTGTTTGATGAGCATTCCTCAACTCTCTTAGTCTTTTTTGCCACTT
This sequence comes from Gymnothorax reevesii, assembly GCA_029721435.1. Lineage (NCBI taxonomy): Eukaryota > Metazoa > Chordata > Actinopteri > Anguilliformes > Muraenidae > Gymnothorax > Gymnothorax reevesii. The sequence continues at coordinate 8,508,761 of CM056586.1, forward strand.
GTGCCAGCTTTTTTGAAATATGTTGCAAGCATCAAATTCCAAATGAGCTAATATTTGCAAAAAATTACAAAGTTTACCTGTTCGAACATTAAGTAACTTGTCTTTGCAGTGTATTCAATTGCATATAGGTTGAAAAGGATTTGCAAATCATTGTATTCTGTTTTTATTTACGATTTACACAACGTGCCAACTTCACTGGTTTTGGGTTTTGTAATATTAAGTCCAAAACATGTAGGTCAATATAGTCCTCCTTTAAACTAAGTAGCAAAAAAAAAACCGCAGGTATAGCACTACACACAGTACTAGTAAACTGACATAAGTGAACATAACACAGCTCTTCATTCGCACCATTTTGCCCATGATGCCTGTACCAACAGACCCAACCGCTACTTCTTTGATGTGGTTCCTGTGCTCGCTGTTGACGAACACCACCAGCATCATGCCCACCAGCCGAATGGTGCGAACCTGTGGGAGGGGATAACCAAACAGGGAACTTCAGCTCTCCGCCAAAGACCATTACTGAGCAAATATTATTTCTGCTTAAAGAAACCAAGCAGCTGAAGGATCTTGTTTGACAGCATTTTAAAAATTATTTTCTTTGAAAGACATTCTCCATCCCATTAAAAATCTTAATAGAATTATTAAAGAAGCATTTGTACTTTTTGTAATTTAAATCAAATCTCCATTGTTTCTTTAACCGTGGAAAATAAATACAGATCGATTAAACTGTTGGAAAATCGTTAAAGTTCAGGAGGAAACAAGCTCTCTAAAGTGAAAAAATTTTCTAGCAGATCATAATTTAATCTGAAACCACAACTGGAGGTCAACATTAATTCTAGTTCTAAGCAAAATGGTCTACACCGGTACAATTTACTGCAGACCCGCAGACTCTCTTATGGAATTTTTCTTCTGGAACTCCTCAACTTCAAGCTAGGAATAAGGAGCGTTGAGCAGTACAGTTCCGCTTTCTGCAGGAACAAGGACTGGGAAGGCCAGCCCCGATGTCTTTCCTATTGTCTTCGTACAAAAATCCAGTGATGGCGATAAGCAATTATTTACGCAACCAAAAGTGGGCAAGAGTTTGACAAGCGAAAGTTTTATGGTCAAAGTCCTGCAGAAATATTCAGAGCAATAGAATAATACTCATAAGCCTAGACATAATAATAATAATTAATAACAACAACAATAATAATAATAATAATTTTATTTTTATTATGATAATAAGCATGAATTTCTCAAACCCCCCGCCACAGGATCGCCATCATAAGTATTCATGATTTTATACTTGTGTCTTATTGTACGTTTATTACTCAGAATCTACTTCATCATGATTCACTAATATCATCATTTGACTTTTCGTGACCTGACATTAGCACAAATAGGTCAGAAGTCACCACAGAAGCAGCTGAGATAAACCTAAACAATTTATTCACAAGAAATCAAGTTAGTTAGAAACCAAGTGTTACATGTAAATGGAGTCAGTCACACTTGCAGCTTACAGCCAAAGAATTACAACTTTGAGTTGACTCATCTGTTTGAAGATGAGCAGAGTGCGCAGTAATATTGCTCTTCACTCCGAAACTGATGATTATGATGGAATATTGTGTAAATTAAGATAATTTGTATTAAAATGAAAGATCGCTGCACTTTATCCCATTATGAAAGTAAAATACAGGCCATCAAGAATTACATAACCAATGTCCTGGCTGATTTGTTTAATGGCCCACTCATTTTGTCCACCTCAATGGCCCATACTTTTTATAAATGGCCCCTAACCTTTCAAAGTGAGGGGCCAGAGGCCCATTGGCCTGTTTTGCCTTCCCAATCCCTGAAGAATTGAAACGGACTCACATGAATGTACTTGGCTTTAGAATGAAGGCTCCTCTCTGCAGCTTCCACCCACAGCTGCTCTTTGGATGAGTCCAGGTACAGGAAGGCCTCAGTACTCAGGTCCAGTTCCTGGAACCTTAAAAACCAAAGCAGTATTACATGGCACCAGATGCAAAACTCCACATTAGGATGAAACATAACCCAGTATGACAAAGTATTTCCAGTATGAGCTTCACAGAAAAGCCTGTCACTCAAACACCGTATAAATCCACTCTTTCTAAAAATATAATTTAAAGAGGGAGAGCGATAGTAACCCGTAAAGCAGTTTAAAATACTTCTGATGTCAACGTCATGCAAGACGTAACCACATAGTAAATGCTGACCAGATTAAATGCCCTCACAAAAATCTTGTTGGGGCTAATGGTAGATAAAGTAATAAAAGTGAGTGGGACTGTCATACGGACCCCAAAGCGTAGATGTCCGGAGGCTCAGGGTCACAGCATAGCCAGGGCCTCAGACTGCCCTCAGGCGGCTGGCCGTTCACATTCCACGTCCCCGTGAAGAACCTTCAGCACAGAGAGCAGGACACAGTCATACACAAAAACATCAAAGAGACGCGGTGACACAGCCATACTCGCGATCACACGAAATCACAGAGATGAAGACCGTGTGCGTTGTGTGTCGAACTCATGGACTGTATAAAACGATGGACGAAGAAACCGTGACGTCACCCATTTAGGAATACCATACCATTTAGGTAGCCTCTATTTTGGCAATTTGAACGGCATCATTTAGCCAGTTTGAGAACTGGATGTGATTCCTATTGGATGAGAGCGTGAATTGAAGATCCAGGGAGGAGCAAGGGGTGGATCTACAGGTGGAACTGACCATACCCGAGGACTGAAGGATAGCCACGCCCCTAAAGCATATACTGGCCTGATCCTTTATTCTAGTGTATTTGGGGACCATAATTTACAAAAATGAACATCATGATATATCGAAGGAGACTTGAAACTTGCAACAGTTACCATAAAATAATGTGGAAAATCATTATTGAAATATTATATCAGGTGGGAAAGTAGGGTCATTTTCTCCTGCTATTTTTAGAGATATCCGTAATGGCCTCACTTTACAGACGCCGGTGCTGCGTCCATCTTTTTATACAGTCTACAGCAGGTTGCAAAAATATGGGCACCCCTAGTTTAAATGTCTGTTACAATTAATCTCCAAGTGATTGAAAGCAAACGTGAACACTAAATGATAAAAAGTTAAACATGACACATTTCATCACATTTTTAAGCAAGAATATTTTTTGTTTTTATCTTTTTACAGTTTCAAAATAATAAAACAAGGAAAAAGGCCTTGTGCAAAAGTTGGGGTACCCTGTCAGCTAGTACTTTGTAACTCCTCCTCAGGCAGCTATAACAGCTTGCAAACGCTTCCTGTAGCCAGCTAAGAGTCTTTCAATTCTGGTCTTTGAAATTTTCCTTTAATTTTACAGACAGAACACCTCTAGCTCAGAAATGTTCTTTGGCCTTCTTGCATGGATGGTATGTTTGAGGTCTTTCCACAGATTTTCAATAATATTCAAGTCTGGGGGCTGTGATGGCCATTCCAAAACCTTCATCCGTCTTACCTGGAGGTACATGGATTTTGTGGTATGCTTCAGGTCATCGTCTTGCTGGAATACCCAGTGTCTCTTCAACTTCAATTTCTGGACTGAGCTTAGAACATTAGCCTCTAGAATGTCTCAATATTTGGTGGAATCCATTCTTCCACTCACACAATCTTGCCTGAGGCCCCCAGCTGCTACACAACCCCAAAGCATAATGGATGCACCTCCATGCTTAACAGTTGGCAACGTGTTCTCCTCTTCAAATGCTTCACCCTTCTTTCTCCAAACATAACTCCTTTGGTTGAGGCCAAAAAGTTAAATTTGGTTTTGTCAATCCAAAGCACATTTTTCCAATAGGGTTGAGGTTTCTTAAGGTTCTCTTTTGCATACTTCAGATGCTTAATTTTGTGCTGAGGTCCTAGGAAAGTCATCTTTCTTACAACTGTCATGGAGGTTTTTGTTGTTTAAGGTTCATTGAATTGTTGTCCTGTGAACAGCTAGACCTAGACAGCTCTTTTGCAGTCATGCGTGGGTTCTTCTGAGCATTTCTCACCTGATCTCGAGCCATTCTATCTTAAATTTTTCTTGGTCTACCAGAACTTGCTTTGAATAATTGTTCCATTTATTTTCCATTTTCTTGCGATGTATCTGACAGTAGAAATGGGTCATTTGAAACATTGCAAGAGCTTTTAGCAGCCCTTTCCTTGTTGGTAGAAGTGAATTATCTTGATTTTGACATCCTTGCACAACTGTTAAGACGAACACATTTAAGGGAACAAACAACAGTCATCACAGTCGGATACTTTAGAGGGCGCGGAGTTACTTCAGAATATATAATTCAACCCTGGAAATATATTCACCGGACTCATTGAAGACCTAACAAGTAAATCACTTGGGTCTGGGCCCTAGCAATCATCTTAAAGGTAACAAAGAATAATCCAAAAGAGTTCCCAAACTTTTTCACAGGGCCCTTTTTCCTTTCTTAAATTTAAATTTGCTGAAAAGTGTCATGTTTAACTTTGTAGCATTTAGTGCCAAGGGTTGGTTTCAATCACTTGGAGAGTAATTGTAACAGACATTTAAATCAAGGGTGCCCAAATTTTTGCACCCTACTGTATGGGTGAACTCTGAAAAAAACACACAGAGAAACACAGAGTTGCATTCAAACACACAGCATTCCGGGGAAATGCCACTGGATTCTTACCTGAAGTGGTGTATGTCCACATACTCCTTCTCCTTTTTGGCCAGGCGGTGTTTGATAAGCCCCTCCCTTTGGCTAGTTGGTGGGGTGAACATAGCATACCTCATGGTGTTGGGGCGTTCAGCAGGGGGCCTCTGCCTGTGAGAGCATTGCATCATAAACTATACGCCTGTGACATTATGACATCATAATTATGACCCTGTGCCAAAGTCATTACATTACCACCTAGAGGCACTCGGCTGTGTCCGACATCACTCTCATTCACTATTCCCTACTCACTATAAAGGGGACTCACTATGTAGGTGACTATATAGTGAGCTCATTGGCAGAGGGAAGAAATGCTTTCGGACACTGCCTGGCTCATTTGGCCGTCTGTCTGTGTTCAAAATTAAAGGGGCAAGATGGCGGACTGGGTGTATGCGAAGTGTTAAGCTCCGTTTGCGTGTTCCTGATTTATTCCCAGAAACTTGCTCTCTGTCTGTCAATTTTACACCCTTTGATGACTTCATGCATTTCATTAAAAAAAAAAAATTAACGCCTATGACTCCTGACTCATGAAACCCTTTGCAACAAACCGAGGTAGTGCTAACTTTTGTAGTAACCACAACTTATTAGATCCATAGCGCTCCAAATACCCTGACACCAAACAGTGCTCCTGGTTCAAACCAATCCTGTGACAAAGTCCAGGATTGACTATTGGTTAATTTCTGTTCCTATATTATAGCTGGTCTCTAGCTGCTTCCTGTCTGCTGTTCCTCTTACGGATCACTCAGTTTTAAAAATTATTTTTGCACCACCTGGATTCAACAGTTGAAACAAAGGCTCCTGGAAATTCAATTCAAGTTTATTGAATAATTATACATATTGTGATGGTATAAAAATTTAATTGCTGAAGGAAGAACCAAATGTTCCTTAACTTCTTATGTATCTAAATGGGAGTTTCTTAAATTCAAGATTCGGGAATTTTCTATTCAGTTTAGTAAATCCTATAATAAGAGTAGCAGACAGACTGAGGTGAATTTAGTTAAAGAAATTCACACCTATTGTATGAAAACATCAGTCTGACAGTGACAAACAGAATTTACTAATTAAACCAAACTTGATGATATTTATCTCAAAAAAGCAGAAGGGGCCTATGTTAGATCCAATTAAAACATTGATCAAGAATGTTCAGACTCAACCAGTATTGCCAAAGAAATCGTTTCCTTTTATATACTGAGTACAAATGAAAACGCACCACTCACAAAATCTGGAATAGCTCCACGGATTGATATGTGAAGTATATACGTATGATACATTTGAGATATTGAATGATTTAAGAAGACATGTAAACATCATTCAATTTCATTCACGATAATGTTAATGCGCGAGAGAGGTTTAACTGGTGTAGGGGTCAAACAGGAAAGTCGGGTGTGACCGCCATTTGCATTGACACATGCGGAGCATCGTCGTCGCATGGAGTTGATCAGTCTCTGGATAGTGTTCTGAGGGATAGCATTCCACTCCTGAGCAAGGGCAACCTCAAGTTCTCGGATGTTGTCCATCTGGCGTCGACATGAAAGACGTCGTCCAATTTCATCCCATAAGTGCTAGATAGGGGAGAGGTCAGGTGACAGAGCTGGCCACTGAAGCACGGGGATGTTCTGCTGTGCAAGGTACTGCATGGACACCCTTGCAGTGTGTGCCCTAGAGTTGTCCTGTTGGAACGTGTGGACATCGTGGTGTTGGTTGAAGAACGGCACAACATGGTTCTGCAGCACCTGGTCCCGGTAGTAGACGCCGTTCATCCTTCCTCTGCAGATATGGAGAGGGGTTCTGTGACGGTAGCTTATTCCACCCCACACCATAACGCTGCCACCACCCCAACGGTCCGTTTGAACGACACAATCGGCGTTATAACGTTCACCACATCTCCGCCTAACACGTATACGGCCATCTGCGTTCCTTAAGTGAAATCGTGACTCGTCTGAAAAGATGACACCGTGCCATTGTCGTAGTCGCCAATTCTGGTCCCTGTTTGCCTTCTGAGGACGCTGGTTTCGGTGACGATCCGTCAATATGGGGCTGAAATAAGGACGTCGTGCCCGCAGGCCTGCAGCTCGCAGACGGTTCCGTGCGGTGTTGGGGTGAATGAATCCACATCGTCGTTGGACTTGAGCAGCCGTTCTTGTCGCTGGTAGTGTTCGGTCTCGGACATGATCCCGTACGATCTGCCGGTCCTGATGTGCCGTTGTCACACGTTGTTGACCTGGTCGAGGACGGTCCCGAGTGCTCCCCGTTTGCAGAAACCTTTGATGGAGTCTTGCGATCGTTGTGTGCGCGCAGTGTAGTCGTCTGGCAATTTCCCTGGTGCTGGCGCCAATTTGAAGCATGCCTATGGCACGTTCCCGTTCAGGGGCTGTAAGTCGCGGCATAGTGTCAAGTGTCAGAGAAGAAGTGAAATTTTATTCGGATTCACATGCTTTTAAAGGCAACGTGTGCGCAAATTCAGAGTGAAATTCATTTTTCCCGTGGTGTGCGTGCAAGATGTTGCGTTTTTGCAAAAAATTGCCTAGCGTTACAATTAACTTGAAATTCTCGCATTTTTTGCACCTGGCATGTCGGGTGACGTCACTGTAGTGTTGTTGTTGTATAAAAATTATATTGAAGTTCATTTGAACTTAAATATTGACTTTTTTCAAGTGGTGCGTTTTCATTTGTACTCAGAATAGTAAGCTGTATTCTACCATGTTTTCGATGAATGACTAACTCATTCTTCGAGCAAATAAAAAAAATAAATAAATAAAAAACTGTATTCCACGTATAGAGGAAGACTTCGCGGAGCTGAATGATTCCGATATTACTATTTATGATCTTGACAAGGTAGTAGAATGCCTGTCTTTGAATAAATCCCCAGGCTGTGATGGCCTGACATCCAACTTTTATTGACACTTCTGGGACTTGTTGAAGGAACCATTTATTTAAAATGCTAAAAGAGGCGACTGATAATTTCTTTCCCTCCCACGATGAAGGAAGGAGTAATTACCTTGATCCTGAAACCCAGCAAGGACCCCAAAAGTCTGGATAATCTTAGACCTCTTAGAATCTTAGACTGTTGCCATGGAAACAGAAAAAATATTAAAGCTGCAAGTAGCGTTGGACGGGTCCTCGCCCTCCCGTGCATGTCGAAACTGGGGCGAGACGCGTTCGAGCGCCGTCGAGCATCGTCATTCGTTGGACAGCACGAGACTGAGGAAAATGTTTTATGTTGAGTTGAATGCAAACCCCTTTACTGAAAGAGATGTTTCTTTAGTATAATGGAGCTATGACCCATGCGATCTGGTCAAACTTTCTGAAGCAGATTTTATCACTGCTGTGTATTGTGCAATCTTCCCCCTTTCACAAACTTAGTGAAGGGAGATGAGCCATGTGATTCTACTGCCACCCGGTGGTCAGAATGTGTAGCAGCACAAAGAAAAACACTGAAAATCAATAATCAAGAAATTAATAAATGTTTCTTCCAGGTAAATCCTAGAAAGCTGAAATTTTGGGAACTTGTTCACTGAAGAAAGACAAAAGATTTATACACTGCAACTTATGGTGAATTAAGAAGTGCGTTACTGAATATTTTTCAAAATATGAATATTCATAACATGTTTATATCTCAAGAAATATCAATTGTAATGGTACCACACTTCGCAGTTTGTTTGGCAACATGGAGATTATGAATTGTGCCAAAGGAAATTTTGATACGATGAACAGTTTGTCCACAGCAAGAATGCATCTCTTACAGTACAGTGTATTATGTACGTAAAAATTTTTATTTCAAAAAGTCTCATATGGATTTTCACGAAATTAGGTGACAGTACAGGGAATGGTACAGCAATGATGAGTGATTTTTTCAGAATTTTATGACATTGCAACAGGCTGTGGTGAAAGCGAAAGTCCCATTTTGGCGTATTTAGGTGGCGCTTGTGTCTTTGGTGGAGAATTTTTAGATTGTAAGAATATTTGAAGCCTTGTAGAAATTACTGCGAAATTTGGTTTGTTTTCGAGCATGTTTAAGGGGTCAAATGAAGGTTGGAAATTGCCTAGGCATCACAGTGAAAGTGGCTGGGGACCCCATCTTTGATGCCTCATAAAATTCGAACCGTTCGACTTTTGAAAAAGTTGAACAGTAGTTTTCATCGGCAGTGTGCTTTGTCATCTATTAGCATTTGGGGTCGATACGATGAACACTCTTAAAGGAGTTCGCATTTGTTCGAGGGCAAATTTTGGCGAAATTTAGGGGAAAAAGGAAATTTTGATATGCAAATTGCGGACTTCCTGTTCGATTTAGGTAATGGGTGTTGATTGTTCATTTTTAGGCCTTGATGAGATGAACAATATAGTGTTGGTTCCATCTCTCTATGGCTTTCCTACCGGTCGTGGTGGCCATCTAAGTGCAAATGAAATGTTTTTTGGTGGCGCTAGAGAGCCATTTAAATTCAAAAGCAGTTCAAACCCTCAAAAGGCACATCTACATGTTATGGAGAGACACTATATGAAATTTGGTGAGAATCGGTCACAGAGTTTCAGAGTTATGCTCCGGAAACAAATGGGAACACCGACGCCAACGCCAACGCCAACGCCAACGCGAATTCAGGCAAAAACAATATGTCTCCCCCCCTCCAGGAAGGGGAAGACAATCATTCCTTTGCTCAGGCCGAATAAAACACTTTCAAGAGTAAAGAAGGATTTCACCAAACACTTTTTTCCCCCCAAGCCCATTATTGTCCTTGGCTTCTTTTTTACACACCAAACCCTAATACTAAATATTAGCATCCTGTGTCAATTAATTCAAACAGCTTTAGCATGAAGATGTCGCTTTGAAAGTAAAATACGCCACAACGATAAAATCCAAATATCAAATGACTTTAATTTCAACTTTCATTTTAAAATTAGGAAACCTGAATAAAGCTCAAAATGAAGATCTCAAACGCACACAGATAAAAGGGATTATGCTACGCGTGTCTGCAACTGAGGAATTCCAGTAAGGATACTCACTCTCTCACGTTGGTCGAGCCAATTCCAGGCCCATCCCTGCTGGGTAAGGATGGCGCTCTGTTCCGAGGGGGCAGCGTAGGAGGAGCTGAGTAGGAGGTGGCCTTTCGTGGAGGCAGTGGAGGCACAGCATGGGCCTCCCGAGGAGCAAGGGCGCGGTTCTTTAGATTCTTCTTCTCCTCCACCTTCAGCGTGTGGTTGAAATGGTCCTCAAAGCCAAAGTCAAGAGCCAGGGACAGAGCAGGATCTTGGATCTCTAGCAAAGGCAGACAATAGGACAAAGTCAAAAGCAGTTTATCATCCTTATCTGTACTCAGAGGTTTGAAATAAAGATTTTTATTTCCTGGAAAGCCCCCCCTAACAAGTTCACAAATGTATTGGTGGCACTAAAATTCAAATCTACGAAGGTCAGGATCATAGATGCACGATTCAAAGTTGGCTGGGTAGAAGTCCGAAGAAAAACCCAAAACCACGCCAAACCGGGAAAACTGACAGCAGTAATACAGCGCTGTGAAATTAAAAAGTATTTTCCTCTTCCCGATCTCTTCTGCTTTTGCTTATTTGTTACAGTAAACTGATTCAAACCATCCAAGCAATTTTAATGATAGAAAGTCAATGTGAGTGAACAGAAAATGCAGGTTTTAAATGATTTCATTTATAGAGCGTAAAGAGTTAATCTTCAATCTTTAATCTCTAATTCAAAATCTATATCACCCTTGTCAAACAATTACCCGCCTAAACCTATTAACTAGTTGTGCGACCCAAGACAACAACTTCAAATGTTTGCAATTTCTGGTAGTGAGTCTTTTACATTGCTGTGGGGAAACTATGGCCCACCCTTCTTTGCAGAATTGTTTTAATTCAGCCATATTGAAGGCTTTGTGAGCACAAACTGCCTGTTTGAGGTCATGCCACAGCATCTCAATTGGATTCAAGTTAGGACTTTGCCTAATCCACTCCAAAACCTTCTTTTTCTGAGCCATTCAGAGATGGACTTGCTCTTGTGCTCTCCATCACTGTCCTGCTGCAAAGCCCAACTGTGTTCCAGCTGCTTTAGTTCACGCACTGATGGCCAAACATTCTCCTTCAGGATTTTCTGGGAGAAAGCAGAATTCATGCTTCCATCAATTATGAGCCACCCAGGTCCTGAAGCAGCAAACCGGCCCAAGACCAGCACACTTCCACCACTGTGTTTGACTGTAGGATTGACGTTCTCATAGTGGAATGCTGTGTTTGCATTATAAAAGATATTAAGAGATCCATGTCTTCCAGAAAGTTCCACTCATTAGTCCACATAATTTTATCCAAAAAGTCTTGGGGGCCTTCCAGATGTTTTTGGGCAAATGCGAGACAAGCCTTTGGGTTCCTTCAGATCAGCAGCAGTTTTTGCCTTGCAGTTGTCCAGTGGATGCCATTTTAGCTACATTCTGTGTTTACTCAAGTTTTGTGTCCAATAGTAAAATCAGTTTAGTGATTTGAAACAATGAAGCATGACAAATGTGCAAAAAGAAATCAAGAAGGGAGCAAATACTTTTTCACAGTACTGTAACCTGTCAGTGTAATCTGCAGAATTTGCTGGCCATTATAGAGAGAAAGTAAATCAAATGCGGCATTTTGTTCAGGTCTGGTCCACACCTGTGCGCACTGCAGCAGTTCCATTTCTAGGGTTGACGGCCGGGGGAGTCACATGGTGTTTGGTACTGGGCTGCATCATGGCCTCCGGTTTAGAGATGCCCTTCTCTGGGACTGCAGAAACCGGCTTGATATGGGACACAGGGGCGAGAGGAACCATATTCGTTGGTGGGGTGTTTTTTGACACAGCTGAAAAAAAGAAAAGAAACATTTATTGAGATAAATGACTCACAAAACAAGGAAACACCCCAGGAAGATGGAAAGAAAACCCTTGTGTAATCTGCATCGTGAACCGGCATGCAGAAGAACTCTTTTTCCACTGGTTTCTGTGAGACTCAAGTCAAATGCATATTCCTCCACAAGTCAGGATGGAAAAATGCTGTATCCAGACACTTCCCCTTGTACCTGCCACAAAAGAGAAACATGCAAAACTTCTCATTAGAACCTGAGACAGGATCAGTGGCAGCTGGAGAACTGGTGATGGGAGAGGCTCAAACCCATCCCTTCAAAATAATTGGTCACATGCTTTTCTTTACTCGGGCGTTGGAAGCAATGCGTGCATTTCATTATCGTTTAAATAGTTTAAATGAAATAAGATCATTTGAAATGTCTTTATGCAATTGCATAGCTTCCAGCGAAACACATGCATTGCTTCCAACCCCCGAGTAAAGAAAAGTGTGAGAAGTCTGGAGTCATAATGTAGGTGAAACTGATAAACCTCCCTGCACAAGGACTTCAATTCCGTGATAGAATCTCACACATGCGTTGATTGAATAATTGCTGACTACAGCAGAGGAACGTAAAAATACCACAAAACTCATGCAGAATGCGTTGAGAGTTGACAGGTGCACATTATTAATGAAAACTGACCACGCCTGATAATGTTGAGAGTTTTCGGAGTTTCTGTAATGGTAATTTAAATGAATGATTGACAAGTCATGACCAACCATTATTTTCCAAGGGATGGGTTTGAGCCTGCCCCATCGCCAGTTCACCAGCTGCCACTGGACAGGATATACGCCAAATTCATAAAATAATCCTGAGGAGGCAGCCACAAACTACAGACCCAGGCTGTGTCCGAAATCACTCACTACTCACTATACAATGGGTTCACAATTTTGTAGGGCTGTCCAAATTGTTTGTAAGAATTTTTATCTCCTATATAGTGCACTCATTACATCCCACAATCCACCGCAAAATGTAGTGAACATCTGATGGTCACCAACCCATACAGTCCATCATGCACTGCACACAAACCAAAAAGCTCCAAAAGAGCTGTTTTTAGTCAACGGAGTTTGAAAAAAAAAAAAAAAAAAAAAAAAAGGGCACGAGACATTAGCTTCAGTCGCAAAAAAAAAAAAAAAATTAATTGGAAACCCAGCAGCGCAGGAGAACATTTTTTTTTTTTTTTTACACAGGATATAAATGGACATTTAGGTACAATTGAAACAAATTATGAGTTAGAGGACAAAAAATAGATGACGAAATTAAACATTTATCGCAAATTTTATTATTTAAACGATAATGGTAAACACAAACACAGTGGGAAATATACTCCATGCGGTTATTACAGAAATACGCCCAAATCCTTTAACTGAAGTTGAAAAGGTACGATTTAATTTTGCGACAGCAATGAGGCCATTAACAGCTGCGACAAAACAAGCCGAGTAGTGTCCGAAAGCGTTTCTTTCCTCTGCCAGTGAGCTCACTATATAGTCACCTACACAGTGAGCCCCTTAATATTGAGTAGGGAATAGGGAATGAGTGAGAGATTTCAAACACAGCCCCAGTTTCACTGACCTCTGCTGAGCACAAACAAATTTTCAACACTTGAGGAGGAAATTAGAGTTGTCGTGCTGCACGATACTGTGGGACGCATTTTACATGTCCGTATGTTTTTAAATAATTTACATTATGCAATCACCAATTCATAATTTCTCTCATCAACACCACGCTCATTACTGTACTAAATCATTTTACTAGAATAAGCATTTTAGGAATTTTTAAGGCTGAGAAACATCTGGCGAGGAATAAACGACGTCATCCCAGTGACTCCTTTGCACAAGAAACAAAAGAACTTGCAACGCAGACCATGAACTGAGAAACTCCACACCCTCAGTGACATCACCACTACTCTTAAGCTAACTGACCAGGCTTTCACACCATACGCACAATCGCAACATCACACAGAGCAAGACCACCGTTTTCAATGAAGAATGCGACACTGCTCGGCTGAACGGTGGCGCAACCTTAAGCGGCACGAAGCAGCTTGATTTTCTGCCAAGTTTTGCATCAAAGGGTCAACTGCATTGAACCTTGACCTCAATTGCGTTGACCTACCCAGAGCGCGTCCAATGACATTGCAGAATTTGCGAGAGTACATTTGCAGAAGTGTCCTAGCAACAATTAACAATAACGGAAAATTTCATTCTACATGTGTCCAAGCGTCCGGAGTTATAAAACTCCACAATTTAAATGTACATGAACTTGGTCAAGAACACTGTCATAGCGGATAGGGATATCAGTTTGGAAAAAAAATTCTGTTATTTACATATTTCACATTCCGATTACAAAGAAGCCAGACAGCAGCATTGCCGAATAATTTAAAGCGACACAGCAGCCATCTGCGAAGATGTGAAGTTTTCTACATTAAACCGAGGAGCATTGAATATTTACCCAATCAACACACAAGGTGGCGATCCCCATAATTTTTCAGCTTTAGCATATCCCTTCAGGCCAACTTGCTTCCTCATGACGTAATGCGCTTGATCGTTCTCTCAACCTCGCGCAAACTATGCGTATTGTTGCTTATGGTGTGAAAGCCCCGTGACTGGATGTGCCACACACACAAAAAAAAAAAACCAAAGGAATGACACTAGCAGAGCTGTATGGCATAGTATTGAGGGAAAGAAACTAAACCAGTAAAGCAAGTTAAGCTACATTACGATTTATACAAACATACCCACAATTCATAGTGAAAATATCCACAAAGGAATTTCTGTCAGAGGGACAAAACCTTGAAAGAGAGCCTAAGAACAATGAGGATTTTCAATCCCAAAATCCCTCAAAAAATACATTTCTCCAATAATGAGATGGAAATTCTCAAGTAATATCCAGCTGGTGGGAGAAGTGGTTATAACTTCCCGTAACTGTAAAGCGGCCTTGACCAGCACTGAAGCCGCTCACCTTGGAGTTTAGCCCTCTTCACCTGCGCAAAGAAAGCCTGACTGCGCTCGTCATCCAGGAACTCCAGCAGTAGCTCTGGGGAACGTTCTCCTTGCACACGCACACGCAGGGGAGCTGAGGAGCGCAGGGAGGGGCAAACACAAATGTGAGCGTGCACGTGCACTTATACATTCACACGTGCACACATGAATACAAACATCAACACGGACATGTACATTCATGCATACACACACACACAACTCTTGATCTCCACACCTCCCTAATGCACAAAGAAAACCTCATGCATTACAGAATCAGCACCTGCATACAAAAGTATTCCAACCTGAACCTGGCCATGAAAGAACAAAAGATAAAAGGATAACAGCACTTTCTCTTTTCCAACTATATACAACTGTTACACAAATACAGATTCATAAAACAAATGTACTCAAAGCCATTCTTTAACTTTCTGTGGATGGCCACATTACATAAAGAAATGAATTCTGGGTCAGAAGACCGTCTCCATGTAAGCAAAATTGTAAACCGAGAGGACATTACGATTTTCCTGTTCAGAAAAGTAACTATAAACTAGATAACTCTGTCGCCACAAGGACAGAGTCGTGCATCTCCCTGGCCCCCAAATTTCGGACAAAATGGCCGCCGGCAGCCATATTGGACATCCAAAGTTGCCAAAAATTGGTCTTGAGCATTGTCAAATAAATATCTTCGCCTGTGCAAAATTAGAAAAAAATTCCTGTAATAACTGTTGCTTCCAGAGCCCAGAATAGAAATCTCTGTGGGCGCGGCGGCGGCGGCCCCAGAACTAAACCATAGCATCTCCCGACTATCGTCGTCGGGGATATAAAATTATACTGTCTGAGCTATAGATATTTTGACATCTTTAATTTCAGGGTATTCAAATGGAAAAAAAACACAATTAATGTTTTAGAAATCTCACCATGAACCCCTAAGCATTCTCAAGTGGCTGTCCAGAACCAATGACATTTCTGCTAATTATTATTTACAGAAAGTACCAGTAGTAACAGTGAATATTCAATATACAGTATCAGCACATAAAAAAGTGAATTCCCACCAACAATTAGTTATGCTAATTGAAAAATTATCACCAGTTTTAAATTATCACCTATAAACATACATTTATATATATATATATATATATATATATATATAAAATATTATACATATATTAAATATTAATCTTACATATATAATGCATATGCAGTTCCAATAAACTGCAGCTTAATATTTCTAACATGTTACTGACGTAAGTCATGCCATTGGAAAACACATCATATGACCTTCAGCCTGGCACTACTCACAGGTAACGGGGAAATCAATGAGAAGAGCCTCCTCAGCCTCTGCAATTTTAAGAATAAATGAGTATTTAATATTGTGACACTATCTATTGTATTCTTTGGACAATCATGAAATCCATTACAAACAAATTGTCTGAAACTGGCATTTCAGCATGTATGCACAATACAATTTATCACCTCAAAAATGAGATAACTGTGCCAGTAACCCCCTTGTTTTTTTGCTGAAAAAAAATGTATTATAAAGAAATTCCTTGAAATGTTTTATGAATAAATTTAAGGCTAGCAGACCAAGCAACAAATAGTTTTCCAGTTATGGAACTTCATAAATAGGGCGATGTCCCCTTTTTGGTTCCCGCAATGTGCTTTTCTTATTTAGGAGTTTTTTAGGGAACCTTAACTTAAATGTACAGACATGAAATTGAGCTAAATGAGCTAAACCTCACCATCTCCAATTTTGCTCAAAATTTGTGTGCGAACTGGTCGCCACCGAAAATTCCTAAATCTCAAATTTCAGCTCAATCGGACTCAATTTTCCAGTGCAAAGTTATGGCCTTTTTTTCAATATTTTGCGAAAAATGGCCGTGGCTGCCGAAGTTCAAATGGCCATATATCCAAAACTACTTGACCGATTTTGACTAACATGGTATTTTTGGAAAGGGAATCACATAAGCATTCCAAATCTGCCATTTTTAAACTCATTCTGGTAACTCAGGGAGTGATGAATTATTGACCAATATTTTGACCTCAATTGACCTTGAGGGTCGCATGACCTTAAATTTTTTTTTTACGCCAATTTTTACCCTGATGAGGTATCTCAATACCTTGTCAAAATTGGTCATGTAGTTTTGGAGATATGGCCATTTGAATTTCGGAGGCCACAGCCATTTTTCACGAAATATCCAAAAAAAATATAATAAAAAATATCAAAAGGACGTAACTTTGCACAGGAAGGTCCGATTGAGTTGAAATTTAAGATTTGGGTGTTTGGGGCCATAGCCAACTTGCAAATCAAATTTGAAGCAAATCAATACAAGTGAGGTGAAGAATCCCTTTTTTTGGGTGATTTGACATTAAATGACAGGGTTTCCCGCAGCGCCTTCTAGTTAGGGCGGCCCCCTTGGCAACAAATAGCATAATTTTTTCACCCTGTGAATGCAATGCGCTTCCACACATAATACCGTTTTCTCCCCAAACATAACCCCAACCGCAAAGCATTTGCGGAATTGAAGTCAACAGATAATACATTTTCTGTTCTTGCATTCATTTTCGTTCAACCCTTAGGGACGGTTTTGCGCAATTTACACACTTTTCATTCTTCTTTTTTTGATAATTTTAGCTGTGTTCATGCATGTAGCATAAATTTTGTTAAGGTTTTATTTGATCTTATTTCCAGCTCAGCGCTTACAGTAAGGCTAAAATGCACTGTGTACAAGCAACGCTCAGACTTTAAAGTGCAAAAAATGCACCACTGAAACTCATTCAACCTGCAATTTTTGATCTCACTTCCATGAAAGCATAATACATGCATTTTATTATATCTGTCAATAAAGTTATAAGACTGTTGACTTTGTCACTTTGTTATTGCACTTTAACTGCTTTGTTTATTTATAAAGAGTAAATAAACACTAACTGCCCCCCTCACCCACCCACCCACCCTGGTCACCACCTTCACTAACCCATTTTCTGCGGGAAACCCTGAATGACTCCATAGTTAAAAAGTTCAGTTAGATAATAGCTGCATGTCTGAGTGGGGAAAAATACAGAGGGATACAGACTGTCTTTTTCCCCACCAGTGACTAACTACAGGTACCCGCCACACATTTATCTACTCTCTGATGAAGCTATAATTGCACATGCCCACAGTCCCATTCCCATACATTCTAAAATATGTGTTTTTGGAGCATCATAGCAACTGTTGCAGGGTTTCCTCCAGGATTTTTTGAAACTGTGGCGGAGGGTTTCAGCATCGAGTCAAAACTCACCATTATCAGGTGTGGCCATTTTTCATTAATCAGCACGTAGGCGATGGAATTATTGAAGTCTACGTGCACCAAGTTCAACACCAAGTTATTTTAATAATTTTTTCAGCAAAATCCAAGGGTGTCAGTGGCATACCTCTAGGTGGTTTGGAATGGAATGACCCAGCTCACGTCTAAGTACTGTATATTCATTAGTAGTTTAATAAGTAAAATAATACCTGTACCTCACATTTATTTATTTATTTATTTATTTAGACAAGGTTCCCTGTCGCATAATGACATACTTGGCCTTAATTCTTAATTCTGACTGTGCCTATAATGAAAGGAATACAATTCTACATTTGTCTGTCTTCAACAGAGAATAATGTTAATCCATCTAATTTCTTGCTGGGTAGTAAAGAGCTTACACTGGGTAAGACAATTAAAGACGGAAGTTGGACGCCCCACTCATACTGACCCCGCACAAGGTGGAAATGGCTGTTGATTGGAATAGACAGCTGAGGCACTGGACTGCTTACTACAGCATCAGGATTGGCCAAAACCCCCAACCTGTAACAGAGGGACAATATAACTTAGAATATACTCATTTATAGTACCTTTCTGAGCCATGGTAATGATACCAGCTCTAAAGTTGCTTGCACAAGCACAGACACTAGAAATCAATAATCTAATGACTTTCCCATTGTACTGCCTCCCATTTTCAATATGAAGTCCCTAACATATTTGACAACATTTTTCACTGATTTTGCATGCATTGCCCAAGAACAAATAATTCCATAAATCAGCAAATGTACTAATCTGTGAGACTGGTCACATCACCAGTAACCTAGCAATCAGTTTAATGAGGTATGCAGGCATGGGCATATCAGAATGAGAGGATCAAACAAAACCACACTTAATTCCAAGCAATGTATTTAAGTCCCTAAGCAGAGACACGATGAGCTGCTTTTCCCAACCAGGATCAAACGGCTGACAAATCACATATGGGGGACAGAATCCAAGTCAAGAGGTATAATAACAGTAATGAACTGGAATCGTTTTCTTCCATTAATTTTTTTTCCTGAAATACTGAATACAATAAAGCTCATGTGCTAAAACACACTAAAATCTCTTCCCCTTTTCATACTATTGCATGACTGTGGCTTTTAAGGTCACTTTGATAACCAAACCAATTCCCTTCGCTTTAAGGACGGATTGCACCGGGGACAGAATCTTCTGCTTGTAGCGATATTTATATTACTTCCACTGCATTGGGACATTATACTAAAAATAGTGGCCCAATTCAGTGATTGGGCACATCGAGTCGAATCTGTTCTCAGGAGAGTACAGTTTTAATGCAGTTAGAAGGCGGAAGGCATATGAGTCCCATTACGCCATGGGTTATGGCAATGGAATGCAAGCTTACAGACAGCCTGCTAGTCAGGGATTGTCAGCGGCAATACTCACATGGTATACCCCAAGATGCAAGCCATAATATCCCCCCCCCACCCCCCTAATATTCAACTCCCATGCTCTGAGCTTTACTGGCAAATGGAGACAAAAATGCTGAGGTCCTCAGGGCCAACAGGGAGCCAAGTGGTGCTAAGCACAATGCAAGCATGTCTTACAGCACAATTCTAGCAGGATTTTCTCCCCACTGGAGGCTTACATGAGGAAATCAATGACTGACATGGTTTTGTCTGTCAACACAAATGGGACATTGTTTTGGATTGGGTAACTTTGCTTGGTCACCATTATGAAGTGTTTAATGTCACATGCACAGAATTTCGCTGCCCTGATGCCCCAAGCGCAAAGAAATTAATCTGAGTTATGCAACATGTGAAAGGCCTCAAGTTAGAAATGTAACACAAGACTGCTTTAGCAGTAACTTATAATAACGGCCTGACTGCTTAAAAGGTGAGCACCCAGTAACATGAACAGTTAAGTACAAGCTCATATTTCACATAGGTTTCCAGCTAATTATTTCAGCGCAGAATTCAATATGTAGGCAAAGCTAAGATATGTGGAGGCCCACAGTGAAATATTCGGCAAAGGAACAGAAAAGTTTTCAAACCGCCCAGGGGATACGGCCCAGTACATTATGCAATTTAATAGTCAACCACAATGCAGGCTCCATCTTTACACTGCCTGAAGTGAACAAAAACTTAATGACATCACAGGCTCTTATACAAAGCAGAAAAGCAAATTTACGCTGAAGGAAGAGCTCAACACAGTGAAGCTGCCTTTCAAAGGGGGATGATACTAGCACAGGGGTGGCAATCCCAGGTCCTGGAGAGCCACACTTTCTGCTGGTTTTTGGTATAACTCAGCACTTGATCAATGAATTAAAGCAGCTGATTGCTCACCTAACTTCTCAACTGGTGTCTTAAGTTTATATTGGATGGAGAAAACCAAAGTCAGCACACCCTGTGACTCTCCAGGACCAGGGTTGGCCACCACTGTACTAGCACACAAAAACAAGGCCAAACAGATTCAAACATCATAGAAGAACGAAAATTTTACTGCTGTTGAAAACCATAACCGGGGGAGTCAAAGAATTTTTCGACATGGAGGTAAGAAGCAGAAACAAGACTCACATGAAGTCTCCAGACCGCTCGATCAGTGACAGAAGCCTCGGTTCCTTGTTGCCATCTCTCAGCTCCAGTCCCTTCACGGTTTGGTCACGTTGGTTAAGGAATCATGACCGCATATAACGTTATGCCAACTCTACCGCTTTTGGTGGTAGACTACATCTTTCAGTGCGCGTTTCATTCTGAAAAAAGCGCCCCAAAAGCGGTAGAGATTTAGCAAGTATGTGACAGTGACTTAAATTTGATACAGTATGACTGGGACAACTTACGTAAAAGATCAATATCAACATCCGCCGTGTTCAAAACAGCACGCCGTAATTATTCACACTCAGTGAGGCACACGGAGTACTTTGCTTCCGAGGAACTATTATTATTGAATTTACGGCTGTTTTCTACTTCAACGAACTTGTTTATCCAAATCTGTCGATGAAAACGTACACTAAAAAAAGGAAAAAACCACAAATGATGAGATGCTAAAACCATTTTTATATCAAATTCTCGCCATCATTTAATTAAACGCTAACTTCGCTAGCCAACCAATTTCACTCATCTTGACGGTACAGTCAACTACCTGCCCGGTTACATGTCTCGGACGGTTATAAACACAAGGCAGGCAAAATTGTGCGCCTGCGAGATAAAACGCAGAGTAGAATAATCGTAGCATTAATACAACTGTGCGCCATCTCGTCAATACTGTCTAGAATCCTTCGCTAAATCAAGAAACTGCTAGCTTACCATTAGCAATAATTATCCAGACTGCATTTATTTGACAGTCTGAAACGATATATCGCATTCAGAAAGGATATTGCTAAACATTTGTCTTCACAAAGTCCAAAGCTCAATAATGTGTCCATCGCTGTCGAATTATGGCTGACTACGTCCCAGTCCTCGTCCCGGCGTTTCAGAGCAGCGAAGTTAGCCAACGGAGCCACCCTCCGAACCAACACCAGCGATACACGGCCTTCCGGGGAGAAAACTGCGGATGGACTATTGGATCAACCCGTATTCTCGCCCGTTCCTTCCTTTGCAGCGTGAAAACAGCAGCTTCCACTGGTTCACGGGATGGCTGCCTCCCTGGATAACATTTACTTCCAAAGGCTGTTCGTTCCCCACCCGAGAAACCTGCTTTCCCCAGAAACCGGGCCGCGCGTAGGATAAATTATTTAGTTTGCACTCGGTATCCGGGTCTGCGGCTGAATAACTCAAACAGCAGCCGGAGCGCCGAATCTTAGTTGTTAGCCAGAGCACTTTTGAAAGCAGTCGTCGTCTTGAGTCGCGACACGGTATTCTAACGAAATATTCCCGTTGACAAAGCAAAGTATTCACATTTCACCTGAGAAACCTATACGTTCTCAACGGCATTCTTGCCCGCTGAAGCACCTGTAGCAGTGGGATACTGTGCACGACCACGCCCATTTCCGGGGGACACCTGGCTCCTGTATCGCTGGCAGCCTCCCTTCAGCGCAAAACGGCAGCAGAGCGGCGTCGATTAGATGTGTGTGCTGGGGTGTACTACAGTCTTTTTGAATTGCTCAGCGACATCGGTCAATACTGCTGCAGCTTTTACAAAACTAACACTTGTCTCGGGCAACACACAGCATTGCAAAATTGTGCATTTTGCATCCAAAAACAACCAGAACACTGCATACTTACGCCAAAAGTAAATAATTATACCAAAACACCAGCGATGGTTTTCTGCAACATTGCGACTTATAGCACAATTACCTCAAAAAACTATCAAATGGTAGCATTACAATATTTTATGACAGTCTCTGAAAGAAAAGATAATGTCGAACTCTCGTTTTTTTGCATGTAAATTTTTTTTATTCTTGATGTTAGGATAAGTGTACATTGCCTTATTTTACAATTAACAAAGTTCCTTTCATGAAATACTGAGAGAAAACTTGAGAATGTACTACAGTACACTATAGGAAGTAATGGAAATGCAGCAGGAATAGCATAACACTTCTTTATTTTCCACAAAGATAAGTCATTACTGGTTTAGACGACCAGAAGTTTCCATTGCAGGTTTTACAAAAAAAAAAATTCCAACTGGTCTGCATTTGGCCACATGTTTTTGTCAACGTCACAGCGATTATTTTACCCTGCCAGACACCAGGGAAAGAACCTTTTTACATTTCATATCCATCCTTGGCAGTCCTCCACCGATGTGTCCTCAAATACTGCAATCATTGCATCAGTGACATTTGATCATGTGGATGGTGGCCATACACCTTCCACCTCCATGACGAAAACAATTCCTCAATAGGATTTAGGAATGGTGAATATGGTGGTAGATAGAGGGCCTGCATTGCAGGATGGGCAGTAAACCACTCAGTAACTGCACAGGACATGCGTAATGCCACATTGTCCCATACATAACGAAGTGCCTCACCTCGCCCCTCTCCTCCTCTGGCTCAAGCCTGCCATGGAGCTCAAGATCGGCCGCTGTGTGTTACATGGCCCAATGAGCAGTCTGAGTAGCAGCAGTCCCTGTGATGAGACTGCTGCATACATGGTGATCTTGGCACCTCACTGGTCTGGGCCCCCCACTGTTACCCTTTTGCCAATGACATTCCGCCCCCGCCGGTGTGTTTTGGCCAAGTTCAACCCAGCCTCATCCACATAGATGAGAACATGTGGTATCTGATGGGCTTCAAGTTCCATGACTCTCAAAGAAAAACAAGCCAGCAAAGTCACCTGTGTTCGTACTTTTTATCAAAAGTAAAGGCATCATGGCAGAGAAAACTGAGCCTTCCACTTACCTGGACATACCAATGACGGAGTTCCTCAACGCATTCCGAGTTCCTCTCAAATGGAACAGTGCACAATTGTTTCATCTGGATTCTGTGTTTTTGTAGGACGTGAGTAATAGTTGAAATGCTTACATTTAGTACATTTCCAAATTTCTGGTTGTCTTTCAGAATTCTTATTTGAGTTTTATGGGATTGTTTTGAATAACCATCTGAACTGTTGCTGTTTCCTGTACATCACTGAAGATTCTTCTCCTACCTCCAGAGTGAGGTAGTGTTTGGGTCCGACAAAGAAATGCAAAATAAATTACACACAAGCAAAACATTTTCTGAAGGCCAACTGTAGATCATTTTACTCTAATATGCAGTGAAAGCCAAAAAAAGTGCAGAGTAGGTTTACCTGCATACTTGGTGAGCCCCCCGAAGAGAAATATAACGGTGTATATATATGTCTGGAAAAATGTGTTTTATTATTTGAGAAAATGGAAGTATTTGGACACCTAAATATTGGTATCAAAGTTCATGTAGTCAATTGTGTTGGTGTGTTTGGTCACTCTTGTCAAACAGGCTCTAACTTGCTTTAAACTGTGACTTAGATAGTGAGCGTCTTTTTGGTAAAATCGAGGCGCATTGTTCCTACGCGTGAATGAGCAAAAGGTCAGATGCATGTCAGAGTATTTATTGTGAAATAGAGCATCTCCATGCTTCAGTAATAGAGAGGAAATATGAATATGAAATAATCAATCTCAAGGATTCTGCAGATATTGTGGCTCTTGATTTGTAATCTTATTGTGTTGTTATGCACATAAATCCAAGATACACACTAGTATAATTCTATCATCTTAACTGTTGTTATTGGCTGACTTTGCATGACTTATACTTTTATAGTAATCATAAAATGCATTTCAATATTGTCATGGCTGTTCAGAGGTCATTTATTGGGAAATGTTTCTGAAAGGTGTGCTGATTTTCTGCAAGACCAACACAAAATTTTGCGACAAAATGCAACACAATCGCTGTGTCAGTTCAACAAAAGCATTGTGTAAGAAATCACACAAACTGTGTTGTGCTTACATAGACATAAAAATATTATTTTAAATGCATAATAAAACAGTGTTTTATTGTGAGAGGCAGAAGTGGAGAAGCTCTGCCATGAATGGCTCTGCCTGGCGGGGACAGACTGCTCCCAAGGAAACTGATTTTTGTCGCTGATGATTTGGTTTGATTTGGACGCACTTTGTTTTTTTTTATTCATTTTGTACATGTGTATCTATTGATATTTTTTTTCAAATACGGGTTAATTCATTTAGGTTTTGTTTTTTATTGTTGACTTTTAAATAAATGCTATGAACTGATCTGCTTGCTTATTTGTCAAATGCCATACTCTATTAAAATTTATTAGGTATAGTAGAATAAATTTAATACAGTTGCAATCAAAATTATTCAATCCCCATTGCAAATTAGGTTTACTGGCAAAAGGATGTTTTGCAGGGTATAGGCAAATTTGCCCACAGCCCAATTTGAACCATCTTCTGGTTGTACGAACCTACTTGTGGGACTGTCCAGAAAATAGATTTGAAATGTGAAATTTGTATACAGAAAGTGAACTGTGACCTATTTAGTGATTACAAGATTTTTGTGGTTTTTGTGATTTTTAATGGCTACACAACAACATGACGGACATTTTGATACCAAACATAAATATATAGGTGAAAAACTGAAGAAGTTTCAGACAATTTTCCATTGAAAAATGCATCTGTCTGGATGCAAAATGTAAAGTTCATCTTGAAAAACAACCAGGTTCCTATGAAAACACACCTCAAATATTTTTACAAAGTTACCTCATTTAGTTTGCTAAATAATGTTGTTAAATTGTGAGACCGGTAACATGGTGTATTCAAGCCATTTTTATTATATGCTACATATTTTTCAGAAAAGCCATTTAGATGATATGAAATGCGCGTATGGTGCTCTATTCATCATATGCTCATTTTGACCATAATTAAAGATGTATTTTACCCAAAGCATTTATTTCAGGTTATTATTGTCATCATTACAGACCAGTAGCATTTCAAAAACAAATAGCACAACTAAAACTTATAATTTATCTACAGCGAGTCCAGATTTATTTCTGTTTCATGTATTTTCCACAATAGTAAGGTCACCAAGGTAACTAGTTAGCTGGTGACTGTTAACAGTTGCTACCATTTGTTATTAGTCAGCAGTGTATTCAAGTTAATGGAATAGCTAATTGGCTAGCTAGCCCGCAAATGCAATTTTCTCATTAAGGTAATAAATTTGCACTTCTACGATCACTTATGCCTGAAATGCTTTACTACAGCCCTTCCTATGAATATTGTTGCAAAACGCGGCATTATGCATACTGTTCACAAATAATTCTGCATCAAGTTCCTTTTCCATATCATAGTTCAGTTCAGAAATTTCAGCCACTGAGAAACTGATGAGTTTCTTTGCCATGACAGCGTCTAAGCAGCGTCTGCAGCGATGCGTTACCAGAGATGCCCTTGATTGTTGCTATGGCAATGGTGGCTGTACTGGATTTTGCCCGCAGGCCGATAAGGGCAATACAGGATTTTGTCCACGGGCCGATACAGCCTCGCGCCTCACGCTTGTATCACAGGTGCAGATTCCCTGTATTTATTAGTCAGTAAAGACCTGTGATGAATGTTGGCATATCGATAAAGGTTGGAGTGGGACGTGCTACAGTGCACATATAGCCTACATAGGCAATTCATAGGATATAGAGCGGACCCCCATTAGGCTGTCCTGATGATTGATAATACCCGGATCACCTAAATCACATACTGGAGCAGGGAGAGATCTAAAACATGTAAGACAAGAGGCATTCCAGGAGAGATTTGAGACTATCTGACAGCAAGTCCAAGATTTGTCAAGCAAACTTATACTCGGTAAGCCACTGAAGTAAAATTGGTTTGGTATCTGATATTCGCCAGACATTCATGGAATAACCTGCTCAAAAGACCAGAAAAACGGCCAGAATAAACCTTCTTAGTCAATATTTTATATGCTGTGAAGCAGGCCCGGAGTGGTTTATTGGGAGGATTAAGAAAGAAACCTCGATGACATTAACTTTGAGAGCCAGATGACAGTTTGTGTACAAATTTTAAGTTTGTGAAACTTTTTTCTTTATTTGTGAAAATTGAAAAATTGAACAGCAATTTCACTGATTTTTTTTTTCTCTGAATGACTGCATAAAGCCAGGTTTAGGTCAAAAACTACTGCAGATACACCCATGACACCTGGCCTATATTAACACTCAAAGCCAGATGATAATTTATAAACAGCAATTGGATTTGTGAAACTTTTTTTATTTGTGAAAACAGAAAATGTGCGCAGAGTGCACGGCTGCCGGCGCAAATGGCCACTATAGTAATTTTCACAGTTTTTGTCATGCGTGTCATTGTGCAACAAAAAGGCAAAAAATTTCTTCCTTTTGATAAGGTTAGCAAATTAACCTTTTGACAAATTAGACCCATTTTGATATTTGAAAGAGAAAAAAATCCCTAAAGTACATTCTGTAAGCCTTAAATTTAATGACTTTTCTAAAATAAGTATGTTTTCGCAGTGTCTGTTTGAAATTTTCTGACCAGCTTGTTGTTTTGTTGTTTGACTAATGCACTCAGTGCTGAGTTTCAAATGATAACAGAGAAACCTACACTTCAGCAAGGTTTTCACATTTTTCACTTTCAATCAAATTCATCTGATAATTATGACTTTTATTCTCCTGGTTGATGAACTTGAGATCAGAACATAGTGATTTTTTTGTAACCACGATCCTGCATCACTAGGGTAACAAGAACTTCCCTGACGTCATACTGCCAACCCGAATTCAGTCAAAAAGTAGAAGTAAAAATGTCAAGTGCAGTCAGGTAGATTTACTCTGAGTGTTTCAGTGAGTGGGTTCAGTTAGCAGTGTTCAGTGGCCCATCATATTGATTGAGATATAAATTTAATGCATAAGGGTTATAATAGCGTACAGTATCAGGTTCTGTGAAAACTTAACTGCCTATTCATGGCAAAGCAGGGTCCCCATAACATATCCTGCTTGGGGTCCCCAGATGTCCAGGACCGGCCCTGAATTCACTCACTAATCAATCAATCAATTTGCCGTTAACACAACCACAGGCAGTAAGATAAATGTGATCTTGGCATGGATGACTGGTCCCAAATTCACAAACAGCTTATCCAGGAGTTAATGTCAGTGTCACTTAGATTCCCCATATGACCACATAAAACCAGGTCAAATCAAAGTTTTGCAATACATGAAATATTAATACATGCAAGTTTCACTCGGCAGCAGGGCTTTCAAGAAGGTTATTCTGTGAAAGTCCAGTGAATTGAACTTGCTTCGTAGTACATTTCTCAATGCTCAGAAACCTGACAGCAATTTATTGGCTCACCACAGTCTTCATATTGATCAGATTAAAAAATGTGGTCATTTTTGCTGTTGTAAAAAGATATATATACATGGAGACTGGGCAATGTTGTCAAAACGTTGTTTAAGCGGGCAAACTTCTCTAAATCTATCGGTAAATCATTGAAAAACAAGTGGTGCCAGGCACAATAAACCCCGCCCCTCGCACATACTTTCACCTACTTTTCCAAAATTCTATAGGCATCTATTCTAGGTGAGTGGAATCCCTAAACCAAATTTGGGGTGAATCTGGCCATTAGTTTTGCTGCAAAGTGTTCACAATCAAACACAGAATGAAACGTACAAACACGCACAAAGTCATAAACAAACACATGAACAAACTGAACCAAAAACAATACTGACCAGCATCCACAGTGATCACGGTTTAATATGCTGGCTGATGGATTTTTTAACTGACAGGTCTCAGAAAGTGAGAGTTAATGGTGTTTTATGGGATGTCCATTTATCTTACTCTGGTTCGCCACAGGGCTGTGTCCTGTCACCACTTTTATTGGTTTTATACACCAATGAGTGTCAGTGCCATTAAGAGGGCAGATATATTTTTAAATTTGCAGACGACTCTGATTGTGTTCCTTCTTAGTAATGATGACTGCGGCTATGGCCCTGTTGTTGAGTAGTTTAATGACTGGTGTAAACGCTCCGTCTTGGACATCAGTGTGGCCAAAACTAAAGAGATGATTATTCACTTTAGGAGGAAGCCTTCATCTCTTCCCCTACTCAGATTTATGGTCAGGTTGTTGATGTGGTGGACCAGAATAAATACTTGGGAGCAATTATTGATAAAGCTCACACTTTTGATGCCATTGTTGACGCTGTGTGTGCAAAGGCACTTCAGCGTCTGTATTTTTATCGTAAATTAAGGAGTTTTAGCATTGAAACTTGTTTTACGGAAATGCTTTATTCTTGTTTTATTGAGTCCGTTTTAAGTTTTTCTTTAACTTGCTGGTTTGGGTCACTTAACCTGAGAAATAGGAAGAGGCTGCAAAATATTGTAAAAATGTGCAGTAAAATTGGTGGCACAAATTTTAATGACCTTACCTGAATTTATAAACAAAGAGTGACTAAGTCAGCACAGACTAACCTAGCCGACTGCACTCACCCCCTTCATCAGGAGCACAAGCTGCTGCCATCTGGGTGCAGATCTGCTCTGCATAGATGCAGGACTAACAGACTTAAAAACTCCTTTGTGCCGGTTTCCATCAGTTTCCTGAACAGCATCATGTGACTCCTGTTTTGTCGTGTTTTTTTTTTTTTTAATGATGTATGAATATGATTTTTTAAGATGTATTCAATGCTGGCTGTAATTCAAATTACCCAATGGGGACAATCAAGTTTACCTTGACCTTTAATACCCCTTGCCCTCACCCTTTGGGTGGGGTGGGGTAAAGTTAACATGTTAAAATTCCTGGATTGCAAGTGAGGGTTGCAATTTCCTTTCTCCCAGGTAATTCACCAATTAAATGAACAATTTGTGCTTACAACTGGCCATTTTTTGTTGCGCTTGACTTGCAAGTAAAGAGGGGTTAGTTCCACCATTAGGGCCAGAAGGCCTACAGATATCTATTGTTCTTATAATACATCCGCAATAAGTAACGCGTCCATATTTTAAAACAGTTTATGACCACACAACACTCACGCCGGGCAGCCATGAAATATAACACTGACAAGTCGAGGAGAAGTTCCTTCCCGGGAAACTTGCGTGTCTTGCGTGTTGTTGTTGTTCACTCACGACATATTGTGATCATAGCTGTGGCCGAATAAAGACAAGCGGTGGATGTCATTAATCGTATTCAATCTCAGGGCATTCCAAACAGGGAGACAAAATATAAAAAGGGTCTCAAATATCCTCTGCGTCATAATTCGTTTGCGGCTTTCAGACCTCAGACGATTTATGAATCACATCGGGAAAGTAGACAGATTACAAGGAAAACTAGCGCCCTCCAGCGGAGAGCGTAATACAACCAACTGCGGGAAAATAAGATCTCACTTTAGACTTATCAAGAGGCTACTGTCATATAGAGCTGGATTAAACATAATTTAGTACCAACAGCTAATCATTCAAAGCTAATTTATTTATTTTTCACAGAGGAAGCACAAATTTAAAATGAACTATCAATGTTTTTTCAATTTTTTTTTCATAATTGACATGGATTCACAGAATTATGTATAAAACACATTCAAGCACACAGTTCAAAGAAAAAGTGACTAAATTCAAATGTACCACTGAATTAATGACCTAGATGATACTGTTTATTTATAGACTCAATATGTTTTCAAAATGGATTCACAAAGTAATCCTTTGAAAGTTGTCTTGAAAATTTTGTCTATGTTAATAACATTATTCATGGCCTCACTCCTTCTTTGCATAAATATGTATATCAAATGCTCAACGTGTGAATTCACATAAACAGCATCATCTTTCTCAGGCAGTGACTGCTTCAGTCATGCGAGCCGCATAAGGGCTGGAGTCCCTATGCAGGAAGATATTTCCGTTTGGCAGTTCTTTATCCTCCCAGTGCTCCTCCATTTCAACCATCAGCTCTGGGCTGAAAATTTCAGCCAAGCAGTAGGATCGTGCCAGGCGGCGGACAGAGGAGTCCGAGCTGGTGTCATGAAGATCCTCCATCAGCTCAGAACCAGGATCTTGGGTATCCTTAAAGTCTTCCCGTAGCTCATAGATCAGGTCCTTGACATCCTGAGCCAGTGTGGACTTCAGACCAAACAGACATAACAGAAAGGCCAAGCCAACACAGATCCCGGTGACAAAGTACAAGGCCACCCTCTCTGGAAGACCTGCTGAGACAGAGAGCAGCTCTGTGTGGGCAAGGTCTCTGCAAGTCAAATCAAACATGAATTGGAGACAATGGAAAGGATGATGGCTGGAAAATTAGGAAAATTAGATCCAGTGACATGGCATAATTCGAACATGGTGATACATTATCATGTTCTATTTCATTTTTGTTTTCTTTGGAAAACTGCAAGAAGGAAAAAAAAAATGACCATGGCAAACACATTCCATAAGCACTATATTTCTTAAAGATAGGCAAGTCCATCAATGTTTGTTCATCAAAGTTTTTGTAATTTTAGCTGCCTATATCACAGCCTATGTAAACTGATATTGAATCATTATTTTGCCCTCAAAGAGGAAAGTTTCACATTTAATTTAAGGGTATGAACACTGAAGATGTTTTTGGTTTATGTAATGCAGACAGAAGCCACTAGATGGCAGTATTGACCTTTTTTTGTTAAGCCCAGTCTGGAGCTAGGTTTGGGCATGTCCTGGGCATGTCTGAGAGGGGAATGTCCCAGAGGAAAAAAAGGCTAAAATGTGGGAGGGGGCTGCAAAAGAGTATATAAGGAGAGAAATTGAGAGAGTGAAGTAGTAGAAGAAATTGCAAAGAGAAGGATACATTTGACCAGACCTGTCACTCTTTTCAAGACCTGTGAAGCTTTTTGTGGATTTTTGCCTGTGTTGGAGCAGTTTCCTCACCCAGAGCATCACCAAGCAACCCCATCTCAAGGGACTGTAAATATTTTTTTTCTTGTATATTATCAATCTTGGTCAGTAGTGTAAATTGTAGGTTAGTGTTGGTCTTAGTTTAATTAAACCTGTTTTAGTTTTAAAATTTTGTCTGTCATCCCTTGCTGTCGTAAATGTCATAACAAATTGGGGCAATAACATTTAAGAAAAAAGATTGCTATTCCATTAAGACTCTCATCCACATTGTGAAGTATGCTGGTGGATCTTTTATCCTGCTTGGCTGTTCTTCCACAAGCCATAGAAAACTTGTGAGGACTCATGGTACCATGGATTCCATCAATTACCACCAGGTAAATGAAAACCTGACTGCCTTTTTCAGGAAGCTTATACATGATCAGATCCTCTGGCAAGACAATGGTTTGTGTGAATGGTCTCAGATGCCTTGGCATGCCTTGTCCAACTTCATTACACACCATTGCAGAAGATTCTGTTGTCATCTTGGCTAATGGAGGCTGCATAAAGTACTTGTATTAAATGAAGACGATCCAATCATTGTGGCAAACCTGTTTTTGAGAAAAACATTCATTCCATGATAATAACATTCTTTCAATTTTTGTATTTTGTATTTTCTTTCAATAATTGTATTTCAATGAGAGTTCAATATTTTGAAGTAGGCATCACCAGGATAAATCATCAAGGCAAAAATTTACAACTACTTCTATTCATATTTACCAAAAGTTCCATTGTCCCTGGAGGGCTCAGACAATTTTAACACATATTGATTGCCTCATTTCAAGTCCACAATGGTGTTGTGCCGAACAAAAATGGAGTGTTAGTTCAGACAGGCATGGAAGTCAGTCTTGGCTCCACCCCTCGTCCAATCGCATTGGACTTCAGCGTCACATACCTAATTTGCGCGTCTTTAAATAAGCTGGTGCTCTCCATCTCAACTAACCACGCCCTACCTTTCCCACCAAGACCCATTACAGACCTACACAAACATCCCCTCCACCTTCCCAGCCTCCTCCTTTCCAACGACACAGTCTTTGGCAGTACTTGTTGTGTCATACTCTTGTCTTTATATGGTATTGGCATTGTTTCGTATGGTATTGCCATGGTTTGTTAACTGTATCGTCTTTCATTTCATTTCGAGCACTGGCTGCTGCTGTCCTGCTGTCTTGATCCGGTCCTGATCCAGTTCTGCACCATCCTCGGCATGCCACTTCCTGGTGCTACAGATGCCACCGTTCAGATGGACTTAAAAGGCACAAGAGTTCCATTTTACTCTATTTGACTTTATGTCGTTATTATTTAGCTAGCCCGCGGAGGATGGACTTCCTCACTACAGCCGGGTTCCTCCTGGGGAGTTTTTTCTCACCACTGTTTGAGGATTTTTCTCCCTACTGGGAGTTTTTAGCCTCACTTGCTGTGGGGGTAATAGAGTGGGCACTGCCCTTTCATTTATTTAATCTCTCTCAATGTAAAGCATCTTTGTGACAGTCTCTGAAAATCGCTATACAAATAAATTGAATTGAACTGAATTGAAATTTTTAACACGGTGAACTAGGCTCTGCTGGGGGGGTTGATCTCCTGGAATGTCTGTGTCATGCTTGCTCAGATTGTTCTAGAGTATCACTTGAGCAGAGTCACTGCCAATTCAAATGCATGTCATTCCAAATAAATGGTTAAATCTGACGTGAGTGTCCTGTCTGAAATGATGAAAATTGTGTCAATGACTAAGCACTTATGGAACTAAGTGTATATTTTTACAAGCAATGTGTGATTTTGGGAACAATTACTGGGGTCTTCAAATGTAGCTGCCACCAACGACCTCACTGTGAACAAAAGTAGTGGCACACATACCCCATATTTGGGCAAAGATTTCCAGAGAGTTGGTAAAGAGTACCACTTTTCGAGTGGGTCGTCGAAGGCCAGGGCCCGTGTACCAGCCGCCTGGGGGGGGAGAGGGGGCGAAGCCTTTTAGCTACCATTGCGGCTCTCCCCCTGTGGTCAGTTACAGTCTTCATATCTGAGGCCTATTTGACTAGTTAGATATTCTGCAACCAAATAACCACAGCCTTTGTTCCAGTGAGTTTATTGTTAATAAATATTTCCCATATAAATTTTTTGACCATTATCGGGAGGGTAGTAAATTAACCGGCGGAACAGGGTAATTCAGGCATTAAAAAGTGACACATTTCAGCTTGCATTATGCTTGCACACTTGCATGTAATGAGAAGGACTTAAAGGCACACAGTTTACCGTGTGTGTAGTCTGTAATCAAGAAAGGGTCAGAGGTTCCTTGTCCCACATCCTCCAGAAGGTATCTTGGTACTTGGCAGAAAAAAAGGAAAAGGCTTGACCAAACAGAACATATGTATAATGTAATGTACGTTCAGTTAGAGGCTTAAATACGGTACCACGGAAAAGTACTTTGCTGTGAAAAAGTATGTCCCCCTTCATAATTTCTTCTGTTTTGGCTTATTTGCCATATTAACTGCTTCAGATGATCCAAATAATTGTAATGTAAAACAAAGACAATGAGTAAACATGAAATGCAGCATTTAAATGATCATTTCATTAATTATGTCTTGCAGCAATTGTTGGGCTCATGTATTCAGGCTTATCTGTCACAAAGTATTCACTCGTGAATGAACAATTGCCCCCCTAAACCTGATAGCTGGCTCTGCACCCCTAGGTAGTAACAACTACCATCAAAACAACTGACAGTGAGTCTTTAACATCACTGATGAGGATTTTGGCCCTCTCAGCTTTGTTTTTATTCAGCCAGATTGGAGGGTTTTCAAGCATGAACTGCTGGTTTAAGGGGTCTTCAGGGTAAAAATTTCAGTTTTTTTCCTTAAGTTTTTACATTTTTGATTTTCACATAAAATAAATGAAGCAATGCATTTTGACTGATTTTCAACCTCGTGGCATTCATAAAATCATTAACATTCATCTGATTGGCTTGAAATTGGGCCTGAAGTTGTATCTTTTGGAGATCTCTGAAACGACATTGGATTTTCTACAACCCCGATTCCAAAATAGTTGGGACAAAGTGTAAATTGTGAATAAAATCAAAACGCAATGACTTTTAAATCACTCCAGCAAGTATTTTATTCACAATAGAACAGAGAACATAGCAAATGTTGAAACTGAGAAATGTTACTATTTTATCCACAAAATGAGCTCAATTCAAAAATTTTACGGCTGCTACAGGTCTCAAAAAAGTTGGGACAGGGGCCTGTTTACCGTGGTGCAGCATCCCCTCTTATCTCTAACACAGAGTGGAGGCATCTGGGCATTGAGGAGACAAGTTTCTTGAGTTTAGCCATTGGAATTTGATTCCACTCTTGTTTAATGGAGGCTTCCAGCTGCTGGAGAGTTTTGGGTCTCCTTTGACAGGCTTTGCATTTAATTATGCGCCAAATGTTCTCAATCGGTGAAAAGCTGCTGTATGTGGTTTTGCATTGTCCTGAAATACACAAGGCCTTCCCTGGAATAGATGTTGTCTGGAGGGGAGCATTTGTTGCTGTAAGTCCTTCACATACCTTTCAGCATTCATGGTGCTTTTCATAACATGCAAGTGTCCCACACCATATGCAGAAATGCATCCCCACACCATCAGAGATGCTGGCTTTTGAACTGAATGCTGATAACAGGAGTGGTGGTCTTACTCCTCTTTAGCCCGGAGGACATGACGCCCATGATTTCTGACAAGAATGTCACATTTGGACTTGTCTGACCACAGGACACTTCGCCACATTTCTACAGTCCATTATAAATGATCCTAAGCCTACAGAACATGGCAGGGCTTCTGGATCATGCTCAACAATGGCTTCCTTTTTGCATGATACAGTTTTAGGTGGCATCTGTGGATGGCACGGCGGACTGTGTTTACAGTGGTTTTTTTAAGTATTCCATTTAGTAACGTCAATGACAGAATCATGCCGGCGAGTGATGCAGTGGCATCTGAGGGCTCAAAGATCACGGGCATCCAGTAAAGGTCTTCGGCCTTGTCCCTTACGCACAGAGTACTTGCTAAATGTTCTTTCAGCTGATTCTCTTACATATTAATCGCTTTTTCAGCGCTTTTTTGCCTGTATCCTTACTTTTTTGAGACCTGCTGCAGCCAGAAAATTTGAAATAAGCTCATTTTGTGGATAAAAATGTAAAATGTCTCAGTTTCAACATTGGAAATGTTATCTACTGTTGTGTTCCGGGGTTCTGGCCTTTGGCCAGAACAGTATTATTCATGGTTTTAACAGTTTCATGTTCCAAGATTCCATAGTTCATAGTTCATGTTCATGTCACAGTTTTAACAGTTTCTTGTCTCAGGATTTTACATTTCATATTCATGTTCCTTGTCCATGTTTTCACTTTTCCATGTTTTTGTTTTTGCCAGGTCTGCCATGCCACTCCACCGCTTGTCTGCGTTCCGCCCCGTGCCTTCGTTGTTGCACATTTCAGAGCTCTGGTTGGCTTTGTGGTTTCCCCCTTCCTTCTGTGCTGTGCTGATTCAGGGCTCTCTAAGCTTAATTGACAATTAACTGTTTTTAAGTTACTAACATTTACTAACATTCACAGGGTGGTGTAATTCTTAGATAGGCACATTACTAATATTACTAATTTAGACAGGGAGTTTATTGTCATGATTCCTGCTTTGCTATTTCAAGGTCTTGCTGTGCTTTTCTGTTCTTAACATTCATGCTTGCTTCCAAACTGCATACTTAATTGGTACTTAAGCTGAGCACGCTCATTCTCTTAATGAGCAGGTCATGTCATCCAATCTCTGTCCATGTCTTGATCTTGCCATGCCTCCTGTTTCTCTCTCTCTCCAGGTGTTACCCCTCATGTCATGATTTTCAAGCCTTTATCTGGATGCGGTGGAAGTTGGCTGGCAGACAGTGTCTCGCGTCTCATTGCATGTGCAAGTTTAGCCTAGTTCTTATTGTCAAGATTCCCTAGCATTTCTAGTTTCAGGTCTTGTCCCAGCCTCTTGTTTTTTGAATTTATATATAGTCTGGTTATTTATTTTTCTTGTGCTTCTTGCCTGGAGTTTCCAGTGCCTTTTTGTTTTTTGCCTTTTGCCTTTATTGTTTATAGCTCTGTGTAGCTTACCTCAGTTTGTTTTTTGCAACCCTTTGGGCCAAGTTTTTTGTTGGCCCTCGTGCCTGTTTTGTTTTGTTTATAAATAAATCCTCATTCCCTTTTCCCGCATCTGGTGTCTGCCTGATTTCGTATCATCTATGTTCTATTGTAAATAAGATGTTGGCTCATGTGATCTGAAAGTCATTGCATTTTGATTTTTTTTTTGACAATTTACACTTCATCCCAACTATTTTGAAATTGGGGTTGTAGATAGGTGCATCCCAAGGGGGTTAATTTTGAAAATGAAGCAAGTTGATGATGGTGATTTTCCTTATGGTTACATAACAGTACTCATTAGAGTACTAATGTGAGACTAATTTGAGTAAAATCTGACCATCGGTTATTGAAATATCAGTACCACTAAATATTTTCAGATTTTGTCATTAAAGTACTGTTTCCATGGCAACCATGTGAATGTTTATCAAAATACTACATTTGATGACATTAAAATTATGTCAAGTATGTTTATTTCTTTGTTTTTACATTATTATGGCGATTTCTACTCTTTACCCTGAAGACCCCTTAAGGTCATGTCATATCATTTCAATCACATGCAGGTCAGGATTTAGAATTAGCCACTTCAAAACCTTCATTCTAGTTCTTTAGACCCAGTCAGAAGTGGACTCGCTCGCTTGTGTGCTTCAGATCATTGTCCTAGTGCAAAATCCAACAGTACTTGAGCTTTCAACCACAAACTGATCACTGAAATTTTCATTCCAGACTTACTGTTGTGGACGGAATTCACGGTTCAATCAATTATTGTCATGGTTTAGTCCCGCCGGCTAAAGGCAACAAGCCGGCCGGCACAGGGACCATGTACTCAAGAGAGGAGGGACCCAAGAGCACAGGCGGAGTAAAATATAAAGATTTAATTTTAAAAATCAACAAACATGCCTGGGGGGGGCAGCGGCAAAAAGGGCTCCATAATCAAACGGCCAACATACAGACAAAGCCTACAGAATCCCACTGCACTGAATAACTGCTAGTGCAGCTCTTAAATACTCTTGCAAAGCACCTCCACCTCAACGAGCAGCAGCTGTGGCTCGTTGAGGTGGAGGAGCAACCAGGAGAGGGGAGGGCCTGCAGGGCCAGACCATGACAATTATGACAAGTTCTCATGGTCAAGAAACAGCGAAGCAGCCTCAGACCATCACACTAGTACCACCGTGTTTGACTGTTGATATGATATTCTTATGTTATTTTTTGTAAAAGTGAAATGGGCCTTTGTGTAACTTCTGATAAGCACTGGTTTTTGCCTTATTGCTCTGCTCTCCCTTGGTTGCTGTTTTTGCCCAGTCTCTTTCTCATTGTGGAATTTTGAACGTTGATCGTAATTGAGGCGAGTGAGGCCTGCAGTTCTTTAGATATTAGTCTCGGTACTTTCATGACCTGGGATGAGTCGTCGATGTGTTGTTAGAGGAATTTTGGTAGACTGGAAACTTCTGGGAAGGTTCACCAGTGTACCAGGTTAGCTTCATTTGTAAACAATGGCTCTCACTGTGATTCACTGGAGTCCCAAAGCCTTAGAGGTGGCTTTGTAGAAGTTACCAGACTGATAAATGTCAAGGACTTAGATTTTTTTAAAACTTGAATTTACTTATATCACGGCAACAGCATTATGGTCTGCTTTTAGCTTTTTTCACATCACCAAACAGGTTCTGTTTAGCTGATGTTTAGATTCAACAGGGCTAACATTTCAGAAATACCGTACTTTAAATGTCTAGTTGCAATATTAAGGTGAAATGGAAAAGATGATCTTAAACTGGCAAGCTAATCGTATTATTATAATGTGTATTCTGTATTATGCTGCGTTAAAACGTGATTGTCCTAAACAAATAGCGCATTTGGGTGTGGTCTCTACTGATGTATTGGAAGGTTACTCCTAAATGCAATGTCCAATCAACACAAAGCATAATAATGTACAGTGCATTGAAAAAGTATTTGCCCCCTTCCTGATTTTTTTGCATATTTGTCACACTTAAATGTTTCAGATCATCAAAAAAATTTTAATTACAAGAGAACGATAACCAGAGTAAATACGAAATGCAGTTTTTAAAAGATGATTTCATTTATTGAGGGAAAAAGATATCCAAACTTACCTGGCCCTACGTGAAAAAGTAATTGCCCCCTAAACCTAACAACTGATTGTGCCATCCCCGGTGACAACAACTGCAATCAAGCATTTGCGATAACTGGCGATGAGTCTTTCACATCACAGTGGAGGAATTTTGGCCCTCTCTTCTTTGCAGATTTGTTTTAATTCAGCCACATTGGAGGGTTTTCGAGCATGACTGGCCTGTTTAAGGTTATGCCACAGCATCTCAATTGGATTTAAGTCCGGACTTTGACTAGGCCACTCCAAAACCTTCATTTCGTTTTTT
Source organism: Gymnothorax reevesii (assembly GCA_029721435.1). Lineage (NCBI taxonomy): Eukaryota > Metazoa > Chordata > Actinopteri > Anguilliformes > Muraenidae > Gymnothorax > Gymnothorax reevesii. The sequence goes on from CM056586.1 coordinate 8,547,355, forward strand.
TTTTAAGCCATTCAGAGGTGGATTGCTGGTGTGTTTTGGATCTTTGTCCTGCTGCATAACCCAAGTGCGCTTGAGCTTGATGTCTCATGGTTGGATATTCTCCTTCAGGATTTTCTGGTAGAGAGCAGAATTCATGGTTCCATCAATTATGGCAAGTCGTCCAGGTCCTGAAGCAGCAAAGCAGCCCCAGACCATCACACTACATCACACTACTATGACTGTTGGTATGATGCTCTTTTTTTGAAATGCTGCGTTAGTTTTGCACCAAATGTAACAAGATGCACACCTTCCAAAAAGTTCAACTTTTGTCTCGTCAGTCCACAAAATATTTTCCCAAAAGTCTAGGGGATCATCAAGATGTTTTTTGGCAAATGTGGGATGAGCCTTTGTGTTCTTTTTGGTCAACAGTGGTTTTTGCCTTGGAACTCGCCTATGGAGGCTATTTTTGCCCTGTGTCTTTCTTATTGCTGAATCATGAACACTGACTTCAACTGAGGCAAGTGAGGTCTGCAGTTTTTTAAATGTTGTTCTGGGTTCTTTTGTGACCTCATGGATGAGTTGTCCATGCCTTCTTGGAGTAATTTTGGGAGGCTGGCCACTCCTGGGAAGGTTCTCCACTGTTCCATGTTTTCTCCACTTGTGGATAATGGCTCCCACTGTGGTTCGCTGGAGTCCCAAAGCCTTAGAAATGGCTTTATAACCCTTTCCAGACTGATAGGTGTCAATGACTCTGTTTCTCATCTGTTCAAGAATTTCTTTCGATCGCGGCATGATGTGTTCTTTTTGAAATCTTTTAGCCTAGTTGAACTTGTCAGACAGGTTCTATTTAAGTGGTTTCTGGATTCAACAAGTCTGGCAGTAATCAGGCTTGGGCGTGGCCAAAGAAATGTAAAGGCCAGGTCGCTCTGGATAGCTTTTTTCCCCTCAATACATGGAATCATCATTTAAAAACTGCATTTTGTATTTACTCCGGTTATTGTTGTCTAATATAAAAATTTGTTTGATGATCTGAAACATTTACGTGTGAGAAATGTGCAAAAAAAAAAAAAAAAATTCAGGAAGGGGGCAAATACTTTTTTACAGTACTGCACATCTCTAGGATCTGAATCTGAGGCCTCCAAAATTTGTTTAAAATTGGCCACAAGATGGTGCTATAGCAAGCAAAATGGAAAATCGCCTGCATGTTTTCAACAATTTGACCCAAATGGTTAGAATATGGTTAAGTATACAGTATCCCTGATTACGGTTCCTACGGTCATTATTATTATTATTATGAACTGATCAAACTGAATAGGGCTCCTGCACTCTGTGCTTCGACTCCTGATAATAATGATGATAATAATAATAATAATAATGATAATAATAATAATTTTATTTGTGCAGCACTTTTGATACATGTACAAAGTGCTTTACATCAAATAATTAAAATGAATGCATTTAAGATATACGGATTAAGAACAAATGCAGCATAAAAAGATCCATAAAATGCCAGCAAGAAGTTCTGTTTCACAATTATAGCAGCATAAAGAAGCAAGAATTTAAAATCGAATGCCCTTTATAAAAATGTGTAAATAATGGTAGTAATATTCTTCTTCGTCATTATCATCATCATCATTAGAAAATAAATTAAAAATAGGGTTTTAGCTTTTTATTAAGTGTCCACTGAGTTTGCTGGGGTGTTCCACAGTACATAAATCAGAAATGCTGTCTCATTGACCATTTATCTCTCTCTCTTTGATGCTTTTGCTTTGAGAGGCTAACAAGCCAACATCAGATGATCTCAGGGCTTGTATGTGGGCAAACAGGATTAGACAATCTGTCATATAAGAAGGGCCTAAACCATTGATGGCTTTATAGACAAGCAGGAGAGCTTTAAAATCTTTCATGGACGTCACTGAGATCTAATGCAGGGAAGCCAGGATTGGATTAGCTAATAAACCAAGTACTAGACTGGATTGAGTACACCTCTAATAGGCTTCCAGTTTTGTTCAAAAGCAATGATGCCATATTGTGCAACATGAGGATGTGCAAACCAACCAGCAGGTGGCAAAGTTATGCACGGATCTCATGATCCCCAGGCAAGGAAGTAGTTGTTTCTTCTTTTTTTTTTTTTTTTTCACAACCTCTGGCAAAAATTATGGAATCGGCACATTAGAGGATGTTTATCAGCCTTTTTTACTTCATATGAAAATAAACTAATTGCAGATATGGATCAAAACTTTTTGTTTATTAGGTTAACATTCAGGCTTCTTGAAATACACCTCAAACAAATTTGATTAAATCACTTATACTGAGGTATATTTTTTCTTAGGCAAGTAGAAGGGGAGAAATATGGAATCACTCAATGTTGAAGTAAAATTATGGAATCACCCTGTAATTGGTATTTCTAAAAGAATAACAGCAAAAATCTGAATATGCAAACTTGTCTGCAGGTAGGACAGTGCATGCAGTCCTTAACAAGGCATTGCATGAGGGTGATTGAGAAGAAATATGGCAGCAACAAGGCAGCTGACAATTGAAACAATGGGGAGGATAAAATCGCTCCAAGAAGAAAATTCAACACTGGAAATGGGAAAAGTTGGTTGATCTGTGAGGGTGCGCTCCGGAACCAAAAGCGAGAACTAAAAGATCCAGCAAACTTGTTCTTCATAAATTCTGGGAGGGAAACCCCAGCAGGGCAGTTGGCAATGGAGCAGAGCCCACAATCCATAATCAGAATCCAGTAGTTCTAATCCATTTTGTGAACAGGGCAGCAAACACAGAACTCAGGGTCGGGCAAACCAGGTTCATTATACGGGCACAGGTATATCAGAGACGAGGCCAAAATCAAGATCCGGGATGTTCCACTCAAAGGTATAACACAAAGAGTACAGGGCAGAAACAACACAGCCCAAGGAAAACATTCTGACAAGGGCTGGCTCTGAACTGACTGCTTAAATACACATATGGGAAGTCACATGCTATAGCAGGAATCCAGTGAGCTGGCTCAGATTAATTAACAAAGGAATGAACAAGAGGAAGTACCCAACCATATGCAATTGGCGAAAGCCAAAACGCGGACAGGGATTACACAAACTGCCTGTGACAAACAAACAGTTCCGGTTAGGGACATCTAAAGTGCACAGAGTGAGGAGCAAATCAGAGATTAACAGGTGCGGAGAATCTGCTGAAGCACAGCAAAGTAAAGTGAGTGAAGGCAAGGGGCGGAGACTAGAGCAGAGCGAGTGCTGAGAGCTCGTTAGTCAATTAGTAATGTGCGGCTGTACAATCCCTAGTGCTCGTTAGTAAGTGAGTACTATAAACAATGTAAGTAATTTATCAAAATAATAAACTGTTAGTATTTATTAGTAAAGAGAACAGCAAGGCGAAGGAAAGCAAAAGAGATTGAAAGGAATAATTCGAAACCCAGAAACCATGAAATCACCGGAAAACGTGGCACGCAATACTGGGGAACAAAACTGTCACATCATATATGACCAGACAGGGGAGACAATGTGCAATGCAGGGCATGGAGAAAAACATAAACCAGAGAGATAATCTAAACTGTGAATATGAGAAATGGCAGGAAAAAGACATGACAAGGAAAGACAGGAAAAATATAAAACATGGCATGGACCAAATCAAAAAACAATTATAACACAATCTCATTCAGCTGTGTTCAAAATTTGGTGCTAATATACACAAAATACAAATAATGAAATATAAGAACAAAGTAAAAATTCTGATTGCTCTTTTTTTTTTGCTGATGATTCCTCAATTTTTTCCTAAACATTCAGTGATTCCATATTTTTTTTCTACCAGTCGATTATGAAAGAACACCATCAATGAAAATAATTTAATCTAATTTGTTTGCGGTGTGTTCCATGAAGCCTGAATGATAAACCCATAAACAATAAGTAAAAACATGGATGAGCATCCTCTATGCATAGTGATTACATGATGTTTGCCAGGGGTTGCGCAAACATCAAAGCACAGAAATCATAAGAACATAAAACATCACTTAACAATCAAGGCACAATAGATAAGAAAGATAACGTAAATGAAGTGATGATATAATAGCGTAAATCATAAATGTAGAAATATTTATAATAAATAATAAAAAACAGACAATATTTCGTAATTGGCAAAATGCCCTATATTTATGGCTTTTCCACACTCACAATACCCCAGTCGCCCCTCCACATTTAAAACTGAAGCTATGCCCGTGTCAAAGTTCAGGACTATTGCTGATTGAAACCGCATCCCATGTGTTAATGTAAGCCTTAATTATATTGGATGAACTGGATACATATGTTGGATATACTGAATAATTGGTCACACTTTATTTGAAGTGTTGCTCATGAAGGCTTTATAAACCATGTGTAATGCCTTCATAAATGAGACATAATGTCTTCATAAATCATTCATAAGTGAATGTCATGCTTTGTAAAGGGTGAAATAACACATCCTTATTCAACATGTGATGCCAGATGTGACAATGACAATGTCACCCTTTATCGCAATTAGCCCCTAGCTAAGTGACATTGTCAGTTATATCACATCTGGCATCACATGCTGAAGAAGGATGTGTTATTTCACCCTTTACAAAGCATGATGTTTGCTTATGTATGATTTATGAAGACATTATGTCTCATTTATGAAGGCATTATACATGCTCTATAAAGCCTTTATGAGCAACACTTCAAATAAAGTGTGACCGAATAATTTTACCCAATGTTAATTTATCTTTCGGTCTTGTACTTAAAAAGCTGGCACCTTTAAAAGGGCTGCCACGTCAAGGGCCTTCCCGAAAAGAAAAGCGAATATCACTCACTGCACACGAAGGACACCTGCAGGCGTTTCCTCACCCCTGGGAGACAGGGATCCCCAAAGGTCTGTGCATCAGCCAGCAGAGAGCAGTTAGTCCTGCCCTGACACCTGCGTGACACCCTCCTCAGGGTCGTGGGGGACAGGCAGTCTGTCATACACACAGGTATAAGCAGTGCTGCTTATTTACTGTAGGGTTCATTAAATGTAAATTATGATACAGTGCCCTCAACTAATATTGGCACCCTTGGTATGTATGAGTAAAAGTAGTGATGAAATAATTTCTTTATTGTGTATGAACTCAATATTTAATTTAAAATATTCATTAAAAAACGTATGATTGGAAAAAAAAACCATTGAAAGAAAAAACCATCTAGACAGTGGACAATGGCAGGGTATATCCCCAATACTTTAAACATCCTCCCCGTCTGGGCAAGTGGTGTTGCCACTAGAAAAAGTATCGGATTGAGAAAAAGTCAAGGTCAAGGTCACATTTATTCTATTGCACATTTAAACAACTGAGGTTTACCAAAGTGCTGTATAAAAAGCAATAAAACACACACAAAAAAGAAACATCAATAAAAATACTATACACAAAAATTGCAAAGATAAATGCAAAGTAGAAAAGACCATAAAATACGGAATTAAAACAGAGCGTATGACAAAAACAATAGAAACACGTACCATAAAATACAATATGAAGTACACATAGACACAGGACAGAGCATATGTCCTAGGCTCAGGTCTGGCTCACAACAGGTCCAAAGGCCAAGGAGAAGAAGTGAGTTTTTAAAAAAGACTTAAACATTTCCAAAGACTCTGCATGTCTGACATGCAGCGGCAAGCTATTCCATAGCTTGGGAGCAGCGACTGAGAAGGCTCGGTCGCACTTTGTTTTGAGTCTAGATCTGGGAACAACCAGCAGCAGCTCATTTGCCGATCTCCGCTCTGACTGGATTGTGAGCTTGTCGTAGTTCAGATCAAAAAATCAATAGGCAGAGTACTATAGGCTCCAGAAATGTTCACAGAAAATTTTATCCAATTCCCATAACAGTTTGTCTTTTTGTATTTTTGAAAAAGTTAATTTTGGCCTAAAGGTGCTACAAGAAAGGTTAGAGTGTCACCAGAACAATAGGATTGCTCTTTCATGAACAAAGGCTTTCACAGCACAGTTAAGTTTTTGTACATTTGAATGGCCCCTAGATTCAGTTTGACGCACTGGGAACGCAGGGCTCTAGCTCAGGCTAGCTTTGTGTGATATAGGTGGTTTACGGCTCATTGGAAACGTCAGAAGCCATAGAATCAAATGGTCCTGGCAAAGTTCATCGCAAGCCAACCACAGAAGGGAAAATACATTGCAAGCAGGCTGAATACTGAGGAACTGTGATCTTTGAAGCAATACTCGAGAAGAAAAACATGCTTTGCGACTGGCAGATCTAGTTTCATTATAAAATGGACACACTGAGCCAACAATAGCAAGCATTTACCCTCAAACAGTTTTTTATTACAAAATATCAAAGGTAAGAAATTTCTTTGCTCGCCTCTGTAGACTGTAAAGTGTATGCCTGCTCTTCTTTGAGTGTTGTGTCAGTTTAAAATGACAGGGCTCATATCGTTGGATTCTGTGGACTTTCCTCTTTCATTTGAGGTATCGTTTCTATGCATAGCACAAATTCAAGAGAAATTCTAGCGATTAAGCGCTGATATGAAATTATCATATGTTTTGCTGCATGCTTATTTACTTGCTTGGTGCTTAAATTGTGTTCGGTTGAGGTAAAAATGGTGTATATGAGCTTTCTGCCTAGTTTCTTCACGTAAAGTGGATATGCCACATAATAATGTTGTAATTTTTTTATAACATGCTGTATTTATTATGAGCAACCATGGGGCTTAAGGGGTTAATTTGTTTCCCATTAAAATACTTAGTCTAATTGCATATGGAAATGTAGTTTCCCTCTAATTGGGGCATTTCAGTCAATCTAGTAGAGCCATAAATAAGGTTCCTCTGCTGTGCTCCAGTAATGTTTAGAGCAGATTAATGAAATTCCCAATAAAACTGTTTGAGTTAATCCACTTTGAAAATTGAAAAAGTGCGACAATATTCCCATGAAAATGGTCTGAGTTTAAGAATTTGGGAATGTAAAGTTTGACCAGCTGGTGGTGCTACTAAAAAGTCTTACACAGTTGTCTCATGGAAGAAGAATGTGTTGGCACCATTTGGCAATAAACATTTGCAATGTTCTTCACTCAGATCATCATGACATTTGTCTTATGTGGTGTTACCATGCTTGATGTGTGATGGGACTTCTCTGATGATTTGTGGTAGTTCACCCAATTTTGCCACAGATTGCTCATGCTTGGTGACCGTTTTGAAAAGTTGAAAAAAGTTCATAGCTCTCGGTATTTTCGTCAGTCTAGTGCCCATCCTCATATTGTCGCTATTGTGCAGCTGTTGTGAGGTCATTGTGTGGCCTCTTAATGGTGCTTTGTTGTAGCTATTGACTTGCTGAAATTTTTCATGCTCTGCTTTGGTGACTATGAAATTTCATGGCACCATACAATGCCAAGTAGTGCTTTGATCCATGTCAAACATGACTTCGCTATACGTCTTTCAACTGTTGCCAAACACATGCCAAACACTTGCTAAACTTGCCTATGAATGGTGCCATTGTAGCTTCAATCTTCATAACATGCTGGCGAACCATGACAATAATGTTGTCGCCCTCAGTGGCCTTGGTATCCAACATGGCCACCACTGTCTTCTGACTGTCTTCTTCTATGTGATAGCCACTTTTGGTCACACAAAATGATAGGGTCTCTCTTCTGGACTCCATTGCATCCGTACAGTATTACTTTTAATGAACCTTACTATTGGATTGTACCCTGCCTCTGCAATTGATTCCTGTCTGGATTATAACAATAGATGCATTTTTTTAAATTGCCAAATGTGTCCAACATCTAAAATTATTATCCAGTACAAATAATAATAAAAATAATAATAATAATAATAATAATAGTAAACTTTATAAGCACTTTTCAAAACAGGTTTACAAAGTACCTCACATAAAAAAGCAATCACAAGTAAAAGCAATTAAAAACAGCTTCAGGATTAACAGAGGTAAAAAGTGGGTATTTTCAACTTTATAGCAATTTTCTTGCAGCCCTTTCCACATTTCTGATTCTCAAAAACTTACTGTCACAGATCAATGATTTTATCTCATCTTAGCCATGGTGATGGAGGATTAAGGGAAATTTTCCATGAATCTCACCCCATTTTGATACCTCATATTTATACCACAAAGAAAAAGGAATACATGGATGGGCATTTTTTTTTTTAATCATTACAGTGAACTTAAAAAGTACAATATGATTGGGTATATACTTTAATCATATTTTTCTTGGTTTTCTGGGGGTGCCAATAATTGTGGCACACATGCTGTCAGGAAAGCATTAAAAAGAATTTTTTTTCCCCTCAATAAATTTGAATAAAATTTCAATTTATAGTTTCAATGAATGTTCGGGAGGATTAAAAGCAGTCATATCTTAAACTCATATCTTCAGTTTGTATAGCTTAAACTTAGCAAGGGTGCCAATATTAAAGGAGGGCACAGTAAATTCAGTTATTTCAAAAACAGGTTTGGTAATCATATGACTTATTGCAGGAGGGTCAGAGTCAATGTCAATGTAAATGTTTGTAAATGTATTTTTATTGTATTATTTTTACTATTGGTTTTTATTCTGGTGTTAGCTGTATTTATATTGTATCCATTGCTACTTTCTGTTTCAATGCCACTTTCATCATTTTTGCAGGCTCATTCATTTAGACAGCTTTGCAGTGAATCAGGTGTCGCTATTTTAACAAGTCAGCAATCAAGTACCAGTCCTGACAGCAGACCACTTACCCATTTCAGGGGCAGTCCCACTCTCCTGGGGGCATTCTGAGTTTCCATGCCGTACATGTCCAAACATAGCAGAGTAGATGGCCAGCACTGTGTCATTCCTGCACACCAGCTGCAGTCTCTCATTTTCACACACCAGCTTACTGTTGTGATTCTCTGTCACACAGGAAGGTCACAAGTTAGCAGGGTCAGCATGGCTGAGAATTTCATTATCTGCCTAAAGTCTGTTGCCTAGCAGCAACAAAATATCAACCAAATATCATTCAGCAAAACATCTTTTTATTTTTATTTATTTATTTTTTAAATCATAATAAACAGAAACACCAACTTTTGTTTCCAGATGAACTCTTTCTGTCTTTGAATTCTATATAAATTTATCTCATAGTCTTCAAAGTCTCAGTCATATGAGTAACAGACCATGATTATTCTATGTATTTACTGAATGTGTGTCATATTTTTGCATGCATACCAGGGCGGCACTTGTATGATATGATGAGGTACTTGCTGGTGCCTGGGCAGGGATCCAAGCCAAACATGCGACTGTTGACTGGAATCTGGCAAGAGGGTTGGTCTTGACACTCGTCCATCACCTTCTGCTGGCCAGCACAGAAAAAAAGATCCTGTTTTCCATTCAATAGCTGGGCTACTCCCATATTCTCAATAGCAATAGATTCCATGAATCTGACCTTTTAGAGTCCCATGCAATATTCTCTCCAGAGTGTTCTAGCCTAGATCTGCCAACTAAATCAGCACCTGACTTATCCCAATCTTTCCACTAAGCTAGATTTTTTAAATAAGATTATTTGTCCATGTGTCTATTGAAATAGTTTGCATGCCCTGCATACACATATTTTAAAGTGTCATAAAGTACCCAGCAGGTGCATCAAAACAGAATGCTGCGATGCGCCGAATTTTACCTGAGTGGCCGCTGAAGACATGCAGTCTGTGTTCTCCTCAGTAATGTTCGTCTTTTCAGTGGGACAAAAGTTCCTACTCGGGATGTAACGTCCGTAGAACGCTGACAAGATGGTAATGGTGGTTTTGGAGGGGCATGCGATTGAGAGGGCCTCCCGGTCACATGCATGCATGGTGTGATTCTTCAGGATTTTATGCAGGTATGCTACAGTCGTGATGGGGAACAGTCATGGTCGACTGATACACGATTATTGACTCATGAAATCCTGCTATTCATTCTACTATGTGGATGGCCTTGAGTGTTATCAATCTACAGTCATTACAGAATGTGAAATTAAAAGCTGTGCTCCCATGCTACCTTTCAAAGCTTAGCTGGGACGCTATTACAATTTACAGCCATGTACAATCTAATGTAAAGCCATCGATTGAGGAAACTGCCATTTCCTTAAGTATAATTTTGAAGGAATAAGTGCTAAATGGACTTGACATAAAGCTCACTGAGTATGCCATTGCAAAAAACATATTTCTGCGAAGATGTTTGTCTGTGAGCCCAGTGATCGGGTGTTCAGATCCCAGTTACGCTATTATCAGCTATGACAGGTCTGAGAACCCATGGGGATGCTTGAGAAATCATGACTTTTGTTACGTCGTTGAATAAAAGTCTACTGCCGAGAATTTTCTCAAGGGTCTGGATTTGATTGATTCTTTGTCACTTTGGAAAACCACAAAATCACCCATCGGAGTTAAATTCAGAAGCAAACTCCCAAGCCTTACTATCAGTCTCCAAAATTGCAGGACTGCATTACTGCTAAACTATTCAGATCTGCTGTGAAGTGGTCCTGCTTTGGCGAGGGTTATACCACCTGGCCTCTGCCCTGGGACACCACTGGCCAGTGCGGGAACGCCCACTGCCTTCACCAGTCAATACCATCTAAGCTCAACTGTCCCCTCCCCAGTCTGGTCTTCAGCTCATTGTCAAGTTAATTCTGTATTCCCAGCGATAAACGCCCCCTCTTAGATTGTACTCTAAGTCTGCGTCTGGTTCCTTGTCTGGATCATATCAGAATTGACCTCTCAAATCACTCTTTTCATTTTATTTGCATTTCTTATTTGTAATTTGGGATATACATAAAAATGAAAAATGAAAGCCTCTTTTCCTAAAACAGACATTGATGAACATTACACTATAGCAGACCAGAATAGTTACCTGCGGTTGATTGGTTCAAACAAGACTGGGTGAAAAGAGCCATGGCCTATGGGGATACACTAACACTCAACTGACCAAGAGTCTAAGTTCATTACTTATGACCGACCAATAGTATAACCTCATCACTCACTCAACCAGTTATTACAATACATAACATCACCAGTCACAGACTTTGCCATTTATGGAGCTGGCCCCCTTTTTCTCTGCAGTCTTGATAAAAAATATAAACAAATTCTAAATATATGACTGATGGCAATATTAACTAAAGTTAACAATATCACAATACTGTGCAAAGGATTGCTAATTGTGACTCTGGTGGCAGTCTTGGGATAGATCAGTAAGAGGAATGATTCTTACGTGGCAACTGAAATACTTCAAGTGTGCAAAACACAATGCATCTCATGAAAATTCAGCCTAAGGGATTGGCCAACCATGTTTTTGTTGGAACTACAATTTTGTTTATTATTGTAGTTTTGCTCACTATTTCTTTTTTCTTGATGTATCTTAGCTGTTGTTCAGTGAGAGTTATGATGAGTAGTTTGCCCAACTCTGGATAATATATTTTCTTTTTCTGAGACAGAGCTGTTGCACTGTCCATTCTTACTTTTTTGAGTAGTGTTATGTATCTATGTTGCCCTGTGGTTGGAGACTGTGTACCATAGACTATGATAAGACTGACCCAGAAGATCCAGGGCAACCTTTTCAAGCTTCTGCATGTCCTTGACCTCGAAATCTACCAGGGGAACGACTGCTTTATGTCACCTTTGGCGCAGCAGATAGACAGCCCTCAGGGTAACAAAGCCTGGCATTCATTTACATGGTTGTCATCTGCTTTATTCAGCAAATCGTGTTTTATGCCACTTAAATATTGCTATTCCTGGAAAACACTAAAAACTACCATTACCCATTCTCTTGAAAAAATATAAATTCTGATTGTCAAAAATGTGAATGTCACTATTTAATATAAATACTAAATAGTACAGCCCTGGTTATATTTGGCAATGACCAATTTGAATAAACTTCTGAAAGATTATTGATTAACTTTCTGCAAAAGGCACATTATAATTAAGGTGGATGGGGGGAAATAGTCTGTTCGAAGGAAAATTGTTGTCGTTTTCTCTGAATAAAATGTCAGTTTATGCAGTACAATTGCAAAGAGTTTAGTTCCTATCCACCTCACAAGATTATTCCAGAGCTAATGAATGATAAGAATGATTCGTTCTGTACAGTGAATGGTTTTTCAATATATTTTGAGCACGTAAAGCCAGCCATTTTTCATAGAATCAGCAACTAGTAATGCAAACAATAAAAAAGAGAAAGAATAGCCTTCAACCCTTTCACTCAGCTTTCCGCTTGAGTCCCTGCAGCTGTTTGGCACAGGATGTGCAGGCTAAAAAATACAAGATGGCATTTCCAACGGTCTCTTTTCTGCGTTCATCAACTAAAAGCACATCACTCTTGTATCTGGTAGGAATAATTTTGGGTCACACTCACCCGCAAAATCTGAAGCAACCCATGTTGGACACATAGTAAGGTAGAAATAAAATGGCACCAAACACCATGGCCAGCTTAAGCTCCGGTAAACCATTGTTTGGACCTTGAATAACCCCCAAATGGATTCTAATGTTTAATGGTTGTGTTTTTCTATTTAATGCGTGAGCCAACTGTCAATGGCAGCTATTGTGTGCATCCAACAACAGTGCTCCTTTTCAGAGCAAAGGGGAACAGCTGACTGCTGTTTGCTACCACCCATATACATGCTTGATGCAGACTGAGCACTCTACTACTTTTTTTTTTTAATACATTGACACGGACATCTTTGAAATGTTCTAAACTACTAGCCACTTAAAGTTCCCCCTTTTTTGGAGCAAATTTTCTCCCAAAATAGATTCTTACTGTTCTTGAACTGCTTTGAAGAGAGGCATGATCATGGGCTCTTCTGAAAGCTGAAGCTAAGTAGATTGCTTTTCAGTTGTCAGAATTACCATGAATATCACCCAAACTGGGGAACCAAGAATTTTTGTCCGGCAGACAAAGATTCTGTGTACCCCTCAGGCCCTGTAGCCCGATAAAAAAAGCCTCATCAGCCTCGAAAAAAAAAGCCACTACCAGAAGCCAAAACAACTGCAGGTTCAGCTGTGATCAAAACTGAGTATTTTGCAGATGTTTTCTTGGTACTGCCCGCACATGTTTCAACAAAAAAATTTGCAGAATCCAAATGTCATTGTGTCCTTCATAACTGATGTGTTCAGTTCTACCAAAGTTTTACAATTTCCTTTTTTTTTTGTATTTTTTCCTCTCTGTATATGAATTTTCTCTCCACTGTATTCTAATGATTCCCTGCATATGCAGCGGTATATGTGTAATAAAGTCACTTCCAAAGTAATTTTAGTGATGTTTGTCCGTGCTTGTTTGTTTTGCAGATTAAAAACGGGTTTGGTTCACAGAATTGCTTTCTGGGTGAGAACACTGATATCAATATATTTTCACAGGTCCGTATGATTCAATTTTAAATACAATTTTTGCTCAAGTTCATCATGAAATGGCTTTTGCAGTTAGAATGCTGAATCTTCACACTTTCAAACACTATATAATTCTTCTACATGGCATGTTATTTGACTGTGTAAAAATGCAATAATGCCTTGCAGCCTGCCCTCAAGCCAAAAATTCATAAAGGGCCGAACATCTTTTGACAATTTTACCCTAAATCCTTGATAGCAAATATGCTTGAATCTCTCATCACCACACAAACTAATGACCTGATTATTCTACTGTCTGGCTGCAAATATCATTTTGAGGAAAATTGTAAGTTAGCAAAATGCTTAGGTTTCATTCTATCCTATTTTTTTATTAATTAATGAAAAATGGGACTGCAGCAGGTTTACACCAACAGAATCCCCAACCCCATTGATGGCAATTCAAAGGATGTTTACAGACTGTATTTCATCTAATGTGTGTCCTGTGGAGATAGGGGCATCCATCTCCGTGAGATAACTGCTTCCTCCTCCATTGTGGTCAAAACAGTGGGGGTCAAAGGTAAAAGCATGATCGACCACATTTCCTGCAGCTCCAGTAACGCACTGACTTGATTTCACTTGCGCTGTCCCTTCATTGAAAGTAACACCAAAGATATCTGCTATTGTCTAATATGCTCATGTTCTTCTTTTTCTGCATTTTGCACCATTTTCTGCTTGATACTAGTTTTTTGCTCATTCTGCAATAATTATCTCCAATTTTTTTTTTAAATCTCCTATTTCCTAATAAACAAAGTTGTCATCACAACCAAGCTATTACAATCTGAATCACCCTCTTGGAGAAAGATCAAATGATTTATCCAAAACTGAGTGTTGGGAGTGACAAAAGTGCAGGCTATGTCACCAGAGCTAGCAATGCAAGGTGAGCCGGTTGTCAAAGCTACACGACAGGGAATGACAGATGATCCTTCAAATTTTATCAGTATCAAATATGGGCAATGATGCTTGACACGAAGCTTGCAAGTTCATTCATGGTGGAAAGTTAATAAAGGAAAAAGACATGCACCCATTCCATATGCCTAAGTCAGACATTCATTCTAGCCCTTAATCTAAGTAACTTCTTTATTCATGCCTTCAGTTGGGTCATTTATTCCACTTCTTAAAATACCGTTTTTTCTGAGACTGCAGGGAGAAATATAAGGTCAATCTGGATTGATACTAAAATGTTTGTTTTGCTTAGTGGAAATGGTTTTCATTTTACTGACTTGGTTTTAATGTGATATAAATGGGAAGTCAGTAATGCAGCACTGGGCTTCAGTTATTTGCGGTGTCCTTCATGACTTCATTAGAGGAGGGGTTGAGTTTGGAGGCTTGTCTTCATCGGTTTCCTGAGCCAGTGTAACTGTTGTTCACGTGATTTCCAGGATTTGTTGAGAGTTTCCATGTGAAATGTTTGTTTTCATGCCTTTTCTTTTTTGGAAGATAGACGCCCAGTGCCTGGGGTCTGGTTCTGGACACTTTACTCAGAGTGTCAAGTATTCCTCTGGTCAGAAAACACGCAACTTTTACATTTTATCTCCAGTTTGTTTTTTACACTGGAGGGAGTTCATTTTTCAGGCTTCATGCTCTGCTGCATGAAGTCACCAGAGACTGAATTCCCCCAAAATGATGAAAACATTTCCTCTCAGATGCTCCTCACTATGAAAAAAAGCAGAATTGAAATTTTTACAGTCAGGCGTTTATATTTTCAACATTTTACATCAAGATTAATATGTTGCTTGCCTTATTGACCAACCTCTGCCCGTATAAGAAATCTCTGAATGGAGCCTAGGTGTAGGGTGTAATGTAGGGTGGAACAATAATAATTAAACTGTGTGTGTGCATGTGTGTGTGTGTGTGTGTCTGTTCAATTTCTTTTCATGAAGTCGATATGAATATCACTATCTGTAGCGCGACAGAAAATTTAATTAAAGCACTTTGAAGCACAAAGGAATAGGATACACAAATATGGCTAAAGACAAATAGTCAAATCGTTGCATAAATTAATTTAAATATACTGTGAGACTGCAAATGTGTTTTTATTGCGAGAGAGAGAGAGAGAGAAACTGAGTTTTCTACGTTTGTACAAAATTTGAATCCAAAGAAAGAAACAGGTCCTCAGATGACAGTTGTGACCCCAATCAAGAATACTGTAATATGGGAAACTGTGAAGTTATAAAGGATTTCTGGGTCACAAACATCTGTTCTTCATTAGGAAATGCTACGCACAGAATGGTTAGCTGAGGCCACTTGACAATACAGTTTTTCAGGAAATTTCTTCTAAGTAAAATAAAAAATAAAAACATTAAAAAATGTTTGGTATATATAAATCCTGCCAAATTTTTAAGTGATAGTTTTCTTCCAACCTGTCTATCTTTTCCTTTTCAATCAAAAGGCTCATTCTATGTAAGGGTGGAGCCCATTGCTTTGCCGGACATGGAATTGCTCCCTCAGTTAAGGATATTTTTGGGATATGTAGCCCAGCCCTCCACTGTCTGTAAAATCTCACATGCCTGCTCATTAGCGAAAACGGCTCCCCATCACCCACTGTACGTTTAGGGGTTTCCCAAGGCAGCAGAGTGAAGTAACTTATTCTGACTCAACCAAAGCCGCAAAACCTCGTGATTTCTTAGAAATCACTTACCCCCACACCCCAGACTCAGAATTCATAGTATCTATCCAGTTTTTTGTGGGATCCATTTACTTTAACACTTGTTCAGTATATAATAGGGTTTAAGAAAATACAGTGAACTGTAACCTTTAAAAATGTGATTCAAATCAGTTTAAAGGGCATCCAAAGTCGATTCTCAGACAAGAAGTTGAACGTCTAATGTTTACGAGCAAAACACTTGCTTTTTTTGACATCTTGCGTTGTCACATGACCACTTTCATTCATATAAACCAATGTTTTGCGTTCACGCGTGGATACTCCTTGTACTTCGGTTCGTTTGCGCAGGTGCGGCTCGATGATTCGGCGATAAACAAAAACGATGGGAATCGACTTTTGATTCCCTTTAAGAGAACCTGTCTCAGAGACCATTCAGGACCACAAGGTCAACACGTATCATGTTCATTTCCACAATGACTCAACCTTCGCTAATCGAAAAATACATATCGCAGAGGGCACTGTCACTGCTTTTGAAAAGGAACAAGCATTTGAGTCGATTGACGAGCACAAAGAAATAGAAAGGATAGGGGAACAGATTGCAATCTATTCGTTCGTGCTCATCAATCAACTTACCGTGACTTTCATGATGGAGGCGACTGGAAACTACCTCAAGGTACAGTAAGCATAAACAGTCTTTTTTAATGAACTACCTGCGCATTTTCAAATTTCTCAGTGCCTCATTTTAAATGTCAGGGCCCTCAGAATTCTACCAATGAAGTGTGGAGCTACTTTAAGCCTTGTTAATGATGAAAAATAGTGATTTGTTTGCATGGCAATGGTATGCCCAATTCACTACCATTGTAAGCCTGTTGGGAGCTTCGGCTGAAAAGCCATGTATTTCAAAATGTTGCGGGCATACAGCGGTGGGGTATTCGATAAAAGTTAATACTCATTACCATGTTTCAATTCACCCCAAGTCAATTTCACACCGGAATTCTCCTTTAACAGTGGTTCACTCTTTACGTGGTAATCACACTTCTGAGTGTAATCTAGGTGATTTTCTGACGCCAAGACATAATTAAGACCAGTGATTCTCCAACTATGATCATTCGAGATTCCTTTGCCAACTTTAACCATCCTCCTTACAGTGCAAGCATTCAAAATAGGCACACATCTATAACCCAAATTCCGAAATAGTTGGAACGAAGCGTAAATTGTGAATAAAATCAAAATGCAATGACTTTTAGATCACATGAGCCAATATGTTATTTACAATAGAAAATAGACAATATTTCAAACGTTGAAACTGACACATTTTACATTTGTATTCACAAAATGAGCTTATTTTGAAGTTTCTGGCTGCAACAGGTCTAAAAAAAGTTGGGACACAGGCTAAAAAGGGCTGGAAAAGCAATTAATATATAAGACAATTAACTGAAAGAACATGCGAGTTAACTGACATCAGGTGTGTAACATGATTGGCTATAAAAGGGATGTCTTAGAGAGGCTGAGTCTCTCAGAAGCTAAGATGGCCAGAGGCTCTCCAACCTGTGAAGACTTGCGTAAAAAAATTGTTGAATACTTTAAAAGCAATGTTCCTTGACATCAAATTGCAAAGGCTTTGAAGGTCTCATCATGGACAATGCATAACATCATCAATGATTGAGAGAAACTGGAAAAATGTCTGTATGTAAGGGACAAGGCTGAAGACCTTTACTGGATGCCCGTGATCTTCAGGCCCTCAGACGCCACTGCAACACTCACCGGCATGATTCTGTCATTGATATTACTAAATGGACCCAGGAATACTTCAAGAAACCACTGTCTGTAAACAAAGACCACTGTGCCATCCATAGATGCCACCTAAAACTCTATCATGCAAAAAGGAAGCCATTGTTGAGCATGATCCAGAAGTGCTGCTGTGTTCTGTGGGCCAAGGCTCATTTTAAATGGACTGTAGCAAAGTAGCGAAGGGTCTTGTGGTCAGACGAGTCCAAATTTGACATTCTAGTTGGAAATCATAGGCGTTGTGTCCTTCGGGCTAAAGAGGAGAAAGACCACCCCTCCTGTTATCAGCATTCAGTTCAAAAGCCAGCATCTCTGATGATATGGGGATGCATTAATGCATATGGTGTAGGACACTTGCATGTTTTAAAAAGCACCATGAATGCTGAAAAGTATATAAAGGTTTTAGAGCAACATATGCTCCCCTCCGGACGACATCTATTCCAGGGAAGGCCTTGTGTATTTCAGCAGGACAATGCAAAACCACATACTGCAGCTATATACTGAGTATAAATGAAAACGCACCACTCACGAAATCTGGAATAGCTCCACGGATTGATATGTGAAGTATACACGTATGATGCATTTGAAATAATGAATGATTTAAGAAGACTTGTAAACATCATTCAATTTCATTCACGATAATGTTAATGAGCGAGAGAGGTTTAACCGGTGTAGGGGTCAAACAGGAAAGTCAATAACGGGTGTGACCGCCATTTGCATTGACACATGCGGTGCATCGTCGTCGCATGAAGTTGATCAGTCTCTGGATAGTGTTCTGAGGGATAGCATTCCACTCCTGAACAAGGGCAACCTCAAGTTCTCGGATGTTGTCCATCTGGCGTCGACGTGAAAGACGTCGTCCAGTTTCATCCCATAAGTGCTCGATAGGGGAGAGGTCGGGTGACAGAGCTGGCCACTGAAGCACGGGGATGTTCTGCTGTGCAAGGTACTGCATGGGCACCCTTGTAGTGTGTGCCCTAGCGTTGTCCTGTTGGAACGTGTGGACATCGTGGTGTTGGTTGAAGAATGGCACAACAGGGTTCTGCGGCACCTGGTCCCGGTAGTAGACGCCGTTCACCCTTCCTCTGCAGATATGGAGAGGGGTTCTGTGACGGTAGCTTATTCCACCCCACATCATAAGGCTGCCACCACCCCAACGGTCCGTTTGAACGACGCAATCGGCGTTATAACGTTCACCACGTCTCCGCCAAACACGTATACGCCCATCTGCGTTCCTTAAGTGAAATCGTGACTCGTCATAAAAGATGACACTGTGCCATTGTCATAGTCGCCAATTCTGGTCCCTGTTTGCCCACTGTAGACGCTGGTTTTGGTGACGATCCGTCAATATGGGGCCGAAATAAGGACGTCGTGCATGCAGGCCTGCAGCTCGCAGACGGTTCCATGCGGTGTTGGGGTGAATGAATCCACGTCGTCCTTGGACTTGAACAACCGTTCTTGTCGCTGGTAGTGTCCGGTCTCGGACATGATCCCGTACGATCTGACGGTCCTGACGTGCCGTTGTCACACGTTGTTGACCCGGTCGAGGACGGTCCCGAGTGCTCCCCGTTTGCAGAAACCTTTGATGGAGTCCTGCGATCGTTGAGTGAGCGCAGTGTAGTCGTCTAGCAATTTCCCTGGTGCTGGCGCCAATTTGAAGCATGCCTATGGCCCGTTCCCGTTCAGGGGGCTGTAAGTCGTGGCATAGTGTCGACGTTTCACAAGGGTCAGTGAAGAAGTGAAATTTTATTCGGATTCACATGCTTTTGAAGGCAATGTGTGCAGAAATTCAGAGTGAAATTCATTTTTCAACGCAAGATGTTGCGTTTTTGCAAAAAATTGCCTAGCGTTACAGTTAACTTGAAATTCTCGCATTTCTTGCACCTGGCATGTCGGGTGACATCACTGTAGAGTTGTTGTTGTATAAAAATTATATTGAAGTTCATTTGAACTTAAATATTGACTTTTTTCAAATGGTGCGTTTTCATTTGGACTCACAGCATGGCTTCGTAGTAGAAGAGTCCATGTGCTGAACTTGCCTTCCTACAGTCCTGATCTTTCACCGATTGAGAACATTTGGCGCATAATTAAACAAAAATTCCATTAAAGAACACCCAAAACTCTCTAGTACAAAAAAGCCTGTATTAAACAAGAGGGGGATCAAATTTCAGTGGCTAAACTCAAAAAACTTGTCTCCTCAATGCCCAGATGCCTTCTCTGAGTTAAAAAAAGAGGGGACACCATGGTAAACAGGCCCCTGTCCCAAGAGACCTTTTTGAGACCTATAGCAGCCAGTTTTAACATTTGCTATATTACTTCTGTTCTACTGTGAATAAAATACTCGCTGGTATGATTTGAAAGTCATTGTATTTTGATTTTATTCACAATTTACACTTTGTCCCAACTCTTTTGGGTTTAGGGTTGTATTTCCAGGTTTATTTTTAATATTGCCATACTTTTTGAACATTTTAATTATTGCCCTGACAGTCAAGATGGGTATTCTTTTCAGCAGTTTTCTTTCAGCCATTTTTGTTAAACTCTATAACTTTATGTTGCACCTCGTTGATTTAATCTTTTGTCTTCACCAGGCATGAGAGACCATTTAGATTTCCTTAATGATTGTTTTGAACTTCAAAAAAGTAAAATATGAATTGCAGTATACTTTAAGTAGATTTTTCTTACAAGGTTTCCCAGCGATGCCAATAACTGTGGCACACTAGCTTTTTTTTGATATATGATATCTATCATATTTAGATATGATCTAAATTCAAAATTTGACTTTTTTTTGTATTTAGAAAGAAAGGTTAGGATGGACCACATTTTTTCATAACCTGTTATGCTGATATTGTTTGTCTGCTATTGAGAATTAGAAGCAGAATTAATGTCAAAGGCATGCTTATAGTTATTATTAAACATAAACCAGACACATGCAATTGTCTAGATTACGAAAATTAGCTCCGGAATCTATTTTCAAACTCCAACTGTGTTTATACAAGTGACCACCCTCCCCCCACCCCACCCCTTAATGTCACGCCCCTCTGTTCTCTCTCTCTGGCTTTTTAAGCATGTGTGTTCCGGAGATACTGGAAGATCAACAAGAGTGGTGACGCACTGCCTCTTGAAATCCCCCTTTAGTCTCATGGTCAAAAGAAGGGAAAATTTAACTGAAAGGTATATTTACTGAACATAAGCACAGTAAAGTTTCGCCTCAACAAGCTTGGATTGCCCGTAAGATTCTGTCTTGCAGTACTCGAAACGGGCAACGTTGTCTTTACTGGAACTGGGATCTACTGGAAGATTACATTGGAAAAGCATGGCTCTAAGACCAAGCAAAGAACCAAACATTGAGCTTTTCATAAAGGTCAGTTCTTTCATGTTTCGTGTTTTATGTTTCAATTTCATTTTGATACAATATGATTATGAATTAATGTAAAAGTACATGTTGTTGTGGTTTACACAAACAAAAACTTATGCACTACTACCACAAAGAATGACGTAATTGTCTACGATTAATTGACGATGGTTTAATTCAAAATAAAGTATTTTTGGTATTTAATCTTCAGAGGCTTTAGCAAAAGAAAACCAAAAGTGCTACTTCAGGCCATAATTGGTGATCATGTATGCACATAAATTTTGAACTCGAAAGCGTACATGTAACATTAATTTAGTATGGGATATACTGTTCAATCTGTACCTTCACAGAGGTTTATTCACATTTTCTATTTATCAGCTGCCAGATTGTTGAGGGTCAGGAACTCTAGAAACAAAAAAAGCATGTGGCTGCTTGCTCACTGCGGCTTAGTAAGCCAGTTGGGTAAGAGGTCCAGCTATAGCATCTGATCCATGGGGGTGATCTGCACTGTCCTTAAGGCAATACTGGCTCTGACCTGGTGGGTATCTCCTGTAGGGGGCGCACTCCCTAGGTTATCACCACTGGCAGACAAGGGGGATGTGAGGCACCTCTCTTATCATCGTATAGACAGGAGATCACAGTGGAGTGGCTGTTTCTTCCACCCCCTCAGTCCCCCTCGGACACATTCACCATCCAGTATGAGTCTGCTCTGCCTACACTTCAATGCCCACAGATGTGAAGACACAGAATTTGTTGGCTCTTTTTTCTTTTATAAGAAGGGTAATATTTGATGCATAAAAAGCAAATGAAGTCCTCACTCTGCTGTCTTATTTCAAGACAATGTACTTGGAATAGGAATTACAACACTTTTTGCATTTGGTCTCAGCATTTTAAGGACCATTGTTTTTTGTGCTGGCAGCTGTTCCAAAACCAGATGTGTGTCATTTTGTCATTATTTCTTGTACAAGCCAATGGCAGGTCCATAATTGATTTTGAAGTGTGGCATTTATATTTGCAATCTGTGGCTGCTAACTTTAGATTTGAAGTCTCAAGAGTGTTGCTACCAATAACACAATCCATCATTAGCCTGAGAAATCAAAGCAAACTAATTTAGTGGAGTTGAAACAGCCAATAAGTGTAGTCTTAGAAAGAAAATGCACCGGTGAGCCCAGGAAAACAAAAAGGTCTGAAAGATCTATCCTTTCCTAAGTGAAGAAAAAACCATTTAAAAGGGCTAGCCAGATTACATACATTCCTAAAGGCATGTCTATGTCAGTCTCAACAATCAAGAGTAGATTTCACCAGAGTTGCAACAGAGGGCTCATGACAAGACGTAAGCCATTAATATTTCTCAAAATCAGGAAATTCCCCAAAAAACTTTTTGATAAGCACGCACACTTCTGAAACACAATCCTATGGGCTGACAAAGGTCAACCTGTATCTGCACAATGGGAAGTGAAGAGCATGAAGAAGTGAAAGAACTGATAATTATCCATATAATCTGTGAAACGTGGTCATGTGGCCATGTATGGCTGCCAATGGCATGGTTTCCCTTGCATTTCTAAGTGATTTGACTCCTTAAAAAATCTGGATGATTTCTGAATTGAATGAGGCTGTATTATCTACTCAAATTAAACCAAATGCTTCGAAACTAATTGGACGATCTAGTGCCAAGGCTCCAAAGCATACTGAGAATGGATCCCAAGGCTTTTTCAGGCAAAGAGGTCAAAAGTTCTACAATAGCCAAGTCAATCACTGGGCCTGATTCCAATGAGGTATGTATGTAACTTAATGAGGGCCAAACTGGAGGCAAAGCTCAGAAAGAACCATCAGAAACTGATGACAGTTGCATTTTAGGGCTGGTAGGGTTTCACCCTGGAAGAACCCTGTGTCTGGTGATCTCTAATGGGTTCTAGACTTCAGGCAGTTATTGACTGAAAAGGATTCGCAATTAAACATTCAATTGTGTTGCTTTGTCCAAAGTCCTTTGTGGTGGTGTTCATAGCCAAAATCATTAAAATCATGTCAGTATTTATGGACCTGACTTAACATTTTTTAATGAAATGATAAGTATGTGGGATTTCTGTAGAACAGGATTATTAAGTGTCTGTTTCTGTTCTCAGGCCGGAGCAGACGGGGAGAGAGTGGGGAACTGCCCATTCTGTCAGAGACTCTTCATGGTGCTGTGGTTGAAAGGAGTCAAGTTCACTGTGACCACTGTCGACATGAAGAAGTAAGCTTTTTGGCAGTTGCTTTTTAGCAACATTTTTTCCATGATGTTCGGAAAAATTCCGATTAGGTTCCGAAATTTTCTTGAGATGCCATTATGATGACCACTTCCCCTAAACCAGGGCTGCAGGCTTGCATCTGGAGATCTATTATTGCATAGATTCTCAATCCCACCCAAAAAAAGCTTATCTCATCCAGCAGCTCCAACAAATTCAAATTTCAAGTGAAATCCTGGAAACAAATATACATATTACCTTACTTTCTGGCTGAATTCATACATATATACATACATGCAGCGCCATCCATAATTATTGGCACCCCTGGTTAAAATGTGTTAAAAGTCTTAAAATAAATTCCATTTTTATTGCAGAAGCATACTCTCACACTGAAAACCTTCAACTCAAGTGAATTTTAGGGGGAATTTCTGTCATTTCTACAGTAGTTTACAAAGTTGATCAGAGTATCTAGGAACATTTAATTAGCAATTCATCACTTCCTGTTTCCCTGGGGTACAATTATGATGTGACACAGAGGCCATTTCTCTTATCCACTCTTCAACATGGGAAAGACAAAGGAACACACTATTCAAGTAAGGCAGATGTGTGTCGACCTTCACAAGTCAGGCAATGGCTACAAGAAATTAGCCACTCGCCTGCACCTGCTCATATCTACTGTCAGAGGAATCATTAAGAAGTTTAAAACAACTGGAACAGTGGTAAACAAGCCTGGACAAGGACGCAAGGTTATTTTGCCACCACGCACAGTGAGGAGGATCGTAAGAGAAAAAAGTTCTCCAAAGCTCACTGGTAAAGAATTGCAACAAATGGTAGCATCTTGGGGTCATAAAGTCTCCAAAACAACCATTAGGGGCTATCTACATGCCAACAAGCTGTTTGGGAGGCATGCATGGAAAAAATCTTTTCTCACTCACAATCATAAACGCAAACATCTTGAGTTCCCTAAGCGGTACTGGGACTTCAACTGGGACCATGTGCTTTGGTCAGATGAGACCAAGATAGAGCTTTTTGGCTACAAACACTCTAAGTGGGTCAGGTGGAACACAAAAGATGAGTATGCAGAAAAGAACCTCATGCCCACTGTGAAGTATGGGGGAGGATCAGTGATGCTGTGGGCCTGTTTCTCTTCCAGAGGCCCTGGGAATCTTTTTAGTGCATGGCATCATGAACGCTTTGAAATACCAAGACATTTTAAATCAAAATCTGATGGCCTCTGCCTGAAAGCTGAAGATGGGTCATCACTGGGTCTTTCAGCAAGATAATTACCCTAAACACGTGGCCAAATCTACACAGAAATGGTTCACTGGACACAGAATCAAGCTCCTCCTATGGCCATCTCAGTCCCCAGACCTCAACCCCATTGAAAACCTGTGGAGTGAGCTGAAGAGGAGAGTGCAGAGGAGAGGACCCAGGTCGCTGGATGATTTAGAGAGATTGTGCAAAGAGGAATGGTCGAAGATCCCTCCTTCTGGAATCTTCCATCTTGTGAAATGTTATAGGAGAAGATTAGCTACTGTTTTGTTGGCAAAACGAGGTTGTACAAAGTATTAACATCAGGGGTGCTAATAATTGAAGCACACATGATTTGATGTAAAAGAATAATTTCTTAATGTAGGGATTTTTTTCCCACTGAATAAATGCACTTGAATTAAAGGTTGGATTTCCTCTTTTTTTCATTGTGGTCCTATATTATTTATAAAAAAAATGAATTTATAAGAATCTAAAGAACACATCTTAACCAGGGGTGCCAATAATTATGAAGGGCGCTGTACATACAGTGCCGTGAAAAAGTCTTTGCCCCTTTCCCGATTTCTTATTTATTTGCACATTTTTCACTCTTAAATGTTTCAGATCATCAAACAAATCTTAATATTAGGCAAAGATAGCCCGAGTAAATACAAAATGCAGTTCTTAAATTATGATTTCATTTTTTGAGGGAAAAAAGCTATCCAAACCTACCCGGGCCCATGTGAAAAAGTAATTGCCCCCCCTTGTTAAATCATAAATGAATTTTGATAAACCACATTTTTTTAGTTCAATTTCACTAACCACACTCAGGCTTGATTACTGCCAGACCTGTTGAATCAAGAAATCACCGAAATAGAACCTGTCTGACGAAGTGAAATGGCTAATGGATCTCAAAAAGCAATACATAATGCCGCAATCTAAAGAAATTCAAGTACAGGTGGGAAATAAAGTCATTGACATCTATCAGTCTGGAAAAGGTTACAACGCCATTTCTAAGGCTTTGAGACTCCAGTGAACCACGATGAGAGCCATTATTCACAAATGAAGAACAGAACAGTGGTGAACCTTCCCAGGAGAGGTCGTCCAACCAGAATTACTCCAAGAGCACATCGACGACTCATCCAGGAGGTCACAAAAGAACCCAGAACAAAATCTAAAGAACTACAGGCCTTACTTGCCTCAGTTAAAGTCAGTGTTCATGATTCATTAATAATGAAGAGACTGGGCAAAAATGGCATCCATGGGGGAGTTCCAAGGCGAAAACCACTGCTGAGCAAAAAGAACACAAAGGCTTGTCTCACATTTGCCAAAAAGCATCTTGATTTTCCCCAAAACTTTTGGGAAAATATTCTGTGGGCTGATGAGACAAAAGTTGAACTTTTTGGAAGGTATGCGTCCCTATATATCTGGCGTAAATCTATCACAGCATTTCATGAAAAGAACATCATACCAACAGTCAAACATGGTGACGGTAGTGTGATGGTCTGGGCCTGCTTTGCTGCTTCAGGACCTGTACGACTTGTCATAATTGATGGAACCATGAATTCTGCTCTCAAGCTGGAAATCCTGAAGGAAAATGTCCAATCATCAATTTGTGACCTCAAGCTCAAGTACACTTGAGCGATGCAGCAGGACAATAATTCGAAACACACCAGCAAGTCCACCTCTGAATGGCTTAAAAAAACCAAATGAAGGTTTTGGAGTGGCCTAGTCAAAGTCCAGACCCAAATCCAATTGAGATGCTGTGGCATGACCTTAAACAGACTCTTTATGCTCGAAAAACCTCCAATGAGGCTAAATTAAAACAATTCTGCAAAGTAGAGTGGGCCAAAGTTCCTCTACAGCAAGGTGAAAGACTCATTGCCAGTTATTGCAAATGCTTGTTTGCACTTGTTGTTGCTGAGGGTAAGTTTAGGCTCAGTTACTTTTTCACATCAGGCCAGGTAGGTTTGAATAGCTTTTTCTAATGACTAATAACTAATGAATTCATCATTTAAAAACTGAATTTTGTATTTACTCAGGTTTTCTCTGTCAAATATAAAAATTTGTTTGATGATCTGAAACATTTAAGCGTGAGAAAAGTGCAAAAAAAAAAAGAAATCAGGAAGGGGCAAATACTTTTTCACGGCACTGTAAATACAAATCATACTTAAATTAGTGCATTTTCTGCCGTCTCTTCTCCAGAGGACACAATGGGCTGACAAATTAACACTAGTTGTACACTGTAAATCTCTCAACATGCACAAAGAGATTGTGGACACCCCCCTCTGTACAACCTGCACTACTTACATCCACTTCCGTCTTTCTGTAGGAAACCAACGGAGCTCAAAGACTTAGCCCCAGGGACCAACCCGCCTTTCCTGCTATACAACGGTGAACTCAAGACTGACTTCATCAAGATAGAAGAGTTCCTGGAGCAAGCATTGGCTCCACCCAGGTAGAAGGTCATATATTCACAAGCTGTCCAGTTATGGCTGCCACTGGTCACTGCTGTAAAAACTATAAAGAAATTTATGGTCATGGTGAGACAAGACAGGAACTGCTCAGATGGACAAAATACACATAAACAAGAGCACTCAGAGAGCGCAGCACCTCCACTACACCAAGGTAACTCTGTGCATTAGTTATTTTTGTTAGCTGATTTAGGGTATCGCTACATTCCACCACCAGGAAGCAGCAAACCCCAAAGCACGCCGAATGGAAATCCAGCCAATTTGAAAGACTTCAAATCTCTGCCAGCATAGCTGGATTTGAACTTTGGGCTATATCTCAGCTTTACTTTGGCGTAGATATGCCAAAGTTTTATTACTTGTTCCTCTTGTGCAACTCTAACATCCTACAAAGTTTGGTTGAAATATATCAGCTGTTTTTGAGATATCCTGGTAACATTCAGACAAACAAACCAACTAACGCCGGCAAAAACATACACCTCTCTTGGCAGAAGTGAATAAAATTAATAAAGTGCATATGATTTTTCATTAACATTTTTTCCCCTTAACACATTTTATGTATAACAGTTAAAGTTCTTTAAAATGGACACAACTTGGATTGTGAGTCACAGACACTGCCTACTCAATTGTACATCTCACTGAATACGACTGTTATGGTACTGTCACACCTTGAAGATTTAGCCTGCATATGCTGACGTATAAAAATTTCTCTAAAATGCTGGCATATGCTGTACTAACAATGGTTTTTTTTTCAATTTTGGGCGGATACATAGCATATTCATAACGAGTTGGACTTATACATAACGCATAAGTAACTTATATAGAACGTTTAGATAACTTATAGATAACTTATACCAACAAATGCTACATGTTGCCGGCGTTCACAACTTATGCCTAACAATAATTTAACTAATGCATAGCGCGCTGTAGCGTACTGCCGATGATCATGTGTCATAGCCTATAAAAAGGCTGCCGCTCAATGAATCAAATCATAACCGCACTAGACATCGCAGTATCAACATCACCATCGCAATATCAACATCACTGAGTTCCACCATAAGCTGGTTTACATGCCAAACTGCCGTCGCCTCCCGATCCATGGACTCGCCCAGTTCCTTCCAAGGATGTTTATAGGTCTCCATATGGGTCCATGGTCCCTTCTCCTCTGTTCACCTTTTCTTCTTCTGGCTCTCTTGGCATGCAAGTGGTACAGTGTCAAATTGATGAGGTCATGCTGATGTTGGAGGAAAGCTTGTAGGTATTCTTGTCTCAGCCTTGCCGGAACCCGCATCTCTCAGATGACATTGACATCTGCTCACCATAGAGTCCTGAGGAGTACTGACAGGTTCCTCCTGTGAACCCCATTTTTATATACCAACTCCCCTAAACTCTGCCAATACAGCATTATATGATAGTGTAAGACCTCACAAAACAATACCAACGACGGAACATTGCATCAAGGTGACGGACTCACGTGTTCTCTTGGTCTAACTTTAATTAGAGCATTCTTCTGGCTGGAGTGAATCACAATAAAATGGATAATTTTCACCGTCTTTGGACGGGGCATGAAAACGCAATGGTTACAATTAATCTGACTCCAATAAACAGTTAGCATACCAAATTTAGTGGTATCCTCGTTAAAAATCTGACTCCAAATTAGAATTAGAATTGATAGTTTTGGAACAGCATGCGCGAATCTCGAGACAGTGATAACCAGTTACTTAGACTCTAAGGACAAACATGAAGTGACTATACCTTGAATTCCTAACAGACAACCACCGCCGCTACATTAATGTTCCTGGGCATTAACACCATGTTCGAATCCTAGGTTCGTTGGTTAGATTAGCGGTTTGAAGTCAACCATCATTGCAATAGCCTCCGCTGGCATATTACAATGAACCTAGGATTATATATTAGCCCAAGGGTTCTATAGGTTAAAACTCAGAACCAACATATATTAATCCTTACAATAGGTAGATCATGGTCGCCTAAACCAACTTAACCAACCAATTCCCGCACCGGGCCGCTGGCTAGTCGTTCCTCAGTGAGGATAGGCTATTCCCCTCGGTATTCGCCGAGACGGGGCTAAGAAGAATAAAAAGATTAAAAGACACGGAGACCACGCAAGCAAGAAAAGGAATAACAATAATTTAATTACCAGGTAGGCACAACTTGAATCAAACAAATCAACGCTAAGCCAATTACCAGTTACATATAATTTAGAAAATTTTCATAACTGGAAAAGATGAATGGCCACGCGGAGCTAAAGTCGCCCCACGTGGTCAGGGAGAACTCAAATGCCCCCTCACTCCGCAGAGCAAGGCGTCATGTGACCTCTCCCCATCTCACCTATTCGCCCGTCAGATCACGACCCGCAAAGATGACCAAGAGAGAAAGAGCCCGCCCAATTCGAACCTCTCCCTTTTAACACTTTCCAAACCACGCCTTCGAACAAGGGGTGGCCAAATCAGAGTTTTCTTCCCCCAGGTGATAAGATTCTTTTGCATAGAGAGGAGACTAGGGTAGTCGCCCGAATGAATCTTACAAACAAGATAAACCATAATTCCAAGGAAAGTGAAATATGTTCCATTCAACTCCTTGGACTCCCCCGAGAATAGAGAGACCAAACATGATAGGAATATGTGCTAAAATGATGCAGTTGTCATGAAAAGGCCTTAAAATTGAATATTGTAGCACAATAGTGTGATAAATATATAAGAGGTTCCTTTCTAGGATATTGAACGTAAACATAACATGAATTTGACAGAGATTTAGATGGTTTTAAGCCGATAAATGTAGCTGTGCTTTGACTTCAATGCAAGCAGTGGTAGAAGTTTGAGGCCTGCTAGCCTCCCACCCCTGCTGGGCAGAACAAAGTAAGTTTGCAGGCAGGCAACAGAACATCCAGGTCGTAAAAGCTTGCTGTTAGATCAATCAAATTTTACACATGGAATGAGCCTGTGTTCCAACAATATGAATTTTGACATATGTTGTAAGCCAAATCAAACTTTCAGGTTCTACAGTAGCTGTAAGAAACACGTTCAGTCCGTTCTGTGGTCATCCGGAACACGTCAAATACATCCACATAGGTCAATATGCGTTGGAGATAAGTTCAATATAAGTTACACATAGGTTCAAAGCACTCATAGGTTAGAAATAAGTTTTGGGTACGCTAGACATTATCTCGATGTATTTCAACTTATGAGTAACTAACAAGTAACGTGTGAACACGTGTCAACGATCGCATAACTTGCCTTCAACTTATGGCCCACGTATGCGGAACGTTTGAGCCATACGCTGACATGCGTTGAAAATTTTGTGCATGCACAAAATTTTTGGACGACCTCGCCATACTATGAAGTATGCCAGCATGCTTCAGAGTGCTCTTAACTTATACAAAACCTACCCATAACTTATGCGACGTATGCCAGCATATTCGCCAAAATTTTGATCCATCGGCATACGCTGGTTAAATCGTCAAGGTGAGACAGTACCATTACTAATGTCTAACTCCTCATCCTCCAGGTACCCCAGTCTCAGCCCACTGAACAAAGAGTCCTTCAATGTTGGTGCTGATATTTTTGCCAAATTCTCGGCTTTCATCAAAAACAGTCCCACCAACAACTGTAAGTCAATTTGCACACAAAATTCCGAGGTAAACTCAGGCCATCAGTTTCTAAAGTCAGCCATTGTGTTGTGTGTTGAACATTTGACAGAAATTGTGTAACTCCTCCTGCTAGAAGTCAGATGGGTGTTTGGGTTATTTTTCGGACCACATGATTATAAGTCTTTACATTTGCATTACTATGATAGCCATGAAGGAGATGCCAATCACATCTCAGGTATTATGTGGATTATGCTGGAATTTCTCAAAAAGGAACATCACACAAAAACTAAATGCTCTCCAGCCAGCATGTGAATCTCTTTTTTTTCTCCATCTCAGTTCATGAGAAGGCCCTGCTACGAGAGTTCCAGCGGCTAGATAACTACCTGAACTCCCCACTTCCAGAGGAAATAGACCACAACTCCACTGAGGACATTCTCGTCTCCAACAGGAAGTATCTGGATGGAAACCGGCTCACTCTGGCTGACTGTAATCTGCTGCCCAAGCTTCATGTCATCAAGGTGGGTCTCGAGGACGCCAGTGCTGAAACATCTTGTTTCACCGCAAATATTCAGACAAGGGTGACTGTTAGTGACAATAAAAATCTGAAAATGAGATTCTTTTAAGTTACTGTACTGAGCAAGAAATACAACCATATCTACAAAATGGGTTAAAACTATTTTTTTTTTAGGTTGCTGCCAAGAGGTACTGTGACTTTGACATTCCAGAGCAGTTCACGGGCGTATGGAGGTACCTGCAGAATGCTTATGAGAGGGAGGAGTTCAGCCAGACCTGTCCAGCCAATGTGGAGATTGAGATGGCCTACCTGAGTGTTGCCAGTCAAAGGAAATGAAATTAAACACCCCCACATGCCACCCATTCTGTGTTAACTGAGACCACTGAACAGGAAGGAAGCTGAATATAACAAAACAAATCTGAACCTTGGATCCTTAATGAAAGACTTCTTTTGTCGGTCACATCTCTCAGAGCACTGTCGGTCACTCAAATGCTTTCTCTTCCAACAGGTTACAGCTTCCCAGCTAATGCAAAAAAATTTCAGTGTTGTTGCCATGTAGTGATATTATAACACTGGACAAGCATTACAGTACCACAAAGGGGAAAATATACTTTTTGGCTCTTCCTGTGATTGTGGTCAGTAAACATATACATCCTTTTTCAGGAAGAACTGTATTCTTTAAAGATGACTACAAGTGTAATTGTTTCTTCGGCAGATCAGAATACCATTACACATGAAATTCATTGTCGGTAAAATTTGGTCATCTAAATATAACTGCTCATCTTCACAGATAATACTGCAAGTAAACTTGCCTTACATTTTTTTATAATGATCATTTTGAATTTTAGAGCATCATGTCCATAGTGTAAATACGCAGAATTTTATATTTTCCATGTATTATTTCCTGTGAATTGAATATATACATGCATGGTATATTTATTTCATACTGCTGTGATGTAGTTGAACATTATGTAAATTGAATATCAAAGAACGCAAGCGCCCTTAGTGTACTCCTGCACATCAGATTAATGCTCCCATTCTATTGGATAGTATTTGCAGATTTTGGATCAAGTGAATTTAATTTGCTAATGATAGGAATTTATTTATACCTAAAACCTTAAATATCTGCCATTATAATAACTCAGTAGAAACAACTGTAAGCTAGTGATTATTGAGCATCAATTTCAGTTTTTACATGGACTATTTGTTTTTCAACATACTGGATTTCCCCCTTTTGGAGAAAGCAACCATCATTTATTTCACCGCAGTGTCATTTACTGAATGACCAGAGGCTCAAATAATTCAAAACCTTTTTTAAAAATATTTCCACATAATTGGTACTGAAGTCCTTTCACTGGGTATTTCAGTCAATTTCTGCCATTTTCTCAAAGGATTCATTTCATTACATTTTTTGTGTTAACGCAGGACTGGCCTGGCACACGCATCCAATAATGTAAACCCATTTTTACGCAGATCTCTTTATTGTCAGTCGCTGCTTTCATCCAAATAAAAAATATATATTATTATTTGTTTTACAGCTTTATTCCTATGTACAAAATGATGAACACTTTGCATTGGAACTGAGTAATGTTTAATGTCGAGCACATGGGTAAGGCAGGGGCTAATTGGAGAGTTGGTGATGCACACACAGAGTGCATGTCCAGGCAGGTCAGATTGGTCTTCATTGATGTAGACAACCATCAGTTTGTCACACAGTATTTCCAGAAGCAAGCTGTTCAGAAGGGAAAAAAATATTAAAAATTATTACATTGTCATACTCTTACACTTTCATGATGGTGCAATATGATACAATGATTTTTCTTGAGTAAGGTCAGAACAATGCTGCCCCCTGGATTTTATCACAGAAATGATTTTTAACAGCAATGTCAGCACCTCTGATTTCCTTCACTGGTATCGGCCAGTTTATTTGCTGATCATAAGAGGACATAGCAATTGTGAAACTCTGTTGCTTGCATCAGTGTCCCAAGAAGATAAACAAGGATATTTCCTCATACCACATGTTTAAAGAATGACGAATAGGCTTTACTGGCCACAGTTAGCGATTAAATCTTCTTTCAAAATTTCAGCCTGAAAAAGGTGTTGCTTTAACCATTTAACCAGTGTACTAAGCTGACCTGTGGTGGCTGCTGAGGTGAAAATAGATGAAAAACAAAACATTCCTTTAATTTATAATGAGTCTTGATTTGTATTAAATCATTTTCTTTCATCAACTGTCTGTTAATTCCAAAAACATTCAAGCTCTCTAGTGTAGCCAGCTTTCCTAATTATGAAAAATTGAGAGATAAACTTTTTATCTGCCCACAAAACTGGGCTCAATATAATAGATGTTAAAAAAAATTGCGGATACATGCATCTAATAATTGTTTTAACTTAAACAATGAGGCGCAGGTTTGGTAGCCTGGATGGCAAGATATGCCACCTTTTTCATGAACTGTACTTTGCGAATGAAATAGTTACTTTTATGAATTGTATTTACTTTTGAATCATCCTGATATTACATTCCTAGAGAAGCTGTCTTTACCTGCCAACGGATCATTCAAATCATTGGAAAATGATTGAAAATTAGTTAACATTTATCATCAGTTTAAAGAGATTTTTGTTCTTTTATTTTCAGTTCAGTAGTTTCCCCTTAGGCAGATGCAGTTCAAAGCTCTAACCCCTTTTGTTGGTCTTTGGTGAGCCCTGAGCCCGCCGAAAGCCCTGGGAGCGTAGATTGTCTGCTGCAGCCAATTTTTGCACGGCCGACTTGATATAATCCACCTAGAAGAAGAACAGAGGAACAATCAATCAATGCTGGACAGGCCGAAGATTTTTTGTTAATTGGAAAATAAATGAAGAGGAGATGTGAGGTATATCATTGTAATTCTGCACTATGGTCTGTATCATATTGAGCATAGTGTGTTTTCAATTTGAAGATTGCTGCTAACTTTTCACTGTGGGACGAGCTTGTTATGTTAAATAAGCAATTGTGTGCAGTGTAGACTGTTGATTTGTTGGCAATATCTTACCATATTGCTCATTTTCTCCTGGTCTGATGGATTCTTAAAACCTGTATGAGAATGGGGAAGAACCATTCAAATCTGATATCTGATATTTGCACACATTTAATGTACTTGCATGCATGAGAAATACTCGAAGTGAAGTAATGTGGACTGTCATAAAGACTTATTTGCACACTCTTGTTATCTCAAGATTTATATAAAGATTTTAGTTTTATATTGCAAAATAGGGGTGATGAACTCTCATTCTGAGGTTACCAAGAATATTTCCATGCGAAAACATTTCCAGAATAATGCCTGCTTCTCACACCTTTAGTCCAGGTGTCTCTGTCTTTCTCCAGCTGTAGCAGGTATGCAGACATATCTTTGACCATCCTCTGGTCCTCTTCAACAGCATTTTCCCCTTCTTCCATTTCCACCTCCAGCAACTGGTTCACATCTACCAGCAAATTAAAAATTATTTTTTTTGAAAATTATGGACTAATTTCTGCTATCCAATCCTGCATTATATGATGACAAGACCCTGAAGCAATTATTCTCACTGGTCATGTTCACAACTGAATGCTACTAAATAATATCTTGGGATGACTGACCCATGATGACCTGCACTGCCTCTTCATTATGAGGCCAAAAACATAAAGAACTGATGGGTGTCACAGCTATCTTTTCCTCAATGCTTAGAAGGTTTTTAGAACTTAAAAAATTTACTTTGGCTTGTCTTATTAGGAGAACCCCTCTCATACCCCTCTCATCAATGGATCCCATTAAAACAAAATCATAATGTATGTATCTAATGTAAAAATTAGTATTACATCTTTCACCCATTTCATAGTGTGCCTTAATATTTAGCTCAGCTGAGACAAGATTCAAAAATATTAAATGCAACCTTTAATTATCGAATAGATGATTCTGAAGAGCCATAGCCCAGCACATTTTTGATGTCTCTCTGCTCTAACACACCTGATTCAACTGATTGCCTCTTTATAAGGCCCTTGATAGGCAGCAATCATTTGAATCAGGGGTATTAGAGCAGAGAGATATCTAAAACATACGGTGATATGGCTCTCCAGGAGCAGGTTTCCCATCTATTGATTTAATATGTACCAATTCCAGACTTATCGCGCATGTTCTGATCAATTCAGTACCTCCTTTTTTGTCGTCTGAAATTAAACCCAATAAATGACCAGCAAGCCACCATAGAAAAAGCTTCAAATCTCTGAGCACGCACAAAATCAAAAATCCATTTCTGACCGCGTGTGAAGTGTCACAGTCCATCTCTACATGCCCAGCAAAACACAGTCATGATAGTAAAATTTCCTACCTTCCTGGGGCATTATGTTTGCGCCTGTGTACAGCGGTAAAGACTGAGTTCTCCTTGCAGTGCAGACCACGGCCAAAAGGAAGAGCAGGGTACAGGACAGCATGATGACAGTACCTTCGAGAATTCAGACTTTCTCTGTTCTACCGCGACTGAAGGATGACTTTTATACGTTGTGCAGCCATCTATATTGGCAGGTTTGATGCATTATCATGTCATCTTTCCCCAATGTTAATGGCTGTGACGTGATGGCAATTCCGTCAGAGATGTGATTCGGGGTGTGCTGTCAATTTAAGGGAGCACTATCTGTGCTTACTCAGAGCACCCTAACAAATGTTTTCTCCCTACGACAGCAATCAGAGGACAGTCAGGCAGCACAGATGCTTTATGTCTGAAGGCCCTTTGTTGTAGTCAGTGCTGTATGTCCAGACAGCAGAACACAGTGATTTTTTTTTTTAAATAAAGGCAATAGCTAATAGCAAATACTGTTATATTAATGTAGCAAATTTCTTGAGGAACAATTATATGGTTGCTGCCGACATTGGTCTTGCAATTTATAAATGACATTTAGTTGCATTACCTTACGCTGTGTGTAAATGCTGTACATCGTGTAGGGTAAAAATTTTTTTAATTGAAAACATCTACTAAAAGAGTATCAAGATGAAGGTGTATGAATACGATCTTAATTATGTTGGATTGAACATAAATCTACCCCCCCCCCCTCATTTCTGATCAAGTGTCCACATTTGCACCAATTAGAAGCTGATTAATTTTATCAGTAACAATTTGCCCCCTTCCTAATGGGCAATAAAAATATTTGCAATTTAATACATAAAAATATGGAACACTTCAGGCCAAGCAAAGCCATTTCTGACAAAAAGTGGTTTTAGGATAGTTAGTCCTTGTAAAGATAAATCATACAATTAAGAACAATTAATAGCTTGATAAAAGCGCAACACTTGGAACAAACACCTGCCTGCACAGTGGGTCACCAGAATTGATTTGAAGAACCACTGAGCTGAATCACCTGCAGAACAACAGGCATTTGAAGCAGCAGAGGAGACCGCAGATGAGACGCCACAGAGTCCAGTTCTGCACTCATGCAGGCTGATGAATTAGACTTTGCGTTAAAATGGCAATTTGTTGCCTTTCACTTTACTGTTACATTTTTATTTGTGGACAAAAAATGTAATGCGTTTCATCAAAGCTCTTGTTTTCAGAGGTTACTTTTTATGATTTTTTATTCTTGTTTTCTTCCAAAAAAAACAAAAGTTGTCAAAAAAGTTAATCCAGTTTTATCAGATTCTCATTGTGCATTATACTATTACATTCAAATGCATGGGGCATCAAGGGTCGGGGAATTTCTTTTCTGATAAGCTGCCGAATATAATTCCCTCAGGCGCATAGACTAGTGGTAGTACGCCTGGCCGATTTGTTTTTAGTTGGCATTATTGTCATCACAATGGCATCAAGCATTTGTCACAACTTACTTGTTTGCTTAAATAAGCCCTCTTTGCATAATCCAAATAATGCAAATCCTTGCCAGTTGTGCCTGATCCTATAAGCCTTTATGTGTCCTTTATGATTCTGCCATGTCTGCCTTGACCATATTCATGCCCAGTTTAAGTTCTGTGCCTGGCCTTGCCATGACTGATTCTGGTATTTAGTGACCACTGCCTTGTCTGACTATTCTTTGTATTATGTATTGTGTATTGGTCATTTTGATTTGTCATGTTTTATGCTTCAGGTACTAAACCAACCTCAACAATGCCATGCTCCCTTATTAGTTCAATGGTTTTCAGCTATGCAATACATTTGCAGAAGGGTTTTCTTATAATCAATTAGCTTTACAAAATGCTTAACTTGGATTAGCAGCCATACCAGGAGATTGATGCAGAGGACTGATAGTTGCTGATAATAGGCCTCTATGCAAAAATGCAGATCATTCTTTGAAAATCATCTGATTAATTTTAATGATTTGTGAAATGGATAAAAATGTTTGTGAAATGGAAAAAAATGTTTGCAAAAGGCATGAAAATGTATTTTTCTTTGGAAAACAAAGAAATTAGAAAGTCATCCCAAACTTTTGAGCGGTAGTGTATGTTGTTAAAGTCGCCTTGCAGCGATCTATTTGTAATTTCTTTGTGATTTCTAAATCATCATAGGCTTATGTTGGCTATTGGTCTCGATTAGTCAGTAAATTAAGTTTGATTGTTAATCAGGTTATCTAATATACAAAACCCAAAGCCAGTGAAGTTGGCACGTTATGTAAATCGTAGATAAAAACAGAATACAATGATTTGCAAATCCTTCTCAACTTATATTCATTTGAATATACTGCAAAGACAAGGTGTTCAATGTTCAAACTGAAAAATTTTTTTTTTTTTTGCAAATAATCATTAACTTAGAATTTAAAGGCAGCAACACATTGCAAAAAAGTTGGCACAGGGGCCTTTTTACCACTGTGTTACATCGCCTTTCCTTTTGACGACACTCAGTAAACGTTTGGGAACTGAGGAGACCAATTTTTGAAGCTTTCCAGGTGGAACTCTTTCCCATTCTTGCTTGATGTACAGCTTAAGTTGTTCAACAGTCCGGGGTCTCCGTTGTCGTATTTTACGCTTCATAATGCGCCACACATTTTCAGTGGGAGACAGGTCTGGACTACAGGCAGGCCAGTCTAGTACCCGCACTCTTTTACTACGGAGCCATGCTCTTGTAACATGTGCAGAATGTGGCTTGGCATTGTCTTGCTGAAATAAGCAGGGGCGTCCATGAAAAAGACGTTGCTTGGATGGCAATATATGTTGCTCCAAAACCTGTATGTACCTTTCAGCATTAATGGTGCCTTCACATATGTGTAAGTTGCCCATGCCTTGGGGACTAATACACCTCCATACCTTCACAGATGCTGGCTTTTGAACTTTGCGCCTAACAGTCCGGATGGTTCTTTTCCTCTTTGGTCCGGAGGACACGACGCCCACAGTTTCCAAAAACAATTTGAAATGTGGACTCGTCAGACCACAGAACACTTTTCCACTTTGCATCAGTCCATCTTAGATGAGCTTGGGCCCAGCGAAGCCGGCGGCGTTTCTGGGTGCTGTTGATAAATGGCTTTCGCGTGCATTGTAAAGTTTTAACTTGCACTTGCAGATGTAGCGACGAACTGTAGTTACTGACAGTGGTTTTCTGAAGTGTTCCTGAGCCCATGTGGTGATGTCCTTTACACACTGATGTCGGTTTTTTGATGCAGTACCGCCTGAGGGATCGAAGGTCACGGGCATTCAATGTTGGTTTTCGGCCTTGTGGCTTATGTGCAGTGATTTCTCCAGATTCTCTGGACCTTTTGACGATATTACGGACCGTAGATGATGAAATCCCTAAATTTCTTCCAATAGCTCGTTGAGGAATGTTGTTTTTAAACTGTTCGACAATCAGCGCACGTATTTGTTCACTAAGTGGTGACCCTCGCCCCATTCTTGTTCGTGAATGACTGGGCATTTCAAGGAAGCTGCTTTTTTTTTTTTTTTTTTTTAAATTTCGGCATGATTGTAAACATTTCATGACAATTTCAACACGACACAACATGTATCATGACCGAAAGGGTTGCGGGAGAAGCGAAATCGCTTATCAGAGTCCCGCCCCCAGCTTCCAGAAAAAACAGTTTGGTAATGGTTAAAATATCATAAGGATTATAAATCACAGCAGAATTAATGTCCATGTACGCTACATTTTAACGTCAGAAAGTAAGATCATGAAAATTTATGAATATCATAAGAATTAGAATTGCTAATTAAGTGAGTGTTCATGTAACTTAGATTCAAATGCCACTCTTGATCCAAAGAGACATTATCTCGAAAACCCCATTCTTGATCATTCGATCTGTTCCAGCTAATTTGGAGTAGATGAGAGGAAGCACATCCTCAGTCCAGGACTGTCAAACACAGCGAACGACACTTTCCCCATGAATCCATGACGTAACCGGCCGGGAATGTCCCATCCGGGCATGTCGGGCATGTGAGTTGCCTTTCGGACAGTTAGTCTGAAGCGTCCAGTGACAGGATACAATTAACAAAATACAATTAACAAGATTGAACATGTTTATAGTTACTCAGATATGCACATTTCAACAAATATTTGAAGACCTTCAGCTCTCCAGCCATCCTTATATTATCATCAAGTACATTCCATGCCCTGACTCCAGCCACAGATAGGGAATGCTCCCCATGTGTCGTTCTGACCTTGCTTGATTGTAATAACATCCTACTTCTGGTGTGCTGCATACAGTCACGCTGAAGAAACAGGTTTTGTACATTTTTGGGCAAGCAATTTTTATATCCCAAGTAGACAAGTTGCAAGGAGTTGAATTTTACTATATCCTGTAATTTAAGAAGCTTTGCCTTAATAAACAAATCATTTGTATGAGTTCCATACGGAATGGGGCCTTTTTTTGTAGTTTAAAAAAAGGTTCTATAGTATTTTTGTAAGTGTGACCCCATACTTCAGCGCAGTAATGTAGATGGGGTGCTATGAGGGCTGAATAGATTATTTTAAGAGATTTGAGGTTTAGTAATTTCTGCATTTTCCAAAGAATACATACACTTTTAGTTAACTTTCTTTGTACTAAATTTACATGCGGTTTCCAGCTTAAGAGATTATCTATCATAACTCCCAAGACTTTATATACGTTTACTCTTTCAATGCTGATACCATTTACTTTTAAGTCTATGTCGTCCTTCAGGCCTTTTTCCCCAAATATCATAAATTTGGTCTTTGTAATATTTAATGATAGTTTGTTTACATTAAACCACGTGTGAAGTTTAGACATTTCATTATTAGCCAATTTGACTAATTGGTTGAGATCAGCACCAGAGCAAAAAATAGTCGTGTCCTCAGCAAATAAAATTAATCTTAGGATATCGGATACCTTAACAATGTCATTTATGAAGATTATGAACAGCTTAGGACCTATGACCGAGCCCTGAGGAATTCCACAGGTAATGTCCAGGCAATTTGATTTATTATTACCCATCTGTAGAAATTGCGTTCTATTTGTTAAATAATTTTTAATCCATTTTAACGCGGTCCCTCTTATTCCATATTTATACAGTTTTTCAATCAATATATCGTGATTTATAGTGTCAAATGCCTTCTTCAGGTCAATAAATATACCCATAGAATATAGCTTTGATTCTAGTGAATCTTTGATCATCTCAATAAGTTCTGTTAGGGCTAGTGCTGTCGAATGCTTTTTCCTGAACCCATACTGACTGTCACATGGAAGTTTGTGTTTATCAGTGTAATTGTCCAATCTATCATTGAAGAGTTTTTTAAGATTTTTGAACATTGAGGTAAAATCGAGACAGTTCGATAATTTGAGAAATCATATTTATCCCCACTTTTGTACAGAGGGATAACCTTTGCTATCTTCATTTTATCTGGAAACACTCCGCAAGAGAAGGATAGATTACATATATGCGTAAGTGGAGTTACAATTGCGTTGGTAAGTTTTCAGTAATTTCATATCTAATTGGTTTACGTCAACAGACGTTTTAGCTGCACAATTGTTCAGAATTGATCTGATTTCAGATTCAGTAACAGGAGTTAATGTCAATGTGTCTTGTACTTCCTCTTCCTTATCAAGGTAGTCCCATCTTAGGTGTGAGGGTTCAATACCCTTTGCTAGTTCTGGTCCAACATTCACAAAGTAATTATTAAAATGTTCCACAACTAGATCCATGTTCTCTACCTGTTTACCATGAATATTAAAGAAGGCAGGGTACTCCCTCTTCGAAGCCCTCCCAGAAACATTCTTTACTATATTCCAAAGGTTTCTGGTGTAATGTTTATTTCTTACTAAAAGCTTTTCATAATACTCTTTTTTATGCTTCCTTAACAAGCGTGTAATTTTATTTCTATAAGACTTATACCTTACTTCCGCTTTCTCAGTCCTTTCTCTCAGGAACTGCTTGTATAAAGTATTTTTTTTCTTACAGGCATTGCCCAGTGCTTTTGAAACCCAAGGTCTTCTCTCTTTGTTTTTCTTCAGATTATTGGTTGTTTTGACTAAGCAGTGGGTATCATACAGAGAATTTACAGTCCACAGGAAAGCCTCATACGCTCTATTCGGGTCGTTTTCTGCTAATACATTATCCCATTTTTGATTTAACAGATCTATTTCCATATCCTTTAACCTTTTTTCACTTTTAATTCTGATTTCTGTGTATTCCCGGATTTTCGATCTTGCCTGATCTATAATATCTACCTTGCAATCACAAATAGCAAAGACTGGCAGATGATCAGTAATGTCATTTATCATGATACAAAATATACAAAATATATCAGAATCCAGTACATTAGTATAGATATTATCTATCAAAGTGACACTATGCCTAGTAATCCTGTTCGGTTTTGTAATTAATGGTTGCATACCCATGGCATATGTGGTGTTAATATAATCCTCTATTATACAGCTGTTATTTGGATTTATCAAGTCAACGTTAAAGTCCCCACACATGAAAACATTTTTATGGCTTATATTAGTGAGTAGTTCGCCCATACATTTGCTGAAAACATCAATTTGCGAATCTGGTGCCCTGTACACACAAGAAATAACAGTATTTTTACCTTTCAATCTGGGAATCTCAATTGTAAGGCATTCCATAACATTTTCCACAACATATGATTTACATTCTATTACCTGGAAGTTTATGGCCTCATCAATAAACAGACCAACTCCCCCACCTGCTTTATTCAGTCTACTCTTGCACATTAAGTTATATCCCTCCATGTAGAGGATTTTGGGATTTTATACCCAATCATGGCACAACCTGTTCCCAATTAGCCCGTTCACCTGTGGGATGTTCCAAATAAGTGTTTGATGAGCATTCCTCAACTCTCTTAGTCTTTTTTGCCACTTGTGCCAGCTTTTTTGAAACATGTTGCAAGCATCAAATTCCAAATGAGCTAATATTTGCAAAAAAATACAAAGTTTACCTGTTCGAACATTAAGTAACTTGTCTTTGCAGTGTATTCAATTGAATATAGGTTGAAAAGGATTTGCAAATCATTGTATTCTGTTTTTATTTACGATTTACACAACGTGCCAACTTCACTGGTCTTGGGTTTTGTAGAAACCAGTTGACAGTGATAAAATGTTAAAAGTTGGGGTTACTGAGGACATCTTTACATCCAGCAACATGCCACTGTCTCATATTTATAAAATGGAAGGAATCTAGACAAATCTTAGTGCGTAATGGATGGGGCTGACAGCCTCTTCTGAATGTGAGATCTCTGATCTCTCAGACATCAGTGTTAAAAGAATCGTCTGTGATGGATTTCACAATATTGGCTCAAATATACTTGGGTGAGCCTTTGTCAGCCAACATCAAAGCCAGAGCTTTGCTATGCAAAGAGGAGCCTATAAATCAAAACTGTCCAATAGTGCCGTTGACTTGTCTGGGTTGTCATTTTAGATAGATAGTCATACAGTGCAAGTGTGTTTTGTGGTCTGATAAGTCAACATGATATGCGGTTTTCGGACAAAAAACAAAAAAAACAGTCACCGTATTTGCCAGACCAGAAAAAAAATGGAAAACCCAAGCTGTAATCAGCGTCAGGTCCAAAGTCCAGCGTGTGCCATGGTATGGGGTTGCGTTAGTGAACATGCCATGGATGTCTAGCATATTTGTGATGGCACCATTAATGCAGAAAGATATGCAAACATTTTTGATTAATGTATGCATGCAGCCACCAAGACGTTGCCTGTTTCAGGGACATCCCTGCACTTTCCAGAGAGACAATACCAAACCACATTTTGTGCTCTGATTACATAGCTGAGTACAAATGCTTGATTGGCCTGCCTCTCCGCATGAGAAAGTATGGTGTATTATGGAGCAAAATATGTGGGAACAAAGGCCTTGTAAAATTGCATGGCTGAGAATCTGCATGAGGGGAGGATAGAAGGAAACTTCTGCTTACTAGACGAGAGCAGCTGGTGTCTTCAGCGCACAGATGCATGAATAAAAGACATGGTGATGTTACACAGTGGCAAACAGTCAAATATGCTGACTGTTTTTGGTCTCTGTTGGTCATTACATGACATACACTATATATTTTGGACAAAATGGAATTCATGTTAGAGTGTCAAAATTACATTACATTATGTTCTTTATAATTTCTATCTGTGGTAGAATTGCAACAATCCGAGTTTTGTGGCTGCCTCTGGCACTTAGACTGCAACCACCTTCAAGGCCTTTTCAGCTCTTTTGGTCCTTCTATAATACACTTTCATTGTGAGTCGCGCTGGATCAGAGCGTCTGCTAAATGCCTGTAATGTAATGTAACATCAAAAAATCAAAATGTGTTGTTTACAGTAGAAGGTGAATTGACTTTTCAGATCAGTCCATTTAGTTTTTGCGTGCATTTTCTATTGCGTTCCAACCTTTGGAATTGGCATTACTTGATCAGTCAATTGAAATAGATTCATTAGCCGCATTCCTTTTCATTCCACGTGACTGGGGATACAAATATGCATTTGCTGGTCACAGATTCCCGCCAAAAAAGAAAGTGCCATGTAATTAAGTATGAAGAATGAATAAGTATGAACTATGTAATTGTCAATCTTGTCTGACTACCATTTGCCTCATGTCACATGCCGTATCTCTTTTCTATAGAATTGTTGATGTTGATAATGGGGTGTAGAGTGTTGTCCCACCCAATAGCTGTATGATGCTGCTGGATATTATCCCGGATTTAAGCCCAAATGAGTGTTGCCGGATCACCTTGATTGTAAAATTTGTGAGGTGAGCCAATCTTGTCAGACATGACCATTGGAGATATTGCTGTCCACGGGGAAAGCTTATGAGAATGATGTTTTGATAAAGAATTACAAACCCGAATGCCAAAAAATTGCAGAGCAGTGATTAAATTTCATGTTGATACTTCGATGAGAAATCATAAAAATAGATTAGTTTTATTTACCATTTGAAAACTTTTTTTGCCCTGAATACTTGATATTCTCAGTAAGACATTTTAAAATTCATTTTTCAGCTCACTATAATACAAACACTGAATAGAACTGCAAACATTGGAATCACTTTACATGAAAACAAACTTTTGAGTGGTAGCATAATTGAAGGGAAAGATTTTAGCTGTGTGAATGAATCTTCATTAATAAAATGAAAGTTAAAACGTAAAACATTTAAAGTGTAGCATGACAAATGTTTTTTATATTCTGCTTGAGAATGAATTGGGTGACAGTCTTGTCAAGTTTTAT
This sequence comes from Gymnothorax reevesii, assembly GCA_029721435.1. Classification (NCBI taxonomy): domain Eukaryota; kingdom Metazoa; phylum Chordata; class Actinopteri; order Anguilliformes; family Muraenidae; genus Gymnothorax; species Gymnothorax reevesii. The sequence goes on from CM056586.1 coordinate 8,592,123, forward strand.
ATGACGTGGTATGGGTCATTTTTTTTTTTAAATTAAAGTTTCCCAATACAACAGGATGAGGACACTACCAAAAGTCCTGGAGCTTGGTGCATTGATGGATGATGGTGTCCACTCAGTGTCTATTGCGGCTGCATGCTCATGTCCTACTGCTATTCTTCATTTATCCAGGCTCAGATGAAAAATAATGTCTAAATATAGAAATGATGGTGCAGATGTCTGACGGGATTTTTACTCATTCCAACAAGGGCATGGCATGAAGTCTTGCACAAGATCCTCGCAATGGTTTCACATGATTTCTTAATTTCTTATTGAGTTGTTGCATTATGATGTCAATGATTTTGTCCGTGATAAAAATAATTTAATGGTTAACCTTTGTGGAACAGAATTATTTAGAGGACTGACCACAGCCATTTTGTAATACAATTCATACAAGAAATTAGCTAGCCTCTTCATAGCAAATAGCAAGGTGTAGCGGACTGTCATATACGTCTGCGTGGTGAGACATAATTCACTGTACTGGCATAGTGGTCTGCACTTAACCGTCAAGGTTGTCCATTATTTTGTAACGTGTACAGAGCGACGTGGTTTAAAGTTAATGAGTTTTATGTTGGCTGTATTGTTGGTGCCTTTGCCTTCAGTAAAGACTGTTCAAAAAATTAAGTTCTGCCTCTTTCGTGGTCCTGCATCTTACACGCACTTTAAAGGCTACATTTTATAAACAGCATAAGACTGCCTTTATTCCATAGTTCTGGTAAAATTAGACAAATTGGATCCTTTGATAATCCATTAAATTCTAAACTATCACAATGAATTTAAAAAATATGACTTTGTTTCATATTATCAAGCAATAAAAAAGTATAATTTCAGTGCAGATAAAAACAAACCACCATGATTCATCTGTCACAATAGACCAACAGAAAAACAAAACAAAAAGAAAAATAAATTTTTGCAATGAAATAAAATTATTCAACTAATTCAACTCTGAACTATTAGGATTTCTGTATTCATGTACCAACACAGCTGTTCGCAAGATTACTAGTCATACAAAGCAAAAGCTATTTGATAAATAATGAGTTATTGAAATTTTTCATATCCAGCATGTGTCTGTTTCAACATATGTATCCTAATGCAAAGTTTCTCTAATTCTCTCCCTTTTATATTTGCAATCTCCATCCAGTGATAACTGATAAAAAATGAAATTGAAGGAAATATTTCAGTATCTCTGACAAATATCCTTAAAAGAAGCATGAAAGAACCTATTGTGAAAATTAAATGACCACTGGTAATGAGCAATTCTGTGGCTGTAGTTTAGTCTACGTGGGTACGAGTGAGCATAGCTTGGTAAGGGGGCACTGAATCGAACCTTTTGGACACATACAGAAGACATGCGCAATGCGCGCTATAACGCTGCACTTCCTGACGTCGAGTTCGGTCGTGTGCTTGCTAATTATTTGCCCGTCCTTTATTGTGTGAAGCCTATGTGGCCCGGGGTAGCGCAAAGTGGGTGGCGCTCGTCCAATAGCTGTAATAAGATGAGTTCGGTGTAAAGAACCGTTGGACTGTCAGAACATTACTTGGCTTGAGCTGTGAGTCGGTAAGTAGGTGGTCCTACGTAAATGATAAGAAAATTCGGATGCAGTGTTACGTGTCTTGGTCTGTTTCGCTGGCTGCTGCTCTGTTATATATTTCAGTTAAGTGTGTAACGTTACCGCAGTTAACTTAACGTCACCCATTCGGCGCTAACGTTAGCTTGCGTTGTCGTTTGTGGATCAACCCATTTTATCAGGCGTGATTGTAAGGTTAATGGTTGTAGCTAACTTTATATTACCTTCACTGTCATCACCTGCTGCTTTCTAGCTAGCTATCAAGCTACATCACATCACTTTAATTAGGTGGCTTACTGTCTAAAATTGGAATAATATATCAGGCAAATTGCCGTCGAATTGCGTGAGTTTTTATTTCCAGAAAACGTTTTTGCCCAAGTTAATATTAGCTTAGCAATACTACCTAAGTTTAATGTCGAATATAGAAGCAAACCAGCAAGCCAACTAAAATGTAGTTCTTGCTTTACTTTATGTGAATAATGTTGGTTGATCCGGAATTAAAACTAATCGCTGGCAAGCAAACCTTGGGCCACCAAAATTGTCACCGCCAAAGATCTATGGTCACATCAACCAGCACGTTACGCCGTTATTCTGACACCAGGCGAATGCCAGCACATCCAGGCGGGTAACGTCTGCGAAAACACTACGTATCAACGTCTAAGTTCGTTTCTTTTAGCTAACGTGAACGTTTCCTACTTTGGCAACAGTAACTATGTAAAGTCTACGGTTATGTAGTGGTCCCTATCATTTGACTGGCCACGACACGTTTTGAAATCTTGTCGGTTGCATAAGTTACTCATTGTAGTTTAGACATTTCCCTCGTTTCCAGTCATTTGTTCAGGTAGTTAACGTTAGCGAGCCAGCCATCGTTAATGTACGTTTTATTTGGCATGGTAGCGGACGTCAGTATATTGTTAGCAAACTGTTAGGCCTGCTTCTTAACAGTTAATATCATTGACAGATGTCTGTTTCGAAAGCATAGTGGTCGGGAATCTCACCTGTGATTTCCAGGTAATTTTTTTGGGCTTACGTGGTTTTAGCCTACGGTGCGCGTTATTATGGATCTACAAGTGTGGCAGAGAGATGGCCATACAGATCCCGGATCCACATTTAAACTCCTTCATGTCTCTTTCGAGATTTCCTTTGGGTGAAGATTTTGAGTCCCTTGTTCCATGAAGTGGTGTTGTAAAAGGTCGTGTATTCTCACTGCCATTGCCGAGCTCAAAAAAAGAATGAAACTTGTGGACTAATTTGAATTAAAATTAGTTAATGTAGGACAAAGCACTTTAACGTCAGATTTTTTACTTTTTAATAAGACTTTATATTTTTCCCCCTTGTTTTTTGTGAGGCACTCACTGAACCAAAGATTAATTTCCATTAGTGCTTGCATGAGTTGGAGGGCAATCGGTTTTTAAATTTCATCCTAGTGCCTAAAATAAAGTCACTTGTCTGTCCAGTAAAAATTGTTGTCGCACAAGTCATACTTTTTGTCAAATCGGTTCAACGGCTGGCAATGCCGTGATGTTGGTTTAAATTTTTTTTTTTTTTTTTTCAAACATGCATTGGGCATATTGGATGTATTTGTCATTATTGAATTTACAACCCCAATTCTGAAATAGTTGGGACAAAGTGTAAATTGCAAATAAAATCAAAACACAATGACTTTCAAATCACACCAGGCAGTATTTTATTCACAAAAGAACAGCATTGACATGGCAAATGTCGAAACTGAGAAATTTTACAATTTTATCCACAAAATGAGCTCCTTTCAAATTTGATGGCTACTATCGGTCTCAAAAAAGTTGGGACTGGGGCCTGTTTGTAGCATCCCCTCTTCTTTTAACACAGAGTGGCGGTGTCAGGGCATTGAGAGATGTTTATTCAGTTTAGCCATTGGAATTTGATCCCACTTTTGCTTTATACTGGCTTCCAGCTGCTGGAGAGTTTTGGGTCTCCTTTGACGGACTTTTCGTTTAATTATGCGCCGAATGTTCTCAATCGATGGAAGGTCAGGACTGCAGGCAGGCCAGTTTAGCACATGGACTCTATTACCACGAAGCCATGCTGTTGTAATAACTGCAGTATGTGGTCTTGCATTGTCCGGCTGAAATACACAAGGCCTTCCCTGGAATATATGTGATCTGGAGGGGAGCATATGTTGCTCTAAAACAGGGGTCCCCAATCTTTCTGAGAAAGGGCCGGTGTGGGTGCAGGCTTTCATTGCAGCTAAGCAGCTACACACTTGATGTTACTAATCAAGCTTATAAGTAGGGCTGGGACGATTCTTTTTTAAGGTGTAATACCACTACCTGCTGCCATGGGGCGAACATCCGAGTTTTCCCTTTCCCTTTATTAAACCCGACACAAGTTTAACAAAAGTGCCAAACATCAAAGGGCATGTGAAATGCTTCCGGGGAAAAAAACTTGAGCCTGACATTAGTATAAAAGGGCATTAGTGCAGTTTTACATTTGTGACAATTTGTGATAGTAATACTTTGGATTGTTATGATTATTATTTTAATTTATGATCAGTTTCACAGCCTGATTGTGCCCCTCTGGCCCCCGTAATGATGGATAAATCCGGAAGTCACTTTCTTCCTGTGTGAAACTGATGTCAGTGATTGCTCGACCAATAAGAATTTGTTCGGACAAGGGCTTGTCTACCATCCATCCAACCAATCGACCAGCAGACGTTTGCCCTAATTTTCAGTAACTATGGTATTCCCTTGATAAGTCCATGAAATTTGAAGTAGTTGTCACAAATACTAAGAATTCTATGGCTTCAAATATACACACACCTGAGATCCATTTTGTGATGTTGAGGACACTACAGCAATAAGAGTATAAAAAAACATGATAAAAAATACATTTTTTCATACATTAGTGACGCATACCTAAAATATTGCTTTTTATAAACACTGTTCAATACAACATCAACAGCTGAAAAAGTGTTCAAAAACTACATTGTATGTCTTCAGTGGGTGTGGATTTGTTCTTTCATTAGGTAATTACTGTATTAAAAGTAAAAACTAATCATATATGAAAATATTCATTTGAAGAGCGGTCGATGCGGGATTAGAGAATGTGGGGGAAAGTGTTGTGTGCACTACACACTGTTGGGGGCACTACAAAAATATTTGAATTCATTTGTACACCGCAAAAGGACCCATATCTTGAATTGATTTTGCTGAATATAAACCTCATTTTAGGAGCATTATTCAACTTGGGTGGGATAATCCCATTTGGTCAAGTCTTCGCAGAAATATATGCTTTACAGTATACCGTTGTGGACGCTACATATTTTTGACAACTCCAAAAATCAATACAATCGATACCAAAATCAAGGCAATATACCTGACAGGGAAGTGTGCCCTTATCAGAAGTGTAATCATTTCTCGGTAGGAATGGTCATGAGGTACTCTGATGTAACTAGAAGATGTTTTAAAGTGATAATAAACCTTTCAAGCAAGTAAATATTTAAAAACTAAGGGGAAAAAATGAAAAATCAATAACAAAGGACATCAGAGATTCTAATAACAATAATTATGTCCTCCCAGGTGGGATCTCCACAAAATAACCTGCAAATAATCCAGAGAAAAAAAAATCCAGAATTAATTTATGCATAAAACTAGTCAACTATTTTTGTTTGCTTCGTATTGAAAATCACAATTCAGAATCTGTGAATGTTAAAATGCCCCTCCATAATGATGTGAAATGGTACAAAATGGCTTTCTGGTAGTCCAGTGCAACTGATCATTGTGTGTGTATGTTACTAAAAAGTATAATATTGAACAGTGTTGTATACATATTATTTAATAGCACATACTATAACACAGACCAGGGGATATTTGCAACCTGATCTCGATTTGCATCAAAATTAAAGAACTTATCAACGCATAATATTAAACGCACTGAATATTTCCAGGGCGCCCCATCTCATAGGTTATTCATTAAAATAAAGAAATTATGCAAAAACTGCATTGAATTCATTATGTTTGGGGTGAACAAGCATCTTGTGTTTCCAAAAAAGATAGATTATATTCATAACTCTTATTACTGTCACAGAAATATTCTTCTTGATCAATATGGGGGCCGCCAAGCTGTCACGGAATTACAGTCCCATTACATTTTGGGTTGTAACTCTACTACTAAATAAGATAAAATCAAGTATGATATGTCATATTGAAGGTATTAACTTGTTCTTTAATATTATTAAGTGAAAATATATTTTTTGAGAAATTTTCATACAAAACCCAAAACCAGTGAAGTTGGCACGTTGTGTAAATCGTAAATAAAAATAGAATACAATGATTTGCAGATCCTTTTCAACCTATATTCAATTGAATACACTGCAAAGACAAGTTACTTAATGTTCGAACAGGTAAACTTTGTAATTTTTTGCAAATATTAGCTCATTTGGAATTTGATGCCTGCAACATGTTGCAAAAAAGGCTGAGAGAGTTGCTCATCAAACACTAATTTGGAACATCCCACTGGTGAACGGGCTAATTGGGAACAGGTGGGTGCCATGATTGGGTATAAAAGCAGAAATGCTCAATCATTCACAAACAAGGATGGGGCGAGGGTCACCACTTGGTGAACAAATGCGTGAGCTGATTGTCGAACAGTTTAAAAACAACATTCCACAATGTGCTATTGCAAGAAATTTAGGTATTTCATCATCTATGGTCCGTAATATCGTCAAAAGGTTCAGAGAATCTGGAGAAATCACTGCACGTAAGCGACAAGGCCGAAAACCAACATTGAATGCCCGTGACCTTCGATCCCTCAGGCAGTACTGCATCAAAAACAGACATCAGTGTGTAAAGGACATCGCCACATGGGCTCAGGAACACTTCAGAAAACCACTGTCAGTAACTACAGTTCGTCGCTACATCTGCAAGTGCAAGTTAAAACTTTACAATACAAAGCGAAAGCCATTTATCAACAGCACCCAGAAACGCCGCCGGCTTTGCTGGGCCCAAGCTCATCTAAGATGGACTGATGCAAAGTGGAAAAGTGTTCTGTGGTCTGACGAGTCCACATTTCAAATTGTTTTTGGAAACTGGACGTCGTGTCCTCGGGACCAAAGAGGAAAAGAACCATCTGGACTGTTATAGGCGCAAAGTTCAAAAGCCAGCATCTGTGATGGTATGGGGGTGTATTAGTGCCCAAGGCATGGGCAACTTGCACATGTGTGAAGGCACCATTAATGCTGAAAGGTACATACAGGTTTTGGAGCAACATATGTTGCCATCCAAGCAACGTCTTTTTAATGGACACCCCTACTTATTTCAGCAAGACAATGCCGAGCCACATTCTGCACGTGTTGGCTCAGCATGGCTCCGTAGTAAAAGAGTTCGGGTACTAGACTGGCCTGCCTGTAGTCCAGACCTGTCTCCCATTGAAAATGTGTGGCGCATTATGAAGCGTGAAATACGACAACGGAGACCCCGGACTGTTGAACAACTTAAGCTGTACATCAAGCAAGAATGGGAAAGAGTTCCACCTGAAAAGCTTCAAAAATTGGTCTCCTCAGTTCCCAAACGTTTACAGAGTGTTGTTAAAAGGAAAGGCGATGTAACACAGTGGTAAAAAGGCCCCTGTGCCAACTTTTTTGCAATGTGTTGCTGCCTTTAAATTCTAAGTTGATGATTATTTGCAAAAAAAAAAGTTTCTCAGTTTCAACATTAAACATCTTGTCTTTGCAGTGTATTCAATTGAATATAAGTTGAAAAGGATTTGCAAATCATTGTATTCTGTTTTTATCTACGATTTACATAACGTGCAAACTTCACTGGTTTTGGGTTTGTAGAAGAAACAAGCAAAAACTACTCCGTCACGGAATTACACAAAAATTGACATGGTTTTTTTTAATGTTGTGTTTAACTATCCAGAAAGTGATGTTCCTATCATAGTTAAGTGATGAAACTTCAATATGTTCATATTTAAGGTGTTTTTTGTTAATAGTGTAAGTTATAGAAACAAATATTGACTTTAACCCTGCTTTATGGCCAAGAAAATTCAAAAAGTCAATGTCACAGAATTACAAGAGGCCAATTGTCATGGAATGACAACAATAGTATTAATTGGTTTCAGTGTATTTATTTCAATATATTATACATATATACATAATTATTTACATTTTTACAGTTTAGCAATATATTACAATGAGTTTTCCACTTGTAATGACCAATCATAATACATACTTCAATTTTTTTTTTTTTAAATCTCCATGTCAACATTGGCTTGGCAGCCCCCATATGTGATATTGGATGCATTTTGCACTGAAAAGGGCGTGGGGTAAGGACATCCTGTATAACAGTAAGCCCATTGTGAATAATTGAACTGCTCAAAGTGAATGGCTCAAACATAAAGCTTTGAAGTATCTATTGTTATGGGTCCCTTTTTCAATCACAAAACAATACTTCATTAAATTGTTTTTCTGATTATCTTATTCTTGTATAAAATGGTCCAGCGCCTTTGGCTAAAGACAACTGTGTCGAAATATTGAAGTGATAAGTATAAGGCAAGCAATTTTAAGCTGAATGTAACGGGCAATTCCACATGAGAGTTTCTAGAACAGCAATTTTTAAAAAGTGTTTTATATTTGAAATATATGGGTTTTCATTTAGATGACTCCTTACCAAATCTGACACTGAAAACCGTTTTAAGATATCTTTGATTGTCTTCTCAAAATTTAGATTTGAATTTTGTAATTATTTTTTAAGCTCCAGGACAAGGATCTAAAAAAATACACAAGATGAAAAAAATTCTGAGAAGCGGATGGAATGTGACCCTGCTGGGGGCTTGTAACCACCTATAGCAATTAAATTTCCTGCTGTCAGAAAAATTAACAAGAGCCCTGTTGTCATGTTTTCTCATGGGGCAGCTTGCCAGTTCAAACAGCTCTACCTTCTCTGCAGTCTGACACTCATGAACAGAAAAGTTAGCTGGAATTTCTTTGCAACCAGCCACGGAAAAGGTCTGTAAATGGCATTGGTGGGACCATTAAGCGCGTAGTTGCCAAACAGGTCTTGAGTGGAAAGGAGGATGTGCTGACATCTTCACAATTCGTTGGTGTATCCTGAAAATGCTGTCCAAATATTGCGGTGCTTCATGTGACCAAAGAGGACATTGAAAAGGAAATTCCAAAACTTAGTGTGGATGTTGAGGCAGTGAAGCCAGTTCCGAACACCAAACAGATACACAGGGTGACCGTAAACCAACCCTACAGTCTGCAGTTACAGAGACATGCTAAAGCACCTACTACTGATCACAATTTCAAGAATATCCCAGCTGACAGCCATGATGATAGCAGCCATGATGGAGAAGATGATGATGCTGCTGATAGCCACGCAAATGATGATGTTAGCCATGACTATGATGTTGCAGACATGGTAGACAGCCACGTGTAGTCATGACGAGGATGGTGATGTTATAGACAACCATGGAGATGGTTGCCGCAATGATGATAGTGATGAAAGTACAGACAGCCATGGGGATGGCAGATCCAACGACTATGGTGCTGCTGCAGCTCACAATGGAAATAATGCAGATGATGGTGTTACCAAAAGTCACTGAGAGGACCCAAATGGTAGCGAGGCAGTTGATGATGGAGATCTGCAGTGAAAATGGGTGGAAGTTCAATATTCCAATGTAAAAAATACAAAGAAATTCAGAGGTCAGATAGTTGCGGTGGCAGGGGATGATGTCACAATAGAGTTTGTTCAGAAAACTGATTTCAACAAATACATCTGGCCTGATAAGGAGGACTGGGCCACTCTGCCAAAGTCTAATGGCATAGAGATCCTGAAAGAGCCACAGATGGATAGAAGGGACAGGATTACATTTGTATAAACAGTGTTTGTCGTCTGCCGATAAAGGATAATACTTAATGGTTCTTTTATTCATTTTGATTCAGAAATGAGTTATTCTCATCAATGTCATGCATTGCCTTACTTTTGCCCAGACTTGTTGATCAAAATTTTGGTTCAACAGGTCTGCAACACAAACGTCATTTATGACACCAATTTTCAATTGCTTTATTGTTTTAAATATAATAAATTTAGTAGATTCTCACAAAATGTAATTCCATTACCATTTTGTAATTCTGTTACCGGTGTCTCTTTCTCATAAATGGCATCCTACAAAATATCTGAATGCACCAGTCAGTGTAAACTTACCATGGCCTGGTCAACATCCTAGGCCACAAACATAAGCTTAAACCTACTGCCTACCATTGCCAGATTTCAGAGAAATGCCTGTCGAAGTTTAGGTAAAAATAATGGCATTTTTTCTGCCGTAATTCTGTTACCGACAGTTTCACCTTCGTATAGCCTTCTACAAAATGGCTTACCCCAAACTTTGTGTTATACAGCTTTGTGGCATGCCAGTAGAACAGATAAAAGCACAGGCAAGTAGCTACTGCATTAGAGTAATACATGGCAGATAAAAATAACATACGAGCAGATACTTCGCACATCTATTTCTAACGACAGGTGCGTCAGACTAGGATAAACAGTTCAAAGGAAAACAAAGGAGTCCCACACACTGTCTAACTTGCAAATAACCAAAGTTTTTTATTGTGACGTTTCGGTACTTAAACCTTCATCAGACAAATACTTGTCTTTGTATTTGTCTGATGAAGGTTTAAGTCCCGAAACGTCACAATAAAACATTTGCTATTTGCAAGTTAGACAGTGTGCGGGCCTCCTTTGTTTTCCTTTGAAGTAAAAATAACATAAAAATTACTCTTGATCTTAATTCCATTACTGTGGAATTTCCCTACTTTGCATAAAATATATTCTTTATTGCCAGTTTGTGGAAAATGCCGAAAATCAACTTTTAAAATATCTCAAAAACCCCCAGATTTTGCCAATCAGATTTTGGGGAAAAATGCCCATCTCTGATAAGTGTAATTCGAAGTGGAGGCAAAGTAGGGGGTGGCCAAATGTCATTCCTGATCATGAACTTATCTTATTTACAACTTATGATTTAAGTCCTTGTGCTTCTATACTAGCGACTCCGAGAGAATACTGAAATTTGGAGAGATTTCAATTTACATTTTTGGCTCACCTTAGTGAGGCTATGTGATCACGATCCACCTGTTGTCCATCTTTCCGTCCTATCGTCCTTTAACAATGAGGGCACGTTTCATTATCTTGGCACCTAGAACTTGGGGCTTTGTGTGGCTATATCTAGGCAACCTATACTTGCAAACCAAAAAACATCGCCATTTGACCCACTTTCTGGCCATTGGGGGGCCAAAACTGAAAACACGAAAAGTCCGATTTCTCCTTAAATACTGGTCAGATTGTTACCAAATGTTTGAGAGGCATACTTAAGGAAAATATACATGACACAATACCTAAGTTTTCAATTTGACCTATTTTGAAGGTCACAGAGGTCAATCTTCAATTATTATTATTATTTTTTTAAACAATCAGGACACCTTTTGTTATTACTTGATGTAGGACTTTCAAACCTTGTAGAAAGGTATGGTACATTTGGGGACCTCTTCCTAAACACTCAATTTCAGTCCGATTGGACTTCCTGTATGACAGCCAGAGGGGGTGACCTAAAAATCAGCAATGTCCAATTACTCTCTAACCGGGCAAATATGGAGATAAAACACTGCCCTGACGCGAAACTGAAAGAAATAAACTTAGAAAGTTTGAAACCTCGTGTTTGAAAGCGTACAAAAGATTTGAAACTTTGGAACTAAGTTTTGAAGGTATATATAGTTTTGATAGGCTGAAAAAACATTTAAAAATCTCTGAAAACATTATTTTGTATTTGAATTTACATTCTAAATCTCAAAAACTTTTTTTTTTTTTCTTTTTCTTCACAACTTCGGCACTGTTTTTACAGTGTTTCAACAACACGTTTTCAGTTTCAAATTTGGCACTGTTCTCCCACAGTAAAATTGTTATCCAGTTTTGAAACCTTGTAAATTGAGATCTGAAAACTGATGTGTTGTTGAAACTCTGTAAAAACAGTGCCGTAGTTGTGAAGAAGAAAGCGGGGAAAAAAATTGTAGAGATTTGGAATTAAAATTCAAATACAAAATAATGTTTTCAGAGATTTGACATTTTTTCTGCCTATCAAAACACTATATACACTTTCAAAACTTGATTCCAAAATTCAAATCTTTTGTACACTGTCAAACACTGGGTTTCAAACTTTCAAAGTTGTTAGTTTTTTTTTTTTTGTTCTTTCAGTTTCGCATCATGGCAGTGTTTTAGCTCAATAGGCAAGCGGGTTATTCCATGCCAAGTGGAAACACGCCTGGGCCTTCATGGTATTGGATTTTACTTTACCTTTGTCTATTTGTTCATTTTGGCCCAAATAATGGATATCTCTGATTTTTTTTTTTTGCAAATTGCCCTCTGGTATTGGTTTTATGGACGTATAAAGAAATAGCCTGTATGGGGCACTTTTCAAATCATGCTGTAGAAAAACCCTTCTCTCTGGCCCTTTTACTGATACAGGTCTGGGGTTTGGATGGATTTATGATATGAGGCTTCCTCTAGCACCACCATTTACAATGGTTGTGTCTGTTCTTGTTTCCAAGGAAACTGTTTGATGTTGGACAAAGTTGAGATTTTTTTCCACTTTTTGGACCCTTATAACTCACCAATTACTGGTGATGCTGAAGAAGCCACAAATATAACTTTTTATTTCTGATAGATCGTTGACACTTATCTAAAAATTGAGGCAGAACATAATAGTTTATCAGATTAACCCTTTCAAAGTTGCTTACAACAGAAAGTCACAAGTTCAACGGGCTGTCCATCCTGAGGAAAAGTTGCAACATGATGAATTTGCATGTCATATGACCTGAATTGTTCTGGGAAACACCATTGGTCCACAAGAAAATGACACAAAAAGGAAAAATCTCAAATTTGCCCAAATTCAAACAGAGTTTCCACAGACAAAGTTCAAGTTAAATCCAAGACTATGATTGCTCAGGTGTGTTTCCACTTGGCATGAAATGACCCTACTAAGGTCACTACAATTGCAAAAAATATCAATATCAGGTTTTCAGCTCAAATAAAGTAACCCACATGATGTTCAAGCGGGATTCTTTCTTTCCAGCACATAATAGTACTGTATTGCTTTGTACATTTCAGTGGAAAGAAAAACAATGGTTTTTACAACTTTTTAGGTCAGCTTTTTGGTGGGAAACAGGCCTTTGTATTGGATTTTTGGGCCATAGCAGTGTAATTCAGGTCATTAGACACTGCTCAGGTGCAAAGTGGTGTTGGAGCAACTTTCCCCCAGGGTCGAGCCAGGCCCATAAATTTGGGCTCTTTTCAGCTGCCACCAACTTTGAATTGTTAATCTGAACAACTACCAAGTTTTCTTTCGGTTTTTTTTTTTTTTGATAGAAATGGCAAGAATCTACCTGAAATTTAAGGTTCCTTGCATCAGTTAAGATCACTCCCTCCAACTATTGGCGAGTAATTAGGATTGAAAAAGTAGAAAATATTTTTGTGAACCCCAACTTTGACCTTAATTTCCATGGCATTCACCATTGATACAAGCAACCTTTAAGATTGTCAGCCTTGTCAGATTGTCAGCCTGTCATGTCAAGGATCAAGCCACCTTCCAGGTCTGTATCTGTCTTAGAATCAAAGATATATGACTCCTTCTAGAGCATGTTTTGAAAAGCACCCCCCACAGGCCATTTTTTCCAGAGGTCCATCAAATGAATAAATATGGGTCATTCCATGTCAAATGTCTGAATTTCTGAGAAACTTCCCACTTGGCAATCTCAGATTTTGCTGAAAAAATTCCAGCGGGTGCATATGTTGAAGATTATATTTCAATATTTCTCATTATATCCATCAGTAAAATAACCAGATTATGTAAGAAGCAGTAACACACAGGCACAGATGCAAACAAACAAACACACACGCACAGACACATACACACATACACCTAAAACACACACACACACACTCACACACACACACAAGCAGTTTACACACGCATTAGCAGTGCACACAAACACACGCGTGCGCACACAGACACACGCACGCAAGCAATTCAATTCACACATGCATGAACAGCTCAGACACACACAATAGCAGCGGGCTTCTGTAGCTTTGATTAGTAAGCGGGCTTCTGTTTAGTTGATTTGAAAACATAATCAGGTGAGACATTTAAATGTATTTGATTTCTGTAGCTTTGATCAATATATGTTCAGTAAAATCATTAGTTGTAACTGAAAACATAATCAGTTGAATCACTTATGTATCTACTTGTATCCTATTCCTTTGAATGCAAGTTTCCTCTCCTTTTTCGTGTATTTTCTTTCTTTTTTTATGAGACCAATACTTTTGCGAACCACCATTATTTTTCAGAGAATCTCTGAGAGAGCTTGCCCACCAATAGGGGAAAGAAAAAAACTTGAGAGAATCAGTGTACGACCCATGTATGGTGATTGAAGCAAAGCTGGTTGAGATTTTCCCATAAATATGGCTCTGTAAAGAACGCTGAGTTAGAACTTCTTGGTCAAGGACTACTCTCCGGGTTTGGATTATTGCACGATACAAGGCTGGAATTAAGATAACGTCTGAAGATTTTGTCTCTCTCCAATTATTTACGAACAAGGGGACCTCCAAAATACGCAAGCATCTGGTCGAGAAGACCCAACAAATTTGGTGAGCCAGCGGCAGGAGTTGGCAAAGGTCGGTTACTCTCAGAAGGGTGGGCGGTCTTCCGATGCTCGGAGATGGTGTGAGGAGCACACACACACACACACACACACACACACACACACCCTAAGATGCTAGCAAACTAAGTATAAGGTGAGCAATTTAAGTTAATTTGATTTAATTATCTTGTTCAGATGGATAAGTAGGGGTGTTCTTTTTGTGTTGGCCTAGTCCTGATTTGGAGCACTGGAGACAAGTGACCTTTCGGGTCAGACACTAAATCTAGGGAAATTGAAAGGAGAGTGACCAGATTTGCAGAGTTATCAAGCAACTACTAACACCGCACACGCAACAACCAACTGTGAGTGATTGTGTGGAACTCGGAGCGCGAGCTGTAATTTGTTTGGTATAACTGTTTGTTATGTGTGTGGCCTGTGCTGGGACCCTGCGGTAAAAAGGGCATTTACCTGCAGGCTCTCCATCTCTGAGGTTTTTGAGTTTGTTGGGAGTGAGGCCTTTGCTGGACCCTAAGGTAAGGGAATAACCTGCAGGTTCTCTGGTTGGGCCTGGACAGGGACCTAAGAGAGGTCTAACTGCTGGGTAAGTAGTAAGTAGTAGTAAAAGGGTGCGCAGCACACATGGCGCAATAGGAGCTGGCATATTGGGAGTAGCGAGGACATTGACGGGAGTGAGGTTTGTTAGGTCCTAAGGGAGGACAGACGGGAGGTGAGGATTGCAGGGTCCCGAACAGACGTTGACGGGAAGTCTGTTCTGTGGGGTGCGGCGCCCTTTCGAGTGGGTGTAGAGTGGATGTGAACAGTGGTTTTGTTGTGTATTGCATTTGTTAGGAGTGCACTAAAATGTAAAATATGACCGCATAACCCCTAGCCTGCATGCAATAAGTGTTAAAATTATTATTAATGGTCATAACTATGTGGTGGATTTAAAGAAGTAGTAAATTGCAACACGTTGTGGGCAACACATGGTACGTGGGTGACAGCCCACACCTAGAAGAGGTGCGTTGGAGACGACCTCTGTGAACAGGCGAGGCTGGTGTAAACGGTCAAAGTTTCTACTCCCATAGTGAAATGGGGAAGGGATCAGACCGTTGGTTCCCACCTGGGTGGCTGGTAACCACTACGGGATTTGGGGATCGCTATCAACTGGGTCAGGTCACAGGTGGCAGTGAGGCTGGCCGCCGCGCTCTGCTCAATGTACAGTCAGGCCACCACAAGCCAGATGCGAATGCATCGGTAGGTGAGTGGTGCTTCTGTGATCGGTTGGCTTTGAAAAGGAAGCCACAGGAAGCAGAAGGCAGATTTCTCAACTTGGAGGAGCCTGGGTGAAGATCTCTGTGGAAAGGGATCTAGCCTGGAACTGTGCCCTGGGAGAGGGAGGTTTGAAGGATCTAAGTGTTTGAACAGGAACTAGGTTCTACATGGCAAAGAAACTAAGTGGTAAATAACCTTTTACCTGTTTATTTAACATTTACTGGAAAGGATCCAAGCAAGTGAAAAAGCAACAAAATTTTGTTGGAGATTTTGTTCATTGTTGTATGCATGTAACTCATTCTCCTGAAACTTTTTCACTGAGTGCTCACTGCAGAAGAGAAGAGATTAACATAACCTTGAGTGAAAATGATAAGCTAGCCTGCCAAGGATTCATCTGCGGGTTTGCAACTTAAAAGTTTACCTTCTGAAATAGATTTGGGGGATATCCAATTCGGAGTCTTAACACAACACTAAATTCAGAAGGTGTATAAATGAAAACGTCCAATAATGACATGATCACACATTACTTTTCTTCCCATTCTATATTTTTGATTAGGCTGACAAAATCTTTATCCCTGGCTAGTAGTGATATAGACCGGGACTGTGACAGTGACGATGACAGCAACTTGCGTTTTCAAATAAAAGGTACTGACTGAGTTGACCAGATTTGGCGCAATTGTCTACCTATATGCGCTGGAAGCCCAACAGAAAAACCAATAACTGTTGAATATTCAATACATACCCATTTTTGTTGTGGCCCCAGATCACATACACCTCCTACTTGGATAAATCCAAAATTTTAGCTCTTAACTCCTAATAGTTTTGTCTTTAAAAAAAAAGTTTTGCAACTAAGTTCCGGCCCTTCTTGAACTGCGATTTCTGAGGAGCCACATTCACATGGCTATATCTAGAAAAGTATTTCAGCTAGGTCCTTCAAATTTTCAGGGGTGAAAATCTGCTGCTCTAATTTGAGAAATATGGACTTATAAATGTGTCCCATTAGTTCATCATATTTTGCTGGGTGCTTAAATTTGCTCAAATTTTACTCTGCGCTCTGCGGTAGCATATTTCAAGTACTGTAAAAAGCCTAGTGTCAAAGACAGGGTTTTGGTATTGCACATACAGCTTCTCTTATACAGTGGTGCTTGAAAGTTTGTGAACCCTTCAGAATTTTCTATATTTCTGCATAAATATGACCTAAAACATTATCAGCTTTTCACACAAGTTCTAAAAGTAGATGAAGAGAACCCAGTTAAACAAATGAGACAAAAATATTATACTTGGTCATTTATTTATTGAGAAAAATGATCCAATATCACATATCTGACTGCAAAAGTATGTGACCCTCTAGGATTGGCAGTTAATTTGAAGGTGAAACTAGTCAGGTGTTTTCAAACAATGGGATGACAATCAGGTGTGATTGTCACCTGATTGTCAGATACACTTGATTGAACCCCGTGGGGTAATTCGTCCTCTGCATTTGACCCATACTATAGTTAGGAGCAGTGGGCAGCCACAGGGCAGCACCCGGGCACCATCTCCAGTTCTAAAGGCAGTTCCTTGGTCAGGGGTACTGGTTGGAGTGTTCCTATGATACATGTTTTTGTGGGTGGGGGAAACCGGAGTACTCGGAGAAAACTCCTTTCCACACCGAAAGGCCCTAGGCCGGAATCCAGCCCACGACCTTCTGGCTGTGAGGCAACAGTGCTAACCACTATGATGCACCTGCTGGAATTTTTTCAGCCAAATCTGAGATGGTTGAGTGGGAGCCATTTGGGCATTTGACAATTTAATGACCCATATACAAAGTTAGAGAATAATCTGAGACCATGATGGCCCAAAAGGTACCTTAAGCATTTCCACTTGTGATGGAATGACCCAAGCTCAAGTGATGTAACTTGAAATGAAGTTGCATCTCTCTTGAGGCCACACAACAAGTTTTGGCATGGTCCGACATCCAATATGGCTACCAGGGAGCATGACCTGAAAATGACTAATGTTCTTTTACTTACTTATGGTATAGGCTAGAGTCCTGAAACTTGATATTTGGGTACATCTCTAACTATAGAGGGAATGCACTTAGTTTCGGCTCGATTGGACATCCAACATGGCCACCAGGGGCCATGACCCGAGAATGACCCATGTCCAGCTACTTGCTTACTGTCAAAGGCGGAGTCCTGAAATTTGATACTTGGGTAAGATTTTTGTAACTGTGTAGGCCACACACAAGTTTGGCATGATTGGACATCCAGTATGGCTGCCAGGGGGCATGACATGAAAATGACTAGTGTTCTCTTACTTTCATTCCTCTATAAAATGGATATCAAGAAAAGAAATTTCAGCACTCTATCTATATTTTCTATTACTTGTCTGTCACTAGGTAGGGTAAATTTGAATGGACTATTCTGGTGACTAAATATAAAATTTGACTTTGTTGACCAGTATATGAAGGCCTAATGTCATTGACTGTGTTGACTTAAATATGTCATGTACTTTCTAGCCACTTGGGCTCTCATCATTTATCAAATTACTGCACTGAGGCGAGCACAAGGTCCTTGGACCTTGCTGATTGGATAATTAACTGGTCGTTGGTCTCTTATTGTCCCTAGAAATGGTCGACTAGGTACGAAAAAAAGTGAAGAGAATATTGTCTGGACCTAACTACTATTCAGTGTTCTCCAAAGTGAGGAAAATTTTTGGCGATTTCATTGGTTGAAATTTGCCCTGGACGGAAATCTAACTTACGGGCTAGGGCGCCCTGGAAATATTCAGTGCGTTTAACATCACGCGTTGGTAAATTTTTACATTATGCGACAGAAAATGTTATTACATTATGCGTTAGAAAAAAATGTAACATTATGCGTTGTTTTTAACATTTATGAGCAGATTTTTCACATAAAGTGTCAAAAGTTTTTACCTCTCAGCCCTGATGGAGGCTGTGGGGTATTGTCATCACGCACGGCGTCCGTCTGTCTGTCTGTCCGTCCACATTTGATTGCGTGCGATAACTGAAAAACGGCATCACCAATCATCACAGTCTCTGGTGAGGACATCTAGGTAGAGTTACTACACAAGCCTATCAATTTCGGTCGTGATCTGAAATCAAATATGGCCGCCAGAGCTGCCATTTAGAATTTCCATTCTTTGTGTGATTGTGTCTGTTTCCATTAGCTGTGTTTAACACGATAGTTACGCATGCTTCAACTATGCATGGGGCTGAGGGTTCCCGCCTGCATTAGCACGGCTATTTTTACATTATGCATTAACAAAAATTCTGTGCACATTATGTCGTTTTTGCATTATGAGTTGTAACAAGGTCTGATTTCACACCAAGTACTGTTCAGTAAATCCAGAAACTGATGGTCTTGGCGGATTTAGTTATATTTTTTTGCTCAAATTCTGTGGGAGGAAATTTCTCTGTTAACTTATTTTCTGTTTTCCTAGTGTCCTGCCAAAATGCCAGCGGAGGGCAGTTCCTTCATGAAGGGCATGGCAATGGGGGGCTTGTTTTGCTTGGTAGTGTTCCTCATTGAGAATTTGAGCTCTGGGGGTCAGCCTAAAGTGGAGTTCCACCTCCACCACCACCTCAAGGCCCCTAGCAAAGAGGAACTGCAGAGGCTACCAGAGGCCCACAAGCTTGAGCTGAGCCACAGGGTCCGTGTCTATTGCATCATCATGGTCCAGCCCAAGGGTCTTCTGCATTGGGCCACTGCCAAGGACACCTGGAGTAAGCACTGTGACAGGGCTGTTTTCTACACCTCTGAGTCCGCCAAGGCCCTGAAGGCTGTGGACCTGAAGGTAGGCATTTGGCTGGCTAATATTTTCATTCATACTTTTTCCAATCATTGTAGAGGCATCCAGTATTGACTGTTAAGCTTGGGATATAGTTTTAAATCATTTAAATTTTAAAGAAATCATGGCAAGTATGTGCTAAAATGCACCCGTTGAAAAGTTACGGTATGTATAGAGTTGTGAGTGGACTTGACAAAACTCTGCCTGAAGACTCATGCCCAAGCCTTCAATTACTGCAGGCTGTCCTGATTCTAGAACAAGATCGATTTGCCTCACTCTGCTTGATTTAGAGATTCAGAGCCATTCCATGCCAACTCCTGGAATTTTTTTTTCTTTTTTTTTCTCTAATACCCCCAGGCCCCTTATAATACTACTAGATACAGATTTTCAAAGATTTAGGACTTTTTAGGTCACCTGAGACGAAGTCTCAAAGTGACCTATTCTATTCGCCTTTTGCCCATCGTCGTCTGTCATGCATCGTGCCTCCGTAAACAATTTACATTTTCAACTACTTCTCAGAAACCGCTGTTCCGATTTCAGTTAAATTCTGCAGGAACCCTCCTTGGTCAAATATGCACCAAAATTATGAATTATATGATGCCCACCCCGAGGGGCTCTGAGAGGCGGGGCTAAAACTGCCCAATACATTTTCCTCATTGTAGGTGCAGCAGCTTTAAAGGGGCATTTAAATGGCTATCACATGTAATTAATAACTAAGAAAATTAGTTAATAATTATTTATTAAAACTTTAATAAAAATATTAAAGTTCCTCCCACAAGGCACCAAAATGCGTTGGGCAATCTGCCTTTACGATACGTAAAATAGCGAGGATGGATTATTCAGACGTTTCGTCCTAATAATCCTTCCCGCAAGATAACCATGTGATTCAGCAGGAAACCTGCAAATTTGGTAACCAGTCTCATAAAATTACTAAAATAACCAAAAATATGGAATTTTAATTAATAATTAAAATAACCAATTTTAATGATCGAAGAAAACAAGTAAATTAATAATCTGAAGGAATTTTGGAGTACTACATAGGCTATTTTGACTCAGACTCAGCACCAAACAGACACCAGGTTTAACAAATCAATGTATTAAACAAACAAACACAGAACACACATGGGCTAATCTACGGAAGGACTAGATACGAACTAGAGAGAGTAACTATGGTGTGCGTGTGTACGTGCTAGTGTGCACGTGTGTGCTGGCGCGCATGCAGGACGCACGCGATTTCAAGAGTAGGCAGGCGCGTGTCCGCACGCGTGGCAGATGAGCGTGTGTGCTCGTGGGCACATGTTCCTTTGTCTTGGGACAAAGTCTTTCAGTACGCAGGCTGCTTAGAATTTCTAAATGTAGCTATAGGCAGGCGATGTGCGGCTGGATAACTCCATTTAGCTTCAACGAATTGTGAGAAGACTTTGCTTCGGCTCACACGCAATGTGTATTACTAATTGAGTTATCATCCATGCTACGGCATGCGTGTTAGTTAATTGCAGCATTAGAAAGTTATCCAGGAAAAAGATTATGCATGTACAGACTAACAATCAATAGCTATTTAACTTCATAAAATGTAAAAACGGACACAATGCGATTATACAATTACATCTGTAATGTACAACTTAAACGCGGAACAGTTTAAGTTGAAAACCGCTAAACTGCATTACTGCCTGGAATGTGCAGTTAGTCTTACTGAAGTTCATAGCTTGGGATTCCTCTCCGAGTCCATGGGGTGCGCGGATCAGACGACCTGTGTCCACTTGGAGTTGCGTGCTGCTCTGCTGTCTCGGTCGCCGTGAGGAATGTCCTTGCTGATTCGGAAAAGTTCTTTTTCGGAGTTGTTCCGTGTCCATCTAGCAGTAGCAACGGGAATAAGCTAGTTTAATGAGATTTGCAGTCCTGAATTTAAATGGAGATTCGCAGAGATGTGAGCACTCTGCAGATAGGCCAAATGAAATTTCTCAGGATGAGTGAATTCCTATAAAAGTGCCGTCTTTTTGCTTGAAAAGAGTCTGGCCTTCCCTAGGGGGAAGGTGGACCAAGAGCGAGTCTAGCTTCCCTTGGGAGAAGATGCCCCAAGAGAGGGCGTGACCTCCTCAGTTGGAAGTGTGCCAAGAGGAGAGAGTGAACTGGGTGGGGTCCCTACTTCTAAAAGTTCTGTTGCCTGTTTTATTGCTTTTGAGTTCATTCTATTGGGAAACGAAAATAAAAGGGGTTGGTGCTTTATAGGATGTTTCAGTTTCTTGTTGACTGCATGGGAAATGTACTTCTGTGGGCCTTACAACATCTTCTCAGAAATCGCTGATCCGATTTCAATAAAATTTTGCAGGAATTTTCCTGGGTCAAATATGCACCAAAATTGTGAATAAATGCTGCCCAACCCCAGGGGCTCTGAGGGGTGGGGCTAAAAGTGGTCAAATTCACTGAAATTTTTAAAATCTTCTTCTCCAGACCCAGATAAGCTGGAAAACGATACTCTTCATAGATGGAAGGCTCTTGAAGTGGTTTATCAAAATTGTGAACTTCATGACCCTTGAGCTCAATGTTTCCCCCTGGGGAGGGTGTGAAATTTTTACTATAGTTTATATAGGAAAATGATACTTTTGGGTATACTTGGTTCATTGGCATCAATAACATCTGTTTTCATACAACTCAGGTAACTGTTAAGGCCCACAGGCCTCTTGTTATTTCAATGTGGTGGACCACTAAAACTAACATCCAGTAAACAGAACTATGACTGGCAAAAGGAAACAAAATATGAATGAAGCCGAGATTTTCCAGAATTTCCTGTTGCATCATTATCTATCCATATACAATATGTAGAGCTACTAGAAATGGGTGAGAATTTTCATGCTTTGCTTTGCATCGCCTTTCTGCAGGAGCAAGACGAGTGGGTGAAGCTGCGGAAGGCCCTGAAGCATGCCTATGACAATGCCAGTGACCTGCGCTGGTTCTTCGTGGCACGACCCACCACCTTTGCCATCATTGAGAACCTTAAGTACCTGGTTCTGAACAAGGACCCTGACCAGCCCTTCTACATTGGCCACACGCTCAAGTCTGGTGAGCTGGAGTACGTAGAGTATGACAGTGGCATAGTGCTCAGCCTAGAGGCTCTGAGGAGGCTGGTTGCCATCTTTAAAGATGAGGACAAGTGCCCTGAGCGCGGCAGTGCCCTCTGGAAGCTGAGCGAAGAGAAGCAGCTGGCTGTCTGTCTCAAGTACACCGGAGTGTTTGCAGAAAATGGGGAGGACTCGCGGGGCAAGGGGCTATTCACCAGCAAGGCAGTAGGGTCCCTCATCTCTGCAAGCCTGTCACAAAACTCACCGGACGTGATCGAGAGTTGCTGCTCCGACATGGCCATAACCTTTGGAGGAATGACCCCCAACCAGATGCACGTCATGATGTACGGCGTCTACAGACTGCGTCCGTATGGCCACAGTTTTCATGATTTGTTAATGTTTTTGCCACCAGAGGGATCAGACAATGACTGAGGGTGCAACAAGAACCTTTGACAGCTGCACTCAAGTGATTTTAGGTGGTGACTGCTTTGCACGTGGAAGTAATCATTTTTAAATCAGTTTTTGGTCACTCTTCAGGTGTGACCGCCAACGCCTACACTGACGGGAGGCATAATCAGAGGAATTATTTTCAGCCTGGAGTTTTCAATCCTTAATTGCTGCTACAGGGAAATGGCATTTCTGCTCAATTATGAAACTGTGTCTGGGCGTTTGGATGTGTGCAATGTCAAATATTGACTGAAGTAACCACATGGTTTGTTTGGAAAACTGGTATGAATTGGTTTACAGCTGCTGTTGAGAAGAATGATCATAAACCTACCATATTTTTTTTTTGTAAACAATATACTTTTTGGTGTTCCAAACTGTAGTTGTTTTCCACTATATCATTCTCCCTGGTTTATGAAGACATCGGTGAGGATGATTGCAACAATTATTATTTTTAACCTGTAGAGCTTGAAATCCAACAGCGTAGTGATGTTAATTTTGAATGTTAGTTTTCCTGACTGATTATTTTTAGAAGGAAATGGTTTTTTAAAATGTTGCTTTACCAGGCTGAAGATGGACTGCATATGATTAAGGAGCTCTTTCCTGACGGTTGACTGAACAACTTTTTACAATTATTAATTTATTGCATTTTCTTAAAATGGATATCCAGCCAGTTGACCAGTTTATTTTAAAACATAACCTGCAATGTACCGCCGTTTAATTTGACTCAAGGGGCGAAAATTGTCAGGTTACTAGGTGATCACTTGGTTTAAAGTTTGGTATAATTTAATGTCCCTTCCTCCACTCTATTGTCCGCAGATAAGGGGTTAATGAGATATTGCAGAGAAAAACTGACAGTTGGGTGTGGTGTCATCTCTGGTTACCCTTCGGTAGCCAAGTCTGAACTTCCAATGAGGAACTTACTCATGTCCTATGAAGACAGAAGTTGTACACCCCGCCAAAGTGTATTCTGGAATTTGATCAAGGATCTTGATGTGTAACTAAGTAAAATTGCCAGCTTGATATTTAATTTCATGTTGCCTGACTGGTTATGTGTACCTTATGAATGAAATGTTGTCTTTACTGAAGATGCATCATCTCAATACATTGACTGCAATTGTGGTAATGATAGTGGTCAGTTTGTACTTAAGCAAATAGCCGACGACTTAACGATACTGAAACAGTAAATGAATCCGAAGGACATTACAGTCAAAGGTGGGGAAACGGGTTTTTCTTTGTTTTCTTTTTTTAAACATTTCCCTGCTCGAAAAGGGCAGTAAAATGTATGAGTGACCCTCCTACCCTCCACTTGTAGAACAACTTTCCTTCCTGCAGATTAATTGCTTTCGGGGAAAGGGGCTTGGATACAATTCTGACCCCTTAAAATGATAGAAATTCTTTCATCTTGAAGCTGTTTTTATGTACATTTTTGTCACATCCTGCCTTACTCACTCACTCTCCTACATTCATCCTAATTTTCACCAGCTGTTGTTTACATTCATATCAGAAAACATGCAAAAATGTTTTTATATGAGGAAATTATATTAATTATTCCTGCTTTAATTGTGCAGATTTTTGAATGACTTTTGTACACTTTTTGGTAAATGTAGGACCTAATAAATAGTATGTGATGATGTTGTATGATGTAAATGTAATTCTCAATAAATTTTGATTAAATGTAAGCCCAATTCTGTGACGCAGTTTTACTTTAAAATTTAATTAACAGAATAACCAAGAATTACAGTAGCAAAAATTTAGCTTTATTTTGTGTTGGCAACTAGGCCTTAAGGAATGAATTGTACCGTAAAATTCTACAATATCACCCATTAATTAGGGATCACCGAGACCTACTCATGTTTTTGAAAGAAACCAGTAACTTTATTCACATAGTGAAAATTAAATTGAAAAATTAAACTTCCAGTGGGCTCCAATAAAATACAAACAATACAAAAAAGTATAAGCAATAATAGAGAAACAAAATATACCAACATGGTGAAGTACTTATGAATGTTTCAATGGCAATCACCAAAATCATCATTATCCTGAATTACAAAATAAATTTCAACAAAATCAAGATTTAATGATAATTGGCACTTCATTCAGTACACAGTCCAACCACCTCTGGCAAGAATTACAATAAGGAGTCTTCTCCCGTACAACGCAATTTCCAAAAAAGTTGGGAAGTCATGTAAAGTGTAAATAACAATGCAATGATTTTCAAATCATTTGACCTTTATTTGAAGACAATATATCAGATGTTGTAACTGATGAAGATTATTGTTCTTTGAAAAATATCTGCTCATTTTGAATTTGATGACAGCAATGTTTTTAAAAAGTTGGGGCAGGAAATCAAACTAGAAAAGTTGCAAGATGGTAATAAACAACAATTGGCTGAAGATAATTAGATTTTTTAGCAACAGATAAGTAACATGATTGGGTATAAAAACTCTCTCATTAGTAAATGTGGTGAGAGCTTTTGGGGAAATGGTTCAACAATTTACGAATCACATTTTCAATGCAAAATTATAAAGAATTTGGAGGCACTTAATAGATAATTAAAACATTCTGAGAATTCAGAAAAAATTCTACTTTTTGAAAAGTGTTACTGGCATCAAATTTAAAATGAGCACATATTCTCCAGAAAACAACAAAATATCTGTTTCAACATCCGATATTGTCTTTGTACTATTTTCAAATGAATTCAAAGTTCAAATGATTTGAAAATCATTGCATTGTTTCTATTTACATTTTACACAGCATCCCAACTTTTTTGGAAATGGGGTTGTAATTTTTGACAAGGTTAAAGCATACATTTGGGAGGATTTTGGACCAGTCCTCAAAGCTGATCCTTTCAAGATCCTTCACATTCTTGGGTTTGTGTTTATCAACTGCCCTCAACAACTCAGCCCTCAGGTTATCAAATGGATTAAAATGGCCATTGCAGAACATTTTCGTTGACACAGAGCCATTTGTGAGTGGATCTTTACGTGTGCTTTGGGTCATTTTCTCTGTTAGAAAGTTCACCTACAGCCAAGACTCCTTCTGGAGGCAACCAGATTGTCTGCTGAAATATCCTCATACTTGGTGGAGTTCATTATGCCATTAACATTAACCAGCACCCCTGGGCCTCTTGAATTAAAATGGCCCAAAAACATGACTGACCCACTGTTGTGGGAATTTTAAATTGTATTCCTAAAAGTAATCAGACTGAGACAAGATGAGAGTAAATAGGATCCTTCACTACTTCCAAATAGGGTCTTGGTTACAGGCAAGAACAAAGACAAAGATATAGATATATGCCTAGATATATGCAGGACGTCATGATGTACGTCCTCTGCGTGCATGCTGTAATGCGAATAGAAGCCACTAGATGGCAGTATTGACCTTTCTTATGTTAAGCCCAGACTGGAGCTAGGTTTGGGCATGTCTTGGGCATGTCTTGGGCATGTCTGGGACAAGTCCCAGAGGGAAAAAAAGAGGTCTAAATGTGGGAGGGGTCTGCAAAAGAGTATATAAGGAGGAAAATTGAGACCGTAAAGTAGTAGGAGAAATTGCTAGGAGAAGGATACATGTGACCAGACCTGTCATTCTATTCAAGACCTGTGAAGCTTTTAGTGGATTTTTGCCTGTGTTAGAGCATTTTCCTCACCCAAGACATCACCAAGCAACCCAACCAAAGGGACTGTAAATATTTTTTTTTCTGTATATAATCAATCTTGGTCATTAGAGTAGATAGTAGATTAGTTAAAGCGTTTGTTTAATTAAACCCGTTTAAGTTTTAAAATTGTGTCTGTCATCCCTTGCTGTCGTAAATGTAATTACAAATTGGGGCCATAACAATGCGCATCCCACGAAAGTCTAGCTCCAGTAATCCTCAGATGTTTCCCCGACGTGACCATCAGTCAGTGGAATAGAGTAAGTCTGGATTCATTAGACCACATGACCTTTTCTCATTGCTTCTCAGTCCAATCTTTGCGCTCCCTTGCAAATACAACTTGTTTTTTTTCCCCCCAATTAGCCTTACGTACAACTGGCTTTCTTGTGGCCATGCCGCTGTTTAGTCCCAGTCCTCAAAGTTCTTGTAGCACTGTAACAGTGGACATGCTCTTTCCTTCATAATTAAACACAGCCTTAAGTTCTACTGTTGATTGACTGTTGATACTGTTGAGTGGACCTTACAAAGCATTTTGTGATCCTCCATCAGGATCATTCATGATTTTCCTCCAACCCATTTCTTCCATGAAGCAGACAGTTTACCACTATCCTCCGAGTTGTAATAAACTGTTGGAAGGTTCATGACCCAATTCTAGTGATTTAAGCAATTTCCTTTGCTTTCTTCTTAGGTTGATGCTTGGCAATAATTTGGCCCTCTTGAGACACAGTAACATCTTTTTAATGACCGTGATACAACTCCCAACATAATTGTTTAAGAAATGAGAAGTTTCTTTTCATTCTGACTGATTCAGTGAGTAATACACAACTGCAATAATCATTCGCTATTGAGCATGTGCTTATTTCAATCCAAGCTGCTACTTTTCTTTTGGATGGGCAGTGTATAAACAAAAGAATCAAAAGAAAAGGGGTTCTTAATGGCCATTTTATACCAAAATCTAACTTCCTAATTCGTAGTCTGTGTCTGGTCATGCGCCAATGGACAAAGATACTTCTGAGCTTTTGCTGAGCATAACATGATGATCAGAGTGGTTTCTGTACCATCAAAATGGCAAATTAGCACAATTACCTATGGACAGGATGATAGTAAGGACAGAGTGTACAGTTAGTTCACTGCAGTAACGGCAGGGGAATATGGGGTTTTTGTAAATTATTCTAGTTTGGCAAGCCCAATCATATTCATCTGTTCTTACTACCACATCATCTTCCATAAATTAAGTAGATGAGCAAGCACTCTTCGATTAAGCTTGAAACGTAGCATCTCAATTGGCAGTTTGCAAGCATGACTTCAGGTATCAGACAATGCTGCAGCGAATGATGCCTCATGTGAAGCTCACCAAACTGCACGTGCCCAACTGATGAGCAGATGACCCTTCTATGCAATGATCTTTCAATCATCCTGGCCATTTAACCTTACCAACTGGACCCAACTGCACCCTATACTATTAGGCTGGTGGCCAGCCAGCACTGGTAATGTCTAGATTTGATGATAGACTCTGCAACGAATTCCAATGCGCAAAACTTCCTTTGGACAATCAGCTTTTTCTGTCACAGGAGCTAATCTCTGGAATAGTTTGCCTACTGAGTCGAAAATGCAAACTAACTTTGTTGAAACCTTTAAAGGTATTAAATCATGGCTGCAGGAGCAACAATATTGTTCCCACATATAAAACATTTGCTAGATATACGTTTACCTGAGGCATTCTCATTCAGTTTTATTGAATTTGTATTTTATTTGTTCTGGGTATCTTAATTCTGTTTGTCTTAGGTATCTTTTTTTAATTAATTAATTTTTCTAGGTATCTTTTTTTAATTAATTAATTTTTCTTTCTGTACAATTTTAACCCTAAAAAGCCAATCATGGACTGGTGTTGGAAATTAGCACTCTGCTATAAACACTTACAGCAGTGCATTTGGGACCTGTGTATATTTAAATATCACAGCATCAATGTTACTGTGCGTCCATGTCAAATAAAGGAATGAATGAATGAACCCAGCTTCAGCTAATTTGAGCTACAAAAAATAAGCAGGTCATAAACATGAATCACGAGCGCAATTATGTGAAGGAATGAGTCAAAATTGCGAGTTCCACAAATGCAAGGTTTTATTGTGCATTAAAACTAAAGCCAGTTACATGGTTTAGAAATCACAAGGTTATGTCCATAGGCGTAAACAATACACATTCAACTCCGAGACCTCAGCCCAGGAATTACGTGCCCACTGTCACTTATATGTCTTCATGTGCCACAGTCCATCATTCAGATAGTGAACATTCTCAATCCCAATGCCCTTGTTGACTTTTTCTCTGTTTCCAAAAGAAAAAATAGAAAAAGAGATGCAATCATCAGAAAAGTAGAGAGAACGCTTTTTTCACTCTACATGCTGGCAAGCAACAATACTTAAAGTACACTTACTGGAGACATTATTCCCCACCCCTTCCTCTCTTCTGATTCCCAATCAGAAATGTATCATCATAAAAACCTATCCCACCACAACATCTTCCTATGTCAATTCAGGAAACATTGCTACGATGAAAACTAGGCTGCCACTTGACAGGCCATGCAAGCAAACACTTCGATTCTCTGAACGAAGAAGCTCTGCCCCATTCATTAAAACCATTCATTTTCCGAAAATTTCAAAAGCAGCAATAAATCAAAGAACCAAACACTTACATGTTTTCTGCTGACATTTTCATAACCCCGACACAGAGTGCATGTTGCTTACCCTCAGCCATGATGGCCTATGACATACTGTTAAAGAGACCAACAGCTTCAAAATTGGCAAACACCACGAGCACAGTGAACTATGTTAGCAGCATTTTTATACAGTCTTCGAAAGCCGAAATTTAACCCGCATCTAAAATGTACTGCTGTTCACAGTAGAGGACACCCAATAACTGTAAAGGATACAACCACTGTATCTGTGGCAGCAGGGTAAAGTTTGGCACCAGGAGACGTCAGGCCAGGACACATGATGTTGGCTCCACTGAGGACAAATTTGATGGCTCCTTTGTCTACTTGCTGATGTGGAAGAATGAATGGGTCTGGGGAAAAAAGTTTCAAAAAATAAATCATCTCTGCCGCAGTTGATCAAAACAGAGTAGGTACGCTTGGAAGAATTCCACAAAAGAATGACTTTCACACAGGACAAAAACATTTCAAAACAAGAGTCATCAGAAGATGACATATCCCCCCAGGCCCTGATTATTTGCAAAAGTCATGTCAATCCTACACCTTCAAAGAAATTCAAACAAGAATGCTGAGGAGATTTTCCTCTGGAATGATCAGGAAGGATGTACTGGCAACATCTAGCAAAGACTACGAAGCACACGTTGACAAAGGCAATAAAAAAAACAAGGGTCATTAATGAACAGTGTTTTAGTTCTGCTCCAGATACAAGCCCAGCCCTGCGACTGAGTCGAAATCCACGTCACTTCCATGGAAAAGAAAAACAAGAGCCATCTGGCAATGGCGTATCCCCCCGGCCCCCCACATTCATGGATTAACTGCTCAAGAAATTCCTAAATACCAAAAGGCACATCTAAATGATATATCAGATCTACACATCAAATTTCGTGAAAAAATATTGAACAGTTTTTGAGTTCTGCCCCAGAAACGAAATGATTACAGACGTACGGACGGACGAACAGACAGACAATGCTACCGCTATATCCGCCCGCATTATATGCCAGGGGGATAAAAAAATTACAGAAATTTAAAAATATGAAAAGGCACCACTTCAGTACTTGGGTAATACACATGCAAAGTTTCAGAAAGATATAATGAACGGTTTTTGAGTTGTGCTCCGGAAATGAACCTATCCCTGTACAGAGTCCAAATGCAACTGGTTTCCATGGAAACGAAAAAAAAAAAAAAAAAACAACATTTTCAGAAATCCTAAAAATATCAAAAAGCACCACTTCAGTATGTGGGTAATACACATGCAAAATTTCAGTGAGATATAATGAACAGCTTTTGAGTTGTGCTCCGGAAACAAGCCTCTCTGTACAGAGTCCAAATACAACTTGTTTCCATGGAAATGGGGGGAAAAAAAGAAAAAAAATTTTTTTTTCAGAAATCTGAGGATATCAAAAGGCACCACTTCAGTATGTGGGTAATACACATGCAAAGTTTCAGAAAGATATAATGAACAGTTTTTGAGTTGTGCTCTGGAAGTGAACCTCTCTGTACAGAGTCCAAATGCAACTGGTTTCCATGGAAATTAAAAAAAAAAAAAAAAAAAGATATTCAGAAATCTGAAAATATCAAAAGGCACGACTTCAGTATGCAGGTAATACACCTGCAAAGTTTCAGTAAGAAATATTGAACGGTTTTTGAGTTGTGCTCCGGAAACGAGCCTCTCTGTACAGAGTCCAAATCCAACTGGTTTCCATGGAAAAAAAAAAAAAAAAAGATTTTTAGAAATCTGAAGGTATCAAAAGGTGCCACTTCAGTATGTGAGTAATACACATGCAAACTTTCAGTAACAGTTTTTGAGTTTCTGAACGGCTTTTGAGTTCTGCTCCAGAAACGAACTAGGCCTGATGTGCACCAAGTCCAGATTTGTTTCCATGGAAACGACAAAAATAGGAATCCTGAAATTTCCTAAGTAGCAAAAGGCACATCTAGACAATACATAGAATACATGTACCGAGTTTGGTGCTGATATCTTGCATAGTTTCCGAGTTCTGCCCCGGAAACAAAATGATTACGGACAGACAGACAGACGGACTAGGCGATGCCTATATCCCCCCCGCATTCTATGTCAGGGGGATGATGATAATAACAAGGGGTATATCCCCGAAATTCCTCAATCCTCGAAGCCCCCTTTATTAGATTACCCTTTACTAGACCAACAATGAGGCATTTTTGAGGTCTGTGTAAGTAATTGTTCCAGAGATATAGTTTAAAAAAACTGATTTTTTCAATAAATAGCGCCACATGGTGGCCAACCTAGGAGCGCATACTTGCCCAAAATCTAATCAGTTCATCCTCTCTACCATATCTACCCATATGCTAAAAATGAGAGGCCAATGTAAAGTATTTTGTGAGTTATTGCGCTAACGGCTAAAATCTGCAGACGCAACAGTGGCAGACGAGGCGGCGGCGGGTGGGGCAAAACCATGATATCCCGGAAACTCGTATTTCGGGGATATAATTATGACCTGAGTCAGGCAATAGTGTTGCCAGCTGAAAATTAACACTTGCGGAATTAAATCCTCAGTCTTGAAGCACTGTATCAAGTGAGTAAGGCTAATTCCTTCACAGGCTGAAGTTCACGGTTCCCATACCTTCTCCAAAGTCAAATTCATTTTTCAAGCATTTCAAGGCGCATTTTTAACTCCTATTATAATTTCAACCACTTTCAAACACTTAATTCAAAATCCAAACCCTTCTGAAACCTTGAACATACCAAATCAAAATTTAAACATTTCCAGTACCCATAAGAACGCTTCAAGTTACCCTTTAGACTAAGCACCTTGAGCTGTGATATTGATCGATATGCGTCTCTCATCAAGCACTCCAATAAGCCCGGGAAAGTACACATTGAAAACCACGCATGCCAATAGGTTTTAGAAAAAAAAAGAGGAACATCATGCGGAGTAGGCGGTCTGGTGTCGAGCCAAAGGCGCGACACCGAGCTTGTGCCAACGACACAAGCTCCTAAGGGGGGGTTTGCCCCCCCCCCAGAAAATTTTGCCAACAATGGCATCAAATGGTGCATTCTGGTGATATCTTGACACATATTTAAGCTATGTATTGGTCCCTTAATTTCAATGTAATTCTCAAGCTAAATGTTAATAACCAGTGGAGAAACGGCATTAAAAATCTTCGTAAAATGTATTTGACACCCTATATATTTTTTCATTCAACTTGGCTAAAACTGTCACTACCTACTACTGCATTGTACAAGAGACTTTGAGTATTCAGCCTTTTACAATTTTAGTTTAAAATAATTCAAACAGTGTTTTGACTATCACTATAAAACAGTGAATCAAGAAAATGCAATTACAGTCATTCACCATCAACTATGGTCCATTCTATCGATTTCTTTTCATTTTGAAACCAATGAATCAGTACCTCTTATCATTCATTTAACAATTCTTACCACTGATTCACTTAATCATTTTATGATGTCCATTAGTTTAGAATTACTGAAATAATACTTAAGTTTCATTTAAAAAACAGTGAATCAAGAATTGCATGCACTCATTCATCATCAGCTCTGGTCCATTGTATTAATTTTGAAATCATTGAGACAGTGTCTGTTATTGTTCATTTAACAATGATTTTAACGAGTGGCTATCAATGCTTACCAATACTGATTCTTTATCATCTCATTCTATAAATCTCATTCTTAGTAAAGAAACATGGAAACCTTTCTTTGCATATCATCTGCAAAGCACAAATGGACAGACGCACAAGGAAACATTGACAGGTGATTGCCTGTATCCGCCTCTGTACATCGTCTGTAGTGTACTATGCTGATCAATGGCAAAGTGATGTATTATCGCTCGCAATTGCAGCAGCGAATATCTTGTAAAATCAGACAATCCGATGAATGTATTCACCACAAAAGGCTGTATAAATCAACCTGTAACTCTAATTCTTCAGTAATTTAAGCCCATATGCAATATCTATGCGAAATATAACATGAAACAAGAATGAAAACAAAAAGCGTGGACATGGATCAGTCCGGTTGTAAACTCAACCATCTATCTTAATGTCTTTGTGCAACGAAATATTGTCATCAGTCAATCATTTTGCCTTTATTCTACAATATGCACACATTTTTGCTGAAAAATATGCTCTAAATAAAAGGATGAAGGCAGATTTTAAACCTACCTGTTAATTTCTCGATGACAAAATCTGGCGGCGAAGCAAACCCGGTAGTGTATGACGTTACCCTGTCATTGCGATGAGGAGTATTAGAGGAGTCTTTGAGAGCGGGGACCATTCAACTTTTGGACGTTTCCTGATCGTTTCGCTAAAGGGTTTTTAGAGCAATGCTGGAGATCGGGGACCATTCAATCCATAAATAAAAACCAATATGTCTACCGCTCGCAAATTTGGCAATCGCACAAGACAATTTTAAGCGCAAATTTCGATCCTAGACCCCCCTACCCCCCTCTACCCCTCAAATTTTCTCCACGGATTTACACGAATCTCGTGGGTGACCATTTTGACTCCTAAAACCGCGGATTTCCGTGAATCCGCGGAAGATTGGCATGCCTGGAAAACACATTTTCTTTTCCTCATTGTGTACTGACAAATTATGGAGGACAATTCTATCATTTACAGTATCAACACGCAGCAGTAATTTACTTCAAATTTCCTACTGGCCCCATGTAATGTGAATTCTCAATTAATAACAGCAATTTTGACACTCAAGTTCGACCCGTTTCATAGACGTTCGACAGTCCCGGTATCGACACTGTTTTACAACACCGTTTTGAAATGTCAGTCGTGTGAATGAGTTGTGTCCGTCCCAGAACAAAAGTTCTTGCACACTGCAGAAAGTTTTGAATGCATGTTGAGTTCATGGCGTTATTGCTTGGTAAAGACAGCTGGTAATTCCAGAAAAAATTTGAGTGACATGATGTCAATTTAGTTTGTTAAATATCTACATATTGTAACAAAATATAGCTGACAAGTAGGTATAGATCGATACATTAAGTGCATGCAGGCTATGAGCACACACGTTAGCTTCATTAAATAGGACATTGGACCAAAAGCTTTTCTCATATTAATATGAAATTTGAAAGATGAACATCTTTGAAAGCTCTAGTTCCATTTACAAAAACAACTTCAACCATAGTCATTTCAGAGTGATGACTCTCAAAAGATGTGCAAAATCCACATCTCAAAATCTCCTCCCTGCAAGCAACACAGCAATTTAAAAATGTGATTTATCATCCAGTCCCATCAAGCAAAAATCACCCTCACTAAACCATTGCAATGCATGAACTTTTCAATAAAGTGAGGGGTTTGATGACATTCCTGATGGGCAAAAGTTTTGAAACTATAATAACAGTTCAGGACTGTGCCTTCCCTTATTGAAATATCTAATAAAAATTTAGAATAAATTATATATATAAATATTTTTAAGTGCATTTTAGTGATAATTGAGCCACAAAAAAACAAAAATAGTGTATATTTAAAAAGCCTAACTATTAGCATATCTAAATAGAGGATTTTACACAACAGGGGAGGGTGTCGTTGGGATTCTGATACTCACAAGCACTGAATACACATGGCGAAGTACTTTTTACCGAGCCTGTGATAATGCCCTTAAGAGTAAAAGTTCGATTTACCAGAAAACAAATAGTCCAGTCTGATATTTTCTGAGGAACATTTGAACATTTTCTATGACTCTCCCAAGGTAATAAACAGTTTGCCTACTGTATTGCAGTACGTTAAAGAGGCGGGGCAGGATTTAAGTTAATCAGTAACGAAAGGGCTTACATTTATGCAGCAACCTCAGTGTAGGGTAGAATGGACCTTCCCTCTGTCTGAAGAACAGCAGCTCACCATTTACTGTCAGGATTTCAATATGCTCATGACTGTAGAAAGGTAGAAACCAGAAAAGCACACCAAATTCAAAATCTGAAAAACCAGCAATGACAAATTTCAGATTGCAATGCACTTCTATGCCCACGTTCAACATAAAATGTGTCAATTAATAATTTGGGCAATTAAAACAATTCACCATCATTGCTATGTTATGATAAAGAATACAGGGGTAAATCAGTGACTCCCGGGAGTAAGCAGCTAGCACTAAATGAAGCTGCAATCAATTCTTCGATACAGAATGCTCAAGTCAACGGCAAAGCGGAGAATTAATCAGATCAAGGACAACTGCCGTGGTGTAGCATTGTTTGCTGGCTGTCACATGCTGAAATATGAGCAGCCATAATTTTGTCTTTCATATACAGAAATCTCTCTCTTACAAAGTTCAACTGCCAGAGAGTGCACACTGTCCACACTAATGCTCCAGTTAAATTTCTCAGCAATTTTTCAGATGGAAAAGTGACTAACAATGCAAAATGTCCATTTCTTTGCCCCATGTCAGCCATACTTTTAAAGCAACTGATACTATTCAAGGTGTGCCCAACTCAGGAATGCATTCTCTTTGATACAGACCACATCTTGTAGCTGACCAGAAATTATTTTTGGCTGTATTACATTAAAAACTATACAACAGTGTATTATTTGATGTTTCATCACATGAATTTCATTGATTTTTCAAAATAGACGCATTTAAATTTCATTCCAGCAGTATGTTTCAAAGAAATGGGGACAGTAAAGTATTTACTACTTTGTAATGGTGAAATTCCTTTTCACAATGCTTTAGGGCCATTCCATGAGAGACTGACATTTGTTGTGCAGTTGATCCCCGTGGAATTGAATAAAATGGCGCATAGGTAGGTACGGGAGTCTCATAGAGAAAGCCCAATTTTTAGATCCGTATCTCACTTTGCCAGCCAGTGGCGCCACCTGGAAGCCACTAAAGTGGCTCAGTTTTGTCGTCAAAAAGCTGTTGACACCACATTATACATCAACTATCATGACTTAAGGGTACTCAGACTTATGCCAATCTAGAATCCTTTATGATGTGTATACTAACAAAAAGACCATCATTTTCAGTGAATAGTGCCTTGGTGACTTGTTCAAGCCGGATGGGTTACACCTGAATAGGAGGGGTACCTTTGCACTGGGTCAGCGTATGTTGAGGGAATCACAGAGTTATTTAAACCAGGGACTTGGGAGGGCAGGGAGGTTAGTGAGTGTTACACAGAGGGAAATGCAGACTACCCTGATGGAAGCTGACAGCGTTACATGCGCTATTGATGATATATTTTTTAAGCAACAAAGCATAGTGGGGGGCTTGGAGCAGCTGGCACATGGGAAATTGAAGGGGAAGAGCGTTCGTGATAATCTGATATGTTTTCATCTAAATGTAGGCAGCATTAAAAATAAATTTCTAGAACTTGAGGCCGTTATGATTTGTGAGGGCTATGACATAGTTAGGATTACAGAGACATGGCTTAGTGAAGAGGATGGAGATGAATGTAGAAGGTTATAAGCTCTTTAGGAAGGATAGATGTAATAGGCGAGGAGGGGGTGTAGCAATCTATGTGAACGAAAACATAAATGTGCAGGAAATTCCAGAAATTTAACATTTCTTGCCCTGCGAAGATATCTGGGTCAGGCTCATTGGCAAACATGAGACAGGTTTAAACATAGGAGTAAGCTATCGACCACCAGCTTTGGATAGTGCAGTCAATGAATTGCTCTTTAAGAGGAGTACGCAAGCTTGTAGAGGAGGGGGACTATTATTATGGGAGAATTAAATTATCCTGGTATCGATTGGGAAATAGTGAAAGGACAGGGTAGGGGGGAGGAAGAATTTCTAGATGTTATAAATGATAATTTTTTGGTGCAGTGTGTTAATAAACCTACAAGAGAGAAGGCAATTTTAGACTTAGTGCTCTGTAATCAGCAATGTTAAGGTACTGGAGCCACTTGGGACAAGTAATCACTCTATTGTTAATTTTGAGGTTTCATGGGAAGTTAAAAAGGTGACTTCAAAAACAAAAATTTTCAATTTTAGGTGAGCAAACTTTGACAGGATGCGCTCATATCTAAGTGAAATAAAATGGGAGATACACCTGGACTGTGAGTCTGTAAATTAGATGTGGGAAAGATTTAAGAGGGTTTTACTTGATTCACAATGCAAAGGTGTCCAAAAGTAAGCTAAAAAAGCAGAATCCTCAGTGGATGACCACAGCTATTCGTAGGAGTTTGAGGGAAAAGAGGAATCTTTATAAGATGTCCATGAGGATGACAATGAGAACACTAAGGCTGAATACTGTAAAATGCGGGCTGTGGTCCAAAAAAGAGCTGAGGAATGCAAGAAGACTGTATGAAAGACAAATTGCAGAGGGGACAAAAACTAACCCCAAGTGCTTCTTTCAGTACTATAGCAGAGAAAGGAAAGTCAAAGAGCAGGTTAAGTACATAAAGAATAAAAATGGATCGCTGCTATAAGTTAACAAGGACATTGCAGATACCTTAAACAGTTACTTTGCAGAGAATTTTACCTCAGAGTGGGTCTTTATTCGGCCAGAGGGCATGTCCAATGCTCAAAATTATTTAGCGAAAATTGAGGTTAGGGATAACGAAGTATTAGACAAGTTGCATAAACTAAAGGCAGATAAGGCGGCGGGTTCCTGATTGGCTTATATCCTTGAGTGCTCAGGGAAGTTAGTGAGATCTTTAAGCCACTATCCGCCATCTTCAGACGATATTTAGAAACTGGAGAAATATCAAATGATTGGAAACGGGGCAATATAATACCAATATATAAGAAAGCGGACCGTACTGAGCCAGGAAATTACAGGCCAGTCAGTTTAACTTGCATTGCGTGCAAAATATTGGAATCCATCATAAAAGATGAGCTGGACTGATTTCTTGAACGTAACAATATCTTGAGGGATAGCCAACGTGGTTTCCGAAAGCGAAGGTCATGCCTGACAAACCTTCTGGAATTTTTTGAAGAGGCCACCAAGACTTATGACCAGAGCAGGGCTTATGACATCATATATTTTGATTTTCAGCAAGCATTTGACACAGTACCGCATAGGAGACTCATTTTTAAAATGAGCTCCATTGGAGTTACAGGAGGTATTCTGAAGTGGATTCAAAACTGGTTGCAGGACAGAACACAAATAGTGGTGGTCAATGGTATCTCATCTGAGCTAGGTATGGTGAGGAGTGGCGTCCCCCAGGGATCGGTGTTGGGACCCCCACTATTCCTCATCTACATTAATGACCTTGATATGAATATTGAGAGCAGATTAGTTAGATTTGCAGATGATACTAAATTGGGAGGTTTGGCAAATAGTTTAGAGTCCACTTAAGTGATTCAGGATTATTTGGATAGAATCCAGAATGGGGCAGAAATGTGGCAAATGAAATGTAATGTTGCGAAATATAAAGTTGTACATGTAGGTAATAAAAACATTAGATGGGATTACTTCATGGGAGGTTTTAAACTGGAATGTGCTCCACACGAATAAGATCTGGGAGTGATTGTTGACCAAACCCTCACAGGCTCTAGCCATTGTGCCGTAGCAGTTAAAAAAGCCAAGCGGATGCTGCGATACTTTGCCAAAAGTATGGAGTTCAAATCCAAGGAGGTGATGCTTCTTCTGTACAACACATTCGTCAGACCACATCTAGAGTATTGTGTACAGTTCTGGGGATCATACTTTTAGAAAGACTTAGAGGCTCTACAGGAAGTTCAGAGAAGAGCCACTAAGCTAATTCCTGGAATCAAAGATGAAAGCTAAGAGAAAAGGCTGAAGATCCTTAATCTCTTTAGTCTTAGGAAAAGGAGACTAAGGGGTGATCTGATCGAGGTCTTTAAATATGTTAAGGGGATTAGAAAAGTGAATTATGTAGGATTCCTTCAACCAAGTGTTGTTAGTAGAACTCGGGGTCAGAAATGGAAGCTGACCAAAGGTAAATTTCCCACTGATATTCAGAAATATTTCTTCTCCCAAAGAGTAATTTTGATGTGGAACAGCTTGCCTGACCTTATAGTTGAGGCAGAGATCTTGAGAGTTTTCAAGAGCAGGCTTGACCTAAAGCTAGATACCATTGAGTATCTGAAGTGAAATATTCACAATAGTATAAAGAAACTGGAGAGCCTAGTTGAGCTGAACGGCCTGTTCTCACCATTCATGTTATGTTTTGCATCTTGCTGGGTTAGTGCAATGGACGGCCCAAAAGATGGTCGAACTTGATTTTTAGTGCATGTTTGCAGTATATTTTCTCAACAACCCAGATATGTACTGTGGTGGTAAATACTGTTTTTGGTGCACATGAAACTCCATTTTCAGGAATACCAAGCATTCCTTTAGTAGTGTCAACACTTTAAGATAGACGGAACCAACGTTAAAACTCAAAATGGACCATTTCATAGCAGATTGAGCCTGTTTAGGTGGCATGATTTTGTTTACCCAGCACGATAGAAATCTGAAATTCTCTGGATACATTCTCTTTAGGGTAGATTACAGCATTATCAAAATCTCAATGGTAGTAGTTTCAGTGTAGATGATATTCAACATCAAAATTCAGAAAATTTTGCCACCAGGGGACGCTGTACGCTGGATGCAAATATTGGCAATCCCAGCAATGTACCAAAGAAATTGTTTTTGAATTGTGATACACACAGCTAGTTTTCCATGAAAATAAAGAGTTTAGTTTGGTACTTTGCTGGGTGGATAGCTATCTGACCAAGGGTGGCACTCTAAAGAGCCAATGTTCTCCCCACTTAATATTCTATTTTCTCAGGCATATACCAAAATTCTGTCTTTTGAAACATATGAAGTACATGCACAGTTATACATATCATTTTTGCACAAGATGTCTTGATTATTTCAGATTTATTCTTTGACAGAAGCTGAACGCACTGACAGTCAAGCTTCCAGAGTAGTAAATGAAAGAGGACCAACGACACCAGACTTGCTAAGCAAACAGGCGAAAGTGGCTGACTGGCCAAATTAGCTAACCTACATGTACATATGGGCTAAAATCATACAGTAAACAAAAACACTGCATCTTACGATGCGATCAAGACAGCAGTAACGGTTTATTATGACAAACTGATACAATTGAAGACTGCAGTAAGTGAAGCATGGACATGAGTTACAGGTGAAGACTGCAGTAAGTGTCAGATACTTCAGTTTTTCCTTGTTTTACCTCCCTGATTTACAGACAAAGCATATAGCATACCCTGAACTCCAGCAGAAAGCACTGGAAATTGGTTATTGCGCACTCTCAAAATCTGTACGAGTTCTGCATGAAGCCAATATGTGGCATAGCTCAATTTCGGCAAATTTGCAGATACTGCCCTTCTTCGGAAGACTGCAGTAATGTGTGCAAGCAAGCTAGTTAAGTAGTTTTGAGAGTGGCTCTAATCTAGCCAGGTACGTCGCTACATCGACAACTAAGCCATAAAAATGTAATTAATATTACACATAACATTCAGTCGAAATACTCGCAGAAACTGGAAACACTCCCCTAGCTGGCGACAGATTTACCTCGAAAATAAAGCAAAGCCTCAGCTTCTTTGTATACAAAGCCAAGTATAACCAGTCCCCTTTAATATAAATTTGTTGCCAGTCCTGCATTGTACTGACCCAGTTTGGTAGCATAAAGCAGTCAGACAAAAAGTGGATAGCACACCCACGTAGCATTGTGCCAACTGAATCTGGGATTTCGCCAACCAAAAAAAAAAAAAAAACAAACAAACACTCTGCTCTTCTGTCCTTTGAGGCTGGGAACAGATGTAGTAAAATGTGTTATTTCTTACAACCAACAAGAAAGCCGTCATTGCCATCTTTGCTAAGTCATAATGCCAGTAGGTCCGGCACCTGTGAAATGAGGAGGTCAAAACCTAGTATATTTTTTGGGCCGTTAATGTTACTGCAATGCAAAATTCTGCCAAGGCCTTTATGATAATTCCCATTATGTGTTAGCATTAAGCTAACTGCGTCACTCAGCTTCTCAGTCGCTCACAGACACTGGCATTTGTTGGGATGACTCCACAAAAATGTTGCAACTTCTCAAAAGTAGCTCTCAAAGCATGGGTGGCCATGTTCAGATGAGGGGCGTAATATTCTCAACAGCCTGCATGTGACTTAGGAAGGGGACCCAAATCTGACTGCCATGTTTCATGAAAAAGACAGCCCACAAAAAAAAAAAAAAAAAAACTGCCAAGGTTGTCTTATTTCACGGTTGAAGGTTGATAGGAACTCCGGATACATAAATAATTGTGCCTAAGCTCAGAGTGATTTTTTTCATAATACTACATGTCCCTTTTAAATAAAAAATTACTTAAATCTGCGCTTTGCATAGCACTGCCCCAAGTGACAACTTACAGTTCGTTTTAAGATAATGCATGCAACAGAATGAGTTAATTACCTGAAGCGGTACAAAAATTATGCCTTTTTTAATGTACACGGAGTAGGATTTTCCAAAAAACAATGTATCATCCCATTCAAAAACTAATCCTTCTCAATCATCACTTATAACCCACTTGGAGGGTGTGGCAGTGTATGCTTCGAGAGAACCTGAAGTGTATTTGTATTTTCTCACTTTTCATTGTATTGCAAGTTTCTGAACATCAGACTTTGGGAAGTGGGTGTGTAGCCCTGATCCAATAACAGCACACAGGGTGTGAAGGCAGGACAGAGAGCTGCGCAGCATGGTCGCGCTTCTGTTGTCGTTGAGCTGAGAAGTTACAGCCAATTTTGAATGTTGTGTTTAGAAACCACAAGTGAAAAATCCCAACCCAGCCTCCCAATAACCACATAAAACCTACAGGCCCATAAACAGCTGAGTAAAATGTAGCTTCTGCATTCAAACTTGCAGAACGTCAGGCCTGTTTTAAATTCTAGCGGAGATTCAAAGGTCTCCAAGTTCCAACAATGCTCAAAATGTTATGCTTAATTACTGGGAAATGTGTTATTACAAAATGCATAAATCTAGACATTTGCCATTTTTGCTATAGCCATAAAAACAGTGCCCTGACTTTTAATGTTTCTCTCAATGTAAGAGTGATGTAGCTTCAGTGAAATGCTGCAACCAGCAGATCCAGAATATGTGTGACATTGTTCTACAATATTAAAAAAAAATAAATAAATAAATAAAAAAAAGTCTGACTCAAACCCTATAACTCAAACTTTTTGCCCAAGTTTTCC
The DNA here is from genome assembly GCA_029721435.1 of Gymnothorax reevesii. Taxonomy (NCBI): domain Eukaryota; kingdom Metazoa; phylum Chordata; class Actinopteri; order Anguilliformes; family Muraenidae; genus Gymnothorax; species Gymnothorax reevesii. Next base: position 8,634,402 of record CM056586.1, read on the forward strand.
CTTGGGTCTACAGCTATAACTTTTAAAGCGGCTCCGTAGCGCCCTCAAACGGCCAAATACTGCCATATTCCAAAAGATCGCTCTCACTCACGTTATTGTACCCATAGATATTGTACCTGCCAAATAAAGCTTCAACGGTCAATTTGAGAGATAATGTGTTTCTCTCGGCTAAACGCTACTAAGTGCATCCCGGTAACTAGCTACACTTGTTGATGCTTCAAACGATCAGAATATGAATAAATGAATGCATTCACCAGAACATATTGAAATAGCCGTGTACAGACTGGACTAAACTTAATTCTAACACTCCAATATACAAGTAAATAAATATGCAGTTTACCATCGCACTATTTTGACTGGATCCTTTTTTGGCATGATATGGTTCAGCCATGACTCGATGTTAGGAAATTGGTCCAGCAGCTGGTTTTTGATTCCCTTGATCACAGAGGTTTTCAGCTGAATGCAGTTGGAAACATTTTCTTTCTCATCAAATCTAAAACGAAATCATAGACAGATATTAGAAATTCAAACTAAGCAGGGTAACACAACCAACAATGATTTGGCAGACAGCTAAAAGAACATCTAACACATTCGACTCCTAATATGACTAACTACATTATACGTAGCTATCTGATTAGCTTATTACATTGGCGACAATCACTGTAATAAGGTTCATGACACATTCCGCAACATTTTATCAGCTACGCAGCAAAAACAGCTGCAAACACGAGCGGACTGTTAACGTTAGATTAGCTTTATTAATGGGTAACATTAATTCGACTGACGATGCGATTGTCGCGAACGTTGGAATGGTTAAACTTTACGGGTTGTTTCTTACGCTGCTAACTAGCTAGCTATCCACACGACTAACATGAATAGAACAAACAACCCCTACTTTTTAAACATCCTCGTCGCTCGATCCCGGGTAAATTTAAAAATGTATATGCTTTAGAGTCTTTAGATGCCAAGATAAAAAGAGAAATGAAATAAAACAGGTCAATCATGCGGGCATTCTCTGAAAATCCACGCTTCGGCACTGTCACGGCTATGCAGGTAATGACGTTTGTGCAGCGCGGCAGTGCTCATCGGTTTACGTTAAAAAGGCCTGCTACCATAGAGCGACAAATAGTTTCTAGATGACCAAAATAATATCTGATGGAAAACATCCACTGAACATGCCTTGCTAACGGCTAACCAGAACTCAGAAAAGAGGTAAGTCATGAATCGAAAAGCATAAATCGCTGTTGAAAGATGAATACCTTCTAATCGCCAACAGTCAGAAAAGTTTAATTGGGCGGGAGTGTGAGTTAATTGTATATTAATTGGAAAAATGTACAATAAATTCGCTTGTTGACATTTCTGAGAACTTCAAATTTGGCACGGCGTCATCTCGCGGCAAAAAATATACTGCTGCCAATAATAATTAATGTTTTCAAGGCACCTAGCTGGCTAGGTACGTAGCGACTGTGCTACATCTTGGTATTAGCAAATAAAGTTGCTAGCCAGCTAACTTCAGCTTATACGCTATCCGTTTGCTGTCAGCTGAACTTCTGCAGCATTCACGCATGGAGCCAAATACTTCCGGTGGGTCAATTTTGTCTTGTTCCAAAGTTAAACTTGCTTTAGAGTTTCCCCACCGAAAATATATATTTTCATAATATGTATTTTAGACGCAACGTCAAAGTGATAGACCTCATGCATTGTTGCTTGCAAGGTGAACTATTATTTGACTATTTTTGGGGAATACGAGAGCGTGGAAAAGGAAGCAGTAACCAGCCATCTTTCTTCTGCCAATAACAAGAAAGAGAAGGGGGTCTGGACCTAAGTGGAACAGTAGTTTCCATATAATGCATGTTTTCTACTAAAAAAGAGGCATAGTGTGTTATTTTACCGGGAAGCGAAGTTCTAGGAAGTATACAGCGCTTTAACGGCTAATTCAAAGGCCTTTGGGATTCGTTAATAGACTGCCTGATTGAATTTATCATTTCTTTTTTCATGTTTCCAACAGGTTTATCTTCCCCTAATCCCCTACCGCCAACTCAGGAGGCTAGAATAGCTGCTTCTGATGGTAATAACGGCACGGGTAACATTTTGCAATCCAAGAAGAGGAAATTAAATAGCTCCGAGAGGGAAGACATTGATTCGATTTCTTCGCCTTCCACTAAAACTAGCAGCGTTAGCCATTCTTCTTCATCGCCCTCGGACTGTTCCACCTCGCATCACATAAAAAAGAAGTTGAGATTTGAGGATCCGGCAGATTTAATTGGACTGGATGTAAAAATGGCTGAGGAATCGACTTCGTCTGCATCATGCTCTAACAAGACTAAAAACGTACTTTTGGCGGCTGGTATCGGGCATCATGCAAATGGACTGACGAAGACCACCGGGTCCACTACCTTCTCCAACAGCAAACCTGGAGCCGCTAAGAAATTGGTGATCAAGAATTTCAGAGGTAGCAAGCAGACTAATCGTTATGACTTTTTGGTATTGTGTGTGTGTGTGTTTTTTTTTGTCGAAAATAATCTGTCAACAGTTTCACTTGTCGATACTTGGAGATGCGCATTTGGTACGTTGTATTTGTGTTGTACGTTGTGTCTACTAATAAGATCTTAATTACATTTTTTATGTTGCTGTTGTTGTTTTCGAGTGATTCACCCACACTGCGTTTCCTGCTATTACCAAATCGTTTTGCAGGAGATGCTAAACAAATGAACCGCGGAATTCAACTTCTATTTATGAATTTTTAAACGAACTTTAATCAGAAGTTCGTCCGTTCCTCTCCCCTCATTTATATGAGATTATTCTGAACGTTTCTCTGATTCGCTGGTTATGATCTTGGCAAATAAACAGACATCATCCTCGGAAAGTGCAGTTAGAATTTTTTCACTGCCCTCGATAGTGTTGCTACTGAATGTGTCCTGCATGCATCAGGTATGTATTTTCCTGAGAACTGAAACGTCACCATTTGGAGGATCGTGGGGTCCGAGTTTATTTTTTGGTTTCTTATACTTAAACCTCGGTAAGCCACAGAAGAACGTTGGGGAATGTCAGATATGCAAACGAAGACCTCACAGTCTGTCGTTTTGTTTTCAGAAAAGCCAAAATTGCCGGAAAACTACACAGATGAAACCTGGCAGAAGCTAAAAGAAGCTGTCGAGGCTATTCAGAACAGCACATCTATCAAGTACAATCTTGAAGAGCTCTACCAGGTAAGATGGGGTCACTTCGCCTTTCTCTAGGGTCACCAGTTCCCTTATGATGGTGATTTTAAGTTTAAAGTCACTCCCTCCCTCATTTCCTATAACATTTGATATAAATTGTGTACTTTCCATCTATGTATAGGCATTATTTTCTAAACTACAGCGCAGTTTTCAATCCGTAAACCTGCCTATAAAAATAGCTTTTTAACCATTTCAAAGTGTACATGGATGAAAAGTGGATTTGGATGGCATTTTATTGTTGCAGTATACACCTTGTAATATCAGTCATATGGCATGGTATGTTTATTCATGCATGCGTGGATAAATTCCTTTAAGAGCATAGGATTTTCTGTGATATATCTCTGGATCTTGGAATACTGATTACATTAGGTCTATTTGCAAATGTGCTGTTTTGTGATCTGTCACAAGGAATGTGAATACTACACCATAGATTACATTCATTGTATTAATTCTGTGTTTTTTTTTAACATCAGGCTGTTGAGAATCTCTGCTCCCATAAAATATCTGCAAAGCTTTATAAGCAGCTGAGGATGGTGTGTGAAGACCACATAAAAGCACAAATTCATCAGTTCAGGGAATATCCTTTTATCTTTGGGAAAACAGTTTTAGAAATGTGTCACTTCTGCAGACATCTTGTGTGAAAAAGTCATACATGGTGTACTTGCATTGGTTGACAATGTCTTTTGACAAACTGCACAAAGCTAAGTAATGTACACATCATACTTTTGTTATCAAGAGTTAACGGCAACTTTTGAAATTCAGATCTTTGGTGTGAGTGTATTTAAATGGTTGGTATTTCTACAAAAAAATCATGGTGGATGATTATACATATTTTATAGTAAAATTTGGTTTCACCCCTTTGTGCAAAGGTTTCAATTTCTGATCCACTGATATAATGTGATTTTCATTATGGCATTTGGCTTAAGCTTTGAGAATTGGTGCATTATTCTCCAGTATCAATTTCTTAACTTTCACCTTCACGGATGCCCTGGACAGTGTTCTGTTCCTGAAGAAGATTGACAAGTGTTGGCAAGATCACTGCAGACAAATGGTATCAGCATTTTCCCATCTGCTTACTATTATTGTAAACTGTCTTTAAAAAATCCTTTTTGTAAGCCTATTGCAATTAAGCCATCATTTGGTGTTTAATTTTCTTCGATTCAAACTTTTCATGTCCATCTTGGTTTTTTTTTTTCTTAGTCTGGTTTTCAATGGTTTGTAATTGGGAATGTTGATTGTTTTTTTTTCTGTTTAAATAGATCATGATTAGAAGTATTTTTTTGTTTCTGGATCGAACATACGTTTTGCAAAACTCAATGCTGCCCTCCATTTGGTAAGTACTCTTGCAAGTATTCTTTCTACTGAGTGTGATTGTGGGGTATTGTCTGAATTTTCTGATCGTTTTTATCTGCAGTAGTATGTCTATGCTCAAAATAATCAGCTTTTCTACCGTCTTATTAATTAATGTGTGAAGGTATGGTTTATTTTTGAAATCGCAAACAATCTTAAGTGAAGTTGCTGTTCAGTAGAGCCTTTTGGTTTGACTCTTGCACTGTCTCAGCCTGCTGGTGACCAGCAGTAACTTTACGAAGCATGTTTCCAGGGACATGGGGCTGGAGCTGTTCAGGTTCTACATTATTAGCGACCAAAAGGTCCAATGTAAGACAATCGATGGCATCCTGCTGTTGATCGAGAGGGAGCGGAGCGGAGAAGCCATTGATCGGAGCCTTCTGCGCAGTCTGCTGAGCATGTTGTCTGATCTGCAGGTGAGGCTCATGGTACCAGGGGATCCCTACATGCTCACATCGTCTGTGCCAGCTATTATGTTCTCACTAATGCAAGTCAACACTTCAGGCACGTGTGTGTGTGTGTGTCTGTGTGTATATATATTGAGGCAATGAAAATGCAACACCAGTTTCGATTCAAATAATTTTATGACTCAAATTTATTTCCTTATTTTAACAATTCAAATATGTTGGGTGGGTTGACTTTGATGAATTAAATGTGTTAATGGGCCGATTTGGACAATAATAAACGGATGCATTAAACATAACGAGCACAAGTTGAAAGTGAGAAATCCCAACAAGACTGAACGGAACACATATTTAAAAATTAACTGGTTTAATGTTGTTGGACCCCAGGAAGACTAGCTGACATCTTGCGTCAGCTAATGGGGATCCTTGCCAATAAACAACAATAAACAACTCAAAAGAACAGTCAGTATCGGGTGTGACCCCCACGAACATCCACACAGACAGTACAACGTCTCCTCATGGACCTGACCAAGCGTCTTGGGGAAGTTGCCGCCACTCTGCCTGTAGTGCATTGTGGAGTTGCTGCCTGGTTTGAGGTCTGGGCACTCTTGATGAAAGAGCTCGTCTCAGTTGGACGTACTACTCCCAAAACGTACTGATGCTGGACGTTCTACATCCAAAACGGTGAGCCACTTGCCGGGCACTTACTTCCGCCTCTAGCATACCCAGGGCCCTGTTCCGTTGTTCAGTGGACAGTCGTGGCATTATGACACTTAAAATGTTTTTTTTGTGTGACTTTTATCATGCCTTTATATTGAGAAGACAACCCCTCCTTCATTTCAACCACTGTACTTGCACAACTTTTAATCCCATATGTTGTGCTCAATATGGATTGATGAGAGTCCAACTCACACTGTTGAGTTACATGATCATCATTCATGTGTAACGAGGTACACATTGTGACCCCAGTGGTCACTCAAACTCAAATTGGACTACTCAGGTCCTGAGCAAAAATAAACCAAAATTTAGAGTGTTGCGTTTTCATTGCCTTTTATAAAATTTTCCATTATGTTTCCCAAGGACTTTATTCTACTACCTCAAATCAGAAAAAGTTGGGACATTGTTAAATTAAAAATAAAATTGAATGCAGTGATTTGTATATGGTCTTTGACCTGTATTATGTTGAAAGCAAGACAACAGAACATTATTTGACATCTCACCCCATGAATTTTTTTGCTTTTCAAATTATTTCACTTGTATCGATTTTCATTCTTGCAACATATTTCCAAAATTTTTGATGGTAAAGTATTAACCTTTGTTTAATGCTGCCATTCATTTCTGTGACACTATAAATGTAGAGGGATTGAAGACACCAGGTGATTAAGTGTTTTATGTATAATTTTGTCCCATTCATCTTGCTGGCAAGCCTTAAGATTTGCAGTGATACATGCTCTTTATTGTTGGATTTTTTATTTCAAAATGTGTCGCACACTCTACTGGGAACAAGTTTGGACCTCTGGTCGGTCAAGTCTGTGTCTCCACCCTGTTCTGACTCAGCCATGCCTGTGTAATGCATTCAGAATGTGGCTTTACTTTGTCTTTTTACCCCTCAGCTGACGAAAGTCTTGGAGGGGTATTGTCGTAATGAGCGGTGTCTGTCTGTCTGTTTGTCCGTAAACTTCTCTTTTCCGGACAATAGCTTAAAAACGCCTTGGCCAAATGCTCTCATTTTCTGGTGGTATGTTGGGGTGGTTCGAGGAAGCTCCCTATCAATTTCTTTCCCGCTGCGATAATCAGTATGGCCGCCACGGCAGGGCAGGCGCAAGGCTGAGGGGTCCTGCTCGCGACAGCGCACTAATTTTTAAATATGCATGGGCATCCCTTGAAAAGATGTCATCTTCAAGGCAGTATAACCTCGGTGTACTTTTTCAACATTAATGATTCCTTCACAGAAGTGCAGTTTACCCCTGGCCTGTTCCATGTCAACTGGGTACGGGGTAGGACATTGCGTTGCCCCGATTCAATTCCAATTTTAATCCTGTGTATGTGGAACTAAAAAATGCCCACATGCAAAATTTTAGGACCATCAGCAAATTCCCTTGGATTTTATGGCCTTCCAGAATTCAACACATTGTAGGGAAATTTTCGACCCTGGAGTGGGGCATACCATTTCTTTCATTCAATATCTCAGCGGCTATACATACCACATGGCTGAAATTTCTAGCACATAACAAGCTATACCCAAGTGAATTTATCAACCAGAAGAATGAGCCATTAACCCTTTACTTTCTGAATAATATGGCCTCAAATGTTGCCAAAATTTAGGTTTTTTCACATATTTTGGCAATTTGCCAACCTCAAAAAATGGGCAATGGGTCAGAATTTTTTAATGATGTCTGTTTCGTTTGGTAGTGACCAGAGTGCTTGACTGATCCATTGTAAAAGAACATTTGATACCTGGTCTGATATTTTTATAATGGGGTCCAAAGATGGTCACAACTCAAGTGACCCCCCTTTGGGGGGGGTCAAAAGTTAAGTGGTGATTATTCCAAAAATGAATTTGATAACCCATACTGAAGGCTTATGGCCTTTTCTTGACAGGGGAAAAGGGTAGAAATGTGTTTGAAGCCTCCTTTTATGTGTATTTTCATCAAGAAGATTGGGGTTCTGACCCACTTACATATTGTACACAATCAATGTACATAAATGCAGAAAGTATACAGCAGTGGAGACAATTCCAGCAATCTATCAGAACTTAAAGAAAATCTTATTTGTTTTATCCCAAGAGAGCCGCTCTGAACTGAATGGTCTTGGGCATGGACTGTACAGTGATGGGGCTAGGCTTTCCATGAGCAGGGGTTGGACAGTTTAGCCTCTGAGACTTAGCAATCACTCGCAAGTCTGAGAACAATTGCTAAGTCTCAGAAACTGAACAGTCCAACCCCTTCTGATGTACATTTGTGTACATTGCTTGTGTACACTATGTAAGTGGGTCAGAACCCCAACAGAGGCAATCTTCCTGATGAAAATACACATAAAAGGAGGCTTCAAACACATTTCTGCCCCTTTCCCCTGTCAAGACAAGGCCATAAGCCTTCAGTATGGGTTATTAAATTCAAATCTGGAACAATCCCCACTTGACTTTTGACCCGCCAAAGGGTGGTCACTTTTGAGTTGTGACCGTCTTTTGGCCCTATTATAAAAATATCAGAGCAGGTATCAAATGTTCTTTTACAATGGATCAGTCAAGCACTCTGGTCACTATTAAACAAAAAAGACCCCATTAAAAAAATTCTGACCCGTTGCCGATTTATGAGGTTGGAAAATTGCCAAAATATGTGAAAACGTAAATTTGGCAATTTTTGTGCCATATTATTCAGAAAATAAAGGGTCAATGGCCCACTCTTCTGGTTGATAACAAGCTACACCCAAGAGTTTTTATGTAGTAGAAATTTCAGCCATGTGGCATAGACAGCAGCTGAGATATTGAATGAAAGAAATGTGATGCCCCACTTCAGGGTCGGAAATTGGAGGGGTAGAACTTCAGAAGGCCATAAAATCCTTGGGAATCTGCTGAAGGTCCTAATATTTGACTTTTGGGAAATGTTCATATGTCTAATCAAATAGTTACAAGGACAAGGAAATTAAGAGCCAACAATGTCCAAAAGTTCATTTTTCGTACTCCGTTGACATGGAACTGGCATAATCCCATACCATGACAGAGCATGGCTTTTGGACTCTTTGCTGATAATGGTCTGGATGGTCCTTTTCTCCTTTTCCTCTTTTGGTTAAGAGCTCACGGAATTCTTTTTTTATGTAAAATGACCTGAAATATTGATTTGTCTGACCATAAAGTGCTGTGTAATGGTCCATCGCAGATGCCTCCAGGTCCAGACAAGTCGGTGGTGCTTCTGGACACTTGTGAACATAAGGCTTCCTTTTTGCACAGTAAAGTTTTAACTGGCATTTGCGGATGCGACTACGTACAGTAGTGCTTGACAAAGGTTTGCTGAAGTATTCCAGAGCCAATGTGATTTTACCCCATATAGCTGAAGACTGTTCTTGTGGTGCTGTCTGAGTGATTGGAGAATATGAATATTCGGCTTGGGTTTGTGTCCTTGCCCATAAGGCACTAAGAATCCTCAGGATTCCGTAACCCCTCAAAGTAAGCCGTGGGTGTAGAGGGTGTAATATTCAAATCCTTTCTGTAAGGAACATTGTTTTCAAACTTTTCAATGATTTTCTCATGCATTGTGAAAATTGGAAATCCTTGGCAGGTCTTTTATTCTTGGAAGACTTGGCCTTGTCTGGAAGCTACTTTCATAACGAGTCATGATTACGATCAGCTGCTGACATCAGCTGTTTCAAAAACGAATAATTAATATTATTTTTTGCCCTCATCATTAGTCCTAAATTGCCCCTATCCCAACTTGGTCTGGTGGGCTTATGTCGTGGCCTGCTTTTCTGTTGACGTGGATCGTCCATGTTATTTTCTGAAACCACCGGGGCGATGAAGCTGAAACTTTGCATGCATGTTACTACCTGTGAGGACTCCAAACCTAAGGTGTTCTGATCCAGTAACAATCCTGAAAGTGCCAGGATTTATTTGTCAATCATATTTTTCAGCAGTTCGTCAAAAATGTGATGTGTGCCGAGTCATATATACATATTCCTAGCTTTGGTGAATGTTCCGTTTTGACCTTGATTTCACCTCTGTCATCAGGCTGTACCCCTACATTTCATAATCTCTCTTAAAAGTCCTCTCCAAAACTACTTGACCAAGGAAGCTGAAGTCTGGCTTGCATGTTCCTAGCGATGAGTACACAAAAGTTCGTTCAAGGCATACTCATCAAAGTGGGGGAAAAAAATGACCACCAAGGCTGCAGTCTTGAAAACATTAGTTTTACTGATTTGTCAATTTCTGCAGAAATTCAGCTAAAATGTGTAAAATGCATACTAAGTACCTACATTGCCCTCCATAATTATAGACACCCCTGGTTAAGATGTGTTAAAAGCCTTAAAATTCAATTTTTATTGCAGAAGCATACTCTCACACTGAAAATTGTAGAAAAATGTAACCTTCAACTCAAGTGAATTTGACGAAGAAATAATAATTTTTCATAAAATCACCTTTTCCACAATTGTTGTTTCCTAACAGTTGCTAGGAATTAAATGTAATTTATGTATTTTATGTGAAAATAAAAAATATTGAAATTTTCAACAAAAAAAATAATTTAATTTTTACCCTGAAGACCCCTGAAATGTAGAGATACAGAGGGCTAAAAATCCTGCAAAGCAAACAGATTTATTTGCAGATTTCAATAGGCAATAAAATGGTAAGTATGCAGTTGTAAAATTTCAGTGGTAGCTCAAAAAGATATCCTAAGAATAACCCCTGAAAAATTCATGCATCTAGCTTAAGTATTTCTTTCAGAAGGTCCAAATTGGAATTCTAAAATTGTTGCCAACGCTTGTTTGAGTCATTCCCATCTCATTCAGATATATAGTTGCTGTGATGGCCAGCTTGAAATTGCCATTTTCGGTCTTTTGTAGGCAGCAAAAAATGTAAGGGTCTATATATACACTATGGTGGCCAAATGGGAAAAACTGGCTTTAGGCTCTTTGTCACCTGTTATTCCTTTAAATTGGATGAGTTGATGGGTAGGTCCAAAAAAAATGTGCTCAACGCCAGATCTTGCAAATTTCGCTGTATTTCTATTAAAGGCAAAGAAAACACTTGGTACAGCGGATACCCATGAGGAGTAAACTGCCCGTACTATTCAAATATATATATTTTTGGTCATTTTTGGAGGAAAAAAAAACATTTTAAATTACTAAATCAGCCCGAGAAGATCAGATGTGTACATTGTTGGCAGTGAGCCATGTTTGTTTGAATCGGGGTAGCTTGCCATGTTACCTGGATATCAAAGCTCTTGAGCACGCAGAGGTTAAAAACACAATAATAGTTGAGAACAGTTATACCAATGTGCATAATGTTATAATAAGTACTCTTTCTATCATTGGTGAGTATTGTCCCAATACTGGTTTCCACATTCTGGTGTTAATGGCCTAATTGGCAGTTATCGGTACAATGACAAATTAGAAGTTGAGATACAAAACCCAAAACCAGTGAAGTTGGCACATTGTATTTCGTTTTTGCAAATCCTTTTCAACCTATATTCAATTGAATACACTGCAAAGACAAGTTACTTAATGTTCGAACAGGTAAACTTTGTAATTTTTTGCAAATATTAGCTCATTTGGAATTTGATGCCTGCAACATGTTTCAAAAAAGCTGGCACAAGTGGCAAAAAAGACCGAGAGAGTTGAGGAATGCTCATCAAACACTTATTAGGATTATCCCACAGGTGAATGGGCTAATTGGGAACAGGTGGGTGCCATGATTGGGTATAAAAGCAGCTTCCCTGAAATGCCCAGTCATTCACAAACAAGGATGGGGCGAGGGTCACCTTGAGCAAATGCGTGAGCTGATTGTCGAACAGTTTAAAAACAACATTCCTCAACGAGCTATTGAAAGAAATTTAGGGATTTCATCAGCTACGGTCCGTAATATCGTCAAAAGGTTCAGAGAATCTGGAGAAATCACTGCATGTAAGCGACAAGGCCGAAAACCAACATTGAATGCCCGTGACCTTCGATCCCTCAGGCGGTACTGCATCAAAAACTGACATCAGTGTGTAAAGGACATCACCACATGGGCTCAGGAACACTTCAGAAAACCACTGTCAGTAACTACAGTGCATCGCTACATCTGCAAGTGCAAGTTAAAACTCTACAATGCAAAGCGAAAGCCATTTATCAACAGCACCCAGAAACGCCGCCGGCTTCGCTGGGCCCAAGCTCATCTAAGATGGACTGATGCAAAGTGGAAAAGTGTTCTGTGCTCTGACGAGTCCACATTTCAAATTGTTTTTGGAAACTGTGGACCTCGTGTCCTCTGGACCAAAGAGGAAAAGAACCATCCGGACTGTTTCGGCGCAAAGTTCAAAAGCCAGCTCCACATATGTGAAGGCACCATTAATGCTGAAAGGTACATACAGGTTTTGGAGCAACATATGTTGCCATCCAAGCAACGTCTTTTTCATGGACGCCCCTGCTTATTTCAGCAAGACAATGCCAAGCCACATTCTGCACGCGTTACAACAGCATGGCTCCGTAGTAAAGGAGTGCGGGTACTAGACTGGCCTGCCTGTAGTCCAGACCTGTCTCCCATTGAAAATGTGTGGCGCATTATGAAGCGTAAAATACGACAACGGAGACCCTGGACTGTTGAACAACTTAAGCTGTACATCAAGCAAGAATGGGAAAGAGTTCCACCTGAAAAGCTTCAAAAATTGGTCTCCTCAGTTCCCAAACGTTTACTGAGTGTCGTTTAAAGGAAAGGCGATGTAACACAGTGGTAAAAAGGCCCCTGTGCCAACTTTTTTTCAATGTGTTGCTGCTTTAAATTCTAAGTTATTGATTATTTGCAAAAAAAAAAAAAAGTGTCTCAGTTTGAACATTAAACATCTTGTCTTTGCAGTGTATTCAATTGAATATAAGTTGAAAAGGATTTGCAAATCATTGTATTCTGTTTTTATCTACGATTTACATAATGTGCCAACTTCACTGGTTTTGGGTTTTGTAAGATTTGGAGGGCCTACCTGTTTTATGTGCAACTGATGCTGTCATTTCTCCAGCCTAGCTAAAGTAGACAGGCGCTTGGGTTTGGGTGCCTGTTGGTGACAGAATTTCATTGGTTCGGCATCATCTTTCAGAATCTTCCAGTATTTACTGAGCAATTAAATTCTACATTTTTTGTATATGTGCTCCCTGAAACAATGGGGGGGAGTGTGCAGAACATAAGTGGTGACTCTTCATTGGTAGGTCCGAACTTACCGTCTTGCTGGAGCAACCAACTGGCCCATACAGCAGCATTATGGCAGATTTTTTTTGCTCAGGTTCTAATAATAATTGGTAATACAGCCTTGATCTTTCTGTGTAAAAGTAAGCTGCAACATGAGTGATAATCAAGACCAATACACGTTGTATAGATTAGCTGTTTTCCTGGTGTTTACTTGTGTCATAACATCTGGGACATAAGATTTTAATTCCCCAAGAAGTAGTTTTGATTGGGTAAAATATACGGAATGGCAGTATTTATGAGCTTGTGCCAATAAGTTATATTTCTGAGGTTTTACGTGCGATAACTCGATGCGTAAAAATCTCAAAAATTGGCAAAAAATACTAATGGAACAAGAAGAACATGCACTTTTATTGGGTAAGAGCTGAAACAATGTTTTCAATGCCTTTAACTGGCTTTGATTTCATCTCATTAATATCCTGTGCATTAATTAATGTAGGTGCTAAGACGAGCTACAGTGCCATGTCACTATTTTTTGTAATGTGTTGCAGGCCTGAGTGGCAAGAATGGATGTATATTTAGAAATATAATTAAGTTCACCAGACAAAACTTTAAATATCTTGTATTTTATTACAGACAATATGAAGACAAGTCGAAGTTAATTTAGACAGCTCTGCTTTCTGTTTTTTTATGCGGATTTTACAAACTGTTCTACTTTCATTTTTCCAAGTGGGGGTTTTATTTAAGGTTTTTTTTTTTTTTTAAATTATCCCCTGCTGCGCGTTTAGCGCGAAGAGGGGAATATAGTATTCAGCTCCGTCCCGAACATTGTCAGCGCGATATCTCAAGAAGGAGTCAACCTATTTCAATTCTTTTTGGTACCAACCTTCCTACTGGGAATGCGCAGACACCAGTTGGTTTTGGTGACCCAACAGTGGGGGATATAGTCACTTTAGTGACAAACTCTTGTTTTTTCTTGCATTCAGTTTCATAAACCTCCAAAGTTTAGTTTGTACACCAGTGCTGTGTGTGTCCACACAGGTTATCTCTCTTTTATAAAATTCAAAAATAATTCTATTTTTTATGCTTGATTAAAATCATTTTCTAATGGGATTTGCTGTGAAGACCTCTCTCTCTCTCTCTAATGAAAGATTGAAACACTGATATGGATCAGCCTTATTTAGTTGATACACCTGATACACATTCTTGGCACGGATGTAGTTCCACTCTTTACTTTCGGTAAACGTGAACGTATAAAGCCGGTCAATTACATTTGTAATGACCAGTCATGGTCTGCATCTTTTTGTCAAGCTGTTCAAAATATTTTTGTGCTGAATTCAGTGATGTCCCTCTTGACAGATTTATCAGGACTCTTTCGAGCAGCGCTTTTTGGAGGAGACGAATCGTCTGTACGCTGCCGAGGGACAACGGCTGATGCAGGAGAGAGAGGTGATTTATTCTCAATTGGGCAAAATGGCTGAACATCACTGCAGCACCGTAGAGCATTCTACCCCCTAAACTGCTTCAAAATGGCGTCCCCAAACAACTTCCCACACAATAATTACTGGTTGTTGTTTTTTTGTGCATGATCCATTGTGTATGGTGTATTTTCTGATGGCAGTATTCTGATTGGTCAAAACTCAAAATGGTTCCTTTTCTCCCAGCTGATATTTTGCACAGTAAAAATGAAGATGTCTTGCATCATTGTAGGTTTTCAAAGCCCCTCAGATTCTAACATTTAGTCGTGCTTCGTGCTTTATTTTCCGGCTTTGACTCTTTCTCAAGTATATATCGCTCTTTTCCCCAGGTCCCTGAGTACCTGCACCACGTGAATAAACGTTTGGAAGAAGAAGCGGATCGAGTCATCACGTACTTGGACCAGAGCACACAGTAAGAGTGGTTGTCGTGTTTACTGTAATTTGCGCTTCATTGCTGAGAGTTTGTGATGTGCCCTGTGACCTGAAGTAAAATTCACCCTGTGTTAACTAAATCTTGCAGAAAACCCCTCATTGCCACTGTGGAAAAGCAACTGCTGGGTGAACATCTGACCGCAACTCTTCAGAAAGGTATTACCAAAATGATATTGGGTCCTGGAGCAGGAGTTGAATTGGTGCAGTCAGCTTTGGCAATCTTTTTGCATGCGTTCTGGATACATTTTACCCACATGGGTGAGGTCTAGATTGACTATGGGCAAGAATCAAGAAAATTATTATTGTTAATCTTTTTGTAAGGCATAGGGCAGGTCAGTCAATAAGAAAAACCTTCATCTTGGTGTCTTTTGGAATTCTCTTCAGGATTAAATCAACTGCTGGATGGTAACAGAATCCAAGACCTGTCTCTGCTCTACCAGCTTTTCAGTCGGGTTCGGGGGGGTGTTCAGGCCCTCTTACAGCATTGGATTGAGTACATCAAGGTAAGAGACTCAAGGACACTTTGGCTCTGTAGATGCAAACAATCAGCCATCTAGAGGTGCTGTTCTAGTAGCGGTGTTAAGAGCTCAAGTGAATGGTTCATTACATCCTTTTGGTGGGGGGAACAACCTGCATTTTATTACGCTCAAAGTTGGGTATAAATCTTGTTGGCCTTGCTTCCTGGGGCCATCTTCCACTGGTGCATTGTAACATCTTAGTTCAGCTAAGCCCTGTAGGTGGCAGCAGTGTCTAAATGAGGAGGAAATGAAGGTCTTGTGTTGAAATTTCGCTTCTGCCGGGAACCAACAATTTTATTGCATATATCAGTACGGTTGCAATTGTAATTGTAGAGAGTTTGCATGTTGTCATTCCTGAATATCCTGTTAATGTTTGAAAGGCTGTAGGTATGGTAACCCTCATCACACCAGTGTGTGACAGACACTCCTCTCTTGCAGAAGCCTTCACTTTTCAAAAGCTGATAAGCTCCCACTTTGTTAGTACCGGTGCCCACCAAGTAGGAAAAAATAAAAACTGTCAATATGATAATTGTGAATTAAGCTAGGTACATTTGCATTATGCAGGCCTTTGGAATTTGCTTATTGATCACATTTTTGGTGTGTAAGTTAGAGTAAAAGCAGGTGAATATGAGCATTAACCATCCTTGTTGCGCTGACATTTCACAGGCCTTTGGCAGCACAATAGTTATCAACCCTGAAAAAGACAAGACCATGGTGCAAGAACTTTTGGATTTCAAGGATAAGGTGGATCATATTATCGAAGTCTGTTTCCTGAAGAATGAGAAGTTTGTCAATGCCATGAAAGAAGCTTTTGAAACCTTTATCAACAAAAGGCCAAATAAACCTGCTGAACTCATTGGTATGTATGTCTACTGTCACTGTCTTTGACCTAACCTCACTGTCAGAAACCGACAAAACGGCATGTGACAGTCTTTGGATTGGCAGTCATAAACTGTATTGAAGTTTTAATGTGAACAGTCATTAGAATTCTCCCTCACAGTAGATAAACTCCTTTTATAACTACTGACCTTTGAGTTTGTGGGATTGTACGACCGTAATATGGTCAATGATGTGACATTGTCTGAGTGCACTACTTTGGTTTAAAAGAATTTTAAATGATCCATCATAAGCATCCTTTTATTCTATAAAACCTGTTTAATTTGAACATACTTTCAGTTTATCATAAAAATGATATGTTTTGCCATCTCCAAACCCTCATAATGTCAGATGCTGCAACCGCGCGAGCAAGTTAACACTATGTAAAATGTATTAAATATGTAATTTAGAATATGAATTAATATAATACTAATACATGATTTTATATTGAAAACCTTTCAAATAAAGTTTAATAGTTTCATTATTGTTAAATTGTTTGGAAAACCAAAATACCCACCCCTCACAATAAAGAATCCATAACTTACTTTTAATACCCAGCTCAACTACAGTATAGTAATATTCAGGGAAGGCCCGCCCCAAAGAAACTTTTGGTTGTGCCACTGGACATTTTTTGGCTGGTGAAATAACAAATACAGTCTAAAACTGTACTAAAACCCTGTAAATGTTGCGCGACAATTAAGACTTGTTTAAACACACTCTTCCAACTTCAAATAAATGTACTCTGTACATTTTTTAAGATTTATTTTAATAAAAATTAAAGGCTTATTTGTCATTCACCCATGTGCAACCCCCATTCCGAAGTAGTTGGGACAAAGTGTAAATTGTGAATGAAATGAAAGCGCAATGACTTTCAAATCACACCAGCCAGCATTTTATTCACAATCCAACTGAGATAAAATGGCAAATGTTGAAAGTGAGAAATTTTACAATTTTATCCACAAAATGAGCTCATTTCAAATTTGATGGCTGCTACAGGTCTCAAAAAAGTTGGGACAGGGGCCTGTTTACCATGGTGTAGCATCCCCTCCTCTTAACACAGAGTGGAGGTGTCATTGAGGAGACAAGTTTCTTGAGTTCAGCCATTGAAATTTGATTCTACTCTTATTTAATACAGGCTTCAGCTGCTGAAGAGTTTTGGGTCTCCTTTGACAGACATTTCGTTTATTTATGTGCCAAATGTTCTCAATCGGTGAAAGATCAGGACTGCAGGCAGGCCAGTTAAGCACATGGACTCTTCTACTACAAAGTCATACTGTTGTAATAGCTGCAGTATGTGGTTTTGCATTGTCCCTGGAATAGATGTCATCTGGAGGGGAGCATATGTTGCTCTAAAATATATACTTTGTATACCTTTCAGCATTCATGGTTCTTTTTAAAACATGCAAGCGTCCCACCCCATATGCAGTAGTACATCCTCATACCATCAGAGATTCTGGCTTTGGAACTGAATGCTGATAACCGGAGGGGTGGTCTTTGTCCTCTTTAGCCCAGGGGACACAACGCCCATGATTTCCTGCAAGAATGTCAAATTTGGACTCGTCTGACCACGGGACACTTTGCCGCTTTGCTACAGTCCATTTTCAATGAGCCTTGGCCCGCAGAACACAGCGGCACCTCTGGATCATGTTCAACAATGGTTTCCTTTTTGCATGATAGAGTTTTAGGTGGGATCTGTGGATGGCACGGCGGACTGTGTTTACAGACAGCGTTTTCTTGAGGTATTCCTGGGCCCATTTAGTAATGTGAATGACAGAATCATGCCGGTGAGCGATGGCGTCTGAGGGGCCCAAAGATCACGGGCATCCAGTAAAGGCCTTCGGCCTTGTCCCTTTTGTACAGAGATTTTTCCAGTTTCTCTGAATCTTTTGATGTTATGCACTGTCAATGATGAGACCTTCAAAGCATTTGCAATTTGATGTTGAGGAACATTGTTTTCAAAGTATTCCACAATTTTTTTACGCAAGCCTTCACAGGTTGGAGAGCCTCTGGCCATCTTTACTTCTGAGAGACTCAGCCTCTCTATGATGTCCCTTTTATAGCAAATCATGTTACACACCTGATGCCAGTTAACTTAATTACTTGCTAAATGTTCTTTCAGGTGATTCTCCTAGATATTAATAGCTTTTTACCCCTCAGGCGGGCGGATGCCAATTTAGTCCGGGCCATTTCTCTGTAACCACTTGGGTTAGGAAGTTCATATTGCATATGTGGACTGCCCATGGGGGGTAGGTGTGCCTTTGAGGTTTTGTCCCAGTTTGACCTTTGACCTTGCAGCAGTGACCTCCGGGGCTGAGGGGTATTGCCCGCCTCAGCGAGGCCCATTTTTCAGCTCTTTTTTTGCCCGTGTCCTAACTTTTTTTGAGACCTTTTGCAGCCAGAAAATTTGAAATGAGCTCATTTTGTGGATAAAAATGTGAAATGTCTGTGTCAACATTTGAAATGTTATCTATGTTCTATTGTAAATAACACATTGGCTCGTGTTGTGAAATTTTGCATTTTGCATTTTGATTTCATTCACAATTTACACTTTGTCCTAACTATTTCGGAATTGGGGTTGTATTAATTAGGCATGTATATGTACAGTATGTTGTGTTGTGGTTGGCAGCTGTTAAATGCCCGTATACCTTGAGCTCTTAGTGGGTCTTTGTGTATGACAGTGATTTCCAGAAGCATTATCTGGGCCCATGATCTGGGACGTAGCCTGTAAGTTGGGTATATGTCATTAACCGACTCTGATCAAGACTTCATTGTGAAGGTTAACAGTGGGTCATTCTGAGTGGGGAAGGCTGAACTTCGCTTTGTGCAAGTCTGTCAAGTTGCCTCTTGCATTGGCTTCCCTAATCTGGTTCTGAAAGACTATCACAATAAATTAAGCCATAATTAATTCAGCATGAATGAATTTCAGTTCATCTACCATCTGCTTGTGTTTGTTTTGCAGCTAAGTACGTGGATTCAAAGCTGAGGGCTGGGAATAAGGAGGCAACTGATGAAGAGTTGGAGAAGATGCTGGATAAAATCATGATAATTTTCAGATTCATATACGGTGAGGCGGCCCAGCTGTAGTCCAGAGTGCCCAATAATGTGCCACATTTTTTTATATGTGCAGTAGAAGTCAAGGCACCTTTTTTAAAATGTTCCAATCATCATTTTAACATGCACAATTTCAAGTTGATATATGAACGTAAAGGCAGTTTGACCTGATGATGGGTCAGTTTCGTAAGCCATTTGCCATCATTGTGCCATATTGAAGAACCTGTAAACTTCGAGTGCATATATTATTCCATCCAACAAATTCCAACAAATTAGATCATCTCCTAAAACTAGATCATTTACTACCGTTTTAACATATCATAAACAAAAGCAGGTCATGTATGTGTTTCACGATCGTTCAAATTGTTTAAATGAAATATGACCATTTGAAACGTTTTCATTCAATTCCGTTGCTTTCAGCCCCTGAGTAAAGAAAAGCGTGAGAAGTCCGGAGTCACAATTGATTTCCACGTTACCAGTGGTGAAATCCACCATGACCCATGTGAAACTGATAAACCTCTGTCCACATAGACTTCAATTATTAGCATCGCCTGCTTGCTGATTAATGAGAACTGGCCACACCTGATGAAGCTGAATGTTGACCCGACGCTGAAGCCCTCCGCCACAGTTTCAAGAAACACTGGATATAGATGACCTCATGAGCACTGCTTTCTATGAACAATAATAATTAATAATTACATTACATAATAAATAATAATGGCATAATTACATAGTTTAGTAAAACAAACAAAATTAGGAGGTGCCTTTGTTAATACCATGAAATTATTATTATTATTATTTTTTTTTTGGAACCACCCTACTGTAGTCACTGTTTACGCAGCTTTTGATATATTTTGATATATCCACCATATTTGGTAGGAATTTCATGGCTTGGGTCATGTCTGTTGTATCATAAGCACTCTTTTGTAGACACTGATGGTGCTCTTTTAAAAAATCACCCTCTGGGGGGGACATGCTTCGTTTGTCCTTTTTACCCTCGGCCCGACTTCAGGCCGAAGGGTATTGTCATCAGTTCGTCGTCTGTCTGTCTGTCTGTCCGCGTGTGCACCGTCAGGCCGAGGGTGTTCAAAGCGGGCGTTTCTGGTTTATTCTGTTGTTATCAAATCTAGGAATGATGTTAAATCTCATTCTCTGTGCCCAAAAGCGTAACACATTTACTTGTCCCAGTTTATAAAGATTTGTTATTAGCTTCTTCTCTGGAGCATTAGCCAATTGATTAACCCGGCATGCCATTTTATTGACAGGTAAAGATGTTTTTGAAGCCTTTTACAAGAAGGACCTGGCCAAGCGTTTGCTTGTTGGAAAGAGTGCCTCTGTGGATGCTGAGAAGTCCATGTTGTCCAAGCTGAAACACGGTAGGCGCCCCCTGTATGATGCAATAGTACCACACATTTCTATTGTTGAATAGGACTTGGCGCAGTGCATCTCTGTGCCCGCCCATACACTTTCCTCTGCAGTGCTTGGGATGTTGATTTATGAGCACTGCTCTTAAGGTTTGTAATGAATGTGCTTATCTTGTTTCTTAGAATGTGGAGCAGCTTTCACCAGCAAACTGGAAGGTATGTTCAAGGACATGGAGCTGTCCAAGGACATCATGGTTCAGTTCAAACAGGTAAGGAAAATGAACTTTATAGAAAGAAAATTCAAAGCTTTCTCATGATTTTATACACACAGATGATAATGGAGATTTAGGTAAAAGATTCTGTGGCTTTTTTCTGTATATGATGATACTGATTTTGTTTTTGTTTGGCAATATTTCTTCAGTTTTACAAATGCAGCTTTGCTTGAGTTGGCATTCTCACTAAAACATCACAATCCCTTATTTAACTCCTGACTAAAGTAATATTTTTCTCTCCATAGTATATGCAATGTCAGAACATCCCTGGTAACATTGAGCTCACAGTCAATATTCTCACAATGGGCTACTGGCCAACCTATGTGCCTATGGACGTCCATTTGCCTCTAGAGGTTAGTGCTTCATGAATAATGATCCATTCAATTCCTTCAATATGGCTTTAATGCATTACTAATATTTTTTTCAAATGCTCTTCCCTTTTTCTAGATGGTAAAACTGCAAGAGATTTTCAAAACGTTTTATCTCGGCAAGCACAGCGGCAGAAAACTCCAGTGGCAATCAACGTTAGGACACTGTGTGTTGAAAGCTGAATTCAAAGAGGTAACTGAAAATGAGCAAATGCAATTGTGCTGGAAGACGTATGGAGCAAAAGTTGCTTATTTATACCTTTTTTCATTTTGTTTGTCTCCTCGCAGGGCAAAAAAGAGCTCCAGGTTTCTCTGTTCCAAACACTAGTGCTTCTCATGTTTAATGAAGGAGAGGAATTCAGCTTGGAGGAGATTAAACTGGCTACTGGTATAGGTATGTGTCTGTATGTGTCCGTCGCTTATCATTTTGATGGAACTCCATTTTATTTAAGTTACTGTCCCACTACGCCGTTTAACGATTCCATCTGATAAATGTTTATTGGACTTTTTTTATTCGTTTTTCAGCTGGTTTACAGACGTATCTAGACTTTGACAGACTGCGCTAGCCGTTCCAAAGTTTGGACATGTTCAAAATTTCCGACGACCCACTTTGGATAGCAATTGATGGTTCTCGTATGTTACGCTTTTTTTTTTTTGATGTTTTCACCGATACTCAGGAATCTTATGGCCTTTTATGGCTCTTGGGCAGGCGGAGTAAAACCCACAAAACTGCCA
Source organism: Gymnothorax reevesii (assembly GCA_029721435.1). Lineage (NCBI taxonomy): Eukaryota > Metazoa > Chordata > Actinopteri > Anguilliformes > Muraenidae > Gymnothorax > Gymnothorax reevesii. The sequence continues at coordinate 8,656,335 of CM056586.1, forward strand.
AAAAAAATCCAGAATGAATGTAAATATTTGTGATTTTAATGCTATTCAATTTGTTCTTTATTTCTCTTTTCATTCAATTTATGATTTTTTTTTTTTTATTTGTTAGAAACAAGAAAAATGAACCAAAGAGAAACTTATGAAAATGTATTTCATTTCAAGTTTTTCTTTGGCTCGTTTTTCCTTTTTGGGGGGTTTGTGATATAGATTGTGGGGGATTTGACAAACTTTGTTTTTATCCTGTAACTATACACAATTTATTAACATTTATTTACACACAATCCAATTTGTTTGTTACTCATACTTAAGGAGACGTTACTCAGGCATTCGATGTTCCGTAAGCTGGGCTCAATGAAGACGTTACTCATACTTAAGCAGACATTTCTCAGACGTATTTAGACGATACTTGTGCTGTTCTATTTACCATCTTTGGCCAAAAGATTTGAATTTGTAGCCGTATGACACTGTCTGAAGTAAATATTTAGATGGGGGGCCGACGGAATCGTTAAATGGCAGTATGGGACAGGGCTTTTAGTATCAGGAAATATTTTCAGGTTGAAAATTTGCATAGCAGTGATTGCTATGCAAACCCAGATATGTATTGCACTCTTTGAAAATTGTATAGCAGTCAATATGGTCCATGAAAACCAAGAGAAGGTTTTTTTCTTTTCCCCAACTTTTAGAGTATTTAAGAGTGAATTTCTCTAAGATCAGCCCAAGGGTGGTTTTTCACCATCTCCAAATTTCTTCATACTTCATGATAATTGAGTTTGGGGTCGGGAATAGGAAAATCAGTCATGACCTTGACGATTAACCCCTCCTTGGCTGAGCAGGCCATGCCCCTTTTTTGGGGCTCTTTTGTGATGCACTACTTTTAACTGCTTTTTTTCTTCAACCTACATTGAAGTCCCGAGTTTTTACCTCTTGTTCTTGAAACTTTCGTTAGAGCACTACAATTTAAAGTGAAAAAATTCTTGGGGCCCCCCATGTAGGTAGACACCAGCGCCACCTGAAGTTGCATGCAACACCATTTCTGGCAATTTGAAATGGGACCCTAGTTCCAACCTACATAATGATCCCAAACTAATTACAGTTGTTTTCCAATCTTTGCATGTCCAACAATAAAAATCAGCACTAAAAGTTTGGGACCTCTATGTAGGGTGGAGAATAAGGGACCCAAAGTGGGGTTGATAGCCATGGTCACCCAACTTCGGGCCACGCCCACTTCATCCTACATGACCCTTCAGGTAGACCATCACCAAATAATTTTGCCTTCACATGTGAACTCTCAATTTCACCAGTAAAAAGCTGTTGAGTCCATGGAGATATTAACCCATTTATTTGTTACTATCGGGTATATTCTAGGGGTGTCAACATCTACACGTGTAAACGGGTACATGGATGACAAATCATAACCATTTAGAAAAATCAATATCAGTGGTGGTCGGTGGACGGAAAATCGAGGGGGCGGAAACATCTTGATACGGATGAGATTATTTTGACCTGATTTTAATCATTGTTCTTGGTTAACACGTTTTCCAACAATATGAATAATCCATTTGCGGTTAAGTACACGGTTTCCCTTTTAATGACATGTCAAGGCGAGTGAATAATAAGTTCAATAAAAATGTTTAATTCACATGCCTTAATAGGTAACCCTTCACGAAAAAACTACTGTGGATTTTCCGCGTCTTTTGCTGCATCTTATAAAGCAAGCCATCAAACCCTCGCTTCATGACTGTTTAATTGAAAGGGATTGTAATGCGCACTTTTTTGCCTTCAGTTGACGCGGTTTATCTCTCGTCTTTACGAAGAGAATTAGCTACACCTGAGAAAGGTGAGTTAATGTATATTTCATTAAGGAAAATGACTGAAACGGATCAAGACTAATAAGCAGTTTAAAGATGTTTATTGCCCTTTTTGTTCTCTGTCAAACGGGCGCCCCTGACGAAATGTTTGAAACATAAATTCAGTTGTCAAGTTGTATTCAGAAATTTTATCAAAAGTATTTGGATACAAAATGGAAAAACACGTTTATGAATATGGCATCGATCCATGAAAATTAGAGGCATCTCGCTACACACTGAGGAGCACATCAAAGAAACACAGTAATCTCCGAGGCAATATCTGCTTTCGAATTGACGCAAAAAAAATTTTCCAGCAAGTGCACGCATACTAACAATTCTCCGACCACCACTCCGAGCATCCTGGGCAGAACCCTGCTAATACTTTCATTTAAACCCAATTTCAGCATCCTACACCCCATTGGTGTGGAGAGAATAGCCCTGGCCCAGGAGGCATTTTCGGACCAAAACTGCTTTTTCGCACGGTCCTGAGTTGCAGTCATTTTTAATTGGCCTTGTGAGGGCTGGCGTCGGCCGATGCCGATTAAGCCAAAATGCCTAATAATCGGCCTAATTAATCGGCCGGCGGATTGATCGGTCGACTTCTAGTTTGAAGACAAGTTTATTAGTCTGCCATCATTTTTTTACTTGTATGCGCACTACCGTGAATTTCGAACCCTGTTATACATTGGGCACAGATTCAAAACCTGTTTCAACGAGACTAGTCACTGGAATTTAGACAACCAAGAGTGATTGGTGATCTTGATTATGTTTATTGTGATGTGACATTTTAGAAGAAATTGCGGAGGGGATGCGCAACATTGCCTGTATAATGGCCAAGTTTGCAGTCATTGCAGCAGGGAGGTGCAATCATGTCTTGCAGCGTTTGAAACATGGACAGACGCAACAAGAATAGAGGGGGACTTACCTGCATATTTTGCAATGTACGGTGGATTCCTCAAGATTAATACAGTCAATCTTCCACGACTTCAGTCGGCATGTTTTGAAAAAAATCACTCGGCCCTGAACTTGAAGGCAAACAACTTGTTTTCCACTGCGCATTCAACTGCGTATTTTGACAGTATGGGGCTGCTTTTGGAAGACGACAATCTTTTAAAACATTGATCGCCTTTTGGGTAAAATATTAATGCAATGTTGTGAATTTTGGTTAAAAAAGACTGCTTTTTTGCGGTAAAATTGCGAGATTTGCGTCGCTGTAAGGGAGCTATCGTGGTGCCAATTGCGATACCATGGAAAATATTCCCTGAGTAAGTGAACAGTCCTACGGCCTTTACCCCTTCTTTTAAAATTTTTTCTTTTTTTATTGGCCTTCATTGTTTATGTATTTTATTGTGCAGCACTTCCGCTTTTAGATACGTTATAGAGCCAAAGAGTACTTGACTTGTCTTTAAACTCTAGACTTTGTTATATATATGTGGGTGAAATGGCTGCCTTGGATTGTGTTTTCTGAAGTGGGAAAGGCATCTTTGACTTGAACGTTAATATAGGGAACATTGATGTTGATGGCGTTACACTTTAGCCACTCAGGTGCATTATAGCGTAAAGTACTGTGTGACAGATATTAACCCGCAGATCCTTTACAGCTTAACACAAATGATTAAAGACTGGGGATTTGAGATGAACTATTGTCATGATGGCACTTGCACAGTTGGGCAGATATGCATGTTTATCTTTCTGTGTAGAGGACAGCGAGCTTCGGAGGACCCTGCAGTCTTTAGCTTGTGGGAAGGCTCGAGTCCTTTCCAAAACACCCAAGAGCAAGGACGTGGAGGATGGGGACAAGTTCTCCTGCAATGACGACTTCAAGCACAAGCTCTTCAGGATAAAAATAAACCAGATTCAGATGAAAGAAACGGTACTGTGGAAAACTGCTCAGGCACACTTGACTTAATTTTTCTTTTTTTAATTCAAACCATATTTTGGTCATTTTACATTTGTCCCAAGACCTAGGCTCATCGTGGGGACTTATGCCACATACAACCCCAATTCCGCAATAGTTTGGGCGAAGTGTAAATTTTGAATAAAATCAAAATGCAATACCTTTCAGAACATGGATAACCTTTCAAATGTTGACACTGAGGCATTTTACATTTTTATCCACAAAATGAGCTTATGTCAAATTTTCTGGCTGCAACAGGTCTCAAAAAAGTTGGGACAAAAAAGGGCTTAAAAAGCAATTAATATATAAGAGAATTAGCTGAAAGAACATTTAGCAAGTAATAAAGTTAACTGGAATCAGGTGTGTAACATGATTGGCTATAAAAATGATGTCTTACGGGCTGAGTCTCTCAGAAGTAAAGATGGTCAGAGGCCCTCCAACCTGTGAAGGCTTAAGTAAAAAAATTGTGAAATACTTTAAAAACAATTTTCTTCAACGTCAAATTGCAAGGGCTTCGAAGGTCTCATCATCAATAGTGATGACCGATAACATCATCAAAAGATTCAGAGAAACTGGAAAAAATCTCTATGCGTAAGGGACAAGGCCAAAGACCTTTATTGGATGCTCGTGATCTTCGGACCCTCAGACGCCACTGCATCACTCACCGGCATGATTCTGTCATTGACATTACTAAATGGGCCCAGGAATACTTCAATAGACCACTGTCAGTAAACACAGTCCGCCATGCCATCCACAGATGCCACCGAAAACTCTATCATGCAAAAAAATAACCATTGTTGAGCATGATCCAGAAGCGCTGCCGTGTTCTGTAGGCCAAGGCTCATTTAAAATGGACTGTAGCAACGTGTCCTGTGGTCAGACAAGTCCAAATTTGACATTCTTGTTGGAAATAATGGGCGTCGTGTCCTCCGGGCTAAAGAGGGGGAAGACCACCCCTCCTGTTATCAGCATTCAGTTCAGAAGCCAGCATCTCTCATGGCATTAGTGCATATGGTGTGGGACACTTGCATATTTTAAAAAGCACCATGAATGCTCAAAGGTATATAAGGGTTTTAGAGCAACATATGCTCCCCTCCAGGCAACATCAATTCCAGGGAAGGCCTTGTGCATTTCAGCAGGACAATGCAAAACCACATACTACAGGTATTACAACAGTGTGGCTTCGTAATAGCAGAGTCCGTGTGCTGAACTGGCCTGCCTGCAGTCCTGATCTTTCATCATTTGAGAAAATTTGGTGCATAATTAATGAAAAGTCCGTCAAAGGAGATCCAAAACTCTCCAGTAGCTGGAAGCCTGCATTAAACGAGTGGGATCAAATTCCAATGGCTAAGCTCAAGAAACTTGTGTCCTCAATGCCCAGACGCCTCCACTCAGTGTTAAAAAGAAGAGGGGATGCTACATTATGGTAAACGGGCCCCTGTCCCAACTTTTTTGAGACCTGCAGCAGCCATCAAATTTGAAATTAGCTCATTTTGTGGATAAAATTGTACAATTTCTCAATTTCAACGTTTGCTATTTTATCTCAATCAATCAATCTTTATAAAGCACTTTTCATGTAGTAAAATGTAGCACAAGGTGCTTCACGTTCAAAACAGAACCCACCCATCGCAACCCCCCCCTTCCACCACAAACTCCCCACCCATATTCCTTGTTCTCTGTTCTGTTGTGAATAAAATACTGGCTGGTGTGATTGAAAGCCATTGTGCTTTGATTTTATTCTCAATTCACACTTTGTCCCAACTATTTTGGAATTGGGGATGTATATTCAGTTTACGTATGTATTTTTAAATACTTTTTTATAACTCTACAGTTTCAAACTGACCACAAAGCCATGCATCGTCTCGGTATGGGATTGTATCAATGCCCTTGGCAAGGGTAACTTTCACTTCTTTGAAGGCATCATTAATGCTGAAAAGCGCATTAAGATTTTAGCACAACATTTGCTGCCTTCAAGACTTTTATTTTTCATGCTTATTTCAATTGAAAACCTCATTCTGCACACATTACAAAAGCATGGCTACTGTATGTAAGAAGAGGGTGCGGGTGCTAGCCTCCCAAGTTGTCTGCAATACAGAACGTGTGGCATATTTTAAATTGCAAAACGGGACAATGAAGATCTGTACTTTTACACACCTGAAGACTTGTTTTCCGGAAGAACCAACGCACACCTGAAACACTTTAGTCTCTACACCTTAAAGTTGTGAAAAAGATTGGCCTCATTACAAGGTAGTTTTAATACTTTACCACCCCAGCTTCTTTGAAGCATTTTGTTAGGATCAATATTTGAATTGTAAAAATCAATAAAATGTGTGCAGTACAACATCAAATAATGTGCAGGTATATAGTTAATGTAATACAGGTAAAAGATGATTTTCAAATTGCTGCTTTCAGTTTTAGAGTTTAACATACTGTCCTGGCTTTTTCTGATTTTGGTTTGTAACACCAGAAATCACAGATACTGTCATGGCTTTTCCAATTATTTTGATTTCAATGCCCTCTTCAGGTGGAAGAACAAGCCAGCACAACAGAACGAGTGTTCCAGGACCGACAGTACCAGATTGATGCAGCCATTGTCCGAATCATGAAAATGAGGAAGACGCTCAGTCATAATCTCCTGGTGTCTGAAGTGTACAACCAGCTCAAGTTCCCTGTGAAGGTGAGTTTTTGTTTTTTTTTTTTTTCTGACTTGCACTCTTCATTTGTAAATCAATTTGTTATTGGAAATTCAGAAACTCTATGCTCTGCTGCAGCTTTGGCAAGTTTGCTTTTCAATGGGCTGTTGGAGTTGGTGGCTAATTTGACCTTTCTCATCCTATTGCAGCCTGCTGATCTGAAGAAGAGAATAGAGTCGCTTATCGACAGAGACTACATGGAGCGTGATAAGGAGAACCCAAATCAGTATAACTACGTGGCTTAGATGAATAGTGGGGCTCAACGACTTCAAGTACCCATTCTCTTATCCCAAGCTCCAGTGGATGTCAGCATTAGTGTCTAACCAAGAGCTTGGCAACTGAACTGATGTGACCCCTGCAAAATGAGACTTTCTTGGGGTGGGGTGGGGGGTCGTTTTCCTGTGGACTGCATGCCCATTTAAAGAGAATATTGACCGCTTTCAGATTGCTGGTCTGTGAAACAGGAGTACCCTGGACAAAACGACAAACCAAGCTTTTTTAAGGAAAGAAAACTATTTATTTTGAAACCTAGATCTTTGTCCATTGTATGTTTATGGCAATCTGCTCCTTGTGTTTTTTTTTTTTTTTTTTTAAGTCACCTTTCTTTTAAATCACTGTATGCCCCATTCAAAAGATCTTTCTAACACTGCTGTTACCACATGTAAAAAGAAAACAGAAAAGCATTCAAATAAACCTAAGTTCATCGGTTCTTAGTAGTGTTTTAGAAACCAGTTGGATGAATGTTGATTGTAGGAATTTTAGTCTAAAGTGTTCTGACTTTTGCACTGCCATCAAAGTCTGAAGATTATTGACTGCTGTCTAGAATGAGGTGATCAGACCACACACTTTCTTGTTAAATAGAGGGCTCATTATTCAGTAGACCTGTAACTCCCAAACTCAGTCCTCGTGACCTACTCTGTGTGGAGGTTTTTTTTTTTGTTTGTTGTTTTGTTTGTTTTTTTTTTTTTTTTTTAACAACTGCAGTTGCAAGCCATAATGTTAATAAGTTGCTAATTTTTCTCAGTTGAACGGTCAGATATGGCTATGCATGTCCTGAAGAACTTCATATTCTAATTGTAGTATATTGCAAGTGACTTTTTACTGCATAAAAAGAGGGTAAAATTGTGAATCTGTAAATTGACAAGTCAATTGGCTTTTAATTGGTCATATTGTGGGCACATGGTCACTAAGACTAACCATTTATCAGTTAATTAAGACTTTTTTTAAAATATGTTTGGCTGAAGGATGGAGCACAGGAATGGTAGTAGTGTCCTCAGAAAAATAGGATTGCCCTTTTATACGCCAAGAAATTCACGGCAAAGTTGATATGATTCGTATTTGAACCATTTAATTTTGCATTTGGAAATGTAGCTTAACCTAATGATAGTGCTGCAGTAAAAGTAATGGAGCCATCGGGTTCGAGATGGTTCCTCCTCTGTACACCTGGAGTGTTGAAAGTTGAGTTGATGAAACTCTCATGAAGCTGTTTGAGTCCCCATTAAGTTTGCCTGGGTGGTGGCCTTACAGCAAAGGTCATAGTGTGACCAGCATCAGTAACTGTCCTCCTCTATGCACCAGAAACGATCCAGTAGTTTGACATGACTCCTGTAAAAATTGTCTTGAGTTCTTGCATTTGGAAATTTAAAGCGCTTGCTCATCCAAAAATAAGATTTGGACCAGACAATGTTTAATACAAATACATCCTTTGTGCGTTGGTCATTTCAAATTGTAATCAGCTGTTACAAATTTATTTGCATTTTAATCACTGCAAATCTCAATCACCTCTAAGAATTTATCTTCTGCGATGATGTCATGGGAGGGATCTAGCCAGCGGCAGAGAACGCATTGTCGATGTCATTATACTCTGGGATTCGTAACTGTGGATTATTCCCCGGGGAGATGCCAAGTATCTGCCTTGTTTACGGCTGCAACAATAAGGCCGTTGCAGCCAAAGGCATCATGGTCCATAATTTTTTTTAAAAAACCACAATTTGAAAGGCATGGGTGGATTTTGTGAAGAGGAAAAGAATGGATTTAGCAGAGTCCGAATCAGGATTGGTGATCTGCTTGAAGCACCTCACTGATGACTTTTATTATCCAGATCCAGAGTCACAGGAAAATTCTAGAAGTCACTGTGGATTCGTAATTGCTGAAATTGCCACTTAATTAGCCGAGCCCAAACTGCTCCGGTCCCCAAATTTTCCCCATCTATTCTGTACTAAGAAAAGCCAGTTGTTAAGCCCTGCAAAAAATGACTACAAGAACCCTAAATCCATCTTCCACCACAAGACCTTGAGTAAAATTGGAACTTTGGCCATGATGGCGAACCAGGAACGAGACCAGATGCTGCAAAAGGAGAATGAAAAAAGTGCGAGCTTGTCTGTTGAAGTCAATGGGATGAATAATTTGCTGGCTAGCATGGTAATGCTTTTCACCATTAAATTAGTCAATTTGAGTTTCTACTACAACTGTTGCCCATGTAACTTAATACTTTATCGGCAAAAAGTGTAAGAAAGCTAGCCAGCTAAGGGCGTGTTTCCCAAAGGCATAGTTGCTATCTATGTCAGCGACTTACATTGTTCTACCATTAAGTCAGTGGTTCCAACTATATAAGGCAGCATCTGTGATTTTGGGACACGCACCCCAGCTGTGCAAACAGGGCCTCATTTGACCTGCATTGGAACTGTTGTCTGACGAGGGTGCATTGTGGAATCAGGGTTAATAGACTGTGTGAGTCTCTTGTCAACAATGTATGTCGGCTACCTATTTTCTGACTCCTTTCCTCATCATGGCTTAATAACACTCTCAGTAAGTAGGTGTGGTTCACCGTGCTACAGGTTGATTGTCACATTAATCCTTTTCACCCTCTGATGTGAAAAATATTTTGTTTTCATCAGTTAATGGAAATAATATTTTTTAACATCCTCTTGTTTTCAGCTTGACTTCCACGTTTGGGAAACTTGTTATGCCACATCCGCTATTTGGCAAATTTGGGTCAATCTTCGTTTCATTTTTGGAAATATCCACTCAGTCTTCAATAAAGGCTAATTTTTGAGAAAAGGCGGCAAATTTGGGGCCATTTTATTGGCAGGATACTGTTCAGTACCTGTTTGGTCAAGCACACCAGATTAGTTTTTTTTTTTTAGAAACTTCTATGAATTTGCACTTTAAAGCTTGACGTAGTGGTGGCTCAAGAGGAGAAGTTTGGAGATCACACGAACCGATAAGATTTGACCTTTATGCACTTGGAATGATAATGAGGTTTTGTGCGATATCCATTAAAAAATGTGAGTTCTTGTACCATCTCAACGGATCGGTGGCAGCCAAGGCATATCCATAATATCCCTGAACACTCCATAATGATGACAAAATTACAATGAGTTAAACCTACAAGTGATATTTTTGTTTGTGGTTCTAGGAGATGGATTTAGAACTTCTACAGTCAGAAACCGAACGTCTAGTTTACTGGTTCATCACAGTCTTGAATTTTCGGTCAAAACATTGTCACTTTGGCTTTGCTTGCTTATTTGGAATGGAGCAGATTAAACAAAAATATGACCATTGGGCTTTTAAATGTGGAATATACTGCCATTTCTGTTGGCATTGTTTTAGGGTGAAACGTGTCTCTAGCATGAAAAGCAACTAATTAAGAAAAAATAGTAGCTTGAATTCTGTGATTGTACTTGGGGTTGGAAAATCAACCACCGTAAACGATGGGTACCCAGGACAGGTTTGGGAACCACGTGTGCCAAATAAAGTGGCACATTTTTTAGATCTGCTCATGCAGCTAAATTTAAGGCACAAAATCTGGATTACTCTGTCCCAGAAGGAAGAGGGGTATTGTTTTCAGTGGCATTTTGCGTGTCTGTCAGCAGTTTGGTGCAGAACAGTACAATCAAATTGCACAAAGTTTTCAGGAGAGGTGTACAATGGTCCAAGGATCACCTGATTAAGTTTTAGACCAATTGGGTCAGGGTCAAGGTCACTGAAAAACCAAAAATTTGCAAAGTGTCTCTTTCATGTCCTGCCTGGCACTGTTTATTCGTACATACTTGGGGGTTTACTGCGCTCATACTAAATGAGAGGCGAAATAATTTTCCCTAAATTTGTCATAAATCTCAAGTTTTTCTTTCATCAGGTCAGGATTTAAATTGGGCGCGAACCTTTTTCTCCCATCATGTCTAACTCGAGTAATCCACCTAAATTCATCAGTTAGGAGCTCAACCAATCATAGTTAATATAAATCACCTTGTCCCCCTGAAATGTTTATTTTGACCATAACTTACAGTCAGAAAGCTAAAATTCACCTATTTTTTACTCAAACTGCATGTTAACTTTCTCCATTCAAACTTTGGTCAATTTTTTTTGGGACAAAGTAATTTTGAAATATGACTTTGAATCTTTAAAATTTATCTGTGTTCCCAGGAATTTAATGTTTGTCATCATACATATAAGTTCTTTGTGTTGTAAAATCTTACATTGAAGGGCAGTGATCAGTCGCTTGCATCTCAAATACAGATATCTACTTAGGACCTGGTTCCCTTTTGGTCTTTCCCAAACCAATTTTCCAATGTGTTTGGCATATTGTAACTACTAAATATGTTTTCATAAATGCAGAATTATTTTCCCTTTTCATGATTTCCTACCACTTGAAGCGTCTATGACTCGAACTGCATAACTATGAATATTTAAATACTATTAATGTCTCTAAATCTGTGTCCTGGCTGGGTATGTGCACCATTTACTTTGAGAAGAGGCAGTTCCAGAATGCACTGTGGGAAGAAAAAAAGCCGGTGGAGCGTGGTGCTCTCGGAAATGTTCTCCAGGGAAACCCTTGGTGTAGGAATTCAAATGGGCATCAGTTTGACTGAGCTGATTTTCACAGAAAGAGGGGGACCCATGTAAAATTAGGCAGGAGGTTTCAATGTTGTGACTGGTCACTGTAAATACAATGTATTTGGCTATTGGGAAACAAATGTGGCCATAAAACATGATATTTTGGCACAACCTTTGTGTGAATCCCTGACGTGTCTCCTCCCATCCAGCAGGCTGCATTGTATGTCTTGTTACCTTCCATTGGTTTATGTCTCCTGTGCTTTCCCTACCAGCAGTTGCAAATTTGTGTCTCCCCATTCCCTCATGTGTTGACATAATTATACTCCTTACTTTGAGTGTGCACGTTGCTGGAATGACATTTCCGATGTGCCCATTAGCAACGAGTCAGTATTTCCTAGTAAATGTTTCTTAGGAAATTATTCCTAATCTTTAATGATGATTAAATACAGAAGTTCTCCCATTACTAGGAGCAAGCTCCCAAGATTGGTTTTCTTTGCCCAGTTTAAACTTAAGACACCAGGTGAGATAAGGTAAGTGTGTGATCAGCTGTTTTAATTCATCTGTCAAGTGCTGAGTAACACCAAAAACTAGCCGACACGTTTAGGAACTTTTTTTCACTTTTCAGTAAATTTTTAAGCCTCATATGAAAGCATGAATTTACATGTCTGAGTGAATTTCAGAAGTCTTATAATAAACAAATCTCCATGATATCTGTCTTTGAGTTGCATAATTTTCAGGCTCTGTTGCTGAGAGGAGATTGCCAGTGAATGTCGAATGATGCCGACTTCGATAAAGAACAATCTAAGATACTGCGCCTTTTCAACCCGGCCCGTAAACTCAGAATAATTTCTGTTTCATGACATTATCGGGGCGTACGTTCTATTTAAATGGTCTGTAGTCCAGGAACTTGGTACCTGACATTCTCCGAAATTACGTCGCCATCTCATCTGTCGAATGCGTTAGTGATCATGTTCACCGTGTTCACTGATTGGCTAACAGCGTGTGCGCGTGCGCAGCGTAAAGCTCATCATATGACTTTTCATTTCCTGCTGATCCGCGGCTGTCAAAAGTCTGAATGCATCTGATGCCAAGTAGTGGACGAACGTTGCCTGGTGTGGAAATTTATACTCAGCTGTTGTGACCACTAGTTTGATCGACCATGTTTCATTACTTTTGCATCACCATATGTCTGGTTCTGGGAAGTCGTAAGTATTCATGATGGGTAATAACCTATCATCAATTTTTATGACGCAAAACAAAAACTTTTCTGTGTTGTTATTACACGCCTATGCAGGATGCCCCATTAGAGCTGCATTTGCATCTATAACTGGGTAAATTTGCTGAACAGATTGACATTTTCGTTTGCCAGTTTATCATACATTTTTGCGTACGTTGCCATTAGTGTTTTCTAGGTTAGTTAACTTAAGCAAGAGTTCAGCTTTTCATTTTGTCGCGTCGTCTTCGTACGTATGTGTGTCGGCTACCGGGCGTAGACGCCGACGAAGCATTTTTAACAACGGCAGCTATTTGGCTACCTGTTAAAATCTCGTTTGTAAAGAACTCCGATGGGTCTTTATGGGCCCTGGGGATGCGTTTGCGAAGTCGACGGAAACTTGGCTGTGAGCTGAATGTCACGGTCAGAAGATGCTAGTTGGCTAGCTAATTTAGTTGGTTATGCAAACTAGTCGGCCGATGCAGTGAATAGTTGACGTAAACTGGGTACACTGGAGTTTTTTTGTTTTTTTTTTTAGAGTTTTTCCGTTGCTCCACCTCTGAATAAATCGCGCCTTGACTGAGATTTCAGGCAAAAATGTCTGCCCCTGCTGTTTAGTTGCTTGCGAATCGTCCGTCTAGGGTACGCAAGCGACTGTTCAGGTTCACCTTGTCAAGCCGCTTTCACACTGGAGGCGAAACGAAGTTTCCGCAGGACTGATTACATTCAAAGTCAATGCAAACACGCGAAACGTGTTCTCGCGTCTTTGATTGACTTTGAATGTAATCTGTTGCGCGAAAAAGTCGTTTCGCGTTCAGTGTGAAAGCGGCTTAGTCATATGATAAGGGACGTCTGCCACGGGGTGGCATTTTATCCACTCAGCCAGGTAACACGATGGTTAATATGGCCTGTGTAACCCAACGCAGCATTCTGATCTTAAACGGCATTAGTGAAAAACCTTCATAACTTTTTCTGTATACAGGAATCTAATTGACAAATAATTGATTCACCACAGTATTGAATTTGATCATTTAAAACATTGCCACCTTGGCTTGGTTTTCTTGCCATGAGTTTCACAAAATAAACACAATTTGAACATCGGGATTTTAAGCAGTCATTTTTGTTAATGTGGCATAAGAGGCTGGCGTATCTCTAGTCCGAAAAGCCACTAAATAAAAATAATTAACCGCTTGTTGACTGCAAGAAGGTATTCGCATTTGGTACAAAAAATTTGGTACAGTGGGTCCCCAGGATCTAGTTGAGGAATCGCCGTGTGAGTTGATCCTCGACCGAATTAAAATTTCCACCAATCCGTGTGGTTACGCGGACCAATCTGTAGCATGTTCATCTGAAATTAGCTGTTGCTGGTTATTGGCGTGTTTTTAGAAACCATCAACGCCGAAACTTTATTTTGCCTTTTCATTCAAAGTCTTGTAATGCATCACAATTTGTCAGTAATAGTACTGATTTACTTTGTTTCAGAAATCCAGCTTTCGTGCAGCACGGAAGTGCATGTGAAAAATGCAGCGCAGGAGTTGTGCCTCTATGCTAACTTGAGTGTTGGCTTTGCTGTCACTTATGAAACCAGTGGGGGAAAAGTAAGCATCTGTTTGCTTGTCTATGCTACATTTGTGTGTGTAATTTTTGTTTTTTAATTGTTCACTAAAAATCTATGGAAAGGGAAATTTCAACTTTTCCTTGTAATAGATTTGCAGCTGCTTTATAAATTCTTGATAATATATCAAATTTAAAGTACATGAGTGAACTCAACATTTTGTTGTATGTGGCATTTATTACAGTATGCTTTCTGCCAAATATCTAGTTGTAAGATAAAAGATTTTAAGGTTGTGAAATGAAAAGTGACTTCTTTTTTTCTTTCTGCCTCCTACAGCCCTATCTCTACCATGTAATATTTCATGAATATTCGCCATTTAGCTCGCCATTATTGAGTATACCATTTAGTGCGCATTACTGAGTGAATGATTTTGAAACTTGACTATGTAGTTGCTAGATGCTAGTTTTGTTGGGGCTTAAATGATTCCTTTCTTTTGCAAGTATAAATGTTGCGCAATGTAATGGGGGCAATTCCAGCTGAAGTGTAACATGACCACTGAGAACTCAAATATGAAATGGCAATACAATTTATGTAGAGCTGTATTGTTTGTATATCCAGGTGTATGATTCAGAATAAATTGAAGGTATGAGGCAAACCAAATTTTTGTGGTCCTCATATGATATTACAAAGTTTGGCATCATTCACATACTGAAGTTGTGAAGAGGCAACTCGGTTGGCTGAATTATGCGGGGGGGGGGGGATGTTTCTGGTTGCTCTGAGAAACTAACAGCCATGAGTGTGACATTCTTTGGGGGTGTGGGACTCGGTGGAAGATGGACTTGCAGATTGGGGCCTTATAAATTGGAAATCATGAAGGCCTCTTGAATAGAATGGCTGAAACATTGTGAATGATTAGTAAAATGCAGTATGGTGAGCCTCTGGGCATTTAAAACCTACTTGTAATGTGAGTAACAGGACTTTTGTTTTAAGTGTCTGTTGCAGAAAGGTACTGTTGCATTAAGTTAAAATCCTTGTGTGAGAATTTTCAGTAATAAAGGTTCAAACATATATCATCCAATTTATTCTATAATTCATCATTGATCAAGAAGAGTTTACCAAACGGAAGTGAAAAAATCCGTTACTTTCGAGTAACGTGAGTAACGCTTGAAAAATCTAGTCTGCCAGTATAACCACTGAGGGGTTCATTCTGGGTTTTCTCTGGTAAAGTTGATTATGGTTAGAGGTTGCCACCATGTAGAAGTTTTGAAGTTCTGTCCATTGAATAAGTATTGAGACAATTTTATACTATAGCCTAAAGGAGTAAACGTAACGCGAGTAACAATGGAAATCCCTATGAGGTAAATGAGCTATGCGACTTCAGTTTGAGGCAAAGCTCAATCTTAATTAGCCACATAACCTTTGGACCCGTATGGGTCTGTCAAATGCAGCTGCTGCATTCAAACCTGCGGAACTTCAGCTTTATTTTAAATTCTAATTTAGATCCAAAGATTTCCAACAATCTTAAGTATTTCCTGCTGAATTTCAGGGAAATGTGTATGAAACGATGTACAAATCTCGGTATTTTCCACTTGAATGCTGTGGACATAAAGACACGGCATCCTGGGTTTGAATTTCTTTCAATATAGGTGTGATGTAGTGAAGCACTATAACCAGCAGATACAGAGCACATTATGTGTGTACTCCTGTAGCATTGGGGGGGGGACTTTCTGACTTCGAACCTTCTTAGGCGGAACATAAGTGGAAAAATTGGAGGGTAAAGGGTTAAGTGTTTATCCATTTTCTAGCTGTATCATCAAGATATCTTTTTAATTTTCAATAAATGTTTGTGGGGGAAGAAAACAGTGTTTTCCAGTAAATGTTGTAACTGGATTTATCCCTCTTCCAGCATCTCACTGCTGATTTTCTACTGCCTAATAAAGTTGATACCACTGGAAGCACCTGTGACAAGGACATGTCAAAGCTGAAGATTGGATTTGGAAATGGTCACTCCTGGAGTATCATTTTCAATAAGGAAAATACAACCTATGAAGCGGTTCACATTGTTTTTTCATACAATCTTGGTGATGACAGCATCTTCAAGAATTCTTCCTCAAATGGTACGTATTTACTTCCTTTTAATACACCATGAATATTGGAGTTCTTGTCCACCGCTGTGAGGTTTTTAAAATGCAGTTAATTGTCAGAAGCCTTGTTGGCTGATGCCAACTGACATTTTATGACTTTCTGTGCAGAAACAAAATCTGTGACTCTCCAGCCCTCCATTTCTGATGTGGTAATGGACACCTATTACTCCTGCAAGAGTGAAGATGTAAAGAAAAATGATTCAGTGGTACAGACGTCATGGGATGTGTCTTTGCAAGCTTTTGTAATCAATGGGAGCAGGAGTGAGAAAGGTAGGTGTTTGTGAGGTTGTCTGAGGTGAAATGGGATACCCTGGCTTATCTCTGGCTTAATAATTTCCTTATGCTGTTAGCTGATTTTTACAACACAGTCTCAGGAGAATTTACTGCTTACCATGACAATATTGGCGGGTGCAAGATAGGATGGAAAAGTTTGAATTCGCTTTCAAGTAAAATATTTTCTAATATTGTGTGTCCAGCTTTCAATTCATTGGTGTAGTTAATGAGTGCAAGTTTTGGTTTGAAGGAATTCCCTCTTTTCCATTATGTGATTTGACAGCCATTCGGTCATTATAGTTTTTGAAGAATTAACATCAGGCAAGTTGCATAAACAAATTTTATATTCTTAGAATAATATTTATATCCCCGAACGCCATTTCGGGGATATTATGTTTTTCGTCCAGCCGCTGCCGCCGCGCCGCCCTACGTGTTAACAAGATAACTTCAGTAATATTTCAATTAGAAATTTCATGTTTTGCATAATAGTAAGTATCAAAAAGAGGAAGAACTGATTTGATTTTGGACAATTTACAATTTCTAGATTGGCCACCAGGGGCCAAAAATGGAAAAATCACTCTTTTAAATCATATTTCTGGAAATATTTGTCCGATTGACCTCAAATCAAGTGCAAATGAAAGGTCATGACCTGAGAATGTGTCCCACGATGACATTATACCTGTTTGGTTCAAAATTTTGACACAAGGTGGAGCTTTGTCTCACAAAATTCACCATTTTTGCCGTATCTTTGGAACCATTTGTCCAATCGACATGAAACTATGTGCAACTGCAAGGTCATGACCTCACAACGTCTCATCATGACACCATACCTGTATGGTTCATTATTTTGCCACCAGGTGGCGCTTTCTGATGGAAAATTACCATTTTGGCCATATTTTCAGAACCATTTGTCCGATTGACCTGAAATTCAGTTCAAATGAAAGGTCATGACCTGAGGGGCTTTATCTTGTATTGGGTCTATTCGAGGATTGGGGAAATGGAGGATTGGGGGCCTTCGGGGATACACCCCAATCCGTCGCCTCCGACGGCATAAGCCTAGTTTGTTAAGGACTGAGTGGTGTTGTGAGTACGGAGTTTTTTTTTTTTTTTTTTTTTTTTTCCCCAGAATCAGAAAACAGTGATGGTAGGAAGTATTTTGACTCTAAAAAAATGTAAGGGGCAGTATATCCTACTTTATGTTGGTGTAAACTGAATTGGGTACAGACTACTAGCTTTAATTCGAGGGCATTTGCATCAGTATTGAGTAACCATTGTATGAAATGCAGCTCTTTAAAATTGGGACTTTGGCGAAATAATGTTGATGCCCATGGAAATCTGCCAGATCAGCCTTCCAAGAAATGGGATGAGTTTTGAAGCAAAGTTTTCCTGTCACTGAAACCAAATTCTGGCAGCACTGAAATATTTTGTCTTTTTCTTATTGTAGCAATATCTTTTATGGCATTATGAAAGGCAGATCACTGCATCAAGTGATTTTGCTTTCTGTCAGAAATTGTGGCAGGTTATGGGTTTGTAGTTTTTAAGTGGTCAGGAGAGTGAGCACATGTATGCCTCTGCAGGTACACTGCAAAAACTAGGCTTACGATGTCGGAGGCGACGGCTTGGGGTATATCCCCGAACGCCCCCAATCCTTGAATAGACCTTGAATAGACTTTGATTTGAACTTAATTTCAGGTCAATCGAACAAATGGTTCCGAAGATATGGCCAGAATGGTAATTTTCCATCACAAAGCACCACCTGGTGGCAAAATATTGAACCAAACAGGTATGATGTCATCATTTGACACGTGAGGTCATGACCTTGCAATTGCACCTAGTTTCATGTCAATTGGACAAATGGTTCCAAAGATATGACAAAAATGGTGAATTTTATGTGACAAAGCTCCACCTTGTGTCAAAATTTTGAACCAAACAGGTATATTGTCATCGTGGGACACATCCTCAGGTCATGACCTTTCATATGCACTTGATTTGAGGTCAATCGGACAAATATTTCCAGAGATATGATAAAAACAGTGATTTTTCCGTTTTTGGCCCCTGGTGGCAAATTTAGAAATTGTAAATTGTCCAAAATCGAATCAGTTCTTCCTCTTGATGCTTACTTATATGCAAAACAAGAAATTTCTAATTGAAATATTACTGAAGTTATCGCGTTAACACGTAGGGCGACGTGGTGGCGGTCGGACCAAAAACATAATATCATGTTTTAATAATAAAGAAATTCACTAAGCATTTCAGTCTTACACGTGGACTTAAAACACCTTTTCCTATTACCTCTTTTTCTGCTAATTTTCTGCTAATATTAATTATGCTGCTAATATCAGTTAATTTTGACTCATTTCAAGTTTAAATCTTGGGGCGAGTCAATGAGTCCTTAGAAAAAACAGTGGAAAAAAGTGTTATGTCTATTTAAGTCTCAATCTTAAAAACCAAAACTTACCAACTTTTTTTTTTTTTTTTTTTTTTTTCTTCCTTCTCCTTGTTCCTTGCTGCACAGCCACCGTGTGTGCCCAAGATCGAACCTCCACCCCTGCGCCAACCGCTCTTGTTACCAACACTACCACCCATGCGCCAACCACTCATGTTACCAACGCCACCACCCATGCGCCTACCACCCATGCGCCAACCACTCATGTTACCAACGCCACCACCCATGCGCCAACCACTCATGTTACCAACGCCACCACCCATGCGCCTACCACCCATGCGCCAACCACTCATGTTACCAACGCCACCACCCATGCGCCAACCACTCGCACTACCAACACGACCACCTCAACTACATCAGCATCTCCAACAACTCCATCACCCTTCCCCAAGACGGGAAATTACAGCATTCAAGATGTCAATAATAGTTTCTGTCTTTTGGCCCTGATGGGTTTAGAGATGAGCTTCAAGGATGGTGAGGTATGTATGTTTTGGAATGTATTCAAAAAGTCTTTTGTGGTGTGCAAAATGCAATACGTTACTGTGTAGCGCTCAGTATGGCATTTGTTTTCTATGGACTCATCTTTTCATTAAAACACGTACTGGGTTGTGCGTCTTGGATGCGTTTATCATGTCTGCTGGCTTTGGAACAAAACTGGAAACATTCAGATTTAGAGCAAGATGTCGCAGGCCAATATTACGCAGAGCCAGAGGTAGTTGTGACGAACAGATTGGAGAATGTTGGGAGACTGTTAATTGTGAATCTCTTCCTAAAATCTATTCAGTTATACTTTGTACTAATTTTGGGCCAACTGGTGTATATCCTTTCATTTTGTATGTAACGCCCTTTCCTGTTGTCTACTGGTGTACAGTAAAATGCCCATTGTTTGGGAATTCACTTACTTTTCTTCAAAAGCATTTCAGTCTGCAGATTAGCTGGGCTGTCTCAATTAAGTATTTGTCTCTAACACTGTCTTGGACATTTATCAGGCACTTAAGTAGAGCTGTGAGCAGAGATGAAAAGTAAAACATTAAATCACAAGGTGGCCGCTTATCTATTAGTTTCATAAAGGTGAGCCTGAAAGTTCCTCATCCTGACATGAAACTAAATGACTTTGGTTCCCAAACTTAAGTTGCCTTTATGCTGTCTGTTAGAGTATTATTGTAGAAAGTGGGCTATCCGACATGATACCGCCTTTGGGGGGGAGGCTTTTGGGAGATGTGGGCTCAGGATTTCCTGTGCATTTTCTTCTCTTGGCACCTTTCACAATATAGGTGTTTATTTGTGCTTCTTGTTCTCCTAATCCAGGGTTTCCAGAAAATGATCATTGTCCCAGACAATACTAACGCGACTGGGACGTGTGGAGTAAAAGGGAGCGATGCCATCCTAGAACTGAGATCTGTCCAAGCCAACATTACTTTCACCTTCCAAGAGGTACACTGTGGGAGTAGAACCCAGAGCAATGTATTCAAAGAAAGTTTCAGTTTTTAGAAGTGGGTCTAGTGGAGGCGCTGTGCCTTAACATTGGGTCTTTTGGAGAATATGCAAAATGGCCTGTTGAGGCCAAATGATTGTAGATTGAAATTTAGGTTGTATTATTGACGTATAGGAAGTAACACATGACCTATATTTTGGCAGTGTTCAGGTTGACCTCAGATCACTTTGAAAGGTCAAAGTCGAGGTCAAGGAAAGCATTAACCATGTTAAATGATGGGACTTGAAATTTCAAAAAAATCCCTCTGTCCTAACTCAAACTGTCGTAACTCGTAAATCGTCGTAAATCTGCCAATCAACTCGCCTTGGTACACGTTATGTACAGTGCGAGTCCCATTTTGATTGGATGGACTGAAGTGGATCTAGTGGGGATGTATACTTAAACATTGAGTCTTGCTGAAGCTAAATGGTTGCAGATGGAGCATGGGGGTTAAGTTTATATTATCGACATAGGAAGTCATATTTCCTATATTTTGGCAATGTTAAAATTGACTACACATGACATTGAAAGGTGAAACTCCTAGGTCAAGTAAAATTTCACTACAGGTGCTGGTCAACGAATTGGAATAATTTGAAATAGTGCAATCGTAAAATTTTTAAATGCATTTTTTGTGCAGAAAGCAAATCAGGTGTTCACCGTGACTGTCCTACTTGTTTGAGTAATCACAGAACTCGCTACCTGTAAAAAATTTGCTCAGCTGAGCTTTCCAAAAGGCCCATTTAGGCCATTTAACTGTGACACTTTTTTTTTTATTATTTTACCCACACATTCACGATGGTAGTAAACTACGTTTTTTGTAGCCACAGCTGCCTTGGGGCAGACCAACGGAAGCCTGGCTGCCAGTATGCGCCTACGGCCCCTCCGACCCCCACCAAATATTCACACACAGCCATACAGGAGTGTTCCAATATATTGCACGTTTTGTGGCTGGGGGAAACCGGAGTACCCGGAGAAAACCCACGTGAACACGGGGAGAATATGAAAACTCCACACAGAAAGGCCCCAGGCTGGATTCGAACCCACAACCTTCTTGATGTGAGGCAGGAGTGCTAACCACTGTATTGTATGTATTGGGCATACTTGGGTAACAAGGTCCAGGTAATGACAAAATGGCCTAAAAGCCCTTTAATGTTGGCTTTGGTATGTATTGGGTACTAATGACAAATCATGTTTGCTGATAAAACACGCCCTATTGGATTTGACTTTGGCCTTCAAGGTCAAGGTCATGTGACAAAATCAAGCTATTTATTCCCTCGTTTTAATAATGTCTTTAGAAACAAGTCGACATGGTCTACAACATCCCCCGCCAATCGTGCGCTTCTCATTTTCGACCTTAATCAAGGCCTTTATGGTCTGAAGCTGCACACCAAATTTGGTTACTGTATCTGTAGTAGTTTCTGAGTAAAGCTGTCCCCTTTATCTCGGACGGACGGACGGACGGACGCATGGACGGACGGACGGACGGAGGTCAAACCTATATCCCCCTCCCACTTCGTGTTGGCGGGGGATAATAAGTATATATTAGGCACTAAACTATATATAATAAAATTTTTTACGGGCATTTTAACCGCATGGTCGACCTTTTTTCACGATCAACTGCGGCAATAAAAACTGGTCAAAACCCATTTTTGGATGTTTGTTCCTATTGGCATCATGGAATGGAAAGAATAAAGATCCACTCGGTGGCAGTGCTTTGTTTTTTTTTTTTTTTTAATAAACATTGTCTGAAAGCAGAGCAAGAACCAGAAGTGAATTTATAAGATGGCGCCCTTCACAAATTGACAGCAGACGACAGTGGAAGTTCAGGTTAGAAAAATATCTAGTCGGATTTCATGATGTAGGCTTCTTAAAGATTTTATACTTTTGTTAAATGGCAGAAATGTTGCTGTCTGTCACTCATGTGATATGTGCCTGCTCAGTCGAGTTGCCTGATAATAGTAACTAAAACCCCTCTCTCACTGAGCTGCGTTGGCGCGCAGAAGTGTGCGGATGAAACGGTTCTCTTCCTTCGCAGAGAAGAATTGAATTGAAGAACCGTGAATTGATTCGCAGTGGTACAGGACCATTCGCCATCACTGCCGAAATTTGCGAAAAAATTAAACGGGTTTAATTTTGTTGCGGATGTCCAAGCTGGAGCTTTTTGACGCCAATATCATGGAGACAACGTGTTGCTTTCGCAAAAATTTGTGTTGGCTTGCTGTTGAATCCGCGGACTGATGCTAATTACTTTTCTCCTGTTGGAGCTGTAACTGCCGGCAACCTTCAGAGCCCTTGGCACTTGGCACTCTACTATTGGTTTAATCAGGATTTTAATGTGCCAAAAAACAATTACATTTCAGTCATGAATGCTGAACTTTTCATAATCTATTAAAAAAAAAAATCATATTCATTCAGATGAATTTCTGAGGTCATTCAAAAATTCCATTCCTTTTCCCAGACATTTTATGACTTCAAATAACGAGAATGTGATGCTTCCTTTGTCTAATTAGCAGTCAGTCCTTTATCGTGTGTTCTTTCTTGATGATTTTGTGTATTAAAGGTCTCCGATTAAACCTCCAGTGGCCCCTAAAATTCTGAAAATCCTTGAGCCCCTGGGGGTTTTTTTTTTTACAGGTTCTGATAATACGTTGGATATCCTGACCCAATTCCAGTGATTTCAGCAATCTCCTTCGTTGTGTTCTTTGCTTGATGCAGTGCATTTACTAACCCCTCTTGAAACACCATTACATCTCATCAATCTCCATGGGATCAGTCTTAAAAATGAGATTCTACACTCTGCGTCGATGGTGGTTAGAATAATTGCTGTAACGTATGAATCACTGTAATGATTCAGTCATCTACTCTTAAGTATTTACTGATTAAAATTCAAAGGGCAACTTAAATGTGCCAAAAACATTTTTGTAGTGTACAATTTTTACTTTTGTTTCAAAATGGCACAATAGCATGTCTTTCATATGTTATCTTTATACTCCATTATAGTGCACTTTAATTCACATAAAAATATCATATTTTTTTAGTGTCCATTCATTACTTTGTATGCTTTTATTTCCTCAGGATGGGAAGAAATTCTTTCTCCGTGCAGTGAACGTCACAATAGAAGGCACCCGTGGTATGTAACATGGGAAGACCAACATTTTGTACTTGCTTATCTAAAATAGAAGGATATGGTAATATTTGCACCTCATAGTACACCTCAAACCTCAGAGTAATCGACCAGACATGCACAAGTGCTGGTATTCTTTTTCACTCTGTGTTCCAGGCATTTTCAGTGAAGCCAACACCAATCTGTCCCTCTGGGAAGCCTCATTGGGGAGCTCCTATTTGTGCAAAAAGGAGCAGAGCTACAACATCACCGAGCAGCTCTCCATGAACACCTTCAGCCTGCAGGTGCAGCCCTTTAATGTGCAAGGATATGCATTTTCTATGGGTAAGTTTGCCTTCTCTTGCATCACCTATAGGATCTACTCTGATGCTTTAATTAGGGCTACTATTATTGGTTTACAACTGACATTTCAGTTCTGAAAATTTGCGGTGTAAAATATTACTCGGTGGCTTATGGTTCACTCAGCATGTATACAATTTGTTTTACTTTATTGTTGTCCATTCAAAAATTGACTTGTGCATTTTGAATTATGGAATTTAAGAAACAACTGTGGGCAAGCATCTTCACATGGGATGCACACTTTTCCTCATATACATCTTTCCTTACTTGACCAATTTCATAGTATACACTTGGAACCACGCCCAGTTTCCTCTATTTGAAAAAGGCATCGGAAAATGCATTCATGTTTGCATAAGAAACACTCTCGGGTTGGGTATTTGATGCCACAGGAAGCCGATAGGGGACCCATCATGCTGTCCCACCCCCTAGGCATGATATTCTTTTATATCCAAAAAGGAGGATGATTTACATGGGCCAGTAGACGGGGCCACTGAACGCTGAGTAGCCATGTCAAAGTCCCACAGCCACAAACAACTCAGAATTCATGTCTGATTTAGTTGCGAGCTATTGAAGCTGTAGTACACGATCTGAGAATCCGCTGAGAAAGGTTGAGACGTAGAGAAAAATTTGAAAAGCATCCCATACACACACACACACACACACGCACGCGCGCACACCCCCTCCCCTCTGTGCTTCCTGATCCTTCCCACCGAGCATGTGATATTCAGTGAAGGCTGTCATGATAGTCATGAAAGTCTCGCTAATGATAAAGCCACAACAGCTCCACAGTGCACAGTGAGCACGTTCACAATAACGTTCGTCAATCGTAAATACATATGAACGAGGTCATGAGTTCACTTAATGCATTCAGGCACAACACTGATGATAGGAATGCTAGTTTACAATGCTAAAAATAAACGGCTAACGTTCCGACGCCGTCTGTCGACACAGAGAAAACGACCAGCAGCGTTTACAGTCATAATCCAGCATTGTCATTACATAAATAACTTTTTATATCAACTCACACAATAAAAGTCAAATTACCTACATGTTCAATAAAAAGTCAGCTGTATCCAAGCCACTGCTTCTTTGCATCTTCTGACGGTGGCAGAAAATGAACTCATAACATTATGTTGGTCATTGCAGTCAACAACCGAGCATTTGCCATAAGAGTAAACCTTATTTGTGTTTTTATCCTGTCAGGAGCAGATGACTAATATAAATTCTATCACATTATATCATACTGTAGCCAGAATAGAGAACTTGAGTGTTTAGAGTTATCGGAAACCTATAGTTGCTCATGGGATTACTTTTACGTATGCGGTATTTGTCATTATGAGAAGCTTTTGCCACGATTAAAGTGAATATTTTTCACTGTAAAACGATATATAAGACAGAATGCATAAGCATAATAGGAAAACAGTGGGTCCCCTTGAAGTCAGGGAAATGTATTCCCTGAAACCCCTCCATGTGACTGTGTACCCTTTGCATGGAACCCTCGAGTTGAGGCCTTAGCTGATTTATGGATAGGTCATACACAATCAGTTCCTACTTGCCAAAAGCTCAGGTGAATACTGATCAATTTATGAGGTGTCATGATTTTTATGCATTCCATATGAATGCAGCAATCCTAATACATTTGACAGTGATGAATAATGCTTTCACTTATTATTTTGCTCACTGTCGCAGTAGGTTTTTCAAATCCGTAGAGATGTCATAATCAAGACCTCTTATCTAAAGCAATTTAAGGGAATGTGAGCAATTGGGTCAAAGGGTGTCACAATGGCACCTGTTTTATCAACATGCTCCTAGCATTAAGTGCAAGAGGTAATAGGTCAGTTGGAAATGGTGTTGTAGCATGGTGATATCATGGTAGTGGCAGCCAGTTGCCTTGTATATGTTGAAGTTCACCAAAATTGTAACAGGCCAAATTGCTTATGCCTTTGGACTGAATTCCTATTTTCAAAACGAATTCACCCCGTTAAGGGGTCAAGCCTGGGTTCACTCAGTTTAAGTATTTCTAAACACTCAGAACACACACACATTGCGTCAACTGAAAAAAGCTCCGAATGGAATTTGATATTAATCAAATTTAATAAGTTTGTTACCATTAAAACCATACATTATTGGCAAAAAATGTGAAATCTTGTGGCAACAATATCTCCGAAACTATACCATCTTTTCTTGTAATTCTTTTGTTTTGAAGCTAATATCACCAGCTATACAATGACTCATTCTGGGTATTATCATGGGAAAATATTTTGAAAAATTATTTGGTCATAGAATTTTAGAAATGGTTGGCAGAACCTTCCTGGCAGATGGATCATAAATACACCATGTATCTACCTACCCAAAAATGGCTATGTCATTGTATAGAGCATAACAAACTGATGCTATGGTGAAAATTTCAGAGCAATACCTTAAAGTGTGGATCTTATGCCCGCTACAAGCCTGACAAACTATGAAATTTTGCATTGCGAGAAAATTGCGTTTTTTGTCGCGAAACGAATGCACTGGAGGTGTTCACATGATAACCATCTTTGAAGTGGATTTTTTTTTGGTCTTAATCGCCTTTTATGAACGTTTTGAAAGATTTTTAACAAAATGGAAAAAAATATGTTTTCAAGTCTGAACCTAGTTTTGACCCCTTAAGCAGACGTTCCAGCTAGATACCGGAAATGGCACCACCTCTGGGTCTTGAAAATGCATATCTGCACACAATCCATGTGAAGGTTTTTAAAATTATTAATGTTACTGAAATTATGATAT
Organism: Gymnothorax reevesii; assembly: GCA_029721435.1. Taxonomy (NCBI): domain Eukaryota; kingdom Metazoa; phylum Chordata; class Actinopteri; order Anguilliformes; family Muraenidae; genus Gymnothorax; species Gymnothorax reevesii. The sequence continues at coordinate 8,682,942 of CM056586.1, forward strand.
ACAAATCTCTCAAAGATGTGATTGTTTCCTCTTTAGCTTTTTTAAATCCCTGTGTGTTTTGCTCGCGTTTCAAATTTAAAATCGGAATGGGCATGCCACATATGATTTGGACAATTGATTTCTATGCAGACTGTAGTTCTGTCATTGGAGCATGCATTTCAGAGTTGCATGAATGTTTTTTGATTGAATTCTTTGCACCTGGATGTTTTGTGAATGTATTTCTGTTTTTATTGACAAGAGAAAAAGGAATCAAGTTTTGTGTATTTAATCCTTTTCTTTCCATCTGCAGCCCATGAATGTGCAATGGATGACACCAGCATCTTAATCCCAGTCGTTGTTGGCGCAGCTTTGCTTGGCTTGATTGTCATTGTACTGGTTGTTTATGCAGTTGGCAGAAGAAAGACCAGCATTGCATATCAGACCCTCTGAAATGATCCCTGATTTATTGGCCAAGTCCTAATCATCAGATCCTGATTTGTGTGTTTATATGCTTTTTGATTTTCTGTGTTGGGGCACGTGCAGGTTCTTACTTTCTTCCTCTTGTCCAACATGAACACATGCCTACACTTCCTGGTCCACCATGGCTAACACAGTTGCACAAAAGCCTGCTTTCTGTGACCAAGGATGTTCCGTATGTTTTACACCAGGGCATATTACTCTGACCCTGGAGATTGACCATCCTGTAGGTTTTCATTCCCTTGATTTAGCTCACCTCATTCTAGCTTGCAACTCTGGACATGGTCTGCTTTGTTGGGATTGGAGTGAAAAATTACAGGCTTGCTGATCTTTAGGAGCGGAGATGGGCAGCTGTATATTGGCCCGTCATTTTATTGGCACGAGGTTCTTTGTCCGCTATTGTTTCTTGATATTTTGAATGTGAAAGTGCATTTAAATATAAACCGTGGACAAAATTGTAGCAACTGAGGCATTTCGGTGTTAATCTATTCATTTATTTGTCCAACTATTGACGCTTTTTGGACATCAGTCACATTTTTACTTTGAATTGAAAAGTACTGAACCTGCACGTGCTTTCCTCATGCCACATTCTTGCACTATTTTGCACCATCCATTAAATCTGTACTCGCACAGTTCAGTCTTCGCTCTCAGGTTTCACATACCCTTGATCTCCCACATGATGGTGCTTTGAGAATTCATATTGTGGTTTAGATGGGAGGACTGGCAGAGTCCTGCACTTAAAACCCTTGGCCCTCCTGATTACGCCTCTGCACCATTTTGTTTGTCTGCGAGAGCAAATGAAAATGCAGCTTGTAAGTTAATACCCTGGATTTGTATGAATCATTCCCCCCCCCCCCAATACCACCCATACCATGTAGTGAATAATTTATTGTTTTGGCAAAATTGGCCTTTAATGGGAAATTGTATCCTTGGGGGTCAGGAATATGAATTTGAATAAAGGGGTATCGAATCCCAGGGGTTCAGCTGTAATGCTTCTGCAGTGCCAGAGATTTGAGAAACCACCTGAAATCAAAGGTTGAGCGTTATATCTCTTTTCGGTCGTAGGCGTTAGATTTTAAAAAGGGATAGCTTTATCATTTACATTATTATTCCTGCTGTAAGGGTGCTCAATGCATGATTGCGATATTTAATTTGAATCCTCTGCTGCTTATTTTAATAATGTTGGATATTGTGATTCAGAAATGTGCAATGAAATTTACTTTGAAATTGCACTTAAGAGCTTTCACATTGTGTGAAGGTGCAATATTGGAACTAAAGTGCACTTCTCTTAGAGTCTTTATCAGTGTGATGTTGAATTTGCACTACTGTTGTGTGTTTTTTATTTTTTTGAAAATCTGTGCTTTTGTTTTGCCAGAATTCGACTGCTTTTAAATGTGTGGTTGCTCTTTATCTAGAACTGAGATTGGCAGTTCTAATTAAATGCCTTCCCTAAATTGATCTCTGGTCCTACTCCACAATTAAGTCTAAAGGGCTGAGCATTACTGGTTTTCCTTTCTTTTACCTGGTAGTCTTTTGTCTAGCCAGTCTGGCCAATTATTGGCCCTACGGTTTGGGTGATTACCGAGGAGGAATAAAAACGGGGTTAGATTAGTATTCGAATGTCCGATTGAAAGGTCCCTGATCTCCATCTGAGAGAGATTCTTTCCAGGCGTGTCCACTCTTATCTGAAAAGGGTCGACGCTGGTGCTGGATATTGTTTGTAGTGCTGGATTACACTCAAAATCTGCTCCCATATAACCCCGACTTTGAAGATTCTTGTTGCGTTTAGGATATGCCACAACTTTACTATGGCCAGGATTCTGGTTTATGTGCTTATCCTGCCAGGATGAGGTGGGCCCATATCAGCCTTGGTTACCTGTGTTACTACTGGATTGGCCACCCCTAGCTATTTGGTGTGCAGTGAACTACAGCTGCTATCCATTGTGTGGCATTCCTGGGTGAGTGTGTTGGATGCATTGGAAAACTTAAGTCATGGATCGGTGTCTTGATTTGAGGTGGTTTCACAGGTCTTCAATATGATCTTAATGGAAGAGCGATATCTTATCACCAGCTAGTGTCTTACTTTCTGGACTCTCGTTTTGCGTCACTATTCTCCAATTTCATTACAGATTTTTAGTTAATATTTAAATTTAATTGGCCAGAATTACTGTTTATAGACGAAGGTTGGACAGACTCTCTTAAAGCATGGATTGTCAATGTGCTTTCTGGGAGTCCCAGTTATTTTACTCGGCAAATGCTTTTTTGATGAGAATTTCATGCGGTATAAAACAAACTTGTAACATTTATACTAAATACTAAACAAAATGTTACATTTTAACAATTTTTGTATCCGTCTGAAAAATAATTGGTCTTTTACTATGGTTTTTGTGTTGGGGTTTAATGATATGTGCCATTTGAATTCAAATTATTAGTATGTATTGGTCCCACGAAAAGATCCCACTTAAATAAATTTTAACCTAGTATTCTGTTTCATGTTAATGAGCTTTGAAAATAATGCCGAAATCTGCAAATGCGAGCAAAAGTGTGTTTTTATTTATTTTTTTTTATTAATTTATTTTTTTCATCCCCTCTTTTTTTGTGTTCATTCATTCCTGGGATATCTTCACACTTGACTGTTTTGTTTTTTCACTCAGCTGAGGATTGCAAGGCAGATGAACAAGATCATGTGAGCTTCATTGTACCCATAGCAGTGGGAGTGTCCCTTGGAGTTCTAATTATTATTGTGTTGGTGGCCTATTTTGTTGGAAGACGACGAAATCGGACCAGTGGATACGAGTCATTTTAAATTTAACTTTTTTCAGTTTGGCTTCCTCAGCAGCTTCATTTGACATTGGACCCTTAACTTTAAATTTTAATTTGCAAGGCTCCAATGGAATTTTTTTTTTTTTTTTTTCTGTTCTGCTTTGTAACAATGTCTTGAGAAATTTGCCTCTGCATTTTGAACATTCATGTTAATAAGCAGCCTGTGTCATTCTCTTTGTGACCGATGTTGATTTGATATGTCATTGATTTTTCAAAAACTCTTCCTCATTCCTCTTTTAATGTGTATTTTTGTGTTTGCTTCAGTATTAGTTGGAGGTTATCATTTAGCATTGTGTGTATAATGATGCCGTTGCATATAACTGTATTTGTTTGAAGTCGTAGTCATGGCGGTTTTGGCTTGTTTGCATATTTTTGCTTTTCAAAGAGATTAATTGCACTCCTGTATTGAGAATAAATGTTCTTTTTTTATTACTTAATTTGTGCAATGGTCTTGATTTTTATTACAGAGGGTTTAGTGTCTTACAAGACTAGCAGCCTTATACAGGACCCCTCTGTTCACTGAAAGCATTTTACTCCTGTCCGCATGGGGGCTGGCCATTTTGTATACAGAGTGAATCAAATGAAGATTACTTCACTGCTCTCCGTGTGCTTACTTGAGATTTCTTGTGCTGATTGCAGTGGGTGTGGCTCTGAGTTTTGCAATGGTGCGTTTCTCTTCCCTGATTGAGTGAAGCAAGAGTTGCACTGGGTACCTGCCTCTGTAGCTCCACCCACCTTTTGCTCTTCAACCCAGCACAACGGGCCTATTTTTGTTCCTTTCTCAGTTGCTAAACTGCTAAACTATGTATTGCTGACATGCAGCACGGTAACTTCAATATGCCACTAAATCTCACGCGGAATACGCCTGAGTTTGGAGCCCTGGGGCACGGAAAACAATACAATCTCCTCTATGCACCACGAATGAACCCTAGGTTTCATGTGATTTCCCCCCCCCCCCCAAAAAAAATAAAGCTCAAATTATCTCGTCAACATGAAACTGCAGTAGCAACCGTGCCTGATGCAACTCTGTAATCTATACGAAGACTCTGCTTTGGGGATCTAATGAATGGGAACGGAGTCGATCCTTAAGTTTGCTTTGTCTTCTTAAAATGAGTATTTTCTGACGCCATTTGCAAAACTAACTTTGGTGTGCAAACATACACATGGTCATATATATAAAAAATAAAACCATGTAAACTTGATGAATGTTTTGGGAAAATGGTAATGGTGTGTATGAACGTTGCTATAAAACACAAACTGAATACATTCTTACCTATGTTGACCACTATAAACCTATTGTATAGTTGTTCAGTCTAATGTGGTTGATTTAAATGATAGCAGACTGATGTTGGAGGTTTAACTGATATGACTTATGTTCAATTTTCAAGGGCATTGCATTTTTGTTTTTTGGGTGGATGTATAGATGTGATTGCACGGCTGTGGCAGAAGCGCAGAGCATTTTAACAAGGCTTCTTTTTTTTTTTTTTTTTATTATCCCTCAGCCCATGCACAGCACTGGCCCACTATAAGATGACAAAGTTCACTTCCAGTCATCAGAAAGTGTCTGCTCTGTTCTATTAGGTTAGTCTTTGACTATTAAAAGATATACCTTGCCTTTAAATAGAGACCCAGAACATGCAAAAATAAAAATGCCTTCCGTTTTCTAAAGCTATGTTGCGATTTTCAATTGTGATTCTCACCGAAATTACTTTTTCAAGTCTAGCAAGTGCAGACATTCTCCTAATTTTTCATGTTTGTTGGTCTTGTTGGTAGTCTTACTACAAAATTTAAGGCAAATTTACTTGTAATGCAGTACTTCCATGATCATTTATTAAAGGAAAGGAATTTTACAAAGCAAACTAGCCTCATGTGGAAATGTCATTGCCCCGTAATTATTCTATCAGCAAATTTACCAAATGTAATATATACTCTTCAAAAAAAGGAGGGAATATTGAAATTGCAAGGTCAATAACAAACTGATGATATAGAATAACTGGTCCTTAACTATTTGTATCTTAACCAAGAAGGAATTTAGTAAACAATTCACCAGATATTTCATTACCTAAACGGTAATGAAGGAATGGATAATTGAAAGTTGACATTTTTGCGTCAATGGTGCATAATGCCCCCGTTATTGGCCAAACACTCACTGATTCATCAAGGCATTGTGCGTATGAGTCTACCTATGGTGATTTGATGCAATCTGTCCCATTCTTCCACTAGCGCCTGGCCAAGTTCATCTAGCGTGGCCAGTTGAGGTACGATTCACATTGACACACACGTTGGCCCAAGATGTCCCAGACATCTCAGACGGGCTCATTGCTAGCCAGGGCATCCTATGGATATTGTGCAGTTGAAGGTGGTTATTGACTATTCTGGCACAATGAGTACTTTTCCCGCCTTTTGTTGCCCCTCTCCCAACTTTTTGAGATGTGTTGCTGCCATCAAATTCAAAATGAGCTAATAGTTCTCATGAAATGATAAAACGTCTCACTTTCAACATCAGATAGGTTGTCTATGTTCTATTGGGAATAAAATGTCAGTTTGAGATTTGCAAATCATTGCATTCGGTTTTTGTTCGCGCGGCGGGACATGGTATTCACGACCATCTGTCCGTCCCGGATCCTTGTCAGCGAGATATCTCAAGAACGAATTGATGGATTCTCTTCAAATTTGAACATGCATTAGGGTGATACCCCGGTGCCAGTCGATTTTGGTCCCACCGAAAGATTGCTCATTTTGACACAATTTCACATTTTGTGGCAAGGGACAAAGACACGTTAGTGGCAAATACTTGTTATTTACAGTTTTCACAGCATCTAAACTTTTTTGGAATTGGGGTTGTATTTTGAACAATTGGGCTACACTCAGAGCGCTAAATTTTAAGTAGGTATTTGCATAAAAGCATGAAACCCTAATATGACGCAATCAAAAATGGCAAGCTAGATAGGTGACTTTGTCCAATATTTTACTGAGGCAGTGAGTGCCTCAAGACAGTGGGTCAGTGCCCCGAGAGAGTGGGTCAAAGCCCCCAGCCAGTCCCTTAGTGGAACAGGACAGTAGCTATACTGGCAGGCCGCTGTCCCACTGCAGCAGTACAGAACTCAATGCTACAAACCCCTCTCCACAGTTTTATACTGGTCAATTCACCACTGTGTGTTTGTGTGAGTGTGTGTCTGTTTGTTTGTTTGTTTGTTCTTGTAGTTGCAACAAAGTGACAACCAAAAAATATATAATAACTAGAAGAGCACTCAGCGAGCGCAGAAACTCTGCCGCCAGGGGGCAGCAAAGCCAAAAGCACGGCAATTGGAACTCTGGCCCTTTGGAAAGACTTGAAATCTTGAACTTTGGAGTATATCTCAGCAGTACTTTGGCCTAGATATGCCAAAATTTAATCACCTCTTCCTTGACTTAATACCCACCTACCCTGAAAATTTCATAAAGATCCGGCCATTACTTATTGAGTTATCTTGTACACAAACAAACAAACGGCACCGAAAACATAAACCTCCTTGGCGGAGGTTAATAATAATAACCAAAAAATACTGACAGTGTGAAGACATTTTTAAGAGTCCTCAAAACTACATAGGAAAATGGTTAAAGTTAAGGGTAAGGTTAGAATAAGGGATAAGTTAAGATCAGGGTAAGGATTTGGGTTTGGCATGAATTGCTAATTGTTAGGATTATGGAAAGGCTGTAGAGATGCTGAAAGAATGAATGGAAGTCACTGTAATGTTTTCACAAGGATAGAAGGACAAGTGTGAGTATGTGTGTGTGTTGAGAGAGAGGGTGAGAGAGAAAAAGAAAAAGCCAAAAGAATAGGATGTCAGGAGTATAAAAAGTAGGTAAACACATTATCAGGAACATGTTTTGTGACCCTTAGAATCTGAGAATAGAGTTCTCAGTCTCCAATCAAAACAGGAGGTTCAAGACACACCTTTGCTGCAGCAATATCACATCTGACTTGCTGTACATGCCAGGTCATCGGATTAATGTAAGCGAAAAAGATGGCAATTTTTTTGCATGTGTTTATTAATAGCAAGTTAGTTTGGGATGCACACTTTTCAGATCAAGATAAAAAGAGTGATGTAGACAGAAACATTTCACCATCCTCTTGTGAATCCCACTCCTGTTTCCCCCCATCCAGCAGTTTGTGTCTTTTAGTGACATTGTCTTTTTGATTAGTTTACATCCCCCATGCTTTCCTCAGCAGCTGTTTTGCATTCATGTCTCCCTTCTCTAATACGTGTGTTGACAAATTTATACCCCCTACTTTGTGCATACAAGCTGCTGGATTGTCACCTGCTATATTCCTTTCAGCATCCAGTGACTATTTGTAAAAGCTTATCGCCGTCAAAAATGATTGAAATATCTTTCCATTTTTTTTTTTATTTTAGTGGAGTTTTCCCCACTCTGAATACATCTAAACCGTTTACCCCACCCCAAACTGACCAGCTCCCATTGATTCAGGGGGAGGATGTCGTGGCATGTGATTCCACCGAATCCTGTGATGATCAGCCCTTGCTTCTTTTTAGCACCAATTACACACAGCCCTTGTCGTCAGGGAATCATGTTGTCAGGGTACAATTTAGTAGGTGCAGTAACATGCGCCTGGTCAAACAGAGGGGGTCACTACAGAGCGATGGACAAACAAAATTTAACGGGCTTTACCCCTATTGTCCCGGCAAGGCTGTGCCAATTCTTACCTTGCACAAGATTGGCCTCCAGCTATAGCCGATAATTGTGAGGCTAGGATTTGAGCGCATGTTCACAGGACTCACAAACAAACGTCTTAGCTGTGAGCCACCCAGAGGCTCAGGCTTTACTGATTGTAAAATATGAAAGTTCTCTTCCTAATTCTATAAATAGGACCAAGCTCCCTAATCTCACGCGCGGTCTTCAAGATTTGGACCCCAATCCCATTAATCAAACCTCAGTCAATTTGTCTGCCCAGTTTATTCAGAACAACCTCCGAAGCCTATTTCAGTAATCAGGATTAGGACCGTGTTCCTGCTAAACTCCTTGGTCCTGCCATCTACCATCTGAACAGAACTGTGTCATTCTGCTCTGGGCACCGTCCCTCTGTCAACACCACATCACGATCACTAACCCCTGCTCTTGGATTGTACTCTGACCCCACATTTGTCTCCTGGTGTGTGGAGCGTCAAACTCAGTTTCTCCCGAAAGTTACAAATGTACTAGGTTTTTCCAGATCACAGGAGAGTTCGAGTGGCCACTTCAAACCCCAACATCGACAAGGTAAGAAGTTCACTCATTTTTCATGGCTTATTAGCTCCCGCGGCTGGTGGTGCTGGAGCTATGGTATCGAGCTCCGTGCGTGCGTGCATCGGTCAACACATTTTGCTTTATGTCATCAATGATTTCAGTTACAGGCTCCTATTTTTTACTGGACATGCATATCACAAAGCCCTACAAATGACATGCCTAAAGGTGACCTTGGCCTATTTTTTCAAGGTCACTGGCCTAAAAATATCACCAAAAACTTTGACATTTTGCTTTATCTTATCTACTATTTCAGTTACAGGCTCCTAATTCTTACTGGACATGCATCTCATAAAGACTTACAAATGACGTGCCTAAAGGTGACCTTGGCCTATGTTTCAAGGTCACTGGCCTAAAAATATCACCAAAAATTTTGACATTTTGCTTTATCTCATCAACTATTTCAGATACAGGCTCCAAAATTTTCCTGGACATGCATCTCATAAAGCACTACAAATCACATGCCTCAAGGTGACCTTGGCCTATTTTTTCAAGGTCATTGGCCTGAAAATATCACCAATAACTGACATTTTGCTGTATCTCATCAACTATTTCAGTTCCAGGCTCCTAATTTTTACTGGGCAGGCATGTCAGAAAGGCTTACAAAAGACATGCCTAAAGGTGACCTTCGCCTATTTTTTCAATGTCAATGGCCTCAAAATATCACCAAAAACATCAACATTTTTCTTTATCTCATCAACTATTTCAGTTACAGGCTCGTAATTTTTGTTGGACATGCATTTCATGCAGTCCTACAAATGATGTGCCTAAAGGTGACCTTGGCCTCTTTTTTCAAGGTCACTGGCCTAAAAATATCACCAAAAACTTTGACAATTTGCTTTATCTTAGCATTTTCAGTTACAGGCTCCTAATTAGCTCCTGCCACCCGAGTTGCACGAGAGCTATAATATCAGGCTCCATCCATGCGTGCGTCCGTCAACAAAAACTTTGACATTTTGTTTATCTTAACGGCAGGAACTTCTGGGCCAGCTAGTGCCCTATATTTCTTGTTTAGATATGCATGAAAGTGGAGTAACTTTACCATGACTTGCAAATTTGACAAAAATTAGTAAATGTAAAGATCTAGTATGCTGCTAAACACGATGTACATGTATGTGTACGGAAGGACTTAGCTTTGTTAAAGATGTTAATATTTTGGCATAAATGTGCCCAGTTTTTATACTTACTAGGTTCCAATAAGACCAAATAGCATAGAGAAATAAAAAATACATATCAAGCAAGAGCTCCGGTCTTAAGAGGTTAATGAGGCTCACCCCTTAAACAGGTGACTTCCTTTAAATATCTTGGCCTCTGGATTGATCCATTGCTCTCTTTCAAATATCACATTGAATCCATCATAAATACAAAACCCAAAACCAGTGAAGTTGGCACGTTATGTAAATCATAGAAAAAAACAGAATACAATGATTTGCAAATCCTTTTCAACTTAAATTCAATTGAATACACTGCAAAGACAAGATGTTTAATGTTCAAACTGAGAAACTTTATTTTTTTTTTGCAAATAATCATTAACTTAGAATTTGAAGGCAGCAACACATTGCAAAAAAGTTGGCATAGGGGCCTTTTTACCACTGTGTTACATCGCCTTTCCTTTTAACGACACTCAGTAAATGTTTGGGAACTGAGGAGACCCATTTTTAAAGCTTTTCAGGTGGAACTCTCTCCCATTCTTGCTTGATGTACAGCTTAAGTTGTTCAACAGTCTGGGGTCTCCGTTGTCGTATTTTACGCTTCATAATGTGCCACACATTTTCAATGGGAGACAGGTCTGGACTACAGGCAGGCCAGTCTAGTACCCGCACTCTTTTACTACGGAGCCATGCTGTTATAACACGTGCAGAATGTGGCTTGGCATTGTCTTGCTGAAATAAGCAGGGGCGTCCATGAAAAAGACGTTGCTTGGATGGCAACATATGTTGCTCCAAAACCTGTATGTACCTTTCAGCATTAATGGTGCCTTCACATATGTGTAAGTTGCCCATGCCTTGGGGACTAATACACCCCCATACCATCACAGATGCTGGCTTTTGAACTTGGCGCCTATAACAGTCCAGGTGGTTCTTTTCCTCTTTGGTCCGGGGGACACAACGTCCACAGTTTCCAAAAACAATTTGAAATGTGGACTCGGCAGACCACAGAACACTTTTACACTTTGCATCAGTCCATCTTAGATGAGCTTGGGCCCAGCGAAGCCGGCCGCGTTTCTGAGTGCTGTTGATAAATGGCTTTCCCTTTGCACTGTAGAGTTTAAACTTGCACTTGCAGATGTAGCGACGAACTGTAGTTACTGACAGTGGTTTTCTGAAGTGTTCCGGAGCCCATGTGGTGATGTCCTTTACACACTGATGTCGGTTTTTGATGCAGTAGTGCCTGAGGGATCGAAGGTCACGGGCATTCAATGTTGGTTTTTGGCCTTGTCGCTGACGTGCAGTGATTTCTCCAGATTCTCTGAACCTTTTGACGATATTACGCACCGTAGATGATGAAATCCCTAAATTTCTTGCAAAAGCTCGTTGAGGAATGTTGTTTTTAAACTGTTCGACAATCAGCTCATGCATTAGTTCACTAAGTGGTGACCCTCGCCCCATCCTTGTTTGTGAATGACAGAGCATTTCAGGGAAGCTGCTTTTACATCCAATCATGGCACCCACCTGTTCCCAATTAGCCCGTTCACCTGTGGGATGTTCCAAATAAGTGTTTGATGAGCATTCCTCAACTCTCTCAGTCTTTTTTTCCATTTGTGCCAACTTTTTTGAAACATGTGGCAGGCATCAAATTCCAAATGAGCTAATATTTGCAAAAAATTACAAAGTTAACCTGTTCGAACATTATGTAACTTGTCTTTGCAGTGTATTCAATTGAATATAGGTTGAAAAGGATTTGCAAATCATTGTATTCTGTGTTTATTCACGAATTACACAACGTGCCAACTTCACTGGTTTTGGGTTTTGTAAAGTAAGGCGCAAACTAGGTATTCTTTATCGTTCCATGAACTGTTTTACCATGCTGATAAGGAAAAGAATTGTCACACAGTTACGATTACCCATTTTGGATTATGCTGATATTATCTATCAGAACACTTAGGAAACATATCTTCAACCCCTCAATGTTATCTACAACTGACTCTGCAGATTGATATTAAGGTGTCCATATTGTACCCATCACTGTCTTATGTATGAATCCTTAAACTGGTTACCCCTCAGCGCAAGAAGACATTACCACTGGCTCCAATGCATATTCAAATGTGTCCGCTTTACTTATCCTTATTTAAAACAGTATCTAATGCCATACACATCTTCATATCCTCGAAGACATATTCAGCAACCTTTCTTTTCTGTCCCCATAACAAATAAAGAAATTGGCAGACATTTGGCAGCCTTTAAATTCAAAGCTCCTTCAGACTGGAACAATCTGCCCAGCAATGTAAAAACAATTACCTCATTTCACCTTTTTAAGAGCTCATTATTATCTTTTCTTTGGACAACATGCTGCTGCTTCTAATGGTGATGTCTTTTCACTTATTTAATATTGTGTGGAATTTGTGTGCTTTTGCTATTCGTATTGAGTATATCAAATGTATATTGCTAGATAACATGATAATGTAAATTCTAATATTAATACTTTTATTATTATACTGTAGCTATATTGTATTATTATTTTTATTATTATTATATAAAGGCAGTGTTGCAGTTACCATTGCTGTACAATATGTATTGCAGTATCTACATTTACTTGACTGGGTATTGTGGGTTTACGGGAATGATGTGTGAGTGGGTTGGTAAATGAGAGCTTTGTTTATGTGGTATGTGATCGTGTCAGTTGTTCATGTTATATGTTTTTTGTTGGACCCCCTTGAAAATGAGATGGTTCATCTCAAGGTGCTATCCATTAATAAACTTTCTTTTGACATGTACTTTATGAAAATGCCAGAGGAATTGAAGTAATGTGGAACCACCTGCACGTGGAGTTATTACACCAACATAAACTTCAATCAAATATGTAAAAAAAAAAAATCAGCTGTCTGCCTTGCATATAGGCTATCAACTGTCCACACCCAAAAGCTTTCCACTCCTATGCATGCCCGCACTCAGCCTATCCAAAAAAACCGCCATTTTGGGGAAAGGTTTGGAAAGACAAATTTCCACTTTGGTGGACAATAAAGTCAATCAATCAATCAATCAATCAAGGTTTGAATCAATGCAAATGCAAACTTTTAATCATATTTCACAAATATTCTCAAATTTGAAGTTCTGGTTTGGAAACATGATTTTTGCTCATGAGTGCACACATGATTACATAAACAGCAAGCATGCAGGCAATGGGGGGGCATATGGGCGTAGCCAAAATCAACCCTGTCACTGTCATCAGTGGAGTTTGTAAACCTGACTTCTCGAGAGATGTACAGAGAGATCTAGATTATGAGGGTAAGACCAGGGAAGTAAGGAAGATATGATCTAACAAAAACTGTGGCTTACACTAATGTTCCTCTTCAAACAGAACTTCAGCCTCTCTCCACAGTTTGAAAAAATATATATCTCGATCCTACTTTTCAGCTACGATTGCCATTGCAAGTAATATGCTTCCTTAATGATGACATAGACAGACAGACAGACAGACAGACAATTTATTCAGTGGTAAGCCTCCGGCCCAAGGTACTTATTTTGTGACAAAGATATTTTACAAGCGCTTCAACACTCCTCTTCATTTTGTTTACACGGTATAGAAACAGACATATGTCTTTTATTATTATGTGGTGGTTGATTTACACCGCTAGAAGGAAGTGATGCACCGACAAGTGAGGCTACTCCTACTGACAGCTAGGGCTGCAGCCAAGGCTCAGTGTGTAAACAAAGCACTGAAAACGTAAATATCCTCACGTGGAACATCGAAGGTTTGAGAAAATATGACAACCACTTCTCCGAACTTAAGAAGTACTGCAAAAGGTATGACATTATCGGTTTCTGCGAGAGTTTTGTGCGTGATGAGAAAGAATTCGGCGATTTCTTACCTGGGTTTAGCGTGTATAACTGTGTTCGACGTGAAATGAAGCATCTCGGCCGTTATAGCGGGGGTGTAACTGTCTTTGTCAGGGACTGTCTTGCCAATAGTGACTGTATTCAACGTGTGTATAACAGGTTTGAGAACAGTGTTGCTTTGTTGTTTCGTACATCTCGATTATCTTGGGATCGCGATACAATACTTCTCTTTCCCTATATCTCGCTAGAAAACTCGCCCATCTATGTTGATCAAGATTTCGACGGTATATCAATCCTTGAAAACTATCTGTGTACAATGAGGTCAGACATTTCCCACAGAGCATGTTTTTCTAGGGGGTGACTTTAACTCCAGAATGAAAGATTTCTTAGATTATATTCCAGATGATTCTATGGAATATATTTATGATGCTGATGATTATCCTTGTGACTTGTTTCATGTACCTAGGATGTCTAAAGACACTGTTAACTCATAATGACTATGGTATTAAGTTGGCTGAGTTGCGTCGATCGTTTGGCATTGATACAAAGAATGGTAGATTATACGACGATACATCGGGTAATTTTGCTTGTGCAACACTTGCCATACCCTGTTCACTTATTTATGATTATACCGTTTCATGTAATATTAAGTGTTATGATAATCCTGACCATGAGACAAGCAGTCAATGGACTAAGCCTATTTGGTCCAAGGACTATGGAGACATGTTTATAACCAAGTTTAATGATATTTTCAAAGAATCATTAAATAGCTTGTATGATATTTTACATTCTAGTGTTGATGATGCTGCCACTGCTCTTACTGAAGTATTTCATGATGCAGCGAAACACACTAGAAGCATCTATCCTGTTAGATATAGGCTCCCTGGAAGCCAGCATGATCAACCTCCATGGTGGGGTGCGGAACTAGAAAACCTGAGGCATCAGAAATATAGAGCTCTTCGAGCTCAGAGATATTAACCTTGATATTGATGTGTTTATAGAAACCTTTGAAACCTCTTTAAGCGTAAATTTGCAGCAAAGAAGGAAGCATATCTTTGTCAACAGAAGCAACATCTTATTGCTGCGAGTTCTGATTCGAAATTATTCTGGAAAATTTTTAAAAAGTTCAAAGTATCAAATGATATTTCACAAGCTATTTGTTCTCAACACTGGGTAGAACATTTTTATGTCACTTCTATATGTTAATCATGATTTGTTACCTCCCTCATGTGAAGTCTTTAAAAACTCAGCAGCAATGCCATCTGGACCAGGTGATTTATTACATGTTACATGTTTTATATAGTACAGAACTTCCATCTGTGTGATTGCCTGGTTCAACCCTGTGGTGGACAAGTCTGTAACCTGGGAAAACTCATTACTGTCAAATGAGGGAGGTAACAAGTCATGATTAACATATAGAAGTGACATAAAAATGTTCTACCCAGTGTTGAGAACAAATAGCTTGTGAAATATCACTTGATACTTTGAACTTTTTAAAAAAATTTCCAGAATAATTTCGAATCAGAACTCGCAGCAATAAGATGTTGCTTCTGTTGACAAAGATATGCTTCCTTCTTTGCTGCAAATTTACGCTTAAAGAGGTTTCAAAGGTTTCTATAAACACATCAATATCAAGGTTAATATCTCTGAGCTCGAAGAGCTCTATATTTCTGATGCTTCAGGTTTTCTAGTTCCGCGCCCCACCATGGAGGTTGATCATGCTGGCTTCCAGGGAGCCTATATCTAACAGGATAGATGCTTCTAGTGTGTTTCGCTGCATCATGAAATACTTCAGTAAGAGCAGTGGCAGCATCATCTACACTAGAATGTAAAATATCATACAAGTTATTTAATGATTCTTATGTTCAACCTCCAAATAAAGCTCTTGTAATTTTTGCTTGTACATGGTAAAGGCAGAATTCTGGAGAGCACATCCATGGTGGTCCACAAATTACAGCCTCAAACCCATCCTTAACCTTGCCTTTGGCCCCTACAAGAATGCTGAACACTGGATCATTCCCTGGTCAGGCCAGCAGCTTGTCCTTCTGCGCCAGAAGATCTCCTACTTGGGGCGTAGGCAGGGAATACAATAGACAGACCTGCTTACCTAGTAAACAGACTATGCTGTATACATATCATATGATCAAATTGCTCGTAATTAACGACTCACTTTTCCTGAGGATGTTCCAATCAAGGTCCCCCGTGGTGCATCACTCCATCTATTGTCGGGTCAAGAGCTAAGAATGAATTTTTTTTTCCGGGGCAGCAATTAGAAGAAAAAACGAAATAAGATGTCGCCCCGAGTGGGATGCACGCCCTTTTCCAGATGCGTGGTCTTATGTCCATATTTTATTATTCCACAGGGTGGCGCCCCTTCAACCAATTCTTCATCAAGGTGTAACTTTCATTCCTAATCAATCAATCAATCATTTTCTACGGAGTTTCACGGTCGCATGGCACCATCCAATTACTATATTTTAACAGCAAAATGGAAATAGTGTAGAAGCATCGAAGATTTTACTGAGGAAGTCTAATTAAACCAAGTAAAATTAGCCAAGTAAAATTATAATTTACTCAGAAATTCAAGTGGCTGTTTCTTCAAGTTTCACTTATTCTTCCATTGACAACATAAAAGTTTTCGTTTAGTTTAGAGGTCTGCATTACGCTGCTCAGATTTTCTTCACATTTCGTGCCGGGAGCAATTTTAGAGAGAGAGAGAGAGAGAGAGAGAGAGAGAGGGGGGAACATGCGCAGAACAGAGTTTTAGGTTGAGGTGCGGAGTGTAGGATGAGAGTAGCAGACATGGTAGTAGACGCAGGTTAAAATGAGACCGCTCTGTTGCAACGAGTCGGGGCGAATGCAATCACCGACACCCCGCCAAACAGAATTCTTGAGTCCTGGTACTGACTACTAGGTTCTTATCTGTGCCGCTGAATCCATGTTTTGTTTTTCAAGTTAAATTCATCATCATTCGGTGTACACATGCGATAAAATGCCAACTGGTCTGAACCAACAAACCAGCGGAATAAGCCTCTCCGATTCAATGGGTATGTGCAAGGTCAATGCAGTGGTTGATGTGTGTGGATGTAAATATTGCTTATTGTGCATGAGCTTATTCGCTAAAACGCGAACTATGAGTGCACGTCCTAAACGGCGTCAAATGCAGCTCAACTGACGGTGCTATTCGCATTTTCTAGGTGCCTTGGCGAAGATAAGCTATTCTTATTCACCGTCGATTATGTTGTCTGCACTTGCATAATTTTTAATTAAACATAATTATGAATTCCGTTCACAATTTTTGAATAGTGCGTGATCCTGCGAGGGGCAGTAGTCATCTGGAGACTCAACGACTTAATGAAATGGGTTAATTGAAAATATTTCGGTGAGATTATTCTTATTCGTATCTTCGCTTTGGTGTGGACATATTTATCTGTCAGTCAGCAGGTGTCCGTGGTGTTTTCATCGAGGTTATCCTTACGTGGCGGCGGCCTCGTATTTTTCTTTTCTTTCCCATTGTCCAGCTTTGCAGGTGCAGCTTATGTTATATATATATATATATATTTTTTTTTTTTTAAACGTCGGCTAACACACGACCATTGTAGCTAGCTTCCATCGGAATTGTGCGCTTTTTGACAGCCTGTTCAATCGTCTGCTTTAATGAGTTCGTGGTTGATGAAATTCGAGAAATGTTTACTTTCCCATCGGGTATTTAGCATCCGCCTTAATTCGAAGCGACTTCCAAGTTCCCATCCCAAGGCTGTACCTCGGAAATTGATCATTCTTTTAACATGGCCCGTTAGCAGCCATACACCAGTGATTTTCCCCACACATACGCCCGTTTTATTTAACGAGTTGGATTTATAATGTTTTTTGAAACCAGTTATTAATTTATTGGGTGCAGTAACGTTATTTGGTTTTATTTCAACTCGCCATCTTTCAGAGATGTAAATAAATGCAAGTGGAACCACGATTCTGTCAAATCAGTGATGTCATTGAGAGAATACGGCTCTGTCATGCAGAAGGATGGATGTTTACATTCAGAGAAAAGATCCCCTTTTTCTAGCCGGTGTACGATGCCCTTTGGTAGATGCGATTATATTTTGAATTGAGGATTGCTTGCGGTTTGCAGAAGCAGTTCTGGCCTCTGTGGTCTAGTTTTCTACTGCGGCTGGTAGTGTAATGTAATGAATGGTGCCCTGGATTTGTAACTTGGAGGCTACAGGTTTGATTATCTTGTGGAATGCTTTCATTATTAAGGTTCGTCTCCGAACATTTTTATCTGTTTAATTTTTATTTGATTGCGTTTTGTTGTGGACACCGCCACGTGCTGAATGCATGAATATAACTTACTTTTCTACCTGTAGGATCATTCAAGCGGAGGAAAAGGAAGTCCATCGTGGTGACAGCTACCCTTTTCGTTGTGTCTGTGCTTATTCTCACAATTGGGCTGGCAGCCACAACAAGAACACAGAATATCACAGTGGGAGGCTACTACCCTGGGGTCATTGTGAGTTTCAAATGTGTTCTACATGTGGGAAGAGGGTGGCAATTTGATCCTCTCTCATACCGAAGATTGGCACTTGTGCAGCATTAGCAGTGGCGCTGTTATACAAACGCTCTGCACGGTGGATGTCATTTCAGCTCTCTCGCTGCCGTAACAGTGCATGATCTGATTCTGAGGCTGAGGAGTTCCTCCTCATTAAGCATTTGCTGTGTTGTCATATGAGCTCCAGTTGCGTATTTCTTGCCTATTAAAAGAACAAACCGTGAACCCTCACTGCACTGCTCTTGGAATTCAGTGGGCACCTTTGCCCTTGGCAGCTTGTTCAAGATCCTCAACATCAGGGGTATTCAGTCTCATATGAAGGCTAGGGTAGGTGCAGAATTTTGCTCCAAAAAGCCAGTATACCACCTAATTGTATGATTGCAAGACAACAAAAATTGGCACAGTGCCCCTTTTCTGGGCTAGGATTTCTAATTGTATTAAGTGATTGATTTCTATTTTATTATTCTGAAATTGAAGCCAGTAGTAGTGTGCAAGGTGCCATCGGGTTGTGCATCTTCTATACATTAGAATTTGGGATGTATATATGGCTGTTGTTTTACTGTATTTGTGCTGAGATATATTTGCTGAAATGGAATAGATTTACAGTGCTGTGAGAAAGGTATTTAACCCCATTCTGATTTCTTCTATTTTTGATTTGTCTTATTTACATATTTCAGATCATCCAACGTATTATAATATAAGACGAAGACTATGCAAGAAAACATAAAATGCAGATTTTAAACGATCATTTCATTTATTGAAGGCCTATTTCACCCTTGTGAAAAAATATTTGCACCCCCTTTATCTGATTACTGGTTGTGCCACCCTTGGCAGCAACAACTGCAATCAAACGATTGCAAAAACTGGCAAGTCTTTTGCTTTGCTCTGCGGAGTTTTGGTCTACTGTAATTCGCATAATTGATTTAAATCAGTCAGATGGGAGGATTTTCAAGCTGCCTTAAACTGCCTGTTTAAGGTCATGTGACAGCATTTGAACTGGATTCAAGTCAGGGCTTTGACTAGGGCTACGTTTCAATTAGTAAAAATGCTCTCCTTCACTTCCCCTCAGGCCTTGGCAGGCCTTGGTATTGCGCAACATACACGTCACTTCTCAGTATTCTCAGCAAAACATGTGCATGGATTGTTGGTAACTATCTAGTGAGGACGAAATGGCAAAAAATTTCATTTGCTTATCTTCGAGCAAACAGTCTTGTGTTTGTTGATCTTATTCCCATTGAGCTGAGTGAGAGGCCTGCCATGTACATTAATCCATTGCACTTTTCCAACTGCTTTCTTGGCCTTGGAAAAGGATTAATTTTGCTTTCTGTTGCCGGGTAGGGTATCTTTTGTCAGTATGACACATTCCCCAAGCACGTCTAAGAAACATTTTTGATTAAGTCAGACACCTTGCGTGTTACACTCAGCTAATGACTGAATTGAATGTGGGACAGTATGGCAGTGCTGTCGAGGTTGGCAGGACCTTAGTAAGATAAGGCAATCTGATTGGTAGTTATTCTACACTTGATGGACAAGTCAGAAAATGCAAAAATACTAAACTTTCTCTGACTTCAGTCTTTCATTTTAACATTTTTCAGCAGCTTAATTAATCATAAGATTGCTCATTATTTAATTGGAATATTATACACATTTGACAAATACATCATAGAAGTAGGAAATCTTCGATGTATCGAACTATACGGTTTGGCAAAGGGCTTTAATAACAGTACGTCATGGAAACAAATTTGTGCAAATATATTCCGTTTCATGAGCTTCATGATTTCCGAATCTTCGAAAGACAGAACATTTTATGTCCTCGTTTCTGTGTATAAGAAAGTGCTTCATAACATTGTGATGCAGCGTACAATAATGCTATCAGTAATGAGCTGACTGCCTTTCTACCAATTAGCCTCAGCAACTGAGATAATCAATGTTTGGTTGCTCACTAAGTCAGGTTACTCTGTGATGGGTTTAGGATTATTCATTCTCAATTTATTCATGTTGCTGGATTTAGTCATCTTTTTCTTTGGGGGTAAGAATAAAGCGATTGAAGTTTCGTGGACATTACTGCTACCTACTGCTATATATGAATGTATATTTTTTGGACTGAACGCATATCTGCAATTCATTGTGGGTGATATATATCTTCAGAGTGACCAATGTTGTTGAGTTGTTCCCTTCGTCCTCTAAGGGTCGATCTCCCCAAGTTCTCCTCAGGTTTTCAAACCGGAGGAATGACGCTTATGATGGTAACAGGGATATTCTCAAGGGCAAGTGCAGAGGGGAAGTCAAAGAGGGCATGTTGAACAACTATTGGAATGCAGCCTAGGTCACTTCAAAACCCTCATGTTTCTTCTGAGCTGCCCTGACTTGTGTGCTCCCGATCATCGTCCCGCAGCATAACTCTACTGCATTCAAGCTTTAGGTCACAAGCTGATGGCAGCATATTCTCTTTCAGGATTTTCTGCTTGAGAGCAGAATTTATTGGTCCATCAGTTATGGCTCATTGCACAGGTCCTGAAGCAGCAAAGCAGCCCCAGACCACCACACTACCACCACTGTGTTTGACTGTTGGTATGATGTTTTTATGGTGAAATACTGTGTTAGCGTTTCAACGGATGTAATGGGACCTATGTTCTCTAAAAAGTTGGACTTTGGACTTCTCAGTCCGCAAAATATTATTCCAATAGAAGTCTTGGGGGGGAGGGGTCGGGGGTCATCAGGGTGTTTTTTGGAAAATGTGAGATGAGCCTTTATGGTCTTTTAGGTCAGCAGTGGTTTTTACAACCCCAACTCTGAAATAGTTGGGACGAAGTGTAAATTGTGAATAAAATCAAAATGCAATGATTTTCAGATCACATGAGCCAATGTTATTTACAACAGAACAAAGATAACACTTCAAATGTTGAAACTGAGACATTTTACATTTTTATCCACAAAATGAGCTTATTTCAGATTTTATGGCAGCAACAGGTCTCAAAAAAGATGGGACACAGGCAAAAAAAAAAGGGCTGAAAAAGCAATTAATATATAAGAGAATCAGCTGAAAGAACATTTAGCAAGTAATTTAGTTAACTGGCATCAGGAGTGTAACATGATTGGCTATAAAAGGGATGTCTTAGAGAGGCTGAGTCTCTCAGAAGTAAAGATGGCCAGAAGCTCTCCAACCTGTGAAGGCTTGCGTAAAAAAAATTGTGGAATACTTTAAAAACTATGTTCCTCAATGTCAAATTGTAAAGGCTTTGAAGGTCTCATCATCGACTGTGTATAACATCACCAAAAGATTCTGAGAAACTGGAAAAATCTCTGTGCGTAAGGGACAAGGCCGAAGACCTTTACTGGATGCCTGTGATCTTCGGACCCTCAGACACCACTGCATCACTCACCGGCATGATTCTGTCATTGACATGACTAAATGCGCCCAGGAATAATTCAAGCAACCACTGTCTGTAAACACAGTCCGTTGTGCCATCCACAGATGCCACCTAAAACTCTATCATGCAAAAAGGAAGCCATTGTTGAACATGATCCAGAAGCGCCGCCATGTTCTGTGGGCCTAGGCTCATTTAATATGGACTGTAGCAAAGTGTCCTGTAGTCAGACGAGTCCAAATTTGACATTCTTGTTGGAAATCATGGGTGTCCTGTCACCACGACACCTATTCCAGGGAAGGCCTTGTGTATTTCAGCAGGACAATGCAAAACCACATACTGCAGCTATTACAACAGCATGGCTTCATAGTAGAAGAGTCCATGTGCTGAATTGGCTTGCCTGTAGTCCTCATCTTTCACCGATTGAGAACATTTGGCCCATAATTAAACAAAAAGTCCGTCAAAGAAGACCCAAATCCCTCCAGCAGCTGGAAGACCGTATTAAACAAGAGTGGGATAAATTCCAGTGGCTAAACTCAAGAAACTTGTCTCTTCAATGCCCAGACGCCTCCACTCTGTTAAAAAGAAGAGGCGATGCTACACCACGCAAAACACACCCCTGACTGAATGTTTTTGAGACCTGTAGCAGCCATCAAATTTGAAATGAGCCCATTTTGTCATTAAAATTGTAAAATTTCTCAGTTTCAACATTTGCTGTTATCTCTGTTGTACAGAGAATAAAATACTGACTGGTGTGATTTGACAGTCATTGCATTTTGATTTGATTCACAATTTACACTTTGTCCCAACTATTTTGGAATTGGGGTAGTACTTTGCAGTTCACCTGTGGATTTTATCAGTTAATGACTGTTCAAAGTTTTCTTCATTTGCAGGTAAAGGCTGTCCCTCTGATTTGCTTGAGTCCCTGAGCTGTAGAAATGGCTGTATAACCCTTTCCAGACTGATAGATGTCAAGAACTTTGTTTTTCGTCTGTTCTTGAAGTGCTGAAGATTACTGTATCATATGCCTACCCTCAATGAGAGACGGGTTCTAGATGTTTAGATTTAAAAAGGCTGGCAGTCGTCATGCCTTGGTTTATTCAATTAAGTTGAACCCAAATATCAATTACATTTGTTTAATTGGTTGATTTCATATCTAAGGGGGCAATTTATTTATCCAAGTATGGCTAGTTAACGTTTGATGGCTTGATCCCCTCAATAAATGAAATCATCATTTAAACATTGCATTTTTTGTGTACTTTGGTTATCAGTTGAAATTAGTTTGATGATCTGAATCATTTTAGTACAAAAAATATCAGGAAGAGTGCAAATATTTTTTCACAGCACTGTACATACATTTCATCTAACGTTGGATGGATTTGTGATTCTAATTTTGTATTTATTTAACTGCCTGTAATGTCAGAAGAATTTTTTTTACCTTTTTTTTTTTGTGAATTGTTAAATTTTTTGACAGTATTATTGCAACATATTTGTAATATATTTTATTCCCATGAAGTTACTCACAATTGAAGACTGTCTACAGGTTCCAGATTTCGTGTTACGTGCGAAAGAATAGAACAGATGGTCAGTGCTACCTTCCAATGAGATTGCCTTCAGAACAAACTCATGATCTGGTGATGATAAAAGTTTTTGTTTTTTCTTGTTTGATATTTGCATGATGCTTTCGATCATTTGCTGTGTTTAATGCTTCATCAATAGTCTATTATTTTTCAGTTGGGGTTTGGCTCTTTTCTCGGAATCATTGGAGCACATTTGATAGAGAACAAGAGACAGATGGTAAGAGGTTTTAGGTTACGCACTCTTTTCATATCAATTTCTCTGCAGAAATGTAG
The DNA here is from genome assembly GCA_029721435.1 of Gymnothorax reevesii. Classification (NCBI taxonomy): domain Eukaryota; kingdom Metazoa; phylum Chordata; class Actinopteri; order Anguilliformes; family Muraenidae; genus Gymnothorax; species Gymnothorax reevesii. Next base: position 8,706,268 of record CM056586.1, read on the forward strand.
CCCGTGCATTTTACCAGTCCTCAAATTCTAAATGCTCCATTTTGTAACAATTTCACTGTCTACCAATTACACTCATTTACAAATGTCTACTAAATACTAAATATTCCAAACTCACTGTAATTTCCATTAACAAAATTGCATTTGTTTTTCGGTGTTACTGATGCTTATGCGTCATTGGAAACTTGTTCTCAGTCCACTCGTGAGATGCACCCAGAAATAGCCCCAATGTAAGAGGAGGAGGATCGAGAGGCAGGCAGGAATGTACAAAAAGAGCTGCAGCCGCCCTGGGGGCTGGGGTGGGGTAGGGTGATTGGGTGATAGGGGAGTGCAGACAGGGATTATCCCTCAGATGGAGCAGCAGGAAATGCTGTGATCATGCAGAACGGCACTGAATGCTCTCTCAAAACGGCCACTCCCCTCCACCCGGTAATGTGCATGCAACATGCAGCCCAGCACTGGCACACTCAGAAGTCTGGGTCTTAAATCATAAGACGTCTAATGTTACTGTCTACGGCCTAATGAGATCTCTGCTACATGGGGCTTGCAAACATGGGGTAGCGCTATAGATGGTGTGTTATTTGTTTCTATGAAAGAAGTGCCAACTCCAAGCACTGATTTATTAACTCCTTCCATTTTACTGCCGTAGGATGTGCCTGTTTCTCCTCACTTAGTGCATTTTGGATCAATTAAAGCGGTTAATTGCAGACTCATCTCCTCATGTCTAAATTGTTTCTTAATTTAAGTAAAAACGGAAAACTCATCTTGCTTTAGGCAAATTGATTTTACATTGAAACTTACTGGCACAGATATGTATTCAGTGCTATATTTAATTAATTGGCCACGGGAACTTAATTATTCCCTCTTTGAAGAATTATTTGCCCTGGCAAAGCCATTGATCTGCTGTGCCTTAATAGGATTTGATTGGCACTGGTCACATGATGAGTCCCAACCTTCTGCAACCATCACCTCTGTAACAGACTGAGCAGGCAGATGTGCAACTGAATCTCTATCCATCCTTCCATTGCTCTGTTTTCCATTGCTTATTGTGAGCGTTATGTTTATTCACGGTCAAGGTCACAGGGTGGCAAGAGCCGGTCTGAATATGTTGCAAGTCGGAGGCTGAAATGTGCCTTGGGCATCAATCCATCACACTGCTCACTGAATATCCCCGTATTTATTTTGAGAGGATGTGGCAAGGTAAATGGAGTGAGAGGAAAGAGCTCACTGGAAAAAGAACAGCTTAGGGTTCCCTCTTGGTTAATAATTCAGAAATCTGGCACTTCGTTTGACCTGCGTGACCGGGCACCAATCCATGGCTCTCTAGCCCGGGAAGTCAGGAGCTGTTGGGTTTATAATGATCTTACAATTTGCACCCCTTGTCGACTCATTAAACTGTATGAGGGGCGTGAACTTTTGACCGGATTTCTCGGGTTAAGTACTGTGTTACTGTATTTGTATGGTTGATCTTTTTCGCCCTGAGAGACGGGGATTGGGTCATTCCATGTCAAATGTCTGAAATTCAGAGAAACTTCCCACTTGACCATCTAAGATTTGGCTGAAAAAAATTCCGGCTGGTGCGTACAGCTCCTAATAGGAGAAATCCAAATTTTTTGCCCTCAACTCCTGTTGGTTTTGCCATAAAAAATATTTTTGAAACTTAGTTCCAGCCCTTTCTGAACAGCGATTTCTGAGGAGCCACTTTCACATGGCTATGTCTAGAAAAGTATTTCAGCTAAGTCCTTCAAATTTTTAGGGGTGAAATTCTGCTGCTCTAACTTGAGGAATATGGACTTATAAAGGTGTCCCTTTAGTTCATCATATATTTCCGGGTTAAAGTTGCTCAAAAATTTTGCTCTGCGGCAGCCTATTTGAAGGACTGTGAAAAGCCTAATTTCAAAGACAGGGACGTGTTATTGCTCATAGAGCTTCCCATATATGTTGTTTATTTTGTATTCTAATTCTGCCCTCAAAAATAAAATTTGTGCTATATTTCACATTTTTTACCAAAAAAATGACACCACCCACCAACATCAAATTGACTGTTTTAGAAAGATGAGATGCCTGTCATAATATATACACAATTTGTGATGGTGTTCTGCTTTATTTTCTCAAAATAAATGTTTGAAAATATGGTATTTTTGTGGACGCACAGCATTTAATGGCATCAAAGGCATATTCAAACATTTCATAAAATGCATATAGTTAACGATAGAAAGCTCAAACTTGACAAAGTGCTTTATTTCATAAATGTTAACTTACACTTGAATTATAACCCATATACAGTTTTCAGATGTATATAATGAAATACTTTAGTCCCAACATCAGAGGAAGATCAAACTTGTTACAAATCATTACTTAAAATTATTGTATCCATGAACATTAGCCTCAAAGTAAAAATCCCACTCTTGTTTAATACAGGCTTCCAGCTGCTGGAGAGTTTTGGGTCTCCTTTGATGGACTTTTCATTTAATTATGCGCCAAATGTTCTCAATTGGTGAAAGATCAGGACTGTAGGCAGGCCAGTTCAGCACACAAACTCTTCTACTACTAAGCCATGCTGCTGTAATGGCTGCAGTATGTGGTTTTGCATTGTCCTGCTGAAATACACAAGGCCTTCCCTGGAATGGATGTCATCTGGAGAGGAGCATATGTTGCTCTAAAACCTCTATATACCTTTCAGCATTCATGGTGCTTTTTAAATTATGCAAGTGTCCCACACCATATGCACTAATGCATCCGCATACCATCAGAGATGCTGGCTTTTGAACTGAACGCTGATAACAGGAGGGATGGTCTTTTTCCTCTTTAACCTAGAGGACACAACGCCCATGATTTCCAACAAGAATGTCAAATTTGCACTCGTCTGACCACAGGACACTTTGCCACTTTGCTACAGACCATTTTAAATGAGCCTTGGTCCACAGAACACAGTGGCGCTTCTGGATCATGCTCAACAATGGCTATCTTTTTGCATGATAGAGTTTTAGGTGGCATCTGTAGATGGCATGGAGGACTGTGTTTACAGACAGTGGTTTCTTTACGTATTCCTGGGCGCATTTAGTAATGTCAATGAGAGAATCATGCCGTTGAATGATGCAGTGGCGTCTGAGGGCCCACAGATCACAGGCATCCAGTAAAGGTCTTCGGCCTTGTCCCTGACGCAGATTTTTCCAGTTTCTCTGAATCTTTTGATGATGTTATGTACTGTCGATGATGAGACCTTCAAAGCCTTTGCAATTTGACATTGAGGAACATTGTTTTTAAAGCAATCTACATTTTTTTTCATTTTTTTTTTACCGAAGCTTCACAGGTTGGAGAGCCTCTGGCCATCTTTACTTCTGAGAGACTCAGCCTCTCTATGATGTCCCTTTTATAGCCAATCATGTTACACACCTGATGCCAGTTAACTTAATTACTTGCTAAATGTTCTTTCAGCTGATTCTCTTCTATATTAATTGCTTTTTCAGCCCTTTTTTTGCCAGTGTCCCAACTTTTTTTGAGACCTGTTGCAGCCAGAAAATTTGAAATATGCTCATTTTGTGGATAAAAATGTAAAATGTCTCAGGTTCAACATTTGAAATGTTCTCTATGTTCTATTGTAAATAACATATTGGCTCAAGTGATCTGAAAGTCATTGCATTTTGATTTTATTCACAATTTCACTATTTCGGAAGTGGGGTTGTACTAGAGAAGACCTACACAAAGCCATTTAAATTGTAACTCTATTACTTAGTTATGAAGCTCTGATACAAAATGCACTAATTTTGTAACTCTGTTACCGTGTGATGTGGCCCAAAAATATATAAACAATGTAATTATAGAGAAACAGAATATACCGAAATGTATAAAATACTTTACTTCATTCATGTGAAGATGAAAAGAAACAAAATCTTGACAATCATTTAACACAAAATAAATTTCAGCAAATTCAAGGTTTCATAATAATTAGCACCCTTCATTTAGCACTTAGTGCAACCACCTCTGGCAAGCATAACAGCATGGAGTCTTTTCCTATGATTTCTGACCAGGTTAAGGCTCACATCGGGGAGAATTTTGGACTATTCCTTAAAGAAGATCCTTCACATTCTGGGGTTTGCATTTATCGACTGCCCTCTTCAACTCAGCCTACAGGTTTTCGGTTAGAATGAGGTCTGGCGACTGAGATGGCCTTTGCAGAACATTGATTTTGTTTTCACAGAATCACCTCTGCGTGGATTTTGAGGTATGCCTTGGGCCATTGTCCTGTTGGAAACCCACCTATGGCCAAGTCCTAGCTCTCTGGCGAAGGCAACCAGATTGTCAGCCAATATATCCTGATATTTGGTGGAATTCAGTATACCGGTAATCTTAGCCAGTATCCCTTGACTTCTAGAATTTAAACAACCCCAAAACATAACTGGACCAAAATCATATTTCACTCTGGGCATGAGGTGCTTATCCTTGTATGCATCGCTGTTTCAACACCAACATGCCAATGCTGTTTCTGACCGAAATTGTGCAATTTCGATGGTGTCTGGCAAAGCACTATGTTCCAGTCAAAATTTAAACAACGTTTGGCGAACTCCAAGTGCTTTCCTTCAGTGCCTTCTGGTCAGAAAAGGCTTTCTTCTAGCAACCCTTCCAAAGAGCTTGCAGATTTGGAGATGGCGCCTGATGGTGCTTGTTGAAACCTGATGACCAAAGATGCCACCAAGGCCTGCAATTCCTTCACAGTGATTCTTGGGAATTTTGTTGCTACCCTCACCATTCTCCTCTGTATCCTGGGGGGCAAAATGAAGTTGCGTCCTCTACCGTATCATCTGAATTTTTTAAAAATTATCCCAACAGTGGTGAGGCATATAAAATCATTTATGAATCTTCTTGTTGCCATCAATGCCAGATTTATGAAGGTCTATGACCATTTGCCTCTTTTGCACGGACAGGTGTTGTTTTCTTCATGGTGTTTGATGACAACGGATTATTGCTTCTTTGCTACCTCATTTTTATACCCTGGTGAAAAAGGAAGTGATGTAATCGCTCAATATAGTCCCTTAAGACTTTGATAAGACTTAGGTGGAATTTATTACCTGGTTTAAGTTTGGTAGATGTTATTTACAACAATCTTTAAGGGTGCCATTAATTGTGAATCCTTCATTTGGAGGAAATTGACTTTTTAAATTAAATCAGTAAATTATTTTGGTTAGTTTCCTTCATACGTACATATTGAACAGTATTTCTCACATGTTATTCTTGAGAGACTGAGAGGCATTAAAGATGCAAAGTGGTTTTTATCATCTAATTTGAAAACTGATAGTTTTTCTTTTTCCTTGCTGATTGACATGATGACTATCAGGTATGGTAAGCATTGCAAAGTGTCAAGTGTCTGGGTTCGAATCCTTTCTTGGTTTAACACCTCATGATAATTATCTAAATGCAGCACAGTTCCCTGGATCATGGTCGTGAATCACATTGAGAGAAATCAATGTGTGATGTCAAGTTGAAGATCAGGGCCAATAAAAACACACATCAACAAAATCACATCATTACCATCTCAAATGCCTTAAACAAATGAATCTCAGAAGAATCAAACATTTTGAATGTTGAATGATGGTGAGTCTCCAAGAAAAGATTCTGGATGCATTAATGTCCCTTAAATGACTGTATCCAGACTGCAGGGATGACACAGAATGACCAGATGTGTCAGCTGTCGTCCCCGACAAAGTGCGTCATCCGTGACGCCACAAAAACACATTCCATAAAACATCTTCTGCCATGTCAGATAATGCATAAGAACTGCTGGATTGACTGCCAATGTAACGATAACAGTGACAGTAACAAGTCTCACCACCAAACGCACAGTTTCCCGAGACCGTTTTTTGCAACTACGAAAGAAGCCATTTACCACTACTTAAAACAGTATATTTAATATGTGTTTTTTATGCCTCTCAGTATATATTTTTTGAAGTTTTTCAAGTATTTTTTGTGCATTGCCTGTCAGAGGTGGCAGTCTTTTTGGAGCCTACTGTAAATATACATACATTAAAGCACATATTTGGTTTAGATAGAAATCTACACAAGAAAGATTTGCTCATATATATTATTCTTACATTTTTTTTTGTCCATTGTCAAGTTTCTCAAATGCCATTCTATTTGTTTAGGTTATTTAAAAAATTCAATGAGGCGTTCGGTCCAACTGACATGCTCAATTGTAGTTATGTGCAGCATGTTATCAGAGGATGGTCACCTGACCTCCAGTATTTCATACAGCTACATCAAGCATCCATAGACTGACTTGTATCATGAGATTACTTCTGCCCAAACCCCTGACCAATGCTCTGGCCTTAGAACTGGATTTAGTTCTGGGCTGCTACAGTGTGGCTCCTCCTAAGGAAGTTGTACAAGTCAAATCTGGAAGACAAATGCGGAATATAGTACATGTCTATAGGGTCATTCCATGTCAAATCAACCAATTTTCTCAAAAGTGAAAAAGTTGATGTCTCAGAATTTCTTCAAATTTTAACCAGTTGTGAAGTTACCATATTTGAGAACATCTGCAAATTTTCTAAGGGTTCTGATGTAAATTGTGACCCTCAGCCCCATAAATATGAGAGGGGGGTGCATGCGCAAAATCGCACCCCTTATTCTGAACAGGATTTCAAATGCCTGTAACTGGAAAGATATACAACTTAGACGACTGAAATTTGGTAATCCCTCTGGTATTTTGGTAAAGAATACCTGGCCAAAATTTGGCAGAGTTTGATCAATTAAATATGGTTATTTTGGCTGCCCCAAAATGGGAAAAAAGGCATTTTTATTTTTTCTGAGAATGATTTTGTTGGTCTCTTTTGGCCTGTTATATTTTACCTACATAGTTCAAATTGCTGCCATATATTGTCAGACACCCTGACTACCACTCTGTAGTTCATGGAGATAGTAACTATCATACTTTGTCTATTATTTACCTTTTGAATTTTGCCATTTTTGCTCAATTTTGGGGGCAAAAATGAAGATGTGGGACAGGTCCTAGGATCAGCAAAAGGTCTGCAATAATGGCTTCCTGCAGAACATTGTACAGCACGCTACCATTTCCTTTTGGTTTTTTTTTTTCTTCTTCATGTGCCAGTGTCCCTATGACAGCTTGAGTCTAAATGTTGGCTTTTGTTAACTAAATGTTAGAATCAGGCAAACCCAAATTGGAAAGCCATTGATATGAATTAAGTGCAGTCACCAAACTTGCATGTGGCCTCATTGGATATTTATTGTATTCATTGAGCGCTTGTATTTGAATTATAAGGGATATGTGTTAAAGAGAATGTATAATAACAGCCGTAACTAAGTAAAATGCATTATACTTGTAGCCTTATATGGCAAAAGAAGCACTTTGTAAAGGGTTAAGACCGAGGGACAGCATCAGTGTTCAAACAGCCCAGTTTGTTGGGCAGCACGGTGGCACAGTGTTTAGCACTACTGTCTCACAGCAAGAAGGTTGTGGGTTTGAATCCAGCCTGGGGCCTTTCTGTGTGGAGTTTGCATGTTCTCCCCGTGTTCACGTGGGTTTCCTCCAGGTACTCTGGTTTCCCCCACCCACAAAAACATGCGATATAGGAACACTCCTGTATGGCTGTGTGTGAATGTTTGGTGGTGGTCGGAGGGGCCGTAGGCGCGTACTGGCAGCCACGCTTCTGTCAGTCTGCCCCAGGGCAGCTGTTGCTACAAAAACGTAGTTTACTACCAACAGAGTGTGAATGTGTGAGTGAATGAATAATGTATCCTTGTGAAGTGTCTGAGTGCCCAGAAAAGCGCTATATAAAACTGATGATTATTATTACAAGAGGCCAGTTGATTGTGTGGTGAATAAATGTCCGTTTTTTTGTGTGTGTGTGTTGCTCCGACAGTTGGTGGCCTCCATTGTGTTCATCAGCTTTGGAGTGGTGGCAGCGTTTTGTTGCGCCATTGTGGATGGTGTGTTTGCTGCGAGACACATAGTGAGTACTGACCTACACAGCCCATTGAGGTGCAGCACTTCATCTCAGATTCATGTTTCTTTTTTTTTTTTCTTGTTAACGTTATCGGTTTTCTGTTTGAATTGGTGTTTATTCTATGACGTTTAACCTTTAACCTGTGAATAACTTAGTGTGTCATCCTACAGGACGTCAGACCTGTGTATGCAGGTCGGTGTGAGTACTACTCAAGCCTGTCGCAATCAGACCGAGATGTGAGTCCAGCTGGCTGGTTTCTATTCATTTATTTCTGTGTATTTTGTTTACCGATGTACCTTCACCTGCTTAAGATTGAGTGGCCAGATAGCAGTAACAAACAGCAAAACAACTCCCACTTGATCTTGTTGCCTTTTTTCCAATGGTCTGTTTTACTAGCTACAGTGAATCATCAATGTCTTATAGATAGTCTTTCTATGATGAATAAATCATCAGTTCTATCGGATTTATGAAGGATATTGAGTTTAAATATAGATCTTACGGATTGATTTAATAACTTATGTTGAGGGTCCAAATCTGCACATTTGTCTTTCTCAGGTGCTCTGTCAAACAGGCCCGCGGGTGTCCTGCAGTTTGCGTGTTAAGCGTAACACCTGCTACTGCTGTGAGCTCTACAACTGCGGCAAGTATGTACGCCTCTACTGCCTCTCAGAGACGCTCTCCTCAAAAGGGGCTCGCACCTGAAACAGGAACCCAGTCCCTGAATCACAGTGCTTGGCTTTTGAAATGTTTGTATTTTGCATTCTGTCTACATTCTCTTGCTTCAATCTACCATTGCTGGGCTGTTCTGAAGAGTTTTTGTGTTTTAGTTTTTTATTCTAAAGACATGCTGCTGGGACAAATCAAAAGTTCCTTTTTTATTTACTTATGTTTCAGACTACATCCTCATTTGGGACGTCAAAATAAAGATGCTTTGAAAAAAATTAGGAAATCATCCTTTATCTGGAAGTAGGTCCTTCTTTTGTCCCCCGGCTCCTCTACACCCTATAACCATATGTGCTGTGGTGTTGTGGCTGTATTAACAGTCCCTGCTGTTTTTGCCCTGATTGTGCAGAGATAACTTCAGAAAAGGAGTTGAGTGATGTACCTGTTGCCACTTCAATGCTTGTTCTGGTTCCTCCTCTTGGGATCACAGGAGGCCTGGCCTCATTTTTATAGGTTCTGGGTTTTTGGGTGCTTCTCAGTTGGAGAATATCTTGTGTTTTGAAAGCTGCAGAGTGAACGAAGTAGTGTATCATGGGCTGGCAATGATCAAATTAAGTATATTGTACATGAGTGGGAGTCTATTTTGTGTGCAACAGCAGCAGTTTCTTGGAAGAGCATGTGATTTTAAGCCACTGGGTGGGATTTGAAGACCATGATTTGGAGTTTCCTCTTTCTCAGTCTTTCTTGCTCTCTCTTCCCTTGTTGTTGTGGGTTGTTCATTTTTCCTCTCACTGTTTGTTCCTTTCATTGCCAAGCAGTCCTGTGGAGCTATTAATCCACGGCTCTCCTTCTTTGGTATTAGAGAGCTGTGGGGTTTTTCTTCATCCTAAAGGATGATTCTTGTATTTTTGAACCTGGGCTGTAATTTCCCATCTGTTTGCATCTAAATGATTAATAGGAACAAAAAATGTTTATGCCCCTGTCACAATATCGCTGGGGGACTATAGAGGGACCCTCTGTGTCCGTCTATCTGTAGGCCTGTCCGTCTCGCCTGATGAGGGATGTTGTGTTTCCTATCATCCGCAGAAACCAATGGACGAAATTCACTGTCCTTGCACATATTTCTTATCGGGACCCTAAAGTTGTGTGCCTCATGCTTTGTGTTCAGTTTTTACCCTTCAGCCCTCAAGGCTGACGGGGTATTGCTATCCTTCGTGCGGGCGGGCGGGCGGTTGGGCGGCGGGTAGCGGGCAGGCGGGCGTCTCCAAAAACTGCGACATTGGGCTGACAGGTATTCCGTGCATTGCATGCCTATTTTTTTTATTACCCCTCAGCCCGACAGGGCACGAGTGGTATTGTCGTCCCTTCGGCAGGCGGGCGGTCAGCTGCCAATTTTGTCCGGGCTATTTCTCGGTAACCACTTGGGTTAGGAAGTTCATATTGCATATGTGGACTCCTCATGGGGGGGGGGCTGAGGGGTATTGTACGCTTCAGCGAGGCCCATTTTTTTGTCTATTTTTAAGGGTGTGGACTTTTGTGAGGTTATGCACTCACGATGCACTAATAGGAGGTGATGTATGCGCCGCACACCTTTAAGGTCCCTATAAGACATGCACCGATCTACCTAATATAGCGAAGTTCCCCCTTTTGCTGCCAAAAGGGCTCCATCGAAGTGATATCTCTTCAATTCCCAAACTTAGGGTTTCCCAGCAGAACATTTCCCAGAGTACCACACTCCCTCCATCAATTTATCCTCTTCCCAGGTTAATGGTGCACTCGCACACATTTGCAGCACATGATGCAAGGCAAAATGGGACTTACTGGACCTTGTGACCCAATTCAACTGGCCCAAGGTCCAGTTCTGATGCTCAGATGCCCATTGGGCTGTGCTTTTAGAGGTGGACCGGGGTTATTAGAGTGGGCACTTTGACTGGTCCTCCAGCTAATAAGTGCAATTCCCAGCAGGGTATGATGCAATGTGTGTTATGACACATTCCTTACCGAAGTATTACTGAAGTTCTCATCAAATTGTGCAACAGTCCCCTTTTTATCCCCCAGGCGTGTAATGCGGGGGGATATAGCGATAACCATGTCCGTCCGTCCGTATGTCCATAGTCATTTCGTTTCCGGTGCATAACTCAAAAACCGTTCAATATTTCTTCACGAAATATGGTGTGTGGATCTGATATGCCATGTAGATGTGCCTTTTGGTATTAAGGAATTTCTTGAGCCGTTAATCCATGAATGTGGGGGGCCGGGGGGATACGCCATTGCCAGATGGCTCTTGTTCTTGGTTTGGACCAGACAGGATAACCGTCATAGCTCTTGTGCATCAGTGAGCCCAGGATGCCCAAAACTCACCTATCACCAATTCATGGTTTGTTCCTTCTTCGACCACTGTCAGTCGGCGCTCACCTCTGCTGACAGGGAGGACCCAGGAGTCTTGCCATTTCATAGATGCTCGAAGCCACTCGTCAGGCCATGACGATTTTGCCTTTGTCAAAGTCATTTGTATCCAATTTCTCCCACATCTAACGCATCAAATACAAGAATTGACTGTTAGTTTACCATCTAAGATCTGTCTGCAGACCGGGACATGTGCCCTCGTTATGAGATGATCAGCATTATTTGCTGCATCTGTGAGTGGTTTTTATGTTTTGGCTCATTGCTGTATGTGCAAACACAATGAATTTTGTTCATTGGTCTCTGATTGGCTGGCGCATTCTTGAATTCCTCTCCAGTTCAAGCGGTCAAACTTGCAATAGACTTGGTGCACATTTGTCTCACGGCCTTGACCAATTTGGAAGTCTACACTACAGATCACATCAAAACGGAATTCTTTCGCAGTAGGGTCGGGAGAAGGTAACGGTAACTTCAGAGCAACACAATCGCTTTCCATGTTGCTTGTGGTGAGGTCCACCTTTACGCAAGTGAAACTGAAACTTCAATACACAAGGATTTTAATACCGCGTGAGAATCTCATTAAACGTTCAATGAGTAATTGCAGACTACGCTGAATAAGCTTAAAAAAATGTGTGAGACCTACGCCGAATGCGTAAGACTTGGCATCTCTGGATGTATGAGATATAACCTGAAGTATACTGCATGACGCTGCTTGATGTGTGGGGTGTGTTTATGAGGAGAACAGAGCGGTTCTTTTGGATAAAAATCATAAAGCTTTCTGTATATTTTAATGCTATTTAGTGCAGACAGGAAAATTCCTTTATTTTTGTTGTTTACCCTTAACATTCTGTGAAAATTAATGGTACATGTTACCGTATAGGACACATCTGCTGTCATAGTTTAGAGAAATTTTAACTTTTATTTCTGTTATATTGTAGATTGTGGCGCTGATGACATCCAGAGAGAAGATTTTAGTTACATTATGAACTCACACACACAGTTGACACACGTCTTCAAAAGCAAATTTCTTCCGCGCTTTCACATGCATGCAGTTTCTCACAGGTTTTAAATTGAAGGTGCACGTTATGTTTGTGGAAGTGGCTATTCGCCCCGCAGCAAATAGGAAACCACACGTGGTCAAGAACTATATTTTCTTACCAGGCACCGCCTCAGGATCACTGTCGGCAGTTAAAAGGCTTACAGCATTAATCTCGCGAAATAACGAGTTAGTCTGGCGGTAGAATAACGATACAAAGACGACAAGACAGCAGTAAGTTAGGGGGAGTTCTCGCGATTTTTTTCCGTTTTGATGTGAGCTGTATGGTACATCTCTACCCTGACCTCTGATTGGCTGATTCATTTATCAAGTTCTACGTGGCAGATTTGAATCAGACCTGGTAAAAATTTTCCTCTCACAGCCCTGACCAAGTGTTGTTATTGATTTGGAATCCAGTAAGGCCGCCCTGGTATCTGATTGGCAGATGCATTTTCAACTTCTTCTCCAGTTCCATTGGTCGGATTTGCATTACGCATACTGTGCCTGTTTTTTGTGGCCTTGAGCAATTGTTGCTATTTTTGGCTCGATTCAGAATCTGATAAGTCTGCCTTGGCCTCTGATCAATTGGCATATGCATTTTTAATTTCTCATTTTCTACAAGACTGATTATGGATCAGACTTGGTACAAAAGTTCCTCTCATGGCCCAGACCGAGTGTTATTTTTCTCATCCTGATACCCACCCTTGCGGTCTTTGTACCAATTCAAGTGACCACTTGAGTGAAGTTTCTCTGGGGGCTGGCCAAGTGTGTAAGTAGGCAGAAAGACTGCTATTGCTCTGAGGTTTTGATATTTCACACTGGGACACATTCAACAAAAAGAGAATGTTTCTATTTGTGTCAGCGGTTAGAGGAGTTTATGAGCCATAAAGAGGATACATACTGTATTTATGATTACATTTTTTAATAAAGTCCCAATTCATGATCTAAACATTAGACACTGAAACATTGTCCATAAGGATGAATATGTGCAGTTTCAAATTGGGTAATAAATGCATCAAATTAGCAATCAATTAGGTCATAGTTGCTTTATTTACAGAGATTATTGCTCTATAACAGAAGCCTCAGTGACCTAATTTATCTTTATTTACATGGGAATATTTTCTTGCCTGTCTTTATAACCACTTCTTCCTTTTTGCATGCAAAATCCTGAAGCATTATGGGATACCCTCTGCCCGTAATACTGCTCCAAAGTGGTATTAGGATAAGGGCTCATAATGTGTGGATGAAGTGATCCTGACTTTGGCCATTTTCAGAAATGAGACTGACCTCAACACTCACTTGGTGGTGCTTGAACATGCACTCAAGACCACAAGACTGTAAGTGTGGGCATTGGGACGAAGCCCAAGTACATCTTATTTTCTTGCTTGATTCTTCATCTAATGTGGCCACCTGGCTACTGATTGGCTGAAACATTGTCGACGATTCCTCAATTCCACTGATCAGGTTTTGATCAGACGCTGTATATTTATTTGTCCCATGGCTCTGACCAGGTTTCATTATTTTTGCCTCAATATGGCATCTAGTATGGCCTCCCTGGCCTCTGATTGGCTGATGCATTTTCAACTTTTTCTCACATTTTGTAAGGCCGATTTGGATCAGAGCTGGTAAAGGTGCTCATCTTTATGGCCCTGACTAAGTGTTATGTTTTTAGCTTGATTAAAAATTCAGTGATTAGGTGGTGCATGTTCATCACTTTCTGCAGTTCCAACGGTCAGACTTTGATCATACTTGGAATGTCTGTCTCATGGCCCTGACTTAGTGTTGTCATTTTCAGGTCCATCCGGGATCCAGTTTGGCTACCCTTGCCTCTGATTGGCTAGTGCATTTTTCACTTCTTGCCGCTCAGCGCGTTTGGATCACCTCTAAGCCCTGACCATGTTGTTATATATGGGTCTGTTTAGAATCTTGTATGGTTGTCCTGTTATCTGATTGGTTGACACATTTTTCACTTCTTATAATGTTGCAGTGGGTTGATTTTGACTAAACTTTCTAAAAAATGTTTAAAGTCTTGGTCCAGATGAAATTAAACTGTTGAAATTTTTCAGTGCTTAGATTACTAGTTAAAAAAAAAAAAAAAGAGTATCTGCCCACTTGGATCAATGCAAATTTCTTTTAATGCATCAAGCTTTCGGTCAAAGGACCTTCATCAGGGTAACTACCTTTGACCGAAAGCTTGGTGCATTAAAAGAAACTTGGATTGATCCAAGTGTGTAGATAATCTTTTTTTTTCCTAGTTGTCGTTTGGTTTTCTGACACCTTGGCATTTTTTTGGTCGTGAGTACCGTGATTTGCCCTCAGTGCATAGATTAAAAATTCATGATTCACTAACACACATTTTCTAATATTTCACTGACTTCCCACCAAGTCAATAGTGCATTTAGTGCCATAACTGATTGTTTACAGTTAACGTCACTTTCTTTAGATGATAACGTGATGGCATGTGGTACAGTGCTCTGATGTTTACTTTCCACTGCTGCTTAACTGAAAACAATTGTTTGCGATGCCAAACGAGGTGAGCGATGCAGCCCCCATGCGCCTCGTATTTTTCTGTGAACTTGCTCGACACTAGTACCTTTGTGTAGGCTTACCTTGTCGCTGTAGTCTTTTTGTTCCTTTCCTGCGCTGTGCACCGTCCCGCTCAGGAGTTTTTCACCCGACTTCGTACTCGCGTCATTGACCATCTGTGCTTTGCTTCTTACCTACCTGTATTTTACCTAAAACCTTCTCATTAAAGGATTCCATATTGAACTCACATCTTACACTCAGCTGCATGTTGCTTCTCATGCTGTTCATTAATCATATGCATGTTCTGTGGTCTTATTTTTAGTGCAATATTTAAGTCATTCTGAGCACAGGACGATGCTTTGTAATCCTTGCTTTAGAAATGGCTGCATATTATTATAATTGTCCTTACGATCCTGCAGAGACTTGCTTGGTTACTTGCTTACTTGCTTACTACATCCTAGTCTGCACTGACATATTTGTAACCATTTCATCTTTCTGAAGTTTGACTTTTTAGCTGTTCATTTGTTTCACTGATAAGTGCAATTTTAGAGGCTTATTGATCAAATACAGTACCAGTCAAAAGTTTGGACACGGGCACATTTTTCTTACAACACATGTTAAATAAAGAAATGGGTACCGTTTATTTTGCCAAAAAAAAAAGATCTAAGTTTTAAATCCATCAAACTAACCAGCATTTTCTGTCATATTTACATAGCATACTCGCATTTTTTTTTAACAAGAGCAGTTATATGGCTGAGTTTGCTGCTGAGCGGCTGTCTAAGTTCACAAAGATGTGCTGCACTTGTGGGTTTACTTTTCATCGACTTTTTTGCCCAATAAGTTTCAAAACAACTTGTCTTTAATTTGGCTGTCGGAAAATGGAAAGAGCTTGTTTGTCAGTTTACTTTGCCAAATATGGCTTCTTTGATAATTCTAAAATTTTGGACTGTATTGAAACGAGTAAATTATTCTCTTTTAACTTTGGACTGTTTACCTCTTACCAGATTCCATTTGAGATTATATAGAGAAGATAAGCCATTTCAATTTCTCTAAACAGAGCACTGTGACATTAGCAAAGTCCAAACTTTTGCCTGGTACTGTATGTGTTCACATGTTTCTTTTCATGTCAGTTATTGAAAGCAGTTGACATTTAAGCCCATCTCATACTGTCCTGAGTGTGGGGGCAGGGACATACATGCCCCATGGACAGAACTTTTTCTAGTTTAAAATATAGGTTCAAGAATACCAGAATTATCCTTCAAAATCAGAAACTCGAGTAGACTCTTTACAAAGTGAGACTATTAAATTATTTTCTGAAATGGTCTCTATGGCTGTGAGGGACCAGGATTTTAATCCGTAGTTTCGTTCTTTACATTGTCCCTCCTGAAAACAGCATCCTAACTGACACATACGAATGGTCGTGGTGAGAAGGATTCCCAAGGTGATGCATGTATACACCGATCAACCACAACATTAAAACCAATGGCCTAATATTGTGTATGTCCCCCTCATATTGTCAAACCACTCTGACCCATCAAGGCATTCACCTCATGAGATGTCTCAAGGTGTCCTATTTTGCCTTTCAAGAAGTCATTGGCAGCAGATCCTTTAAGTCCAGTAAGCCGTCGGGTTTCTGCATAGATTGGACTTGTTTTTTCATCAGATCCCACATTGGATTGTGATCCAGGGGATATGGAGGCCATTGCAACACCTTAAAGTTGTTGCATTCCTTAAATCATTCCTGAACCATTTTTGCAGTGTTGCAGGGCACATTATCCCGCTCAAAGAGGCCACTGCCATTAGGGAATAACAGTGCTGTGAAGGGGTATACGTGATCAGCAACAATGTTCAAGTAGGTAGTACATGCGAAAGTAACATCCGCATGAATGTTAGGACCCAAGGTTTCCTAGCAGAATGTTGCCCACAGCATCACCCTGTTTCTGCCCGCTTGCCTTCTTCCCATAGTGCAACCTGGTATCATCTCTTCCTCAGATAACAATGCACACATACCTGGCCATCCTCATGATATAAAAGAAAACATGATTCATTAGACCAAGCCACCTTCTTTCATCGCTCTGTGGTCTAGATCTGATGCTCACGTGCCCATTGCGGGCCACTTTCTGCAGTGGACGGGTCAGCATGGGCACCTTGTCCGGTCTGCAGCTGCGCACCCCCATAAGCAGTGTGTTCTGACACCTGTCTGCCATAGACCGCATTAACGTTTTCAGCAATTTGTACTACGGTCGCTGTTCTGAGGGATCTGACTAGATAGGCTTGCCTTCCCTTCTCTGCGCATATCAGTGAGCCTTGGGTGCTGTGACCTTACCACCAGTTCATTCAGTCATTCTTTGGTCCATTTCTGGTAGGTTATAACCACTGAATAAACCTGCTGCTTTGGAGACACTCAGATCCAGATGTTTAGCCATCACAGTTTGGGCCTTTTTGAAGTTGCTTTCCCGTTATTCTTGTTTCTGACCATCAAAGTCTTGAATTAAATTTTCTCTTGCTGCCTTTTAAATACAACCCTTTGATAGGAGCCATTGTAATGAGATAATCGATCCTATTCGCTTCACTTGTTAGTGGTTTTAATATTGTGGCTGATTGGTATACACTCCTCGCCAAAAAAAAAAGAGTCAAGCCCAAAATGGCAGAATACAGAGCTTTTAATGGCCTTAAGTGCAATGCTCTAATAACTTATTATTGGATAATCGGCACGGTGGCATAGTGGTTAGCACTGCCACCTCACAACAAGAGGGTTGTGGGTTTGAATCCAGCCTGGGGCCTTTCTGCGTGGAGTTTGCATGTTCTCCTCATGTTGCAGTGGGTCTCTGGTTTCCCCCACCCACAAATACTGGTGTCATAGGAACACTCCTACCAGTGTACCTGACCAAAGCTTTAGAACTGGAGTTGGTCCCTGGGCGCTGGGCTGTGGCTGCCCACTACTCCTAACTTTAGGATGGGTCAAATGCAGAGGACAAATTACCCCACAGGGTTCAATAAAGTGTATCCTATCCTATATAACTTTTCCTTTCGATATGTAGAAATGTTTAAACCTTGCGTTTAAACATGCGGACAGAATTTTTACAGGAAAAAAGTTTGAAAAATATAGTTGGATCATAATTTGTCAATTGCGGGAAATAATCCTTTCTGCAGTGTCATCCTACACTCCACAGCACGAATTGAATTTTTCAAAATGAAGCAGCTCAGCTTCACAGTGAAGCAGTTTTTACCCCAAACAGATCACTGCAGCAAAAGCTAACAAGCAAATGGTGACACCGACAGTCTCAAGGGTGCATTTGTTTAATCCTTAAAAATCTTGGCAATCGTTTGTTGTTAAGACCATTAAAAGCTTAATGTTTTGCCATTTTGGGATTGGCCCATGTTTTTGCCCACGAGTGTTCACATTAAGGTACATATTTGGTGATGAAAACAAATCTATTTGCTCTCACATATTAAGCTTACATTTTTTGTGCAATATCAAGTTTCTCCAAAGCCTTTATAACTGTTGAGGTTTATATGGAAAACCTTCAGTGAGGTGTTTGGTCTGGTGTTTGGAGTGAACTGATTCTAGTGTAGTTTTGTGCTGGATGTTCAGTGGATTACTTGATGGTTATCTGACTCTCTGAGGGGTTTCCTTATTGCTGCGAGTTGTTTATATTTCTCCCGCTGGGCTCATCTTTCATTGTCTCACAGTCGTGTGGAGCTGATTGGTGGTTACCATGAGTACACAGAGGTGCGCAGCTGCGAGGACGTGGTGCACCTCTACCACCTGCTGTGGTCGGCCACTATCCTTAACATTGTGGCCCTCTTCTTGGGAATCATCACTGCCGCAGTGCTGGGTGGCTTCAAGGACATGGTAAGACTGGTCTGTATCTTCTGATATTCTGGAAAGGGATGTTCGGGACCATTTCATTGGTGCTAACAGTCAGTCTGATGTTGCATGCTGATGCTCTATGAAAGTTTTTTTTTTTTTTTGTAGCTTGAATTGGCACTGCTGTAGACTGTGATCCAGTTTAGTGCAGTGTTCGCCATTGACTTTACTCTGATAAGAAGAAAAAGACTTCTCTTTTGAATGCGTTAAACACAGTGATGTAACCTCCTTGTTATTCTTCCACTAAATATTTTTTTATTGTCCAAATAGTGTTCTAGCGCTACGTACTGATGCATGGGGAGACAATTGGATGAGGGGAAAAAAATAAAAACAATTATGCATTTTATTTGAGAGAATTATATTGACTTCAGTTTCTTATGTAAAAGTTGCAATTTACTTCAACAGAGAACGGGCTCTTTATATTCTAAATTGTAACCAACTGCCATGGAGCTTGTGAGCAACATTTTTCATGAAGACCAGAAAAGTTATAATAAGCCTGTATAACTAAGGTCGATTTTGGCTGCTTGGACTGCGTCTGCACAAGATTCATCATAAAAAACCTGTCCATTGGGTTTTATGTGCAAAGCACACATGATCTGATATTACCCTAAGTAATGATATGGTAATACTGGAATTATCCACTAGACAATGATCTAAATCTCATAGCACTAAATCACAGTTCACGGATTGCTGGCTTTCTGAAATTCCTTTACCTGGGAGGCAGGAAAGATGACAATCTGGCCAATAAGTTGCAATTATTGTTCACTTAATTGCCTTGAAGGGGGAAAAAAACAGGGCTTGATTTGGATCTGAAGTCGAAAGAACGATAACCAAACGCTGTGCCATAGGGTTGTGTTTCTCCTCACTCTGGAGAGGTAAATGTTTTGCAACTGAGATTATTGATTTCTATCCCGTGAGCAACCATGGAGACCTGATGTAACGTTATACACACGCCGCCTCGTTTGTTTATGCGTCTGTTTGCTTGCTTCATCTTAGCCTGCTTGAAAGTCACAGCGGCAGCAACAACTTCATGTGTCATGTCATTCAAGGGCTGCTTTCCACCTTTCCCATTTTGGAAATTTAGGATAATTTGTGAGAGGTGCATGAGGCATCCCTTCGTGTCATCATATTTGAAATTTGATAGAGAATCGCTCAGAACGATGTTACAAATGAGACAATATTTTTTTTCTTGTTTAATTAAGTGCATACTGGTTTTTACTGTTACCTGCATCTGTGTTACATTAGTTGGCCTGCCAGGGCAGCCAATGTCACTGGACACAGCTGTGCTTATTTTTGGCAGACTCCCACCTCAGCCCCTGACAGCTGTGATCCAGAACCTCTGCCTGTCACTGCTCCCCCTGAAGCCCCGCATCCCTCCAACTCCTACAGCTATTACAACAGCACCCCCTGCCTTCCACCCTACACTGCCTATGACCTTCAGGTAATATTCTAATGTACAGATGTTGTTGTTTTTACAATTGCACTGCATTCTGTGGCGTGAACCTTGCGTGTCCTGCTTACTTGGCAAGACGGGCAAATTTTTATCATTTTGTCTAGTCAGGGTCATTTGTGTTGCTAGCCGTGCATAAAAGCTCTGTCAGATTCTGAGTTCAGTCCCATCAGGGGTAACTATTGAAAATCAGTGTCTTTTCTAATTGCAGGACCTTTTTTGCCCCTTTGTTTGACCCTGTAGGCTTCCGGCATGTTTCCAGACTCATCGGGCTTGTCTGACGACTCCCAGTCTGGAGCTAGTTCTATGTGGCCTACCCAGATTCCTCCCAGCTACTCCCCTCCTTACTATCCCCCTGACGACAAGCCCCCTCCATACAGCCCATAATTTCTTCTGCTTGGAAGAGGAGCATCTTTTCATGTATACAAACCACACCACTCCCCCCCCCCCCCCCCCCCCCCTTCCTTTGAGTGACTAACTTGGCCTTCCCTTCTGGCAACCCCCTTACCTTCCACCTCTCAACATTGATATTGAAGACTTCAACTCTGTGGGACTTGTCCTCACACTGACTCAGCTGGGCCAGCCTGGTCTAAGTTTTTGTGTGTACTACAGGGTTTGAAAGAGATAAGGATAGGGCTGTAAATGTGCAGCTTTAGAGATCTATGCTGGGAAATGGGGGTATAAGTTAAGAGAAGTCACTTTTTTAAGTTTGCATTCTCAGTGTGACACCTGGTTCTGCAGCGTGGGAAGTAAAGGCGGCAGCTTTCTCCATTCTGCAGCCTCCATGCTGAATTCTTCTTTGAAGCCTCCCAATGACACCCTGGACTGTTTACAGATCTGCCTTAACATCCGTTAACTTCCACTACAGCTTCACTGGAGCTGAACCGGACCAGGCCTGACACAGTTTGGTTGGAGAACCTCAGATGTGTCTGTTAAAAATGTCACTTTCTGCCTAAACTTTGTACACAAAGGCTGTCTGTGCAAAGGGCCAGTTTCCTGCATACTGTTTTATACTGTTTTTTCATGAACTTTTTCGCAACCGTGAGTCCTGTTCCTTGTTGTATCAAAGGCCTTCAGATTTCCCCACCTGGGGGGCCCTCCCTGTGAAGACAAGTAAAATAATTGTAAGTAGGATTTGTTTGTTTTTTTTTTTCCATTTCAGTTTTTATGTTTCCAATTGGGCTGAATATTTTTCTTGTCAATGACAAATGTTTTAAGGCTGATAAAGTTGCTGATAATAGGCTAGCTTTAAAACCGGAAGGATCAGAACATTCAATGGACCAAGGTCAATTGCAGGAAAATGCCTGCGAAGCAGCTAATATTCTGACATTTTCCCAGAAGGCTATACGTAGCAGTATTTGCAATTTTTGCATTCAACAGAAATTATGAATCTAAAAATGGATTTTTGATATTGTGACTGCACTTCTCTGTGCCCATTGAGCTAGCTCTTTGTTGCTCAGGCTCCTATGACAATGCTATAAACAACTTTGTCCCAGTTTCATTTATCACAGGTAGCATTACCATAGTCAAGAACAGAGAACATTACATGTGCGTCCTGTAGACAATCCCTGTTAATTATCATAAGTGTGCAGAACGTATAGATGCCAAAGGGGATATAGTGCAAATTTAAGATGCCAAACACATTTCTGTGAGTAATTTGTAATAAAATACACACACAAATTCTGCAGGCGTGACAGCCTTAATGCTGCAAGTAGCTGTGAAATGTACTTGTAAGCCCCAGAACACACTGGTACCTGCCATTGTAAAGCTGGTACATTTCAGTCAACTTACATACTTGAAATATGCTCATTCATCTCTGTATTGGCGCATGGAAAATGTACATTAAAAATGAATAATGTTCCGAATAGAAATACAGGAACTATCCCTTTAATACTGCAGTTGCATACCTGCCCTCTCTTGTCCACTCCAGTGCTGGTAGTTTAATGGTGTGTAACACTGACTTTTCAATGTAATGTCAAAGTGTCCATCTTCTGACGAACATAATCACCGTGCATTCAGTGTGCTGCAAATATTTTACATTTGCTTGGCAATTTAAAAAAATTCCAAATTGTAGGATTTAATGTCATCATGGCATTTAACATTCTTCACATATTACACAAAATATAATAAAATGTATTACTTGTCATTGAGGTGCATATTTACCATATACATTCTGCATTTCAGGTACCAGAGATAAATGTTTTTGTGTCATTTCCTCTGTAAGCTATGACTGTGGTGTTCTGTGAAATCTGTCTTCTGGTTCTTATGGTTTTTTGTGGAAGCATGAATTAATTTGTTAGACAATTATGTGCTTAGCCAAGTTATACTCTACTGCCATACCAACCCACTTGAATCCGGTGGAATGTAACGTCTTCCTGAATTACACTGCAGGAAAAAGGATTTCCTTAAGTAAGATCATTTCATACTCAATGATGTAGTGTAGTGGTGTTCCATAAATTAAAGCAAAATAAATATGTTCATTTTCTTAAATAAATTGCATACAATGGTTTTAAAAGTGTATTTGGAAAGTGCTATTTAATGTGGAAAAGGTTTTCATCTATTTGAAGAAAGTGGAACCAAGTTTTATTGCTATGAATAGATACTGTAAATCTTAGTCATGAGAAAGGGTTCTGGAAATGTATTACGTTTGCCCAGTACTTCTGTGATATATGGGCTCCCAGAAACCTAGATCAAACATTGATACTCAAAGTACCCTAGATATTACCAGTTTGTTTTTAATAGCTATTGAGACCCAGCCTAATTGAGTTCCCTGATTTCATTGATGCCAAATGAGTAAAAAAATAAAACAGTTTGTTTTCCGTCCTTTGGTTACAAACAAAACAAATTGGTTTTATCTTTTACACTGGGTTTGATTTGCATGAAATGACTGTTCTTGGAAATGTCGAAAATGTGGCAAGCTGTATCTCAGGAATTATTCCAAGCAGCAGTCTGACTTTTTGTATCTACTGCTCATACGAGTTGCGAGTCCGCAAGTAAAACTTCTTATTGTGCCTGCTGCGCGTGTGTAGGTGGACACGTACACATTGAGTACCTCTTTTTAATACATAGTTTTATGAAGGGAGAGATTATTTCCCCTTTTTGGTGACTCAAATGGGCCATTTTCTCCAAAATTATCAACTTTTGGCAACTTTTAGCAAAGTCTGAAGTAGAAATACGGTAATTTTCAAAGGTACTAAGTTCATGAACGAGCACAAAAAATTTCAGAGGGCCACGTTAAAAGTATAGTAAGCGAGAGATGCATGAACTTGGCCCCAGAAATCATGTCTAGCATTTGTTCTCAATGCTTGCCTAAACTGCAATATCTCAAAAGTATTTAGAGAAGGGAGCGCATGTTTTACATTCCTACTTTTAACATTTTGGAACATTTGGCGACAGTATAATCAGAATCTGAGAGGTGTGGGACCCTCGTTGAAGTGATATGGTATGACCCCCTTCTAAGTACTAGAGCTTTGCAAAAATTCCAATGAAATATACCAAGCTGCATCTTGAAAAAAATTTTCTGATTTCCGAAAAAGGCCTCATATTACCGAATTTGAGGAAGCAGAGTTAAAAAATGCAAGTAAGAGGTTTCCTCATAAGAATTAAGATTTTGCTTATAATATAGGCAAATATTTATGCACTGATCAAAATGGCAACAAATCCTGTTTGGGTGTAGTGGAAAATCCACAGATGTTGCAGAAAACATCTGGATCATGTTTGCATTTTCTTGTCTGAGGCCATATTACTAAGCCTGAAATAATGTCTTAAAAATCACTTATACATGAGAAAATCAGCAGAGTTCTCACCAGGCTCAGCGGAAGATGGAAATACTGTCTTTGTGACAGTTTTTCTGGTGATTAAGGGATTAGATTTCTTAACCTTACATGCGGTTTTCCAAAGTGACAATGCTATGAAACGTGAAATATTTGGGACAGAGTGTAAATTGTGAATAAAATTAAAACACAATGACTTTCAAATCACTACAGCCAGTATTTTATTCACAATAGAACAGAGATAACATAGCAAATGTTGAAACTGAGAAACTTTTCAATTTTATCCACAAAATGAGCTCATTTCAAATTTGATGGCAGCTACAGATCTCAAGAAAGTTGGGACAGGGGCCTGTTTTCCATGATGTAGCATCCCCTCTTCTATTTAACTCGGAGTAGTGGCGTCTTGGCATTCAGGAGACAAATTTCTTGAGTTTAGTCATTGGAATTAGATCCCACTCTTGTTTAATACAGGTTTCCAACTGCTGGAGAGTATTTGGGTCTCCTTTGACAGACTTCTCGTTTAATTATGCACCAAATGTTCTCAATCGGTGAAAGATCAGGACTGCAGGCAGGACAGTTCAGCACATGGACTCTTCTACTATGAAGCCATGCTGCTGTAATAGCTGTAGTATGTGATTTTGCATTGTCCTGCTGAAATAAACAAGGTGTTCCCCGGAATAGACATTGTCTGGAGAGGAGCATATGTTGCTCTAAAACCTTTATATACCTTTCAGCATTCATGGTGCTTTTCAAAACATGCAAGTATCCCACACCATATGCACTAAGGTATCACCATACCATCAGAGATGCTGGCTTTTGAACTGAATGCTGATAACAGGAGGGGTGTGGTCTTTCTCTTTAGCCCAGAGATCACTACACCCATGATTTCCAACAAGAATGTCAAATTTGGACTCGTCTGACCACAGGAAACTTTGCCACTTCGCTGTAGTCCATTTTAAATGGGCCTTGGCCAACAGAACATGGTGGCGCTTCTGGATGCTCAACAATGGCTTCCTTTTTGCATGATGGAGTTTTAGGTGGCATCCGTGAATGGCACGGCAGACTGTGTTTACGGACTGGTTTCTTGAAGTATTCCTGGGCCCAATTAGTGTTTGCTAAATGTTTATTCTTGGTTTTTTAGCCCTTTTTTGCCTGTGTC
Organism: Gymnothorax reevesii; assembly: GCA_029721435.1. Classification (NCBI taxonomy): domain Eukaryota; kingdom Metazoa; phylum Chordata; class Actinopteri; order Anguilliformes; family Muraenidae; genus Gymnothorax; species Gymnothorax reevesii. The sequence continues at coordinate 8,731,107 of CM056586.1, forward strand.
CCAACTTTTTTGAGACCTGTTGCAGCCAGAAAATTTGAAATAAGATCATTTTGCAGATATAAATGTAAAATGTCTGTTTCAACATTTGAAATGTTATCTATTTTCTATTGTAAATAACATTGGCTCATGTGATCTGGAAGTCATTGCATTTTGATTTAATTCATAATTTACACTTCGTCCCAACTATTTCAGAATAGGGGTTACAGTAAGGAACAAGTATTGGATTTTATTCAGGGCAGTGATACCCATCATAATTGATTCCCATGACACACAATGTTGTCTGTAAATTTTTGGACAGAGATACTGCATAGAAGGGCTGAAATCTGAATTATTTACTTGATAAACATGTTCTACCGGCAAATTAAACTGTCAGGCCCCATCTTATTGTCAATTCATTGTTTCTGGATCAAATGGGGTGCAGTAGAGCCAAATGGCAAAAAAACTACTTTCAAAATTACAATGATGAACTTTACACTACATGATAAAAATGCATCTTACTCTCTGCCCATGCCTCTAGTGACACTGCGTTACATGGCAGCCTTAAACCTAGTTTCTGACTTTTTGGCTTTCCCGGTCCAAAATCATTGCATGGCAGGGTGAATGATAAGTAAGTTACAGCCATATAATTTCTATACTGTACTGCATGCAAAGCCTCAAAATTTTAAACAGACCTTCCTTTATAGCCACTGAGAAATTCAGAATCTCGAAGTTCCAACAGTTTTTAGTTTCAGAGACAAAAACCAGTAGCACCATAAAATTTTATTTCCGTCTTGTATAGCACTAAGACCTAATAAATACATATTAAAACAAAGTAAATGTTAAAATGAAGAAAGTCTTTAGTACAATTATTTACACAACACGCAGTTGTTAATGTTTTCAAAAGCCATGAAAGCTAAAACTGCTTTTTTATCCATCATATTGGAACAGAAAAATGTCTATCTGCATAATATAGATTTTTTTTTTTTTTTTTTTTTTTTTTAAAGAAGTCTAGTATACTTCCAACTAAAAAAAAATGCAAAGTAACTATGCACAGACGAGACAAAATTAGAAAAAACAATGGACATTAATATCAATTCCTGCACTAGATGCTGCCTCAGAACAGCATAGACATTCTGAATAGACATGAAAGTTATCGTAATGACAGGATTCCTGTTTTGCACAATGAGGCACCACCTAATTACAGTACAGTAAGTGTATTTTAGCATCTCGGAACAGTACAAACAGGAGTCATTAAAAAAGAATATGATATATGGCCAGCATATAAAGCATAGATGTTCCAAACAACAGGAGTTGGGTCCGTTAAGTTGTTTCAAGAAAGACATTATTTCTTTCCATTACCAATTCAATGTGCAATATCCCCCACTATGACTTGTTGAGCACAGATACAGAGGCTTATTGCTGAATATAAAATTAAACCACTCTCAATGGATGAAGCTAAAATTTTCATCTGAAGTGAAAAATGCAATAATTGCCATTGCTGTCTTGGCAAATACATTGTAGATCATTTAAATTTGTTCAACTTTTAACTGTAAAATAGTAACGACTACACTAATGCACCAAATATTATTTTATCTACTATCGAGTTAGCTTATGAAGCACCTCAGTCAAAGTAACTTTCATGAGGACCTATAACCAAAGCCAGCAGACCTTCATGACTCATTTTTTAACACTGAAAATAATGGATAATTTAGATGTATCATGACAGGAAAATCATGAGTGATATTGTTTATATCAGAGCATTTGTTACCCGCACTTTCTCACCAATGGATCTTTTTTTAGGTCTTTCTTGGAACAATAAGATCAACACTAGTTATTCAGCGGTGTCTGGCTATTCTATTACCATCATTTAGTATCAACACAAACTTAACCTAGATTTTACAATTCCAAGTACACTGAATCTCGCATGCTGTATTCTGCAAAATGACAATTCATAACGGGTCCTTTGCAGTGGGCTATAACAATGCAAGGTCATAATCACCGAGAAATTAGAGCAAACATATTCATGACCCATATCAAGGGTGAATTTCGCTCAAGTCTTTGGTGAAGGTTTACTGTCGGTAATCACTTCATACTCTCACCAGATAATGTACCACATTCCATGCCAATTATCACTCCGAATTACATGATGGAGTGAGTAAATGGGATTCAAATTACTTCTAATGGCCATTTTCAGCAAGGGCAATTCCATCTGAAATCACTGGAGGCCTCCCGACTAAAAACCTCAGATTTGCAGCAAATTTACAGAACAGAATGTACTTTTATCCAGTGTTCTGCAAGTGAAATTGTACTCATATCTTCATTACTTTTTGAGATATTTAAACCCCAAAACAGAGGTTAGCCCCAATTTTGTGTGAAACCAAGTGCTAAGATACAATATGCCAAATCCATTAAGTCATAACTTTTCAAATATCAATGATGGAGACATCAACTTTGGTATATCTCAGATTGACAAAAATCAGTACCACAACTAATGTAATTAGTAGCCTCCCTAAAATTACTCTCAAGTTTGGTTTTGTGCATGGGGCCAGGTTCAGCCCTCTTTCATCCAACATTAAACACACTAGATCTTCCAAGTCTCAGAAATTAGTGGTCATGTTATAGTACTTCCATAATAACTTGGTATTTGTGCCAAGGAATTTGGATTTTCTCATTTAGGCCCTAAAAACTGGGAAAAGGAAAAAAAAAACAAAAAAAAAAAAAACAACCATGTCTGAACCATATTTCATTTATATATTGCCAAGGTATGACGGGGTATATCATAAAGAAAATTCCATCATTGGACAGACCATGTTTTAGTATGGCAAATATAGCTAATATCAAGTTGGCATCTTGAAGAAAACCATTTTTCATTGTGTTAATTACAGTGTGTTTCACAACAGGCAGAAATGCAATATAGAGTCCCGCCCCATGCCATATAACATTATAGAAAAGTATTTATATACAAAACCAGTTAATTTGGCATTATGTAAATCGTAGATAAAAACAATACAATGATTTGCAAATCCTTTTCAACTTTTATTCAATCGAATACACTGCAAAGACGTTTAATGTTCAAACTGAGAAACTTTTTTTTTTTTTTTTGCAAATAATCGTTAACTTAGAATTTAAAGGCAGCAACACATTGCAAAAAAGTTGGCACATGGGGCTTTTTACCACTGTGTTACATCGCCTTTCCTTTTAACGACACTCAGTAAACGTTTGGGAACTGAGGAGACCAATTTTTGAGGCTTTTCAGGTGGAACTCTTTCCCATTCTTGCTTGATGTACAGCTTAAGTTGTTCAACAGTCCGGGGTCTCCGTTGTCGTATTTTACGCTTCATAATGCGCCACACATTTTCAGTGGGAGACAGGTCTGGACTACAGGCAGGCCAGTCTAGTACCCGCACTCTTATACTACAGAGCCAAGCTGTTGGAACACGTGCAGAATGTGGCTTGGCATTGTCTTGCTGAAATAAGTAGGGGCGTCCATGAAAAAGACGTTGCTTGGATGGCAACATATGTTGCTCCAAAACCTGTATGTACCTTTCAGCATTAATAGTGCCTTCACATATGTGTAAGTTGCCCATGCCTTGGGCACCAATACAGCCCCATACCATCACAGATGCTGGCTTTTGAACTTCGCGCCTATAACAGTCCGGATGGTTCTTTTCTTCTCTGGTCCGGAGGACACAACGTCCACAGTTTCCAAAAACAATTTGAAATGTAGACTCGTCAGACCACAGAACACACTTCCACTTTGCATCAGTCCATCTTAGATGAGCTTGGGCCCAGAGAAGCCGGCGGCATTTCTGGGTGCTGTTGATAAATGGCTTTCGCTTTGCATTGTAGAGTTTTAACTTGCACTTGCAGATGTAGAGACGAACTGTAGTTACTGACAGTAGTTTTCTGAAGTGTTCCTGAGCCCATGTGGTGATGTCCTTTACACACTGATGTCAGTTTTTGATGCAGTACCGCCTGAGGGATCGAAGGTCACAGGCATTCAATGTTGGTTTTCGGCCTTGTCGCTTACGTGCAGTGATTTCTCCAGATTCTCTGAACTTTTTGATGATATTAAGGACCGTAGATGATGAAATCCCTAAATTTCTTGCAATAGCTCGTTGAGGAATGTTGTTTTTAAACTGTTTGACAATCAGCTCACACATTTGTTCACTAAGTGGTGACCCTCGCCCCATCCTTGTTTGTGAATGACTGAGCATTTCAGGGAAGCTGCTTTTATACCCAATCATGGCACCCACCTGTTCCCAATTAGCCCGTTCACCTGTGTGATGTTCCAAATAAGTGTTTGATGAGCATTCCTCAACTCTCTGTCTTTTTTGCCACTTGTGCCAGCTTTTTTGAAACATGTTGCAGGCATCAAATTCCAAATGAGCTAATATTTGCAAAAAATTACAAAGTTTACCTGTTCGTACATTAAGTAACTTTGCAGTGTATTCAATTGAATATAGGTTGAAAAGGATTTGCAAATCATTGTATTCTGTTTTTATTTACGATTTACACAACGTGCCAACTTCACTGGTTTTGGGTTTTGTAACTTAAGTGGGTATATGACCATGCTGCTACATAGTTACTATGCTTTAGCATGGTGTTAGATGTGAAATGTGCTGCTATTCCCAAGACCGAAAGCGTTCAGGCTCAAGGGGCTTAGCCATAGTAATCTTACCTTTTGAGTGAGTTTACATTATCCGGTTTGTGAGAAATATCAGGACAACTGAACTGCTCTCCAACAGAGCACATTGCCACAGACAAACCCATTTCATATTCACAACCAGGCATGTGCAAAAGAGATAAACCAAAACCAGTGTGATCTTAAAACTATGGCTGGGAATACTGATACAAGACTAAAGAATTGCTGACATCAGCAATCAGTCTGTCTTGTAAGTAGAGATATAACCTGCTGTTTACTACATCTGCTACTAATTCTGGCTAGTATACTGATACAGCAACAGGTGAGATCAGCCAATTCATTCTGGCAAGTAAAAACACAATTTCTGTTCTTCTACACAATTATCAAGACAAAAAGTATTTTTTACAATGGTAAGTTTTTCCTTTGATTACTGGGAGATTGAGTATATACTCAAGGGCAATGAAAACGTAACAAGTAATGTAACATTAGGGTCACAATGTGTACCTCGTTACACATGAATGATCATCATGTAACTCAACAGTGCGAGTTGGACTCTCATCAATCCATATTGAGCACGACATATGGGATTAGGAGTTGTGCAAGTACAGTGGTTGAAATGAAGGAGGGGTTGTCTTCCCTATATAAAGGCATGATAAATGTTTTTTGTGTGGCTTTTAAGTGTCATAATGCCACATCTGTCGACTGAACAACAAAACAGGGCCCTGGGTATCCTGGAGGCGGGAGTAAGTGCCCGGCAAGTGGCTCACGGTTTTGGGTGTAGTACGTCCAACTGGGACGATCTCTCTCATCAAGAGTACCCAGACCTCAAAACGGGCAGCAACTCCACAATGCACTACAGGCAGAGTGGCGGCAACTTCCCAAAGACAACCTAAGACGCTTAGTCATGTCCATGAGGAGACGCTGTACGGCCTGTGTGGATGTTCGTGGGGGTCACACCCGATACTGACTGTTCTTTCGAGTTCATTTTTAAATGTGTTCCGTTCAGTCTTGTGATTTTTCATTTTCAACTTGTGCTCGCTATGTTTAATGCATCTGTCTATTATTGTCCAAATCGGCCAATTAACACATTTAATTCATCAATGTCAACCCACCCAACATATTTGAACTGTTAAATAAATTTAAGTCACAAAATTATTTGAATCCAAACTGGTGTTGCCTTTTCACTGCCACTGAGTATATACACACATTACATACCCATAAACCAGCATATTCATTCTAGTAAACATTGAGTGATGAGACACTTCGAAAAATAGTTTCCACCAAGATGCAAACTTATTTGGTAAATATCAATATTAATTAAAATATGCTTTCCAATAATGTAATTTGTTTTATGGTACACCCTGTCATACTATGGCAATATACAACTGAAATTATGTGCCAACACTTTTTTTCCTCCCATTGTTGAGGGCCTATAAATTAGGAAGTTCAAACTCCTCAGCATGTTGCCATGAAGGAAATACGATAAAATGAATTCTCAGACTGGAGAGAAACATGCTAGATCTTTCTAAAGGAATTGAGGGACAAATCTGGCTCCATGTTCAAAACCAAACTTTTCTGAGTCATTATCAGAAACCTACTAATAGGTTGAATGAATAATTGAATCAAATGCAAGCTGTGGTTCTGATTTTTGGTAATCTGAGACATATACCAAAGAACCAATCCAGCCGATCTCATGCATCCATCTTTGTCATTTAAAAAATCAAGCCTTACTCAAGTTCGCATATTGTACAGTAACAATTGTTTTTACACAAAATTAGGGGATACGCCCCTTTTTTAAGTCTCATTATCTCTAAAACTAATGAGAATATGGGTCAACATTTTGCACATAATCTTCTGGATATAAGAACATCATGTTTCACAAATCTGAAGCAAGTCTGAGGTGGTCAGTTGAGAACTTTTTAAAAAAAATTTGGTTATTGGAGATGGAATTACCCCTTATTTAACAGTGTGTTACGGAGGAAGGGTATTACTAAGTGCTGATAACTAGTTCATAAATTTTTTATGCCAGGTATCCAGAAATATGATGACATAATAACACGGGACGGCAAGCAACTTTCGAACATTTAGAGACAATACATCACTGATTGACAGGATTGAACACGAAATTGGGAAAAGCCAAACAATGCAAAAAACCACAAAGCTTGTGCTGATGTATATGGGAGTGTCCGACATACATATTACTAGTTCAAAACAACAGCTACACTGTATTGAAATCCATTCTGGACCCTTGAACACTACACAAAGAGGAAACCCTGCTTAGAAGGCACAATTCCCAGCAGTTAAGACTCCCAGATTCAATAGGTCTCTGGTGCACCAAACTTGAACTTTGATGAGCCCTTAGCAGGTTTCACATTAGTCTGAATGTGGGGTAAGTGCTTCTGGCTGGGCCCCAGGAAGGCGACACGTGACTGGTGAGCCTCGTGCCCCAGGTGGGCCATGCACTTCACCTGATGAGCCCTGTAAAGCCGGTGAGCTACATGGGCCTGGTGGATCATGTGTTACAGCGGGGCCCCGCACAACAGGAGAATCAACTGGTACTGGTGGGCCATGTGTAATTGGCGATTCTTGTGTGACAGATGAACCTTGTGCAGCTGGCGAACCGTGCACAACTGGTGGGCCACGTGCAACAGGAGAACCACGTGATGCTGGAGGGCCATGAGCAGCAGGAGACTCATGCAGTGCTGGTGGGCCGTGAGCAACAGGAGAATCATGTGGTGTTGGTGGGTCGTGAGTAGCAGGAGAACCATGTGGGGCTGGTGGGCCGTGAGTAGCAGGTGAACCATGTGGGGCTGGTGAGCCATGAGTTGCAGGAGAACCATGAGGGGTTGGAGGGCCGTGAGTAGCAGGTGAACCCAGTGAGGCTGGTGGGCCATGAGTAGCAGGTGAACCTAGTGAGGCTGGTGGGCCATGAGTAGCAGGTGAACCCAATGAGGGAGGTGGGCCATGAGTAGCAGGAGAACCAAGTGGGGCTGGTGGGCCATGAGTAGCAGGAGAACCATGTGGGGCTGGTGGGCCATGAGTAGCAGGAGAGCCATGTGGGGCTGGTGGGCCATGAGTAGCAGGTGAACCCAGTGAGGGAGGTGGGCCATGAGTAGCAGGAGAACCATGTGGGGCTGGTGGGCCATGAGTAGCAGGAGAGCCATGTGGGGCAGGTGGGCCATGTACAATGTGAGAGCCATGTGCCCCTGGTGGGCCATGTATTACTAGTGAACCATGCGCTCCAGCTGGAGCTTGTGCAATAGGTGAGCCATGGTGTGCTCCAAGTGGACCATGTGCAATAGGGGATCCATGATGCGTTCCAGTTGGACCGTGTGCAACAGGTGAGCTATGGTGTGCTCCAGGTGGACCATGTGCAACAGGTGAGCAATGGTGTGCTCCAGGTGGACCACGTGCAATATGTGAGCCATGGTGTGCTCCAGGTGGACCGTGTGCAACAGGTGAGCCATGGTGCACTCCAGGTGAACCGTGTGCAACCGGCGAGCCATGGTGCACTCCAGGTTGACCATGTGCAACCGACGAGCCATGCCGTGCTCCAGGTGGACCATGAGCAAGAGCTGAGCCATGGCGTGCTCCAGGTGGACCGTGTGCAGCAGGCGATCCATGGTGCAGGCCAGGTGGACCATGTGCCATAGGTGAGCCATGGTGCATGCCAGGTGGACTCTGAGCAACAGCTGATCCATGAAGCGTTCCAGGTGAACTGTGCGAAACAGGAGAGCTGGGCACTACAGGTGGACCATGCGTGACAGGAGAGCTCTGTGCGCCAGGTTTTGCACCTGCTCCTGTAGAGCCATGTGGAACAGGCTGAGCACACGGTCCCTGAGGACCGTGCGCACCACGTACTCCTGGCTCGACAAAGAGATCATCCCAGTTGACTGACTTTCCCTGATTAGAGGGCTGAGGCCCCTGGGCCCCTGAAGGCCCCTTTGAAGGATCCATATGGTAGACCATCCCATCCTCCTTGATCATCGGGATTCCTCCAGAGCCATCGATAATGTATGAGTGGGGCTTGAACTGCAGGGTCTTGCAGGGCAGGAGCCGATAAAGGTTATTATTGGTGTCATCTTTCTCCTTTCTACCAGAAGGGTCCTGGTTGTGCACCTGCTTGCAGTGGGAGGAGAGCAGCTGGTAGTTGATGAAAAACTCATTGCAAAGTAGGCACTGATAACGGCGCTCACCCGTGTGGTAAACCTCATGCTTGGTCCTGTACTCTGCAAGGGCGAACACTTTATCACAGAAATGACACGGATACTTCTTCTCCCAAGAGTGGGTGTTGAAGTGACGCCTCAGGCTAGTCAAACACACATAAGGACGCTTGCAGATGATGCACACATAAAAAGTTTTTCCATCCATGATCAGCTCGTAGTGGTCATCTTGTTCAACTTTTGCCTTCTTCTTGCTTGAGGCACCCCGAGGCGAGTGCGGAGACGCATCTGGGCTGAATGAAGGCGGCACTTGACACTTCCTTGCCCTGGCAGCTTTTGAGTCACCTTCTCCTGGGTCCTCTTTCACAGGAACAATATCATAGGTATTTTCTCCAATGTTGGCATAAACCTTACAGCCAGTAGACAATGAATCAATTTCTGATGCCTTGTCTAGTGTGATGGTCTTTTTTAAACCTGTGACAGATTGAAGGCTGTTATGCCTTGTCTCATTCTTGGCATTTCCTAATGATGCAACATCTGGAAGCTTGTTTTTAAAAACCACTGATGGGTTTATTGCCTTTTCCAAAATGACCATTTTCTTCTGAACGCTCACCATCTGATGGTTTTCTTTTGGTACAGAGCAGGTGGGGAACTTCTTGGGGGAGCAGTTATTCTGTGCTGAGGCAGCTGGTGTGTTGCACAGGACAGGCAACTGGCAAGTATCCGTGTTAGCAACGAGAGACTCAGCTGGGGTGGGCAGAGGGCTTGAGTCGAGTTGGACATCCAAGGAGCTACTCTGGAGGGATGGAGTAGTTCTCTCCAGTGTTTTAGAGGAAGATGCATTGCCATCACCATCCTGCTCTTTTGTCACAACTTCACAGCTTTTGATTTTCTTTTCACTGGATGCAATTTCCCCAGCAGTAGGCCCATCTACATCAATCACTTCAGAGGACTTGGACCTAACAGAGGTGCTGCAAGGCTCTCCTTTGTTTTTGGAAACCTGCTTGGAGATGAAGAGAACTTCACCTTTGTTCCCGTCACTATCCTGATCAAACTCTTCAGCATATACTGAAAATGAGTCCGTTACAATGGACGTACACCCAGAACCAGACCCCTGACTGATACGGTTATTTTTTTGAGCATCCTCACATTTCAGACGTTCATCCTCTGCCGATTTTGATAAACCCGCCAATCCCTTGACTTGAGAGAGTGGCTCATGCAGATTAGCGATGAATTTTACTCCCAAGGCCTGGCCAGCAGTAATGAGCTCCTCAAGCAAATCGGATGGAACGCGGGAAATTTTGGAACTATAGATGTAATTCAGGATTACATCAAAGATCTCTGGCCTAACAAAATCTAACTCAATCACCTGTCCAGCAGCAGAGAAGAGCTGGTGAAAATAAGTGCTGGATCCTGACAGGATGTTTCTGTGGGCCCTGAATTTGCGATCATTTATAATAACGGTGGCATCACAGAACAATCCAACATTCCGCTGTTCATTGAAGGACTTCAGTAAGGATCCTGAATACAGAGCGTCAGTGGCAGAAATCAGCTTTATGCTCGACATGCCTACAGAAAACCAAGAGAAATGTGTGATAGTTAATAGTTAAGATCTATATTTTAAAACAATAAAACATTAAAATGCATAACTGAAGGCAGAAGCACAAAAGAATAAAACAACCATAAACGTTCGGTGTCAAATAAAAATACTTCCCACTACATCAACAAGCAAATACATTTCATCATTGGGCGACATCGTTTTTCTGACTAATAATTCCGCAAGGCAAAGTAAAATAGCGGGATTCTGGAATGCATTACTGGGAATTCTTCTCGTGAATGCATCCACTTTACTGCCTCATAATCGATCGGAGACACACCAGAACTAAACTGAATTAAAGAATAGGTCAACTTCAGCTGCAGTAGCCATTCACAGAACAGGTGGTCATTCGCAATAAATTTAGCGATAAATAAATATATCCCGGGAGAATATTTAGCAAGTGCTCTCCAAAAATCAAGAATCGTTAGCGGGTTAAAAAGCACCATCAATTATATTACTCTCCAAAGCCAGAATTTTAATTCCTTTGTTTTGCTTGTAAGGCACGTAACCTACGAGCTAACGTTAGCCAACTTGCTACAGATGAAAATGCTAGCTAGCTACCATTCTATTCAAGCCAGCCACCTCCCATAGACTAGAACAAAAAATAAGTAATGGAACCTATTCCATATAGATTTTAAATACATTTAATACAACAAGTAGGTGTAAATATCACTGACTAAAAGGATACTGCAACGAAACGACCATTTACAAGTTAGTTTGAGGCCTAAGTACGATTTGTAGCTTGGCAAGCTAACTGGCTAACGAGTCTTCAATTCATCAGCATTGGCTTACTTGCGACACAAAGTTCAGCAAGCAAGAGAACAAGCGGGCTAGCCTGGCTAGCTATCTTGTTAGGTCTTTGCAAGTGTGCATCCACGCTTGATGCTGCAGTCTGACATGTAATTTCACTTTCACGGATACCTACCAACCAAGCTAAATATACGGTAAAAATCTGAATATTAACCACAACGTCTAACGAGGAACAGCATAACAAACACAGTGGCTAACGGCAGCTAACCAGCCATGTAATCGGGGAAAAAGAAAACCGTTTTTTTCAATGGATCTTCTTTCCCAGTCCATGGAGGGTTCTGGCCTTATTCGTAAAGATCTGATCCTTTGCATTTCAGCCGATCAATCAGCAAATCGATACGTGCAACCGATAATGTAACAGCAAATTAATTATTTACCTGCAAAGCCAAGCAGTGCGCCTTCGCTTTATATTTCCAAAATCGCCAGACAACAAAACACTGCACCCCCTTTTCCTGCTGAAACGACCTGCTAGTTAATCGCATGACCAACAGGAGTCGCAACTTGATAATTTCCTTTGAATCGCGTGTTTTCAGTGTCGTCGCCCTCTTGCAACGTGAGGCTAACGTGCGATGCTGCGCTGTTGGACAGCAGTGTTCCATTGAAAATCAAAATTTATGAGATGGTTTCACTCGTATACCTGCAACAGTAGGTGGCCCACTGCATACAAATGGGATCATCTGTGAAGTTACTCACTTGGCCAGTGCGCCCAGTAAACGTTTGCTTTGATGACAACATATGGCGAAAAGACTAACAGTGTTAGGTGGTGAAATTGAGAGACAGCGAGCAACCATCGCAACACGCTGAGTGCAGTGAGCTAATGGTAAATCATTGCTATTGACAATAACAGATATGTTAAATTGTGTTGCAGCATCTCCATAAAATACCGTTAACTTTAACATTAAGATGGCCAGTTTTAAATAGTTCAAAGCGTTGCGATATATCAGGCGGACGACTCCGGAACTACTAGGTGGATGTTCCTCGATGCGTCGGGGTCTCTCTAATCAGGGCACAACAGGAAGTATGTTAGGTTGCGAACTCCCATGGTTTTTCATTTTTACAATATCGTTCGGTGTTATAAGTTTTATTAACACTGAGTGAAAACATCGCGTCGCTGTTGGCGGGACATACTTTTAACGTCTTGTTAGAACGCTCCAGTTTCTTAACTTTCGTAATTCAGTGAGCTGGCTAAGTAAATTAGATAGAGTGCTAACGTTAAAGTAACTCCGGCTATGCTTGCTGCCGTCGGTCAGTTAAGAAGTTGAAGCTCGGAGTACAAAAGCGATTGGCAACTTGCAATTAAGGGCAGATTCAGCACTATCAAACCTAGAGTTGAAAATTTACAGAATTTCTGCCACAGCAATATGGCCAGGCAAGCCATTCCACACTATGATCACACTCTGCACGAAAAAAAAAAGATTTCCTACGATCAGAATTACATTTACTCCCTGCCAATTTCCATTTATGACCACAAATTCTGGAGAAAGAACTTTGCTTAAATAATCCTGCGTAGAAAACTTACTTCATGCCTGTTGTTACATAGTTAACTGTTTATCCCTTAAACATATTCAAAGACCTCAATCAGATTGCCCCTAAATCTCCTTTTCCAAAAATTGAAGAGATTAAGATTATTCAGCCTCTCCTCATAGCTTTCATCTTTTATACCTGGAATTAACTTAGTGGCTTTATTTTAACCTTTACCAACACTTCTGTGTTCTTGAAATATGGAACCCAGAACTGCACACAATATTCTAAGTGTGGTCTGATGAATGAATTGTACAAGAGAAGTATAACCTCCTTAGATTTACACTCAATACTTACTGCTGCAGTGAACTCCAAAATTATTGGCACCCCTGGCTGGCAAAGCACTAATAATAATAATACTTTAGATTAGATTAGATTTAGATTTATTTGTCCCTGTGGGGAAATTCTTTTTTTTTTTAAATCTTAAAAGTGCATTCTCTTAATTACCAACGTGAGAAATACTCAACTATATTAATGTTCCAATGGAAACAACCAAAACCATTGGGTCATTCCATGCCAAATGAACCAATTTTCAGAAAAGTTCGAGGGGGGGGTCCGTCTCCGATTTGGCCTTTTTTTATTCTTTTTTTTTTTTCAAAAAATACATCGTGGGCCGAAGAAGGAATCCCAATTTTCAGTTCAAGATCTAGAACGGTTTTTGTGTGCGAGCCATTTAAAATTGGGGCGTCGCCTCTATTCTTTGCACTCAAGAATCGCAACATTTGCTTGTGATCGTTTTTTAGAAGGCTATAAAATCTACTTAATAGATGCTACTCTTGCTCATTTTTGCCCTGGCTTTCAGTATCTGGCATGAGAATTGCACTGCGATGAACCATTTGGGATCTGTGTGCATTTGAAAATGGGATTTTGGTTGGATGGAACTTTTTCCCCCACATTTTGATGGCTCACCGTGTGGTCAGCATTTTACCAAGACCAAAATGTAAAATAGATGTGTGTTATTTGGCAACAAACTATATACAGAAGCAATATAACACAAAATAAATATTTAATGTAAAAGTTATGGGCCTCTGAAAATGGTCACAGTGTAAAAAATCCTGTGGTACCCTTGCATTCAGAGTGGTGGTTGACCACATAGATGATTAGAATTAAAAATTAAAATTTGAAAAACTTAGAAGATACACTACTTGGCAGTATTTTGTGACACTATCAATATCTCAGCTCACCATGAACTAGAGATTTGAAGAAAAAAAGTGTATATGTCTAATCAAACTGTAATGAACATGTACAATGCCGTGAAAAAGTATTTGCCCCCTTTCTGATTTCTTTTTTTTTTTTGCATATTTGTCATACGTAAATGTTTCAGATCATCAAACAAATTTTTATATTGCACTCAGATAACCCGACTAAATACCAAATGCTGTTTTTAAATGATGAATTAATTTATTGAGAGAAAAAAGCTAACCGAACCTACCTGGCCCCATGCGAAAAAGTAATCCGCCACTGCCAGCGCCACCCAAATTCCTCCACAGCGATGTGAAAGATTCATTGCCAGTTATCGCAAACGCTTGATTGCAGTTGTTGTCGCCGAGGGCAATTACTTTTTCACATAGGGCCAGATAGGTTTGGATAGCTTTTTTCCCCTCAATAAATGAAATCATCATTTAAAAACTGAATTTTTTATATATATATATATATATATATATATATTTTTTTTTTTTTAACTTTGTTTATTGAGCTTCTTTTCTATAACAGAACCCAGACATTCAGGAACACTCAGAACAGAGTCCCTATCCCATAAAGTAAGAAAATAAATAAATGAATAAATACACAAATAAATAAACAATAATAATAAAAACAACAATAATAAAATAGAAGAGTAGATTCAAGACAGTGTATGATAAGCATATTGTAAAAGAAGACATATATAAACATAAAAACGCATGCTACTAAAAAAATAAAAAACATTAGAGAAGTACAGTGCATACAGAATATTATTTAAGCGGGTTGTCATCTAAATACAATGAAGTCAGTGGTTGTCCTAATTAGCTTGATTCGTGCAGCTCTAAATTCTCTTCCACGTATCTCAGGAAAGGTTGCCAAATCTTATTGAATTTGCCAGCTGAACCTCTAAGCGTGTGTTTTATTTTTTCCAATTTCATATAATATAAAGTACTTTTGATCCAAAGTGTGTGGGATGGAGGGATGGCATCTTTCCATTTCAGGAGGATTAGGCGACGGGGGAGCAATGTACAGAAGGCCAGCAAGTCACACTGGGAATTGTTCAGACTGTACTGTATTTTGGATTAACTCAGGTTATCTTCTTCTAATATTAAAATTTGTTTGATGATCTGAAACATTTAAGTGTGACAAATATGCAAAAATACAACCCCAATTCTGAAATAGTTGGGACGAAGTGTAAATTGTGAATAAAATCAAAATGCAATGACGTTCAGATCACATGAGTCAGTATGTTATTTACAATAGAACATAGATAACATTTCAAATGTTGAAACTTAGACATTTTACAATTCATCTCCAAAATGAGCTTTTTTCAAATTTCCTGGCCTCAACAGGTCTCAAAAATGTTGGGACACAGGCAAAAAAAAGGGCTCAAAAACAATGAATATATAAGAGAATTCACTGAAAGAACATTTAGCTAGTAATTAAGTTCACATCAGGTGTGTAACATAATTGGCTATAAAAGGGACGTCTTAGAGAGGCTGAGTCTCTCAGAAGTAAAGATGGCCGCAGGCTCTCCAACCTGTGAAGGCTTGCAAAAAAAATTGTGGAATACTTTAAAAAAAATGTTCCTCAACATCAAATTGCAAAGGCTTTGAAGTTCACATCATTGACAGTGCATAACATCATCAAAAGATTTAGAGAAACTGGAAAAATCTCTGGGCGTAAGGGACAAGGCCGAAGATCTTTATTGAATGTCCGTGATCTTCAGGCCCTCAGACGCCACTGCATCACTCACGGCATGATTCTGTCATTGACATTACTAAATGGGCCCCGGAATACTTCAAGAAACCACTGTCTGTAAACACAGTCCGCATCCATGTCATCATGCCACCCAAAACTCTATCATGCAAAAAGTAAGCCAGTGTTGAGCACGAAGTGCCGCCATGTTCTGTGGGCCAAGGCTCATTTGAAATGGACTGTCACAAAGTGGCAAAGTGTCAGACGAGTCCAAATTTGACATTCTTGTTGGAAATCATGGGCATCTTGTCCTCCGGGCTAAAGAGGAGAAAGACCACCCCTCCTGTTATCAGCGTTCAGTTCAAAAGCCAGCATCTCTGATGGTATGGGGATGTATTAGTGCATATGGTGCGGGGCACTTGTATGTTTTAAAACAAACCATGAATGCTTAAGGTTTTAGAGCAACATATGCTCCCCTCCAGACGACATCTATTCCAGGGAAGGCCTTGTATATTTCAGCAGGACAAAACCACATACTGCAGCTATTACATCAGCATGGCTTAGTAGTAGAAGAGTCCGTGTGCTGACCTGGCCTGCCTGCAGTCCTGATCTTTCACCGATTGAGAAAATTTAGCGCTTAAACGAAAAGTCCATCAAAGAAGACCCAAAACTCTCCAGCAGCCGGAAGACTGTATTAAACAAGAGTGAGGTCAAATTCCAATGGCTAAACTCAAGAAACTTGTCTCCTCAATGCCCACACACCTCCATTTTGTGTTAAAAAAAAGAGGGGATGCTGCACCATGGTGAGCAGGCCCCTGTCCCGACTTTTTTGAGACCCGTAGTAGCCATCAAGTTTGAAATGAGCTCATTTTGTGGATAAAATTGTAAAATTTCTCAGTTTCAACATTTGCTTCTTTATCTCTGTTCTATTGTGACTGAGGCTACGTTCAGACAGCAGGTCTTGATGCACAATTCTGATTTTTTGGAGAAATCCGATTTTTTTGTGTTCTCATTCATATTGCACATTACATGCGACTTGTACCAGTTTTGAGTATGAACTGAATGAGACCCTGAAGTAACCCGCATGGGCAAAAGAGGTCCTGAGGTAATACATGACCACGCAGGCACGCACTGTGTTTACGGAAGTAAACTCTGCAGAAAATTCCAGCTAAGACCAGCAAGAATTCTAAGCTGGTTTAAGATGGTCTGAGCTGTGTTTTCAACACCATTAGCTGGTCATAGCTGGTCTAGATGTTTAAAGCTGGTCTCTATACCTAGATGAAGGTGGCCAAAGCTACTTAAGCTGGTATTGTCAGCTGGAGTCAGCTGGTGAAGGGCTGGTCAACCAACTAAAACTAACCAAAACACAAAGCCGGAATTTTCAGCCGGAAATATGGAGGAATCTCATCTCAGCCCGTGTGGCACTGATAAAGTTTATCTACAACCGAAGTCAGTACCATTACAAACAAATAATGTCGTAAAGGTTAGATAAATGCGACCTGGCCGTTCAGACAGCAGTTGCATTGCAAAATAGCAATTCGTATCGGATTTAGGACCACATATGAAAGTGGCCTCGGTCGGATTTAAAAAAATCATATTTGTG
The DNA here is from genome assembly GCA_029721435.1 of Gymnothorax reevesii. NCBI lineage: Eukaryota > Metazoa > Chordata > Actinopteri > Anguilliformes > Muraenidae > Gymnothorax > Gymnothorax reevesii. Next base: position 8,748,305 of record CM056586.1, read on the forward strand.
CTGTTCAAACTGTATTTAACAGATTGGATACAGGGCACATATGGAAAAAAAATTGGATTTGAGCCACATTTGCCTGCTGTCTCAACGTAGCCTTAAATACTGGCTGGATTGATTTGAAAGTCATTGTGTTCTGATTTTATTCACAATTTACACTTTGTCCCAACTATTTTGGAATTGGGGTTGTAAAAAAAATCAGGAAGGGGGCAAATACTTTTTCACTGCACTGTATGTATGCATACATACATACACACACACACACACACACACATATATATACACTGCCCGGCCAAAAAAAAAAGTCGTACACTGAAATATTTAGTTGGAACCCCTGTAGCTTTGATTACAGTGCATATTCTTCTTGTCATTGTTTTAACATCTATATGCAATGCCAGAACATTTATTTTAGATCAGAAATGCCATAATTTTTGGCCGAGATCTTGTCTTCTCGACATAATGGTTGAACCACTGTGAACCACTTTCTTGAGCACATCCCAATAACTTTTAATGTGTTTAAGGTCAGGATTTTGTGGTGGCAAATTTGTTTGTGAAAATGATTCCTCATACTTGTTTTTGTTATTCATGGTTTTCTTTGCTAAATACAGGCCAATAATTTGCCCGTTCTGAAATATTGTCACATCTTTTCCACCATCAGGGGATGTGTTTTCCAACATGATTTTTTAAGAAATGAGTAGCGACGCGCTTCATCAGTCAGGGGAAAATGATTATTGCCAGCTGAACCATATTAATAACCGCAATAATGATCCAATTATAGAATTTGGTCGTTAAGTCACCATTTGGAAAATTTTTTTTGGCCGGGCAGTGTATATATGTGCGTGTGTGTGTGTGTGTGTGTGTATGCATACATACAGTGCAGTGTATATATATATATATATATATATATATATATATATACACACACACACACACACACACGCACACAGTATCAGTCAAAAGTTTGGACGTCCCCACTTTTTTCTTACAATATATGTTAAATGAAGAAATAAGCTCCCTTTATTTAGCAAGAAAGATCCCATTCTTAAATCCATCAAACTAACCAGCATGTGTTGTTAAATTTTCTGCATATACTCATATGTAATTATTATTATTTTTTTTTTTTTACCAGGGCAGCTATATGGCTATAATGTGTTTGCAGCTGCGGTTGGCTTCTCATTAATTGAGCCATTAGATAATGGCAGGAGCTTGTTTGTCTGTTTTGACAATACCAAAATTTTAGACACAATTCGAACAAGTAAATTCTTCTCTTTTAACTTCTGACTGTTTATCCCTCACCAAATTCCATTTAAGATTATACAGAGAAGTCAAGCCGTTTAAATTTCTCTAGAAACAGAGTGCTGAGACATTAGCAAAGTGTGTCCAAACTTGTGACTGGTGCTGTACACATATATATAAATATATAAATAAAATGACAAAAGTGTCCTGTCCACAACATTTTGCCCAGTCCTGTCCGTAACTAAAATGAATACCACGGAATACCCCATATGTACGTTATTGGCACAGTAAGTTCAAGTTCATTTGAGTCCGATTAGACAAAAACACTTTTTGTTTTCAGAAATCTAGTTTATGGTGAAAAAGTAGAGATATTCATATTTTTACCAAGATGAGGGTCTTTAAGTGGTAAAGATGTCATTGAGCTGTCTGAATATGGGGGCACCTCAGGGGTTTTTTTATACTGTGACTGTTTGCAGAGGCCCATAGCTTTTTTATCTTTTTTTTTTTTTGTTATTAGTTTTGCCTAGGGTTTTTTTTCTCCAAAATATGACATATCTATTTGATATTTAGGTCTAGGTCTACTTGATATTTGGGTCTAGGTATAAAACAGATCGCACAGTTAGCCATCAAAATGTACAGAAAAAAAAATTCTAACCTAAATCCCTTTTTTTTTTTTTTTTTAATTTGGCATGTCCAATCCCACCCGAATCTGGAATGCCCAGTTGGGGAACTGTGTACAAGACTTGCTCATATGTCACCCCTTGCTGCCAACTCAGGAGCGAAGACAGTTCGCGGCTTTCCTCCTAAGCATGCGCCTGTCAGCCTGCTGCTTCTTATACACTCATTGGTTGAATCCTCACAAGTTCAGAACGAGGGAAGAAGATACCCGAACATGAACAAGCTTAGAATCTTGCTGACGAGCGCCCGGCTGGCCAGCAACAAACCCTTAACAGCCCTTAAGCAACCATTTTGATTACCCTTCCCGGCAGACACTTCCTTATTTGCATCGCTGTAGCGCAATGGCCAATTGTGCGCTACTCTATAAAAGCTGCCGACCGCTGCCGGTTGGTAAAACCAGGGCACGAACCCATGCCATGATAGTCACCTCTGCTTCGCAATGCGATGCTTTAACCGAGTGAGCTATCCGACAGCTCTCAAAATCCCATTTTTAAATGCTCATAGATCCTTAACGGATCATTACAGTGTGATTTTGATGCCAGATTCTGAAAGCTAGGGCAAAAATGAACAATATTGGCAATTTAAAGCTTTGTATCTTATTTAGAAAAGATTTAATAGCCTTACAAATGCACTCACGAGCCAGTGTCGCAGTTTGCGAGTGCAAAAAACGGGGGCACCACCCAAATTTAAAATGGCTCTCACACGAAAACCGTTTTGAGATATTGAGCTAAAACTTGGGATTCCTGTGTTTGACTTCGTCTCAGGTGACCTAAAAATCTCAAGAACCAAATGATGAAAAAAGCCTTGCCTAATGACAGCCACCTTCATTTACCTTGACTACTCTTTGAACTGGATATTGAGAGTACACATAAACAACTACCAAATGCAAGTTCAACTCTTGGAACAAGCTCCATTTTAATGTGCTTAATTACTCAGGCTACCTGTACAGTAACTTGAGCCTAGGTTTACCCTCATCTATCTGTCCATCATCTATGTCGTGAATTGGAAGTTACCCTGAAGTGTTTGGGTTTCACTTTATGAAAACGAGGCTACGTACATAGGACGTAATTTTTTGACATTCCAATGCAGCCAATGAATGAGGGCAAATCTCACATTGGCCAAAACACCTTGATAACCCTTAAGCCTTATGGGATACTGTTCTATGACGGACAATTCTAAAAAAAGAAATGACCCAAATTTTCCCACAGGTATCTGAGACACTGAGCTCCAGTCAACAAAAGCTTTAATTGCAGTTGCGTTGCAGAAGGTCGCATATTGAATTTTGGGGGGCAATTTATTTTTCCACATAACTAGTAGAGCTCGATAACTTTTTTCCATCAGTAAATTAAATGATCACTTAAAGTAGATGTCAATACAAAGCACTGATTGCCATGCCTCTGCCTGCCATAGCGGCATATGCCCTAAAAGTTGACCTTCGGTCCTCGCATACAGCTGATCTTACAGTGGCTCCAATAAGTATTTGTACACTACTTGAAAATTCGACTACATAACAGCTTTTGTATATTCGGCTAAATGCTTGCTATTGTGTGTAAAACTGATTAAAATATTTGATAATCAATATGTTTTAAACAAATATTTAATGTCAAAATGGCATATTTGGTCAGAGAGGTGATTATCTGACCCAATTAGTATCTATACAGTTCCATTAGTGAGTCACAAAACTTATAATACTCACCTAAAATTGACTCAAGATGTTTACAGGACATGGTTGACTCACTTGGTCTGATTTGGTCAAGCGTGACCATACTGGACACTCCCTCTGTACACAGACTGGCCTATGTAAATGGCCTGACCATGCCCACAATGTATTCCTGTGATATATGGCTAAGACAGGCGAGAAACCCTTCGAATGCGGGAGCAAATCATTCAGCTACTTATTGGAGCCACTGTAAATCCTTATTTTTTGAAGATTGGTATGAGAGGAATATATGGTCTATAATTGACTTGATGGACACGAATGGTAATTTCTTAACTTATGAACAATTCTGTATGAAATATACAGTGGCTCCAATAAGTATTTGTACACTACTATACTTCATGGAGCCGGTTACGGATGGCCTGGGCACAAACATGGCTTCCAGTTGCTTCCTCCACTTTGGTGGCAAGACTGGAGGCCGAGGACTGTCTCTCCCTCTGTACCAGCAGGGAGATGTACCGGTCAGTGCGCTGGCTGGTCTTCCTGGGACGTCCTTTCCTGGCTGCATTGGCTATGCGTTCAGACTGTTTGTACTTCTTGATGATGTACTGCACGGTCGTGTGGCGTAACGATAGCCAAGTTCCAATTTTTCTGGTGCTTTGGCCTTCTTTATGTAGCTGAATGATTTGCTCCCGCATTCGACGGGGTATCTCGCCTGTCTTAGCCATATATCACAGGAATACATTGTGGGCATGGTCAGGCCATTTACATAGGCCAGTCTGTGTACAGAGGGAGTGTCCAGTATGGTCACGCTTGACCAAATCAGACCAAGTGAGTCAACCATGTTCTGTAAACATCTTGAGTCAATTTTAGGTGAGTATTATAAGTTTTGTGACTCACTAATGGAACTGTACAGACACTTATTGGGTCAGATAATCGCCTTTCTGACCAAATATGCCATTTTGACATTAAATATTTGTTTAAAACATTATCAAATATTTTAATCAGTTTTACACACAATAGCAAGCATTTAGCCGAATATACAAAAGCTGTTATGTAGTCGAATTTTCAAGTAGTGTACAAATACTTATTGGAGCCACTGTATATGACCTTGACCTTCAACCTGGTAACAGCCACAACTTAATCAGTTGAAAAATCCTACGGGGAAGCAATCATGTCTGATTTAGTAAAAATCTGTCCACTCATTGGGAAGGTATTGCGCACACAAATGTGAGAGGGATAAAGTGATGGATGCACAGACCACTGAATAACTGTACACCTCTCAGCTCCTGCCCACTGTGTGGCAGAGGCATAAGAACCGTTTCGCATTTCCACACCTTTTCCTTCACATACACTACACTTTTTAAGAAGGTCAGGTATCTTCAGTGTGACAAACATGCAGAAAAGGGGGCCAAAATATGCAGAAAAAGAAGGGAGCCAAACACTTTCACAAGAGTAAATTTTGCTCAAATCAGCCAATTATTTTCAGTTTGTGTCCTTATGGCTTGTAAAATGTATTGAATCTTGCATACACTTTTCAAACAGTCATTTTCAGACAAGATAAAGTATAAATCACAGAAAAATAATGATAACCAGCAAGTAGCGCTTTAATGTTTGCTGAAAAACTTTCTATTGATGAAAACTGCATTGGCTTTTTGGGCAGCACTGCCATCAGCAAAACCAGGTGTAGTTTAAGTGTAGTTATCTGGGAATATTTACAGAGATTGCACAAACTTCAATTTCAAACAATTTCAATCATTTAATACATAAATCGATAGACAATTCAAGGCTGAAATTTTGACAGGAAGTCTGGAGTCTTCAGTTGATGTTTTCCAGTCCCTAAAAAACACAAAGATGCATCAATACACTAGTCTTACTAAAATAGCTACTCGCATATAATCCTTTTTAGCCATAAGACGATGTGTTATACATTACCTTTGGTGAGGAACTTTTTTCATCTCCAAACAGTCGTCTGTCCCTACAGAGCAGGTGATAGTGGTACGGAACCCTTGCAGTGGTACCGGTCTGGAAATAAACCAAAGATAAACACATTTACAAAGTTTTCTCCATCTTTCCACAGATGGGCAAGATGGGCGACAAAAGAAAGCTAAGCGTCTTGATTCTGGGCCACCAGAACAACTTCAGTGCACCTTAGTACAGACCATCAGCTTCAGGAGCTCTGCTGGTGAAATGAAACCACAATGTTCCAAAAGATTCCCTTGTTTGCTTGGTGGTGGTCGGAGAGCAAAGGCATGAAAGTCCATCAAAAATATCCCTTTGGCAATCAGTTGGGTGGAGATCTAATGACTGTCAACCCCATAGCAAATGATTCCCATCATTTTCACGCACATCTAACCACTCAGAGACCCCTTGAATCCAGTAGATGAGGGATGTTTATTTGTTAGGACCATTCCTTCCCTCGGGACAAGTGGACACACCGCATGCCAGAAAAATTACCCCCGCATATCAAAGCATATCAAAGTAACCAGATATCCAGACTGTAGGACTAAACACTTAGGCCTGTGCTGTTCTGCTGGTGTACCAACATGCACTTGCCATCCTCCTGAGGCTTTCCACCGCTATTTCTAATCCCATTTACAAATTTATTTCCCATATACACTGCCTGGCCAAAAATAAGTCACCACCTGGATTTAACTAAGCAAACAGGTGAGAGCCTTCCATTGGATAAATACAGCAGTGTTTAATATGCTTCAGCTAGCAACAATTTATTTGGCCCTAACTGATGCGGCGAGTTGCTTTTCGATACTTAAATAACCATGTCGGAAGACACATCCTATGGTTGTAGAAAAGATGTTTGTTTCAGAAGCATATTATTGTCAAATTATTGGCCTGCATCAAGTAAAGAAAACTAAGGGGATGACTAAAACTGGGTTAGGAACTGTCCAACACATGAGTAAAACCTGGAGGGATAGTGGTGAACCATCATCTTAGAGGAAAAAATGTGGTCGGATAAAAATCTTGAACTGATCATGATTAAAGATCACATAAAATGTTTGGTGAAATCAAATCCTAAAAACTCAAACATAGCCGTGAGTTCTACTGATAACAGCGAAAGTAAGAGCATTTCCACACGCACGATGTAAAGAGAACACAAGGGATTGGGACTTAACAGCTGTGTAGCCTTAAAGCGTGCCTAAGGTACACTTTTTGCTAGAATAATAATTGATTTTTAGCCACGGAATAAACATTTTGCATGGTTAAAATGCTTTATGGTGCCCCAGAAATGGCAAATTCCTCGTAGAAAGCCACGCCACCAGAGGCCCAAGCTGAACTCCGGGGGCAGCCATATTTGACTGTGCCGTGAGGTCAAGTCATTGATTGGGTCAGTCAGCTGGTCACTCTGATCATTTGGTTCGTGGCTCAGTTCTTAAAATGGCAAATTTTTCAGAAGCGATGGAATTTCCAGGGCAATATGGGTATATTTTTGAACCAGAAATGGATTGTTCTGGGAAAAGTGCCAGTGGTAAGTCTGATTCTGTGGATAGTTTGGTCACTGGCACCAGATATGCCAAAGTAAACTGGAGAGAAGACATCAGCAAAATGCTCAGTGGTGGCGGTGTGGAAACAGTAAGCCTCAAATGACCAACGAAGGGTGCAATTTCTGCAAAGAAAGCAAACGTGCGGACAGTACATGATGGAAGCAGGGAAAACAGAAAGTCTGACACAGCACACACGCCTTCACTGGAAATGCTCTTCACTGCTTGTATGACCCGGCGGTTTGTGACAGGCCCAGCGCCAGATCAACTGTGAATCCAGTAAGCGCTGACAAAATTTTAAAGAGTTTATATTATAAAGATTGCTCACGGTTCATCTGTGCTGACCTGTTTCAATTCCTCTACTCTTTTTTGACTCGATTTGACTGCAAATTAATGCAACTCTGGACAGAAATAAGCTTCTGCAATATTACAGCATTTATCAAAATGACGCCAAGGCGAATGCATGCTGTAATCAAAGCTAAGGCAGTCCAACAAAATATTAGTGCGTGACTTTATTTTTTTTTTTTGGCCCCGCAGTGTATATGAATGAAGATGCTTCTTGTGAAACACTAGTCAGTTCAGTAGTTGTGACTGAAGCCCCAATGATGCACCCTCCTTCAAAGTGATAAATGTTCAGATAAGATTGATAAGAGGCGATTCCATGCTCGAAACTGAAAAAATGCTTAATTTGAGAAATGTTTTTAACTGACTGGTCTAATATGATTCATACCCCAGAATGCCAATAGAACAAGTTAGTTTTCTCACTTACATGAATGCAAAATTATGATTTGGGGTGGAATTAAGAGGAACATGAAATTTCATTCATTCAATTTTCAATCAATTGCCTTAATTTGCCACCAATTGATATCACTCAAGTTCCCAGACTTTACGAGTCACCTATCTTGAGCAAAGTCTGTCCACTTGCAAAGTGACGGTCACATGGCCCTTTGCTTGACGGAGAAAAATATGATAAATGACAGGCTGTTTATTGACATGTCCCGTAAGACAGACTGAAGGCAAAAAGTTCCTGCCATTTTTTTTTTTATTTATTTTTTGGACCGGAAACTTTTTATTACAAATCCTCTCATTTCAGACTTAAGGTGCTAAAATACTACTGTTTCCCCGTGATTCCATAAATTAGTTGACACATAATTAGCCTAAAAAGTATTGTCCCGTATGACAGATCATTGGTACATCATTGGCGTTAGTGAACGGAAAGTTCCACTGAGGGAAGGTAAGTGACTGTTTCAAGGGTACAAAAATGGCTGTTCAGAGTTTCTTAATGGCATCAGTCACCGATTCAGAGGTAAGTAATAAGAGATTTGTCAAAGCAACATCTGCCATGTCTGTGTATTTCATCAGTTTTTTATTTGCATTAGAAAGACAGAAAAGAGTTGACTGTCCTGACTGACTGTCTCATTGTAGAACATGCACTGTGGCTGTGTACATTTTATACACTGTCAGACTGGCTGAATAAAAATGTATAAAATTCAGTACATGTAATGAACCCTTCAAATGAGAAAAGAGTATAATACTTAGTCAACACTTGGGCGAGGACATTTTTGCCCCTGAAAACTCCAAAAGCCCTGAGCCTAAGGGTGCTTTCACACGAGGTGCGACTGTTTCATACCGTGCCACAGTACGACTGTCCCCCTCCCCTCTCCCCCCGCTGGTCAGCTTTCACACTAGCAATGTCGTACCGTGCCCGAGTATGGATTGTTTTATCAAAATTCTGATACAGAAGGTAGCAGTATGCATCTTAGCGGTTTTTAAGTAGACAAATATACACAAAGAAGAAAAAGCAACTATGGAAATGCATCTTTTTCATCACTAATCCTGCTAGACTTTCACACCACGTTCCGCACTTTAGTTTGTCACAGCACTGTTCTATTGTTCTGCGATAACCACACAAATGTAAACACTCGCAAATTATTCCATAAATCTCTGCATTTCTGTGTGCAGTATCCAGTTGTGATTGTATGTTTTTTTTAACGTCTGCCCAAATTTTGAGCAAGCATTTTATTTTGTCGGCCCAATTTCTTTATTTAACCAGAGAGATCCTCTTGCTGCTATATGTGTCAGAAAAAAAAAGAGTCGAATAGTTAAGACGTCACGTGATACTCCACTTTCGTGCGCGAGTATGGTTGCTTTCACATTCAATACGAGTACGGATGAACCGTGCCCCAGTCCACCTCTTCCAAGCAAACTCGCATACCGTTCCCGAGCACGATACGCTTGTGTTCACACTTACTAAATGAACCATACTTAAGGTTCGAGTGTACTCAGATCCATGCCCGAGTCCCTAGTGTGAAAGCACCCGAAGGCTACATGGAGCATCCAAGTTTGTAATGAGATGATGAACCAAAAGTAATTTGTGTTACTAGTAAGTGTGTTTCATGGTTCACATCTTGTCATTTCTCAATCATTTTGAGCTTTATCCAGTCACCTGTGTCCTGCTTGTTATGGGAGAATTTCAAACTGTGTTATGAAGAAAAGAAGTTGGAAAATAATGCAGCAGGAAAGGTCGACAGGTTTTTACAGATAATAGTTGTCCCGTACGACAGATATTTTGTCCTGTACGACAGGTACGAAATTACCACAGGATCAGAGCTAACTGAGGGGATATGAATTGTTACAAAGTAATCAGTTATTATTTATTTAGCTTCAGCTGTTCAAGTTTCATGTGCAATAACAGGTGGAGGCAGTACTTCAGTAAAAACCTGAGTTCAATTCAGAGCGTCCCGTACAACAGATTTTTGCTGTCCAATATGACAGGTACCCCCTAGAATTTTTAAACCCCGTTGAATTCATGAATCAGTTTGATCATTGAACAATGTTGAAGTGTGGTAACACAATTTAAAGGTCAGAGCCTACTTTAATGCCAGTCATTGTTTTATTTTCTGGATGTAAAATACTGTCTGAATGTCCCTTAAGACGGGCATGGATTGGCCCTTATAAGATTTACTTTGTTGGACCCTCTAGGGTTGTTTGCCTTCTGCATTCGACCCACCCCATGTGCGAGCGGTGAGCAACTACAGGGCAGCGCACGAGGTCCAACACCAATTCTGAAGCCAGAGCCTTGATCTATGACAATAATAGGAATGTTCCTATGGTGCAAATTTTCCAGGGTGGGGGAAATGACAGTACCCAGAGGAGGCCCACGGGCCCAAGGAGAGAACATGCAAACACCACAAAGAGAGATCGTGGACGACTAGGACTCAGACCCAAACCTCCTCATAGTGAGACAACAGCACAAATCATTACACTACCATGATGTTCTCTCCCTTGCTATTCCCGATGATACAAAATTGAGGTATTCTGGGTCAGCCTGGAATTTAAATGTATTCCTGATATTATATAGGAATGTTCAGGTCAAAGAAGCCTGCATAAATGTAGTCGTCTATCTAACTATCGTCAGTCACCTCTAACTGGACACAGTAGTTTTGCCGCTTTGTAAAGCTAGTCTTTAGTTGGACAAAGGTGGTAAAAGCTGTTTCTGCACATTTTCAGCTGGTGAAAGGCTGACTGACTGGAAAAAAACGATAGAAAACACGGCGTAGACGAGTTAAAGCTGGATGGGGCCAAAATTCTCAGCTGGAAAGTAAGTTAACATGCATGTTAGCGAACATGTCTTTGATAATCTTGCCAAGCTTAACATTGCGTTGATGCAGTAACAACCAAGCTGACCATGTCACGAACATCAGCAATTCAACGGTTAGCAAGCGGGGCTGTTGGCTCAAGAATTTAGTGCCGACTTGAGCGATGTTCGCAAGGAGCTTAACTCATGTTAGTCGAAAGGTCGCTACAGTCGTTTTGCTCAAACGCGCTACTCACAGGTTTCTTCTGAGTAAATTTCTGGATGTTAATCGTGGCGATGCCGGGAATCATGAGACAGACGGCCATTATGGCAAAACCGGGAAGTATTTCATACCACATAGTCGCAGATTTCTGACCACAGGTGATAGCCAAATTGAATAAATAAAATGAAATTCGACGTATTCTCCGTAAATGTCCTACAGGTCATTCGCCAACTTCCGGGTGAAAGACCACGCTCCAGACACCAACGAGAACACAGAAATTGCGATATAACAAAAGAGCGCCATCTGTGTAGCTAAATGTGAAGCACTGCATTATGACTGACGTATTTTTACTCTGGCTCTTCTCTTTCGAATTGTTTACTGCTGAGCGAAACATGGAAGGGAGCTTTTGCACCGCCCTTAATTTGTATTTTTATTATCCCTTTAGCCCCAGATTTATTTACAACCCCAATTCCGAAATATTTGGGACGAAGTGTAAATTGTGAATAAAATCAAAATGCAATGACTTTCAGATCACATGAGCCAATATGTTATTTACAATAGAACATTGATAACATTTCAAATGTTGAAACTGAGACATTTTACATTTTTGTCCGTAAAATGAGCTTTAATTCAAATTTTCTGGTTGCAGCAGGTCTCAAAAAAGTTGGGACACAGGCAGAAGACCTTTACTGGATGCCCGTGATCTTCGGGCCCTCAGACGCCACTGCATCACTCACCGGTATGATTCTGTCATTGATATTACTAAATGGACCCAGGAATACTTCAAGAAACCACTGTCTGTAAACACAGTCCGCCGTGCCATCCACAGATGCCACCTAAAACTCAATCATGCAAAAAGGAAGCCATTGCTGAGTGTTGGAGCTGTTTGTGGCTCAGAGGTGTATAATCCAGGTTCAGAAAGTAAAAGTTCATCCCAGGATATTGTTCCAGCCACAAAAGACGTGTCAGTTGGCACTATTCTTCAGCAGGGAGGTAAAACTAACAAGTGAAATCTGCTGACAGGGGTTTATGGGTGGAATGAAAACATGGTAGGATTTTTACTTTCTGACCCCTGGATTATACACCTCTGTTGTGGCTTAATTTTCTTTAGTGATAACATCCTTGGTTTATATATTTTTATTATAATTTTTATTTATTTATTGAACTTTGTTAATGTTAAATTGGGTTTCTGTTTCTTTAGTATTATTTTTATTGTGCTTTCCATTATGGAAGTTTTGGTTTATGCTTACGTTTTTTGAATGGGCCGTCAGGTACCAAGTTTGCATATATAGGTCAAGTGGGATGTGTCTGAGAGGGCATCATGGGCATATGGTTTTTTACCAGGGATCGGAGAGGGTGCGTGCTGTCTTTGCTGGCTGTATCTTGCTGACAACAGTGAATAAACCAACCCAAAACGCATTGTTTGGTATGGACTTTGAATTGTTTGCTTGACCTGCGTAAAGCCTAACCCAGATGGTGCCAGATTGGCTATTTGATTTGTTTGATTTGTTTTTTGTCAATGATATGGACAAATCGCTAATACACTGAACATGATCCAGAAGCGCCACCATGCTCTGTGGGCCAAGGTTAATTTAAAATGGACTGTAGCAAAGTGGCAAAGTGTCCTGTGGTCAGACGAGTCCAAATTTTACATTCTGGTTGGAAATCATGGGCGTTGTGTCCTCCAGGCTGAAGAGGAGAGAGACCACCACTCCTGTTATCAGCGTTCAGTTCGAAAGCCAGCATCTGTGATGGTATGGGGATGCATTAGTGCATATGGTGTGGGCCTCCTGCATGTTTTAAAAAGCACCATGAATGCTGAAAGGTATTTAAAGGTTTTAGAGCAACAAATGCTCCCCTCCAGAAGACATCTATTCCAAGGAAGGCCTTGTGTATTTCAGCTGGACAGTGCAAAACCACATACTGCAGCTATTACAACAGCATTGCTTCTTAGTAGAAGAATCCATGTGCTGAGCTGTCCTGCCTGCAGTCCAGATCTTTCACTGATTGAGAACATTTAGTGCATAATTAAACAAAAAGTCCATCAAAGGAGACCCAACACTCTCCAGCAGCTGGAGGCCTGTATTAAACAAGAGTGGGATCAAATTCCAATGGCTAAATGAGGGAAATTTGCCTCCTCAATGCCCAGACGCCTCCACTCTTTGTTAAAAAGAAGAGGGGTGAAATGGTTGATTGAATTGAGAGGCCTAGTGCTGCGGCAAGAGGGAAACAGAGCAGCACGGACTCAATACAAACAGTGAGAATGATACAGGCCACATGACAGGAACAGCTTTCACTCTTCCAAAAGGACGTCCAACCATCCGACAACACGGAAGCAAAGCAAGAGAGGGAAAGAAGAAGTATCTCGGAACCCAGATAAATAAAGCTCCTCGAATGGGGCGATACAAAGATTAGAGAGGAAAAGGGAATAACCCTAGAGAAATAGAAACTCCACAAATAACGAGAAGATATAACGTCAAATAAATCCTGACTACAGATATCTTTGGCTATAGTGCATAACTACAAACAACACTCTAGTGAACGAGGCGTGGCAGACTTCTGGCTTAGATAGAGTGGGAAGGTGCTGCCCAAGTTCAATCAGGCAGCTGGGTAAAGCATCCGTTGGAAAAGGAATTAGATATCGTCCCGGGACGAGAGCCACAAAGAGAAGTCCTTAACCACACAAACATCCATAACCATGACAGGACCATGGTTCATGTCGTGGTTTCCATGTTTTTGGAGCTGGGGCGATAAGTTAACGTAAAGTCAAAGCGAATGAAAAACAATGCCTACCGCGCCTGCCGGGTATCATGTCGCCTAGTCTGCCGGACACACTGGAAATTCCTGTGATCCGTCCAAACCACAAAAGGATGTTCAGCCCCCTCCAACCAATGGTGCCACTCTTCTAACGCCAACTTAATAGCAAACAACTCCTGGTCACCAATACTGTAATTCCGTTCAGTCAGCAACAACGACCGGGAGAAGAAGGCGCATGTGTGCAACTTATTGTCCCGAAGGGGGCGCTGGGACAAAATGGCACCCACGCCGACCACCTGAAGCGCCAACCTCCACCACAAATGGGAGGGAGGGTCGGGCAAAATGGCAATAGGTTCGGAGCTAAATTGTTTCTTCAACTCCTGAAAAGCAGCCTCCACTGCTGGAGACCAAGCAAATGATGAGGATGAATTCCTCTTAGAAAGCGCAATGATGGGGGCAGCCACAGCGCTAAAATTGCAAATAAACCTCCTATAAAAATTAGCAAAGCCCAAAAATCGTTGAACCTGCTGAATTTACTACCGGCGATCTACCTCGAATGAATGGCCCCACCCAAGTGAGAGCTGTGCCAGTCAACAGTGATAAAATAAACGAAACCCATGATTCCTCATTCGAGAACCGTGAGGGTAGCGCTTTAAAAATATTTCACATTGAGCAATGAAATCTTTACATTTTCCTGCCTCGCCTCCATATCTTTGGGGTAACTGGAGTTTAGGTTCTTGGGGAAGGTGTACTGATTGTGTAATCTGAGTAGACAATGCTCTAATACCAGAATAACGTCCAATGCGTCTCAACCAAAGTTTCAAAAATGAGGATCTGGTTGTGCTCAACAGTAGCGGACGGGAAAATAAATATTTACCAGGGCATTTCAATAAGACTACTGAAAGTAAAACTCCTGAGCACTACTATCTGCACGTTTTTATTGTCAGAGAACAGGGTGTGACTAACGTTTCGACAAAAAGTCTTTCTCAGAGTCATCCATGATTGAATTGAATTGAATTGAATTGAACTGAATTTGAAGGAACTGAGTGCCTTCGCTGAAATGGGACGCCATGTTAGTAATCCTGTTAGGTGACCATGATACATGTATACAGATGGTGGGAATAAGTCTTAGCAGACCTCAAATTATATTCAAATTAATTCTAAATCTGCATATAATCTGCAATCACATGCATGTAAGTGGAAAGGAAAAATTTGATTGAATTTTTTTAAATAAAGGGAAAAGTTCAAAAGCAAACTTTCAACATAGTTCTGCCATCGTCACATTGCATATGTCCCAACCAAGTCCCAAATCAAACCTATGACCTCGGAACTAACCATTCAAAATTATGTTAATGCAGTCCTCGCTATCATGCATTTTAAAGCAACATCTCACTACCGAGGAAGCTGGATAACGACGGTGACCCCACTTAATCTCAGTTTACTACTTGGGTAGCCAGCTAGGAAACAGTTTTTCTCAAGATTTGAAAACCTTCGGTCACTTAGGGCCCTTTGCTTTGCTCTAGGGCCCCCATCCTAGAAGCATTATTTTGATTACCTTGAAGTGGGAGTTTAGTTTGCTCCTTATTAGTCTGTGATTGCGTGATTTTACTTTTTATAATTTGTGCATTTAATGTCAAATTTTCTGCCAGGCTTTTCTATTTTATTCGTATGTTTATTCAAAAAGCATATTCCAATTTTTATGAGGGCAATTGGAACTTGACACCCTGCAGACGGAATTGTCAACATTGGAACGGCGTGTAAACGAACGGACAATTCAGTCTGACCACAGGCGAGATGACAGCAGAATTTCTCTGCTGTCTGGGAAAACGCCTTCCCAAAGGAACGGCCTGCGATGACGTATCAGCCTGATAATGCCATCAGCCTTCGTAGAATGCAGCCAACGCTCTCAGAAGAGTTCCCCCGGATTACATTCTCTTCATCTCTCGTTTTTTATCGCGTGATTTTACGACAGCTGAGTAACCAATCAACGACTGATCTCAGTGTCGCTGACGGAGAGCAATCCCGATCTAAAACAGAAAGTTCAGATGTTCATTTCTTAGTTTGAATGATCTCATTAAAAACTGCATTTGAAAATGAAGGAGGACAAGGAGAATGCCCGTCCGAGGGAGAAGAAAGTAGAGATAAAATGTGACGAAAACGAGAAGCTGGAAAAGCCGAGTAAAGAGAAAAAGGAAGCGATGACAAAGGTTGCGTGTTGTGCCTACAAGAAGGGGATGGGCAGGCCTGTTGGGCTTCACAACAGCACTTTCCGAAATAACTAGCTTACGTTCGCTACCGACCCTGCTGCCTAGCCACGTTAACATTAAGTGACGACAAAAAAAATCAGACAGCCGCCGAAAAGTAAATCTAAAAGTTAGCTGGACATATTGGTTAGTTTGGACAGATTGTTCGTACCATCAGCACTCAGTTCGTGGTTTGGTTTCAAGTTAGCTTTCACTAAAGCTGGCACTCGATGCTGAGCGGCTGCGGACGATAACATGCCCGCAACATTGTCTCCGTCAACTCACCGCGTTGGAAGTATTTGGCTCGCTGCTAATCAAAAACCTTTGCGCTGATGTTGGTAATATTGATTCGAAAGAACAGTACATGTCACATTAGTAGCCGACATTATGTATTATGTTTAATCAGCGTCATACGAGTGTGAGGATCAGTAATATTAAAATTGAAACCTCAGATCGACGTCACTGGTTGCTTCAACTAGCTAGTTAAGTTGGCTGACTAACTTTCTGTTTCAAAAGTTAATCAGCTGCAAACTTTTATTTCCTGTCAATTCAACAACAGAATTATCTCGTTAAATTATGATTGTGACTTTAAAGGTTTACTTTGGTTGTTTTTTTCCCTTGTCGCCGGATATCTCTGGTGTTCTGTCTGACGTGTGTCTATTTAAACACAGATAGTGGTCCGCCGTCTCCCTCCGAGTCTAACCAAAGAGGAGCTTGAGGAGCAGCTTCAGCCGCTTCCCGAGGTTGATTACCTGGAATTCTTCTCCAATGACACGAGGTGATATGAAGTTCACGAAACGGAAAGCCGGTGCTTTTTTGGAAACTGTATGCTTGCCTATGAAACGTTATTGTGGAGTGCTGGGAACTTATCATTTTTTTATTTTGCCTCCACAGCTTATTCCCCCATTTATTTTCAAGGGCTTACATAAATTTCAAGAACCAAGAGGATATTGTGCTTTTCAGGGACCGGTTTGATGGATATGTTTTCATAGATAACAGAGGTGGGTCTTGCTCTTTTATTTGTGATGTCTCTGAAATTGTTGTCTGCTAGTGTTGTGATGTGAAAATGCAGATTTATGACCGTGCTTAGTGAAAAGATATGTCGAGAGCAGTCATGCAGTCACTACAAATGGTGCCAGGGTCAAGGAAATCTATGAAGAATTGTTTGTTTGAAAAACTTTTGTTTTTAAAAAAATTTGATCAGTTTGGTAATGTTATGTTCACTCGTCTTAAAAAAAAAAAAAAACAGGACAAGAATACCCAGCCATTGTTGAGTTTGCACCTTTTCAAAAGATTGCCAAAAAGAAGAGTAAGAAGAAAGATGCAAAAGCTGGCACCATTGATGAAGGTAATTGCAGTGGCACAGTTCTGTATCACTTATCTTCAAAATCAAAAGTAAATACCTTTGATCAATACCTCACAATGTGTATTTTTCTTGTGTCTTTAAGATGCTGACTACAAGAAATTTTTGGAGAATTATAATGGGGATGATGAAAAATTGACTTCTACTCCTGAGACGCTACTAGAAGAAATAGAGGCAAAAACAAAAGAATTAGTTGGTGTGTATAATGTGTTTTTGACTCTTGTACCATAGCATTGCATCTGCAGTGTATTTTTATATTGTAGTATAAATTGATTTTGAGATACTGGTATTGATCTGTACTTAACATAATACATTGGCTTAATTTTAAATTCACAATTTGTTTTCTTCAGCTAAGAAAACAACCCCTCTCTTGGACTTCCTTAAAAACAAACAGGTAAACGTCGATCCTCAACTTATCAACTGCAGATAAGCTGTACTGACCGGGTGCGCTCATTGAAAAATCGTTTGGTATTTCAGCGAATGAGAGAGGAGAAGAAAGAGGAGAGGAGGCGCAGGGAGTTGGAGCGAAAGCGGCTGAGGGACGAGGAGCGCCGCAAGTGGAGGGAGGAGGACAGGAGGAAGCGCAAAGAGGCGGAGAGGCTGAAAAAAGGAGAGAAAAACCATGAGAAAGAGGGAGAAAAATCTAAGGAGGAGCCAAAGATTAAGGTACTGCAGTCGGATCAGGTTTGGAGACCCAGCCAGAACTTGTTGATTTGTGGGCTGAAAAACACTTTTAATTCCACATTGTGAAATGCAAGTGTGCATTTTAAGAGGTTGTAACTAGGTCATATTGGTTAACAATTGAATTAGTTTAAAAATGTATTTGATTAATTTTAACTAACCTTTGAATATTGCTTAAAATTCAGTGCTTCAACTTGAAGCTTGGTCGAATTGTTCATCACTGCTCTGTGCTACAATATTTAACCCCTCCGCACAGATGTAGATGCCAGCAGACACAGAGCTGCTCCATTTATGCACACGGTTGCGCTATTCTATGACTAGGTGGCACACCCGGATCAGTTATTGAATATTCATGAGCGAGCCAAGCTCGAACACGGTGTAGAATATGGACAAGTTAAGTTCTATGCTTGTTTCCGAGGAGTTTCATGAACTAAACTCCTCAGCTAAGCCTGATGTGCAAACTGCACAATACGCTTGTCCATAGTACAGGGGTTAAAGTTCTCCGTCCTGGGGACGGATTTCCGTCCTGGAGATTTCCTAGGGGCTATTTATGAGATCGATGTAGATTTGCAAAAAAAAAAAAAAAAGTTATATGGGGGATGGGGAGGGGGGGTAGCCATGGCCGCGATGTCAATGAAAAAAATGTTAAAATGCTGCATATACTTGCTAGTGAAGTGATTTCCAAACTGCCATGCATCCCTCCCCAAGGAAATAATGTAAATTTAAACATCTGAAGATACGCAGCTCCGAGTGCACTCAGTAGGTTGCCGCTGGCTGCTGAGCTCTGATGTAACCTGACACCAAGCATTAGCTTATCGTCAACTAGCTAGCGATTGTTGTGTCGTGTTGGAGTAACTTAAATGGCAGATCAGCAATGTGACTTCATGACTCATAGTGCTACGGATTTTAACGGTGAAGTTATGAAATTCGCTCAGTATGGATGACGGTGTCCAAAAGATGAAATCACTAGGAATAATGGCAGTCAGTGGATTTTTTTCTTAAACATCGAAAGTGGATTACACCATGTGAACATCAGGTATGATCTAAATATAACTATAACGTTAGCGTTTATTTACTGGGAAGGTAGCAGTGGCCAAATTCTCATCATAGAAGCGCACCAAAACGTTCAGCACACGGTCCATGTTTGTATTGGTGGCCTCGTCAGCATTTAGAGAAAAATAAATCATGTTCAACTTGTCTGATAAGTTAACTGCTTTTTTATCTGAGTGGAAATTCCATGGATGTTCACACATGACGCCTGTGTGTTTTAGTTTTAGTAGACCATGTACTACTGAACTGAACCGTTATGAAACTGTATGAAACAGTAAACTTCTAATAAAGTCATCAATGAATGACTGTACAACTGTGAACGAAAGGTTGTGCTCTGCAGTAAATGTGCAGATACGCACTTTATGATTGCACACACGATCGTCATTGATTCGTTGTTGTAATGTATTCTCACGTTATCTTGCATTAAAAAAACATTGTTACGTGTGCATATCTACTATTCTGGGTAATGTTTTAGATCAACCGTGTCTGCAACTACTGTATCATGATTGGTTGGTGTATTGTTTGACTCAAAATATTACCCGCGTGTGTTGTCACTGCTGTGGTACTGGTTCAGTCTGCGAAGGAAGTTCAGTTGTGAAGGAAGGATCAGACGTGATTAATATTGACAGCACTGTCAAAAACAAATGGAGGTGGGCTTGGTTGGATGAGATAGGTGACACAGGTAAGCCATTCAGGTCCTGGTGTCAAAAATTGAAGGAACCAGGAGCCTGTTTCTGTTGTGTTTGCAACAGAAAGCTGTTGTACGGGTCAAAGGCAAAAAAACGCTTTTCAAGCACAACAATGAACCAGGTTTCAGATCAACACTGAAAAGAATGTCTGGTGTAGCCAAGCTTCAGGCTGTTGCTATTGTTGCAAAAAAAAAAAAAGAAAGAAAGAATAGTATTTGCTTATCAGAATCTGAAACGGCTTGTTGAATTCTTGATGTTGTGACTTTTGCTTTTGTTGCTAAAAAAAGAGAATGAACAGCATTGTTTATCAGAGAATCTGAATAAAACGGCTTGTTGAATATTGATGTTGTTTTTGTTTAATGCACAGTATTAATAAAGGGAACCCTAAAATATAAAGTGAAAGGTCAAATGTTATCCACTAAAGATACTAACATTTTCTTTTTGAGCTGCCAACCAATGGGTTTTAAATGTCCCTTGTAATTGACTCGTGTTCTCACTTGCAACCATTCCCCTCCCCTAATGCAAGGTGCATACTGGTTCATATGACTACTACTTTTTACACACTGCTCAGCAGTGTGTAAAAAGTATAACATGATTAGACTGTTTTGCTAGACTAGTGTTAACTAAGTCTGAGCAGGTGCAGTCAGTATATTAAAGATTTGTCAATATTGCCAATGCAACATTACAGCCTGGTAATACTACTTTTTCTCTGCACTGGCATTTTTATTTAAAAGGTTGTAACAGCTTGCCTCCATTTAGTGTAAGTCAACATACAATTTGCTCCCACCCAAAAAGGCGTGTGGGGATTGGGGACCCCCCAAAATATATGCGGTCTGTGTGCATTTCATGCGAGAAAACCACAAAATTTGCGCCGTGGGCCCTGTGGGTGCTTCGCGCCCGCGCATGTGCACTCAAAAAAAATTGCCAAGGTTGGCAGGTCTGCTGCTGCTACGCACTTTTGCTTTAAAGTCCTACAGTAATTTTAATATTTGAAATAGACCAGACTAGCAATAGACAGACTACAACTTCAGCAGGTGTTTATGTTAAAATGAAGCACGAATTGTACACATTCACAATTAAGGCATTTGAGAACTGTGAAGTAGCATATCACCCAATTAATTGGTGTGTGCTGGGCGCACAATGTTTATATTTCTCTTTTATTGCCATTGTCTAGGACAGGGGCCAGGGCTAGACCGTTGCAAGCTTAGAGCCCCTTTCAGAATGTCTTATCCCACGTCTGAAATATTCAGTCCTGGGATTTTTTTTTTGCTTTAAGCCCTGATAGTATCTATCCAGCAGCTAAAAAAAAGATCTCTTGTGACGGAGAAAATTGTTGTCCTTTGTAGCAACCACGTCAGCTGTAGTGAGTCAATAGTATCCTAATTAAAGGAGAATTCCGGTATGAAATTGACTTGGGGTGTATTGAAACATGATAACGAGTACTTTTGTCGAACACCCCTCTTCCGTACGCACGCAGCATTTAAAAATAAATGGATTTTTAGCCGAAACTCCCAGCAGGCTTACAATGGTTGTGAATAGGGCATCTCGTTGCCATGCAAAGAATTCACAATTTTTTTCATCATTAACAAGGCTCAAAGTAGCTCCACATTTCATCGGTAGACTTCCGAGGGTCCTGCCATTTAAAACGAGGCACTGAGAACTTTGAAAATGCACCGGTAGTTTATTAAAAAATACTATTTATGCAAACTGTACCTCAATGTAGTTTCCAGTCGCCTCCATTGTGAAACTCACAATAAGTCGATTGACGAGCACTAACGAATAGGAAGGATAGGGGAAAAGATTACAATCTATTCGTCCATTGTAAAATGTCAACAGTTGATTTGGCCATCAGACGTATAGGCCTATGTTTTGCCAATATTCTGACGAAGTGACGAATGCACTCGCACATCAATGATCAGAATATCATGTAGAACATACTGACCTCCATTAAATGGGAAAAATTAACCGTAATTTATGACCCATTTCTACTACGTGGTACCGGCACTACCCACTTTTTTTCATTGTTTAAGTTGCATAAAAGGGAGCAGGGAGAAGTCACTAAACGTGATGTTTTCGTGCATGCATTGCATGTAGGCGTATATTTTATAATTGAAATTCTATTGAAATAAACAAATGTTCCTTGGTGTGAAAGAATACATGCTAATAATGAACGTTTGTTGGTGTTGATAAATGTACATCGTAATGCAAATTTCCTTTATGAAAATGCCGCCTACAAAAGTGATTTTCTCCTCACTAATAATACACTACAATATGTGTGTGTGTATGTATGTATGTATGTATGGATATATATGTATATGTGTATATATGTATATATATGTATGTATGTATGTATATATATATATATGAATATGTATATGTATATGTATATAGATGTAGATGTATATATATGTATATATATATATATATATGTATATATGTATATGTATATATATATGTATATATGTATATGTATATATATATATGTATATATATATGTGTACAATACATATGATTTTTTCTTTGTAATGAACAGCAAAAGTTGCAAAACCTTTTCAAACGGTAACTGATAAGTTAGTTACGTGGTTGGTGAAGCTCATGGCGCACACAAATGCATGATTATTACCATTAACGTAATGTGCGAAAACACCACTTCAAAAAATGACTGCGATGGAATCGCACGTTTGTCTGAGTGGTAAAGAATCAACTGCATCCAAAAAGGGGCACACATGTTAAATAGTTTTGTGCTGCGCCGCTGTGATGGCCAGCTACACTGAGGCAGTACTATCCTCTAATGGAAAACGATCCCCTAGAAAAGTACTCGGCACCAAGGCGGGTGGAGTAGAGCAGAGCCAATACCATGTAGTGGAAATGAGTCATTAAGGCCGATTTCGGCGAGGTCTCGGGCATGGAGAAAACTTTTTGGGCAACCAGGAATTCCCTTTCGCTTGCCCGACGGGCTACTGTTCACTTTAGAATTTTGCGAGCCCTTTTGTGGGACACTGAAGAAAAATTGACAAAATTCTAAACTTTATCATGGAGAACAGGCATGTTTTGGGTTTAGAGAGGTTACTGGTGACCATTGATGTCCAACCCCACCTATATTGATAAACCCATACTAAATTCTACCAGAATCTCATGAATTCATATTGAATTAATGCATCAAAGCTTGATTTGTGTTAAAATACAATACAATTACTTTTTTTTTTTTTTTTTCCAATCCCTCCACCACCCCCACCACTTTATGATTTGAATGTGCGCCATATTTAGGGTTCTGAGAGTTTGGGGAGCGACACGGAGAGCTGTATTATTTGGCTCATGTTTAGATGGGGTACACCTGTGGTCAAGGAGTTTATGATCCCAGAAATGTATTGTTATAACTCCCAGTCATTTCTCAATTCTCAGTGTTTTTTTTTTTTTCAATTTCAATGCTGAATTTTCATGAAGTTTTTTTTGTTTGCAGCCCTTATTCTCTACCAAAATCATGAAAGTAAACTTGAATAGGATAGAATACTAAGTGTCTTGTCTCGTGAGAGCCATATTCCCCCTCTGTATGAAGCTTAAATCTTGAATTCTAAAGTCTTGAATTGGGTAACCCATAAATGGCTTGATTTGACTTCTGCGCAAAGGGGTTAATATTAATTCCACTCAATTATCCTTAAAAAAATTTCTTTTTCTGTCTGTATTCAGCTCTTGAAGAAGCCTGACAAAGGGGATGATGCTGACTCAGAAAAGCCCAAAGACAAGGTGAAGAAAACCGAGAAGCTTAAGGATGACAAGGCTTTGGCCAGCGCCGACTCAAAGAAGCGGCTAAACAATGAAAGTCGTGAGGATAAGGGAAGGAAGTGAGTTTGGTTTCACTTGTCTGTATGAGATGGGACATGAGGACTTATGACTCCGCAGAAATGATACCATCTCTCTGTGTGTTGTTTGCTTGGCGCAGGGCAGAGGAGGAGGGGCGGAGGGAGCGCAGGGATCGGGACGTGGAACGGGAGAGAGAACGCGACAGAGACCGGGACCGAGAGCGCGATCGAGACAGGGAACGACGCCAGAAGGAGAAGGATCGCCTGAGGAGGCAGGACGATGAGCGGCGGAGGAAGAGGGATCGGCACGACGGGGAGAATTACCGGAAACGAGACGAGGATGGGAAGAGGGAGCGGGACCGTGTTTGGGAGAAGCGGAGGAACGAGAATGCCGGCGACTCTCCTGCTCATGCCGATAAACCTGAAAAGGCTGCCAAAGAAGAGAAAAAGGAAGATGGTGCCAAAAGAGACCGCGTTAGAAATAAGGTAAGTGTCACTGGGTCCGCCGCGTGAATTTCTTGTCTTCCTGTAGCTTTCTTATCCTGCCTTCACATGGACCGCAGTAGATGGAAGACAGGAAGCGGTTCTTCTCGACAAGAACACAATTGGACAGAATTCTAACCTGGTTGAGGCCTATCAACACACAGCATTGAAAACAAGACATTGTTTACCCTCTTATCCAGATAAAGTGGCATGCGTAGAGCAGCCCTCTTTCTTTAATCCATGTTAAAAACTGGCTGTACTGAAAGATGATCATGGAATCACATTACCAAGGTAACGTGTTTATTATACTGCTGTTTTCCTTGGTGCACCATCCCAAAATTGTCCGTCATCTGTCTTCCGTCCATGATTTTATCTGGGCCAGTACTCGGCAACTAATGATCGCAGCTTCACCAAATTTGGTAGGTAACTCACCATGACCCATAAATGTTCAGTGTCTGGTTTTTTGCTGGATTTGACCTTTGACCTTAGCGCTGTGACCTTAACCCTGGAATTCGTGTCCAAGTGACTTTGTCCGGGCCAGTACTCAGCAACTAATGATTGCAGCTTCACCAAATTTGGGATGGTAACTGTGACCCATAGATGTGCAACGTCATGTGTTTTGTTGGATTTGACCTTTGACCTTAGCTCTGTGACCTCGAATCTGGAAATCTTCTCTGGGTCAGTACTCTGCAACTAATTCTCGAAGCTTCACCAAATTAGATGTGCAGCATCATATTTTTTTTTTTGCTGGATTTGACCTTTGACATTAGTGCTGTGACCTTGACCCCGAAAATCTTGCCCGGGTCAGTACTCAGCATCTAATTATTGCAGCTTCACCAAATTTGGTATGGTAACTCAATATGACCCATACATGTGTAATGTCAGGTTTTTTGCTGGATTTGACCTTTCACCTTAGCTCTGCAACCTTGACCCTATAAATGTTGTCTGGGTCAGTCCTCTGCAACTAATTATCTCGGCTTCACCAAATTTGGTGTGGTAACTCACTGTGACACACATGTGCAACGTCACGTTTTTTGCTGGATTTCACCTTTGACCTTTGCGTTGTGACCTTCAGGCAGGAAATATTGTCCGGGTCAGTACTCGGCAGCTACCGATTGCAGCTTCACCAAATTTGGTATGGTAACTCACTGTGACACTGGGTGCATCTCAAAGCCTAGGCTGCATCTTTTGAAGGCTGCATTTTTAGGGGTCATCACTTAATTCCATCTGCAAAACTAACATAAGGGGAGATGCCTTTCCTTTTGTTCACCGGGGGAGCATGGCACTTATACTGCACACATTACGCGTCTTCCAGTGCTTTTAATTTTAGCGTTTTCGTTTTTTTTTTCCTTTGCACTCACGCAGATGAGAATGTGATACAAAAAATTGTGCTAGGACGGAATCAATTCGTAGCTGTCCGGTTGATTCTGTGGCGGCCCACCACACTATGGTCTGTGTGTGGGAAACCCTGTAAATGCGCATCATAGCTCTTTAAAACTTGACAATATTCATAACCGTAGGTTACTACTAAGTTGCATCAATAGCATTAATTGGATTGGGATTGGAAGTGTTGAATTTTGAAGTCCCAGCAGCCTCTTGTAGACATTGTAAAACATACTCTTCTGTAAATGATTCCCACCGAAAAAGTTGTTTAAACTACTTTCTGGTCTAAATTCGACTTCAGGATGTCTTGTGCAGTGTACTAATGTTGTGCTACATCTCTCATAGCTTCAACTTGTTCAACTTCTCATGAGTGTGTTTCTGCACGATAGGATCGCCCTGCCATCCAGCTGTACCAGCCTGGGGCCCGGAGTCGAAACCGAGGAGGAGATTCCCAGCCTGCTGAAAAGAAACCGGAGAGTGAGGCGAAGGGTCCGCAAGAGAAGGCCGATGACTGAAGTGGACAAGACAGGAAGTGACTGAGAAGCGAGTGAGGGCAGGGGGGTGGATTAGAGCGATCGGAGGTGGCTCTCCGTCAGGTCACACCTCACTCTCCCTCCACAATATATGTGCCTGTGTCTCCCTCCAGTGCCTGAACCAGCCCTAGTGTTAGTCTCTGCTTCTGAGAAAAGCAAGAGAGAGCTTTTGCTGTCCAGTTGCCAGCTCGGAAACGGGGCTTGCCACGACAGGGCCAAAGCTCATTGGACCAATTGAACCTGAAGTGACCTTATGAAGGACACAGAGCCAAACATTTGCTGTACTATGCAGTATGGTAGCTGTGGTTCATGTAATGCATTTGGAATGCCTGCTCCCTCATGATTAATGCCTGAACTCTGTGCCCAAACAAAATGAATTAAGAAAACTACTCTGCCTTTCTAGAGTTCAAAGGTTTTTTCCAAAAATATCCTGATCTTCCTTAACTGGTCTGTCTCTTCACTCTCTCAAAAGCAGTGAATATATGTGGTAATTCTATTTGTATTGCTGGTCTCCATAGTTACTTTGCGGTCCCGAAGCATGTTGGCATATTTCTGTTCTTTTCAGAGAGAGCATTTCTTTGTTCAAGCCATTCGGTTCCGTTTCCTATCTTGGGCTAATTGTGTGAGCTGGGCCCCATTGTATGTTACAACAGCTTACGAACCTAAAATGTTCAATTTTAGGGGAAATAAATCTCCCTTAAAACAACTCACTTAAAATGCAAGCTGTGCAAAATAAAGTGTGTTTGTTTTACTATTTTCATTTTTGGAAACTTCCTGTCAATTTTGGGAAAATATGTGTGAAATTCTAAGGTACACCTGCAGTGATGATGGTGGCTGCGTAGCAGATGATGGCAAGGCTCAGTTTGGCCTGTAGAGTGTTTTTTTTTTAATTTTTTTTTTTTTGGTAGGTAAATTTGTCATGTCCTTTTAGAACATTTTCACTTGGGAAATAATTCAGGAGAAATGGTTGCTGTTCAGATCAGCTTAACGGCACTTTTCATACATTATCAATGTGCGCATGAATTGGCATTGTATAGAATAACCACAAATTTATTTAGAATGGAAAGTTTTAGTATGTGATGCTACTGTTTGCATTGATTTGCCTTGCAAAGCCTTACTTTCCACTCAGTTCTATATCAAGGGCTGGGTGCAATAAACTGTTATGTCCAGATGTTATATATTGGACAAAACTGTTTATTGCAGTCAGCCCTCGATATGTTGAAGATAATTCCTTAGCAACCATCGAAATAGTCAAAAATGTATAAGGAATTATATGTAAAGAGTAATAAAATATCTTGCTTTTAAACCTTGTCAACATATTCCCTTTTTATTAATATAAAATTACATTGTGGTTGCATTTCGTATTTGCTGATTTAAGATTACGCATAAAAATGGCTGCTAGTAACCGCAAAAAGGCATGACGGTGACCAGCGTGACGGGCATGGAATTGCAAATCAGGTAATGGCATTTGCCTTGTAAATCACTTGGCATTTAATTACAGTATTTGAATGTCACAGTTTTGCAGAAATGTCATACCTTTCAGCTTTGCCTCAGAATTTGATTTAATTTGCAGATGTATGTGATTCATATTCGCTCGTAATGTTGACTCTTGAGCCAGGATGAATGGTCTCCAGTTGAGGGGTACATCTCGTTCTTCCTCCTCCCTTTACCTGATACTTTGGTGTGAGGATTGAATTGAACTGTAATACTAATTTTCATTTATTTATCCCTGCAAAAAGAAAACCAGGCATGAGTTGGAGGGGCCTGAGTTCAGAATCAATTCTGAGGATATGAGCACTTTGACACAGCACTTCTCAGAACATCAAGTGTTTGTATCCTCTCAGGTTAATCAGTAGCTAGGAATGTTGCAACTGGGAGTACTCAAGTGAGTGAATGA
Organism: Gymnothorax reevesii; assembly: GCA_029721435.1. Lineage (NCBI taxonomy): Eukaryota > Metazoa > Chordata > Actinopteri > Anguilliformes > Muraenidae > Gymnothorax > Gymnothorax reevesii. The sequence continues at coordinate 8,776,046 of CM056586.1, forward strand.
AAACAAAAAGTTATGGAATTTCCACATTTAGTATCCACTGACCCCTGCAGAGCGGGACCACCCCACAAGAGCTGCAGTTTTGGAAATTATCTGACCCAGTGAGTCATCTAGCCATCACAATTTGGCGCTTTTCAAATTCGCTCACATCCTTTCGCATGGCAATTTTGCCTGCGTCCAACACAAACTTCAAGGACAAAATAATCTCCTCTTGATCAGTATATCCCACCCAATGACAGGTGCAATTGTAATGAGATAATGTTATGCACTTTGCCTGTTAGTATATTCACCTGTAGTGGTTTCTCCTGATGAAATTTTTTGAGCAAGTCATGTTTGCATAGAAGGAAAATACCTAAATGGGCAGATTTTAAAGGCCCTTTTATTTTAGCAATGAGTGGGTTTATCCCCTCACTGCGATCCATGTGGGGAGCGTTGACCTTTGCCATTGAATGCTGAGTGTTTACGGGATGACCAACTGCACCATGAAGAGGACATGGTGTACAGTGTTGCACTTTTTTGGCATTGCAGACACACATTCATGGGTTCAGTACAAAAGGTGAAAGTGGGACATTACAGGGGCGAACCAAGAAGGCACTTCAGTTTCTGGAGTTGCTGTGAAATTCTGCAAGCCCAAGGCCAATTAGGTGTGGAACATGTCTGTGTGTCCAGTAATGAAGAGTTTCAACCTCCTAACGAGGTTCAAGCACCAGCCACATTATTGAATAAGATTGTATGGGTGAGTGTTTGTGCTACAGATTGTCGATGTGATGCATCACAATGCACATGATGAGTATGTTACGGAGGAAATTCCATCAAGTGCACCAAGTGTGAAATTCTTATGCATCAACAAGATGAGCCACTGAGATTATTGTTTATGAAAGCACAGTGGTGTAAGATGTATGTTTGATGCACCTGTGCACCCCAAATTTAAAGGGGGAGAGGATACTTTGTGTTTCTTGTGAGTTCTTTTTTTTTTTTTCAGTGGCCATTGGAGAAAAATTATTGGAAATAAAATGACTATGTTCATATGAAAAATTTGTAAACTGCTCAAAAAATAAAGGGAACACTTAAACAACACAATATAACTCCAAGTGTTCCCTTTATTTTTTTAGCAGTATATGATTATTTCATATAGTATGCTTGCATGATTGGATAAATAGTTCAAGCCTCTCCATACTGTTGAAGGTTTTTTTTCTTCTTGTTGATTATTATTGCTACGAATGCTTAAAATCTAATGAAAATCAAAATTCAGAGATTTGTTTCCTCTGGATCTCAGGAAGATAGTCATACAAAGTTATTGTGGCTATGCTCCGCATTTGTCTTCACTGCAGCACTGTTATGCTCCAGCGTGGTTCCAGTTCTCCGTGCTTCGCACTTCCTTGAATTATTCACATACACTTGGGTAATGTGTGCCGGGTTGCATCTGTATTTTAAAGAGCATTCCTGTCAGGTTTTGTTGTTGAATTTGCTAATTAATTGATGCAATGCTCCTCCTCATACATACAGTAGCGCTCTTTCGATCATGTCTTGCTCTACTTTTCGCACTTGCGTCGGGACCATTTTCCACTGTAACAACTGCAGTACTTTTGTCCACTGGGTGGCGCGAACGTAATTACTATATCATTTGTGCCATTTCCCAGAGTTCTCTCTTTTCCGCTACCGCCATTGTAGTGTGAGGAAGGTAGACCCAAAATGGTGAGTAAAATATCGGTAAACATCCAGGGTTATCGAGATGTATTTTCTTAAATTGTTCATATTTGCTGTGAAATCATTCGCTATCTCAATTTTTTAAATAAATATCCAATTGTTTGTAAGTACGAAAGCACTTTCCTGGTGCCACTAACCAGATCGAGTCACCTCACTACGAGATTTAAACTAGTCTTTTCAGTGTTCTTTATGTAAAGTGAGTTGTTGATTGGCAGTGTTACCAATTCGCATGTTAAGCTGTGCTCACAATGTGGGCACATAATACACCAATTGGTCGCAGAAATGCTGCTAGTAGGTGCCACCCAACTACATTACTTAGCTGGCTGCCTAGTTAACGTTAGCTTACGTCAGAATTACTTAGGGCTGGTATTTTGCCTCTTCCAGTCTTCACACAAGACGTTCCGGATTAAGCGCATTCTGGCGAAGAAACAGAAGCAGAACCGACCGATCCCGCAGTGGATCAGAATGAAGACCGGAAACAAAATCAGGTGAGTTTGCCAGATGTTCCCAGGCTGGTGAAAGCTGGTTGATCAGTCAACAGCGGTCTGTAAGGGGGCTTGCTAATGCGTTTAGTTTTGGACCTTCGCGAAAACTTGTGTCTCTTGGCCGGCTAGCTTAGCCGTTATCGAGCTAGCTAGTGAATGATGACCTCTTGCTCCTGATCGGTATAAATGATTTTACGAGTTTTCCATGCTTTGTTGCAGCAGGTTGCAATTACAGTGCTTCAGTCTGTGGGAGTACTGCCATTATCCTGCTAACAGTACCTCGCTGCCGCAGAGCTGCAACCTCCTCAAAGTTCCCACGTGATGAGGGTGTTCTGGGCAGCCACAATTGGATTTATCCTTATGACTGACATTAATTGCTGTTCGCGTTTCTTTTAGGCTGCTGTGCGTCATGTTTGATGTCTGTTTTGGGTGAAATGCATTATGTTCAACCCTGGCTAGTTGATGATGGGAATATTGTCAAATCGGTTATCAGCAGTCAGCTGATGCTAATAGTTATGGCTGATAAAGTATTTGGCAAGAATTCCACTGCCTGTCCAATGAATCACCAGTTTTCTAATAAATAAATTGGGTGATTCCAGACCATACCAATATGCTGTTGTGTTAATATTTTGTTGAATTATTCTCTTTGGGAAGAAAAGGCTGTATTCCAAATTTCAGCTTCATATCTTCAGCACAAGCCCAGAGATTTTCCCTGCTCCGTCCGGACATTTGCATTGAAGGAAGCCAAGATGACTGAAGCATCACAGTGTCTTAAATGAGATGAAACTTGTGAACTGTAATATAGATAGAAAAGATTCTTTTATTGTATAGTTGTACAATGATGACTGTGGAGTAATATACCTTGACAACACCATGATTTCCCTTTGTTATTTACAGAGACTGTCAGCTGGGGCGCATGCGTAGTAGAGTCCAGTCGATAAACACTTTCATACATGCAGAGCGATATCAAGGGAGCAGAAATACAAACCGCAAGCTTATTATACCCCCGCTACCACGTAGTCGTAGGCTGACTTGGAAGCAATATTAACGCTACAATAACCCGAACTATGACAAAATGATGCTGCGAACAGGCTCTACGATCAAGATAATTTTTACCAAAAAATTCCATAAAACTTCTCAAGGATGAGCATAAACTGATTGGAAAAAAGCGTACACAAAATCTCCAATCAACTTGAAATCGTTGTACCGTTTTCAAGAAGTTTTGCTTCGTCACGCGCACGCGCCCTGGCTGACAGTCCCTTTAATCGAGTCCAGTTTTCAATGGCACATATACATTAGTCATTCTTTGGGGGGCCCTCTCCAGAAATTTGTATCAAGGTTGTCTTAACATTGATGAAGTGCCTGGTATAACTTTATGTCACGAGGGGGGGCGCGAGGCACTGACTCACAGGGACCACATGAAGCCGGAGAAGGCTTTGTAAGAATGGCGTTTTTGTAAGGTAGGCGGGTTGGTGGAAGAATCTATCATTTTTGACTAAAACTAGAATACCTTTAAAATGAGGTATTACTGAGCTAAATGGAACTTAAGTTATAAACAGTTAACCACTAATATGAGTGTGGCTAAGGACTGAACAGGGAAAATCTTAAAATGCTGATTTCTCGGCCTGTGGTGAAGATATGATGCTGAAATTTGAAATGCAGCCTATTCTTACCATGGTAAACATCTATACAAAATTCTATCCAAATCAGGCATAGTAAGAGTATGTGAGGTGGTTAGTTTGGTATGGAATTACCTAACTTCCTTTATGGTAAGTGTAAGAAACGAGTGTCAATAATAAAATTTTGGCATACCTGCAGAGTTGATTGCCACCAACAAAGCCAGCATGGGATAGAAATGCCCTTTTTAGAGTATATACTGGACCTCGTAGACTGAAAAAAGGGAACAGGCGGAAGTCTTTCCTTATTATACAAAAATGTCAGTCAGTATGTATAGTTGCAGTATTATTTTTTCCCAAAATCTTTGCGTTTTACTCAGGAAATTGTCAATATCCTATACCATCATAGGTTTTATTTCTGAAGGCCCTGAGTTCAATACTTTAATTTGAAAGGTTTGGGGGTGGATGTGCTCGGGAAGTTGGTGGACCTCCCTCTTGGAAAAAAACTTTTCTTAAAAGGGTCTCCAGATGGGAAGGGTTTATGTGTGTCCAAAAATACTCAAAACTCAGAGCAGTCTTTGTAAACCACTGAACCCTATTGACTGATATGCAGTGGAAAAAAACTAGAGTGTTCAGGTGAACACGTGTCGCCTGCGAAGCTTCAGTTTGAAAGTGTGACTACCAACTGAAAGTGTGACTACCGGACAGATGGACAGACAGACGCCGGACAAAGTGATCCCTATGTGCCGCTATGCTTCGCAGGTGACACAAAAATGCTTAGTTTTATGATCTTATGAGTTTTCTCTGATTGGACAACATTTCCAAGGAGTGTTACGTTGTGGGCTGAATTTCTGAGCAGTCATAATCACTGTTCTTTTCATGATGTTTTTAAAATGTAATGCCTAAGATCGAAATTGAGAGAAAAATGTTGAATATGAGGTATAAACAAGAATCTTGTGATTTTATGCAACATGGTGAAATTTTTGGGGACAAAATGAAACTTTTGATTGGTGGGTCATTGTACCTCTTGATACTGATAGTTTAGGCAAGTGACTGATATTATGAAAGCTTAACTTTCCCTGTGGTCTCAAATGTATATGAGCACGAATGTATACATGCTTAACCTGGCCAAACATATTGGCACCCTTTCACTTAAGGCGTGTTATACCAAATGTCCTTGAGTTAAGTGGGTCATTCCTTGTAAAATCAATTAATTCTGAAACGTTCCCATATGACCCGCTGAGAATCCGCTGATTTTAATTTTTTTTATGATGTATTTGTATTATGTATTAACTTTTTTTTTGTACAATAATTTCAGTATATAAGTCATGCAAAATTCCACCTTCGTATTTTGAATGTATTTTGAGTTACTGCCCCTCAAATACATTGGGGTGGGTTGAAATTTCAGAATTTAGATTCCTTTTAATTTTTTTTCCAGCATTTTGAAGACCTGATGACTTCATTATTACTGGAGATAGTGACATGAAATATGGATAGTTAAAAAAAAAATAAAATAGGCGTGCAATGTGCAGAATACTCCTCACAATCTAAAGCCATAATCTTTTTTTTATTTTTTTATATATAAATCAACTTTGACCATCAATGTCATGGGATATAGAGTATAAGAAACAAGCATTGGGACCTTGGATGTTTTATCTGTGCAGAATACTCCTCACAATCTAAAGCCATAATCTTTTTTTTATTTTTTTATATATAAATCAACTTTGACCATCAATGTCATGGGATATAGAGTATAAGAAACAAGCATTGGGACCTTGGATGTTTTATCTGTTTTCTGATCATTGGCCTGAGAACTCTCAAAAGTGCATTTTTGGTACATTTTCAGTGGCCGTATGATGTAGGATTGGTAGTTGGTCATAACATGTTTATGGGATATGAAGGCTCTCATTTTTACCTACATTTGACTCTGGACTCGTCTTCAAGCCATGATTCCTTCAGTGTCGCGTTTTGTAGCGAGTATATTGGGTTTGTAACGAGTATATCTGCTGACTTGCAGGTACAACTCGAAGAGGAGGCACTGGAGGAGGACCAAACTGGGCTTGTAATTGCCATCCTTCCATTTTCACAAGCTCCCACAATATTGTCCTGGTTTATCAAAAACTTCCACTCTGCCCACAAGGATGGCGGTCATGGAATGGAGGAGCAGCCTTCTCTCGACTGTAATCTGCTTATGCTTGTCTGTGGACAATAAAAAATGATGAAAGTAAACAGTCTTATGCAGTGTTAATTGGGATGTCACCTTTGATTTTAGAAAACAAGCCCCCTTTTATTTGGGAAACCTGCAAAGGAATGAATAGATTGATGCCGTGCATCATGAGTGTTACACTTGCATAATTTAAGGGAACCACTGCTGGAATTTTTAGCTTGCTGGATTATCTAGAACAGCGGCTCTTCAAGCACAAGCTAGTTGTGGGTCTTGAGAATGGTCTTGTTCATGTCTGATCATTTGAAACACCTGTTTTCAGCAACCTAATTTGGAGCTTACTGATTTTCTCAGTCTCATTGGATCTTCGCAAAAAATGGTTTTTGCTGAAATGACTTGCAGTACTGAAATATAATCAAGGGTGTTTTATTATTTATGGCGCACATGGATATTTCTGTCAGAAAATGGCTGAAGAGGATATACTGTATGTAACTGCTGTATATATAAGTGCACCCAATTAGGAGAAAATAATGGACGATTCAAATCCTGCAATTGCAGTTGGAACAAAACGCAGCATAACCAGGAGCCACAGGACACAGTTTGGAAACCACTGGTGTATGGATTAATTTTCAAATTTCTACCATTGATAAAGATACCCCAGAATCAGTTGCATATTGGTTATGGAATCGCAGTACTTGAACTATTGAGAGAACTCTGAATGGGAGTGTCAGACTTGAATTTATTTTTTTTTTGCATTGAAGATGAGCATTGTAATGAGAGTATCTGTTGATGCATTGTCTATCAGTATTAATAATGTACTTCGCAAATTTGATACATCAGTCACAACTTGACAGCCTCCAATACAAATGCTTTCACTTGCATACTAAAGCACATGTACTCGCTAATAATTTTATTTTTTTTATATGGAGGATTTTAAAGGCAGTATTTTTTATTTGAAGTTTTTTTACATTGTGGGATTGACCGTCTCACTCAAGTAAATGATCCTTACTTTGTCATATACTTTAGGTCACAGAATCTGTCACCAAATTTGATGTTAAGGTAGATTACTGCTATAAAAATACCACTTCCACATTTTTCATGTGCCATTTCTCAAAAACTGATTTTAATGAAGTTTGGAACATAAATGGTTAACAGCATGATGGTTGTCCTGAACCTAAATATGGCCCTTTTGGTATTCTTAATTTCAGGGGGTGCTGAATATACAATGATGTAGACAATTTTCAAGTTGAGCAAAATTTCAACAAACCTTTGCATTTTATTAAAGTATCCAACTTTAAGCGGTTTAGCGCATAGATGCTGGATCAGGCAACCTGTGTGCAAAATAAGAAGTTGGTATGTCTTAGTTACTGAGGTATGGTGTTTTGATATTGTCACGCTATGCCCCTTTGCGCCGGCCATCTTGGACTCCTTAATTTGCATGATTTATGCAAATCACCTCCATCCCTGCTAATGTGAATGTTTGCTACTCATATCAATAAAGCAATTTGATGTAAGTGATGAAATAAAGATTTTCATGCTTAATAGCAGTATTCTACCTTAACAGCAGAACTGATTTGTGCAAGTAAATTGTAAAACAACATTCAGACCGGGTACAGTCATCTTTTACAGTCGACTGTAGTTCCATGGTCAACCTTGAGGCAGACGTCACTGTTCAACCTTAAGTGATGTTCCAGATTTGGAAAATTTAGGATCAGAGTCCACCCCAGAATTGTACTAGACACCTGGATTTGCAAATTGACAAAAGTCTTCGCCCATCTGGTAGTGAGATTTGGCTGCCAAGTTCATGGGGGCAAAGAAACACATTTCTGACCCCTGCATGTTCTTTTTTTGTCCCAGATCCAACAATATTAATGAATTTTGGTGATTTTAGACTGGCTTGTATTAATGGTTTGGCAAAGCAGGTAGTCTATCAAAACCTAAAGCCTTATTCAGATTATACATTGTAATTTTGTATGAACTGAAAAGAAAACAAAAACCATTACTTTGATCCCAGTGTTGAGAACCGAAGACAATGCCTTAACTCATCAAGCATACTCCAACAGATGGTTATTTCAGGCAGTTTGCAATAACCATACCAGGTCTTATTTCACACCCCAGAACAAATGCTGTTATGGGAGCCCCCTCGTTCATTTAAGATAGCGTTATAGTATTATTTGAGGACCTATTTGAAAACCTGTCTTGCAGGGTGTTTTGATTTGAATAGAGCAGTGGTTCCCAGACCTCTGCTCGGGGCACTCCAGTTAGATCCAGGCGGTTGTTGTGTTCCACCTTAAGCACACATGATGCAACTATTCAAATTTTCGGTTGGTTTCATCAGGTGTGCTTCTCAGTTAACACAGCAAATACCTGAATTGGACAGGTGTCCCGAGAGAAAAACCTGTGGAATAGGTGACGTAATTGAGGGATTAACCAACTGCTGGGTGAACAGGATCAGTGGCGGAGCTAGAACTGGGAATTCAGGGGGGGCACAGACAAGTCCCTTCACGACAACAATTATCCTGGCTGGTTCTCAATCATTTGCCTTTATTGTCGCGTTTTCCAATTATTGTAATTGGCAACTGAGGATACTGTTTCTCTCCATATGCGATCTGACAGTGATTAAATCATGGGCTATGTTCATTACAGAATAATAATGTACTTATTGATATAGGCCAGAGCTTTGCATTGATTGAACTGGTCCGCGTTCCAATGAAATATCGCCTCTCACTCTCGGTATTGCGTGGGTTGATTAAGAAAAAATGTGGTACTTGGCAGGTAGATTGGCTATAAAAAGCTACGGCTCAAGCTATTTGCGTGAGGGTAGACAGGTATGCAATTTGTTGATTTAAATACGTGTCCAGATGAATGATTGATAAGTGTGGAGTGCTCTCGGAGTGAACTTTTTGTTAATTATGAAAATGACTGGACAGGTCAGGACCAATAATTGTTTAAAACATGTTTTGTGCACCCCAATTCTAAGTTCTGTCTCTGCCACTCTACTGAATTTAGCCCATGATTTCATCGCTGTTAGATCGCATATGGAGAGATACCGTGTCTTCAGTTGCCAATTACGATACCTGGAAAACGCGTCAATAAAAGAAAATGATTGAGAACTAGCCAGGAATAATTGTTGTCATAAAGGGACGGGTCTGTGCCGACCCCCCCCGAAACCCCCCCCCCGTCCCGAGCAGGATTCAATACAAAATGATTTGTAGAAATAAAGTGCAAATGTTACAATTTAAAAAGGCATCACATTTCCCTGGCTGAAACCTTAGAGCAGTAATTTGCCATTAAATGGACAATAGTACACATAGCTAGACATCTAGAATTGTTCAGTCATTGCCAATTGGGTAAAATGTTCCAAATATGCCATGGGTCAAATTCCAGAAAGAATGGATGTTCGCATACAGTTAGGATTCCGTGGTTGTCGGGTTTCTTTTGTTGCTGTTGACAAAGTTCATTAATGGCGACAGAAACTTTCTGAAAGATCCAAACAAAGAACGGTCATTTCTCCGATCAAACGAATCGACTTCGTCCTCTCCTTCGGGGTCACTTTTGGGGTTTTGCGCTGCACCACTGTTATAATTACAAATGTGATACCCAATAGTCCCATATTCATCATCCGTCCCGCCCAAGAGCTCCCTCATCTCCGCAGGGGCGTTGTTCCTCAGGTACTGAACTGCTCTTTTACCGCTGTAATCCATTAGATCAACGTCTGCGCCAAACGCGCCAACCAATATTTTTACCACCATGTATTGACTGTGCATTACAGCCACGTGAAGGGGAGTGAGGCCCCCGCTTGCTTTTAAGTTTACATTGACTGGGAACCCCTTCCTCTCAGCGTACTTCAACAGCTTTATCAATGTCTCATCCCTGCCATTCTTAGCCAGCCAGTGAACCACGGTGAAACCACTGACGAAATCTCTCTTAGTCAATAAGCTGAAATCCTCCCTTAGGAATTCCACAATGGTGTCAAAATTTCCGTCCACAGCTGACAGCATCCACGCATGCTCCATAGGGTCCAAAACCCAGAACCCGCTGTTGTTATTGCTTTCTTCGGGGCTATGCGGCGGCTCGATTTCAGGGTTCTTCAAAGATGCTCTGGAACTTCTGGATGATAGAAATACGCTTCCGATCCCACTATGCAAACCCTTGTTCAAGAAAAGTTCTCTTAAGTATCTTTTTCGCATGGCGGGAGTAAGGGAGCCTTTTTCTGTCACTTCCCCGGACTGTCTCCTCGAAATGCTATAGGTGCAGAGAGCACTGGAGTCAGGGTCACCAACCTCCTGTTGCCTCAGCAGCCTAGACCTGCGCGATGAAAGTCGACTATAAGCCCTAGACATACGGTCTGCTTGTCGGACGTGTTCGGCCGACGCCCCGGAGACATCTGAAACGTGGGAGTCATTTTCACTAGCGTTCGCTGTATCGCATCCAGATTCCTCCTCAACTAGCGACGATGCAGCTCCGCCCAAATGGGAATTCGAAAGAGCGGTAGAGCTGAGTCTGTCTGTCAGCTCTTGGGTGCCGCCGCTGTCATGCATGTTATCTCTGAAATCTGGTCTGGTTTCCCCCAACGATGTTATACGTCTGTTAGTCAATAAACTGCAGCCTCGCTTCACAGAGAAAGACGTCCCAGACAAATCTTCAGGATAAATTTTTGCTTCCTTTTGGAGAGAAACAAATAGCACAATCAGCGTCATAGATTGATGTATTTACAACAAGGACCAATCTACGAAACTCACTAAAACCTGCTGTCTCCTCATGAACTTGTGCGTAAGAACCGTAGGCTGCAGAGACGCGTATAAAATAGCCAACACGACGGTCAAATTTGTGGCGCAACCACCGTCATTGGCCATTTTCCATGGACTTTATGTCTATTGGCGCCTGCAACCTTAATAATGAGACTACGGTTTGTTGTAGCACTTGGCCAATTACCTCTGGCAGCGAATTACCGTTTCTCGACGAACACAAGCTTCACCAGCGAACCGCTGTGGCGATATTCCGATGATTGTCTAACCAACGATCAGTGATTCTCGCGAGTAAACAAGTCCCTCACTCTGGTGCTCAGTGTATGTACTCACCTGTTCAGATATGAGATGATCCATAAACGTACCCCAGCTACAGGCCTAGTGATAGTTTGCCGTTGAGAATGCGCTCAAATCCGTCGCGTATTAAGAAATATACTCCCTTTCAATAGGTGATATCGATTAGACTGAAATGTCAAGGTGTTTTTAAACAGGATAATATATGCTACTACTAAATCCAAATTGCGATCGTGACGCCTTAATGCATCTCTTCAGTTGTTCTCCCCAGACGCAACTCTAGTTGTATGGCCTACTTCAAAGTTCAACTTTCATCTAGCCTATCAGCTGCATAAAACCCGTGGAACGTGAATACCTAGAGGGCCAACTGCAAAAGGAAACCAAAGAAATGTCTCAGCAGTGCCCGCACAGTCGCTTTTAATACGTAACGTATTAGATTCAGCTTTGCCAACTGGAGCGCAAAAGGATCAGGCCCAGACAAAGACAAAGAAGTTCTACTTCCTCCCTGTGGAGCAAATATTTATTTCACATTTCAGGCTGAAAGTAGCTTGAGGAAACCCTTACATAAAAGATGTATACTTCAAGTTCATTTTAAAAGTAAGTATATTTGAAGTATACTGGTCGTAGACTTGTAAGTATACTACAACCTCAATTTCGAAATAGTTGGGACGAAGTGTAAATTATGAATAAAATCAAAATGCAATGACTTTCAGATCACATGAGCCACTATGTTATTTACAAAAGAACATAGATAACATTTCAAATATTGAAACTGAGACATTATGCATTTTTATCCGTATAATGAGCTTATTTAAAATTTTCTGGCTGCAACAGGTCTCAAAGAAGTTGGGACACAGGCAAAAATGGGCTGAAGAAGCAATTATTATATAGGAGTATCAGCTGAAAGAACATTTAGCAAGTAATTAAGTTAACAACCATCAGGTGTGTAACATGATTGGCTAAAAAGGCTGAGTCTCTCTTAAGTAAAGATGGCCAGAGGCTCTCCGACCTGTGAAGGCTTGCGTAAAAAAAATTGTGGAGTACTTTACAAGCAATGTTCCTCAACGTCAAATTGCAAAGGCTTTGAAGGTCTCATCATCGACAGTGCATAACATCATCAAAACATTCAGAGAAACTGGAAAATCTGTGTGCGTAAGGGACAAAGCCGAAGACCTTTACTGGATGCCCATGATCTTCGGACCCTCAGACGCCACTGCATCACTCATCGGCATGATTCTGTGATTGACATTACTAAATGGGCCCAGGAATACTTCAAGAAACCACTGTCTGTAAACACAGTCCGCATGCCATCCACAGATGCCACCTAAAACTCTATCATGCAAAAAGGAAGCCATTGTTGAGCATGATCCAGAAGCCCGTGTTCTATGGGCCAAGGGGAATTTAAAATGGACTGAAGCAAAGTGTCCTGAGGTCAGACAAGTCCAAATTTGACATTCTTTTTGGAAATAATGGACGTTGTGTCCTCCGGGCTGAAGAGGAGAAAGACCACCCCTCCTGTTATCAGCGTTCAGTTCAAAAGCCAGCATCTCTGATGGTATAGGGATGCATTAGCGCATATAGTGTGGGACACTTGCATGTTTTAATAAGCACCATGAATGCTGAAAGGTGTATAAAGGATTTAGAGCAACATATGCTCCCCTCCAGACTAAATCTATTCCAAGGAAGGCCTTGTGTATTTCAGCAGGACAATGCAAAACCACATACTGCAACTATTACAACAGCATTGCTTCGTAATAGAAGAGTCCGTGCGCTGAACTGGCCTGCCTGCAGTTCTGATCTTTCACCGATTGAGAACATTTGGCACATAATTAAATGAAAAGTCTGTCAAAGGAGACCAAAAACTCTCCAGCAGCTGGAAGCCTGTATTAAACGAGTGGGCAGTGGCGGTTCTAGACCCGAGAATTGAGGAGGCGCAGACACGTCCCTTTATGACAATTAGTCCTGGGTAGTTCTCAATCATTTTCCTTTCCTGACATGTCTTCCAATTATCGTGATTGGCAACTTAAGACACAGTTTCTCTCCATATGCGATCAAACAGCGATGAAATCATGGGCAAAATTCAGTACGGAAAAAAAAGAAAAATTTTGCTTAGCCCCATGAAAACGACAATGTTTGTTCTGCATATTTACTTGTTGATGTTGTTGCATCTCTGTTAGGCCTGACCTCTGCAGGGTTGCTAGGTGACTCTACATGACCTTTAACCTTAGGTCATTGTAAGTCAACAACAGAAAAAAATCAAAATGGCTCATTCCTCCCCATGGCCCAATCCTCCCTACTCTCCCCTACATCATAAAAAGATTATAATTAATGACACTTTTAGCCCAGTATTGTATGAGGATCACTTGTCCATTATTTTCCACTAAACACATTGGAGTTAAATAATACACTGTTTATGATCACTGTATTCCTATTTTAGACACTTACGTGAATGGATAATACCACATGGGAATACTATAGGCTGGATTTGATACTTGAGTTTTCTGAGTAGGTAGCAGCTGCTTTTCCCACCGCACTATAGTATTACCTGATAATAGTGTGCCATTTTCTTTTCTTTTCTAAAGTATAAAGTATTCATTCATAAACTAAAAGTGGACTGGTACTAAACAACCAAACATCTTTCTCAAAATGTGCAGTGGTGTAGTGGGTAAAGATGCAGCCATACAGCCGAAAGGTGTTGGGAGCAAATCCTGCCTGGAGTGGCTTCCCTTCATCTGAGTATTTAAATGACGATTGTGTCAATTAATTCCTGTGTGTGTTTACAAAAGAGAGCCGTCCTCCAGCAAAATACGCCCGCAAAGGCCATTTGTCAAGCCGACCTAAAGATACGTTTAGGATTTAAGTGACCTCTAACGGTCAGTTAGATAACTACAATCTGGTTTCCATCATCAACATCGCCGTCAGTAAATCCCTAAAAAAAAACCTAATCCTAACCTTAATCGTCCTTCTATCCCTTACCCTAACGCCAACCCTAATCCTTACCCGAACCGTTATTTTAAGTGTAAATATCACTGAAACTATGTGGAACTCAAACTGTAACTCTTACAGTACCTTCTTACTGTCAGTAGGGGCGCGATTTTAGGTAATGCTGCTGTGGGTCATAAATAAGGGTAAATGAGAAAAATCAACCTATTTGAGCGTATGGTCGGAGGACAGGTTGCCAAGTTTACTTGCAGTATGCTTCAAAGTATTATTTCATAAAGTAAAAAAATTTGCTTAACGTAAACTAGTTGTATATTTAATGTTTTCAACTCTTACACCTAAAGGATTCTTAAAATGTACTTTTATAAACTTAAAGTGGGCCAAAATACTCCCAAGAAGTATTGTACCAGTATACTTGAAATACTTGAAGTTCTTTTTTAAAATGAACTTGAAGTATACTTCTTTTTTGTCAGAGAACTTAATATTAAAATTGTTTGTTTTAGTTTGTTCTATTTATTTTCAATGTTGCAACTGCAAGGCTCGATTTTACAATTAACGGCTAATAGGTTATCAGCAGGTTGTTGGGTAAATTCACTGCATTACATTGTAAGGACTGTAACGACTGGTTTTCCACTGCTTTTAAGAGCTGAATATGGCTGATTGGCACTTTGAAAACTTATGTTTTTATTACCGTCTTCTATTTTGTAGTGTTGAATAACTTTCTGTTATGATTCTGCCTTGTTTACCCATGTTTGATAATGATTCTGCTTTGTTTGACCATGCTCTGTTTGTGGTTTGGATTCCATGCCATGTTTTGTTTTGCTTTGTCTGTGTGTGTTTTCCATATTCCATCTTCTCAGTTAGATTCCGGTTCTTGTTTTGTTTCATGCCATGCATTGCACTTTGTCTCCCCCTGCCTGGTCTCTTGTCATGTAATTGCACACTGCCCCAGTATTGCGTGCCACACTTTCAGGTGATTTCATGGTTTCTGGGACTTCAATCATTCCTTCCAATCTAGTTTGCTTCCTTCGCCTTGCTCTTCTCTAATTACTAACAAGTACTAACAGTTTGTTATTTTAATTAAAGTTACTAGCCAAGACTAACATTGTTCATAGTACTAACTTACTAAGGAGCACTAGGGACTGTATAGCTGCACTTTACTAATTGACTAACGAGCTCTCAGCATTCGCCCTATTCTAGTCTCCACCCCTCATCTTTACTCAATCCACTTTGCTGCGTTTCAGCGGATCCTCCGCACTTCTTAAACTCTGTTCTGCCTCCTTATCTGTGCACGTTAAAACTCCTTAACCGGAGCCGTATGTCTGTCAATAGGCTGTCTTTTGTGATCCCTGTCCGCATTTTGGCTTTTGCCAATCTCATGTAGTTAGGAACTTCCTCCCATTCATTCCTTTGTAATTAGTCTGATCCAGCTCACCTGTTTCCTATTGTAGCATGTGACTTCCTGTTTGTGTATTTAAGCAGTCATTTCACAGCCAGCCTTTGTCAGAACGTTTCCCTTGAGCTACGATTGTTTATGCCTTGTACTCTTTGCGATTCTCTTCTGACTGGACTGTCCCTGATTTTGGTTTTGGCTTTGACTTGGATTTGTTTGCATCTGTGTATCGAACCTTTTTTGCCCGACCATGAGTTTTGTGTTTGCTGCCCTGGTTACAACTTGGATTACGTCCCTGGGATTCTGATTTTTGGATTGTGGATTTTGTACTGTTGCCTCCTGCTCTGCGGGGGTTCACTCCCATTCCTAATAAAGCACAAGTCTTTTGGATTGCTTGGCTCTCGCGTCTGGTTCCTGAGCGTAGCCTCACACAGATATTTTGGCAGTTCTTTTGTTTTCCCCATATTATTTTATCTAGCAGAGTCAGTGCAGACATACACAAAGATTTCCCTATAAACTGTGAACATGCTGATAATTGACACACAAACACAGATTTCAATCAAAGTACACAGCTGAATAACTGTTGATTAGAGTATGGAGACACTTGACCAGTGTAATTTCAGTTATTATGCTCTCTAGAATTAATAAAAAATTCACCATCTGAGCACTATCAATAAATATGCACTGCCTGCCAGAAAAGTTGGTCCTCTAACATTTTGTTTGATTGCTTTTTGCTTTGATCTCGGCAAGCATTCATTATGGCACTGTTTTGACAATCTGATACAATGTTACAATATTTACTTGCTTCCAGAGATACATTAATTTTTGGCAAGGATCCTGTATTGAGAACAGGAGAATCACACCACTCTGTAAGGCCTTCCCTAGTAAATCCCAGCTTTCAGTTGGCTAAGATCAGGAATCTGTGGTGGCCAATTAATGTGTGAAAATGATTCCTTATTCTCAATGACTCACTCTTTTATTCTTTCATGCCAATGAATTTTAGCATTGTCATGTTGGAGTGCTGTCATCCTGTGCCATTTTGGATAAAAAAAATCATTTGATGGGAATAACCTGGTCAGGCAGTCTGCCAGCTTCATTATATTGATACATTAAGTTGCTGAGCCTTGCACTGACCAGTTGAAGTAACCCCAGATCATAACACTGCATAACACTCAGAAGCATGGATAGTGGAACTATGTACAACGGGTGCAACGCTACATAGACCTCCTTTCTTACCCTGACTCGCCCATAGCTCTGGAATCTGGTAAATCAATACACATCAGACCATATGACCCTTTTCCATTACTCCACACTTCAATCTTTAAGCTCCTTAATAAACTCAAGTCATTTTTTCTCAATTGGCCTCACTAATGATTGGCTTTCTTGCGACTACGCAGCTGTTTCATCCCAATCTGCAGGTTCTAGTCGCATTATGTGTGAAAATATACTCTTACTTTCACAATTAAACATGTCCACAAGTTCTCCTATAGATTTTTTAAATGAGATTTTAACCAAGCGTTTCGATGATCTCTGATGAAGACCAATCATGATTTTTTCCCCAACTCATTCCCTCTGCAAAGTTGATGGTCACCATAATCATCCCAGGTTTTAAAAATGTGTTGGACGTTCTTAACCCAATTCCAGCGATTTAGCAATCTCCTTAGTTTTCGTTGTTAGATGCAGGCCAGTAATTTGCCGCTCTTGAAACAGTAACATCTTTTCCACAACTATGGGATACGTTCTCTGACATGGTTGTTTGAAAAATGAGGACGCACTACATTAATTAGGTTTAAAAGAATTTGCCAGCTCAAACATTTCACAGAAATAATTCATTAACTATTAAGTACTGTTTTTGCTCATTAAAATCCAAACAGTGACTTTTTTTTGGCCAGGTAATGATGTATTATCAAGCATCTTCAGCATATTTCTTAAAATTGGTTGACTTTTACTAATTCTGTCTGTATCAGCAGCAACAGCAGCTCACACCATAGACCTAAAACATAAACCCACGAATTTGTATGATACATTCTTACTCCACCATTTGCATGTCCTAGAATGAAGATTTTTTAGGCCGGATAACATTTTTCTTGAATGAAATCCCCAAATTTTTGTGAAAACACAGGAACTGTATGTGATGATGTGATCAGGAACCAGTCGCGAGAACCAAGCAATGCATCAGATCCGATTTTATTAATAAAGGTGGAAAACCCCCGCAGGGAAGAAGGCAAAGGTACAAAGTCCACACTCCAAAAGTCACAATCCAGTTGGGCAAAAATAGAGACAAAAACTAGGGCAGCAATTACAGTACTCATTGTCGGACAAAAATGGGTTTGGTACACAGTGACAGGTATATCAGAGAAGCAAAGCCAAAATCCAGTGGCGTAATCCAAACCGTAACCAGGGCAGCAATCATAGATCTCGTAGTCGGGCTGAAAAGGGTAAAAAATCACAGATGCAACAATAAATCCAAAATCACAAAGCCAAAAATTGAAAAGGCGGACGCTCCAGTTGGAAAGGAATCACTGAGAGTACTAGGCAAAAGAAACGTGGCACAAGCAAACTGAGAGAAACAATCTGACAGGGAAGTGCTGAGAAAAGACTCCTAATATATACTCCTGGGAGATCACATGATACATGGAACACAGGTGCTGGAAATGAGGCTAATTTCAAAGGAGGGAACAAGAGGGAGAACCTAATCACATAAAATAGGCAAAAGCCAAAACGCGGACAAGGATCACGAGACAAACCTATAGACAAACATATGGCTCCTGTCAAGCAGTTCTAACGTGCACAGATAATGAGAGAAAGGACAGCATGAGTAGGTGTGGAGAATCCACAGAAACGCAGCAGAGAAGATTAGAGAGAGAAAAGAGGCGGAGACTAGTACAGAGCGAGTGCTGAGAGCTTGTTAATCAATTAGTAAGTGCAGCTATACAATCCCTAGTGCTCATTAGTAAGTTAGTATTATATACAATGTTAGTTGGATTAGTAATTCGAGTGAAAACAAACTATTAGTATTGGTTAGTAAAATAGAAAAGTAAGGCAAAGGAAGTAAACGAGATTGGAAGGAATGGTTGAAATCCAGAAACCATTATAACGCCCGAAGAGTGGCACGCAATACAAGGGCTGTGAGCAGTGACAAGGCAAGAGACCAGACAGGGGGAGACAAAGTGCAATGCATGGTAGAAACAAAAACACGGACCAGAAAGAAACTATGGTAAAAAAGTAAAACATGGAACTAAACTAAGACAATACATGAACAATTGAAGCACTGATTACTAAAACCCCACAAGTCAAGGCAAGTGTGACTTATGAGGTTTTAGTAATAGGTGCTTCAATTCTCAGTTACCAAATCAAAATACACATTTCAAAGAATAGTCAGACATTGCAGAAATCCAAATCCAAATCAGACAGACCATCAACACATGGCAAAGCAGGTCAGGAACATGGCAAGGCACAGCAGAGATATGGCAGGCAGGCAGAATCACAACACTGTAGTCTCATTGTTATAATCCTAGTTGTTAGGAGTGGAACTAGATTTATGGTGTGACACCCTGCTGGGCTGAGTGTCACTGAGTGTGGACTGTGTGCCTCAAGGTTTAGTTATATGGATGTGGCCCTTGTGCAAACCTGTCATTTCCCCATTTGTGGTCTTCAACAAGTATCCCCAGTCTCCTTTGATTTGAGCCATTTAAATTGGCATCGACATTAACTTAACTGGGTTCAGAATTGACTATGATAATAAATCAGCACATCTGCTATCAAAAATCATACCATACATAGTAAGTAGAAGTAATTTAGACCCTTCATCTTGCTGATTCAATCGTTTAAAATGAAATACAACATAATTTCAATACATCTGAATTTTTACATATTCAGCTGAAGCCACATGATTTGATAGGATCATGCCCCCACATGAATCAGTGGCTCTATTTGCCTTGTGTTTTTAGAATTATGAAGTCAGGTTTCCATTGTCTTGTTTTTCCGTTTCCTTTTGAGTTCAGTTTCCATTCATTTTCAGATTCACGTGTATTTGTTTACCTTTCATTCTATGCATTTCTATCCACGTGTTCCCTCATTTTTATTATATGCCCGTCTTAAGACGGGACGTATTATGTCATCACCCCCGTCCGTCCGTCTGTCTGTTGTCTGTTAGCAATGTCTTGTCCGGGGCATAACTCCTGAGCCGCTTGAGCTACATTCGTGATACTTCACATACACGTGCACCATCACTAGGCGCTGTGATTTTGTTCACCCGGTCAAGGTCACTGGCAAAGGTCAAAGGTCACATGGGGCCCAGATGGGGCTTGTCCGGAGCATAACTTCTCAACCGCTTCAGATACATCCATGATATTTCACACACACGTGTACCATCACTGAGCGGAGTGTCACGTACCATGTTTATGGCCTTCCCTCCAAGGTCAAGGTCACGGACAAAGGTCAAAGCTCACATGGGGCTGTTGTCTGTTGGATATTGGTATCATGTTGTCTGTCCACTTCCTGATCCATGTTCATGACGGGCGTATTATGCACCGTTGGCAGTGCTCTTCTTGTTTATTATTCTATTGGTGTTTCCTCACGTTTCTCGCTCACACTTTGCTGTGTTTCCTGTGTCTCTCCCGCCTGTTTCACTCTCGGTCATTATGTCTGCGTATTTATACTTCATATGTTCCTTGTTTCCTACAGTCTGTGCACAGCCGTCACTTTTACTTCTGAGCCTTTTGTGTCTGCGGTACAGGAGTTCTGCCGAGATTATCCTCTATTTCCCAAACCAAGTCTGCATTCCAGTATTGTTCCGTATCTTCCTGGTCTGACCCTACGTTCTCCTCTGACTACTTCTTCCAAACCCGATTCTGTTCTTAAATCTGCAAGCCGGGTTATCTAACTCTGTCTGCCTGACAATGCTTCCAGACCTCAAATCTGTGCTGCAATTGCGCCTACCCAGTAACTGACCTCTGCCTGATTGACCACGCCTCCTGATACAGTTTTTTTGGACTGCAGCCTGTATAATGGAGTCTAAGTTGGGATCTGAACTGCTGTCTGTGCTTGAGGGCACAGTGTGTCTGGACGTGAAAGCAATGCTGGTGTTGAGCAGCGTAACATTATGTGGGACACAAGGGTGCTACATGCTAACTGAGCATCATTAGAATGGGACAGCACACCTTGGCATTGTTGCTGGCCATATCTGTCCACTTATGACCATAATTTATATTTGTAAAATTGTTACTTCTCGTAGGATAATGTGTCATGTCATAAAGCCTGATATTGACTTCACCCAAAGAATCTACACAGGCTCAGATTTTAAAACAGTAGATTAGAGCACCATGAGGATGAGCAGCTGTGGAAGGTTTGCAAGATGAATGCGTTGCCCTAAAAATTTCAGGCTATTTTAAAGGTTAAAGTTGACAACACTCGGTATTGAATGGGAGCACTGTGTAACTCAAATTTGGGCAGTCAGTAATCAACCCATTTCAAACTTCTCTTATTTCTCCATTCAAATTTGCAATTTTTTGTGAGATAAGAACGTTTGGGTGGTAAGCCAATTATTGATAAATGCCTCGATAGAACTTATGGCACATTAGTGAGCGGTTGAATGTCATTATATTCACAATTATTGAATGAGGCTATCAGATCAATTCATACCATGTATTTCACCAATTTCTTAACTATGGGCTATTCATTTTCTACACTTCACAGCACTTTATTGTCTTATTAGAATAAAATAGCTTTTCTTGCTCTTTAACTTATGGAATGAACCATACGTCAATCGATGGGGTGAGACTGTGTGAAAGTGTGTCACAAAATCAACGGTAACCTCCATTAACTTCTCGAATTTTAAATATTAAATGTAATTCTGAAATGCAGTAGATGTCTTTAATCGGTTTAATTGCAGCGACATGCTTTCACAAGGGCCAAAGTAAAATCTTCAAATGTCATGGTACATTCTCCCGTCTATGGATTTTTCTGACGCCCCTCGGTACGTTAGCTGCGCCCGGGTTCTGTTTCCTGTGTAGGTCCCGATCGTGAAACCAGCCATGGCGGCCACTGAGATCGCTCGGCAAGCGGTGAGTTGTGCTCGATCGAAGAATGAGATCTGGTTCCCAAATTTGTGGTTACGGGGCTGAAAATTGAACATGGATGTAAAACCGTAGAGCGCTGAATATACGGAGCGTTATCTTGTTGCATTCGCAGGTTTTTGGAGGCTACATTCATTGAATGCACGTCAGAATATTTTATTTGCTACATAAATAAAGATCGACATTTCAAAACCATGGCTAAAATGTCATTCAGGAAAATTAGACTTT
This sequence comes from Gymnothorax reevesii, assembly GCA_029721435.1. NCBI lineage: Eukaryota > Metazoa > Chordata > Actinopteri > Anguilliformes > Muraenidae > Gymnothorax > Gymnothorax reevesii. The sequence goes on from CM056586.1 coordinate 8,797,695, forward strand.
TTTCTTAAATTTGCTGGGGAATTTTATTTATTTTCATGGGTTAGAGACCGTTAGCTTGGCACACTTGGAGATGCTTGCAACACCAGCTAGGCGACATTAGCCAGCTTTGTAACGGATTCATTTTTTTCCGCTGTACGTGAGCGACCCCGAAGCAGCTTATATTCCATTTAGCATCTGCTTATTTTCCGGAGTTACTGCATTGCGCGCACCCTGGAATTTGGGCTTAACCTTATAAATGCCATTCGTGGGTAGATTACGTTAATTTCGCGAAATTACGTTTATAGTCGTTGGAATTGCCATGCTCGATCCCGCTATTGCGTTGTTATGGTCTTGCCAGTTCCGTTAGCCTACTGGGCGTTGTCGAGCTTTATAGCCAGAATTGGACCTGGGCATTTTTATGGAGAACACACCATGGGAATGGTTGTGTGAAATTAAAGTGCTCGTTTTTACATGCTTGTATTCGCTCCTTTCAGTTCACGTGTCTTCAGTAAGTCATCAGGATCTATACCCGTTTGGGACAACTGCCTGGAGCAAAGTGGCGCATTGTTGCAGTTTGTAAATTAAGTGTCGACTGGAGGGAAGTCGCGACGAAATGGACATCGATTAGTGGTGGAGCGACTGACTATCAGTCGTGGCGCAGATGCTCCTTTGATCTCAAACATTGAAGTTGATGTGTTAGAAGCGGCGATAATCGGCAAAGGGAAAGATCTGAATGCCTGACATGGGCCAGATTGTGGTGCAAAGTATTGTGGTGCTGAGGAGTATAGAGAAGTAGTGCCTCTCCAAAATAGCCCGGGGAAGGACAGCTGATCAACCGGCGACGGGGTTGTGGGCGTTTAAGGCTCGTGTCTGCGCGTGGGTAGTGATGGCTCGCCGGTGTGGTCTGATTTGAGGGAGGATCTATTGTAACATAAATTGCTGGAAAAGATTCATGCTGGGAATGATCGAAATGTGACAGAACACAGTGGATCGCAGCTTATGGGGCTGCGCTTTGGCAGATTAGCCAGAGTGCCCATGCTGACCCCTGTCCACTGCTGAAAGTGCCAACAGAACATCAGAGCATCAGACCAGGACCAGGGAGCAGTGGAAGAAGGTGGCCTGGTCTTACAAATCGCATTTCTCTTATATCATGTGGATGGCCGGGTGCGATGCGTCATTTCCCGAAGAAAAGATGGCACCTTGATGCACTATGGGAAGAAGGCTAGCTGATAGAGGCAGTCTGATACTCTGGGCAGTGTTTTGCTGGGGCACCTTGGGCCATGGCATTCATGTAGATATTACCTTGTCTCATACCAGCTACTTAAACATTGTTGCAGACAAGGAACATCCCTTCATGGCAATCCCTGATGGTAGTGGCCTGTTTCAGCTTGATTATGCACCTTGTGACACTGCAAGTTTTGTTCAGGAATGGTTTGTGCAGTTTGGGGGCGGAGGGGGAGGGGAGAGGAGGGGAGGAGAATAGTTCAAGGTGTTCACTTGGCCTCCAAATTCCCCAGATCGCCATCTAAACAAACATCTGTGGGATGTGCTGGAAAACAAGTCAGATCCATAGAGGCTCCACCTCGCAGTTTACTGTTCTTAACGGATCTGCTGCCAAAGTCTTGGTGGGAGAATAACACAGGATCACATAGAAAGGTCTTGTGGAGTCCGTGTCTCAATGGGTCAGAGCTACTTTGGCAGCACAAGAGGGACCAACACTATGAGGCTGGTGGTTTCTAATGTTGTAGATGATTAGTGTATTTACATGATTGTTGGATTCTCTTATGACATGATCCTGTTCCAGCATATCTTTACAAAAGTGAATACTTCCATGTTACTTTTTTTCCCCTTTTGACAGGGATCACTAGCAGAGCGCTAGCCTAAATCAATGTTCATTTTATACCGTGATGAGTAGGCTGATATTGCATGTTCTGACTGAGCTTTTCAGGGATCTTCACCTTATGTTCTTGTTACTTATGGTAACTAGGTATGCTAGTTCCATAATGAAATTTATTTTGGTGGCTGTAAACATCAAAAGCTTTCTGGAAATATAGTTTTCATTGAAATTGAAGGATGCCAACATCCTGAGAAAAGGAGCCAAAAAAAGGTCACTCCTCACTGGGGGGGGCGATGTAAAATGAACATCAATATTACCAAAGAGCTATTAATGCTACAGGACATTAATTGGTTGCTATAGAAAGCTCCTGACCATTACTAGTGGCTGAAATTACCACAAATCCACGTGTCATCAGATGGGAGTGAAAATGGTGCCCTTGTGTTTTTATACCAGGGGGCCGCCAAGCTGTCACGGAAATACAGTCCCATTACATTTTGGGTTGTAACTCTACACCTAAATAAGATACAATCAAGTATGATATGTCATATTGAAAGTATTAACTTGTTCTTTAATATTATTAAGTGAAAATATATTTTTTTGAGAAATTTTCATAGAAGAAACAAGCAAAAACTACTCCGTCACGGAATTACACAAAATTGACGTGGTTTTTTTAATGTTGTGTTTAACTATCCAGAAAGTGATGCTCTTATCATAGTTAAGTTATGAAACGTCATTATGTTCATATTCAAGGTGTTTTTTTTAATACTGTAAGTTATAGATGCAAATATTGACTTTAACCCTGCTTTATGGCCAAGAAATTTCAAAAAGTGAATGTCACGGAATGACAACAATAGTATTAATTAGTTTCAATGTATTTATTTCAATATATTATACATATATACATAATTATTTACATTTTTACAGTTTAGCTATATATTACAATGAGTTTTCCACTTGTGGTGTGTGGTGAGCGTGCATAGAGGCCATGGAGGTTGAGTGCATTACTTATTGTTTTATTTGAAACAACTGTTACTGCTAATTTCAGGTCTTTCTGAAGCTCTCTGCGGTCCTTGGCTCTTGGACAACTCTCCTGATTATTCCTTTGACTCTTTCTAGGAGCACCTGGTTGTGGCCATCAGTACGTTTTGCTACAATAAGGTTGCGAGGGTTTTGAGAGAGCTCTTTGCAGTTGCCTTGTTCTCCGAATTAAAAATGATGAGGACAACCCAGGCTGTTATCAATGTCTGGTCCAAAAGTCTGCACCTGTCATGGTATAGAGGTTTGCCAGTGCACATGGCATGGGTAACAAATTTGCGAGGGCCAAGAATATGTACAAATTTTGGAGCAACATACGCTGCCATCTAGATATCATCTGTCCCAGGGGTGTCCCTCAATTTTTGAGTTGCTCAACGGCAAACTACATTCTGCTAGGATTACAAGTGCTTGGCTGCATAAGCGAAGTGCAGGTGCTTGATTGGTCTGCCTGTACTAGTCCTGATCTCTCTGATAGAGAATGCATGGTGGACTATGAAACAAAATACACAGCAGCAAATGCACAGTTCATTGTGGACCTGGAGGACTGCGTTACTGATGAATGGGTGGAAACCTCCCCTTGCTAGATTTGACCAACTGGTGACTCCAGTGCTCAATGCATAATGAGTACAACTCTGATCTTGCGTAGCGGTACATGGTCGACTATTCTAACTTTTTGCACTCTGGTCACGGAGTTTTCAATATGCTGTTAACATGAAGTTTCAACAGTAAATGATTTGTTGAATCTAAATAGTTTAAGATCAGGACTCAGTGGGCAGTTTGTTTGTAATAATGGTTCCTGATGTTTGCTAAAGCACTGTTTTGCTATTTGAGCTCGGTGAATCTTGGCATTTTCATCTTGGTACATGCCTGTGCTGGTAGGGATTAACAATCCATTGATGGGATAACCTGGTGGTTCTGTATATTAGGGTAGTCTGCTGGCTTTATTTTATTGTTGCATAACATTGCTGAGCCTAGACTTCATTGAAGCAACCCTAGATCATAACACTGCTTCCCGAGGCTTGTACACTGTGCACTCTGCGCAGGGAATGCATTACTTCATGGGCCTCCTTTCTTACCCTGACGCGCACACAGCTCTGCAATAGGGTAAATCTCATTCGACCATATTACTTTTTCATTCCTCCATGTTCCAATCTTTTGTGCCCTGGCAAATTTAAGTCATTCTTTCCAATCCAGTTAGCCACACTAACAAGTGGTCTTCTTGTACAGCCACATAGCTGTAGAATCCTGTAAATCCTTTCATATTACACTGACTTTCACAATTAAAACTAGCTATGAGTTCAGTCGAATTATTTTGGGTTTTTTTTTTAATGATGGGACTTCCTTCACCAAGCATTCAGTGATCCCCAATCACAACCATTCATGATTCACCCCCCCGACCCCCCTCTTCCTCAACCAGTGTCCTCATTTGTGCCATATTTGCCTTGGGCCCTGTGTGTGGTAAGGTCCTGAAGCCTATCGATTTTGGGAGCAATTGCTTTAGGGGTGCGAGGTTACACGTCGACCAGCGGGCGACCGATGACTGTCTGGTTAATATAGATTCTTATCTTAATTGAGCGAGTATTTATTTATTTGACCATTGGGACAGCATTTGGGGACAGACAGTTTGAGAAACTGGATTTTCCATGACCAGGTTCTGTAATTTTACAGGGAGAAGGAGCGCGCACTGTCCCACTGTCAGGCCATGTGGGCTTTGACAGCATGCCTGACCAGCTGGTCAACAAATCTGTCAATCATGGCTTCTGCTTCAACATCCTCTGCGTGGGTAAGTCAGATGCTGCTCTAAAGGTGTTTTTTTTTTTTTTTTTTCTCTCTTCCCCCTCCCCAACACGAATTGTTATCCAAGCATTAATTATGTATTTCTGAAATTTCATCAAAACTACAGCTCACATTCTTTTTACTCAATTCCTGGTACCCCACCCCTATCAATATGTGAATATTTTTTTTCTTTGATTGTTCAGACTGAATGGGAAATCTTACAATGAAGTCTCAACGATCGACTGTGTTCGTTATTTGTCCTGTGAGGTCACGTTAGGGTGATCCTTTTTACATTTGCTTGGCTGGGGCCGTGTAAACGCACTTAGCTACAATTTTCCGAGCTCAAACCCTGCTCTCCCCGAGAGGAATGTAAGTGGAATGCACATGTCTTCATGGGAGAAGCAGGCAGAGTTGAGACCCAAGAGCACATTTATGACCTTTTTAGTTGTACTTGAGAGAAGCAGCAAGCCTAGCTTCAGGGAATGGAGATCTGGCCACTTCCTGTCCCACATCTCCCCAATAACTGTGACGAGATCCAGCCGCTAGCTGTGCTTAAGTAGTCTTTTCAGGACAAGCTATCTGTCTTTGACCCCTGGAAAAGAGTCGTTGCATTTTTTGGAAAATGATGCCCTCGTGCATTTATTCGCATTGGGTGCAAAGAAAATATGTTCGATTATGACAAATAGTCACTTAATGGTTGTGGACAGCTTTCTCTCTGTTGATGTTCTAGCACCAAAGTTACTGCCTCACCAGAGATAAATTTTACTTGAGTCATTGCTGAAGTTTGGCCTTGTATTTTACGTATAATTGGTTTTTCACTCTTAACCCCTTTCTGCAGATGTAGATGCCCGCGTCTATAGACCTGCAAATTGGAAGTACGCTGTTACTGTACTCGATCACTAGATAGCACCCCCGGATCAGTTATTGAATGTTCACAAGCAAGCAGACCTCGAACGCGGTTCTGAATACGGTGAAGTTCACTCCACTCCCTGTTTTTCGAGAGCTGCATGAATTAAACTCCTCAGCTAAGCCTGATGTGCAAACTGGTCAGTATCCTTGCCCATAGTGTCGATTCAGCAGTTTGAAAAAACGATATCTTGACACAGAAAAAATCGTTATCCTTTGTAGCAACCAGTTTAGCCACAGTGAGCTAACAGTATTCCAATTAGTAGTTCATAAAAATCAGTTTTCTGAGGCAAAAAAATCGAAATGGTATTAATTCTCTCACATTCTATTGCCTATTACAGTTGTCCCATACAAAAAAAATTGTAGTTCCCTACCGTGGATTTACGCGTAGATTCCTTCATTGCCAAATCCAGCGCTTCCTTATATCCACCCGAGTACTGGCGTTGATAGCCAATCACTCAACCACACACTCAAGCTCTTCTGCGTAATTGTAGAGTTACACTTCATGGCCTCCTGAAGTTTCCCTGATAACAATGTATTGAATGGCTCGTTTCTTATCCAATTCCCGAGTGTTTAAACATTTTAGAGTAAGTGAAACACATTGATTGGACAAACACAGAGCATACAAACCAATGCGTATCAGCATGCGCTGTTGTATCCTGTCTACGTTATGCACATTACGCGGCTAAAATAGACGGGATTTATAGAAAGTCGGTTCGCAAAACTGGCCTTGAAGTGTTCAGTTACATTACAGGATTTAAATGAGAACGATATGCTCTATTGGAATTATTTCGAATGAAACAGGACCGGAGGGTTCTTGTTACTGGATACATCGCTCTCTATTTTATACAGTCAATGTCTCTGGAGGAGGGATTCACGAAAAAGGTCAGGCTGCTATTTTTGTTTGTTTTTTTTTTCTGTTTCGGAATGTATATGTACTCAACTAAGTCGAATGTCGAGGTTTTTTTCCTGTTTAAAACGCGAACTGCCCGTGCATTTTGGTGTGGACCCCCGGTACGTTCATTGCACGTTTCTTTTGAATCGGGAGACGCAATGGATTTAATATTCCCTGAAAGTGGAGTGTCTGTTCAGTTAAAATAAGGTATATTTCAGAATTCAGATATTACTGTGTTAGTGAGGTGTACTTGCTCCTTATAAGTGTTGAAATGGGTTCGTGAGCTTTGAAGAGGGGACTGGTAGCTTTCATTACAGGGTGAATGTTCTGACCGTTTAATTAGCAGTTTATTTAATGCGTGTTTGTGCTGGCTTTGAAGAAAAATGGCCAAAACTCTAAACTTTATTATGGAGAAAAGGCACGTTCATATTTGGAGAGGTTACTGGTGACCATTGGTATTCAACTGCACTGATATTGATAAATTCATACTAAACTCAACCAGAAAATCATTCGTTCATATTAAATTTCATGCCTTAAAGCTTTAATTGTGTTAAATACATGATTTTTTTAATGATTTGACAGCAAATCATTTTGAGACTTTGGGGAGACACTTGGGTAGCTGTATAATTTGGCTAATAGCATGTAGGTAATCTAGAATGTAATTTTGAAGATGAATTCTACTTGTGCTCAAGGAGTTTATGATACCATAAATGTATAGTTTTAAGCCCCAGCAGTTTTTCAATCATCAGAATTATTTTTTTTGCAATTTCAATGGTGAATTCTCATGAAGATTTTTTATGTTTGCTGCTCATTTTCTCTACCAAAATCATGAAAATAAACTGAAATACAATGTAATTCTAAATGCTGTAAGTGTCTTTCCTGAATTGAGCCACATTTTTCCTCTTTGTGAAGCTTAAATCTTGAATTATACAGCATTAAAGTGGGTAACCCATAAATAGCCAAATTTGGCTTCTGCACAAAGGGGTTAAATGTGACCAAACGTAAATAAATCTGTCTAGATGACCAGTAATAATTGTGGTCCCCAATGACAAGATGATATTTCTCAGCCTATTAGATGACTTTGAATTTTTGAATTTGCTCTGTTTTGTAAGAATGAAATTGGTAGTACTATATGTAAATGAAGCATAAATATATAAAAAACACATTCGGAAATTGTAATTCAAAATGAAATACACCGTTTGCTGTATTTTGAAACTCCTGAGTCATTTCAAAAGCTATTTTCAGTTTCTGCATGGCAAGAATTCTCTTTATGCGCTCTACTGAGTAAAGATTCAATTCATTTGGCATGATAGGATTTTGGTTTACCTAGTAAGTAAAGTAAGCTGATGGCTTTATTATAATTTGTGCTTTACAGAGGTGATCTATGCAAAGCACCCTCGTGGTAAACATGGGTCTGACCAAGACTATGCGGGCATCGTGTAAAGGCTGTCTTTGCAAATGTGAATCAATATCATGTTTATAATGTAATGTTTGTTATAGTGTTTGAAGGCATTTGCTTGGATGAGCCTTTCTTAGTGTGATTAATAGAGAGCACATTAGTCAGGCAGTCACTTCCTTCTCTTTTCTCAAGAAGTTTTGCCCCCTGCCAAAAGAACAGTTTTATCCATCCTGCTAGGCCCGGTTAGTGCTTTTCTGTGAGGACCAGTGAGGAGGGGCTGGTCTGACCATAGTCACACACAGGAAGTAGTTGTGCTGCACGTTGGCCTCTCTCAGAAGTCTGGTTCTCGTCATTCGCTGGATGCAGCCTCTCAGCTTCTCCCACGCAGCTGAAGGGTAGCTGATGGACTGCGGCTGAGCTGCTGAGTGTGAACGCAGTTGTCTCACTCCAGTGGAGGCAGAGCATCTCATTTTTCTGGAGAAAAAGGATCCTGACTCATTCTCTCACTTTATCAGTCATCGTGTGGTCATCAAAAATGCATCCGTTTCTGTAGTGTCAGCTCTGTTGCTGCTCGCGCATGTTCTGTCTTTATTTTTCCAGGCCATTTACTGGGCTTTTCTCTCTGTACTTCTCTGATGTCCTTGTTGCTCATTTTTTTGCAACAGGAATGTATACCTCTGCCCAGCAATGGAAAGGGCACAGCAGTGATTACTGAATCACTGGATTCCTGTGGAAGATTAAGTGCTAATGTTTTTTTGTTTGTTGTCCTGGGTGATCTGGTCAGATTATACATTACGGAGCAGATGAGCCCATGAGGAGGTGCTTAGGCCCAGTATCTGTATTTTGAGAAGTAGTCAGTTTAAGTATTCAACATGGCAGACAGTCTAAAAGAGGCACAGCTGAATTCTCTTCTGAGCCTGGGATTGGAGTATACTGCAAATGGTGGAGGCCAGTTGTGGTATCTTGGCTGTAATGCGATAAATGTACATTTGCCAAAAATGTATGCAAAATAACAGCACTTCCAGCATTTTGTTTTTAATTGCTTAAATATCATCTCAAGTCAGTTATAGGCCACGTGTTGCGAAGGGGTGTTTGTGTTCTCCCTAGATTTTTTTTCACTCTCAGGGAACTCTAGGGTGGCACGGTGGCATAGTGGTTAGCACTACTGCCTCACAGCAAGAAGGGTTCAAATCCGGCCTGGGGCCTTTCTGTAAGGAGTTTGCATGTTCTCCCTTTGTTCGCATGGGGTTTCCTCCGGGTACTCCGGTTTCCCCCCACCCGCAAAACATGCAATATAGGAACACTCCCTCCCTCCTGTATGGCTGTGTGTGAATGTTTGGTGGTGGTCGGAGGGGCGGTAGGTGCATACTGGCAGGGCAGGGCAGCTGTGGCTACCAAAACGTAGTTTACCACCATTAGAGCGTGAATGAATGAGTAATGAATAATGCCTCCATTGTAAAGCGTCTTTGAGTGTCCAGAAAAGCGCTATATAAAATTGATGCATTATTATTATTTATTATTATTAACTCTTTGAAAAAATACGCACTTGATGAGTACTTGTCTACTGCAGATTGGTAGTTCACTGCAGGCTAAGAAGTTTTACTAAGGGACTTGCACTTACAGCTTGATAGCATAGTGTCTACTTGCGCACGCACAGTAGACAGAAAAACACAACTTGGACGCAGTGGTCAGTTTGATGGCGTAGCTGGTTGTCCACAATTTGTATTAGACTCAATTTTTACACTCTATACGCAATAAAAATAAAGTTAACTTGGCTTAAAAAAGTAAGGCAACCAGCTGCTAAGAACTTTTGAGTTGGCTTGACTTTAAGTCTTAGTGGTAGCACTAACTCACTTTTGAAAGAATTCTTAAGTTTAGCCAACTCAAAATGCTTTGCAGGTGGTTACCTTCATTTTTCTTTTTTTAAGTTCAGTCACCTTTTTTTACAGTGTAATTAAGGAGATCACGAGAAGAACGATGAAAGATTTTTTTTTTTTTGTCATTGCGTTAAGTCTTGGCAACACACATTTTGGCACATTATTGCATTCAGTGAAATGAAAACAACTGCAGGATGGGGTCAAATTAAAATACTGTTGAAGATATTAGTACATTCAAATCGCTATGGTCAGTGCTGTATAACCACGGGTGATACTTATCAAGGGTTATCAATCTAGTCTGGATCCCAGCCTGATTATCTGACAAGCTGTTGCTTGTTCTCTGCGTGACTAGTTGCAGGAAAACACACACTTCCTGTGACTCATCCCCCGTCCACTTTCTGTCCCTCCCTCTCCCTCTGTAGTTTGATTTGACAATGGCTTTTTTTTTTTTGTTTTGGGGAAAAATGAAATGTTTTATTTCTCATCATCTGTTTTATGTTCGGCTATGCTAATCTAGGCGCACTACCGACATAAAATGATGGAAGGACATTAAGTTGTACATTTACTTTCATTGTACAAAATTGGCTGACTTGGAATGTTGGAGATAAAGTCAAAGTTTGCTTGGAAGCCGATTGACGCATCACTCAGACGTGCTCAAAATCAGTTATTTTTCCCTCTGAGGCAGTCGTTATGGGATTGTTTTTGGTTTAAAATGGCCGGGAAGACTTAAATTCTCTGTACTGAAGAGCGTATCCCTCCTGACCGGGACGATCACAGTCAGTGTCTTTTGTAAGATGCTTTTTGTTGTGAAAGCACCATCACTGCTGTTACCGTTGAGTTCGGGGAAAATGGTTAAAGTATATAGGAGGGGTTGCGGATGAGGGTGTGAATGTTAATTGTGTCTGTGTCTGTGTGTGTGTTTTGTTTTTCAGGGGAGACCGGTCTGGGAAAGTCGACTCTCATGGACACCTTATTCAACACCAAATTTGAAGGGGAGCCGACACAGCACAACCAGCCAGGTGTTCAGCTGAAGTCCAACACTTACGAGCTGCAGGAGAGTAATGTGCGTCTGAAGCTGACTATGGTTAACACTGTGGGCTTCGGGGACCAAATTAACAAAGAGGACAGGTGAGAACTCAACCGCTTCCATTCTGGCTCAGTTATTGCGGGTGTGAGAATAACATTGGGGCCATACATTTCATTGTTTCATTGTATTTTTGGAAAATAAGAATATTCAGACAGTGACTCAATTTGAAAGGGATGCAATTGCTACACTGTTAATTCCATTTGGATGTAAATGCCCTGAAATTGAACTGCTGCCTGTCAATTGAGGCTACAATTTGAAGGTACAGTATTTGCATCTATATCAGTGTTTCTCAAACCTCTCCTGGAGGACCACCTGCCCTGCCTGTTTTAGATCTTTCCCTGCCCCAGCACAGGTGATTCAAATAATCAGGATGTTATCAATCAGCTTTAGAGGGTCAATAACGAGCTGATCATTTTAATCACCTGTGCTAAAACAGGGAAAGATCTAAAACATGCAGGACAGGTGGTCCTCCAGGAGAGGTTTGAGAAGCACTGATCTATATCAATGTAACATACTGGAGTTTTTGCACAAGACAATTGTGCCACTGTCTGAATTCTTATGGATCTTGCTGTATTTTCAAATAACGTAAAGTTAAATGATATTAGTTGACCCTCACTGTCTATCATAACCTTTATTTACTCCAAATTTGGAATTACATTTCCAGGCTGTGTTGGTCACGACACTTTGGGACAAAAAATGGTAATGTTACCTCAAACCAGCATGGTCAAGTGTTTGCACTGCATTTCTCCTTAAATCTTTTTTACTTCAGTGAAATCTCTGAGCAAAAAGATTGGGAAATGGCCCATAGCCAAAAAAGAATTAAGGTTGTTTGAAGCCACAACTTTCTCTGTGCAGCCAATGATTTTACAGTGAAATCTTAATCTGTGGTCCCAATACTCTCTACTTTTCTCTCTATTGCCAGCTGATCCCTAGTCTTCTCTTAATAGAAGAAAAGGGTGATGTCTTCCCTTCGGCCTCTTGTACGCACACACTTTTTCGATATGGTAATGCCTGAGAATAAGGCAGTGTCGTGTTGTGGTAATAGACTTGTAAGCTGCAGCTGGCAGTTTTAATTTTCATCACTGGGCTTTTTTTTGATGCGGCAATGATCATTCTTCGCGAATGACCAGTCCCCGGTCTCTCAATAGTCCCCCGTTCTGCTCGTTGCAATGAGTCCTGTTTTTCTTAAAGGAGAATTCTGGTGTGAAATTGACTAGCGGTGTATTGAAACATGATAATGAGTACTAACTTTTGTGAAATACTCCACCTCCGTACGCACGCAACTTTTTGAAATAAATGGCTTTTTAGCCGAAGCTCCCTACAGGCTTACAATGGTAGTGAACCTTGAGGTAGTTTCCAGTCACCTCCATCTTGAAAGTAACGATAAGTTGATTGACGAGCACGAACGAATAGACTGCGATCTGTTCCCCTATCCTTCCTATTCGTTCGTGCATCGTCAATCGACTTATCCTTACTTTCAAGATGGAGGCGACTGGAAACTACCTCAAGGTTAGGTTTGCATAAACAGTCTTTTTTAATGAACTGCCAGTGCATTTTCAAAGTTCTCAGTGCCTCGTTTTAAATGTCAGGGCCCTCGGAATTCTAGCGATGAAGTGTGGAGCTACTTTGAGCCTTGTTAACGATGAAAAAAATAGCGATTTCTTTGCATGGCTATGCTATGCCTGATTCACTACCATTGTAAGCCTGTTGGGAGCTTCGGCTAAAAAGCCTTTTATTTTGAAATGTTGCGTGCGTACAGAGGTGGGGTATTCGACAAAAGTTAGTACTCATCATCATGTTTCAATACGACCCAAGTCAATTTCACACCGGAATTCTCCTTTAATGTCTCAGTAAATTACTCATGAATTATGAGTGCTGCTTCGTGTTAAATTAACAGATTGCATTTATACAGCACCATTCCTGTCATTTGAATGCCCCTCATGTTCGTCAGCACTAATTGAGTGACGCTTACCTGGATGATGCACGGCAGCCGTTTAGCACCAGAATGTTCCTCGCTGCATTACAGCTGAGGCTGAACGGTAGGAAATGGTTATGCCAGTTAAATTGGATTTAACAAGCTTTCGTCCTTTTTCACTGCAGTTATAAATCCATTGTGGAGTTCATCGATGCCCAGTTCGAGGCCTACCTCCAGGAAGAGCTGAAGATCAAGCGCACGTTGCACAGCTACCACGACTCGCGTATCCATGCCTGCCTGTACTTCATCGCCCCCACTGGCCACTCGCTCAAATCCCTGGACTTGGTCACCATGAAGAAACTGGATAGCAAGGTATGAGAGGGACGTCAGGTGATCGAAATCAGTCTGTGTTTTTGGCACAGTAGTGCAATAAAATGCACTATCACTGCAAGCCTCTTAGCTGGGGCGCTTGTATGTGACATCTGTGTGGACTCACTATAGCCATGATGGCTTCTTCTGCAGTTATTAACAGGGTGTCACTGCAACTGAGCATGTGTGCTGAGCCAGCCTAACCTGTGCAGATAGTTGAACTGATGAATTATGTCTCCCCCTTCCTGGGGGGGGAGACATATTGTTTTTGCCTGAATTCCTGTTGGCGTTGGCGGCGGCGTTCCCATTTGTTTCCGGAGCATAACTCTGAAACTGTTTGACCGATTCTCACCAAATTTGATATAGTGTCTCTCCATAACATGTAGATGTGCCTTTTGAGGGTTTGAACTGCTTTTGAATTTTATTTTTTCTGTTTAAATGGCAACAATTTGGACTTAGGCATATTGAAGGGTGGGACTCGTTTCCGGACCATAACTCTAAAATGTGAAATGGGGGAAGGGGGAGACATCTGTTTTTACGTGTAAAAACCATTCCAATTTAGTTTTGTTTTCATCATTGGAGAGGTTTTTCTTTGTTTCTGGCTGGTTTTTGTTTGCAGTTTTTCTAACTGCTTTCATAAGATTCCATGTTACTGCAGGGGTGGCTGTTTTGGGGCTTTTATGGTTGTTTGCATCCATGCAGGGTCTAATGTATAAAAATGTGTTGTGGGGGCTGTTGTCTCTGCTATCATTCGCTGTTATTGAGCTGCTCAAAGGCCTGTATTTGAATAGGCTCTCTAGCCCTCTGTTGTTGAACAAAGACACACTGTGAGGTTGCAGACCAGCGGAGCAGCTGTGCCCACCAACTGTTGTTTCAATATGGCCCTTTGCAGACGCACTTGTGTGTAAACTGCTTTATACACACCCAACCACACTGAGGACCTCTGTGCTCCGGGAACTCTGCCCTTCCCCTGAACTTCTCTTCCTGATTTTGAGGCGTATGACCGTATTGGTTTCTTTTTTGTATGATTATACCTAAAAATTCTAATTATTCCACGATGAAGGGTTTTAATTAGTGACACATTGGCAGTCCTTGGTTGTTCAGAAGTGTACCGGATTGATCATCGTTTATTATGTAAATGATTAGAACGTGTGGGTGATGAAATCTACAAACTGATAAGGTGCTAGAGACAGATATTCTCTCAACATTGTCAGAAATGGATGGTATATTAGAGGTCTGCTCTGTCTAAGAGTATATTAAGTCCTTAATAGTGGATGCTCTTATCAAAGTACTCTGCTTACTTGCTTTTTGTTTGCAACCATGCAGGATATTTACTGGACCAGTTCCAGTTTAGAGTGCCTTACTGTAGGATGAAGCTTGGAGTTTGTACTTTGTGTCTAACCCTGAGTGAGGGGGCTGTCGGCAGTCTCTGATGGAGCTAAACCAGTCTCTCTCTCGCTCATAGTACGCCTGTCTTGGCTGCTGTGCCTCCAAGCTCTTAATTCCTGGCTCCCACCTACACTACAAGCCCTGAATAGGCCCTAGTATTGGATTAAAATCAAGAACGCTTTGTGCTAATTTTAAAACAGCCAGCACTTGGGCGGAAAAATTCTGAGAGCAATTGTACGGCATTCGATATTGAATGGAAAGTGAACAGAATGTTATCACACACTGAAAACAAAGCCAATTTCTCATCCCATCTTCCTAAGTAAAATAACTATATGAAATCAGGAAGTTTTGTCAGTCAGGATTTTGAAGGCACAGTGGTAATAACTCCTCATACCCTCCACCCACTTCGATCAGCATCACTATCTCCTGATTGGCTAGTTCTTGAAAAGAGCTTCATGCATATGCCTGTACTAATATTGATTTAATTGTGATTTTACAGCCTGATGCTTTATGCAGTTCTATATTATATTGCATTATAATGAATTAATTCACCATTTTAAGATGCAGTTCGTTTTGGTGTGGTTGTTTTTTTTTCTGGTTAACTTATGGGTCATTTAGTGCTTCATTCTGTTATGCTGTGTTTTAGGGTCAGCTGGTTGTAAACTTTATGACTGGACTTACAACTGTGGTGCTGATTTTGCTTGAGGAATGTAAGGCTGACTGGGATGAGTCGCTCTTCTCTCCACAGGCATCAGACACATGCCTGGCGCAACTGTTTCAAATATACCCAATGAGAGCAACATTCCCTGTGGCTGGGTCATGTCCAGATATGCATCTTTGATCATTCAGCTCATCTTGGATCTGATAAATGTGCTTTTGCTGCGGAGCCAGATTTGCCCGAATGGACAGCCAACATTGAAGCCTTTTTTTCCCCCCTCTCTCCAGGAACATGCTAGATTCTATTTCTTTTCCGATCTACACTGTATCAGCAGTTGCACATGAAATGTTAGCTTGATTACTGTGGCATTCCTTAAAAATCTGCTTGCATTTGTGCCGCCGGCAGACTTTCCTCAGCCTATGATCATTGCTGAAACACTGCAGCATTTTGCTTCATTTTTTTTTTAACCCTCTCCAGCCCAATTTATTATTTTGAGATATGAAAAATATTTCATTCATGGAGAAAAGTTCTTATACACTAGTGGCTGCAGGGGGAACTTATGTTGTAATTTTGCAATACTGAGCTGGAAGGGTAACTTTATCAAACCATTTCCCATTTGCAGGCCTACCAAAGAAAACGTTGCCTCAGCACACAAAAACTTTGAAATGCCTACATTAATCGCGGAAATAGCAACAGAAAAATAATACCCCGCTACCGAAACTGCAAAAACCGCAACATAAACTGTTGACTCGTAGCGTAAGACTATGAAACTGCAACATCTTCTTTCGCATCCGTCTTTGCCATTTACTGCGCTTGCGCGTACCGGCCCAGGCTGCTTTCAGAGATAGCGGAATCAGGCGTGTCTCCTTCGGTTGGTAAGTAAAACTTCCAAATATGACGTTATTATTTATGCAGATGTTTAACAATGAATTGTAAGACGTAGCTGTTACATCCACATTCTCGTAAATTCGCTTATTTTAGCATGTCACCCTGCCGAAAATGAACGATGCACTGTCGATTTCGCTATAGTCTTAGAGTTGCCAACTTGACGACTTTCTCAAGACGTATACATACGTCTTGAGTGGACAAACAATCCCGATTTGGAAAGTCGCCAGATTAAGCGAGAAAGTCGTCAAGTTGGCAAACCGAAGGAGACACGCCTGATTCCGCTATCTCTGAAAGCAGCCTGGGCCGGTACGCGCAAGCGCAGTAAATGGCAAAGACGGATGCGAAAGAAGATGTTGCAGTTTCATAGTCTTATGCTACGAGTCAACAGTTTATGTTGCGGTTTTTGCAGTTTCGGTAGCGGGGTATTATTTTTCTGTTGCTATTTCCGCGATTAATGTAGGCATTTCAAAGTTTTTGTGTGCTGAGGCGACGTTTTCTTTGGTAGGCCTGATGTGGTCTTTATATTTTATAGTCAGTCATCAATTGATTTATTGTTGCAAATTTGCAACATGAGCCTGGAGAGGGTTAAGGGATGCTTGTCAGATGGTGGCTGTCAGAGGTGCTTAATTTTTATGTGGTTTGTCTATTCTGGGTTGTCTTGTAACATGCATCCTGTTTAATTCAGAGCCTTTCAGTTGGGTGCACAAGAATGCTGAAGATCTGGGAGAGGTCAGACATCTGAGATGGGTTTATTATGGGGTCCTGGCCAGATGTTCTCTGCTTGCTTGGCGAAGCTGACACTAAATTGAGAGAATTGCCCAGCCCGTGATGTGGTAGCAGAAGGCTGAGGTCTCTTTTCAGGCTGCAGCCTGTTTGGCCGTATCATCAGCTCATAGTCCAGTGCAGTGGCGAATTTTGAAAGCGCCACACTCATTCAAATAATTAGGCCGTTCCCTTTGGATGTATATGGCTGTCTTGGTCTGCTCTCTCTGAACATTGAGGGGATCTACCTGTAAAATGAAACCAATATATAAAGCTTGAAATATGAATCTTGTCATTATCTACTTCGAAACGGATTATAAAGGATCTCTGTTGTGCTGTGGTGCAGGCGTTTGATGTGGAGTGGCTCATTTTTTACACTGAATATAGATATTCGGATGAGAACAAAACAGATTTATTGGCATTTCATCCCAGTTCCCACCACCCAAAGGCCATTTCTGAAACATCCTTGCTAAGGGTATCACTTTTTAGCATTACATCATGCAATAAATACAACCCCAATTCCGAAATAGTTGGGACAAAGTGTAAATTATGAATAAAATCAAAATGCAATGACTTTCAGATCACATGAGCCAATATGTTATTTACAGTAGAACGATAACATTTCAGATGTTGAAACTGAGACATTTTACATTTTTATCCACAAAATGAGCTTATTTCAAATTTTCTGGTTGCAGCAGGTCTTAAAAAAGTTGGTACAAAGGTAAAAAAAAAAAGGGCTGAAAACCAATTAATATATAAGAGAATCAGCTGAAATAACATTTAGCAGGTAATTAAGTTAACTGGCATCAGGTGTGTGTAGCATGATTGGCTATAAAAGGGATGTCTTAGAGAGGCTGAGTCTCTCAGAAGTAAAGATGACCAGAGGCTCCCCAACCTGTGAAGGCTTGCGTAAAAGATTGTGGAATACTTTAAAAACAATGTTCCTCAGTGTCAAATTGCTTGGGCTTTGAAGGTCTCATCATCGACAGTGCATAACATCATCAAAAGATTCAGAGAAACTGGAAAATTTTCTGTGCATCAGGGACAAGGCCGAAGACCTTTACTGGATGCCCGTGATCTTCGGGCCCTGAGACGCCACTGCATCACTCACCGGCATGATTCTCTCATTGACATTACTAAATGGGCCCAGGAATACTTCAAGAAACCACTGTCTGTAAACACAGTCTGCTGTGCCATTCACAGATGGCACCTAAAACTCTATCATGCAAAAAGGAAGCCAATGTTGAGCATGACCCAGAAGCGCCGCCGTGTTCTGTGGGCCAAGGCTCATTTAGAAAATGGACTGTTGCAAAGCGGCAAAGTGTCCTGTGGTCAGACGAGTCCAAATTTGACATTCTTGTTGGAAATCATGGGCGTCGTGTCCTCCAGGCTAAAGAGGAGAAAGACCACCTCTCCTGTTATCAGTGTTCAGTTCAAAAACCAGCAGCTCTGATGGTATGGGGATGAACTGGTGCATTTGGTGTGGGACACTTGCATGTTTTAAAAAGCACATGAATGCTGAAAGGCATATAAAGGTTTTAGAGCAACATATGCTCCCCTCCAGACAACATTAATTTCAGGGAATGTCTTGTGTATTTTAGCAGGACAATGCAAAACCACATACTGTAGCTATTACAACAGCATGGCTTAGTAGAAGAGTCCGTGTGCTGAACTGGCCTGCCTGCAGTCCTATTCTTTCACCGATTGAGAACATTTAGCGCATAATTCAATGAGAAGCTCGTCAAAGGAGACACAGAGCTCTCCAGCAGCTGGAAGCCTGTATTCAACAACAGTTGGATCGAGTTCCATTCCATCCAAACTCAAGAAACTTTTCTCCTCAATGCCCAGACGCCTCCACTCTGTGTTAAAAAGAAAAGGGGATGCTACACCATGGTAAACAGGTCCCTGTCCCAACTTTTTTGAGACCTGTAGCAGCCATCAAATTGGAAATGAGCTTATTTTGTGGATAAAATTGTAAAATTTCTCAGTTTCAACATTTGTAATGTTATATCTGTTCTATTGTGAATACAATACTGGCTGGTGTGATTTGAAAGTCATTGCATTTTGATTTTATTCACAATTTACATTTTGTCCCAACTATTTCAGAATTTGGGTTGTATAAGATTATCCCTGTCCATGAAGTTGATGGGGACATACAGATAAGTGCTGTCCTTCTGCATGTCCATCCATTACTCCATTCATTACATTTCTTTTCCAGGCGAGAACTCCTGAACTGTTCAGTATTTCCCAGCAAATGTTTTGCCTAAATGCATCTTATAGTGTAGATGAGTGTTTTCATTCACCCTCCGGCCTGTCTGTCTGTCCCTCCTGCCTGTCTGTTCGTCCCTCCACCGCCCAAATACGGCTGCCCCCTGGTGGGGAAATGAGTATTTCATGCTTGTTTCTTTGTTTTTGTTTATCACATTAAAAGGCCTATGGTACTTATTAATTTTAGTTTGTTCATTGCTCTGAACATTTATTTATGTCTCTTGAAAGCGGTGTGTAAATGTTTTCTTCCAGGTGAACATTATCCCCATCATCGCCAAGTCAGACGCCATCTCCAAAAGCGAGTTGACCAAGTTCAAGATTAAGATTACCAGCGAGCTGGTCAGCAACGGCGTGCAGATATACCAGTTCCCTACGGACGACGAGACGGTCGCTGAGATAAACTCCACCATGAACGTAAGGAGGGTCGCACACCAGTTTCCTTTGTGTCTGCATCAGAGGCTTTTACGACCCATTTCTGTCCATCATTGCTCAGCAGTTTTTTAACAGCAACTGGGCAACACTGGAGTTCATTTAAATTTTGCGCCTACCGATGCAAAATTGTGCAGTATTGGCACAGGCGTGAAATTAGTTGGTCTTAATTGTCCTTGAGTTAGACGGGAGTTTGCCGATAGAAACAGGATTTTTGAAGAGGTATGTGCTGTTTGCTCTCATTAAAAACATATTCATTTTCAAACAATTAATTTCAGATGTAGTATATCACGATCAACATTAAGTATTTCTCCAGTGTTATAACTGTATCATTATGATCTATAGTAGGGAGTAGGAGAATGAGATGGCAAGCCTGCATTCTCGAAATATTCATGCACTGTGAAAAGGGGTGCAGTTGCAAAATTCGTTTAAACAGTACTTACTATCGTGGGCAGTGTATTCCCCTGCCTGGGGATGAGATGGCACCGTGCCAGAGGAATGTAATGCCTGGTCAGGGCAGAGATGCAGCAGGATGCCTTTTCATCATATGCAGAAAGTGAGCGAGGCGGACGAGGGGAGAGAGAGGAGTGAGGGCACGCTGTGCACTGGAGACCAGCTCGTTTTAATGAGTCATTTTCTTCATGCATCCACTTACTGCTCTGCCTTCTCATGCAAGGCCACTTTGTTAGTGCACTGTGGGAGGAGTGAGCTCCCCTGCCCTCCCCGGATCACGGATGTCAAAACACATCCGTCATCCTGGCATCTGACTGGGGTGTTGCTGCTATCTGCTTCCTGTGTGGCTCTAGTTCTCCTGAGGGGAGAGGCCCTGTGCTGTGGTGAGGCCTCCTTTTTACTGCGCCGCTGAGCGATCAGTTCAGGGTTAAAATATGCTGCACATACCATTTTAATGGGCTTCTGCCGGTACAGCATGGTTATTCAGCTCTTGCTTTTATTTAAAGCGACTTAGTGTCAAACAGTAGGAGGCCAGTTACCTATGGACTTTTCTTAAGGGTTCAACAGATGCACTGGTCTTCTTGCTGCTCAAACTACCAACATTCCAAGTCCCAGCTAAGCGCCTTTGCTATTTGCCTGAATTGCATCTCCCTCAGAGTAGAAAAGCGTCCTTTGGCTGCATGTCTTACCCCTAAATTACATCAGATGCATGTGCTGTCCGTCTCTGCACTGCCATGGCAGTGCAGCTGATAGATTTCACTTTAGTCAATGTGTGTGCTTAACGTTGGATTTGCTGTGTTGCATTTCTCTTGGTCGCAGCTCCGACAAACCTGAGCCCTACGCAGCACATGCGCAAGGCTTCTATTTTTGCCGGATATCGGAGCTCAGTGCAACAACTGAGCTCAGAGCAGATCAATCGGGACTGAGACACAACATTAAAACATCCGGTTAATTCTCAGAATAAAATACTCTGTGCTGATGCCGGATTGTATTGTAAGCTAGGAAGGCGACAAAAGTTAGAAAGTATACAAACTTTCTCTACATGGCACTTTTCAAACAAATAATAAACCCAACACAAATGGGGAAATAAGGAGCATTTATTTATTATTAGGCCACTTATTCAGGGTGGAAGCAGAAAATTTTCAAAAAGGAGACAAATCCAAGCAGGTCAACTCCTTTGGTCCAGAACAAAACCTTTTGCCTGATTGTAGTTGTGTTTAATACTCCACCTGTCATGTAATCTTGCGCAATCGTGCGTGATTCTGTAATTATGTGATTTTGCCAGTCTCACTTCTCCAGTCTCGCCCTGCTGCGCTGTAAAAACGCAGCTGGTGGGTGTTGATGGACGACAAACCACGGAGCGAACGCACAGCGGAGCGGAGACGGGCCGAACGCACATCTGGTGTAATCCCTCAGTTTGCCGAGTGAAAATTCACTACGTCTCCCTCAGTAGAAAAGCATCCTCTGCCGCATGCCGTAGGCAGCTACATATGCCTCAGAGTGGAGAAGCATGCTAAGCTGTGCGCCTTGGTTACATCTGCCTTAAAATGGAAAACATCCTTTGGGGCCATTCACACAGGAGAAGTGTCCCTTTTTTGATGTTTCATTTTTTAAATTATTTACCAATGGTAACGTGCACTAGACGCGTCTTTTTTTTCCTTTGCGTTGTCTCTACCGTTTTTTAACGCAGAGTGCTCGTGTTTTTAAGACTGAATGCTGTCATAGCAATGTTTCAACTGTTTTTGCTTTTAAAAGCAGTGCGTTTTTTGTTGCATCTTGAGTTTTTCACACGCCAGCCTGTCTCCTGTCGTGTGCGAACAGGCCCTACGCCATCTGCCCGAGTTACATCTGCCTGAGAGAAAAAAAGCATCCTTAGCCATGTGCCATATTTCTCTACATTGTGTAAGAGCTGAAGAGCACCCTCGGAGGCATGCCTTGGTTACATCCTGCTTCGAGTGGAAATGCATATGTAGCTGCGTGCCTGAGTTACATCTCCCGCCGTAGAAAAGCATTCTGCAGCTGAGCTGTGATTATACTCCTTGCCACGATGTTCTGAAATGGGGAAAGATGTGAAATGAGTGTTGGCTGTGAAGTGGCCATCGTCAGGTGCATCCTAAAATATAAAAAAATTTAAAAAGTGAAAGCAGAAGGTTCTGCTCTGCTGACCAGCAGCTTTTAGACTTGGTACATCGGATGTAGAAGGAGCCATCTAGATGCAGAAGAAGGCGGCAGATGCAGTCGGGGCCAAGTGCTTTCTTGAATTATCTACGTTTTTGTGGTCTTGACTGCTTATTATTCTCTGGAATTTTCTGCTGTGGTTAGTCTCTAGATTTATATCCCTTGGGACAAAAACTGTGTTCAGTATGCTGACTTAATTCATCCATGTGTTCAACTGTATTGATATGAAGAATATTAAGAAATGTCCCCTTTGAAACATGCTGTTATGTTTAGTAAACCTGGAGATGGGTGACAGATTGGGAGGGCAATTATTTTTTTCATATAGTTGTGATATACAGTGAGATAATACAAGTATTTGGACAATAATGCAGTTTTTGTGCGTTTGCCTCTGTTCAACACAGTGAATTTGAAACAAAACAATTACAATGAGATTGAAGTACAGACTTTCAGCTTTAAGTCAAGTATCATAAAAAAAATCTTCCATGAACCCTTTTGGAATTACAGCCATTTTTATACACAGTGCTCCATTTTCAGAAGCTTGAAGGTAATTTGACACCTGACTGTCAGTCATTTTCATGTCCAGGTTATTTTTCTGCTCTGCATTTCATTACAAACAGAGCAGATGAAGGGCACTTGTTTTAACATGAATTTGGTCAATACAGGTGAAGTAGGCCATCATTAAAGTAAAAAAAAAGAAATAAAACTGTCAGACAGATGGCTGAAACTGCATAAATGGCTAAATCAATGGTTTGATACTTTCTGAAAAAGAAGAAATCCACAATAGAGCTCAGCAACCCCAAAGACCAGGGACACCTCTGAAGACCACTGAGGCGGATGATTGCATTGGTGAAGGGAACCCCCCCCCCCCAACATATAGCCTGGTGATGAAGACTTTGAGCAGACGGGCATATCATTGTCAAAGTCTACACTCAAGAGATGCCTTCATGGATGTAAATGTAGAGGGTTTGCTGCAAAGTTCACAGGACTGATAACATGCTAGGTCCAAAAGTTTAGATGACACTCTGCCAGAAAACATGTTTAAAAAAAAAAAAATCTTTGGGGGTGTTTGTTTTGGGATGGGAATGGGGTTTTTGTTTTGTCTTTGTTTAAATGTCATGTAAACCTCAAAATTAATTAAAAAAAAACATGGGAAAAAAAAAAAAAATCTAACCGGTTCTGAAACATGATTATTTCGACTGATAATCCAAAATGGACTTGTACCGGAATGTGGGAAGAGAGGACTATGGAGGAAAAAAGGAACGGCTCATGGTCCAAACCGTATCATATCATCTGTTGGCCATGGTGGAGGCAGTGATATGGCTGCCAATAGAACTGGGTCACTTGTGTTTATTGATGTTGTGACTGCTAATATAAGTAGCAGGATGAATTCTGAAGTGTACCGGACTGTACCATCTGCTCATATTTAGCTGAATGCTGCTAAACTGATAAGGCGGTGCTTTGCGGTCCAGATGGATAATGTACGAAAACATCCTGCAACTGCAACCGAAGGGCTTCTCAAGGCAGAGAAATTGAATATTCTTCAAATGGCCACGTCAGTCACCAGAACTTGGCTGTATTGAGCCTGCGCTTCTCTTACTGAAGACTAGGGCAGAAAGACCCAAACAAGGAGCTACTGAAGGCAGCTGAGGTAAAGACCTGACTGAGGACCTCAAGGGACAAAACTCAGTGTATGGTGATGTCCATGGGTTCACGATATTGAGCTCTCAGTGACTGCAGAGGATTTTAAACCAAATCTGAAAAATAAACATTATGTTTGCGATTGTGTTGGTTTGTCAAATGACCTTTGAACCTCTGAAAATGGAGCACTGTGTTTAAAAATGGCTGTAATTCCCTAAGGGTTGATGTAAGATTTTTGGGAAATGCTTTGAATTAAAGGTGAAAGTCAGCACTAATAACTTCAATAACTTCTTGATAGTTTCATTTCAGCTCCATTGTGGTGTACAGAGGCAAAATTTTAAAATATTGTCATTGTCCAAATACTTCTGTACCTAAATGTGGGTTTTGAATAACTCATTTCCGTCAGTAAACATGAAATGATCATTAAGGGAGGCATATTGTGTTTGCTCACATTGTCTCTGTCTTGAATTGAAATGAGATGATCTGAAACATTCAAATATGACAAATGAGCAAAAATAGAAGAAATGGGGAAGGTAGTGAGCACCTTTTCACTGCACTGCGCATTTTTTTGTCGAGGTGCAGTGAAACTGTTCTCTCAGCTCTCTGTCTCTGTATCTGACTGAGACATCTGTGAGTTTTTCTTTAATTGTAAGCCTGTCTGTCGGTACATACTCTCGGGAATGTAGCTGCTACATGAGTGCAATATTGAGCGAGGTGACTGATGTGTACAGTGGTAATGCTGTGGATCTCTGATCTGATGGGAGGTGTCTATTTGCCTTTGCTCTTCAGGGCCACTTACCCTTTGCTGTTGTGGGCAGCACAGAGGAGGTGAAGATTGGGAACAAGATGGTGAAAGCGAGGCAGTACCCCTGGGGGACAGTTCAGGGTAAGCAGGGAAATGAGGGAGGTGTTTAAATCTGGCCCAGGTGTGCTGGATTCTTCTGTTATTTTGACTCTCTGTACTGGTGAACGCACGCGCACACACACATACACACAACATCTGAATAAAGAACCTAGGCGATTCCTAGGTATTTTAACAAAATGTCCCCTCTGTGACGAGACACAAAACTGTCCCCCAAATAAAATTCTGTTGATGTATTAAAAAGTGTTTTTTACATTTCATAGGTATAATAGTGCACTACTATATTCAGGAGGAAAAAGCTCAATTTTTTTTCCCCTCCATTTCCATTTGGGGATCATTTTGGTGTCTGTCACGGAGGGGACATGTGGTTGACAATACCTTGGAATTGCCTGGCTGCATACTTACAGTCTGAAGAACCAGCATTGACAGAAATGTGTGCACACCTGACAGCTGTATTGCCGCCGATGCATATTATTGCAGAGGAAACCACTGCTTTTTTTTTTCGTAAGTGCTACAGTCAACTGGAGTTCTCAAAGCAAACTGTGCCATAAATTGGATTTTTTTTTTTGTCCTGATTGACTTATTGCTGCTGACCCAGCATTGATCTGGCAGACCATGGACACGAGTGGTCTGCTGCGTGGCACACTTTATTTAAATAGCCTCTGGTTCTTTCTCAAATCACAATACTATTAGTGCATACTGCAAAGTGGTCTAAATGGCTATGGAAGATTTGATGAGTGTGCTGTTCATAGTTACACCTCCATTTCAAAATGCATTCGCATGCATCGTATTTTATTGTGTTTGTTATTGTGGCCATTTCAGTGTGCGTTTCCATGTGCAGTGAGTGACTCACGGCTTGACTTCCCCTAGTAGGAGAGAAATTCAATAGAGCCTGAAGCTGCCTCTGACATTGCATGTCACCCACTTGCTCCTGACTGCCTGTGATGCCAGCTTGCACATGGGTCACAGCTCGGGGGCGTGGAAATGGCGTAAAATTGACAAGCCACAGGAAGTTGGAACTTGTTTTGTGTACGTCCCCCCCCCCCCATGGGGAGACCACTGAATGTGGGTTTGGCTATTGGGTCTAGTGTCATGTTTTTCTCTGGTATACATGGTCTCATGCAAAAACACCTTTTCTGTCTTTTGAGTGGACCAGCTGCAGCATCATTAAATACACAGTGGAGATCATGAGAGCGCTGCTGTAACTTTGGGAATTTGAACAATGATATTTTTGTCTGTTTTTGGCTGTAGAGAAAGAAAATCACTCTGACTTTGCAATTCTCAGTTGATGTGATGAATGTTATGTTTTGGGCCGTGGAGAATAGAGGCCGCTGTGACTTTGAGAGGTTGATGGATGTTGAATGGTTTCTGTGCTGCTGGCAGTGGGAACAGAGAATCCGATGGGGTCACCGGGCAGATGTGAGTGATGTTTGTTTTGGGCAGTGGAAAACGAGAGTCATTGTGACTTTGTGAAGCTGAGGGAGATGCTGATCCGCGTGAACATGGAGGACCTGCGAGAGCAGACACACACCCGCCACTATGAGCTGTACCGCCGCTGCAAGCTCGAGGAGATGGGCTTCAAGGACACTGACCCCGACAGCAAGCCTTTCAGGTGAGAAGGCCATCGTCACAGTCTCTGTGATTCCTTTTCGCATATTTTAAATGCACCAGCAACCAACAGCACCTCCACATGCGCGTGACACACACACACACACACACAAGTTTGTGCAGCTATTCTCATTAGGACTTCAATACATTATTGACAGCGTAACCCTATACCAGACCCTAACAATCACCAAATCATGCCTAACCTTTACCTCAATTCATACCTGACCCCCTGACCTCAACCATGACCTCAGAAATGACGTTTTGCCGCATCGGGTCCAGGCTTCGGTCCCCATAAGGATTCCTCGTCCTGAAACGGTCAGTTTTTATACTGAAAAAGCTCCCCAGTAGGAAGCAAAAAATGTGAACACACACACACAAACGCAGCAACCCAAAACGCTTGGTCCCCCATCCTCCAGGGCCGTCCCAAATATTTTCTCCAACACATCGCAGAGACGGGTTTAAAGCACTGAGCTCCGCAGAGCTCCTGTTATATTTGGTGACTGTCGATGGAAGACTTGCCCCAGTCACACTGTGCTCTGACCTGACTCCACTGCTGGCCTCCTTTAGCCTGCAGGAGACGTACGAGGCCAAGAGGAACGAGTTCATGGGAGAGCTTCAGAAGAAGGAAGAGGAGATGAGACAGATGTTTGTGCAGAGAGTTAAGGAGAAAGAAGCTGAACTAAAGGAGGCTGAAAAAGAGGTGTGTGTGTGTGTGTGTGTGTGTGTGTGGGTGTGTGTGTGTGTGTGTGTGTGTGTGTGTGTGTGTGTGTGTGTGTGTGTGTGTGTGTGCGTGCCCATATTTGTGTATTTTCGTGTAAATATGTGCAAAATCTGCAGCTCCACTGCACCCTGGGAGCTCGCCGCGCGTAGTGTGTCCTGACCGATGCTTTGCCATTATGCCCAAATTTTATTCCCTGTTGTTGGCGCTCGCAGCTGCATGAGAAGTTTGACCGGCTGAAGAAGTTGCACCAAGATGAGAAGAAGAAGCTGGAGGACAAGAGGAAGACTCTGGACGATGAGCTCAATGCCTTCAAGCAGCGGAAGACGGCCGCCGAACTGCTGCAGTCCCAGGCTCAGCAGGCAGGGGGCTCCACCACACTTAAGAGAGAAAAGGAGAGGAAAAAGTAAGTTCTGATCTCCACATCCCTGACCCAGACTCTCACAAGGCTTAAGTCAGAATGCAAACACAAGCTCCCTGGACAAGAGCAAATGTGTAATTTTTTAATATTTTATGATCCCTTCTCCCTCTGTTCCATATGGTAATTATATATAGAATTTACCCCAAAAAATGGCTAATACCATAGATTTGCTGTAGGTACTTTAAAATGATGGGAAAGCCAGCTTCAATTTTATTTTATTTTAGTCAGTATACACAAAGTTGTATATACAAAGGACAATGTACTATAACTGGGATCATCAATTCAAGGCCGTCAAGGTCCAAGAACTGCAGGTTTTAAGCCCACCCTTCATCTGAGAGTCCGGTGTAAAGATGGTCTGGCCAGTTTTGAGCACCAATTATTCAGTTAATTATTTAATGGCTTGGAAGGAAAGAAAAGCTGGTCTGGATTTAGAATTTAAGACTAGATATGGTGATCCTAGTGGCATGAAAAGTATTTGCCCCTTCCAGATCTCTTTTACTTCTGCATATTTGTCACAATTCAATGTTTCAGACGATCAAACTAATTATAGTATGAGACAAGGATAACTTTGATAAACTTAAAATGCAGTTTTTAAATGGTGGTTTCATTTGTTGTGGGGAAGAGGCTATCTAATGCTACCTGGCCCCATGTGAAAAACGTAATTGCCCCCTTACTTACAACATTAACTGAACTCAATTATCAATTGAATTAGTTATACTAGACACACTTAGGCATGATTACAGCCAGCCCTGTTTAATCTAAACATGGCTCACATGGAACCTGTCTGGCGATGAGAAGTAGGCAAAAAGCAGCACATGATGCCACAATCAAAAAAAAATCAATCAAAAATGGATGAGAATCAAAGTTTTTGACATCTTTCAGCCTGTAAAAAGAGTAACGAAGCCTTTTTGTCGGCTCTGGGGCTCCAGTGAAGCGCAGTGAGATGCATTTCCTAAAATTGGAGAAAGCTTGGAATAGCGGTAATCCTTCCTAGGAATGATCAGCCAACCATGGCACTGTTGCCTCACAGCAAGAGGGTCGCTGGTTTGAATCCTGCCAGGGGCCTTTCTCTGTGCAGTTTGCATGTTCTCCCCGTTTTCGCGTGGGTTTCCTCCGGGTTCTCCGGTTTCCCTCACGCAGAAAAGTATGCATTATAGGAACACTCCTACCGGTACCCCTGACCAAGGAACTGGCTTTAGAGCTGGAGTTGGTCCCAAGGCACTACTCTGTGGCTGCCCTGACTATAGGATGGGTTAAATACAGAGGAAAAATACCCCACGAGGTTCATTAATATTCTTATGTCTTATCTTAAAAATCCTTCTAAGAGTGAATCAACAAGTTTTCCAGGAGTTCATAAAAGAACCCAGACTAACATCTAAGGAAATGCAGGCCTGACTTGCCTCATTTAAGGTCAGCGCTCATGAGAATGGACAAAAATGGTGTCCATGGGTGAGTTGCTAGGCAAAAACCACAGTAAACCAAAAAGAATACAAAGGCTCATCTTACATTTGCCAGCAAACATCTTGATGGCCTCAAACAATTTTGGGATGATATTTTGTGGACTGATCCGACAGAAAGTGAAACTTTTTGGATGACATGGGTCTGTTCGTGTCTGCTGTAAAGTGAACACAGCATTTCACAATAAGACCATCATACCTGTAGTCAAACAGAGTGTTGATAGGTGTGATGGTTTTTGGCTGCTTTGCGGCTTCAGGACCTCAGTATATTGCCACAATTGATGCAATCTTGAATTCTGCTCTCTGCCAGAAAATGCTGAAGGAGAATCTCTGGCCATTACTTTGTGACCTAAAGTTGTTCCCTAATTGTATTATTCAGCAGGGGAAATGTCTGAAGCTCACAAGCTTGTAAATATCTGTATGGCTCAAAAGAAACCTAGAGAAGGTTTTGGAGTGGCCTCGTCGATGTGCGGACTTTAATCCAATTAAGATGCTGTGGCATGACCTCAAACGAGAAGTTAATGGTTGAAAACACTCCAGTGTGATTGTTGAATTAAGACAATTCTGCTATGATGAGGAAGCCGAAATTTTGCGAATCAAAAGGCTCATTGCCAAATGTAGCAAATACTTGATCTTAACCACAGCCAGTTATCTGTTATGATCCAGACAAAGAACGAGATACAGACGTGTGTGCAGTCCAGTCTGGGGTGTGTATTCGCTTGAATATGGTAACGCAGAAGAATAGGGCCATAGTCTCAGTGATGGGGAGACTGATCAGCTCAGGTGGATTTATGCAGCTTGGGTTCAGGGGCAGCGGTGGCTCCGGTGGCTTAAGGTCTGCAGGCAGGTGGTTTCACCTTCGCTTAAGCAAGACTGCTTGATGGAGGAAACGGGTAGTGGGTAATCCCAAACCCGGAGATTGATGAAGGCTAGCAAGGTTTTCCAATTAAACTGAGCAGAGGAGCAAACCCTTGCAGGAGGTTAGTAGAAACTCAGTCCCAATCCTGGAGACTGGTGGAAAAGCTTGGGAGTTTATTTCTAATATCGAAGCTACAAAGAGCATTTAAGTTAGTTTCATAAAGATATGCTAAATTCTGGTGACAAACTATATACAAAAATTCTGTAGATTCAATAACTGGTTGCTCGTGGTTTAGTACTGGACAATCCAGCAGTTTGCAGGGACATTAATGTGGGTGAAATGTGCTACGCTGTCGATGGGGGAGAAAGGGAAAACAACTGACTGCGCCTGCAGGGGGCGACACGCAAGACGTCAAACTAGTGAAAGCAGACAATACATCTTAAAGACATGCACATTGCTGAAAACTGGGCGAAAACGCTTCCTGAGACATGTGGGTTGTGACAGTTATCAGGTTTTGGGGGCACTTATATTTTCACATGGGTTATACAGATTTTGAAAAACTCTAATCTTCAATAAATAAAATGATCATTTATATGCTGCATTTTGTGTTTACTTGTGTTGTCTTTGTCTTATGATCTGATGCATTTAATTATGAGAACAATAATCAATAAGTGATATAGAAACAGTTGGAAAGTGGGCAAATACTTTTTCACGGCACTGTAGTATTTGTGAGAATGCAACCTTTTACCTCTCTTAACACAGCATGTAGAAACACTTGGGTATACCTTTATTTTTTTTGAACACGCAATCAAGACGTTTTGAACACATTTCTCATTTTGCTCCACTCACACCAGTAAGCACTGTTCCCCGTTATGATTTCTTTCCTCGCATTTTTTTAATTTATTGTATATTTTTTATTCTGAATTGATATTGCCATATTGGTTACTGACACTAATGGGGTTGAAATGTCACAGTAAAAGAGTCGTGGAGCCACTGTCATCACACGTCTGTTAAGTGTTGGCCTTCTTATAGCGCCTGAATTACAACCGAGAATTCTATCGCTCTTCTTTTGACAAATTGAAGTATTAACCTCATTCATGTCTGTTCATGCGTTCACACTTCATGGAGAACCATTCTTAAGAGTAGCTGTGAGTATCCCTGCTGCATTAATCCGGGCTACCTTACCTTTTGATAAGTTTTAATGTGATTTTTTTCCAGCACAGTGAAATGGAGGTTGAATACAAGCACTTCTGAGGACTTTGATGTAATGGTATTTCTTTTGTTGGGTCTCCTTGTTATATAATGGAAGCCCAGTACATTTACGCTGACCTGACGCGGTACCAACGCAGTGTTACCAGGTCTCGATCAGAAGAGAGCTCTGTGTCAGTGCAGCTTTTGGTGCAAGATCATACACCTATGATTAGTGTGTTCCTAGATCGATTTTTCTATTGCTTATGTAACAGACACTAACGGTAAATCAGCACATTGGACTTCTAAAACACCCATATTTAATTTCAAGAAAATTATTTCCAAAACCTGTTCTTCAAAGGGTTAAGACTTCAGGGACGGTGGTGTGGCGTGGGCATGCGTTGTGGGTGGGGAAAAAAGACTGGTTTCATTTGTCCAGAGGTGGAACTGTGTTTACTTTGATGCATTGTTTCTCATCCTGTTGGTAACCACTCCTGGTTGTGTATTCAAGCTGATTTGACTCATCACCGAGACATTATAAAGGACGAAGACTCTTGCACTGAGAAGGTTCTCTAGTTTTTTTTTTAAGCTGAAAATTTCTGTCTGTCTGTGAGCTGCATAAACTTTAGAGCTGATAACTTGAGCTTGCTTTTTTTTTTTTTTTATTTAATATGCAAATGCCCATTTTTTTTTTCTTCCACACAAAGTCATGTTTTCATCTCCCAACAACCAAGTCAATGGGTTACTGATATAGCATCGCTAGTTATCAATATGTGATTAACCCATGCATTACTCTGGGTTTTTTTTGTCCTAAATGTTGTGCACATTTTACTAACTGCGCTTCCATTTCTACCAAATGCATCATAATCATTCATTCAATGTGATTAAGAAAATGAAGTGCTATCCCAGTGACCCAGAGACCTGTGCATGAAATGTGTCGATGAAAGAGTATGAAAGCGACCTATGCGGTGCTGCATGCCGTGATTGTGTCACATGCATTGTGTCGCCTGTGTGCATTCTTTTGCAGCTAACCCACTCCTGCATGCTGCATGCTGCATGTGAATCCCAGGCCTGGTAAGGCTTCTTCACTAACTCTCCGTATCCAACCCTGGTGTAGGGAGCCAATGAGTGGCCAAACAGATAAAAATGCAAAAAAGATTAAATAAATGGATTAATCAAAGATTGTAATGTCCATAGGATCTTGATTTCCCCTTTAGAACATTATTGAATATATTTTAAGGTACAAATGTGTTTTGCAACGATCACAAGTGTACAAATCTCAGCATGAGTTCTGAATATGGAAATGACCTAATTTTAGATGGAACATTCCAGTACATTAAAAAGCAAAATGAATACACAAGCCATGACTGTAGATGGCTTGTGACTGAAGGCCCACTCCTCTGCATTTGCTGAAGCTGTAAAACTCCCGCAGGGCTGCAGTTATCAAACCTCAGTAGACCAGCATGCCTGTGGAGGAGGACTTTGTTCTCCGAGCTGGAGTAAATCATGGCTCGGCCCGCTCGCCCAGCTCCAGGCACAGAGAATATCGCTCTCTGTCTGGCTTGCTGCTCCCTACCCCCCTCTAGTGCTGCAGTACAACAGCCTGCCATCAAGGCATCCATCTGCCCACCCGTTATCATCACACAAAAGGCCATTCAGATTGGAGCTCCTTCGATAAAACTGTAGTCTGTAATGCCTGCTCACATAAAAATATTTGGTCTTCCTTGCTTTTGAAATGATATTTTGTTGATGCGTTCATGCAGTGCTCCTCCCACTGTACGAAGAAAGTATTGAGATTCACTGAGGTTGATGACATTTATTAATCTCCCTGTAGAGGAGAGATGGTAGAAGGTAGCCATTTTACCATCGCCGTTGTTGGGGCTGCGTGGGCTCGTATCTTGCTTGGGGTCAATAGCGGTCTGTTAGCTGTATATGTAGTATAGGCTATATATTAGGGAGTCTGTTTTCAGGAAGCATTTGAGTGTCCAGAAACAAAGCAGAAATGAGTCTGTTATCAAGTGGGTGTTTCCTTTCAGTGCTTCAGGGGAGAGGATTTACAGCCGCAATTCAGAAAAAGTTGGGACAGTGCAGAAAATGCAAACGGAAAAAGAAAGCAGTGATTTCCAAATTTACTGTGACATACATTTCATTGCAGACATGAAGACGAGATATTTCCTGGTTTGTGTGGTCAGCGTAATTTTATTTGTGATATAAATCCATTTGGATTCCATTCGGGCCTGCAGCGTACTTCACAAATGTTGAGACGGGGGCAATTTTGGACTACTAATGGGGTAAATAAATCTGAATAATAACATAATTTTAAAATGGCTGATGTCAGCAGGTGATTTGTGATCTCGACAACAGCCAGAAAAAGCCTTGTCCTGGAAAACGGGGCCGAGGAACGCCAGTATTCCTACTCACGCATGAGAACATCTTTGAGAGCTTGTTATGTTCCTCAAATAAAGATGGGAAGGGACTTCGATATTTCACACTCTATGGCAGTGTTTTGTAACCTTGTTCCTGGATTACCCCTGCCCTGCAGATTTTACCAATGTCTCCCTGATTCAGTACACCTGATTTAGCTGATCAGTTTGTTTGTTGAGTACTTAATATGCTAAACTGGATGTGTCCGATGTATTGGAGATTTATAGAATTTGCATGACGGGGGTACTTACGGAGCACAGTTGAGAATTTGGAAACACTGCTTTATGGTACATGGCATGATTAGAAGATTAAAGACATCTCTTGGAGTTTTTGTGCATTAAGGACACAGGAGCAAGCCTAAACTAAATACCCTGTGATCTCTCATCATTCAGATGGCACTTCATCAGGAGCTGTCATTTATCAGTAAGTGATTATAACCACGTGCGCTCTGAATTATTGTGGCAAGCCTTAGTCAAGTACTGCAATATATAAATCTATCCACAAATGATAGTTGAAACTTTGCTGTGCAAAATTAAAGCTTTATGTTAACAATGGTCAGAAATGCTGTCCTCTTCTTTGGGTCACAAGCATCTGCAATGGACCCCTACGCAGTGGAAACATGTATTGTGGACAGGAGAATCAATATTTCTGGTTTGTTCTGGAAGAAATGGACACAGTGTGCTCCAGACCAAAGAAGAAAAGTACCTGACTGTTGTCAGCAACAAGTCCAAAAGCCACGCTCTGTCATAGCATGGGGTTGTGTCAGTTCCCTTGACGAGTGTAACTTGCTCTTCTTTGAAGGTACTGCTGATGCTGCTAAATACTTTGAGATTTTTGAGCTACATGCTGGACGCTGCCTGGAAGATGACATCTGTGGGATGTGCAGGCATAGCTCAACAAGGGAACACAATATTGTATTCTTCATGCATTACAAATGGAGGGCTGCATGTGAAGAAGGTGCAAGTGCTGGACTGTCCTG
Source organism: Gymnothorax reevesii (assembly GCA_029721435.1). Taxonomy (NCBI): domain Eukaryota; kingdom Metazoa; phylum Chordata; class Actinopteri; order Anguilliformes; family Muraenidae; genus Gymnothorax; species Gymnothorax reevesii. The sequence goes on from CM056586.1 coordinate 8,831,949, forward strand.
CCTGCAGTCCCCACTTGTCCTCCACACAGAACATGTGGCGCATGGGATACAAATCTGAAGCGCTAATCACTTGGTGTCTTCAGTCTCTAAACGTTTAAGTATCGTGTAAAGAATGACTGAATTACTAGGTGGTAAATAGTTGACTGTCCCAACCTTTTTTGGAATATATTGCAGGAAATGAAATTGAAATAAAAATTCTTGTGGTGAAACATCAAATTATCTGTTGTATTGTTTTCAATGTAATAACAGGTCCAAGATCTTTTACAAATTACTGATTTCGGTTTTTATTTTAATTTAAGATGGTCTGAACTTTTTCTGATTTGCCGCTGTAAAATTTAAGGCTGATCAAAGGAACAGTTTTATAAGGCTTAGAATGTCGGTTGGAGTGAACTTCCTGTCCAGAAGTGTTTATTTGAGTGGGTTTCCTAGCTTGTCGTGTGTTCAGGATCGTTCAGGTGATCAGAGTAATATAAATGAGCACAATAATCCTTACTAAAGAATCCCTTAGCAGAACCTAAATAGTTTAGGGTTGATGTGGTATACAAGTATCAAATTGGTGAACTGTTAGTGGGAACCTTTTTTATGTTCTACCTCTCGTCAAAAGCAGAATTCACAAATGCATGATAACCTGTTACTAACGCTGGTCGTGAATCTTTTTTTAAAAATAAAATTGTGGTCATTTTGTGTTGCACATTTGTAACTGTTGATGGTAACCCGTAGGGAACATTAATCCTCATCCCTTTCTTTCGTTTCCAGTTCAGGCTTCCTGTAGACAGTGCTCCCTCTGCCAGCTGTGATTGAGTGTTCACCCCTCCTCCTGAGCCATTGCTGTTCCCTGTCTCTTCCCCTTACCATTACGCAACCCACACATTCCCATGTTCTGTGGAAGAAGCAAACCACTACTGTGAATGGAACTTTGTTTTTACTGGAAAACAATCAGTTTACCCTAATTAGACTCCATTTTTTTTTTCTTTTGTAAGGCCAATTATGAACATTTCCCCTCCTCTTTAGGGTCTTGTTTGAGTTAACTCCTCATTATTTTTATTTCGTTTCTGCACGACTGAAAAAGAGTTTGCTGTTATCATTAACAAGCGCAAGCACTCTTCTGTGGAGGCAGCAGTTTGCAGATGGGTTGAAATAGAACTAACATTGGCTGTGGTCTGATATAACTCGTTGGAACTATGCTGTCAGTTTTGGAAAGCATGATGCACCCGACTTACTCGCCAGTGTATCAGGCCAGTGCTATTGTTCCCCTCTGAAGGTGTCAATCACTCAATTTTCAAAGTTTAATCAGAACTTACAATGTTATGTGAATCCACATTCCTGTTTAGTGTGTCATAAATAACTGTTTCTTATTTATTTTTTTATTTTTAAATACAACGTAGTACATTTTCATAAATTTGGATTAAAATACCTTCAGGAATGTGAGTGCAAGTTACTTGATCTGCCAGTGTTCAGTTTTGTTTCGACTCTGCATGTGCAGAAATTGTATTAATGCTCACTAGTGCTCTACAGCTGTACCTCATTGTTTTTTTTTAAATTTTGTTAGATGGGGGAACTGTCAGCCTGCCAACGGTTTAGCAAAATGTATGTTCTGTATGTTTTCAGTGTTTTAAAACCAATTGTGACTTTTTACTTTTTTATACACGTATAAGCACATCCAGCAAAAAATAAGGCCAGCTTGAAGGGAGCAGGATTGCACCTGTATCAGTGTTTGCAAAAATACTTACCTTAAAATAAAGATTATCCACCAAACTTTTAAACACGGACCAAAATCATTGTGTTTTCAATAAATTGCATACATGGCAGAAATGTGCGCATTCCTGAGATGAACATGGTAAATTGATGAAGTACTTGTGCTGATAAGGCAGCAGTATAAAGCGTAATTATAAAAAGACCTGTAAGTTTGCTTATTTTAATGAGTGAATGTTTCATGGAGTCTTAACATTTTTAATTGGGTTTAATTTGCACTTTGCCATCTGAGGCTGTCGTTCTCAAGAGTGGGACAGTGTTGCATTTTCATCAGCACCATGTCAAACTAGGGATTTTTACACCTTCGCACAGGGTCTGACTCCTTGCTTTTTGCATTCAGTTTCTCTAAAGACCCCTGAACCCCTGGGGTAAGAAAAAAAAAAATCACAGCACAGGTTCTTGGACAGTATCAGTTAAGATGAATACAAAAGATTTCAGGATAAAGTGGCAGTTTGACAGATCTCTCTTGTTCCACCTCAGTGTTTGTTTCCATCTGTCGGTCCATGCGGAAGGGTTATGTTTGTCATCAAAGATGTGCGTTAGAGTTCAGTGCTCTCAGTGTATTGAACTGAGTACGATGCTCCTTGCAACAATGAAATGCTGTTACAAAAGCTCGGAGATCTTCATCTGCCTGTTCCTTAAGATGTTACTCTTTTGAACACTTGGTGCATCTCCGCTGTTTTGCATCCCTCCTGGACCCTCGGGCTGCTGGGTGTCACTGGTAGTGGGGGTCCTCTTACCATCCCCTCCCCACTCATATGTGTCGTTTTTTTTTTCCTAGTGAGTTTTGCTGGGGTTGAAACCTAGTGTGTAACCCTCCTACTGCCTCTAACCCCCCTGCTCACCAACATGTGTGTATTTACTCTTCTTTGCAGTAATCCCTGGCTCTGCACTGAGTAGTTACTCCTCTACCAGGCTTTACTAAGGGACCAAGCCCTTGGCATTGAGGGCAGTGTGACCCACTGCCTGAGGAAAGCAAGAGAAAAAGATTCTGGACCTTTCCCCTGGGGGATAGTGGCAAATCTACACTACACGTGTTTGGTGTAGGATATTTTGTGTGCATGTATTTAACCCACAGCACTAACTGCGTTGGCTGCCTGTTGTGTGACTAAAGTGGGTTTCATGCTTAAGTTTCCTGCTCAACAAGATAAAGACTTTTCATTACTGTATTCGGTCACACCTCTGTGACGTTAACTAATAAGCACCATTCTATTGGCAGCTCCCGATAAAGCTTTGCTTTGTTATGCACTCACTATTGGTGCTTTACTGCTGGGGTGTTTAACGTTCCTTTTTGACTTTTACCTTTTTGATACCGGTTGCATCCTCGGTAATTGCTCTACATGAAATATATTGGTAACATTCTGTTTTTTGTTGGAAGATATTTTACTTTCCCTGGTGAAAGGGCGATATGTAGACTTTAGAGAACTTTGAATCTGTTATTTCCCCGCAGTTTTGCCCCACTTTATGAAAGAAACACATTAAATGCTGAATATATTTAAACCTTAATCCATCTCATTCAGCTGATAAAAGTTAACTGTCCTGAACAATTTGCATCCCTTTTCTGAAAAGCAATATAGAGTTGACTAGCTGAGCGGAATGATGTATGTTTTGGGCTGCAAAGATTGAGAAGTTTTTTTTCTTACTGCATTTGTGCAAAGTCTGTAATACAGATATGTCTTATTAAAATATTGCATGCATGGCTACCCATGGAGGCGCCTGATACTGAAATGAAGAATAAATGCATTAAAGGTTTCCTCTTGCCCTCTGACCTCTGAACTTTACCCCTCTACAGGCGCTTTCCCAGACTGCTCTCTGGCTGCTCTGTTCCCTGTGGTAACCCGTACCTCTCTGTGTCTCCCTCTCTCCCTCCTTCAGCTTCTTTTAATCTGTCTGGGCACCTGTTGGAAGAGGAGACTGCAGCTTCCACAAGAACTAAGCACCTGTTTCCCTTTCTTTACTTCCTACTTCCTCATGCTCATCAGCCTTTGAATTTACTTTTTATACCCATCTTAACCCCCCCCCGTCAAGCACGGACATGTTGGCCTTACATGGTATTTCTCGGGTGAGCACCAGGCTTAGCAGCACTAATTTATAAAATTAGCTGACAAGAAGGAACCCTCTCATGGCTGTTCTGTGCGCTCATCTGAGGTATGCAATATGAGACTTGGATATCAAATATTATTCCAATCTGGAAAGGTATGTTGAGCAAAAGGAGGAATATTTATGCTATTCAATTTACAGAAAGGAACTTTTGAGACAAATTGTACCTCTAAATGGTCAATAATGATTCCTGGGATTTGCTCTTTGTCAAAACTAAGGGCTGTAATAGACAGAGGCGAGAATCCCTGCAATGGCAACTTGATCTAATTTGACCTTAACTGCCATGTATTATTTCTGTTGACCTTAATAATGGCACATTTTTATCTGCTGTTTTTATTTTTAAACTTCCCCATTTCTTTTAATTAAAAGGCTATAGTTATAAACCAGGTCAATATTCTGACTGTGATTTTGCTAAAAATCCAAAGACTCCCAGTAAAATTTGAAAGAGAAGTAAAAAGGAAAAGCATAGCATCTAAACAGAGTTCTTTAGGTTTGTTGTTTGTACGAATGGAAATGATCAGATTGACTTGGATGTTACATGTCCATTCTGTAGGATAAAAAAGTTTCCCCTTTTTCCGCCGCAGCATGTATTTAAAAAATGCCATGTAGGCCGCATACAGTGCCCCTGAGACATTACGCTTTGTGTATCTGCTGACTAATCCATATTTTGTGTCCTCCAAGTTATTTTGTTTTATCATGATTCTAGTAGATATGTCCATTACCAGCAATGTCATTTTCATTAGGAATATTTCAGCACTACTTTTGGTCCCTCCAGATTGAGTGTATTCTTGTGAGGTCATACCATTTGTAATTTGCAGTCCAGTAATACTCCTTACAAATGGTCAAACCCCATTTGCCAAATGCTATAATAAGTCCTATCATTTTCACAAAATAATGAAATTGGTCATTGTAAATGACCTAGATACCAGATAATGCGAATACATTTATATACATGATTTATAAGGATCTATTTTGTGTAATTGATTATGAAGTGGAGACATGTCTTATGCTGATTGATATAGTGTTTGAAAATCTTTTAACCCTTTTCTGTGTAAAGTTTTTGGTGTCAAAGTTGGACAACCTTAATAACTATCATGGTCCTCCCTGCCAATGGCACTGCGAAGTCTCAGATTTACATGCAAGATATTTTATCATTGTATGATTCCCATTGGTGTCCATTTTCAATAAAACATTAAAAACAAAAAACGCATGTTCAAAATGGTATTGTGAATCCAACATGTAATATTTGTTTCCATTATCACCGCAGCTTGCCGTTAACATGATCAATAATTTTCAATGAATGCAAAATTTTTAAGCCCTGAAAAAATAATAAAGGCGCCAGTTGACATTCTCAATCGTTATTGTTCTTTGTGGTGTAGTAATTTCTGCTGCCGATATGACACTCTCATTTTGGACTTTGATATTTAACCTCTTTAAACCTGCAATCCCATACATGGGTTCGTCAAGTGCAGCTGCTTCATTCAAACCTGTCGAGCTTTAGGCCTACTTTACATTGTAGTGGACATTCCAAGGTTTCCAAAGATCTCAAATATGTCCTACTAAATTATGGAGAATTGTGTCTTAAATGATCTCAATATTTTTATATTTTGTGCAACGTTACGGCCATGAAAACATGGCGTCCTGAGTTTCAGTATTTCAACTGTGATGCAGCATCAGTGAGGCACTGCAACCAGCAGATACCAGAATATGCTGGAGACATTGTCCTAAAATAAGGAAATCTTTACTTTAAATCTATCTAAGAGGAAATTCAGGCTGATATCTGTTTACTAGGTTGAAGATGTAGGACACTGTACATGGCTGTAATATTATTTCAGGTTCAGCGTTTGTTATTGACATGCTTCAGCAGTTTAATGGACTGATGTTGTGGAATTCGTAGGTTTGCAGTCTAGAGCAAGAAAATAACATTCAAATAACTACAATAGTCTTTGTAGTGAAATGTGTCATAAGTAGGGACTACGTATATATTATAGGGCTAATTCACAATTCTGAATTTCAGTTTTCCATCAGAGTGATGGTAGAAACATTGGGGGTGACCATGGCTATTACTTGATGCATTACATTAAGTATTGGTGAGCGCAGGAACCAAATGGGCCGGAAAACTACAGAAAACATCTGTGCTCCATGGAGGGGAACAAACAGGGAACTCAATTTCCCAACAGTCTGCCTGATCAAGAATACCCTTCAGGAGGTTGGCATTTCTATATGAAAGTCAACAATTAAGAGACGACATCACCAGAATAAAGAGGGTTTGCTACAAAATACAAACCATTTGTTGGCCTCAAATTAGGAAGAGCAAATAAGAGTTTGTCTTAAAATGTATTTTTTTAAAAATCTTGCACAGTTGTGGAATATCATCCTGTGGACAGAAGAGACTATGACCAACCAGCCAGAATAATTTGAACTGCAATGACCTGAAAATCCGAAGTGGATCAATTGACCTGAATCAAACTTTGCATGCATTTCACTTACTGATCGCAAAAGATTCCATGAACACACAGGAACTGAGGACCTCAGCTTTGAAAGCCTGGCAAAGCTGCAGCAGGCAAGAAGCCTTTTATCTGGTGACATCGCAGGTTCTCAAAGGGCAGTCGTTAACTGCAAAAACTTTGCCACGAAATTGAGTTCTGTATTTTCTAATTTTGTCTAATGGGAAGCTATGAATAAAAATGGCTGTAATTCCCACCCAGTTCATACATTTTTTTAAAATTAATCCCTAAAGCTAAAAGTCTACATTGAATGAACATTTTGATTGTCGAATTACAAAAGTAATGGTGTTTATAGTAATGGTGTTTATACCCAAAATGATGAAAATTGTGCCTCTGTCCAAATACTTACGGATCAGACAGAATTTCTGTCAGCTGTCTCGCTTCTGTGAATTCCCTGCAGTGGATACATTGCACTCAGATAAGATATGAATGTTTTCATTTAAAAAATTGCTTGTAAATAGCTGTACAACAGAATACCAAAAAAACAAAGAAAGAAAGAAAAGATGCAGTCTGCAAGTGTTCGGGCACATGAAGAACAACTCCTCATCCTCCATCATTTTGACATCATGGCTTTGTGGAGGCTATACCCTTGGTCAGGACCCATGAAGAAAAATTATTTATTCATAAAATCTATGGATTGAAATCTCATATGAGCTCCTCTGACACAAATGCAAGAAAAAAAAACATACGACTAAATTTATCTTTTAAAAGCCCGTTAGAAAACATTTCAAGTGTCACAGTTGCATAAATAGAAATGCAAGTAGAAAGTTGCATAAATTGGGTACTAGATTAATTACGTAAAGATAAAGTTAACGCATTAAAGCCTTATGTTTCCCTAAATTACAACCCCAATTCTGAAGTAGTTGGGATGAAGTGTAAATTCTGAATAAAATCAAAATGCAATGACTTTAAGATTACGAGCCAATATGTTATTTACAATAGAACATGGATAACATTTCAAATGTTGAAACTGAGACATTCTACATTTTTATCCACAAAATGAGCTTATTTCAAATTTTCTCGCTGCACCAGGTCTCAAAAAAGTTGGGATACAGGCAAAAAAGGGCTGAAAAAGCAAATAATATATAGGGTCATTCCATGTGAAATCAACCAATCTGAGAAAATCCTTCCACCACACCATCTCAGATATGGCTGATGGGTTTACATTTCAAAATGTATGTCATAACTAGTAAAATGCCAAAATTTCAGCTTCTTACCCCTACTACAACCCATCCAAAAAAATAATTATATCTTTAAAAATAACGAGGATTGTATCATTAAATTTGACCCCGCGAGACATTTTCATATTTCTATTCTTCATAAATCAGGCAATAATCATTCTAGAGACTTGAAATTTTTCATGCTTATTCAGAAACTACTGTAGATTGCAAATAAACAAACCATTTGCTTCTAACATTATTATTAACAGTCTTATTAGGGCTCAAATTTAGTATAATTTAGAGTTTGTCCATTTTCTGTGCACCCAAAAATTATGATATCACCTCCACACAGATCTGTTACTTATTTTCTCTGTACTTCTGTACATGTAGTTTTAGAAAATATAACAGAAGTAGCTGGAGAATTATTTTCCTGGGGATGATGGCATGTCAGAAATGTAAATCGTACATGATAAAAACTTGATTTTCAAGAGGTAGCAGAGGTGATACATTCCTGAATGTTTTTTTTTGTGTGTATTCTACTGGTCCTAAAGATATACTGTGAGAAATTTCAATTTTGTGTTCATTCTGTGAACACTTTTGTGGTCTGTTGATCTTGAGCTTATAATCGTCCACTGGAAATATCCAAATATACTCTTCCAAAAAGGAAACTATACATTGTTTTTAGCATCAATTTATTATACATGAAATGTTTTGACAAATGTGGAAAACATATTGAAAAGAAAGTGTAATCAAACTATTCAATATTTGTATAGTTTCGTTTTTGGAAGAGTATCTATTAGATTTACATGTATTCAGAAAATTTTTCTCAGAATTCTCCAGGGAGTGATATTTTTTCTCTGAATATGAGCAGAGTATCCAACTATCCATTGGGTCATATGGAACAACATGCATTTCAGTTCTGATGTAAGATGCATGGCACAACATGCATGCCTGTCCAAACACATTAATGACTGATGCTGATGTCGTTCTGGAGTACTGTCATTTGCACAATCAGCATCTATGGAATGACATCACTCCCTTGATCCTTGATGATATAAGTACTCTTGGTCATAAATTAAATCTCATTTTGCAAAAAGTTTTATGGAGACAAAGCTGAAGAATAGCACTGATATATGGATACGCCATCAACCAGTCACTCTTTATCCAATTGTTTGATTGGTTTAGAATTGAATACGGCATGTCACAAAACATCATATACCAAAGGCAAACAACAAATTAGACAATTCTCAAATTTATCTGAAGAGGACAGGTCACTGATATTATGGAGATCTGATTTGAAAAATTTGAAGAACAAACTTAATATATCAATCTGCTTACACCATGAGAAGTACTATTTGCTGAAATACATTTCATTACAGGTTAACTGTTGTGATCCTTTTGCTGTCCAAAAGGATCCCATAAAAGGATCTTTGAGAACTATTCAAATTGATTATGCCAAGCAGATACAGGACTGCTTTGGGAAGTCAGTTAAACCGGGACAGAAATTGTGCCCAACATGTGCGAAGAAGATCACCTCAAATGTGAATGAAGTGACTGAGAGTTCTGGTGAGGCATTCGTGAAGAATAATACTTGATTTATAGGCCGAAGTATCCCAATATGTGCATTGAAAGCAAATATCTTGCTCATTTTATTTACATTTTTGACAGTGATCATTTGTATAATCATTTCATAATGATTTTGCTTACATATTTAAGTGATTATGACTTTTTGTTAAGGTTAATTAGGATGAAAGTAATCGTACTATGTACATACAGCTAGTTTGTTTGATTTTTGTGCACTCGAAAATATGTAGAAATGTCACACACTATAAAAATGGTTTCAAGAGGAACACATCTGAAATTTCATACGTGTTGTTTATGATGTTAGTAATGTACACACCAAATATCATTGCCATAGCACCTCTGCTACCTGCTGAAATTCACGATTTGAACCTCCATATGTTCAGCATGGGTTTATAATTATCTACATTATATTTTATGAAAATATACCCGTAAATGTGCAAGCACAATAAAGAACAGATCTGTGTCTGAATATTTTCTTGGTTTTTTGGACTTCTAAAGATGGACGAGATTGATATTTTCTTCAAATTTAGACATTCATGGCACTCTATATGATCACCAGGGAACAAATTCTGTTGCAGATTTGGAATCTACACAAAATTCTGAGTCAGCAAGTGAAATTTCAGGTCTCTATGAGGTTTCATTGCGGAGTTATTAACATTTGATTTCTGGAAAATTTCAAAAGATTCAATTTAACTTTTATTTCCGAACACTAAAATTGCTATCAACATGGGAAATTATTGGAGTTAGGAGGCTAAAATTTTGGGATTATTCATCTAATAACATGTTGATTAACACAATAAAATTTCAAGTAAATCTGAGATGGTGTGGTGTAAGCCTATTGTTCAAATGGCATGGAATGACCCAATAAGAGAATCAGCTGAAAGAACATTTAGCAAGTAAATAAGTTAACTGGCATCAGGTGTGTAACATGATTGGCTATAAAAGGGATGTCTTAGAGAGGCTGAGTCTCTCAGAAGTTAAGATGGCCAGAGGCTCCCCAACCTGTGAAGACTTACGTAAAAAATTGTGGAATACTTTAAAAACAATGTTCCTCAATGTCAATTTGCAAAGGCTTTGAAGGCTCATCATCGACAGTGCATAACATCATCAAAAGATTCAGAGAAACTGGAAAAATCTCTGCGTAATGGACAAGGCTGAAGACCTTTACTGGATGCCTGTGATCTTCGGGCCCTCAGACGCCACTGCATCACTCACCGGTATGATTCTGTCATTCACATTACAAAATAGGCCCAGGAATACTTCAGGAAACCACTGTCTGTAAACACCGTCCGCTGTGCCATCCACAGATGCCACCAAAAACTTTATCATGCAAAAAGGAAGCCATTGTGAGCATGATCCAAAATTGCCGCCATGTTCTGACAGCCAAGCCTCATTTAAAATGGACTGTAGCAAAGCGGCAAAGTGTCCTGTGGTCAGACAAGTCCAAATTTGACATTCTTGTTGGAAATCATGGGCATTGTGTCCTTGGGGCTAAACAGGAGAAAGACCACCCCTCCTGTTATCAGCATTCAGTTCAAAAGCCAGAATCTCTGATGGTATAGGGATGCATTAGTGCATATGGTGTGGGACACCTGCATGTTTTAAAAAGCACCATGAATGCTGAAAGGTATATAAAGGTTTTAGAGCAACATATACTCCCCTCTAGGCGACATCTATTCCAGGGAAGGCCTTGTGTATTTCAGCAGGACAATGCAAAACCACATACTGCAGCTATTACAACAGCATGGCTTCATAGTAAAAGAGTGTGTGTGCTTAACTGGCCCGTCAACAGTCCTGATCTTTCACCGATTGAGAACATTTGGCCCATAATTAAACAAAAAGTCAGTCAAAGGAGACCCAAAACTTTCCAGCAGCTGAAAGCCTGTATTAAACAAAAGTGGGATCAAATTCTGATGTCTGAACTCAAGGAACTTGTTTCCTCAATGCCCAGATGCATCTACTCTGTGTTAAAAAGAAGAGGGAATGCTACACCATGGTGAACAGGCCCATATCCCAACTTTTTTGAGACCTGTAGCAGCCATCAAATTTGAAATGAGCTCATTTTGTGGATAAAATTGTAAAATTCCTCTGTTTCAGCATGTGCTATTTTATCTTTGTTCTATTGTGAGTAAAATACTGTTGGTGTGATTTGAAAGTCATTGCGTTTTGATTTTATTCCCAATTTACACTTTGTCCCAACTGTTTTGGAATTGGGGTTGTAATAAACCATGGCGTCTTATACTCTTACCAAATAAAGCAGGCATCATGAACGAGTGGTCTACTTTTTAGGGCTTATTGGTTGTTGATTGAGACTGCTGAATTTTTGGGTCATTCTACTGAATTATTTTCAAAGCCTTCATGCTTTTGCTCCAAGGAGAGCAGATTACAGACTTCTGGAAATAAGGTCGCCCGTGTCATATTTTATATCGAAGCCAGATGATGTCTAGGTCCATAATGTGACCACTAGAGGGCGTCCAAAGGTGGTCAAATCCAAGCTGGCTCCGGTCAAATCCATATACGGTCAAATCCAGGGCCGCGTTCGAAGTTTTTTTTTTTTTTTTTATAAAATCTTTATAAAATATAATACAAATATTATATATATAAAATATATTATAATAAATAAATATTGTATTAATAAAATATTAATTTTATTATTTTTAATATTCAGCAGAATGCGTTTATTCAAAAGTCTGCATATACCCCCTGCATCTTAATTACTTGCGAGGGCATATTAATGAATTAATTACATAGAATGCACTAAGTTGTTTAGAACGGAAAGATCAAAATTGTCCCACTCCCGCACAGCCCTCGCATTGAGCTGCGTCATGGTGGTTGGGGGTGGGCTGTGGAAAGACTCAACTGTTCATTATACCCCTGGAGTTCTCCATTGAGTCGAGGTCCGAGGAGTTAGGCGGCCATTCATCTTTGTGTATAAAGTCAGAAAGCTGCTCAGAACACCACTGATGAGTTGTAAGAGCAGTATAAGAGGGGGCACCATCTTGCACGAAGACCATATCCGCACGCCTGTTGAACAGCTTCCTAGCAATGATGGGGCCCGATTTCTTTTTTTCTGGTGAGTATGGGAAGCAGCACTGGCTGGAGAATGTTCTTCTCATAATACTCAGCATTGATGGTGGTGCCCTGGGGTGCAACATGCAACTCCAACAGCCCTGAAGATGACATCGCCCCCCAGACCATGCAATGGGTGCTGAACTTGACTTGTCAGAAGGTGGCACTTTGGATCGTCGGAGTGGATGCGGTCATTTTGGCTGTTGGCAGTTGGAAATAAGTTGAGTGGGCACTCAGAGAAAACCCATTTTCCCAGTGTCTTGGGGTCATTCTGGCATATTTCTTTGTAAAAGCCAGCCGCTTCTCCTTTTGCAGTTTGGTAAGGTGAGGAATCCACTGTCTTCTGTATGCTCTCAGACCCAGTTTCTTAGTCAGAAAACGATGGATGGTACTCTTAGAGACTGCTTCCCCAAGATTCTTCAGTCTTCGACTGAGTCTGCGGCAGGATTGGTGTCCTCTTTCCCTTGGCCTTTCGGATGAGTTCCTTGGCCCTGGAACTCAGGACTGAGGGGAGACCTGCATGGGGCTCGTCTTCAAGGGATTGACAACTCTGGTGTCTCTGCTACTACTTCTTCGCCCTTTTGTATGCTTCTGCCATGGTTCTGAGCTCCTCCCTGCAAGTTTTTCCTGCCCTGCGCAAGGCAGTGGTTTGAGCACAGACCTGAGGCTCTGAAAGAGCAGCCTTTCCAGGTTTTTGTTCGGCCATTGTGGCAGCACTACCAAAAAGGTTCTCTCAGTGACAGATCTCTCTTGGTTCCTTGGTCAACCAAGAAATTTATCGGCCTCTCACGAACAGATGAACTAATTAAACAACCTCACAACACCGATCTGACTAGGTGCAACCCATTTTGCAGACAGACATATTGCCCATTGGGGTGCATGAACTTTTGGGACACAGTGTTTATGATGGGCAGGGGACTTATGATCATGTTGCCTAGTGTAAGCGCCTTCGGATTCTCTAATGAGCTCGGTTGTCTTCCAAAGCCTTTAGAAATTCCCTTTCACACCTCTCCTTTTAGTTATGATGTTTAAAGAAAAATGGTTAGGAATTTGTGGGTAGGCCGTAATTTTGAAATATTCCGACGCAGCACATGTTCACTTTTTCAGGCAAGGGGATCGACACTTTCGAAGGCGATGAGGATTCCCCCGAGGGCAAGTGCAGAGGGGAAGTCAGCGAGGAAACATTGAAGTACTATTGGAACGCAGCCACTGCTATGCATGGACCAATCTCACCAAAGCAACGATTGCCCGTCATCTAGCCTTGCAACAAAACATTTGAGTATTTGAAATTTGTCAGTGCTATTATGCTGTTATCCAACGACGTCTGACTGCAGACTAAATATTGCACAATATTGTGACGTGCTACCAACCACATAAAGTATTACACCGGCGTCAGTAAATATCTACCGAGATTTGATCCCGTCGAAATATTGCGCAATTAAGTCTTTTTTTTTTTTTTGCTTCAGTATCTCCCACTAACCGGCAATAATATTGTCAAGATCCAATAATGTCAAAATGGTCAATCGTTGATCCTGTATGAACCGCAGCGGTGAAATATAATTGCTGTAAACGAGAAATCCACCGAATTATTAAGACTATTAACCTGCTCGTTAAAATCCTGCGATTGCAATGGTGTTTGGAGCAAAAACCAGCATACACAGTGGCCAACAGGACTGACGCTGGAGACCACCGGGCTGGCGATGCTTACTTGGCAAAGGCAATTTTTTTCTGGGCTAGAATTATATGCGATGACGTCCGCAAGAAAACCTCAGGGCCCAGAGAGAATGACGAGGAGCCTCGATACAGGAAGCCTCTGCTGAAAGTGGCAGGAGGTCGTGCTAAAGCTAAGTTACTGGCCTGTGAAATACTCAGATCACATCTGCAAATGTTGCAGTGCGATGTAACGTCAAATTGAGCAGCTTGAGAACATCAACGCTGCTGCCCATCAGGTGAGCTAATTTCAGTGATTCGGCAAGTTAGTTAACCTGCAAGTTATGGAACGTTTGATAGTGAGCGAGGAGATTAGTCGGCTAATGTCGCAGAATGGACGTGTATGTTGCTACTTGCGTGTCACATTCTGAGTTAATAACATGAGTGGATTTCGGGACAAATTTTTATTTTCTTCTAAGTCATTAATTGCAGGATTTGCGTGCAGTAGACTGCAGTCCGTGGATTTGTTTCGACTGCGTTTCTTGACATTGAATTATTTGAACTCTGTCATTCAGATACCAGACTCTGTGTTGTTTGCTTACGTTATGATGTGCGTTAGCTGGCTTTCTTAATTTGCTTTAAGTATGATAATGAGGCAAGAAGACATTTCTGGTCATTTATTTCCAGTTTGTAGTTAGCTGGTTGGTGCTGCCTTTACATTATGACGTCAATACACAACTAGCTTTTAGCTAATGATAGCTGGTCATGATTTATTTGATCTAGAGTGATAAAATTACGTTTCCTTTACTAAAATGGCTAACCGTTGCTGCTGCGATTCGGTGACTGAACGGGACTACCGCCTGCGAATCGTTATTGGGACGCTTAATGTAATGTGGCTCTAAAAAGTTTTAAAAAGCGGGGTTATTATTAGGTAGCTAGCTTGGTTTAAAAAAAATCAATATGACCGCATTGTTAGATGGCCAGGGCCTCTCCACCATTCCCACAATCCTCCAGCGGAACTCCGTAGCCATGATGCAGAAGATGGCGGGGGCACAACCAGCGAGCGAGCTGGCCTACAAGTCTACTCGTTTTCGGCCGGCGTAGCCTTCAGATGAGAAGCCAACGGCCTCAGGAATTTATCGTTTCTCTGATAGAGACATGTCCACCGGAGACTGATCAAAATATAGCCACCCATTATCCAGTGTAATCAAGACTCATCATGATAACGTGTAGTTGGGTCGGATTTCGGCCATGTCCTGAGTTTGACTTCTTGGAATGCAGGCAGGTAGGACAACTAGCCTGCCAACGAATATGAACCGAAGGCTGTTATAGGAGCCATGGTTCACGGGATTGTGTCAAGTTAGCCGACTAACCTGGGGTGCGTTTCCTGAAATCGCAGACGCTAACTTGCATAGTTTGGCCCATTGGCTGTGAATGGACGTGGTGCATAAGTTGCGCTTTTGGGTTTTGGCGTACGCGCCCCAGCCGGGTTGGATGTTGAATTAAAGCAGAAGTTGCCCATACATTCAGATGGCTTAATCCTAATGTATTTCGTGCTTCAGTGACGGAGAATGCGTTGCATAAATGGGTTTATTTGGAGATCAGGCGCGTTTTACGCTCGTAGAAATAACGCGACACACCGAAGCGGTGCGCGCTGCGCATCAGTGGAAGATGCTGCTTGACTTTGTGCATATAATGGTGAATATTGTAGCCGTTTAAAATGGTGTGTAGCGATGAGATTGAGGAATAATGTACAGCAAGCGGATCATTATTGCGAAATAAACCCACGGTTTCCAAAGAAGTCAACTATTTGATTTTAAAATCAAAATAATGGTTTTAAAATAATGACTTAATTGCTTTCGCCTAAAAGTTGTCCGATGGAAACCGCGTCTGTGGCGACGCAAGCTCTTGTTTTTTTTAGAAGACTATTTATTTATGAAGCTTTATGGATACAGCAATGATTTTAAACATGGCATAAAAGCCACGAAAACATAGAGGCAAAAGTCAACACATTAGAAATTGGTTCAAATTCAATAGAGAACGTTGTGTTCAAGGGGTAACCACAAAGGATAAAACCTGTGTCAGTGGCCCCCAAAATCATGAAATCACGATCCTAACATTATCATGTTATTTTGGATTTATTTTTAAAGTTTGCTTCGGTGTGGCCTTCTGTGTAAGTAAACCAGTCAGTAAGTTTGAGTCGTGTCCATCGTATTTTGATCGTATGAGTGCAAATGGACATTTGTGTGGGGTTATATCATCTATAACTGCCATTCTGGAGACCGGCTTTTTACTTCAAGTAGCCGAATTTCTTATGAGAGGTGGGTTCTTGATACAGATAAACAACCGTCTGCTGGCAATGTCGCTGCTCACTTTGGTGTACCCAACTTGGATTTCTCACATAGGCTCTAGCACTCTCCATGGTTATCCTTGACCCATTTGCACTTCCAACCTTTATCAGGAACCTGTGTTCAGTCACAGTATCACAGGTGGAAATTCCCGGGTGACTAATTAGCCTGAAACACTGTGAGGTGAAGTGGCTTGAGGTGAAGATGGTGAGTGTTGCAAATTTTAGTTATGAGCAGAAGTCATATCTTTGAATATAACAGAGGAGTCTTAAATGATGTTGAGTAGGGCTGGGGCGATTCTGAATCAAATTTTTTTTTTTTTAAAGCATAGTACCACTACCTGATGCCGTGGGGCGAACATCTGAGCTTTCCCTTTTTTCTTAAACCTGAGGCAGGTTGAACAAAAGCGCCAAATATCAAAGGGCATGTGAAATGCTTCCGGAAAAAACTTGACTCTGACATCAGTATTTTTCGGCGACATGCTGCACGGAGCCAAGTAAAGGACTACAGAATCGTCTCCTATTAACGAATTAGGCTACTCTAAGAAAAATAACTTGTTCCAATTTACTTTGCTTGATTAGCAATCAAGTGGTGGATGCATTTACTCTCCAAGTTGAATGAATGCTGTTTAAGACAGCAATGGTTGATTGCTGCATTTTGCAATTTGAATGGCCGTAGAAAAGCGCAGGATGAACACGATTTCCATTGCCACGCATTTCGTGCGACTGTGATAATTTAAATCTCACATTCACATTGCATCCAGTTTTCAGAATTTTTTCCACCTTGTGTATTTTTTTAGACGCTTAAAATCCTGGGCGATCTGTTTTAAATTAATCTTCATTTCCTAAAATGCAGAGATTTGCAATTCGGAGGAAGATTTTTTTTTTGTTTTTTAAATTATTCAAATTATTGGCATTCTTTCACTTTAACACCTTAGCCCAGTCAGGTTTTTCTGCTTTTCACCATCACATCTTAATCGTTATAGGCTACTGAAATTGCTTGATTGTTATTAAGGACAACTACACGGGAGCAGATTTAGGGAAGGGCAGAGCACCTGCAATTAGCGAAATCTAAACTTGGGCTTCTTCCTGACGGCATTTTAAATTGTTTAACCCTATAATGCCCTCTGTATCATATATGATACACCAAATTTGAAGGACCATGCCCACCTGATAAGATGCAACACAACCACTACTGCTCACTGTATCATGTCTGATACACAGTGCTGTTACCTGGAAGAAAGAAGTGATATTACAGGAGTCTCTCCCTTGGTCACTCACTTCAAGGTAGTAGCTCCCATGTGAATGGGATTTCATGAATTTCCTTGGACTTTGGCAGTGACGCTCAGCATTCCAAGGTAAATATTACACAAAAACTTATTCTCATACATGTTAAGGGATAGCTATATATAGTAGAGAGCATATTAATAATATGAAATTTCGAGTGTTGAGTTCTGGATGGTTGCTAATTTTTGGCTGTATCAGATATGATAGTCTTGGAATCAGAAGTTCTGTTCAGCAATGTACATTTTGCTGTCACAAAACCTGATGATGAACATTGGATCTAAATACTACCCGTCAATACTTAATATTACTGGGTCATATTTTTCCTATTATGAAGTCTGTGTCTGGGCATCAAGGGTTAAGCCGCTTCAGGTGTGTATGTTTCAAGAAATTACATGTGACCCCATGACGACAAGTGGTCTTATCACACTTAAAAAAAAAAAAAAAAAATCCTCGTTCAACATCACCATATCCCAACTCTGCATTTCATCTCTCATTGTTGTATTTTTAGGAGATCTATAATGATAAAATTAAAGAGATTTGTTTTCAGATCGCCCTGGATTTCAAGCGTCTAAAAAATACACAAGGTGGAAACCATGCTGCAAAGTGGATGAAACGTGAATGTGAGAATTTATATCCCAGTCGCACGAAATGCCGTGGCAATGGAAATCGTGTTCATCCTGCACTTTTCTATGGCCATTCAAATTTCAAAATGCAGCAATCAGACATGCAGTCTTAATAAACAGCTCTACTCATTCAACTTAGAGAGTAAATGCATCCACCATTTGACTGCTAATCAAGCAAGTAAAGTGGAACAGGTTACTTTGCTTAGAGTAGCCTAATTGGTTAATAGGAGATGATTCTGTAGTCCTTTACTTGGCTCCGTGCGGCATGTCCCCGATAAATACTGATGTCTGTCAAGTTTTTTTTTCGTAAGCATTTCACATACCCTTTGATCTTTGGCACTTTCTTTCAACCTGCGTCGAGTTTAATAAAGGAAAAAAAAAATTGATATGGAACGACCCATTTACTTCCGACACTAGAAGCCAAGTAACTGGGATGTGGTCACCTCAGTACTGTATATGCGCCTTCCCCTCCCTCTACCTTTTTGGCTTGCTTGGTGCGGTGCTGTTGCGCTGTTGCCAGCTTGTTATGTGGGAAGGTGAACCTGCTGATTCTGATTCATCATGACTGACCGAAGGATGAGAATAATTGTATCCATTTATGTTTTAGTGGTGTCACATGAACCTCTTTCATTTGCAAAGGTATGGCCGTCAACTGATGTGAAGCTGCTGGACATGGCAGAAGGGATTGATGCTGGCGAGATGCTCTCTTTCCAGCCGGTTCCCATTTCTGAAGCAAAAAAGAGGCCAAATTCATCTGATGGCAGTGAGTTTGGACTTAAGGTTTCTGGTTCTGGGTCTTGACATGGTTGCACTTTAATATGTTCTATTATCAAAATCAGTCTTGAACGTCTACTTTGAGTTATGTTGGTCCTTATGATGTATAGTCAGGTCCACTTGTTTTTTGGCTGTAACATGCCGCAATGGATTTGAAATGAAAGGAGATGTGCTTTGTTGAGTCAGAAGTTTACATACCCCTTAAACAAATGCATTAAATCTCCTGATTTCACTATTCCTTGCACTTTGAAATTCCTCCCAAGAGGGAGGAGAGGTACATGATGATTTTTTCCTGACGTCATGGTTGATTTCTTTTGATTTCACAATGTCAAGCAAAGAGGCTCTAAGTTTAAAGGTAGGTCTTGGGATGCATCCATACTTACACTTCTAGTTGACTCAAATGATTGCAATTAGCCATCCGTAGGCTTCTACATCAATGATATAAGTTTCTGGAATTTTCCAAGCAGAATTTTTAAGTCATAGTCAGCTTAGTGTTAGTAAACTTCTGACCCACTGGAGTTGTGATATAGTGCATTTATAAGTGAAATAATCTGTAAACAAGTATTGGAAGAGTACTGGTGCAATTCTCAAGGTAGTTGTTGTACCTGTTAGTGCTGTAGTTTATTAGCATGAAATGTATGGAGGAGTTCTAATAATTTCAATCAAATTTATGTGAATGTCTGACTTCAACTGTGTACGGAAAATTTCAGCGTTATGGATTTGGAAAATTTTGAAACAAAATGGCAAACAAATGCCTCCTAAAAATTAAATGATAATTTTTATCACTTGGATGAGTGGAAAGGCAAAGAAAATGACAAAATATTGTCATTTTAGAAAAAATTACAAATATTCTGTATTATAGATGTGAGACATGCTCTGCCAGGCCTTCACTGCTGCATTTTTTGCTTGCTTTAGGGGCGTTATGCATTTAAAAACCGAAATGCATGCCTCGTTGGATTCTGGTGTGGTGTTTTTTTGTCCGCAGTCACATCAGTAAATGCAAGGAAACCAGTTCCATTGGCAGCCAAACATGCCTACACCATTACATTGCCTCCACCATACTTCATAGATGAGTATGGATACTTTGGATCATGTACAGTTCCTTTCATACTCAATATTCTTCTCTTCTGATCATTCTGGTTGATCTTGGTCTCATCTGTCAGTTGGATGTTGTTTCGAAATGGGTGTCCTGTTCTTAGCTCTTTGTATTTTGAGAGGTTTACCATTGATTCACATCTTGTGGTGAATTCTCTAATTTGGTGATGTCTTTGCTTGATTGTTGCCTTGGATGCAGATGCTCCTGACTATGAATGTCATCTTTACTAGGGAAAGAATTCTCCAGTCTTTCATCTCAGTTTTTGGCTGTGGAAATTCTAGGGCTTTTGGTGTTCATGTTTTTTTTTTTTGTTTGTTTTAAAAATTTACCAAATGGTTGTTTTTGCCACCCAAAATGTTTGGGCCATTCTGTGATGGGTTTGTTTTGATTTTGTCCAAACGATGGCTTGCTTCACTGGTGGCAGTGCTATGAACTTCACTTTGAGAGTTGACTGCAACAGGCTACACATAGAAATGCCATGCTTGAAATTGGCTCTAAACCTCAAACCAAAGATGAAAGATTTCACTTTAAGCTCATGTTTTACTTTCAACTCTAATATTCTTTGGTTGGCTAGATTACTAACATGACATACTTTTCAAGGGCTGAGATATGTATGGACCTGACTGATTTTTTTTAATGAATTCTGTCTAGAAAATCCTTGGCACAATGGACATGTAAATTTCCTTTTTTGTTGTACTTATAGCAGAATATTAATTTCCAGGAGCCCCTTTGATTGCTTCTCGTGTGAGGGATTAGTTCTTGGATACTGAGAAATCGCACAGACACTCTAGCTCTATTTTGTTTTTCATCACAGGGGAAGAGCCCATGAGGAAGATGCCTGTGTCCAAGTTCGGTTCTCGGCCGCGGTTCGAGCCTGTGCATTTTGTCAGCAGTGGCACCTCTGGTGGTGAGGGTGGCAGTGGTACGGACGAGAAGGAGAACGAGAAGGACCGTAGGAGGGGTGAGATGAACAGCACACGACTGAGGGACTTTGAGAGCCAGTCATACAGCCGAACATACAGTTCCTATGGGTCATCCACTTTTTCCCAGAGCGCCACACCGTACTCCTCTGACTCTTGGGCTCGCCAGAGGGACAGGGACCGAGATATGGTGGCAAGAAGCTCCAGCAGCCTGGGGTTTGGGAACCGAGGGTGCCCTCCAAACTTTATGGCAAGAACACAGCAGGAGTACTCAGCCAGGTATGAAGCACACTGCTCCAGGCAGTCAGACTCCTCTTATCAGGCTCGCAGGTTCGAGGATTTTCGCGGGAGCAGTCGCTCTGGAGGTGGCTGGGATTCAGGACGTCAGGGGTTAGGTTTTGGCCATCAGGAAAGACCCTCTTCCAGCAGGCCTTTTAGCAGGGTCTACAGTAGCCCTGGGGACAGCAGTCCAACACCTCAGTCTGGCTCTTCCCAGCCTGCTCCTATCTCCTATGGAATGCTGGAGGAGAAGCAGAGGCTGATTGCCAGGGTTTCGGCTGCCATGGCTGTTACTTTTAAAGACCCGACATCCATGAGCGGCCCCGACACACCAAACTATAACTTCATCCTGAGTCGCAGCATCCAAGCCTGTAAAACTAACCCAGAGTACATCTATATCAACCTCAAGGACATCCCAGTTTCGGACCTACCCAAGAACAGGAAGGTCCCCTCGGATGGCTATGCCTGTGAGTTGAGGTGTCAGTGTGTGTACCTGTCAACTGGCTACTCTGGCAGCAAAAATGGGGCCCGGGACCGGGCATCCGAGCAGGCTGTCAAGCTCTTCATGAAACCTGTGGAGGTGAGGGTCGTGCAGCGCAAGTACAGGCACTCCCTTGTCAATGACATGGTGGTGTGCCAGCTACACTCCCCGACCCCAACCATCCCGCCTGCGTTGCGCAACCCTGAGGACAAGCCACCGCCCAGCTCCAAGGGCCAGTACGAGCATGACTGGCGTAAGCACTGGACAGAGTTTGTTATCGTGGACAACGCCCATGATGCCATCTGCATCCTCAACAATTCAGCTGCCTTCAACCGGATGAAGATAGACTACAGGTTTGACCCGGTCCCCAACAGCAGCATTTGGCAATGCAGTGTTTACTTGCAGGATGAGCTGGTGGCTCAGGCTACTGGGACCAAGAAGACCTCCAAGCATGCTGCTGCAGAGGAGGCCCTGAGGAAACTTCGCGTCAACCAGGCAGCCAAACAGCGGCAGCAGCAGCACTTCTCCAGGGGCAATCAGCACCATTCAGAACCCTCTAGCAGTTGCTACAGCCACCATGGGGTCAGGAAGAAGCACCTCAGTGAGCTAGTCATCCTTGAGAACTCGGACAATGCCATTTGCATCATTAACGACACGGCACAGTTCAACAAGGTATCTGCGGACTACAAGTTCATGGTGCTGCCAGACCACCGCTGGAGGTGTGAGGTGTACCTGGAGGGCCAGTATGTCGCGGCAGGTGTTGGACCCAAGAAGACGGTGAAGCACATAGCGGCAGAGGAGGCCTTGGCCACGCTCAGGCAGACGCAGGCGGTAGTGAAGTCCAATTTGAGGAAGGAAGGCAATGTGGACGCCATTTCCCGAAACCAGATCCTGGCCCGCTCTGGGGAGGAGGCTGCCCGACAGGAGATCAAGGAAGACAACATTGGGAACCAGCTGCTGCGGAAGATGGGCTGGAAGGGCGGTGGGCTCGGCCGGGAGGGCGAGGGCATCGCGGAGCCCATCAAGGTCAAAGAGCAGTTCTCCCGGGAGGGGCTTGGCCTGGACGCAGATAAGCCCGGGACCCAGCTCACTAAGCGGGACATAGAGGAGATCATCCGCAACTATGCCAGCTCGGACAGACAGGACGACCTGCGCTTCTCCACAGAGCTTAACAACGACGAGCGCAAGCAGATCCACCAGGTATCGCAGAAATACGGCCTGCGCAGTAAGTCTTATGGTCAGGGCAGGCAGCGGTTCCTGGTTGTCAGCCGCAAAGTCCACAAGGACCAGCTAATTGGCCAGCTGCTGCAGGAAGGTCAGGTGGGACGCTATGAACTTGTAAAACCTCAGGCCTCGCATTGACTGCAATGCTAAAACCTGAACAGTGTACCTGCCATGCGTTGTGGTTAATGGGGAGGTAAATGCACTTCATTCACACTCCTGTGTTTGTTTGTTTTGTGTTTTTCCTTTTCTCTCTAAAGTGATGTTAAAGGCATATTTCAAATTGGCAGGTTCCCCCCTCTGATTAATCTTGTTGGACTGATCCTTAAGAGTGAAGACTAGAGCTGTGTCATTATTGAGACTTCAGGGTTTGCAGTTATTCTACAAAATTTCTCTGTCCTCCTATGCCTCTTATACATGTCAGTTCGTAATTCCACTTAGTCTATCTACTGTAGTTCATGCTCTATATATTTAGATTAACTTAAGTACCATGTACTGTATAGTACGGAAACTACCTTTGTTTTTTCCTTGCGTGCAGATGAAGTATTGGGAGTATCGTGCATATTATGCAGGGAGCTATTACACCACAAAGCTTTTGCAACAGTTGAGGTCAGAAAACATCAGTCATTTAGGCTGTGTGGAAAGTACAGTATGCTGGGATTTCAATAAATCTTCTATGACAGCCTCAATATTGTATTAAAGTGAAATGCTCATGATCTTTAACTTAATACATTGTGAAAAGCTGTGCAAAGGGCCAGTCTCCAATTATTTTTTGGGACCTTAAGTGTTAATACTTCAAGTAAAGGATTTAATCACTCAAAGTGAAATATCAGGTCATTTTAATTGGCTTATTTTAGGACTATTGATTTCACTGCGGGGGAAAATTCTGACATTTGTCTTGGCTGGTTAAGGGTTGAAGAGATCTGAGATGGGTTTGAATAGGCAGTTAAGATTTTTTTTTGAGCTGAAAAATGCTGACTATTGTCCAGCAGTAAAGTCATGCCATGTTGTGAGAAGTTTGTGGATACAGCTTACTTTTCCAGGTTTTACTGCTGTAATAACCACAAGTAATAAATTAAATCTGATGGATGTCCAATTTAATTTCACATTGGTGGTTTTTTTTCCCCCTTTTTTTTTTGTCTGGGGGGGGATGGAGGAGGGATTTTCCCCACCCTGGACTCAGCTGGACTGTTTAGTCCCCCAAATTAATCGACTGCCACCGACACAGGAAGAGGATTCTGTGACACTCGCTCGCGGACTAGTCCACCCCTCTTTTCACTGTGCAGTTGCTCTGCGATGACAGACTGCATATGCTGTTGGAGGATTCAGCAGGCATGCATCTATTCGGCTTGTATGCCTATGAGTGCTTTGCTGACTAGGAGCGGCCGCTAGAGGGCTATATTAGTAACCGGTTTAACCTCTGTTATCCCGGGCGTGGCTGGGCCAATTGTCGCCTTGCCAACGCAAACCTCTGGATAAGTCTACGGTTTTATGTGCTGTTTCTGCTGAGAAATGGTGGTTACTCAGCTATTTAATTTCACCCTTGGATTTTGGGTGAACAGGCCATTGAGTTTGAATTAATGAGAAACCTGACGAAATGGATGGGGACTGAAGAGGACAAGTTTTGCCAAGTAGGTTTACCAAAAGTAGAACAGAGCCCTTCTCTCTTGTTGTGAGAAGACCCATAAATGCTTTTTTTTTTTTTTGCTGTGTTTGCAAAGTAAAATTGAAACTTGTTTAAAATGGATTTTCTTCCATTTTTAATTGAGCTGTTTTGTTAAAGTGAAAGTATGTAAATGTCTTCCTAAATGTTTTGACAATACATATTGAAGTGTCTACTTCCTTTAAATTGTTCTAAATTGGGCTAATTTATGTTAACATGGTCCACCAGCTATCTGTTGCATAACTGTAGAATAAAATGGGATTTGTGAGGTTTTGAAGATCAGATCAGCTGCCTTGTCTTGAAGACTTACCCAGACACTTATAGGGTTTTTCCTCTTAGCACCTACTCTGCTCTACTCGACTCAACTACTATTTTAAGGGTTTTCCATTAGGTGATAGTACCTGGTACCAGGTACTTTTCTTTAGTACCTACTCGGCCGGGGTTCCCACAGAGCTGAGTCGAGCTGAAAATGTGACGTCAAGACTGCAGGCCACTGATTGGTCAGGGAGGGGTGCTTGCTATGATAACCCCACCCACGTTGAGGTGGTACTCAATTGTAATGGAAAACGACCAAAACAGAGTCAAGGTGAGTAGTGCTCTGTGTAATGGTAAAGTGGCATTACAAGATCTTGACTATTCAGCCGGACTCGGCAAACGTAAAAATTGTCGGAAGTGATCAAGGCTGTCTACAGTGTACCAGACAGTTGCAGAGCTCAGTGTCAGATCTACGATTTCTTCAGGACTTCAAATTTGGTCAAAAAATCACACAGTAGGGATTGCTTGTAACCATGTGACTGATATGAAAAGTGCAAGGTATTCATGGTCTTATTCCACTGAAGGGCCTGAGGCATTATGTTAATCAGTCTTCTTTGAAGATGGTGACAAATGTATGGAGTGGGAGTTAAGGGGTAGCTTAGACTTGACAATCCTGATTTTGCAAACTCCAGAGAGCTTTCACACGAAGCCAGCTTTATTTCAACAGAATTACAGGGCTGGTGACAATGTTTCGGGTCAGAAGCCCTTGAATTGCTGCTGAAACATGCAGCCATCGTCACGTTTCAATGGTTTATCCAGAGATGGTGTGGAGCAGATTGCAAACTGTGGCCCTCAGTCTTGAATAGAGTCCAGATGGATCAGTTAACAGGGGAAAAAAAGCATTTTAGTCCCTTTAGTGGGTGTCTACTGTCACAGGTAGGTTGCCAAGGTTGATGTAGTATTTAAAAAAAAAAACCTTGGCATCAGTGGCAGATCACAAATTAATTGTCCTGTCTTTTTAAGTTTTGAAAGGCTGGGCTTTCAATGGCAGGAGAAAAAAACATTTGGATGTATTGGCTTTAGCTGCTCGTCCTACCTGTTTATCGATGCATCGTTACCCTCTCACTGCAGTATTCAAGGACACCAGTATAGTTCCTGTAAAACCCAACACTTGATTTTATTTTCACTTAACCCAACCTGTAAATATTCGGCAAACCCTATTTAGGTTTCTATCACACAAAGACTCCTTCCGGCCAAAGGTTGAGTTTTGATGCTTTACAGGGGCAGCCCAATAGCTAAGGACTGTACTCTCGACCAAGGCAGTGACGTGAAAGGTGTGTCACCCATTTTTATTATTTCAAGGACTCGTGTGAGAGCTTTTTGTAGATAAGTGGTTGATCATGACACTACCACTTCAGGAATTATGTTTCTGAGCACAGCATGTTTTCAAAAACATTTTGCCAATAAATGTGACATGTTTAGTTTTTTTTTTTTTATTTACAAGAGGTGAGAAAATGTAGTTCCTTACACAGGTTCAGCAGTCACTCTCAAACTCCATGTGCATCTGAAAAAGAACTGCCACAACAATTCAATGGACTTGCTTCTGCATTACACTTGCATGAGAATGACTTCAGCAGGTGGGGTGGGATGACATGTCAGCCTCCGGTGGAGGAGAGATGAAGGGAAAACAGTAATGCGCAAATCGATCCCCACACCTTGAACTCAACGATGGAGCACCTGAGAGGCGAGAATAACTGCAAACATGACCCTGGCCTTTCATGTCCATTCACATTGATGCACTCTCCAGAGACAAAGCATCATGGCCAGATATAACTGCAGTGGTACACTCCTCTGCCACTCATGCATTTGTGTTCGCTAGAACCCTTTCAACTAAGAGCATGATTCAGTAGTTCAATGAATTCGTTAAACTGAAATTCAGTCACCTGGTTCAGGGAACGGTACCTCCTACCTTTGCAGCAGTTATCAGTTCAATGCATGTTTGAGACCTTCAGAAGGACAGACGGGGATGAAGCCGGTGGCTTTAGTGTTGCACACCAGAAAAAACACTCCAAAGGCAAATGTAGGGTTTAAAATGACAGGCAATCAGTAGTCCAGTAATGGGCTCAGAGGCCCAACAGACTCAAAACAGAAAAATCTTGAAACTCCCGGACAGAATCAGCCCTCAACAAGCAGCTGCTTCAAATGTAATAAGAAAAAGACCAAGGATAGGACTCCTGCTTGAAGAGGGAAAAAAAAAATTTAAGGTCTTGCAAAAGATGCCAAAAAAGGGCACAACTTGTACAAATATTTGGATGAAGGTGCAATCTCCCAGCAGGAAAAAGTGAAAATGGTAGGGGGGGGTAAAGAGGCCACAACATCACAACAGCACTCTACCTATCAAGGGTCACAGAACAGATGTCTTAATACAAGTAGGAGAATGAAGACAATTCAAAATGTGTGTATTAGAACTTATTTTGCCGTCTTCTTGAAATATTACTCTTCTCTGTTTTCTCTTGACTGGATACAGTTCATACTCTCTTGAACTGGCTTGAGGTCAACAATCGCGCCAACTCTGTTCCACAATGGCAGACACCCTCTTCTCATATTCCCTCTTGTTCTCCTGGTACAACTGGGCGGCTTGGCTGTTAGCTGGGCTGTTTGGGTTTGGCTCATCCAGCAGAGACTAAATTCAGCAAAAAAAAATTCACATAAGTGGAAATATAAAAATCACCAGGAGCACTTCTACAAAGCACCTTAATCACTTTAAATTTCGAGTCTAACATGATTCATTGCCCCTTCGAATAACCCTCAACCGATTCATAAAATTTTTTCGACTCGTCTTGCCAATAGTCACATGAAATATTTTTAAAAAGTGGACATCAGGCTACAGACCAATACTCAATTTGTTGAGCTAACAAGACTATTACAAGCACAAGTCATTCTTAAGATCCACTAAGCACAGTGGGTTGGACAGACATGTTAGAATTGGTGCGCAACACTAGACAGCTGTAGAGGATGGAGAAATGGGCTGTAAACTCAGATTGCAAATTCAAATCCCAGGTTGGACACCACCAGTACATTGTGCAAATCTTTATGCTCCAAATCAGTGTTAAGCAAATGGCATGATAAACTATATAATCATTGAAATTTAGGTGCCCGCAACGAAAGGTGAACCTCCATACATCCACAGCTTTATTTAAAGGTGCTTGCATTGCTTAAAAGTAATAATAATAGCAACCAAGCCTTAAGGTTATTGGATATCGACTAATACATGAGCCGTTCCCATTTTCAAAGACAACCTTATGCCATATCCAAGAGCAGGGGTGGCAGCGTCACAACGTCTGTATTACTCCAGTTTTTTATTATTATTATTTTTTTTTTTAAGGAAAACAAAAAACATCCATCCCCGCCAAAGAGTGATTTGTTTGCATGTGTTTGAAATTCTAAATCAAGATTAGAATGGGGCCTTACCTGTTAATACATTAATATTTAAAGGTATACGTAGTAGAAATTGTCCCGTTTCTGTTTGTAAATACAACATTCAAAGTTGGCTCCTCTTCTGAAGCCCAACCAAACAAGCAGCACACGACCCCTGACTGCAATTTCCTGCTGTGCACCAAGCTAAATGCTCACCATCCCAAACAAACCTGCCAATGGTACAAACCTTATGTAGCTAGCGCCAATGTAATCTAAGCTAGTTCAAAATTGCACTATATCTCTTCCACCCACCCCCCCGCCCAAATGGTGTGGCGCTTTTTTTTTCGCCACTTTATGGCAAATTTCTCTCCAGTGAAGGTGGGCGGGGGTCTTGTCCTCTCAACCATGATCCAAAACAAATTAAGCGATAGAAATACAGTAGGTTGAAGAGTGATAACGAAGAAATCCTGGCAGCAGCAGCACAAGAACTGGCGATCCATTAGTATACTCCAATGCTTTCATCATGCTTAATGCTTAGGCACAGTTCAAATCTACAATTGAAAAGAATACAGTACCTGTATTGAGGTTAGGATTGAAGAAACATCATAGGTTGGACTCCAGCGGTTTTGAAGAATATCCAAGCATATACTACCATCTGCATAGACTGATATCAAGTAGACAGGAATGCAGATGTCACAAATCACAAAAAAAAGCGTATTTAGAAGATGTTTTGCATTCAATCATCTTGCAAATAAACATTTAAATACAGAGTCACCTGGGCAGAATTATACACACCAACATTAACGTGAAACAACCTGGGGGAAATGTAATCTGAACTGGTAAAGTGGTCTGAACTTACCATTTGGATGAAACATTTTGGAAACAAAACGAACTGTTGGAGGTTTATTTGGATATTCTTCTGTGAATTCTATTGTGAGCTTGAAGGTTCCTTAAAGAGGGAAAGAAAAAAAATAACATTGAACAAATGAATGAAAAAATGAATGAGAACAAATCTGCAGTACCTAAAGCACCGGGGCACCAATTTTACAAAAGGCTAATTCCATTTACAGACATTCTGGAGACTGATAAACATGGGATTGCATCCAGCAATCTTGACTACTGAAACACACACCGAAACTGAAAGATCCTCCCAACAGTGACCAGACAAGACAAAATCAATTATAAAGCACAGCTTTGGATCATTACCTCCGGTCCCTGGACCTACATGGAGCAATGACCATGGCAACGATCTCCGAGTCTTTGTACATGAGATATTCACTCATTGCATTAAGTACATTTAAATCCATTATTCAGCCTTTGTATGCGAACTAATGTACAACTCCAATTCTGAGAAAAGTTGGCACATTTTGGAAAATGCAAATCAAAATGAAGTGATTTACAAGCTTCAATCAGTCTCTACAAGATTAACTAGGGATGCACCGATCCACTTTTTCCCCAGTTCAGATCTGATTCAAAAACCTGAATTTATATATCCGCAAATACCAATACTATGCCGATACCAGATAAAATTTCTCTTTAATATCATCATCATTACGGTTTGTTTTTATTATAGTTATTGGTATGATGAGTAAGGTTGCATAAAGCTGTAGTAAACCATACAGCAAGAGCAAAGAATATACAAATAGATTATATTCTACATTTAACGAAAGGTTATGATACTAACAGGTATAGGAGTCCAACTCAATAAGGTTGAAATTGAATATTTTAAAGTGCAAGAAATCAAAAACCCTATCAAAGGTAAAACAAAACAAAAATCGATGTTGACCTCATCAATAAGTTAAAAAAAAAAAAACAATCTAAACAGGACAAATCAAGTAGGACTATAATGCAGCAGTGACAATACCTGAGGACCGCCTTACATCAAAGATACTCTTTTATCCAGAATGATCTAATGCAGGTGAAGTGTTTCATCTCAACCATGCAGCTCCACTCCTGATTCCACTAATCAAGGTCTTTGAAGACTCTTGGGGTTGACTAGTAGGATCAGGAGGGCAAGTGAATGGTTGGAATGAAAGCCTGAACCCTCAATGAATCATTCTGGGTAATAGAGTATCCCTGCCATAATCCATAATTCAAAAAAAAAAAAAAAAGTGTTAGTCACTAAAGTGACTATATCCCCAACCGTTAGGTCACCAAAACCGACTGGTGTCTGCGCATTCCCAGTAGGAAGGTTGGTACCAAAAAGAATTGAAATATCGTGATATCTCAAAAAAAAAAAAAAAAAAAAAAAAAAAAAGAGTCAACCGGACAATGTTCGGGACGGACGGACGGACGGAGCTGAATACTATATCCCCCGCTTCGCGCAAAACGCGCGACGGGGGATATATAATAATAATAATAATAATTTTAAAAAAGTTGGGAAGCTGTCATGTAAATAAAAACAATGCAATGCTTTGCAAATCACTTAAACTCTATATTTCAAATAGTACAAAGACAACATTAGATGTTGAAACTGAGAAATTCTGGTTTTTGAAAAACATCCTCAGCGACACATTTAAAAGGACAGGGGCATGTTTACCACTGTGTTGCATCAACTTTTTTATAGCAAAACTCTGGAATCATATGGAAGCTGAGGAGACCAACTGCTGTCGTTTTCCCAGTCTTTCTTGATGCAAGAGGTCAGCTGATCTACATTTTACAGCCTCTTTTGTCATTTTTCATTTCATAAATGTGCCAAATAGTGTCAGTGGGTGAGAGACCTGAACAGCAGGCAGGCCAGTTAGCACCCAGACTCTTACTATGAAGTCATGTTGGTGGAATACATGCAGAATAGTATTTTGACATGACAGTGCCAAACAAGTCGGGCTTTCTCTGAAAAAGGTCTGGACGGCAGCAGATGTTGTCCAAAAACATATCGTTAAACATCATTTCATCATAGATGTGCATGTTTTAATATCATACGCACTAATGCACCACAATAGTATTATGAATGCGGACCTTTGATCTGTGTGCGGATGACAAACCAGATGGTTCCGCTCCGCTTGCGCCCAAAGGACTCTGCGTCATGATTTCTAAAAAGAATTTCCAATTTTGATCAGTCTGACCACAGGATATTTTTCCACTTTGCCCAAGTCCATCTCAAATGAGCTCAGGACCAGAGAAGGCAGCCATGTCTGGACAGTGACTAAAATCAGACTCTTCTGAAAACCAATGTGGTGGCCAATGCCCCCAACACACACACACAACCTCAAGAATGAATGAGCAGGCAAGAAAGCCTGTACCATTACCAAACCACATCTCGTTGGTGGGAGAAAAATATGCACCGAATTACAAGAAACACAATCACACATTGGATAAAGCAGTACGAAACAATTACAGGAGACAGGACAAATTCAATTCCTTATTTAAACCAAAACGCTCCATAGTGCTGAGTGTAAAAATCCAAAAGGCTTCTCTGCGGAGGAGTTGGTTGATATCTCCACCTCTTAGTGATGGGGTGATTTTCTCTATCCCCAAAAATTCAAGAGAAGCCAATGACCCTGCTTTAGCCTGTTTGTAATGACGTGCTACGGCATAGTAAAAGTTTTTGTGCAGACAGCAGTCTTATGTTCGGTTATTCTGACCAAGAGGATTGTTAGAAAGACTGCATCCTCTCGCACCTTTCTGTCCCTCTCCTGCGGTCTCCTTTCTTCCTCACCGGAGACTCGGCAGCCTCTCGCGAGGCTACAGTGACGTTCCCGGTAAGACTGTTCCAAGTCTAGTCTTCCTAAAAAAATTTAGGAAAATTCAATTTTTTTTTCACCAATCTAGAGCCCCGCATATATATATGATCGTTCCCCCAGGTATAAATCCCCTAGCTGAAATGCTTCATCATAATCAGTCCACGGCAAAGTTTTAGAGAGAGAGAGAGAGAGAGAGAATGTATGTGTGTGCACATACATCATCCCTCCAGCTGCCAGTAAATCCCTCAGGGCAGCCCAGCAGTTCAGCTGCCAAGCCAAATACGAAGTCTAACACTACTCATCTGACTGGGGGGTCCAAATGGCTCTGAGAACCCAAAGGCATAGGTAGCACTTCCGCGCAAAGAGCATTTGCTCAAAACGTACAAGGACTCGGAATATTCCACGCAGTAAGGCCCAGTGGAGCTCTAATTATCTTTATGTCCTCAGCTCCTTTTCTTCACCTTATCATCCACAGAATAGCTATTCTGAAAGACTGTTCAAGTGCACAGGCGGACTACGCTGAATAACCGCAAACAGAATAGCGCACAGAACGCTCTCCTCACCCACAAAATCTGTGTCAGATCTGTGCTGAAATAGACCCAAACCAGACATTTTTCTCGGAGAGGGTGCCTACTGCAGAACTCACTTCTAAACCCTTGAGACATGTGGAAGTAAATGATTGACCGCATTTATGTAATAACAGAACAGAGGTAGTCGAGCTGGTAATGGACGTTTGGTTCTGACCTTAAAACCCAGCATTAACCCAATTCTGACCATGTCCGTAACAAACCACTTACTGTAAATCTATCCAATCCGAACATAATGTAACAGATTACAGGTCACTCAGGAGGAAGGATGTACTAATTTGCTATGGCGGAGCCCTGTCTAGTCGCAAAAAAGACAACTGCCTGGGTTTCGGCTTGTTCTCAAACTTCACCACCTTTCTATTATTCAGCAACACAGGCAGCAGCCGGTATCCTTTCGAACAGCATACGATTTTTGTATCATTACCCATCAGCCGATGTAGCAGCCAACATATACCAGTGAATCAAAATCTCACAACCACAACTACAAGGGGGTCACAGCATGCCAGTGAAGTGGATCCATAGCGATGCTTCATAATATAAAACTAATTAACGATTAATTTTAAAGCTTACCGTCTTCAAATGGCGTTCCCTCCGGGCTGCAAATGGAGGAAAATGGATTAGTATCAATGCGCAACCCAGAACTGCATTAACGAACTACACTCAAATATTACTTGTAATATTTACTTTTATTATTGTCAGTTCCAATTAACATTACGGTTAGGTTAGCCAACTTGGCCACCCTGTCGTGATCCAATATCAATGCCAACATGCTACTCGATAGCTAGCTATCCAACATCCCTCAAATCGAACTACAGCCCCAACATGTTAGCAAGCTAGCAACATATGTAACGTAAGCTAACGAAACTGACGGCTAATGGAGAATTCGCACTAGGAACACCAAGTTTACCTGGCTAACGTTCGCTAGCTCGTACTACTTCACCTGTAAGAGTAATGAAGACATGACTGCCGTCCCTGACAAGCGTCATTAACACCAACTTTAGTCTCACTAACAACATTATCATTAATTACCTTCGTTTAGATAGCGAGCGTTTCTGGGCATAAATGCCTCTTGCTACTCAACGTTAATTTTCTAGCCAACGTTGGTGTAACGTAAGCTATTTTTTATAATCAAAAGAGTCCTTGTGAAATCAAATGCGACGTCCAAGGTTTTCCCACAAATTTACCTCAAACCAAACAGCTAACACTTTACATTACATCATGTCAGATCATTACATCATGTCATTAGCAAGACTATCCAGACACACAAGACTGATTCATACGGGAAGGGCTAATCTTCTGAAAAACTACAGCCGTCTATGCTTCCCTTCATAATATCTTCATTTCCTAATATATTGTGATGAAATTTTCACCAGTTATTCTTGAGATGCATATCTGTAAATAACAAATCATGAAGGAAAGTAGCGATAGATGGTTGTAGTTTTCAGCAGAATGTTTTCAGCAGTTTAGCCCAACCCGCTTCATAAACAACTTCAGAAAATAAAGCCAGATAAAGCATCTACGTTAGCCAGCTAAATATCATGGGCCAATCTGGTACTTGCTAACATGAGGAGGTGAAAACAACTTGTTCAAGCCTACAGTCAGCTAACGTTAGCTGGTGATAGCCGCGTCTGCGTCGCTAACGTCAGCGAGCCACTCACCCAAATATTACTGCGTTCCAGACCATGATGTTGTTCTCAGACGGCGCTCCGCTCACTCCTGCCGGTGGGTCTTCTTGAAGCCTGGTGAAATAATGCAAGTTAGCATGTAAGCTAGTCTTCCATCTCGTTTTGGCCAATTATCCAGAAGCTACAATCTGTGGGGTTACGCTGGCAGGGTTGTCATTCCTTCGAAACGAAGGCGAGCGAATCGTCTCCGTCATATACTGCTAACATTAGCAAGCTAACGCGTTAGCGACAGTACGTACAACGTCGCCATGTTAGTTCCAGCCGGCTAACATTACATGTAGCTACGAAATGCCTGAGTAAAGACTTGGCTTTTCCACCACGTACCTCTTAAAATCTCGCATCAAACGCCGTCTAGCAGGTGTGGACATTTTTAAAAATTTTTTAAAATAAAAATCTAATCTGAAATAAATTTCTGGCTTTCGGATATGTGTAGGCAGTGCCGCTATCTAGCCAGTTTCGTTCTCCGACAAAACCTTTCACCGAAGCTTCATACATCCGTCAGACGCCCGGTTTCCTAAGCCAGGTTGTCGTCAGACCGGACTGTACCACACCTGCCGCAGGGGAGACGCAAATGAGGCGAATGAGGCAATTCGATGAATTAAATGAAAATTTCATGACCAGAGAAGGTATAAACATCGTTTACGTTCATGAACTGTTGGTATGAAACCGTTATATTTTCAATAATGGGCATATCTAGGATTTTATTTTCATTATCGTTCAACCGATGCAATAAATGAGCCAATTGTTCAGCATTTCAGAGATTCAATGGTGTATGAATGCAGCGTACTAAAATACTAAACCCAATTCCAATGGAGCTGGGACGTTGTGTAAAACGTGAAAAACAGAATGCAATGATTTACAAATCCTTTTCGACCTATATTCAATTGAGTACACAACAAAGACAAGATATTTAATGTTCAAACTGATAAACTTTTTTTTAAAAATAGTAACTCATTTTTAATTTGATGCCTGCAACACGTTACAAAAAAAGCTGGGAGAGGGGCAACAAAAGACTGGAAAAGTTGAGGAATGCTAAAAAAAGAAAAACACCTGTTTGGAGCATTTGGAGTAAACAGGTCAGTGTCATAATTAGATAGGAGCATCCCCGAAAAGCTCAGTCGTTCATAAGCATAGATTCGGCGAGGTTCACCAGTTTGTGAGCAAATAGTCGAACAGTTTAAGAACAATGTTTCCCAACATGCAATTGCAATGAATTTAGGGATTTCATCATCTACAGTAGTGATAGCCAAACGCGGCTTTATGAAGCTATATCAACCCTTTTGGACTATTGTATTGAAAATTGGTTCACTGCACGAAGCTTCATTCATTGAGCACGTGGGTGACATCTGCTGGCACAGAAAATGTTGTACAGCCTTGCAAAGGTGACGTTGACGCACCTCGCGTGAACACTTCTGAGTTTTGTACTGTGAAAAATACTTAAAGCTGAAATCTAACTTCGCTTCACGTGTGTCTGTTGATTTACTTCCTTACCTGTATGATTCATATTATATTATAATAACATTAATTACATCCACAGCCTCATTGAGTCCTGTAAATATTTGCTCTGTCCAAAAAATGTGTTATATTTTATTGTTTTTTGATTGTGCTTGCTGTCTATTGGGTGTGCTTGTGCGACTTCAGCATTTTTATTGGTCTACAAACAGTTGGTTGTCAACACTGGTCAACAATCAGTTGGCTGTCTATCCGAGAGCAGAAAACAGACCTTGTCGCTGACCAATCCCATGTATCCCTGTAGCTCAAGAGTGCCACACCCAGTTACAGCATGGACGTGACAGATTTCAGACAGCAACCCAAACTGGTTGTGAGATGAGGGGTCTGAGACATCTGAGCTTATGCATTTTTACCTCCACCAAGGAGGTTATGTTTTTGCCGGCTTTGGTTTGTCAGTCTGTTTATTTGTGTTCAAGATACGGCTATATCTGAAATTTTATGGGCGGGTTGCTATTACATCAGGGATGGAACATTCTGATTTTGACCACGATTGGTCGAACAATATGGCCACCACGGCGGCAATCTTGAAATCCTATGACGCGATAACTGAACTTCGCTCCCAGTGATGTCACTCAAATTTTGTGGGTTTATTGGTCTCGCATCAAGGATGGAACCAATCCTCAAATTTCTTATGAGTCATGTTCATTCAGCAAGACTTTCGGTGTGCTGCCTTGGCAGAGGTTTGCACTCTCAGAGTGAGTGCCTCTAGTTTTTGTTTTGTTTGGCTTTAAGTCAGCTATTAAACACACCCAAAAGAACAAGTCAAAAATCACTGCACACATCAAAAACAACTCAAGGTTCCCTATTACTGAAGTACTCGGCATATCCACGTGGTGCGCGTCAGGATTACAATATCACACGCTTGTCTTCATTTCCACCAGTATCCCATTTGGTAACGCAATAAAAATAATTTCTCAATTCACAACAGACACAGTACATACCTCACCTATTCATTTTTAATGACTCGGAGTATAACTAAATGGAGGAAACGTAATTAGAAAAAAATTGTTAGCAATCCAAAAATTAAAATTTTTTAAAACAGAACAAATTGGTAGATGTTCTCCCAAGGAAGCTCCAAACTAAATTTGAAGCAAATCTGGCCAATAATTTTGGAGAGGAAGATTTAAAAAAAAATTTTTGCTTATTGATGACGATCATAACTACAATCATGAATACGACATCCAATGCTGCCTGATCACAATCGATCACAGCCTATCGGCCAGTGAGCGAAAAAGTATTAAACCATAAATGTGGTGCAGTTCTGGCAGACAAGTTGAAATATTCCCAAATTCCCATACACACTCCCATGCATATCATACATAAGTCCACCCCTCCAGTGTGAGAGGGGCATACAAGCTGCTCTCCACCCTCGCCTCCGTAGCTAAAAATGCTTCAGCTTGCTGGCGCACAGCTTTGCTCCATTTGGTTTCACGAGTGGCATTTCCATTTGGAATCTGTAGATGTTAACTTTCAATATGAAGTTACATGAAGCCCACCGGATTTCTGTCATTGCTGATTTTATGCCAACCTAGATTACATTTGTTAATAGAGGTTGGGGAGGACCACATCATTGTTATTCAAGTCCAGATAAATAAAAACATAGAATTGAGAGTGTACTTTGTTTTTCTGTTATGTGTGAGTATTTTATGTACAGCATTGTATATCATTTGTAAATGGAGATTTGTTAGATGCCGTTTTTGCTGCCTTGCTGGTCAGCTATTTATTTTGTTCATCAGCACCCTCTGGTGGTGTGTCTGTAGCAAAACATGATCTGATGCATTATCACTTCTCTGTAATAGACTAATGCTTTCTAGAAGCTTCTGGCATCTTCTGCCTGGAGGGGGCGGGATTACCCAGGAATCCTGTAGATCTTTCCAGAATGTTGCTAGTATATGTACATGCTGTGATTTTGGTCAGAAGAGGCAGAGTTTGTGTTTTGGCAACAGAGTTACATAGTGGCATTAGTGTTATTAGAAGATTGAACAGTGGATTATTTGTAGAGTTTTTTTTATTCAGTGAAGAATAAATTTGTTTAAGCGGTCATTGCTGGTTTTCTTTGTTGTGATTTTCAAGTCATAACATTTTCGTATGACTAATCTAATTTAATCAAATGTACAACCTTTTTGCATGTAAACATTTTATCACCATATCTGCTACTATGCCAACATCTGGCAGGCATCATGGTTGTGTTTTGGCAACAGAGTTACATAGTGGCATTAGTGTTATTAGAAGATTGAACAGTGGATTATTTGTAGAGTTTTTTTTATTCAGTGAAGAATAAATTTGTTTAAGCGGTCATTGCTGGTTTTCTTTGTTGTGATTTTCAAGTCATAACATTTTCGTATGACTAATCTAATTTAATCAAATGTACAACCTTTTTGCATGTAAACATTTTATCACCATATCTGCTACTATGCCAACATCTGGCAGGCATCATGGTTACATCTATCTTTTACAAACATATCACCTGTAAAGTTTGACCATGTTTTTGAATAATTCTGGCAAAATGAAGTTTTGATGTTGAAGTATTAAAGATATTTCACACATTGGAAGATTAATTTAGATTGTCAAATGTTTTATTAGGCCAAAACATCAAAGAAAATGCATATACAAGTCAACAAAACAACACTACAATAGCAAAAAAGACACTTGTGCAGAATCTTTCCAAATTAATAAAATAAGGTACATTTGCAGCCATTGCCACATGAGTATCTGGACATCTGGACAATAGAATGTGGGGGTCTAGACATGGAACCTCAAATTATGTTGCAGCTCTAGGACTCTCTGCTGTGAAGGATATTAACGGCATTCAAGTAATGGACAGCACATTTATTTCAGCTCCCGAGGCATCAGTTTGAGGCATGAAATTAACATGTCACAAATTTATTCTGTTGTCATGAGTCCATGAGAACATCAAAGAATGTCTCCCTCAACAGCCTTTACAATAAAAACACTGTATACGAAGGTCACAGTTACTGTTTACACCGCTCGAGATTACACGATAAATACAAAATCTATGTCAAAAAAGACAATCAACCCCTCCCCCTTAAAAAAAAAAAAATAAATCACTCATCATTCCGAGTTTTTACATGAAGACCAAAATGTGGTGATGTTATAAAAATGCCACCCGATAAATATTGGTACTGAGTTATAATTGCTTCTGCGATTGACTGACGTCATTCGGGGCTGTTCAGAAATGCAAAGACTTGAATATTCAGAGATGCTTCTCCAGGCATCAGCTCCTTCAACAGAAATGTCAGTAACATCTAAAAGAAAGGAAAACATAACAAAAAGGTCACTCAAAATCATCAATTTTCATCAAAATCTATGATTCGATAGCCAATATCAGCATCTGGACCCTTCCCATGCCCAAACCGACTGTCCCGTTTCTCCTCTGTCTAAAACACATCAAAGAGCTGCATTAACCTAAAGTCTTCCTTGCTGTTCCAGAATAACAAGCTGGATCTACAAGTCCAGCGTCAGACTAGGCCACTGAACAGAAACTGCACATCACTCCATTTGTGAGTCACTTCATGCAGCAATATCAGCCTCTCTTGATTCTCCTTGACCTCTCTGCAGCTTCTGAAACACTCCACCATACCATCTTCATGTCCCTCTAAGCAGCATTTGGATGAGAGGCAAACCTTTAGACTGGATCAAGTTTCTTATCTCTCCTTTCAGGTTGCTCGGGACGGTGCCATATCAGTTCCTCATCTCATAGCAAAGACAGACCCACAGGGCTCAGTCCTAGATCTCCTTTTCTTCCCTCTCCATGCACATCATCTCAGTTCTGTGGTCCCCACCCATGGTTTATCACCATCTTGATCTCAACCTTGGTTAAACAGGGGTTATATACATCCCTAATCTCTCTATTCCCATTCAGCATTTGAGTCTCCATAGGGAACACCATGATGTCTTCATAATGTAGTTCTAGGAACCTCGGAGTGGTGATGGATAACGAATTGCTCCTCTCTGAGAACATCGTAGTAGTGAGCTGAGTATGCAGATTCTTCCAATATTACATCCAAAGAATCCAAGTCTTTCTCGCCACCTGTTGAACTGTCGAGTACAAGCATTGGTATGGTCTTTACTGGACTGCTGCTACTCACGCTTGGCATGCATTCTGGCATCCACCATCAAACTTCAGCTGCTAATCCACAAAGCAGCAGCTCATCTGATCATCAACCTCCCCCCAGCACTCCTACATCACCCCTTTCTGAATTGCCCTCTACTGGCTGCCCATAATGGCTCATATCAAATTTTAAAAATTGGTGGTTGCATGCCAGGCTTCAAAGAGGGTAGTCCCAGCTTTGCTTCAGAAGATCAAACCCTATACACCTGCCAGACTTCTACGTTGTGCAAACTCTGATCATCTAATATCTCCTCTTCTCTGTACCTGCACTTCCCAGTCACATCTCCTGCCTGTTGTGGCATCCATGTGGTGCAGTGACATTCCCGCAGCAGTCAGTACAGCAGAGAATGACCACTTTCCAAAGCAGTTTTAAAACTCTACCCCACAATCTGATTTTACACCTGGAACTAATTTCAGGGTAGCTTTATTTATTATTGTCTGAAAGGGTTGCTTTCATTCATGCATTTTCCTTGACAGGTATTTTACAGAGGAGCAGCAGCTGCTTGGCTGAAATTAGAGAAGGCTCATAACATCCATTTTGTATGCAACTCAAGTTGCTATCTCAGGAGAGCGCAAGTAGTTTGCAGTTTTCCTCCGAAACACCCACCTGTTAGCCACCGCTTCTTTGCACCCATAGCTTTGAAACCTTTCAAACTCTGAATGAGGGTGGAGGAAACCCAAACATCATGCACTTGTCCAGAATTTTACTGACAAACACCGAGCTGGCAGCAGGAGGCGCCTGAGCAACAAAGAATGTTGACCCTAACAGCCGGTATCCCTCCCATATTGTTGGCAGTGCAAATGCACTACTTTAAAAGGATGTTGACCACAGCACTGGCATTGCTCGAGCTTTACTAAAAAGGCAAACTACTAATTACTTGTTTGCTTTTTGTACATTCTACATTGCAAGACATCTAACCTGGATTTCATGATTGTTTAAATTACAATTAAGAAAATTATGGTTAGCAATACAAATCCACAATTTTTTGTGTGTAAATATTCAATTGAAATGCAATTTCACATCAAAATACGCACTTTATTTCTCATCAAACCTTAACAAGAAAAACTGGGCACACCAGATAGTGTGGAGTGTTTTACGAGTTTATGGAATATTAATTTATAGAATGACTGAAAAAAGGTCATGGCTAATCAATAGTGCTTCCCAAGCCTCTCCTGGAGTCCCACTTGTCCTGCTTGTCTAAGGTCTGTCCCTGCTCCAGCACAGCTGATTCAAATGATCCTCTCATTTCTTTCAGCTCAACAGCCCCCACTGCTACAGAGCCAATTCCAATTTGTATAGGAACACTCATGGTACTTAGTATTTCCAAGTAGGGATCCTCATAACATTTGTACCTTTGGATAGGAGTGTGTGCTGAAAGTAAATAAAGAAATGTAAAAGGCTTAAATTTTTTTGCGATTTGTGTTTAACCCCTTTATGCAGATGTAGACGCCAGCGGACATGGAGCTGCTCTAATTATGCACGCAGTTACACTATTCTATCAGAAGATGGCAAACTCAGATATTGAATACATACAAGCAACTCGAGCTGAAACACTGTTTAGAATATGGACGAGTTAAGTCCCATCCCCGTTTCCCATGAATTATATAAATCAAACTTCTAAGCCAAGGCTGATGTGCAAACTGCCACATATACTTGCCCATAGTATCTATCCAGCAGTTAATAAAAATGGCCTCTTGTGACTGAAAAAAATCATTGACCTTTCTTGCAACCAGTTCAGAAATAGGCAAAAAGTATCTCAGGGTAGTGGGAAAAAAAATCATTTTTCTGGAGCAAAAATTTAACATGGTTTTGATATTATGTCATTCTACAGTCAATTATAGTCATCAGATATTAGACGTGTGATTCCTTACCATTTAAATTACGCATAGATTCACCCGCAACAAATTCAATTATTCCTAACAAACTCACACATACAGAAATCCAATCTCTCCAATGATTCATCAGGCTCATCTGGGTAAACCACTGCTATAGTTCACCCCCACCTGAACTATAACCCGGTAATTACAGTTGCATCTCAATAAATTAGAATATCATCAAAAAGTTGATTCATTTCAGTAATTTGATTCAAAAAGTGAAAACTCATATAAAAATTCATTATACACAGACTGATATATTTCAAGTGTTTGTTTCTTTTAATTTTGATGATTATAACTGACAGCTAATGAAAACCCAAAATTCAGTATCTCTGAAAATTAGGATATTACTTAAGGCCAATAAAAAGAAGGATTTTTAACACTGGAATATTGGACTTAGTATGAACATGTACAGCACTCAATACCCGGTCGGGGCTCCTTTTGCATGAATTACAGCAGCAATGTGGTGTGGCATGGAGGCGATCAGCCTGTGGCACTGCTGAGGTGTTATGAAAGTCCAGGTTGCTCTGATAGTGGCCTTCAGCTCTTCCACATTGTTGGGTCTGGTGTCTTGCATCCTCGTCCTCACAATACCCCATAGATTCTTTATGGGGTTTAGGTCAGGCAAGTTTGCGGACCAATCAAGCACAGAGATACCATAGTCCTTAAACCAGGTATTGGTACCTTTGGCAGTGTGGGCAGGTGCCAAGTCCTGCTGGAAAATAAAATCAGCATCTCCATAAAGCTGGTCAGCAGAGGGAAGCATGAAGTGCTCTCAAACTTCCTGGTAGACGGCTGCGCTGACCTTGGACCTGAGAAAACGCAGTGGACCAACACCAGCAGATGACATGGCTCCCCAAACCACCACTGACTGTGGAAACATTACACTGGACCTCATGCAACTTGGATTCTGTGCCTCTCCTCTCTTCCTCCAGACTCTGGGACCTTGATTTCCAAATGAAATGAAATGAAAGTTCTCTGAGAAGAGGACTTTGGACCACTGAGCAGCAGTCCAATTTTTTTTTGTCCTAGCACAGGTAAGATGCCTCTGACATCGTCTCTGGTTCAAGAGTGGCTTAACACAAGGAATGCAACAGTTCAAGCGCATGTCCTGAATACATCTGCACGTGGTGGCTCTAGAATCACGGACTCCAGCTGCAGTCCAACCCTTGTGAATCTCCCACAAATTCCTGAATGGGCTTCCTTTCACAATTCTCTTAAGGCTGTGGTTATCCTTGTTGCTTGTGCTCCTTTTTCTACCACATTTTCTCCTTCCATTCAACTTTGCATAAATGTGCTTCGATACAGTGCTCTGTGAACAGCCAGCTTCTTTAGCAATGACCTTTTTTGTCTTACCATCCATATGCAGAGTGTCAATGATCGTCTTCTGGACAGCTGTCAAGTCAGCAGTCTTCCCCATGATAGTGTAGCCTACTGAACCAGACTGAAAGACCATTTAAAGGCTCAGGTGACACCATGAGTCTTCAGTATTGAACTTCTTCACAATATTCAAATTTTCTGAGATATTGAATTTTGGGTTTTCATTAGCTGTCAGGTGTTATCATCAAAATTAAAAGAAATAAACACTTGAAATATATCAGTCTGTGGGTAATGAATCTAGTGAAGTTTCACTTTTTGAATTGAATAACTGAAATAAATCAACCCTTTGATAACATTCTAATTTATTGAGATGCACCTGTATGTATTGATTGACCCATTTTTGTCCTATTCCAGGTGGTATAAACTTTCCAGAGTTATACTTGCTCCTTATAGGGTGTAAAAGTGTTTGTCCAAGTTTGCGTTTTACTTGGATGATTATAATTGTAAAAAGCAAGGTTTCCGTCGCAGGGTGAATGTTCTG
Organism: Gymnothorax reevesii; assembly: GCA_029721435.1. Classification (NCBI taxonomy): domain Eukaryota; kingdom Metazoa; phylum Chordata; class Actinopteri; order Anguilliformes; family Muraenidae; genus Gymnothorax; species Gymnothorax reevesii. The sequence continues at coordinate 8,875,469 of CM056586.1, forward strand.
ACTGTAAAATAAGCAGTTCCTTTACTGAGCACCTGTGCTTGCTGATGCAGATTTGTAGAAAAATGGATAAAACTCTGAACTGTACTTTAGAGAAAAGGCATGTTTTTGGTTTGGAGAGGTTACTGGTAACTATTAATGCCTGCCTGCACCTATATTGAAGAACTCATGCTAAATTCCACTAGAAAATCACTAATTTATGTTGAACGTCATGAGTCAAAAGTTGATTTGTGTGAAAGACGTGACCATTTTATGATTTCACAGTGCGTAATTTTGAGAGCGCTGACAGTAGGGGGAGCCACTTAGTAGCTGCCATAGTTGGCTAATAAACAGGAGATTATTTAGAATATTACTCGGAGATGCAGTGCACTTATGGTCATGGAGTTTATGATCCCAGAAATGTGTTGTTTTAACTCCCAGCCATTTTTCAATTCTCAGCATAATTAAAAAAAAATTTCATTGCTGAATTTTCATTTTCATTCAAGATTTTTAGTGCTTGTGGCCCTTACTCTGAACAAAAATTATGAAAAGAAACTGAAATATGATAGAATTCTAAATGCTACAAGTCATTTGACCAATCTCTGTGAAGCTCAGATCTTGAATTATGAAGGCTGAACTAGGGTAATGCATAAATAGCCAGATTTGGCTTCTATGCAAAGAGGTTATTGGTATATAATTTGAGAAATTAATATGCAACTTGGCCCTAAGCAGATAGCATTTTTGTGGTGCTACTCACATAAGACAGCTTTTTGTTCTCCTCAATATCTTGGAAGAGCTTAAAAACTGCATCGACATCCGTCTTCTTTAAGAAGAATACATTTGAACCTGACAAAAAAATAAATAAATAAAAAAGTAAAAACACAATGCAAAATTTATCAACCATTACACTGTCCACTGAGGATACATTTTATTTTCTTGCATTTTCATTGGGCTCCAAAATTATTGGTACTCCTGTTTGGAAGTCACAGAATTCACCTCTAAAAAACTCAACTATAAAATTATAGAAGTAAACTAAAAATGCCAAAATGTAAGAAATACTGTAGCCAATTTATTAATGATTCAATGGATCAACCAAAAAACCACAGGCAAGGATAACAGCCTGTTGTTCTGCCTCTTTGGGGCTGCCAGGGCTTTACAGTCATCTATATAATATCATTCAATATCTGCCATTTCTGCTGGAAAACAGTTTGGAATGAAGTTAAAACCAAGACTGCAATCTGCTCAGTTTTAAAATTCCATCAAGTAGAGGAAATTAATTACAACTACCTATCTTATGGATTGAAAAAATTCATCTGTTACTTTTCAACTGAGTGAACGGAGATAGAATTGGATAGGAAATCAGGCAGAATTGGCCCCAACCGAAGTGCAACACATACATCTGGCGTTAATGAGCTGATGAGCTCGGTCTTTAGTTTCACTCTTCTGCTCGTCGGTTCTGCCGGACCCCAAGACCATTGGCAAACCCCCAGGCCACAGCTTCTCCCTCAGCCTATCAATGTAGGAGGCCATTTCCAGCTCTGTTGGGTTCATCTTATTCAAGAAGTTGTTCGCCTTCCTAAGGGAGATAAACAGAAATATTTAAGAAACACCACGTGAGTCACATGATTGTCGCAAGCAACTTTTACCTTTAAGCTCTTACCTTTTCAATATTGGCATGGCTGCTTTTAAGATAACATCACATATATTCCACAGGATTTGATTACCTGACAAAGAAAAAAAAATTTTCTTACAAGACCAGAGATAAAGGCCGATTTAACTGCTGTTATGAGCCATCACTGTTCATTCACTTCTATCACTTCTCATTTATGAATTTGTATCAGATTCACCATGAAGTAAAGTCAGTACAGACCTGAAATTTCTTTTAAGAGATCAATAATGGCTTTAGTGGCTTCCTTGTGCTCCTTTCCGGGCTGGATAAATTCTCTCCTGTCTGATTCCTGAGACCCCTGCACCTTAACCCTCAGCACATTAGCTTGGGCCTTCCTTCTCTTATTGTCCTGCCCATCAGTTTTTGGTAAAAGCTTATCCTTTTTTCCTGCCTTTGCCTTAAAGGAGATGAGAAGTCCATCAATGCAATCATTACGCTCGCCGCCATCATCTCGCGCACAGTGCGATTCATTCACACTGGCATCGTCCTCAGACGGGTCTGAGTCCTGTAGAATTGCTGCTTGGAAATCAGTTTCCTCCTTCGGGTCTTTATTGCTTTCCACAAAATCCACAGGAGGAACTCCGCCTGGGTTAGAGGTTGACTGGTAAAGGGAATCACAGTTTCCATTCAAGTCTGCTTTCTCATTCTTCATCTCAGTAAGGCCATCCGGCTCCACCTCCTCTGTGGTAGGGTCATCGGACTTGGCTGTACCCAGCACGCCAACATCCTGAAAATAACACACAAGGCATCTGCTCCCGTCAGCCAGACGTGCCACTTTAGTTACAGATTCAAGCAATGTTCTGACATGGGGTTCTCTAAAATGGACACCAGAAGACAGAAGGTGAGTAGCCAACAATACTAGAGATTGGATTTGCCCCTCTCTCAACTTTAAATTATGTCTTTGAATGAATTATGAAGCCCAAGAGTTTTCATGCATCATCTACCCAGTGCTTCATATTTTAGATGACAGGAAATTGTGTAGGGCAGTGTAGGCAAAAGGGCTGGTCTTGTGAAAGCCAATGCAGTATGGAGATTTCAGCAATTAGTTTACAACAACCTACTTGTGTTCTTGAGCCTGATTACTTCCAAACAACGCTTTCCTGTCCACTTAGAGGCATTAAAGTAGACGTGTATTAACAAATCACGTTCTGATGACACAGTTCATGGGAGACAGGGACACACGGTAAGGACGTCAAGTGCTTTGACCATCAACTGTTGTAATTTGTTCATTTCTTTGACTTGTTTCGTTTTATATTTCTGGCAGATTAGATTTACGCTCGTCCTAAAGTATGTTATTGTTGATGAGTCAGAGCACACCTCCCTGTAATATAAAGCAGAAGTGAAAAACTTTCCTTGAAGTAGTTCTGGGTTGTAAAAGTCTGCCTTACTTTACCTCAGGGAACTAAAGAGTCCTTGAAAGGCATAATAAAGTAGTTAGTTACTAAAATAGTAGATCATATAATTATCAACATATATCTCAAGTTTTATGTATATTGACCAGAGTACTACTTTGTTCCAATCCCAAAATCAGATGGTGAAACTAGTGGGTGGCTAATATCAGCATGTATGTTCGATACAGTCAAGCAGGATTTAAAAAAATTCAGACATTTTTAGTGGATTTCAACTCAACATCTTGCTTGAAATTGCTAAATTCAACTAGTAATTGTTCAACTAGTAATTCAAACAAGTAATTGTTTTCCATAAATGCCTCTGAAAGATTCTATTGGTATCAGAAGCGCAAAAATGTTATTACTCACTAGCGAGAAACCTGTATGAAGTTTGTGAATTAGCGGAAAACATTGCGGAAGCACGCGAACGGCAAATTGCTATTGGATGGTCCAAATTTATTGAAATTTTATGATGGGCGGTAATGTGCATGATTCACATTAGGAATTACCACAAACTGCGGCAAGTGGAGAATACACACAAACCATCCACTTTCTTGTTCTTCTGCTACGGCACGATGACGTTTTCTCTACTTCCACTTTCTTGGGAGATTCACTGCCTAGATCTCCAAGACCCGTTCGTCTAGCACACTTGCTGACATTCACAATCTGTCACTTTATAGGTGGGCGGAGAACTGCCAGTCAAATGTGGGCAATGCAATGTACGCATACAGTAACCTGTGTGTCACAATTGCTCATGTGACTGACATAACAGCTCTTGGGCCAATTCACAGTGCTGTTCAAGGACAATATTGGGGCTTGCTAAAAGACTGTTTTACATCAATGAATACTCAATTCCATCATCATCTCCGGGTGGACAATTTTGATAGAGTATTGCGTGCCATATTGGAAGATACCAAATACAACAATTTTTTATAAAGTTTCAAATCAATACGTCAACTCTATAAACACAATAAAATTTTGCACAAATAATGCAATTAGAGAAAAATAAATACAAGGACATTTAAAATTGTGTATTAGCTCACAAATGGTGAATTCTAACAAAAGGGTAAGTCAGCAGACCGCATGCTGACAATAATAGTTCAATACCTGAGCCACTCCCCAAATGATCCTCAAAAAGGAGAGTGAGCAGAGAAATGTTGTATGCATTAACCCTGGCTATAAAAATCCTGGTTTGAAAACATTATGTTTGTGAGAAGTCATGATGCCACAACTGACACAACAAAACAGGGATCAGGTGACTGGAATGCTGATGGCTGGAGTGCTTTGTACGGCTGTTTTCCCTCAGTGTTCCTTGGGTGTAGGAATCCGCAGCAATAATGCGATACAACAAAGACAATACGTAGTAATCCAACAGCCATATCCGGCCCATTAATATTTGGATATAAAGCTTTTGATATTTCAGTTATCAACGACAGCATATTGGAGATAAAATTAAATAATACATTAGAGTTAAGTGCAGAATATTAACTTTAATTTGAGAGTTTTACATGCAAAATCAAGTGAACAGTGTAGGAACTGCAGCAATTTTTCAATGCGATCCTCTTTTTTTAGGGACCGAAGGACAATTGGCTGCACAGCTGTTGCATGGCAACAATTTTGGCAATTGAATTTGAAATCTATTGCCATTAACTCTCAATCTGAAGTCCAAAGAGCTGTCACAGCCAGTGAAGCAAGCAATCATAAGGCTAAACTGCTTGGAAAAATGGCTAAAACATGAGATGTGGCCAAATTTGACACATTTGTGTTAAAGAAAGCACAAAAATGAGATCAGGAACACCAAGATGCTTGAAAGGTCATGGACAATAACTGCAGTGAATGATGGAAGAATTCTTTCCCTGGTGAAGAAAAACCCTTCAGTTGGCCAAATCTAGAATTCTCTCCAGGAGGCAGGCGCATCTGTCTACGTAACAAATGATTTCACTAGAGTAAATACCGAGTGTTTACAACAAGATGCAAACCATTGGTGAGCTTCAAAAACAGGAAGTTTGCCAACACATAAAAAACCAGTTCTGTTCAAGAACAACATAGTACCGACAAATGAGACCACATCAACCAGAACAAGAGCCATCAGAAGATGGCATATCCCCCCCCGGCCCCTGCAAAATCAGGGAGGCCTCAGGTACCTTGTACTAATAAATATCTTCTCAAAGTTTCATGAAAATACTTTCAAGTTCTGCGACGGGAACGTAACTTTCCACATCTTTCAGAGCCTGTTCCATTTGTTTTCATGAACCTGAAAAGCCCAAATAGCAAAAGACACCCTTTTTAATTCACAGGTATGTTGAAAGTTTTCTTACTGAGTTATGCCACAGAAATGAGCTACACACTAACCAGAAACTGAGTGTCATTTGTGGCTATAGAAACACACAAAAAAAAAATCAAAATCTCAGCAATTCCTAAGTAGGAATAGGCGCATCTAATGTATGCAAGCTAAGCTATCTGGCAAGCTAGTCGCATGCTAAACACGTTGCAGTGTACATCACCGCCAAATCAACTTTTAATTTTTCTTTCAAGAATATGACTGAATGGAATGCAAATTGAAAAGCATTTTCATGGTTAAAGATCAAAATGATAAATAAACCACAGAGTACTAATGTACAGGAACTGCTATTCCTTGAAAAGCCAATGGTGGGCAGTATTTGTATTGCAAGGACATGACCAGCTGTGCTATTCAAATACAGCGACAGACACACAACTTTTTCAGCCACTCTCCCGGAAGGGAGGATTTGAAAGACAAATTATTTCGCAACTGGATTCAGGGAGGAGTACTATAGTTTATGCTCTTCCTGAAAGGTGTCAAATCACTACTGATCCTGTAACAAATCTGTCAAAAGGCCACCAATCAAAGACTGTCTGGTATTTTTCCAGAGGCATTACTGAAGTTCTTTTTCCCCTTTATAATTACTGACATCTAAAACATATTACTGTGCATATAATGGTTGAAGAATAATCAGCCACAGGCAGAAACTAAATTAAGCTTGTGGACCAGACAAATTGCATCGTAATGGCCCGAACACGCAGAAAACACGTGCAGACTACACTGGATTTTTTTTACGAGGAAATAAAGGGTTCATAAATCACAGACTTTCATGGTGCATCAGTACACGACTAAAAAGAATTTGAATACTGAAAGCGCACCGCAAAAGATATACAAAAATTCAAAAAGAAAAACAGCTTTTACATACAATGTTGTGAAATAGTATTTGCCCGGGATTTATTCTATTTTTGTATATTTACCACACCTATAGTGTATGTTCTTAGATCAAACTAATTCTAAAATTAGGCAAAGTTAACAAAAAATAAACACAAAATACAGTTTCTAAATGATGAGTCTGCTCATAGAAGGGAAAAGGCTACTTATCTTTACCTGGCCCTATGTGAAAAAGTAATTGCCCCCTAGTTGTCGAATCAACCAATTAAACAATTTTAATTGATAATAATTTTACCAGATACACCCAGTTGTGATAAATGCCAGCCTAGTTGAATCTAAACAATCAGTTAAACAGAACCTCTTTGGCAGTGTGAAGAAGGCAAAAGGCAGTATGGTGGTGGAGGTGCGGTGGTCTGAGGCACCTTGTCAACTTGTAGTAATTGATGGAACCAATTTGCTCTCTACCAGAAAATCCTGAGGGAGAATGTCCAGCCATCAGATCCTGACCTAAAGCTCAAGCGAAGTTGGATTATGCAGCAGGACACTGATGATCCAAAGCACACAAGTCCATCTCTGAATGGCTAGAAAGAAACTAATTGAAGGTTTTGGAGCAGCCTCTTGAAATTCCTGACTTGAATTTGATTGAGATGCTATGGCGTGACCTTTAACAGGCTGTTCATGCTCAAAAACCCAATAATAAGGCTGAATTAAAACTATTCTTCAAGAAAGAGGAGGACGAGAATTCCTCCACAGATATTTAAAAGACTCATTGCCAATTATCGCAAACATTTCATTGCAGTGGTTGCTGCCATGGGTGGCACGACCAGTCATAAGGTTTAAGGGGACAATTATTTTATCACATGGCTGATCTAGGTTTTGAATCACCACTTTACCTTCAATAAGTAAAATTGTAATTTAAAGGCTGCATTTCGTGTTTATTCGCATTGTCTTTCATATTAAGATTATTTGGATGAACTGAAACATTCACATATGACAAGTAAAATGTAAGAAATTGGGAAGGTGACAAGTAGCTTTCCACAGCAATGTACAAGAGCTGGCCTATTGTGTGCTTACATCTTATAATAGTTGGTTTTTGGTCAAATCAATGTCCTTAATTTAACATTGTGGTTGGTTGAATACCAAAAATAATATAAGCCTTTTTATTTCACAGTTCAAAATATAAACCTTCTGCATGATCCCCAAATTTCAGTTGAGAAGGTTCCAGACAAAAACTATTCAGCAGAAGCACTCTAAGCTTTATCAGATTTGCTAACCTCTTCTTCCCCTTTTGCTGGGGTCAGGATGTATGCGAGGTTACTCAGCAGGCTCCACACTCCCCCATTAGCTTCCTCCCCAGAAAGCAGCTGCACGAGAGGGCAGAGAAACTGAAAGACTTCTGGGCTCTGGCCCAACTGGACATTGTTCATGAGCTCCTGCAAGAAAGAGAGGATCAGAAAAAACACTTCAATGGACAAGAAACATTCACTAACTAATTTTTCACACTCTCTCAAACAAGCAAATACAAATCAATACTAAGGCCCTTCAGCTAAATCAGTGTTCAGAAAAGTCTCCTGTGTAAATTTTTTTTCTTAGTAGCAGATGAATTTGCTTAATTTTTTCCCGGTAGACATGCGCATGCAAACACGCCATTGTGTTCCAGGAAGTCAGAAATCTGTACCTGTAAGAAGGTCTGCAGTTTGGCTCTCGCTTGCTCTTTAAACTCCTCATTCACGGTGTTTTCCATGCTTTCCAATATCTCTGCTATGGAGGGCAAGTTAGCACAGTCCTAGACAATAAAAACAGCAGGAAGCCAGAGCCAATTAAAAGGGCATGAACTTTGTAATTTGACAAGTATATTGAAGTACCGATGAACACTGGTCCATCAGACAGAGAAATTTATTGATTCCTGTGCACTAATACAAACTAATGCCTCTCTAACTGGATCACACTGATCAGAGACTTACTTTAGATAAGCAGTAAGATCGGAGGTATGAAACACCAGCAGCACGCAATGATTTTGTGTGACTATTCCGAAAGTTCAATGCTCAAGCAAGACCACAGATTTGTGTAAACTGCAACAGTCACAAGGGAGCAGTTTTGGCTATAAATACAGGCAGAGCAACAGCTACGGTGAATTACAATCAACTTAGCTGTGACCCATTGACTAAATCATTGCAAACACTCATATTAACTCCTGAATAAGCGGTTTGTGAATTAGGGACCGGTCATCCATGCCAAAATCATATTTATCTTACCAACCGTGGTTATGCTAACGGCAAATTGATTGAATGATTAGTGAATAACGGTCAAGTCTCATCACAACACCCTTTCCTAAGCTTTGCTCATCCCGGAGTAAAAAGAGCCTCCCTCCAAAACCTACAGAGGGAAGAGAGGGAGGGCCGGTTTGATAGTGGGGGTTTAATCTCAGGCATTATTTTCCAGTGGTCCTGGCTTGTGCTTTGTTTGTCGTAACCTTTTTGCATTTTCCATCTGTACACCACAAGGCCCCAGCTCTGCCATACAACATTTATTCACTCGTAAGTAAAGCAGTTCTGTAGTTATAGGAGAAACAAGGCTTTCTTAAGCTTGAAATCGATAGCTTCAAAAACGGTTCAGTGTTCTGAAACGATCAAAACAGGTGTGCTAGCAATATCTGCTGGCTAAACATGCGCAATTACAAAGGACACCCCCCCCCAAAAAAAAAGCTACCTAAAACAAAACAAATACAAGAGACCTACAATGATTCAACGATTCATTGATTCAAAGGAGAGTCCATCGTGGTTCTTCCATTACTTCAAATCAATTTTGCCAAAAATGCACATACTTTCCCTCTCTCTCCTACTTCAAAACTCCAAATATAGCCAGGCAAAGCATGGTAATATGACCTCATGGCAGCCTTCTCAATGGCATGGTTTTGACAAAATACTTTCAAATAATAAACAAAATTAATATGGATCCTTTTCATATCCCCACTGACCCACAAAACTGAAATAAATTCAACAAAAATTGTAGTCTGTACAGTGAAAAAAATGAATTGATGGAAGGACTGGGGCAATCGCAATATACGCCCATCCAGTGGAGTGGGCACATAAAAATTTGGCCAATTTAAATCTTTTTCCTGAAAATATTGGTGGGAAAACATATCAGGTGATCTGCAGGAAACCTGGACTCACTGAGTTTTCATCAGACAAAATTCCATTTGAATCGCTCAGTCATTATGCACCTATGTAAGGTCAGTAACCATAGATTTGAAACAATTACTTTGTCTTGCCCCGAAGTGCATCCCCGTAAAAACTGCAGTGTTTGGAAACAATATGGCATAATGGAACTTCATTTGCAAGACTGCCATGTTGAAACAATGCTATGAACTACGTATCAAAGTTCAGAAGCAACATGATGTAACATAGGGTTTGAATGATCAAATTCTAGTTTCAGTCCACCCATCACCACCACATCAACAAGAATTGCTTTTATAAACTAAATTCAGTACTTGTTAAGTTTTCTGAAAAGGTTTTCCCATTTTCAATTTCTGCATTTTAATGTTTAAAAGCTTTTTTTAAAAAAACAGCCATCTGACAATAAATAACTCTGATAAAAAAATATGGCTGACGGGATATACTGAAAGAAAATTATGGATAAAAAAAAATAATTGGATAATTGAATACATTGAGTGTTCAGAGAACTTCCTAACAACCTGACATTGCAGCCTGCTCATCTCTTTTTGTTATTGTCATTCCTTTATCATTATAAACTACATAATGGTCTGGATAATTCATTAAATAAATGGCTTGTTAATTCGGCAAATTAAACAGGAACAGGTTTCGAGTCATCATGCGTTAGGAACTTTCTGTAGTATCCTCACCCTAAGGCCAACGTCACTGAGGATAAGACAGTACTTTATATACACTGGTTCCCCACACTGAGAAGGCAGCAGCATAAGGGAAAACCGCATGTTATACAAAACAATTAATGATTGACAAACATAACAATAAAAAGAACAGGAGCGACGTAAAAAAAAAAATCATGAAACCACCACATTCAGGGTTATCTTCAGTTTTAGTTTAACTTAATCACATTGTGTGAGTAGAATATTTCAAGCATGACACTGTAATCCACACAGCAATTAAGTAGAATGATTTTAGCTTTTCAGGACTCAAAGAATACTTCAGGTTTGCTTTTAAAGCATTGTGGATCATTCCCTTACCGCCAAACTGCTGTAGAACTGTTGGAGCTCCGCCTGAGATTTAATCACATCCCAGTGCAACTTTTCTGGGTTACTGGCCTCCTCCATATGAATGGTGAAGCTTAATTCTCCGTCTTGCTCCTGGACCTACAAGCCAGTGTCAAACACGCAGCAATCCAAATGACATCATCGTATAACATCAGTGGCATGTAAAGCTGAACAGTAACTAGCTTGAAATCTGGCTCTTGAAGCAAATCTAGCCCAGGAATACGGGTATCAACTGAATTAGTACTTCTGACTGGTCAGAATGGCTTCACACCTGACTGCCAAGAAAAGGGAGGTTGAAAGACCCGCATTTTTTGGCCTTTGAAGACCATGATTTGATGATCCCTGTTGTACAAGAAGGCAAAATAGTCTGACCGAAAAAAAACACATTGCCAAATGACTCAGTTATGCTCTGCCCACACCAGTCCTTTCTTCATCCATTGAAACCATGTTCGCCTTATTACTTCAAGCAACCTTCTGGATAACGATAAAAAAGGAGTGTGAAACAGCAACACTTCCCTATTCGTGGCTTGCAACTTCTCATCTCTCATTCTGTTCATCCATCCATACCTTGTTTTCACATTATGAAACGCTCCATAAATATTATTTAATCTGTATGGTCAGAGACAATTTTTTTTTGCATTTTAGCTCTGTGCTTCAACAATTTTGATTTTAAAATGATATGGAGGTTGCAGTACAGAAGGCCAATTTTTCTTGGAAGCTGCTTATATTTACATTTTCAGACCCTTGCAGAAATTGCTACCGATTTTATACAGTACCACTAACCAAATGCAAACGTCTGCAAAAGTTGGGAAAAAAATTGAAAATCCAAGTGAATAAATTGATTTACAAATCATCTTTGGACTTAATTATATCAAAAAGTATACGATAAAATATTTCATGTTTTACTTCATCTATTTTATCGTTTTTCTGGAAATGCATGTTCACTCTGAATGTTATGCCTGCAATGCATTCCACTGAAGTGGGGACAGGATCAGTATAAGATTGCTTTTTTAGCATTCAAAAACTCCCAAACAAATTGGTTTACTGGTGTTGAACAGGTGATGTCGCCATGGTTGGATAGAAAAAGAAGCATCCACAAAAGATCCACTTATTTACAAGAAATGAGTGTCCAAAGCTTGCCTGTTTGCGGAAAGCTGTGTAATTGAAAAATCCAGCCATTTAAAACAACACTTCAACTTGTTGTTGTTAGTTAATGTTACAGTCATGTGATGGTCAAAATGAGTTATTTCAACCAAACTCAATGAAATGATATTGTCTACTGCAGCTTTGACCCTCAATAACGTACAATACTGAAAGAGTCAAGGAATCTGGAGAAATCTCTGCATAAAGGATGAGGCAAAAAATCTGCTCTAAGTTCCACTGATCTTCCATCCCTCCAATAGCACTGAATAAAAACTGACATTTTTGTGATAGAAATTGTATGACCACATAAGTTGGGCCTACTGTGGAAAACCTTTGCCAATGAACATCATTCATCATTGCATCCACAAATGCAACTGAAGACTAGTATGAAATGAAAAAGCCACATGTCAAAAAAAGCCCAGAAACGCTGCTGTGTTTTTCAGTCTCGGGCTCATCTGAAAACAATTGATGCTCGGTCAAAAGGTACCATTTTCAGACCATTCAACCTTTCAAAGCGTAGAGGGTAAAACTGCACACAGGTTTCTGTGAATCCCATTTGTTCCCAACATAAGGTTCAAAAGGCAGCGTCTCTTATGGTATGGGGGAGTATTAGTGTCCATGGCGTGAGTAACTTGAGCTCCTGATGCTGAAAGACAAATGCCCATTTTGGAGCAACATATGCCACCATCTAGAGGAAATCTATTCAACACGGTAACAGCGAGCCACTTTCAACACGACAGCAGCACGGCTTCATAATCAGAGCGGAGCTGCCAGACTAGACAACTTGTCAAGACTCGTCTTCCATTGAAAATATGCAGTGATTTAGGAAGTGCAAAATACAACACTGAAGACCTCAGATGACGGAGCAGATGAAGATCCATGTCAAGGAAGAATTGAAGAATGAATCCTTAAAATATAAATGGTGTCTTCAGTTCCATGAATTAATACTTGGTGGGCTGTTTAAAGGAAAGGAAATTCAACAGTGGAAAACACACCCTGCCCAAACTTCTCTGCAACATGATGCAGGCATAAATTCATGATGAGTGTTTATTCTCAGTAAACAAAGTAGTACACTTTTTACTCTGATACAGGTCAAGGATGACTGAAAAATTACAGTTTTTTTTTTCCTTTTTTTTTCCTTTCTTTTTTTTTTATCTTCCATATCATTCAAACTTTTTTGGAGACAGGGTCAGAATCTTCCAAAAACTTACTGATGTTTCATGCCCTCATTATTGTGGATAAGAAAATGCCTTAAAATTCCTAAGCCAATTAACAATATTGCCAGCTAAAATAATTGGCCAGTCATGCTACCGATTACTCTTTGCAACCAAGATAATCAATGTTTGATTGCGAATTATGAAGGTAAACGAGAAGCGGTTTGGAGTAGTCATGCATTACAAGTAGAGGTTACTGAAGGGCTTTTATACCTCCAATATGACCTCCTCTGTGGAGAGAATGCATGTCCACAGAGGTATGCTGCACCAACTCTTTGTAATAAGATAGTCACGTGAACATATTCTACTTTGGGACCAATACAAAGGGCTTTTAGTGACTCACCTGTTTCACAGACACTACCCAGCTGCTAAGGCGCCACATTTCATAGGACAGCTTGAACTCCATCATGTCTTCCTGAACAAGGTGGTACTCGGAGTCACTGTCATCCTGAAGACCAAAAAGTGAGGTAGAAAAAAGTGGCTAAAAATGAGGTGCATCTCCATTACCCGATTGGATAGAAATGAGCCAAATTTACTCCAAAAGCATACAGGAGGAGAGTGTGCAGAAGGTACAGTAGGTTAGCTAAGGTGAAGTCCCGTGAAATGAAAGCACGGAGAAAGGCGGACTCTTTTACCCATTCTTCTTTCATATTAAATGTGACCACATGTATTTAGTGTGAAAATATCACTATTTTATTTTGTGACAATGAGTTGTTACAACTCATTTGATGGTTCTAGTAACATATCATTTAAGACACATCCCTCTTAAGTGCAAAGTGCACAGCTAATATTTCTTTATCGTGCAATATACTTTCAGATATTTTCTGGGGAAAAAAATAAATAAACAAATTAGGCAATGCCCCTTGATAAAGGGTATGATGGCAATGCCCTGCTAAGATGTCAAGCACACAACCTTGGAATTTCAAGCCCACTTCCTTAGCCAATCTGCTACACTGCCATGCGATTCAGCAATGAAGTACTGAAAATCTGAAATCTTGATATATCTGGCTACTGCAACCAGACCAAGGTAGAATTAAGTTGTTAGAATAAGATTTACACTGTTAGCGTCTTTGGGGCCCGAAGCACAGCAGGGTGCGAATACTTCATCCAAACTGGTCCCAAGTGTTTCGTTCACCAGGCTCCCGGACTGCGGCTCTGCTTCGTTTTTCTTCTTTTTCCTTTTGTTTCCTTCTTTAATTTTCAATTTTTCCACAAACTTGGAGAACTTTTCCTTTAACTTGGTTCCTAAAATTAGAAATAAAATAAATAAAAATATTCGGGGCCAAAATGGAATTTTACTTCGGTTGCCTTTCACTTTCCATGAAATGTTGTAATGCATGAGGTAACAGTGCACCTTTCTTTTTAGGCTTCGTATCTTCAGTCAGTAGATCCTCGACACGCTCTGTATCGCTGAAAAGGTCATCAAACAATTTTTTTTTAAAAAAGGTGAAACAAACACTAAAATAGATGTGACAGACCTATCCATCCATTGACTTTACTTGATTAATTATCAAAATATTTAAGTTAACTAATGAAGCAATTCATTTCAAATTTACTATATTCCTGCAAGGCCAAAAGGGAAATCCATACACTTGAACCCAAAAACCTCTGTGAAAATTCATAATTTCTTGGCCATTCACTGCCTGTCCTTCTCTGGCTGTTTTGAGTAGGTGTCCCCTCTCTGATACTGAGCTTAGCTCCAAATTTCCAGGAAACAAAACTACCCATCCCTTGCTAACGATAAAATAGTTGAAAACCGTGATACAACAGTCAAATATTTCAACATCAGCTAATGTCAAAGACTTCTCGACTAGTCACTACAGTCACTGACACCGGCAAAACTGTCGTGAATTCATACTTAATTCCTGTGGTATCAGTATAAAGGCTCATAGGGAAATTATCCAGTTCCCAAATAATATTATAAAGAATCTTTGCTCATATATCAAAATCCACAGAGTAGAAACTTCCAACAGTCTCAAAACACTCAAAATGATTTAGTGGAAAACTATGAAATGAGTACGGAAGGGTAATGTAATATCTGCTGGTTAAGCAACGTTGAACACAACCACGTGCAGCACGCAGTCACCATACAAGGGACAGAGAGGTTGGGGAGACGAGCATGGCTGTGGGTGGTAACAGGGCATTCAAACTGCGAGAGGGCATAACGTAAAGTAGGTCAGTTTTATAGCATAAAAAACTGGAGGATTTTCAAACGATGTACTTAAAACACTGAAGTTGAAAAGAGACAAAACTGAGGGGTTGTCTACATCAACCTTATCTGGCATGTTAGGTACAGTGATGATCACTGCACAATTGGACTTCACTGGATATGTCGTCATAATATGGGACCTTGAAGTTTGCGTTTAGTTTGAGTTCATCCTGGACAAGGGTTGAGGAAATCCCAGTCAAGAGTCTGAGGGAGTGTGTGGCTTATCACTCACACATCTTCTCCCACACTGTCCAATGGGGCGGGGGTGCCCTCTGCTTGCACGTCTGGCAGTTCATCCACGGCGCCCTTCAGGGTCATGGCATCCAAGTGACTCACCAGAAGCTGATTCAGGTTATCCGGGTCAGAGAGCCAGTTGACTAAATGCTCCAATACTGAAAAAAGCAGAGATTTTACATCTCAAAATATTTCTAAAGTTCAATAAAATACATGAACATGCATAAAATGAACCACAATAAAAATGTTGGGGTGTTTCTGTGACTTAAAGCTTCAGTTGGTAAGTGTCATAAAAGTAACTTTTCATTTTTGCTAAAACTGTCACCATGTACAGACAGTGTTACATAAAACTAGCACTCTGTAATAAAAAAAGGCTCCTTTAAACCTTCCAACTGCTCCTACTGCAATTTAAAAGAATCGTTCGGGCCGACCAAAAAGAACCAATTAGAGCCAGGATGGTGTCTGACAGCCGTCAAACAGTGCACAGGCACGTGCTGCGGACAGGCTCCTCCCCCTACCTCCTCAATTCACGCCAGTGCTCAGTCAAGCTCAAATCTCCGAGAGAGGGTTCAGGAGCTTAGAGAAACTAATGGCGTAACAACAGCCAACAGCGAGGAAAAAAATACCGATGTCTCTGTTACCGACAACAGCACACACGGCTAAGACAAGTAAGAAGAGGAAGCCAGAAAAAAAACAAAAAAGCACAGAAGAAAGAATTAGACAAAACCCGGATAAAACAAGAGTGAACATCGGAGTGGCTTCTCAGAGGTTCATGAAGTGACCTGGCAATCTTATCAGTTGTGTTGTTGTCCTCATAAATATGTGTAACGTTTCTTTGCCCTCAAGCTAAATGCTGTCATACATGGCTTATTGGCCATTGAGCAGGATTCACGACAGTTTCTGTGCTCAAAAGAACGGGTAACTTACTGAAATAAGCGTGTGCTGGGTTCTTACTGAATACATACTGCTGTAGAATACTTTTTATGTCAACATCATTTATTTCTGCTCGTTTGTCGGCCAGCAGTGTTTACTGTATACAACAGTAATGCCTAGCCTGGGCAACTTGGTCGCATGCAAAACAGCTTGCGTGCAGGCAGCAACCTCCTGGGGGAGGGTCTTAGGCCAGGAGTGCAGTGGAGAGGGGAGGGGGGAGGGGGGAGGGATCTGTAAGTTGCATTTTATCACATTTTTATGCCAAGTCCTCTCTCTCCACAAAGTTACCAACTGCAGCTTTAATATCTTATGCGCCAAGTGTCAGTACTTTTTTTTTCCAATAAAAGATATACTGAAATAACAAATTATTTGAAATCTTGAATGAAGAACAATGGGATGAGACCACAACATTCAGCTCATCTTGGCTGGACATCCATCAACAGTCAAATAAATATCCACCGTTGAGTCAAGGCTGGACTAGAACATTTAAAGGTGATGTTCACCTCAGCGGCATTCATCGGAAAGCTGAGAAATGTACAATCAACAATGTGTGAAAGGGATTGGGATATCATTGCAGAATTTCATGCCCATTTTTATCAGCTGAAAGACCTCAATCACTGTGTCTATTTGCAAAAAAGATGCTGACTTTTTTTTCTGTGGGGAGCGGATTTTCAGAAAAGAGGAGGGAGAGCAGCAATGCTTACCTTTCAAAGTGATGATCTCTTTGAGGGCAACACAAGTGAGGTTCTGAGCTGTAAGAGACTCAGGGAACAGGTTACGAACGAGGGCTTCAGAAAACACTCTCAGGACCGCAATCTCATCTTCCCTGCAGCTGAAGAGCTGGCGTCTGTGTCACACACACACACACACACACACACACACACACACACACACACACACACACACACACACACACACACACACACACACAGGTACATGAATATAAAGGCTGACATGCATGTGTACATACGCATATGCTTTTGTATTTGTGGGCACACATGGAAGAGCCTGCATCGCTGCATAAACCCAAATATGCATAAAAATACAAATACACACAGCCCCAATATTTAGAAAAGCAGGAAAATCATAAAGAATGCAAATAAAATCAAACGCGTTGCTGAATACCCCTTGGCCCGGACACGATTTCCGGCCTCAATGTCACAGCGTTAAGGTCAAAGGTTTAATCCAGCAAAAAAAAAAAAAAAGGTGACGTTGCACATCTATGTGTTACAGTGAGTTACCGTACCAAATTTGGTGAAGCTGCAAGAATTAGTTGCAAAGTACTGACCCGGAAAAGATTTCTAGGGTCAAGGTCATAGTGCTAAGGTCAAAGGTCAAATCCAGCAAAAACCCTGACGCTGCACATCTATGGGTCATAGTGAGTTACCATACCAAATTTGGTGAAGCTGCAATCATTAGTTGCCAAGTACCGGCCCGGACAAAATCATAGATGGACGACGGACGACAGACATACACGCAGGTGACGACAATACCCCTCCAGGCCGGAGTCGGCCGAGGGGTAAAAATGAACAAAGGGAAAAGTCCATTCAACCTCTATTACACTGAAAACACTGGAACTGATTCTTTAGCTCGTGAATTCACTTGTTTACTGAAAATATTTGTTTATTTGAACAAATGACCGCAATGGACTGCAAGAATTGGTGGAGGGGAAATTTAGGACCGATACTGATGTGACAAGTCGGAATAATCAGGTGCTGTGAAAAAAGTGATGTTAATCAGATAAACTGATTGTGACAGAATAAAATGAGCCTCCAAGAGACAAAGATCGGTCAAGACTCACCACTTTGCCATAAGATGCATAAATTCATAATCCACCACTCTGAAAAATACATTCCCCCAAGACAAAACCGTAAGATTTTTGGCAATCACCATAAAGATTGAAGGAACCTACAAAGGGCAAGGCTGAAACGACTGGCGTGTGTAATCTCCAATCACTCAAATGTAACGGCCTTAAGAGCGATCATGTAACTGTGATAGAGATAATGACACGGGCTCAGAAATACTTTGGCAAATCTTTATAAATCAGCACCATTCGCCACTGCATCCTCAGATGCAAGTTAACGCTTTACTTGCAAAGTCAAGGTCATGAAACACCTAAAAGTCCTAAAAGCCCCACTGACTTCTCTGGTCTCGCTGTTACCAGAGATGTGCAATAGCAGAGTGGAAGCCAATTTTTTTGGTCTAAGTCGTCAACTCTTTTAGTGGTTTTTGGAGGAAAAAAAGCCTCCAAGTTATCCGGACCAAAAATGACCAGGACAGCTCAAAAGCCAGCATCTATCATGATACGGGCATTTACTGGAGTACATGGCATTGGTGACTTGCACATTTGCGAAGGTAACATTGATGCAGAAAGATATACATGAATTCTGGGGCAACATACGCTACCATCTAGACTTTTGTCTGTTCCAGGAACATTCCAGCATTTTCCAGCAAGACACTGCAAGCAACATTCAGCATGGGTTAAAACTGCATTCCTGTGCTAACTTTTTTGGACTCTGTTGCAGTTGTCACATTGTGTATTTTGAAAAATCAATTAAATTCACATGTTAAAACATGAAATAATGTGCTGTTGTTCTGTTTTTCAAAATATAACCCCAATTTTGAAAACGTTTGGACGGTGTGGAAATTGCAAACATGAACAAAGCAGTGATTTAGAAATTACTTTGACTTATATTTCATTGCAGACAGTATGAAGAAGGATATAGGTCACCTAAAGTAACAAAGCTCTGACTAAGAAGTTGCTGCAACTCTATCAGATGGTGTATACCGAAAGTGTTCTTCATTTTTCTCTGTAATAATGCTTATTTGCCTTCATGAACAGTAGTTAGTTTACATAAGGCGAATTTGGCCATTTTGCCCACAGATGTTTTTTTCCCCAACTCATAATAACTTCAAAATTATGACCCATATTTGGACCAGCTTAGGCAGCATTTACTGATTGAGGTACAAGAAATCCAAAACAACAACCAAACACCCCGCTTCAAGCCTCTGAACTCCAGAATTTGTATATTTAACTGGACTGTAGGCATCACAATTGCTTTATGTGGGCCAAGACAAATGGAGCTGAACGTCTCAAATTAATTTCTGCACGATTAATATTGTTCTCATTGAAAATTGTGACGGTTATTTCTTCTTCCAGGAAAACTGAACCACAAAATTTCTCACATTTATCACAACCATTATCACTGCAGCAATACGGACATCCCAACAGGTGTCTAGAGGACTATTCAGAAGCTGCAGGTACTGAAATGGTAATGATGTGCGACATAATTAAAGGCTTCAAGGAATCTGGAAAAAGTTTTGTACGTAAGAGGAAAGCGCATAAACAAGGCTAAATAACCTCGATCTCAGATCACTCAGATGGCACTGCATAAAGACAGTGATATAAACACATGAGCTTGGGATTACTTTGGCAAACCTTTGTCATGTACCACCTAAAATTTGTGGTTATATCTGCAAATGCCAGTAAAAACTTTACCGTATAATATTGAAGCCTCCTGTTAACACCGCAATGCCTTGTCTACAGTTAGAAGCGTCTACAATTTACCATCACGCAATGGAAATGTGTATTCTGGTCAGAAAAATCTAAATTTAAAGTCTTTTTTTGGAATAAATGGATACCATGTACTCCAAACCTAATGTGACAACTAGTATTATTATGCCTTGTAATTCCTACATGAACATATTTAAATAATGCAATGAAGTCAAGGACTTCAGAACTTCAAATTCCAGAAAATGTTGGTGGTAAGCAGTTTTTTATTTGACTTTGGAGCATATGTCACTTGAACGCTGTGTGTCTGCATCTTTAAATCTTGCACTGCTGAGCTTCCTACTAGATTTGATTCAGGTGCGAGATTAAAGGAATCATGAGACACAGCTTGAGTAAAATTGCTGATGAGGAATACACTTGGCATGAATCGCCAAGAATGGAGTAAATCACCAACGGAGAGCAGCATGTAGAAAACACACGTAAAAAAATCTTAATGGCACAACAAACCAACGGGTCAGCCCAGTTCAGGAGGACAGAGCCTGTACTGGCCAAAGCGTGAGCATACCCTGATCGGGCTAAGCATCTACTTGAGTTTTGTTCCAAAGCCAAAGGGTTAGCGGTGTTCTAACATCAAAAGAGGCGTTTCCGACTGTTGCAGCATCGCATTAGAGGTGCAGAGAGGAGACATTTCTTAAACCCCTAAACTGTTCAGGCGTCTCTCACAATTAATTTGATGAGACTCTCATCCGTAACCAACTCAAAGGAGAAAAGGACCATCCAGACTGTTATCAGCAACGAGTATAAATGCTGTGCTATGTCATGGTGTCAAAGGAATAAGCAGCAGGAGTCAAAATTGAAATTATTTTGAAACATTAATAAAATTCGAGCAATGAAACAAATTACGTGCGGCTGTATTGTTTTCAGTGGAATACAGTTCAAAGATGCTTCACAAATCACTGCTTTCAGTTATAATTCAATTAAACATACTGCCCCAAACTTTCTTTTTTGCGGTTGTTACAGAGGATGAATGAACTTTTCAAATTTGACCTTTCTGATTTGTTTTACATTTTTCATGAAGCGCCAATTTTTTTTTTTTTTTTATTAAAGAATTGGGGTTATACAATTCTGATCCTTCTTTATGCTAATCTCCATTTGCAGCTTTCTCAAATGTGAAATTTAAGGAAACAGACTTTCTCCATTATTTAGTACTATCAATAGAACTTCACATTCAAATGGGATGTTTTACTTTCATTAACATTTTAAATGCTTTTATATTACATTGCAAAAATGCACACAAAAGCAACAAGACTTCACTCTAAGATTATTGTTCAGTAACATTAATCAACTGTCAGCCATTCAGAGATGACTCTGCTTCTTTTGAGACTTGATAAAAACATGCTGGTGATTAAAGGACAGAAAAGGGTGTTTGAGGACAAACAAACCTCAAGGTCACGCACACCCATATAACTGCTTAAGAACGTTCGCTTGCATCAACAAATACTGTGCAAGACGTCAATAAAAAGCATGATTACAGACACAAACTCGCAGGGAAAGCAGAAACAGCCCACAGGTAACATGATGTAGGTGTGACTCACTACAATTGGAGCAAACAAAAGTACTGACCTGCAGCTCAATGCAGGCTCAACATGGCTAAAAGCAATGCAACTGCAGGATAACCTTCATGCACAGACTACAATTTCACTCATGTCAAAACTAGCGCTCACCTCTCAGGCTGCTTGGCATTGTGGAGGTGCTGGGTGAGGAATCGGACAGAATCCACAGCAATAGCAGACAACTTGATGTAACTGGCTCTCGATATGACCCGGTCCAGGAAAATGTCAAATTCCCTCCATAGGGCACTGTACAGTGGTTGGCGGTCCTTGGGCTCTGGGACACTATACCAGGGCAGGATGATCTGGCCATATGCACACTCAAACACTGTGGAGACATCACGCTCAAGTCCAATACTCGGAGCCACCTCAGAAACAGAGGTAAATTCCAAATCTCATCAGCCATTTCAGGTCAAACTTCTCAAAGGGGTTATTCAATCTCAAACTAGGGCGGCGCTCAGAGATCACAAGTATCTCCGCCAACAATTTTCAGGATTTTTTTGTGACCTTGACCTTTCACCTACGAAGGTGAAATTCAATAGGCTCCTATTCTGGAGCGAGGCCTAGCGATTGTTAAATTTTGGTGATAATGACATCAAAACTGTATCCTGCAGGCTGTTCACAAACAGACAAACAAACAACACCGATCACATAACCCCCTGCCAACTTCGTTTGGCGAAGGTAATCACCCAGTTTCAGGAAAATTTCCCAGATCATCCCCCTCAGATACCCCTGAAAAAATTCATGCTAGCTCCTTGACCTAAATGATGTTAAAGTATCAACTATAGGGTCAGGATCTTGAAACATTTTGAAACTGTAGGCCTTTAAAATACTAATTAATTTTACAGTTTTTTTCTGAACAAACCCTTGGACCTACTTGAGACAGCCATTCCTGCTCTTATATGGCAAGCCCAACTTTCAAATCATGTGTTTAGGGCAAACTTTTTCTAATGAGTTCAAATAGGCTTGACTGGACAAGACATCTTATATACTTTCCCCATCCACAGCCCTCTGAAAATGGCCAAAAACTAAAAGCACAGCAATACGGTGCCTTGTTTAAATATTTTTATTTCAATGAATACACTACATAAAGCATCCAAAATTTTTCCCTTTCATTTAGCATATAGTGGACCATTTCTGAGCAGTAACCATGTTAGTTACTGCTATGAGTGTCAGAATACTTTTTTTTTTTTTTAAATATGCGCGATTTCAATATTTCTCCCAAAAAAATGCCATTTTCATGCCTATTGTTGACCTTGTGGGCAGGTCACTATCACTTTCAAATTTTTACCATGTATTCTTATACCTCTGTAGATGATGTAATAGAAATGTGGGCTTGTTGCTAACCTTCCTTTCAGAGTTGTGAATATTTAATGCATGTGCATGTATACATCAAATGAAGAGCTCCTGCAACATGTCGGAATACATACCTGTCTCCCGGCGTGTAACGGCATGCGACAACCAAGGGTGTCATGAGGGCACGACTGAGTAAACATGGCGCACCAAGTGCAAGGATGTTATATTTCTTAAAATAAATAAAGTACATAAAAACATAAGCTAAAATTTCTCAGGGACATAACTAATGAACCAACATATGATTTCAAAGTTGAGCTTGCCATACTAGAGGAGAAATAGCTGTCTCAATTTGATCCGAGGAGCTCGTTCAGAGAGAAAAAAAAAAGTAAAATTAATATCTTAAAAGGTCTACAGTTTCAAAATGTTCCAAGATCTTGACCTGATACTCAATACTTTACCACCATTTAGGTCGAGGAGCTAGCGTGAATTTTCACAGGGTTATCTGAGGGGGGAACCTGGGACGGCCCTGGGTGATTTGTCATGGAATGACCCAAGGGTAAAACATCTGTCAGACATTAAACCCAACGCTCAAAAGAGGAAACCACAACCAAACCACAGGCTGCTTGAGAAGGAAGTTTGTCAGTTTGCCGTTTCAGCTGCAGTGCCGTTAAATAAACCAGTTTTAGAACCCTATGCATATTGCAAATTGACCGATTCATTCTCTGGCTTTGTTGCCATCCACCCCTGCCCTTCCCTTCGCTTGATATCCAACATCCACGGGCACTAAACACTTGCCCTGACAAAGTTATATTACGGTAGCATGCTCATATTTTCACCCAATTACAATATCAAAGCCATCAGTCCATTTATAGGCTAAGGCTCTTCTACGACACAGTTTAAAATTTCCGTTTGATGCAAAATAAACTGAATGCCTACAACACACCCATTAATATATTACGGTTTCAGAAAATGTATTTTAAAAGGAGTAATTATTCACCCTGCTGGAGAGATTTCTTCACATTTGGGCACAGGATGGCAACTTCATGTGCCAAACTCTGATTGTTTGCTGTACCGTCAACTTTATCACCACAGGGAGAGTATTCGTCTTTATCTACGTCCTGTTGGTAAGCAAAAAGATCACAAAGAAATAATTAGAAGTAAAGCTAGCCACCCAAATACACTCTGTATACGGCAGTGCTGCATTCAGGTGCATAGCGCCCCTTAATCTTAATCTCATATGGTAATACTCGCCTAATACACTTGTAAAACCCAAAAACAATCTGTTGATGCGGTAACAACCCAGAAACAATGGTTCAAATAAACCCCACTTTAAGTTGTTGTACTAATACGATATGGTCGCGTAGGCTATTCTACTCTAAGGGGATTTAATTAGGCAAATCTCGAGTGTTGGAAAATTAAATTTGCGCATCGTGTAGCGCATTCAAATTCAGTGAAGTGCCACTTCAGTTTAAACAGGAAAAAACGCGAAACTCTCTCATGAAAAGATTTTTGTAATCAGTATCCACGTACCTGGGTTGAGGTTTTCTCCTGGAATTGTTCCGTCTGAGTGCTTATTTCGCATAAAATTTTTGTAATTACACGCGTAGGTATCAAAAGATGCAGCGTCTGCCGCCCTAATAGTATTAAAAACAGCCCATAGTCAGAAAAATACAAGATCACCCCGAGAATTACGGCAACTGAACACAGACACAGGTACATTTCCTTCGAAGGACAAAGCGGTCCCGTAGCTCATCCGACTTATTTTGTTTATCTATGAGATATTGCCGCTTTCGATTTTGTCTCTCGACGTCATGTCGGTTCTAAGAAACTTTGAAACCATGTCTCGAATGTCTTGATGACAAGAAAGAGGTTAAATCCCCGGAAGGAAACAAGAAACAATCACAAAGAAGAATCTGATTGGTTAGGTATAAGAGGCTATCAGTTTTCGGTGCTCGTTGGCAAATTCTGGAATCCACCTTCACTGCGCCTCCGATAGCCAACCTATTTAATAATGGATAAAATATTCGATTTTACACGGTTGGAGATGTAATAAAATTAAGGTCGACAAATTTTTGTGCAGGAGAATTATGTTCATTCTGAGTTTGCAAATTGTTGTAGTCATATTTATGTGCAGAGGTGGGAAATCCAGGTCCAAAGAGTAAGAAACCTCCCCAGTATTTTGTTCTGATCTGCCTGGGTTTTTCTATTAGTAAAGGAGTAGGGAAGAAGGCAGTTATTTCAAACCAGTGAGTTAAAGGAGACAGACATCTAAAACATGCGGGATTATGGCTCTCCAGCAGCAAAGATCCCTACTCCTTTACTAAAAGGACAACCCAGAGGGATCAGGACAAAATGCTGGGGTGGGTTTTTACTCCTTGGACCTGGATTACCCACCTCTGTTTATGTGGTATACATTCTTACATTCTAAATGTGCATCCTTGCTCTGCCGCACAACGTCCATAACAGCTTTGAGCCAAAAATTATTTTTATAGCTATTAACTATATCCTGAAAATTTACATTAAGATGGACCTGAGTAATAAATTTCTGGGTCAGTCCAAGTGAAGGCATCCAGAAAATCAGAAAATTCCTGGGTCACCCCTCAGAAATTTTCTCAAAAAATTCATAGGGGTACCTCTGGTGGATTTATGAAATAATACCAAGTATTAGACCAATATCCCTAATAGTTTTGAAGTGATGGCCTGTCACAATTTTAAGTTTTTTTTTTTACATTTTGACAAAATTGCGCATCGTCCAACTTTGGGCTTCCACTGCTCCTCTATTATTTGACCTACAGATCAGATTTTTGGTCTCCCTGGCCAACTTTTCATCTCAAATCAGAATTTCTGGTCAGATTAGGTGCATCTATCTTGGTTGCTCCACAATAGGGCTCCAAAGATGGCTGAAAAGTCAAAAATTGCTGTACAATTTAAATGCTACTGATCAGAAAGTTTAGGGAATTCAAGCTTGAATTTTTTTTTTGTGAGCAGTCCTGATACCTCTCATTGGTAATCCATTTTAATCTTGTTTGTATCTTGGCAGGAATGAGAAGAAAAAAGGTTTTTTTATTTTGCTCGTTTACATTTTACGAAAATAAATAGCAATTTTGAAGTCCATGGTTCAACATGAGCGCAATTGACCACATCTTTCAAATCTTTATCTGACAAAAAAATTGGGATGGTGTTCAGCCTAGTTTTTTTTTACTGCAATTTTTGAATGATATTACCTATTTCGAGCAGATATTGTCAAAAATTCAGCATCGCGTAGCAACAATTGCCAAATTCAGCACATTTGCCACATCTACGCTCTTTGAAACAGCTAAATACATGCAAAAAATAACTTCAATACAATTTTTCAAGCAAAATCATTATTTGTATTTGAAGCTTAACAATTGATTACACGTACGACTACTACATTGGAATGGTTCACATGGTTTTTGTTAGAGACCATAAGAATGCTGCTTTTAATTTCATTATGTAATTTTTGCTAACATTGCTAACTATCAAATTTACATTCACTGCCAAGAACTTAGAGAACTAAAAATCACACATTATGCAAATCTGTAATGGAATCAGGATAAACTTATACAATTGGTACACCAAAACATGGAAATCACACTTACATGAAATCTGTTTGATATGAATATTTCCTGGATCTGCACATATACGCTGTTCACACATGAACCAAGATAAAAACATCCTCTCACGATGAAAACAAATTTGCTCAATTTCCTCAAGCATGACTCCAGATCTCCCGGCGAGCAGTTCTTGATCCTCATTGCTTAAGGTATCCACTCTGAAGAAGCCAGTTTTTCTTGCCAAACGTATATTGTGACATTCATCACTCAATTTGGTGCCCAAGCCACACTGTGGTAAATCCTTCTTACCCTCCATTGAGTGATAATGATAATTTGATAATTGGAGCTGTTTCATACTGGTCATCATTACGCAATACCAAAACGAGTTCAGACGAATTATGGATTAAGTCATCACACTTCACTTACCTCAGATTGCAGATTTAATAATGATGTAAGATGAAACAAGTTTGTGCTTGTCTCAAGATTTCATTATTTGTTCAAGTTTTAACATGATGAACTGAACATTACTTAATAATCATACTTTCAACAAATCTATAGCATTTTATGATATACGATGGTGCATTTAAATGGCCAGTGTGGTCTGTCTATTGAAAAATTCACATAAAATAAACTAGGCTGAACACCATCCCAATTTTTTTGTCAGATGAAGTTGACAACTATAGCAATCAATGGTTAAGATTTGAAGGATGTGGTCAATTGCACGCATGGTGAACCATGGACTTCAAAATTGCTATTTTTTCCATGAAATGAAAAACGAGCAAATAAGAAAAAGAAATTCTTCTCATTCCTGCCAGAATACAAACAAAATTAAAGTGGATTACCCATGAGAGGTATCTGGAATGGACCCCAGACCCAGTTTGGTTTCATGAAACAGAGGAACAAGGAACACAATCTTTGTGTTGAGGATGCTAGGAGAGCGAGTCATTGAACACCAACAAGACCTGTATCTATGCTTATCGACTACCAAAACGCTTTTGACAACGTTAACCACACGGAGCTTTTCAAAATGCTTCAAAACGTTCAAATTGACGACAAAGAGATGTGTGTCATCAGATCAGTTTATTGCGATCAGCTTGGCTGCAGTTCGCCTGCTGGACGGCACAACAAACTGATCTCCAATCAAAAGAGGAGTAGGACAGGGTTGCGTCATGTCGCCGGATCTCTTTAATGCCAGTGATCCATTTATGCTTTTAAGGCTTCCGCATGCAAGCAATCGTGGCCAGTTGGAAGCTTTTGGAAGCGCCAGGAACCATCCAAAACTCGCGCAAACAAAAGCAGAAAGTCAGAGTGATTGGGGAAAAAAATTTATCCCATGATCCACTAATGCGAGCATTTCCCATTGATTTTTGCCAACGTCAACAATAAATATGGCAGTCGTTTTTGTAAACGGTTTCTAATTGGCTAATTGCAGAGGAAATATTCACCACCTAGTTTGCACCTGACCAACCGCTACTCTGGTGTCCTTCCGACATTCATACCTTCTGACAAAATCAAACTGATTTGATTTTGTCAGAAGAGGGATCCAAGTGATCTGATCCAGTCGGAACCTCTCTTATTCAAGCGGAAGGGTCGGTACAGGTCGGGAGTCATGATCCACCTACGTCCTGCGCGTAACATTTACACTCGTAATCGCTCGTAACTGGTCGGAAGGGGAGAATCGGGACAATCGGGGACCTTAGAAGTGTAAGTGGATCACAGGCATAATTTGTACTCAGTAATCTTTTGTGAACTTGAGGATAGGCCCAAAGGAATTATCGTCAACGGTGTCAAGATCAATAATCTTCGATACGCAGATGACACAGTTCTACTCACCAAGTCTAAGGAAGAGCTCCAATGACTCTTCGATGCCGTGGTCACCAAGAGCGAACGACTTGACCTCTCGGTCAACAGTGAAAAGAGCAAAGTCATGGTGATTTCGAAGTCGGAGACTGCGCCTACAAGCCGTCTACTACATGGCAATGTTGTCATCAAACAAGTCTCCTTGTTCAATTACCTTGGGGCATTGATAACATCCGACTGTCGCTGCAGGAAGGAAATCCGCAGAAGGATCAGTCTAGCCAAAGATACCTACAACAAGATGAAGCACATCCTCAACGACAGAAAGCTATCCATGGAAATTAAGATTCGATTACTGAAAACCTTTGTCTGGTCAACTCTCCTCTACAGTTGTGATTCATGGACTTTCACAGCCAAAACCCGTCGCAACTTAGCAGCCGCCGAGATGTGGTTTTACCGCCGCATGCTACGGGTCTCTTATGTAGATCGGGTCACCAACAAGGAAGTACTCCGACGGGTCGGAATGAAGCGCCAGCTCTTACATACGATCGAAGAGCGGCAACTGAGGTTCCTTGGACATTCAATCCGTAAGGAGGCACAATCTGAGCCTCTTTGGAAAATTGGCCCGTGGCAGGCAGAGGAAGCAGTCCCTCCACAACTTCCAGCTCGGACCCGCCCGAAAGTTCTGGGACAGTGCAAGAAACCACGAAAAATGGCAAGAAATCGTTAGTCAAACACCAAATCGGTGATGGCAATTACAACAACGAGGATCAGGAATGGTCACAAGAAAAATTTCAAGCTTGAATTCCCTAAACTTTCTGATCTGTAGCATTTAAAAAGTACGGCAATTTTTGCCATTTTTGGCTTTTCGGCCAAATCTGGAGCCCTATTGTGGAGCAACTAAGGTAGATACACCTAATCTACCAGACCAGAAATTCTGATTCTAGGAGAAAAGTTGAACAGGGTAACCAAAAATCTGATCTGTACGTTAAATAATAGAGGAGCAGTGGAAGCCCAAAGTTGGATGAAACACAATTTCGTCAAAATTTAAAAAAAAAAAAAAAATAACTAAAAATTGTGACAGGCCATCACTTCAAAACTATTAAGGATATTGGTCCAATACTTGGCATTATTTCATAAGTCTACCAGAGGTACCCCTATGAATTTTTTGAGAAATTTCTGAGGGGGGTCATCTGGGAGGGTCTGGATGCTTAGATATGGACTGACCCTTCTGTAATGTTGAAGAACAACTGACCATGAACAGTAATTTTTTTTCTGGATTTCCAGCATAGATGGCTCAGAGAAACTTTGTAAATACCACTTCCATATATTTTCCAGACATTGGTATCAAACAATGTTCAGCTCTCTGTGCTCACCAACAGATGATCTCATCAATGATTAACCATGCAGTGAATAACTCTTCAGATGTTGCTTGTTCTATGGTTATGAGTGAAAGAGCTCAAGCCAAAGACAAGCTTGAGACACTTGTTGGCAAAGAATGGTGTTTAACTTCGTCAGCACATTAATTTGTCCCTGTATAGCAATAATAACAGTTCCCACCACAATTTATCAATTAAAAGTGGCTACTGTTTTGATAATGCCTTTGTTCACAGAACAAAAGGTTTGGATGAGAAATTACGGTGGCTTAAACCTGCCTGCCAAAGAATTACATGAAGGAACATATCAATGTATTTTATTTTGTAAATACTTGTAATGATCCAATTTGAGGTCAGACAGTAACCACAAGTCCTTTGGTCTCATTAGATAGGCTGAACCCCCATCAATATCCATCATTGCTTTTCCTCACATATTTGTTTTGTCACATGACCTTTTTCAGTATCGTCAGTGCTCCTCACCTGTTTTCACAAGTTATTTGGTGGTCATTTTCCACAGTGTACCCATAGACCGTATAAAAAGATGGACGAAGCAACCCTGATGTCACCCATTGGTTTCAGCATACCATAAAGGATGCCTCGATTTTGGCAATTTGAATTGCGCCATGTTGTCATTTTGAAACTGGATGTGATTTCTATTAAATGAGAGCGAGGATCAAGATCCGGGGAGGGACGTGAGAGGTGGATCTGACCGTATCGGACGAGGACCATGGGATAGCCACGCTTCGAAAGCATATTCTGGCTTTATCCTTTATTCTAGTGTACTTGGGACCATAAGTTACAAAAATGAACATCATGATATATCGAACAAGACTTGAAACTTGCTATAGCTACCATAAGATAATGTGAAAAATTATTATTTAAATGAAAAATCAGGTGGAAAAGTAGGGTCATTTTCTCATAGACTTCTATAGCATTGAAGTTCTTTCTGCAACCACCGATGTCGCCATCTGCTGTCCATTAAATAGAACGCCATTTTACGGTGCTTCCGCATGGGCTTCTTTTTTCAGACCAGAGTGCTGCGTCCATCTTTTTATACAGTCTATAAGCGTACCGCTGAAATTCTACAGTAGGCCAAGAAACAATGCGTGACGAATTACGTAATCATTAACTTGAGGGAAGACATTTATTAGTAAAAACATAGTTACGCAGGTGCTCCCCAGGACCAGGATAGCAAACTCAACACTTCTGCGAAGAACCATCATCTTGCTCAACACATCATGCCAGTTTTCAACACACATTGGTACCATGAGCCAATTTACGGCAGGGTGCACAAGTAACAAGCAAAACCTAGGCCCTGCCCTCACTGCGTGTCTCACTTTACTGTCCACACTCTGCCACTAGGGCACGGACTCTGTAAGACCACAGAAGATGTCCCGTGGCATCTATCAGGAGAGTGACAGCAGCAGATTGTTTAAGTCATGAATGTCACAAGGTGGAGCCCTCATAGACAGGCATGCTGCTCCTGTCCGATCGACTTGACATATGGGGAATTAGGATGTCAGATCAACTCCTTGAGCTCGTCTTAATGTTCCTAAAAATATTACCAAAAAATCTGAGTCATGTGACAGGACGCATCATCCTAGGGAAAGAGACCGCTGCCATGTGGGAATAACATTGGCATGGAGAGGTTTACCCGGTCTGCAAAAATGTGGCACACATCAAATCATTCAGCACATAAATACCAAGGCCCAAGGTTCCCCAGCAGAACATTTCCTGGAGCGCCACACTATCTCCAACAGCTTACCTTCTTCCCTTTGTGTCCTGGTGCCCCCTTTCCCCAGGTAAATTCCGCCTGCATACCCGGGCATTTACATTATGTAAATAAAAACACATGACTCATTGGACCAGGCAACCTTTATGAATTGCTCCATGGGCCAGTTCTAACATTCACATGCCCATTTTACACCTTTTTAATGGTGGACGATACACTGCGAGGTGTCGTGCCAAATACCTCCAAACACATCATTAAAATCACCAGAGATTTGGGTCACATTCATTCTGGCAGTGTGGACCAGACAGGATAGCCTTCGCTGCCCTTAACTTTAGGCGCAGGATTGTCGTTTGTCCCTCCTTGGACCACTTTCAGAATTTGGCACTGTTGTTGAGATGCACCCCATGAGAATTTACATTTCTGAGATTCTCTGGCCCAGTCATTTTGCCTCATCATTGCTTGACCTTGGTCAAACTCGGTCAGGCATTCACACCAACTGATTTCTAACACATCTAATATGCTGACTTTGAGAACCAACTTTTCGCTTACTGTCTAATACCTTAGTGATTGACTGGGTTTGTGGAGGTCTACTGCCCTGAAGGTTTTCACTCCAACCCAAATTTGTCATACCTGTCTGAGGTAATGCACAGCTCCGAGCAGCTCTTTAGCTGTTGAATGAGGTGAGCTTTCCCAGGGTAGCAATGAAAACCTATAGGACGGCAGACCTCCAGGAACAGGGTCCGTGACTTTGATCCGTGCTCTTGGTTTGACATACTCAACATTTTTTGCATCATCTGTGAGAGGTGATGTTTTGGTTTGTTGATGTAAAGACAGAAATAATATTACACATTTTCACTACAATCTAAAAAGGAGTGAACGCAGAATTATGAATAAGTATGCATTTGAGCACAGACACCCAGATGCAAATGGCATAACTGAAAATAACTGTTATGCTTTGCAAAGCAGTGTCTAGTGTCCAGGGCAGAAGTGCTTCGTTCCAGTCCGAAGGGTGTAAAACAAAACAATTTCACCATTTATCAGGCTTTCTTAGCTTGAGCTGACTCGACAACCCTTAACGCCCTATCAGAGATACCATGAGCTACCATGAATGGTTAAAGGGGAGCAATCTTTGCAAAATTGAAAACCCCGGCTTTAGGCTCAATTTATCTTGCCAACTCACTAATCTCACATTGTAGTATGCCTCTCCAGAGAGCTGGTCTGCGAGCAATTTTTTGTTTCCAGCAATAACCACAGCTAATTAAATTCAGTTTTTGACTGCAACTCATGCGCTCATAAAACAGTAACAATAAAGTCAGACAGCCTGAATACAAGGTCTACTTACTGAGGGTCATATTCTGACATAAAACAATCACAGGGCCACCAGGAAATGAAATTCAAAGAACAAGTCTAATCCATATACGGTCCTGTGAAAAAGTATTTGGCCCCTTCATGGTTTGTACCATTTTCACTTACTGTATTCTCATATTTGAATGTTTCAGATCAACCAATTTTAATATTAGACAAGGGTTATGTGCCTGAACACAAAATGCAGCTTTTTAATGATCATTTTATCTATTTAAGGTAAAGAGTTATTTATAACCAATATTCATGCAAAAAATAAATGCCCATGAAAGCTAACGACCTACAGATGATGTGCCACTCTTGGTGGTAACAGCAGCACACAAAGGTTTACGATAATGAGCAATGAGTCATTTACATCACCGTGGAGGAATTTTGGCCCACTTGTCTTTACAGAATTGTTTTAGTTCAGCCACATTGGAGGGTATTTTTGGGCAGTAGCTGTCAGTAATGGTTATGCTACATCATCTCAAAAGGATTCAAGTCGGGACTTCGACCACACGATAACCTTTAGTGTCTTTTCAGTCAAGTGGACTCCATTGTGTGTTTCTGATCAATGTCCTGCCACATAACCCAACACTGCTTAAGCTTTAGGTCGCAAACTGATGGCCACTCGTTCCCCATCAGGATTGTTTGGTAGAGCAGAATTCATGGTTCCATCAATTATGGCAAGTCTTCCAGGTTATGAAGCAGCAATAAAGCCCACGGCCGTCACACGATGAGCACTGTGCCGGATTGTTGTCATTGTTCTTTTTGTGGAATGCCATGTTAACTTCACACCAGATGTAACAGGACCCAGGCCTGCCAAAAAATACTACTTTGACCCACGAGTCCATAAAATACCATCTCAATTCTTGGAGATCAAAACATTTTTTGGCAGAGGTGGGATGAGCCCTTTTGTTCCCTTTGGTCAGCAGTGATTTTTGCCTGGCAGCTCTGCCATAGATGCCATTTTCACCTGGTCTCTTTCTTAATGTGGGATTTTGAACACTATCCCTAACTGAGGCCTCAGTTCTTAAGATGTTAGTCGAGGTTTTTTTTTGTGATCTCCAGACAGAATCATCAACGCACTCTTAAAAGAAATTTTAGACGGCTGGCTACTTCTGGGAATGCTCCTCATTGTTATCCTGTAGATTATGGCTCTCACCGTAGTTGGTTGACAATCAGAGCCTTAGAAACCCTTTCCAGACTGATGGATATCACCAACGTTTTTCAGCCGTTCCTGAATTTCAGACAACACCCAACGGGAATCGCGGAAGACACAACCCTATTTTTACATGCTGCTGAGAGCGACAAGAGAACCAATAAAGCAAAACGAAGTCAACTGCTCCCCGAGTTGGAAGTAAAAAGACATCTTTGGTTTTTGTCACTCAGAAATGAAATGAGATGCATTTGACATTTGGTCAGGAGTCTGCAAACCCCAGCCATGTGACAAATGACTGCAAGGCCTTCACAGCTGGCTTTGGCGGACACCCAGAGGCTGCCATGGATGATAAACATGCTCTCAATTTACATCATCTAAATTCCGTGTGCATCAAACAGCTCTGTAGAACATATATCAGTCCATGAGGTTTAGTCAGCAATCTAGCACCTCCTCACTCACAGTTTGAAGGCTCATCACCACAACATAAAAGAATGACACTTAATCACGCAACTATAATGTAGGTTCAATCATATGGACAAATTTATTTAAGTACAGACTAAAACAGACTGGCTGGATCAAAGGTAGACATTCTTGTGCCCAACAGGCTTGTGGGAATGATGGAAAGGAAACAAACTGACTAAAATTGGGGCAAAAGAAAAAAATAAAATAAAATGACATGGCATTCCCCATGTGCAACTAGCAATGTACACTAGTTGGTCCCTATAAATAAGGTGGAATTTTGACAGTCCTTCCAAATGTACAAGATATGTTACAGTTAACACAATTCACCGACATTTAAGGCGGACATAAAAAAAAAGGTTTTAGATTACTTTCTTAAGTTCGTCGTATATGACCAACACAAAGGCACCACCCATGCCTCGGAGAACGTTTGACCAAGCTCCCTTGAAGAAGGCCCTGCCACCCTCATCACGGGCAATTTTCCTCCAGCAGTCAAGTGTGCCGCTGTACATGATGTCAGCTGGTAGTTAAGAGAGAAATAAAAACATTAGTCCATTTAAAACCAGTTAAAGGTAAGCTACACGAAAGAGGTAAACTGACACAAGATATTCCACCAAGATGCCACAATTCAGTGACACAAGATGAACAGGTCAAGCTGTGCTCACCTCCTTTGCGCCCAGACTGCATCATCATACGACGACGAACTGTATCAAAGGGGTAGGACGTGAGGCCTGCGACTGCAGTGACCGTCTGAGCGATCATCCAGCTGACGACAATGTGTGTGTTCTTGGGATCTGGCATCATACCTAAATTGAACAGAGAATTTTGTTTTTGTGCAGAACTGATCCACAGAAAAGCGTGACAGGTTTTACAAACATATTCTTGACACTTGCACTGAGAGAATAACTTAGGAGAGAGATTTCAAAAACCATGACAGCTATGCATTCTGCAAGTGACCCAACTGCTACATCAACCACTAGAAGACAAACCTAGTGCAGTGTTTTTATCAAATGACCAACGGTGAGAGTACCTTTGGCAGTGTCATAGATGCCGAAGTAGGCAGCCCTGTAGATGATGATGCCCTGGACTGAAACGTTGAAACCTTGGTAAAGGCCCCTCAAACCGTCAGACTTGAAGACCTTTACTAAGCAGTTGCCCAGACCAGAGAACTCCCTCTCAGCTCCACTTTTGCCAACGTCAGCAGCCAACCGTGTTCTGGCAAAATCGAGGGGGTAGACAAAGCACAGAGAGGTGGCACCAGCAGCGCCACCTGAGGCCAGGTTACCAGCAAAGTACCGCCAAAACTGGGTGTGTTTGTCAACGCCATCCAGGAAGACCTTCTTGTACTTGTCTTTGAAGGCAAAGTTGAGAGCCTGGGTGGGGAAGTATCTGATGACATTAGCTAAGTTTCCTCTCCAGAAGGACAGGAAGCCCTGCTCCTTAGGAATACGAACCACGCAATCCACAATGCCCTTGTAGTGCTTATCTGCAGTGATCTGTTTGCTGGCATGTTGCACCTGTGTTGGGAATAAAAACACACAACATCAGGCCAAAATGCTGTTCATTTTATTTTCCTTGAAGCAGTGAGTGCAAATTAATGAGCACTGCTGTAAAGGTACCAGAGCTAGCAAAGCCAATTTTTATCTGTAGACTTAACATGCATTATTGGAGGTGTGAGGAAAATTGAATACTTAGAAGAAGCCCAAGCAATCAGAGAAAACACCAGCTCCAGGTAGGTTGTCTTGCCAAGGACTCAAACTGTAAACTTCTCAATAACCACTGAACTACCCCACCTAGAGCAAAAATGCACAGTACCTGGCTCAATGATCTAATGTTACCAACCACAAACTAAGGACAATCTTTACCCAATTGTATTCACATCTTTAACAAAAGGTATAGGCAGATTGAGTAGACACAGCAAAAAATGGCAATCAACCCAGTATAGAGCTCACCACTAATACAGTATCCAACACGTTCAATCCGAATAATCCCATTTCAACGGCGTCCCTGACGCTAAAAAGGCGCAGTTCTCATTCAGGGAAGTATTCAATGACGGGATCCCTCTCCAACTTCACTTCCTACTCCAATCCTCACTAGGCCCGAACGCAGCGGGCCTACCCTTGTCACGACCTTGGCAGCACAGAAACAAAAATAATACCGTATGCGATTAATCGTCAAGGGAATCGTTCTCTCGTATTTCCACCAGCACATTGCTTGGTGACCAACTTACAAGTAACTAAGGACACACTTTCCAGCGCCCAAACGGACTAAAGCCGCTTTCACACTGGACGCATAACTAATTTTTCGCACGACAGATTAAATCGACAGAAGTGCTGTGCGGAGGGCCAACTTCAGGAAACCCAACCAGTGTCGATCGATGCGAAAATCTCTAGCCAGCTGGCTACAGTTGCTTTTACAGCCAAATAACCAAATTAACGTTCCCCTGTACATCACAGCCAGCCTGATGTCAACACTGCCAAACGTAAGAGTTCTTCCCAAGCTGTAGTTTACAATTTACATTAAAAGTTTACATTTTACTCAGCAAGCTGGCCTGCAAGTACCTTCGCTGGCTAAGTTAGTTAGTGAAACGGTTAATGGTTCACGTATCGGATGTTAAGGTAGAAGCCAGGTGGCCAATTAAGTTATCCAACTCATTTACAAGCAACAAACTTAAGTTAACTGACGCAGTTAATTCAGTTAACTAAGTGAGCCAATAGCGGATCAAGCAAACTTAACTAACTTGAATGTTACTTACGTTAGCTCGCTAACTTGCCGTTAGTTTGCAAGGTAGCTAACCAACCCATTGTTGAACAGCTCACGCTGACCTGCATATATTAACCAGCCTAACAAAGGTCAGTCAGCAGATCAATTAAAATTACAAGAAATTATCAGCATCGTCAAACAGGACCAGATCATACGGTTTCGAGCCAAATGACTCCAGCAGCAGCACAACGGGCCTCGTAACAGCGGGCGAACCAACCTACCGTTACCCTTTCTTATGTAACATAACGTAAGGAGCTGACATGCTGTGTTACGACTTAAAATCCTTTCCAGGGAGTCTAGCGACTGGTCTCAGACGTGGCTCCTCGGGCGAAAGTGAACCCTTTCTTCGGCTATAAATCCACACAAATTCAGGAGACAGTTAGCCAGCTAGCAACCCTGGCCAAGTACTCGGCGAATTCGGATCAAGCTGGCGCTAAACTAACGTGACTTCGTTGTTCGATAAAGGAGCTTAAGGGGAGCATCACGTTACCTGAAGAAGGAGTTTGACTCTTTCGATGGGAGCAACGGCTGTTTTGGAAATGGCAGCAGCGATACCACCCGCCAAGAAATCCTTGGCAAACGAAACCAATGTATCGCTCATTTTCTACACTGAGGGGTGGATGCGTTGATTCTGGCGGACAATGCAGTGATCCCCGACACTCACACACCACGGCGGTACAGTCAAAATGGCCGATTGTTCAGCGCACTACGGCTTTAGTGCGGATACGCTCGCGAGGTTGACGAGAATTCGGAAGTGACGTAAACGAATGCGTAGCGTCATATGACGCCTGGGCTGCGTTCCAATCCTTAATAAGATGCTCCGGAGCTACGGATAGGGCAATAAATCTGGTAGGGCAGGGAGATTGTCATCCAGTGTAAAGAGTGCGGCAGGACAGCTTGGAAGAAGAAAGATCTCAGACATGTAGTTTTGGCTGGAATGGAAATAATATAGCAACCTGGGAGTCTATGAAAAGGAATTTTGTCCAACAGTTATACGGCCTGCAACTCCTATGTGTATGTTGGAGGAGATGATAGTAGATATGAAGTTGCTCCTGGTCAGGACTAGGAATAAAAGTTCAGACCTGGTGAGTGAGTTTTGTAGGTATCAGGACTGCAAACATAAAGACTATGTACAGGTATTTATTGATGGGTCAAAGGATCCAGTAACAGGAAACACAGGAGCAGCAGTTGTAATTCCTAGCTGTAAAGGTGAGAAGTGCAGATTGACTTCAAGTTGTCTCAGTGTGTATGCAGTGGAGCACCTTGCCATTCTAATGGCTTTAGAATGGGTAATGGAGAATAAACCAAGGAAAGTCCTCATCTGCACAGATTCAACTTCTGTATAGTTTCATGTCAGCTACCTATAAGAACTGGCGTGATTTATTTTGTGAATAAATGTCTTTACATCCAAGACCAAGGAAACAGGGTACTGAAATCATATTCATGTGGGTTCGTGCTCACATAGGCATAGTGGGAAATGAAAGAGTAGGCAAGTTAGCCAAACAAACAGTTAAGAAAGAAAACATAGACATACATATTGCACTTTCAAAATCAGAAGGAAAGAGTAAAGTTTGGGAAAAAATTAATAAAGGGTAGCAGCAGCACTGGGATCGGGAGACAAAAGGAAGACATCTATACTCCAGAGCAGAGTTGGCACGATGAGAAACAGGGGAGGCAACAGAAAAGAGCAAACGGTTATTGTTAGATTAAGGATAGTACACAGCAATCTGAACGGTACACTTTATAATGTGGGAAAACATCCTACTGGTTTGTGTGAACAGTGCCAGGTACAAGAGACTATGCTGCATGTGATCTGTGAATCCAGGAAATATGAGGCGGAGAGAAAAGACATGTTGGAGGGAATGAAGGCGGCAGGGGTATCAATGTCAGGTCTAAAGATTATACTGGGCCGTGGGGAGAATGGGCAAGGCAGGAGATGCTTGCGCCTGTTTTTAACAAGAACTGGACTGATGACAAAAATTTAGCAGACCAGACATTATAGGAGTTATTTAATCCAGAAGATGACGGTAGTGCAATAACTTTGATGCAAGATAAAGTTGAAATCCAAAGAAGAAGAAGGAGGCGGAGGAGGATAGGGCACTGACCAAGATATATAAACTAGAGGCGCAACGTTGTTCGTCCCAGATCAGCCAATGTGTGCGGAGCTGGCTGTCATCTTGCCGCTGGAATGCATGTAAACAAATACGCTCTGGTTAATATTTCAGTAAATATTGATAATAAATCATTCAGCAGCATTTTGATTTCCGGCCTTTTTCTGACCAATGACTTGAGAAGATTTAGCTTGAAGCGCCATTTCTGTCAATTATCGCCCATTGCGTTCACCAAAAGCGTAGTTGCAAACTAAGTAAGCAGTTTACATAGTTCGTCCATTGTCAATGGTCCCTACAATGCAAGTTAGCATCTGCGATTTCGGGAAACGGATCCCTGAGCGATTGATATTTTTCCACAGGGAATGTTGGAAAATACGGTGGCATACATCCAGGCCATCTTAAAACCACTTTAGTATGGTAATATTATGACTGATCTTGTTCTGTCAGGCCAAGTCTATTTCCCTAGCTGTAAAATCTAGGACAGGTGACTTGTTAACTAGTAAGGTGAATTATCATCGCAAATGCCGGGAACCTTGATAACATGTGTCTTATTGTGACCGCAACCAAGTCTTGAAACAAGTTTATTAGTTTAAAAAAAAATACTGGTCAGCAAATGAATCTGACACGTAGGCCTACCTATTACAAAACGAATAACAAAATAAATTAGTTTGTAACTGGATCAGACACATATCTATGGCCGTTTTTTGTTTGATAGAAGCTGCATGGTGCAGA
Organism: Gymnothorax reevesii; assembly: GCA_029721435.1. Taxonomy (NCBI): domain Eukaryota; kingdom Metazoa; phylum Chordata; class Actinopteri; order Anguilliformes; family Muraenidae; genus Gymnothorax; species Gymnothorax reevesii. The sequence goes on from CM056586.1 coordinate 8,915,103, forward strand.
CCTGGACACTGACCTTATGATGGACGAGGAACAAGTAAAACTATTCGCATCTACTGACAGTGGCTCCTGATTCCAACGTGTTATCGGACATGCCTTAAGTCGGGAGTGATTCAAAGTACCGCGGGGCCAGGTCACGTGGTAACAGAGTAAAAAAATTGGTGTATTTTGTATCATAGCTCCAAAACTAAATAAAATAGAGTTACAATTTAAATGGCTTTGTGTAGATCTTCCCTCGTACTTCAAACCACAAAATAGCCAATTTTGTTCATTTGATTTATTTTGGGTGAAAATGGCAAAAAACTGTTCAGTAACGGAATTACAACTTTGTAACTCCGTTACCGACCAGTTTTTTTTTTCTGCCAATTTCACCCAAAATATCTCAAATGACCAAAATGAGATCTTTTGTTTTTTGAAGTGCTAGGGAAGACCTATACATAGCCATTTAAATTGTAACTTTATCTTACTTAGTTTTGGAGCTAAGATACCCAAATATTCCCTATACTGTTATTTCTATTGCAACATTAATGTATGCGTACATGGTTAATTTAAGAAGTTTTTAGAGGACTCGTTACACATACAGACAAGCCATTTCCATCTTTCATGTGAGGTCAGTCTCCGAGGGTTTCTGCCAGATTTCGGGAGAATCCGTGGTTGTGAAGGCATGAGAAGACATCTTGAGTTAATTGGAAGCTCCACTGCCTATGCTAGTCAATGTAAGTAAACGATTGCAAAAGATAAACTAGCGGGGGAACAATGGGTCTACCCTCACGGGTACTATAGGCTACAACAAAAAATCCACTGTGCATACTTAAAAGAAACGCAAAATAGATGCCTCCCACCCTCAAACGTTGCAATTTGCATATACATCTGTCATATATTACATATTGACACACTGCTCGGATACAATTCTTACATTTGTACGCGGTTTTCCCAACCATAATTCTTCCTTTTGTCAGCACAGATAAAATGGTGGTCATGAAAATTTTACTGAGGAAGAATAAGCAAAGCATTCTGGGCAATTTCAAAGCTTGGAGGGATGATTTTTGTTTTTCTCTCACAAATGGAGCTAACAAAAATCATCCCTCCAAGCTTTGAAATTGCCCAGAATGCTTTACTCAATCTCATGAAAATTTGCCCTTCCCTCCACAAAACTGAATTAGAATATCTCTTCAGGTGGCAGCCATCATACGTCAGGGATTTTTTGGGGATTGCCCCTTCCACTGGAGGGCGAGTGAGCCCGAAGAGGCAAGCATTTTTTTGGGTTGGAGTGCGCCCTGGACTCTGTCCTGCTCACTCCATCTCTTTTCTCTCAGCGTTTCTTAATTTGTAGAGTATTTTAATCCTCTTACAATGTAAGTTCTGCTATCAGCAAGATCATGGATACAGCTTCTGATGTCGGTGCGCAATTGTGTGAGGGTAGCCATGTTTACATGGAACACCTAGAATCACACTGAAGCTCAATCCGAATTAAATGTCCTCATGTAAGCATCTCAGTCTCATCCAAATGTGAAACCAGTCAAATTGGAAACCAATTAAACCCTTTGCGCAGAAGCCAAATCTAGCTATTTAGGTGTTACCTGATTTAAGGCTTTATAATTCAAGATTGCAGCTTTACAGACAGAAAAACTTTGGCTCAATTGAGTCTAGACACTTGAAGCATTTAGACTCCCATAGTATTTCAGTTTATCTTTATGATTTTGGTGGAGAAAAGGGGCTGCAAACACAAAAAATCTTCATGAAAATTCAACTTTGAATTAGCAAAAAAAAAATAATACTGACAATTGAAAAACTGCTGGGGCCTAAAACTATACATTTCTGGAATCATAAACTTCTTGACCACAAGTTCAATTCATCTTTAACATTACATTCTAGATTACCTGCTCGCTATGAGCCAAATTAGACATCTATCCAGGTGTCTCCCCAAAGTCTGAGATCCATCAAAATGGTTCACTGTCAAATCATACATTAATCATATATTTAACACAAATTAACTTTTGGGGCGTGAAATTCAGCATGAACTAATGATTTTCGGGTTGACTTTAGCATGAATTTATCAATATCAGTGCAGTTGAACATCATTGGTCGCCAGTAACCTCTCCAAACACAAAACATGCCTTTTCTCAACAATATTGTCCATTTTTCTTCGAAGTCCCCCAAGCATTAAATAAGGTGCTGATTAAACAGCCATAACATTCATGCTGCAATGAAAAGCTAACCGCTCTCAAATCCGAGCTGTTAACCTTACACCTTATAAGGGTAAAAACTCACTAACTCAGAAATATCTGAATTCTGAGATATACCATATTTTAACAGAACAGAAATTTCACTTTTAGGAAAAATCAAACGACATATGCCTCGATATTCAACAGAATGGTGTAATGAACGTACCGAGGGATCTACCGACATGCATAGGCTGCATGCATTTGGAGAAACGAAAACCTCGGCATTCAAGGTCATTAAACGCGGTTTAAAGTCTACAGTAAAAAGCCATATTGAGCAAAATGCAAACAGAGTTGAAGTATTACCTGTTTTCTTCATTGATGCCCTCCACCAGAGACAGATGTATCGGGTAGAAGGAACCCTCCAGTACTGTTTCATTCGGAATAATTCCCATTGACCGCGTCCATACAACATTTATCTCGTAAATGAAACTGAACACTTCAGGCCGGTTTCGGGTGTCTTTGTTTCTTTGATATTGCATCATTTTCAGCTGCGCAACCGTGGCCAACATTCGAAGAATACAACCGACCTTACTTTTTCGCTTAGCTTTGTATCCTATTCTTATTGTCCGATCAATGTATTTCAGTTATTGAGGAAAGTTTAAACACTCGGGAATTGGATAAGAAACGAGTCTATCAATACATCGTTACCGGGGAAGCTTCACGAGGACGTGAACTATAACTGTAGAGTTACGCAGATGAATCTGAGTATATAATTGAGTGACTGGCTATCGACACCAGTACTTAGGTGGATAGAAGGGAGCGCTGAATTTGTCAATGGAGGAATCTACGCGTTAATCCATGGGAGGGAACTATGCATATTTTGGGTGTGATGACTGTAATTGACAGTAGAATGTGAGAGAATCAATACAATGTCAGATTTTTTTTTTGCGTCACAAAACATATTTTTTTAACCACTAATTGGAATACTGTTGACTCACTGTAGATAAAATGGTTGCTACAGAGTAGTTTTTTTCTGTCGCATTTGATAATTTTTTTAAACTACTGGATCGATACTATGGGCAAGGATATTGACCAGTTCTCAGAGGGAAGTTCTCCATACTCTAAATCGCGTTCCAGCTCTGCCTGCTTGAGAAAATTCAATAGCTGATCTGGGGGTGTCATCTCGTGGTCAAATACTGTAACTAAGTGCTAAAATTTGCAGGTCTATAGACGCGAGCGTCTACATCTGCAGAAAGGGGTTAATCCACAACGCCTGCCTCACAGAAATGTGGGATGCGGGGCAATGCACATCACAGATCTATTCTCATTATAGCCTGTTTTTCAGACAAATAAACACACATTAGCCATCTGATCCCTGCATTGTTTGAATTTTTGAAATAATATTCAGTACATGGCACACAATTATTCATTATTCAAACTTCTTGCCCTGCAAGAAGTGGCCACCTTGTTTGTGCAATGACATTTTCCTTTGACACTTTATTACAATATTTGACCAAGACACAGTATGTAAAATTTTAACTTTATTGGACAGGTGGTATTGGAGTCACCACCATACATTTGCTATAGTGCCACCAATTGATGAATAATCACCAAATTTTGTAGGCTTCAGCTTTGGACACAACCATTGGACACTGCATTCAGGAGTAACTCCTCATTATATCAATTGATGCCATGTCCAAAAAATGTATTGGTGTACAGCGGCCACATTTTTTTTTTCAACACAGCAATTTTCAGACACTGGTCTGAAGATGCTGTGTACCAAATGTTGTACAAATCAGACAAATACTCAAGGATTTTTTTTTTAAAGGGGGGATGGAAAATCCAATATGACACTTCAATTTGGTTCAGAAGACATTTTTGTTCAGCTGGAACATCTGTCTTGGGGAAAAAAAATCACCTCTAGGCCAAATAGTTCAAAAGTTTTAGGCCAACACATGGTCTGACTTTTCTGTAGCACCACCATGAGACCAGTAGAGGTCATTTTTCGAACCCTGAGTAGTTTAGTTTGTGATCAGAGGAACCTTGCTGCCAGGTTTGGTTGCTCGAGCACAGTGTTTTTAGAACTTTTTGTGCCCAACTCACACCAAAAGGCAAACCAAAATCTCGAGGCAATACTGCATTCATATCGGCTCAAAACACAATAAGTGTTTTCATTCTTATCACTCTGTAAATGTTTATTTTTATTTAGTAATTATAGATGAAATTTGGAGATGACTTTATTACTCAGGAAATATTAATGACAAAATAATTTAAAGATTTACTTTGTAAAATTGCATCAAAGCAGCAATACGCCCATTCAAACCAGACAGGTCAAAAAAATTAATCTCATAATTTTCTTGACTGGAGTGTCAGATTCTCAATTTATCGCGGCAAGGCCATAAAACTATTAAACATGCTTAAAATCAATAAAAACATATCTCTTCAGTCTTCCCGCAGTTGCAGAATCAGCCTGTCACACCCTGGCACCCCAGGATATTGTAGAGGGTGCCTGGGCGAGGAGAGGAGAGGAGGACCCAGTTGCAGGACGTGGAGTTTATTAAATAGTGAGAGAGGGGATAATTAAACAAATACAAACTTTGGGAGAACATAAAGGGGCGTGCACCAAACACAAAGGAGAAACCAGACGAAGGCTACCTGCCGGAAAGGGGAAAACTATGCTACAAATACAACCCCGATTCCGAAATAGTTGGGACAAAGTGTAAATTGTGAATAGAATCAAAACACAATGACTTTCAAATCACACCAGGCAGTATTTTATTCACAATAGAAGAGAGATAACATAGCAAATGTTGAAACTGAGAAATTTTACAATTTTATCCATAAAATGAGCTCATTTCAAATTTTGTGGCTGTTACAAGTCTCAAAAAAGATGGGACAGGGGTCTATTTACCATGGTGTACCATTTCCTCTTCTTTTTAACACAGAGTGGAGGCGTCTGGGCATTGAGGAGTCAAGTTTTTTGAGTTTAGCCATTGGAATTTGATCCCACTCTTGTTTAATACAGGCCTCCAGCTGCTGGAGAGGTTTGGGTTCTCCTTTGACAGACTTTTTGTTTTATTATGTGCCAAATGTTCTCAATCGGTGAAAGATCAGGACTGCAGGCAGGATAATTTAGCACACGGACTCTTCTACTATGAAGCCATTCTGTTGTAATAGCTGCAGCATGTGGTTCTACATTGTCCTGCTGAAATACAAAAGGCCTTCCCTGGAATAGATGTCATCTGGAGAGGAGCACGTTGCTCTAAAACCTTTATATACCTTGCAGCATTCATGGTGCTTCTTAAAACATGCAAGTATCCCACACCATATGCGCTAATGCATCCTCATACCACCAGAAATGCTGGCTTTTGAACTGAACGCTGATAACAGGACATGTCCTCTTTAGCCTGGAGGACACGACGCCCATGATTTCCAACAAGAATCTTAAATTTGGACTCGCCTGACCACAGGACACTTTGCTGCAGTCCATTTTAAATGAGCCCTGGCCCACAGAACACGAAGGCACTTCTGGATCATGCTCAACAATGGCTTCTTTTTTGCATGGTTGAGTTTTAGGTGGCATCTGTGGATGGCACGGCAGACAGTGAATTTACAGACAGTGGTTTCTTAAAGTATTCCTGGGTAAATGTAGTAATGTCAATGAGAGAATCATGCCGGTGAGTGATGCAGTGGCGTCTGAGGGCCCGAAGATCACAGGCATCCAGTAAAGGTCTTCGGCCTTGTCCCTTACGCACAGAGATTTTTCCAGTTTCTCTAAATCTTTAGATGATTTTATGCACTGTTGATGATGAGACCTTCAAAACCTTTGCAATTTGATGTTGAGGAACATTATTTTTGAAGTATTCCACAATTTTTTTATGCAAACCTTCACAGATTGGAGAGCCTCTGGCCATCTTTACTTCTGAGAGACTCAGCCTCTCTAAGACATCCCTTTAATAGCCAATCGTGTTACACACCTGATGCCAGTTAACTTAATTACTTGCTAAATGTTCTAACAGCTGATTCTCTTATATATGAATTGCTTTTTCAGCCCTTTTTTTGCCTGTGTCTCAACGTTTTTGATACCTGTTGCAGCCAGAAATTTTTAAATAAGCCAATTTTGTGGATAAAAATGTAAAATGTCTCACTTTCAACATTTGAAATGTTATCTCTGTTCTATTGTAAATAACGTATTGGCTCATGTGATCTGAAAGTCATTTAATTTTGATTTTATTCACAATTTACACTTTGTCCCAACTATTATGGAATTGGGGTTGTACTTGAGGTGATCTAATAAACAAAAAAAGGGAAACAGGTGAGGATAATAGAACTTGCGAACAACAGATAATTTGTTAATTAGGTACATGGCATGTAGCCAGGGAAATGGAATGCCAGAGAGGTGGGGCAGTACAGTATCCCCCTCCCCAAGGCACAGCTTCCAGACGGGCATGGGTTCTATCTGGAGCAGAGCCGGGCCGGGACCGGCGAGCTGGATGCAGCTGAGCCGGAGGTGCTGGAAGCAGCTCAGCCGGAGGGCCGGGCAGATGCAGGGACCGGGGCAAGGCTGATGCATGGACCCCGCCTTATAGCACATTACTTCTCCAAACCCGTGCCCATTAACATTTTTTTAATGAACAAGTGAGTGTAAATTTGTTCAGTTGCAAGGATCAATTAGTACAATTACTGGCCATTTCCCCTTAACTGGAATTATTGTTCATTGCCATAGATTGCCATGTGCAGGCCACAGGCAAACTTGTTTGCTGGCCTGAGCATAAGCTCTTATGGTGCTCTCTGAAGGTCCGAAGCTTCCAATCTTTCAGCAGAACAATGACGAAGAAGCATGAAAAAGTTCTTGGGGCTTCAATTATCCATCTTATAATGTTAGCTAGCTACCTTACTGGCTGTCCACTTAACGGGAAGCAGGTTCACACCAGAAGATCCTCAGGGACAAATAAGGGTGTATGAGTTAATTATATTGAGGGAACGAGATAAATCTTATAGCCACGCATTAAATAAATTGTGAATTAAGTCATAGTCATCTCATGGCCGCAAAATATATACTTTTCTATTAAGCCATAGCAGATCAAATTTCGTATTATTGGATGACTCCATCTGGCAGCAAAGTCCTTCACTACGCTACTTGCCGAGACAGGGCAATATAAGAATATCTTACATATTGACGATATCAGAAATGATCATCGACTCAAACAATGAACCACACCTTGTTTAGCACCGTTAATACCACCAAAATTCAAATGATAATATTAATCAGCAAAATCTAAGGTGGAATTTCAAAATTAAAGCTGTTTGAACATTGTAATTGTAATTCATATTAGGACAAATTTAACATAGTTATAGGAAACCAGGTTCACAGTTTCAACAGAATAATCCCTAGACTAATAGTAGTATAGTAACTGCAAATAAAATCAAAAGGAAGTCTTTTGAAAAGGGGTAACTCTGTGTCAAATCACCTCGGCCTGACATTCACCTTGTTGAAACTCAATCACATGGTGTACACTGTTGATTGAAGGGTTCAAGAGTGATCCAAAAGTACCAAGAAGTCAAAAAAGCATCAGTCAAGTCAGTCTTGGGTAGCCATATTGGATCCCACATTGACCTGAAAATAACAACCCTTACTCAAGGCCAAGAGACAGACATTTGAAGCAAGTATGACCAAAGTCTGACTACTGGAACGGCAGAAGTCGTCGAAAATATGTGTCACCCAATCATCGGATTTTGAATCAAGGCTGAAATACAACACTTGGTCAGGGCCATAATACAAATTAACCCATTAATGATCACTGTCCCATGTGCTCATGAGAGAGATCTCCCTTTACAGCAGTAGTCGCGGCCGCCATTAGCATGAACTTCTTGAATCAATAATAGAGCATTGTTTTTATATCAGTATAGACTTGACCCACATAATTTTCACATTAATTTTCAAAGAGCTTTATTTTTTAAATTCCACATCAGCTTAATCTGCTTCTTTTTGAGTGGCACTCTGAGGAGTACCACTAATAGTCCGATTTAGGGTTTGGCTGCGGACTCACAGGACTTGGTTTTTATAACAATTACAAATTTGCCTCTTTTAATTTCAATAACAATATCAAAAAGGGCTTTAATTCTAATAATTTCCAAAAGGCTTTAATTTTGAAATTCCATATCAGACTGATTTGATACTTTTTGTTAGGAACCGGAAGGGTCTGAAATGGACTTATACTGTGGAAAAAGAGGGTTTGGGTCTGACATTTATTTTTATTTATTTGATTTATTAGCTAAGGACAGTACAACTTGACATAGTTTCAGTGCTAATCATGAAACTGATGTATTGAACACAGAGTTTATAGCTTTTGCTAATGTTCAACTCTTGTTCCAAGTTGGACTTTAACCTAAACAATGTAAATAAAATATACAGCATCCAGTATCAGACAAAGATATAAAATTATCAACATGGTGATAAAAAAAAAAGAGTCATCTAACACCCAATGGGCCTCATGTAAGAAGCGATACAAGAACAAATTTTCCCTTATTTTTGTTCGTATCCCCAATTTTTTCTTTAATTTTCTTCTTACCCATTGATTTCTGGGATGCCCCAATGTTTTCTTATTTTTGCTCTTCTCTGAGGTAAGAGAAAATATTTCGAGTGGTCGAGAGCACTCTTACAGAGATAAGAGAAAACAGAAAACTGTTATCTCTGTCCACAAATTGCTTAAAAAAAAGCTATAAAAACCCTTAGATACTTGCGTGTGTTCTGTTTCTGAATGGCTTACCTATTGCTGTTGGACGCTTCGGCCTTCCAGGCCTTGTGCAGAGAGCGCATTTTTAGAGATCGCGCGGATCTGTTTGCTGTGATAGATAATGACTACTCGTGCCAAATGTGAAAGCAACCGTACTTGAGTACAGAAGATTATTGTTATGTCTTACGGCTCTCTTGTTCTAACAAATGCAGAGATGAAATGATATCTCCATTCAAAAGAATACATGCAGTGCTTGCTCGAAATGTTGGTGGACGAAAACATACAATCACAACTACACGCAAAAACTCAGAGATTTATGGAGTAATTCTGTAGTAGTTACATTCGCGTGGTTATCACAAAATAAATCAGTGCCCTGACAAACTAAATAAAATACGGCTGCAATATTTCAAAGTGCGGGACGCAGTGCAAAAGTCTGGCAGCTCATGTTATGAAATAGATAAATCTTCGTGGTATGAGGCAGTGGACAGAATAATCGGCCAAAAACGCAAGAGTGAAAGAATTCCGTACGCAACATCCACCGATATCGAATGTAATCTGTACATTTTCAGCTTACCTTGACGTTTGGGTGCCCAGAGAAAGATTCCGATGAGTAAAAACATCAAGCATTCAGTTAAGAAAATTTTGAGTTTAATTTTTCGTGCACGTGGTAATACATGTTACAGATGACACACCGGGTTGCTAGGGCACGGACAGCATATATATTCGCGATATTAATACAAAACTAAACCCCCTTCTTAATAATCAAACCCCGCGAAATACATTGGCGCCTCCTTTGAAAATCGTTCCCCATTGAAAACCACCTAGGTGCACACTGCAACGTGCTGCATTGGGATTTCAACACGTATGCAAATGTACTCGGGTGCGGTACTACGATATTACTCGTGTGAAAGCTGACCAGCCGCGGGAGAGGTGAGAATCGTACCTTGTGTGAAAGCACCCTAGTTTGCCACGAGCAGTCGGCTGTTTGCACACGGCGCGTCACCTGCCCTTATATAGCGTTTAGCCAATTAAATACCAATTTAAAACAACCGGCCACGCGCTTCCAGTTTACGATCAAGTAGGATTCAACATTCAGCAAACCTGGGTAAGAGCAGATTTGTACGGTTAGAGCGTTTTGTGCATCCGGAGTTTATCTTATTTTTTCTCTTAGCAAAAAAATTAGAAAATATAAGAGACATTTAAGAGAATTTTGCTGCATGAGGCCCTATGCAAATTCTCTGCAGCAATACGAGACGAGTTTGCAATTTAAAATACAACAGGCTAAAAATGAGTACGACTCTGGTTTGCTTTTAACCAGCACTTAACCTCTGTACTGAAAAGTTTTATATCTGAGATTAATTTTATTTCAGTTGGTAATGTGTTCCAGAGTTGACAGCCCATTCTGGAAAAAGTGGTTTGTCCAAATTTAGACCTATGATATTATATCTTACTGTTGCCATTTATCATGCTTCTACTCTGCAACTGTCCAGGTTTTGAACATATATTGACAGGGGATCAGGGGCTAGATTATTAATACATTTGAAACCAATTTGAAAAAAAAAAAAAAAAAAAAAAAAAAAAAACATAAATGCGTACTTTTTCAGTATGTGGCAATGATGCCAGCAGATGGGTGTTTTTATCCATGATTTGCAAGGCCTGGTTCTGATAACCTCTGAAGATATGCAATAACTCCTGAAGCTACCCAATGAGCTCAACACAAAACTATGTGGTGGCAGGCTTGACTGTACTCTTCGGAGTACACAGGCTTGCATTACCGTAGTAAATCACCAACCAGTTCAAGCCCCTGACATAAGTCATACAATCAAAGCCATGGATCTGAGTGAGGAGTAATAGTAGGAGTCAAATTCCAAAGCTCTCCAGACCCTTGGGAAATGACAGAGACATAAAATAAATCGAACATTATTCATTTTTTTTTTAATGGACAAATGGAAATGATTTCTCTTCGGAAAAAATGAATGCTTTAAAACACCATTGACAGTAATTGCATTTTCCTTGCAATTTACACTGAGTGGTCCGTATAACTAACCATACAGCAATGAGCTATTTGGATCTGACTGGCAGTGCATTTCAGGAATGAAAAAAAAGGCTCCAGTTTGATCTAAATAATCAAGAAATGACATTTTTACTTGTTTCTAGATTCATACGATCCACATAGCAACCGCTCACCCACATTTGCGGAATTAAGGAATTAAACTGATGAGGCATACAGATCCGTGCAGCAACTGAAGTGATAACAATACTTGCTGCAGCTATTGGCGTTATTGGTCTGCTTCACACCAATTACCATAATTACTGCTTTGAGTCAGCAGGCAATTCATAACTTTATCTGCATATGCAATACTCAGTATTCCCATGGCTTATTCATTATTTTGGATGCACTTTAAACCTAACCATAATGTCATAATACCATACATTACACTCTCTGTAGTTTTGAACAAATAAATACAATTTACATACATTCTTCAATGTAACACAAAATATACACCACAAAAGTATGTCAAGCTGCTGTGCGATGCTTTGCAATCTGCACTGCAAATACATTATGGCATGAGAGAGGCACTCATTACTTAATATTCTTAACCAAGGGGAAAAAGTACTGCTCCAGGTAATTCATGGATGGAAAGACTGCAGCAAGCATGACCACCAAAACCGTTTCTTAGTGGTGAAGCGCAGATCACCAACTCATCCAATGAAGATTTATGCATGTTCCATGTGGGGAGGTGCTTGTGTTTGACTCAACAGTTCGGAGCCTTAGGCTTGTGTCACCACCGGCTGTCAATGGTTGATTGCTTTGCACAGAAGTTCCTGTTACTCAGATACCTCTTCACTTCCTCTAACTCTGATGGGCCCAGGCTCTGGTCCACACCTGGGGTACGCTGGTAGCTCAGGGGAGACACAATGTAGCCATTGCGGTAAAGACAGATCTGCTTGCACATCTCAAAGCAGCTGAAGAGCAGGCCAAAGTAGGGAACAATCTGAACACAAAAAAAACACCAAAATAAACATTTATGTACATGCTGGTGGCCTGAATTTTTCAATTGTTCTGCTTTTAAAAATTTGTTCAACAAAATGATTCATAACTATAACTATTATCTGGTCTTCAATCAGTTTGGTCTGCATTTCATGTCTCATCACAGAGGACATGTCAATCACTCCAGAGTGAACCGGTCATATATGAAATGGTGAAATAAAAGTGTAATTTCAATTTTCAAGTCAAGCATCTATTTTTACTTCCATTTTAGAGTCTTCACTAGCTAGCATTAGGTCAAAAGGAGCCTGGCGAGCTGTCCACTAAGATTTCTGAAGCTAGAACCATTATCTTATTTAATGGTAAAATGAAACATTACTGAATATTTTTCAGCCATCTCAAACATTGTTTTATGTGCAATGTTCTTTCAAAATTTACTTGGAGTCCTCTTAGCTGGAATGTGGTCTGACATTATTAAGTGGAATGCTCCAAGGCATCAGGCTGTCACATAGAGGCAAGGGTAAAATCTAAAAACATTTGAGACATGTGGGGGGGGGGGGGGGTTCTGGAAGGATCCACCTGGGATAAAATTTCACAGTTTAACAAGTCACACAACTCTGTGGCCATCTTTTTAACCCCACTGGACAGTTATTTTGGGCAAACAAGATGAGGCTCCCATCTAAATGAATGGGAAGACAGCCATAACTTCACTTTCAATGGTCGCTGGGACGTAGAAGCAACATGTATAGAATCACCGGTAAAACCTGATAAAAATCACCTGAACAAGATTGATGCTTTTGCCTTAAAATGATGTTTAAATGCATTCTCCCCTACAGGTTGTACTTATACTATACACGCGCACGGTTTTACCCCACACCTTCCTTTACTATGTGCCGTGATGTGCAGTGTCAGCCATAGGCGTAATTTATGGGGAGGGTGGAGGGGTTGTAAACCCCCCGATAATTCAGACCCGCCACTACAACCCCCCGCCCCAATATCATATTATAAAGATTGGGGCACTTCAACCCCCCGAATGTTCAACCCAAAGTATTGCCTTTGCGGTCAGCTCAGCCCACTGAATTGAACGGTATGCAGTCAATGGGCTGATTCCATCAGAGCATTTGAACAAAAAACTACCAGATTGGTTGAAATCGAATCAGCTGGGAGTTGAAGCTGCAGTAAATCTGAACTGTGTGCTGTGTGAATGTAATAACAGGGTGTGCTCGCCATGTTTCCTGGATCAGCTGTATAAATCAGATGATTGACTTTTGCAGGGAAAGGGGTGGGGATATATGTCATAAAACTGTCATCTGTAGCGTTATAGACATCTCAGTATTTCGCTGTCTCTTCCAGCGTATTTGTTATGTCTGCACTTGAGCTAATTAACCCAGTGATGTCACAGATTATAGTACAGCAAGGTGGCGGCACCTTCGCCATAACAACAGATATCACTATTGCTTCTTCTTTTTTATATTTTTACATTTGTCATGTTTGTTATGTAATTGTTGATTAGAGTGGACATCCATTTCCTAAATTACCTTAACGTGCATAAATACTTCACACCCACTTTAACCAGTCAATTATGATTATATGTGTTATTTTGGCTCCAAGTGTTTAAGTGTTTTAATTCCTGTGACTTGCAACCTTGAAGGCATTAGGAGACAAACTAAAGCTGAAAGATCATATGATTTAATAAAGTGGGTTAAAGATAGTGGTACACATATAGGTATGTATGCAAATTTGCAAAGCTTTCGTTTCAATTTAACCCTTTGGTACAGAATACAAATAATTAAACCATTTTTTTCCTGTTATTCACAAACCTATTTAAGCTCTATAACTCAGTATTTGTGTCACAGAGTCTCTGGAAAATTATTTCAGTGAAGCAAGAAATTTGGACATTCAGTTACAGTTTTATTTAGGAATTAACTTTAGGAATTTACGAACGCCGGCATCTATATCTGTGCGAAAGGGTTAAGACCTTGTTTACTGTCTGAGGTCAGTTTAAATGTAGAGATCTGAATTGATCAAAATGACTACCCCTACAATCAATATTGCCGAACACAGCATACTTATAATTTTTCTCTTTGAGGACAGTCATATTGCTCCAAGTGTTAACACCAGCGTGACCATTAAAGTTCCTATACAGGGGCTACACTTTTGGTTTGTCTCTCTTTGACCATTAAGTCCAACAAGTCGCAAATTCTCTTGACTTAAGTTTACATTTTTGAAAATGGGATAATTTGTTGGTCTTCTCAATTATCCCAATATTTTTTGATCAATCCCAATATTATGGACACTATCCTATGAAGTTAACAGCTCTTTTTTTTACTTAAGACTATTACTACCTTTATGCCATTTCAGGTTATTTTTCCACATAGATTTCAACAAAGACAGAATACCAAAACACAACAGACGCTTGCCCAGACTTTCAACTGGAACTGTACTTGTCGCCGAATACAACAAGAAAGGTCACAGAACATAAATATTTGGACATTGTTAAAAAGGATTTTTCACACCGGAGAGTGGATCAAGGATTTAAAAAGCCATTCAAGAGTACGGCCGTTACTGTTAAGTCGAGGTAAGTTACAGGAAAACTGAGATACACCCACATGAAAACCTGTTCAAAGAGAGCTGTGCTGTTTTTGGGTGTGGCTGAATCTGCCTCGTTTGCATTCCACACGGCTTCCAGAAAGGGGCTACAGCCTCAGGGGGACAGGGCAAGAGGTTTTCTCAATCCCGCTTATATATCTGTCCTAATTAGAAGCATTTTTTAAAATAAATATTATCATCACTCCGATCAAATGTTAACAAATAACAATAGTCCACCAAGTAGAGTAATTTGAAAATAGAATAAATTTTGTGCATGCATTCCATCCAACGCTAAACTTAATCAAAGTAAATTACTTTAAATAGATGGATATATTTGGATGGGTTTCGGTTGTAAACAGCTGATCATACTGTTGGTCAGTAAGACTTTGTCACTATATGAAATACAGGTTTATACTTACAAGCCAACGCTGAGTGCCGAGAGAACCCCGCAGCTCTAAAATGATTATTAATAACGACGTCACTGCAGAGGTCAAAGGTCAAATCCACTAATGACCCTTACCTTGCGCACCTACCCCTCACAAGGAACCAGCATAACTATTTTTTTATTTTTTTTTAAATTGGGTCTACCCCTCCTCCCTCGGCGTTCACAACTGAGACGTGTTCGATTCCGCTGAGAGGGACTTACCCTGCTCTCACCGCATACCAATTTTTAAGGGAAAAGAAAACCCTTTTTTCAGCTCTTACCCAATAAAAGAACACTGCCCCTACTACTAAAATATATTCTTCAGTAATTTTTGAAAATTATTTAATGACTGAATCAGCTCGAGAAGATCAGATTTACAGATCGTCTGCAGTGCGCCATGTTGGCTGGAATCGGGGTAGCTTGCCGCATCACCCGGACACCAGAACTCTCAAGCGCACAGAGTTCATAAATTTAAAAAATAGGACCAAGGGTCCTGTAGCTTACCGGCAAGCAGTCTTACAGCAATGATACAAGTTATGAAAATGCCATGTAAAGTGTGACATTTGAATCAATGAAAATGAATGTCAAGGTCACCAAATAAAAGTTCACATAGATTAATAAGACCTTCTGTTATAAAGTCCTAAGCTCTGAAGCAGTTTTGGTGATACAAGTCATTGAAATATGTCAATATGTATTCAATATGTCAATTGTGAACTTTAAAGGTCACAGATTGTCAAGTTTTGATCAGTGAATGGACTTCATATATGACTTTCTAAATGTCTCTATACAAACCTTGGCACAATCTGTGACCATTTTGGTGACACAAGTCATTGTAATTTCACAGTGGAGTTTGACCCTCAAAGGTCACTGACAGTCAAGTTGAATGTCACCAGATGAAAGTTCATATGCAACTTCCTAGATGTCAGTAACACAAACTTAGGCTCCATCTGTGACCGTTTTAGTGATACAAGTCATTGAATTTTCACTAGGTCACATTGGACCTTTGAAGGTCAATACGAAGGTCACCAAATGAAAGTTCATATATGACTTCCTATATGTCTGTAATACAAACCTAGACTCCATCTGTGACCGCTTTGGCAAGCAAGTCATTGTAATTGTATTATGTCAAGTTTGACCTTCAAATATCATCAACAGTCAAGCTGAATGTCACCAAATGAAAATTCATATGTGACTTCCTGTGTCAGTAACACAAACCACGGCTCCATCTGTGACCTTTTCAGTGATGGAAGTCATTGAATTTTCTCTAGGTCAAGTTAGACCTTCAAAGGTCAATATAAAGGTCACCAAGTTTTACCAGTTTTGGTAATAGAAGTCATTGAAATTACACTGTGAAGTTTGACCTTCGAATGTCACTGAAGGTCAAGTTCAAGGTCACCAATTGGAAGTTCATGCATGACATCAAAACTATCTGTAACCTTTTTGCTGATAAGTCATTGAAATTTCACTGTGAAGTTTGGGCATTCAAGGTCACTGAAGGTCAAGTTCAATGTCACCTAATGAGACTTCATTCATGACTTCCTATGTGGCCTCAATACAAACTTAAGCTCTATCTGTAATAGCTTTGGTGAAAGAAGTCATTGAAATCTCACTATATGAAGTTTGATCTTCAAAGGTCGCTGAAGGTCAAGTTCAAGGCCACCAAATGAAAGTTCATACATGACTTCCTAAATGTGTTCAATTTTAAAGCCCAAGGTGACTGCGCCAAGGTCAAAAGTCAAATCCACTAATGACCCTCACGGTGCATACCTATCCCTCACAAAGCACCTGCATACCAAATTAGAAGCTCCTGTGGCCAAAACCTTCAGAGATATGGCCCTGACAAATTATGGAGCTAGCGCCCGCCTGCACGCTCAGATACCATAGGGTATAACAATACCCCATCAGCCAATAAGGGGTTATGGGGTTAAAACAATAATGACAGAATCTAGAAATATCAGATGTATTGAAACACAACTATGCAAAGCCATACCTTGATCATGCTGGCAGTAAGGCCACTCCACAGAGACAGAATCCCTTTGTTCCTGATGACCTGCCTGAAGCAGTCAAGCGCTCCACTAAAGTGGACGTCTGCCCCACCACAATGCGGCAACAAAGCACTCTGGGCCTGTAGGATTGTGGAAAGTTCTCAATCAGCATGCAAGTGGCATGAAACTTGCCCACAGAACAGTGTTCCCCACATCTCAGGTACCCCCAGCTGACATTACATTACTCACATTGTCATTCCAGGCATTTAGTTGACACTCCTATGAGGTGTGACTTGTGTAGCTCTGTACTTGAAATTTGTATAGCAGTATATTTACTAAAGCTATTGAAATTAAGGCCCTGGCATAAGGGTACACCAGTGTTGTACCTGGTAATAGTTAAATCAGCAACCTTTAACATAAAATTTAATTTAGGAATTTAGGTTATGCCAAATTCTTTCCATGACACAGCTAGCTAGACCCTTGATTAACTACATCAGGTGTGCTCCACATCAAATATATTAATCAGGTGAGGATACCCAATGAAGTTTTATGATCCACACAGTAAGGGGAGCCATTACAAGGTAACATCAGGAGCAATTGTCATGAAAACTGATATTTACATGTTATAAGGCAAGCTAACCACAACTACAATGTCAAAGACCTTATATTGTATCATTTTGAAATTTGTGTTGAAAAAAGAAGTCCAGTCTGGGAAGAAACCAAACCTGGGAATAAAAATGGCCAGGAACTCACACATAGGGCAGCTCAGTTACAGCAGATTAATTACACAGGAGTTGCATCCAATTATGTTTACTTCATACAGAAGTAGCTCTAAGGGTACCACCCACCCTAATGCTGCACTGCAGCCATTTTGCACCAAAATGCCACATATCAACAAAGGTGGAGAGTGAGAGGAACATTTTTAAGGGTGAAAACCAACATAATATCCTATAAAAAATAGAAACATTCCGGGAGAATAATTCCTTTAAAAAAATCTAGACAATTTTGCTAATTCATTCCAGAGTTACGGCCAGCTAAAAATGGCAAAAATGCAAATATTCACCATTCAAAGTGTCCTGCCTAATTGTGTTGACCTCTGGACAATTAAAACTATTGGGCAGATTGAGCTGAACTTGGTATTCTTTCATTTGGCATCCCTAACAACATTCTGTCAAAGTTTGAAGAAAATCCATGACCGTGTCCATCAGCAATTTGGCTGGGGCAGGTTCAATAGTGGAATGGCTGCCAGGCCACCCTTCTATTTGTCACATTTCACAAAGCAAACTGGGCGGACAGTATCGTTATCGACTTCCCTTAAAGGTGGAGTCAACACTGCGATTCACAGCTCACTCTGACATTTTGTGCTCAGGCCGTTACAGTAGGTTCAGCAGATTGTACAAAAACACTGCTTCCTACCACTGTCTTTGCAGCAAAAAAAGTTTCACTCAGATTGTGCAATTCTGTCATTTCCAGACAGCTTATGATGTCTGACGACTGTGATCCTAAATGTGTTGTACGGCAGTGTCTTAGCAACTGAGTGTTGTGGTTCCTGAGATGCTACTTTCCCTTTTGCAACAAGGACAACTCGTGACAACTTGCAACAGGTAACTAACATACGAGGGAGGGACTCGTCTTACTCATTCCCTTTAATGGGTAAATTGCATTGCAGGCTTTCAGAGGTACTTGCAAGTAACAAAGTTATCCAACCATGCAATTCTAATTTCACTACCACAAATTCTGAATTCAGGGTAATGCACGGCCTATAGAGCATTGCCTCGCCCTCTCACAAAGACTGCAGTGTTTGTTGAGGAAACCCAACACCAATTCCGAAGAAAGGGGAAATAAGAGCCACATTCAGACACTGAACCAACAGCACATAGTACCGTATTTTTCATATTAAGGTCCATCTGTGACTACCAGGAGAAATAAATATCCATTCAATTATTCAAATTCATTATTGAATATTATCTTTGCCATCGCTGTATGATTGAAGGAAGAGTTCGGTTTACAAGATATTTTGAAGATATATTCATTGATAAGGCAAAATGAATAAAAAGCACATCTCTACAATTTCTCTTCAATCTGTTTAAAAGTAAATCCCCATAATGCATTTCTTTCCATCTTCCATGCAAAAAAATGTAAAATAAGCCACATATTGCAACATATTCCAAAATGATTTTTAAAGTAACATGCACATTTCATTGAGTAAAGTCTTTAGATTGTAAGACTGGAAAGTCAGAAGAAACTTTTATTTAAATTCACTACTAGCACCTATAAACCGAGAAAATGCACCTTTTTCCGAGAAATTCCTACAAGGACTGAGAATACACCAAGGTTTACTGAAGATTTGAGGCCAACTCGGTAAACCTCAGAAAAATTTTTCCGAGGTATCCTGAAGTCTGTCCGGTTTACTTAAGTTTGGACAACACTGCAATGTTCACTTTCTCTCAAGGTGCCCTCTCTTAAAAATTACATTGTTTATCTGATTTGTTCGTAAATTGGTGCTTTTGTAGATTGAATATATTCTGAATACTGAACATTTGTTGTTCTTAATATAATGGTGGTGGTCTGCCCTTTGTCAGTTCCTGTATGCAGCACAGACACAGCAGGCAGAGCTACAGTACTGACCATTCCAAAGTTCCCACGAAATTCGGCAAATACTCATGTTTTTTCATACATCTGGAAATTTTTCGGTCTACCTCAGTGAAATTTTTCCGAGGTTAACAGAGTTGGCCTCAAATCTTCAGTAAACCACTGCATATTCCAAGTTTTTGTAGGAATTTCTCGGAAAAAGGTGCACCTTCTCGGTTTTTAGGTGCCCCTAGTGATTGCCCTTTTAACATCAGGAAAAGTCTTAAATATTCAAGATTTTCTTTTACAGTTGAAGCTGTATTTCGCAGTCTATTCATACGTTCTTCAGTTATGAATTGCTGGTTGTGGCCCCTTCTGACATCACATGCAGGCATGTGAGAATTGTTCTGCCGCTCATCTTAACAGCTCCACCCATGGCTTATTTTTAAAAGCAAAATCCTAGGTTCAATTGGCAAAAACCTACATGTGTGCGCTATCCACTTTTTATCCTACTGCTTTTTACTACTAACCTGGATCAGTACATCACAAGAATGACAAAGAAATGTATATTAAATGGAACCCATTATGTTTTTTGGGAAATACAAAAAAGCAGTGGTTTAGAGATATTTTTAGGAGAATCTGCTGCTAGCTAGCTGGGAAAACT
Organism: Gymnothorax reevesii; assembly: GCA_029721435.1. Lineage (NCBI taxonomy): Eukaryota > Metazoa > Chordata > Actinopteri > Anguilliformes > Muraenidae > Gymnothorax > Gymnothorax reevesii. The sequence continues at coordinate 8,935,224 of CM056586.1, forward strand.
TTCCCGATTTCTGTTAATATTCACGTTGAATTCCAAGTGTAACCCTACAACGTTTATTGCTTGATTGTCGCTGCAACCAGTAAGCTAGCTAGCTAAAATCTACTCCCTAAACAAACTAACTTTGTGGGGATGCATTACCTTTCTATAATCATTTTGTGGTTTCTAAGCTAGCTAGCTAATAACTAAATTGACTGCGAATTTAGAAACCATTGCTTGTTCCGCCAGAAGCAATGTACAACACCCGCTGATAGGAACAGATAGAATGCATGAGCGTTTTTTTTTTTTTAATCAAATTCAGTCCTTTTTAAATAGAATAGCTAGCACAGTAAATGGAATGTTGGCTAATGGCTGGCAAAAAAAACAGACCTTACCTACGGATCATTCTTTGCTTCAGAGTCTGAATTATAAGTGTAGTAAAACTATAATGGTGACTGCTTGTTGCTTTTCCGCGAATAAAACGTCCATGCTTGATTACCAGACGTTACCTTTCCACACTGATTGTGTAATTTAATGCTTGCCAGTTAGCGATGTATGCAGCCGTGTTTAATAAGAGACTTGCCAGTAGTTGATAGATTGTGACACTGTCGCTCTCCGTTGACATAGTGGCTCTGTTTGTGGGCCAATTAGAATAAAGCTCATTCCACAGAGGGGACATCACCTCTGAACAGCCCAATTCACAGAAATATATGGGTTTTTTTTGTGAAAAACTTTATAAACTTCCCATTTGGACATAAAAATAGCACAGTAGGTCCCCTTAAAATACAGAATGCAAGATAAAACATGACAGAAATCAATAACAGGGTGCACAAGTGAAATACACTGACCTGTAGCTTCCTCTTTACCGTCTCAAATGGGAAAGAAAGGCTCTGGGCCAGACCTGCGGCCACACAACCATTGATGAAGTTCTGAAGTGGCGTAAAGCGAAAGCTGGGTTCCTGCCACAGATTGTCCAAATTGACGTACACTACGTAACAGCCGAGAGAAAAAGGAACAGCACCTGTAGAAACAAATTAAAAACAAAGAACTGCCTTCTAAGTAGTGGAACCAAGATCTCCATAAATGAATCACACCCATTCTCTACAGGTATTTAGCAGATGGTTAATGTTTGAGGAACTAATGCAAAATTTTATACAACATACATTAATACGGCATGATATTTATGGGAGCAATTACCACCATGTTAAATGGTTATGGTAATCAATGCAACCCTGGTTTCATAAGTCTATTCTCTGACTACAATACTATGCTTCAATATAAACACATCACAACTTGAATCTCCTTGTCGCAACATTATGTACCAATACTCCAAAAAAGATGGTTACATTTTTCTAAAAGGATTACATGTCACGCTGTATTTGATGAAGACAGATTTATCCTTGAATAGATAGGCTCAGTCCTCCCCATGGCAAGATCAGTTTTTGCAAAGCCTGAGGACCAATGTTCATCTTCACATGACTCTATTTAGTGATGATGCATTCTATATTGAGGTGTGAGCACACAGCCACCATGAAGCGAGACAGTGGACTGCCAGCCAAATGGAAACAATCCAAATAAGGCTTGGGCCACATTCTCTTACAAACCCTCAACAAAAACAAGCAATGAAAAATCAACTTTGGATGGGAATCAAACTGGGCAAGAAAGTATGGCACAATGCAGCCAACCAAATGGGGATCATGGATTCGGTCACCAGTTTCAGAAAGCCAATTTAAAGAAATTCTCATGATGTACATTCTTATAGATTATTAATGTTATAAGGCATAAAACGTCTCCAATAAATTTTGGAGCTTACCTATGACAGTTAAAGAGAAACCCCTGTAAAGGGCTTTCAGTCCTTCGCTATGGACGATTTTGGAGAGGCTGTGTAGGACTCCCCAGTATGTGGGCTGCAGGCAGTTCTGGGCAACGAGTCGAGTTTCCACCACCTCCAGTGGATGTGTCGCCAATGCGGCAGCAATTCCTGCCAATCCACCAGCAACAATGGCACTCCATTGCGAGATGTGGCCCAGTTCATCCATGTGCAGGTTTACAATTCTGAATTCAATAAACAAATACATTTATATGCATTGACATCAACCACAAAAACAAAACCAAAAAGTGAACTCAAGGACTAGATATCCAGTACCTTCTAGTGCAAAATATTTTTATTTGCCATTTAGGCAGATAACCACATATCTTTGGGTCAGTTGCAATTTTAGATAAAGCAAAGTTCAAATATAAGTAATTTTAAAAACTCATTTATTATTTAGTAATAACGCAGGTCGTTTCTGGGCATGGAGAAAGGCTGTCACAGCTAACACAGTAAGAATACGAGCACAGATACTTTCATAATACACGTTTTTAGTGTATGTCTACGGAATAAATATTCAGCTCTGAAAAAATCATGTCCAGCTTCAATATTTACTGTTATAATTACAGTTCTACTATTATTAAAGAGAACAAAATGACTTGGAACGAGGTGATTATTAAGCCAAGTTATGCCACGCTGCCCGCTGACTTAGAACACCTTTTCCAGATGCTATTTGCACAAGTTCCATGTCGTCAGCGTTATTATGGGGGGTAGACTGCACCCTTCCCACACTTTCGCACAAGTGTGATCACTCGGTACCGCAAAACTGATCACTCATATGCGAGCTTTTAATGTTTCATAGCAAAAGCACATTGGGGGTGTTGCCAGGTCTATCAACTTATGCGCTGATGTGCTCATCAGCTGAGCGCACTCACGCCATCTCATTGGACGAGGATGGAAGGTGTGAGTGTTGCGTCAAGAAGGATGAACCACAGTGAACTTAACAGGAAGTCAATTTGAAAACGCACAGCCAGCTGAAAATCTGGCAAGCTAAAAATAGAAATGGGGAACACAAAATTGAAAAAAAAAAAACGAGTATTGCAAAACTGTCTTAAAGTAACCCCACGAAACTACTGTACCAGCAACAATACATTTCGCAAGCTACAAACAAATATTACTAGTTCACAATAAACAGAAGCCATTCGCTAAGTACAAGAAGCTAGCCACTTGACGTTAGCTAGTAAACGTTTGGTCGTTTGCATGAAAATTACAATCATAAATATTCGCTAGAGGTACTTCTGAACCATTGTTGTTTGACATTCCTAATGTAACTAGCTAGTAAAATCGCTCACCAATTCGCTGTTTCTGAAATTAGTGTTGCTGGCCTAGTCGTCCAAAGTCTGAAGGGTTGCCAACTTAGCAAGCCGAACCAAATCGCGTTAACGCTGGCTAGTTAACGTTAGTTTTAACGCGCCATGACAACCACACAAAAATCCCAAGTTTGACTGATAAATGAGGCGAAGGTACCGGTACACGGAGAGCAAAGAACCGCAGTGCTGAACGTACCTTTTATAGGTTGCCAGATGTATCGCGCTGTAGGGAAACAATCGGAGGCACGAGACCATATTTCCTTTCCACAGAGCTCGCAGGCCTTCATTTTGGTAAACTAAAAGAAAAGTGTTTAAAAACCCTCTTTTTGAGTGAAATGTCCCAATCTGACTCTTAATCTTCACTACCTCCAAGGGAGACGTGACTGTTTTGCCGAAGATCCCAGAAAATCCCACACATAGAAAGCTTTGAGATTTTGTCAGTCTGTCATCCTTTTTTACGGTTGCCATTGTTCGGTAGCACGATTTAAATACAAGTCAAATTATCCAACACAAGTTTCATGAGGACTTGTTGTCAGGGGATGAAATCCATCACAGCAAATATTTACCCCGACCTCATCCTCTGAACTTTTCCAATCATGCAGTCTGTAGAGTTTGGCGACAGTGGGTGGAGTAAGAGACGAAGGAGGGACTTGCATACTGTACGGACAGATACTGCGGCCATAGATGTTTTGTAACTACATTGAAAGGAATCACAGACAGCATGCCTGTCCCTCAATTTCCAGGGCAACCGCACATCTGACCGACTTCACAATCGACGGGAGTATAGCCGAGGACTTGAAGGGGCGCAATGTAGAGAGAGAAGTCGTTCGGCTGACGGTTGTCGCGAATGCTGGAGGTCAACTCAAATTACATTGAACATTCACTTAACCCCTTTGGGCAGATATTGATGCGGGTGTCCGTAAATTCCAAAATTCAATTCCTAAATAATTCTGTTATTGGATTTCCAAATGTTTTGCGCCACTGGAATAATTTTCCAGTTCTAAAGTTTTAAATGGGCTCATGCACAACAGGAAAACGTGGTATTATTTTGTATTCTACGCTGAGGGGTTAAATTAAATATCTATTCATTTCAAACTTAATACATGAAAAAAACAAACGTCCCATGCTTTAATTCAACAAGTATAAAGAACACACCAAAGGTACAAGAAAAGCAGAAGTGCACATTTCTAGAGGAGGAACATGCTCAGGTTTATTATTGTGCTGGTATTATTATGCTATCCAGGTGGGGGTGGGGTGGGGCAGGGCAGGGGAGGGGGGTGGACTGAATGGTCAGCTCCTTCCAGTGGTCCACCCCCAGCAGTTCTCTCAAGCCAAAATTTTGTTCTTATTAAAGTCAACTACAGCCCTGTCTTGCAGGAGTACTAATATCTTTTTATGGACCTTAATGTTCATCGTCTCCCTCAGGACCTGCTTGATGATGTTAGTGATCCTCCACTGATGCCGGAGTCCAACTGATGGCCCATAGATGATGCTCTCAGCCTTAATGTTCAATGTAGCCACTTAGCTAGGAGCCTTGTTCATCTTCAAGGAGGAAGTTTAAAATTCATGATCTACCTGTGGTGGCCAACGAGGGCAAATAATGGTGCAACGGCCTGAAACAACTCCAATTGGAGAAACGTGCTGCAGTTTTGATTGTTTGTATTCACTGACTGAACCGCACATCTCCCGTCTTCGGCCACCATAACTAGGTCAACTTCTTCTGCAAAAATAAACAGGGCTCTGTGCTAAGTGCCTACGTTGGACATTTAGGCTAAAAACGTGGTGAAAAGAAGTCTTTGTGAGTCAAATTCGAAGGTTGCGCTTACCGACATTTGAATTACTCCACACGAGTAGCATGGAGGCATTTTGTATTTTTTATATGTTGTTTTTTCATGCTTGAAAGCATGGTCACCAATGACTTCAGTTTATTTGGATTTGCCTTCAATGCTGGTTTTATTTGTTACTCCAAAAGTGTTTTGAGGATGAAAAAAATTCATGGAATCTTCGATTAGCCTTGGAGTGAGTAGATGATGAGTGAATTTTTATTTTTGGGTGAACTGTCTGTTTGATTACTTTCACCACTAGGCTCTTCATATTGTAATTCTGGATCCAGAATCCAACATATGTTCTGGATCACTTCCAAAATTAAATCAACTCATCCTTGGACTACTACCTATAATCCTACCAAATTTTGTGCCAAACCTTTCATAATTTTTGAGTTATCCTGTTAATAAATTGGTAGACAGACTGACAGACGAACAAAGAATCAAACCAGTGAAAACATAACCTTTTGGTAAAGGTAAAAATTAAACGTTTGGCCTGGTGGTGGCACCATTACAAAGGTCAAAGGGTGATTGACATCATTAACATGCTTTCTATCTGCCCCAGAAGCAAACACTAGAAGTATGGCGTGATTCCCAACAAAATTCTTGGAGTTATTGCATTCGTAAGTATAAAGTTGGATCTGGATGCGGTGCCACTGGAAAGGTAGTTGGGTCACACAAAACAATGGGGTTTGTCCTCTCTGCACCTGGAATGAAAAAAAATTGTGTTCAATTCCTTTAAGAACTGTTTGTGTTATTGTGCTACTGCTAACACAAAGGATCTACAGGCGGCAACCAAGCCAAGAACATAATATCCCTGAACACTTCATTTTGGGATGTAATTATTTGATTGCAGTCATGGTTGGAATGCAAAACGGAATACACTGTGGTTCTCCAGGTCGGCGTTTGGGAAACACTGGATTAATGGGCGTTGGTGGGCTAGGATGTGAAATCATGCGGGAGTGGACCCAATGATGTCACGGAATCATGCAAAAATATTTTGTGATTGAATGCATGTATTCATTCTCTGTTTGGAGGAAACGTTTTAGAGGAATTTTGGATTGGCGTCCTTGTTTCCTCTCTCTGGTTCAAGAGATATGTTCGGTGTCCTGGTCATGGAGGAAGGGAAGGGAGGGAGCATTTCTAGTGGAATTGAAATTAGCCCCTTTGGAGTGAATAATAGTGTGTTCTGAAAATGGTCAGCAGGGGACGCCCTACACACACTTTTTAATTTTGTGCTTGGCCAGCGGGAGAAAGGACAGTGCCTCCAGGTACACGTCTAACAGGGTTGAGTCTGGCTGCAAGGCGGAACTGAAACCTTGTGGGCTTTTCATCATGCTGTTGTGTCTCCTCGCTTCCCTAACTTGCATCTCTGTGTCTTTGCACATCCAGCAAGGATCTGACAGAGAGATTCGAGGAAGAGCCTCAAGGATGGAGGAGCCAAGGCTGACAAATGAGAAATCTTTGTTTAGGTGATTGTCACATGTGGATGTGCAGCTTTTAAATGTCACGCTGTTCACGCCACTTGATAAAAGGTTTTCGCATTGGATACACCTGTGTTTCCCCGTTTATATAGTACAAAATGGAACCCCTCTATTGATGCTTTTTTCCTCGATTATATAGTCCACAAATATCAAAGTGACGTAAAATTTGCCCTAAGGCATTTATTTATTGTTCCTGAATATACAGGCTTTTATTGAAGTGCGTTCCTCTTGGAAAGAATCGAAATGACGGCCTAGAAGTTGCGCCATACTTAAGACATTGGACAAAATAACACCAGTTTAGAGTTCCTTGAAGTTTCAGAAAGTGCTATTTCCAAGTGACCATTTTTCATTTGGCACATTGCTGCCTCTCTCAGTTCAGTTCTGGTGCACCCCATGAGACTCAGACCTCTTCTAAAGAAATAGTCCTGTCGATGAAATGAAGTTCAGGACTACTTTCACGATCCCTGGTCATGCCAAAGGGTATTTTTCATCATGCTAACTTATGCTTCCTCACATCCGCACTCCTCATATGCACCACAAAGAGATGTCGACTGAGGTTTTGAGCAGTAGCAGAGTCTTCAAGAGGCCCTTATGTTGTGTTCCAGGGTCCTGGGCCTTTGGCCAGGACAGCATTTCGGGGTTTTAACAGTTTCTTGTGTCAGGTTTCATAGTCCATAGTGATTACTCATGTCACAGTTTTAACAGTTTCTTGTATCAGGATTTAACATTTCATAGTTCATGTTTATTGTTCATGTTTTTACTTTTCCATGTCTTGTTTTGCCAGGTCTGCCCAGCCACTCCACCGCTTCTCTGCGTTCCGCCCCATGTCTTCGTTGTTACACATTTCAGAGCTCTGGTTGGCTTTGGTATTTCCCTCCTCCTTCTGTGCTGTGCTGATTCAGGGCTGCCTAAGCTTAATTGGCTATTAACTGTTTTTAAGTTACTAACATTTACTAACAGTCACGGGAGGTGTGATTCTTAGACAGGCACATTACTAATACTATTAATTTAGATAGGGTGTTTTTTGTCATGATTCCTGCTTTGCTATTTCAAGTCTTGCTCTGCTTTTCTGTTCTAACATTTATGCTTCCTTCCAATCTGCATGCTTCATTGGTACTTCAGCTGAGCCGCTCATTCCCTTAATGAGCAAGTCATGTCTACCAATCTCTGTCCTTGTCTCATGATCTTGCCCGTTGTCTCTCCTCCAGGTGTTGCCCCTCATGAGTCCTGATTTTCTCCCTTTATCTGGAGTCGGTGGAAATTGGCTGGCAGACAGAGTCTCACCGTGTTTCATGTCCTCAAGTTTCAAAGTGGTTCATGCGCTTGTGTTTTGTGCTGTATTCATGTCTTTCTTATAGCCAAGTTCTTGTTATTTGTATTCTAAGCCTGATTATTCTTTTCTGTTTGTGGTTTGTTGGCCCTCGTGCCGGTTTTCTTTTGCTTTAAACTCCCTGTTCCCCTGCATCTTGGTCTTGGTGTCTTACTGATCTCGCATCACCTTAACCCCTTTGCCCAGAATACAAAAAAACCTTCCTGTTATTCATGAGCCCATTTAGGCTCTATAACTCAGTATTTGTGTCACTGAGACAGTGCAAAATTATTCCAGCGAAGCAAGACATTTGGAAATTCAAATACAGAATTCTTTAGGAATTAAATTTTGGGATTTACGGATGCTGGCATCTGTATTTGTGCAAAGGTGTTTAAATGGCTAAACCTCAAATCCTTGTTCTTTTCAGGGGATAGGTATTGTAGAGTTTCTTATTGTCTTTTTAGTTTTAGCTTGTTATCTCATTCATGGGAAGAGGAGATGCGTCCGTCAAGCAGGGGAGTCAGTAACATCCATAATTACCAGTTAATATATTTGGCTTGACTAGACCAAGAAATAAATGAATCATTAATTGGTTTGGGCCCATGAGTAACAGGTGACTGATTGAATGGTTGATTAGCAATATTTCAGCAATCCCAGGAATGAACCTGATTCATCAGCAACACTATATTTATTTACTTGTTTGGTTTTTAAGTCTTCCTCAATTTTTTGTTTTTCCAGTGGTTTCCAGAATTAATATGGGAGGAAAAACAGGTAGAACCCCGAAAACCCTCAAGAACTTTAATGAGAACTTGATTTGACAGAATGGAGTTAGACTGCGATATGACTCACTTTCTTGAAAAGTATCTTGAGATGGAATGAGACAAATGCACCAAAACAGGGGTCGTAATCCTGGCAGACATGATTTCAAAATAAAGACTAATTACCCCCTCTAATTGTACAAATATCATTGAAAATGTTAAAAATGGACTTCGAAGAAGATAGCACTGTGATGCCATGTGCCCCCTGAAGTTCAGGACCCTTTTTTCATTCCAGCCAATGTGGTGGTAAATAAAGCTTTTGGAGAACATGCATTTACGTTGTAAGTTCTTTTTAAAAATATGCATTTAACTCTGTTGATGCAATGCAGGTTTTGCACGTTGCCAGTTGAGAACTGATCTTTTCTCAAAAATAATTGATCAGTTTTATGAAGTGCTGACAGTTTAAGTGGTTTGGATCCCATTTGTTTCATCAGTCAGTTTGTATTCTAATGGTACAAGTCAGTGTTTTGAAGGACTGAACAATATGACTTCCAGTTTCAGAGGTGTTGCTGCCTGCGCTCACTGTCTGTCCAATGCTGTTTGCACTAGGTGGCGCTCTAAACCCAATGATCTAATTGTTTGATTTCTCAGTGCAAACATGCAATCATGATGGATGGTTCAGTATACAAGTGAGGGCAAGATCCTATGTTCAAATAAGTGTGTGTGCATGTGTTTGTGCGGTGGTGGGGGGGTCCTAGGAGTATCATGATTCATGATTTCAGGTGGGTGGAGGAGTATATTAAGTGCATGTTTGAGCTGTCTGTGAAAGAGCTGTGCCGTGGACAAATCTCCCCTTTTGCTCACCATGTCTCCAACCCCCTGACCCATGTGATTTTGAGCCTATGCATGCAATTATACTATATGATCATACACAATCATTAAGAAGGCCGTGTGTGCCTATTTTTGAAAAACAAAACTATTATTGATAAAAGGGCATGCAGAATCTTGTCTGTTTCATGCAAATGCTTTCTTTGAGTTTCTTTGTCATGCTCAATTTACTGTGTTTTACTGGCTGAATTGGACATGTAATTTGATTTTTGAAATATTTCGAATTTTGTTACATCAAAAGTGTTGTTAACTCAGTCCGGGAATTTTTGCTATATAAAGCTAGGAGAATGCCCAAAACCAAAAATTTACATTATTTTCCAAAAAAGATGATCCACAATGTATCTTATAAGACACATATAAGATGTCGAACACTCTACAATTGCTAGGTTGTAAATATCAATACAACTGTTTAATTTTATATTATAGGGGTGCTACAGGTACTAAAAGATGTATGGAGATTCAAAAGTTTTCTACAAATAAAATCCATAGTGAATCAAAGCTGCATCCTATTCAAAAAGTTGATTGTACATGAAAGTTCAGACTATCCAAAATAAAGGTTAATTGTGCAATTTGACACTTCTGGTGGGTCAGTGGGAGCAAAAAAAGGTAATAAATGGCAAAGGTGTTTATCCTTTGACAATAAAATAACTTTCAAATCACAAATTAAAAAATAAATAAAACATATGCTTATTTTTGGAGATAGAATCACCAATATCAGAATTTTTTTAGGGACAAATGTCTCCAAAAGTAAAGGTTTCATGTTTTCTAAGACCACATATGAGTTCTGCTGTGGAATCATACTATCGATATACATTTACATGCAGAGACGTATTTTTCTTGGAAAATCACCTCATACCTTAAAAGTTCAGCCAGCAAAACAAAATAGTGTGAAGCTCATATTTACAGGAATTTTATCTCAGCATCAATGAACAGGCATTAAAAAAATCCAAGGGACGCTATGTGCAGCTAGGTACAACCTCACTTTGCCATTGGCTTGGGAACGCCCACATATTTGCTTTTTATGTAATGGTTGGGATCATTTCATTTTTAGTTAAGTAATTTCATGGAATGAGCTCCCCCTGAAATCATGAATTCAACGAACTCCAATATTTTTCTCTTTATGATTTCTGAAAAAATTTGATGGCCCTTCAGACTTTTAGTTGCCTGGTTTTTATGCTGATGTTATCTGAAGAAGTTCTCTACTCATTCATTTACGTGTTCATAGCTGTTTCGTGGCTCCTCGATTTAGTGATGTTTAAACATTACTACACTTTGCCAATCACTGAAAAATGTTTGCCGCAGGATAACGTTACACTCAGCTCGCTAATGTCTGAGCTTTTTCTGTAAAATCGTGACACTGCAATGGTTCAGATTTACTGTCAATGCCCAGGTGGTCTGACAATGTCTCTGTCTCTCTTTACCTCTTAGTGGCTCTCAGCAGGCTCTTGTTGGCCCTTTCCTGTCAGGGCCAGTGTTTGTTTTCCGCTTGTGTCTGCCTGGCAGGGCTGCTTTTCTCCCCTGCTGGGCTGACGACCTCAGCTCTCTGTGAAGGGCCTCCCTCCTGTCTACAGCCCAGCCACTTGGCCCATTCACAAAGGCTACTGGAATAACAGAGCAGCTTGGAGGAAATGACAGTCTGTTCAAAAGAGAGGTCCTCACACTGCCCGTTGGTCGGGGGTGGGGTGGGGCGGGGCAGCGTAGGCTGACGTGTTGGTTGACCAGATTATACTGTAACATGACTTGCCTTTTTGGCATGATTTGTGTCTGTTTGCTTTATTTGACGATTTGATTAAAATGGATGTCACTGTAGTTCACAATATGTCACACGTAGAGACTGGAGTGAGAACTTATCGTGATGAAATGCTGGATTGAATCCATTACTCCTAATATCTATTTTTATTTATTACTATGCTTAATTAAAAAGCTTGAATGACCCAGGATTACAGATGACAAGTTAGGTTTCCTTTTTCCTCCATCGTTCAGTTTTATCTACTCTACCTCAAAAGGCGAAGGAAAGTATTGTAGATTTTACACAATAGCAGTACAAGTCATTGGGGATGAATATCAATAATTTTCAATGCCAAATTTTGAAAGGGGGACATCAAAGTAAAAGATGAAGATGGCAGCTCTCGGTCGTAGGGGTGTGTCGTACCAGAGGACTTCTGGCAGTGTCGATCTGCTCTGAGTGAAGGATGTCAGAGTGGGAATGAGAAGTTTCTCTGGTCCCAAGAGTCGTAAAAGGCTCAACACTTCCTTTGAAAGTGCCATGGAGGGCTCGCTTTGATCTGGGGCCTCACATGCATGTGGCTCTTAATACGAGATAATGGGGTGACGTTGGCAGGAGATAAGCGGCGTGAAGTGTGCGCGCGTGCTGCATCGTCTCAGCATTTAGTGCCAGGATGGGTCTACAAGCAGCTGTGTGAATCTCTCATCGAGCCTCGCGCAAAAAAACCAAGAATAACACCCTGTAATCTTTAATTTCATCCTTTCTCGCACCTTCCAGTCAATGATTCTGTAGGACAGGGCTCTGGTCTTTTTCCATGAGCTGAATTGTGCCCTCCGATGAATGCACTGTCCTCTTCTTGAATCTGATTGGTGGAATATGGCAGCCTCTTTAAGAGTGTGCCGTACCTCGGGTCAGGTGCCGCAACAGCAGGAGGAGGCTGGCTGAAGCATTGTTATGCACCATACGCCATAATTTGCACACATGCGCATCGCCATTCTTAATCTCACACTTTGAAATGGATTGTCCGAGGACCCGAGCGTCTCATCCAGGTTCGGGGAGGTAAATGCCAGGCTGTGCCGCTGTAGGCCTGACTCCCACTTCCACCCTGGAGGGAGGAGATCGAAGTCTCCTCACTTCTTCGCCTGATGAAATGGAGAGCATTGTCTGGTGTCAGATCTTTGCTTGAACAAACCTTAGATTTGCCTGTTAAAAAACCACATATGTTTTACTTCCTTTAGATTTTATTATATTAATCCTCTGTTTTAAAAGTTTTTTTTTAATTGATAAGCTGCAAACCAATGAAAGATACCGTCCCTTAAACAAGCCAGAGTGCATAGTGATCATAAATATCTCCTATACAATGAACAGCAACTGTTTTTAGCAGAACTGAACCAGTATTCAAAGAGTGCAGGAAGCATGACTGGCCGGTGGAGGATGCTCTGTGTCATGTGTCATGATATGACTTGATGAGGTGAGGCTCTCCACTTTCAAGTCTGGTGTTGGCAGCTGGGGAGACGAGGGCAATGAAGTTCTCACCTCATTAGAGTGCAGCTGAATGGGGGGAGGGGATGAAGTCAGACACTAATACTTGAGATAATACAGACAGAGCCATGTCTTCACACGGAGCTGGGATTTTTTACATACATTTTTAAGCAGATAAGTACGACTGACCCATAGACATTACTGTTTCACACCATTCAATTACTAAAAAAAAAATTAATTCTGTCTCAACGTGATTATTTTTTATTTGCTCATTATGCAGTAAATACTGATGTTATTTTACTCAGAAGTCGAATTTATGCAAAGCTACTTATGAAATAATGCCCGAGCTGGGATTCAGTGCAGAGTCAACACATGTTCTGAGAAAATATTTTGATCAACAAAAGATTTCGGTCGCAATTGTATTTGCATTAAATTGACAATTTCATTGTTTTTGATCATTGCGCGCACATCTTTAGTGGGCCATTCACTTTCTAGGTGACCACAGCGACATTTTAAATGAACTTCTGGCCAAGGTCAGATACTGCTGACGCACAGACCATCACAGTGAAAGTCGTAAGTCCTGTGAACTTTTACTGAAGCACAAGAGAACACCCCTGCACATAGAGCAGTCCAGACAGAGTCTTTGACTTGGAGTGGAGATTTCTTAAACAAGGCCATTCAGAGAGAGAGAGAGAGAGAGAGAGAGAGAGAATGAGCTTTAAGGATGGGGAAACCCCATTGTCTGGGACGGGTCTTTGGAGCTAATCACTTTTGTTGGCTCAGGGCTTCTGCCAGCTGGTGACCTTCCATTTTATAAACGTTTGAGCCAATAAATCAATATCAAATCTTTAGAAAGGGAAGCCAGATGTTCTTCTTCCTCAAACCCTGGACCTCTCCAGGTCAGAGCCCCGGCTACTGTAAAGCAGGTTTGTGGTCCAGTCCTTTGAAGGCATAGATATTCAGCAAGGAGCCAATGAATGACTAAAGGGGACAAATAGGTTCTTACGACTCCAGCCAAAACAGTGCTTCTTGTTTCTGCACACTTCAAAGGTGCTTTGCCTGTTTGATATTCAGGCCCCTGCACCTAGCAATGTGGCCGGAGCAGGTAAAGGGAGGGGTTCCTGAGAGGAGTTGACTCGGGGACTCCTCCGGCTGCGGCCAGAGGGCTCGTGGCCCAGACGTCGAGCGGAGAGATGCCTCCGCTTCCCTGCAGAGTGAACTATCTCAACACTGAAAATCAGGCCTGCCTACTAATGATTAATTTAATGAAATTTTTGGTCATTTATGGAGGGGTCTCTCTCAGCAAGGCAAATCTACTGGATGTTTTCCACATGCATTTATGAACCCATCAACCCAGACTGTGAGTCATTTCTATTTTTTCATGTGATGAAAAAACTTACTTTTCTGTTCTATTGTTTTGCAGGTCTCCAGAGGTGCATCTTGATTGCAGCATGTCCTCTAGATCCAGTGCTTCCCCGGTAATTTACACATTTGCAAGTCAGTTTGGCTGTCAGTGTCTGGTAAATGACCAAATACTTCATTTTACTGTCAGAGTATCTGGCAATTCTGTAGTGTCAGTTTCACTTCTCAAATTCGAGAGCCTTTTAATAAATTCAAAGCGCTAGAGTATGCAGCCTTGACAATTTTCCACGCTTTAGTATTTCATTGATTTCCTTCACTCCTTGCAGCCTCAAACCTTAACATTTCTGTTGTCCTTTCAAGCACGTCACACAAATAGACAACAGCAGGAAAAGAATGAAAAGAATTGGAAGAGGGGGGGGGGCTTGTTGGTTGTGAGGCCGGGGAATGACAAAGTCACTTTTTCAAGGTATCTATCACGTCCCACCCGGCTCGTCCCGACATCTGCATGGCCTGGAGGTCAGGTTAAACAGTAGTTTGATTGGAAGCTTGTTCACGGTCCAGTGTGAAATGCCTGTGCCCTCACAATGTGTGGCTGCAGAGCTGGGGGCTGGGCTAGCCCTAGCCTTTGTGTGGCCCATAGTTTAAATATGTGACCCCATTGTTAGAGCCCCTGGCTGCCCTGACACTCAGACAGTCTGTTCTTCTGCTTTGTCTTGTGCGGTGCAACCACTTCCTCTGTCCAGGTCAGGGCAAGGTCGTGACTTTGGACACCAGCTTTACTGTCGTGCCAGTCCTGTCCTTGCCCTTCATAATAAAGACAGCTAACTCATGGATACTTAATTTGTCCCTTCCCCTTATAATAAGGATAGCTTACTCATGAATATTTATTTTGCATCATTTTTCCAAATCAGTACACTGAAATTCTCAATTTGGTTTCACCCTACACCACTGTTAACTTCTGTCACTTGGACTAGAGTTGCCCTGGTTGGAAACTGGTTATCTAAATTAAAAGGGTCCATAAAATGCAAATGCGCAATAAATAAACACGCTAATAAATATTGATTAATCGTTCAAGCGTGTATCTGCTTGTTTGTGTGTGTGTGTGTGTGTGTGTGTCTGAGCGTGTGCATGTGGGTGTAGGTATGTATGCTTTAATCAGAAAGTGCGTAAGCGTGCCCAGATAGTTCACTAAAGAGAAATATAGAGTTACTGGTGGAAGCACATCACACAACTCATAAGGTTAGCCTTTAAGCAGTCCAGTACAGTAACCAATAATTTATTATAGCCTTTCAGCCTTGCCTGTTGCATTTTCCAAGCCCTAAATCATGCAGTCCTGCTAATGAGCACTGATATATTTAAACAGATTAGACAAACCAACCGCCCATACTGTGGTGAGACAACAAAAGCCATGGGGCTGGTGTGGGAAATACCATCTCACATCTTTGAATGGAATGCAGCATATTTTAAACCGAGACAAGAAAAGCACCACGATGTGCCATTCTAATTCTTATGGGCATACAGTGTGTCAGGGATCCTCACTCTTTTACAGAGAGAGCCGGTGTGGGTGCAGGCTTTCATTCCAACGTAACCAGTTGCACTCCTGATTCTACTAAACGAGTCTATGGCAAAAGTTTAAAGGGTTGACTAGTATAATCAGGTGTGTGACTTCTAGGTTTTAATGAAAGACTGCTCCCACACCGGCTCATCCTGGAAAAGAGTGTGCATCCCTGCAGAATGTAATATCTAGTCTAATGGCTCCAAAGCGCTACAAATCACAGGGAGGATTTTGTACAGTGCACAGAGGTTCAAACATAATTTGCACTCCACAAACCAACTCAGCTGAGTCAATCTGAATGGAAGGACAGAACAGTTTAGGTAGCTGCAGGAGAGGAGGACATTACAGACCCAAAAATCCACATTTACAGCCGCAGGCAGGGCTCAGCTCTTTTAGGGCGTTTGGAATCAAGACCATTTTAAATTGATAGGATGTGTGCAGGCCACACTGCCGTTGGGCACAGAGCCTGCAGTTCAGGTCAGAGAAGCAGTGTGTGTGTGTGTGTGTGTGTGGGTATAATGCTTTTTTGGAGGGGGAGGAGGGATGGGGGTCTGGTGCTTGGAACAGAGAAGAGGAGGGGAGGGGGTTATTATCTGATATGGATCACTTTCAGGCTTTGATCTCTGGCCGAGTGATAAGAGGTTACCAAGTGTCATACTGAGCGAAACAAGCACGACAACGCGACAGGTACAAACAAGCACACCGAAGGCTGCATATGAGGCGCAGGCCTTACAAAGGACTGTAAAATAAATGAACCGGGTGCACCAGTGAAGCAATAAAGGGCTGTTACAGTGAGGAAATCCAAACACAAACTCAAGTATTTTAGTATGTTTGAACGCAACTGACTGAAGCTCCAAAAGTGAGAGGTTAAAATGTTTTTAGCGGCATTGGAATGTGTACAATTCTTTCCCTGCTCCTACAGGATTGTAACTGAATTGGCCAATGTGACTGTACATTCTTGCATAGCCTTGAAATCCAACCAAGGTATTCAATGCTCTCTTTGTTTTATTCGATTTGCACTCAAGCCAAGTGTAAAACATGAACCAAACAGCCTGCAAAAAGAAAGCACCTGGAGTGAGCGGTAGTGGAGACTTATCAAAGAATAAAGAAGAAAGCAAATAAACAAAAGCAAAGACCCCCCCCCCTCCCAAAAACAAAAAACAATGAAAAGAGGGAAATGAGGGCCATAACTCTATCACACTGGTCACGTGACCCGAGAGACATGGTACTGACTCCTCACCCAGGCGCTGTTAAAGCGACACTTGAATGTCACAATGCAGCTTGGGCGGGGTTTGGGAGATGGGGGTGCGGGCGGGCGGCGCTGGTGCGTTTGTGCGTGTGTGTCTGTGTGTGATGTGGGGCACTACGGCGGTCTCCCTGGGCAGATTTAGGGCCTGCATGTGGTGGCCAGACAGAGCATGCGGCTTCGGTTTGGCGAATGGAGTGGGTGGGGAGTCAGGGCGCAAGCTGTGGTCTGAAACAGATGCCTGGCTGTCTGGCTTTGAGGGGTCGAGGTGATAGAGGGGGAGGGGGCTGGGGGCTGGTTGTGCTGCCTGTGGAGTTAATGTGCCTTCGCTAACCCCCTGGCAACAGTCAGTAATGGAGTTATTCAGACAGCACCTGCGTATAGGTCTGTGTGTGTGTGTGTGTGTGTGTGTGTGTGAGTGCGTGTGTGCGTGTGCTCGTGGGTGCACGCGTATGTGTGTGAGTGTGTGCACTGGTATATACACCAGTCTGGATAGGGCAGCAGCAGAGAGCACAGGTCATTTATTTTAACAAGTTTATTCATTTAGGTGATCAAATGATCTTGTCAGATAACCAGTATTTTAACAAGGGTTAAACCTAATAAGCTTCTGTGAATTTGTAATGTGTGTCTTCATGAAGTCATACAGCACACATTGTCTTTGTTATCTATTACTCATATCTCTCATTGCTCTCAAAAATTATGGCCTCCTGGATTGTGAAATACTCTGCACTAATTGAAGTTGTTAATAAATTCACAGTGGATAATAACTTTCAATTTTCTGTACTTGATGATCTGATAATCTCAAAATTAAAATAAAGTCTTCATAAATTTGTTTAATGGTTACTGATCTAAACGCAAGGGTTAATTCTTTCTGTGTTGTGTAAATCTTGGAACTGTGACACCAAGTATTAACTCCTGTTTTTGGACACACAAAGGGTGCCATATCTATTGAGTATCTGTAGGCTAAATTTTTATAAGGGCACACCCAGACTGTTTTTAAAAATTCTTAGTTGCTGTTGACCGTGGTGCACATTTTCTTCCCTGTATTTGACATTCAAGAAAATGATCTTTCAAGAGATTGTGATGACTATTATGGTAAAAAAATATAATTCAGCTACATAGGAGTAAGATGCTCCAGGCTTTATTTTCAATCTACTGACGAGAACATCAAAGAACGGAAGCAGAGACTGCAGCTGCCCAAATAGTGTGAGTTTTCCTTTGCTTGTTGTAGTAGGGATCGGCTTGTGTGAGGGATTTTTCTGATCGAAGACAAACTCCTGTTCTTGTACATGGGAGTCCTTATTTATATATTTAACATCCCATGTGTACATTCTGCGTGAGAGACAGAATGTACCACATTCATGTATTTGTGCTTGACTTTTTCACTAAATTTCCTGTGCTGCCAATGAGCTATCAGGACACATCAGTATCCTAATTTTGTGATGGATTTTATTTGCAATTTTGGTGAATTTCCCTTAAAAAATTTTTCATCGTTAAGCAGATTAAACATCGACATGTTCTGAAGAAACATTGCATTATTTTTTACTGTGATTAACAATAAATCTGATTTTTGCAAAGGACTGGAATATATATTACACAGACACACAAATAAGAGGCAGATACCCACTGATGGTAACACGCAAATATCGACAGTGATTTGGGGGGCCTTTAGGGGTGTCCTGGTGTACATTCATTAACCACAAGATGTCGCTCTTTTGTAAAAAGAATTGCTATTTGTAGCAAATTTTGTCAGGCAGCCCAGCAATAAATCCGCACTAGTAAACTGTCACTTGAAAACAATCAGCACGAGTCATTCATTCACAAGAAAAGTCAGATGCTTCAAAATGCTTCAGGTCAGAAGAAAAATACAAGCTTCCTCATTCAACTGTTGGGTTTAAACCAATGTTTTATGGCTATTAAACAATACACAAGAACCTATACCGGTGCTCAATCAGTATTCAGTTATAAATATGTTGGATTGAGAGAATTTTGATTCTAAAGGATAAGGATCAGAATGTCAAATATATTTTCTGAAACACGGAAACACAATGTTGTAAGTGCCATTAATGCTTCATCAATGTTCTTCCTTTGGCTTTGTAAGTTGTAATCAACCCATAAATCAAAAAGCCTAAAGCGGGCAGTTTTATGAGGGCGACTTCCCCTGCCTTCTGCAGACAGTAGGGGGCTGACACTCTGTAAGTGTCAAAAGCCTTTTAACCCACAGGCTTCCAAAGCTATGATTACTTTCCTGACCATCTAGCACAGCCACTTTTTTTTACCTACTGTGATTGTTTTTAAGGTAATACAGTTACTTACAGTAGAAACTGGAGGAAGTAACCTGGAGAAGATTGACCAATGATGACTGGCAATGCGACCATGACATAGTCCCCTCTGAAATTATTGGTACATCAGTTTAAAAAATTTTCTCTCTTTTTTGCTGTTTATCCTTTTCGTCTTTCGTGCAAAATCTCGCAAAAATCTTATCTTTTCACTGAAATAAAATTAATGAAAGAAAAAAGTTGACATAAAGTTTTTTTTTTCCTCCAGAACATGTCTGTCACAATTGCTCGCACCTCTTGAAAATCCTGATGTACAATCAACTGAAGTATATTTCCAATCATATTTAACATTTTTATGTTCCTCTGTTTGTTTAGGAACTCGTTAGTTTTACAGGGGTATAAATATGAGGTGCCACTGGTCAAATTCCCTTATTAATTTATTACCGTGGGAAAGACGTGAGAACCCAGTGACAGTGTGTCACAAAAAGTACTTGAGCTGTGCAAATCAGGAAACGAATATTAGAAAATCTCTAAGCAGTTTAAAACACATATTTCCACTATTAGGGCGATGTTTAAGAAGTTTAAAGTGACAAGAGATTTTAAAAGTCAGCTTGGGAAAAGATGTGCATGCACATTGATCCCATGCATCATGAAGAGGATGGTTTGACTGGCAAAAGAATCTCCAGGGATCATAAGTGGGGAATTGTACCGGTTAGCTGATTTTTGGGGTCCGAAAGTCTACAAAACTACCATCAGATGCCACCTACATCACCACAAGTTGTTTGGAAGGGTTACCAGAAAAAAGGGGTCGGCTGTCAATCGACAACAAATTAAAGCACCTTCAGTTTCCCACACGTTGCTAAGACTTTCAGTGGGACTGGGTAATGTGGTCAGATGCGACCACAATTTTGAGATTTTGGCAACAAAACATCAAAGTTGGGTTTGGCATAGTAGGCAGAAAGAGAGCCATACAGAAAAGCACCTCACTCCCAGGGGCGTCAATACACCTAATATTGTACTATGGCACAGCGGGGGCACAAACAATGCAAGCGCGCAAAGCGCGCAAACAAAAATTTTTTAGCACTAATTTATCATGAGAAAGCATAAATAGTGCTTCAAATTATACATTCATGTCAGATTATCTTGTTGTCTCATAACCAAAGTACTCGATGAGCCCAATTCTCTGTTCATACAGAACCCATGTTTTAACGTGAAATGGCTCATATATGCTCATCAAACTTTGATCGCAATCTCCAGAAACCGAGTTGACAGTGCTAGGCTAACCAGTATGAATCAACATTATGCCTATCATGAGCCAGTTAGCTATAAGGCAGCAGCTAACGTCTGCACTAGGCTACTTCAATTTACAGCCAGAGCTAGCTTGCAAGACGGCAGCTGAAAGTTTAAGCAAAGTTGTGACATTTAAAATCCCATGGAAATGGTGACACAGAGGAGAAAACAATCAATAAGGACAGGCAGTTGCCCAGCACTGACCTGAAGACAGGTGGAAAGAATGACGGCGACAGCAGTCAGCACTGACAGACACATACGGAGTGAAGAGAATAAAGTAGCAACGAGTTACAGTTATCATATTAAGTAGTTGTGTGCCTATGAACTTTCTGTTACTGTAGATTCTCTTACTGTAGATTATGGGGACATGTAGCCTTAAAACGTGATTTTTTATTTTATCCCCTGGGGAAAATTATACTGGAGCACCGCAGACCAATACTGGGGCACGTGCCCCAGTAAATTATGTCTGGTTCCGCCGATGCTCACTCCCACTGTGAATAATGTTGGAGGACCTTTGACATTATGGGGCTTTTTTCTTCCTGGGCCTGGACATCTTGTTGGGATGCATGGTATTACAGACTCCATCAAATATCAGCAGATATTACAAATATTAAATTAAAACCAAACAGCCTTCCCCAGGAACCTTAAAATGGGCTGTGGTCGCACCTGAAGATTTTGCCATGGCAATCGCAGAGCACTGATCTAAACAACATGGAGAAACTGTGGGATACATTGAAGGCGAGAGTCCACCAGCAACGAGTCCAAAAAATATGGAGAGATTCTATATGAAGGAATGGTCTTAGTTCCCACGCCATGTGTTTACCAAGCTCATCATGCATTAAAGGAGCAGACTCAAGAGATTTCAGCTGAGAGGCTGAACAAAATATTAAATGAAGGGGTGTTATGACCCAGACCAGAAACCAAATGTGGATTCAGAGAACAAACTGATAGTAGGATTTATTGATAGTTAAGGGGCTTTCACATACGTCATATGATTTTTTATGTCATACAATTTTAACGGGTACACAACAGAAGGGACTGATATACATTAAGATAGGAGGATTTGAAGGTTGTGCAGTAACGGTCACATAACAATATTTGTCGTAGTTTCGTCGTAGGAAAATATACTGCTCACTAAAAGCAGGGGATATTCAAATTGGACTAACCTTGGAAAGCACATGAATTTAGATATTCATGAGATTTTTGAATATGTTTGTGGATAGCCAATGGCACATATCAATACATTTACCACAAACGGCTACGTTTCAAAATTTGCAGGAACAGGGCGCCCAAACGCACCTGGGGGTGCATGTGAAAAGTAACATCATGCCTTCAGGGTATAATGCAGTCATACACATGCTTTTTGTGCACATATAGGTACAAAAGCATGCCTAGAACCACACTCACCCATCATTGCACCACTTTTAATAATCAGAAGACTCTGGGAAGAAGAAAGATTGCGGGCCATGGGGATGCTCTAGGGCAAAAGAACACAGGCTCACACAGCCAGATAAATGCATGTCTCGCAGTCCATCATTGGCTGATTGTGGGCACGCCATGTTGCCACCGGTCGAGTCCAGGACAAACTATGATGAGGGTGGCCAAGATGCACAACCAGGCGAGAGGACCACCAGATCGTCAATAAGCCCTGTGTGACAGGTGACTGAATGTGACACAGCTGCAACAAGAACATCTACAGGCTACAGGAAACCTTATCTCAACACAGACCATACAAAACCGTCTGCATCCTGCAAACCTGCGAGCCAGGCAACCATACATTCTGTTACCCCTCTCAGATTGTTATCGGCAGACAAGGTGACAGTGGTGTCAACAGCATCGACAGTGGAGCAATGCCCAATGGTCACGTGTAATGTTCAGCAATGAGTCGTGGCTCACGACGGCCGTCATCGTGTTTGACGCTGCCCAGGTGAACGTCACCAGCAAGCCGCTATGATTCCACATGATCGGTATGGGAGAGGGTCAGTAATGGTATGGGGTGAAGTCACTATGACAGGCAGGACTGACCTCCACATCTGCCATGGGAGAGTCACAGGGGTGTACTACCCTGAAAACATCATCACTCCACATGTGCTTCCATTTACTCACCGTCATGAAGCTGGATTCATCAACCAAGATGATAATTCCAGAGCTCGCTTCATCCTTGACTATCTCCAAAGGCAACAAATCTAAACCTTACCCTGGCCTGCAATGTCCCCTGAGCTCTCTCCCATAGAACACTTGTGGGATTTGCTGGGACAACTTGTACAAAGGAGGAAACCGCACTGTCAGGACTTGGTACAGCTGGGTGCGGCACTCCAGGAGGAGTGGCAGAGAATTCCACAAGCTGACATTGGTTGTCTCATTTGGAGCATGTGGCGTCGGTGTGATGCTTGTTCGGAAACTAATGGCGGACCAAGTCATTACTGGTCTCTGTGACTTTTGGGGTACCACCCCATGTGACATTTTATACCACAAGAAAAAATTCTCAGTAACTTAAGTGATGATGAAGTGTCATGAACTTCATCTTGAATTGCTCACCAACTAAATAACATTGTTTCAAAATTCACAATAAACATATTTTCAGAATTATTTGTTTTTTCTTTTAATTGTCCCTGATCACTTTTTGTGATCAGTTTATGTCATAAAACATTTCAAGAGAGTGTCATCCGACTGACGTAGGATAGAATTGTAATCGTTCGATTAACTCATGACTGTCATGGAAAGGACGTACAATGGTGGAACAATAGGACTGTCCTGGGGTTAAAGTTGGACAATTGTACAAAATTCCAAAGATAATGAGGACCTCAGATGACCCCAAAAATCCAACCAAATTTGTAGGTTGAGCTTAAGACAGTGAAAGAACCTCATAGGGCACTGCACGACAGACCTACGAAATGGGCCTGACATAGACAATCATCTGCGATGCCGAAAAAATTTTGAACATGTTCATAATTTCATGAAGAGGGTCTATGATAGCCTTTTCTGTTGTAGAATACATGAATTTGATTGGACATACTCGTGAGCATCTCACAATTTACCCCTCATTTCTGTTATAGACCAGTTATATACCCGTAGTATGACATATGTGAAAGCCCCTTTGTATAGAAATGACAGGGGGGCAGAACCCAGAGCATAATGACATAATTCAGTTCAGATGGTACAGGCTGAGTGCAGGGGCATGTACCCAGCCAAGAAACTGCGGAAGGTGGTAGGGTTGCCATCAATGGGGTCCAACACCGGGAGGTTAGGTTCTCAGTGGTAAGATGTCTGACAGAGAGTCTGCTGCAGAGGATAGCCAGCTGCTTGAGTGGCTCCCAGGAAATATCTGTGATAGCCACAAGTTGATTGAAGAGGGCACCAATGGACTATTGTAAATGCTGTTCAGTACACGCACCTTGGTACCTCAGGGCATCAACTGAGCTGGGCATCTCTGCTGGTTTCATTCTGGGAAGGATTGTACTGTTATGATCCAGACAAGTAACCAGATACAAGGGCAAAGCACACTTCAATGGTTGGGTTTATTAATAGAAAAACAGTAAAGCCAGACAGGGACAGAGCCCTGAGCAGAATGGGACGATTCATTTTAGATGGTAATGAGCTTGAGTATAGAAAGTGGCCACGGTTGAGTTGTGGCGTCCCAGGTCAGAAGCTTGGTAGAGATCACCCTTGCCAAAGCAGAACTGGCAGAAGGCAGGTTTGGAGAGTTTAGCAGGAATGCGGTCCCAATCCTGATGACTGCGGAAGGCTTGGGAGGTGTTCCTAATAAACTCGGCAGAGGAAGATGCTGATGGGATGAGATCACAATAATGCGGTCCCAATCTTGGAGACTGGGAAATAGGTTTGAGAGCTTGTTCCTATTAATAAGTCTTCGCCTGCTGCCGGATAGTGAGTGCCTTACTCGGTTAAGGCACTGCGTTGCAGTGCAGTTGCAGTGGCGGTTTCGAGCCCCGGTCGCACCAACCGGCAGTAGTCGGCAGCTTTTTCAGAGTAGCGCACAATTGGCTATAGCGCTACAGGGTTTCAAATTGGGAAGGGACTGTCGGGGATGGGAAATAAAATAAATTGCTTTGTTCGTTGCTCAAGCACCTCCTGTTGGTCAGATGGGTGCTCTCAGAAAGATTCTAAGCCTGGTCATGTCCGGGTATCCTCCGCCCTCGTTCTGAACTTGTGAAGATTCAACCAATGAGTGTATAAGAAGCAGTGGCTGACAGACGCGTGCTTCGGAGGAGAGCCGTGAACTGTTTTCACTATCCTGAATTGGCAACTAGGGGTTGCAAACGAGCAAGGCTTGTACATAGTTCACCAATTGGGCATTCCAGATTCGGGTGGGATTGAAGATGCCAAATTTACTTAATAAATATTAAAAAGTAAAAAAAAAATTACATAAAAATAAAAAAATAAGTCTTTGCCTTTCAGAGTATTGTTAAAAGAAAAGGTGATACAACACAGTGGTAAACATTGCCCCTGTCCCAACTTTTTTGAAATGTGTTGCTGGCGTCAAATTCAAAATGAGCAGGTGTTTTTCAAAAAACAATAGAATTACTCAGTTTCAACATTTGATATGTTGTCTTCGCACTATTTTCAATTGAATGAATTCTGGACCACTCCCAAAGTAGAGGAGAGTATTGAGTGGGATTGCGGAACGGAGATCGGGCGGATAGGAGATCGGGGCGGGTGTGTTGTTGGACTAGGTCTGTGATCGAGCAAACATTGGGCGTCCCCCGGATGGCAAGACTCAGGGTGGGGTTTGCATCTCTTTTCGGAGTCCGACTGGCTCCCAAGCCCCCTGGGGTCCCAGTTGGTGGCTGTTTCTTGCTTTCCTCTTGGAGACGGGAAGGGTGAGAGGGAAGTAGAAACGATACGAGTGGGGATTGTGGGAATGTAGGTGGTATATACAGGCATATGGACGAATAGGAAGACACATTGGGAGTGGCCCTGTTCATTAACCTGCATTATCGGAAACTCCTTTACATATAGGGTTTAAATGATTTGCAAATCTTTGCAGTCTGTTTTTATTTACATTTTATACACTGTCCCAATTTTTCTGGCTATTGGGTTGTAAAATCGGATGTTCCTCCCAATAAATTTGCAAACAGCAAACATCTTCACCACAGAAGTGTCAGAAAGACGCGTTTCATTTGAATGTCCTGCTACCGTGGACCATAAGGCTATATTCCAAATTTACTCACCAGACCTCAAATAAACACATAGTTTAAATAAAAAACAAACAAACAAACAAACAAATAAATAAATAAATATTCAAACAGAAAATGCTGACTAAGCCTCAAAAAATAAGGTAAACACCTGCAAAACATTTTTATGTTTGCTCAACTTTACTATCCCATGTTATTTAAAAAATGAGTTTGTGTAACTACTGGGACTTGATGTTGAGCAAACTCAAGAATACTTTGTCACTGGTTGCCTTACTTTTTAAAGTTTAGTCAACTTTTTATTTTTTGCAGTGTATAAGATCTGAACCTTCGATTCGGTGCTATATGGTCAATAGTTCTACAAAACAAAATATCCAATACATGTATAAAATATGTATATATGCTTAAAATGTACAATAACCGGAATAAGTTGAATTAATTGGGGACAGCATGGTTGGCTAAATATGAAAATGGAGTAAAGCACATTTGGATAATTTCCTGCTGTATAGTGCTTTTAAACAACCACACGTGAATGTATATTTGGGCTCTTATAAAAAGCTGTGTAAAATAATTGAGAAAAATCATTACCCCCATTATAGATTTAATGAGAACGATTCACGTGGTATGTAAAGGCCCTGCTTGATTTGAATATTACCTGCACTGACTTCCTGTCTAAAACGTCAGATCCTATCCTGTTTTTCTATTCGAAAGTGGGAAGAAATTTGGGTGTCCTACTGGAAAACACCTGAGGTAGAGTCGGAGAATGGACCAGAACATATGGAAAAGGAGAGATCGATCAGAACTCTAAGGAGCGATATTTCCTCGATGTAATTCAACAAGCCATGGTGAGTTTACTGTGTCTTGCAGCATAGAGTCAACGACTTCTATTCTTTGTTTTAACACTTCCGGAAAAAAACCCTGCTACACAGGTAAGACGAGTAACGTTATCGCTCCATGGAGCCAAAGCTGGGATCTTTTCCTAACCTTCCATTCCACCGATTCATGTTCGTGTGTGCGCGTTATATTGTCTAATCGGCAGTGTATTTGAGTTATAGGCTTTTTCCGAGTTGGGCTCAGCTGGTCGGGTTGCGCGGTTTCTATGTTTATTTTTCTGACCGTGTTATGGATTGGAATTTAGTTACGGCTGACTCGCTGAGTTAAGCGAGCCGTCAACAGGGAACCTCCAGGTTCTGGGAGAATATTGGTTGCCATTGAAGTTTCATGCACGCTTTAACCCAGAAAGTGCCTTTATCTTCCACGGCTTTAATGGCGTTCATGTCGATCGTATCCACTTTTTCCGCCACGTTTACAGTTACATTTACGGCAGAAGTAGTTTCCAACCTTGTCCTTTGGCTGCAAGGGATGGTTTCATAATTAATGATTTTAAAATGGAGCCTGCCGGTGGGAAACTCAATTCCGCTCTCATTTTCATAATTATCGCGAAAAAAACTGATTTTATTTTTGAAATGTTGAGTTCCTAATTTCACAGTGTACTTGGATGCTTGCGGATTCTAAAACTTTGAATTCGATCTGATAAAGAGCTGGAAATAATGGATGTCAAAACTCTTGTATCACTGCTATTTAGTTCAGCATTTGGTAATATCGGCGAGTTTTTGTTATTGACACCACTGTGCTGTCAATCAAAAAGGAATAATCAACTGCTGTTGATTCCCTTTAACTGAAACGAGGACTGTCTTTGAACAGACTGATATCTGGGACTGTTGTGGAAAATGTGGCTGACGCACTGCGTTGAGCTCCTGATGGCAAACAGAAAGTTGTTTATGTTGGCGAGTGAGACTGGTTTAGCTGCAGATGAGGGTACTGCTTATGTTGTCAAAGTCTAGTTATTGTTTTGGCTTCATAATGGAAAAAGAGTTAAAAATCAGACTTTGCGTGTGAACTATGTTTAAATTTATAAGGTGGGTTCTATCGACCCGGCGGCGTCCGGGTCAATAACGGGTAGAGGCTGAGTAATATAGTCGGCGTCTCGTTCAATTGTCTCAAATATCCAGTTATTGAGCCGGACGAAGTGGGGGCGCTCGTCGTAAATTAGAAGTTACGTCTGGGTCAATAACAGGAAGAGCTCAAATAATAGAGCCGGCGTCCGGGGCAATGGCCACGACAAATTTATAAACGCACTGGATGGGTTTTGCACTGTCCAACCCTGCTTTGCAGCAGGGGAACTGCAGTTTTTGGATAAAGACATCGTAAGAAGGTTGAACTGCTAAGCTGTATACTTTAGATGTTTTCGGCATTTTCTCCATTTGAGTCCGTCCAAAGCAGGACTCTAAGAAGGCCAAGTAAAGGACTAATCTCCTTCTCTTTGTTTAAAGTCTTAGTATGTTATCGTAATGGACTCAGCAGAATTATGTACTAGCCTGCTGGAAGGCAGTGAAATCCCTGACAATGTAGGTAAGGGTGACAGATGCCATGGGGTCATTTGATGTTGACCAGCCTCTTGAAAAGAAGGCTTGGAGACCTTGACACCACTCCCTGGCAGGCTTTTTGTCAGTTCGTACTTTGGTACACTGCTGGCACCTGTTTGCTGTGTGGGTGTGGCCAAAAGCGTTATTCTCTGCCTTATGCCTGAGCTTAAGTGGAAGTCAAAGCTACATGAGCAGATCTAGCAGAAGGCTAACTGCTGCTATACAGTATTCAGCTCTACTGGTAAATGGCAGTGAAGGTTCTCATGGTAAAAATCATCATGATGGTTGCCTAATGTTGTGGGCCACAATTATTTGGAATGTATTGGTTGCACTTATTCCCTGGGGAGGCAAGGTGTAGGTCTGTTGCCATTCATGGGGTCATCTTCCTCTCTTGGAAAAGCGTTTATTCCTTTTAGAGATGGGCATCTTTCAATTCAACAAAGTGTGCGCATATTTAGAGCATGAGGTAGCCAAATACGAGTAGCGTGATTCAGATCTTGACTGAAGGTTATAAAAATTCATTCTAAAGTACTGAATCCACTCAAATGCTCGCAGCTGGATGGTCTATATTCTCTAAGGTTGGGATTTCTGTTGATTTGAATTGATTCTTGTTCTCAGTCAAGATTAAAGTTTGGCTGAATCCAAATGTCCACACGCAGGACCAGCTGACTTGGCCCTGACAGACTCGAGTTTTGCGTTCTGTGAGGTTCAATGAAGTGCTCCATGTCATCAAGTGAAGTCTCCAAAAATGCTTTAGCACAGGGAGTGTAAATCGTTTTCCTCTCCCTGGTGGGAGGTTCAAACATTGGCTCAGTGTTGGGTTCTGAAGGTCTTGTGTAATCCCATCACAAGGTGGTCTTCAGTGCATAAATTTGTTTGGCAGCCTTTTGACCTTCTCAGGAGGCGCTGCTTCATATGTTAAGTCTGAGGCCGCATTTTGCATTCAACAATGAGTTGCAAACACATCCTCAGAACATGCACTACATAACTGTTGTTTTGGAGATATCCTGAAGCTGATTTAAAAAAAAAAGGTCACACGCGTGAAGTGTGTACTTTAGGCTAAATCGTCACTAATTAATTTTAATTCTAAAATGCAGAACTTTTGCTATGTTTCCGCCTTGTGTCCACACTATTCCAGTATGCCTGAAGCCCTAAATGGAAGACTGTAGACACAATGCTAACCAAGTTTCTGTTTGAAAGTTCTGGGATTGCATTTGAGCATTAAAACTCCAACGTATTCGCGTGGGCGTATCTTCAGTATCTGGGAGAGGCATTTGAGGGGATGTAATTTTCTTCCCTACCCTGCACGACATCATAGTTTATGAAGTACTGATTTTTAGAGCTTAAATATCTAAACCAGAGGCACGGGGCCTTATAGGGTTGCATGCGTCCTCCTGAGCTGTTACAGATGTTCATCAGTGTAACACAATGGGATGAACCCAGGGGGCCAATTGGGTCTGAAGTGTATAGTCTGTATTTGAGATTATTCAGGAGAAATAATAAGCAGACCCCGCCTGTGTTCATAGCTGCAAAGCGCTCTCTGCCTGTGGAAGTGTAGACGTGCCTGGTGTCCTTGTGCGTCAAACCAGCGTCTGGGGAGGAGAGTGGAGGCCATCCATCACGGTGTTGAGACAGTTCAGTCCTTCCTCATCTGGAGCCTGCTTTAATTTACATGCTCATCCCCATCCTGAATGTCATCTCTGCAGCGATCAGCTGAGGGCCACCTCTCCTTACCTCTCTTTTCTTTTTCCTCTGTACCCTCCTCTGGTACCTCTATCCTGTCTTCCTTCTCCCAGGCCCTCCATCTCTCTCCCCTCCCCCATTTTTTCAGCCCCCACCATCCTCCTCTTTTGTCCTGCCGAATCTCTTTCCCCACCCCCATTTCTTCTATCTTTCTGGCTTTCCTCTTTGCAATTATTTGAAAATCATCTGCCTCTAATCTCCATTTCTGTCTTCAAGCACACGTTTATGTTGCGCAGATTCTCTGGACCTCATGTCGTAGTGTGTTCTTTCTAGCGGTCTTTAGTATTGGAGATTAGATGACATCCCTACATGGCAAGTATACACACACACACACACACACACACACATGTTGTGTGCGTTGAAACTGAGCATTTTTTCTTCTGTGAAGTGGATTGTATTGTATTTCAGTCTGGGGAATATAATGACTGGAAAGTTAAGGCCAGATTTTCTCTGCTCACGTGGATATTGAAGTCTTGTGGGGCTGATTGTGTATCGTACTTGGCTTTTTCCAAGACACTGCTCTGTTCCCAAAAAGTGAGCATGCCTCTAATATTGGTTCAGTGAAACCAGAAACTTGCGGAATAAGAAGTGCTGTCCTGTTTGACCTCAGGCAGCGTGCGTGTGCACACACTCTGGCTGCTGCGAAATGGGTCGGTCTCCGCGTTGGGCCCTCTCCTGCCAGTGACAATGCAGCATCAGCAGTCCAAACCCCCCTCCCGCCCCCTTTCACCCTCCCTCCCCCTGGCTTGTGTAGATGGATGGAAGCCCCCCCCCCCCCCCCCTTCCTGCCTCCCACACACGACCCTGCGGGTCTCCCCATTCCCCAGTCACCCACAATGCTGCTCCCACAGATCGCCCAGCCACGTTGCACAAACAAGCCTTTCCCACTATGCATTTTGGACCCTGACCAGCGGATGCATGGGAGTGCACACACACGCACTCATCCACCACACACACACAGCAACACGCATGCCTGCTCAAGCGGAGGTGTAGGGGTCTGGTTTCAGTCGAGCTGGAGACAACCAGCAGCCCAGCAGCCTCACACAGCTGCTCAGCTTCAGTTTCTTGTTTGGATGCAGGAGCAGACGGGCGCTCGACATCGCTGAGATCAGCATCTAAAGTGGATGTATGGGGGAGAGAGAAAAAAAACAGAAAATAAATGATGTAACGAGGTAAGAGTACAGCGGCGGAGAGAGAGTAGTATTTTTATGGCACTGAAACCTCCTGGACTCTGCTGTGTAGGGAGAGAAGCTCGAATGCCTGTTTTGTTTAAACAAAACCTCAGTGCTTGTGCAAAGTTTGCTACAGGTGAGTGTTTGATCAGAAAGCTTCAATGCGGAAAATTTTCCCCCGTTTCTATGGCTTATAGAGACTTTGGACGTTCATTTTAATGTCTTGCATTTAAAATGTATAAATTCTGGTAAAGGAATGCTTGAGACTAGTGTTCAAACATGCATTTCCTTGAAAGGCTTTTAAGTACTCGCTTGCTTGTGCTTTCTTGACTCAAAGGAGGAGTGGAGTTTTGGGCACTTATTAACGTGTGTTAGTTAGTGGGAGGCCCGCTGGATTCTCAGCGGGGAGTGTGCAAGGCGCGCACTCATTATCAATGCAGTCATTCCCAGGAGAGTGAATTTACAGATTAAAGTGAGCACTGAAAGGAGGTAACCTGTTGCTGATTGGCTGTGAAGGAAGAGAGGGTGGAGTCAGCAGCCAGCAGTGCTGCTTGGCTCCATGGTTCGCTCAAAGTTCTCTGATTGTGACTGGTCCTTTGTTCCCTCCCATTTCTTTAGTTTAGTTGCTTTTTTTCCTTCTGTTGGATCGTTCCATGGGGGTTTAGACTGTATGCTGCAAGTTGGGACTTTTAGTCAAGGAGAGAATTGTGTTCCCAAGGAAATCGGTTAAGAGGCAACAGCTGTGATTTTCTCTCCAGATTGTTGGCACTGGCTGGGGCTGTCATTTCCTGCAGAGCCAGCATCAGCTCAGAGAAGTCTATTACAGCTGTGTGTGTGTGTGTGTGTGTGAGTGGTTTTTTTTTTTTTTTTTTTTTCCCCCCACCCCATTTCAGTTCATTTTTCCTGTTTATTTTACAGAAGTTCAGGATGAAGACCTACCCTACAAATTAGGGCTTTGAGCGGATTTATCTCTCTGGAATCTTGCTTTTCTGGACTGATTTTTCTCTTTTGGGCGGACAAAGGGGAGACACCAGGATAAAAAGGCCTGTAGCAACCCAGTGGTCTCTCGACAGCAGAAGTTGGACTTCGTACCCAAGGGGCCAGCGGCCATGACTGAGGCGAAAACTCCCTCCGCGCCGGTTGGGCTTACCTGGGCGCAGGTGTGCAAGGAGTGCGGGCAGGGCCATGGCGGGCACGAGGGTCACCTGTACGAGTACCAGGACGAGGTGGACGATGAGCTTATCTGTCACATTTGCCTGCAGCCGCTGCTCCGGCCCATGGACACGCCCTGTGGGCACACGTACTGCTTCCTGTGCCTGAGCAACTTCCTGCGCGAGCAGGATTTCTGCCCGGTGGACCGCCAGCGGCTCCAGCTGCACCAGTGCCGCGCCTCCAGCCTGCTTGTGCGCAATCTGCTGGACAAGCTGGCTGTGGTCTGTCCCTTCAGCAACCTCTGCCAGCAGCAGATGCAGCGCTGCGAACTGCAGCCTCACTTGCACAACAGGTGAGGAGGGAAGGAGCTCATTCTGAATGAGTATCGAGGGGTTAAACGAGTGTGAGTGAAAAGGAGGGGGGGAAAGACTGTGAAAAGGTGGAAGGGGAGGGGTCAGGAGGGGAAGTGGAGGAAGGAAAGGGCATTCCCTTGGGCTGGTGGAGGTTTGTGCCGTTAGACTGTGGGGCGGCAGAGGAGAGGAAGAGGAATGGGGCACAGAGATGACATCATATTAGGTGGAGCCTTCAGATGGCAATGGGGTAGAGGGCAGAGATGACGTGATATCAGGTTGGGTACAGGGATAGTTTAATGGTGGATGGGCCACAGATGTTGTGATCGTTGGTTGGGCACAGAGATGGCATGACAGTGGGAACAGCACAGAGATGGTGTGATCGTTGGTAGGGCACAGAGATGGCATGACGGTGGGGACGGTACAGAGATTGCGTGATCGTGGGTAGGGCACAGAGATGGCGTGATCGTGGGTAGGGCACGGAGATGGCATGACAGTGGGGACGGCACAGAGATGGCGTGATCGTGGGTAGGGCACAGAGATGGCATGACAGTGGGAACGGCACAGAGATGGCGTGATCGTGGGTAGGGCACAGAGATGGCGTGATCGTGGGTAGGGCACAGAGATGGCATGACAGTGGGAACGGCACAGAGATGGCGTGATCGTGGGTAGGGCACATAGATGGCATGACAGTGGGTAGGGCACAGAGATGGCGTGATCATAGGTACGGCACAGAGATGGCATGACAGTGGGGACGGCACAGAGATGGCGTGATCGTTGGTAGGGCACAGAGATGGCATGACAGTGGGAACGGCACAGAGATGGCGTGATCGATGGTAGGGCCCAGAGATTGCATGATAGTGGGGACGGCACAGAGGTGGCGTGATCGTGGGTAGGGTAGAGGGATGGCATGGTAGTGGGTTGGGCTCAGAGATGGTATGATATCGGGTGGGGCACAGGGAGGGCTTGATGGTGGGTTGGCTCTTTTTACCCACGCCCGACGAGGCGGCGTGGGTATACAGTTTAGCACCGTCTGTCTGTCTGTGTGTCTGTCCGCGCAACAGCTCAGCCACCACTGAAGCTAGGGTGACCAAACCTTTGTGGGGTAGATGATCCTAGGGTCCAAATTTGCATTTTAAAGTCGAAAGGTCAAGGTCAAAAAGAGGCGTTGGTTAGGATCTCTATAGAGTGTGCATCATCTAGTTTTCCTTTGCATTGAAGAAAAACTATTCCATCACTAATAACAGGAGCTAAAACACTATATTCCCAACAAACTGATGCACAGCTTTGTGTCAAGGAAAAACAACAGAAGAATAATTAAATTGAACCTCCTTAGTAATCCTCTTGAGCAATTATCAAAGGCTATATGTACAATAAGCAAACCAATATAGCTTTTCTGCGTTTTGTAGACTCGGAAGTGAAATCTCTATGGAAATCTATAATGGGCTTTCCGACTCTTTCCGGCTTTAGTTGAATTGGGGCTGCCATCCAATTCAAAAATGTCCTGCCTTCCCCTACTTCCTGGCCGCTTGCTTGGAGGAGGAGTGAGGGGGGGGGGGGGGGGGAAGCAGTACATTCTTTAATTGGGCTGAAATTGTCCTTGACAGTTTGAGCGAATCCATGGAAACACCATTTACTGTTGCATTCGATCAGTGCATCCAGGCAATTTAATCGGATTGTGTGAATGATTGCCTAATAATAAAAATGGCTTGTGAGACTTAAGATTGGTTTTAAGTAAGAATTGCTTGCCAACTACCACAATTACATTCACACAGCTTGTTGGCTCATTTGCTGGTAATGTGAGCTACCTTAAAGTTATAATGAAAACACTTTGTTACATCCTCGTATTAACGCCATCTTAATTTGATGGAGCCTACTTCTGAAGCGTTTTACATCTCATTGAGTCAATTATATTCTCTAGCTAATTCAATATTTAAGCAATGCCAATTACTGAAAATGAGCTAGGGTGCTTAAAATAGCCGTGTCCATAGTCTCTATTGTGTTTTCCCAAAATCCAAAGTGACAGTCAGGAAAGACGGCAGTGACAGCCTTTAAATGGGAAGTTTGGGGTTTACATACTGCATTGCGGGCGACTTTGTTGTTTCAAGTCTGCAGTGTTGAGCCAAATGGAGGGTTAGGAGGCTAATGTTGTGTTCTTCCTTTTCCGATCAGAGGCATAAATTGGAGTAAACAAAGTTGTTGCTTCGTTTACCCACTGTTGACCAACTCTGGAAACCTGCTACTACGTGAACCTATTCTGTGGAAGGCTACAGTTGGCTAGTGAATATGCTGTGCATAGAAATCAATAGAGAACAGAAAGACAGTGACTTGTGATGATTTGGCTGGCTAGCTAGGTCTGTGGCGTGTTCGTGAAATTGATAATTCACTGGCTGTTATTATTTGGTGCATAGAAATCCGTGAGGAACCATTAGCGATTATTTTGCTACTTTTAATATTGTTAGGTACGTGAGCAGTGATTAGATGGCTAGGTAGCTGGCTTGGTCAGTGATGCATTGACAAGATTGATTATGTTGGCTGACTAGCTAGTTTACTGGCTACCAGGTTTTTACCCCGATTAGCATTGGGCAAATGTTAAATTGGGCCTTACCAGCTGAACAATTTGTTTACCTAACCTTGGTAGTTATCTTAGAAGAACATTCAGTAGTTAACTAATTAGCTAGCTACCTCAACAGGCTGTCTTGCTTTTTAAGCCTTGCTTTTTGCTTTGTGAACCAGATCATGGAACATGTAGTTTTTTTAAGGGATAATCAACTCGTAGGTGTGCATTACACGGTTTTAAGGTACGATGCGGAGGCGAATAACTTCCCGACACGAAGCGGAGGTGGTTGCCTCCGCGAAGTACCTTAAACCCGTGTAATACACGCCTACGAGTTGATTATCCCGCTTATACCATGGTGAATTGCCAGCAAAGTCAAATCAAAGCATTTAGAATTTTTTGGTGAACATTTTGCACTTGAAAGGAGCTGGTAATCATTAAATGGGTGCCACACCTTCTCTTAGCCAATTGGCCTTGCTAAATGGAACCAGCTTACTTGGTTCAGATTGCCTTCATGGAGAAATAGTTTTTTGCCCACACTAACCCCCTTTTACCAGCTAATGATTTGGTAACAGATTCCAGCTGAAACGGAGATTATGCATTACACAACATTATGCGTAATTATGCAGACTGCAGCTAACTTGCTACCCGCAATGACAATGAATTTATGACTTTCCGTAGAGCCAGTGAGCTGAAATCAGTCTGGGTTTTTTTTTTTTTTTTTTTAAGGATGGCCATGGTGGGTAGAGCACAGTTTGCTGGTGGGTGGGATATAGAAATGGCATCATGGAAGATGGGGCACAGAGATGGTGTGATGAAGGTAAACGATGGGAATGCGGAGGTGCTGGGATAATGTTGGGTGCTGCTGGGATGAAATGGGTTGAAATGCAGAAGCGCTGAAATGAGGTGAGTGGGTTGAAATGAGCGCAGTGCTGTCTGCTGAATCTACTATAGCATCCATTGAATGTGAATTGGATCTAAACAGAACTTATACACTTACCTTATGGTGTATATTGCAAGCGCTTTAGCAGCGTCTCTCTCTCTCTCAGCTCTGTCGATAGAGGAACTCTCGGGGCCCCATGAGCACAGAGTCAGTTTCTCCCGGAAATTATTCCAGTCTGTGTTTACATTCCATTGCATATCACATTTCTACTTCTTCAGACAATAGCAAATCCCTGAGAAATGGTACTTTTAAGTTTACCATGCAATATCACTAAAAAGAACTTTTCATTTTCATCTGAGGGTTTTTTGAGCGGTTCTCTGCATTTAGGTTTGGCGCATGTCATCGTTTTCTGACCTGTAATCTCTGGCAGGCTCTACATTTGCGCATTTTTTTTTTCCTCCAATTGCTGGAAGGGCTGAGATTTGTATTCATGTCATGCAGTGTGTGCATCAGGTTATCGTGTGGTCAGCACAGGTGCCATTGGGAGACAAAGGTCATGCTGTGATGAGTCATTTGGGAAAGCGCGTCAAAGTCTGAGACTTGGGTTGAGAGAGGAGGATGGAGAGGGAGAGGGAGGTCTGAAATTTGGCGATGTTAGACGGGGGAGTGGGGGTGACTGAGGTGGAAAAGTTGGAGAGGGAGTAGGGATCAGTGATCAGAGTCGGAGAGGGAGGAAGTGGGAGTAGTGTAAAGTAAGAGGGAGTGAGTGGTTTTGGAGGACAGGGAGGAAGGGGAGCAGAGTGAAAGAAGAGGAGAGAAGGCAGGAATGAGTATTGTGGGGGGTGGGGGGGGGTGGGAGCGGTATGGGGGAGAGGCGGAATGAGGAAGCAAAGCGCAAGAAAGCACAGTGGCAGCTGGCGACTTGATCAGACCAAAGGTCTCTCTGTACCGGCCGGTACCCTCCCCATCTCCCTGCAGTGCTGTAAAGTAAAGCTCCTTATCTGCATAGCTGGTCTCCTGTTAATAACTCCCGTCCGCCAAATCCTACCGTTCCGCACACGGCACAGAGCACTCCAGCGTCCTGCATTGTGTCACAGCAGAAAACGAATGAATGAACCACATTGATTTTCCTTCTTTTTCTGCTGAGCAGTTGAATGTGTCACTGTCAGTATGTATGCACTTAAGAGGCTATCTTTAGCCTGTGTAACTGACAGGGCGTAATGGATGGCTTTGGGTTTAATTAAGGGAAGGCTGGTCAGTAATGAGCTGAGCATGGGAGAGGACAGGTGAGCCTTGACCTTGTTTTGTTTCTATCTCCTTCCGTGCATATTTCCAGATGTCCGGCATTTCGGAAGCTCAGAGAGGAGGCAGAGAAGAGGAAAAGGCCTTCCTGGAATGAGCTGAAGGGCCGAGCTGAGGGGGAGCCGGGGGCTGAAATTAAGAACCCCCAGACGTCCCGGACTGGCCCTCGCGTGACAGCTGATCCGGGATTGGTCAACCCTGCCTTTGAGGAGGGTGAGGATGGTGAGGCAAAGATTTCCCCAGCACACCTGTGGTGTCTCCTGTGGGCGCTCACAGATGTGGTTTTCCCCTGTGTTCTTGGATCTCATCTGCAAGCATTTCAACATCCAGACATGCTAAGCCCCTGATAAACTCCCATGGGCTTGTTCAATTGTTCATTGGGAAAGTTGGTTTTGCTTTGTACATTGTCACTAATTGTTGGTGCTGCAATTATTTAAAAAAAAAAAAAGTGGAAATCCATGCATCCATATGGCTTTTTGATTCATGTGTAAAGGGCCCTGCAAGTGCCTGTCCCAGGCCTGTTTGAACAGATGCCGAGAGGCGACTGTCTGGAGCAGGATTTGGGAGTGTGGGAGTGTAAGCTTTGATCTGTTCGCTTTGTCGGTGAAGCACAGCGAAGTAAGGCAAAGTCTTTTTGCTGATTTTCTCCAACTTTTTGTTTTCTAACTCATTTGACAAGTGAGAGGCTGAAGCTCGAATCCCTTACCAGTAAGCATTTACATTAGATTGCGGTAGGCTTTGGTCTGGAGAGGCAGTGTGTTTTTGCAAGAAACATTTGTAGAGGCAGTGAGCTACAGAGGAAATGGCTTCCTGGGCTCTGTTGACACAGAATGAGAAAACAAAAGCAACCTTTGATCTGTGCTCTTTGTGCGAAGGTGGAGTCAGGCGGAGATGAGAGGCTGGGACGATGTTTTGTTGATGTCATCTGGCTGGGGGTTACGGTCTCAGTCTGTACCACTCTGCTGTGTGTTTTGCCTGTGCCCATGTGAACGTGTAGAAATGCATTCTCGCGCTAAGGGATTGCCCATGGTGGAATGTCTCCTGACTCCAGGAATATCAGCCAAACGCTGGGTTGCCGGGTGACTTTGTTTGGTGTAATCTTTATCACTGTCCATTGTGTACATTTGCAACCTCTAAAAGTTCTGTATGTTCAATCGATTTGGCTCCAGTGATATAACAGTCCCATTCCTGAAGCTACAGGTTGAAGGGCCGAGCAGTTGGAAGTTGATTATTGTCAAGACAACTGCTGGGCTACTTACTCGTTGACTCATTGGCGAATTTCTTGGCAGGTGGAATACCTGTGCTTGTGCATGCATGCACGAGTACAAGTGTGCGCTTTTGTGTACTCAACATTTTACGAGTGTAAGCTTTACACTTTTTGAGTGTGTTTGTCGATTTATTGAATTTGACAGATAAATTTTTCAATAGGATCTCCATCTGGATTTGGATCAGTCAATAGCACCACTGGAGCAGCCTTGTCGCCCATAAATGTTGATATCAAAGCTCAGAATAAAAAACCATGAAGATATTTGACCCGGATCACCAACTACCGTTAAATTACATCAGTGACCACATTTACATAAACCGTAATAATCCAACTACTGGTCTTATTTTATGGGACAATATTTTGACTATAGGGTGTTTAACGTGT
Source organism: Gymnothorax reevesii (assembly GCA_029721435.1). Taxonomy (NCBI): domain Eukaryota; kingdom Metazoa; phylum Chordata; class Actinopteri; order Anguilliformes; family Muraenidae; genus Gymnothorax; species Gymnothorax reevesii. Next base: position 8,973,968 of record CM056586.1, read on the forward strand.
GTTGCTTATAGAATATTCCATTCATATTCCCGTTTACATGTTACATACACACGTAACCTTCCTACTTCATTTGCAAATTGGGGCCTATGAAATTTAAAATCGCAAAGACTTCTTGAATAGAAATGGCTGACATGGCTGAAACATGGCGAATGATCAGTCAAATGTTGTTTGGTGAGCCTCCAGGTACTTAAAACCTACTTGTAATGTAATGTAACCTGAGTAACAGGACTTTTTTTTTTTTTTTAAGGGCCAGCTGCAGAAAGTTACTGTTCCATTAATTTGAAGTCCTGGTTGTGTTAGAATTTTCTGTAATAAAGGTTCAAATCCAATTTTATTCTGTAATGCATCATTGATCAAGAAGTTTGGACCAAACTTCAGTGGGGGGGGGAGACATGTTGCTTTTGAGTAACGTGTGTAACGCTTGAGAAGTCCAGTCTGCCAGTATAACCACTGAGGGGTTAATTCCGGGTTTTCTCTAGTAAAGTTGATTGTTGTCAGAGGTTGCCACCATGTAGAAATTTTGAAGTTCTGTCCATTGAATAAGCAGTGAAACAATTGTATACTATAGCGGAATGCAGTAAATGTAATGTGAGTAATGCTGGAATTGCCTAGATAGTTTTGGCCTCACTCCAAAAATGGGATTTTATTTTATTTTTATTTTTTTTAACCGCATCAGTCAAAATGTAAACAAACTAACTGTCGTACATGTCGCAAGATGCTGTGAAAACTCCCCGTGGGATGTTATAGTGCGAATAAGGTATATAAATGTCAGCAATGCACTTCAATGATGCAAATGAAATCCTAATACTCCATGTTTTAATCCGATTATTTCATACTCTGATTATGACCTTATTTTGATTAAGGTTATCAGGACTCTGTTTACATGGCTGTGTCCTATTCAGAGGATTGTCATAATTGGGTTAATATTGGGTTATTGCTGTCCATGTAAACGTACTCACTGATGCTGGTATTGGGAGAGAAAAAGCCTCAAAATGGCGCAAGAGCTACCTTACGAATCGAAGCCAATGAGCCTCTGTAGATGGTTACACATCAAGCTTCTTGGGAGTCACAAAGGGTGTACCAGTAGGTTTTATTTTAAGCATGGAGGAAGAGGTTTCAGAGTCCAGGTATAAACCCTATAGGGAATATTTGGCCTCACATTGAACACACTCTAAGCAGGAAGTGTTCTTCAACTACTATTTGAAGCCATGAACACTGAGTGGATCAACATTGACTCCTCTCTCTGTTAAAAAAAAAAAAAAAAAAACAAGCTGCTGACATTGTCAAGCAATATCCCCCGCAACTGGAATAGCATTTTTGAATAGAGAATGTTTATATGCATTTAGATTTCTTAAGAACTGTACTAATCGCAAAGCTGTTAATTTCCTTGCAAAAAAAATAGGCCGGGGAGTATGCATCAGAAAACTCGGAAAATTATACCAAATTGTTTTCATGACGCACCTTTATGTCACCTCGATACAAAATATGATCACGATCAGATGATTAGTTTCAAATGTATAGCCAAGACAGGACACGTTACAGATTTCCCTCAAATCTGACGCTTTTTGACCCAAAACGCAAACAATTGTAAAGATATTTTCAAAATAGTTTTTCATGACACACCTTTATGTGTTTTTACACCTTGATGCCAAATATGATCACAATCGGATGATTGCTTTCAAAGTTATAGCCCGGACACGACACATTACAGATTTCCCACAAATTTGTCGCTTTTTGCCCCAGAACGTGAAAAATTACAAAATTATTTTCAAAATTGTTTTTCATGACACACCTTTATGTAATTTTACACCTCGATGCGAAATATGATCACTATTGGATGATTAGTTTCAAATTTATAGCCCGGACACGACACATTACAGATTTCCCACAAATTTTTCGCTTTTTGCCCCAAAACGTGAAAAAATACAAAATTATCTCAAATTGTTTTTCATGACACACCTTTATGTGGTTTTACACCTCGATGCCAAATATGATCAGAATCAGATTATTAGTTTCAGTTATAGCCCGGACAACAGATATGTCGGAAGGACGGGCTGACGGACGGACGGACCCCATTTTTATATATAACAACGTTGTTGCAGGGGGTAAAGTTTTCCCACGAGGCTTTAACATTTGAAGAAGTCAAAGGGGAAAGTTATCGCATACTAAACTACTTTATCAATTTGTTTTATCCTTGCTAATTTCATGACCAAGGATTTGTCGCTAAGGCCATTGAAAGCTTCATGTTTTGGAAATGTTTTGCTTGGTCCAGTTTGTCTGCTCAAGAGTGTACTGTACTACACTGCTCCCAGTTTAGGTCTGACTTTGACTTGCTATAGACATCTTCCATTCAGCTTAAGGACTCCTTTTATGATCTGCAGCTTTTTAAAGAAGGCTAAGAAAGCTGTGAATGTAGGATCTTTTTTTAGAGCACCGTTCCAGTCTCCTGATACTCAGTCCTCACACTGTTGGAAGGGATGTTGTTGAAAGTGTACTCTTACTAGTACTTGGATGTCTTGATTGATGATAAGACCTCTTGTGAAGAACACGCTCAAAGCCTAGTGAAAGTTCAGCTAAGTTTCTACTGTTTAAATAATAAGGCTTGTTTAGACTTTGAAGCTCTCTTAAAAAATACAGAACTCATCCAAGCCTCCTTTCTAACTGGTTAGATTATGACAACATCATCTGAATTCTACCTCCCCTTCCCTATGCAGCCTGGACTGTGTATATTACAGAAATCTGCACTTGGGTCAGTCCATGTCAAATCACCAATACAGAAAAAAAAGGCCTGGTTTTTGGAAATAGTCAGCCTTATACTAACTGATGTGTTCCCCTGTTATTTCTGTATATAATACTGCTTTAGTAGACTAAGTACATTTCCTGAGGTTATCCTATGAAATCCAAACTATTCAGTTACACTGATGTACCACTCTAAGTAATATATAGTGATTATGGTAAGAATCATCAATTACCGATAATGGCTTACAAAATGTGAAAAAAATTCTATGATACTCTGATGGGGCAAACTTGCAATTATTATGTGGAAACAGCCAAATGATAGATGCTTTCCTGCACAAAGTTTCATATCCCTGCCACCTGTGCTACACTGGCTTCTGGCCTGTGGAATTTTGGCAATTTTCGATAATTTTCACTCTGATTAGAAATTCCGCTGATTATATCTCTGCAGATAATGAAGCTAAGGGGCTCTAATTTGTTAAAATACTGCATAATGTTGTTAAGAATGGAACTGGAGGGTATTAGAGCAGGTATGAGCACTATTTCTTGTTTTTTAGGGTTTTGAAAACTCAATCGCGAGCTTATTTTTCGTAAATTTGGGCATTTTTGACAAGCTCCAGTAGCTACTACACACTAGCTAGAAGGCTAGGAAGGGTTTTATTTAACACGCTACTTATAGAGAACTTGCATGTCACATTTGGTGATGCTATGTTGCCTAGAAGCTGAGATACAAGCACTTCATTTTCTAAAAACTACACTCGAGGATTAGGGGGAGGCTGGTTCAGGCCTAAATTGCAGAAATTTAAAAACTATTTTGCTTGAAAACTATTTGAATTAGAGATCTAAAATTTTGCATGGTATGTTCTTTTGGCATTATCTTTAAGTTAGTGGAAGCTTGTTAAATTTGAAAATGGTGCTGCAACCACTCCTGGGTGATTTGACATGGACTGACCCACTTTATAACCAATTCACTGCCCCTTACTTACTTTTGCACTCTTGTAATCTGGTCATCCTTGAGCTCATGAAGATGGCAACGTCAATTTATTATTATTATTTTTTTTTTACATACAAAGTCATACTGGGCAAACTACCTCAGAATCTCTCTGCCCCTCATTAATTGTTACTTCCAGCGTCTTTCCTGTTGAAGGCTCCTCAGGTTCGTTGGATATCCTCTGAGCGAAGTTAAACCACTTTCTCTTGTTTTGCTCCTTGATAATTGAACAATCTTCAAAACACTTTACACTTTGTCTCATTAGGTGTGTTCTAGCTTGGGTTGACTCTTTGTACAGCAGGTCTGTTATTTGCTTAGATTTATTTTTTGAGTTGGCTTTTTTTTTAATCATTTCTGCTCTCGTGTGCTCCCTGTAATGCTGAGTGTTGGTGTGCTGTCTGAAGTTTTGAATCCTTATGGCATTTCCCTTTGTCCCAGAAGCTCCTCTGAGGTCCAGTCTGGTTGCTGAAGCGAATGTGGTGGAGATCTATCGAGACGAGCCGGAGGAGGAGCTGGGCGTCCGCATTGTTGGCGGGAAGGACACGCCTCTTGGTAACATCGTAATCCAGGAGATCCTGCGTGACTCGCTTGCTGCACGAGATGGCAAGCTGGCTCCTGGGGACCACATCTTGGAGGTAAAGGGGCCCCTCGTGTTCAATCTTCATCTGCTGTTCCCTCTGCTACCAGTGATAAATGTCCTGGCAGGAAGCAAAATTGGCTTTATTCTGAAAAGTCTGCTATACTGAATTGCCTCGCAGTGGGTCAGGACATCCTCTGTAAAGACTCTTTACTCTACTGGCCTTGGGCTAAACATGCCTTATTATGAAAAGACTGCAGCCATGAGTGACCTGGCCTGTGGCCAAATAGAACTTGGTCTATAAAGACTCCACTGTACTAAATCCCCTGGCATTAGGCCAGGCAAGACATGATCTGTTCAGTCTCTTTATTTATTTATTTATTTTTTTGTACTAAGAGGTCTACAATTAGGCCAAGTAGGCCGTATTTTGAAATTGCTGCCATACTGTGCATTGGTGTTTGGCCAAGGAGGACTTATTCTGTTCTGACTTTAGTGTCAGTAAATGCCCTGGCAGTAGTCTCTCTAGTTGATGAGCTGTAGAGTTTATATTGAACTGTACTAAGTGGTTTGGCATTTGGCTAAATGAGCGTAATTCTGGAAAAAAACGCTTCACTGTGCTAAATGCCCTGATGTGCTACGATGTTCAACTGTATAATTCTGTTAAGACTATTCTGCTAAATAGGTGATCTTCTGAAATTATTGTGGCGCTTTTGTGGAACCAAATGCCCTTTCATTTGGCTAAACGGGCCTCATTCCAAATGCATTATTTTTCAAAGTGCTCTAACATTATGGTGCTCTTCTAAACTGACAGTTTTTCTGTTGAGACCATTGCAGTACTAAATGCCTGGACTTTAAGCTATCCCGGACCTGATTGTACAAAGACTCTGTAATACATGGTTCGGTATTGGGCTAAAAACCCACTGTAAAGAGGCTGGCTTACTGTTCACTCCAGCCGTGCCTCATCCCCATCCTCTCTGTTGACTTAAAATACTTATTTGCTGTTAAAGTTCTACTTGGTACAGCCAGTCCTGGCCATCCAGTTAATGATTACCTGTTCTATTCAGTTCACTTGATCTTGCGTGTTAGAAAATGACATATGGTGGTCAAAATGTTCATCCAGAGAAGGATGTAAAGGTGACGGGCTTTTTTAAATGAATGAATATTATTCCCTCATGCAAATTTAGTCTCATCTCCAGGAGACCTCATGGGAATTACTCGAGTGCTTTGCCTTTTATCTTTTGCCCATAAATTCTGTGTGAATACTGTTGAATGCATGAGGTTGTTTTTCCTAAGCTGTGATGGACAGTTAGGATAGAGTTCTTCAGACACTCCCAGTGCGGTGCTGTTGGGCTGTTACAGGGCGTATGGTCCCCACCGGGTTATCGCCGCTCAGTGGCTTTCTGTGCTCAACCAGCTCGAATTCTCCCATTGTCTGTCTGGAGTTAACATACGCACAACACCACCCGATAGCACGAGTCTGGATGGATTTCCCCCCCCCCCCATCTTACTGGTTCCTTTTTCGCGATCTCAGCAAATGTTGGCTTACGTGAATTAGCTCACACACCACAGGTTTGCTGGCTGACTTGAAACTTCCTTGGAAAATGATTTATTGCTGTTATTTTTAACACGCAGGGTAGCAGGTGAGCAGCTAATGGTTTACATCAAGCGACCGGTTAGACTTTTGATCTGTTAGGTTCTTTCTTTCAGGTGAAAGGGAAATGCGTGGGCTATTGTGTGTGATAGGAATAACTGGCAGCTACTGGTTGGATATTGCTGTTCGTCTTGTATGTCTCCAGAATGCCATGGCTTGCAACCTAAGCAGACAGATTTTGGTCATTCTTGGCGCATCTGGAACAAAGGTCCAATGGGCTTTTGTCATGGCCTGGTTGTCCATCGTTGTCGTGTGTTGTTCATTGGTCTTTTGTAAACATCATTGTCTCCAAAACCATTAACTGGATCAACTTGTAACTTAAGCTGCATGTTGCTATCCATGAGCACACTATCCATGTTCAATGCATCCCAAACCAATTTCAAATATGGCCACCAGGCAGCCATCGTTAAAATGCCTATTTCTGCTATATCTAAGGCACCGATCATGCTGAAATTTGCTATATAGGTGCAAATTTGCAAGGCTGTTAACACATGACTGGTTTTGTCATGCAGCATGTTTGACCTTGATTTGACCTTTGTCATTATATCACACGTATGAGTACCTCTATCGTCTGTAAACCTGTTCTCCAAAACCTTCTGGCCGATGAAGCTGCAACCTGCCAGAGAAATTCCTACCTACAAGCGCATCAAAGTTTGTTTGCAGCGTTCTGAACCAATTTTCAATATGGCTGCCAGGCAGCTATTTTGAAAATATCCATTTCTCATGCCTCATAACTCTGCCTTTTTCTGCACTGATTGAGCTAAAATTTTTGACCTTGATTTAACCTTCTTCATTATGCCATTCCTGCAAAATTTTCCAAAAAATGTAATTCAGCAACCGTTGCACTAAGTAAACTTGGTTCAAGTTTTTCTTCTGCCCATGAGTACACAAAGTTGAAACAATTCAAACAGCTTCTATTTCAAACATCTTGGAATTGTCTCCTTTTTGTATCAATTGAGCTGATCGAATTTTGCCATCTATAAATCCCCCCCCCCTGCTTTTTTTCCAAGTTTAATGCCTAAATTTCAAGTGAAAACCAGCTCTGTGCGTCATCAGTTGGCACCAGTTTGCGAATTGTTCAATTCTGAAACTCTGTTGAAATGGATATTGTCTTGGACACTGACAGGACTAGGTGCAAATTGCCATGCTCAGATGATCCCAGCCACCTGAGCAGAACTGCCCGAGAAACACGATACAAAAAGTCACACCCACTTTGAGAAACCACTCCTGGGGTATAGGGCTGATTGCTGTGTGTCCATTTCAGGTGAATGATGTCAATGTGGCCTGCGTTCCCCATCGTCGGGCAATCGCAGTTCTTCGCCGGCCCTGCTCCCTACTGCGGCTTACGGTCATGCAGGAAAAGGGCTTCTCCACCCGCCACCCCCGCCCAGAGCACCACCCGCCCCCTAACACCGCAGCCGCCACCACTAACGCCACGCTTCCGGCCCATGGTCCTGCCCCCAACCCTAACCCCAATCCGGGCAGCACTGTCACCCAGGTGACCTTGATGAAGAGGGACCGATCGGAGCCCCTGGGCATCAAGCTGATCCGCAAGTCGGAGGAGCCAGGAGTCTTCATCCTAGACCTGCTGCCTGGGGGTGTGGCCGCCAAGGACGGAAAACTGCGCAACAATGATAAGGTGCTGGCCATTAATGGGCATGACCTGCGCCACGGCACACCAGAAAGCGCAGCCCAGATCATTCAGGTAATGGCGAGAGGCACAATGAAGGCTGTGAGAACGCAATTGCACCCACTGACCGCTTTATTTGACATGTCAGTATGATAGAATGCCAATGGCCTGCCCCTCTAAACACAGGGTCATATTACTGTATCTCGATATATAAACAGTGGTTCCAGCATCTGCAAAATTGCAATGTATAAATTAATAATTGCATAACCTACCTCTTTCTAAATCTGTTTTGGGCGAGCCAGTTGCGATTGTCTTCCACTTCTGAAATGGTTATGACATTAGTCTGGAAACGGCTATCTGAGTAAATGTAGATGGATAGATGGATAATTTTCTTTTTTTTTTTTTTATAATAATGCCCAGCCCCCATGGGCTTATAAGACACTCCCAATGAAAGTAAATAAATACATGCATCAATTCATACATGAGGGTACAGCTGTCTCCACCGCAGCTGCTATGCTTTCTCCAAGAATTTACCCAAAGCAAATACCTATTCTTCAAACAGCCCACTTGGCATATTAAATTCGGACAACCGCAGCAAATCAGGATTCCTGGTTTGTACTTTTTCAAATAAAACATTTCTTAGGCTGGCATACAGTGGACAATGAAAAACAAAATGTAACTCATCCTCTACATTTCCTAGATCACATAAGGTACACAAACGCTGTTCTTCTGTTATCCCTTGATACCGGCCCACCTCAACTGCCAGAGGCAAGACGCCAGCTCTCAATTAGGCACAAGGCATTTTCTGGTTTCCTCGGGTCCATCCATCATCTATCTGTCAGGTTTTTCTTTAAACGACTTCATTTTTAAGCTCTACGTGGTAGGTTTGGATCACACTTAGTTCAAATGTTCTTTCACAGCCCTGACCAAGGCTATGCTCTGACTGTACATTCACTCACTATGCAGAGCACTATATAGTGGATGTTCTATACTGAAAAGAATATGAGTTGAGTGAGCGAGTGGGCAAGTGTACATTCCGAACACAGCCCAAGTGTTATTTTTTTTTTATCTCTGTTCGGAATCCAACTTGGCTCTGAAAAGTTGTGTTTTTTTATTTATTTATTTTTTTCCTGAAATTTGGCTCGGTTGTTATCTCAATGGGTCATGATTTATCACTAATTAGGGAAATTTTTGAAGAAACATCCGTTCACTATTAAATTGTAATGGCTACAGTTATGTGTGTGTCTGTGTTTATTCCCTCAGGCCAGTGAAGTGAGGGTAAATTTTGTGGTGATGCGACTCGCTGAGGTGCCGGAGGATGGGGGCTCGAGTGGAGAGGGACCAGGCCGGAGTTTGAGGAGGGTTCCTGAAACGCAGTACTTCAGGCGTCGATCCACCTACATGAAGGTGAGCAACGCCACTCTATTAGTCAAATCCCAGATGCGCCGCCATGTTAGGACCTGTAAATGAGTCACTGGTTCAGTATTGTCTGAGGGCTTTGTTCAGTCTGGGGCTTCCCTTGCCGTCATGTCCGGGAAAACACAAACCCTCACTGCTCGGGGCATCCAGACTCTGTGTCGTTTATGTTCCTTGGCCATGTAAATTAGATATGTTTTCTATCCCACTGGCGTATAATGTAGGGGGCTATATCTGTCCTTCTGTCTGTCTGTGAGTCCTCTGTCTGAATTGTTTTTGCCCAGAGCATAACTGGGAAAAGATTTGATGTGTGTTTTTTATTTATTTTTTTTTTTTTTTTTTAAACAGGAATTTTTACATCTCTTGACTGCAAGTCGATTGGCCAGACTTTGCTTTTTTGGCCCATAATTTTTGAACCATAGGTCTCAGAAACAAAATTCTGTGAATTCAGTGGGTGCAGATGAATCTGTCCATATAAGCCATACTAATTTGCAAATATGGAGATTTTCCGACATTTGAAATGGAATATTTATAAAACTTTTTTTAAAATCAATCTCACCTTACACAGCGTGTAAGAAATTTGGTACACATCATTCAGACCAGGATTTTCTAATGTGTAATGTAAAGGAAGTGGCTGCATTAAAAGATGTGATTACAGTAAGCTGTTGTGGTTGTGGTTGTGGCTCCAATAACCTCAAACTCCTGAATGCAATGGCCTGTCATCACCAATCTTGAGATTCTTCATCTACTGGCCATTAGACTTAAGGCTACAGAATTTGCTGTTCTTCTGTTCGTAGGTGATGCTATATGAAACGAATGGTCATAACTCAGAAACCAATTAATTGCTCGATCAAGAAAAATTCTGAATGCCCGATGTTGGTCAAGGATCGTTTGGATATCTATATGTACAGAGTGACTGCTCAAACAAGATTAATAAGCTACTTACTTTTTAATAAATTGTTTTTTTTTACCCCTTTATACAGATATAGACGCCGGTGTCCATAAATTCTGTAATGTAATTCCTCAACAATTCTGTTATCAAATTTCCAAAAGTGTAGCTTCACTGGAATAATTTCCAGAGTTTCTGACAGAAGTACTGAGTTATAAAGCTTAAATTAGCTCATGCACAACAGGAAAAATTGGCATAATTTTGAATTCTGCACAAAGGGGTTAAAGTTACTCTACTTGAACTGCTCTGATTGACTGAGCAGTAGGGGGCCAAAATCTGTTTTGGGCAATAACTCTTGATATTCTTGGGCTACCTTCAAAATAATTTTTATCCCTCGGCATAAAATCGATGGGGATTTAATTACTGCTCTGTCTATCCGTTTGTCCATCCATCTGTCGATAAAATTTTTGTTCAAAGCATAACTTGAAAAGCATTTTCTATTTTTTTTTTTTTTTTTTAAGAACTTGCACTCTTCAATATGGTAGAGAAGAGCCTTTTGTCATTTTGGAACTTTTTGCATTTCAAATTTTGCTGGGGCCAGGGGGATGTGACATCTCCTGATGGCTCTAATTATTACCTTTTTACGTTTTGTTGGATACTTCAGTATTACTGGAAGGGAAGGGTGTGCTTGTCTATGCACTGGAAACAAATCTGTTCCTCCTCCCACTCTTATGTAAGTGATCCGTAGTACAGAGAGATGCGTTTGCGGGAAATGTTACGAAGCATTACACAGAGATCATGGGGTACATCCTGTTTTTGGGTCATCAATCACTGCTGTCAGTGGGTTTATTAAAGCAGCTGCGTGGCTCCTGTTAACTGATTACCAGGCTATTGCTTTTTCTGCACTCTGGCCCTGGCAGAGCAGGTTATGTGACACGTACAAGAATAGAGACGTGCTGAGTTTGCCCTAGTCTGGTTTAATGTGTATGAATCCAAGCCCTTCTGTAAGTGTGTGTGTGTGTGTGTGTGTGTGTTTGTGTGTGTGCGCGTCTGTGTGTGCTTGAGTGGGCATACCTGTGTAGGCATGAGTGAGTGCTCCCGTGCCCTTGCACGTTCGTGCCAGTTCCTTTTTTGGCCAGTGGCTCCTCACTCTACCGCTGGACTCCTGTGGCGCCACTGCTCCCTGCGCCCTGGGACTGTATCGCTGGAGTCTCTGCTGCGGGGAATGTCCCCAGGAGCAGACAGCAGCCGGCGGAGGCAGAGTGAGGGATGAAAGGCTCCCCTCTGCTCGCTGCTCCTGATCAAAAGGCAGAGGGTGGCTGGTGCTTCCCCTGCTGCCTGTTTGTTTGTCTGTCTGTTTGTTTGTTTGTGTGGGAGGCTGATGGAAGATCAAAGCCAGTAACAGTTAGTTTTTGCCTGCAGAGCCAATTTCTTTGCTGTGTGTGGGGAGGGGGGACTTCCTGCTGGGCTTGAAGACCCTTTCACCCCCCCTCTCTCCACCCTCCCTCCAAAGAGACTGCTGCAGACCCCAAAAACAATGGGAGTGGTGCAGGGAACTGTGGGTTTCCACACGTGTGATGTTATTCTGAAGCTACGTGCCGAATACTCCACCTTTTTCCTCTTTCTTCATTTAGAGAGAATGATGTGTTCCATTTCATCTGTTTATGTAAACATTTCTGCTGGGAGGAATCAGCGGATGTTTCCTGTTCTCTCACCCCACAAGTCTCAGCTGCCCAATGTTTTTTTTTTTTTTTTTTTTTTTTTTGGCTGGGGGACTGATCTGTGTGTTTGCATGCAACCACATATTGCTAATGTGTCAGTGGACACACAATGTTTTGGTCCTGACTGGGGTTAGTTTTTGTTCTTTGGTGTTTATCTGTGCGCATGTTCATCTGTGTGTGCATGTGCCTGTGTTCATCTTTGTACGTCTGTGTGCTGGTGTTAATCTGTGTGCCTGTTTATGCCTGTGTTGGTCTGTGTACGTCAGTACTCATCTGTAAATGTTTGCACGCGGACATGTCTATTCATGTGTAAGCTTGTGTGTACGTGTATTCATCTGTGTACGTGCGTGTTCATCTGTTTGTGTCATGGTGTTATCCATGTACATGTCTGTATTCATTGGTGTATGTGTGCGTGCAGGCGTTCATCGGTTTGCGTGTTTATCTGTGTATGTATGTGGTGTAGGACCCACCGGGCGGGTTCTCAAGTCAGGAGAAGACCGTGAGCTTGAAGAAGGAGCCCCGGCTGTCACTGGGCATCACCATCGCTGGAGGCAGGGACAGTCGGAGTAGAGTGCCAGTGTACATCACCAGTGTTCAGCCTGTTGGCTGCCTGCACCGGGACGGCACCATAAAAACCGGTATGCCTATACATTCGCCCCAAGAGGAATCTTTACCCTCTGCTTCTGGGTTTATTCAGAAAGAATGAACACATTGGCCAGAGCAAAAAGGATGTGTAAACTGGTCATTTGAGAATGTTCTAGTCCCAATAAAGCATACCTCATTCAACAGTTGGAGGTGTCTTTGTGCTGATAATTTTTTGAATCTACAGACCACAGGGTGGGAGATTTTATGCGAACGGGTTTGGGTAGCCGTGTGTTGAATCTAGTGTACACCTTGTATAAAATAATAAAGCGACAGTCACTGAAGCACTAGAGAGAAATATGAGACCCTGACATGCGATGCTGTGAAAAAGTGTTTGCCCCCTGCTTGATTTCTTCTTTTTTTGCATATTTGCCACCAAAACTGCAATTTTAAGTGATCGTTTTTTCCTTTGATTAATAAAATGATCTTTTTCTACCCGGCCCTATGTGAAAAGTAATTGCCCCTTTGGTTACTAAATCAACCAGATGAACAAATTTTAATATTTGGGTTAAATTTCACTATCCACCCCCAGACATGATTACTACCATCCTTGGTGAATCTAAACATCACTAAAATGCTACCTGTCTGGCAATGTGAAGTTGGCAAAAAGCAGCACAGATTGCCATGTAAAGAAATCCAAGAATTGAGACACAAAATTGTTACCCTAGCAGTATAGAAAGGTAAAATAAGCCATTTCTGAGGTAACTGGACTCCAGCAAGCCACGGTGAGAGCCATTATTTACAAATTGATATAATTCAGAACAGTGGTGAACGTTCCCCCGAGTGGCCAGCCCACCAAAATTCCTCCAAGACTGCATCAGTTTCTCATCCAGGTGGTCAGAAAAGAACCCAGACCGCAATCTAAAGAACTGCAGGCTTCACTTGCCTCAGTTAAGGTCAGTATTCATAATTCCACAATAAGAAATGGTGTCCTTGGGGGAGTTTCCGAACAAATTTCAGAACACAGAAGCTTTTCTCACATCAGCTGAAGAACATCTTGATGACCCCCAAGACTTTTGGAATGGTATTAATTTGGACTAAAGAGTGAAAAGTTAAAGTTTTTAACCTGCTTGGCCGACAGGCCTAAGGGGCTTATGCTGTGCTTAGGGTCATTAGTGGTGATCTGTTCTGCGTGCATGCGTGTCGTTTCTGCATGATACAACTTTCAGTTTTCCACAGATCCTTTTCATATTTTATATGCATGTATGTGGGCCCAAGATCTAACCCCTGATCGATTTTGGGCGTGTTGCCATTCTTTGTTTGGCCATCAGGCGGCTTTTTCTGCAAAATTTCAAACGGCTCTAGCTCCCTTATTCTACGGGCTAAGATGCTCCAATTTTTTTGCCCGCTTGGCCAAAAGGCCCAAACTTAAAACTTAAACTTGTCACCAACGTGAACTTTTGGCTTGTCTGCGCTCTAGCGTCTTCAGTTATTCACCGATCCTTTTCAAATTTTATATGTGTATATAGCGTCTTCAGATCCACACCAAGTTCGATTTTCAGCCCTATCAGACGGATACTTTGGCCAATAGGGGGCATTCCATTTTTGCTACGTTTGGCCAAGCAGGCACAGTGGCTTTGCCTCTATTTTTGGAAAATGTGGGTCCTGTTAAATCTGGCATGAAGCTAACATGGCATTCCACAGTCAGAACATTGTACCAACAGTTTTGCACAGCGGTGCTTTGGCGGTAGGGTGCTGCCGCCGCCACTGAGATTTTCTTTTCCAGGCTCAGGAGGCTTCACAGTTTATAGGATTTTTCCCTAAATTTGCCTAGTCAGATGTTTATTTGGCAATGCTCAAGATCAATTCTCGGCAATTTCTGACATCCAATATGGCCTCCGGTGGCCATTTTGTAAATTGCTTTTTTTTTAAATTTTGCGCAAATTTTGTGTTTTATGCTCATTTCAGCCACATTTACATATATACATGTATAGGGATGAATATTAATGCCATAGTAAGAGTAAAAAGGGTAACATTCCTGCTGTAAAAATTTGCAAGTGATCTCTAATGGGGATTGGGGAGTTACACGACTACTGGTCTCTGTGGCGACAGAGTTATCTAGTTGATGGAACGATGAATTTGCTCTTTTCCATCAATTCCTGCAGCAGAATGTCTGCCCATTAGTTTGACATAAAACTCAAATGCATTTGGGTTACGCAGCAGGACAATTTGAAGCACTTGAGCAAATCCACCTCCGAATGAAGCAAAAGAAGTAAAAAAAAAAAAAGGTTGTGAAGTGGCCTCGTCAAAGTCCTGACTTGTATGTAATTGAGATGCTGTGACATGACCTTGAGCAGGCAGTTCATGCTGGAAAACTCCAATGTGGCTCAAAACAATTCTGCAGAGAAGAGTGGGCCAAAATCCCTCCTCAAAAATGTAAAAGACTTATTTCCAATTATCGCAGAGGTTTGATTGACATTATTGCACCCAAGGAGGCACAACCAGTTATGAGGTGAAGGGAGGTAATCATTTTTCTTGCATGGGTGACATGGAGTTTGAATAACTTTTTTTTTTTTTTCCCTTCAGAAAATGAAACGATCATCTATAAATGCCATTTTTTGTTCGCTCACGTTGTCTTTGAATTTGTTATTTATACATATTTTGGATCATATGACTAAGAATCAAAAATGGAAGAAATTGGGAAAGGGGAAAATACTTTTTCGCGGCTCTGTTCCGAGAAAGATGTAAGGTTTGTAAAGTCCTTTACCCTGCTTCACACTCCTGACTCCTGCTTCTGTTGCGTAGGCGATGTTCTGCTGAGCATTAACGGAGTGGACCTGACCCAGCTGACCTACAGCGAGGCCGTGTCTGTGCTGAAGGCTCAGACTGCGCAGCCCAACGTAGTGCTGCGCGTGGTGCAGACCATCACTGAAGAGGAAGAGGAGGAGGAGGAAGGGGACGGCGAGCACAAGGAGGAGATGGAGGTGCTGGAAAACCCCAGGGAGGATGACCTGAATTGGGCCCCCCTGTGGACTCGCTGGCTGGGCCTGCCGAGGTGAGCATCAGATTTCCATGTGTGGGGAGGTTTACCCATTATACTCAGTTTGCGAATCTATATCTGCAGCATAACGTCTCTAACCACAGGGCTGTGAGCCTGGGGGGGAATTCCCGGGGAAATTCCAGTTCTCATCTTACCATGAAGCCGTTACACCCATGAGCTGGGCCTGCTGATTTCCCAAATTTTTTTTCTACCTCTTGGACTGAGGAATTTTGATAAATGACAAATCCAGATGACTGGAAGAAAATAACTGAGCTGGAAATGCCAATGTCTGAACCTGGAACCTTCATAGAAGGTTATTAGTCCTGCACACTGACGCAGGCGTGTAGAATAATCTGACAATGGCTGCTCTATGTCCTTGAATTAGCCCAGGCTCGCCACTGAACAGGCTAAACTGCTCTGTCACCTTTGACCAGTCGCCCCCCCCAACTGAGGGTGTGATGCAGTCACTTCCATTGTACTGTAATCAGTTATGAATGATCAACCAGCTGTATATCTACCGTGCATTTGTATCTGTTTTGAATTTCTCCATCTTGCTCTGAGTGCGTTTCTTACACTCTGTGCGTTTCTCTCTTTCGCTGTATGTATTTGCGCGCATTTGTGTATTTTACTCTTACACTCACACACTCTCACTCAGTCGTATTATGCATGCTGCACTTTGTTAGCTGCTCAGTAAGGAATATTGCTTCATTGTGCTGTGGTTGCAGCCACATGTAGGCCCTGGTTGCTGGAACATTACCAGCATGTAAACTGACCACATCCCTTCTGTGCTGCTGCAATTTGCTGCAGTAATTTGCTTCTTCATAAATATGCATCACAAGATGGCTGTATACAACAATTCATATTTTTATCACAAAGTCTGAGCTGCCTTGCCTCGTCCCTCTGGCTGGGGCAGCATTCCGACTGAATAGCTGCTCGCTGGTGTTTTTGTGAAATGTGAGCCCAAGAGGCCGAGTCGTATGAGGGAGTACAGCAGCTTTAGTGGAAACTGACTGTTTTTCAGGGGCCTGAATGGGGACTGTAGAACACGTGGCATAAAGTATAACTATCCAGGGCTGTATCTGAAATGGCTCACTAGTCTCTCATCTGCTCTACTAACCTGAATGTTGGTCTGTTTCTAGCAAATGGTTGAAGCCGTACTTAGCTCCTGCTCTCGTTAACTAGTGAACCATTTTGGATACTCTACTAACAGAACAAATAATCAAGGTTGGCATTTTATTTGCACTGTTTGCATAATAATAGAATGGGCATATAATGGTACTTTTTGCCTGATCACTGCAATGTAGACTGAAACTGGAGAGGCGTTGTTCTGATATTCTCCCTCGGCCTTTAGTGCTGTTTTTTTTTTCCCTGCCATAAGCTGTGAGAGTTTAAATGTCTTCTGGCTGAGACATTAATTCTGAAGATCTACATTTCCTGTCTAATGGAAGGGGGGAGGGGTCTTATCTCTCCAAGCATGATGAAGGAAACCCTGGAGTGCTTTCTTGAATTTCATTTAAATCGCATTGCCCCCCTCCCTCACTGCAGCCACATGCACTGGTGCCGGGACATTGTACTGCAGAAGACCAATGCTGACAGCTGGGGCTTCAGCATCGTGGGGGGGTATGAGGAGAGCCACGGCCAGCAGCCCTTCTTCATCAAGACCATCGTGCCTGGGACACCAGCACACTTCGACGGCCGGCTCAAGTGAGTACTTGAGCAGCATTTTTCAGAGCAGACCAATTGACCTTCTGAGTTCTGTTTCTGGGGAGTACAAATGGGCAGAGGTCAGGGTTGCTAACCAAGAGACTAAGGCTGGGGAGTATGCTGAAGGTATCGGTACGAATTGTGTGCAAAGGTTTCAGTGACTCAAGGATGGTGGTCTAGCAATGTTTTGTTTAGTTCATTAATTTATTATATCATGGACAGTACCCTGTAGTGACAGTGTGCGGTCCGGGTTTGTATAGCGATCAAGGTCAAGGTCAAATTTATTTAAATAGCACATTTAAACAGCCAAAGTCTGCCAAAGTCCTGTACGAATAGAAAGCACTAAAGTATTAAAATACAACCATAGAAATAGAAAAATACAATGTTGGAGCACACAGTACACAAAATATATTAAAGTGTAAAAATGGGAAAACAAAGTAAAGTGGACCATAAGCACAAAAATGAATAAAAAAGTCAGTTTATAGGCATTGTTTGGCTCAACATGAATGATAAGCCAACGAGAAGAGATGAGTCTTCAACAATGACTTAAACATCTCAAGAGTCTGGGCAGATCTAGTATACAATTTTAAGCTGTTCCACAATTTGGGGGCAGCCACTGCGAAGGCTCAGTCACCTTTAGTTTTGAGTCTAGATATTGTGATATCTAAAAGCAACTTATTTGATGACCTCAGTGCTCTAGCTGATGTGTGAACATGGATGAGTTCAACTAAGTACTGGGGGGCCAGTCCGTTCAATATCTTAAAAACAAACATCAAAATCTTAAAATCAATCCTGAGGCAAACATGAAGCCAATGCAGAGAGGCCAGAACCGGTGTGATGAGGTCACGTTTTTTCGTACTGGTCAAAAGGCGAGCAGCAGAATTTTGCACCAGCTGCAGAAGGCGCAGAGAACCTTTGTCTAAGCCCACATACAGAGAGTTGCAGCAATCAAGCCCAGACATAATGAAGGCATGGATAACTCTCTCCAAGTCTTTTTCGGTGAGAGAGAAAGAGGGCTTTACTTTGGCGAGCAGCCGAAGCTGAAAGAAAGCACCTTTGGTTAGAGCTAATTTGCCTTTCGAATTTAAAAGCACTATCAAAAGTGATACTAAGGCTTTTTATAAACGAATGTTTTTGGAAGCCAAGAAGCCCAGGGCACCAACAGTCATTTACTCATTCCTGATGTCCAAACACAATAACCTCAGTCTTATTATCATTTAGATTCAGGAAATTTAGGTCCATCCAAGTTTTTATGTCATTAAGACAAGCTTGCAGAGGCTGCAGAGTCCTTACATTTTAATTTTAAAGGAAGGTACACTTGGACATCATGTGCAAAGCAATGAAAAGAAACATTATTGTTTTCTTTATAAATGCTGCCCCTAGGTTCCATTCTCCATAAACATAAAGGGCCCAAATCGGAGCCTTGGGGGACCCCGCAGGTAAGAGGGGCCAAATTGGAGGAGAATTCACCCAGATGGACAGAAACTCCTGCCGGTTAGGTACGACTGGAGCAACTTGTGGGCTGCACCTTTAATGCCTACGCCGTAATTTAGACGTGATGAGAGGATCCTATGATCAACAGTAACAAAGGCCGCCGTCAAATCTAAGGTCACCAGAATAGCAGCACATCCTGAGTCCACAGTTAAGACAAGATCATTAAAGACTCTTTAAAGTGCAGTTTCAGTGCTGTGATCAGACCTAAAACCAAACTGAAACCTCTCATAAATATCATTTTGTACTAAAAATTTATTTAACACTTTGGATAGGAAGGGTAATTTGGAGATGCGCCTGATGTTGGAGGGAACAATCGGGTCCAGGCTGGGCTTTTTGATCAGTGGCTGCACTATAGCATGTTTAAAATGGGCAGGAAAGCACTCTGAGCTAAAACGGGTATGAATCAAAACAAGAATAAAAGATCCAACTGAATCAAAAACCTAAGAAACCTAAGAAAACCTAAATTAACTTTTCCTCAAAGGGACTGAAGCAAAGCCCTTTTTAGTGCCTATGGTGATCTGATTGTTATTGTTACATTGGGTTCTGACTTTAAGGAGAGGAGGAGCGATGTTATGCAGGATTTGTATGTGAATACTTCTTCCCAACTCGGGAGTTTGACTTTTTAGAACGATACTGTGATGGAAGTTGTTTGGTTTCTGGTCCAAAACGTTAATGGTTTGTTTGCGATGGTTGGCCAGTGGCTGTAGTGTCGAGCTGTTGGTTTGTCCCCAACTTGTTAGACAGTTAGATGTGAGAAACATGGGAGTCATGTATTGTTTAGCTGCATTTAAGGTCATTGCAATTCTGACATATTTTAAGTTTGCTGAACTTGACTATGGCACACTTTCTAAACCTCCTCCACTCGAGAATTTCCAATGTTGGGATTATAGTCCTGGTCTTGCCTCGCCTTAAATCACATTATGTCTCAAAACCTGTTCCCATTTACGTTTCGTAATTTGGTCATTCCATTGCCAAGTGGACCAGGGTCTCCACCGCACCGTCTCAGAAAAAAACAGAAAAAAATCATGGGTGTTTACATCTTAAATGGACAAATCCCAAATCTTAAGGTCCGACTCAGGCAATTACGCCATGAAAAATCAATTTGAAGAGGGGGTGTCTCGTTGCTTGTGAATGAAGCAACGGCTTATAAGCAATGACTTATAATGACTTGAAGAGAAAAAAATACACTTTCCAGTGCTCCTAAATTAATAGGAAATGGGTGCACATAGGTAAAGTTACCTGATATTAATGAATCTGCGATCAGATTTGGCATATCTTATTTGATTCTCCTGTAATAGGCTGTTGGAAATGACAATTTTTATTTGATTTTTAGTTGGTCTCTTTGACCTTAGTCTGCATAATCAGGGGTTCATATTGCAGCCTCATCCTCAGCAGCCACTGCACACTGGCCCCTAAAAACCCAATCCGATCTTCTGTCTCTAGTTTAGGAGTAACTTGCATCTGAAAATGCTTATGATAATAAAAAGCCCAACAATGCCTAAATTCAAGGCATGATTTGGTCATGTGGACACGCCAGAAAAAATCTGAGTATTTGTGGAGCAGCTTTATATTGGGGCGATAATCAGTAGAAAGTTCATCTTGTGTTTCCAACTCATTCTAGAAAAATTCTGGCATTTTTATTCACCATGCTGTGTGGCAGACATCATTCTTTAACATTCAGTAAATCCTGTCAACTTGCTTGTAAATGGCTAACATGCATTTTAAAATCTATAATAATAACTGGATATTTAAACTGTAGCACGTTGTCTTATAGTGAAAAACCGTCTTATGTTTTTGTTCACATTGAATTATAGGCAGGAATGGTATATTCTGTAACTGTGGTGAGGTTGCAGGAGCCAAATGTAGTATTTACATATATATATATATATATATATATATATATATATATATATATATATATATATATATATATATATATTACGGTGTCACCAACATAATTGTGTCTTGACATCGGGACAAACAGATGGCAGATCATTTATATATGAGCTAGATGGACTCAGGCCGATTATTGTATCCCCTGAAAGTTCGAGGATACTATGGATTTGGCCTCGTCATTTTCTTGTGAACGCTCTACAGCCCACATAAGTGCACTGACTCTTTTCAAATTTTGCAGGAACATGTATTATGGTAAGTTCACGACGCCTATTGATTTTGGATACTCTGGGACCATCTGGGCCCAACTGACGGGCCTTCGGGGGATGCATGTGCTCGGTTGCCGAGTGCTCTAGTTCACCCTTGTAGTGCACCATTATATGATTTAAGGGCTGTTAATATTTTTGCATTTATATTTGAATTTCTAACTTTTTAGCTTTACCAGCAGGGTATGACTTAAACTTTTCCCCAAAAGCACTTGGATAGTTAAGAGAGACCGTTTGGAAGTAAGAACCTTAAGCTTTGCTAAGATCTGAAAATACTGCACCAACAACACTTCCTTTGTTAACCATTAGTCAGACCTTTTATAAAAAGAATCGACTGGACGTTTCAGTGGAGTGATGGACTCTAATGCATAACTACATGGAATGCAGATGAAATTGATTGTAACTTATGAGGAAAACAAGCTGCTCTTATGCCTGATGAAAACTGGGAGCTCAGGTTGGCTTGGCTGTTTTGGGTTTGACCCTTGGTAAAGAGGAAATTCTAAAGTGTAAACATTTTATTAAATTTACATCAGTCCTCAGGAACTCCATTGCTTTCAGTCAAGCGTTGCAATTGTTACTCCTGCATTCCAGATGTTAAATTTGGATTATACTGATTGCTCTGCTGTGATCTCATTGCCTGGTGTTAAAGGTGAATGTAGTGCACGAGATTGCTGGAGAGGATGTGCTCAGGAACTCTGTCAGTGTTCCACAGGGCATGCAGAGGTTTGTCTGTTCCCGTCATATTTGTTGGCAGCGGGTCCGGACGGTTTGTGAGAAACCTTGTCTGTTCCTGTGCAGGTGCGGTGATGAGATTGTGGCGGTGAACGGAGCCACAACTGTGGGCATGAACAACTCCTCCCTCATCCCTCTACTCAAGCTACAGAAGAACAAAGTCACGCTCACTGTGGTGTCGTGGCCTGGGAGCCTGGTGTAGCCCCTGGCTTCACATGGCTGGCGGAATCTGCGCGTACAGCGATCTTACGTCCTCCCTCTCACTCGTCCCCTGAGAAAAGCCTGGACAGGACTTACTCATGTCTGTTACTCCACGCTGTCAATCAATCAGTAAACTAAGCTTCGTTGTAGTGCTGCGAGATTTCCTGAATCTCACTGTGGGTGGATATACAATGAGTTGTCAATCACTGACTTGTTTGAACAAATCAGATTTTTGCTCCGAAGCAAACACGCTTAACACTATGATTAGTCAACTGGTGAATCACTCGTTGCAAATTGTTGCTCTACCTTTTTCTGATGTCATAAGCCCTGCTGTACCCATCGCTATGTAATTTATGCAGCCCACCCTGAGACAACAACCCCAGCTGTTGCCTTGCAGTGTACAGCAGGCTGTGACCTTATTTAAAATTTTAAAGTCTGTTTTCCTGAAGACCTCTGGTGTGAATTTTAATTGACTGCTGGTTTTGCACTCTGTGTTCCCACTCTCGGTAAATCTGCTTTCATTTCCTCTGTGAGTCCATACTATTTATGGAGAGCAAATAACAAATTAGCTAATTTTTCATATTAAGATAACGGTTTAATGTGGAATTCTGCTACAAGTGGAGCTTGTTCAAACCAAAAAATACTTTCAGGTAAACTGGTTAGAAAAAAAAATTGGTCAAATTTGTTTGGAAACATACTAACATTTCGTTCATTGCATTGTGTTGTCATTTGTGTGAGTATGTCCTTGTGTGTGTATGTGCAGGTATGCTCCCGCTATGTGTACAGGTGTTGCAAGTATTGCGTTACATCATTGTCGCAGGTCCGTCCCATGTCTCAGAGGAAAAGCTTGGGTTCTGGGCACATAAGACTGAAGTAACTGCAGTACACAACCCTTCTTACCTGCATTGAAGACGGCTTCGCTCCACCTGAAGTCATTTTATGTGTTTGAACTGTGTAGGACTTTTACCTGTGTTTTATACTGTGCTGACACTTGACAACCTATTTTAAGCATTTTAGCGGACACCATATAGCACTATAGCAGTGCACATTTCAAGGATTTCCTTCTTCGTATTCCATGTGCATTAGTATTATTTCATAATCTAGAGGCTGATGACCGATACAATGGAGAATATGTACAATCAGAATAATGTATGAATGAAGAATAACCCAGTGATGTGGAGATGTGACATTTATTATTTGTTAAACCCTACAATGATGAGAATATACCAAAGCCTAATGAAGAAGTAACCTCTATATCTGACCATTCATGATTTATAATGGTTAAGATTACTGTTGATATTGTGAGTTATTTCTTAGAATGTAATGCTTGTTTTTTGGAGTCTGTTGTTGATTGTTCATAGGCATACTGTATTGTCATCGGGCTACCTTTAGTGTTTAGTGGAATGTGTTACTTTCATTGTTTTGATTAACTGGGTGCCTTGTGTCTACAGAAAGACAAATCACCATTCGCCTGCCTTAAGTACCTGAAATCCAAAAAAAGAAGGGAAAAAAAAAAAAACTTTGAGAGGAGCAACCATGTACTGAAGTGTAATTTAAATTATCCCAGAAGTGTAACTGCATTGGGAACAATAAAGCAGTTGCTTTCAAGGAACAAGCGACTGATTAAATAGCACTATACTTTATTATTTGGTTGTTGGAACGGCTCAGCAGTTTTTTTTTTTTTTTCCTCCTTTTTTTTTAATTGATCATTTAATATGGGGTGATGTGAAACTAGTTGCTTCTGCGGTTTCCTCACTGCTCTAGTTTGTATTACTTGACAGCAAACACACCTCTGAAGCTAGATGAACTTCTGCATTTGTGACTCAAGACGTCTCTACAAATAAAGTCAAGTATGTTACTTCTCATTATGTTCTGCACATTTTTTTTTTTTTTTAACAAGAAAATCTTGTTTGATAGAACAGATTTATGACCTATATCCCCTGGAGGGGGAAGAATTGTTCGCCAGTCATCTCCATTACCTGAATCCCTCTGGGTGTTTTGCACTGCATGTCATCTGGGTGCTGTCTGGCACTGACTCACATGTGAATCAGAGACTCAGTCCCCCAATCTGCAAACACATGACTTAATCCTGCTGTATTACTCTCTGTGCCTTAGGACAAGTCACAAAATACTCAGTTATTCCATTGTCTGGAAGAAGAGTATAGAAAACTGTAACCCAACACGCATATGAAATAAAGATTCACGCACAAACCCCTCTACGGAAGGGAAGCACAGCGGGATGGAAATTAAAACCTAAATAGTGGTGTTTTTTGTTGAAATACTTTGCTATGGGGCAAAAATAACCCCACATCCTGAATGTTCTGTCTAAGACTGTCGACCCCCTGCACACCAGGCTCTGTTCCCCATTGGTTATGCTGAAATGTTTCAAGTGGTACACTTTATATGCTTTACCTGAATTATATACTTGGTATATACCTAAATATACTTCTCTTGGTCATGGATGCCCATGTTAATGCTTGTTTTTTGCTCCAAGTACTGTGCCAAACATAATTTTAACAAGCTGTCCATTTTTTTCAACTGAGCATTTTCTTGTGGAGTAATTTAAAGCTTTTGATCATACTATGTCAGAAATGGTTAAATCTGTCATGCTGAGTAAATGTTTTTGTAGTTATTGGGCTATAGTGAAGAGACAAAGTAATTGAAGAGAGGACAAATATTCCTTACTTCAAATTAAAGGCTGAGCTGAATCAATGGGAACCTAATTGATGGACGTTCAGGCACCTGGCTGCAAATCCTTCTGAGATATAATTTACAGTTCATTTGAAGGGAAAGTAAATAAATGTTTAAAATGAACATTATTGGATGATGCTCATAACCAAGTTCAGAGCCCATTAACCCCAGTCTTGTTCTGGGTACATTTTTAAAGTTGCAGTAAGAACAATATGAACTTGGGGAATTACACATATTTTTGTGGATTTGCAAGACTATTTCTGGCATGATGTTCAATAAGAAGGTAAGTAATCCTTGTAAACATAAAAAAACTCAGTTTCAAGGAAAACTGAACTGCTTGTTAGAATTCTTTAATTTCAGCAGTGGTTGGAATGAAAACCAGCATACATATGAGTCCCCTGGAATTAAGTTTGTGAATCACCGCTTTAGATTATTGACTCGTGCTTTTAGCCAAAGTGACTTACTGTTGGTGCATTTTGCATTTCTGAAAATAGACCCTGATATGATTGTGGCAAAAATCTAATTGGTAGCACCAGTACATAATCTGCACTAGAATATAGCAAGTAAAGAAAACTGGTCAGTTCCTGACCATCTGGTAAGCTGCAAGGTTCTTCGAAAGTGTGCTGTTTGAATTTTCTTTTTTCTCTGCATTTTTTGAGCTTTTGTAGTTGTAAAAGTGGGGGAATGAGTAGATCTGCACTCACATGAGAATTGAGCTGCATTCTCATACTATCTGTTCTTAAAACTTGAAAATGTAAAAACTTCAAGGACTTTCTCATCAAAACATTTGAGGATGTCATCTGAGTAAAATGGAGCTCTGGGAGCAAGACACCGGCGTCCATAAATTCAGAAATTGAATTGCTAAATAATTCTGTAATTTAATTTCCAAATGTCTTGCTTCACTTGAATAATTTTCCCTAGTGTCTGTGACGCAAATACTGGATGATAAAGCCTTAACTAGGCTCATACGCAACAGGCAAACATTGGCATTATTTGTATAATGCATATTTCAATTTGTAAAAGCAAGGAAGGTACATTTTCAGTATTCATGCCTTTTTCGTTCATTTAGAAATGACTTTATCATGGTACTTATAATGGTATTGGCAATCACTGTTTGCAATGCACAAAATTTATTTATGTTTTACACCTTCATCTCGCAATTACATTCCCCTTCTCTGTGAAATGGGGAAAACCCACCTGAGGCATCAGTTTTGAGTCCACCTGATCACTGCACAGCAGACATTTTACCCCGTAATGCTTAGTGTTCATTAGCTGCAGTGTTGAGAGTGGCTGGAATAGATAAGTTCATTGTTCTATTTAGCACATGGCTTAGCAGCAGATGGCTGTGTGGCCGTCCCTCTAATTGATGTCACTGCTCGTCTGACCCCTCAGGCCTGAGAAACTTCAGAGAATATCTCTTAAATTAAACTGGAAGTTCACACAAAGTGCAAACAGTCAAATTATGGTTCTTGTGGCATTTGATTATTGCTTGTGATTTATTTATTTTTTATTTTTTATTTTTTAATGAATGGCAAAGATTCAGAAATGCAGTCTAAAGTTGTCATTACTGTGCATATGAGTACTCTCTCCTTAGTTTACTCAAAGTCATGGTTTTTCAGGCAGGGTCAAAGCAAAGCAACATATGATATGATTGAGATATATGCAAATTATTTTCTTTAATAGTCTTAAGTTTTAAAAAGTGTTTACATATCCCTGCAGCTCATAATTAGAATCAGAAAACTGGAATGAAAGACACTGGTTTCAGGGTTCTGATAAGATGCCACATCACAATGAACGTTATGTTCATACAGAAAAAAACACCAAATTAATTTAGATAATAATCCATGATTGGTAATTTCAGTTGAACAGTAATGCATGAGCCATTTTAGGTGCTTCCAGAAGGGGCGCAGCATCAGACTGCAGTGAAACATTTGATCGTTCCACCACAGGGGAGAAAAAGGCAAACTGGAAATTTATTGGACTGGAGGAGGAGGACAAAATTGAGATATTAAGCATTTTACTTCCTTTTTAAAGTTTGGTAAGAGCATCTGGGCCGACTATAATGTAAAATGATGTAAAGCAAGGCAGCAAACTGGGGAAACGAAGTCTCAGAAAGAACAGTTTTCATAAATGTATTAGATTGCCCTCTAGAGGCGAGTGGACTGAAGAGAACATTGTGTCAGAGTATACATCTGTATTCCTGCAATATATGAACCTTGAAGTCGTGATATCCACATTTTTTTCTACATCCACAAAAATCTAATTCTTTCAAAAATTTCCCCACGCAGTTGTTAAAAATTTGTACATGCACCACTGTCACAACAGTCTCAACAAAATAGCCCGGGCATTCCCTACTCCAGCAACTTCCTCCGACTCGTCCTGAGGTATCCCTAGTCCTTCCCTGACCAGCTGGGAGATATAACCCCCCAGTGTGTGCTGGGTCTACCCTGAGGTCTCCTTGCTGTTGTAGATGCTGGGAAACCTCTAAAGGGAGGCATTGAAGAGACCAGATGCTGAATCACCTAAGCTGACTCCTCTCAACTTGGGAGAGTAGCGGCACTATTATCACCTTCTTTTGGATGTCTGAGCTCCCCTCCCTACCTCTAAGCATGAGCTTAGACACCCTGCAGAGAAAACTAATATAGGTCACCTGTGTTTGCAATCCTTTCCTATCAGTCACTTCCCAAAGCTTGTGACCATAGGACAGGGTTAGAACATAGATTGACTAGTAAATCAAGAGCTTTGGTTTTTGCCTCAGTTCCTTCACCATGACTGCTTCACTGCAGACGCTGCACCAATCTCCGCTTTACGCAACCCTCACTCATGAATAAGACATTGAAACACTTGAACTAACCCACTCGAAGGGGACAATCAGCCCTTTTCCGGCAGAGAACCACGGCCTCAGATTTAGAAATACAGATCCTCGTCCTAACCGCTTCACCATCAGTTGCAAACCACTCCGGTGCGTGTTAGAAATCACAGCCTAATGAAACCAGCAGGACTACATCATCTTCAAAAAGCAAAGATGCCACCCTGAGTTCACCAAGATGCTACTCAAAAGCACCTATAAAGCAGTTCTTTGGAGAGAGGAGAACCTTGCCTGGAATAGGGACACCGAGGGCCCCTCCTTGTGACAGGCCCGGGAGGGGAGCTTGAAGGCAAGCACCTGACGAGTGGGTTTTCCTCCAGACTCAGCTCCAAGCAGTGATGAACAGCCCAGGTGTTCCGGGTTCCGGTTATGGAATATTGCTCTTGGGACATAGAATGTCACCCTGCTGGTGGGGATGGAGCCAGAGCTTGTGCAGGAGGTTGAGCAAGCTTGATATAGGCACACTCACCTCCATGTACAGCATTGGTTCTGAAATCAAAAACGTCTTGAAAGCAGTTGGACCCTCTCCTTTTCCAGAGATGCTCGAAGTCAGAGGTGGTGGGTCGGCATAGGATACTTACTATATGTCTCCATGTCTGAGTTCTGCTGCATTGGAGCGCACGCTGGTTGATGAAAGGGTCTTTGCAATGCACTTGTGGGTTGCAGAGGGGAGTGGTCTAACTGCTCCCTGTGTTTATGCACCAAACAGCAGTTTGGCATGTCCAGCGTTCTTGGAGTCCCTAAACAGGGTGCTGGAAAGGGCTCCAACTGGGATTTCCAAAGTTTTTCCAGGATAATGCATGCCCACAAATTTTTGTGGTCGTAGACCGATCCCTCTGAAGCTACCAACAGGTCAAATGAGGGATATTCAAACAGCCATAACAAAGGCCCTGAAGTTTGCGGAAGCTTAGGACCAAAACATATGACGTGTGATTTTGAGGCTGTTTTCAGATTTGCTGATTTAAATTTTCCTCAATTAAAATTTTTGTTAAAAAAAATCCACTTTTTCAATGGAGCTTTGGCCATGCTTCACTGAATTAGGCAAGAACACTTCCTGACTCATTCGACCAAAATAATTATCAATAACATTGACTTTTCTAAATAAAGGGGCAGCCACACATCAATAAATTGTTGAAGGGATGGACAGTTTTATTACGGTAGTATGACCCACTAAAAGTCATGTCAAAACAATGAAATTAAGTATGTGCATTGGTCAAGAGACTGAGTGGGCGCCAAAATTTGGCACCATCTTGCCATTCAGTGGTGAATAAGAGGAATAGATGTAAAAATGCTATTATCTGGTCCAGAATGTTAATATATAAGGTTCTAAATTTGCTTTTATCTCTTTATGACCTTTTAATAAGGTTGACAATAAATAACAGATATCTTAAACAATTTGGCAGCAATTTACCAGTCACGAAAAAGCAGCAATATGACAGGAAGACCAGTGAACAGGAAAGTTGGTGGCTATGTTCAGCTCCTGATTATGAGGTACAGTGAAAACATTTGAATTGTATTAGTCATTAAGGGACTCAACTGAAAATCTGCAGGTTTCATTACGCATATAATTGCGGCGTTTCCATTTATGGAGCCTCAGCGCCCGCACTGAATACTGTGCAGAACTTTTTAAATAGATGTTTTAGACGTAGAGACATATCTTATCCACTGGATATCTAGAGTATACTGAAAAAATGTGGATTTAAGTACTTTTTTTAAAGTTAGTAAGGACTAGGTACATCCCTTTTTTAACTATTTACCTAAGGTTAATGCAATATTAAAAAAGCTTCGTAATCTGAGCTGTCAGTTTCCTAAGATTAACTTTGAGCGTTTCAGACAATCTTATGTAAACAGAATAATTTTTGAATACAATCTTGCGGTAGATTATTAACTTCAGTCTTTAATTATTATACATTTCTTAATGTTTTCTTATGTACTATGTATTACATTTTTTTGTAATGATGGATATGTACTTTTATCCACTTAAATAAAGACATTTTGATTTGATTGGCTGTAGTTCATGGAAATCATCAGACATGCATTATTAAATCAAGCAATTTCCACTGAGCAACATTGCTGTGAAATCAATATAGGCAGCCATTTTGATTTTCCGCCATTTTGAAATTTTTGCAAACCCTGCTTTTGAGAACCAGTTTGGGTAACTTTGTCCAAACTTCGCAAAATACAGAAAACATGTTTTTATGCCCTAAGTCAACTTAATCTTGCGCAGTGCTTATACACTGCTTCTGTGTGAAGCCCCTATACATGTTTCAAGTAAAGGAATAATATATTGTAAAGTTCACGGCTCCTATTTGCTATATAGAGGATCTTATACGAATGGGCGTGTCACATGAAAGGTATGAAACGAGTTGAGTAAATTTTGTGTTTGTTGTGAGCTGAGCAAGCAACAAACCCAAAATTTACTCAGCGAGTTTCATAACTTTCTCAAGACAGTGCTGACCCCAACTGATCCGGCTCAGAGCCGGGGCAGATCCGGAGCGGAGGAACTTGCTATCTGGGAACATATCCACTGGATCACAGACATTTGTGGTTGAACTAGCATCGTTTGCAAATTCAGTTTACTGAGTACCCAACTGACAAACTAATGTTTCACAAGCATTATGAAAAATTACTGCATACACGCTACCTAACTAAGCAGGCAACATGAACTAAATTATGTGAGTGGCACTTATCTAGCTTGGTACAGCACTGAGCCTAATTGATTTTACCAACATTACACTTATTATTCAGTTGGGCTAAATATTAACAACGTGAAATAACTTGGTGATTTTTTCCCCCATACCCTCAGACAATAAAATGTTTGCAAAAGCGATATGTACGCAGGATAGTATCACAAATATGTCATGAGCTGGGCTTTGGGAGAAGTAACACAGTTATGTGATAACAGCAGATATTGCATGGGCTGAGTGATGGCAGATCATCATGAAACTAGCATGAATTGGAATACCCCATTTTTTATTTTTTTTTTCTGGCATGGACGGAGCGTTGCCTTTATGCTCATCTGTGTCTTTACGGCTAAGTGCCTCATGTTTTCTGGACCTCATCATTACTGATTATAGGTACACATTTTTTTTTTTTTTGCAATGGTAGGTGACCAAAGAGGGTCCTCAGGCGATGTGAAGAACCAGATGTATAATTACCTGTAGTGGCAGACCTCATACTGGTGAGGCATTTATATGCAACAGCCCTACCTCATCTTCTTAAACTGCAAAACCACCTTCTGCCCCACCCAGCATGTCAGCAATAAAGTTGGGTCACCAAACAATCTTCTACGTCTTTCATTTATGGTCCTCTGCTTCAGGGAGGGATGCTATGGCTTCAGGGAATAACCCAGTCTAAGCCTCCCCTCTCCAACGCTATTTATGGTATTAGCAGTCTTGAGTGCTAAGGTGTTAGGTAATTACAGAACTGCTTGTTAAGCAAACAATTCAACACCTTTTTCTGTATTAACCCAGCCTCTTGCTGTGATGGGATATTTAATGTAATTGAGACTCCAAGTGCGAGGAGAAAGTAATTGTGCCTCTGTGTTTGTTACTGCAATAATTTTTGTGGATACTGTGGCAGTGAAACTTTGTCTTAGTGGAATAGAGGTTGAGTGGCATTACAGTCATTACACCCTGATATCAAAGGTGAAAGGACATTTGAGAGTTCACTGGTTTTAAACCATAGGCATGAGTCAACAAAAAAAAAAAAAGGTGGTGTAATCTGATGAGTCATCCGTCATAACATTCTAGCAGCGCAAGTATGAGAGGTCTACAGAATGAGAATGATACAGTCCTGAAAGCTTGGCCGTGGTTCTGTTGTGCTATATTCTGTCACGTGGAAGCATTCTTCTGACATGGCTAGGGACCGCTCTTCCTTGAATCACTGAAA
Source organism: Gymnothorax reevesii (assembly GCA_029721435.1). Lineage (NCBI taxonomy): Eukaryota > Metazoa > Chordata > Actinopteri > Anguilliformes > Muraenidae > Gymnothorax > Gymnothorax reevesii. The sequence continues at coordinate 9,004,942 of CM056586.1, forward strand.
ATCAGGAACATGTTATTCAGAGTAATCACCTTTAAATACATCTGGGGTGAAAGTTGAGCATCACTAAATTCAAAATTGGAAATTTTCAGAAAACTGGCAAGTCCTGAACTCTGAATTTGCATGAAAGTTTTCGCGAGCATTTCACGTATTTTTTTTTATTTAAAAGGCTTTGTCATGAACCATGCTTAGAGTTGGCAGTTGGGTGGAACTTCTGAAAATGTGCATTTCTTCTTCGTCAGATATTCATTTTGTTTCTTCCAATTACAATTTAGGCTAAAGGGGACAGTTTTTAGCAAATACTGGTCTCCTTGCCATCTTTAAAGGTCGTAGGTCCACACTTTCAATAGCATTAAATGTGTTAATCTCACCTTGTCTTCAAAAGCTAACAAAATGTGAAGATCAAATTCTTTTCAACCTGATTTTGTTTGCTAGGAACAAGTACATCCAAGCTATATTTGCAAAAATTGTGCAGTGTTGGTTGATAAAATTAATTTTGTCCTTTGGTGAGGTGGAACTTGTTTTAAGAATTGGGTGCGGGCCATTTTTTTTCCTGATGGATATTGTGATGAGACTTTTCAATTCTGACGGGAATATTCTCTTCCAGGACGAAAATGGCCTCATCCACAGGCACAATGAGGTTACTGAGGGATCTGAGGAGCATGATAATGACATGAATCACATGCGGTGGTCTTTGTGGTCATCCAGTCGCAACTTATTCAGACCTCCATGAGAGATTTTGTACCACTGTGTTAAACAGTTCCCTCTGCAACCATCTAAAAATGAAATGAAGGAATCTCTGTTGAATGTACCATCATCCTCGAGTACAACTGAGAATCTATACTGGGGCACTTTGAAGCTACTCTGATTGCAGGTGGCCCAACATCTGACCAAGACAATTAATGTGGATTTATACCTGTGTCAAATTTGTCAGTCTGCCATGTGTTTCACACATCACAGCAAAAAGAATAAAAACTGAATAGTGCAGTGTTGTATATTTTCAGGCTGTAATGCTCTACAGCCCCAATTCCAAAATAGTTGGGACAAAGTGTAAATTGTGAATAAAATCAAAATGCAATGACTTTCAAATCACCCCAGCCAGTATTTTATTCACAATAGAGATAACATAGCAAATGTTGAAAATGAGAAATTTTACAATTTTATCCACAAAATGAGCTCATTTCAAAATTGATGGCGGCTACAGGTCTCAAAAAAGTTGGGACAGGGGCCTGTTTACCTTGCTGTAGCATCCCCTCTTCCTTTTAACACAGACTGGAGGCGTCTGGGCATTGTGGACACAAGTTTCTTGAGTTTAGCCATTGGAATTTGATCCCACTCATTTAATACAGGCTTCCAGCTGCTGGAGAGTTTTGGGTCTTCTTTGACGGACTTTTCGTTTAATTATGCTCCAAATGTTCCCAATCGATGAAAGATCAGGACCGCGGGCAGGCCAGTTCAGCACACAGACTCTTCTGCTATGAAGCCATGCTGTTGTAATAGCTGCAGTATGTGGTTTTGCATTGTCCTACTGAAATACACAAGCCCTTCCCTCGAATAGATGTCGCCTGGACGGGAGCATATGTTGCTCTAAAACCTTTATATCTTTCCGCATTCATGGTGCCCTTTAAAACATGCAAGTGTCCCACCCCATATGCACTAATGCATCCCCGTACAATCAGAGATGCTGGCTTTTGAACTGAACACTGATAACAGGAGGGGTGGTCTTTCTCCTCTTTAGCCCAGTGGGCACGACACAACAAGAATGTCAAATTTGGACTCGTCTGACTACAGGACACTTTGCTACAGTCCATTTTAAATGAGCCTTGGCCCACGGAGCACAGCGGCGCTTCTGTGTCATGCTCAACAATGGCTTCCTTTTTGCACAATAGTTTTAGGTGGCATCTGTGGATGGCACGGCAGACTGTGTTTACAGACAGTGGTTTCTTGGAAGTATTCCTTGGCCCATTTAGTAATGTCAGTGACAGAATCATGCCGGTGAGTGATGCAGTGGCGTCTGAGGGCCTGAAGATCATAGGCATCCAGTAAAGGTCTTTGGCCTTGTCCCTTACGCAGAGATTTTTCCAGTTTCTCTGAATCTTTTGATGATGTTATGCACTGTCGATGATGAGACCTTCAAAGCCTTTGCAATTTGACATTGAGGAACACTGTTTTTAAAGTATTCCACAATTTTTTCACACAAGCCTTCACAGGATGGAGAGCCTCTGGCCATCTTTACTTCTGAGAGACTCAGTCTGTCTAAGACATCACTTTAATAGCAAATCATGTTACACACCTGATGCCAGTTAATGTAATTACTTGCTAAATTTTCCTTCAGCTGGTTCTCTTGTATATTAATTGCTTTTTCAGCCCTATTTTGCCTGTGTCCCAACTTTTTGGAGACCTGTTACAGCCAGAAAATTTGAAATAAGCTCATTTTGTGTTTAAAAATGTTATGTTCTATTGTAAATAACATATTGGCTCATTTGATTGCATTTTGATTTTATTCAGAATGTACACTTCGTCCCAACTATTTCAGAATTGGGGTTGTAATTGCAGCTTACATGAATGCGCCGATTCATGAGGCTGATTTTATGTTCACTGCCGTCCTCTTGAGCAGGCTTAATAAAATGAGCGGACATGCTGTCCTGTGCGAGTGAACATCAGACACAGAACACAGGGAGTATGGGCATTCAAATGGGATAAACGAACCAACTCAATGGCACATCGAAATCTGTTTCCAAACACCAAAACACAAGCACCCTTCCATGCAAAACATGAAGACTCAGCAAAATTTCAGTCTGGTAAAAGGGTACATGTGAAGACTATGGCAGAACAAATGTCTCATTCCATGGTGACAGCATCGTAACTAATAGTACAGAGCGCATAAATCAACACACATTGAAATAGAACAGTAGATTCAAAATAGCAAATGGGACATCGAGTAGATACAGAGGTAAATTTACCACAGGCAATGGTCATGAGCCCATGGCAATGGCTTAGATTTGTGTTACTTGTGCCAAGAGGCAAATTTCATCTATGGTCTCCCCAGGAGCATCTAAACCACTACCTATTTTCAGTACTTTTATATTAAGAATCTTTTTAGAACAGCAATTAGCCTTCACACCCGCTTCGGATATCCAGAATTTTCTGAATGCTCATTTAAACAGGAAGAATGAAGGATGATTGACATACCATGAATGTAGTTGTTTAGGATTCACATGATGGTAATTTGAAAGCCACAAAGCCTTGCAAACGGCATCATTATTAAAACGATCACCATTACAGCCCTGCCAATCGCATCTTTAACAAATGAAAATCAATACGCACTTTACTGAAAGTAGGTACGCAACTCCATTTCACTTTATTGATATTTTTCTCGATGAGGATTGTGCCTCCCATTCCTTAGGCACAAACGTGACAGGTGGGTTTGACCCTCCTTCGCCCCACCCACCCACGTACCCTGTGATACATTTTTCCCATACAAGAGGACTGCTTTAAGTATAATGTATAAGTTCCTAACAGTGGCAACTGAATTGTACATAGTCAAGGTATTTAAACCAACGTTTCTGAATTTTGAATCAAGCCATAATGTGGCTGAACAATTAACAAGGGATTATGTAGCCTACCTGCATGAACCATAGGCAGTCAAGAGTGGGGGGGGGGTGACATGAAGATTAGAGGTCTTACTGACATTAGCTCCTCTATAATCATGCCATTTAAAAGATGCTACAAAATGCATTTAGGTATTCTCAGCAAATATTGGTTATTGCCATTTTCTGACCAAGAACAACGGTCATTCCTGCAACAGGAATTTGATTTAACCCCATCAAAACAGAACATAAAAACTGAAACCTTACTGTTAATAATTGTATGAGTGCTTGCTTGAACATCAACATCCTTCAATTTTGTTTTTATTTGAGGATTAGATTAAGTGACTCATGACTTCTGCTTTACTCTCAAAGACTTGGAAATTTTTTTTTTTAATTTTATGTTAAAAAAAAAAAAACAAAAAAAAAAAACGATAAACGTTAACAAAACAGGGCACAGAGATAAACATATGAAGACTTAGTGAAATAACCAAAACCAATATTCAATTTGTTTGATTACATCCACCGTTTGATCAAACATATTTGAATCGACATTTATTTTCTTACCCTAAACTTGACCTTAACAGGAAAATGTCCGGGACCTGTACCATCAAGAGTGCTTATGAGTTTCAACAGCGAAAATGTGCCCCCCCGCCCCAAAAAAAAATCTGAACAACTTTAACAGGTGCTAATCATAAGAAATGTGGAATACATTCAAAGTAAATGCTTTATTTCTGCTTTCCTGGAGAACTGAGTGATGAACAATTACATGTCCTTTCAAACAGGGCAGACGATGAATATATATCAACTCCCCTCCAGACCATTAAGACGAGACTTTCACTTTCATTTGCTCGAGAAGAGCTCTGTGTGGCAACTCAGGGATCAGTCTTACTGCCACCAATTTAACAAAATGAAAACATGACTAACACTGAACGTAAGTGATATGTATAGTTAAATAGAACCTTAAAGAGTAACTTCACAAAAATCTCAAGTTTTGCATTCAAATTGCTAGCTTTCCTACCGTTAGCATTGCTAACCAAAGCCTCAGTTTAGTGAACACTGATAATATCGTAGCAGTTTCAGGAAAACGTAAGCAGAGAAAACGGGAATGCTGATTAGCAAGCGATAGAAATGCTAAACTCACCTTGAAATAACGTTTTCCCTATTCGATTAAAGAGGTTCAACTGCTGAAAACCTAGTCTTTACCACCGCCCCGCCCACCCCCAATATCCAGCCCCCCAAAGTTTACATTAAGATGACAATCAGTTTCCCTAGAATATCTATGCAGGGTACTCAGTAGCTTAAGTACTTGGCTCTGATACCTCTTACCTGCACTTCTTTTTGCTCTACATTCAAAGTAAAATTAAAGCGGATTGCTGACAAACCGAGCCAAATTTGGGTCTTGTGACGTCCTCCACTCCAGTAAAGCCCATTAATTTTGAATAGTATAAAAACTTAATAAATTAAGTTTATAATTATCACAACACAGAACAGTTTCAGTGAACTTCAATTGAACTCCCATTTTGAAACGTGCATTAATTTAAAATTGTAATCATTTGCTCAACACAGGGGGGACCAATATATGAAATGCATGAGAAACCGATAAAGTCTCTGAAATACTGACCTGTTAAATTGACTGAAAATTCATAAAACAGGGATGTATGTAGTGACCAATGTCATTGTCAGATGACATTAGAAAATGGACATCGGTCCACAGCGAAACAGGTCGATTGATTCGCAAATTATATGCTGAAACTATACAAATATCAGATTTTTGTGAAGTAACAATTTAAGATGTGATATTCTAAACTTGAAGAAAATACAGTTACCGTGGAAAAAAACAGCATAGAAAACACTACAAAATGACAACTACACTACAACAGAAATGTTGACCCAAACAAAAGAACTGCAGTGAATATTTTGCATTCAAAAGATTGTGTATAATTCATTTCTTTCTAAATGAGAATCTATTCTGAAAAAAAAAAAAAAAAAAACATTTTGGAAGTGTCATGTCTTCCTTGGTTGGCAAAACTACATGTAACATATACCACTAGTGTCATTGTAAAGCACACTGAACCCAGACCTCAATAATACTACTCATAGGCTCTGGATTTCCATGCGCTCAAGTGCAATTTTCAGTCCACACACTGGCATCAATGAACATCGCAATCATATGGCTTACTAGGTAAACAGGTCCATACAAACTGGAAAGTTACTCAAACATTGTTCATAAACAAATCTATAGTACAATAATATCTTGGCAAAAACAAATTGAGCTATATTACATTATGTAAACAATGGCATACCACACTGTACATCTTGTCTTGTAGTGATATTTACAGGATAATTTCTCAAATTCCCTGTACAGAAGGTCATATCCAAAGTGCAGGAGAACTATGGTGCTGCCGTTAGAAAAAAAAAATTAGAATGATCCAGCCTCTTCCTCATTTAGGTTGACCTTACAGTGTAGTAAAAATTAAATTAAAAAATGTATAAGAAAGGAAAAAACTAGCAAGCAGGCAGAACTTGCAAAAGCTTCTCTATTCCTTTCTACTACCAGCAACTTGTCTGCTGTTGAATGTCTAAGTACAACAGGTTCTCATAAGGCAATTGTGCACATCACCTCTAGGTGCTGCGTTACTTCAAAAGACCTCATGCTTCAACATTGGGGATGTGACATTGGCTTTGAGGCTTACTGAGCACTGGCGAGGTGTGTATACATGTAACTCGATGGGTTATACACTTGCGGCATTATCTTTATTTCAAAGCACCTATCAGCACCCAGCGGCAAATTACCTTGCTTGTTAAAACGAACAAAAACTCAAAAAAGAGCATCTACTACCACATCAGGAAATGTGCAAAATGTGCTCTAAAGCAAAGTGACAGTGTAGCAATTCTACTGTACAAGGTAGTAGGGGTAGGGGCTGTAATTTTTTTTTTTTTTTTTTTGGGGGGGGGTGGGTACAGAGGGGGTTGGGGTTTTCACAACACAGTGGTGTAGACCATCAAACCCAACATATCTACAAGGCACTAAGGGTAGGAATGAAAGGTCATACAACAGGACTACGCCCCCCAGCCTCCTCAGTCTGGTCGGAATATAGGATATTTGGGCAAGAATTCTATAAGAATAACCTGGGAAGAAAAGACAGGAAAGAGTTAGAATACTACATCTGTAATGGTGAACACTTTGTTCCAATCCAGCCAATTCAAAGGATTGAACATTTCACAGCAGTATCTTAAATCAATCCTGGGCACCTTCCTCAAACCCATACAGCTCAGACTAATATAATTGCATCTGCACAAAACCCCTCAGTCCTCCAGCTACACAATACGCACAATTAACGACCATACACAAAAAAAATTGAAGCGGGTAACTTTCTAAATGATGACTATTCACCAACATCTTTCAATGACAAGCTACCAGCAGCAAGGTTGCAGTACTAAAACACATAAAACAACAGATATCAGCCCATAATACACACTGTCAACTTACAAATTCCATCATGTTACTGCTCTCACATTTCCTCTTGCTGAGTTTCCAATGCAGACCCAGCTGGGGAGGAGGGGAGCATTAGGGCACAGAGAGTAAACAGTTATTCACCCAAAATTCACAGGCTCACTGAGGGCGTAAAACTCACCCGGACATGTCCAGCACACGCACATTCAGCAGTGAAAGGAGTTAACAATAACGAGGGCTTTGGACCAAGTAAATTACTTCTACAAGAACCATTTTAAGCATAACAAATAGACCCAATTCTTCCAAGAGTATTGCAGAACATTAACCACAATTTATCAATTTAAGAAAAAAATTTTGATGCGTTTTTTACAGGCTCAATTAAATAAGCTTTCTTCAAAGAAAACACCTTGCAGCCATAAAAATAAATAAATTGATGCTAGTCAGTGTGCTGTGCTGAAAACACATATTACGTGTTTTGGGAGGCGGGACAAAGACTGGGCGAGGCTGCTCATTGGCTCTAAGCCCAGAGTTTCCTATGGGCCCTGTGCCTGCTGCTACAGCTCAGTCACTGCTCTGAGACGCTACAAAATTAGCACGGCTTTTTAACCACTGACTCTTTACTGGCTGGCTTTGGCTACTTATCACTGGATCAGACTGAAAGAGCAAGAGGGCATTCTAGAACACGAAGGGAAAGAGTTACTGAACAGAGCTGAATCATCAATCATAATGCTTGAGAATATGGAACCGTTTGATTTGCAGTGCACTCAGTGTGTTTCCTGACCCAGAACTAGAAACCTCCACATCTCTGAATGATTATCTCTATTTTACTCAGGCTCTGGGGTCAGCCTCGCACTCACCTTGTGATACAACCTGTTGTTCTCCCACTCCAACAGTTTCTGAATAGATCTTCTTGTCTGCAATAAACAAACACAAAGTCACGTGAACTGATGACACCGTCCTCCCAAGTAAGCAGACTTTTCAATGGCCTGTGAGTGAAAAGCACTTGAAAACAAACTGACAACACATTAGGTACGTTTATAGACTTTGGTCCCATTTTAAACCAGCTTGTTATTTTTCTTTTGCCACGATAAAAGGAAGAGAAAGAGCAGTAGTCCAGGAACTAACAATAATTACAGCCTCCCATAAGATGTACTGGGCTGTGGTGTAGCATTTGTAGATTGTGAAATTTACAAAAAGATAAGAATGGTGCTTCCAACTCAAAATGCCAAGATTAAAGAAGTTGTTCTCCCAGAAAAGAAAACTGAGTCATTATCTACTCAGCTCCACGCCAGCTGAAACACAGAAGTAGTCTGTAAATCCATTACAGCAAATTGAGTATACCAGTCAAACTCCGCAGCACCTTTCTCAAAAACAACTCAAGTCAATAGAGAATGTCACTATTGTTCTTTAGAGTCAAAAAACAGCCAAAAATGACTATAAAATTATGCCATTCATCTCATGCTGCATAATCTAAGTCTCCAGTAGCCATTCTAGAAAAAACCAGTATTACACCATTATTTAGTCTAATTTTTTACAGCAGCCGTTACATTTAAAAAGTTAGCGACTGAGTGCACCCGCGTTGCCCATGTGTGGCTGGGTAGATGAGGAGGTGCAGGGAAGCCAGCGTGAGGCAGAATGTAGATGGAGAAAGGCAGGGCGTGTGCAAGCAATCATGCAGTTTTAGAAATATAACAGCAGCGATAAAAATTTGCGTTAAATAGCGGTAATATTGGTGTGTTCGGACCACAATGCTACAGACTGGTTTCCAAAGACTAAAATTACACTGCATGAGCCATATGGAGTAATTTATGGTCATTTTTGGCTGTTTACGGATACAAAAAATGCTACCGATCGAGTCTCCATTGACCTCAGATATTTTGGACCAGGGAGCTATGGGGTTTTTTTTTTTTGATTAACTCAAAGTCTGTCTTATGAATTATTGAACTTCACCTGTGTTTCAACTGGCATGGAGGAGAGTGGATAATGACAGAATTTTTTGGGGGGGTAACCATTCCTTTAATTTAGATGGGGTAGCTGCTATTGCACCCGAACAAAGCAGATAACCTAAATCGCTTTTGGTAACTCCAGCTGTACATGAATGGACATGCAAATTAACCTTATAATGCCCAGACACAGACATTATTATAGGAAAAATATGACCCTGTAATATTTTTGAAGTATTGAAGGGTAGTATTCAGTTCCACTGTTCATCAGGTTTTGTGACAGCAATATATACATTGCTGAACAGAACTTCAACATGTATAAGAATACGTTTTTGTGTAATATTTCTCTTGGAATGCCAAACTTTACTGCCAAAGTCCAAGGAAATTCATGAATTCCCATTCACCAGGGAGCTACTACCTTGAAGAGAGTGACTAAGGGAGAGAATCCTGTAATCTCACTTCTTCCCTCCAGGTGACAGCACTGTGTATCAGATATGATACAGTGAGCAGTAGTGGTTGTGTTGCATCTTACGAGGTGGGCACGGTCCTTCAAATTTAGCGTATCATACATGATACAGGGGGCATTATAGGGTTAAGGAAAGAATTGATCAAAGACAGAAGTGTAAACTGCAGCCTGCATCCGACACAGGACTAGCTACCAAGTCAGCAAAATAGCTGCACTGTGCGAAACCCATAATAAGCCTTTTTCTACTCAAGCCCGTGCTTCAGATGGTTGCTGGTTTTACAGAGTAGTTCTCTCCCTGACTCAGTGACCCTGCATTAGCACACCACAGGCCTGTGGTAGTTGGAGCACACTCGTGAAGCGCCCCAGTTAAATGCGATATGAATGTTAATACCTGAACTGATGCCCCTGCATAATACAATGAAGGTGATGCCAGGTCACAGCTGAAGGGGCCGGAGGGAATTGTGACTCACTCTCTTGTTGAGGCAGATGACAGGCCACAGACTGCAGCCCACTGTGCAACAACAGCAGAGGCAGCCGCACAACAGCCACTTCACATTCACCGGAAGGTTCTTCTTCAGGCAAGCGTTCACCCGGCCCACAGTCGTTTTGAACTCCTCTGGTGCCACCTGGGATTGAGATCAGCCAAAAAAAGGAGGAAAAGAATCTTTAACAAGGGACAGAACCAGGGAGTAACATGAGAACAAGATTTAGAGCAGTTAAAGACAATAAATTATCCATTTTCCCTTCACTATCCAAATGCTAATTCTAGACTGAGTCGGCATAATTATGCTTTTGTATTTAATTGAATTAAAATCAAATGATGGTCCATGTCACCGTGGCCAGATATAAACTGGTCAACTAATAAGATTAAAAGAAAACACTTTCTAAAAGATACACCAGCCAAATAACATATTGCCAGTCAGTGCATTTGAAGTCTAAACAACAGATTCCTAAAATGGTACTGGGCAAAAAATCTGCGCATTCTTTTCTCAAGAGCTCCTAGGTCTTGCAGATCAAAGGTTGTATTCACCCTTTTCTCCTTTAAAAGGTATAGATGTTTGCAGATGTTCCTCAGAGATCAGATGGGATCTCTAAATCGTGTGCTAGTAACTTGCTCACCGAGCTTTTGTCTCTCCAGGCCAAAGGACGGGACAAAAAAGGAGAGATAAGCTCACGGCCTGTGGCTGCAGCGTCCAAACAACATGAATGGCCTGCTCATTCCTCACTGGGCATGTACGCCATAAAACTTGGGTCGTAATCTTTTATGACAGGATGCAAAGGTCTCTTTGGAAACGGTGAAAGACTTCAGAATAAAGCCCAGCAGGCCCGATCTGCACCCCTCAATCATCATAATCATGACCTCATCAATCACATGTCACCCAGGGTCACAATACTGGAGGTACGTTTTATTACCCTGCACTTCCCTCAGTCTGCCCTCCCCCCTCCGCTCTTTTTGTATTCCAGCGTTCGACCTAGGAAGCGCCCTTTTCTTGTGCACAGCGCACTCCTTTTTGTCATTATTTTGTCACCTGGAGCTGTGTCCAGCCAACATTGGGGTCCTAGCCAACGAGGCCCATAGACGGCTTACTCATTGACAGAGCACTTCAGCGCATGCAGCTTCCTTCAGATGCACTGTAACACCCCTTGAAATGCATAGTTACCAGGTCAAACCACTATGTAGACATAAAATAAGCAATACGTTTGTTTTAGGCAAGGTGGGTTTTAGGCTAGGTTGCTCCAATCAACTATCCTTTTCACATTAGAGGGAGTAGTAACTATAGCAAGAGAATACTTTGTGAACAACACATTAAGCCAAAATTCATTACCTTTCCTGTGAGAACTGAAGGAAATTCGGTGTCAAATTTGTTGCTCAGGCCAAACCTTTGAAGTTGAAGAGAAAAGGGACTGTATGAAAAATTGCACAGAAACACCATTAAACATCTCAAAAACTCTTCCTAAAATATGGGGAATTTCTCAAAACACCTGCTACCGACAGAAAGATATCAGAAAAACAACATTTTGAAACGGACCCTGTCCATTCGCTCTCCCACGCCTCGCCCCACAAACACTCACGTCAGTTCCCACTTTCAATGGGTGCATGTCATATACAACTCTGTGTTTCATTGAATAGTGACACCTGCAAAAGACCACCGAAACATGAGAAAAAATTTTCAGAATATCCCCAGTTGTTGTGATTCAAATACGGGTCCCGTGACAGTATGTTGTAGTGGGAACAGAAATTTAACTTTTCATCCGCAGGCTGGTACAGGCCAAAATGTATTGATCAATCTTAGTGTGTCACAGCCAAAACCAGACGTACCAAAGGACCCCCCAGGGGTGGACAGTTACCTGCCCAGGTGGCAGAGGGGACCAAACAACCTTTTGTCTAGAGGCAGGTGTTAATTTCCAACTAGCAGTGACACTGTGGTACAAGGCAAATGACCACAAAATCTTCATATAAATTACACAATCAGAAATAATGACTGATGGAGCAGTGGAAGATCACGTCCACACAGATAAACATAAAGTAGTACGTTATGAGAAAAACGATTTCTTTTTTTCAACTTTTTTTTTTGCTAAACTATTCCACACTCAATCATTGCCCTCAGTGAAACTTAAATTATACCGAACCAAAATCTAATACTCTAGTACAGCAACCATCGTTTGAAACGTGGCATAAGGTTGTCGGTCCACCAAGATGAATATATTCCTTATGTAACAACAAATAAAAACTGAAGCCATGTCACTCAAGCAATAACGCTTTCCAAATATCTCACATGCTCATACGGGGAGCAAAACTATATTACATACGTCGAAGCGATTAGATAAGTCAGTCAGTTGCATCATACACACGAACTCACATAATCGCTCCTGATGAAGGTGCCCGCAGCACCGTCTCCTGTATCAGCTGAAGCAGGATTCGCAAGCGAGGAACCTTCAAAAGCAACCAATTTTCCAACATGTACGTAGCAAACATGTTGCTGGAATTTGTGAAAGTTAACAGCTCTGACCAGCAAATCACAACGAGCTAGTTAGATGAACTGAAGCGTTATGCTACCATTGAATCAATAGGCTAGCTCGTAAGCTACTTTCAAGATTTGTTCTGACACTAAGCTCCAGTTCTGTTGCAAACGTCGCTACTTCGAACGGTAAAATCGCCAAATTCTGCAGTTGTGGCTGGTAACACAGACTACCTTCGAAAATATATAAGTAAGTTACACAACATGACTTGACGTTTAAATTGTAGTTGCGGTGTAGTATCAACACAACAGCGTGCCAGAGTTCAGCTAACTCAGTAAGCGCTAGCGAATATTAGCTAGCTAGCTTTCAAAGCTAGCTAATGAACCAACAATAGCAAGTTTACGTGTGATAACTAGGTACACAAATGTCTACTTAGCAATGGAATATCCACAGCTGGAAATATTTCAGCGTAGCCAACACGTTAAACGTCACATTTAATTCGTTTCAATACACTGTCGGGCTTGCAGTCTGGTTTTCTGCTCAGCTAGCGCTCCTACTACCGCTGTCACAGAGCAGGAAACAGCCTGGCTGTTTTCCCGGCCTACTGCCTGTAGCACAGACAAAAATAAAGACGCTGAAGTTCAAGACACAAACACTGGGATGGTTTCCGGTAGGTAAAGAATGCTGTGGCTCATAGGTGCTTACACGGTGATGTGTCCAGCCCCCCGCAAAATCACGGGCTCCGGACAATATCTGGACAGATGCTCTTCGCTCATAACACGCTCCTCTTCTTCGTCCAGCTCATAGATGGTGTCGAAGTCCGCCATGTTGAGCTGCAGGACGCTCATGACGTCGCATGTTTACGTCATTCGGCAACACTCGGCACGCGCTTGTGCAGGCGGGGCACGACCTTAGTCTCCAGAGGTCCCTTGTCTGAGTAATTTACTGGTGACTTCTTACATTGTCTTATATCTTAACGGCAATTGAATTTCCAAGGGAAATGCTGAAATATTTTTTTCCACACAATTGTCACGGTTATTTTGTCATTACTTTCTTAAATATTTTGTATTCCTTCCACCTGTGTTTCTTATTTCAATAAGGAGTAAAAGATATTGTGTGCATGAGACTACTTTATCCCTCAGTCGTTAAGTTACCACGCTGTATGGAACACATGAGGGGTGTATTACGAACGATAACAAAGCGATATTGGTGAGTTATTAAGATATGTTGAACATAAAGCCGGGGTTTTCAATGATACGACGGTGGCTCTTTTTTGACCTGGCACGGTGACTGATGGCATCGCTAATTGTGAGTTAAGGGCTTATCGAGCTAGCTCACGCAAAGTAAGCCAGAATATGTCGAACCTGCTTCTCACTACACACCCCTGTGATCATATAGATTTTTTTCTATAGCTTCTTTATTCAGTAGCCACAGAGAATGTCATTTTGAACGTACATTTGTCCGGCTTTATTCAAAGGTGAAAAATAAGAAAACCGTTGCGTTGAACACATTCAAACAGGACGATGACGACAGAACACTAAGTCACTCAAAATGGCGACTTCATTTTGGAGGTTGTGCCTCTGTTGTTTGAGGTATGTGCAGTGTGATGATTTATCCATTTGAATTATCCTGCCCTCAAATACTAAATGTTACCATCAGCCAGTTGCATCAGTAGAGATTGAGAACAGTCCACATTTTTGAAGCTCCTCAATCATAAAATAAAAAGAAATAATGAACCAAAAAAGAAAACAAATGCTGCCTTGTGTAATTCCGCACCAGCCCAATCACCTCATATACCCTCACTATGCATAATTTGGATAGAATTTTGAAAAGAAATGTTTATTGTGATAACAAAAGGCTGTATCTCAAATTTCAGCATCATATCTTCACCACAGGCCAAGAAATCAGTACTCAAAGGTTTTCCCTGTTCCGTCCTGAGCCACACACATATTAGCACTTAAACGATAATAACTTTCGTACTCTTTAATCTATTTGGCTCGGCAAAACCTGATTTTAAAGTATTTTTAAGTGTAATTCAAAAATGATAGTTTCTTCAACCTACCCCACCTTACAAAAATGCCATTCTTACAAAGCCCTCTCACTTTTCATGTGCTCCCTTGTGAGTCAGGGAGTCAGAGAGTCACCTCCAACGAGTGTAAATTGTGAATAAAATCAAAATGCAATGACTTTCAGATCACATGAGCCAATATGTTATTTACAGTAGAACAGAGAGAACATTTCAAATGTTGAAAATGAGACATTTTACATTTTTATCCACAAAATGGGCTTATTTCAAATTTTCTGGCTGCAACAGGTATTAGAAATGTTGGGACACTGGCAAAAAAGGGCTGAAAAAGCAATTAATATATAAGAGAATCAGCTGAAAAAACATTTAGCAAGTAATTAAGTTAACTGGCATCAGGTGTGTAACATGATTGGCTATAAAAGGGATGTCTTAGAGAGGCTGAGTCTCTCAGAAGTAAAGATGGCCAGAGGCTCTCCAACCTGTGAAGGCTTGTGTGAAAGATTGTGGAGTACTTTAAAAAGAATGTTCCACAATGTCAAATAGCAAAGGCTTTGAAGGTCTCATCATCAACAGTGCATAACATCATCAAAAGATTCAGAGAAACTGGAAAAATCTCTGTGCATAAGGGACAAGATCGAAGACCTTTACTGGATGCCTGTAATCTTCGGGCCCTCAGACGCCACTGCATCACTCACCGGCATGATTCTGTCATTGACATTACTAAATGGGCCCAGGAGTACTTCAAGAAACCACGGTCTGTAAACACAGTCTGCCGTGCCATCCACAGATGCCACCTAAAACTCTATCACGCAAAAAGGAAGCCATTGTTGAGTAAGATCCAGAAGCGCCGCCGTGCTCTGTGGGCCTAGGCTCATTTAATATGGACTGTAGCAAAGAGGCAAAGTGTCCTGTGGTCAGACGAGTTCAAATTTGACATTCTTGTTGGATATCATGAGTGGCGTGTCCTCCAGGTTAAAGAGGAGAAAGACCACCCCTCCTGTTATTAGCGTTCAGTTCAAAAGCCAGCATCTCTGATGATATGGGGATGCATTAGCGCATATGGTGTGGGACACTTGCATGTTTTAAAAGCACCATGAATGCTGAAAGGTGTATATAAAGGTTTTAGAGCAACATATGCTCCCTTCCAGACGACATCTATTCCAGGGAAGGCCTTGTGTATTTCAGCAGGACAACGCAACACCGCATACTGCAGCTATTACAACAGCATGGCTTCGTAGTAGAAGAGTCCGTGTGCTGAACTGGCCTGCCTGCAGTCCTGATCCGATTGAGAACATTTGGCACATAATTAACGAAAATTCCATCAAAGGAGACCAAAAACTCTCCAGCAGCTGTAAGCCTGTATTAAACAAGAGTGGGATCAAATTCCAATGGCTAAACTCAAGAAACTTGTCTCTTCAATGCCCAGACACCTCCACTCTGTGTTAAAAAGAAGAGGGGATGCTACACCATGGTAAACAGGCCCCTGTCCCAACATTTTTGAGACCTGTAGCAGCCATCAAAAATGAGCTCATTTTGTGGAATAAATTGTAAAAATTTCTCAGTTTCAACACTTACTATACCTTCTCTGTTCTATTGTGAATAAAATACTGGCTGGAGTGATTTGAAAGTCATTGCATTTTGATTTCATTCACAATTTACACTTTTTCCCAACTATTTTGGATTTGGGGTTTTAGAATCATACAAAACAGGAATGTTTTATATCTGTATTACAGTTCACAAATTTCATCTCATGTCAGACATTGTGGTGCTTCAGTCATCTCAGCTTCCTTCAATGCATATGTCCTGTTGCTGTAGTTTGAGACACTACTGAAGGTATAGCAGCATGGGGCACAGTCAGAACATTGGCCCTTCCTGGGAAAAAGGAAGATGATCCTGATTGATGCAAAAGTGATGGATGCAAAAATTTCACCTTGACTTCTCTTGATGCATGAGATTTTCCCAAAACATATGCAAGCCACCATATAGCATCATATTCACTGGTAACATCGCCCCTTATTTTCTCTCAGTCTATACAGTCTTTCGAAGAGATGTTGCTGAAGCTAAACATCAGTTCCTAGGCTTTAACCTTTGTCTTGAAATTATATATTGAAAGGAAAGATTTGAGCTTTTAAGTCTCCTCTATTGCTTTACTCTCTCAAAATCTTTGTTCAAGTTTCTTCTGTTTTCATTATCTCCTCGCTTGTGGCATTTGTAAAGTGCGCATTTTTAATGCTGTCTTTTGCCCATTCAATAAGTTGCAAAGGTGTTTGTATTTGATTTTCATACGGCCTTTGCAAGCTTGCTCTTTCTGCCAACCTTTTACCGGTACCCCCAACACCATCATAAGGAGCTTTCCCATGAGAAGTTGCAAAAAAAAGTGCCAGTCTGCAGGTATCCTAAAATAAGCTTCATGATTGGCAAGATTTTAAAATAAATCTTTCTATACTTGTACCGAGATGCAGCTCCATCTGAGAAGTATATCACTCTTCTGACTGGAACTGTTTCTTTCAAAAATTGTATTATTTTGCCCTGGAAATGAAGAATAGTGACAGTGTCAACAGTAAGAGTCTGATCGTGACTGTCTTGGCAGAAATATCATGATTTCTTTCCCTTTTTTATTATCGTGTTGTGGAGTGCACGTTTCATTAGCGCATACCTGAGTCATCCTTTGGGGGCCCGATCTAGAACTTTGTGTCACGGTGAGTGTGGCTCGGGACAGGAGAGGGAAAATCTTTAAATACTGATTTCTTGGCCTGTGGTGAAGATATGAAGCTGAAATTTGGCAAACAGCCTTTTCTTACTCAGGGGAATAATTCAATGAAATATTAACAGAATCGTAGCTTGCGTGGGCAAAACTGTGGTCTGTGTGTTTGTTTGATAGGGAATGACCTGTTGTTCACATGTGCACTAGCAGACTTTTATGTATATGGGTTCGATCACTCGGTAATGGAATTTCAGTTCCACTACTAATGTGGCCTCACCTCAGCTAAGAAAGACTCAACATGCAATTGTCATGCATGTGCATGTAGTTTTCTATGGACACTTTAATGACGCTGCATAATGACTTTGAGAATTTTCTTTTACTTTTATCTCTGAGCATAAAACTACTCACTAAAGGACTTTCAAAAAATTAACATCATTTTTACAAGTTCCTGGTAAATGTCCACAACATGCTGTTCTTTCATAGAAATGCTTTTATGGTGAATGTTATATTGTTTCATGGTTACTTTGACTACATAATCGCCAAATATGGGCAAGGTTTCCATAATACTTCTACATTGAATAAAAAAAGTTTGATGCTTCATGGCAAAAGAAATTTTGTGGTAACAGAATTTCAAATGTTTATCTGAGTTTTATATCCATATATGATTCCTTTTGGGCCTGAATACTTGCTCTATCACACTGTATTGCAATCATATTAATCCTACTAATCTTTTGGGGGGTAAATGGACCATTTAACTGTTTCTCAGTCAGAACATTTTTAATTATTTTTTGAGAACAAAGGGGTCATCAGAAAGTGGCATGGAAAAGATTATTTTGACTGCTTGGTGGTGTCATGCTCTGTACTATTAATCAAATTAATTCTCATTCACTTGTAGAGTTGAGTGAAATCTTTATTAGGTGATTGAAAAATCACAATTTATCTATATACAGTTTTATGTTTTATTTCATGCTTTGTAAAATTGGTACAGTGTTTTATTCATGAACTATCAATAACTAGGGCTGTAGATGTCATTGTCACTGACTGTCTCTGGTATGAAACAATTTTCAAAGTATAAATATAGGTATAAATTATTTCTGGATTATTGGTAATTCAATTTGCTTAAATAAGCTCCAACATAAGGTTCATATTTCACCTGAGAGCATCTAAAACCTGAGAACTTCCAGAGCCTTTAAGTTGTCCCAGCAAACCCACTACAAGGGCCTGCACACTTCACACTCGTGATTCACACTTTCCAGGTTCCAGCTGTACATGTTTGAATTTTAAATTGAGGACCATCCTCCGGCTGTGTGCACTTGTAGGAGAAGCTTCTCTCGGCAGGCCAGCTTTGGTTGCAGACAAAACTTCATACACTTGAAGGAGTGGCTTTCCGAGGCAGGGCAGCTGTGGTTGGCAACTCAACTGTGTAGATTTGCCAGTCAGTTCCTGTTATTAGTGGCTTCAATAAGCAGGATAAGAAGGGATTCTGAGTGATGTGCATCATACTTCATTGTTACAATGACAGAATGACATCTTTAATGTGACAGTGCACCAATACAAAATAATAATAATAATAATAATAATAATAATAATAATAATAATAATAATAATAATAAGTGCCTAAATCTAAATTTTCATTAAAATGGCTGAGGTTTGACAAAAGTTGTATATATAAACAGTGCTGCAATTTAATACCACAAGGAGTCTAAATTACTCTCTCTCACACAACCTGGCACCCAGAGATGTTAAAACGACATCAGGGCACGGAGTGGAGCGGAGGACCCAAGTGCAGGGACATGTATTTTATTAAATAAAGTGAGGGTATTATAAAAATAAGTAAAAAACTTGTAGGAGAACTGAAAGGGAGTGATCACAACAGAAAGGGGAAACTGACTATGGCTACATGGTCGTGCAGGGAGAAACCAGGCTTTAAACAAGGAAGGGAATCTTTATTAACTAAAAGGAAACAGGTGAAAACTAAGTACTGTAGATAATTGAATAATTGAGAAAGGGCAGGTAACCAGGCAAAGGAATTCCGAAGGGACGGGGCATTACCCTCTCGCAGCGCATTTTAGCAAAATTATATTAAAACTGTGGCCTGTCATAGCACAAGTAACATTTATAATTAAGTTGTATTGGTACAATAATGGTACTTCATTCTTTGTTGAAACAACCAAACATACTACCATATAATGTGGAGAAAAATATTAAAATAGTTGAATATACCTAGTTGAAGTAGTTATCAATATGCATTATTTTGGATAATATCGGCTGGTTTTCTTCGACAAGAAAAAAAATGTCATTTTTGTAACAGAATTTCATGCGTCATGATAGGTTCTCTTTTTCTATAAAAAACACCATTTTGTCAATTCAGAGACTGTATTACTATTTAGGCAATTAAATCATCACATGGTTTTATAACCACACAGAAACATACTAATACTTTGTTAAAAATTACCTGAAAGAAAGGTTTGATTAGTCATAAATATGACTTGTCAGAGGCCAAATTTTCCTTAGAGTCAATCTGTAATAATTTTTGAACCATAATAGCTGGATTAAAAACAAGATATTTTCCAGAATTATAAAGCCAGAAAAGATATATTAACGTTTATTTTTTACCTCAGATGTTAACTCCTGCTTGACCGAGCCCATATGTCAAAAAAGTTACTGGTCTGAAACATTTAGATTCAATAAATCACCCGATCTCCACTTGCGGGATGTGACATCAATCTTTGAGAAGTTCTTTCAGTTTGTGGTGTTTTGATGGTGGTGGTAGAGGGTGCTGTCTGGCATAGTGGTTCAAAATCTCCATAAATCTCCATAAATAAATATTTATTTATTTGTGTGCTTCATATACTACTTGTGTCTTCCAAAAATGGCTTTTTAGATAAATGTACTCAATAAAGCTCCTAAAGACTCAGCTGCGTGTAAAAGACAAATATGGAACTTCGATATTGTATGGCTGTTTCCATAAAGCTTCTGCCTATCCTGAGGTGTAACATTGCATGGATAATGTTAACAGATGATATTTTATACAGGTATCGACCTCAGTGGAGTTTAAAAAATAACTTAAATATTTAAGTTGCTGTATCTCTGAAACTCTCGCTTAGATTGACCTATGACTTAGCACACATTCATTTTTCAGGTAGCACTGCACCTATGATTTTTTTTTTCAAAGATTTTTGAGATGGTGACCTGGGAACCCCTGGTTGATTTGGCATAGAATGATCCTTTGCAGCTCTTCAAGATCACCTCTGAGTTTGATACCTGTATAAAATCTTGTTTGATTTGGCATGGAATGACCCCAAGATGGGCCTAAAGCTGAATTTGACCATTTGGACCACTCAGTAGAAACTTATCTTTTTTTTTTCAGGCTAGATCTATAAAAGTTTTGTTTTGGATCAAATTATTTTATCTAATTGATATGGTTTCACACTTAAATTATTTTTTTTGCATGGGGAGGGTATTTTCGCCAGTGAGATAATTTATCAAACCAAAATAGGCTTGAGAGGATGAATCATTTAATATTTCAAAATATTTACAATCAGAACACAAAAGCACTCATATGACTAACACATCACAAGCTCAGAGAATAGCTTTGTAACATTCTTAAAGTCATGGTTTCAAAGGATATATTTGTGCCCACCATTATGTTTTGCAATGCTCTGAAAATTTTTCAGCCATTCTTTCAATATTTTATCAATGTTTGCT
Source organism: Gymnothorax reevesii (assembly GCA_029721435.1). Classification (NCBI taxonomy): domain Eukaryota; kingdom Metazoa; phylum Chordata; class Actinopteri; order Anguilliformes; family Muraenidae; genus Gymnothorax; species Gymnothorax reevesii. The sequence continues at coordinate 9,025,791 of CM056586.1, forward strand.
TATTTGTTGTTATTAAAAACCTTCAGATCATCCAAATAATTTTAATATCGTTAGCCTCAGAGCATAATTGCCTCTGTCAGTTTTTTCAGTATTATCCATTTATTTATTTATTGTTCACTATTTACGAGAAAGAATTTTATTTATTTAAGGTTTTTAGAAAAAAGGAAAGAAAACTTTATTTCGCCGACATGAAAAAACAGGAAGCAGATATCTCATTTTGGCAAAAATGTGTCTTAAGCAATTATGCTATGAAGCTAACAATATAATACGAAGGAAATTAGAGAAAACAAAAAAAATACAGCTTATCAAATGATCATTTCATTTGTTGAAGTTATTCAAAACCCATTTCATCTGAGGGAAAAAATAACCGCCCCCCTGAACCTAAGAACTGGCTGCTGCACCCTTGGTGGCAACAACTGCAATCACACATTTGCGGTCACTAGCAATTAGTCTCTTTCAGTACATCACTGTGAATGAATTTTGGGCCACTCCTTGCAGAATTGTTGCCGCATTGGAGGTTTTTCTTGCATTAAATGCTAGTTTAAGGTCATGCATCCCACAACACCTCAATCAGATTCAAGTCAAACTTTTGTCTAGGCCAGTGCTTCCCAATCTCAGTCTTGGGGCATACCTGTGGATGCTGGTTTTTGTTCCAAACACAATTGCAATCACCAGATTTTAACAATCTGTCAGTTTGTCTTAACCGGGCGCATTTATGTTTAGCGCAGTTATTTATCCTATGAAGCTGCATTTAAACGGATATCCATTTATGAAGAAGAAAGATAACCATATTGTGATCTATTGGAAACAACTGCACAATAAAGAAGGAAATAAACTGAGCACATCAAAGTGACCAATCAGTGGTTTCTTGATTAGTGAAACTGTGTGCACATGGTCGTGAAAACTAACAATTAATTAGGCAAGCAAATGATGGAGTCAACAATGCTTTGTGTCATGTTAATGTCATTAAGTTCAAGCAAATTATTTAGAAAGAATGTGAAACACCTGTCTTCAGCAACCTAATTTGGAGCTGACTGATTCTCAGGGTCGAATTTGATCAGTTTAATAATGTTGTGCCCTGAAATTGCTTGCAATATGGTAAAATAAACACAATATGTTCAAGGGTCTTTTATTCTTCATGGCAATCATGGGCTTTTCTGTCAAAATGTGGCTTTAGATGGTTAATTACTGCTTTAAAGATGAAATACACCAAATTTGGATAAATTTACAGCTCATTATCATTCTGCAATGCCATTGTGGTTGGAACGAAAACCAGCATACACATGAGTGCCCCAGGACCAAGATTGGGAACCACTCTCTCTAGGAACTAGTCTAGGCCACTCCAAAACATGTAATGCAACCCATTTTTCCCTAAACATTGCTCTCCCTCCACCAGCTTGTCTTCTTCACTCAATGCATCCAATTGCCATCTCTTTTCCAGGTGAATGGTGCACAGGCAACTGGCCTATAGACGATGTAAATGAAAACAGGACTCCCAGCTGGTGACCTTCTTCAGTTGCTCCAAGGTCCAGTTCCAGGGCTCACACCCCCATTGCAGACCATTTTGGCAATGACTGAGGTTATGACGGACACTCTGACTGGCCTGCGGCTACTACACAGCGCTATATGCAGAAGAGCACAATTTACTGTCAGTTGTGACACTTTCTCATAAGTATCATTAAGAAGACTTGTGGCACAGTTGCTCCTCTGTTGACTGGGGACAGACAGGATGGCCTTTGTTGTCCTTGTGCATAGAAAGCCTTGGGTGCCCCATACGCTGTCGCCAGTTCATGGACTGTCCTCCCTGGGACCACTGTTGGTGGGTATCCTTCACTGACGACGGGGAGCACCCCAGAAGCCTTTCTGTTGTAGCAATGCTCTGACCCACTCCATTGGCAACAGAGATTTGGTCCCCATCAATGTCATTCAGGTTCCCTTGTCTCTCACATTCAACACCTTGAATAGGTAAACTTGCAGTTCACTTACTATCCCAGAGTTGTCTGCAGACCTTGAAATCCACCGCCGTCGCAAGATAATCAATGTTATTTCCGCTATCTTTAAAACGTTTTAATGTTCTGGCTGATCAGAGTTTGCATACCTGCTTTTTGAAACAAGATATAGTTTGTAAGTCATCAGAGTTCAGCTAATAGTTTGGCCGCAAAACATTATTCACTGAAAAAAATTAAACCCTATGAAATGTTAGATTTACTGAATAATGTTATGTCAACTGGTTCCACGCAATAGCTTTGCATAACCTTTATTTGACTTCTAACATTTTTGGCCAATTTAATTAATTGCATTGAGTGGAATGTACATAACTCAGTTTTGTGGAAGCAGTTGACATTACATTATTAAGTAAATCTAACATTTCATAGGGTTTTATTATTTTTTTTTTTGAGTGTTCGCAGCTTCACATTTTTCATGTTTGCTGATGCATATTGCAAAAAAGAAGCAAATTAATAAATTTAATTAAAAAAGACGTATTAGGTCTATTAATGCGAACCTGGGATTACCTTATGTCTTTTAATTCATTACAAAGAAGCTTGCTTTTCCCGTCGAAGCATTATGTTTTAATTTTTCAACAATTTTTTCTTTTTGGAGACCTATTTCATTATTACTATTGCTGTTTTTAAAAATGCCATTTTCAGTAAATATTAGTTAAATGTGAATTTATCTGTTCGCTAGACATTTAATCTAATCACTGAGGCAAGTTAGGGAACATGCGCGAGAAAGGAGAAAGGACTCCTGATAAGAGGCTCAGGGCTAATGGTAACATATATCTAATGTTTCCATCTTTTCCAAACACGTTATCTAATGTCTTCCGCTGTTTATTACGATATGCAATTTGCCGTTGTAACATGGTCAGTGGGTCTACTAGAGTAAGGTGAACGTTTAAAGTGTGTAATTTGATTTTACTGAACACAAACGAATTAAGGTTTTATTGTAATTGTTAATAGACCTTTAGAAAAGGCCTTTAAATTTACAAGATCTTTATAGCCTACCGTCAAAATACTCTCTTTTGTATACGAGTTTTATAAGAACGCTGAAGCCGATAAGTGCCCAAAGATTAATACCATAATCGCGAGGCTGATAATGAGTATTGAAGCAAGGAACTTATATGGAGGAAATAGAATGGAAAGACTTGTCACTAATCTGCAATGTCCGCGAGAATACTTTATCAGCCGCTTAAAATGCTATTTACGTAAAAGGTAATGATGCATTAAGCCATAATAATTAAAAATCAACATTTTTTTTTTTTACCGAGTCCTAAGTAAGAACATTGTAGGGATATTCCAGGCTGAAAAAATAAGATCATTGCTGCTCATCCCCCAAATCATAATTGAGAGATCCCAAGTTCAGTTATGTTTGTTTGGTCAACAAAACATGTACATTTCCTTCCTATACAAGCTACACAGTAAAATATTGGCTATGATATTCTTTATTTGCAAAATAGCCTCACCGGATAATCAGAGAATTCTTTCAGCTTTCACTGCATGCGTAACTTCCTGAGCCTAATCACATGGTGTAGCACACAGCACCCGGCTTGTAGGCCTAACAACTTGTTGGTGGTAAATTTATCATTATAACTGAGTAAAACACCATCATATTTAGCCATTTTTTCTAGGATTTATCTTCATGCCTTTCACGCTGAAGAGGAAGGCCTTACATTCGTGCATAGGCCTACTAACTTAACAGCGCATGAAACAAGGAAGTAATTGCAAAACATTTTATTTACAATTGGAACGTTTTCATCAAACGTTTTAATCCGTATCATCTGGACGATTTAGACAAAAACTGAATGTATTTGTTTACAGCAAAGATGTATTCCTTGGTTCATGAATTCGAAGACAAAACCAGGTATAACATTGGTCACACAATCTTCACCAGAGACAAGACATTCGTTTCCAGCCTGATTGTTTATCCTTGCGGGTAGCCTGTCTGGATTAATTTCTTTATTTACAGACACTTGTACACTCGACAAATACAAACTGATATTTATATCTTAAACCAGAAATGAACACAAACCATTAGCATATTTCATTTTGTTCACCAAACACATATCAGATTTTTTATTTTTTATTTTATTTTTTTTGCTTTATTAAAAAAACTATTCTATTAAAAACAATATCGAAGGACATTCAGCATGTCATTGCAACTAAAATGACCTCAGAACGTCTTTATCAAAATCCACAACACGTGTTTCAAAGCAATATGCTTTTGGAATAGCTTTAGCCTATTATTAGCTTCTGTTCTGAGTCATGCTTCAGCGTCTTTAACGCGTGTCGGAGTGCTCAGTTTTGTTGAGAAGTCCCAAGTTCTTATTCACTGAGTAACAGTCACTTGCTGTATATTCCCAATTGGTGGCAAGGTGCTCATTCCTGGGGGTGGGTAAAGACTTCCGTGAATATCCGACGGACTTAATGACCCTGTTACAGGCAGCGGACTTACAGAACCCGGGTCACTGTGCACTGACCCGCTGCTTCCATCAGACTGGCCCATCTTCTTTTTTATTAATTTTCTTTCTTTGGCTCTGCGGTTTTGAAACCAGATTTTCACCTGAAAATAATTGACACATATGCCGTCAGTGAGCGTCAGGGACATATTTTTTTCATTAAAACAATTCCTGATGAGTGGTGTTCCGCGGGAAAACTGTCAAGTAACGGATCTTTTGCAATTTCTGAACTTAATTTCAGGGCGAATAATCCACGCACCACTTGCTGCTAATGATATAGCGAACATAACGGGGTCATATCGTCCTCTCCGCATATTACATTTTTTATTTGTGCTGGCCAAATTAATTCTAAAGATAATGCATAGCCTAACTGTTCGTCAAAAGGTGAGGGGTTGCTACAAGTGACGATTGATCTGCTGTTCGATTTGTGGGCGATAAAAATAGGCAGATTAGTTGAATTTGAAATAGACTTTGAATAGACTATGTCGTCTGAAACGGGCGTACAGGCCAACAATATTTTCCAAACTTTAGGTTATTATGAAACAATCGGATCAGAAAACCGATAATGTTAAATACATGCCAGTTATGCGCACAGAAGGAGTTATTCACATTTCTTTTTGAATGCCTTACCTGTCGTTCCGAAAGGCCAAGGTTCACAGCCAGTTCAGACTTCCTTCTTATTGTTATATATCGATTGTAATGAAATTCTTTCTCCAGCTCCAGTCTTTGGTGATCGGTGTAAACGACCCTGTATTTCTCCTTCGTCCTCGTTTTCCCTTTCAAGACAAAAATTACTAATTACTGGCTGATTCATATAATTTAACAATAGTACATCTTGAACTTTAATTGTGGATAGTCTGCATTTTAAATGCAAAACAGTGAATAATTCATTTTAAATGTATTAAAACCTCTGTATCCAATTCATGAAAACGTAAATATGCGCACCACGGTGAACGATGACATTACTGATCAAATTGATCGTAAATCATGATGAGATTTATTATTGCAGTAGTTTTAATAATATGCATACAGTCACCAACGGTAGAAATGTCTGCAACAGAATTCCTCAAAAATCCTATATGTCACATAGGCTCATACAATTTCACTTTACTTTACAAATGGACTCATAGTTACTTTATTCAGCGCGCTTTGAAAATTGTTCTTGGGTTATAAAATCTCATAACCGCGTTGCAGACTAGCTTGCATTGTCTGATATGCAAATTGAATTTCTTTTTCTTTGATGTGACTATCTGAACAAACTGCAGAACAAAGCGTCTCCAAGATATTACCCAAACTCCATTGATGTGTTAAGAGGCAACACACGACACACAAAAGAGTAACAAGGCTCTGCATCGCAAGAACTTTTCTGGCCTAGATCAGGACTGTCTTGTTTGATTTACAAACCATAAACAAAAAGGTCGGCTACCTCTGATCTATGAAGATGAAATTGTAGGAGTAATTTTAAAGTGAAGTTTATTTTTATTTTCAGGCCATTTTCAATAAACTTGCTCGCATATTTTGTTTCTAAATCCATAATGCAACCATTTCATCATGTTAAAAAGTGGTTTAATTAGTATACAAACAATGCCTTGCTGGTGAAAATAATTTAATGTCAATGAAATTTATGAAAACGACTAGAATTGAGATATTTTTCCAAAAATACCGACAAACTGGAATGAATAAATAAATAAATAAATAAATGTGCAGGCCTTAGCAAAATAGAGCACATATGTGTAAATGTGTGTTGGCCATGTTTTTGATAGTGCTCGCGGTAAATGTTGGCTATATGTTATGAAAAGAAGTATCTTTGATTTTGAGCAGGGGCCAGAGGTCTTTATTTGCTGTGAAATTTGTCGCCCTTTCCGGCAATATAACTCCTGAAGAATGGGAACCACGGAAGACACAGTGGTGCATATCAAAGCAGAACCAAGTGTTGAAAGGGACCGCCGCCTGAATATGACAGATAACCCTCAAAACCACAGACAATGAAGCCCAGGAAAAGTAGACCTCACATCTTGTTAACGGCAATAGAAATATTAGCATCACAAGTGCGCCTGGCGCCTTTCCCCAACACGTATTCCAGTTCCCACGTCACTTCCTCAGATGTGGAAAGAAAATCTAACATATACCGACATCTTAAAAAAATCAAATGGATGCATTGTGAAATAAGCTATTTTTACATATTATGCAAACAAACGAAAACACGAGTGTCATTGCATTTTACCGCAAGGAACAAAAAAAAAAAAAAAAAAAAAAACACAAGATGATTTCAAATTCGCCGGTGATTTTTCTCATGGCGGTTGCCCATTTTTTTCCATTTAGGCATTCGGTTTTAACATCAATTTGTAAGCAATACAAAAACTAAACCCTATAAAGACATGACTGATATTTTATGCACCATTTTCAAGAAATTTAGTAGCGCTTTAACGAATTTAACGAGGTCCGAAATGCGTGAATTACGCGAAAGAGCAACATGTCACAGATACATGCACACATTTGGGATTTATACAAGAAACGATGTTTGACATTCGTTGGACCAAACATTCAAATTAAATATCAAATGGGCTCTTTATGCGTCCGAAATTAGTATTCATATCCTTTAATCATTGATGGTAGAAGAGGTTGAACAGGCAAAAATCAAAACAATCACTATATGAACACACAGAAGGATCAGTACCGTTTCTCACTTACAGCTGGTACATTGAAATGACTCGGCTGATTAAGGCGCAACAGTAGGAAAAAATTTTAAGAATTACACATAGCCTAAATCTGCGAGTGAAACATGGAATAAGGAATGCTTCCATGTTTGGCAGAAGATATCACGCTGGATATCATATTCAAAACTATAACGATCATAAATGCCACGTGATATGTTTCCTGCATTGAGAACTTGTTCAACCAGGCTACCGTCTTCAGTTTTTGGATGACAGCCTGAGATTTAGGAGTTAATTTCCATTTTATTAAAAATTTTACACAATAATGGCTTTGTTACTTAAGATGGCTACGTCAATTAAAAATTCTGGATTTATACTGTTTAGATTGTCATAAATGTTGAGTAAACCCAAAAGGGCATGTCGGTATACTCGCTGGAGAATTTATGTGAGCATGTATGCCGCTTATTAAAAATTCTAGGTGATAAATCAAGCACTCTGTCAGATTGCGGTGGCACTGTCATCTGTAAAATAAAATTTCCTTTTTGCCAATAAATCCAAATGCCTTAAAAGGTGAGTTATTTTATTACTACCTTTTTTCAACAGCTTAGACAAGTCATTGAACTACATTCTTCAAATTCTCAGCAAGTGCTTCACTCCCACACCACTCACCGGTGGAAGATGATTGAACCGTTTTATTCATCCATTGGTAGGAGTTACGTCTTTCTCTGTCAGGGGATACCTGGGCAACATTAATGTGCTCTGGAGGCGGCTGCAAAATGGCAGATCCTGGAGGGTGCATCGGATTGTAATCAGGAGAACAGTAAGAAACCTGTCCGGGCGACGAGTTGCTCATTGGCGTAGCGATGCTATTCGGAGGCCCAAGTCCATATGCGCCCCAGTCTTCCCTTGGTGCGCCATACGGCGAGCCCCAAGCTCCCGAGGACTGCGCGTGTGTATCCATGTTTGGCACATGATGGTATCCAGTAAATTCGGAGTACTGTGGAGTTGATACAAAGTTCTGTGGAGGGAGGTTAATGCTGGAACGTCTCACTGGGCCTTGATGGTACATGGTTCCTTCTTTATCCAACAGATATCCCACATACATGATTCACAAATCAAAAACAAGACCTCTTAAGGAGACATAATAGCCTCCCCAAAACACAGGCCAGTTTAAAATCTGCTTGCGCGCAATATTAGCCCTTTTGCTGTTTGTCTGTTGTATAGTCCAATGCAATTCTGCCGAGTGGTAATGCAGGTACTCCAAGATGTGTTTCAGTCGCACATAATTAAGTTCTGTTGACAAGGTACTGCTTGCAGAGGTATACCATAGTGTGCCTGACGTCAGACCATTCCTCGACCCCATATTGATTTGCATTCAAATGACGGCCCTGTATATCCGCCAAGCCCACTTTTTTTCCTTGTTGACCTCTGTGCGCATCACTTCAAGTGTTCCGTCAAGGAATAACCGCGAATCCAACTCTCATTAGATCAATACACCGCCCATGGCACGTATATTATGGGTTTTATTACATTTGTTGATTACCAAAAGCTCTAGATGTGATTCTGACTGTATTAATTAAGAACATTAAGATTTATAACCATATTTGCGTACAAAGTGTAAAACAATGGACGGACTGCTCTCTTTTACTTGGCCTCGAATATAAAACATTGACCATAACAATATGTGGTAATAATAGGAAAATAAAGGCCCACATTGACGCGATCGCACATTGTATTTCAAGACTTTCTGGCCTTTTACTAATGAATGCTACTGTAGGCTAATTGGCGTAAAAAGCTGTAAATATGGGAACCCGAAATGTCTAAGATCACAGAATGGACTGACGTCCGGAAAGTCCCGCGCGTTTTTGTTAAAGATACGCACTTGCAAAAGAGGTGCAAAGTATCATGAGATGTCCCTTGTTGTGAGGCGAACTTTTCACATTAACCTAGTTCACACCTCCACACTTCGGGGTCGCACTTCACAGCTAATTCCGGCCCAGTGTTACCTAGAAATGCACACTCCTTACTAGCAACGTGTCGCCTTTTCCTCCTAACCAATACATGGATGCGCACAAACAAGTCGAACTTCAAAGACTGTACGCTCCATCTTTTTGCTCAAGTTCACCTAACTTGGCCGTTGAGCACATGTGCAATGAACGTTTTTACCGCGTTTTATGAGGCGTGTAAAGGCTATTCAAATGGTCTTAAAAATGTCATATTAATCCTCTCTATTGTGCCCTTAAAGTGTATTCTGTCTGTAAATCAACTGACAAATTTTCGCAAGGAGCTTTAGACTAGGCCTATATACGGTGGGCTATTTTTGCCCATAATTATACATAGGCTATTGCAAATTTAACATGATTGGTTTTCAACGGTCATGGCCGATCGATGACTTTAAGTGTTTCGCTGTTCTAGCAGTGCGATTTTACAGAAAATAGCCAAGAAACAGCCTACTCCTGAATTAATTTGCAATCCTAGCACATAGATATTTATACTTTCTCTAACTTTCGTGAGATATTGCTTTGCGTTATCATGGACCCTATAAACTGCCTGGACAATATTTATTGAAATACATATAATAACAATTGTTCTGTGTCGTTACCGTCTCATTATTGTTATTACAGATTGCTAATGGTTGTGAGCACATATAGCTAGTTTCTTATTTTGTGGCAGATATTTAGATTTTTTCCCCCTCACTATGTAGGCTAGTTCTTCAAGGAAACTAATTTTAATTTAGGCCTACCCCATTCAGGTTCGCTTGCTGGAACTTGAATAGCCTCATTCATTAATTATTTGAAGCGAGCAGCGAATAAGATTCTAAGCATAGGTGTAAGTAACCGAATAATTTAGTGTTTTTTTTTTTTTTTTTTTAAACTTAGTTAGAAGATGTCCACGATTGTTTTAAGTCTTTTAATTGACTGAATACCCGCATTTAAATGGTTTAAATAGCCTACCTTTCATTTAGGCTGCAACATATGAACTTTAAAGAAATAAGAGTTTTCCTCGCATTCCTGGAATTTGAAAACTTCCTTTTTTTAGGTCATTACCATATTGTTGGCCTCTTATAGGCCAATATTCACTCAGGGGTTACATTGAGGCAAAACAGCAAACTTTGAAATTATTCTCTGGACTGTGCAATCTGTACTCCGGCCAATTATACTCCTTCGTGGTCACTTGCTAAATTATTAGAATACTAAATTATCACACTGCATGAATCATCATTATTAGGCCCCACACACTTCAACGAGCGATGCTTTAGCAATTGAAGTAATCGCCACGCGTCTAAACAAGTACAAATCGCACCCGCCGAGTCGAATATTTGATTTCCAGGCTCTCCCAGCATCACACATAGCGTCTTCACTCAAACAATGCTAACGTTGGCAAAGACAGAGAAAAGGTTTTTAATCTGCATACCGATATTGTATCATCGCGGACTTGTTAGAAATTGAGAGAAAGAGCTTGTTTTTCGACGTGGAAATTTTGTGTTTACTTATGAACACACCAAGGAATGTAAAGGAATAATAATAATTTAAAAAATTAAGGGATTGTTCTAGTGAGTTCTGGTGACGCTCCCTAGGGTGTGCATATTCTCTGCTGGCTTTGGTACATTTCTGCGTCCATGTGGGCCTGCACTTTCCGCATTGCAGTCAGACTGAAAGCTCAGTCAGCGTGACCAAAATAAATGCATCATCAACAGGCAACATTTTCGGAGGGCATATGATGGTTACCATTCATTCACAAATGTAAAGCTTAATCGCCCGATAACTTGATAGCGTTTAAGTCGGTAACAGTGGATGTAATGGGCCTAAATACAAAGTAACCTGTCTCTTTTGTTCTTAGTGACTGAAAAACTGAAATTTGACAATAGCTTTATAACACCCAATAACCCAAATTTAACCAATTTCATGATGGCTTCACACTGTGTCCTTAGGGGAGGAATAGATTGCTTGAATTGCAGCATCTAGACCACGGTCTCCGGCAGACATCCTTCTCGCCGCCTGGTGGTTAATTCTGTAAAACAAGGATTAATAGGAAACCCGTGAAAATAACTACGACTCTAACGCCCCCTTCTGGGTATTTAATGAAAACGTCTCAACGGTTAACATGCGCAATAGCAGGCCAACACTGCACAAATGCTGATGGACCGAACCGCTATAGTGGCTAAAGTTTTATCTAACTATGTTATAGCGAGTTAGAGCCATATCGTAGAAGGCGGGGTAAAATCCCGTCAAAAACCTGACTTTTATTGTCCTGCATGACCTCTCGAACAAGCTCCATGCAGTTTTTTTTCTCTCCAGGAGAGGGCAGTGTTTAACCAAATAATATACGGGAAAATTTAGATGCCTAGTCGCATTTAACATCGAAGTCAGTCAGCTCGTTAAAATAAATGCCGTGAAACAGCTTTTAAAACTTTTCTGTCCGATGCAGCTTAGATTTACTGAATACTGTTGAAGTATTTATGTTAGTGCCAAGGTGGGGAGAATGCAGAGAAAATGTGCCTGTTATCTTATTGCCATGCTCTGTAGATCTGTTTGAACTAGTATCCATTAAATGAAAAAATACCCTAGAAGAAACAGTCAATTAGAAATGCAGTCCATTGTCTACCCATGTGACCTCGAAAAAGGGGAGACATTAAAACCTACATGTAAACAGAATTCAACGATTTGAAGATCATTTAAACTACATATTTGATAGAATATTGTTTAAATACAAAATATCAAATGTTGAAACTGGGATATTTTGCTTATTAAGAATGTATGTTAATTGTGAATTTAATGCCAGTAACACTTTTCAAAAAAGTCGGGACAGGGATGTATTTAACATTGTGTTGCATCACTTTTTTTAGCAGCATTCTGTGAGCTTTTGGGAAATGAGAAGACCAGGTGCAGGTGTTTTGAAAGCAAGATGTTTTCCCATTTTTGGTTCAATGTGGGATTTCAGCTGCTCTACACTTTGTGGCCTCCTTTGTCATATTTTTCTTTTCACAATGTGCCAGATGTTTTCAGTGGGTGAAAGGTCTGGACTGTATGCAGGCTAGATTAGCATCAGGTCTCTCATACTATACAGCAATGTTGTTGTAATATGTTGTAAAATGTTTTGCTTAAATGTGGCAGGACTTCCCTGAAAAAGACCTTGTCCGGATGGCAACATATTCGCTCCAAAAACGTGTATGTCATTCAGCATTAATGTTGTCTTCACAGATGTGCAGGTTACCCATGCCATGTGCACTAATGCACCCCCAGACCATCACAGATGCTGGCTTACAAACTGTTCACCAATAACAAGCAAATAGTCTTTCTTGTCTTTAGCCAGGAGGACATGGCATGTTTGATTTCATCAACAAATATTGCATTTTGATTGGTCAGGCCAGTTTTCCACTTCACCTCAGTCCATCTTAAACTAGCTTGGGCCCAGATAAGGCGGCTAAGTTTGTGGATTTTGTTTAATTATGGTTTTATCTTTACACAGTAGATTTTTAACGTGCATTTGTGGATGCAGCAAAAAAAACTGTCTTCACTGACATTGGATTTCAGTGGTGTTCCTGATCCCATGCAGCGATTTTCGCTTCAGAATCTGGTCTTTTTCTAATGCAGTGCTGTCAGAGGCCTGAAGATTACAAACAATCAAAAATTGGTTTTCCGCCTTTTCCTTTGTGTCCAGGGATTTCTCTGTATTCTCTGAATCTTTTAATGTTATTATGTACCATAGATGATGAAATCCCTAAATTCTGGTAAAAACAGCTCAGAGGTGGAAAGACGCAGTCCATCTTAGGTGTTATTGCATGGTGAAGGTAATGGGCATGTTTGTGCCTGGCCAGTGGGATCCTGGGGCAGAAGCCTGTTGGTGTAAACCCTCACTGATCCAGGACTGTCAAACAGCTGGCCTGAAGGGTTTAACAGGAACACAGTTCCAATCCTGCATACTGACTGAAGTTTGGGAGGTGTTCCTAATAAAATGGGCTACAGAATAAACTGGCAGGAGAGGTTAAAGAATTCATGCCAACAAGTGTCTTAATATACAGCCTATAATCCTTTGGTAAAAATATTATCAAAATAAGCCAGGCACAAGCACTCTACTTGGCCTTTCCACAGTCTGTGTTTATCTGATCGGTAACAAGCCTGAGACACTTGTGCATATTTGAAATTCAAGAGCAAATCTGTCTAGCTGTCTACATTGCAGAAACGCAAAGAAGTGGGGCGCACGAATGGATTACACCTGAAAAGAGGAGGCACACAAGATGTCAAACCAATTCAGGAGCCAGTGCCTCAAAAACACTCGTGCCTTTACATGCATAGTTAAGTTGACTTACCATTAGCTCGATTAGGCCATTTAATCAGACTACAGTTCGATTGTCCCAGTGTACATGCTCAGTAGGGAAATCAGTATATTGACCAAAGCATGTCCATCTCTGCTATGATAGGCGGCAAAATGCCCCCTTTCAGCTTGTTCGTGTTGGACCTTTTTCTGGTTGACCTATTACGTCACAGACTAAACAATCAACTAGCCTGTTAGCTGGCGAAAATTTGGTAGCATCCCGTTGAGTAATGAAAACATGGACAACTTTAGGGCTCTGTACATTTTATATATGCTGTAACCATGTTTTTCGTACAGTTGAGATGCATGCTATCCCTGGCGGCAATGTTGTACGCTTCTGGAGTGCTCCAAATGCAAGACCTCCGCTATGCCCTCAATACTAGTCTAGGGTGCATTTCTCAAAAGCGTGTTTTCTAACTAAGTTAGCACTTACATAACTTCACAATTTGTCCACTCACAGTCAGTGGTTCCAACTATGTAAGTTCACATCTGAGCTTTTGGGAAAAAACGCACCCCAATCTCTTTGATTGGTTGAACACAGAACCTGGCTCGAGTGTGCATTATATATATATATAATAATCTCAATTCCAAAATAGTTGGGACGAAGTGTAAATTGTGAATAAAATCAAAATGCAATGACTTTCAGATCACGTGAGCCAATATGCTATTTACAATAGAACATAGATAACATTTCAAATGGTTAACTGAGACATGTTACATTTTTATCCACAAAATGAGCTTATTTCAAATTTTCTGGCTGCAACAGGGTTCAAAAAAGTTGGGGCACAGGGGAAAAATGGCTGAAAAAGCAATTAATATGTAAGAGAATCAGCTGAAAGCACATTTAGCAAGTAATTAAGTTAACTGGCATCAGGCGTGTAACATGTTTGGATATATGACTGGCTATACAGTGCATGAAACCCTTAATGCTGTCACACCAATGAAAATGAAAACCTCCAGACAAAAAAAAAATTGCCATCTGGTATACAGATCATACATGATCGCTCAAGCAAACCTGCAAAAACTAGAACGTAAATGGCGCTCAACAAAATTTCTAAGTTTTCCGTCTTGCATGGAACGATAGCCTCATTGATTATTGCCAAGCACTTGTCACTGCTCGTTCAATCTATCTATCCAATTTAATAGAAGAAAATAAACATAAGCCTAAATTTCTGTTTAACACTATTATTAAGCTTACTAAAGGTAAATCTGCCCCAACTGATGATGATCTTGGGTTGAGCTGCAACGATTTTATGAACTTTTTTAATGAAAAGATAAGAAACTAAGGGAACAAATTACTGAAGCTGCAGTTCAGCCAATCCTGCTGTCCAGTAAAGAAACTGAAATAACAGCAACTACCCATCTGGAACATTTCAATCCCATAATGTATGAGGCCTTTGAGAAATTAGTCCTATCTTCGAAATCGTCCACCTGGCAACTTGATCCCATCCCGACTAAATTAATGAAGGACTTACTCCCCAATATAGGCGTACCTATGATGAACATAATTAATGACTAATGATGCTAATGATGCTATCCTCTGGAAGTGTACCAAGTGAACTAAAAACGGCCGTGATCAGACGCCTGCTGAAAAAGCCAAACCCGGATCCAGAAGAGTTAAAAAAACTACAGGCCTATCTCTAATCTTCCGTTCTTGTCGAAAATTCTTGAAAAAGTTGTTTTCCAACATGTTACTTCATTCCTGACATCTAACAACATCTATGAGTCACTGCAGTCTGGTTTTCGACCACAGCATAGCACCGAGACTACGCTCATCAAAATAATAAATGACTTATTACTGGCCTCAGACCAAGACTCGATATCAATCCTTGTGGTCCTGTACTTAAGTGCAGACTTCGACACCATCGACCATCAAATACTTTTGCAGAGACTCTGTTGTCAAATTGGCCTGCATGGAAAAGCGTTAAGATGTTTTAGTTCCCATCTTGAGGATAGGTATCAATCCGTTTCAATTAACAATAAATCCGAGCTGCCGGAGAGCTCACACGGTTAAGGCACTGTGCTGCAGTGCAGAGGTGATCACCACGTCGCGAGTTTGAGCCCCGGCGTACCCACCGGCAGGGGTCGGCAGCTTTTTCAGAGTAGCACACAATTGGCCATCGCGCTACAGGGTTCCAAATTGGGAAGGGACTGCCGGATTTGGGGATACAATAATAGCTTTGTTCGTTGCTCCAGCGCCTCCTGTTGGCCAGACGGGCGCTCGTCAGGAAGACTCTGGGTTTGTTCATGTCCGGGTATCCTCCGCCCTCGTTCTGAACTTAGGAGGATTCAACCAATGAGTGTGAAAGAATCAGTGGTTGACAGGCACGTGCTTCGGAGGAGAGCCGTGAACTGTCCTCACTATCCTTTTTGCTTTCAGCTTGTGAAGCACTTTGAGACTACTGCTGCAGTGAAAGGTGCTATATAAATATTGATTGATTGATTGATTGATCGACTGATTGATTGACTGATTGATTGATTGATTGGTATAAAAGGCATATCTTAGAGAGGCTGAGTCTCTCAGAAGTAAAGATGGCCAGAGGCTCTCCAACCTGTGAAGGTTTGCATAAAAACTTGTGGAATACGTTAAAAACAGTGTTCCTCAACATCAAATTGCAAAGGTTTTGAAGGTCTCATCATCGACAGTGCATAGCATCATCAAAAGATTCAGAGAAACTGGAAAAATCTGCGTAATGGACAAGGCTGAAGACCTTTACTGGATGCCCGTGATCTTCGGGCCCTCAGACGCCACTGTATCACTCACCGGCATGATTCTGTCGTTGACATTACTAAATGGGCCCAGGAATACTTCAAGAAACCACTGTCTGTAAACACAGTCTGCTGTGCCATCCACAGATGCCACCTAAATCTCTATCATGCAAAAAGGAAGCCATTGTTGAGCATGATCCAGAAGTGCCGCCGTGTTCAGTGGGCCAAGGCTCATTTAAAATAGGCTGTAGCAAAGTGGCAAAGTGTCCTGTGGTCAGACGAGTCATTTGACATTCTTATTGGAAATCATGGATGTCATGTCCGGGCTAAAGAGGAGAAAGACCACCTCTCCTGTTATCAGCGTTCATTTCAAAAGCCAGCATCTCTGATGGTATGGGCATGCATTAGTTCATATGTTATGGGACACTTGTACCAACTTTTTTGAAACCTGTAGCAACCATCAAATTTGAAATGAGCTTATTTTGTGGATAAAATTGTAAAATTTCTCAGTTTAAACATTTGCTGTGTTATCTCTGTCTTATTGTGAATAAAATACTGGCTGGTGTGATTTGAGTCATGGTATTTTGATTTTATTCAGAATTTACACTTTGTCCCAACTATTTTGGAATTGGGGATATATATATATATATATATATATATATATATGTGTGTGTGTGTGTGTGTGTGTGTTATGTGTGTGTAAAATCAGTTTGTAAATAACAGCTACATATCAAAACACAGAAAAAGACAGCATACATTTTGTAAACCCCGGATAGTGTGGTGCATTGAAATCTTTTGTTGAAACTGATTACCTCAAAAAAGTTGTGTAAGACAACTTAGTGGTATTGTGTTCACAGCACGTAAATCATAATAAGAATAAATTGTACCTTATGTTCTTTAAGTACCGTCTGCACAATGCAAGTAAGTTGGCTTACATACTATTTCTGCGGTTATAGGTTTCCACAAAACACTTGAGTTTGCCTCACTATCTGGGTTTACAGTATAAGACTATATGTTAGAATGTGGCGCATATATGACATTCCTTTGACAAATGCTCACTTTATCCTGACTCTATATTTTCTCTGTCCCTTGCACTTATTTCTAGTGTGGAAGATTCTTTTGGAAAAGCAGTTCAGGTCCACAGACAGTATTATTGGCAGCTAAGCATCTGGCAGAGCCGGTTAGAACAGGCTTTTTCTGGGGCTGTCTAGCTCATTGGGAAAGCTGTTGAATGGAACCATGGTGTGTTCTGAAAGACCATGACCAGAGGTAGCGACACACTGCTGCTGCTATTTTGCACACTTCTCAAAGCATTTTTGATATATCTGGAATTAGTATTAAATTATTAAATGCTTATTATTGAGGAGACAGAAGTTATTCAGTTTACTCCAGTTGCATTTGCCCCCCAAAAAAAGTATTTACCCCTCTAATAGTGCTTGAGTAATAGTGCTTGAGGAAGCTAATGTGTTGAGAATCTAATTCCTAACTCTTTCCAAACACTTCTGCCCTTTTCATGACATCAGATGCAAGCAGATGTGTGCAAAATCAGAGGGATGATGACAGTATTTGTTCTCAGTCCAGTCAGGGCTGGATGCAGGTGGTTTGTGAAAGTAATAATAACGAATCATCAGCCAGCGAGAGGAATGCAGAGGGATGACAGTTGCATAACTGGAGGGATATTTCAAATTGCCTCCCAGTGGGAGAAGTGGTCACATGACCTTGCGTCCATATTTTTAGCAATGCGTTTGTTTTCTGCAGGCCCCAGAGCTGATAGAGCTGGCCATTGCTTTCAATTAGTTGTGCGGATGTGACTTCTTCACATGCATTCTCAAGTTCAAACAGGATGCTGGGTGCTCAAGCCAGGTTAAAAAAAGTATGCTCTGTTTTTTAAGCCAAGTGGATAACAGGAAGGGGTGTTCGCTGGTGTGTAGGAACACATTTTTTTTCCCAAACCCCTGTTTATGTAGTAAGAGGAGTGAATATCTTGTGCAAAGCCAGATGATGTGATTTTTTTTTCTTTCTTCTTTTTTTTTTACTGGGATGTTACATTTTTTTGAAGAAGGAGACACTGGATTTGTGCCTTTTGCGGTTTATTGACTACATGCCCTTCTTTTTGAACTTCAGAGCCCAGTGAAGACAAAAATACAATTAGGTAAGCTTGCAATGGGCACTATTGATTAATTTTTCTTTTTAGTTATTCTGTTTTTCTGATCTTTGTGGATGTAAGTTGGCATGAAAGTCAGAATGGAAGGGATCAGCCACAGAATCAGTAATGGGGAAACTTTCACTGTACCTTTATTTTCAGATAATCAAGGGCCGAAAACTATCAGTCAGGGTAATGCCACACATACAGTGTGGAGCCCAGTGATATGCGGAGGTCCAGCAGCAGCACTGCGGAGGAGCAGAGTAAAGTCCTGTATCCAGGAAACCAGAATATGAGCCCAGGAGGGGAAAGGAGCAGGGCGGATGGGAATCTGGTGGCACAGGGAGGCAAACACAAGCCCAGGGCAACACTAATTAATACCCCCATTCCACACAACCGTTCTAGCTACCGTTCTCACCTGTTCTAAGCTGTCCTCAGGACGGCTGCCTCTACCGATCAGACGCTAGGAGAACGGCCGTTTGTGGCATTCTTGCGCTCCAGTAGCGATCTGTTAACGACCGTAACAATGCTGTAGGGTTCAAATACAGTTCATGTACAGACCATGTGAGGTCCGTGCAGCGTGTCCATAACGATCTTTACCATTTTAGTAGCGTTCCAGCAACATTCCTTCCAGATCTCACACCATTGCTGTACCGAGTGTACCGTCCTCTACCATTCATTATCGATTTCACAGCGACCATAGCGTGCTGTTAAGGATCCAGTAGCGTTATGTTACCGTTGCCGTAACGATCTACAGGGGTGATAAAAGCAAGACACATATCAAACATGCATTCAGTTGCTGTCCCAACCGTTCCTACCTTTCGAAGGAGTTCTGTTAACGTCCAGTGCCGTAGGTTCCCTCCTGACCTCTCCCGTTCCGGTACCATTCCTTGACTGGTATGGGAACGGTAGCTAGAACGGTTGTGTGGAATGGGGGTATTACACATTGAGATGTGGCAGGAACAGGGAGCTGGGAAAACCAGGACACAAAAATACAAGAGAACAGGCTACTAGCACAAAGCAAGGTGAGAAAGTCTGGCACTGACACGAAAACAGACTCAAACTATTATACACAGCGGTGAGTAACAATGGGAAACAGGTGTGCGAAAGGCGTTTGGAATGCATCAGACGATGTGAATGTTATCAGTCAATTGGATGGGCATTATCATCTGTTATTAGTGCCATACATCTGGACCAGTAGGGCCCTACTGTATCTGCTAGTATCTTGGGTGGGTCATCATCATGGATTGATATTACTGATCATTTAGATGGAGGTTATGTTTTCTTGCACAATGACTGTGCTGCAAAGCAGGAAGTTACATAAAGTGAAAATATACAGCAAATATTCATGCTTGGATGGAGGCTGAGGTAGTGGGATGTGCATGTAAAATAAAAAACTTTCCCAAAGGAGACCCAGGTTCAGTCCTCTCCCCTGGCAACTAAATACTTATCAGAATGAGGTACAATTACCTTTTAAGAGTCAACTATATTTTATAAAAGCATGATTGCCTTGCCCTTACCATGAATTCTAACCTTAACCTTTTAAAAAGCATGATAACCTCTTTTGCCAACCCAGAATCCTAACCTTAATCTATTAAAAAGCATGATTACCTTCCCCTAACCCTGAAAAATAATGTTAACGTAATGAAAGGAACCATTTCCAAGCCGCTTCTAGCAGTCACTGGGGGACCCTACTAGCCTGTATCTATGGCACTAATAACAGGTGATAACGCCTTTCAATCGACTGGTATTATTCAAGGCAGTTGAATGTTTGCACTAATTTGGGCTGGACCAAGATAATATCTGAATGATTGGATTCAATCCATGGAGTAAAACCGAAACTAAAACCAATGGTCAGAATCGCAGTGAGTCTAATTATCAGAGACAAAAGTTATTATATCGAATTCTTAACTACAGAGACTCATAGAAACACATTTGTTTATACCAGGAAGGACTTACCATTATCGCATTTTGAAACTCACATTGTATTCTTCAGGTCTCGCTAAAGCAATTATTGCATCCTCAAACAAAAAAAATAAGGAATTAGGAAAAAGGAAAAATAAAAGATAAAGAATCAAATGACGATTAGTTGAAGGAAGCACGATTTATTAAATACTCCATCTGCACTTGTATGTATTTAGCTTTACCAGAAGTCAACAGTGCATCTTATCAAGAAAATATACTTTTACTTCCAGTGATCAGATTTCACAAGCCACATTCATGCTGGTGCAATGAGATACAATTATTTTTTTCCAAGTAATTTTCCAAGATTAGCCAGAGGATATTTCTTGACAAGATGGCGCGCTGTTGCATCATATCATGGAGGCTGTGGGTTCGAATCTGGTTTGGGTCCTGTCTGTATGGATTTTGGATGTTCTCCCCAAATTTGTGTAGGTTTCCTTCGGGTACTCAAGTTCCCTCCCACAGTCTAAGGACATGAATACGAGGCTAAATACAGACTCTAATTTGCCCATAAATGTGAGCGAATGGTATGTGATTTGGCACTGGATTGGCAGATTGTCTGGTTCCCCTTTGGCCCTGCCTAGAGATAAGTGTGTTGGACAAGTGGGGTCAATAATGAATGGATGTCATTGCTTCATGTGGAAAAAATACAGGATAATGAAATTGTCAAGTGATAGTTTGTCGAATGTGAGGGAGTGACTGCCGCTGTCTTTTTGGCCATATCCACGACTGGAAAATTGAATCAAATAGTGAACAGAGGACATGTGATTCATTATTAACCAGGGTGATATAAATGCTTTTTTCATTCTCTCTCACAGCAGTGCCTATAGTTGCAAGGATGAAAACTGGGTATCAATGCAAGCTTGAAAATTTTAGAGGGGGTGAGGGGTGAAATGCATGCTATAATCCAGGGAGTGCACCTGGAAGATCTTTCCTGAGAGAGCAGCTGTGCAATTTTCATGTCCGGTGAAGTCACACTGGGGATCTTCCTGTCTCTTTATAGTCCAAATTTATTGTTCTAATCGCTGCAGTTTAGTTCTTTATCAAGGGTGTGTGGGGGTTGGGAGTTGACCAATTTTTTTATATGAGTAGGGTTATAACCCACTTATTACTCATAAATTATGCCGTGTTTTAAACATACACAAGAAAGCTCGCAGCTGGGAACCCAGTGTGTGATTCAATGGAGGGCCACCTTCATCTGAAGCTCTACAGAAACTAACACAAGTAGTCCATGCAGTGATGTCTGTGAGCTGATGATATGCCTACGTACAGTATACTGCAGCTTTTAGGTGCCTTGTGACCTAGTGGGACAGTAGAGGTCACTGAAGAGAAATGAGAAGGGGGTCTGTGTTGACTGAACCTTCCCAAAACCTGGGCGATGGCGCAGACAAATACTTGTCATCCAGCAGAGCCAGCCTCAGTTAGCACTGGCATGATGAAGAATCCGTTGCAGATGTGAAAATAGGGGCCATGTCGAGCTCGCCTTGAATGATAAAGTAGAAGTATACATGAACATACTTAGACAATGAATACTGCGGCCCATTGACTGAGCGCATGCGTGTTTGATTTTTTCATTCTGACGAATGGTTGTACGTGACGAGTTGAGACGGTATGGAAAATGCGCATGGAAACAGAAAGCAGTGCTTTCTAAATTTTATTTGACTCGTATTTCATTGCAGACAGTACGTATGCAAGATATTTATTGTTTCCTCAGGTGAGCTTCATTTTATGTAGGCTTCATTCAGGCTTGCAATGCATTTCAGAAGAGTTGGGTAAGGCGCAGCTTAGGACTAATAATGACGTTTAAAAAAGAGAATTAATGATGTGGTTTGTAAGAGCTGGTGTCTGCAGGCGATTGCAATCATGATTTTGAACAAAAAGCAGCAGCCTAAAACAGGTTCAGTTAGTACTGCGGAAAGTACAACCCCAATTCTGAAATAGTTGGAACGAAGTGTAAATTGTGAATAAAATTAAAATGCAATGACTTTCAGGTCGCATGAGCCAATATGTTATTTACAATAGAACATAGATTACAGTTCAAATGTTGAAACTGACACGTTTTATATTTTTATTCACAAAATGAGCTTATTTTCAATTTTCTGGCTGCAACAGGTCTCAAAAAATTTGGGAGACAGGCAAAAAAGGGGCTGAAAAAGCAATTAATATATAAGAGAATCAGCTGAAAGAACATTTAGCAAGTAATGAAGTTAACTGGCATCAGGTGTGTATAACATGATTGGCTATAAAAGGGATGTCTTAGAGAGGCTGAGTCTCTCAGAGGTAAAGATGGCCAGAGGCTCTCCAACCTGTGAAGGCTTGCGTAAAAAAAATTGTGGCATACTTTAAAAACAATGTTCCTCAACGTCAAATTGCAGAGGCTTTGAAGGTTTCATCATCATCAGTGCATAACATCAAAAGATTCAGAGAAACTGGAAAAATCTCTGTGCGTAAGGAAGACCTTTACTGGATGCCGTGATCTTTGGGCCCTCAGACGCCACTGCGTCACTCCGGCATGATTCTTTGACATTACTAAATGGGCCCAGGAATACTTCAAGAAGCCACTGTCTGTAAAAGTCTTCCGTGCCATCCACAGATGCCAGGGCACCTAAATCTCTATCATGCAAAAAGGAAGCCATTTTTGAGCATGATCCAAAAGTGCCGTCGTGTTCTGAGGGCCAAGGCCCAGTTAAAATGGACTGTAGCAAAATGGCAAAGTGTCCTGTGGTCAGACAAGCCCAAATTTGACATTTTGGTTGGAAATCATGGGCGTTGTGTCCTCCGGGCTAAAGAGGAGAAATACCACCTCTCCTGTTATCACCTTTCAGTTCAAAAGCTAGCATCTCTGATAGTATGGGGATGCATTTGTGCATATGGTGTGTGACACTTGCATGTTTTGAAAAGCACCATGACTGCTGAAAGGTACATGAAGGTTTTAGAGCAACATATGCTCCCCTCCAGACAACATCTATTCCAGGGAAGGCCTTGTGTATTTCAGCAGGACAAAACCACATACTGCAGCTATTATAACAGCATGGCTTTGTAGCAAAAGAGTCCGTGTGCTGAACTGGCCTGCCTGCAGTCCTGATCTTTCACCGATTGAGAACATTTGGCACATAATTAAATGAAAGGTCCGTCCAAGGAGACCCAAAACTCTCCAGCAGCTGGAAGCCTGAATTAAACAAGAGTGGGATCAAATTCCAATGGCTAAACTCAAGAAACATGTTTCCTCAATGCCCAACTGCCTCCATTCTGTTGTGTTCCAGGGTTCTGGCCTTTGGCCAGAACAGTATTGTTTATGGTTTTAACAGTTTCATGTTCAAGATTTCATAGTTCTTAGTTTCATGTTCCATAGTCATGTTCATAGTCATAGTTTTAACAGTTTCTTGTATCAGGTTTTTGCATTTCATGTTTTACATTCCATGTCCATGTTTTTACTTTTCCATGTTTTTGTTTTTGCCAGGTCTGCCATGCCACTCCACCGCTTGTCTGCGTTCCGCCCCGTGCCTTCGTTGTTGCACTTTTCAGAGCTCTGGTTGGCTTTGGTATTTCCCCTTCCTTCCATGCTGTGCTGGATTCGGGCCTCTCTAAGCTTAATTGACAATTAACTGTTTAAGTTACTAACATTTACTAACACTCACTGGGTGGTGTAATTCTTAGATAGGCACATTACTAATACTACTAATGTAGACAGGGAGTTTATTGTCATGATTCCTGCTTTGCTATTTCAAGATCTTGCTGTGCTTTTCTGTTCTTAACATTCATGCTTGCTTCCAAGCTGCATACTTAATTGGTACTTAAGCTGAGCACGCTCATTCTCTTAATGAGCAAGTCTTGTCAACCAATCTTATCCATGTCATGATCTTGCCCTGCCTCTTGTTTCTGCTTCTCCAGGTGTTGCCCCTCATGTACCATGATTTCCAAGCCTTTATCTGGATGCGGTGGAAGTTGGCTGGCAGACAGTGTCTCGCGTCTCATTTCATGTGCAAGTTTAGCCAAGTTCTTATTGTCAAGATTCCCTAGCATTTCTAGTTTCAAGTCTCGTCCTAGCCTCTTGTTTTGTGTATATATATTTAGTCTTGTTATTTATTTTTCTTGATCTTCTCGCCTGGAGTTTCCAGTGCCTTTCTGTTTTTTGCCTTTTTGCATTTATTGTTTATAGCTCTGTGTAGCTTACCTTAGTTTGTTTTTTGCAACCCTTTGGGCCAAGTTTTTTGTTGGCCCTCGTGCCTGTTTTGTTTTGGTTTAAATAAAATCCTCATTCCCTTTTCCCGCATCTGGTGTCACTGATTCCATATCAGTAGACACTGTCTCCCTGACACCAGCGGGATGGAGTGCAGGATCGCCCAGCGAGAGGCTGAGCTGCTGCATCAACGGCAGCAGATCCAGGAGCTGACAGCTGCGCTGGCCACACTGAAGGCCAGCCTTCCCCGGGCAAGTCCCAGCCAGGGTCCCATCATGCCAGCTGTCCAGCCCCGTGCTCCTGCAGCACACCAGCCACCCATCACCCCTGTGCGCCAGCCCGGCGCAGAAGCACCTCAGCTGCAGCCAGCTGTCCACCCTGGTCCTGAGCCCTGCCTTCCACCGCCCGAAAGGTACGGTGGAGAACCAGGGTTCTGCAGGGCTTTTCTCACCTCCTGTGAGATGTGTTTCGCTCTGCAGCCCTCCACCTTTGCCTCAGAGCCGGCCCGAGTCGCCTTCGTCCTCTCCCAGCTGACGGGGCGGGCTCGCTTGTGGGGAACTGCCGCATGGCAGGCTCGGCAGCCCTGCACTACCACCTACCAGGCCTTGGCGGAGGAGCTACTGCGTGTCTTTGACCGCTCCAAGCAGGGGAGAGCCGCAGGACGGGAGCTGCTGAGGATGAGGCAGGGGAGGAGATCGGTGGCGGACTACGCCATCGATTTTCAGACGGTGGCAGCCACGTCGGGCTGGAGCAGGGAGGCGCTGTGTGACGTGTTCCTCCAGGGGCTGTCCGAACCAGTCAAAGACCGACTGCTCTTCTGTGAGATCCCTGAGTCTCCAGAGGCCCTTATAGACCTGGCCCTGCGTATTGACAGCCGCCTGGAGGAGAGGGCGCTCACCCTTAGCCCTGGCCGACGTTCTGCCCCCGCTGGTCAGATCCAACCCCTGGGTCCCAGTCGTGCGTCGCCTCAGGACCAGCCGAGGAGAAGCACCACCACACCCCCTCCTGGGGAGGCATCTCCCATGGAGATCGGGAGGTCCCGGCTCACCCAGGAGGAGCGCCAACGGAGAAGGAGGTCGGGGGCGTGTTTTTACTGCGGCCAGCAGGGTCATGCGGTGCGAGGCTGTCTGTCAAAACAGCGCCCCCTTGCGTCTGGAGGAGTACTGGTGGGTGCTTCATCCAAGGAGACCTCCTCCTACCGCCGGACCTGCGTTCCGGTGACCCTGACCTGGGAGGGCCGCTCCCGCAAGACCACCGCCCTCATTGACTCGGGGGCTGAGGAAAACTTTATCGACGCCAGAGCTGCCGCTGAGTGGGGGGTTCCCCTATGCCATCTTCCCAGCCCATTGTCCATCTCAGGGCTGGGTGGGCAACCCCTAGCTAAGGTGTCCTTTCGGACCGTTCCCATCCAGCTGCTGGCGTCCGGTAACCACCGCGAGCAGATCCGGCTGTTTGTGACCGAGACACCTCGCTCCCCTATTGTCCTGGGTCATCCCTGGTTGGCGCTACACGGGCCGGTGATCGACTGGGCCCGCCATGAGGTGCGGGAGTGGAGTGCCTCCTGTTCAGCCAGCTGCCTCCTCGACTCCCGACCTTCTTGCTCTTTGGGTGGACCAGCTCCCGAGGGGAGGCCAGACGTCTCCAGAGTGCCCCCCGAATACCACGACCTAGCAACAGTCTTTAGCAAGTCCCGTGCGGTGTCCCTGCCCCCGCACCGTCCGTATGACTGTGCTATTGACCTCCAGCCTGGCACAGCGCCTCCTAGGGGTCGTGTCTTTGCCTTGTCTGAGCCAGAGAGGGGGGCCATGGACAAGTACATCCGGGAGTCCATTGCAGCTGGCATCATCCGTCCATCCTCCTCTCCCGCGGGGGCAGGCTTCTTCTTCGTCAAGAAGAAGGATGGCTCCCTGCGCCCCTGCATCGATTACCGAGGGCTCAATAAGATCACGGTCAGGAACCGCTACCCGCTTCCACTGATGTCCTCGGCGTTTGATGTTATCCAGGGGGCGGCCATCTTCACCAAGCTGGACCTGCGGAATGCCTACCACCTCTTGCGCATCAGGGAGGGCGACGAATGGAAGACCGCTTTCAACACCCCTAGCGGCCACTGGGAGTACCTGGTGGTTCCATTCGGCCTGACCAACGCGCCCGCAGTGTTCCAGAACTTGGTGAATGATGTGCTTGGAGACATGATCGGGAGGTTCGTCTACGTCTACCTTGACGACATCCTGATCTTCTCCCGGGACAAGACGGAGCACACTAACCATGTTCGCCAGGTGCTCCGCCGCCTCCTCGAAAACCGCCTCTTCGTCAAGGCTGAAAAGTGCGAGTTCAGCACCACCACTACCTCCTTCCTGGGGCACGTCATCTCCCCTAACCACCTGGGCATGGACGAGGAGAAGGTCAAGGCTGTGGTGGACTGGCCCGCACCCAAGGACCGCAAGGCCCTACAGAGCTTCCTAGGATTCGCAAATTTCTATAGGCGATTCGTCAGGAACTATAGCACCGTGGCAGCTCCCCTGACGGCCCTTACCTCCATCAAGGTGCCATTCCGTTGGACTCCGCAAGCCGAGGTGACCTTCTGTGAGCTGAAGAGGCGCTTCACCACCGCGCCCATCCTCACCACCCCCGACCCCGCCAAGCAGTTCATTGTGGAGGTGGATGCCTCCAATGTCGGGGTTGGTGCGGTACTATCCCAAAGATCCAGCAATGATCAGAAGGTACACCCGTGCGCGTTCTACTCCCACCGACTGACGCCTGCGGAGTCCAACTACGACGTCGGGAACCGGGAGCTGCTGGCGGTGAAGCTGGCCCTGGAGGAGTGGAGGCACTGGCTTGAGGGGGCAAGGGTTCCGTTCCTGGTCTGGACGGACCATAAAAACCTAGAGTACCTCCGTTCAGCCAAGAGGTTGACACCCAGACAAGCCAGATGGGCCCTCTTTTTCGACCGGTTCAACTTCTCCCTAGCCTACAGGCCAGGGTCCAAGAATACCAAGGCTGACGCGCTCTCCAGGCGTTTCGACGCTTCCTCATCCAAGGGAGAGCCCAGCTCCATCCTGCCAAGGACCTGCTTCGTCAACAATGTGTGCCTCCGGATTGAGGAGCTGGTCCGCAACGCCCAGAACGGCGCAGCTACGCCCAGTGCCTGCCCTGCCAACTGCCTGTACGTCCCTGCAGCTGCCCGATCTGACGTTCTCCAGTGGGGCCACTCCTCCAACCTGTCATGCCATCCTGGGGTCGGCCGGACCCTGCGGTTCATTCAGCGCCGTTTTTGGTGGCCCAAGATGGCAG
This sequence comes from Gymnothorax reevesii, assembly GCA_029721435.1. NCBI lineage: Eukaryota > Metazoa > Chordata > Actinopteri > Anguilliformes > Muraenidae > Gymnothorax > Gymnothorax reevesii. Next base: position 9,053,498 of record CM056586.1, read on the forward strand.
CAGAGGTCCGGGGGTTCGTTTCTGCCTGCTCAGTCTGTTCCCGCGCCAAGTCCTCCCACGCACCTCCCTCTGGTCTGCTCCAACCACTGCCCATTCCTCACCGTCCCTGGTCCCACATAGCTCTGGACTTTGTCACTGGCCTGCCCGTCTCCCATGGAAACACCACTGTCCTCACCATTGTTGACCGGTTCTCCAAGTCTGCCCACTTTGTGCCCCTTCCCAAGCTCCCCTCCGCTAAAACCACAGCTGACCTACTTATCCAGCATGTTGTCCGTCCCCATGGCATTCCTGTGGATATAGTGTCAGATCGTGGTCCCCAATTCACCTCCCACTTCTGGAAAGCATTCTGCACGTCCCTTGGCACCTCCTTCAGCCTCAGTTCCGGTTACCACCCACAGACCAATGGACAGACTGAGCGGGCCAACCAAACCCTGGAGACGGTCCTCCGATGCGTGTGCTCGACCAACCCAAGATCCTGGTCTACCATGCTACCCTGGGTCGAGTACGCCGTAAACTCCCACGCCGCCTCTGCCTCCGGCCTCTCCCCCTTCGAGTGCTGTATGGGCTACCAGCCTCCATTGTTCCCCAGCCAGGAGGAGGAAGTCGGGGTGCCTTCAGCCGGGGCATTCATCCGGCGGTGTCGCTGTGTGTGGCTGTCTGCTCGCCGCGCCTTGGTTCGGGCGGGTAAGACGATGAAGACCACGGCAGACAAGCGTCGGCGCCCAGCCCCTCACTATCGGGTCGGCCAGAAGGTCTGGTTAGCGGCGCAGGACATCCCACTCCGGGTGGAAAGCCGCAAGCTGGCTCCTCGCTTCCTGGGTCCTTTCCCCATCCAGAGAATCATCAGCCCCACTGCTGTCCGGCTCAAGCTCCCATCCACCATGCGACGGCTCCACCCTGTGTTCCACGTCTCACGCCTGAGGCCTGTTGCCACCTCCCCCCTCATGCCCCCACCTGAGCCTCCGCCTCCTCCTCGGCTCATCGACGGAGGGGAGGCCTACACAGTCAAGTCCCTGTTGGATTGCCGTCGGAGGGGCCGGGGCCTCCAGTACCTCGTGGATTGGGAGGGGTACGGCCCAGAAGAGCGTTCCTGGGTCCCGGCCAGGCACATCTTAGACAAATCCCTCATCCGTGACTACCACCAGTCACACCCCAAGCCATAGCCCCAAGCCCAAGCCACAGTCCCAAGCCATAGCCAAGCCAAGCCAAGCCAAGCCAAGCCATAGCCACAGCCCCAACCCCATAGCCCATAGCCCATTGCCATAGTCTCTAGCCATAGCCATTGCCATCCATAGCCACAGTCCCAAGCCATTGCCATAGCCCAAGCCTTAGCCCCAGCATGCTGGAGAAATCAGTAATCTTGTTTGTGTTTAGTGTTTTTTGTGGTACTGTTTCTTGGTTAGGTGTTATGTCATAGGGTTTTTGTCTTTAGTATTATTGGTTATTTGTCTTGTGGGATTTGTATTTAGTTTTGTGCGGCTTCATGTATTTTAGTTATTGGTGTTTTTTGTCCGCGTCAGGTGCCGCTTTTGTAAGGGGGGGGTACTGTTGTGTTCCAGGGTTCTGGCCTTTGGCCAGAACAGTATTGTTTATGGTTTTAACAGTTTCATGTTCAAGATTTCATAGTTCTTAGTTTCATGTTCCATAGTCATGTTCATAGTCATAGTTTTAACAGTTTCTTGTATCAGGTTTTTGCATTTCATGTTTTACATTCCATGTCCATGTTTTTACTTTTCCATGTTTTTGTTTTTGCCAGGTCTGCCATGCCACTCCACCGCTTGTCTGCGTTCCGCCCCGTGCCTTCGTTGTTGCACTTTTCAGAGCTCTGGTTGGCTTTGGTATTTCCCCTTCCTTCCATGCTGTGCTGGATTCGGGCCTCTCTAAGCTTAATTGACAATTAACTGTTTAAGTTACTAACATTTACTAACACTCACTGGGTGGTGTAATTCTTAGATAGGCACATTACTAATACTACTAATGTAGACAGGGAGTTTATTGTCATGATTCCTGCTTTGCTATTTCAAGATCTTGCTGTGCTTTTCTGTTCTTAACATTCATGCTTGCTTCCAAGCTGCATACTTAATTGGTACTTAAGCTGAGCACGCTCATTCTCTTAATGAGCAAGTCTTGTCAACCAATCTTATCCATGTCATGATCTTGCCCTGCCTCTTGTTTCTGCTTCTCCAGGTGTTGCCCCTCATGTACCATGATTTCCAAGCCTTTATCTGGATGCGGTGGAAGTTGGCTGGCAGACAGTGTCTCGCGTCTCATTTCATGTGCAAGTTTAGCCAAGTTCTTATTGTCAAGATTCCCTAGCATTTCTAGTTTCAAGTCTTGTCCTAGCCTCTTGTTTTGTGTATATATATTTAGTCTTGTTATTTATTTTTCTTGATCTTCTCGCCTGGAGTTTCCAGTGCCTTTCTGTTTTTTGCCTTTTTGCATTTATTGTTTATAGCTCTGTGTAGCTTACCTTAGTTTGTTTTTTGCAACCCTTTGGGCCAAGTTTTTTGTTGGCCCTCGTGCCTGTTTTGTTTTGGTTTAAATAAAATCCTCATTCCCTTTTCCCGCATCTGGTGTCACTGATTCCATATCACATTCTGTGTTAAAAAGAAGAGGGGATGCTACACCATGGTAAACAGGCCCATGTTACAACTTTTTTGAGACCTGTAGAAGCCATCAAATTTGAAATGAGCTCATTTTGTGCATAAAATTTGAACATTTTTCAGTTTCAACATTTGCTATGTTATCTCTGTTCTATTGTGAATAAAATACTGGCTGGTGTGATTTGAAAGTCCTTGCATTTTGATTTTATTCACAATTTACACTTTGTACCAACTATTTTGGAATTGGGGTTGTAAATGCAAAAATGGTAAATACTTTACTGTCTTAACTTTTTTTGGAATATGTTGGAAAAATCAAAATTTAAGTAATTGTTAATTTTGAAATATCAATAAAATATATGGGGTAAAACATAGAACATTGTGCTCTCTTGTTCTTTTTTTTTTTTTCAACATAAAGCAGGTCCATGATCATTTACAAATCGCTGGTTTCACTTTTAATGTTAATTTAGTATACTGTCTCTATCCCTTTTGGATTTGGGGTCCTGAAACTTTATTTACTGATAAAGATTCTGTTGGGTTTGACAGTCCCCTTTAATATATAATGCCAAAACTGAAAAACTATTCGTCCCATTTACTTGTAACTTGGCTCATATCGTGGATTTCATTGACAGTTTGCCATGACTAGTGGCGCGGGCTGACAGAAGTGCAGGGGACTGGGAGATTTCAGTGATATTTCTTTGCTGTCGGGGGGCCACCAGCGTAGACCTAGTTTTCTGCAAGCAATTAGTCAGCCAACAACATATTCAAGGGGTGTTGCATTCTCAACCGAATTCTTCTGAGGGCTGGCAGTTGCTAATATTTTTTTATTTAATATACACTTAAATGTATTATTTATAGACAATGCAATCTCATAGATATAATAATTGTCTTTGTGATATTTTGCTAAGATTGTAAACCTTTCTTTTGATAAAAAATGTAGGGTTTTCACGCACAGCGCCCTCTGGTGGCAAATTATGTTCTTAGAAAATCGCCAAAATTTAATCAACTCCTCATCTCTATGAATCATAACTACCGGCCAGGAATGGATATGCAAATTTAAAACGTCTTGCCAGTATCGCGCTAAAGCCTAATCTCTGTGGCTGTGGACGTGGCGATCGGAGCTAAAACATAATATCCCTGAAACTCAATTTCGTGGGAATGATTAAATTATTTAAAACAAAATCTCATTTCAGTTCATTTTTCCTTATGTACCGTGTATGAGAAAGCTGGAATATGCTCAGTTTCGAGGGTTTCAGAAGGCCAATAGTTCTGCATATTTCAAACAATGACATGTCTGTGAAACTATTTTATTTACTCAGAGACATAGTGAAGCATTATTAACTCAAGGGCAAATTGCACAACGAGGACCCACAATTCAAACATATGGCCGTCTCTTATTGGTTCGTTCATGGTCAGCTGGAAATATGGACTCATGAGATTTAGCTAACTTAAATAATTGAATTTTCACATGACAGACTGAAATTTTTTGCCATTTACTCCACGGATACATAAACACTGGCGCTATACTTCTGAGGAGCAGAGCCAGTTTAATCTGCAGACCAGTCTTCTGCCAGTGCCATTATTTCCAGTTTTCTGCTTGTGAGGCATAAATTGCCTGCAATGTTGAAACACCGGGGCCTGGGAAAAAATGCCAGAGCTATTCATCATTAGCACAAGCACATGTTTGTGGTGGCCTCTGGTGTTAATCCTGTTCCTCAGAAGCACCCCCAAGGTTGAAGGTTCCATCAGGGGACAGCCTTTCCCCCTGCCTTTGGTGAATTGGTGTTTGAGCTTTTACATGCGGAAGAAGAGCAGACACCAACTTAGCAGCGCCACTGAAGTCTACAGACCAGAAGTTTGGCAGGGAGAATGGTGGTTCACTCAGTCATGTGGCTTGCCTCCAGCAACCATAATCTAATTTGTGGTGTATGCGCTAATAAGTTGCCAGATGGCCCAGTGGTTCACCCTGGCAGAGAATTACAACTCCGCCGACTCCACAGCAGGGTTTACGGTTTCTCTCATAGAAGCACTGTCGCTTTATAGTACAACCCCAAATCAGAACAAGTTTGGACAGCATGTTAAATTAAGATTAAAAACTGGAAGCAGTGATCTGTACTTCATCTTTGACCCTGTATTACGTCGAATACAATACAACAGCACATTATTTGATTTCTCCTCGTGAATTTTTCAAAATAAACAATAATTTGAATTTTGATTTTTGCTAAATATTTCAACAAAGGTTGTGACAGTACAGTATTTAGCTCTTTGTAATGTTGCCATTTTCTCAACACTCAATAAAATAAACATGAAGGGAATGGAGAAACCAAGTGCTTAAGTGTCTCAGGTGTAATTCTGTTCCATTGTTCCTGCAAACAAGTTTTAAGGTGAGCAATAGTAAGGGTCTCTGTTTTTGCATTTTGTGTTTCAAATTGTGCCTCACATTCTTTTTTGTGGACAAGTCAGGACTGCAGGCTGGCCAGTTCAGCACCTGCACCTTCCTTTTGCGCAGCTATGCCTTCGTCATGTGCGCAGAACACGGTTTGGATTGTCTTGCTGAAATATGCGTGGGCGTCCCTGGAAAATATGTTATCTAGAAGGTAGTGCATGTTGCTCCAAAACATCAACACACTTCTCAACATTATTGATGCCTTCTCAGAAGTACAAGTTACGCTTTCCACAGGCACTGACAGAATCTCATACTATGACAAAGGAGAGGTTTTGGGCTTGTTGCTGGCAGCAGTGCAGATGATCCTTTTATTATTTGTTCCAGAGCATACAGTATCAAATCCCTCTAAGAGAATTCACAGATTTTTAAAAAGACAATGACCATAAACATTCTTCCAAGCTTTTCCAGAACCAGAGGTGTATAAATCCAGGGGTCAGAAAGTTAAAATCCCACCATGTTTTCATTCCACTTGTAAATTCCTGCCAGCAGATTTCACTTGTTAGTTTTACCTCCCAGCTGAAGAATAGGGCCAACTGACAGGTCTTTTGTGGCTGGAACAATATCCTGGGATGGACTTTTACTTTCTGAACCTGGATTATACACCTCTGTCCAGAACTACATTCATTCAGGAGCAGAATGTCTTAAGAAACATGATTTGGCGCCACAGTCTTTCTACTGTTGAACTGGCATGGGATGAACTTGATAGCCAGGTCTGGTGCTCCAACCCTAGCAACGAAAAACAGTTGTTTGAATGCTTGCAATCTGCATGGGAATCACAAACTTCAAGAAAATGTTGCATCTCATGCCAAGAATTTGTGACGCGTTGATTAAGGCTAAGGGTGGCTGTTTCGATGAATCTAAAGTCTGAGTAAAGTCTCACAAAAATGTCTTAGTCAGCCTGAATCCTTGCTGGAAACGTGACTGTATGACGTATTGAAACTGTCTTGGCCCCTTAAATCGCAATAAACTGAAATGAAATGCAGAACACGGTGTTTCGATTTGATTTTTTTAAAAATCTGAGCGTGGCCCCAAACTTTTGGCCTGTAGTGCATGTCCAAGCATGTTAGTATGCAACTCATGCTGCTATCGCCGGAGTGTAAGACAGTTTACAGTTCTTCTCCGAAACATGCGCCTGTCACCCCTGCTTTTTCTGCTCATGCCGCTTGAAACCTCCTGAGCGCCAGATGAGCGCAGAAGAAGCCTGAATATGTGCCTGCTTGGAATTTTACTGATGAGCGCCAATGAACATTTCTGACCCAAACCAACTGTATTCCTCCCATATTCCAGCCACGTGAAGCAAAGTATGCCCTGATCTGAGAAGGTGCTGTGGCGTGGCTTGGATGCAAAGTCGGGCCGCGATGGTCACTGCTGGTTTGCAATGCAGTGCTTTAACCAACTGAGCCAACCCTTTGCACTGCAAAGTTTAACTTGCACTTGTAGATAATACTACGTGTTGTAGCACTTGACAAAGGTTTTATAACTTTGAGGTAAATAGTGGTTCTTTATGCTGTGCTGTCTGAGTGATCAAAGATGGCCAGTATTCAGTTAATGCTTGGGCCCTCACCAGCTTTCAAGACCCGTCTTTGATACTGCTTTTGTTAAAAAAAAAAAATCAGGATTACAATCACCTGCGGTCATCAGCTGTTTCAAATCAGACGTCAATACTGGTCATAAACTGCTCCCATCCCAACTTTTTTGGATTGCGTTGTAAGTCTGGATGACAAGAATTGATGTATATTCACAAATTAAATGAGTTGATCAGACAAACCATCATTCCCTTTACTGCAATGAAATACAAGTTAAAATACATTTAGAAGTCGAGGCATTCTCTCTACTCATGCATTTTCTATACCATCCCACATATTGCCAGTATGGGGTTGTAACTGCAAATGACTTAACTACTCATTCACCTGTGAATTCGATTCCTGGGCACTCAGTGCCTTTTTTATTACTTTCTGCACATCAGGAAAGATGAGTATTGTTTTTGAGCCTGAACGCACAGTGTCTTACATGCTTTTTCCAGTTTCTGTTCCACATTACTCTGGCACTGAGAGTATAAAGTTTGAGGGGCACAAAGTCATGATATATTCTCGTCTGGGTGAGGTTGTACATTGCTGATGTAACCAGGCTTATTCAGGTGCTCTAGATACGTTATACGGATATCAGACTTTGGAGTGAGCGATTTTGAAGCTGACTGCACAGAACCCCCACTGGAGGAATCTGGCCTTGACTTAACCCAGCTTATTTGTTTTGTAAACAGGAGTTTTTTTTTTAAGCGATGTATTTGTCTTCATTGCTGAGAAACATCTGGATTTCTGTTGGGGCTCAGGTCAGTGTACAAAAGGCATTTCTCATGCTAAATTGAGTGCAGTTGTTGCTCTGTTGTTGCAAGTCTGTAGATCCTATGTCTGCTTGTGTTTTTTTTTTTTTCAAACCAAGCGTCTAATATTGATGAATTTTTTTATACAATGTTTGCTGCCTGGAAAACAAAGAAATAGTACTGAATGTCAATGAAGCTTAAATAGGGAAGGCCAGTGGTTCAAATTCACGAAATTAGCAGATTTTGAATGCTGTAAGTGTCTATAAGTTAGTTGCTTAGATCTGTCAGATACTGTATCTCTGATCCACCCTCTCCTACTGTGGTCACTTCACTCTTCAAATTGCTCATGTTCTGCAGCTACTGTTCAGTGAAGCTGCCATGTGGGGACACGTGAGACGTCTGTTTCTCAGAATAGAGACTCTGATGTACAAACCCTCTTGCAAAGTTGTACATTCAGCCCATCAATTTCTCCTTTCACGGTTAGATCAGTGTGCCGTCCTCTTTCAGGAAAGTTGTTAATACCTTTTTAATCAATTCCGGGCCAGGGCTAATATCCCAGATAGCGAAAGACATTAATTCACTGTTGGATTTTGGTCAGATTTTTCAATGTTGAAATTCCCTACAATGAATTGACATTGTTTCAATGGTGCTGATGGGAGGTGGGGGGGGGGGGGGTGGCCAGATAATTCTCTAAGGTGCTTCCTCCACCAAAGCCAGGCAGGAAACCTTAAAAGATCAAAAGAGAAGGTGTGTGCTAAATTGTACAATAGAGGCACGAAAGTGTAATTTCGAATCTTTAATAAATAAGTAAATGAATAATAGTCTGTTTTATTGTTTTTTTCTTTTTTGTCAATAGAGTATGTAGTAAAGCAGCTGTTCTCAACCTTGGTTTTTTTTTTTTTTTAAAAGGAAATAGCTGATCTACAAGCTCACAACACATTTTCAAATATTCACCTGTGAAATAATTATAATCAAGTATGGGGTCCCCCAAAACATGTCCCTATAAAGTGGGGTCTTTGCATAGAAATGTTGAGAATCACTGCAGTATAGCATACTCAACTGACCATTTCAGCATTTTAACCTTCATCTGTATGTTTTTAATATGCCTCATTTAAAAAATAATCATTTTACTCTTTTTGAAACTATGGTATAGTAAATAAATTATTAAATCTATTCTGTGGGGGTTGCTCCAAACGTGTCTATTAGAGACATCACTGCCATTCAAGCATATGATTGTTTGTCATTTGATTGTTTCAGAAGTCTTTTATTGTCTGCAATGAAGCATGAATGTACTTGTATTGTGTAGTTTTCTGTTTGTTTTATTGTCGTATTTGGTTGTTTTTATGGTTCATAACTGGGCTCCGTTGCAAAAGAGAGCTTGCTCTCAATCGGACTCCCAGTATAAAAATAATTAAATGTCACTGACTAGTAGATTACTTTGGCATGCTCCTTGTTGACCTATACCATAAATACAGTAATAAAGTGATTATTTTTTAATGAGGCATATTAAAAACATACAGAGGAGGGTTAAAAGTGTTGAAATGGCCCTTTAATAATAACATTGTTTCAATGTGTAATGCAATGCATATATGTAGTTGAATAAATGTTGATGTAATTCTACATTCTTTCAATGTTGATCAAATCATAGTTGAATCAGGGTTGATTCATTGTCAGAATAGATTATCAACGTTATTTCCATGTTGATCATAGCGAGCACTTTCAATGTTTTTTTTTCAATATCTGACATCAATGTTGATTGCAATCTTCAGCCTGGCAGTATCACAATGTTGATTCAATCCCTTCTTGCTATCTGGGATAGTAGTTCATAATATTTATTGAACTGGATGGGATGTAATGTATTTTGTACAATAATGCTATTAAAATAAACTGGATAGTCATTCTGTCATTATGTCTCAGCAGCAGAGCAAATCCATGTTTGGTAGCAAATCAGACAAAGTAAACAACAAGAGTATAGTGTAATTGAGAAATGAAAAGTTTGGTAACTGTATGCCTTTCATATGCTGATGGCATGCCACTGCTAGTATCAGGATGACAGTATTTGTTCCGATAAGAACCAGGATTTTTGAATTGATGACCCAGGTGGAGGAAATGGCATGGGAATTTTGTAGGTTAGATCATTTGCCACACTGGTAATTACAGTATATCATGCAGAAATTAGGCTGAGTCCTTGTACACTTAGCATGGGAGACAACTGGTCTAGATGTATCCTGAGAATAGCTTGCATTTGTTCAACCTGTTTTACAAGCATTTTATGGTATTTTGGGGATAACTTGTATACTACTACTTGCATGTTTAGTTCTTGTGGATAAGAATATCAGTTTTGTATCTTATGAGCTGCAAGAGGCAATGGCCAGATTGAAATCTTGGGTTTTAATATTTTAGGCAAGTTTACAAGCTGGCCAGTAGGTGTCCTCACTACACTGATGGAGAATGACGGGCCCACAGTGGTCTGTTTGGAGGTCAGTGCGGGTACCACCGCAGGCCCCCGTAAAAGGTGAATGGATGCCCCTGCCGGTCCCCCTAACGGTCCATACACTCTGTGGCCCCTCTGCTCCATACCTCCTCTTATCCCTAGGTGTCCTCTGATCCATTTTGGGATGTCTTTTTTTAGGCCAGGCTTGTTATTGGTTCAGTCTCTGATACATCCTCGCTTGCGACATGTTTAAAGGTTTTGGGGCTTAAGTTAAGCCGTACGTGCTCCCCTTTCTTCTGGTTCAAGAGGTGACATCCGGGCCCATTGTTCTTGGCCCCTCCTCTCACAACCGCCCTCTCGGTCCACAACGTCCGCGCCTCCTCCCCTCGCTTTTTTTTGGGCGAAAACAGCGGATGGACATCCCCCCCCCAAGGGCCGTTCCATGACAGAATACACGTTTCTCACAACCCATTGCAGGTTTGTGAGGCCTCTGGTGCGGAACCATGATAGCATTTCAAGCTGCGCTGCTTTCTTTCTGATAAAGAGAATGTGCTTGGCAGGGTTTCACACACTCTCTGCAACACACTGGCTCCGTTTGAGTGATTAACTCCGCATCCTGCTGCTCAGGACCATGTTTGACTTGGTAAGGGGAGGCATTGTGGAAGTGGGAATTTGGGATTTGCATGAGTCCAATTGTCTGCGGACAGAAACAAAACAGATTTTAGTTTGATGAGGTTCTTTAATTAGATACAGTCAGGATGTTTTGTGACTCCTTCCAGTTCTAATAAAGGACAATTCACTGGAGGCATTGATTGAAGGAAACCCATTGTTAACAACTCTTGGCGTTTCACATGATTTTTATATAGTTTTAATTAGCTGTGCTAGCTTCATATCATTTCAAGTAATTTATATTTGGTTGTAAACATACAGTAGTAGGTCTTTGTTTATTCTTAAAACTGTACATTCCTTTTTTTAATGAATGGCGCCCTCCTGCAAAAAAAAAAAAAAAAAAAAAGATGGGACATAGTCTTTTGGAAATTATATTTAAGAACACTTACCACCCATAAAAACTAAATGTCCACCTGACTGAACAAAGTGAGCTGCCTTCTACTAAGTGCAGATGAGACCAAAGAATTTTTTGCTGTGGTTGAACCACGGAAAAAATAAGTATGAGAGAGTATGTGGTAATGCTGCACACAATGAGCAATTATGGTGCGCTTACTTTCTCAGTGAGCCCGAACAATGAGGTTGTCACTGTCAGGAATTTTAAGTTCTTTTATGTTGCACTGTGCTCCCATTAAAATATGATGTTAGTCCGGATTAAACTGCCTTGAAGGTTTACTTTCTGGAAAAAAGAACCCACGTCTCTCTTCTGAAGTAACTGCCTGGTTGGCTGAAAGCCGGCCATTTTACAGATATTTGTCAGTGTGCCCCTTTGGCTCGTACAGAAATATTGGATTGTTCATCGTGGAGTCATATTTCTGATACAATTTGCAGGTTGACTGATGGTCGAAACTTCCCTCAAACAAATTAGATTAAATTATTTGAATTCATGGCATATTTTTTTACAGATCAAGTTGTGGAAAAAATATGGAATTGCTCATTGTTGAGGAAAAAAGTGCAGAATTATCAACAAAAAATCTGAAATGGTACTTTTTTGCCCATCCTCAGGATTTTATAATGGCCTGAATTCTATTAGGAATAGGCATCACTGATGAAAAACAATTTTCTCTAACAAGCTAATCTTGAATAGCGGTCGATGGATTAGTTTTGCTGGATGGGGCCTTGGCATGGACCATTTTTTAAAAGTTCCAGCATAAATGTTCAACTGAATTGAGAATTGAGAAAAATGACTTAATCTATTTAATCTATTTTCCACTACAAAAAGGGTCCAAAATTTCAATATGCACCCATGCATTGACTGTTGAGGTAATGATTTACATCTCCTCTGGTTCTTTACCCCAAATGCAACCCCGTATCATTATTGAATTGGGTAACTTGGCGGCTGTTTTCTTCAGGCAGTCATCTTTATGTGTCTCGTTGGAACAACATTAGGCAAAAGTTCCAACATCATCGCCCTGGCCAATGTAGATCAGTGATTCATCATGAATATCACTTTCATGCCAGCATCCACTCTTCAAGAGTGCTTCTATTAAGCCAATAATTTTGCTTTTCCTCTGTTGAGGTGTTAGTGAGGGTTTTTGTTTGGATTTTCTGATGTAAATCCCATTTAATTCAGCTGATGTTATTCAGTTCTGTCACATACTGTTTCTGCCCATTTGTTTTGTTGTGTATTTTCTATTTGCAAGGCATATGCTTCAAGTTTTCTGTCCTGACAATTTAACAGCCTCCATGATCCACCCTTACGTTTTTCTTTGATAGCCCTCCCATATTCTTTATACTTACACCAAATTTTAGACACAGTTGCCTGGGAACCACCTAAATTGCTTGACACTTCCCATGTTGAATCATGTTCTTGGAGCAGTAATTTAACCCTTTCCTTGTCATTGTCAACTCTCTTGTTGGTGCAGTATTTCCTCTCAATTACCGAAGTTCCTCACCTAGTTAAGCTCTACAAGCAGTCATTTTGAACTACAGACTAATTTACATATTCAAATTTGCATTGGTATTTGTTTTAGAAATGCCAATTGTTCAGTGATTCCATAATTTTCCTGAACACTGAGGGATTCCATATTTTTTTCCTCTACTTAACCTTGAAAAGAATGGCATCAATTAAAATTAAATCTAATTTGAGGTGCGTTTCATGTAGCCAGAGTGTTCAGCTTATGAACATAAATAGATATGTGTCATATCTGCGATTTGTTGATTTGCTATGAAGTAAAAAAGCCGTGTGAACATCCCTTAGGTGCGGTGATTCCACAATTTTTGCCAGGGGTTATAGTTCCTCAGAATATTTTAACAAAAAGTCAGTGTGGTTGAACTCCGTTGCTCTCGGTTATCAGCGGTCATTGCTACATCAGCAATAGAAAGATCAGGCAATAACAAAGTAATGGATAATGAAACATCAGGTTTCAAAAGACATCAAATGCATTATCACATTTCTGTGATCTTAAAGGGTTTGTATTTATGTGAATGATTTCAACATCAAGGATAAAGAATAAGTGAAAAATGCTGTGTCAATAAATAATGTGCCAGTTCTACAGATAGGTAAGGTCACTGTCACCTGAGCTAAATTTTCAGTGGAGAGTCTCTCTATTAAAATTCAAATAGTCCAGTGAAACTGAATTACATTAGAACTGAATTCTTTCTGGTAAAAGCAGTATGCCTCTGCAGCGCGTGCCTGGAGAGGTGGTCTGTTCGGTGAAAGGCCCATTGCCATGCGATCCACTGTACCTTACTTGCATACTTCTCTGTGTGGAAAAGTTGGAGGAATGCATGTGTGTGTGTGCCCTCTGTGTGTTTATCAGTGGGAGATGATGTTCCCATACCTCCCTCCCTCACGAACATCCGTCCATTGTTTGTTTACCAAACAGCATTCCGGTATTGGGCTTCTTTTTAGCAGTTGCCAGTCCTCCTGCAGGACAGCAGTGGTCTCTGCCATGGCCGTCACCATCTGGTAAACACCGTAAATCTGACGGGACGGGAGGAGACAGTTTCGGGCCCTTCCCTATTCGCCCCCCCCCCACCCCCCCACAGAAGAAAAGTTCCCACCGGGTGCGCCCTGTACCAGTGTTGCTCTTTAGGAAGAACCTGTTGTGGCATCCAACGGTCCTGACAGTAAAGAATTAGAGGTGCTTCCTGGCCCTGTGTGGTGACAGACAGGCTGCCGACACTCCATTTCGTTCAGGAAGTATGTCTCAGTATTCAATGTACCAGGGGCAAGGAGGGGCGCGCTGATGACACACGCCTAACTCAACCCTCTGCCCCCGCAAACACGCAAGACTGCGTCTCCATCATAAACCAATGAGATTTCCACACCTCGTTTCTCTGTTTTTCTGTTGCAGTGCAAAATAATTATAATGTATAATTAGTGAGCGAGCTATCAGCTTATTCTCATTATTTTTTCTTTTATGTATCCTTGCCCTTTTCGGCACCCAGCTACCTCAGGTTTGTTCAAATTTTAAATTGTTCAGCCTACTGCGGACCTTATGCTTCAATCCTTCAATCCATTTTCGATATCTTTTATACTTTTTAAAATATCAAATGTTTATAGCAATTATTGAGTCAGATCCATAAAAATTTGGACACTGACACAATCTTTGAAATGAAAAAAAAAAAATCAAAACTTGAAGTGTACTCTTTCATCTTTGATTCAAGGGATTTGTCAGAAATATTGCATGAACTGTGCAATTTTTATATGTAACCCCCCAAATTTAAGGGGGCTGAAATGTTTTTTTGGCAAACTAACATAATCATTAATTAAACTGTTATCCTGAATTCGCGGTTGCAAGTCTGTTACAGTAATGACCTCCTGAAGTCTGGGACCCACAGATATAACCTGCTGCCTTTACTCTGTGGCGATGTGCTCTGCCAGGTTTTCTGTGCGGCTGTCCTCTGTTCCTGTTTTTTGGGGGAAATGTTGCCTTCAATTTTCCCTCCAGTCCCAAAAGTGCTGTTAGCAATTGATCAAAAATAAGAATGAGATCAACTTATCTCAAAAATGTCTTGATTGAATGAATTTCACAAATGCAGTTCTCCAATTTAATTGAATTTTAATTTCAAAATAAATGAACTGTCCCCTAAGTTTCTTGACATCAAATTTGGTGCCATCCTGAGAGCTTCCTTTGATTAGTTCATGAAAAAAGAATGATAACATGAGCACTTGTTTACTCTTATGACAACAGCTTGATTTTGGGTTAATTTTAAGTGAGGTTAACAGATCACGCAGCTGCTCTCATCTCTCGCTGTGACCCAGAGAGCTTTTAACTGCTTCTTTTCTCCCTTTACCCCTCTGGGCAGATGTAGATGCCAGAGCGTAATGCATATAAACCACAACTGATGCTTTGGCAACTGTCATTCTGTTCCTGACCCATTCCTCAGACTTTCTTTCTTGATTTCTCTTCTGTCTTATCTGCGTCACCCTCATTCAAACCGTTCTGGAGTTCCGCCATGGTCGCCATTTTCTGTGCTTGTCATGCGACTTCTTTAAATAAAATTCATTCATTTTATTTTTTAGCTTACCGGCCCTATGGGCTGATAAGCTATTGTCGTGGTGTGGTGTCCGTCGTCCGGAACGTTTTTTATCCTTTTTTTTTGGCCTGATGAATTTTCGTGTAAATATGCAATAACATACTACTTGACCATATCTCCAGACTTTTTTCTCAGATTTTGATTGAATCATTTTTGTTCGTTTTATGCGTCCTTGAAGTTTTGCCTCCAATGTTAAAGATAGGACTGAGAAATGTAAAAAAAAATCATGTCTCAAAAACTGTGTGATAAATTTTTTTCTAAATCAGGCAGTCAACTTACTTACCTTGGTACCGTCGATGTACAATGCAAGCGCCATTTTGATTGAATCGACGGAAGGAGTTATATTTCATGGCCACAAAATGTGGGAAGGAGTCAATTAAATAGAGGGAATGTGTTATAACTTGTGGCCACGGATTAACTAAATGGTGGGAACTACTTCTATCTCGTGGCCGTAAAATATATATTTTTTTCATGTCATTGCACTTCCTGGGCTCCGTACAAAGCAGACGGAACAAACCAGGAAACAAGGAAGGCAAAGCTGACATCATGAGTGACGAGTGTCATGTGACTTTGTAGATCAGGGGCATGTTCTAGACCAAAGGGTCCCACACCCAGCTCTCGCGAGGGAAGACTCCTGAGTTTTTAACGTTGCGAGTTCTTGCTCGTTTTTCAACATGGCTACCAACGACAGTTGTTGTCAAATTGCATTGAACAAGCTGTGCGAAAGTGCAGATTCCAATGCTGACAAAACTGCACATCATCTTGAAGAGCAAGCTGAGACTGTTCGCAGTTCTCGCTGGTCTACGCGAGACCAAATGAAGTTTAATCATTTAAGAGGTGGGTACTCCCTGGCTCTTGCTCAGCCTTGCTATCAACCTTGCTCAACCTTGTAGCACATGCTACTGCGTAGAATGATGGTCTTAAAAAAATGCTAGAAACCTTTTAGTTAATGTTGTCATAGATATTTCACATCACAATCAATGATTTTAAAAAAGTTTAAACATTTTTTAACATTGGGCTGCGACATCACGAACCAAACACCACTTTGAGGCAATTGACTTAAACGCTCTACAGATGCTATTTGACTTGTCATAGATTCCATCCAGCTCACTTTTTAAGGATTCGAGAATTTGTGATGTGATAAAACTAACAGCAGAAAGTCAATAGGGTTTCCATGTGACTGCACCTGTATCTACAGTCATTCACTTTGCATGCATTACCACTGGGCGACCATGGGAATTTATGAGCTGAGATATTTTCTTTATTCTGATATACGTTAATTCAAATGGATAAAAAATGAAAGTTGATGCAAGTATCTAAAATTTAATGGAGAAGGCATAAAAAATCTGGATTAGAAATAAAGTATAAATATATAAATCTTTATTCATTTACTTGGTTAATAATACAATATACATAATACATTTGAATAAAAATTCATAAAACTACATATGAAAGACAACATCATCAGTGCATACATTTTCTTCAAATTTAACACTCAAACCAATCAGCCTGTTTACCCAAACATTGGCAGTATTTAACCATTTATTTTTTACTGGCACTTCAAGAGTAGTGGTTATGGAGCAAATACTGGCCACTCAACCTTTGTGTGCAAAGAGACCCCGGACCAGTCGATGAAATGTTTCAATCATTGTGTATTCCTGGGTCAAACAGGTGCTAAACTCACACAGAATACTAGAGGGCACTCAGAGAGCGCATACCTCTGCTAACAAGTTTTGATCCACCAGCACGATCAGAATCTGGATTGATCTGAAAATTTAAGCACCTCAGACCATTCATACAGTCCAACTTCCTGTAAAATTTTGTGATAATCCGTCAAATAGTTTTTAAGTAATTCTGCCAACAAACGCACACATAAACACACATCCATGCAAACACACACACACATACACACTAGTGATCACAATACCTCCTGGCGGATGTAGTAAGTTCAGTTATCACAATCTTGTAGAGAAACCACATTTATCAGCCACATTCTTACCATTTGTGTCATTTCCCTTCATTGTTTATTACCTTCAGCTTAAAACACTGTTTACGGTGATGCGTTTATAGTGACCAGCCTTAGAATAGCGACCTACACACTCGGTATTCTTATGACACAGAAAGAGTCGCCTGCCCAGCAAGCTTCAGTAACTCTTTTTAGTACAAGAAATTGAATTTGTTACCAAACTTAAAATAAGCATTCCTGTTAGGACTACACTTCCTATTGTAACCATAGTGTATACAGCAGCGTAAAACATCACATAAGACTCTGTTCATTCTAAAAGTAAAAAAAGGAATGTTAGTAATTCTTATATGCAATTCTTAAATAGCTGCTTGGGGCAGACAATCCTTTGGTTGACATTTAATAGTTTGGAAATGAAATTGCATTGCATTGGACTTCTGAACTACATGCAACAAATGTGCTTCCTACATACATATGCATAGTTTATCTCTTCTGCGGAACTTTCTGCAACTGACTGGAAAACTAAACTGGTGACTGGGTCTGACCAGCATTGTACAGACGAACGCAACCCCTTCTCTTGTCGTATGTTCTTATGTCAAAGCATTTCACTTCTGTTTAGCTGCTCTCACATAGAAATAAAGAACATTTCCCTCCTAAATTGCCAACTACGAGGGCTAGAGGAAAGGAAAAATTAATTATCAGCCAGAATTAAAATAAACATAATAATAAAACAGAGAATTTGTTTTTCTCCAGCTGTGAGGCAGTTCAGACATGGATGTAGGTCCAGTTCAGTTTATATAGGGAAGACTGCCAATTCCTGAGGCTGGTTCCCTTTTCCAATTACTCAGACCCAAATCAGTATGTGGGGAGTGTCCATGTGATTGCTGCCAAACCACAGATTAAACTCACCGCGAGCAAATCCACCTGCTGGGTGCTCAGATTAAAGGGCACTGACGGTCCCTTTCTGACAAAGTTAAATGCAGGAGAAGAGTTTGGATGGTGGCATAAATCAAACCTGAATTCTACTTTATAAAGGTCACTCACAAGAAGGTTTCGGAGAATGCACAATCAAACAATATCGCCCCAGGTTAATGGTTTAAAACTTATTTAATTATCCAAGAGAAATAATATAAAAAAAACAAAGGAACGGCAGCAGGCTGATGTGATTTTTGATTTTTTTTCTTTTGACCCTCAGTGCACTTTAACCTGTGTAACAGAGATGAAATGAGCCACGACAGTCAGCAGATCCAATTAAAACACGACTGGTTTCCTGTAAAGACAGGAAAATTCAGTATATTAGGATGTTGGAGTGAGAAATGCTTTCAGACTGTACTGTAAATAATCCAAACACCCTTTCTCTAAATCTCTCTCTTACGCTCTCTGCCAAAAGCTTTAAAAATAATGACTGAAAGTGAGGAGCTAGTAAAGGAATATGCTTGCAGATGTTTCCCTGTTTTAAATAAGATTTTGTTCCTCGTATAGCTATCTGAAAGAGAACACTGTTTATAATAAAAATCACATAGAAAATAAAATATAAAACTTCTTTCCAGTTCCCATTGCTTTACAACAAAATAAACCCACCCTTAAACCCAGCCTTGTCCACCTGGGTGTAGACTTGGCTACAAAGACACACTTCTGGCACAGGGCCAAAATCAGATAGACAATAACAGTGAGATCAGCTGAATAAATGACATTTACTCTGAACAATATTAGGGATCTGTTTTTTCTCATTAGCTTTCACAGTAGATTATTAAATACCTGAGCATATCTTTATGTTGAATGCATGGACATCGTATTAGACTGTAAATTACTGCAGTAGCACCCTCTGATGGACTGGAATGGAACCCTGTGGAAGTTATAGGTGAACTGCCTCTGACTGCTGTTCAGCATAACCTCAAACAGGTGTTTTTTATTTAAAAAAAAGTCTTGATAGAAGATAAGCAGGCATGGAAAAACTGCAGAATAAGAACTTTGAATTTAGGGAAAGGAGAATAACATCTGTCCCAGGATTCCTTGGTTTTTTTCCTTATTCTGTTGAATGTAAGAGACGGTTCATCTTTTAAATTCCTACGGTAGGTAGCCGCACTGAGGGAAAAAGGTACAAAACGAAATGCTGTGGGGTTGACCGGAGCTCCTAGAGACTGCAGGGCCCAGATGGGGTGAGGCAGAGGGTGGGGCTGGCTGGGATTATCCAGGATGAGAGCAGGCTCAGGCTCAGGCTCAGGTGCGGGCGAGCAGGGTGCGGCACAGGGCCACACTACACCGGTGGGGTGGAGTATCGCACCACGTAGTTGTAATCAGGCGGCGGGCTGTGGCACTCCAAACCTACATCCAGAGACGAGTCCTCCAGACTGAGGTCCAGGTCTGAGATGGGGGGCTGGAACATGTCCGTCTCCCCCTCCTGCAGCACCGACTCCTTACTCTTACTCACTGTCTTCATCCTGTGAGAGACGGATCAGGGACCAGTCCTTACTCAGCCAATGAGTCCAGGATCGTGTGTGTGTGTGTGTGTGTGTGTGTGTGTGTGTCTGTATCTCTCTGAGGGAGTATTTGTGTGTTTGCAAATGTGTGAGTGTGTAGACAAGAGTCTGCGTGTGTAGAGTTGAGGTATCTTGTGCGCTTCAGAGAGTGTGAGAGTGTGCACATGAGTGTGTGTCAGTTTGTAAGTGCATGACATTTACAAATGTGTTCATAAGCATTTATGCATTCCAGTGCGTGCCTCCAAAATTTGCCTCCAAACTTCCACCCTAATATTATTCTTTTAAAATTTTCACATTCAGCTCATGCCATGATTAGTGTAAAGGGGGGTGGGGTATTTGTAGCGACAAGAATGCAGTAATATTTGAACTGACTGACCTGCATTGAGCCATTTTCAGAGCTCTGACACTGAAAAACAAATGGTGGCCACTTTGTGCTTTGTGTTCTGTCCAGCAACTGCGCCACAGCGTGTGTGCTGGGAGTGAGAGGGCGTGGCAGGTGGAATTCTGCTGCACAAAGGCGCAGTTAGGATGGGGTGTGTGGCTGGGGGGCACCCAGCAGCCGAGGAATGACCTCATGAAACCCGCACAGGTCAAAGGTGACATTGATGGAGTAGGCCCTCGGCATGGGGGCTCTCTATGTGGGGCTCAATCTGTGCCCTCTGAGTGATTCTTTTCAGTTTTCTCATGGCATGACGGGTACAGCTGTGCCCACTGCCAGTGGATTCCTAACCCCCCGCCCAGCGTGTGTCGTGTGGGATGTGGAGGGAGGTTTAAAGCGAAGACAGTGAGCGTTCGTGGAATGAAGGGGGAAGCAGAGAGCAGGGACAATGGTTGCTGAGGTAAGGGAGTCAGAATGTATTTAATGTAACCAAGCCCCTCCGGTATGTTTATTTGGGTTCCAAAGGCCGTCATTAATCATGTATGTGTGTGTCAGTGTATGAGCATGTGGGGGGAGGGTTCTCAAAAAAGGCTCATAAATTCATATTGGACTCAACACCAGCGCCCTCCCTAGCCATTCCATTTACGTTTTGCCTGTTTACCATGGGATTCTTTCTTTAATTGATAACGTCGTCGGTCCTGTTTGCAATGCTTTTGAAGTGATTGACTGTTAATCATAGCATTTAGAAATTATTCATCCTTTGAGCAGCCTCCCGTCACACTGAGCTTACAATCCACTGATGGTTATAGTTCAGCATCACCTCACATTCAGTGAGAGCCATAATTCACTGGCCAGTGAAACATTTTTCGTTATTTTGGTTGGAGTCAATAAACAGATCTGTATCCAACTGAATGTGCATTTTAGTTGCTGAAGAGGAGACTGAAAGCAAAAAGTTCCTGTCGCAAGTATGAACTGAAGATGTTTGCTGTATAAGCCTGGCAGAGCATCACCAGGGAAGATACTCAGTGCTCGGTGAGGTCTGTGTGTCACAGATTACTTTGTTCTATATTAGTGGTTCCCAAACTCGGTCCTGGGGACCCGCTGAGTATGCTGGTATTTGTTCCAACCACAATTACAATCCTAGAATTTACAAGCTGTGAATTTTTCTTAATTGGTTGCTTTTCAGGCGAGTGAGATGTTTCACACTTAAAATTACACTGATAGAGATGGCTATGCATTCCATGCAATTTAATAACTGAACGTACTAACTGTGTTTATTTTTGTGATATTCCAGCTAACCACGCCAAGCCACAGTATCGTTTTAACACTGACCAAATTCAAGACTGTGGTGAATCAATGAGGTGTTAATTAGATTTTCAAAGTTCCAAACTAATGAATTTTCAAATGCCTCACAGGTGTGACTCAATATAATTTGCTTTGTCTTTAAATTCTTAATCACCCAATAAATGGTTAGTTTTAGTCCACAATTTTAACAACTAGAAGCAAATTAATTGTTTGGGTTCAAGAGTCACATTTCCCCTTCTTTTATGCAGTAAACAGTAATTTTCAATTCAGTGCAATTTGAATATGAAGTTACCCAGAGCATGCATAGCAATTTCTGACATAATGGCTGCGGTTAGATGACGACTTTTCATTCGGAATGAATTAATCCGAATGAAACCATTCGGAATGAATTTTTTTCCTGCGAGTTTACATGGGATATAGTCATTCCGAATGGGGGTTTGCATGGAAGACGCATTTAATTGCTTTCCCGAAAGGTTTGGTGCTGGGAAGTCTTTTGATTGGATAGGGAGCGGGGCAGATATGTGCATATGTGTTTCTGTTAAGCCTACTGGAAGAGTAAATATTAGGCTTGTCTTCCTTCCTAGTAGCGACAACATGAATGACGATAGCAGTGCCTTTTTCGGACAGATTTTGCTTTAATTTTTGAAACAGCAGTATGAACACATCATTTTAATTATTATAATTCGTCTGCTAAGAAGCAGAAGGGAGGTAGAATAATGGAAGGGAAAGGTAGCGAGCCTGCGCAGAAAGAACGGAATGAACTTTCAGAGGAATGAGTGTTTACATGTAAGAAAAATTATTTCAGTCAGAATGACAAACGGAATATACCACCCCCTATTATCGGATTCAATTTTCAATCGGAAAGGC
Source organism: Gymnothorax reevesii (assembly GCA_029721435.1). NCBI lineage: Eukaryota > Metazoa > Chordata > Actinopteri > Anguilliformes > Muraenidae > Gymnothorax > Gymnothorax reevesii. The sequence continues at coordinate 9,075,443 of CM056586.1, forward strand.
CATTTTCATTCCGATTGAGGTGTTTACATGATCACTTTTAATCGCAATGGCCTTTCATTCCGAATGAAAGTAGATTTAAACTGTCCATGTAAACGTGGCCATTGTGGCTTTAAAGGGTAAATAATCCTTCTTATCGTTTGGGGAGCAATTTAGAAGCATTAGCAACATATCAAATAACTGACACTGCAATTGTGGCAGGAACAAAAACCAGCGAACTCAGGGGATCCCAGGGCCGAGTTTGAGAACCACTGCTCTATATCATGATAAACTGTCCAACATTTTTTGATGTGCCAGAAAATGGGGAGATTATGAACAAAAAGTGCTGTCATTTCTAAATGTTTTATCTGATATGGAGGAAAGCAACCTCAAATCAAAGCTGACAGTCTGCACTTCAACCTTATTGTCATTGTATCCTTTCCAACTCAAAGCGCTTGAAAAGAGAATCATAATAAAAAAATGTCACTGTCCAATAAATTACAGAGCTCACGATATTCAATTTACGAGATGTCAAGTGCATTAAAAAGCTAATGGGACAGTTACCTGTGTTATGCTCTCTTGTTGCCTGACAGCGCACTAAAGAGTCTGGGAGCACTGAACCTCACAGTCAATCAGCTTTCCCCGGCCTAGTTCTATCCCAGCCATCCAGTTTACTGATCTACAGGCTAAAAGTCTCTCCAGACTCACCGATCTTATCACTGTTTTTAATTTAAGCTGCGCACAGGTGTTACTCAGTATTAGCAGTGGGTTATGGTAAAGTCCATGTGTGATTAATGCGTCTTGGGGGCTAACCTTTGTAGATGAACTCTGACTGGGGGGGCTTGGCTGCCAGGCTAGATTGTAAGCAATGGCTCAAACGGCAGTCGCCGATAAAACAAGGCAAGACTCTCTCCAGGGCGACGGGCAATGCACAAGCAATTTACTGCGGTTTTGTGACAGGAGCTATCATAACATCAGCTCTTGACTGGCGGAGCCTGCATTGCTAAACAGCGGGTTAATGTTAGCCTCGGGTCCGCTGCCCTCACTTCAGCCGACAGAGCCATATTAGGCCCGTCTGCCTGCCTGGCTGGTCTAGATAAGATCCATTAGAGGGCCTGGGGCCTGCAGGGCTTTGTGTACCACACTCCTCTTCTCTTTACTCTAAATGTCTGCTCACACCAGGGGCTGACAGGCTGGTGCACTGAGTGATGTGCAAAAGCTGGGCAGCGCTGCGAGGCTGTGGCGTTACTGACACTGACAGAGGGGCTGGAGTGACGGGTCAGCGAGGCCTGGCAGTGCTCTTTAATGATGGGGAAAGAGCCAACTGCTCTGAGAGACCAGCACAGATACTACATCAGGCTTCCACATTGGATATAACAGAAAAATCTACAAACTGCGACTAGACAGGTCGTCGCCTGCAACCAATGGGTGTAGCCCAGGATCGCCAGCATTTTTCATTTTGGCTTATTTTTGACACAAAATTGTCTATTCAGTGAATTATGTCACCATGGCAACCAAAATTGATAGGCACTATGTCCTAACCACTGGCCATATACATTCCACATATAAAAGAAATAGCTTGAAATTTGTGGCCTGTACAGCGTCCACAAGGAGATCTCCACGGTGACAGTGGCAGTGGTGGCGGCGGACACGTGACATAATAGTCCCAATTAACTCATACTGAGTACAAGTGGTCCCACTGGACCTATATGTTCCTGTTAGAGTTAAATTACTGTGTGGTGTCTATCCAGTGGCTCACAGTTCTCTGTCTTTCTTTTTTCAGATCTGAAAGCAGCCCTCAGAGGGAGTTTGAATGGGTTATAGACAAGCAGATAAATGTGGAGACGACCCTGTGGATTCCCCAAACTCCCTGGACATACCAAATAAACCTGCACACTAAATAAACCAGCCGCGGGGCATGTGTTTGCAAGACTACGCGGACATACAGTATGTATATGTGCGCATATGTATAGGAGTGTTTGACTGCATTAGCATGTGTATGCTTTGGATCTGGAATCTGTCAGCGACAGGGCTTTAGCCTGGATTATGCATGTACTTACGCCAGGGCCATTATGCTCAGCGGACGGGCCCGAGACTCCAATCGCTTGAGGGCCTTCATGTCGTCAGAAGACAGGCCCATGCCGCTGTCAGACTGCCCTCCCTGTGCAGGAAACGGGGAAAGGGATCACATGGAGGACAGCAAAACCTTCTAATCGCAATCCAGCCATCACAGCGAAGGACCGGGCATTGGCCTGCTACTCAGTACATACTTAAAAGAAACTGTTGCACTGTGCTCATGGTTTGTCTTAATTATGGAACCCTCTATGATACATGTGGAAGATTTAGAAGCCCAGAGACTGATCCATTTATCCCAACTAAGACCCCTTGACCTAGATAAGGTTCCTCTAAGTAAACACACGGGTCTTTTTGGAGCCATTTTTTTCTGCAACATCTGCAAGACTGAGCCACTCACCTCCTGGGACTCGTTTGAGTCGCTCTCCATGGTAACCTCATCAAAGGTCTTTACACTGGCAGGACGGATCTTGATGTTGCTGCAGGGCATAATCAAATTAAGATAGATTTAAATTTCAATCAAGTATCTTTCAGGCTCATCAAATCTGTATCATAAAAGCAACTGGGCCGCATACGCCATGACACCCTTACTATAAACAAAGATGCACAAAATTACAAGAACAAAAACACAATTTTACTGTGGTATAGGAAAGATTTATCCTCTAAAATGGGCCGAGGACTAGTTTATCTTAACATTTTTGCCTTTCAGAATGGGAGGAAATTACATGGCCTGCTTAACGCAACTTTAGGGATAAATGTCATAAGCTGCACTTCACCGCCACCCCCAAATAAACACTCCGGTAGTACTTGTGAAAATACAAAATTTTGACAAATATTATTGCAACTGGATGTGAATCCCACATCAGGAGCAATGGTTTCAGGGGAAATTCCATTGAGGGATATCAGTGCTCTGAGCCCTCTTCACCAGAGGGACAGTGTTATCGGGTTACGTATTTCACATAAAGCCTTAATAAACACAGCTTAACCCTTTGAAGAGAAAGATCACAAATATGCGATTATGATGATATTAACTGAACATTCTAGAGTTGATGTCTCTGTGACCACCAGTAAATGAACATGGTGTTGCTTGAAGAATGAGGCAACTTTTGAAAACCATTCAACAAAAACCCACTCTTCAGTCTGCGGAATAAAGCTTGCGGAGAGGATATGAACTGTAAACGTAATGTTCTGCATTTCTGAGAAAGAGTGCAGAAATAGGGGAAATGTTGGTAGAAATTTGTGGATGGGAAAAATGTTTATTTTGGGATACCATTGAAGAAGGATGCCAATTTCTATGAAACAGTTTAGTTCTCATTTTTTTTCATTTGGATGGCATTTTTTTAAATTTTGTAACTGCTTTCCCAACTACTGAAGATACCTAAAAATTTCCTGAATTAGATCTGTGTAATGTCATGAAACCAGTTGGAAAATGTGAGTGACGTGAAAGAAAACATTTTTCCGATTATACAGATACGCGTAACTTGCATATGAAAACTTGAGAAAGTGAAATAATAAATACAGAACACATGAGAAGTCAGGAATCAGCTTATTTCTAAGCTCGGGCTCCGAGGATAATCATGCATTCAAGACATTTTATGCTTTGTTTAATTTTACAGTTGCAGAGTATAAATTAAGGGGGACTGGCCATAGCCAATGGTGAATGATGTGACGAAAAGGTCAGATGAAATGTAGAACAATTCCAGTAAAATGTTTCCGCCAGCACTACACAAGATGTTTGTAGGATGTTGGGATGCACTTTAGTTTGAGTTCCATTTGGTTGTGAAATAATGTTATAATAGCAACATTCCAAAGTCTTTGAACATATTAATTGTTCCAAAGGAATGTTCAGTTAAAGTGACAGAGAAACATTCCAGGCATGTTGCATACAAGTTTACTTGCAACATATTCTCGGGGGTATAATTTTGTCATAAAACATCTTGGAAGTGATGCATCAATAGCAATGTTTTTAAAAACAATATTTTCAATAAATTCCTGATGAAAGTAAAATGACATAAATGTATAATGTAAATTCAGGGGTATCTGGGACATGGGACATGCTTTGTTGTTTGGGGCGCAGAAACATTCCAGGATTGTCCTAGAAACCCTCAGTTTTTGTCTAGACTGAAACTTACCAGACGCTCCCTGAGTCCCTGTGAGAACTGAGGGTGTCGGAGGTCTCCTCGGCTATGGAGGTTCCGGAGGGCTTGCCTTCTTTTGTCAGTAGGGCAGTGTTTATGGGGATGTAGTGCTTACCTTCCTGAAAAGGCCAGAGAGAGGAGAGCACATAAGGGACATCATAATAAATCTGTGAAATGTGTTTGTACCAGAGGCCTTCACCTCCCGCCCATCTATTCCGCATTTGAAAACTGATTTTGCCAAAGGATTTATCTTGGGTAAATGCAGGCAAATAACATGAATGAAAAGTCCTCCATAGTGCAACAACCTGCCAAAGTTTTATGATGTCATTTGCCAAGTTTGCACCGACGTTGCGTAAAATTAGAAAATTACTCTTCCAAAAGGGCTTTCCCAGAGGACCACAATGGCGTTGGTTTAGACGTTTTTAACTTAATTTTGAACAGAAGTAATTGACCAAAATGTGATATTAACCTTGAATGTGACCCTGACCTTGAGCTTTGAGATATCCACTAAAAGGTTCTTACAGAGACAACCATTTTATAGTCCTAAAACGTTCTTACAGAGACAACTATTATATGTTCTATTATAAAGTTTCTACAGCATTTTTAAAAGTACACTCATTTCTGTAAATTGAGATTTTGACATTAAAACATCTCAAGTACATCAAAACCGTCCAATCAATTTAGCTCAAATTTTATGCGTAAGGTACTTGACCAATACATGGCATATGTCAATCAATGAGAATAGGTTTTACAAAAACTGAAAGTTTATTTCACATTTCGACATTGTTTTTTTTTTTTTTTTTAATTTAAACCATATTTTAGTGTTTTTATATTTGTTCTGAAAGCTGGACTCATCGCAGGGACTTCGGACACAAATGCTCAATTCACATATTGTGTATTCTTTTTTTAACACTTTTTTATAATGAGATACAATTCCAAATGGAGCACAAAGACACGACAAAAGCCAAAACAAGGAGAAGAACAAGGCTGACCAGCAGAGACAGCGCATGTCAGATATTAGTGATTAATGACAAAATGCTTAATCTGCTCTAAAAAAGATCAATCAGCAGAAAAAACAGCAGGGTTTCTCTCAAAATTAAGAACAGGGCCACCAATAAGCAAAAGCTTGAATTTTTTCAATAAATTCAATGAAGACCATATACTACCTGTGATTGACGCTATTTTGACATATTTGCATCAGTACAACGTCCTTCCAACCCCAAATCTCAAGGAGGGCCCTTTTTAGACAAAAAGTGTTGAATGTAAATAGAACCAAAGTAATGAACCAAAATTTGTTTTTGCCCTTTAGCGCGATGTTGACTTTGAAGCTTGAAACATGGAAAAGTATAGGGTTTTGGCCAAAACATGACGAAACGAGGAGAAAGAATTTGATAAAATGAATTTCAGTTGCAAATAGGGTGTAATTGACAGACATACAAACACACAAACCAACAAACGGAGAAACTAACTAAACTGATCAACATAGTTGCCAAAATTAAAATTTCGACAAATAATAAATAAATTATCAAGAGCTTGTACAACCAAAATAAACCCTCTACACAACAATGGGTGGTCTGACCGACATTAAAGATCAAGGCCAAACTTGAAAAAATATTTTCAAAAGTATGAAATCATATTCATCCCACACAGACTTTTTGGCTGTATTAAATATTCAAGGTGAAATTCTTGAAAACCAGTTGAGAAAGTTACTTTCCGTGGGACTGTTGGAAAGACATTGATGACAAATCTGTGTTTCATAAACCTCTTCAGGATGAGAGACTGGTTATTAAGCATTTATTACAAACATGGCTAATGTTCTGCTGATATCCTCAGTGGTCACACAAGTGCAGAGTCCAACTCCAGGACAGAGTCACTTGTCATTCCCACACTGCAGCAGAATAGCAGTTCGCTATTTAACCTCTGCTTTATGTCAAGGCAGGTCTCTGGATGGTTCAGATAAACATTAGACATATCCTTGGCACAACCCAGTCAGTTCATCTTCCCTCTGAAACCAACATGTGTTCTTGCCTTAATGCAATGGTCTCTAGGCTTGTATATGTGTCCTTTTCCTTCCACAGACACTATTAATTGATGTTTTTTACAACTTCCTGTAATTCATACACGATCAACTATGCCACGGCGATGACTTACATTTTAATGAAGTGTGTTACATCAGCAAGAAACTGATGCAGAAGCCGTAGTTTCTCTGAGACTAATTCCTGTGGTTTTCATGTGTGCATGGCTGTGATGCGCGAAGACATTCTTCAAAAAAAATCCCTGCCATACATTTTCCATGCCTCGAAACCCATTTCAGAAAACTAAAACATACTCCACTGGCATTACTGCATTCAATTCAGAGCAGGAATGAGACTGTGTGCTTCAGACTAGGGAGTGTCTATGATCTCTTACAGCTCATTTGGCTCCAGATAAATAAGACTCCACCAGTTGGCCTTTTTATGAGGGAGGATTTGAGGACGGTGCTATATGTTTCAACGTGACCCAAGGCCTTAGTTCATCGCTATGCCCATGTCCTATCCTTCCCCAGTCTCTGCTCCTCTGTGCTGCCTCTGGGCCTGAGTGTGAATAATTCACTGTCAGGACCCTGGGCTCGTATGTGAGAGGTTAAGCCCAGACCACCGCTGTCATTATTCCACAGGATCTACTGTTATTTGCTCGACTGTAACTCCCATGGTTAATGCCCTCTTTCGGAGCTCAGGGATCGATGGGAACTCAGGAGCCTGAAGGTTTGGAGCAGCACCCGTGGTTACAGTTTTAACTGACCTACCACCTCCTCCAGCGCCCGTCTCTCTCCCGAGTCGCTCCCTCCCATTTCAATCTGTCTTCCCCTTTAGCTCTTGCTGCCTCCCTCTCTCTACTTCTCATCTGATTCTCTCTCTCCTTCCCTTGCTCCCTTCCCCCCTGCGTACCCGCGTATCCTCCATTTCCTCATTTTATTTTTCACCTCCAGCCTCTGTCTCTCGCCCTCTTCTTTCTCTCTGCCCCTCTATCTCTCCCCTGTTCATATTCTGTATTCCACCTTCTCCCACATCTCTCGCTTATTTTCCCCCCTCTCTCTCTCCCTCCCTATTTCACCCCCCCGTTCCTCTTCTTCAAAGGAAACAGCGCAGACGTGTTGAGTGTGACTTCCTCCTCCAGAGCGCTCCCTGGGGTTCCTCATCGCCTGGTGCTGTATTGGCCCCCAGCTCTTTCAAGTGTAAATTAATGGGGCTTCCAGAGTGTCTCAGTCACCCTGTTCCAAATCTGTGACATCACTTCATTGTTTACTCAGGCTTTTTGAAAAAAAAAGGCACTGCTCCGCCAGCACGGTGAGGGGAAATCGCAACTCACTTGTGCCCCTGGCTTGAACTAAATACTGCAGCAAGGCAGGGCTGCTCAAAGACATAACTCTAGTCTGAATGTCGGGGAGAGGCTGAGATGCAAAGATAAATGTTGTTAAGTCTGTTATTGGAGGTGTAATTGGCATATTTGTGATGTTTGGGAGGTCAGAACTCCCCCAGCCCGTCCATTACACCCTCACCGCTGTTCATTTTCATAACATATAATTAATATGCTCATTATGAAGTTCAGTATATGAAAGAGCTGCCGGCATTTCTGATGCAGCTGATGCAAGGATATCCTTTAAGTTCAAATCATAACATTACAATGCTGTATTTGGATAGAAACTGATTTTATGTTTTGCTTAACTATTCATTCGTACCATTGGACATTACGTCATTCAACTGCACAGTTGAGGGTGAATCCTCTGCCTAGAAACTAGGATTTCTATCTCAGGCCTGGGAGTGCCAAGCGAGGAGCCTTGTAACTGTTTCTCGGCCCCCAGTGATGACTGCCCCCCCCATACCTGCTGCACACTGGCCTGGAGCAGGTCCCCCAGCCTCTCCACCAGCTCCGTGAAAGTGGGCCTCTCCGCAGGCTCTCCCTGCCAGCAGTCCAGCATTGTCTCGTATCTGTGGGACAAACAGAAGAGGTCTTCATCAGCCTGACCCCCCACCAACAGCTTTTTTATTTTATAATGTTGTATTCTTGAGTACAATGGTCACTCATTACACACACTGGGATGGAATATGTTAACATGACGTAGATCCTTTGCTGATTAAAGCCAGGACCCAGAGTCTCAATCTTTGGATGTATCTCCAAAATATGTTTGTCAGCTCTATAGTGATCAAACGACCAGGATTATGTCTGCGGTGGACTCTATAGGGGTTGCACACATCCCCCATGAAACTGCAAAGAAATAATACTAGACAAGTCCAAATAATACAAGAATTTATGGCCCATTTGACTTTGCGGAATAAGTCCAGCCATTATATGCTGTAGAATTTATTATGCTTTGAGCTGAAGAGGAAGACAAAGGAGATTCGTTGCTCTCCCAGTTACATGGATTGTGTGCAGATGTGTGCGTCTCAGTGGCGCACAACGGAAACAAGTAACAAAAACTGTGACACTTACGGTAAAATCCAAAAAAAAAATACAGGCTCAGAACTGTAGATGTAGCTACTGAAATATGCCATGAGATCCTTTTGAAAAACTCTGACCCTGTCTTGTTCATTGAATTTTTCCAATCTAATACTGCGGAGTGGTCTCAATGGGTGGCACTTTGACAATGATGGATGTCTTCAAACAGTGAAAGTTAGAAGTATTGAATCCCCTAATTTCTGTCATACATCTCTCACCACTTGAGTCATTTCAGACCTGTGTCATATTTGCATTGCAGTGACCCATAATGTAGGGCTGCCCAACCAAGTTGAAACTCAATAATGCAACAGTGTAGCCTGGTTTAAAAGCAGAACTGCATGCCATTGGTGAATGGATTGACTTAGAATCCCCAGTCTTCCACCGATGCCATTTTCCTTCCCCTTGTGCATCCTCACTCAAACTCTATTGTGTGTTCACCGTCCATTAATGCCGCAAATATTCTCTGTACCATACTGAGGTGATTTGCCATTTGAGAAAATTGCAGCCAGAGCAGATGGTTCATTAGTTAGTCTGCATTCCCCCTCTCATTCCACCAAACCTTCTCCATCTGTGTTTGCGTTCAGAGCAGCTCAACCTCTGAGTCTCTTCATTTTTCCTTCGCTCCTCAGTACAGAGGAGATTAGGCAAAGGAAACGGCTCCTGCTGTGACTTCGCTTTTAATTAATCACCTGGCGAGGGGACTTTCGACGCTCAAACGATCGCTATGATTGGCTCTCGCCTCATGGGAGCAGCGGATACATTTTTTTTCTCAACATAGTCAGCATCAGACACTTTCAAAGCAGAGAGCGAGCAGACGGGCTCAATGTCTTCTTCTTCTTTCTCGCTCTCTCACTCTCACAAGAGTTCATGATGCAAATCTGCACAGGCGCTTTCAGGAGCTTCAGTGTTGCTCTTTGTAAGGTAATGTCGAATAGTGACCAGCAGAATTAGGAGAGCAGCAGAAGGGTAGATCTTTTATTTTTACTCTTGTGGAAGCATCCTACACACTCCTCAGAGGCACTAGCTCTGAATGGCAAGTTAGGGAGTCAAATCTCGGATAAAGTGATGTATGAACACCGCAGAGATCTTTCAAGCTCTTTCATGCTGTTCATCATCACTCATAGCAGGGGTAGCAGAGGTCAGATGTGGTGGTGGTGGTGGTGGTGGTGGTGGTGGGAGGGTGCGCGTTGGGGCAGTGCGACTCGAGATAATTGTAGGTTAAGGCTTACATTTCACTGCTCTGTACTGCATGGTGATGGTGTTATGCAGAATGATTTACAATCAGATGACAAGAGCTTACAGCAGGGTTAAATGCACTAGTATCCCACGTCACTCTTGTGATGGAAAGCTAGGTTTTGTGTAGGAATACCAAAGATGCTTGGAGTTTATCAATTGAGCGCAGGCATTCACTTTGAATTCTCATAAGGCATTATGGTACGAGGGTCTCCGAAGAATGCCACCTTCTTCAGCGAGCCATTCACAAAGGGGTGGGGCCTGAGCGTGCAGGGGGTCCCACCGGGATGTGAGAGCTGATTTCGGGTCGATTACCCCAAAACTTTCAACTACACTCAAGGACGCTGTCACTGAGTCTCATTGTATTTGAGGAACCGGCGGTCTGGATCGTATTTCCCCAATCAATTCCAATCAGCCTCAGTGATGTCCGTCCGCTACTCTCGGCTGCACATGGTGGCAGGGAGTTCCTTTATACTTCTCTGTCCTTTACACGGGAATGCACGAATGAATGCGACGGAGGAGCTTTTGTTGAGTCACAACAGAATATCAAAGAGAATGCACATATATATATACACCCATGAGTTAGACAGCAGGAATGAGAGGGGGCCGTGATTGGTAGCAGGTGGTTCGGTCATGACCAAAATGGGCAGGACTGGAAGACAAGCACGAAAAAACCAGGAAGGGGTCTCAACATCCCCAGCCTCCACAGTGGCTCTCTTGACATGCAGATCCAGACCACCTTTGGCTTTGAGGCCAACTGAAGCGAACCCGGCTCCTGTGGCACCGATACTGTCTCCTCCTCGACCAATGGCTACATTCACCCCGAGCTGAGCCTGAGGGCTGAGGAGCCCGTTTGCCTGAAGGGAGAGATCTACATCTGGGTTCCCCACCGCTGGTTATCGGGGAGGGGTTTGAAAGGGGCCTTCTCTTGTGCCGTCGGGTTCGGTTGCCCTGTGACTCCCAGGTGCACCAGCTTCTTTGAGTGAGGATGGGGGAGGGTGGATGGGGGGTCCAGTTACCACACCATGGCTGTCTGATGGAAATCAATCCCAGCCTGAAAGCCCCACTGCACCTCCGCTGTCTGCCAATCACTAGCTGTCGGGCAGAGGCCCCCATATAATAATGGCGCATTCACGCCATAGTACTCCTGGAATTCAATTTACCTCTCCATCTCCTAGGACAGCAAATGGATACGCTTCTTTTTCTGTGTGAGAAATATTCTTCTTTAACCCGCAAAAACAGTTAAATGTATTTGTCATGCTCAAGTTCAGAGTAATGGGAGTATTGTTATTTCTGGTTGGGGGACAAAGTGCACTGCTGTATGTACAGTTCAGCTCTGCTGTATGTACTGAGAATGTAGCTCTGCGGTGCGTAATGAGAGTGTAGCTCTGCTGTCTGCAATAAGAGTCCCAAAGCCCTAGAAGTAGCTTTCTAACACTTTCCAAATGGATAGATGTCAATAACTTTGTTTCTCATTGCTCTTGAATTTCATTAGATTGTGGCATCATGTGCTGGTTTTTGTCTATTTCACAATGTCAGACTGGTTCTATTTAAGTGATGCTTAGATTCAATGGAGCCGACAGTAATCATGCTTGGGTGTGTCTACTGAAAGTAAACCAAATTATCCAATAAATTAATTTAATTGCTTAATTTAGTAACTAAGGGGGAAATTGCATTTTTTACACAAGGCCAGGTAGATAATTCCTTCAATAAATGAAATTATCATTTAAACCGTGCATTTGGAGTTAAATCTGGTTATAGATGTATAATATTAAAATTATTTTGATGATCCTAAACATTTAAGAGTGACAGATATTGCAAAATCAAAAAAAAATCGTGAAGGGGGCAAACACTTTTTCACGGCACTGTAGCTCAGCTGCATGCAAAAGAGCGTGTAGCTCAGCCTCGTGTTCTGCAGTGTGTAATGACAGTGTCCCTCTGCGGTAGACAATGAGACTGTACAGTGTGTAATGAGAGTGAATCACTGCTTGTATTTGAAGACCCGGGTGCTGAAAATACTTCAGTCACAAAAATGTTCACTCTGAAAAATTAGGGTCTGAAAAAATGAAGGATTCATAAAATCTTAAAATTAAAGACCCCAGTGCCAATAGACCACAAGTCACAAAATATCCACAGTGAGAAAATTGAGAAAACCAACGTAGATAATTATGAAAGACATTTACCCATCCTCACCTAATTGTGTGTGAAAATATGACTGAAATACTTTAAGCGCTTGGCTTTTCATTTTCTCCGGTCACTTTTTAACCGTGTCTCTAAGAGAAGCACAGCTTCCTATCTTAGCCTCACAACTCCTTAAAAAAACCTTTTATTGACTCTCACGAGCCACGCCCTCATGACAAGAATATCAATACCCATTCTCTGAAATACCCGGTGAAATTTATATTCATGGGAAGCGGGGAGGAGTTAGAATATGACTGCGGAGTCTGCCAATAAAGCACAATGATGGCAAGATGATGGAGAATGATCCATGGCTGATGGCAATCCAAATGAATGTGCCAAGGAGTGGATATAAGAACTGCATAACATTTTGTAACTTTCTCATGATGCAGTTAATAACCATGGAGGGGGGCCCTTACATTTCAGAGGAGGAGTACTCCGGAGCTCTCATTCGGGTCCCCTCCTTCAGCCTGCAGCAGAACTCCTCATCGATGTGCAGGCCCGGGTATGGGGAGGCACCTGGAGATGGGAGGGAGGTCAGGTGATGCAAAATTCAAGTAGAGACCACAGATAATGACTGAAGAAATGTTCAGAAAATACCCTCAGTGTGAAGCTGACATAGACTACAAAGAGTTTAACAGACAGAGGGCAGAAACTAAGAAAATCAGGTATTCAGAACTTGCTCTCCCACTCTCAATAACGATAGTTAATTCCCAATTACAAGGCTCTGCAAAACTCACCCTTTTACCGCTTAACGTTTCCCTCATCGTAATCCATCAAAGAAAGTGATTTTAAAACAATTTCTGTGCTTGCATGAAATCTCTTGAGACAACATCCAATGGTGAAGTTTTGTTTGAGCACATTGAAAGGTTTTTAAGATGGAACATAATAATTCCTTCCTTGTCCGTAATGCTTACTTATGTGCAACAAAAGAAAAATACCACATCACCAGCAAAATTTCAGAAAATGTAATACTGAATGCATTAAAACTGAATGTGTAATTTTTGTTTCTTGCGTAGCGTTTTCAAATACTTCAACAAATACTGTTCGATAAAGGGAACGTACCAATTCTTAATTGCGTAAAAAGAAGACAGGACTGCATAGCTTGGATTATATTCAGGTATATTCTTTTTGTAGCATGTTCGTCGTCAGATGCAGTATATGTTCAGCAGATGCAGTGCTGGATCTGCTTTCTAGTGAAGTCCATAGAACACAATGCATCCTAAAAGGTCACAGGGGCTTCCCAGTAAGGGCAAACATTTACCACGATCAACTGCTTAGTTACCGCGAGTTTACCCTGCCAGCTGGGAGAAAGGTCTTGTTTAAAGAGGAGGCAATCTTTTTTATAGCCCTTATCCATGTTAAAAAACTCTGTCGAAGTTCACAAATGTTTTTGTACCAGCAGCATGAAGGCTGTTTTCTTAGAGGATGTAGTGCAACATTTTCCCCCCCAAAGGGACAATTAAACAGCACCAGATAGACTTATTACCCTCCACATCTGGAAGAGGCAGATAGCTCACGGTAGCTAACAGGTCGAGATGTCCGTTTTTTTTTACTTTTGTGTCCGGCTATAGGACCTTCTGAGTTAACCTTTTGTTTCTTCCCATGGAGAGTGATTCATGAATGGCCAGAAAAATTTTCAGTGCCATAAATATGTAGGAGGATTGTGGCACAAAATGAATAAACTGCAGCGCCTTGGTGTGCTCTGCCCCTGTGAGATGCTCAGTCAAGCAGTGAAAATAAACACACAATTTACAATAACAAAACATTTGTGTAGCACTCAGCAGAACAGAGGAAGAGCGAAAGCTAAAGTGGAGGGAATAGTAATGACATTATAGGACATTTCAGGAAACAGTGGAGCAGTTTGATGTAAAATTATGAGTCCAATATGGTCGAGCTGGAGCCAGTTATGGGAATATATTTCTCATACTGATTTAAGATCCAAATTTTATGAGGCAAGAAGTTCTCACGGATGTCGGAGCTTGAATTGTTGTATACACTACAGGCCAAAGTTTGGAAGCAAGATCAAATTTGTCCAAAAAAGACCATAGTTTCATTGGCATACTTTGCAACAAAATAAACATGATTATTAAATAAAGGGTCATTTATCAGACTACATTTTTACTCAAATTATCAGGCCCATATTACAAGGCCCATGGTCCTAGTGTCCGCCAGATTGCCATTGACATCCAGTGGGCTGTAAACCCTGGCATAAAGTGAATAATTCAAACTGTGATTTGTTTTATACTTTCTCTCAGAAGTTGTGACTTTTGCAAATCTTCTCAACCCAAAAACTAAGCCCCGCCTTTCTTTTGTTAACATTTACTCAGCAATGGTCTGGTAACATCAATGCACTATACAGTACCTAAATGTAAATAGAGGAAAATGTTGCATATCAATTAAAGAAAAGTCTAATCATGCAGTAAATACATCCCAAAATCCATAGATTTCATACTGGTTTTTTAAGACAGGCATTGTGAACAGAAACTTGAAATTGTTTCCAAATTTGATCTGTATTGGCCTTGCTTCCGGACTTCTGGCCTGGAGTGTATGGGTTCAACCACGTCAGTCCCACTTGAGGATCACACCATTGTCAAACAAGAGAAGCACTGACTCGCAAAATGAAAAGAAAAATAAAAAGAATAAGGGAGGTGGTTCAGTTACCTAATGAGAATATCTCCCACATAAGAACCCCGAAAGACCACACATCACTCTGCGTGGTGTAGATCTTGTCAAAAATGGCCTCTGGCGCCATCCACTTCAGTGGTAGTCTGGCCTAGAAAGAAAAGACACGGATTGCAGCTTTATTCTATCTAATACAGCCGATCTGCCTTTAAAGCCCAGTCTCCACGGGCAGAATTTTCTCCCCTAAAATTCATACACCCAACTGTGATTTTAATTTTTTTTTTCTGATTCAGGAAGTCATAGGTTTGAAGCATCAAGTACTTGCCTTTTCTTATGTGCTTGTAATAAATAATTCACCATCAGGCAGAGTATTATATCATTGCACTGTCGACGGTGTATTTTATCATCTAACACCAGGCAGCTCATTTAATCACTAATGATAGGTAAATCAATCATAGCTGAGCGGTGTATTTGATCATTCAACATAGTACAGTGTTTTTTTATCGAGCTTCATCTGAGAAATATGTTTGTAGGCTGAACGACGACCTGTTGGTCCTCTGAAGATGTCTGGATTTCGGTTTTTCCATTCTCGAAAGAGCCTGATTTTTCATGTCTCTTTTGTCTGGCCAAGAGAGTGGAAGTAGACTGTAATTGTGCTGTCAGTTATGTTGAGTGTTTGTGAAAGACTGCATTACAAGTGAAGGCTTTTTCACTTCATATGCTGCGGAACCATCTTGACAGAGTCTAACTCCCTGTCATTCATTGGACCTCTCAGACACAAAATGGAAAAAAAGAGGAGTACTCACATCCCCCTTTCGCACGTAGTCCGGATCTTTGTAGATGTCCCTTGCTAGCCCAAAGTCACATATTTTGACAACATTGTTTTCAGACAGCAGAATATTTCTGGCAGCCAAATCACGGTGGATACACTTGGAGACAGAAGGATAAAAAAGTGGAAGATTAAACTTAAACTTTGGTGACAACCAAACATAGTTTTCCAACAATTCCCAAGCCCTCCAGAAAATAAACATATAGTCTACATTTTCCTCTTCGACAGAATGTATTGTGCATTACTAATGTAATATAGCTTTTCAAACATTAAACACACATGGTCCTTTCGTTTACTCCATTTTAACATGTAGAACAAAGGTCCTTCCTCCATCTCAACATGTGGAACAAAGGTGTAAAGATTCAAGGTAGTGCTGATAGGCATATGGAACAAACATCAGTCAGGTACTGCCACTGCATGTTTATTCATCTAGTTGAAAGCTATTCTTTCTAATAAGCTTTTCACAGCAATGGGCTCACAGTGTAATCAGGCCCATCCGCTTTCTGAAACTTAGCGGATGACCATCAATCTGAATCAGGCACAGACTAATAGGGTAATGTGTACTTATGCACACATGGGACATCGTTTGTATAAGGTTAATGCACAATGGTTGTGGCAAAATGAGACCTTCCACAGCTGCCAAAATATGAGTTTCTTGTTTTCTTTGTATAACCCCAGCAAGACTAAAGCTGCCTTCATGGTTCTTGCGATGCTAATAAATTAACACATCAATCAAATGCCAGAACTGTTTCCTAATAGATTCATTTAAAAAGTGTCAGTTATAGATCCACATCAGTTTTAAATGTGCCATTTGAGATTGAGCAAAAACATACTTTTCGTGAGGCCAGGAACTCCATGCCCTTAGCTACTTGAAAACTGTAGCAGATCAAATCCTCCATCGTTAAGACTCTCTTGTACAAATCCTCTGGTTCTGTAGACAGACAAGATATACAACTAATTAGTTTTTTACAACAAAAATTTTGCTTTTCAAGATTGTAAAAAAAATAACAGATAGATAAATAAATAAATAACACCAAATAGTGCACACATTTTGCCTTTCAGTCCCCTCGTTTCATTGACCAAAGCCTTGAAACTATAATAATTAATTATAATTTTGCCGTGAATTCCATCCGTCTGCTAACGGGAATCTGCTTCCACCTGCTATAGATTATACGACATCCGCTGCTTTTTAAATGGAGGGAAATGCTCCCCTTTTCAGCGGTTGTCTTGGGACAAGTATCTAGAGCTCAGTTAGGGGGCTTTGTAGTGAAAACCCCTGTGAAGTTAGTCTCCACTCCACCTGAGTAAACAGTTTACTGACCCAGGGAAAAACACGAGTCGCACAGCACTGCTGATCCACTAGGACCAGACAAACACTCGGCGTGGTCAACCGCACGGGTTCCTGCGATTTCAAAACGCTGGTTGCAAGGAAACGTTCTATCAGATTCTGAGGCAAGAACAATGGGGAGAGCATGGAGCGCAGGGTCAGGTGTGTGTGTGGGGCGGGGGGGGGGGGGAGGTGCTGGGAAGGAAGATGTTTGGACACTACCTTCCTCATCTTCCTCTGAATCACAGTAGCTCTTATCTTCGATGAAGCCGGAGCTGGCCGAGCTTCCTGTGCTGGCCACGCTTTCCAGGCGCCGTTTGATGAGGTCGCTCAGGTTGCAACCTGGGCCGGACGTCATGCCCTTGCCGTCCTGGTTCTGCAAGGAAATTCAAAAGTCCCCCCGCTCAGTTACAGAGGGCTGCTGCATTGGTGGTATTACAGATGGACCTCATGTACCCCTCGATCCCAACTCAAAAGGCTGAAAAGAATAATGAATGCAACACGTGTAATAAATACAACCAGCCTGTACCTTGTACACATTGAAGTCACTCCTTTTGCTTCTTAAGTAGTTGGACAAGTTTCCATACTTGCAGAACTCCACTATGATCATCAGGGGACCTACAAGAAAGGGTGAGAGAAGTACATTAAAGGACACACGATTTAAGAGATAAGCTTTCAATGGTTCCTGAATGCTCTGTAAACTTGCATCTCGAAGCGCACCTGCAAATTGTTTGTGTGTCCGTATCATAATTTCACCAGGGACATTGACCTTTGGGGCAGGTCCATCAAGGGTTAGTTATCAGAACTAATTAATTTTGTGCGTAAGGAACATAAAAGATTGCTATTTTGTGGAAAGTAGAAAGTGAGGGCAGGTCAGTTTTGATGATAAACAGAAAGTGGAAACTGATCTATGGTAAACATTGGAAAAAATGAGGAATAAAATGAAAGCCAGTTCTGAGTAACAAACCTGGAATAAATCAAAATGTTTTTTTGATTATAAATTAAAACAAAAGTCAACTTTTTTCCCCAAGCAGAACAGGGAAGGTACTTTGCACAACCTTTTCAGACACTTTTCTAAAGAAAAAAGTAGCTGACATTGAAGGCCAAATAATCAGTGAATTCATGCCATTTTACTACAATCCCTATTTCGCAATAGTTGGGACAAAGTGTAAATTGTGAATAAAAAACGCCATGACTTTCAAATCACACCAGCCAGTACTTTATTCACAATAGAACAGAGATAACATAGCAAATGTTGAAACTGAGAAATTTTACAATTTTATCCATAAAATGAGCTCAATTCAAATTTGATGGCTGCTACTGATCTCAAAAAAGTTGGGACAGGAGCCTGTTTACCATGGTGTAGCATCCCCTCTTCTTTTTAACACAGAGTGGAGGCGTCTGGGCATTGAGGAGACAAGTTTCTTGAGTTTAGCCATTGGAGTTTGATCCCACTCTTGTTTAATACAGGCTTCCAGCTGCTGGAGAGTTTTGGGTCTCCTTTGACGGACTTTTTGAGTAATTATAAGGCAAATGTTCTCAATCTGTGAAAGATCAGGATTGCAGGCAGGCCAGTTTAGCACACAGACTCTTCTACTATGAAGCCATGCTGCTGTAATAGCCGCAGTATGTGGTTTTGCATTGTCCTGCTGAAATACACAAGGCCTTCCCTGGAATAGATGTCGTCTGGAGGGGCGCATATGTTGCTCTAAAACCTTTGTATACCTTTCAGCATTCATGGTGCTTCTAAAAACATGCAAGTGTCCCACACCATATGCACTAATGCATCACTATACCATCAGAGATGCTGGTTTTTGAACTGAACGCTGATAACAGGAGGGGTGGTCTTTCTCCTCTTTAGCCCGGAGGACACGATGCCCATGATTTCCAACAAGTATGAAAAAGTACAAAAAAAGTACAACAAAATGTAAAATGTCTCAGTTTCAACATTTGAAATGTTATCTATGTTCTATTGTAAATAACATAGAGGCTCATGTGATCTGAAAGTCATTGGGGTTGTACGATCACTGACATCTGGGGCAACATAATAATCAATAGAACTTCTGGAGCTGGTTGAAAAATAGCAGAGTAACTGACTTTGCCAGATAACCTCACTAAGGAAAACTAATAACCCACCCAAAAAAAAAAAAAAAAACTGTTCCGAGTGTTATGAAGTGCAATTATCTGGCTAATATAGTAATCCTATTTGTGGAACAGGGACAAAGATATAATCACTTATGATTTGCTAAAATGTTCTCATTTGCTAAAACAAAAATAACAATTGTTAATGCTTTATGTTATCTAAGCAGGTTGTTTCAAAACTGATCACAGTATCTGTTTTTTCGGTTTAATTTCGAATGGCGCAGTTGTGATAAACACGTTCCAAGATCAGGGTCAAAATATATTTTGAATACTTAATTATGCGTAAAATGTAGACTGCCGACAGTAAAAAAAAAAAAAAAAAAAAAACTCTTTTCTGCATTAATGAACAGCTAGACTGCAAAAAATGATAAGATAAAAATACTGGGTAAGATGAATTTACTTATTTTAAGACTAAGAACACACATTTCTATCACAATTTTTCTTTGTAAGACATTTTTTTTCTTGTTTTGAGGTAATTTTTACTAGCTTGCCAATGGGGTAAGTAAATTTCACTAGTCAAGTCAAGTAGTAACTTGTTTTAAGTTTTTTTTTATTTAAAACAAGTTACTATTCGACTTGTTAAGCGAAATTTACTTACCCCATTGGCAAGCTAGTAAAAATTACCTCAAACCAAGAACATTTTTTTTTCTTACTAAGAAAAATGGCGATAGAAATAAGTGCTTTAAGTCTTCAAATAACTAAATTCATCTGACCTATTATTTTTATCTTATCATTTTTTGCCGTGTACTTCGCAGATTATACACTTTGTACATCTGTATCATATGGAGTAGAAACCTAAATCCATTGGGGCATAAAATTTTATTTTACAGCGTCAAAAGGGATGAGTAATCGACATGCATATTTGCCCAAGCGCCTCACCTCCAGGCTTGGTGCAGGCCCCCAGAAGATTCACCACATTCAGGTGATGGCCGATGTGTATCAGAATCTTCAGCTCCGACATCAATGCCTTGCATTCATTGGTCGTGGCTCCTCCTGTTAAACATACAGGACAGATTTTATATGAGTTGGGAAAGAAACTAAAGATCGGAGGGAGAAAACAAGCAGTGCCCTTCCTTAGTGTTCGGACTGGGACAAAAATTTTAGCTTTTTGTGGCTGTTCTCAAGCACAATGGATTTAAAAAGATCAGTGACTGTCTGCTTTAATTTACCAGTATTTACTGTCTTTGTGAATGAGCTTTGTAGAAATTTCAGCCATATTTTGACAATGTCACTGTCCACATATTAAGACACCTGACCGTATCTCTTAGGATACTCCGGTAGACACCTTCATGCAATTCTTCCCTAATAATTAAATCATTGATATCTCATCTGCGTGATACGTAAGAAGTTATATCCATACCATGGCAGATAAAGTGAAGTCTAATGTTCTCACAATCAAAATTTAGGCACTGAATTTAGCCCTTCCTCTCAGTTTCGTCGAGGAATCAGATGTCCTCAGCTGATCTTTTTCAAATATAAATTCACAGAAATGTGCGGACAGAAAATAAATAACAGATTTTCCACTTTATCAGTCAATTCAAGATCAGCAGATTTCAACATTCTGGCACATGTTGATCATCGGAAATGGGGCAAAAATCCAATGCTTGCTGTATTGTAGCATAAAATAATTGCCTGTGGGCCCACAATAAAAATGTATTCATGAAAAAAATAAATGGATTGAGGCAGACTTTCTCATGGGACTCTTTAATCATAGCATGTATGATTACATTTTTTAAAAGGCTCAGTACCTATCTTGTGTTTAACAACAATTCTTCACACACAAAAGGACAAAAGCTATCCATTGCCCTGCACCCAGTTCACTGGTAGTGAGGACACTTTCCATAGCAGTGAAAACTGTTTTAACTTATGTGCTCAGCACAAATCCAATGTTAATCACAGACTGCTCTGGATGAGCACCATCAAGGACAGTGGCTGCAGGATTATCAGTGTAATGAACCTGCCTGCCATTTTCCAAGATTTAAATTGGCTTGAGAAGAAACCAGAATAAACCAGCAGATGTTATGGCCCCCATGGCAGGAGTTTCAAATCCCTTGTTCATATCCATATGAAAAAGTACCACAAAATACTACACTAAAAATACTATAGTTTTCTATAGTAACTATGGTATTTTTGCGGAATTACTATAGATATGTAGTTTACCATAGTGATGCTCACCAAAGTAAATCACCAAAGTGAAACTCTACTTTAGTAAACTATAGCAATGATATTCAATTACTATAGTATATTTGCAACAAACTATAGTTCACTGTAGTAAAGTGTAGTTTACTATAGTTTACATCAACTATATATAAACTATAGTTAACTATAGTAATTTTTTATAAGGGTGGCTTATCCTCACAGCAGCTTCTCTTAATTCTCTTTCATAATGGCATGATGCTTGTAGATTAAATGATGGATGGGATACATCCACTTCCTAGTTGAAACCCTTGTGGTTTATCACTGGTGACAAAAAAGTGCATGCGATTGCTAAAAATTACGCGGCCTCCCCCGTCAAATCTCCAGAAGTGTTTCCCCCGCAGTGGGTGATTAAGTATGTGTGGCGGTGATTTTGCAACATGGACATTTTTGTGGTGAGATAGTGCACTGCTTTGATTACGTGAGAACATTAAGCATCCCATCATCATGTTTCAGCTCTGTGATTAACGCAAGGGAAAATTAATGTACTGAAGGAAATACTCTTTTAAATGGCCAATCTATTATTCATAAATGCAGGTAATTGGACAACTGAACTCCTCTGCAGGTTTCTCTTGGGAGCGAAATCAGTGTGTAGAGCAGGCAGACATCTCCCTGAGTACTCTGTACAAAACAACAAATGACCAAGATGCAGTGTACAAGTTTGTAAAGTAATTTACGTTTTCAAAATATGCCTGTCGCTAGTTGGAAGAATCCTTACACTGTATCTCCATATATGCTCACAATATTCAGTGCATCTGACTAAGCCAAATCAAGTCATTCAGTCGACCAATACTATTGCGGATTTGATTCTAGAATTTATGCTGCACCGAAGACAATTTTCTTTTGAATGATGTGCCAAAAAGTTGCATCAATTACATCAAATTGAAAGACTAATCAGTTTATACAGCCATTATTGTTTGGTCAGCGTTCAACAAATAAGATTTTAAACTTACAACACTGACAGCTCATAGCTATGTTCAGGATGCCGTGCTCCATATATCATGTAGTATTAAGACAAATATAGAATTCAAAATACAACTGCCAGTCCAGATGAGCTACACAAGCTTAAAACAAAGGCGTGTTGGAAAGGAGGGAGGAAGTAATGTGGTGACCTAATGGCCAAATATCTAAAAAGCGCATCTGCTGGGGTCACTATAAAAGTAAAAATATTTTAACATTTACTTCAAGTGCAGATCACGTTTTTGACCTCTGCATCGCAAGCAGCAATTGGACACAGGGAGAAATTGTTACCCTGCTATTAGGATCTGCATGCTTTCCTCCCTTATGGACAGCAGGGATTTAGCCTTACACAGCTCTGAGCTTAAAATAGTCTGTATAGTGATTGCATGCCTCTTTTTAACCAATACCCCATGTGCAGGAGCTAATTGTAAACATATGGGCCATCTGAAAGCATTGTCCGTGTGAAAAACAAAAAATTCCCCCGATTTGTATTCTCAAGTTCTGCATTATGTCTGACAGTAGGAACACTGGTGTAGTTCTGCTAAAAACACACAAAACACATTTTGTAAAAAACAAAAATTATTGGGCTGGTGTTGATGAAAGATGTGCTGCATAAAACCAATGCATAAAAAAATCCCACCATAGAACAAACTGAAATTTACCTTTTAGCATTTTGACAGCAACTGTTTTACAAGTGGACAGCTTATCAATTCCAAATGCAGACGCTTCCACAACTTTCCCAAAAGCTCCATGTCCTAGAGTTTTTCCTGGAAATGGCAAAATAAAAAAGGTATTTGGACAAATGGGTAAATATATAGGATCCTGTTGCCCAGTAGAGTCATAAGTCAAACCCCAGCATTTGCTGTCAGGAGAGATATAGGCCTGTAATTAAAACAACCTGCTGAGCTTTTGACCACTTGGTCAACTCTCCACGGGGAACGTATGGAGTAGTTAAGACCAGGTGACAGCAGCAGATTTCTGTTGAATAATGGTGTGATATTTATTTCAGAGAGGCCAGCTACTCCTGCCCCGCTCCGTCTTTTGGGAAATACGTTTCAAATAGATATGGCCCAACGAGTGAGCACATATGCATTTTGCACACTCATGGCAACATTCCCTTAACTGCTCATACCCATATGACTGTATATTGCAAAAAGTACACAAATATACATATATAGACAGAATACACATGCATATACATGCCCATAAACTGCATAGGCAGGCACTCCATTTCATATTTACTGGACTCATGTTAGAAAGAAAGAAAGAAAGAAAGAAAGAAAGAAAGAAAGAAAGAAAGATAAAGCAGCAATAATTTCAATGCTGATGTAGACAAACACACACAGATAAACTCATTTGTTATACAGCAGCATTCATGTGCTATCCTCCTGCAGCAGACTCACCCAGTCTCAGTCGGTCCCGCGGAAACTCCCATTTGCTACCATCATAAGGTAGACGGTCACATTGCTCATCAAGGGGCATCTCATCTGGGTCCATTATGATAGACAGGTAGCCAGTCTTAATGTCCGCAGAACTAGGCTGAGGAGGGGTAGGAGGGGCTAAATTATGGAAGTGCCGCTAAATACAGTTCGGTAAAGATCAGTACGATGTTTCTTCCAGCATGTTTTTCAGTTCTGTTCACTCCTATTCATGTCTGATTATAATGAATCACATGATGCTACAGCAATTTCAAAAGAAATGGGGAATCTCAAAACCACAGGCTTAAGTCAAGATAGTTTCAGATTCTGCGGTAAATTACTCTTTCATTCTGAGGACAGTTATGACTTATTCTTAGAAACATAACCAGCACAACTCAAGTTTCCTTGCTGTCATTAGTGTCATATGAGCACAGTGCTTTGCAGAATGCACCGTAGACACAAATGAGCTTGATTTTTAACAACCATCATCACTGAATCAGTATTGTGTTTTCAGATTGTTCATCGCCTATGCTACTTTGCCTCACGAACACAAACCAGCATAAGGCCGTGTCTCAGTGCTATTTACATGAAAACCTGTAACATTTAGCACTTAAAGAAAATTTCTCTGCTTTCTGCAGCTCTAAAAAGTCTTTAAGAGGTGCCAATTCTCGCAGATTAAGTTTTATTAATTCATTTATTTATATGTCAGTTTTCATGCACTGATGTGCTTCTGCTTGGTACAGCAAGCTGCTCTAAATAGAAGTATCTGCTGAGAGTATGAGTACGGAAGTGTCACCTGAGAATGAATTGGTGTGCTGGTTTCATCGATTCTGCACGATGTACTGATCATTAAAACTGACAGTTACTCAATAGTTTTATTGAATTAGTGCACCTTACCAGGGTTTTGTTTCATGAGGACGGATCACTGCGTTAGCTGGATAAATACACTTCGTAAAACCTACAACCCTCCAAAGCCTGGATCTTTGACTAGCATAAAAAGCAGTTCCAGGAGTTTCTCAGCACAGTTATTATGAAATACCCCACAGATCCTTGGTTTCCAATGTAGTGTAATGTGACGTCTTACCTTCCTCAGTTTACGGATGAAGAGGATGAGCATCAGCCAGAGGAAGGTGGCTGCCACACCGGTACACACCAGGATGATAACCTCGATGTTGGGCTTTCCCTCATCTCCTGGAAGATGTCCATTATTATAAAGTTAGGTTGACCCGCAGTGAATCAACTAATGAGAAGCAAGAAACGTTTACATGGCAGACACTGGATTTAATATTGTGACTGATGAGCATGCAAATATGGAAAGACTGGAGTGAATATTTCTGACATTTGCATGTGCAGTTGGACAGTGACCATGAACAACATGTGCAGAATGGCTGTAATTTTAGCCTCCAAGATTTTGTGAGTAAAATTACACCAGTGCTGGCTCCAGTGCGGATGAACTGGATTTAAGATCTATCTGCTGCATCCCATTCTAGTTTTTCCACCGCAAACAATGTTGTTATCCCACTGTGAATTCTGCTCACGAAAACAGCTGCTTATGCAGTGCTCCGTTTATCTTGCATGGTGCACACCTCATTACAGGTATACCACGTGGCATGATCACAAGCAGTTCGTTGAAGAAGCATTAGGATTAACGCTAATCTAATTACAGGCTGATGCCCAGAAACATCTATTACAACAAAAAATAAGAAAATACAGGCTGTTGGCAGGGACACCGCCACACACTTCTAGTTGGTCACAAGGGATGATTGAGAAGGATTATTTTTGTATGACTCCATACATAGTTTTTTTTTTTTTTTGGAAAATCCTCCTCTGTATACCTATAAACTATCTGCTCTCTGACAGGATGCATGAGGCAGAGTGGATGGCTGTTTGGAATACCACTATTGAAATTGGCAGAGGTGTATAATCCAGGTTCAGAAAGTAAAAGTCAATCTCAGGATATTATTCCAGCCACAAAATACCTGTCAGTTGGCACTATTCTTCAGCTGGGAGGTAAAACTAACAAGTGAAATCCGCTGACAGGAGTTTACGGGTGGAATGAAAACATGGTAGGATTTTTACTTTCTGACCCCTGGATTATACACCTCTGGAAATTGGAGTCCTACAAGACTAATAAAGATCTTGAGTTTCATACAATGCATTCAAAAATGGTTGGCTCAGGTTTACCCACTAGAGTTGGGTGTGAGAGAGCAAAGGACAGGGGAAGAGATGGTCAGAGGTGGCAAATGCAAGTTGAGGAAGTTAAGGTCCCGCTCAATCTCCTGAATATGTTCATCCGCACAGTTCATCATATGAGGTACAACTTACTAATTAAATTGGCTGGTTGATTTAATGGGTGGAAGAAACAAATGGGCTTCTAATTCCTGACCCCCTGACCCAACGTCTCTGGAGATGGCAACTCACCAACTACAGTGATGACTGCTGCTGTTTTCACCTCTCCGATCGTGTTGCTGGCCAGGCATTCGTAAAGCCCCTCGTCATCCTTCTTGACTCGCTCTATTGTCAGTAACCCGTCCTCTGCCAGCGTAATTCCTGTCGACATTAAGACCTCTGGGTCATTACGCTTTTCTGACAAGTCCTTGTGGACGAAAACATGCAAACATGAAGTTCACAGTTAGTTCATTTCAAACAGAGTTCTCTGAGGACTGTCTCGCAGTGTAAGAGTGTTGGCAAGGAGTATGTCACGCACCGTTAAATTTTTATAGCGATCTTTGGAGTGTGGACTTTTCAAAATCATTGCCAATTCTAATCTGTACACAGCTCTGGAATCAAAATTTCTGCAGGTGTTCTCCATATAAATCCTGGCACAGAGAACAACCCAGACAATAGCATAAAGCTGGCAACAGCAACAGCAGAATCCCACCATTTTTTTTTTGGCCAATCCAGAATAACACTTTTTTTCAGCTCCGGGGAATTTTTGACCGCAGATCTAACAGCACACTGAGCTAGTTTGGCTTTTCATGCCTTTTCAATGAGCTCCTACCTGGGCCCTGCAGGACACGATGCCCAACTTTGTACCATGTGATGTTGGGTGATGGGACCCCTTGAGCAGAGCAATGCAGGACCAGCGTGCTTCCGCTGCCCACCTCCTGATCCGTCAGGTTCTGCTGCAGCCAGGGGCCTTTCCTCTCTGTGGAGCACAAGCAGTTAAATACCTTCTTCAGATTCATATTTTGCCAAGGATTTGGGCAAAAAAATTCTGAAAACACTTTGCCAGCCTAGTAGCCAAAACATACAATTGTATGAAAGAAATTTTGGTGAGTATTTTGAGGAAACAGCTGTATAGAGCCGTTCTGTGGGCAGAGCTGACCCATTTTCTGTTTAGTCACCTTGAATTTTGATGTGCAGCATGGACACTTTTCGGACCTCCTTCTGAGTGTGGTTGTTGAAGGCTAGACAATCGTAGCCCTTTGCGCTAGCGCGAGAAACGTTCTCCAACCTCAGCGAGAGCGCAATGGAGTGAGGAGTGAGATGCTGGGAAGTTTTCTCCATTGGGACCGTCCGGTTCTGTGGGTCATACCAGCGCAACCTGGAGTACAGGTATCGAGTGGCTCGGCAGGTCAGGGTAACATCATCCCCCTCTATCGCCCTGTGGGGCTTGATCTCTACGGCCTCTGAGTGACCTTAGGGAAAATGAAAAACTGTTAGTATGGAATGGAAAGATTTGTCTTTGCATTTTCAAAACCACAACAATGTCATAAAACTGGGAGAAAAAAATTATTTTAACAAGCTTCCTGCACCTATCATTCCAGAACCCCCTCAAATACATGCCAAAACTATTCTGATACTATTCCAATACTACTTCCAAGGTTTCAGAACAAACTGTCCATACACACAGCGATTACTGTAACCTGAATCTTCCATAAAAAAAACATAGATTGTCCATGAATGAAGTGAATCTCTTCTCTGGCCAGAATTTTAACCCTCTTAAACACCCCCCAGTGCAGGGATGCCAGGAATGTCAAATTTGCAGTTATTTCCTGTTTCATCACTGCTAATTGGAAGCATGTTGCTGGTGGATGGTTGGAGATGATGGCCAAACTGCAGCGGTACAATAGGAACCAGGCCGGGGCCCACGCCTCGGGGGAGCTCGACCATGCTTGTTTATTCTGAATGCTGGAAAGCATTCCGCGTTCCGTAAGAGAAGACAGCTGTTATTGCAATTCCATTCCTCTCCTCGGCATTCCATCCCCCCAGCCACCTCCGTCAATGGAACTCTTACAATGCACTCTCCAATGGCCGCTCACACTCATTCTCGTTCCAGGGCCCTCAGACTAGCCCTCTCACTTCTCATGTCCCCAAACCCTCCAGGGGTAAGCCAAAGTACTGGTTTGGGACCAGTGCTTTCTCTGAACCTTAGCCATTCGCTTGCAAATTAAAATAGTAGTCTTAAGCATCACAGCGATCTGCCAGCTGATTGAAAGCACATTACATAACAGTGTCCATAGCTTTGCATTCCGCTAACATTTGGAAGCAGTCAGATGCTTATAAAAATGATTGCTGCTGCAGATCTCTTTGCAGAGAGAGCCCCCTCACACTGTAGCAGCCGTCAAAATTTACGCAATTAGACAGACCCATGTGGCCAGGGACACGCTTTGTCCTTTTTCCACTGTCATAAACACTATCTGCCTGAGCGGAAGATGTTTTCAATTAATGCCCCCCTCTGGACGCTTTGTTGCGCAACTGAATCCAGGTATCCGGGATCTCGGAGTTGTATCCATTCCACAGTCACTAGAAAAGCCTTACCAGCATTTCCTGACAACTTCAGCAGTCGAATTACCAGCAACGGAATGTGGAATGCCTACCAGCCTTCTGCATAACTTCAGCAGTGAAATTATAAATCTAAAAAAGCCCATGTCTGGTCACTTCAGAATTTAGACCCACTTACTGCCAACGTAGAAATGAATCCTCCTTGAGGTGGTGCCCAGAGAGTTTGTTGCATAGCAGGTGTAAATCCCAGAGACATTAGCTGCAGCTATCCCCAGAGTGCTGATGGTCTGTGTAGCAAAGAAAATATTACCCATCAAATATTAATTGGAAATAGAATGTGTACATTAAGGCAAAGACATAATTAACTGTAATACTTGACGGACATCGGAGTGCGGCGCACACTACCGGCTAAACACGCAACCAGCAGATACTGACAGCAAACCAGCGAGATGGGTATTAGAGATCCCTTGAAGGAGGCAGGTTTTTCAGAGAATGCCCCCTCCATCTTACTAATGAAAATTACTACCAAGCTTAAGCATCAATTCTGTTATTTGCTGATTAGTTACTGCAGGCCAAAGGTTACATTAAGACCTGATGCTCTGACTACCCCACTCTCAAGGGGTTTCGAATGAATGAGAGGATACATCTGGATATTTTCAAAAATGGCAGCATTTCTGTGAATGTTGCCCAGCAGAAGGCACAGCTGTGCCCTCTATCATTTCCCCAGGGCTGGTTACACGGCCACATTTGATTCCCGTCGCCGCTCAACACTGAACCATTTAATGGCTTAAGTATACAGAATAATAAAGTCCATTTTGGCCAGGAGGCCAGAAACAAGTTATTATTTTCTCTTCTGTTCACAATGACATCTGTTTTCAGAGTTTCTAAATCAACTGTATTACAAGTGATAGGTATATAGTTCAAGGCATAAGATTTGATTTTAACGTCCAGTATTTTTAGTGTGTCTGGGTCTTAGAGGTTTGGTAGTATGAGCTCATGGCCTGATTCTTAGAGACGTGGCACTTTCATCAACTCAACAACAATATGTGGCTCTTTTGAGTTTTTCTTGGTAAAATATTTGATTTCACTAAAAAAGAAAACAGTGATTTGCAAATCATTCTTGACCACAGTTAAGTTGAAAACGGTACAAAGATTAATGTTTTTCCCTCTCTACTTCCTTGTTTTTTGAAAAAAAAAAAAATAAAAAAAGCTCATTCCAAGGTTTATGCCTACAACACATTCCAGAAAGGTTGGGACAAAGGTGTGTTACTAGTGTGTTGCATCAACATTCCTTTTAACAGCCCTCAAAATATTTCTGGAACTGATGACAACAGCTGTTCCAGTTTTGAAGGATTTTTTTTCATTCTTCCCTGATAAGCACCTTCAGGTGTTCTGTAGTTCTTCTCTGGTATTAATGTAGACCTTATCGCCCCCAACTTGATTTAAGCTGGGAATACTGGGTTTGAGCGTTTGTAGCCGTTTTTGCATTCTCATGTGGATGGAGATATTTTCTAAAACGGGGAGAAAACTATCTGTTAAAATAATATTGGGTTTGTGTAAACAGGGCCTAAATCTTGATGACAGCATGTGTTGCTCCAAAATGCATGTATGCCCGTCAGCATCAATGGTACCTTCATAAGTATCCATCCCATGAGAACTCAAACACCCTAAATGTGTGCAAATCTGAAAGACTGAAGATCAGGGTGACTCAGAACTGATTTTTAATCTCATTTTTTGCACAAATTTCTTTTGATAATATTATGCACAGTATGGAGGAAAATTCCAAGATTCTTAATGACAGCATATTTCGGCCACTTATCGGTTGAAATAAACTGGGTCGCTTCCGGAGGCTACTCCTACATCCAAGCACCACAGCATCACCTGTTTAACAGCTTTACACCTGCTGTTTAACATTCCAGCTCTTTCCAAGTCTTATATAGAATGACAATGTAGTTCCAAAAAAGCAATTAATTTGACAAGGTAAAACATGAAATGTTTTATCTTTTACTGTTTTAAATTCAATGCTGGGCAAAGATGATTAACAAATCGCTGCTTTCGTTTTTACTTGCATTTTCCATGTCATCCAAACTTTTTCAGAGACAAAAGCAGTCCAGGTGAACTAGTGTTGAGCTAAATTAAAATACAGAAAGGTAGGATTTACTGCCAAACGGATCTTCTTCAAGGTGAGGTTCTGACAGATCAGAAACAAGAACTCTACAGTCAAATAATGTAAGAAAGGCAGAGTACATGAGAGGAAACACCTGGAAA
Source organism: Gymnothorax reevesii (assembly GCA_029721435.1). Classification (NCBI taxonomy): domain Eukaryota; kingdom Metazoa; phylum Chordata; class Actinopteri; order Anguilliformes; family Muraenidae; genus Gymnothorax; species Gymnothorax reevesii. Next base: position 9,106,010 of record CM056586.1, read on the forward strand.
TCTTCACAGTAGAGTCGCTACACAAGTGCGTATTTTTCTGTTACGGTATTATTTGAGCAACACTTGCAATTCTCTCATTTTTCTGCCACATAAGATGAGACATCTAGCCCAATTATCACTGAATCTGAACCTCTCTGTTTTGCTCATTTTCTTCTCCAACTTGGTAGCGAGTATATACAACCCCAATTTCTGAAATAGTTGGGACAAAGTGTAAATTGAAGCAACTATTACTAAAACCCCCTGAGTCACACTTGACTTGAATTGACTTGCGGGGTTTTAGTAATCAGTGCTTCAATTGTGAATAAAATAAATTGAAACCCACTGACTTTCAAATCACACCAGCCAGTATTTTATTCACAACAAAAGAGAGATAACATAGCAAATGTTGCTCTAAAACCTTTAAAAACCTTTTAGCATTCATAGTGCTTTTTATCCCCCCGGCATATAATGCGGGGGGGGTATAGCGATCAGTGTGTCCGTCCGTCCATCCATCTGTCTGTAATAAAATCGTTTCCGGACCAGAACTCGAAAACTATACCACTTACAAACACCAAATTTGGTATGGAGCTTCTCCTTATGGTCTAGTTGTGCCTTTCGGGGGTTTCGGTCCGTCCGTCTGTCCACACAACCTGTAGGTTACACAACCTACAGCCAGGGGGATCCGCTATTGCCAGATGGCTCTTGTTAAAACATGCAAGTGTCCCACACCATTATGCACTTATACATTCCTGTATCATCAGAGATTCTGGCTTTTGAACTGAACGCTGATAACAGGAGGGGTGGTCTTTCTCATCATTAACCCGAGGAACACGACGCCCATGATTTCCAACAAGAATGTCAAATTTGGACTCGTCTGACCACATCACACTTTGCCACATTTTAAATGAGACTTGGCCCACAGAACAGGGCGGCGCTTCTGGATCATGCTCAACAATGGCTTCATTTTTGCATGATGGAGTTTTAGGTGGCATCTGTGAATGGCACAGACAGTGGTTTCTTGAAGTATTCCTGGGCCCATTTAGTAATGTCAATGACAGAATCATACCGGTGAGTGATGCAGTAGCGTCTGAGGGCATCCAGTAAACGTCTTCATCCTTGTCCCTTAAGTATAGGGATTTTTCCAGTTTCTCTGAATCTTTTAATGATGCTATGCACTGTCGATGATGAGACCTTCAAAGCCTTTGCAATTTGGCATTGAGGAACATAGTTTTTAAAGTATTCCACAATTTTTTACGCAAACCCTCACAGGTTGGAGAGCCTCTGGCCATCTTTACTTATGAGAGACTCAGCCTCCCTTAGATATCCCTTTTATAGCAAATCATGTTACACACCTGATGCCAAATAACTTATTATTTACTTGTATTAATTACCTGCTAAATGTTCTTTCAGCTGATTCTCTCACATATTAATTGCTTTTTCAGCCCTTTTTTGCCCGTGTCCCAAAGTTTTTGAGACCTGTTGCAGCTAGAAAATTTTAAAGACGCTCATTTTTTGGATAAAAATGTAAAATGTCTCAGTTTCAACATTTGAAATGTTGTCTATGTTCTATTGTAAATAACATATTGGCTCATGTGATCTGAAGGTCATTGCATTTTGATTTTATTCACAGTTTACACTTTGTCCCAAATATTTTGGAATTGGGGCTGTACTAACAGTTTCAACACACAACTGTTTATTTTAAGTGCACTGTCATGATTGCCCTTGTGGCACAGTTAGTAAATCACATGACCTGAGCTGACAATCCCTATGGCAGGATCAACCCTCAGATGACCACCTCAGCAGACGCTCCTCATGGCCACAGCCACTGTGACCCGGCCACAGTCCGTCTTCCCCCTGTCAGTCTTTACAAGAACCCCCTCTGAGACCCGTCCCTGCCAGGCCCTAATTCATGGGGCACAGCGATTTATGCGGGGTGACAGAGAGGAATTCTCCCCAGTAATTCCCCCTCTTTTAAAATAGTACCTTGTTATCACCGACCCTTGTGCCTGACCCCTATATACCAGCCACATTCGAGCCAAGATGACTTTTAAATAAGGGCCCTCATAACATTTATGTCGCGCCTGTGTTCTACCTGATGCCCGATGATAACGGTAGATCCCCCTTTTAGTGCATATGTGAAAACTTTACTTCAATCTACTGTATCTATATTGCGGAAAAGGAGAGAAAGAGACAGGCTTTTACTAAACTTAACATTTCTGTGCGCTCTGTTCAGTTTCATTTGACTGGCTGTGCTTTTTTTTTGCCATGTCTGACAATCACTGCTTCCTTTCCTGGTTTGAATTAGTAGTTATACATAGTTCATTTATTTAGAATGTGTGCCCTAGACCTGCTCCATCATGTCAGAACAACCCTCTTTCAATGAACCCTATAGACAGGCTCCTTGAAGTTCTGCACTAGCAAGCCCTGTGCTTAATTATGTTTGCGGTGAGTGGGTCTGGTAACAAGCTCTCCTGGGAACCCTGCTGTAATGCCTACAGTCCCTAAAGTGTGGTTTGGAAACTCAAGCCAAGAAGATCTGATTGACTAAGTTCAATCTGACCAGCGACCGGGAACAAGGCGCAACAGTAATGCATTTGAATAGCTAGCAACATGACATAGTCATTAAATACAGACTAAGACCTAGTTGAATACTGAACGACACTACACAGACTTTCCTGTTGTAAGATTACAGGCATCTAATGTGGTATTGCATGTGGTTGTCCTTGGTGAGTTTAATGCTTTTTATTAGGTACTGCTGTCAGAGGTATGTGGAGTTGTTTTGGGCTGAACTCGTAGAGAGAGGTTAATTGGCTTTAACGAGATTTTACCATAGCAGACAAAAGCTTGGACACTGATAAAGTACACTGATCTAAGTGAAATTTATGTTTTTACTTCTGTGTACATTGTAACTACAAATTACATACGGTTAGATGTAAAACGTCAGAAGTGAAACATACAATAATGATTTATTTCACACAGCAGAGTGTGCAAAACAATTCCCTGTTAGGCACAATAAACATTCCATTTTCCAAAAAGTGAAATAAAAGCTTGCTTGCGACTTACTGGACTAAAAGATCAGGGAGAAGCAAACCACAAGTGCAGTTTATCTATGGGAGCATTAAAAGTTATGCTGGCTTGAACTCTCATAACTATTTATATATATAAAAAAATGAACATAACCAGTGATTTTTTAGAACAAATAGGGGTTAGTGAGATGAATTAAAGATTTACTTTCTTTCAAACAAAATTTGTTCGTCATCAAAAGAATTTAGTCCCAAAATGACTGATACAGCTAAATGCAGTTACACATTTGGCAGATTTTTTAATTCTATTTTCATTTTTCACGACGGGATTGGCTGATTTAGAGTCCTCAACCTACCAGCTTTGTTTGGGAAGTACTGCGGGCCACAGTGCTTGTTAACACTGTTGTCATGTTTAAGAGGAATACATCACAAAACCAGAAGTTATCCATTAAATTGCAAGAGTTCATTACTTTCAGTAACAACAGTGTGCTAAATCATAATCAAATTTATGATTAGGCCCACCTGGGGTATGTTCAGCGAGACTGCCTCTGTGTTTCAACTGTAAAAACTCCCACACCATTCTTAGTTCACTTCATTAACCTTCCTTGCAAATGAATTTCTGGCACAGCTGGTGACTTCCTGGACAGCTGGATCACAATACTCTTTAAAGACCATAAAACCAATAAATAGAGCACCAGTGGGTCAAGGACATGCTATGTGAGTATAAGCAAGTGCTCTAGTCTACCACGACTGGCAGTCAGAAAATTTATTGAGTACTGCTTTGGAAATTGTGCATCCTAATGGTTCAGCAGAGATGCATCTGACCTCATTTAGTTAACTATACAGTATATACTGAATGCAGTATTTATTCATGCAAAAAAAGAAAAAAAAAAGAAAAGGCAAACGCAATAAATTTTGAGCATAAAGTCAGCAATTTTCCTGTAAATGGTTTTAAAAGTGCGTTTCTTATTATCTTAGGGCTTCCTTGACATAAATGCCAAAGCATTTGCTTAATGGTTATTGTCTAGGAAGTAAATTTCAACATCCAGTCTGACAAATATGATATTGTTTATAGGTGCTGAATGGTTGATCATCCTCAGGATAAGCCCCTGGGATCAGTTTTTTCAATCTACCAGTTAATGTTGATTTTGTTTACACAGCTGAACTGTTTAGTCCACCGCGAAGTGACGGGCTCCCATCGACTCAGGAGGAAGATGCCGTGGCGGCCCTATGCAGCCCACTACCAATTACACACTAATTACACACTGCCTATGCCATTGAAGGATCACGTAGTCAGTGTACAGTTTAGTTTCTACAGCTACATGCGGCTGGCCGACCAGAGGTGGTCGCTACAGAGCGCAGAGTGATAAACTAACAACTTTTAACTGGCTTGACCCCTATTATCCCTGGTGAGGCAGCGTCAGTTGTTACCTCACCCCTGCGAAACTTCAGCTATAGCCTGTAATGGTATGGCTGGGATTCGAAGAGCCGACCACAAGGCTCACAGACGAACGTGGTCCCTTAAATTAAAGTTATTACTAAAGGAGAATGAATGTATCCTCCCGGGGCCAGAGAGGTACAGCTCTGGCATGTTTGCAGAGTAGCACTCCAATGAAGAAGTAATGTCTGATCAGTAACACTGGCTTCCAGTATTATGACACCAGCTTGACATTGCCACAGTTTGCATTTTCACAACGCAAGAATCAAAGCAAATAAACATGTACCTAGACCAAAGCCAAAACTAGGATGTCATACAGTTTTGCTGCATAGTTTATTTCAGTTTACAGTATCCACACTGTAAAATTAGCATGGCCTTGAAAGCTCTGCGCCTCAGTTTTGTGAGAAAGCAACAACTCTTTTCCTGTTCATATGCAAGCAAGCTTTGTTTTGCAACGAATGAATTTATGGCAACAAGGATACATTGCACCCTATGCCAATCTACAGAACCAAATCATAAAAACTACTCTGCCACAGCAAAGGAGCATTAAACTGTCTATACCTATCAATGAAGGAAAATGATGGAGAATTTTGAATTAAACTTCTCACTCACATGCTTGGCCAAGCCAACTTGTCATGTTACAGAAATAGATCCTCCACTACTAAATCTTTATTATTTTTGCCAAAATTGTCTGAGAGCTGTTAATGCTAAATCTACAGTCTGGCTGCCTTATGGTTGGTGTAGCTGCTTTATTTATTTTAATAGGGCTCTGTTATATATTGAAGGATGGTTTTTTCCCAGAAGTGGGGTTAAATGAACTGTGTCTGTCAGTTTTAATGCAGATACACTCACAGGGTAGGGTAGCACTCTGCCAAAAGCACTTTTCTGGCAGAGACTAACTCTGTAATTTATACTTGGGGGCTCACATTTAATCAAAAGCAAATTACAAGAGATGCACATGCCAACCATTGCATTACTCTTAAATCATGGGCAGCAACAATTACAGGACAAATATAATATAAAGTGGACTTGAGGGCTTGATAGAAGAATGATTCTAATATGAACAATTCACTTTTGCCAGAGAATCTGAAATCCTGGAGAGGGCTAGAGATTTTTATACGTCATCCAGATATTATATTATTTAGGAAACATGAGAAAGCAGTTTCTATCATCAGAAATATAGAATTGGGTGTTCCCAACAACATAAAGATGCAAAAAATAGCACTCTTAACATTTGATGTTCAAGAAAAAGGGTACCCATTGATGAATCACAAGAAGTTACAATTGGCACAAAGAGACTTTTTGGATGCGAAATGCAATTCTTGGCTCAAGTGAAGACAAGAAATTCATAATAAACACTTTGCCGGAGACATGTGAATGAAGTATATGATAAGTGACGTTATAGGAGGGAATAAAAACAACAAATTGTCCTTGAACGAAGACAGAGAAGACTATGCCATTATTGCCAAAAAAGCTACATCCACTACGATGTAATATTATTGGAACAAATGTTAAAAAATATTGTTACTCCTATAGGTGTACAATGAAAAAATCTAAAGCTCTGGTTGAAAAGGAAAAGCCATGGAAAAGCCCTGCAACTGACTTACAATTTTATGAGCATCAATAGAGAAAAAAACTTGAAACAGGAGGGAACTGGGACACCTACTTTGTTTTTCCCTTTCAACACCTCTGTTCTGGACCTGATGAAATTAACCTTGTTGCGATTTGGGTTCATCGTCTTTCCCGGCTCACCATTAAAGTGGACAGGTTCTGGAACAGTGTACTCTTTACACCTGCAGGACAAACAGAGCAAAAGACATCCATCTGAGTTTATGTCAATACAACTAAGCAATCCAAACCATGAAATTATTCATGGAAATGTTCAAAAGGTGGAATTTCTCTGTGTTTCTTCTGAGTTGAGGTTTTCCAGAACACAAGTTCTTTAGCTGCAGAGCACAGTGGCGGCTCGTGAACTGGCAACAGGGGAGGCTCACACAATCCCTTAAAATTAATGATTGGTCACAGCCTGTTTTCAATCATTAATTTAAATGACCATTTCAGAACCCACATGGAAAGAATCTATATGAACATACAGTATATGAGCATATATGAAACCTATATGCCGCATGTATGCAGCATATATGCACATATATGCCGCATATAGGCCAAATTCAGGTAAATATATGTGCTTATAGAGGGCATATAGGTCTCCTATATAGCTCATATACCCAGGGGCAGGTTCTGTTTGTCATACCTATTGTATAGCTCATATCTCACTTTTGCAACTGTCATACATGATGCCTATCTCATATTTTTATTCTCAAGGTAATATCTGCATATTAGTCCAAATTCCCTTACAGAAATAACAAGACTTTCACGCAATAACTTATTAATCGCATGTGAACACATGAAATTGGCATCACATTTGAACCTAAATACACGTTGACGTGTGACAACGGCATGTAATGTGTAAACCAGTCATTATTAACTATGGCAAGTGAGAGGAGACAAAAAGCTATGATATCAACACAAATCTAATACTATTTGTTACATTTTTTCCTGAAACATTAACAATAACAAGGTCATCAATTCTTTCTTGACCATACTTATTTCCATTCTATGAAGATTGAGTTGTGTATTGTGGAAGAGAAGGAAATGTATAAAAACAAAATGGTTTGATTATGTTTATTTCATCAATTAATCATTTTTCAAGTTTAAGTCACTGCCAGAGTCACCAAATTAGATAAAATTGGATTCACATCATTACAGCTCATACACATCCACTGAAAGGTCATAAACTACACTGTTACATACACCAAATGCAATGTTTTCTATCTTGTTTGTAATGCAGTTTCTAGATGAATATCTAGAATAAGGATCAGAGGTCCTTATTCTAAATGTAGCAAAACAAAACAAATTAACAAAATAAAAGTACACAGAAGAACATACATTCAAGTAAACATGCCTTTCAAAAGTCATTTTCATCCCCACATCTATCTGAGTATTTCACTGTGGTTAATGAATTTGAAGAAAAAGTCTACATTTCTGTTCACAGTTTTAATAAACAGACACTTGTCTTTTATCTGAGATGCTTGTATAGCAACTAAAGGTCTCAGACTTTTTCCTACAGGGATGAAATAACTAGGATTCTTAAATTCCCACACTGAAAGAACCTACAGTATGTAAACATATAGGTTTTAATCCCCGCCTTATATCAACCAGCAGGGGTCTCGGCAGCTCTTTTCAGAAGCAACTTGCAATTGGCCAGTGCGCTATAGGGATGGAAATTAAAAGGGCCTTCTGGGTAGGGTTATGTAGATTAGAGTTCTCTGAGCGCGTCCTGTTGGCTAGATGGGGGCTCAAAAATAAGATTCTAACCCCATTTTTAATTGAATGTCACCTGCCCTCGTGCTGAGCTTGCAAGGCATCGCCTAATGAAGACTATGATGGCAGTTGTTGATAGTGGCGGGCTATGTACCCTCCACTGACTTGCCTACAGGTGGTCGCATATGTGAACAAGAGCAATCAGAGATTTCTGACGTCTGCCAAATCGTGATCCAGATTTGGATCAACACCAAAATTTAACGGGGTCTTCCGAGTTATAAGATGTTCATGTATGTAAGTTTTCATGGAAATCGGTTCATCAGTTTTTACGTTATCCTGTTCACAGACAGACAGACAAACATACAGACAGACAGACAGACAAAAAAATCGAGGCGATTTTATTTCGTCCTTGGCGGACGTAATAAGGTTTGATACTTCCACATGGTTACTTAATAGATGGTCCATATTTGTGTGGGACTGGAAATTCCAAGAAATAAAACCCATGAAGATTTATTTGGCCGTTTTCATACATTATATGTGCATATAGGTACCTATAATATATGAAAATTTCCAATTTTCATGTATGTCGCATATATGCGAAACCTATATGTGGCCCTATATTAAAACCTATATGTTTATATAGGTTCTTTCCATGAGGGAAGCTCCGAAAACTCTCAAAATTATCAGGTGTGGCCAGTTTTCATCTATAACGCATACTTGTCAACTCTCACGCATTCGATGTCAGTTTAAGTGGCATATTTATGTTCCTCTGCTGTAGTCAGCAATTATTCAATCAACACGTAGGATATATAAGAGATTCTCGCGCAGAATTGAAGTCCTTGTGCATGGAGGGGTTGGGAGCAATGGAATTGCATTAAGACGTTTCAAATGATCTTATTTCATTTGAACGATCATGAAACACATGCATTGCTTTTTATTCTTGAGAACTTTTCTATTAAACAGTATCATCCTGTGATCGCACACAAACAGTTCGCTTGAAGAATATAACTTACCGCAGTATTTACAGAAACAACATGACTTACAACTGAAGGAACATCGAGTTGGCTTTTTCCATACAGGGTGTATCAGAAAAACGTAGACTCTCAGAAAAAACACCATAAAACTAAAATTCAAAGATATTTTGAAAATCTGGTCAGAGGTGTTGATAGATGCTGCAATTCTCCTTGATTTTAAATAACATCAATATTGATGTTGGTTTAGTTTTAATGATTCAATGAACATGGCTAATTTGAATTTTGTAAAATAAAAGTCTGTTGTGCTTGCATGCATAAAACATGAAAAAATATTTACATGTTAACCGCCTAGCCTTCATGCCAAGATTTCACAGTTATGGCAGGTTTGAGTATATCATGCCAAACACAAGGGGTTAATGTTGTTAGATAGCATTCTTTAAGCTTCTTTTTTAAGCTTGTTTTGAACTGACCTTTTGAAATTTAAACAGGTCAGTCAGTATAAATCATTGCATCATCTGAGTATGCCCTTTCGGTAATTGCCTAAAATAAATTTCCTTAACTGAGTAGACCAAGCTCTCATACATATAGAGATTTTTATCAATCTCAAATATTTTACTCCAGTCTGCATTTGCAATTTCCATCCTAAGGTCTCTTTCCCAAATACACTTGATGGCTAGAGTACTAACAGATGCAGTAGATCTAAGCATGCCATAACGAAAACCAATGCAACCACTTCTAGGACCAAATAATAGCGCCTTATCAATTGGAGAGGATTCTATGTTAGCTGTTAATGTTGTTTTATCGAGTATAAAGTCTCTCACCTGCAAAAACCTGAAGAAAGTGGAGTAGGTCAAATTATATTTTTGCTGTAACTGGTCTAACGACATCAGAGTACAACGCAGATCCATTAAACATATCTCCTAATGTTGTCAGGGGCCGGAGGGACAGCTTTGAGAAAACCTAATGGCATAACTTCACATTTTGAGAAATAAATCTTATATCCTGAAAAGGAACAAAACTTATTAATGGTGTCAAAAACACAGGGAAGGTTTGGTCAAAAATAAAAGCTCATCATCTGCATATAAATCAATTTTATGTACCTCCTGTCCAACAAGGACTCAGGACTGACGTATGGACTCAGGAAGAGGCTCTATAGCCATAGTGAAGAGCAATGGGCTCAGGGGACAGCCCTGATGGGTTCCACGTTGTAGAAAGAAATTTTTAGATCTTAAGCCATTTGTGATAACCACTACCTGAGGGTTGTTATTTAGATTTCTAACCCAGTTGATAAAAGTATCACCCAGGCCAAAAGATTGCATGGTATAAAAAAGATAGGGCCATTCGCCAAAATTAAATGCTTTCTCTGCATCCAGAGAAAGCACCAGATCAGGCTCATCCCCTCCAGGCATTTACTGAATATATTTAGAAGCCTCCTCCCTCTATCGGAGGAGTTCCGGCCCTTGATGAGTACAGTTTGATCCACATTAATAATAAGGGGAAGAAACCGCTCAAGGCGAAGCGCCAACATTTTAGAAAGCAGTTTTAAATCAAAATTCAAGAAGGTAATTGGTCTACATGAGGCATAATTGTCTGGACATTTCACTTTTTTGCTCATACTTCATCTAGGCTTTTCCTTTATTTAGTCACCTCTCTAGTTTCAGGTATTTTTAACGATGCGTTTATGCTATACGTGCAAGCAAATGTGAATAAGCAAAATATAAAACAATGAAAATACGTTGCTATATTGGAAATGCAGGAACAGACACATCCGAAGACTCCTCAAATTCAGTTAAAAATGTAAACAGGAAAATAACAAGGGATTTTTCTTTCACAGTGACTATTACTATCACCTTCGTAGTTGACTTGACCTTGTCCTGTCCGTAATCTGTGTGAACGGAAGTTAAGAGAAACAGACTGTTTGCAGTTGAATAATTAGGCATGGTGCATTATGGGGAAATGTCTACGTACCCCAAACATGTCAAAACGGGATCCTTTCACAATTTATTTTGGTTTTCTCTGGAAAAAAAAAGCCCAGTAACGTGTCAACCTTCAGTACAAAAATAACTGGGTGGAACACTCACTTGACCGAGACCTTGGATTTCAGAGAGTCATCAGGGGCCGACTTCTGGCAAGTCAACTCAGACAGCTGGCTCTCTATTATCCATAGCACGGCAGGCAGAGTTCGGCCAGTGCGTGTTTGTAGTCTGGTCTCAGGATCGACGTGAAAGTGAATATTCTCCCTGTCATAGGGCCAACAATATGCCTGCGCTTGATGGTTTGTCTTTTTGTAGCAAGACTGGTGGTACTTTGTCCACTGATCCAGGAACACAGTTTGTAATTCAGATGTTGTGGGTAAGAGTCAGTGAGGCATGCGCTAACTGGCATGCGTGTCTCATCTGAAGGCGCCCCGGGCCACGAGAGGAAACAAAAGCTGGGCTCGCGTCTCTCGAAAAGAGAGGAACAATCGTTCTAATGCGAGCAAAGGCTGAGAAGGAAACTGCAAACCTCGTCAGGAAGGGCCAGACAAATGCGTCACCCCACAGAGGAAACCCCCCCCTCCCTCTGGTCAGAGGAGATAAGGCTGAACCTCAGACCTCTCCGGGTCAACAAGGGACTGCTGATCACTCCTCATCCTGTAGATAAATACCCTTCATATCCCTGCCTCTGCACTTCGCCGTGACGTCGCTCTCCCCCTCGGCCGTCTCCTCAAGTCTCCAACACCAAATCTACATCAACTGACGGTCTATACTTTGCCAGAAACACGTTTACCATTAAAATACGGTTCCCACGTATCTTGAGAAAAATTCGCTCAGGCAGAAATCAGAGCTCCGAGCTTTGTTTCCATAAAAACCGGGGTTGTTTGCTTTGTCTAATTTGCTTCCCTCATTAGCGACTGATGTTTTTTCAACAGCTCCATTTGTTACTTCCACAGCATAATATAATGGAAGATGGAACATACTGATTCCATCCTCTATTATGCCCAGGTGTTATTCTAGCTGTTCTGCATGCTCTTATCATATATCATGATAATAAATCATGCCAAAAGCCACAAGTCGACGGAAACTAGTGATTATGCCGAAGGCTGTCATATATCTGCGATGGATGTGTAACATATTTTTTTTTTGCCCGGGAACCGTCATTCCCGGTAAATGATAAAGCCCTGGGGGGTCTAAAACGAAGGGTGCATCTGAATACCCAGATTACATCTGAATGTACAGAATATGGTTTCATACATACGGCTCAACCGTCAACGTAGTGGGTACAGTGTTTATGTATAAGCAGTGCATGCACAAAATCAAACACAGGCCTACAATACAACGTCACCCATCTCCTGACTCAATTTACCCATGAGGTAGCATAACCCATCATGCAGCAAAAGCTCTCCACACCTGTTACCCATTTGATCTGGTCCTCAATTCTCCATTTATATACCCCCCCTCCATGTTATTTGTAAACTGCGAGTTTGCTAGCCGGTATTCCTGTGCCGCTTAAAAGCGGTTGCTAAATTTCCTAGTCTCCTAGTTATAGGTCTAGTTCATTTACTGATTTTATGATTTCTGCGGTGTCCTCTGGATTTCTGGATTGACTTTTCATTTTTCTGATTTGTCTACTGCTTGGCTTTGCCGCACTGACTTCCTGGTTTTTGGATTATTGGACTGTTAACTAATTCAGTCAGGTAAGACTAGAACAAGGTGGTGATTTGCAATGATAATGTTTATTAAATACGGAGCAAGGTCTTTGGCGGATAGACCCCGGCAAGAAATAACTATATAACGTTATTGATGATTCTGACGATTATATGCTCTATGAGAGTCATAAAATACTCCCTGGGATCTAAACACTGGTGGTGGTTAGGAACTACTGCTGGAACAATTCCTGACAGCTGACTCGATCATGTGGCTGGTAGAATTCAATTCATTTGATAGTGCTTTTCACAGAAACTGTCGCGAAGACGCTCTACATTGAAACATTAAATAAAAGAATAAAGGGGCAGTGCACAGCCTAATCCCCGCTACAGCAATGAGGCAAAAAACTCCCAGTAAGGAGAAAAATCCTCAAACAGTGGTGAGAAAAAACTCCCCAGTGGGAAGAAATCTCAGGAGGAACCCGGCTATAGTGGGGAAGCCCAACCTCCACGGGCTTGCTAATTAATAATAAAATAAAGTACTAGTAGAATAATTGAATTCGACTGCCATTTTAAAGTCCATCTAAATAGTGGCATCAATAGCTCCAGAAGCTGCATGAGGAGGATGGAGCTGAACTGGATCAGGACAGCAGCAGCCAGAGCTCATGGAAGGACAGGGCTTGGAAGGTCCAGGACTCAGGGTCTGGGCATTTCTCAGAGGATGGTGCTGGGGAGTAGGAGGCTTGCAGAGCGCATTAAGACTGGTCGACAGCTGAATGACTGCAGGGATAGAGCAAACTTTTAAGGTTGACGGCAAGCAGGTGATTGGACTAGCGACGTGGTGCAAGACTGATTGGTTAATAACAGGCCAGTGTAATTAAGCTGGAGACTTACAACGCATGTGCAGGGAGATAGTCTTCCTGCTTGAATTTTCGCTAAGCTACATTTATGACTGAATTTACCCATCTGAGCTGCATTTTCTAGGCTTGTCTTCGTTCCGGCCCGGGATGCATTTCCCAAAAGCGTACTTGTTAACTAAGTGAGCGACTTAGATAGTTCGTCCATTCACAGTCAATGGGTGCAACTATGTAAGTTAGTATCTGTGATTTTGGGAAACACACCCCAGTATGACTGCAGTTTCTCACCAAGTCATTGAACTGGATTCCAGTCTGCGTCTGAGTTCTGTTTCTGCTTCCAGTCCCGGAGTTTTGCATGTATGGACATTTAGTCGCACCCACAGACTAACAAAGCCATTTAACAATGCAGTTGGGTTGGCTGTCCAGCATTATTCATGATACAACAGAACCAGACAAAGTGGATTGATGACTCTTGCTACAATTAACTGTAGAGGAGAGTCAGAGTGGTCAAAGAAGTGCAGTGAGAACAAATCCACCTTGAAATTTTATGTAAGTCATACCAATTACCAGCTATATACTTCAACATTTTTGTGAGTTCAATAATTTAAGCTTTAAATTGCGCTCAGTGTTCTTGGTTGTTTATTTATTTATTTACTCCGACTGTAGCACAATGAAAGTGATAACTAGCAATGTATAACTGTTTAGAAAAATTAAGTTTAATTGACTCAGAGGTGGCCCGTTAAAAATGAAGCAGATGCTCGCTTAATCCCGCACAGAAAGAAAAGTGCTAAAAAACAATAAAGAGTCAGTTCCAGTTTGGTTCCATTGGGAGTGGTTTTTGCGCCTTTGATACACAAGCAACCAAGAATGCACAGGAAGTCTGGGAGTGTCCCCCACATTCTCTTATGAAATGGAGCAGCCAATAGACAACCTGTATGACTAATCCGTCCATGAATTCCTTTACCAAAGGGAAACACCAGGAAGTGAGGAATGGTGACGCCAACATGCTTTACTGTGTGCGGTGGTGGTGGGGAGAAGCAGGCTGCTACAGTATTGCTTCGTCATGCTTGATTATTTGTGGGCTTTCATCATGAGACATTTGTGGCAGTGGTAATTAGTGCTTGGGGTTTTTTTTACAAATGCTGCAGATAAACTTTTCATTATTTTTGCACGCAATATAAATCAATATACTAATATGTAAGTGATATCTATGAATCGCAATTTAAAATATAACAGATTAGTGTACTGTAGCTTGACCTTAATCACTGTTCGTAGGTGATTGTAGTCCAACCATGAAGTGGTACTGAGATTGGGTCAGAAATTACACAGATATCAAAATTCAAAAATGCCTGTTTAACAAAGGAGCGCTGATCAATGCAAAAAATATGCAGAGCAATGTAATATACACTATCAAACTGCTCTCATCTCAACTCTGTACTCTCTGAATAATCGTATATAATACAAAGACTACAAAAATGCATATAGATTATATTTTGAAAGAGCTGCATTCTTAGATGTGAGGACGTAATAATAAAATAGCAATAAGAATCATAATTATATTGCAACTCAAATGCAATTATTAATCATGTGGAAATGAGATGACTAAACAGCAGTGCAGATCAGGGTTGATGAATTAACATAACAAACCTTAAATTTGCTCAGTAATTTTATCTTTTATTTTGAAATGCATGACAAAGGACATGCAACATTCAATTTAAGAATATTTTGCCGAAGGCCAATGTACTGTACCATGAAGTACGTGAATGTATGATCACATTAAAAGGCCTCTCAATCTGTGAAGCACCTTCAGCAAATCCCAAAGTTTAGTTCGAACTCCCTCATCACACCGTTGTTCATTGCAGTGAACAGGGAAGCCACTGTTAAAAACTACATTTCGATTGTGGTGGGTGATGTCTCGTTAGCATAGCTTGTACAGCACCATATGCTTGCTCAATACGAGCCAAAATAATGAGGGTTTGAATCCGGCCGCTGACCTCTGGGGCATTGTCCCGCTATACTATCTGCTTAACCCATTTATGCCTAGCGTCCTCACATGAGGACTGTTAAGAAAAAGTGTCCTGTTTGAATAACTATTAGAGTGGTATTTTGAAGTATAATAACATAAAAAAGTAAAAAAATAAAATTCAGGCATAAATGGGCTAAAATAAAGCTCAAAGAGCTAATTGATTGTGGTTACCTCATCAAAAAAAAAAAATCCCTCCTACTTTATCACATCATACATTTTTCCACAGAATTAAAAAACATAACGCGTTGCTGAATACCCCTCGGCCCGGGCATAATTTCCTGCCTCAACATCGCAGTGTTAAGGTCAAAGGTGAAATCCAGCAAAAAAGGTGACGTTGCACATCTATGTGTCACAGAGAGTTACCGTACCAAATTTGGTGAAGCTGCGAGAATTAGATGCTGAGTACTGACCCGGACAAGATTTCCAGAGTCAAGGTCTCAGAGCTAAGGTCAAAGGTCAAATCCAGCAAAAAACCGTGACATTGCACATCTGTGGGTCATGGTGAGTTACCATACCAAATTTGGTGAAGCTGCGATCATTAGATGCCGAGTACTGGCCCGGACAAAATCATGGATGGACGACGGATAACAGACAGACACGCAGGTGACGACAATATCCCTCCGGGCCGGAGTCGGCTGAGGCGTAATATATGTGAGACATGTACATTATTACCTGAGTTACACAGTTCATACTATATTTTACTTATATGTCATTTTTGCATTGGACTACATCAGTGGTTCCCAAACTCAGGCCTGGGGGCCCTCTGTGCAAGTTGGTTTTTGTGCCAACTGCAATTGCAATCTTAGAGTGTCGATGAGTTGTTCATTTTTACACTGTTCTTGTTCATAGGGATTATTTACCCTTTAAGGTCACATGTCAAAAAAGGCTATGTATGCCATGAAGAATGAAAGTCCTGTATTAATAATGCACTGTGTTGGAAATGACATTTTTTACATAAGAAAGAGGCGATTTATAGCTGATGAAATTCAACAATGAACTGGCATCAAATCGATGAAACTGAGGATGCACGGTCACAAAAACTACTCATTTGCAAGGCAATAAAGAATTCAAAGAAAACGCAAATTATAATGCATAAAATCAGCTTGATGTTTCAGTTTAGGAAAGCCGTTTGGAACTTAACCCTTTCCCGCTTAAGCTTTCCTTGGAAACTTCATCTTAAATTTTCCTAGTTGCAAACAAGTAAGCAGAGCACTTCTTGGTAAAGTTTAACTCTTTCCCCCTCACAGCCCTAAAGATAACACAGCAGTGTACAGTCTGTGGGGAGCTGAGACCGGGCGTCGAGAGGCACTTGTGGGGAGATAAGGGATAGGCGTCGAGAGGCGCTAGTGAGGGGGAAAGAGTTCAACAACTATTTTCTTAAAATTTATTAGCGGCTAAGATTGACCAAATTCTTGAAACAGATCAGTAAAAATATTGATAGCTTGGCTTGCGTTCCTCGCTCAGAATATTGCAAAATAAATACAATGTGAAAGTTGGGTCTTTAAACATCACTTAGTGCAAAGCCGTCTCTGTTATAACATGGTGTAAGAGAGTGAAACATCCCTCTAACCTGAAAGGCAACTGTTTACGAAAGATGAATAGCTTGTTAAAATCTTGGGATTGTGATTTCAGTTGGAACAGAAAGTAGCATGCACACTGGGTCCCCAGGACCAAGTTTGAGTAGTGCTGGACTTGCCACACTCAGTAGGCTGTTTTTTCCATTACTAAGTAGGAAGCCATTAACAGAATGTGCTCCTTGATAACGATCAGTGTTGTCACAGATTACTTGAAAAGGTAATCCAATTACTGATTACTGATTACTCATCAAAAAGGTAATCTAGTTACTTTACTGATTACTTAAATATCAAAGTAACTATGTTACTTTAAAAGTAACTTATCAGTTACTTTTTACTGATTTCCTCCCTTTGCTGCCTCAACATAAGAATGACAACTGGTTATTAAAATAATACTTTATTGAAAGTTCATAAACCTGAAACATTTTGAGAGGCCGTATGGGCCAAAAATATCAGCTACTCATTCTCACACACTATCAAACTCATTTTCACTCACTGCCAAACTACTCTCACACACTATCAAACTCTCGCTCACACACAATCAAACCACACACACACTATCAAACTCCCGCTCACACACTATCAAACTCTCTCTCTCACACACACTATCAAACTGTCGCTCACGAAGTACCAAACTCTCGCTCACACACTATCAAACTCTCTCACACTCACTATCATTCTCTCACGCGCATACCATCATTCTCTCGCACACACACTATTGTACTCTCACACAAACTTAAACTTGTTCAAGTTACAAAATGACAGCGAATGTAAAACAGAATGATAGTGTATGTGAATGAGAATATGTGATTGTGTGAGAGAGTTTGATGGAAACGGAAGTTAGTTTGATTGAAACGGATGTAGTATTAAATTCTCAGTTTCTGATTGGTTAAAATCGAAATCTTTCAAAATTTAGTCAGAGGTGGGATTTCACGGACATATCCCACCCTCCCGTTCGACAAGGAAGCATGGTGAAAAAACTGCATGCTGGTCGCGGGAGCAGCACATCTTTCCAAATCCATTTGAATTCATCCATTTGGTTGTATTTCCAGTGAGCAAATGCACCTGTTTGTGGTGCTTCTTTCATTGTTTACGTCGTGATGAGGTAGGTAGGCTATGTTGTTTTGGTCTCAGACTCTCAGCGCGCACACATCATGGTAATACACTTGACCCGGCGTTTTGTCGTCCCCTGGGAAAACCTGACAAGCGACGTCACTCCCAAATGCAAGAGAAACATTTTCTCCAAGAAATTCACTTCTACCAGTGGCGGTCTGTCGGCAGACACACCGGGCCAGCAATAACCTCACCTTTCACTTCTTACTGAGAGACACCTCTCGCAGTTTACCTCCCCGATTAGAAACTGTTCCTCAGACTGACTGGTGGAACCGACGAGAATCTAATTTATTTCTGAAAGCCTTGTTAAACATTGCACTGCGAATATATACGGCGTTTACTTCCGCACATCAATGACGATGGAAAATATCAATAGCCTACGTCTTTATAATTTCTGGATTTGCGTAAATTAGTTCGCGAGGTTCATTGAGCAACAAGCCAAGAGAATCCGTTCTCTCGTCTGAATGTAGTGACAGCTCAAGTGCGTTGTCAGACGCACAGCTGAGTGCTAATAACGAAAGTAATTGCCGCGAAGTCGGCGAAAGTTCTGGATTTTCTGCAGATTGTCATCCTCGCGGAGTCACATCAATTATATCAACCTAGCCAATAGGTAATCGTTTTGTCATTCGTTAATTATTACGTGTCATGCATTGGCGGTGGCTGTTCAGTTAATAAACTGATTGTTAATCAGGCAAACCTGATCGCAAACCGTTTAAGAGAAATTATACAGGAAAGGGCGATGTTACTGAAGGCCTTCCCGACATCTGACGGCACGCCACTGACTTCTACATATATTACGAGGCAATAACAAAATTGTAAAGCACAGTCACTTAGGAAACTAACTTTAATCAGATTACTGGTTTGGAAAAATGAACGCGTTAGATTGCTCCTTACTGAAAGAAAGTGATCAGATTAAAATAACGCGTTAATTAGTAGCGCGTTAGTGACAACACTGATAACGATGCAAAAAGATGATGACGTACTCACCACTTGAGGGCTGGGTGTGGGTCACAGGGCTGCCACGCCCAGTTTATGTTCGGAATGGGAATCCCAAAGGCAGTGCAGGTGAGAGAGTAATCACGGCCCACCGGATAAGGCTGCATGTCCACCATAGCAACTTCTTCCTCTAAGATTACTGGCTTCACTGTTGAAAGAGAGGTCACCCACGACAGTGAGAAACTACTGTCGTTGACTCGGAGGGTCACACTGCATGAACAACATCTAAAGACATATGATAAAATTCAGGCTGGTCTTAAACTCATGCGAGACTGCAGACTGCCATGAGACTGGATTGGAACAGCTGCGATTGGGTCGGACACTCTTGCATTTATAACCCCAATTCCGAAATACTGGGTACGAAGTGTAAATTGTGAATAAAATCAAAATGCAATGACTTTCAGACCACATGAGCCCAAATGTCATTTACAATAGAACATATTTAACATTTCAAATGTTGAAGCTGAGACATTTTACATTTTTATCCACAAAATGAGCTTATTTCAAATTTTCTGGCTGCAACAGGCCTCAAAAAAGTTGGGACACAGGCAAATAAGGGCTAAAAAAGCAATTAATATTTAAGAGAATCTGCTGAAAGAACATTTTGCAAGTAATTAAGATAACCGGCATCAGGTGTGTAACATGATTGGCTATAAGAGGGATGTCTTAGAGAGGCTGAGTCTCTCAGAAGTAAAGATGGCCAGAGGCTCTCCATCCTGTGAAGGTTTGTGTAAAAAAATAGTGGAATTCTTTAGAAACAATTTTCTTCAATGTCAAATTGCACAGGCTTTGAAGGTCTCATCATCGACAGTGCATTACATCATCAAAAGACTCAGAGAAACTGGAAAAATCTCTGTGCATAAGGGACAAGGCAAAAGACCTTTACTGGATGCCCGTGATCTTCGGGCCCTCGGACGCCACTGCATCACTCATCGGCATGATTCTGTCATTGATATTACTAAATGGGCCAAGGAATACTTCAAGAAACCACTGTCTGTGAACACAGTCTCCCATGCCATCCACAGATGCCACCTAAAACTCTATCATGCAAAAAGGAAGCCATTGTTGAGCATGATCCAGAAGCACCGCTGTGTTCTGTGGGCCAAGGCTCATTTAAAATGGACTGTAGCAAAGTGGCAAAGTGTCCTGTGGTCAGAAGAGTCCAAATTTGACATTCTTGTTGGAAATCATGGGGGTTGTGTCCTCCGGGCTAAAGAGGAGAAAGACCACCCCTCCTGTTATCAGCATTCAGTTCAAAAGCCAGCATCTGTGATGGTATGGGGATGCATTAGTTCATATGAAGTGGGACACTTGTATGTTTTAAAAAGCACCATGCATGCTGAACGGTATATAAAGGTTTTAGAGCAACATATGCTCCCCTCCAGATGACATCTATTCCAGAGAAGGCCTTTTGTATTTCAGCAGGACAATGCAAAACCACATACTGCAGCTATTACAACAGCATGGCTTTGTCGTAGAAGAGTCTGTGTGCTGTACTGGCCTGCCTGCAGTCCTGATCTTTCACCGACTGAGAACATTTGTCGCATAATTAAACAAAGAGTCCATCAAAGGAGACCCAAAACTCTCCAGCAGCTGGAAGCCTGTATTAAACAAGAGTGGAATCAAATTCCAATGGCTAAACTGAGAATCTTGTCTCCTCAATGCCCAGACGCCTCCACTCTGTGTTAAAAAGAAGAGGGGATGCTACACCATGGTAAACAGGCCCCAGTCCCAACTTTTTTGAGACCTGTACCAACCACCAAATTTGAAATGAGCTCATTTTGTGGATAAAATTGTAAAATTTCTCAGTTTCAACATTTGCTATATTATCTCTGTTTTATTTTGAATAAAATACTGGCTGGTGTGATTTGAAAGTCATTGCATTTTGATTTTTTTTCACAATTTACACTTTGTCCCAACTATTTCAGAATTGGGGGTGTAATATCCGTCAGAGGTGTGTGCATGCAGCGACTTTTCGAAGACTTTTGATTTTCTAAGGATTATCGTGGAAACTGCAAAGTCATGGCTAAAAATCTTGTTTTCTACACTAGCGTTAATTAGTTAATTTATTATTAATAGAAAATATGTTTTCATTTAAAAGCAAAACAAAAACTCCGCTTGTTTTTATATTTTATCCACTCAAAAAAATAAATAATATAATATCTTGACATAAATTGTCAGAAATTAATTGAAATAAGGGATAGTCGAATGAATCTTGCCTACCATTGACCACCAGAGTGTAGTTGAGGGCTGCAGACAGTTTCCTGTCTGTATTTCTCAGAACAACAGTGAAAATTCCAGCGTCCTTCAGCTGTACATCTTTAATGGAGAGGGTGAAGTCTGAGGCATTATAGCAAGTTGAGTTTTCCTTAATGAGTTTGCCATCCTTATACCTGTGTCAAGAAAGCACAGTTTCTGAGGTTCGGGAAGCTGAACATAATCACAGTCACTGGAGAGACACTGGTTTTAGGGATTATGTGGGGTACTCTACATTACAGAGATCGGCAGATTTCAAAATCAAGACAATCAGAAATTTAAACTGGAATTATTTTCAAGAATGGACTGATTTATAAAAGATCTTCAACTCTGATACAATGTGACAATCCAAGATAAACTGTCCACCACAGTCTGCAACATATGAAATTAGAGAGTATTTACTACTGCACACATGAGCAGCAGAGATTTGTGTTTACCAATCTTACCATGTAACCTCGTTTGGTTTCGGAAGTGCAATGATCCGGGGTTCAAAGGTCACTTTATAGCCCTCTTGGGCAGTTACCACACTTGCCCCTTTGTAGGACACATTGAGGTACGGGTGCTCTGCAATGAAATTCATAATCGAAAATACAGAGGAAAGAACAAAAGCGTCAATTTTTGGGAGAACATCAGCTCAGAACAAATTCTCAGTAAGTAGAGAAAGAACTTTACATGAATGAGATAAAATTTTGGGTTAAGGAGTGCAGATGTTCCTTGTGTCGTACTAAAGTAGGCTATCCAACCCCTATGCCAGGAGATCTACTACCCCGCGATTTTTCCGCATCATTTCTGACAAAGCATGCCTCGTTCACCTAAACATCTGAATATTTTGTTCAGTTGCTTATTGTAGAATCAGTACAAAATGAGGGCTGAAGTGAAAGCCTTCAGAATGATAAGTTTCCAGGAGCAGGGTTGAGGACCCCTGTGCTCAGCATTTCCAGACATGGGTGTTTCCTGGATAGGAAGGGACAGCACCTCACCAAACAAACTCACCATAAATGATGACTCTCGCCCTGGCTTGCATCTGGTGGATGTTCACTGCTGTGCACTCGTACCAGCCTCTGTCCTCCATCGTGACATTCTCCACTATCAATGTCTTACTCTGCAAGAGGTTGCTGGATGGTGGGTCCCTTGAGGTCTTGAAGTAGCGCCTCCGATTCAGCTGAAAAATAAAGCCCCATGATATAAAAATGCCTCCCCTTGGCTTCTCAGAAAGCCCTTGGGTGCAGAGGCAGGGTTCGTAATTTGCGGTAGTCTGCCAGTCCGCACACTAGTAAAAATTACAGCGGACTAGTAAACTTGTCTTCAAACTAGTCCAAGTGTCGAGTGAAATATTGTCAACTACCAGTAAAGTAAATTCTAAATATATTCGTGCTGGCATTGTGGACAAATGTCAATTTCTGGAGAGATGATATAATACATGGCGAAATTTGAAATCACTTTGTCACCATATACTTCTGTTTCCGATGTTTATTTTTGTGATGACTCAATTACCTAGCTAAGTATCTTAGCAAATTGCTTACTGCACAAAGAACTGTGAATTATTGCGTGATGGTCGAGGTCCGGACCGGCCCGCGTTGGAATCCGCAGATTGACCAACATTCGTCTAAAAAACATTCATCATTGCTTACATTTTCAGAATCTAATAAAAAAATAGTGGTTCAGCGTAAAATACAGAATGGTCTCAACTCTTAAGCGATGTATGGACCTCAACCCATTATTACGAAGGGATTTTTGGCACTTTGTTGTGTTGTTGTATTGCTGTAGTGTACGGTTTTGCAAATATTGGGCAGTGGTCAAACACACACATGAGCACTAAAAACATTAATTCTAACCCAATAATTACATTACAACAAACTCATCCACTTAAACAGAATTTTCATAGGATTGTCAATTGTTTTCAAAAGAATCTTATTTTCGTTACGTAAAAAAAGCACGGATGCTAGCATTTAATTTTTTGATCATTATTATTTAAGTTTTCCAAAAGTTCATAGAAACTTGACTTAGTTATATCATTCAAGTGTAACTGTGATTAAATTCTGAGAGATCGCGTTCAAAACCTCGCAGATATACGTAATTTATCGTCCATTCTTGCCGCAAATCAAGAAATGCATTTCTTTCTGTTCTTCCATTAAATGAAATCTAGTTTGCAGACTTTGCGTCGTGCCATGTCTCATTCACTGAATGTCAATTGACCTCTATTTGCCCTGTAAACAGATGTTTTACACTGAATACACACATTCACACATTTAATTAGTGTTTTGAAAATAATTATAAATGGGCAAACCAGCCTTTTAGATCATGTCAATACTTGGGTGAGGATTTCTCTTTGTCCTAGGTACTGAAGAGTTTTTATCATTTGCTATTAATTCTGAAGAAACATTCTGCTTAACTGAAGGGCTTGTGTCATCTGTCTCTTACGTTTATAGGCATGACTAAAAATTAATTAGTATCAGAACATAATTGGAGTTAAATTAGCATAGGTGTGAGTTTCAGTTGTAAAAAATCAAATAAAAAAGATTGAAAAACAGATAATCTTATTGGCGCCGTAAATTAGAGATAAAAAAATGCAGTCTAGTAAAAGATGGGGAGGAGAAGTAACCCTGAGTGATTACTAGTCCGGATGTTCAGGGCAGTAGCGGCTCTAGGCCCGGGAATGGCGGGGCGCAGACACGTCCCTTTATGACAATTAGTCCTGGGTAGTTCGCAATCATTTTCCTTTACTGACGTGTTTTCCAATTATCGAACTTGGCAACTTAAGACACGGTCTCTCCATATGTGATCGAACAGCGATGAAATCATGGGCGAAATTCAGTACAGAAAAAAAATGTACTTATTAATAGGCCAGTACTTCGCGTTGATTGATCTGGTCCGTGTTCCAGTGAAATATCGCCTTTCACTCTCGGTATTGTGTGGGTTGATAAAAAAGTGGCACTTGGCAGTTAAATAGGCAGCGTGCTGCTCAAGCTGTTTGCGTGAGAGGCGATAGTTATGCAAGTTTGACTAACGTTGATTTAAATACAGCAAATAAGCGAATGAATGAATGAATAAGACAATGAGTGATTGTCTTCTTACGTAATCGGGGAGAACAAGCAGCAGCTGTTAACTGTGGAGTGCTCTCGGAGCGAACCTTCGGTTACTCATGAAAATGACTGAGAACAGGTCACTAACGACTGTTTTAAACGGATGTTTTGTCACAATTCTCAGTTCAGGTTCCGCCACTGAGCTGAATTAAGCCCATGATTTCATCGCTGTTTCATCACATATGGAGAGACCGTGTCTTAAGTTGCCAAGTACGATAATTGGAAAACGCGCCAGTAAAGGAAAATGACTGCGAACTACCCAGGACTGTCATAAAGGGACGTGTCTGCGCCCCGCCATTCCCAGGTCTAGAGCCGCTACTGGTTCAGGGTGAAAAAAAAATCCAATTTCTGTTCCGGAAATTGCCAATCCAGTAAATCTTATTCTTATCCATTCCAGGCAAAAAGAGGTTGGTTCTGAGTTAAAGTTGACTGAGTGGTAGTGATGGTTATGAAATGCCCTAGATATTGGACACTGATGTCTCTCATTGTAAAAAGTATGCTAACTGGAGAGGTTGAACTCACAGCTCTCTTTGGGAAGGACCATGTGAATCCAATTCTTCCATTGTAGGATGTTTCTCCGGAGCATGTGAGAATCAGAGTGTCCCCAATCAAAAGTTTCTGACGTTCTGGGGTGATCTTGACATTTATCAGCCTTGAGCCTGAACAGCAATAAGCACAGCATACCTTCAGCCATCTGACCTATCCAATCCCAATATACACTACAGACCAATAAAACTAAGAGAAATGCGCAGCTTCCATATCTAATTCTCAAAGAAATGATGCAAATCACACCGCCAATAACATAAAAGGAGCGATTAAGATGAAGCATTACTCAGAAAAAAGACATAGATATGACACGTTCCAGAAGTAAGCATGAATTAAACCAACAAAAATTTAAATAGTATTGGAAAAAATGCAGATTTATGCATGTCAAACGTTCCTTGCGCGATATGAATCGTCATAAATACTAGAAATATAACATGTTTTTGCACGATACATTCTTAATAATTCCCATTGATAATCTTAGTTTGGGAGTCTCTCTTATTGTTGATGTGGTAATACGTGGTAAAACAAAAAAAATGACTCACTCCGTTTTACGGGAATATAGAGTGAGGATATGCGGTGCTCGTTGACAATGGCGACACAGAGGAGAAGGTTGTAGTAGGTGTGGCGGATGTATGGAATCTTAAATCCAACCCGTGGGTCCCACACTGCTGCCTCTCTGATGTTGTTAGCCATCCTCGGCTCCTGAACACAGACGATAGGTGTGAGGATGACAGATTTTATGACCTTTTCTTCAATATGGAGAGATATCGTTGCATGTTTGAAAGAAAACTAGAAGCAGCAAGACTGCTAATCCTATTATTGTCATTGAAATGCGGATGAAATATGGATTGTGCATAAGAATTATATTCTTAATGCCTATTTCTAAAGATTTACAAATATTATTACAACGAATTAGTTTAAACTTATACCGTACAGTAACTATTCAAGTAGGGTAATTCATACTTTTAATTGATATGACTGAAAATGTAAAGACTGACAAACACTGCAGTTTTGGCGAAGGGGGAATGGATGTGCCAGAGAAAGTATTGTCCAAGCTACTCACCAATGATGAAACTACATTTTTTTTTTACCTTATTTGGAATTTAGCAGGCCATTTCAAATAATGACCAGGAATCTTATAGTTAACATGCAGTGATAGGAATGATAGAAGTATTCAGAGGGACTTTCCCTATGTGGACTTTTTCTGTGTGGCCCAACTCCCCTGTCGCAAAATAAATAACTGAATATTTGCAGCTTTGCCTCATATCCTTTTTTAAAACCATCCCTGGAGCACAATATTTTTTTCAAGCCTAATAATATCATAAATAGTAACATTCACTGTTTGCAGTGATTTAGCCCTGAGATATTCCTATTTCACTCATGACATACAATACCTATTTCTGAATAGACCAATCACAGAGCAGCACTACGGCTATCTGAATCACAACAGCCACTGTTTCTCTCTCCTAGCAATGGTGGCCCCATTTTCTGAGACAATGGATGATAAGGACCCAGGACTGTACTTAAGTATGAAGTGAGGGGGCAGATTATCTTGGTTTTTATTTTCAACTGCAGTTGTTTTGTTCAGGAGCCAAATGCAATGCCAGGAAAGGAGGTGGGGAAGGAAGCAGGAAGGAGAAATGCCATAGATCTCCCAGAGACAGGAAGGTCACTCAGCTATCTGTGCCATCTGAAAAAAGAAGTGTTTGTCCATGCCAAGGCACTACGAGATGGTAACAGATCTTCAGCCTGCCCCAAACAGGACCCTGTTGTTGAAGTGGCAGCATTGTGAATATTCAATCATGCAAGAGAAAGGACATATTGTTCGTTCCAGCTGTTACATAACAATAGAGTCATCGCACAGTAATAAGATACTGAATGGGGCATATTCCACAAAGCAGGATTGCTCATTTAGCTGGATAATTACACTATATAAAATCTGGAAACCACTCTAATCAGGAAAATTGGCCAATGTAAGAAGAGTTGTTCTGGGTATTACTGTGAGCAGTTATCTAGCTAATTTAGCAATCCTGGGGTCTGTTCCATAAAGTGGGATTACTCAGTCCGCTGGCTAACTGCACTCAGTAAAACCTGGAAACTTCCCAATGCTGAAACATGGACTGCAGTAAAAAATGCTGTTCCTGGTTTTACTTTGAACAGTAATCTGGCTAACTCAGCAATCCTGTTTTATGGAACAGGCCAATTTTCATGCTCTGTAATAATAATAATAATAACAATAATAATCATCCTCATCATCATCATCATCACCGCCGTCTTTATCATTCTTACATGTCCTCTTGTACCTGGTCTTCTCAAAGCACCTCTTCCCAGGTGAAACAAAAAAGAACGTCAAAGGTTTGGGAAGAGGGCACATCACTTCTTTTTCACGTATGAGCATAGTTTATATTGAGAAATTCCTCATCATACATCCGAGAATCCCCCTTTGCTTTTTACACAACCTTTTCACGCACAGTTTTTTTGACCTGCATTTACTGGTACATAATGAATAAAACAGCACAAGCTTAATTTTAGACAGATGCTTCTATTTAGAGACAAACAAGAATGCCGCCCACCTTCCTGTCCCATCAGGAAGCAGACAGGATGACTCCGTACGCTGCCTGTAAGTTCCCCCCATATTCTCTCCTTCTGCACACCTCCACCCCCCCCCCCACACACACACACACACACACCCCACTCCCCCCACCGGATGTGAGTCCGTGTGAACATCAGCAACGCACTCGAGCCCTGATTGCAAGTCTGTGTTTTTTTTCCACAGCAGATACCGAACAACAGACAGTCCCAGCAGAAGGAGACTGAGGCCGTGGACTGCCATTGAGATGCCAAATACAAAGCTTGAGTTTCGTTGATTGTGTGAACACTAAAGTGCGATGCATTTAGTGTTTGGTAATCAAGTCAATCTACAGTATTCAATGACCAGTTAATTTGCATACCACAAGGCTTAGATGAACAGTTCAAATGCTTTCAAATCTTCAGTTTGCTTAGCTCTATATTTTCTTACTCTCTGTTCAGCTTTTTTTAAATGAGGAACTACCATCAGCGAGTGCTTCCTTTCTGAAAACCATCTAACATTAGTAATGACTGCGTATAATTCTCAGAAAATGGATGTTACACAGTCACTGAATGTGGTGTACCTCTAAATTCAGCTTTTAAGGGAGAAAAATAGGAAATTTAATGCAAGAATAACACCACAAAGCTGAAGCTTTTCAACTTAACATGTTTAGTGTCTCAGTCACCTGAAAACTGCAACTTAAGTGAGCTTGAGAAGACAAGTCCACCTTTGGGAATAGTGTGACCAACCGTTCTTCTAAGGCTCATGGTACTTGAAATTTTACCCTGGACTCTAACTTTTTAAGTTGTAAGAGGCAGTTTTCACTTTTATTATTCCTATAAATATTCTATTTTTCTTCAAACTTTTTAAGTGAAGAAGATTGCTCACCCCCTCCAGGATGACCTTGTAGTCCGGAGATGTGGTTCTACAGGGAATCAGGATATGGTCATCATCCTCAAACACCATCACAGTGTCTGGATTGGAACTGTGCTGGTTTATAAATGGGTGCCTGTCATCTGCCCAAAAACATAATGACAAATAAAATGATGATAAATAAAATAAAGAATACATGTCTGTACATGTTTGCAAACATTGAATCATCACGGGACCAGTAATTAAGACTTTGTCAGATTTCACAGTCAATTGTGACTTTTTTGCGCTATGCCCCTCTCCCTAGACAAAAGCCAGAGCTACAAATATCAAAATGCTTTTGTATCGTTTCATCAAATGCAACGTCCAATACTCTCTTTTCGGTCAGTATACAGTATGAGTCAATTTTCATGAGTCTTTAAGTCTCAATGAATCTTTAAGAATCAAATTGTCTCTTAGTATTGAGGAGTTTTTGAATCTAGATGACTATGCTGGGTCACAATAAGTTTGTAAGTCACTAAGGGACTGATTTACTATGACCATTAGCACATGCAAAATCTTTTTGGCCGTGCAAAACCAATAACATTGTCACTGATTGGTGCAAGGCAAGAACCCTGGCAAATCATGGGCAATGTAATTGGTTTTGCAAGGGCAAGAAGATTTTGCATGTGCTAAAGGTCTTAGTAAATCAAGCCCTAAAAGTCTCTTCAGCTTTCAGGGGTCTGTGCATCTCAATGGGTTTGTGAGTCTGGATGAGTCTGTATGAAACTAATGAGATCAATGAATTCCTGAAGCTCATTTAATGAGTGATTTTTGATAATACTTAGGGTCCTAGGAAATAGCCAACTCTGCCTCTCAGATGCATTTGTTGGGGTTACACCGGAATATCCAAAAGAAAATTTTAATATCCCAAAACAAACAATTCCTTGCCTCATCCCAGAATTAAATAAAGAAACAAATCATTGACAGAGCCATGAAACTGCCACCCCCTCTTAGCCTGTACTCAAAAACGACTGAGCCACTGACTGGCAGCTCACTTCACAGAAGCACTGTGGGAAAGCAGAGCTACAACAAATACCCCACTTAGCGTTCCACACAGAATTTCCATTAGAAAATACCAAGGCTTTGCCAACCGATCGCAGGAGCAGGATTTGGAAAATAAAAACTGAATAATGATTACTCAAAAAATTAGTATAGTGTGGTTTTTCGGAGTTTATACGGTGTACCCACGGCCACCAGCGGCCATGGAGCCAGAATGGGCACAAGCTGAGAATGGAGATCAGTGGGCTGAGGGTAGCAGGAATATGGCCATAGGAATTAATCTGTTTCTCTCATTTCAGTGCTTACTGACTCTGCTGGTTTCATGACTAGCTCACTTCCTAAAACCTCACTTCTTTTCAGTTACTACCAGGTGTAAGTGGCGATAGGATCAGTGCAGAAATTAAAGAGAGAGAGAGAGAAAGGGCGAGGGAGAAATCAATGTTTCATTCCTCTGGAGAAACTGGAACAACAGAAGCCAAAGCAGGAAATAATAGTCAATGACCAGGGCTTCCGATCCAATCATGCTCTCCTTCCCTAGTCCAGTAGAAGGCCAGAGCCAAATGAATGTCTTCCTTTCTCCGAGAGGACAGCCGCGATTCCACCGTTTCCCTCATTGCAGCTCCCGTAAATGAAACCAGCTCTGTTTAGTCATACATTTACAATTACAGGCGTTACCTTTGCCAAGGTCACTCATTAAAGGCTTTGTTATGGAGTAAGTGAGGTGTCTGACTGAGCTTCGCCATAACTCTTTCCTTTTATTGTTTTACTTTTTTGTTTCCAAGACTGGACCTCTTCCAGGTTGTGTACCACACAGGAAGACATTAGATTGTTCACTGACTGTAAGCTTTGACCCTAAAGCAATACTGGATCTGTGGATTTTCAACCACATAACATTTCTTTGAAAAATGGAGTGTTTCATTTCAATCTTCCGAAACAAGAGAACAAAAAAAGGAAATGAAAAATAAAAAACATTTGGGAAAGCAATTTTACAAACTGGGCTGCGGGGGAGCCAATAGCAGGAACAACAATGAACCACTAGGGCATGTGGATGATGATGAAGATAAGGAGAAAGTGGATGATGATGAAGATAAGGAGAAATGGAATAAGGCTTGGAGATCCTATATAATTTGCTCACTAATAATTCACTCACAAATAATTTAGCTCACTGGCAGAGACATCAATGAGGCAAACTTGAATTCAGAGTGTGAGGCTAGTTTCACGTCACCCCCACTTGTAAGATGACCCAACCCTAGCTGAGACAAAACCCATGACCTTTATGCCCAGGACAATCAGAGTGACTACAACTGATCACACTACGAGCATAACAAGCCAATAAATCAATTAACTGGAACATCCAACAAGACTGCAGGAACAGGGGAATAACCAACTAAACAAACAAGCTATGATCTCCTTGTTCGTGTTCTATAAAGTTCTAAAATTTTATCATAATGCTAATGGCATTAGATTCTCACATTTAACTCATTTGACTTGTGCCGACAAAGTGGCCTGATATTGGAATCAACTCCACAGGGTAAGATGTTCATAATATAACCGTAATTACTGTAGAAGTCAGGCTTGGCCCAATACTGTATCTGCAACTTGCCAGTAAAATGGTGAATACGTGGGTTGCCTTGCAGTCAGAGAGTAAAAAACAAAATGAGGATGATTTAAGCAGCCCATATTACACACAAAATTCCTTGCGTCCATCCTTGGTGGACCTGCCAAGATTTTCCACCTTGGCTAATGCTAACCTCTTCCATGTAAGCCTGCCTGTGATGTGGATCTCACCTTTGACAAACACATAGGTGGCCGTCTCCTCGTCCAGGAAGTCGGTGGTGTAGTAGCACACATACGGGCCAGTGTCCTTGTGAGTCAGGTTGTGGACCACTAGCTGGCTGCAGTGGCTGTGCTCCCCACGGTCGCATGTCTCGTCGTCTACCAGCACCCCCGCTGAGGACAGGCTGCGTTGGGGTAGGCCCCACGTCAGCCTGGCTGAACCCCTGTCAGCAACACAAGGGACCTGCTGTTACTTTTCATCATTAACAACCCCCATTTCCCAAGCAATAATCAATCAGCCGACTAGTCACCACCAGGGAAAATCTCATAGCCTGGGAGCCAATGATGATTAAACACCCGAACCTGAAATTTCTTTCCACAGTAGAAGGTTGGGCAATAGATATTTGTCATCATGGCAATTGCTGACAATAATGAATTTGTACAATGCTTTCAAGAGCTGAGGTTCAGTTCATTACCCAAATACTTTTTCCTTTATCGACACTCTGTTGAATTGTGGGACAAGACTGCTTCACACGCATCCTCGTGTTCAATAAACTTGTGACTGAATTGTCAAGCTTCCTGCATTATTTCTTCACTGGCACGTTTTTATTTTGTATTCTCAGCACAAGGCCTGCAGGCCTCGCTTCGTGATGTTTATTTTGAAGCGTTTGAAGGCGAATCACTTGATCTTGCGTGTCATCAGATAAGTTCGAACTTTCACGTGGGAAATAGGTCTCTGGGATGATGTGTTCGAATAGCGGACATTTTTTTCTTAAAAAAGCTTGTTTCAAAGGTCCCATTAAACAGGTCCCGAAGGGTTTCCCAAGATGTCTGACATACCACTGCCGCTGCCTTCAACATGACCGGTCAGCAGTTGAAAACCATGAAGGAGAACCAGAAGCCAGAACTGTGTGGGTCAGGCAATTCATACATGCCCATGTAGGGAACGATCAGCATTAGACTGGTCCACAGGGGGCAGCATTCCTGGCATGTCTGAGAAGTGATGCAAGGCAGGCCAGACTGTATTCCGCTAATGTGCTCCAATCACACGACACTACTTTCCCACTTCACTCCCTATATAAATGAGCGACAAATGAGGCTGCTGATGGCGGTATAAAAAAAGTCTATCCATTGCAACAGCGTACCCTGCAGCTAGTCAAACCACCAGTGCCTCTAATGACGGGCCATTAAAAAGGCCTTATTACAGCTCTGATGGAGTCCAGAGAACACCAGCACCTGGCTTCATACCAATGCTCACTTCTTGACCTTCCCGAAGACAGGCGAAAAAGAAAAGGAACCAGTTGAGTTTAAGACCAAGTTCTGAACTCAATTGCAGCGAGCAGATTCTCCTCTGTGCGAAGTAACATCGGAAAAAGGAAGCTAGAAACCACTACTGTGCCCAGGGTTCTTCAGTATGAAAGAGAAGCATTAAATCTAATTTTTCTGAAGTGAAAACAACAGTAGAAGCCATGGCCCTCGAGCCATTGTAAATAGTGTTAGACGTTGCAAGACCAAATAGGGACATTTTCCATTGGGAATGAGAAAATCTTAAGCGTGTGAGTAGGTGTGCATACGCATGCATGCATGCACTTGCGTGCGCTGGTGTTTGTGCGCGCATGAAAGCGCGTGAGCCAGGACACAGTCGTGCGAGTGCACATACAGTATATGTGCGCGTGTGCGTGTGTGTTTGCTTGTGCTCTTGCTAGTGTATGCAAACACATGTGTCAATGCAAGATGGCGACAGCGACAGAGAAGAAGAGGAGATGATTCTCCAGAGAGATAAGGTTGCTCCGGCATAACTCTCAGTATGGGGCAGGAGTGCATCAGCCGAGCAGGTGACATACAAACAGGCCCTTACCTGCAGGTGAGGCTGAGCGTGCTGTCGACCGTGTGCAGGTGTCTGTCGTCTGCCGGATACAGCTGAGGGGCGGAGAGACTGAGTTCTTCCTCCCTCCCTGTGGGAACACACAGCACACACTGGCTGACTGCCACACACCTCCACATTTACATCCACCGCACCATACACAAGGCACAGAATGACCATCAGAAATGTACACCAATTTTACCACCCCTGACTGAAAGAATTGGCTTAATTTTATGAAGCAAGTTCTTTCAATAGTGCTGGACAGCACTCTCACGGCGCAGCTACATCTGTGCACTTTATAATTAGAAAAGCCATTTAAGAAATGTCCTTCCTCTCTCAAAGGGAAGCACCTTTGTCTGCAGCTGGCTGTGTGTGTGTATGTGTGTGTGTGCCTATGTGTGTGCGTGTGCGTGTTCGCAGATCAGCTGCACAGATACTGAGAGGAGTGTTGCTGCCCTCACTTGTGGGATTGAGAGAGTCGGAAAGTCAGGTCCAGGGGGCAGAATCTCCCTCTCATCACTTCAGCATTTCAGTACTGATCCATCTCATCCATTCGTCACCCAGCCTACAGGGGGAGGCGTTTTGTTCTCAATGGTATTTGTTTGTGTGTTTCTCAGCAGTGTAGTGCAAAAATGGTTAACTCTATTTACACCAAATTTTCAGAGATCATGCAATGGACCGAGCACAACCGGATTAAATTCTGGAATATCTGGGTCATGGTCAAGGTCAAGGTCACCAAAAATCAGGCGGGATATGTTGTGCCTGGCAGCACCAGCTGGATTTGTATTTGGTGGGTGTTCATGGAGACACCTTCCACACGCAGCACCACCTGCGGGTTGCAGATTTGTTTTCAAACACTACTGACCTTGTTCAATCTACATATGCTATTTTGAAAGCTGTGTGGAAAGTGGAAAAAAAACTGGAAAGAACAAAATGTTACTGGACCAAATCTACACATTGGGCCTCCAGCCAATGTAATTTAATGATAGGCCTGGTATGGATGTAGGAATCACTGTCATTCACGCCACAGTCCATGAAGTGTTGCAGTCATGCCACATGTGACTTCCTTCTTTAGAGCACACCCCCGAATGCCTTGACTACTGTCGCTCTGCTGCCCTGTCATCCTGCCAGGAAAACAAGTTTATTCAGATTGCACATTCTACTGGGAAACTTACACAGGGAAATTCTAAAAATAAGAATAGTCTTTTATCCCGGTCAAGTGAAATAAATCTGATTCTTATTTTGATAAGAAACCATTCAAAATCATACATCTGTGTTGAATGGCCCCTATTTAATGGAAGACAAATACATGGAATAAAAGTGAAGATCTTACTCATTGATAGAGATTTTTAATTTCCTGAGGGCTCCCATGGCAGTGTCATATGAAGCCAGACCACGATATTACACACTGTCTCGGAAAATTCATCCACACAACCCGTAGAAGTTTTGGAATCACCAGTCATTTTCACGTAGATTAAATGGAGGGAAGTTTGAGTTACAACAGACATCAACCCAAACTCTACAGGGACTTTCTTCAAAGGAAATTACCATTATATAAGGGAGGTCAGCTGAATCACCTGCTTTAAACCCTACACATTGTGGGATCATCTGGCTCATACAGTTTGTGAAGTATGCTCAAATTCAAAGACACACCAATGGGAAATATTGGTACACCTGCAAATCAATTGAGGATTATACCTCAGTAAAATTAATATCCTCATTGGCTAAAATTTGAAAAGCAGTGATTCAATTTCGCAGTAGATATTTTGATGACAAATCATTAACATTTTGGTTTAAAATCATTTAAAATACATTTTGTTGTTTTTTTTCTCGTAATCTGCAATTATATACACACTTATAATGAGTAAAGTAGCAAGAACTACTTGAATGTTATAACAAACTTTCGAGAGGGATCGTACAACCACCCTGACTGCTCCTCTCTCACTCTCTCACTCTCTCTCTCTCGAATAAACACAGAAACACACAAAAATGCACACAAACTGTACACGCACGTGCAAACGTGTATGTGCACATGCAAACAAATAAACACACAGACACATTCACAGACATCCAAGATGTATTCCGAAATTGGCGCGACAAATTTCCTCTCACACTGTAACAGATTAATTGTTTTTTGCTGAGTTGCGGAGGGGAAAAGGGTACCGCCGCACAGCCAGGGATTTGACACTGACAGTGTAATACCTCACTGGCTTAGACATTCTTGATTGGCAAACCCATGAGAAATGCCTGTATTCATTCTTCAAACTTCATTGTGAGACACACTTGACAACAAAAAAAAGGCACAGGTGCATTTTTGTTCTTTCAAATTTACCAAATGTACTCTGCGTTTCTATTTGGATACTACCAACTACCGTTCATTAGCGAAAAAAGGTTTACCTGAATGATATATCACTGGATAGTGGCATAATTTATATTACTTTTAGGGTACCATTCAAGTGAAGAGTGTTTTTGTAACATTTTCCGAAGGCGCATAAATGAATATTATATTGCTAACTAATTAGCACATTCATTCTTCTGTTGTGTGTACATATATCAGTTCTGCATCCTTTTGATCACACCAGTCATCTCAGTGAGAAAGACATCTTCGTTAACACCAGGGAACTGTAGGATACATCCATAGTATTATGGATACTGCCCGGTGCTTTTTAGCATCAAAGACATGCATTAGACTAATGCCCCAGTGACAGGCTGCTTTCAATGTGTGCAAGTGAGCGGCCAGTTGCTTTCATGGTAATTGGGATGGATAAACATCATTACAGAATTATTTACCATATAATCTTATCCTGCTAGTTGCTACACCTGTCATCATAAATTCCTATTTTTGTAGAGTCTAATCAGAGGAGACTTGCATGAGACATGCTGTGCATATAAATTCTCCGTAAAAGGCGCATCGTTCAGTTTCCCGCTATTTGAGAAAACACCATAAAAATAGTTTATTTCCCAGAGCTCTCTTTGTTCATGAGCTTCATACACTCCATGAGTCACGGCCTAATTTGTCAACCAAATATTGCTTGCTGCGTGTTTTTTTTTTCCTAGAAATGCGTGAGTTCTCACCGGAATGCTGAGAATTTTGCATAGAGGCACGAAAGCACGGTCAGCTAAGACACAAAAACACAAGAGAGCCCAACCCCATGGCTCTACAGCAGTCATTTCACAGGGGACTGTACATGAAATCAGGGCAGACTATCACCGCAATCATTCACCGTATCAAACATGCACACAAAATCACAAATAAACCGAGCAAGCCCGCTCATAAGCAGGGTTTCATGACGAGCATAAGCTCCTAACTCCGAAAGCAAACAATGCTGATTCCATCATTTTCCCTAAGAATATACTAAATTGGCAAACAGGCAGATAGCATTCACACACATGTGCACACCCGCACGCACAGGTGCAGGGTCACACGCGTACACACACACTCCAAATGCACAGAGACACGCACTCATGCAAAAACACGCACACTCAAAAATATGCATACACACACATACACGCATGCTAACATGCACACAGACACACACACACACGCATGCTCACACACACAAACACGCAAACACACACTCACACGCACATATGCACTCTCACACACACACACGTACACTCACACACACAGCAGACAATCCTTTCCACCAACTTTTCTGCCTCACCATCCACAGCTAGCTGGGTGAGCAGGGGGGCCCCCAGCAGCCCCAGTACTTTAAGAAGAGCCTCTTCCAGTGGGCCGGGTCCTGCTCTCCCTGAGCCCCTGCCCAGCACTGACCCCGGCGCGCTGCTCGCCCCTCCTCAACAGCTGTGCACTGCATTCCACCGGTACAGCGCCACTGAATGCCAGAAATGACTCTTGTTGTGGCGGCTGGAGAAAAGGCCTCAGGGTCTGGTTTTTGTTAGGAGCCATTAAAACAAAAAGACAAGCGTGGAGGAACAGGGAGTGCTCAGAGGTGTGGGGTTGCCATATTTAGCACACGCCGCTGAGTGATTGTGCCAGTTATTTAACCGCAATTTACATCAGTAGGGAGCTCATGGATCCATTCATTATAGTGGGGTGCAAAAATATGGGCACCCCTGCTTTAAATTTCCATTACAATTAATCTCCAAGTGATTGAAAGCAAACCTGAACACTAAATGCAACAACCAGTTCTCCTTTCGCATTGACACAGCATGTTTGTCTGAGCGTTACCGGTACCCAATCTTTACACGTGGTTTACTAGCAAGAGGCCAGGACATCTGCAGTCAGAAAACAAAGCATCTAATTAAATTATCACTCATACCAACTTTTGGAATTGTTTTCTTCATATCAATTCTTGTTTTAAACGCAAGCCCCAACCCACCACAGGAGATCACTCCTGAAACTGAGAACTAGTTTTTTTTTGGGATTTTCAAACAGAAGGCTGTATGTACTCCTGCCAAACACCTGTGTTATCCAGCAACAGCCTTGTTATTATGATGTACGATACTGTATCGCAAGGGATAAAATAATCAATGCTGCAAAACCCACAAGCAAGCAGAGGTTCCACGGCCTGTTCGCACAGCGGCTCCGAGACCTTCTGACCCCCAAACATGTGTTTTAAATAAGCAATTAAAGTGTTTTTGTCAACAGCAGGAACACTCTACTAGTACCTGCAGCCCTGGTACTTCATCATTTCATCTAATGCGTGTAAATGCTGCTATACGGCCGTTTTTGTAATGTAGACACCCTCACCCGGGACACATCTGTATTTTTGGGGGAAAGAGGTATAGGACAGGACTGATAACAGGAAGACTTAATGGATTTTTTATGAACTTCTCTGTCTCTCTGTTTTAAGAAAACTATCCTTCACAAGCTAGCAATAGTGGAAGATTAATAAGTGGAATTCTCTTATCGACTTGCTGAGTTGGTCTTCCTTTTGACCCAGCACTGTCCACCCAACAATAAGGGGCTGTCCCATTCTCCCATACTCCAACCACCCAGCCCCAGGAATGTAATCAAGGTGACAGCAACAATGGTGCCTGCTCTGCAAGCCTTGTTAATTAGCTGCCACTGATTGCTTTTAAATTCTGACAGCGTGAACAAGAGGCAAAAATTATCAGGAACAACTTCAAAAGAGAAAAAAAAGCTGAACTGAAATCAAAAATCCTCACTCATTACTGACTCATCCAGCCTTGAGTACATACAGTGCAGTTATGTAGTTCAGCTGAAGTCACCAGCAGCCAATGACCATTGTTATTTTAATAGATTTCCTGTTTCGCAACTTTGTAATTGCATTTCACCCACAGCATCATCTAAAATGATGTTTGCCAAAGTGTGAGCAACAGCCCATTGGTGGTCCTAGGGAGGAGTGGAGATGGCTGGAGAGATACTGTACATCACAATGAAAGCGCACTGACCTGTTCCCCTAGCTCAGCGGTCACCAGCCCTGTTCCTGGAGACCTACCATCCAGTAGGTTTTCATTCCAACATTAACAAAACACTCCTCGTTCAACAGCCAGGGGTATCTTTGAGCTGCTCATTAGTGGAATCAGGAGCAGCTAATTAGGGCTGGAATGAAAACCAGCTGGTCGGTAGATCTCCAGGAGCAGGGCTGGTTACCGCTGCTCTAATGAATATCATCTATGGCAGAGAGCTGTCTGAGTTCTACCCTCTACTTGCCAAAGAATCAGGTGTGGAGCAAGTTTGGCGAATTTGTAGGACAAGCTGTTCTTTTAATCCCCAGGGAGTCGAGTCAGAGCCAGACTTGGAACAGAGGACCAGATCTTAGGAATCTTCATGTGCGGTTTTCACTGCCAGTCACAACAGTCAGATTAAATACTGCACTTGCAAAAGGGATACAATGCGCAGGCAGAAATTCTGACACAATAAAAGAAGCAAACCTTTGAGGAAAATTTTTGCTGCAAGATGAGTCAGAGAAAGTACATGTACACCTTCGCTGTGTACTCAAATCTATCAAATATTAATTTATCTAAATACAAATAATACTCTCAATGCTGCGAAGTGTACAGAAAAACATCTCGACTCCCGATGACATGGTGACGCAGCTGCGATAAATTATGGCCCCAGCAGAAATTTTGCGCGCTGTTGGTATTTCACGGTAGATTGTCTTTAGATCCAGGTCTACAGGCCAGACGGCGGACAGACAGACCTGCATGATGTACAATGTGCTGATGGCAGATTTATAACCCAAAGTTGAAAACCCCCTGACAGGAGCAGGACCACCTGCCAAAAACACCAAGCTGCTACCATCGCTCCTCCAGCCCTTGATGTGGCCAGCCTCCTATTGGCTGAAAGCGCTCCAGTGACTCCATCCTTATTCTCCGCCAAACCCAAGGTTAAGACAACATGAAGGGTGAAGAAACATCTCATTACCTTCAAGATGAGTCTTCAGAGATTTAGTAAGTGCTCCCCCACACACACTTGCTCTATCACACGCCCCCCAAAAATATAACAACATCTGGGAAAGACGGGTAGCAGCCCCAGACTCTGTCAGCATCAGCCAGGGTTTCACTGAACTGAATGAGCCAGGATTCCATATTGGTGAATTTATAACAAGGACCCAAATTGGAACAACGCTCCTCCTGCTATGCAAAACATCAAAAAAAAATAACTTCATATTCAACAGCTGTGTTGTCAAGAAGGGACAAGTCATAAATGTCCGATAAAACAAATTCCATTCCAATATAGCAGTTAATTCGTTTTCACCATCATTTGATTGATTATATTTTATTGCCTAGACAGTTAAAATAAAACCTGATGTACTGCCATTATCAAGAACAGCATGCTGAAGAGCAAAATGAAGTCTTTCAGAATAAATGATGACTTTTAAGAAGTCAGTCATTGTTTTCAAGAAGAACCTCCAAGTATTCATCATGGAGCAAATGGGCTACTGGAGGCGTAGATTCTGCCAACATCAACAGCTCTGGTAATACTGTCTGCACCAAAGTCAAATATGCGGCTCTTAGTAGTGGCTCCTTCATGGGAGAAGACAGTTCCAGCACTGGCCTGCAGCCAATACCACGGCTCAGGGACACGCTGGCCCCGCCCAGGGCTGACCCCCCTCTATTAATCCCATTACAAGCCAGAGGAAAAAAAAATTCGAACACTAAATGACTTTTCTTAAATAATAACTTGATAAATAATGTCTAACACTGACTCTTTAAAAAGATTAAAAAAAGAAAAATTTCAGTCTGCAGCTCAAACTTGAAATAGAGGTTTTGGAAGATTTGATAGCCCCCCAGAACACAAAATGGGAAGAGGTCAACCACGTACAGCCATGTATGGAGAAATGCGATATGAGGCTTGTGCAGTGAACTTAAAGCAGGGTGCTTCCCCCAGAATGTTGAAACAGAATCATTTTGTTCTTCAGTATCGTCTCAGTATTCATTCAGTCCCTCTTTGGGTGCAATACTCTGCACAAATTATGACATTGACTAGTTAAGAGGAAAATATTTTGAATCTGGATGAGGGAAGAAGCTAAAATTCTGAGACATGCTGCACTGAATAATAGTCTAAGATCAATAATTGTCAAACATTTTTCCAAAAAAATACTTGCTACGTGACAATATTTTTTCTCTCAATCATGTTATTTCGAGTGAAGGCTATACTTTTGTTGATATTTTGAATTAAAGTTTATGAGAATAAACAACAGAGGCACTGATCCATAACCATTTCTGTTCATTTGTACCACTGCTGCCAATATTAATGGATGGCAACAAGTCTTCAGGGTGTTTATAGTCAAATTCGAAAGTAAAGATCTAGGTTCAAGTTCATTTGAAAATTAAAAAAACAAAATAGTAACACAATAAATTAAAGACAGTAGGTTGTCCACATGTTGTATGATGTAACTTTACTCTGAAACACTCTGCATGGAAAATCCTAGAATATGAAGCCAAGTCCCGCAGGCATCAAATAAAAATTGACCAATGGCAAAGATTTAATATTGCGACTTGTGAGGCATAAATCAGGCACATTTCATGTGTCAATAACTTAACTGCCCTGTTTCCCTGAAAACGCTACACATCTGCCCCACAGTAATGTGAAATATCTTCTGGCTCCGTGGGTTTGGCTCCATTATCTCTGACTGTAGCAGCGAAAAACGCCATTCGCAAGGAGTATTAGCCACAGACCTGCATTCTTCCATAACCGCCAAAAACCTGATTCACCCGAAAGCTGGCTCCCCCCTAAAACCTGCTTTTCGTGCGACTCTCGGTCTCCTGGCTCCTGGCTAGCCTTCGCCCCTCAACCTCCTCTGCATCTGTGCAAACACGGACCCTAGTGCTCCTAACATGCTGGCTGCCTCTCTTTCAGAGCTCTCCAAAGGTGAAAGGGGACAGTCTGTTCCCATTAATTTGACATTGAGGTGTCCTGCTCCGGGGACCTACACCCAGAAAGTGATGAGACAATCTCTTGCCTCCTCTTACACTCCGAAAAAGAGATGGCGGCAGATGCTGGAGATCAATCCAACTTGGTGCTGAAAGAACCAGCGTCCCTGATATGAATCTGCTATCCACTCCTGAAGCCAAAGTATCTGTGAAATTGAGGGAGATTCCAGCAGAAAGCCATACGGTGACTGACTGCAGAGAACTACAGGAAATGCACTCTCTCAGCTGGATAAATGGAGCTTAAGGCAGCATCAGAAGCCAGAAGAACAGGCTGGAAGAAAAGCGTAGGATGGTGCCAATATCAAAAACAGCAGTGCATACCATTTGTGGACTGAAATATTTTCTAATAATGAAATTACTCAACAGACAGGAGATGAGCTATGCTGTTGAAGATGGACCACGTTGCGGGTTATTCTGTCACCAGCAGGGACAGCATTTTAATGTGAGAGAGAAATGCATCCACCTTTTCTGCGTGAACAGTTGCCTGAGAGGCCAAAACACCCATATCATTCTCACAACACTAATGCCCTCCGTAAACACATTGCCTGCATGTATACAGAGAGGGGGTCTGGGATTTTGGGGATTCAAGGTCAGTCATTGGCTGAAACTGCTTGATACTGGTCATTTCTAATAGTGTACGGACAAAGACACATGCACTAGCAAAGCAAGGCGCTCGACTGTAATAGCACTTTCTGTAACAGAAACAAGTCTTCTTCTCTGTTTTGACCCCAAAACTGGCCTAATGGCAAAACAGCTTGAGCCGCCATTTAGAAAACAATGGAGGTCCCTTCCTCCTGCCATTGTCTTGGCGTGCAGGCGGCTTGGATGCATTTTTCAGCCTGATTGCCGGCCTGAGGAGCTGCAGGGAAGGAATCTCCTCTCAGGTAATGGGTCGCGTTTCCGTGACCTCTGCAGCCCAGAACAATTCCATGGTGCCTCTTGACCCTTCCACCCATTTCCTCCCCGGTGTCTTTCCCACGTTCTGTGACAACGTAAAAGACACTGAAGGAAATTTACTCGGATATGCCACAGACAAAGTTTGTATGAGGTGGGTATGCGTGAGTGTGGGGGGTGGGGTGGGGTGGGGGCACATGGGGCTGTATTTCCTGTTTGCGGATTCAGCTTGGTCTGTTTTCTGTGTTTATTTGGACAGGAGAAGAGAGACACAAATCTGTACGGCAGAGGAGGTCTGGCCCTGTACAGAGAAGCAGCCACCTTTTAAACTCTGGTTTAGTTCAAGCGGAATCAAGATACAGCAACTGAGCCGCCGAGTGAAAACAATGGACTTGCATTCTTACTTAAGGGTGCAGTAGAGCTTATTACACAGAGAAGTCGTTTGATTGCATTTTCTCCTGAAACTCTTTTGTAAATATCTGCAAAGTGGAATATATTGTGCAGGCAATAAAATCAATTTTGGGGGGCTTAACTCCTGCCTTTCCTCCAGTCATGAATGCTTAGAAGACACTTTAGTCCCTAAGTTTATGTCCACACACCTAGTACAATAGGGGAAGTCTTCACAGACGTACTTATGGCCAGGTTATGAATGCAAACCTGCGCCAAGTATTAGTTTATTTTTTTATGAATTCAATAAAAGCCAGGACTTATTAATGCAATTGCTCCACGGGTACAGTGGATGTTTACTCCCTCTCGTGGATAACAGTCAAACTGCATCAAGTATTCGGTGATTTATAAGGATACCAGGAGGATAGACTGCGGCGGTTGCGGATGCGTCTCTTCACCTCAGCATTCAGACATAGCGGGAAACCAAAATAACGCACACAGTTCGCAATCAATTACAGAGATTTCAATGTGATTTTCAGATGACTCCTGCAATTTCTCACAGATATATAAAGTGTTGTATAAATGACTTGTAACCTATACTTAAAATGAAGTTATTTCAGAAAAAAGCGCCGTAATATGTCTAGTTAATTCATCCTGGGTAATATAAGCCCAAGAGCTGATGCGACGTAGAAACAACTTCGGTCCATTGGTTAACTTTCTGGCGTTCTGTTATCCTGACTTCGTAATGAGTTAGAGCCTATTTTAGGATGCCAACACTTTACTCATTGCCGAAAGTTGTTATAGTGCTTTACCGTAAGTTAAGTAATGATTAGCCCGCTCACATTGACACAAGCTTGCTTTTAACGGAAGCAAAATTATTTTTTCCAAGCAATGCGATGCGCTTAAACATGGTATTTAAAAAATGTTTTTCATTGATAAATTTGAAAAGCCTACCGAGACTGAGCAATTCAAGAATTAATACGCCGTACCAGTCCGGAAATATCAATTTCCTAATCCATCATATCAATAATATCGATGGCACATAAAATAACAATAGACTCACCATTTATGGATGTAAAACAGTGCAACAGCAGCACTGACAACATCGCGCAGTCCGTTGAGGTCATTTTGACACGAGGAGTCTCAAAAAGTTCCTTTGTAAAGTTCCAAAACTGCCAGAACCAGTTGTGGCGATAAACTGGATGAATTTAAAATCCCAGAGTAAAAGGGGTAAAACTCTTCTTTCAAGTAATTCTGGTTCCTCACCCAGCTGATGGGATGCTGGTCACGAAAGATGAAACTTACATCCAGTGGGCTAAAAAAGTTTACTCAGCTCACATGCTTTAAAAATTGTGATAAAATAAATAATCCAAACAGCGAAAGGGCTCACTCGGTTGCAGTTCTCATGCAAGTCCCAGAAAAGACAGACAAGTCCGAAAGGCAGGTGCGACGTTCCGTGCCTGCCTCCCCCAGAGCGAGTGAATGGATCCCCTGATTCGCGTTTCTGTAAACCACTGATTACGGTCAATGATTTCACTGAAGAAGAAAAACTGAACAAATCAGAGCCTATTCACGAAAGTAAATAGAAAAAGACTATATTCCTTGTCGAGAAGGAGCACAATTCCTGATAAATTATGATATATTTTACCCTGGCAGTTTTCAGCTGTGGCTATTGGCGCTGACCAGAATGCCTTTATAGTGAAAAACAGAGGAAGGAGGCAACGTCACTGGATCAGGAGAAACGTGCGTTACTACCGACACTGCGCCGCGCTGTGAACCCCCCGCAGGTCTCTTTCCATTCTGCGAGATTCGTCTGCAGATGTCTGTACACCCGCTACTTTGCTCGACGTTTATAATAAGCATATATGCTATGTCCTGGGGTGCTTATTCTAATGTTATACATTAAAAAATGTTGATG
Organism: Gymnothorax reevesii; assembly: GCA_029721435.1. Lineage (NCBI taxonomy): Eukaryota > Metazoa > Chordata > Actinopteri > Anguilliformes > Muraenidae > Gymnothorax > Gymnothorax reevesii. The sequence continues at coordinate 9,150,513 of CM056586.1, forward strand.
CAATATCGTGTTACTGATCCAATCCCTGGGGAGGTCAGTGGCCAATAAGTTATATTGTGAGCGCCAAAATTCATTGAACAGAAACACATTCTCATAGTGGTTCCGTACCCTAGCGCTTTGAATTTGAAACGATACATTGACAGTAAAGTTAAGGTATAGACTGTCAGCTTTAATTTCAGGATGTTTTCGTCCACATCGGATGAACCGCTTATAAAGAGCAGCACAGCCTGGTTCCAATTCCTCCAATTTCCAGCCACATCAGAAATATTGGACAGTTGAACATGATGTAGAATTAATAAATCATTTTTAAAAAATCTGGCCATAAATCCACAAATTGCATGCATTAGTACTGGTTGAAGTCTGGTATGGTCCGTGGTGATGCTCTGCCAGGACCTGCAGGGCAGCCACCGTCGGCTCTCGCTTTTCTCTGGGACTTTTTGCCTTCTGTCTCCTCCTCAGTGAGCGCATGTTCAACTGGATTTAGATCCGTTCATTGACTTGGCCAACAGAACCAAATTAGCAAAAAAATGTGTCACAGTCCAATAAATTATGGTGCTCACTGTATATAACAAGAGTGTTCAGGTGAACACGTGTCGCCTGTGAAGCTTATGTGAAAGTGTGACTACCGAACAGACAGACAGACAGACGGACAGACAGACGCCAGACAAAGTAATCCCTATGTGCCGCTATGCTTTGCAGGCGACGCAAAAAGGTGAGCTATTGGGCCACTTAAGTTTCCTTCCTTTTTAAAGCAATTCAGTGAATCACATTTAAAGAATAGTTTAGTTTTTTTTTTTTTAAATCCTACATATAAAGGGTATGAAGAAAGTAAAATCTATTCACATAAGCTGAACAGTATTTCAGCAAGCACATCTGCCCAAATATCAGGAATAAATATTTACCTTCTTTTATTTTTATCTTTGGAAACAGGAAAAGCAGCTTTTTATTTATCAGTGCAAGTAATGTTGTTGATGGTCCCACTGACCTCCTGAAAAACGCCCCTATGCGTGAGGGGAGATTCAGCACACTGTTTACCTGACTGAGTTCCGTCCGGCGATTGCAGTGCCAGGTAGGACATCCTCCGTGTATTAACATCCTGCCTACGGATCCCCACCCAACTCAATATTTAATTTCATGATATTTCTGTCTGAAGAGGAGGTGCAAAATCAGGGGTGGGAGTCATCGTACAGAACCTGAGGCAGCACCTCCTCTTCAATGTCAGTGAGCAACGGTTCAAACTGATATTGGTGATATCAGGGTGAGTCAATGATACGATTTGAGTGATACCAGTCAGATCTCATATTTAGGTTTCATCAGCTCCTTCGCAATGCTATTTCACAACCATATTATGCAATGCTGAATGACCAAATGATACTGATTCTGTCATGTTGCTCAATGTTATGCTATAAAGAAGAGGGCTATTAAAAGTCACTTACTGTAAAAAGTGACAATTGCTGTAAAACCCAATGACTCACTATAGCAACAATGGCACAGAAAACAACGCAAGACCTTAAATTTTACCCTTGAATAGTGAATGGAGGATCACAATCTAATATCTCTCCAGAATGCCACTCCAATTGCCTTACACAGTGCCCTCCACTATTAGCACCTTTGGTAAGTATTAGCTAAAAACATATAAAATGTGATTGCTGTCAATCCACCGAATCTTTTATTCAAAGTATACACAAAAATCTAACCTTAAATTAAAGGTAAATCATTAGTATGGACAAATACTGCAATTTTAAAATAAATGATTTTCCTAAAAATGCGTGTCACAATCAAAGGCAGCTTTAAAAATTTCTTATGGAGAAAAGTTGAATTAAAGCACTGTTTTATCAGTTATAGTTTACTTTTGTAAGTTCATTATAATGATTTGGAGAACTAAAATAGTCAATCATGACTCCATGACTTCCCATTTCCCTGGGGTATAAATAGGAGGTGACACACATCCGTAACCATTTTTAAGATAAATTTTTAAGAAAAAAAGAATACAGCAATGATGTGCAGCTATAAGGCCACACCTCCATCCGTGCAGCTCACCGGTCAACTAAGACCCGCAATGTACTTCGCCCTTTATTCAATTATCACCTGCACCAGTCATTCATTTCCACTGTGCGATAGCTTGTTCTGTACATGCCTTTGCCTTATTTCTAGTCTCATAAAGAGGTATTTTCCGTGTGTCGCATGTATTATTCTCAAACTCTAAGTGCTGTTTATTGTTTCATACCAGCACTTTATTTGAAGGAACCTAGTTGCTGTTTGTTTTCCTATTTTTAATACATTGTTACTACAGTCTACAAAGCCCACAGTCTGTATTAGTAATAGTACTAAGGAACCTCATTTCAATTTTGTTTTGTGTTGCAACGTTTGTGCCTTCTGATGTGCAGTAGGCATGATAAACACTCCCAGCACTAGAGGTGGGTTTAGAGGTAAACACTAGAGGTGGGTTTGGAGGTAAAAAAAAGATTCTATTTAGAACATCATCCCAACTGAGAAGGGGGGGGGGGGGGGGTATTGGTGGATCTTTGATTTTGTCAGGCTGTTGTTCCTTTAACCCTTAAATGCCCAACTATAGTAAAAGTTGAAAGAAAAATCTATGTGTTCTGTTAATATGTCCTGGGGAGGGGCTAATAACAACCCAATTTTTCATTTTTGGTGACCTTTGTCTTAATTTTAGTTTTGTGACATAAATGTCACAATTGACATTTTGGGGACCTTATTGCTAAAATGACTTGAATGATAAAACAGATTTTACAATGAAATTTATAACACTCTAACATGAATAACACCAATAAATATGCTAAAATTAAAACTACCCATAACACATGGACCTAATTGTCTGTTTTTTAAAATGATTTGAATTGAATTTCAGAGCAAAATTGCCATTTCAATTTTCATGCCTCGGTATCATAGGTGTTTATATATTCCACTAAATTATCCCAGGAGAGAACATTATCAGTAGTAACATTGCAGAGTATTGCATTGTTTGAACTATCATCTGCACTGAATCGGCAGTATTTTCATGGCTATTGAAGTGGAGTTACAAGGGTATTGTGCCCTGCAAAGATAAAATAAAAGATTACAAATTATAAGCATGTCTACTGTATAAATAATGCACTACCATGACTACTTCATGTACATGCACATGCATGTATATGGGCATCGAATGCCCACAGTGACAAATGTGGCGCAGCAAAAACACACACCAACTCAAAGTTTCTAGGATATAAAGATAACTTTTGTCCATCATTGTTTTGATAGTTGACATATAGCTGAAGTACATAGCTTATTTTTCATTAGCTTACCTGTTTGTTTACTCCATCCAGTGATGAATGGGTGCTGATCTATCATGTGGATTCCACCATGGGAGCGGCCATATTGGAAAGGTTAGTGGTGCAGCCAGTGTAGTGTCAGTTCCACTTTTCTGCATCAGATGGCAGCACTGATGGTCTAAATATGTCATTATGGGCATTAGGTTGCAAAATTTATGTGGGGTCAGTGGTTTTAACAACCCACAAAATCATGTGACAAATTTGTCACAGGGGGCACATTTAAGGGTTAAAGGCTCAAGAAAAACGCTGTAGGATCCACGGTATCATGAATTTCCATAAAGTACCAGCAGATATAAAATGAAATCTTGGGATCTTCCAACAGGACAACTATCTTAAGCATACATTGAAAAAAAAAAAAATTGTGTGGAAATCAGCACAAAATGGTGAAAAAAAATAAAAGAAAAAACGAGATTTTCCCATGGCCATTGCAGCCCCTTGATCTAAACTCAGTTGCAAACCTGTGGGACACACAGTAGTCCATAAACATGGACCAAAGAACTGAAAAGATCTGCAGAGAGTCTGCATGAAGGAAAGGTCTCCGATACCTCCTTAAGTATTCTCCAAATTCAATACCTGCGATAAGGAAGCGCTCACAGCAGTGGCTCAGAAAAGGGAGGCTGCTCAACCAAGTACTGATTGAAGGTGGTCCTATAACACTGGCAGACTTGTTGATAAAAAAAAAATTACCAGCGACGACTGTGTCAGCTAGTGTTGTTTTCATGAAGTGAGTCTCAGTCTTCATGGCAAAATGTGGTCCTAGAGACAGCTATTGTAACAGGAATTACCACAAAAGTGGTTTTCAGTATTTTTGTCATTTGTTAATTAATTAATTTATTAATTTAAATCTCCTATGCAGGAGAAATATAAAAAATGTAATACAATTTCCATAACAACAGTAGAAATTAAAACACAGATAAAATGAAGTAAAACATAAAATGAATATAAACCGATTTAGAGAAAAACAGACAAAAAAATAACTTTTGTTAGCAGATTTGCAAGCACCCTGTCCACAGAGTTTGGCTTCTCAAAATTACTGGAAAATAAAAGACTGCATAGACTGTCTGCAACACCATCCTGGATTATAGCACCGCGCAGACCGCACACGCTCACATTCTCGGAAAAAGGAACTAGTGTAGGAGAAAAGCCATTTTGAACGACAGAATGAAGGGGTGTTTCTTCTACCAGACAACCTCCACTCATAAAATCAGATAGAAAAACAATATTAAGATTTCTCATAGGCGAATCCTTTTTGAAAATCCTATGAAACAATAACATCTTATTGTAATTAATGGCATTTTTCACTTTTATGACCTCAAGTAATAGTAATTTTGAGTGAAGGCCTCTTTTTGGAAATCCATAAATTCTTTTAGTATTGTCACACTGAAATGTTTCCAATATCTTAACATCTGATGCCCGTAGGTGCAGACAATTAAAACCAAACGTGAGAATGGGCAGGACAGCAGTTTTCCGTAAATACAATTTAGCATCACTACCAAAAGCCCCGGCTAACAAAGACCATCTCGCATGAGAGCGAAGGCTCTGAATATTGAAGGCTGTCATGTTGAAATCTGACTTCTAGTAGGTCAAATGTATCAGTAATCTCTATTATTTCATTACCAAGCTTTCAGTTTGGTGCTTGCAGTAAGCCACAATCCCCCATCGTAATACGCCTAGTTTTTCCAATGCCAATTGGGAATATTCCAATTGGGAATATTGTTCGCATATATTGATCAGAGCCGGAAGCCCTGGGCCAGTGGCTACTAATAGGGTCACATCATCAGCATATGCTAAACCGTTAAGATTGGACCATTCTTAGGCCATAACAAGATTCAGACAATTCTGTGAACAAATCATCAATGAACATAGTAAACATTAAAGATGACAGAACACTACCTTGTCGTTTCCCTCTTCTTACCCTAAATACTTCACTGTATCCTTTATTCCACTTAACCTTTGCCTTGAAAGCAAAGTACCATTCGTAAAGGATCAGCCACTGATCAAGGCTAACGCGAGGTAATTTATAAAACAACCCATCATACCACACCCCATCAAAACATTTTGCAGCATCTAAACTACATATAAAAACAGGGCTACCTTTAGAATTAAAATAGGACAAGATATCGTGAACAAACAAACAATCCATGTCTGAACCACGGCCCTCCATGAATCCAAACTGTGTGCTTCTACAATTATCGCCATCTGGTGTCAACAAAAGTTCAAATAACTTAGCAAAGATGGTGCTAATTGTAATTGGCCGATAATTGGAGGGGTCATTTGGATTCAGGGTAGGCTTTTTCAGCACAGAAACAATGGTAATGGTCAGGTCAATACTGATGACATACCATCTTAACATTACAGAAAAAATATTACTCAATAAGCAAAAGAGTTCATCAGAGATACCGTATTGCAAATGTTCAGTGGTTATACAGTAAATACCAGGAGCTTTACTTCGCTTGAGGGAATTTATAGTTTCATTAATTGTGTGAGATTCCACAAGAAAATCCATAAAATTGCATACATTTGACTGAAATACATGCTTTACATGATCACTGATCTTTCGCTCAAAATCATCTTTCATAATTTTACTAAAAAATTTAGAAAAACTGGTGGTATGCAAATTTGATGGAACTTGAGTACCCAACTGACCTCTTAAAAGTGTTCTAGAACTTGGAATAATTTCCAGTTCTGGGGAGATGATTCAAATCCTTAATGGGCTTAGAAAACACCTGCAAAAGCCTTTGCCTTAAGGCCTTTTGAAATTCCTACTTGGCATATTTCCAAATATCAAAAATGGCACCACATCTTGTTCGGTCATTAGCAACCCATAGCCTCCACCAAAAATGTTTTAAATCTCGGAGAAAAGTAAGGTCCTTTGACCGATGTTCCTTAGGTTTACAACGCCTCTGGGGCATAAAACCAGACTCCAGTGCAGCTGAGTGAATGAGCTCATTGACTCTCCTAAACATGTCATCAATATAAACCTGTGCTGCTTGCTGATCAACAAAGCCGTGTACCTCCTGAGTGACTAGAGTACGAAGCTTTGAACTAAGAAGATTGCTGTACTTGAGATGGATATTAAGATTATTCCAGCAAACATTAGGTTGATTAATTGCATTATGATTCTGGAAGACTGGTGGTCAAGGTTACATTACATTACATTACATTACATTACAGGTACTTAGCAGACGCTCTTATCCAGAGCGACGTACAAAAGTGCATAAGAACAGTATTATCATTATTGTCATTACAATTACCAACATACCAATATATACCAATCATTAAACTGCTTGCCTAATATTGTGCGTCTGGTCCCCCTAAATGTGCTGCCAGACCAGCTCAAACTGATGTCCACTGGAATAAGCAAACCCAGGGTTTCCCAACAAAGACCATTCCAAGACCATTACACGCCCTCAACCATCTTGTTTTCTTTCCACAGTGGATCCTGGTGTCATCTCTTCCCCAGGTAAATGGCCCACAGGTACCTGACCAATGCACATGATTTAAAAGATAACAGGACTCTCTGGACCAGATGGCCTTCTTGAATTGCTCCAGGGTGCATTTCCAATACTCCCGTGCCCATTGTTGGTGCTTTCTGAGGTAGCCCGGGGTTAGAATGAGCACTCTGACTGGTTTGCAATAGTAAAGTGTTTTATGCAGCAGGGTGCAATACACTTGGTGTTGTGACGCATTCCTCATGCAAATATCATTAAAGTTATCTTTAACTTGCACCACATCAGACTAAATGGGACACCCTTCATTGCCCATGTGCATCAATGAGCATAGGGCGCAAAAAACTGTTGCCAGTTCATGGTGCATACCACCTTGGATCACTGTGGATAAATACCACTGCTGACTGGAAACACCCCAGAAACCTTGCTGTTTTGTAGATGGTCTTACCCTCTCATCTGGCCTGAATACCCATGTATAATAAGAGAGGGAAAAAGAACAGATTACGTTTCATAATGAAAATGACTTGTCTCTGTGTGCTCCTATGCAGTGCGTCCACTCGCTGCTTTCTCTTGTAATTTAGCTCTTTGACCTGAACAAATTCCTCCAGGGCCAAGAGGATAACTAGATAAGACTGACACACGAACAATTGCTGGAAGCTGCGAGCAGAAAAGAGCAGGCTTTTAGAGCGTTTTATTTTAGAACGTAGATGCAAAAACACAACTAGAGGGACTGGTCAATTCTATGAAAGCAGCTTTAAGCCTTTCCTTTAAAATAACAGTAAAACTCTGGCTGAAACAACAGCCTTGAGGGCAGTGACAAAGGCTTTCCTACAGACCTCAGCTAGTAATTGAGAGCCCAAAGTAGACAATGTGTACATTATACGATTTACCCACACATCTTAAGAAACCTCTGTTAAACACCTGCAGAGTTGATCAAGACTAACTAGAGATATTCACTGTCCTAATGTGGTTGATGCATGTTCTTAAGTTGATGTGTTTTACCTGCTTTGGGTGTTACATGAGGAGGCCACTGTGATTCAATGCAAACCCACTCTGTTCTGTCATCCTCATGATAGGGTCCTCTGTCTTTCAAAATGAAAAACAGTAATGAGTTCAGCAAGTCTGCTTTTTAGGAACAATTTCTACCAATTCCTATAATTAGTCACGAAGGTAAAAGTTATTTCTTAACATACCCTGAATTGCTATAAGAGTTTCATAGCTCACACATGGGAATGGGATGGACCGGACCCGCAGTCAAAATGACTCCATGGGCCAGCCTATTGTTCACAAAGTAATAGCAAATATCTGAGATGCCTCAAATAAACATCTGTATTTGTTTTATTTAGCATGCACTTTTTCTTTAAAAAATGAAAAACATTACTTTTCCTTGAGAAAAAAATGGCCCAAAGAAAAAAATTCTAACTGTGCCCAGGCATATGAAATGGAAGCAAATTTTTCAAGCAAAATGCACTGAACTACAAGTTTCCATCTAAAACTGAATAAGTAGCATCAAGTGTGTTCTTTCAATTTATGAGTCCTCACTCTGCCTTGCTTTTAATAACGTTTTTCTGGTTAGCATAAGTCACTATTGACTATGCATCTTTTTGCTATTCCTAGTTTCCAGGTCTGGCGCAATTGTTCATAGCAATAAGAAATCATAAATTTGCACTTCACTCTGCATAAAAATCTCAACTAAATTAATGAAAGGAATTGATCTTACTGTAGACAACATCAAGTGCCTCTCGGACTTATATCTGGATAATAGCCCAGAAGTCACCGTTTATTTAGAATGATACCATCTTGTGGACAAATATAGTATTGCTATTAACAGTTCTGTGCCGTGTGAGTTTTATGAGTAATAAGGAATTATATATTATACAAAATCAAGCTGAATCCCAGAATTGAATAGTTTATGAAAATAGAATTTAAATAAATACTTGCAAATAGTGATAAAAAATACGTTGTTTGTAAAAACGGCAATGATCAGTAAAGGACCAACCACCCAACACAATGGGACTGTTAAACTTTGCCTTTCGTTGTCAAAAAAGCTTACCATGAGAATTAATAAAAAGTGTGGTCTGCGTCAGTAGAGGAACTGGCCAAAAGTGACACTTATCAGTTCATTCTTGGGGGAATGAGGGTACAGATGCACAGTGGCTCTTTGTGCACAACTAAATACAAAACTGAGTTTAAAATTACTTTCATAATTTATCAGATCAAGTCATTCTGAATAGAGCTCAAAATGGTGAGACAAGAATTTTGATATGATAATCATGACGGCACTATTCAGTCCAGGTTACCCAGGTCAAATGGCTCGAGCAGGTAAGCCAGACCCAAAAACAGATTCCTTTTAGGACCTTGGGTTGAAGAGGGCAATTTCTCTGATCCAGTTAAAATGACATCCGGAACAGGTACTTGGCACCCATTACTAAGGGACCGAACTATACAAATAGCTGCATCTAGAGCGGCTATCCCAGCAATACCTTTTGGGCCTAGCCAATATAATCGTTTCATTACCCTTCCCTCCTACAAAACATCCCCTCACTCTCCGAACCAACGCGACAAGTGGGTTCTCTTCATGGGCAAAGCAACTTTGTACAAAACCGCATTAAAAAAAGAATTTGTTTAGGCCGACTGAAATAGGCCTGCATCATAATGCAGTATAGCACAATACATCACCAGTCAATAAATTACGACTTCCACTCTGATATGTGAAGCTGCTTTTACGCCCATTGACTACGCCGGACGCTAATCGAATTTTTCGCGTGTATTCGCGTCTTTGCATTGACTGAATGTAATCTGTCCTGCGAAAAATTCCTTTCCCGTCCAGTGTGAAAGCAGCTTGAGAAACAAGTGCGCTGCCGAAACTGTTATGAAAGAAAAATCATAAACGCAATCGAGTATTATTCGGCAGGAAAAGTTATCAAGTGGTTTCGCGCGCATCCCACTGAAAACGGAGACAGTAATGTGCTCTTGCGCGTGCCAAATAGCGACGCACATTTGACTCTCGTGCCCTAGATGGTTCGCCTGCTAACGTTAGCTGCACACGCGCCGCATCAGTGAGGCCCGGGGCGATAGAGCGACCGAGTTACTGTTTCACTTTATTCTCCTGTATTCTTAGATTTATTTTAGCCAACGTTTTAAGTACTACAGGTGTTCAAGCCATTACCTTATAAGTAATATAGAGTTCCCTCATCAAATATGGACCGTTTCATCTCAAACATCAGAGGTGAGCAGCTAAGGCAGCTACCTGAACAAGGTGGCTAACCGACAAGAAAGAATCTTAGGATATAACGCTGGCGAACCAGCTACATGTCTCGAGTGCGAGAGACGGTCTGAAATTTCTCTTCCTCAATAGGCCTAATTTACCGCATAGAAAATAACTTCTTTCTTAGAGCTTGAATAATTCATTTAAAATAAGTTATTTGACCCTTAAGGGTTAATTAAAAAAAGAAGTATAAAACATTACCGCAGTCATTTAGATTGAGGTAATTGCCTCGTATCTTGAAATCGTCGAAAGCCAGCTAGCTAACTATTTTGGGGTAACTAGTTAACATTTAACCAAGGCGAGAATTTCATGCAACGATTATTATTGTTGTTGTTGTTTTCGTAAGTCTAACGTTAACTAATGTTAGTTTTTCATATCGACATTAACATCACACACAAGAATCAAGAACTTTGCTTAAAATTTAAATACATGAGTTATCACTCGATGCTATAAATTGGGCCATGTGGAAATCTTCGGGTTTGGTATACGTGTGCATTTCATAGCAGGCATCCATGAAGGCAGGCGAGGACATTGTACATGGAGAGGTGAAGAGGTTAAATTCGGCGTCTATTAACCCCTTAGACTCTGATTATTGCACTTAAGTTTTGCTGTAAGTAGAGCTAAAGTCAGAAAAACATTACTATAATTAGGCTATTATTTTCATATGGAAGGACAATGTTATACTCTCTCTGATGTTACATTCACATTCTGTATCTGCCGGCTGCAGCACTTCACTGAAGCTACATCACACGTTACAGAGAAAAATACTCAAAGCCAGGACGCCATGTTTTTATGGCCACAGCTTTACATAAAAGGAAAATGTTGAGATCTTGTGCACCATTTGATACACATTTTCCTGTAATTCAGCGGGACATATTTGGGATGGATGGAAACCTTGGGATCTCCGCTGCAATTTAATTCACGCCTAAGGTTTCTCAGGTTTGAATTCAACAGCTGCATTTGACTGACCCATATATGGGTCAGTAGGTATTATGGGGTTAAAAGAATTACTGTGAAGTACTAAAACAGCTATTATTAGTATCACAGCTTGCTGTTATTGTAATGATCTGTCAGCGTATGTGACAAGATTCCTTCTGTGTGTGTCTAGTGCGAAGCATTTGCTTTGATGACATTTTTAATTTGCCTGTCTTGTAATTATTTTAGATTTCACAGAAAAGCTAGTGCAGAAACAAATGCCAGAGATAGCTGATGAAGTCATTGAAATGCTGTTTAAGGAAACCAGGAGTCTGGAGAGCTCCTGTTTCTCCAGTATACTTGAACAGCAACAGGTAATGTTAGCTTTATTTCACAGGTAAACATCTGGCCTTGGAGTAGTTGAAGTAATACAGCTTGTTGTGGTTAAAAGAGTGATGATAGGTCTGAATGCCCAATGAAAATATTCACCAATCAGCCATAACATTATGACCACTGACAGGTGTAGTGAATAACATTGATTGTCTCGTGACAATGGCTGCTGTCACAAGTTTGGGATACATTAGGCAGCAAGAGATTAATTTGTCCTCTACGATGATGTGTTGGAAGCAGAAATAATGGGCAAGCATTAGGATGAGAGCGACTTTGCTGAGGGCCAAATTGTGATGGCTGGACGACTGAGTCAGAGCATCTCCGAAACTGCAGCTCTTGTGAGGTGTTCTTGTCTGTAGTGATCAGTTCCTTCCAAATGCGGTCCAAGGAAAGAAAACCAGTGAACCAGCGACAGGTTTATCGGCAGCCAAGGCTCACTGGTGCTTGTGGGGAGTGAAGCCTGGCCTGTGTGGTCTGATCCAACAGTAGGACCACTGTAGCTCAAATAGCCGAAAAAGTTCGGTTCTGATGGAAAAGTGTCAGAACACACAGCTAATCGCAGTTAGTTGCATATGGGGTTTCATAGTCGCAGACGATGCTGACCCCTCTCCACCGCCGAAAGCGCCCTCAATGGGCACGTAAGTATCAAAACTGGATCACAAAGCAATGGAAGAAGGTGATCTGGTCTGATGAATCAGGTTGTCTTTTACATAATGTGGATGGCCTGGTGAGTGCGCATCGCTTACCCAGGGAAGACATGGCACCAGGATGCACTGTGGGAAGAAGACAAGCCAGCGAGGGAATGTGATGGTTTGGGCAATGATACTGAGAAACCTTAGGTCCTGCCATTCATGTGGATGTTACTTTGACTCATACTACCTACCTAAACATTGTTTCAGACCAAGCACACCCCTTCATGGAGCTGGTGGTCCCTAATAGCTGTGGCCTCATTCAGCAGGATATTGTGCCCAGCTATTCTGCAAAATTGGTTCAGGAATGGTTTGAGGAACACAAAAACAAGTTTGAGGAGTTGATTTGGCTTCCAAATTCCCCAGATCTGAATGTAATCGAGCATCGGTGGGCTAGGCTGGAGAAACAAGTCCGATCTATGGAGGCCTCATCTCACAACTGACTGGACTTAAAGGATCTGCTGCTGACGTCTTGGTGCCAGATACCACAGCACTCCTCAAGTGGAGACCACGCCCCTACGGGTCAGGGCTGCTTTGGTGATAAAAGGGGGACCTACACAATATTAGGCAGGTGACCATAATGTTGTGACTGATGGTGTATTTTAAAAAGGCAGGGATGTTGCCAATAATCCCTCAGGAAGATTAAACATCGATATTTTGTAGAGTATCACGTATTGAACTGGCTACCTGAACAGTTTTTCAGCAATACCCCGTGAATGGACTGCTCAAATTGAAATTTTGTTTTTGTAACATTTCAATTTTAGCTGGAAGACAGTGCAATACAGTTGTGGAACTGGGCAGTAACAAAACATGTGGGATCAGCCATTAGTGAACACCAGAAAGCAGCAGGTAGGCTGACCAACCCAGCTCTGGTCGCTGTCCAACCAAAACTGTGGCAGCATAAATTATAGAATTATTCAATCTCCAAAACCCTGCACAAAACTCCAGATGAGAAATCAAAAATTGCTTGGGTATAGTTTCCTATAAATGTTTTTGTATCGGAGCATACATATGGCCATTGAAAAAGCAATATGTATTCATTGTGTGTATTTTCATCAGTTTTATTTTTAAGCGTGTCAGTGTTGTTCAGTAGCATGGCCCGTTTTTTCCATTGGTCTTTTTTGATGCAACTCAGTGTTGAGTGCATATGCATATATCAATGTCCTGGTAATAGACAAGTGTTGAGGAAATGTTCTGCATGAACAAAAGATGGTCTGTTTGGTCAGATTAACATTTTTGAAACAAATGGGCAGCCTACAGCTATAATTACAGACTAGAGACATATCCTTTAGGCTGCTCATTTGTTACAACAATATTATTCCAATACAAAAGAACATTTAAATATTGTTTGAAATTTAAGGGAAACTTACAACAGTGGTGCTAGAAATTCAGCTGCAATGCTGCACCACTACCTTCTATATTTAGGGGACACACTGCTATTATAATATTTGAGCCCCCTGGAAAAATAGTGGTCCTACTAATTTTTTTTTTTTTTTTCCATTTTGGACCACTATTACTTTGAGAAAGTTATGCGTTCTCATAGTATGGACCATATGTCCCACCTATTTTATTGTACTAGAACTGAGTTAATCCATTGTACTAAACAGATGGACCACTTATGTAGGAATCGATTTAAGATTAGAACTCAATGAAAGACAAATATGGAGTTAGACCACTATTGTTCTCAGGGGCTAAATTACAAAAATGATTATAAATGTGATGGTAGTAGTCTTAACCTTTGGACTGTGTGCTAGTGCGTGATGCGGCCTGCAGGCTGCTGTGTGCATCTGAGTCTCAGGATCCGCCAGAAAGTGCTGTGCGCAGGCTGATTTTGGTAAGTGGGTTTCCTCGGTTGTGTCCATGATTTTTTGAAAATGACAGAAAAGGTTGAAACACCATTGCCTTGAAGCTGCCTGTTTATAGGAGAGAGGGCCTGAGTTAGAATTGCATATCTTCTGTGTCTTTTGATGTGCATTTTTACATTTTTATTGACCAGCTTAATCCAGATGAGTAACAAAATATTTGAGCACATAATGACCGAGAGTAAAACACCATAGTTGGAGGTTTTTTTTTATTGCAGATGGCCACCAAAACCGGCAGAACCTGGCTTGACTGTCAGCAACCGAAGTTTGCTGACGACCTCTTCTGTCTTGCAGTCAGAGTGAGTCAGCAGTTACAGGGAGATGACTGAACTGTTTAATATGCATCGTATGATGCTCCAAAGGTGAATTAAAACTGTATCAGAGATCGAAGGAAATTGTGAAGTTGAAACATTTAGCCAATGACAATAACAAGCATGAAATGCTCAGATCCTCCGCCACGGTTCTGACCTGGAAATAAAAGGCGACGAAGGGTCAGTCAGAGGGAAAGTAGGACGGACGGAAGTTTGAAAAGGCACATCTGAACTATAAGATGTATTTATTTGTTAGATTCTGTGGAAAAATGTTGAAAGGATTTGAAGTCCTGGCCCAGAAAAGAAGTGTGATGGACAGACTCGCGGATGGACATGCGGACGGACGGACATGTGGAAGGAAAAAGCTCATTCCTACACCTCCCTTCCTTTTCATGGTGGGGGATAATGATAAAACCACCCTGCATGTTGAAATATAATTCCAGTTGATTTTCCAAAAAGTGCTCATATTACGAAATGCTGAGGATGCTGAATTAAACAATGCCAGTGAAAAGTTTCATTCATGTTCAGCTTTTTCACAAAATAAGGAGATTTTCCTGATTATTCATCAAATGCATATATAGCTTTTTTTTCATAGTCTTTAATATTCTGTCGCTGTTTCGATGTAGTGCAGCACCCACAGATGTTGCAGAAAACATTTGGATCCTGTTTGCATTGTCTTCCGTCAGTGGCCATATTACTACACCTGAAATCCGGATTGGGCACAGAATAATGTCTTTTGAATCATTCATACTTTGAAAATCAGCTGATACTTTAACAATTAGTTCTCACCTGGCTCACAGGAAGAAGGAAATTGTGTCTTTGTGGCAGTTTTTCTGGTGATAAAGGTCAGTCGGTCTCGTGGTTGGTCTCTTTCAATGTGTCCCAGCACCTTGCCCCCTCCTGGTCAGAGAACCCACTTACAACCAGTTTTCATGTTCATTCTCCCTTTACCAAGATGTCATATGTCTGACATTTCCCGATCAAAGAGATGAATTTGATGACTTTCTCTTCATAATTCTCGACCTTGCTGTATTTAGTGGCACACGCTTCTACACCTTCCACATACTGTTCGTTGGCCACAGCACATGGTTAGCTAAAGCTGACATCACAAGCACATTAATGGTCATCGTCATTGACCCCAGTTCTGGAGTTTCTTCAGCGAGTTTTGGAACGGCCATGTCCTGCCCTCAAAATAATCTCCCAAGCAAGCTTCATTTCACAGACCCACTCCTTACAGCTCCTTACAGCTTACAGCTCCTCTTCTGCTGCCAAAACTTTTACCCCAGACGGCTGATCACCTCTGCTCTCAGGGTGCTCTTCTCTAACTGCAGAAAGCACTCTAGAGCCCATATTCCTTTTAGCTGTCTTCCGTTTCTTGAGATGTTCAGAGGTCTCTTCATTCTCAATATCTTATGAACTCTCTTGCCACCTGAGCGTCGGTAACATCCTCTACCACTTCGCCAACTGCCTAATGTTAAATCTTAAATGCAGGAAAACTGACCATTTTGGCTGCTCTCTATTTTCGTCCTCTGTTCATGGTCCAAAAGAGCCCATAGAATATGCTAACCATTCCTCCCCCCAAGATCTACCCTTTACCACAGGCACTGCAAGAATCATCTCACATTGCTGGTTCCTCTGCCATTTTTGACAAATATAATTTTGACATATTTCCTGACTGTATTTTCCTGCATTCTTTCTGTATTGCCACTGCTACCTCTGCTTCTACTCAAGGACTACGAGACGAAGTCATCAACGGCCACTGGTCATCACAGGCATATCACACGCACAGGACTGATATTGTCCATCATGCGTGTGCGTACATCAGCTCACTCACATCTTATGGGGACTCAAAGAAGCCTTGATGACTCCAAGATGACATGGAAACTCCCCTCACTGAGTTTAGGCTCTTGGGCCTCCCCTTTGTTTGGCACCAATCTCAAGGAACTCAGCTCCACCAAAACAAATTCCTGTTCCTGTCTACATCAAGAAACATTGGAAGCTATAAATCTGAAGTGTGGTCTTGAGTTCATTAAATGGAGGTAATTTGATGTCAGTGAACCAAGATCGTGCGTAAAGCACTACTCTGATCGTACAATCAACTTAGCTGTTTACACCGATTCTACCATCCTGGTCAGTCTCACATGGCATTTCTCTCTCCCTCTTCCACCCAGTCTCTCTAAAGGAACCCCAGGGGACTCAAAGCAGTCTTGATCACTATGAACAGACGGTATCCCCACTCTGAGTCTTGTCGCCTGGGGCTCCTTTTGGTCTTACACCATTCTCGATGGACACAACTCCACCCCGTCTGGCATTTGCTCAAATATCATTTCTATCTAATTCAAAAAACATCATTGATTACAGTTCTGATGGATTGACGGTCTTGAGTTTGTTAATTATAATTTTATCAAATCCTTGAATTGAAAGTCTGCACTTCAGTCACACTCCATTGTGATGGGGTAAAGTCCCAAAATAATGAAAATTGTGTCACTGTTCAAGTACTTATGGGGCTGATAATGTCTTTAGCAAATAAAAATAAGATACCTTTCATTTTTTCAGTTTTGTTTTGACCCATTGGAACTGGATCATTGTGTCTTTATCGACTAGAGGAGCTGGATTATTTCCTGTCTTATGGACTCAGTTCTGAGACACTGAGCTTGAATACAGTGAGCATATTTACCTTACTGTAAATTAATTGGCTCGTTCCTATTCGGACTTCATTTTGCGGCATATCATCACTTGCAGTGATGGCTGGTGTTCAGCTGAACGCATAATGTGATATTGAAATGAAACTGTTTCTTTTACTGGTCTCAGAGTCTGGAGACCCTGTACAGCAGACTCACAGCTCGAGGAGATAACAAAGGAGATTTTAACGTTCCAAAAGCGGATGTGGAGAAGGATCTGTTTCGTGTTCTATCCTACCAAGCTGAATCGGTGAGAGAGGAGGCATTTACCTGCCTACTTGTATGTCAGTGGATTAATGTTGATATTTTATGCTAGCAGTAGACATCAGTTTTAAATTGCAGCACTCGCGTAATTCTGGGAAAATCCAACAGTGGCATGTTTCTGCCCTTTAGAGTCTGTTGTTGTATTCATTAGACCGCAGTTGTCTGATTTGACTGTGTGAGGAACCTGTGTAATGCATGTGCAGGCACTGGCTCAGGGGAACCATTCAGATGCAGTTTTAAGTGTGCAGCGCTGCCGAGATATGCTACTGCGTTTGCCCAAAGAGGTACTGTAAAGGCACCGACAGCGCCATTAAAAAGTTACATTTTGTATGAAGATCAATTTAGTGTGACAAATACACAGAAATACTTTTTCACAGCACTTCACGCTCCTGGGCAAAAACGGGCCCAGCTGAAATGAAAAATTTAAAGTTTGTAATGGTCTTAACAAATCATTAGTCAGGACATTTGTAAGAATTAGACTATGGCACACCTTAGACCTTCTGCACCATAGTTTGCTTGTTGCTCGTTGCTTCTGTGGCAGTGAACTTTCTTGAGCATAGTATTTCACTGTGTTGCTGAGTTGCTTCACTATGAAAAGTCAGTTAATGCCCTGGATTGCAGAAGAATATTCCAGAAAGGCTTGCTTCCCAGAAACAGCTGAGTGCAACAAAAGTTAACTGGCAAATAATGGCACAGAAGGTCTGCAAGACAGCCACATAAATCCAGCTCTCCAAAGACTTTTTTGGAAAGGACTGAAAATGAAGGGGTAATATCAGAGTATCAATCACCTGATTTAATCCCCATAGATTTAGAGTGGGGTCACCTGGATTGTGAATTGTTGTTTAGCTGAATGGTCACGACATAGTGATGCACGTGGTAGAATTTTCCACATTCCATGGCCAATGAAACACTCCATGAAATCTGCATATTTTCTGTTGTCTCCCATGGTTGACAGACAAAATTTTACCTGGTATTAGTGAGAAAACAGGTCACTATACAATCCTGGATGAAAAAAAGACCAAAACCGAAATAACATGGACTTAACAACAAATCAGTCGTCATGAAATGAGCAAGAATTACACAAATAGATGAAGTAACATAGTATGGGGTAGCTTTTCCCTTTGATATCTATAAATATTTCAGCCTTGTGGGTAAACTGACGGGCATCTTTTTCCAGAAAGAAGTGTTTCAAAATAACCTCTGATTGTTCCTTCGGAAGACAACTTTTCAAATGTGGGAAGCAAGCCTTTCTGCTCTATTATCCTGTTGACTTTTTGTCTCCCGCCGCGCGAATGCGCGAAGCGGCGGGACATAGTATTCACGACCGTCTGTCCGTACGTACGTACATCCGAGATATTGTCAGCGAGATATCTCAAGAACAAATTGACGGATTTCCTTCAAATTTCATGTCAACACGTATTAGGGTGGTGCCCCGGCGCCAGTCGATTTTGGTGACCTTCGCGTCACTCTCAAGGTTACACCAAGACACTGTTCATTTTGACACGATTTGCCATTTCCTGGCGGCGTACTAAGACACGTTAGTGGCAAATACTTGTTTTAATTGACTTTTCCCAGTGAAATATTTCCCAGTTTTTTTCCTGAACAGTTCACTGCAAAAAAAGTTAGCGAGTAATTTGTGACACAGAATGTCTCAGGAGTGCCTTAGTTTTATTCTTCCCAGTTTTCTGACTAATGATTTGTTTTTTAGACCATTAAATGCTTCGTGTTTTGCTATTTAGGGCTTCTTACCCCAGGAGTGTATTCACCAAGCTTCATGACGATTAGTAAGTCTGTCAAATGGCTGTTAGTAGCTGAGTGGCTGATGGCAGCTGTTGTCAAGAAATCTTTTGTTCTTTGAAAACACTGTTGCAGGCTTTGACACATACACAGTATACAAAAGTACAACCTTATTTGTCAAATAGTTCATGAGATGTAGGCATTTTTATACCTTCGGTCATCACGGTCTACACCAGGCCTCCTAAATCTGGCGCACAAATCCAATCCCAGCCCTATTATTCCCTCCTTGGCCCGACTGTCATCAATCCTGACTCCCAGGTAAAAGGTGGGTGGAAAACCAGCAGTTTTTGGCCCTCGAGAACCATGACATGGGGAGCCCAAGTCTGCACTAATGTTCCAAATTTTATTAACTTTGGACAAAGTGTTCACCTGCCATATCATATAAAGTAAAATTGGCCAGGCACACAACTACCCCACAACAACTTACTAGCATAATGCGAGTAGAAGGTCGGTGCAATTAAAGAACAATCTGACAAAATTTGAGCAGATTTTGCCTAATTTTATGAGATGAGGGGAAAAAACACTCTTCATTAAGATTCAAATGACAGAAAATCTTATTAGACACGAACATCATGTTCCCTCAGATTGTAATCGCAGAAAATAATTTTTTTAAATGATTTTAAACAGTTTAAACATTATGAGCAAAAAGGCTCCCGAAAGGTGGCGCTGGTAAAATTGAGGTATTGGCTCATGTAACACCTGCTGCCCCAGGAGGGAAATTGGAATCCGGGAAAGTGAAATAATGTGTGAGGACCCAAGTGTTAGGATTTGGAAATCCTGCAGAAAGAATACAGCTAAACAAGGGATAAAACTAGGGAACAGACCAGGGGTGCTCTAAATTAAAATGTTACAATGCGAGGCTACCTGAGAGGAAAAACCAAGGTATAAATAGAATAAATAAAAATTAAATTGATTAAAAACAGGTGTAATCATGGGTGAGAAGAGAACAGGGGACAGTTGAATGACTGGGTAAATGCAGGTCGCCAGGCACTCATGAATACCTAGAATGGGGAGGGCATTACTACTCATAAGTGAGAAATTTGAATAATTCTCTTGGAATTTCAGCATTCAGAATTTTGCGCAAAATCAGTAAAAGCGTCTTGGGACTGCGGTAGGCACTTTGTGTTGCATAGTAATGATCAGAAACCTAACAATTGCAATGGCTGCCTTGGCATCTTTGGGGCATGGTTTGTAAAGTGATTCCATGTGATTCCAAACTTTTCCGCAGTAGCATACCATGCACCCTTTGGGTGGTGTATGTGGGATATCTCATTGTTCTTCTTGGATCTGAAATAAATAATATTAGGTCTGATTGTCTTTTCAGACTGGCTATCTTTCTCTCATATGCTATAACTTTGGAGTTGATACCTACGATGTAAAGAAGTATGAGGAATGTTCATATTGGTTGAGGTGAGCAAATTATATTTTTATTAACGGACTAAATCGCAGAAGCGAATTAAGATCCCGGTTGTGATGATTTAGTGTTTTTGCTTCCATACAATCAAGTCAAGTTTATATGTTATTGAATATTTTCGTGCATAATATAGATGTAATTCTTAAGTGCTTAGTTTCAGTGTGTCGATAATGCTGTGCTGTGAATCTCATGCTCCTTTGTGTTCTCCAGCCAGAGTTACGATATTGGAAGGATGAATGAAAAGTATTCCCCCGGGGCCGAAATTCGAGTAAGAGACTACAGGGATTATCTTACGTCCAGTACCACAGCACATAGGCCAGATGCATGAGAGTGTAAAATCAACACCGTTTCTTATCTATCAAGTTACTCAGAAACGTCACCATATGTTAGTGGGAATTCTGTGATTTTTTTATGGTTGCAAGCCTCCAAATTTCCTTTTTTTCAAAGGCAAAAATTTTAAGGCTTCTGGCGACTGTATACTTAGAATGGGACTGTGACAGCTACCAGGAAAAGGCACTCAATGCCGTCATCTTAGCAAATCAGGTGTGTTCTTACTCTCAATCATTCCACTAACCATTCCAAATTATGAACATCAATTTAAAACTCTCAAATTTGTAATTGAAATAGAAATATTAGCAGGTCTTTTTGCCACATTGATCTATACACGTAATAAACCCACCATTAGCTGAAATATTCGGTTCAATTATTTAAAAACTTTCTCCATATTTTCCACAACCATGCCAGACAAGTGTGCACCTCTCCGGGCTCTTCCTGAAGGTCCGTATTTTGCTGAAGTGTCGGACCCATGATGAACTCGTCAGAGCCGGTGAGATACTTTCTCTGTATTTGGAAGGCTTGTATCTGTTTCTTCAGGAAACATTGCTCCCTTGAGGGGAGATACTGCATAAATAGTTTGAGAAACAGAAGTATTTTAAGCGCTCATTTTATTATTTTATGGTCTTGCCACAATTTTCTGTTTCAGCGATAACCGAGCTACTTGAGTCCGAGGTTCCCCTTGATGTGTGCTTGAGCGTGGTGAAACTGCTTATGGAAGAGGACAGGTAACGCTATATTTGCAATATCTTCAATATCTCTTTAGCCAGTGGTATTGGCTTTACCTCTTGTGGGTCATAAGGAGAGATTTTTCAGCTTACTTTATAACTAATTCAGACCCATTAAACCAGTAGAGTGAACAATATGTTACACAGTTACTAGTGGATGGAAAACTAATGGCTATAAAATTTGCGACTCCCAGGGTCAGAGTGAATACTTTTCATGAAACTTTGACTCTGCAAACAGCTCGTATTAGTTACAGCGTGATACCTTAGTGCTGAGGGTTTTGTGGCTTTGATGTGCTGCTGTCTGCGCCTCAGAGAAGCTCTGGCTTTTGAGTTCCTGAAGAGGGTGTGCCAGCACTTTGAGTCTTCCTCAGAGCTGGGCAGCGCTCTCGTCCTACACATCGAGCTCCTCCTGCAAAGGGACAAGGAGCTGCTGGCCAGGCAGAAGATTGAGGATGTCATTTCAGGTAGCAGAATAAAAGCACTGACTATGTGTTGTCAAAAAGTGTATTCATCTTGTATTGAAACCTAATGTTCCATTGCTGGAAGCTACATAAATCATTTTCATTGAAATTTATGGTAGTAACTTTAAAAATGCATGGCTAACCCTTACACCACATCCTTGTAGGGCACTATACAGGCAAACCGCTGTCTCCGCAGACTCTCAACTGCATGCATATGCTTCTGTGGGACAGGGCATCCAAAAACTTTGAGGTATTGCGTTACGGACAGGGTGAGGGTGGCATTGTTTAGGTGGAAACGGCACCCGGCAAAGTGTATTTCAGCAGAAACTAGAATTCTTGAAGTGCCTGAAACACATAGTTTTTTCATTTTAATTTGGTAACGATCCAGTGCAAAGCATTTTTAAACCGAAGTCTTCAAATTGGCGTCAATACCAATACTAATCAGGAGATGAGAACTGCGAGAGGTTAAGGTTATTAAGCATTTTTGTGGGGTGAGGTTTCTGAAGATCAAATTCAAAATCAGAGGATTCCCCAGCTAAAAATGTCTGCCCCCTGGTATTGAAGCCAATTTGAAGACTCGCTGGTTTAAAAGCAGGATCATTACCAAATTAAAATATGCGTTTTAGACACATCAAGTATTCTGCTTTCCGCTGAAATATACTTTGCCGAGGTGTTGTCTCCTCCTTTAGTGAAACTTGAGTTATTATTTCCATGATCTTGACCATTTTTTAGGGGCAAATATTCTATATCTGTTGATCTGCAAAATGCCTTTAATGTCTGTAAACTGGATTGAACAACATGCACATTTATTAACATAGTTGTCTTTTTGCATGACGAATTTGTCAGGCCAAAAACTATTCAGAAGCCCTGCAGTGGTACAACTATTCGTTGAGTTTCTACACCACGGGGCAGATGGAGCAGAATCTGGCCAAACTACAGAGGAACCGCGCCTCCTGCTTCCTGCACCTGGACCAGCTGGATAAGGTACTGCTTTAGATTATCTACACTATCCAGCTGGATAAGGTTCTGTTACAGATTCTGTACGCTATCCAGCTGTATTAGGTTACATTGTAGATTCTTTACGCTATCCAGTGGGGTAAAGTACCTCTGCAGCTTGTCTACAGTATCTTTGAGGATGTGGCACCGCTGCAGATTCTGTACACTATCGGACTGGATAAAGTATCACTGCAGATTCTTCACATTATTCAGCTGGATTAAGTACTGCTGCAGATTCTCTACACTATCAAGCTCAATAAGGTACCACTGCAGATTCTCTGTGCTATCCACCTGCATAAGGTACCACCGCAAATTCTCTGTGTTATCCACCTGCATAAGATACCACTGCAGATTCTCTGTGCTATCCACCTGCATAAGGTACGACTGCAGATTCTCTGTGCTATCCACCTGCATAAGGTACGGCTGCAGATTCTCTGTGCTATCCACCTGCATAAGGTACCACTGCAGATTCTCTGTGCTATCCACCTGCATAACGTACCACTGCAGATTCTCTGTGCTATCCACCTGCATAAGGTACCACTGCAGATTCTCTGTGCTATCCGCCTGCATAAGGTACCACTGCAGATTCTCTGTGCTATCCACCTGCATAAGGTACCACTGCAGATTCTCTGTGCTATCCGCCTGCATAAGGTACCACTGCTGATTCTCTGTGCTATCCACCTGCATACGGTACCACTGCAGATTCACTGTGCTATCCACCTGCATAACGTACCACTGCAGATTCTCTGTGCTATCCACCTGCATAAGGTACCACTGCAGATTCTCTGTGCTATCCGCCTGCATAAGGTACCACTGCTGATTCTCTGTGCTATCCACCTGCATACGGTACCACTGCAGATTCACTGTGCTATCCACCTGCATAAGATACCACTGCAGATTCACTGTGCTATCCACCTGCATAAGGTACGGCTGCAGATTCTCTGTGCTATCCACCTGCATACGGTACCACTGCAGATTCACTGTGCTATCCACCTGCATAAGGTACGGCTGCAGATTCTCTGTGCTATCCACCTGCATAAAGTACCACTGCAGATTCTCTGTGTTATCCACCTGCATAAGATACCACTGCAGATTCTCTGTGCTATCCACCTGCATAAGGTACGACTGCAGATTCTCTGTGCTATCCACCTGCATAAGGTACGGCTGCAGATTCTCTGTGCTATCCACCTGCATAAGGTACCACTGCAGATTCTCTGTGCTATCCACCTGCATAACGTACCACTGCAGATTCTCTGTGCTATCCACCTGCATAAGGTACGACTGCAGATTCTCTGTGCTATCCGCCTGCATAAGGTACCACTGCTGATTCTC
Source organism: Gymnothorax reevesii (assembly GCA_029721435.1). NCBI lineage: Eukaryota > Metazoa > Chordata > Actinopteri > Anguilliformes > Muraenidae > Gymnothorax > Gymnothorax reevesii. The sequence goes on from CM056586.1 coordinate 9,174,735, forward strand.
TGTGCTATCCACCTGCATACGGTACCACTGCAGATTCACTGTGCTATCCACCTGCATAACGTACCACTGCAGATTCTCTGTGCTATCCACCTGCATAAGGTACCACTGCAGATTCTCTGTGCTATCCGCCTGCATAAGGTACCACTGCTGATTCTCTGTGCTATCCACCTGCATACGGTACCGCTGCAGATTCTCTGTGCTATCCACCTGCATAAGGTACCACTGCAGATTCTCTGTGCTATCCACCTGCATAAGGTACCACTGCAGATTCTCTGTGCTATCCACCTGCATAAGGTACCACTGCAGATTCTCTGTGCTATCCACCTGCATAAGGTACCACTGCAGATTCTCTGTGCTATCCACCTGCATAAGGTACCACTGCAGATTCTCTGTGCTATCCACCTGCATAAGGTACGGCTGCAGATTCTCTGTGCTATCCACCTGCATGAGGTACCACTGCAGATTCTCTGTGCTATCCACCTGCATAAGGTACCACTGCAGATTCTCTGTGCTATCCACCTGCATAAGGTACCACTGCAGATTCTCTGTGCTATCCACCTGCATAAGGTACGACTGCAGATTCTTGACACTATCCAGCTGCATAAGGTACTGCTAGGAATTCTTCACACTATTTAGTTTGATTAGGTGCCGCTACAGATTCTCTACATTATCCACCTGGATAAGGTTCCGCTATGGATTTTTTTCACTACCCAGCTGGATAAGGCAAGGGTGCAGATTCTCTACACGATTAAGCTGGATAAGATACTGCTGCACATTGTATGGACAGTGCAGTTCACTGTTAGGCACCGCTACAGATTCTCTACATTATCCAGCTGGATGGGGTACTGCTACAGAATTTCGGATGCAGTACAGCTTCAGATTCTCTACACCGTTCAGCTGGATAAGGCACTGCAGCAGAATCTCTACATCAGCGGTTCTTAAACTCGGTCCTGTGGGACCCCTGTGTTTTCTGGTTTTCATTCCAACCACAGTGTTAACCCTTGATTTTAAGAAGGTTTTAAGTTTTCTTAACTCGGAGCTTATACTGTGGGATTACAGAAACTGAAAATATACATTCTGGCAGAAATGGGAATTCATGTCATGTAAAATGCATCTTCTTTGGGCATTTGGTACTTACTGGATTAAAATTGAAATGGTAAATTTTAGTATGCAAATTATTGTGTGAGAAGAGGAAATTTATTTATGATCATGAGATTAAAAACTGAGGTCAATCAGCAAGCTCTTAATTACTATATACACTTTGCCCCCAATCCTAACCAACTAGAAGATAATGTAGGGTTCAGTTACACTGCAAATGATAATGAGGCCCACCTGCTTAAAGCATAAGGAAAACAAGATGTGTTTGTGAAACACTGACGCCCCCAGACATAAACATTATTTTGACTTGTGTTTTTGATTTTGATGAAAGTTGATGCCTAGTATCAAAGGCCTATCACTAACCAATCAAAAGTTATGGCCAAGGTTAAAGTTTTTGAAAAATGCATCCTACGCTAAGGTCAAGGTCACGAGGTCAAAATTCATGACCTCATCTGAAAGGTCTCGTCACATAGTATTACTGTATTAATTATTTTATTGGAACGCACAATATTTTAGTGTTACTATTGAAATATTGTAGGGCTACCATAGCTAATGAAATAAGCGTCCGCTGAATGAAAACATTTCCAATATCTCAAGTGATTGTGAAGTCCAAATTCCAAAAGTAAGGATTTATTGAAAAAAGATTCAATCATCTCCAAAATTCTCAACATGGTTTTATCTCACAAAATATTCCGCTTTGTTCCATTCTGTACCATCATAATACTAGGATTTTGGCAAATCATTTGAAAAGCATAAGTTCTCTGATTTTAACTGCTTAATTTAGCTAATGTTAACTCAATAGCTATGATTAATCGATATCTTGCCATAAATATCTTGATTGCAGGCTCATACACCAACCAGGGGTCTTCAACCCTGTTCCTGGAGAGCTGCCATCCTGTTGGATTCTACTCCAACCCTAATTCAACACACGTGATTCAGCTCATTAGCAGCTCATCAGGATCTGTTGGAGACCCCTGCACTAAACAAACACACTAGAAAACGTTGGTAAACAAGCGCGTAAATGGACCGCGGAGATTGCTATGGCAGAGGTGCGTTTCTTTGATGACGTCATAGGATCATTTGACATACGTCTCAGAAACTTCCTACTTCTTCAGGGGGCGGGGCGTAAGAGTGCAAAAAATCACTTTTATTCCTTGAAATTAATGGATTTTTCTGCCATTTCAGAATGGTAGAAGTGCATAGAGAGATATAAATGTTTGTGATTTATTTGGCAAGTGTTTGTTTACTTGAGTCTTCATTTGCACCCCTTTCTACCACAGAATTTTCTTTGGTCCAGACCCTTAATCAACATATGTGAACAGAAATACATTTAGGAGACAGGAGGTTGGATATCCTTCTTAGCAGAGGCTGTCTATCTAAAGCAACATACAGTGTATATGCGACATGCATAAAGTTTTCAGTATTTTCAGCCCCTTGGGGTTGGACCCTCAGCCTTTGAATATGCATGCTGTTGTTTGTGCAACTTTCTGTCAACTGAGACTAGCTGCACTGAGCCAGAGTAGTGCATTTTTCCATATGGGACGTGGAACTGAAGATCTGGTGGGGCTATAGAGTCTGCGCTGACAGACAGGACTTTGAACAGGCGGGCGGGGGGGTCTGCTCATCTTCAAAGATTTCATGCTCTTGCATCTTGCGTGTCTGGCAGGCCAGGGAGGCCATAACAGATGCCGAGAGATGTGACCCAGGCAGCATCTTTACACAATTCAGCATCTACAAGATCGCAGTAATGGAAAACGCGGTGGAGAGAGGTACGAGCGCTCGCTGCAGAGGAATGGGAATGGACGTGCTTGTAGGTGATGCGTCTTCCTTTTGAAGGAGTTATCACAGGTCCGCAGACTCTCCCCCACCACACTGCTTTCCTGTGGTTGAATCTTTGGACTTTGTTTGTTCAGCTGCAGAGGCCGTGAAGACGATGGGCCGGCTGGCGGAGAGTCCCGTGAGAAGCGAGGACAGACTCCTGCAGGCCCATGACACCGCTTCCAGCCTGCTTAGTCTGGCTGCACAGATCGCACTAGAAGTCAGTCGCAGGAAGAACACTCAAACAGCAGACTCAGTGGCTGTATTTAAAAGAGACCAATATGCCCGCTTATTCTTCTTCTTATATGTGACTTAATTTCATGAATTACTGCAGCAGTACATTTCATTACAGTTATTTGGCAGACGTTTTTATCCAAAGCATGGTACAATGCTCCCTAGTCGTTGCGGCTGTAGTAACAGGAGATGAAGGGATCATGGTCATGGTTGATCCTGCTCGTATCATAAAAGCAGACCTTGTTCGGTGTAGTTTTATAAATAAGTGCCGTAATTGAAGCGGTAGGTTTGTAGTTTTTAGTTCTTGGATTAGCAGCAATACCGATTAACCTGTGCATTAGTTCTGTGGCATCTACTTGCCACAGGTCTTTTAGAGGTAATTGACATTGAAGCTGTAGTACTGTTAGCAGGAGGGGTGCCAGATATTGTTTGGTATTTTATGGTGCTTTCCTACTGAGCGGTGCAGTTAGGTACGGCACGCATGTAAATCGTTACTTTTTGTTTTTCCACTGGCTAAAGTTGTGGGCGACACCCAAAGATACTCTGTTGTAGTACCTAGCGAACAACACGGTGCTGGTGGAGCTAATGGTCTGACAATCGCCACTGAATCATCTCTTTGTGTGGCTAAGGACTAAATTACACTAGCTGCATCCGGTTGCCACTCCCCCGACATATAGCGGTAAAATTATCTGTGGAAATGCGCCATAGATCCAGGGATAGGCACATAATGGATGGCGAAGCCGAACCGCACCGCTAAGTTGAAAAAACGCTATTAGCTACTGCAGTGTCATTAAATGGCAGTACTCAGTTATAGTAAAAGCATTGGTGGGGTTTTAGCGTTAGCAGCGGCAGTGATCACAATAGTGGTGTTACTAGCAGTAATGGGAATGTGAAACTGATATTTCTGCCCTTTCAGCATGACCAGCTGACCATAGCTAAAAAAGCCCTGGAAGGTCTGTGTGAACACTCTCAGGATTGGACTCAGGTTCTCACTGCCCTCAGGTCAGTGACACATCTCACAGGCATTTGGCCTCTCACCATGGACACTCAGACACGTTAACTTTTGTACCCTCATGCAGACAAACGCAATTTAGATGCTGCCTGAAAACACAATGGCAACACAATGAAATCAGAACTTTGGTCCTTTTGTTTCTTCCTGACAATATTCTATGTCCTTTGGTTTCGACAGATTAAGTTATTCTAAATTCTTCACCCTCTCAGTTATTACTACCTTTGCCAAACAAAGTTGGAGGAGGTTAGATGATCATTACTGTTTGTTGGTTTGTTTATAAGCAGGATAATGGAAAAAGTTATGGATGGATTTTACTCAAATTTGGTGGAATGATTATTGTTCAAGGAAGAGGTGATTTGATTTTGAGAGGTCAAAGGTCAAAGTCAGGGGCATGCAAAAGGTCTAAAACGCATAAAAACATATTTGCACGAACACTACAGGACTGCATAAACACGGGTTGCTAGCTAATACAAAAATAAGACTGAGTACATTGGCAGAGGTACTTTCGGTCTCTGAGTGCAGCTCTAGTTAGCTCTTGCTATTGTGTTTTCCAGCCATAATGACCCAAATGTATTAATTGCCTGTGAAAAGAGCTCCCCTTTCTCACCTTCTATGCACAGGGTGGATTTATCTGATTTCTCTCATAGCACTGCACTGTGCTATAACATATTCAGTAACATTGTTAACAGGCATATAAGCAGCACAGTTAAAGCTTAGGGAAAGACATTGGTTATGGAAACGGGAAGCTGCCATGAGACTGTTATATGGACACAGATATCAGGCTCCGAATGAGAAAAACTTAAGGGAGGGTGTGCATTCACAGTGCAAGGGCTCCGTGCCATTTTTTTTGCCAGTGTCTTCATTCAGATAATTCACTGCTCACTGTTGAAGTTTGATTGGTAGGAAGAACAGATATCCTGTTGCTTGGTAACGGTCACTGTCACTTAGCCATTGTGTTTGCATGCTGGCACTAGCATCTACACAGTCAATCTACGAATAGGATTTTTTAAAATTTCAGTGCGACAGTGTTTGGGGATTGTGCTAGAACTTGACAAGAGCATTCAGCCCATGTACACTTACTTAAGCGTATCCGGTATCGCTTCAAAACTGCCTGTGAGAAATTGTCTGAGCGAGAGTTTTTGATCAAGCAGCTGGTTCATTCTCAATCTTCAAATGCATTAGATTCCCAGTATATGGTAAAGAAATAAGTTGTAGCACTTGAGGCACAGTAGAAATAAGACTCGATGTCCAAATGTAGGACTATAACGCTCGTTGAGATTGACTTATTCTGTAGTTTATACTGCAGCCTGGAACATGAGTAGCCCTAGGATAACTGCCTGTGTGACGTGACCTGGCTGCTGTGCATCCATATTCTGCAGACACAAATCAATCTGAGTCTTATTAGAATGGGTTTGATTCCCAGTGTGTCCCTCTTTATGTCTTACAGATGTTTACTTCGACTAATGCTTTCTACAATGGATACAGCACGAGAGGAAGAGAGGTATGTAGGGGATTGATGAAGAAGGAAATTGCCGCTTCAGTGTTTCAAAAGTGGCAAATCTTTCTCAGAAAATTCTGTTTTAACCATGCCACGTTGCATGAAACTTTCTCCAGAGCGTGTACGACTTAAACTTTGTGCTCCAAAGATATTAAAAGCACTCATACAAACAGATTTTTGGACCAGTCAGATCATTCTGCACGTCTCCACAGAGAGAAGATTTTGGATGCCCTCCGGTCGTATCTGAAGATGGGTGAGTCGCATCATTTTGTTTCCATTTTTTATGAATGATGGTGATTTTAGCCAAATATGTGTGCAGATAAAAATGCATACTTTTTTCTGGTCTATATGTAGCTCTAGCAACATATGGAAATGTTTGTAGAGTTGTGTAATATTATACTGATGAATACTAATACTTTTCAAAAAGTGGGTCTATACAATGGTTAGAAGAAACAGAGGAGACTGTTTGCACGGGATAGGCCTAGTAGTGCTGCTTGGGTGTTGCAGCAGCAGATTGTGCTGACTGTATCCTGCCTCATGACAGCACTACAGAGAGTGTCCCAGCCCAGTGTGAAGCCCGGACTCAGTCTGGGCTCGGACAAGCATGCAGAGGAGGCTAACTGGTTCAGGAAGATAGGTACCCTACCCACACACCCCTTCTACCCTGGGATGTGTTACGCGCTTCTGTTCTTTACATCCCTGATCTAGATCCACATTTAGAACATTTTATGAGATTCTGCATTCTATACTCCTTCAGAAAGATATCCGAAACAAAGATTAGAGGCTAAAGTGAAATGATTCCCTGTGTGAAATGTCAGTGTTGGGTGGAAAAGCTGAGTAATTAATGGCAAATAATCAGGGCTTGACAAAAGGAGACTAGGGATGTATTTTATTTATTTCTTTATTTTAACCGTTTAGCGAGCAAGGGTCAGAAGGCGGGCCTCTAGGCATAATTATGTTTTTATATCGTCATATCGCTATGTTGTAGAACGATGTATTACTTCACCGGTTTAAACTCAGGATTCAGCATTCTCGCTTCGTAAGCCATTTTATAATGTCAATGTCATAGCAAAAATAGTATTTGCAATTGTGTCATTACAACCCTTAGCCTGACTATGCAGTCCCATAGGCTCACTCGTATATCACTTTTCAGATTTGTCAAATTATGTTGAAATCAATGTTCTTACCTTGGTAGTAGTCCAGACATAAAAACCTGTTATAGTTTTTAATCTGCAAAACAAGCAAGCATGGAAAAACGTCACTAAGTCGACTTGGACGTAGAGGCAGCAGCTGCGGGTTTTTGAGTATATCATTGGTATTAGCTTGTTTTACTCATGATGCAGTGCTCTAAACTGTACAGCAGCCCTTTAAAGTAGGGATTCAAAGGAAAAACTGAAATTTGGCAATTTCGATATCAATGGAAAGCTTAGAACGCAAAGAATGCAATGTAATATCATTCCGTTACATTAGCGATTCAAGAAAACGGAAACGCATGAAACAACAGTATTTTATCGAGCATGAATACTTCCGTGATGCTAGGAAAGAGGGCTGTTTTGGGTGACGTCACATACGGGTTTTGCAAGCTCTGCTCTGTTACATGTCAGTAGAAATACTATGTCTCTCTCTAAGTTTTTTATTTTGTTAAAGGGTAAAATTGAGTCGTACTTTACTTGAGATGGATAAATTATAATGGAGAAACATTTATCTGTCTTTTATAAAATTTAAACTCATATTTTTCTATATAGGCCTAGTACATTGAAGATTAACATGGACATATAAACGATCTGATGGAAATCGTGTAAATACGGGGAAGCCGGTGTAATACCTTAATTTATAATGATATTTTTTCGATGAGTGAACTAGATAAGAGCGACGACAAAACAAGAAAGGAAGATTTTTAGAATGTATTCGCTCTCTTAACTCGTGCAGGAGTACATATTTTTTATGGACTTGCAGCTGCCTGTCCTCAGATCTCTCTATTGCGTATACTGTAACTATCTAACGTTGTTAGATGTGAGGTTTTGTTTCGTTTTGGCCATCATAGAAGAGGAAGGACCAGAAGTTGAAGAAAGAACCATGGGAAGAGATACAACAACTATAAAACAGCAATTAAGACCTGTAATTGAGCTTGAGTGCAGGGGAAGTGGACGATTCAGGCCGCTTCTGAGGTATTGGATGGAGATATTTGAGGGGTACGACTGTGTTCTAAATGGCCTCAACCTCGTCACTCCATATTTCTGTCAGTCAATCACTGTTATGAGAGTCCACTTGATCGTGTTCATAAAATACTATCTTTTTTGTGGCCCAGTTTTGGCTTATCCAGCCTTCCTCAGAATGGTAGCATGAATCCAGTAAAAACATACTTTTCTTTCTAAACTAGACAAGGTATAGCGTATAGCCAGCCCGGCAATTGGACTTTTTGCAGGCACGGAATGAACCAAAATAAGCAGCAAAACCAATATGCATTGATGAAAGAAATCTCCTTTATGCAACAGTAGCTTAAATTGATTTAAACGTAGGATTTAAAACTATGAACTACTGGAAGATCTGGAAGAAATCTTTAAAGAGTTCTGTCTCGTCAGGCTTTAAAAACAAAATTGAAAACCGTTTTCACAGTGTTCACTGTATCATAACTATGGAACATCCGGGTACTTTCATAGTACGCAGCTCATATGTGGCGTCACGGAAAATGAGACTGCCGGCAGACTGGTTACCGTGGAAAAGGAGCAACATTCGGAAAGCGAATATCAAGTCGCATGAAACTTTTTTCTCTTGTTATGTGAGTCAATACCTTCAACCTATCATGAAATTGCCATAACGGACCAATTTTATGGGTACTTATTTTCGTTGAATCCTTACTTTAAGAGCAGAATAAGTGCACCCACTTGCTATTATGTACTGATCCAACAGAACAGACCAGTTGTCTGAAACTTTCAAAATATGTGTAATTTTTGCAAGGAGGAATTTTTTCAATTATTTCTAACAAGGGGAGATTTTGTCAATGAAGCAAAGGGGTTTTGGAAGCGGCTTTATTAAGTACATATGATCGTGCGCCAGTGCTGGAAATTGGAGGGGTATGTTAGAGTGAAAATTTAGCTACATATTGGGAAGGTGACTTGATTGAATGAAGTTGTAAAATCGTTGCAAAATACAGGAATATTTAGACTCTCCAAAATTGTTTTGTGAAACATGCATGAACATAACCAAGAAAAAAAATCTGCTAAATATTCATTTTATCATAATGTTTGAACTTGCGGTTGTTAAGGCATCTGGCTGTGGCTGTATTATCTTTTTGGGTTGATGAGACTCGGACACCACGTAGAAAGTGTAAGAAAAGCATAGAATCTTTATAACTTGGGCAAAAGCTTGTATTTGCAGCGTTGTTGCTCAATTTGGATAATATTTACAGCAATTCTGATTATTTGAAAACAATCTACTGAGTGTCACCTTTCAAACAAGACCATGATTATGCCTGTAGTCAAAGAGTTTCAACAACAGTAAAGATTTTAGTTTGAAAGGAAATTAGCTCAATAAAGGATTGCATTTTATAGGGTTAAAAAACAAAGTTTGGTTGTGATGTGTCAGCAGAATCTCCGGATGGATAGCTGTAGATTGCATCGGGGTGACCTTTGCTCTGATTTGCACAGGTATGACGTGCATATTGTTTGCACAAAGAGGAGACGATGTGTATCTGAGTCTATGCTCGATGCAGCACTGGTTGATACTGTCTAATAGATAAAGGATGAATCTACATCACTGTCGTCACCTGCTATTGTTATATAATGTACTGTATGTTCTTACGTTCTCTTGTTGTTTTATCTAGCTGTCCTCCTCTAACGTAGTTTCCATGTTATTTTTTTTCTGTCAGCCTGGAACTTGGCCCTGCAGTGTGAGAACAGCCCGGACAGGATGAGGGATTTCTTTGTGCTGTCCTACCAGGCGAGTCTCCAGGGCCGCTCCCGCTGGGAGAATGGGTTTTCAGAGAGCTGCATGCAGGCGGAGATCAATACGGCCCTAGGGACCTGTGCCACCAGCACCTGACGAGCTGGGGAGACAGAAACTGTTGCATTCCCCAGGACAAAGGAAGCGGGAGTCACATTCAGGGCTCACCATTGTGGCTCTTTCTTCATTAACCTTGTGCTGGCTTTTGCTCAGAGCCTCTCACACCTCTTTTTTTTCTAATTAGTGCCTAACAGTGAGAATAAGAACTGAAAAAGGCAATAACTTGACTAAAGTCTAGAAATAGTATGTCAAGAAAAATTACTGTCTGAGAACTAGGAGGTTATTCACCTTGCTGGAAGAATGATGACATTTTCTATGGGTTTCTGACGGCCATGAAAGTCCAAATACATTTGTATAAAGTAATACGGAAAGTGTTTGTAACACCGAAAGTTCACTTCCTACAAAATTTTACATTTGCAAGGACATTATCCTGTAGCCATATCTGTTGAATGCATTGCTGTGTGATAATTTTATTGTTAATATTGTATTTTGTTCATGTTTTTATGATAATATGACTATGTTCGTTAAACAGAGCACCATTGCAAATGAGACTAAGGTCTTAATGGGTTTCTCTGCCAAAATCACTCAAAATCCTGGGTGGATGAGGTTAAATCTTAATATTGTTTTTTGAACGAATTATGACATGTATGGACAAAATTACTTCTAGGTTTTGAATAACTGGTTATGGTTATATTAATATAAACCAAGAGTACAAGCTTGTATAAATGTGCAGGTATATCTGACAGTTCTTGGTGGATTCCGTCCCCACTCACATACACGTGTCAACAGGCGCTCTCACTGATGCACTCTCAGGCAGGCTGATATAAATCTTAATGGCCTAGCATGCTGCCATATGTAATCACTGAAGTGTAGTACATCGCACAGGATTATTTAATACTGCAAGTAATGGAAGCAGTTGCTTAAAGAGTAGACCACACACGCATACAGACAAGAGGGTCATATTAAATACCAGGCAGGCCTCCCGTCTGTCCCAAGGGCCTGTGCTGAGATCACTCTGTGTGCCTGCAGCTGTCCCAGTTCTGTCTGCCAGACCGGGCCGTGCTCATGGGACAGAAGACCTGCCTCCTGATGGCTACTGCAGCCGGTCTAGAGCTGTGCAGGAAGTCTGCTGTCTCCACACAACAGGTGCTGTTATCCGACTCACAGTCACACTGTCGGTGTTTACCTGTCATCAGCTCACATGCAGGAAGATGGGGCAAACTCTACTCAGGGGCTGACTATGTCGAGGCAGGATGATGTCATTCCAACTGTGACCCCGGCTGAACAGCAGTGTGGACCACTGAACCAAATTCTTTATATCCTCACAGTTTTTTCTCTTTGCTTAGTGTGAACATCAGGTGATCAAACCTGGTCCTGGAGGTCAAGCTGGCTTCTGATTCCACTGACCTGCTGCTTTTCTGAAGCCTCAGGCAGATGTCTCCTAGAGCAGTGGTTCTCAGACTTGGCCCTGGTGCCCTCCTGTGTATGCTGGTTTTTGTTCCAACCACAACTTTAATCGTAGGTTTTAATTTGTCCTGGAAATTGCAAAATTTTTGTGGGCAGTTGAGGGCGCTGCCAATGGAGGGTGCTGCAAAACTTTACATTTTGTTGAAGTGACACATATTTTGGCCACTTCTGTGCTGCACCCTCAACATCCCCAGGTAGTTTCTGCACGATATGATGGTGTTAGCACAGTCAATGCTACGCCACTTGAGAATTATGCGGAAATAATAGAGACACAGGAGTATGGATGGAGCTCAACCTGGTCAAAACATTAAACAGCAACTTCAAAAATCTACAACAGAGTCACTGTCCAGTGGCTCATTACTGTCTTGTTCTTTGATGTGCAAACTTCAGGAAAATCATGCCTAATTATCTCTGTCATCTTTGTTCAAGGAAACTGTAGTGAGAGTTAGAGGCTAACCGGTTAATCAGTGCCGATGAGATGTTTCACAAACTATTGGTATCAGTGGAACTTGGCTCTGATGGTGGTCGATGGCTTTGAAGTTTCCACATGTCATTCGGGCCTGACATCACTGTTTGCAAGTTATTTATTTTTTTCTCCCTAGGATGACATAGGATGACGAAGGCTTGAATCACTGTATTCCACCTTTCTGATTGGCTTTCCCTAACAAATCTCACTTCTCATGCTAAAACATAACCAAGACAACCAATGATGGCAGAGAGTGGCAGGCCATCAGTTACATCAGTCAAAATGACACTGGACAGTCAATGGCACATTTAGGTTTTTCAGCTTCAACGAGTAATTTTTTTTGGAAATGAATTTCTGCCCGTCAAGAAATTGACTCGATCACAAGCCCGAGGAAAAAAGAACAAAGAAAAAAACAGTTTGTTCAGGGACTTATAAATTGAGAATGTTTCTATCTGTCCATTGACCTTCCACAAAACAGGCATTGACCTTCCACAAAACAGGCAATTTAAGATGGTCGTATCAAGAAAGAATCTGTGTCCTAGGAATCAGCAATCAATTCACTTCTAAGGAAATTGATGAAATGGCAGTGATGTGCGGCAGAGAATGTTTATCTCGGAGTTTTGAATGGCCAAGGTAGAACTTGCCCGTGCATGATTTTCCCACAAGATTTTTCAGATGGTACCTTGGCTCATATTTTCTGTGCACTGAAATGTACAAAGTCACGAAACCGAGATTGTGTTCTACCATAGCATATCGTTTGGTAATTAAACTTATAACTGCATGCATCCAAGTGTGGGACCGTGTGTACTTTGTAAGAATGCATTTAATGCATTTTGTGAAGTCCTGTGCTGAAATGGATTACATTACTGCATGGAATTTTTTTCCAAGGATTTTAAGCAGGTAACTGATTAAACTTCCTCTCAATACAAAGTATACACATTCTGAATATAAGGTCTCACCACTCCTTTTGGATACTTATTTCAAGTTCAGTGTACGCTTGCCCCTACTCAGCAGACTCAGTGCTGATTGGTTACAGTGTTGTTGTCCTTGTCCACACATGCATTGTGGTCTCAAAAGGGAACCATAGTAACCTTCCTATGGTGGGTAATGAGACAACATTATTGCTTTCAGGTTTGGAGAAACCTACACATTAATATACTGTATTTACAGTGCTGTGAAAAGCACTTACTGATTTTTTTTTTTTTTGCATATTTGTCACTCTTAAATGTCTCAGATCAGATTTTAGTATCTGACCAAGATAACCCGAGTAAATACAAAATGCAGTTTTTAAATGATGATTTAATTTATTAAAGGGAAAAAAGGTATCTAAACCTACCTGGCCCTTTGTGAAAAAGTAGTTAATAAAAAGAACATCATACCAACAGTCAAACAAGGTGATGGTAGTGTGATGATCTGGGGCTGCTTTGCTGTTTCAGGACCTGGATGACTTGTTGTAATTGATAGAACCATGAATTCTGCTCTCAACCAGTAAATCCTGAAGGAGAAGGTCTGACCGTCAGTTCATGCTAAAGCTCAAGTGGACTTGGGCTATGCAGCAGGACAAAACGCACTAGCAAGTCCACCTCTGACTGGCTTTAAAGAAACAGAATGAAGGTTTTGGAGTGGCCTAGTCAATGTCCGGACTTAAATCCGATTGAGATGCTGTGGCATGACCTTAAACCGGCCGTTTGTGCTCAAACCCTCCAATGTGGCTGAATTAAAACAATTGTCCTAAGAAGAGTGGGCCAAAATTCTTCCACAGCGATGTGTAAGACTCATTGCCAGTTATCGTAAACGTTTGATTGCAGTTGTTGTCACCGAGACTGGCACAACCAATTATGAGGTTTAGGGGGTAATAAATTTTTCACATAGGGCCAGGTAGGTTTGGATAGCTTTTTCCCCTCAATAAATGAAATCATCATTTAAAGACTGCATTTTGTATTTACTCGGGTTATCTTTGTCTAATGTTAAATTTTGTTTGATGATTTGAAACATTTAAGTGTGACAAATAGGCAAAAAAAGAAGAAATCAGGAGGGGGCAGACACTTTTTCATAGCACTGCACTGTCCATGAATTATATAATTGTGCAATTATGTAACTATTAAATGCTCATTTTTGTGAACCCTCTATAACTACTCCGTTGGTTCCTGCAGGTTTAGCTGATGTCAGTGTGTGAAGCTCCTGTCCTGCAGTGAGTGCCATAGCTGTCCTGCTGGCCAGGGCTTTTCATGTGTAAAATAATCAGGGCCTCACGGATGACTGTAGCACAGGAATGCTTGTGCCCTTGCATTCTGCAGTGCTTTGAGAAACTGGATGAATCAGTGCAAATTTTTTGAGAAGCCTTGTAAATGTGCACTTTAAAACTTGCATTTGCCTGATTTTCTTGGAATTATTTTCCTGTTTTTATATAATTTATTTTTAATAGTTTTTAAAATTATTTTTTCTCGCTTTCTTTGTCTAACCTTTTTACTAATGGTACTGTTGTAAAGCCCAGTAGCTTTGTGTTGTGACAGGGGCTGTATAAATTCATGTTTTTGTGCTTTGGCTGCTGTGCTTTTTGCATGGGTGTGGGTGATCACAGTGAGAGAATGCAGCTTGTTTGCCTGTAGTCATGCAATGTGAATATGGAAATATTCATTATTCATAAGTGCTTTAGTGAACGTGAAAGTGATCTGATCAACCCTCCCTGTCCCTCATGTTTCTTTCATCTTGTGGGTCTGCAGACCCAAGTTACAGTTTGTGATTTTAGCTTCCTTCCATCTGATTTGGTCCAGCTTGTATAAGCCAGTGTTATGTCAGAATTTATGTTTGTGGTTGAGTTGACTTGAATTGCCACCTATGACTGCCCTAATATTTGTACAAGATAATGATTCTTCTGAAGGAGACCGCTGTTGATCTATCAGGGAGGCACAGACCCAGAGGCTTAGCTGGCTTCTACTGGTGTCAACCCATCCGGGCCCACCGTACTGCAAAATTACAGTCAAACAATGCAATTTATGAGCTGACTTTTTGTCTTGAATTTTATTTATGAGGACCTGCAGATACTTTCCACCAGAGGGCGCTAAAAGAATAATGAAATGTTCTCTCTCAGGCCGAGCAGCTGACTGAAGCACTGGAGCATATTCAGACCTGCTGGGAGGTTTGGAAAACTCTCAAAGCATCAGGTGCCTCCGTTTCTCCCCACTACCTGTATTACTCCAGTCTTTTTACTTCACCCAGTGTGCATTAACATCTTTTGTAAAAGGATTCTGGCCAAGTTCGTGATAATATGAAACATAAAAAAAATCTAAAACTGAAACTACACAAGATATTAGATACTAAGATAACATGAAATAAAAAAAAGTTGGGTTGAATTGCATGTCATAACCGGTGTGTGCTCTTAACTATGGCAGCTAGCAGAGTTCAAAGTTCGTTTTCAAAATTCTTCAATGGAACAATGTCCATAATCTAATATGAGGGAACAAGGAGTGTTTCTTAAAGAAAGTCCTTTCGACAGGAGACGTGTCCAGGGACCAAACGGAAACGCTCCTGCTCCTGTATGAGTTTGAAGCCCGAGCCAAACTTGGTGACCCGAAGCTGGAGTCTGTGCTGGAGTCAGTGCTGGAGCAGGACACTGTGGAGCCCAAGACTCTCGAGACTATAGCAGGTCGACTGCGACTGCAGCAACAACAACCACTGTTGTAACAATAGGAACAAGAATATCAACCGCTATTACATCCAAAACAACAGCATCAACAATCGTAATGGTGTCTTAAGGCTCTTCATACAACGGAAAATGTCTTTAAATTCTTCGAGAAGCCTGGCCTGGCATACAATACATGATTTATTACTTTAATGCCTTTGGATATGACTTTTCGTAACTTGAGTCATGATAGCTGCAATCCTCTCTACAATAGAGCTGTCACTCCTGTAGCATATTTTTCCCTGAGTGTCATGCGGACATTTGGATGTTTATGTGTGTCCATGCAGGCCCAGAATCAGGCCCCCATCAGTCTAGAGGCCCACAGGGCTCAAGCCCTGAGTCTGGGGGCAGTGACACAGTGTGACTCACAGCACGTTTCCTTATCCCCCAGCTTACTATGCTGCTCTGCCCAGTGTTCCCTGAGTCTGATGTCATTCAGTCACCACCTGTGTCACCTCCACATGCTCTAAACACAAGTGTCACACACCAGTTAGCTGTTACATCCTGCTAACCAGGTGGTCTGTTTTTTCCATTAGAGGTGAACTGCCGGTTGACAATTATGGCTTTCAGTAATAGCAATGGACTAGTGGTTGAAATCTGTATTGAGCAAGATTATAGTCTGGGCCACAACAGTAACCTTGAAAACTTACTGTATGGCTTTGCTCAACCCCAAATAAGGTTATACATGCAATGTATTCTTCCAGATATTTATGTTACCATGTTTATGAAGGTAAGCAACCTAGCTTTGTTCTATCAGCATCTGTTTTGAGAAGTGCTCTGCACTTGGTGAGGGTGTTTGTGTCGGCAGGCCTGGCCATGGAGCCTCCGGCCTACTTCCCGCTGCTGTGTAAGAAAGCCCTGAGAGCAGCCCTATCACTGCGTCAGAAGAAGCCCCAGCCAGACCTACTGCGCTGCAGGTCAGTGGGGCGTCACTCCCTGCACCAGAGTAACACCTCAGCCCACCTCATCGATGTAATGGCATCTACTAACCCACCCGAGCCAAACTAAACATACTAGAGATCTCCTTTGGCTGTCAATTATGAGAATTATGTACGGCAAGTTAGTGTTGAAATTAAGATTTGAATAATGGCTGATTTCCACGAACAGGGTTCAGGCAGTGCTGTGCTAAACTGGTAACTTATTATAAAGTACAAACTGCTTCTTTAATCAATTTACTTTATCTGTGAACTACTGTCAAACAGGTGGAGGTGTGGGCAGGACTGTAGGTGGCGCAGACGTATATAAACAGTTCAGAAAAAGTGGCAAACAGCCCATACAATGTGTGAATTATGTAAATGTGAGGACGTTCATAAATGCGTGCGTTTAAAGTGCCGTCCCGGGGGCTCAGTGAGTCAGAGCATTGGGTCCCTCTGTGCTTTGCAGTCAGTGCCTGCACAGTCTGATCCAGCTGTCCCTGCCCAACGGGGTGTCAGAGGCTCAACCACGCTTGTTGGAGGAGGTGTGGGGCTTCTACCAGGAGGCCCTCTCTGTCATTGGCCTGGCGGTGAGTCGGGATGAGTCAGCGCCCAATCATCACTCGCCACTCAGTGCGGTAATTAGCCCCCCACTGTGGAGCCTCCTGTTTTTATCAATGGGATTCCGCAGCGCTTCAGTTAACAGCTGCTCCATTCACTGTCCTCTTCCTGCCAGTTTTGGGGTGCCAGGCCTGGGTGCCATGTGTTTTGTGGCAGGGATAATTTGGATATGAAATCAGTGCACGTGCACTGAGCAGCAGAGTAGCAGTGGCATTTTTTGACAATCATATGGCCCTTGGAAGCCATGTCATGTAGCAATTTGGCACAGAGGTGTAAGCATTCTGGCTGAGGTCAGTGATGTAGCATAATGCTGGGGGTAAAAGTTTTAGCATGGCGCCATCTGGCTGCTATGGGGCATTGATGAGTCATAGTATTATTGGCCAATCATGTAGTGCCTGCAGTGCGGCTCAGACCAGAAATGTTGGGCCAAAGTGTAATTTCATCAGTTTTATTCATGAAGTGCTTTTTGTTCTACAGTCTGCTGTCGTAAAAGCTGTGTCCAGAGGGCAGCATTTCAGTGGTGGAGCGGGTCACAGGTCTATCATAGCTTGCACGCAAGACCTCGTGGAAATACAGCTCTGGACTCAGATCTGATGTTGGGTAGATAGCATATAAAAAGTTGACTACTGTAACACGACAAAAAATTCTACTTGTAGTAAAATGATATGCCATCGAAAATTGCATTTACAGTGATGTTCATATGAAGAGGTTTATTTGGCGACCCTTGTTCCGGGCAAAACAAAAATATGAGTGTAATTTATATGCCGCAAGCTCTGTGGGGGGAAAAAAAAAGATTTGCTTCCCATCAGTGGACATAGTTTTTTCCCCGCTGACTGAGTTATTGGCTGCATTGAGCAGCAGATTGGCAAAAAGGAGAGAGTCCTACGCGTGGGAGAGTATTATGAATTATTATGGGACATGAAAATGTTTACATCTATGATATTGACTGGCAGGCATTTGACTGCGAGTCGCACTTCTGTAGAGATATTACATTTTGCAAATACCCAAAACAAAGTTCACTTTGTCACAAAATTCATTATTCTTAGATGTAATTGCATCACGATATAATGTGTTAACTCGTTTGGCAAGACACATTAACTAATTAGAAATTTCTTCCATGCTTATTTTTCCCATAACAAAAATGAGCATTTTTCTAAAAAAAATGCCTAAATTGATGTATTGCGTTTTGCAGTGATGCTCTACATATGTTCACTTAAGGTGCAGATTTCTGCTTTAAATCGAGGGTGTTTTCATCCAAATCAGGTTAATGATACAGGAGGAACTGCACTTTATGCAGGATGCAAGGAATGTAGTATTCCTGCATTATTTAATTTACAAGTAAGCAGAATCGGCCATCATTATGTTCAAGCATGGAAATTGCGTTTCAAATCAGTTTTTACCCCCCAGCCCAAAATGGGCACGAGGGGTATTGTCGTCCCTTCGGCGGGCAGGCGGGCGGGCGTCCGGCTGCCAATTTTGTCCGGGCCATTTCTCTGTACCCACTTGGGATAGGAAGTTCACATTGCATATGTGGACTCCCCATGGGGGGTAGGTGTGCCTTTTCAAGGTTTCGTCCCAGTTTGACCTTTGACCTTGCAGCAGTGACCTTCGGGGCTGAGGGGTATTGCCCGCTTCAGCGAGGCCCATTTTTGTTAACTTATAATTTAAAGTTCAAAGAGATGTCAGTGCCAGCAAAGCAAGCCATTATTGGTTGGCCAAATCAAGAACACTCCATGAGCTAGGCTTGTCTACATCATTAACACAGCATGCATAATTTAGTCAAATAGTCCATGAAAAGCATCTGGAAAAAGTTTCACCAAACTCAAGCTGTACAATATCCATCAGGCTTATCTGTCATTCGCTGCTCAAACCAAGTCAGGAAAACTTATCCTCCTACTAGTCTTAACACACAGCTATGACTTGCCCTATTAGCCTGTAGTAAGAGACTTACCAATTCAGAGCTAACCCTTGCTAGATGTCTGCAGCCAGGAAGATCACAGAGGTCATAAGGTGGACCCCCCCCCATAAATTTTGTCAAATTCACAGCCCACTAATAAGTTGATGCTACATTTCTACCCTGCAGTGACATTGCACTTCAGTGCAGCTTTATTTTACTCAGCTACATTATTATTACTCAAAGTGCATGATTTTGAGCAGGCAGTCCATCAAAAGCTCCAGGGAAAAGTTTCACAAGGCTCTGAAATCGTGCAATAACAATCAGGCTTTGCTGTAGTACTGCACAACCCTAAGTCAGGAAAACCTATCCTCTGACTTGTGTAAACACACAGGCATAACTTGCCCTATTACCCTGCTGTAATAGACCTACCAGCCCAAAGCTGGCCCTATAGTTGTAGCCCCCGGACGAAGTCGGGCGGCTACTATGGATTCATGCTTGTCGTCTCTGCCGTGTCCGCATCTGCGTCCATAAACACTTCCTTGTGGACGCTGTACAGGCTGTAATTTTTGACTGATTACTTTCACATTTGGTATGGACATGTGTGATGACACCAATGGATTTTGGTTGCCATGTCGACAGCATTGGCTGAATAATGCGCAAATTTGTGCTGAAGCGCAGCAATTTCCTTGTCGACGCCGTACAGGCTGGAGAAGCGGGCTTGCGAGGGGCTACACTCATTCGGTCGCGGGCGACTGGACTATTTAGTTAGATGTGCGGCCAGTGTGATGACAGAGGTCCCACAACACTAGGAAAGTTTGACAGTGCGTCCTACGTCAAAGAAGGCACCCTCTCCTGCCCCGACTGCAGAAACCCAACCAGTTGTAACTTATGAAAGTCTTTGAAACCCTATTTTATAGCCTATCTGACCAACCAATAACTTTACCAACCATATGGGCTACCTCATCCGAAGATCCCCATTTCAAAGACGTAAATGAGGATTCTAAATAAATTACAAGGATGAATCTAAAGAGAAAGAGTACATAACCATTCTTTCCCCACTGCTTATCTTTTCTCCTCAGCCAGATCCACCAACTTATTCCATCATTCTAACTTCAGTTTTAACCAACTGTTTTTCCAGATTAGCAGAGAGACGAAGGCTTGCAATAATGACAGCACTGATCTAGATATGAAGCCACAGCACTGTGGGAGGTACAACCACTTTGGAAAACATCAGCGGCCAAATCAGCATTTATGTTCATTTTCCTTTCATGTGTTTTAACCATTTATCCCTCCCAAGGCACCGTAAATTCAGTAATATAAAATATACATTTGGCTTCTGACTATATTGTCAGGTCACAAAATACTTACAGCTTTCTCTTGTGGGACCATTAGCCTACTGTCTAGATCAACTACAAGTATTTCAATCATTTAAGTGAGCAATCAAAAGAAGACTTCAACAACGTAAATACAGAAGGTATGTCATAAGATGGAAGCCACTGGCAAACCTCAAATATTGGAAGAAAAGAATATGCCGAAAACATCTAAAAAGACTGCACCAATCTGGAACAACATCCTGCGGACAGATGAGACTAATAATCTTCTACCAGAATGATTGGAAGAGCTGTGTTAGGGGACCCAACGCAGTCCACCTAATCTGTGAAGCATAGAGGAGACAGTGCTAAGGTGTGGGCATGTATGACAGCTAAAAAGAACTGGTTCCCTTGATTTTTATCATGACTGCTGATAAATTTTTCATTAAATAGGGCTATATTATCTGCTCAGATTTAGCTAAATGCTTCAAAAGTCATTGGACGGCAAATCACAGTCCAAATGGACAATGGCCCAAAGCATGCTGTGAAGGCAATTCATAATGTCTAAAATGGCGAAGTCAATCACCTTATCTTAATGCAACTAAGCATTCATTTCACTTACTGAGGGCAAAGAAGGTTAAAACAGCCCTAGAACATGTTTAAACTGAATACAGTGGCAGTGGAAGCCTAGCATAGCATCGCCAAGAAAGAAACAACAGGGCTGTGTGTTTCTGACTCCGCGCACTCATTGGCTGTAAAAGATGTGCTACTAAGTGTTAAAAATGACAGTTTAGTTTATGATTAGCCAAGTTTTCCCAATCATATTTGACTCCTGTGGTTACAGTGCATAAAAATAGTTGCCATCCCTTCATGGTTCACAGAATATATATATTTTTTCACAAATCTGCTAAATTAAAGCTGTAAGCTAGTGCTTGAAGTCCATCATGAAAGTTTCATTCTAAATCCATTGTGGCGGCATACAAAGCCAAAATGATGAAAATTGTGTCATTGTCTACTTACTTATGGACCTGAGTGTATAATTTACCCAGTGCCCCAGATGGGATATACTTCAGGAGCTCATGTGAGGACGAGTGATGCAAGCAGTTTCACTGGTGCCGTGCTCAGCAGCACGAGGATTGCAGGTTCTTATCTGCTCCGGGGCCTGGCTGTATAGCGTTTCCTCCCACAGTCCAACATGTCAGACTCTCTCTGTCGGTCAAAAGGTACATATGTGAGGCTAAATGGCGACTCTTAATTGTCCTGCACATAACTGTCTATGACAGGGCTCCTCAAATTACGGTCCTCGAGGGCCAAGAACTGCTGGTTTTCCACCCTCCCTTTACCTGGGAGTCAGGTGACATAACAATCTGGCCAATCAGCAGCATTCATTGTTCACTTAATTGCCTGGAAGGAAGGAAAACCAGGACTGTATTTGGTCTTGAGGGCCGGATTTGGAGAGCCCTCGTCGAGGATGTTTCAGCCCATTTCATGCTGGGATCAACTCCAGCCCTCTATGACACCGACCAGGAGTTAGAGGTGAGAATAATGGGTGGATGGATGGAAGGTGCATGGTTTGTGTGTGATCTCTGCAGCAGCCAGAGGAGTTCCCAGAGCTGGAGATCCTGTGGCTGCTGACCAGGGCTTGGAACACAGGGATTCTGCTGTACAGCCTGACTCAGTACCCCGAAGCAGAGCGCTGGTGTGGCTTGGCGATGAGCTTCTTGCGCCACCTGGGCCCTCTGCAGGAGAGCTACCAGACCCAGGTACAGTCAACAAGCACTGAGCTACTGTATAACAGAGACTAACAATACTAACCAGCGACTGAATTATGCACTGTGAAGGTTGCTCAGCTGGCAATTCAGGTTAGCCATCCAGAGAAAGGAGAGCAAACTGGATAATGTATGAAATGTGCAAAATATACTACTGATCCTTGAGTGGATGTATCTTAAGTCCTGGATGGAATACATGCTTGAGACCGCAGTAAATTTATTAGATTTTAGACAGCTAAAATTAATTGTTTTCATCATTGCCAGAGCAAAAATTACTGTAGAAATTTGGACACCTGGGTGCTCATTAAGTGGAAAACACCAACAGATGTCTTTTAAAATACACACCGATGAGCAATAACATTGTGACCACCGACCAAATATTTTGTAGGTCCCCCTTTTGCTGCCAAAACAGCCCTGACCAATTGAGACGTTGACTCCACTGGACCTCTGAAGGTGTGCTGTGCTATATGGCTCCAAGACGTTAGCAGCAGATCCTTTAAGTCCTCTAAGTTGTGAGATTAGGGCCTCAATGGATTGGACTTGTTGGTCTAGCACATTCCACAGATGCTTGATTGGATTGTGATCTGGAGAATTTGAAGGCTAAGCCAACACCTCGAACTGATTGTTGTTTCTCTCAAACCGTTTTTGCACTGTGGCAGGGAGCATTATCCTGCTGAAAGAGGCCACAGCTATTAGAGAATACTGTTTCCAAGAAGGGGCGTACGTGGTCTGCAACAATGTTTAGGTTGGTGGGACGTGTCAAAGTAACATCCAGATGAATGGTTGGACCCGAGGTTTCCCAGCAGAAAATTGCCTAAAGAATCACACTCCCTCCGCTGGCTTGCCCTCTCCCCATAGTGCATCCTGGTGCATTGTCTTCCCGAGGCAAGTGACGCACAAGCACCTGGCCATCCACATGATGTAAAAGAAAAAAGTGATTCATCAGACTAGGCCGCCCTCTTCTGTTGCTCCATGGTCCAGTTCTGATGCTCACGTGCCCACTGTAGACACTTTTGGCAGTGGACAGGGGTCAGCATGGGCCTCATGACCAGCTTGCAGCTATGCAGCCCCAACAAACTGCAATGCACTGAGTGTTCTGACATCTCTCTATTAGAACCAGCATGAACTTTTTCAGCAGTGTGAGCTACAGGAGCTCTTCTGTTGGACCAGACCACATGGGCCAGTTTTCATTCCCCACACGCATCAGTGAGCCTTGGCTGCCCGTGACCCTGTCAGTGGTTCATCGCTTTTCTTTCCTTGGACCACATTTGGTAGGTACTGACCACTGTAGACCATGAGCACCCCACAAGACCTGCAGTTTTAGACATGTTATGACCCAGTCATCCAGCCCTTTGGCCCTGGGCGAAGTTACACACATCCTTACACTAGCCCCTTTCTATGTATGAATACACACACACACACACACACCCACACACACACAGACAGACAGACAAACATTAAAACCACTTACAGTTTAAGCAAGTAACGTTGATAATCTCATGACCATGGCGCACATGTGAAGGTCTGCCAACAGATCTTCGCAAACTAAGTCATTTTTCATATTAAACGTGTTGGATTTGGGAGAAATGGTTAGGCTTCTGGGGTGCTCCCAGTCAGCATTGATGAGTACTACCAAATAGTCCACAGAGGGCTAAACTATGACCAGCGACAGGGTGTTGGGAGCACAAGGGTCATAGATGCACACGTGCAACAAAGGCCGCCTTCTCTGGTCCAAACCGGCTGAAGGGCGACCGACACTTGTGTGGCAAGTGTGACAACACCGCTTATGATACCCTGCTGCATATAGCACTGCTGCAGACCAGTCAGAGCCCATTCTCACCCTGGTCCACCACTGAAAGCTCCTACAATGGGCACAACCGGGTCTAAAGAGCACCTTTAACTCACTGAATAAGGTTGCCTGGTCCAGTAAGTCCTATTTTCTTCTACATTATGTTAATTGGGCATATAAGTTTGCACTTTTCACCAGGGGAAGCGATGGCACCCAGATGCACTGTGGGAAAAAAGCCATGTGGGTGTGCGAGTATGATCCTCTGGGCAATGTACCACTGGGAAACCCGGGAGTTTGAGCGGACATTAGTTGGAATGAGCCATTTTTGCAGCTTAATGAGGAACTAAACAATGCTACATAGGCGGTTTTAATGTAGTGGCTGATCGATGTATTCCCCTCCCATACACCTGTGCAGCACAAAGCCAGGTGTGCGTGCCTTTCGTGAGGTCACTGTCGGCATTGGCACGGCCAGGTTGCATCCAACACCTTAAACCATTAAGTTAATTGAGTGGGTCAACTAAGCAACCTGATCCCAGTGGATTATTGTTGCGAAAATAATACATTTCTATTTTACTGGTGATAGTTGATTTTATAGTACTTCTTGGTTCTGGGATGGAGCTGCAGAACATGACAAATAATGTAAAAGTATAAATTTGGACTCAGCGCCCAATTGTATGCTGGCACTGCCAGCTGTTGTGCATCTTATACTTAAATGAAGTCAGTGCAAATAGAAAAAGAACAATTGAGATTTAAGAGGCTGCGTAAAATTTTGAGGGTAACATTCAGCCCTGATGAAGGCTAACTGGCTTAACAGGCAATATTTTTGACAGCAAACTTTGATGACCCAGATTTTCTTCTGGATTGCTTGGAGTTAGATCTCATGCTTTGTTTCTTCCTGCACCTATCTGGATATTATATGTATGATCTGTGCTGTATGCCTGTCCAATACAGTAGGTTTAGAAATGGGAATCAGCAAGTCATAAAATAGTATGGGCTCTACGTTAGACAGATCCCCAAAGCTTGTGTAAATTCTTGAACTAGTTTTATGATCAAATCAACCTGTTCCCAAAAGCTCTTGGAATTAGGTCTCATTTAGTAACCCTAAAAGAACAGCATAGATATTTCATATTATAAGCCCCATTATTGCAACCTTGCAGAAGAGGAGAGATGGTCCAATTCATCTATGAGCTGAATACTGAATTTTATGGACACGGTCCCTTTGATAACTTTCCCATCTGTTCTGTAGATGACTGGACTTTATGGTGAAATTTTGGATAAGTTGGACAAAGACAAGAGAAACTTCATCATGGAAGAGTGACTCCTCACAGATCTTTATTCCCTTTGGACTGGAAAACTGTTGCACCTTGTAGGCGTTTGCAAAAAGTGCCAAAGTACCATTGCATGTCCTGAATTTTTCTACAGAACTTTACCCATCACACTCTCTCCCATGTTCACATACGTCTATGTTCTCAGTTCTCACTTTAAAGCCATTAAGTGGAAGAAACATTTGTGATTTAACTTTAATGTAGTTAATGTCCAGTTCAGAAATGTCACATTTTTGCATTTGTGAAACTGCCTTTCAGTGGAGTATTTTCAATTGTATTTGTGGTTAAAATTATAAGGCCATGCCAGTTGTTAAGTACAAAGACTTGCGTGAAACAGTTTTAACCTTGCTTTAAGCAAGCTACATGTACTTGTCAAAAAGTGAAGTTTATGAATTTACTTGCTCTAAGCACAATTCATGGGATGCAAATAGAGAAGGTTTTGAATAATAAGTTTATAAGAGTAATTTTTTAGAAAATGAACACTTGAAAATTACTTATATACCCCTCGTCATCTGTTCCCCAATGCTTCAAGCAAAGACTCCTTGCATGGAAGCCTTGAACGCAAGTGGCTGCAAAATCAGTTTCACAGATCAGATAAGTAACAGGATTATCTAATCTAAATGGTGTCATATAGGAGAGGGGAGGACCCTGAGCAGTTGATGACGTAAGCCAGTTGAGCATATCTACTGGCAAAGGCTGAGGTTATAAAATGTAATGCCAGTTGCATTTTGTGGGGAGCATGAATATTATGCATTTAGAATGTGTATTTACTGGTAAAACAGCCACTGAACAGCTTATGGACATTTGACACCTCTACTCTCAACCTAGCATTGTTTCTTCGCTTTACATCCTGTTCTGCCGCAAGATGAAAATGCCCTTTCACAAAACTTTATTCAGAGAGGCATCAGAATTACCCAAGGATAGACCTATACAGCACTTAACACACAACCTGGCAACACAACTCGCCATGGGAGCTGTAGGCATAGCAGTCTACTGTACGGGTCATAAAAACATCCTGACCATTAATTAATGTACTAAAACACCCTCATTGTAAAAATCGACTGAAAAGAGTAAACGTGAAACCATGACCAATTGTCACATATTTTATTTTTCAAACAAATAAACTCTTCGTCCAGTCAAAAAAAAGCCAAACAAACCAAAATTTGCTGTATTAAGGGACTGTTCACCTATGAGCAGGATGGAGAGAACTAGTCCCCCACTTCCTGATTAGGGCGCACTACTTGCAGTCACAGGGGAGAAGTTACTGTACAATCTGGGGGTCCATATCTGCAAGCATGTACTGCGCAATTGCCCTCATGTCAACCTTACAACTCATCCAGGACAAATTAGGGACCAAAGCAACAAAAAGCCCCGCCCACAACTCAGGAGTCTCTGTTTCAAGTGACCAATCATCTGTTAAAAGTGTCATTCAGATAAAATTTAGAGCACAGCGACCTCAACAGGGAGAAGAGAAGAAAAAAAAAAAAAGATCTTTGGGCTCCACTGACATGGCTGACTGGAGGATAAAATAACAGACGCATTGTTAACAGTCAGCTGTTGTATCTCAAAATTAGAGAAAAGCAGTTTACAACATTTTAAATGAATAATTAAGAAAAATTTTAATAAGTCATTTGTAGGTCACTGCCCGTCTTGTAGTTCTATATTTTTTAAACATGGTTTTTAAAATCTATATACTCAGACAAAATCCACAAGAAATCACAAGTAGACAGACCTTATTTGAAGGTATTCCCAACTGACTATAAAATGTGGTCCAATAGAGCAGCTGAAGATGTCTATTATACCAACAATACGGCACATTTGTATGGAAATTAATTTCAGAATATTTCATTGTTTACTTACCTTACAGTTGAGATTATACAAAACGTGTAGTTGTCCCAGTTTCACACACGCGCAGAGCACGCGTGCACCAAAATCTTAGTTGGGGATATATACATTTACAACTACCATACCCACTGAAACAGTCTGTAAGCAGTTTATAATGGCTCTGTTCCCTTCGGTATTTCCCTGAACTCTGGTTTTGACGCAGGTATGAGCGCTGACTTGGCGCAGGTGCACACCTGCTCACAAACAGCCTGTAGGTACAGGTTCTGGGGGCTGCAGAGGCTCCAGTGTGATCTTCAGCTCTGAAGGATGCAACGTGAGTCTAACCTCACTACCCACAGTGCATTAGGATGCGTCTGATTGGTCCCCCCCAGCATCAAGGGGTCGGGCGCTCCTGGGTATTCCACCTTCGATGAGTCAGGCATACATATCCCTTTAACTGTACAAAGTGCCAAAGATCCTCAGGACTGTTGGAGGGAACAGTGTGGGCAATTCCACAGCCCACCGGGTCAATTCATGCAGGGGTCATACAGCTGGTCTGGACGCTTCAGCACAATTTTAAAATAATAAATACAAAAGAAAATTTCAAGTGTCACCTTCAAACACCTAGGTCTTCTCAAGCCCATTCTGGCAGCCTGTCTTCTTATTTCTGGCTCAGAGAGATGGCTCGCGGACTGCACACACAGTGCCCACCTCTCCCTGTGCCAATATCAGTCTTATTTAATTTCCGCAATAACAGCTGGCCCTTTAATTCTGAGGAACTGAGCTAAACAAGCCAGTCACATTGGGTGCAACACAGTTGATCAATACTTTCCCAGTAGTATCAAATTAATTTATCCCCAACTCAAGACAAATGAGCTTCTCTTGACCGACATGAGCATTCTGGAGGCCAAAAGGGAGAACCATATTTCCCCCATTCAGAGGGTTTTAATCATAAAACTGTTCATATTCCTGACCCCCGTGAGCATGTGACAGTATTGAGACGTTTAGCTCAGGAAGGCAAAGAAAGTTCGAATGGGTGGGGTCCGCAGCTCAGCGCCATCAGGGAGGGGGGCTCCATTGCTCAAATTGAAAATCCCTGTGAAGCGAAGGCAAACAAAAAAATGCCATCTCTTTGAAGACATGGAGATGGACCCTGGAAAACTAAAGAACTGGAGAGGACAAACCATTCCTGTTCACTGGGCACTCCGGTACAGTCTCATTTATCACTTGGAAGATTTGTCATGGGGAAAGGTGCAATCTCTTGTGAATAATTGTGCAGATTACATGTTTGTATATTTGTCTACATAAGGCAGTTTGGTATTTTGCAGAGACCCAGTTACACCTCTCTACCCCTTCTCAACCCAGAGCAGCTTAACAGATGAATCACAAAGAAATCACCAAAAAAAAAAAAAAAATCATTAAAATTAAATCATACAGCCCTCCATGAAGACAATCCTGGTGAGGTGTATAACAACATGTAGTATTTAATATGTAGCAAGTCATCTCTCCAAGGACTTCAATGTAGTTGGTCACAGGAATAGAAATTTATAGATTCAAGTCCATTTGTCCCCACTCACCCTGCCTCCCAGGCAGTCTTGATTGGCTGCAACACAATCTACCAGCAGCCAATCAAATAGCAAGCTGGATTTAGGTAACTGCATATCTCCAGTCCTTTGTCATCATCTCTAATATACACATATGAACACTGGAAAACACTCCATGAATAGTACCATCAAGGGGGCTGATCTGCATCTGGTCCTTGTCGAATAAAAACTCATTGATCTTTGCTTGTCATCTTCCACGTCTTTAATGCAAGCTTATAAACATTTACGACTGGTTCCAGCTTGTACCGTTTTTTGCCTTTCCCCCCGGCAAATCCTATGTTCTCCAATCCCACTTTAGTGCCCTTCAGACATTCTCGTCACCATCTTTCCGTCCGATGTCTGTTGTCCCACCTTTTGTCTGTTTTTAAATGATAAAAATTCACTTGGAATGACAATTCCAGTCTTGAATGGATTTGTTGAGAAACTCATGCAAGGGTGACGCACAGCAACAGAGATGGTGATAAGACTTTCATTTGAGAGTTAACAGAATGATGACAATAAAACTGGATATGAAACATATCTGCAAAAAGGGAGGTATATGGGACTTCAGTGGGTGGGGCAGGGAGTATGGGGGGAAGGGACGGGCAATATCCACGAGGAATGTGTGGCAGGATCCTCAGAGCTTTTCGGAAGAGGGGATCCAGATGTAGGGTCCCGACTGTTCCTCGATGATCATCTTGATTTTGTTGTAGATCTCCTCAAGTGAGTCACCCTGTACGATGGCTGGAGAAGATTGAGAATGGAAGATCATGAGGACAAAATAAATTCCGGTACCTCGGCTACTAGCATAATTGCATATTCATGACGGCATCCATTCAGATGCAAGGTAACTGGCTGCATAAATGTTGGAGAAAGAGGATAAAATGCCATCATTTAAGTTCTGATGGAGGTGTAAGAAATGCAAATCATATTTACCTGTGAAGTATTCGCCAAACTCCTGTTCCAGCTTCATTGCCTTGTCAAACACTTTACTGGCTTGCTCATAAGTCTGCCTCTTATTCATTTCCCTATGAAACACAGAGTTACCTGAGCAGGATTCATGCCCCACTTTCACCTTCATATGATTTTTTAAAGCAGCCTCAATGTTCAACTCTACGAAACCAAAATTCAAAAGGCTTTAAAGAAATAGAAATTCTGTTCTTGATTTAGACGTTTCACATTTAGTTAGGCATTCAATTCAGACAAAAAATCAAGCAAAATTATTTTTTAAGAGTTATCTGGCAATCAGAATACATTATGAAAGTGTAAACTCACAATAGGGCTTCAATAGATTTTGGCTTGATGAAAATGGCGATTGAGTAAAGTTGTGCTTGTTGTAATCGCTTTATGGCATTTCCGGACACATCCAGGATACAGTGTTTACCCTGCAACAAGAGGACAGAAGATGAGGACAGTCTTTCACATCTTTCAGTGGAGTAGCAGCACAGAAAGTCACGCACTAAAACTTCTGCTGATGACAAAAGCACATCTTGTAGAAAAAGCTAAAAGGATGGAGAGCACAGACATACTGGAGCAGTTTTAGGGTTATGGGCCTTGCTGGAAGGCCTAACGTCAGAGATGTAACCAATATCATTTCTCCAGATGAAAGTCAAACCCCCCCGAGCCCTAGTAGAGGCTGGAAACAGCTACTCTGCGGTTACCATTCAAACATTTTGCCACTTGGCAGCCATGGCGCCCAAAAAGCCATATCTCTAACCAGCTAAACATACTGACTGCGGCTACTGTGACACAGCGGTTTGTCCTCACCCTCTCAGCCACAGCTCTGACAGACAGTACGCTGGTCCCGTACAGATTGTCGTTGAACTGGCCGGCCTCGATGAATTTATTGTCCTGGATGTCCTTCTCCATCTGCTCCCGCGAGCTCACAAAGTGGTAGTCTTGACCATCCATCTCATTCTCCCGCCTCGGTCGAGTGGTATCTGCACACACAAGAGCGGGTAAGAACCCTTCCAAACCAGACAAGAACCCCAAACCAGGCTAACGCCATGTCCCGCCAAATATTGGTCTAACTGCTGGGTTAGTGCCCAGCAAGGTCACACTGGCGCAGAGGGCTGATGAAAATAGGACCATTACAGTGTCCATGTAACTATTTATCCCACAGAGGCCTGGTAAATGCTCTGCCAGAGTTAGTTACTTGGTGTTTAATTGACTTCTTCCTCTCATTAGCCCACTTTCTGTACAACAGTAAACAAGAAATGATGAGTTCAAAGGTTACAGCACTCCAACTCAGTTACAGTGTTCCCTGTATCATTCCCCTTGCTTTAGCATAGCACCAAGCCAAGCGGATGACTTACGCGGTACGCAGGACCCAAACTTATGAGGGAACTCTGAGATGAGGTCATCATTTACTCTGTCCTTCATTGGCCCCAGGATAATCACTGGTCTTGTGTAGTGAACTGCAAAGAGGGAAAAAAAAAAAAAAACGTGTCAAAACACACAGAGCCACAACAAATGCCTGAGATCATCACTGTTATCTCCAACAAATCAGCAGCTGCAACTGAAATTGAGCAATACTTACTCTCCTGACGAATCACAGGCTCATATGACAGGATGGTGTCCTCCTGACCCTCTGGAATAGGCAAGAGGGGACAAGTGTGTTATAATGCTGAAAATGGATGCCACTGAGGGCCATGAAGTCAATCAGACCATCAGAATCAGACATGAGGCTGACCCCTGAGCAGTCATCTCTGCTTCTGTCACCAGATGGATGGTGTAACCACGTGTAGACATCAGAGAAACACAGAAGCCTGTGTCTATACCCTCACAGCACCTCCAATCACCAGGCCTCCCCTGCCCAGGTCACATCATTCTTCTCACCGGCTTGGATTTTTAAACTTTTCAGTGTCAGAAGCCAGATTATAAATGATGAATTTGGCATCTCTCAATACTGCACTGAGCTCATGTTTTCCCCACAGGCCATTTTTGGTTATAATCACAGAAACACCGTGATATAAACAGCAATTAATGCTGGACTGGCCATCGGCCAGTAACCACACCTGGGACACAGTTTTTACAGTGGGAAACAGTATGACAGCCAATCAGAGTGCGCTGGGTAAAAGAAAAGCTTAAAAGTTTGTGCACCCAGGTCTTGGATTGAAATATGAGAGAATGTTATTAGGGGGTTTATGTGATAAGTGTGGGTTAAGGCCCTGTACTGAGGAATAAGGAGCGTTTAGTCGGTGGGGGGTTCAGAGAAGGTGTGGGGACTTACTGGAACTGCTCTCGCTGTCGCTCGTGTTTGATGTAAGACATTCTGGGAGAAAGAAAGCGAGAGATTCTAGTCAGAGGACACAGCAGCACATCCAGGGATATCCTTTTCCATTCAAAACCAGGAATCCTTAACAATTCAACACTTCTTTTTCACAAAAATAAAAAAAAGGATAACTTGCTCCCCTGTGCATATCTTCTTTTGGGAGCAGGGGTGGGGGGTGGAGTGTGAACTACTGTTTAACATGACCCCATCAGCTCAGTAGTAGTTATGCTGAGTGAGGGTTTGGGCAATAGGAAATTAAGCATTTCCTTTTACAGCGCCCCTGCTGACCTTCCACATGGGCCAGCGCTTCCGGCAGGACGGCCCGTCTCTGCAGGGACTGACAGAGATACTGGGCACAAGTGCCAAAGAAAACAGGCAGCCGAGACCCACATACAGCGCTGTGAGGGGCGGGGAGAGGAGGGGTGCAAGGGGAGCATCTTATAGCAGGGCCGTCAAATCAAGGCTTCGGTTCCCCCAGGTCTGCCACATTCAGCAGGGGCCCTCAAACGTCAACAGACCTGCTCCCATCCTCCATGGCACCGTCCTGGGCCTCGTTTCACAAAGCAAGATTTCCAAGCCAGATAAAGGGCACAGAGTAAAACCCAAAACTGAAACAAAAACTCGAGTTTCAAACCAACTTCACAATCCAGCTGCATCAAACTCTCCCACATCTGCTTCGTCAAACAGAAAGCCAGTCTCCCCAGCCATTCAGAAAACACCCAGAGGACTGTGGGCACCTAGGGGCACAGTCTCTGTAATTTAGAGCTATGCTTCATTTTGCACACTTGCGTACCATTCTTACTCATTTTGTAGTGCAAAAGGTACATGTAGAGGGTCCACACAGAAAAGGTACTGGCATGTAGTTTACAACAAATGATTTACTTGATCCTCCGAAAATCTTAGAAACAAAACTCACTAGTCTGGCTACACCTGCGATGTTACATAAAGAGGAAGACGTGTCGGGCCAATAGTACAACGTAGGCGAATACTGTGAGGGGCGCCGTGATGGAGATTACGGAGCCTCACATATAATTCCAACCGATTTAACATTGTTATAGATTGCATTTTTCACGGTGGGACCTCTACTTAAGTGGTTCACAGCACACTGAAGTCAGATTTCAACTATAATTCCCAGTAGAGCTTGTGAAGCAAGCTAACATAACCTAGCGAGCCCTCCAGGGCAAACAACAACTTTCCTGTGGTTTGTCAGCTAGCTAAACAAGCGTAACTGTAGACAATTCACAAGGAACTAATAATATTCTTGCAAAATAAATGGAGTTCCGCTTGAGATGGTACTTACCCTTGAAAATGCACACGCTAAATGTTCTAGTACACAGTTCGTGTAGTGTAAGCACAGGAGGTGCAAAGTACACTGAGCATTATTTGAGACACAGCAAAGGTCTCATTGAGTCATGCTGATCTGGGCTAAGGGGACAAGAGAACCACACACTTACTCAAACTCTTTGATCCATAAAAGTCATCGCTTAACCCTGGGAAGTCCTGAGAGTCCCCGACAGACGAGAGCAGGAAAAAGAGAAGAAAAGCAGACAGGAAGAGAGAGGTTAGTGAGAGCCCCACAG
The DNA here is from genome assembly GCA_029721435.1 of Gymnothorax reevesii. Classification (NCBI taxonomy): domain Eukaryota; kingdom Metazoa; phylum Chordata; class Actinopteri; order Anguilliformes; family Muraenidae; genus Gymnothorax; species Gymnothorax reevesii. Next base: position 9,207,898 of record CM056586.1, read on the forward strand.
GGCATGCAGAGAGAGAGAGCGAGAGAGAGAGAGAGAGAGAGAGAGAGAGAGAGATCAACACCAATACGCTGTGCTCACTGACCCTTTCAAAAGCGGGTCCACGGCTAACAAAGCTCTTAAATATTAGATGGAGAGCTACAATTTTCCAAACCTCAGATTCAGAGTTTTTTTGCAAGTGTGAGCGTGTGCAAATGCATTTTACTATACTTGAAGGGACTAAAAGACCCCAAAAGCAGGGATTAAAAATAAATATTTTTTTCCATTTTGTCTAGTTCTGAGCAGAAACATCATTTTCACGCCTCCGTTCCAGAGTTTCGAGCTCTCTTCTAATAACTGGTTAGACTGTTACAGAGGAACAGTTGATAATTCATTTTAAAATGATATCACCTTTACAAAAAGGTTTATAAATCAATAGGATAAAATAAACATCAAAAAGAAAAAGACACTATGAATATTTGCAGCTTTGCACAAGGCTAAATGATTTACTGCTAACTTGTCGCCTGACAACCCCTGCCGTGGAATCAAACAGACAAGGTGGGGGAAAAAGAAAAAAAAAATCTAAAATTAGTATTCATGCAGAAGAACTATGCAGCTATTCTTGTGTTCAAGCTGTCATTACTAAGCAATAATAGGATGTGAGTGGATGCGGGTGCAAATGCAATGAATGGAACTCATTGTTTTACTAATACGGAAACAGGCTGACTGGGTTAGCGTACAACTTCTGAAAGAAAAATAATGACATTAAATCAATTACAGGCTTACTCTGCATTTGTTCCCGTACAAACTTTCCTTTCTGACAGTTGGCAACATTTTTAAATCCGACGTCATTTAAATGCAACCATGGCAAAAAAAAAAAAAAACAAACAAAACAATTAAACAATAGTTTAACATTATGAAACAATGTTCTTCAGTTTGCAATTATGTAACCTATTGTTATCAGAATAATTTTCATGCCTGTTGTATTACACAGTGGCACAGCTCATCAGCCCTAGAAGCTATGCGTACTACAACACAAATGAAGTATTTTTCAGGGATAAAAATCACCTCAGGACAAGAGACGCTTTACTTTCTAATGTCATCAAAATTATAACTAGGCCGAAATGTTAGCAAGCAACTAAAATTAGTGTACAATTAAGAATAAATTGCTTGATGGCCATCTAACTGCAGTACAGGTATACGGAAGTAAAAATTATTATAACAGTCAAGTTGTAGGTCAAATTATTGTGCAACCAAATGACAGAAAAGTTAGTCAACACAAATTCAACCCAGCAATTTGGTTTAGACATCACCTCTTAACAGCCAGAAGGACACAGGGAAAATAATGTCACATCTGACAGGCGTTGGATCATTTCAAGCCACAACCCTCTTTAGCCATTTCCATCATCAGCTCCAGAAAAAACTAGGCGCTTACTTCAGAATGTTTGCTAGCCACGCTAATGTTTTTACTTTCCACCTCCCAATACTTGCTCCGGGCCATTGGGGAATTCTTATCGTTGGACCATGCATTATGGCTGTCCGTCTCGTATGGGAGGTGGCGCGATTTTTTTTTTTTCTGAAAAACATGAAACTTGAAAACTAAAAGTTTAAGTCACTGCTCATCCAATGAGGAGGTTAACCTTCAACATTCTCGCCTTTGCGTTGCTGGCAAATGCATGACACTGAACAGATGAAGTGTCTCAGGAAGGCAATTTCACTCACTGTTTCATTGCTTTGCACAATCTGGATAAGGCAAAGACAGCTAATATTCAATAGATAATCCATTTTACCACCTCGCTGGAGAATGAAGGGCTGGAGAGATGGCCATTAACGCTTATAAATTGTATGTTAGCCGACCAGGCATAAAAGCAGCCTGGGGAACACTGGTGCTAGTAAGTAAATCACTTACGGAATAGATTTTCATTTGAAAATTCATCTCCAGTATATCAAGAAAAGATCACGACAGCAATAAATAAGGTTATTTACTGGGTATCCAAATTTGAGAATAGCATTTTTCACTTCGGAACAATGGTAATTGCTTTCCTTCCCGTTTGTGATTACATTTGTCCCAAAATTTTGTTAGCGTCTTGTTTTCGTTCTTTGAGCAGTTTCTAATTCCTGCTCACAAGGATAGCAGTCTTAAAACACAGCACAGTGGGGATATTTTTGGGATCCCCAATTAGGGAAAAGCATAATTCATGGCCAAGTACTAGCTTTAGGTCTAGAGCTAGAGCCACAACTGTAGTAATGATGAGGACTATGCCTTCAGGTTTGGTATAAGAATAAGGTTGTAGGACAGGGCTACTCAATAATATCCCGAAAGAGCCGGTGTGGGTGCAGCTTTCATTCCAACCAAACACTTAAACACCGGACACCACTAATCAACCCCAAGAGTCTTTGCTAATGAGCTTGATTAGTAGCATCAGGTGTGTAAGTGTTTGGTTGGAATGAAAGCTGCACCCACACCGGCCCTTGTTGAACAGCCCTGTTGTAGGTTATGTATAAGTCTCATCACCGTAAACATTTGGGTTACTTTAGGAGGTTGGTAGGTTAGGGTTAAGATTAGCGTAGAGTTGATTTAGGGCTTAGGGAAGGGAATTTTGGCACTTAAAATATTTTTTTCAGTCCCCACAAGTATACTTAAACCAAAGCCTAGGTGTGTTTGTGTGTCAGAGAGAGTGTTTGAGCGCACACATGGGGGTCTTGGCAATGTTCACCGCTGCTAAATCTGTCAAATTTAACACAAGTCAATAAGCTCTTGCGCAGTGTGTTTAGCGTGAGCACAGCGGTTCAGGGTTAGTCGGGCCTCTCCCCCAGCACACGAGAGATGGAGGTCAGCAGTAATGAAGGTGAACGCAGGTGAGAGAAGGAACCAAACAAGGGACGAGTGTTAGGAAACACACAGCTCATCATGCGCTGGTACTCACGTTCCGTCTCCACACAATCCTGCACAATATTCTCCTTGCTCTTGTAAAATGGGAACTTGCGTGAGAGGTTGAAGCTCTTTTTACGCTTTACTTTGACTGACTGCTGGGCGATGTACAGATGGGGGGGGGAGGGGAGGGGGGGGGGGGTGAAACAACAAAAGAATGGATTTCAATGAAATGCACACGACAAACACAAGAACTTAAAAAAATGCAAAAATACAAAAACTAAACTGATAAAACAATTATGACGATGAAATTGTAGTCATGGCAAAAACGGTAAGGGAAATGAATGAAAAGTAGTGAAATGCATGCAGACGCCCACACTTCTTCAATCTGCACTCAGCTCTCCATCATGAAAGAATCTGACGGCCGTTTAGGCCTCTAAGCAGAGAATGTGTGAACGCAGAGGTCCACACCAGAGGAGATGTGGAAAATGTTAAATAATGATTTGAATTTCATCTGAAATTTTGGAGGCGAAGGCTCTTCCACACATTTTGCCTGACAATGGCAAACAACCTCAGAAAATTATTTTAAAAAAAAAAAGGGAAAACTTTGATAAATGACACTTCAGTTAATTAAGCACAGAGTAATGTAGGGACCAGCAGAAAAGGCCGGGACAGAGGGCAACTGACGGCAAGTCTCTCTGGGAGCATTTAATAATGGGCCGCACACGCACACGCACACGCACGCGCACACGCACGCGCACACGCACGCGCACAGACACGCGCACAGACACGCACACAGACACGCACACAGACACGCACACAGACACGCACACAGACACGCACACAGACACGCACACAGACACAGACCACTTTCACACATGCACCTCTCTCTCTCTCTCACACACACGCACGCACACCTCTTTTCTCACACACACACACAAAATAACAATACTGCTCACACTCCCAGGGGGGTTTGTGCCAGCTCCCACAGGGGGGCGATAGAGGAAACACTCACTCTGTTGGACTCTATCATCCCCGTCCTGGCGTGGAACTTGACCGTTTTTAACCTCGCCCTCTCCTTCTTCTCTACCCTGCGCAGGAGTAAAGGTCAGGATTTGTTGCACATACATCATCTCTCACACAGAGGCCTGACTGGCACACTGCAAGACAGCTGTAAATCATGCTGCGACTACAGTGTTCATTCACACGCCTCACTGACCAATAAGCCGAGCTCGTTGAAAGGCGAAAGCATCTCAGCTGGACTTTCACAGCTGACAGGACTGTACAGTTTTACACTGGAGTACAGGAATGAATCCCCCGCAGTGAGCCCCGTACCTCTTTTTGCTGGGGATCACCCCGATCTGCTCGCTCTCTCCGTGGGGCGTGACCAGGCGGGCTTGCCACCACTCGTCATCGGAGGCGTTGATGACGTGCAGGATGTCACCGTAGGAGAAGCTGAGGCCTTGGCTGGGCAGGCAGCTGTCCCGGGTGCGGTCATAGTCGAACAGAGCCCTGCAGGGGGGAGACACCATGCGCGTGTTATGAGGAGAAGGCGGCTGTCTCAATATGCAACGCTCACAACCTAAAATCTGCTAGTCCTGGATGAAACACACTGTCACACAGGAGGGTCACACAAGTGCTGAGATGAGAGGGCCTGCACTTCCAGGTTTCCAAGTTGCACAACCCTCAGTGCTCTTCAGGAGCAGCCTCTACTCGGCACAGACATGCTGATGAGGCGATCAGTCATTACCGCTCTCAGCACAGGGGAGAGGCACAGGCGCGCCGCACAGCACACGCTCAGTATACAGGGCAAAACTAGACTTGGTCAGTAAGCATGGCTTACAGGATACCCCCCGCAACAACAAGTAGTCGGGCAGTACCACTGTCAATAGACCTTCCAGCAAGGAAAAAAAATTTTCAAAATCGGATGAGTAGGTTATGAGATCTAGGTCCGGACGCACAGACACACACACACGCACGCACGCACGCACGCACACACGGACGGACAAAGCAAATCCAGTATACCCCCTAAACTTCGTTGCAGGGGGTATAATCACATGATGAGTTGGTGATAACAGGAGATCAGAGAAATGCAGCTACCAGTAACTCCACCAATATCTACAAGATGGAAATTACCTTTCTGACACCAGGAATACTTCAGTTTGTCCTTGAATGTTAGCCATGCACTTCACTGACTGACTAGAGTCAGCTGCCATGTTCCCAATCTTCTTTTTCTGACTCATAGGGTGTTTAGCCATCCTTCCAGTACTGCATTAGAGTGCAATGTACACTGCAATGGCAATGACCCTTAATAAAATTTAAGAACATACAGTGGGGTGCAAAGATTTGGGCACCCCTGGTTTAAATGTGTTACAATTAATCTCCAAGTGACTGAAAGCAAATCTGAACACTTAATGCTACAAAGTTAAACATGACACATTTCATCACATTTTAAAGCAAGAATAATTTTTATTTTTAACTTTTTACAGTTTCAAAAAAATAAAACTAGGAAAAATGCCTAGGGCAAAAGTTAGGGAATCCTGTCAGCTAGTACTTGGTAACTCCTCCTCATGCAGCTATAACCCACTGTACATTAATTTTCCTTGCATAGGGACATTTAACAGTTTGAGAGGGTTTTTGGTTAAGCTACAGTTTTTGCTTCTAAATCAGAGGTTCAGAAATTGATTGCTTTTATTACCAGCATTGTTCATTAAATCAGCGTTATAATGTTGACAGCAAACCATTCTCAGATGACAGAACTGGCACGTTAAGCGGTTCATCATATCAGAATTTGGAGGCCTAAGGTGAATTTACAATTGTTGCCATGGGCGATAAAGACATTAATTTCCTATAGCTGCTCCAGCCTCAGTGTGCAGGTGGATCCGGTGACTCAGTTTTACTGGGCAGACACACCCAATGTCAACTGCAATCTACCCCATACAGAAGTCAAACATCACGCAACTTATAGCCAGGATGGTGGAAACAAGGAATGAAAGCTGCGATGGAGCTGTGCTAATGAGCAGTCATGTGACCTTGTTTGAAGAGATTGGTGGGGTATGCACGTGGGGCAGTTAAGAAATAGCCTTACGTTTCAAACTTATTCTGGATTTAGCCATGAGCTACAGATGCATGACACACTTTGCAACTGATAGCTCCAAGAAGTGCACAGTCACTGAAATGGAACTTCCACTTAAAGTCGCTGACGATGCAACGCAAGAATTCTGCCAGGACAGGGAAGGGGGTCCATGATTTGACTGGGACATTCCACACTGAGTAACAAATAACAGAGAGGGATTGTTTTAAATACATTCTAAAAAGCACTACATTTACCAAGAGCCGAGGCACCAAATGCCAAATAAGAATCATTCGCATGCACAGTCCACACAGACAATGTCATCTGGTTTCAATGGTGCGGTTAAACTTTTGGGTTCCAAGATAATATCCACCCAGACTGCAGCAAGTTCAGCTTGGTTTCAAAAGAACCCAAAGAGTATAACAGGGGGTGATCAATAAACTCATTTTTACATAATGAAAAGTTACGGCCACAAGACTTCCACTGCTCCAGTGCAATGAGGAAATGCAGCCCCATGACATGATCACCCGCTGCACCATGGGAATTCTCAGCCCCACATTCAGCTAAAGTAGACAGGGAAGGAGTTATAAAGGGCCACGAGCAGTTAGCTGGTGTAATCACAGGATGAGTAGGGCAGCAGCCGCACTCCGACAGCCATCACCAGTGCAGACGTACCCCCGGCTTCACAGGGGGAGATGAGCAGGACATGTGCCTGTTGGTCTCGTCTGCTTCTGCGCAGAGCGCTCCACTGCACATTTTAAGATGCAGCTTGGCTATCATCTTTTCAAGATGAACTGCCCATTAAAACGTCAACTTGACCTGAATGCTTGTTTCTATTGGAAAATACCAATTTTTACATTTACTTTTACGTGCAACTTAACTTTGAAGTAGATGGATAACTGGAAAAGATAGGCAAGTTGGACTGCTCTAACAGATTAAATTATTTTTTGTTGTTTATTTAGCCCGGAGTTTAAAGCAGATATTGGCCAAATTTCCACAAGCAAAAAATGCAAAGTAAAAAGCAAAAAGCTTAATTTTCAGAGAGCAGGTAGCTTGATGCATGATGGCAATTACTCCATTATCTGCAATAATCCATTTATGCGTTTTATATTTTTTAAGTAGATTTTAAATAAGTTTACAAAAATTCCAGAAAACTGACCGTTAGGAGCAAGAGAGATAAACTTGTGTTTCATTTCCCTTTGACAGATAGAAATGGGAGTGCTGCAACTTAAGAGATGGTATGCATGTGTTTATCAATGATGTCATTTATATTTTTTAAAGTTCAGTATCTCTGAGTCATAAGAGCTGTAAAGGAGCTAGGGGTTCAAATACTGTTCATGGCTGTTGTTCAAAGATAAATAGGTCAGTTATAGTGATGTACAATTTTATATCAGGCTTATCAGGAAGACGGTTTAATTGCAGAGTGAAACGTTTCCCTGAAGGTTGTTATACATTTTATAATTGTGCCGTCTTTGTTGTACTCCTTGGAAATATTACTAATTAAAACACTAAATATGCCTTTCACATACCATATAGTAGTGGGTCCATTTTAGAAGAAAAAGCAGGTTTTACAGTCGAGAACCACCAGGTACCCTCCACATGTCGGTTTGCTCTTTTGACACTCAGCAGACCCTTAGACAATAGTAGGTGGCCTCATTTTTGGGGGCTTAGGGCCCTGGCCCCTCTTCCACTCCATTCCTGATAGAAAACTGCAAGAGGGTATGAGGAATGACCCAACCACAGACGACCAATGAAAAACAATCAATGATCTGTATTCTCCTGTGTTTATCAGTTTTGGTAAAGGGTCAGTAAACGCAGCTCCAGCAGGAGCACTGACCTCTGCCCTCTCAGCCAATGAGCACACAATCATGCCATTAACAGCAAACTCATATGACAAAGATGCTATTCATAATGTGCCATAATAGCAGACTCCACAGATTCAGAGGGCGCTGCGAGTGGACCCTTCTCTTTGAAACAGCAGACAGTCTGCCCTCCTCTTATATTTTTCCCTTTGTATTGCTACATAAAGAAAACAGAGGGTAACAAATGAGACGAGCTGGAATGAAGGTCAAGGAGATGAGCACACAGCATCAGAGTGAGCTGCTTTACACAATACCCAACACATTTAACCCAAATTTGCCTGTTAATAGTCATTACAAGCCATTCATCTAGTGATACGGCAGGGTCAGCAAACAAGCAACTGCACAGCACGGCTCCAAGGGTTCATGTCACAGTAGTAACCCAGCCGCAAGCGCTAGGACTGATCCAGGATCAGAGAAAAGTGCCCGACATTAGTCAAGACGCTTTCCATCTCTTGTGTGGTGGGGTGCAAAAGGGTTAATCTTTGATAACATCCCAAAAAATCTGGAACATGGTAGAAATGGATTGGCACGATTAAAAGGAACCAACAAACTCGATCTCCAGAAGGCACAGAGAGCACTTGATTTCTGGCGAGTCAGTCTGCTGAAGTAACTTTTAGACAGAGCAACTGAAAATCCTAATAGTGAGCTAGTGTTCGCCAGTAATGTTCACGACACCAACACCACCACCCATCTGGATACAGCTAGCATACAACTATTCTGAACTGGCCTCAAATGAGTCAAATTTGTTTTATAAACTGGGAGTCCACAAAATTGAAACTAGGCAGCGAACACCAACGTGAGTTTAAAACATTCACTTACCCTGCCAGGCTCCACAAACACTTTTTTGTCCCATTATACAGAGAAGAAGTAAAGTAAGTAAGCCTGTACGAGCCTAGTGGCCCATCGGGCCGGTGCTTAACTCCGCTTTCCATGGCATGAAGCGACTAGGAGTATTACTACTCCCCCTGGATGGGATGCCAGTCCATCACAGGTACTCCCCCCAGCTCTAAGACAAGTTTCCCTGCCTATTTGCTGGTACCCATTTATACACCTGGGTGGAGTGAGGCGTGGAGTGTGGGAGTAAAGTGTTTTGCCCAAGAACACACCGCGAAGGCCGTGGCCAAGGCTTGAACTCAGGACCTTACGATCTCAAGTCAAGCCTACTTGACCACTGACAATACTCTTCCAGGCTCTCGGTGAACCCCCCTATATGGGGATAGATTGTGCAGGAGGTTATAATATTAGCCATGGTTAATTCTGGCAAACTTGACATTTCTTAGCAGGGTCAATTTGGTAAGTAAATACAGATAATAAATATATTTTTTTTTTTTCATGCAATTTTTTTTTCTTTTTTTTTTGTGCAATGGCAATTTTTCTCCTCGACGTTTAATTGTGTCACTTTGAGCTGGGTGGCCATACTTCTAAAGCACTCGCTGCTTCACTTCTTAATCGAATTCAAAATTAGGGCCTCAATTTAAAATCTGCTACAAAGCTTAGTGTGCGCAGATACTTCACTGAAACCGTACTGACGTACATAGACTTGGGGCTCGAGTGAACCTGAAACTCAACAGGTCTGCCATCCAGCCGCACCCATTTTGGACTGGGGTGAAAGGCTGAATTGATATACCAACCTATGCCCATGTCCAGGTACTGTGTTACAGTGGCCTGCCCGACCGGCACTCGCCAACCACCACTAGACCAGCACTATTTTTTTGAAAGATCAGTTAAAATGAGCGCATCCAACATCCAATAAAACCACGAGAAACAATATATAAATGACCCCAAATATGCTTCCCCCTTCTATTATCGTCAGAATAGCGAATTTTCATTTGCGACCCGCGCCCTGGCATCCTGGCCGCGTCCTGGCTAGTTCTCAATCATTTTCCTTTATTGACGCGTTTTCAAATTATCATAATAATCCATGGGCAATTGAAGACACAGCATCACTCCCTTTGTGATTGAACAGCGATGAAATAATGGGCAGAATTTATTACAGAAACATGATTTACTTAATAGGCCTAAGCTTTACGAAAGACAAACTGCTCTGAAACTTCCGCGCTGGTTTTCCGCACATCAGGTGATTTAACTTGCGCTTCATGATCGTTTAAATTCTTCATTTAAAAACTGAAAAACTTCCATGCATAGAGATTTCAATTCCACGCAAGAATCTCTAAAATACGCACGATTGAATAATGACTGACCTGCGCTCCAATAAATTATTGCCTCTCACTCTCAGTACAGCGAGGGTTGAGATAAAGTGGGACTCAGCAATTAAATATAAAAAGCGTGAGAGGATGCAAGTTGACAGGTATGCAATTTTGAATAATGCTGATTTAAATGCAACAAATAAGCGTCCAGATTAAATGATTGATGTCTTACCTAAACGGGGAGAACTAGCAGCACCTGAGAGCGTGGAGCGAGCGTGGAGTGAATTTTTGGTTAGTAATGAGGACGAATAATTGTTTTAAACCGATGTTTTGTGCCCCCCGCGATTCCCAGTTCTGGCTTCGCCACTGCCAAATAATAATTGTAATAGTCGTTAATGATACAACAAATCATGTAATTATGAATTGTTAAAAATTTTTACGAATTGTTTGTTCAGATTTGCAAAGCTTCATTAGAAATGTCTGAAACAAATTACAGTCGTTAAGTCATTAAGTAATTTAATCAAATGTATTTGGATACAAAATAGAAACATAGCATATATGAAAATTAGAGGCATCTCGTATATCCACCATGGAGAACATCAAAGAGCTCCATTGCCTCTCAGACTCTGGTGACCCAAGCGCAGTATTTGCATTCAAATTGGTGCAAAAATGTTTCCAGCTCGCGCGCACAGCGTGCTCGCATTACATATCACCACCAACTCGCAGATTAAACCTATGCCCCTCGCTGACAAGATCATTTGTGAATAATGGGTCTTATGCCTCATAGCTCGCGGAAGGCGGATCGTCAGGTTTGGAGACAGCAGAAATTTTCCATCCAGAACTCCTAGCGTCCAGGGCAGAACCCTGTATGCACAATGTGAATGCATAAAAAACGGAGTAGAGATGAATAGAGCTGTAACATGTAGCGGAAAAGCACCATAAATGCACAACTGACCTGAAGTGAAGTCACTGTAAAATGTGGGTAACCTGACAGAGCAAACTCTTCGTACTGGTATAACACAGGTTTAAAGGCACAGAGAGTGTTAATGTTGGACAGAAAGATATGGTCAGCAACTCGATGTGCATGACGTAGTTCTTCTCACCCACAGGTATAAAGGCACATGGAGTGTTAATGTTGGAAGGAGAGATTACAATTGGCGAGGTGTCATAAATGACAGAGTGAGCTCTTTTCACCAGTATAATGCCAGTATAAGTACAAGGGAGTGCAAGTTTAGGAAAAAGATCATGGTTGGCGAGGTGTCATACCGGACATAAAGGGAGCGCTTCTCACTGGTGCGCAGGGAGCCTGATCCTGAGCTCATGCTGCTGTTCATCATCTGCTCCCGCAGGTCGTGGATCTTTGACTCGAAGCGGCTGTACTCTGCACACGGACACACAAACAGATGGACACGGTCAAACCAGAAACCCATGCAAAGCACAGGGACAGTGCTACACAGCCTACAGTCTATATCAACGTCAAACTACAATTTTGGATGACAGTACAAATAATCACAGATAATATTTTTCTTTTATAATTTCAAGAAGGACTGATTTAAAGGGAAAACGAGAATAAGCCAAGACTCTGCTTGCAGCCCTCATACAGCAAGCTAACAATCTATCAACTCAATCACCACATACCAGCCACAGGCCGCCGGGCAGTCCATACTGAGAACATGTGATAAAACCAGTATTTTTTTAAATGATGCGATACCATAAACATCAAAATAATTTCTCTACCAATTTACACTACGGGTGCAAATGAGTAATCACTTAAATGAGTACTCGCCATACAAATCATAACCGGTTACAAAACACTGATAGTTTATAATGATTTTTAGTCTGATATTTTTTCCAACATTTTGGCGCATACATTTCTGCATTATGTAGGCCCATATGACTCTTTAAAAAAGCCATCATGCCTGTGCTTTATTTGTTTTAACCTCATCAACCCCTACTCCTGGTAACTTTGGCGTTTTCCTTTGCACTCTGCCAAATAGAAGCCCTTTTATACAATATGATTCACATACCGTTCCCCGTTTAAGATGGCTTAATTAACTATCAAAATTTATTTACGGAACTAGCAAAACCAATGCATGTGTTCAACGACTAAGAAATTACTCATTAGGAAGTGACCAAGAGACCACTGACAGGCTAGTGAGGCTACATTGAAAATGAAAGCATCAAAGGTGCTGATGCCTCGGTGCTTACAGCAGTGACAAGTGGCCCATGTCCCTTGATGAAGCTATAAAATTCTGTGCGGACATGTCAGAGTGCCCTAGCTGTGGGTCTATACTTGACATAAGCCATGTGTCCATCCACTTGTCAGTTGAATTACCTGAAGTTCGCCAAAAATATTCATGCGAATAAAGGCAGTTGAAAATGCATTCCCACCTAACAGCATTGAAGCGAATAAAAACTTGCGCGTAGCCTAAAGACGTTACTTGCTGCTATGTGGTCAAATTGGTGTATCGAATAGATTTGACATTTTAAGCGGTTTCCATTCATTTTCGCACTGAATCGCAGAACCTTCGAGTGAACAGATGTGGTGTGGTAGGCAACAAAATTAACTAGTTACCAATAAAATGCGGCTGCAACCATCAGCGAATCTAATAAGCGAATATAAACTTTGTACTCAAACAAACACCAATAACTGCAATTAATTTAAGGTAGCTAAATGAACAAATGACGTGGTTATGCTAGATCGTAAAGAGCTGCTCACATCATCTACTTTAACTTTACGAATTTAACACGTTGTTATCTGACGATAGTCATAAACTAAAGCAGAGTACAGAAAATGACGCTAACAACAAAATTCATGTGGGGTCAGCTAATGCGAAAAAAATGCAGGCATTTGATAAACCTACTTGCAAGCATGTTCCAATAAAAATAAATTCATTGAATGGAACAACTGCTTTCCCCATGACATGCATTACTTCCGCATTCCAGGATTCCTGCTGAAGTCTATGGAAGTGTCAAACAGTGCTACAAGTCGAAAACATCCAAACATTTCGCTCCATCTCAAAAATCTGGAAAATTTAAATCCAAGATATAATGGCATTTAACCCATAGAGCCGTATTCTCAGACTTGATTTTTCACCGGCGGAACGGCTATCCCGCTAACAGACAGAATGAATGAATGACAGACACACAAACTACCGTATGCCCCACTTGCGCGCATGCGCACCGAGGCATAATGAAAATGTCATACACACAATATTTTAAGGATGAAAATTATGCACATTTAATTAATCCAAACTATCCCTAAATTCTATTGCCCATTCTCTCATTTTACATTTAAAACGGAAACATCTTTATGTCAAGCCCTATGTAACACTGTCAGAGAACGGTGTCGCTTGCAAGCTTAACCATTACGTGTTATTTTGTGAGTTTAAGTGTGTCATCACCTCAACAAATGAGAAAAATCCCCTGACAAATTCTTCATTCTGAATGAAGTGATTCATCGCATTAAATAAGTTACTTTCTTAGATCAACTTTCTCAGACGAATGCAGCTTGTCTGTTTTGTTAGCAGCAAGCTAATCCAGATCCATCTGCATGACAGATTCAAGCGAGAAGGCAGTTAGTTATTGACTGCAGTGAAGAATACAGCTTTGAAACATTATTGCCATTGAGCATGGATTGAATCAGAATATTTTGTTAGATAAAAATATGCAGTGGATTTTGGAAATAAGTACATACCTTTTTCAATAAATTTTTACTCCTTGAATTTGAACTTTGCAGCGCTCTACAGTAATTGGAAATATTTGGATCTGGAGAGCCGGAAACGATCCTCACAGCCACCACTGGAATCTAACTCTACATGAAGTATAATACCAATTAAATTAGTATAGCCCAATCTTTGTCTTTGCAGAAATGCCAGGTTTAAACAGAAACACATGGTTTAAATAGAATGAATAGGAGCAAAAAAGCAGCTGAAGTGTTGATTTTTATAAATGTTAGAAACGCATCTTTAAACTAATCGGTTTATGCCTTAATTTCAGAATAGGCTTACAAATAACATAACAGCAGCTTAATGCTGCCTGCATTGATTCCATTTTGCAACTTTCATAGATTGGACCGAATTTAAAAAGGGGGTGAAAAAAAAGAAAAGAAAAAAACCTCCATGGCAGTCTTTCGAGTATCTACTCACTTAATCATGCAATGGGACAAGTATTCGGTCAGGGAATAGTGCACCCCTAACTTACACTGTAAAGCCAACTGCATATGAGGGCACATGTCAGTTATGCAGCCAACCACTGATACACTCAACATCAGTGTTTGTAACAGAACACTATCCAAGCCCCTCCTGCCCCCCCAAAATTCCTGCCCATCAGTGAGCTGGACATGCCTATCCAGAGAAGAGAGCGCATCCTCTTTTTCCAGAAATAACAGCATCAGCAGCCTCCTCCTTTACAGTGATTAATGATCTCGGGAGCAGATGTTACAACCCTGCACCGGTGTCAGGCCCGTCTACTGGTGTCACTTGTCAGATAATCAATAATGCATATTAATTACATATCAGTATGCAACTCATCAGAGCTATAATACTAAAAATGAAGTCTTCCTTCAAAGGACTTGCCATTTATCACTGCATGTGAAACAGATTTCCAGTTAAAAACTGAAGGTGATGTACAGCCCCATTTGAGCTGCTCAATAAAACAGGCGGGGTGACACACACTAGCGGATTTGCCCGGGCGTAATGACGATACACTAGCGGGAGAGATTAAGCTACCACAGAGCAGGAACCTCCGAGGGCGACAGGAAAGGAATCCAGCACTGCACCACGTCACCGAGCAAAACCAAAGATGACAGGTCCACACGCCCGTAAAAACTCGCCGGGTGCAACTTCCCACAAACAGGATCTCCACATAATGCCAGGAGTAAAAGGATTCCACCTGTGGTCAAACAGGTTGGGCTGGGCCCACGGGTACGAGCACAGTCATTCATACAGTACATTCAGCAAAACATACAGGCCTAACTCAACTCCAAAAAATGTGCCCTCCCACCGCAAAACTAAACAGGAGAAATAGCCAGGTCTGACAAACAATAATGTCGCTACTCACCTGCCTGATGAAATATTACAGCGGGAAACACCTACACAACTCTGCCTCCCCTGCCTGAGAGCGAACGCTCACGCTTGGTACGGCGCAACTGCAGGGCGACACCCCAGCCGAAACCCGGAGAGCAGAAATCAGAGCAAACAGAAACTGTGCGCGAGACCAGCTCGGCAGGTTCAGGGGTTAACGTGGAGCTGAGGGAGGGAGTGACGCCACAAGGTGCGGTAACCTGACACCACCTGACTGCTCGTAACCAGGGTAACGCCCCTGGCACTGCAGTAGCGGTAGCAAAGCACATAAACTGAACAGTAGGTGAGAGCACATGGACAGGTGGCGAGAACAGGAAGTGACAGAGAACGAGGAAACAGAAGAGCACTGGAGAAGCCAGTGTGCCAAATTAAAATACAGGCGATGGAGCAGGTTCATCCACTGAGCCCGTGGGCAAAGCTTTGTGCGTCAGTCTGCCTGAATCACTCATTCGGAGCGGACCCAACAGTGTAAGATTAGACTGGCCGAGCTGTCCACCCAAGGCTGGCGGTATGGGGAGCTGGGAGTGGACATACACTAGCTGGATAGCAGCAGAGAGACAGCTGCCGTCTGCAAGCCTGCCCGTCACTGGGGATAGTCAGGCAATCTGATACCGCTTCAGTCAAAATATGGCGGGAAAAACCGCGCCCTGTACCCCCGAACACCCTCCCCCAACACACACTCACGCAGAGCATTACAGACCCCGAGCTGAGCTGCCACTCAGCGGGAACAGCCCACGGCTGGTTAAGAACCTGTACGTTTTCAAATTCCCCGGAAGACGGCAAAACTCCACAACTTTGAACTGGGTCACTTGTTTCTTGCCTGGATCCTGCTCGTCCTGCGGGGTGACGAGGCGTAATCGTACTTAAAACAGAAATGCAGTGTGAGAAACGAGCCAGTGTAATTGGATAGGACACGGAAGCGATCAGAAGTAAAACGCTTCCTGCATCACAGGATCCGTGAGTAGGGTTATTCCAGATCATCCCCAAAGCTGCCGCACAGAGGCAGGAAAAGTTAACCTCACCTTCTTCTATAGAGCCGCGCAGTTTGAGACCATAGAACAGGGCAGATTTGGCGGAGGCTCTTTTACGGCACGCATGACGCGGTGGAGGTGAGGTGCAGAGGGACTGCTGCAGACTGAACGCGCACCAGTGTCAGCCCCGCTGCTCTGACCAATACTCAGGAGGACACTCAGACGTGTTATTACTGCTGCACAATGGAGGGGTCTGAGAACCCAGAACCATCACATGCCCTCCAATCCATTCATGCAATGAGTATTAATGAGAACCCAGCTACAAAATGAATTAAGATGAAAAAATAATAGTTTACGGAGTTCACATTATATAATTATAGTCCTATATAGCAAGGCCGCACTTTGGCTCAAGTGCACAGCCTGGCATTGTGCCCATCACTGGTTCTAATGAACCAACTTTTCAGCCAAGTCGCCATTTTGGCTCAAGTTTCCTCAGTTGGCACCGTGCCTGACCCCAGGTTGTGATGAACCAACATGTAGGCCAAATCACTATTCTGACTCCAGTTTCTCAGGTGGCGAAGCAAAGCTGCAGACTAGCTCTCTGAAGATCTCTGTGAGACCAAGGCCACCATTTCTATGCCTGAGAAATGAAGCAACATGCAATGGCCTGGTTAAACATTGCCAGCCATTACACAACATGCAGCCTGTCCAATCCACTGCCCCCGTTTCACTGTTTCACCTGTAAATGAACTGCCCAGAGCGAACAATGTTAACCCAGCTCTGCACACACAGTTAGTGGTCCTGTAAATGCCACTCAGTTGCTACTGTTAAAAGCAACCTCAGAAAAATCTTTTCACACCTAATAAAACTTTGAGACCGCTAGGATATTCAAATAACAAGATTTCTTCAAGTTCCAAGTAATTAGCATGGACTTGCTCGCCCACTACATCCTCAGAGTAGTCGCCAACTTATGCCTGCTGAAATTCCAGGTTAAAGATTGATGCTCTGGCACTGTGGTCAAATTACACAGATATAAGCACATTTGAAAATGATTCACTACAACTTCCTGGCAATGACTTTGCTCAGTGTGAAAGTGGCATTAAGGTTTCACTATAGAATCATGCCAAAATTCCAAATACCAAAACTGTATAGAGAGAATATTCTATGCGTACTGTAAGAATAATGTTGCCCTATTTCACCTGTAACTCATAAAATTCAATTCTGAAAAAAGTTGGAACATCAGAGAAAATGCATATAAAAACTCCACCAACAGCCTACTATACTGAAAGCAGGTTATCACATGACTGGATTTTGTAATAAGTGAATTTAATTGCTTACTGAGAATATACAACATGTGGACTGCAACAGAGACCAGGTGCGTTGGCGCAGTCAACTGCGTACCACTGTATAACATCATGTCTTTAAAGGGGACCCATTTTGCTATATTTCCAAGGTTATATTTTGATCTTGGACTCTCCTAGAGTACTCCTGATCGTTCAAAGTCCTAAACAGGGTCCTTATTTAGCTCATACAGCCATCCTAAAAAAAACCCATTTGTAGTCCACAGCAGTCTTTGCCTGAAACGCCTCGTTGGGGCGGCTCTTCTGTTATGGCCCCCACTCCCCGTGTGCACACTTTCTTCTGACTGGCCAACTCTGTGGAGGGCGGATCTAGGCGGGACGAGGCAGCAGAATGCAGATTTCCGGGTCTGCCTCCTCAGAGTAAAACTGATGCGCGTCTCCCGAAGGAATGGACTGGCATATTCCGCAAACAAACGCAGTACATGAGTATAGATCTAATGAAATTAACTTGTTCTAATAAACACAATGGCGAAAGTGGAGGATGCAGTGCGAATGTCTGGCAGCTCAAGCTTGAATTTGCCGTCTACCTACGGCTATGGATTGTTACTCCAACCTTAATTTGGCACAGCTGATCCCACTAATTAGCAACTCAACAAGGTCCCTGCTTGTTGAATGAGATGTGTTTTGTTAAGGCAGCAGTAAAAACCTACAGGATGGTAGATCTCCAGGAACAGGGTTGGTGACCACTGCTTTAGAGCAACTTTATAACTAGATAAATGGGAAAGTTGTTGGTATGAAAGCCATTTGTCAGAATGGCCCAGTATTCTAAGCGCCGCTACCCAGTCACAGGTCAGAAATTAGTCGGTAATATAGCAGAGATTATTAGCTTGAGCAAGCCAACATACTGTCTTCTCGAGGCAGAACTGGACAACTCTTCAGAACGGAGTTCAGTGCAACCACGACAATCAGTACTACCCTGCTAACAGTTAGTAAGTATACAATGATAGCATTTGTCGCGACTTTAAAATGACATAATGCCTGTCGGTTAAGTGCGACGAGTCGTTCTCAGCCAAACTCAAAACAGCCGACTGCATGCTGCTGACGTTGAGACAGAAGGACACAAAAGCAAACGGTCAGTATGATTGCTTAAGTTAAATCCAAAACATGATCGAGCCTCTGGGCTCCACATTATAAGCTATTGCTTTCGGAAACAAATCCATAACGGGAGTTGGCTACTGCAAACTGTGCTGTCGACAAAATGATAATCATCTTCGCTTTGCTTTATGGGGAATGATGCATCCAGACATATAACTCCAAAAAACTAAGCTAAGAAGTACAAGCAACATCGACCATTATCACGGTATGCAGTTGAATCTGAAAACTTCTATGGATATTTAGGCAAACCCACGGCATTATTTCCCTCATATTGGCATACGTTCGCCTATAACACATTTTTGTTATTAGTTTGTTATTAGTTTGTTATTCAGGTTATAAATTATATCTAGATGGCAATCGTGTTCAAACTTGAGCATGTTGAACTCTGAGCAAATGGAATTTACATAAATGTAAATATGAACATTTCTTATTACTTCAATCTGACATTTCCTATGAGTTTTAGTAAAATAATTTTGACTATTATTACCAATTGGAAGAAGATAAGTGATAAATTGAGTGTGGGTTCATGGCATTCAAGTCATATTTTACTGCAAGAGCCAAAATAAGGTTGCATCCAGGTGTGTAGATGTGAATTCATAGTGGCTGTATGGGATAACTTTAAATCCATTCCACAGCAATCAGCGTACCTAAGTTGGATCAGTTCGTGTTGTAATGCATGTAATAATAACTTGGCCACAAGTGGGGATGACAAAATGAAACTTTAGCATGTTAAGCTGGCCCTATCAAGTTAGTAATTCAACGATTTGTCATCAGTGATATTGGACTTCTATCGATCAAGTTCCCATTTGTCTAAAGCAGCAGCTAGATAATTAGACTGGAGGATGGGCTCAATAGTCCTTAATACCTTCCCTGCACTCTTGCAAAGCTGGCACTTGAAACAGCTCTCCGTCACAATAATATTCTTATACCATGTGACTGTGTGCAGTTTTTTGTAAAGTTTTGGCGGGTGTTAGTTATACAAGTTCCGTAACTATTTTTCTATAAAAAATATGCAGCAATAACTTTTCTGAACAACTTTGTTATATTCTTTTCATCTCTAGTAGCATGCAAACCACATTGCGGCCGCAGGAAAGCAAACACCGGCAGAGGTCAGGATACTACTAGTAGTGTTCTGTCAGCATGCAACTTGAGCAGGGCCATCCCTACCTGTTCAAAAAATGTGTAATGGATTTCCGTCCATGTTTGAATTTTAATCACAGTTTAAAAATGTGATTTTAATGCATTTTTCAGCCTGCACAAATTTCATTGCCACTCTATTTGAAAATTTCTTGTAACTACGAGTATCCACCCTGATGGGATGAGAACCTGGCCAGAACACTATAGTACAGGTGACGCTGACAA
The DNA here is from genome assembly GCA_029721435.1 of Gymnothorax reevesii. Lineage (NCBI taxonomy): Eukaryota > Metazoa > Chordata > Actinopteri > Anguilliformes > Muraenidae > Gymnothorax > Gymnothorax reevesii. The sequence continues at coordinate 9,227,701 of CM056586.1, forward strand.
GATGATGCAGACCTACTAGTCTCTGGATGTCTGTACACTTATTATGACTGTGTATTCACACTGTAGAGACTAAAATCCAAGTTCTCTAAGGTTTCGAACCGAAATTTGAGGCAAAATGTGTGGCTGAATGGTTTTCTCTGTGGCTAAGTGAACTTCAGGGCGATTAGCCACTGTGGCAAAGTTAAATTTTTGGCCAGCACACACCCTGCATTCCTGATATGTATTAAAAGGAGGATCAGCATAATCGGTCCCCTTTAAATCACTCTCATAATGCTTTGGCACTGAAAGACAAGTCCACAAAGCAAAATTTTCCCCATTCCTCAGTTATGGGGGTCATCAGCCGCACAACTGAACAACCCTTTTATACCCTTCTTTAGTTTCATAATGTGCCACACATTCTCAATCAGAGACAGATCAGGACTGCAGGCAGACTTGTCTAGCACAAGTACTCTCTGTTTATGAAACCATGCAATCCGCGAAGAATGTGGTTTTGCCTTGTCCTGCAGGAAAAATGCAAGAGCATCCCTGGGAAAGATGAGGTCTAGATGGCAGCATATATTGTTCCAAAAATTCGCAAGTTTCATTTTGCATTGATGGTGCCCTTGCAAATAAAGTCACCTGTGCCATGTACACTGCCACACGCCCATGTCAAGACTGATGCTAGAGACAGAACAGCTTAGGTTGTCCTTGTCGTCTTCGGTCCATTAGAGAGGACGGAGTCAACTACTTGAAATGCTGACTCATCAGCCCACAAAACATGCTTCCACTATACTTTTCTCTATATAAGAACATCCATTTTCAGGATAGAGCCAGAGTGTTCTTCAATTTTTTGAGGATTTAAGTCTCAAATGTTCTTGCAGTATTCATTTTTTCAGTTTATTATTCATTTAATAAAAAAAAAGTATTTTACATCAATCTAACTCCAGACATTTTTCTTTGTGAAATTAGCATTTTACACAGCTGATAAACATAAACATAACAGATTAGTATTGAGACTTTCCATTCAATTATCTCCATACAAGTTCCTTAACCTCATTATCAGCCTCAGGTCACTTTTTGGGCATTTTTCAGCCTCAACGTTCTTATGAAAAGGTTGTGAAAAAATAAACAAACAAAAAATGCAGCATCTCTAGTGTCAGTGGTAAAGAGAACTCCGTGGCTGGTTTCGGTATTAACCCTTTTTGCACCATTTTTGTTGGGCCACTCCACGAAAAAGCCAAATATGGTAAACTCGTAACCAATTTTCATGAAACTTGCTGGATTTGCTTAATTTACTGGGAGACCCTGGGACCCTCGCCCTTTGCTCACCTCACCTAGTGTAAAGGGAACCCCCGTCTAGCACAGGTCAAAGGACACCTATTGGTGATCACTTACACCAACATTGATTTCATCATACAAATCTTAGAATTGACTTTTGATTTGATTGGAAAACCCCTTGAATACAAAGCAAAAAATAAATAAATAAACAAACAAACTAAATAAAGCCAGGTTTAGCTTTGTAGGTTCTTTTGAAAAATGCACAACAAATTTGACGAAAATCAAATACAGTTTGAGATAAGGTTATTTGAAAGTGCTACTTTTTGCAGTTTAGTTCCAATTTTGCCACCAAGAGGCGACCTATAAACAAACTGGCTTGCCACACTGCACTTATACTTACCGAACACCTTTCTCCCAGTAAAGGAAGCAAATCCTGCAAGATTCTCAGATCTTCATGAAAGTTCCCAGTTTATCATATTCGGATTTTTCGTGAAGTGGCCCAGGAAAAAGGATGCAAGAGGGGTTAATACCGAAACCAGCCACGAAACTCTCGTTATCACTGATACTAGAGATGCTGAGAGTCAACATGAGCCATATTTCATCACTTTTGATTTAAGGTGCATGGAGAAATCGCAGTGTGCTAATTGTGCGCCTTATGTCAGTCGCTGTAATTTTCATCCAAATTAAAGAGGTCCTTACCTATAATGACATGCATGAAATGCCTTGGCCGACTTAGGGCGCAAGCCACACAACTGCTGGGAAGGTGTGCATAATTACAAAAGGCAATGTTTTGCAGCGCCCCCTATGGGCAGCGCGCTAAGTCAGCGGCCTAAATTCACATTTTGGAGCATCCATACCCCATAGACTTGCACAAATGAAAATCAATTTGGCTCGCTCAGTGCGCACAGAAATACAAGCATTCAAAAACCTAATTCTAAAGATTTTTTTCATATTGGCTGATTTTGACCCCAATATTCCAGGACCCCCTTTAAAAAAAAAAAAAAAGCAGTCCCTATTAAGGATAGAAAATGCTATTTTTGTTTCTAACATACATCGATCAATAAAAAAAAAATTCGGACAAATCTGATGGCATCATGAATCACCGCCTGCCTGAATAATAAAAACTGGCTCTTAAATATGCATGCACTTTCAATAAGCAATTAAATTCACAAGTTAAACCACCAACTCATGAGTTGTTGACCTGTTATCCATTCAGTAGAGGGTGAATAGACTTTTAAAATCAGTCTTTTTAAATTTTATTTCCATTTTCCATCATGTGCAGTTTTTTTTTCAGCTGGCGTTGTGCAAGTGATGGTTACATCTTCAAAGAGAGGTCATTACCTCTCAAGGAGTTCCTGTTTTTGCCGGCGTTGGTTTCTCGGTCTGTCTCCATTTGTGTATAAGATAACTCAAGTAATGAACAGATATCTGTGAAATTTTGTAGGTGGGTTGGGTTGCCATTACATCAGGGACCTTGATTTTGACCTGCTTTTGACCTTGTTCGGCTGAACAATATGGCCGCAACGGCAGCCATCTTGAAATTCTATGACACGTGATAACTGAACTCGCTCCCAGTGATATCACTCAAATTTTGTTGGTTGATTGAGTTCCATCCCAGATGCAAGACCATCCTTAAATTTCTCAAGAGCCATGTTCACTTAGCAAGATTGACTATGCTGCCTCACCGGAGGTTTGCACTCTCGGAGTGCTTCGAGTCCAAATTGAGATGTATACCACATTCATACAGTATAGACCGCTGTTCCCAAGACCAAAGGACTATGTATAACCACCGTTTGCACCAATTGCCAGTAAAGCCCCCTCAGTTACAGCAATTATGTAATGGCTTGTAACAAAGTGCATCCTTTGCTAATCTATGGAAGTAGGAATCAGCCATTTTACAATACTTGGGTAAGAAACAAAATCAAAAATAAATTTTTTTGGGCATAATGTCTAGGTTGTCCTTTACAAATTTTTAAATGGTAATGAAACTTGCATAACACACTTTGGGCACACAGCAGCATGAACGCACTGCTCCCTCAGAACCATATTAATTGGAACAGCACTGTATAGAGAATTATCAAAGACATTCTTAAAGAAAATTGGCCAGAGTCAGGCCAATTTTACAAATAACTCCAAGTCCACATACAATCTGCAGGCTGTACCATCCTTCCCACTCCGAAAAGCCCCAACTTAACTTTAATTAGATGACCTTTCTGTCAACTCAAACTGCACCAATGACCAGTAGTCCGCAGACGACACAAACTGCACAGCAGGGTTTAATCAGGATATCTGCTGCACCGCAGTGTGGCATGCCATGGCAGATAGCCTATGCTATCACATTTCTAACATAGTTTGTATATATGGGTCTGAACTCAAACATACATTCCCGGTCACGTTGCTGTCACTACCTGAACTAAAATTTTGCGGACAAGGAGTTCCATCATTTATTCACATGGGTAATTAAAACATTGATATCAGTAAAAGGAATAATATGCCAGTAGTCTGATAATTTATGTGGCCTTGTCAAAAAATGCTACTGTAATGCAAAGCAAAAATAAAATATTTGTTTTCGCCTTAATAGTGCAATAGGAATCAGACTACAGTAGGGTTTGTCATTTCTTAGCTTATTACGATATTAGGTGTTATAATGAGTAGGATAAGTTTGTAGAAAGATATGCCGTAGGCCATTATCCAATTTCTGCATTTTCAGGAGAACCCAGCATGTACATGCAAATGCATATACGCATACAGGTCTTAAGGCGCCCTGAAAAGAAATCTATTTTTATGATTTTTGAAGATACTTAAGATGTGAGCGAAGAAACAGAGCCCAAAATTTTACGTCTGCGCAAGCGCAAAAGCTGGAGGTAGCATTTTTTGATTGGTCGCAAAAATGGACAGAACACCAGTCGACGGATCGATACACAGCAGCAGCCGTAAAGACGCAGTTTCCCCCTCATTCAAGTCGCAGCAGCACCTGCCCTTTGCCCTGAAGATCTAACTGGTGCGAAGGACAACGGCCACAAGTTAATTATCCACAATACCCTGACAACTTCTTCTGAGGGGGGTGTTCCATCTGCAGAAAACATAACCAAATTCTCCAAGCTTACATTAGAACCACCTAATGTGTCCAAATGAAAGCGAAATTAGAATTTCATTGACACAACTCGCCATTTAACGTTTAATGCCTTTCATACAACGCAACGAACGACGGCCAATAACGTTCGACAGATAAACTACCGCCCACGACGCTCAAACAGCCTTTCAAAATGATCAACACGCCGCCGTGAGCACTAAACTCACTCGGGTAAAGCTGCTTCCACACCGGGCGATAAACGAATCTGCATGTTCACGTCTTTGCATTGACTTTGAATGTAATCTGTCCTGCGAAAAAATAGTTTCACGTCCGATTTGAAAGCACCTTAAGTAAGTTAGTAGTTACTGTGTTAGTCAGCCATCAGGTCCACCCAGCCAATGTTTTAACAAGGTTAGCCAATTAAAAACCCAAGTTGGAGACATAACCTAAAGCTAATTCCAATGTACCAAGTTAGCTACCTTGTCTAACGTTACACATCCAAAATTGCAGATCGCGAGTTAGCAGGGTAAAAAAAATAATAATCCACGCTTGCCAGATTTAAAAAAAAAAAAAAAAGTTACAACTTCCAGTCAACTGATAATAATGATGATCCAAGGTTAACCCAAAATCAGAGACGTAAAATGACCTTTAACTTCCCTTCTTCCTTAACCTTAAATTACCTTCCTCGCTAGCAAGGTAATAACGCTGTTACCTGGCGGTAGCGTCACTTAGTTTCACCAGTACCAAACTTGTCATAATCGCTGGCAAATGTTAGCACAGAATTAACTTAGTTCACCTTGTCAAGTTGGACTGAAACTTACCAGGCGTAAGATTAACCCCGATAACAAATTAGCTAGCTGGCTAGGTAACGTTAGTAATGTACTGGCTCGCTGTATAGGTACAAGCTAGTTTGGGTGAGGTAACAGTTAAGTTAAAGCTAAAGCTCGCCAGCGAGGTAGAGCGGTTTGTTTTATACAAGACACTCACTTCGCAAACATAATGCCATGGAGATGGTCAGACTGGTCCAGCCAGCTGCGTTAGCGACCCAGGTAACGTTACCTAGCGAGCTAAGTTAGCTGGTTACTTCGCATTCGTTAGTAGCGAGCTAGCGTTAGCCATCCTAAGCTACACGGTAACTGGAATAGTCCTCGCCTGCAAACAGCTTTAGCTTCTTCTCAGTGGTTTCAGAACAAACCGTGTTAAGCTTCGCAAAGGTTTAACGTTACTGCGGCACTTACTAGCCGGTTGATGTTAATCCTTTTCCGGAGGGAAGCTGCCAAAAGGGAAAAACACAGGGGGCTGCCCTAAGAACTCGCAGGATAAGCCGAACTCCCCCCTCCTCCGAATCGGGGGTTAAGTTAATTAGTTAGCTAACGATCATTCAGCTGCCTATCAGCTAGGTAGAAAAATGTTCCATAGCATTTCAACTTAAAAGCACCTCCCTCCAGCGGGACAGGGGCAGCGCCAGCCCTCCAAAGGGAATGTCGAACTAGATCGCGCCGAATAGTCGATCTTAATCCTGGAACGACGGGATCCCCAAAAGTTTCTCCCACGCACCATTCCAGGTTATTCGGCCGACAACCATCTAATTCACGCAAGCACGAAACCAGCTCCTGAAAATGTTTCTTCTTTCGCCGGGTCTCCCTCTATCCGGTGCGGGCTCCTGTCCGTATTCCCACCCCCTCTTTCCACGTCGTTAGCCCCTCCAGGATTTCAACGACCGGTACTTCATACCGGGCAGTTACCAAACCGCGTCCTCGTTCGTCCAACAAACACTCTGGGAGGAGGGAAATTAATCCGAATCTTGCCTCAAATAGCCAATCAAAAGCACTCAATGTGTCCTCATTTGCAAACCGGACCCTCCTCTGAAAAAGCGAACGGAATGCCTACCTGTTTTAAAGGGCCAGAGGTATCTGAAGCCGATTGGTCCCGGCGTGAAACTTAAGTTCTATCCATGCAATCGCATAATAAGATCTTATTTCTCAAATGTTTGAGAACATGATATTCATATTAACCTTCCTTCGACCGAAAACAGCATATATGCTGCTTTGTCAAAATATGCATCAAAAAGCAGCGATTCACTTCAGGATGAAACAGATCCTCATTAGAGGAAGGTAGGGGTTAGAATGTTCTACCTTCTGGTCGATACTGAGCAATAATCGTGACAGTCTGTCCAGCTCTCTTCAGCGCTGCGGCTGCTTGCTCATGTGTGGCATTGCGCAGATTTACACCATTCACCTGTGAAAAGAGAGGTGCTTTGTTACTTTCTCCGAGCAAGAAATTGTTGGATCTCTTATCTTCAGCCTCACGAGAGCTTTCCGCTAAGTGAACTTCAGTGGTTCTCAAACTCGGTCCTGGCGCCCCACTGTGAATGCTGGCTTTTGTTCCAACCACCAATGCAATCTTAAGAGTTTAATAACAAGCCTAAGTTTAATAACTTGTTTTAATTAGGTGGGTTTATACTCAGAGCAATTATTTATTCTCTTTAGCCCAAATGCCATGAAGAGTAAAAATGTCATATCCACATTGAGATATACTAGAAACTGGTGTCCTGCAGAGGGGAACATTTTAACCAATCATTTAATCAATGTAAACAGTCAATTGTTCCTCATTGTTGAAACTGTTGACACACGGTTGCAAAAACTAACAATTCATATGGCAAACAATAGAGTCACACCTGTTTCGTATCATGTTTATTTTATTAAGTTCAGGCAAATTATTTTGAAAGAACTCAAAAAAAAAAACCTGTGTTCAGCAACCTAATTGGGAGCTTGCTGATTTTCTCCAAGTCTTATTAGATCTGTTTAAAAAAGTTTTTTAACTGAAAATCCTCACATTATAGAAAAAGAAGCGCAATATGTTCAAGGGTATTTATTCTTCACGGCACAATGGATATGTCCATCAAAGTGTGGCTTGAGATGGTAAATTACTGCTCTTAGCATGGAATGCAGCTAATTAAGACAAATCAACAGCATGTTAAAATCCTAAAATTGCAATTGTGGTTGGAACAAAAGCCAGCACATACAGTGGGGTGCCAGGACCCAGCGCAAGTTTGAGAATGACTGGTGTACTTACAGTGTTGTGGGATAAGAGCTGTGTCTACAGCCAGTTTTGAAAAAGCAAAGGGATATAAACACAGAGTCGCAGGACTTTGTGAATTATAATGAAGACAATGGGGCTAAAAGTATGACCTTAATGAAAATATCCTATAGCAGGGCTGTGCAGTATTATCCAGAAAGGGCCAGTGTGGGTGCAGGCTTTCATTACAACCAAACACTTACACATTTGAAACCACTAATCAAGCTCATTAGCAAAGACTCTTGGGGTTGATTAGTGGTGTCAGGTGTGTAAGTGCTTGGTTGGAATGAAAGCTGCACCCACACCGGCTCTTTCTGGATAATATTGAATAGCCCTATCCTGTAGTTATTTCTTAGTAGTACTATAGTATGTTTGGCATAAATATAGTATTAATATGGTTTGCATTGTATAACTAGAGTAGTACTATAGCTATCACATTACAACTGTAGTATTACCACAGTCAACAGTACCATGATATTACTATAGTCCACACAACTGTATTGCTGTAGTTTGAATAACTATAGTATCATAAAAGTACAACTACACTATGATGGCAAAAATACCATTCAGTTACTATAGGATAACTATGGCTTGGAACTATGGTAATTGTTCATAAAGGGAGGGCTAACCGAGAGGATGCGGTCACCCCTCCTCAGCTCTCCGCTCAGGTCAGCCGGCCCCCCAGCCAGGATGAAGGAGACAAAGATCCCTTCACCATCTTCTCCTCCCACGATGTTGAAGCCAAGCCCTGTGGAGCCTTTATGGAGCAGAACCTTACGGGGCTCCCTGCCAAACATAAAGAGAGAGTCAGGAGGCAGGAAAGAGGGTGAGTGTGTGTGAGAGAGAGAGAGAGAGAGAGAGAGAAACAGGCAGCTGAAAAGATCACACAGATCCAACTACATGGGGAAAAACACAAATACACATATTGAAATATAAACACCTGATACAAGATAGCACAACACACAATTTATTTGCAGCATATATACAACCTGTGACCTGTTTCAATTTATCTGTGGCAGTAGTTTCTATACATGTTTGAGAGTGAATGCTTCCACATGAATTGACAAATGAAATAACTTCCATAGATATTTCACAGAAATGGAATGCAGTATTCACGCTGCCAGTTTAGGCCAGGAAAAAAAAAAAAAAACGGCTGCAAGACACAGTTCACTTCATGGCAGCTGCGGGAAGCCAATTCCAACCACACTTGCATAGCAGCCTCTTTACATACCACACTGCATTAGGATAAGGAAGGCAGGATAAAAACCAAACTCCACAGTCATCTGTCAGCGGTTCCAATTTATTCCGAGCGGAAAGTCACAAGACCCACTAAGAGCTGGGGTCATATACCGAGGCAACAATGTCTAATGCCACCTCCAGCTCTTCTCCACAGCATTCCCACAGTAGCACAGACGTGTCGATATACACACACATATGCATATATACACTCAGTTACATGCGCATACAAAAAAAAGAACTTGCATACAAGCAGGCATGTACACACGTATACACTGGCACGCACATACATACAAATGCACAAAAACAAACACACACACACACACAAATTGTGTGACGTTGAACTCATTCCCGCCTCACGCCTGACTGCGGTTCTCTTTTAGTGGCTGTGACTCATTCCTCCTAGCAGGCGGTCCATGTTGTAGCTGAACTGTGTTAGGATCAGAAGGAGGCTGAACCGCTGCTGGAGACCAAAGTCCCCAGGAAAACATGCTGTGGTTTAACTCACAGGGACTCTGCCACAGCATCCCGACACACTCACAGGCACACACATGTATACATGACTGTCATTACTGATGGCTATGTACTCCAGTCAGCATATTACATGCAATACATACTGTAGGTTTGTGTTTGTGAAGCAGTCTCTGCTGCCGAAGAGAACACAGTAATGACACTGCATGAATGCTAATGTCCCTCATTGTAAGAGTACAGAAAGTTAAACCACAGAATAATTAGATTAAATATACTGAAGATCTGTTGCAAAAGTATGTAAATAAATAAAGTAGATATGTGTTCAGAAAATGTGAAAACACCCATAAAAAAGATTATCCTGTTGTATTTAACAGCTTAACACCGTACTGTGGAGTCAGGCAAAACATAAAATGCTTCACGAGTACTCGCAATAACCCAGACTTACATAACGTATAAAGCATTATGCTGGTATTGGCATAATGAGCCCCACAATGGTTCTCAGATGGGCAGATAGCTGCGGATCAGGCTCGCCAGGAGGGAGCCAGCTCTGCTGTTACTGCACAATGCTGCTCCCACATGGAACAGCTGTCCACAGAGAGCTTCTCTGATACCCCAATTCCATCTCTTCTAATGTGAACGCTGACACACACTCGCACACAAACGTGTACCCAAACACGCAAGCACGCATGCCTGTACACACATAGGCAGTCACCGTAGGCTTACAAATGAGGAACACACTCATGTACATTTACATGGACAAAACAGTGCATAGTTAATGACTGATCTAACAAGTGAAAGCAAGAGCATTTCCAGACCCTCTTCCTCAGAAGATGGCTGCAACTTTAGCTAGCACTGCCAGAGTGAGACGGAACGAAGTGACAGTGGCCATTTGGACTGCAGAAGTCACATGACTGGTCTTGGTCAGAGACCTCAGCGGCGTAGACACAGTTACCTGGGGCTCTTACTCCAGGCCCTAAGGAAAGGCTGTGTCTTGTCCCTCCTTTCTGAAAGGCATTGCAGATACGACATGGAGGACGAGATATTGACCGTGAACATGGTAGCGGTGGCGGCAGGAACCGACTGGTCCTTCCAGCAGAGCCAAGACAGAGGGTACGAGACCAGTCCTGCGCTCGCGTGGAGTGTACTCTGTGTGGGTGTGTGTGTGAGAGAGAGAGAAGCTGTAACAAATCTAGAGCTGTCAGGGAGTGATAGGAGGCAGTTCCACCCGGGCTGTTAGACGCATCGCTCTCAGGGCCAGACTTAACCCTTGCTCTCCCATGATGACCCTCTCTGCATGTCAACAGATCACAAGAATCCATCTGTCTCCACCCAGATACCTCTTCTTGTCTGTGCGGGCTGAATGCCCCATCTCCCTCTCGCTCTCTTTCTCCCCACTGACGCTAAAGACGGAGGACCTGTGAAGGAATCTGTCTGAAGACTGCGCGCTGAAATGGAGCAGTAATGTATTTCACTGCCTGTCCTCTTGCATTACTGTCTGAGTCCAGTCCTCCTCGCCACAGCACTCCAGAATTCCAGTCTGTCATCTAAGACCTCCTGGAGATTAGGGCAGCATCCGGTAAACCAGCTCCCGGCTAATTTGTCAAGTCATAAACAGCCTCGCAGAAACTCGTAAATATGGCACTTTGCATGTCTCTATATATCTGTCATCAGTTCAAACAGGTGAAAAGCACATGGCCACAGTAAAAGATTTAAGCACACAGGGCCCTGAACATATGTAAAGGGTGTAGGCATGGAAGGTCCATGTGCCAGTTTATAAGGTGAGAATATGAGGGAGGTATTGCCTTGCATCAGTAACCGAGGCGAGAATTCCAGAGGGGCATGAAAACACAGATCAGGCACCCCTCCACCCTTCTTTCTCCCCCGCCCTCCCTTCCTCTTCATCAGCTGAAGGAATGTAAATAGCTGCACTCCTGTGGAAACTCCTTCTCATTCCCCTTAAGCTTTCATCCAGTTCAACATTCCCCAGTCGTCATGGTCTGAATGCTGATTCGGGTGAGGTGGGGACAGTTGTGAGGTCCCCTCGCCCCAACACAACACTGTTTCCTTTTCCTCGTCTCAGTAATTGGCTCCCGTTGGGTAATTAATGGCAGTCACTGCTGGCATCATTATTCACACATGCAGAAAGGTGAGAGACCTCTCCGAGAAGGTCTTTTCTCGTTGGCCAGATGGCCGCAGTGTCCAGCCCTGTACTTACTGACTCTCACCTGGTTTTTTCTCAGTGTTCCCGAATAGGGCCTCTTGAACTCACAGCCACTGCCTTTATCCCTGAGCACCTTTTGCATTCTAATTATATTAAAGGGGCGTGAGCCCTTTTTGGCTTGGGCGACAGACGGCTCAGGATATTTCCGGCTCGCCAGAGAAGCTAAGAATAAACCAGCTGTTATGGATGATTAACAGTTTGCATTTGGGTGCTTCGCGAAGGTCTGCTATGATTCCACCAGCTCATGATCAAATCGCCGGCTAAAACTGGAAAAGCAGGCTTGTAATGGCTAACCCATTATGTCTTTTGGATTGAGAGACGCCCCTGGTTAGAGGAGTGAAATCTCCACAGTAAGCCCAACACAGCATCTGTTTGACAGCCACTCAATCACAAGTCTTATTCATGCTGGTCAGGAAGAAAACATTAACCTTCTTGCTGCAGTAGCCAACTGATTCCCTGGTGTCCACACACATGCACACAAACGGTACTATTAGGCCAAAATGAGACCATATACCCACGACATAACATCCCAGAGCTGCAGGAAAACCACCTGCTCAGTTTATCAGATGCTCAGAACACACAGAATATTCATTCAAAATGTGTGTGAATGGCAATTGAATGTTACCAGAGCAATTAAAAATGGAAAATGAATAGGTCAAAAGATTGATTGTGAGCTCCTTTGATTGGGCTGACGTGATAGTGAGAGGCTGTCTATCTCCTTTTGTGCCTATTGCTGCCTATCTATCATTCATACCATTGTTTATGAAATAGGTATGTATAATTATGGAGAGTTTTTTTTTGCTTTCATTAATTGCATAAAGCCTTTCATTTCTTGGAAAAGATTTTTCAATGCAACGAGTAGTTGCAAGGGAGAGTGCGTCAGATTGATGTGCTGCTGATTAAATGTGTGGGACGCGCAGATGGAAAGAGTGTGTGAGTGTGTGTGTGTGTGTGTGTGCACAAGTGCATGCTGATGAAATGCGTGGGGGACGCGCAGATGGGCATGGGGCCTTTCGCTCTCTGACTCAGTTTCCTCACGAAGGATGCTCTTGCAGAAGCTTTTGCCGAACACTTGAGTACAAAAATCAAAAAATAAACACGAAACTTGCTGTTCATCTAATGCAGTTTGCAAGGTAAGAGGCTTTGATTTTGAGCGAGGTTTAGAATGAAGTGGCACCAGTGCATGTTCACGTGAGACAGGCAGCAAAAACAAATCTAACGGGCTCATGGAAATTCACAGACTCACAAACTGTGCCACTGTCCCTATTTTTTTGTGGTGCATGTGCAAGGATTTGCATGTGTGTTTATACGTGTGTGTGTTTGTACATGCAGGCATGGCTGCACGACTGTAGGCAGGCTTTTGCATGTGTATGTGAGCATGCATTGCATGCGAGGTGTGACTGTGTTTAACAGCGAGGTAATCAGAACACGTACAGAGGCGTCCACTCAACTGGTTCCCCAATTTTCAGATGAGTCATGACAGCCGTGGGAACATGCGTGTCGCGCCCCCTGTGCGGAGGATCAGTTTCTCATTTACAATACATTTATGGTAGCAGAAGGGTCCGGTGTTAGTGGACCAAAAACTCCTTCCTGTGCTCACAGCACTGTGTGTGGGGTTCCTGTGCTTACAGCACTGTCTGTGGGATTCTGTGCTCACAGCACTCTGTTTTTGGCTCCTGTGATCACAGCACTGTGTGTTGCGCTCCTGTGATCACAGCACTGTGTGTGGGGCTCCTGTGCTCAAAGCACTGTGTGTGGGGTTCCTGTACTCACAGCAGTATGTGTGGGGTTCTGTGCTCACAGCACTGTGTGTTGGGTTCCTGTGCTCACAGCACAGTGTGTGGGGTTCCTGTGCTCACAGCAGTATGTGTGGGGCTCCTGTGATCACAGGACTGTGTGTGGGGCTCCTGTGCTCACAGCAGTATGTGCGGGGGTTCTGTGCTCACAGCACTGTGTGCAGGGTTCTTGTGCTCACAGCACTGTTTGTGGGGCTCCTGTGCTCACAGCACTGTGTGTGGGATAGACCTCATGAGCTGCAGCACCCCAGCCCCAAGTAACCTCCTATACCTCCCCTCTCCCCTTCTCTATCCTACAGTCTGTCTGTGGCCGCAGATATACTGCAAAACTAGAACACTGACGACCAAAAAAACGCACACATACGCAGATGTACACACACCTGACACACCAAACACACATATATACAGTAGACTAACAAACACATAGCTAACAGTGGAGGCTTTCTGGTTGACAAATGCGAGCAGATGCGGCTGTAGGTCATAAATAACACTGCTGACATGCTTGCAAATACATAGAAGACATTCACTGATGAAAAAAACAACCAAATGAACATACATTCAAACAAAAAAAATCACACAAAACATGTAACATTCTTCTCACAGGCTAGTGCCAGAGATAGGTAGTCCAGGTAGGTGTCTCTTTCAGGCCTATTCTGTCAGGTCTTTGCTGTATGAGGGTAACATCAGGCAAAGCCAGGTCCTTTAGGCCTGTGCAGTATTAGGGTAATTTGAAACCAGGCTAGATCCTTCCGGGATGTCGCTGCGTTAGCATTGGTCAGGCTGGCTCTCTTTATCTCTCTCAGGTCTCATCAACGGGGGGCTCTCAGTTAAGCGCAAAGGAGGCATTTTGGTAAGGCACCTCAGGCATGACAGATGGAATGAAGCAGCTTGTGTGATTGACTGGAACTGCCAGGAGCTCGGAGAAGACGTGTGGCTGTGTGGGGGCCAGGTACAGCTCCTGTGCTACCTATTGCTTTAGCACTCTCCTCTTGCACTGATATTGTGCCTCGCAGCGCTGAGGGCTGCCATCTGCCCACCCTCCTTACAGCATGCAAATGAGGAGGATCATGTAACCGGAAACAGGCTCCATAAGATTAGTCATGGGATCCCGCGTTGCAGCTTAACGATGCATGTTCCAAACGAAAATGATCCCAAGTGCATATGCTATTGCGTATGGATTACGTACCCGAACAACTAATTACAAGCCAACACATCGCTTAAACTCTCCCGAGGAGTATTAATGTATCAAAAAATTCTACAGATACACACACCAGCACACACTGACAGACGCGCACACGCACAGAAAAAAAAAAATAAATAAAGATGAAGACATTATTACTTACTAAAAAGAGGGTTTAACAAAGACTGGAGAAACCGCACAGACAGAGAGAGAGACAGAGAGAGAGAGAGAGAGAGAGAGACAAGGAATGGAGAGAAGACGGATGGAAAGAGAAAAGGATGAGAGGAGAAAGGACAGAGAGAGAATGGGTGGGACGCAAGGTTTGCTGGGTCATTTGGTCAACCCTCTCTAACAAGAAACCACAGCAGATCACCATGGCAACAACTGGACCCAAAATATGGTAATAAGTGAAACAATTGCAAATTAAATTTGCCTGTATAATTTCAAAATGAGTTGACAGGTTATGCCATGGCAAAAGCAAAGCTCGTAAGGAAACAACAAACTGCATGGGCGCAGACAGAGATAACGAACGGAGACAGTAATGAGCACGCAGAAGCAGAGCATGACACATGTATAGACTGCTACATATACAGACACGGAGCCACTGCTGCTAAGTCACAGACTGTGTAGGACAGCACAAAGGGCCTTCACTTCGCCGGGGGTGAGTAAGGCTGTGTGGCTCAGAGACGGTACAGTATCTGAGGACACAGACTCACACTGAACCCCATTCTAGCCCTTAGTGTGCCCAACCCTCCCCAACCTCCACCACAGAGATAGCACAACCAAACCAGACCACGAGCCACACCACAGCAAATGCCCCTCACTCTCCCCGGCTCCGGCTGGGTGGCGCGGGGCGGGGCGGGGCAGGGGCAGGGCAAGGCAGGGGCGGCTGAATGGAGGGGGTTAGCGGAAGCAGACCGGAGCGGGGGGTGGGGAAGGGTGGGGTGGGGTGGGGGGTGGGTTAGTACCTGCCGAAGAAGGGCGACGCGGGGCCCTGGTGCAGGGGCGCTGCGGGAACGGGACAGAAGCCCGCGTCCCGAGGCACCCCGCTGTAGAAGTGGGGGGAGGGGGGAACGCTGTCCTCCAGGGGTTTGTGGATGACACTGTAAATGGGCTCGGCCCTGGTTGGAGGGGTACAGAAATCACACTGTGAATGGGGCTCGAGATGACGTGGGCTGAGACACACACGTATAAAGACAACACACACACATACACATACGTACGTTCACTGACATATACGCACATTCAATGACACAACACCACAGACTGGGGTGTGGATTTAGTCGCCACAAGTCTAATCCCCCAAACCTCATCTTTCCTCAAACTCAGAGCCCTCCCCCGTCCACAGGTGCTGCTACAGATCGCAGATTCCCAGCAGCCTGGGGGACTGCTGATAGACACTTCACTGCCTACTGCTCACACAGCAGCTCCTGGGTCAGGTGCCAACTTCCTGTCCAATACACCCAGTGCACCTGTCCAGAAAACCTGAGCCAGCACCAGGGCAGGTCACATGGCCAGGAGTTCGTTCAGCCCACCCCCAGGAAGAAGGAGTGAAAGAGTGACAGACGGGCGGGCTGTCGTTCCTCCTGAGAGATACTGCACTCTGTATCCACCAATCAGGGTTAAGCTTCATGCTCCTTAGTGTAAACTTTACAATCACCATCTCGCCCAACAGGGCCCAGACACAGGAAGCTCCTACATGCACCAGGTATCACACGCTTGACTTGAACCCTTGAAGTGCAGTTTTTCTTTCTTTTAAACACATTCTTTCTTAGGTTTTCTTATATTTCATCGCCTTCATTTGACAATGGTTGTGATATTCAAATGTTCAAATACATAATCTTACACCTTAAAGGGATAATGAATTGGCTTGCTCATTCATAGCCTCTTTGAAACTTTTCACTCATATCATAATAAAATGAAATTCAGTTCATTGCTCCACAAAATGACAGATAACAGTAAGAAAAGTAAAGTGCAAATAATTGAAATTGTCCAGTGCCCATGGCTACAATACTGAAATGGCACGATTCCATTTCTGACTTTCAGTCACAAGCAGTAGTTGCGCTTTATTGTCAAAATATGCTTGTCTTTTTTTATTACTGCCTACTGTATTTTTTGACTGACATCAGAACTACAGTCTTTACACAAACCACACTGTAGAATTTTGATTTGAAAATTTTCCATGGCAAAAAGGAAACTTACAGCCAAAACTTGAAAAATAAATTGCTGGAAAATTTCAGGATATGTTCACTGACTTATAAAAGAAATAAATGGGTGCCCATCAATCATTTAAATAACAAGAGAACAAAATTACTGCAGTCACACGTGTATAATTACACTACTGCTAATTGGCTCAAAGCCTCGCGTACTATGATTTTTTGAACAATGAAAGGCTGAGCAGGCAAAGAAAGCCATCGCTGAAACGTGACATCTGTCCCATAGTTTTCCTGACAAGCTTAACCATCTCTGCACAAAGGCATGTGACCACAGAGTATGTGTGGCAGGATGTGATTGGCCCTCATCTCACTCTTGTTACAAATGTAGTCCAGCTATTTGAGAAGGTATTACTTACACGCCAAAGACAGGCTGAACTCCACCCTCCCTTCATTTTGTAACCTACATTTCCTTTTTGATACATGCATTGGGAATATTGCAGGCCGGGTGAATACTCAACAAAAAGTGATAAAAAGCTGTCATTGTCCTTGTCTCCTTAATGTTGGGTCAGGTGCACGCCTCAGTACACATTCAGAGAAAACATACAGATATCCAAGTAGCTGGAACCAGTAAAACCAGAATGACCAGCATGGAGACTTCGGCTATCGTAAGTTTTACATATTTGTGCTCCATCAGTCCCCTGAATTTTATTGCAATAATTTAAAAAAAAAATTTTTTTTTTGAGTGATACCAGACAAGCTGAATTTTGGCAGGCCATGTTATATGACAGTCGCTGATGAATAATCTACATCACTCCTCTTTAACAGAGGATGGGACATCATTACGCAAATTTTTAAACTGAAGAACCGCAGTTGGCTCAAAGGCCTCCGACAGAAAAGGTAGCTCACCTGGTGAAGTCCTCCTCCCCAAGCATGTGACGTGGGATTGGGGAGTACCTGGAGGGCGTGACCTGCTGGGGCTGGTAAACGGACTTGGGCTCCACCCCACCCATGTAGGCCATGCTGGAGTTGTGGGCCACGTGGTTATCGACCATAGTCGGGAACGCTGTAGGGAGGGCGAGGCCAGTAGGGAGAAAAGAAGGAAGGGACATTAAAACGAAGATCCAGAAGGTGGCACTGCTGAGTAAAGTGGGGGGGAGGGTTACACAGTTAGGCCGTTTGGTGGGCTGTAGATATCGAGTGGCAGAGACACAGGAACAATATACTAACCCTGAAGGTCTGCACTTAACGTGAGCATCTCAGAAGCACACCGTACACCCGAAACGTAAAATGGCAGGTACTGAAGCCTATTAGGCAGTTGGTATGCCATCTTGCGATGGCTGTGTGGTTTATCTGTGCGTGGGGGAGGGGAGGAGGGGGAGTATTAAAAGCTTGACATGGTGCCCCAGGACGTGGGCGTACAGTTGAAGGAGGAATCTGAGAAAGCCTTCGTTCTTTCTCTCAGTGGGAGGGAGAGAGCGGCGAATCGTGTCTGGGCAGCGGAAGCGCACAATGTGGGAGTCTAGAGAGCTGATTCACTCCTGCACCGTACATGCGCCCAATCTCAGTACCCCTGACTTCTCTGCACCAGTCAAACCGCAAAACAGGAAACAATGTGCACATCTTGAGTCGGGACCCCGACAGCAGGCCGTGGGGAACGGGCAGGTTGAATACAAGATACAACAGTAAAAGAAACGATTAATGAGGTCTGTGCAGCAGTACACTTCCACACCACTTCCTGCAAATGCACAGTTAATCTGCAGACCACAAATAGCTCCTGTCAGAAAGTACAGGCATGAGTACAAGCATGAGAAAGGCAATCGGGGAAGTGATTCATTCCGCTAAATGGGGAAAAGAGAAAAGCGGGGGGAGCAGAGAGGAGGTACGTACTACTGGAGTAGTCCGGTGGGGCGTACATGTCGTTGAGGTGCACGGTGCCAGGTTTGGCCACCTTCAGGTACACCATGTCAGACGTGTTCTTCAGAGCTGCCACCGCCTCCTCATGACGCACGTCCTGCAGGATGATGTTATTTACCTGCGAAGGGACACAGCGCAAAAATTAAACAAATTCAACAGCAATAACTACAGGGCCGCGAATGAGTACTTTTCCCCCAATTTTCTCTATTTTTGCTCATTTGTCTCACGAACGTATGTCAGCTCTTCATGCAAAATCTCAGACATGAGTGAAGAGAACCTGAGGAAATGCAAAATACAGTTTTTCAATGATAATTTTATTTATTGAAGGAAAATTTTATCAGACACCTATATCACCCATGTCAAATATGATTTTCTCCCTGAATACTGGTTGAGCCACCATAAACAACAACAGCAACAGGGGATCAGTCTTTCCCATTGCTGCATAGAAATTTAGCCCTGGGTTTACTTGCAGTTGGAATTGCTGTAATTCAGCTGCATTGGAGGGTTTTCAGAGCGAACTGTCCCATTAGGTTCTCGCCACATCCTTGCAATGGTGTTCAGGTCAGCATTTGGACCAAACCAGTTAAATCTTAATTTTGTTTCTTTTAAGCCATTCAGAGGTGGAGTTAATCTTCTTTTTCAAATCCCTGCTGTGTAACCAAATTGCACTTGAGCTTCAGGTGATAGACTGATGACTGGATATTCTTCTTCAGGATTTTCTGGTAGAGAGCAAATATCACAATTCCCTCAATTCCAAATCATCACGCTACTACCACCACGTTTGGCTGTTATCATGATGTTCTCATTAAGGAATGGAGTGTGTAAGTTTAACACCGAATGTAATGAGACCATTGTCTTCCAAAATGTTACACTCTTGACTTATCAGCCCTGAGAATCTTATTCCAAGAGGCTGGAGGATCATTATGGTGTTTTCTGCCAGAGGAAAGTTGAGCCCTCTTTTTTTTTTCTTGGTTAGCATTGGTTTTTGCCTCGCAATTAACTGATGCTTACTTAACAATTTCTGTCCAGTCTCTTTCTACTGATGAATTTGTGAATGTTGACCTTATCTAAGGGTAGCTGTGGGTGCAGTTCCACAGATATTTCTTTGGTTTCTGGATGAGCCATTGAGCCCTGTCAGAAGAATTTTGGTCGGCTTACCACTTCTGAGAAGATTCACTACAGTTCAAAGTTTTCTCTATTTAGGGATAATGGCTCTCACTTCAGTTACCGGGAGCCCCAGAACATAAAAAATGGGTTTGTATCCATTTCCAGACTGATTTATTTAAAAAATGTTCCTCTCGCCTCTTACAGAATTGATTTTGGTCTTGGCATAGTGTGCCACTTGTGGAGTGCTTTTATCCTGCATCCCATTGTGGGAATATATCTACACTGAACAAAATTATAAACGCCCCATGTCAAATATTGATGCCACATGGAGTTAACAACTCTAAGTGAACAGATGCTGACTTTTGCTTATACAATAGGGATATTTCTGTTGATTTG
Organism: Gymnothorax reevesii; assembly: GCA_029721435.1. NCBI lineage: Eukaryota > Metazoa > Chordata > Actinopteri > Anguilliformes > Muraenidae > Gymnothorax > Gymnothorax reevesii. Next base: position 9,247,586 of record CM056586.1, read on the forward strand.
AGGGCCATTTTTTAATCCATCTCTCTGTCAGTGAGCATTTGCTCAGTGATGCAGTGATTTCACTCAGTACATGGGTGTGGCATTTCCAGACGGTGATCAGACAGAATGAGCAGTACCCACACACTACTTATACTGGGGACAATAAAAGGCCACCCCAAAATGTCAAATTTTGTCAAAAGTCATCATGCCTCAGATGTCTCAGGTCATGCGGGAACGTGTCATTCGCATGCTGGATGCAGGGATGTCCATCAGAGCGGTCACTGTACAGCTGAATGTTAACTATCGGACGATAGGCCGTTTGAGAGTTTGTTTCCGACAGACAGACAGTACTGCAAATCGACCTCATCCACGTCGGCCACGTGACCAAACCAGCACAAGATTGCTACATCCGGCTCGTCCACCTGCGGGATAAGCTCAGATCAGCGATACGCACAGTGGATGAGACCGTTGGTCTGCATAACAGATGCATCACACCACAGACAGTCCATAACTGCCTGCGAGAAGCCAACTTGCAAGCTCGGCGTCCTCGCCGTGGTCTGGAGCTCACCGCTGTCCGGCGCTGGAACCGACTTTAATGGGCAAACACACACGTTCGATGGCCCGCTGGAGAAGAATGTTATTCCCAGACGAATCCTGCTTCCAGTTTTTTGTAAATAAAAACTCAAAAATTTGACATGGGGTGTTTATTTTTTTGTTCAGTGTATTAAATTGATGCATAGAATTTTTATTACTTACTTAATCACTTTTTCACAAAGGGCCAGTAGGAGTTGGATTTTTTTTTATTAGATAACTAAAATGATAATTTAAAAACAGTTTCTTATTCAATTAATTACATTTTGTTTGAAGCCTGAAATAAGAACTGTTGTAGGTGCGACAAACAAAAATGAGGAATTAGGCTCATATTTCTTCATGCCACTTTAACAGGAATGGAATGTACTTGATGATAATATAAGGATGGCTGGAGAGCTGAAGGTCTTCAAATATTCGTTGAAATGTGCATATCTGAGTAACTATAAACATGTTTAATCTTGTTCATTTGTATCCTGTCACTGGACGCTTCAGACTAACTGTATTCATGACAGTAGGTCTGCTATCATTGGGGTTTGGACTGCGTTTGATTGATCAAAGGATTAAAAAAATCTGGAACGGCATGGCCACCTTTGTCAGACAGCTCAATAAAATTGGGCTTGACGTTAAGGAAGGCAACGATGGATTGGACAAACTGCGAGAAGTCATTACATCTGAAATGGGAAGGGTGAACCCAGGTGATGGACATGATGACTGATCAAGAGATCCAAGGATAGATCCGGTATCTGCTTCCACTCATCTACGCCAAATCAGCTGGAACAAATCAAATAATCAAGAATGGGGTTTCCGGACAATGTCGCTTTGGATCAAGAGTGACATTTGAATCTAAGTTATATGATCACTCACTTAATTTGCAATTATAATTCTTATGATATTCATAAACTTCATGATCTTATTTTCTGAAGTTAAAACGTAGCGTACATGGACGTTGACTCTGCAGTGATTTATAATCCTTATGATATTTTAATCATAACCAAAATGTTTTTTCTGGAAGCTGGGGGCGGGACGCTGATAAGCGATTTCGCTTCCCCCGCGACCCTTTCGGTCATGATACATGCTGTGTGTTGAAATTGTCATGAAATGATTTTCAATCATGCCAAAATAAAAAAAAATAAAAATAAAAAAAACAGGGCTCTAGATGATTGGTACGTTTCAACAGAAACAATTTCATTCCCAAAACTATTCCATTTACAGTTCTAGTCAAAAGTGTGTCAAAACTGAAAGTTAGCCCCGTCACTGCTCATCCAGCTTAATGGTTGGGTCTGTTCATCTCTTGCAATTGGCAGAAACATACCTTAAAACTGCAGCGCAATGTAAGAGGCAATAAAAGAGGCAATTTAATTTATATTGCCTCAGCTTTACTGAACTTGTTGACATGTTTCTGTGACATTACTGTGACTACTGGTGCTGTGATACCATCTCCTGAGATCTCAAAGAGAGAACAACAAAAAAAGTAATAGTGACAAAAGCAGCTATAGAATCTAAGCTGCCACTTCTGCCCATATCAGCCTTTCACACAGGCCCGAAACACTATGGGGCGTTGCCTGAGTCTGTCACACGAGCTCCGACTGAAGGAGCTTGGGGAGTGCTGTGTATCGATGTGAGAATGAGACATTGTATTGAACAGGAAGGAGGTTTTGCACGTCAGCAGGCGTGTCTGCTGCATTCCCAGGCCGCTAAGTGCTGGATCCTAAGGGGAGGGGTCTTGGCTTACAGCCAGCAGGCGGTCTCCGGTCTGCAGCCGCCCGTCCTTCTGCGCAGCCCCACCCTCGATGATCTTGGTGATGTAGATGCTGTTGTCTCCGGGGATGTGCTGGTTGCCGATGCCCCCGGCAATGCTGAAGCCCAGGCCTGAGGGTAAGGGTGCGAGAGACAGGGACACTCAGAGACTGATTCTGCTGCAGCGAGTCTAATATCTACAGATGAGCTGTAACAACAGGTGTATGGTGAACTGGGAAAAAGGGGAGAGCTCACAGGCATGTGTGCAAGTGAGAGTGACGGTTTGCGCGTGAATGCATGTCTGTCTCTGCTCCTGTGCGTGAGGGGTATTTGCCATGATCTCTCTGCATGTTTGGAAATGAGTGCGTTTAAATGCATATATTTGCGCAACTGTATGAGCGTCTGCGTCGTGTATGTGCATGCAGCACGTGACAGTGACTTTACAGTGAGCAGGCATGCGCATGTAAGTGCATGTGTGCACTTGCGCGTGAGCCTGAATGTGCGCAGTTTGTATGTGTGAGTAGAGTGTGTGTGTAACCGTGTATTGTGCGCAGGCAGGAGCCGGAGTTCTGCATTACACGGCCTCACCCTTAGGCCCCTTCAGCAGGTTGACCTCCAGGATGGTCTCGGGCGGGGCCTGCCTCCTCCGCACCAGCAGCCTGACCACGGGCCCCGCCTCCTTCAGGGCCTCAACCGCCCTGCTGTGGACCACCTCAGACACATCCACCTCGTTCACGCGCAGCACGCAGTCATTCACGCTGAGGGACACAAACACGAACTGTCAATCACTGCTTACCCGGGGCGCACTTCCCAAAAGCATAGTTGCTAACTACATACCACAAACTTACATAGTTTGTCCATTCACAGTCAATGGCTCCAACTATGCAAGTTAGCATTTGCGCAACAAGATGCTAGTTTGCAGGGATAAACCACACCAGCATTCACTTTTCTTTTATTAGTTTATTTCACAAGGCCAGCGCATATTAATGAACATTCTGCAAATGTACTAGAGCCAGCCAAGGACACTAGCTATCATCTCCAGACCTTGGGACGCGCTCCTGGCTGTGGTAGGATGGAGGAAGCCCACACAAACACAGAAAGAGCATGGAAAACTTCTCACAGGGACAATTCCAAGCAGGATTCAACCCCAGACCACTTTGAATCTCTCACCGCCACGGTCAGGTGCGGCCTTCTGGTGCAAGTACCCAAATGTACAAAAATACACTCAAGCATACACCCACAAACACAGACACACTGGAACATGCGCACGCACACTTCACATAGACAAACATGCCTACACACAAACGCACACGCAAATAGTACACAACCAGACCCACCTACACAGACACTCACAAACATGGACACACACGTACACACACACACACACACATAGGCGCGCACACACTGAAAGTACACTCTGTATCATCTTCTCTCTGATATTCTGGATGATACAACAGTGGAAAAAGAGCCCAGAGATGCAGAAGAACAGGCCATTGTCTCCCACGCAGTTTTGGCTGGCGGTGCGGAGTGGGCGCTTTCTGAGTTTAGCACAGGCGAGACTCACCCCAGCCTGCCATCCATGGCAGCCGCTCCTCCCGGGATTATCTTAGTGATGAAGATCCCGGGGTCGTCCGGAATGTGCGGATTGTCCATCCCTCCGGCGATGCTAAAGCCCAGGCCAGAGTTACCCTGCATGTGCCGACAGGACCAGTATCAGTAGATATACACAAATACAGATGCAAACTCCTGTCCACAAAGCTTCCGCAGCCTGCGCTCATTCACTTTTGGCGTGAAGGTCAGCAGAAAGGGCGCTGTGTGGGCATGTCGCTGGTTTACAGGATTGGATCCTTTGCAGAAACACGGATACAGAACAGAACCTCACACAGATCACACGCTGGCTCAGATGTGTGGACCCCACACTGTCTGCAGAACAAGAATGCCTTGATATTACATAATAATAACAAAATGGGACCTGGGATATCATTTGAAAACCCTCTTAAACGGACTCATCCAATTGAAATTCCCACTGAAAGGTGGTTTCTTGGCATGACAAGACACCTTCGTGCACAAATGACAGCGCTGTCCTGTCCCTCTTCCCCATGTCCATGTCTCTCCACCACAGAGTCAAACTCAAACCGCCTTATCGCATGACAAGACAACTTGTGCTGCAACAGCAGTATTTGTACGGATAACATTAGGTTTGGTCTCCCTCTCTCTCTCCCTCTCTCTGCGGTTGCTACAGCGCTCCAGCCGTCACAGCAGGTCGGAGCCCAGCGCTCCATCTGACAGGCTTACAGGCAGCCGACAGGACAGCTGAGATGAAGCTTCAGTTTATTATGCTCTGTAATTAATGAGCACCACTCACAAAAAATTAGAACAGAGGAGTTAGGAGGCCCCGTGTTCGGAGTACTAGAGCCAGGAAAGAATGTACAGTACCCCTCCCACACACACACAGACACACACACACACACACACACACACAATACTCGCAGACCCTTCACAGTACAATCCAAAGAGGTTTACATTTCCATTAAAGCAGCCCAACATTGATCCAGAGGATCTAGTGTATATGAGATTTTCACTTCAACCCTGATTTGGCACACCTGACAACACTAGCTGATAAGTGACTCAAAAACAGTTAAAGCAGAAAAATGAGGAATGCTTTGGAGTAGGACTAAAAAAATCCACATCAATTTTTGAACTCAAAGGCGAAACTGATCCTCGATAAGCTCTCAGCCCTCACCTCCGCAGGCCCTGACCCAGAAATTGCATAGAACATTAAAAAGTAGGAGTTCCATGTTGTTTGTTCGCAACGTGGTTCTGGAAGTAGACTCCCTACTGCCATCTAGTGGCTGAAGACCAAGCCCATTCTTCAAAGAAAACTAAACATTCATTTTTCTAGGGAATGAATGAGGCTATTGTGGAGAGTTAAAACAACTGTAATGGAGAAACTGTCATATTTACCCTCTCGAGAATGATTTCTTCATATTTGTACATCCCATCACTGCCATTCACCTGTAGCGAACAAAAATAGTGCTTATCAGGAAGATATTTCTCTCAGTTACAAAAGTACCACTAGTATGCTGTTCATCATACAGAGACATATTATTTGCACATCTAGTGTTACTTTCACATCTCACCAAATAAATCAAAATTTAAAAAAATCATTCAAACATTACATTCAAACATTACATAACATTCAAAGTTATGTTCAAATAAGATGCAGAATGATAAAAACAAGTGTAGCACAGGTAGGTTGCACATGGTGGTAGTGAAGCAATATTCAGTGCGTTATCTGAAAGCCCATTCGAGCGCAAAAAAAATATCAGTCGGTACATACTGGCGCAGAAAAAAAATCAGTCTTCGTGTGCGTACGTGTGTATGTATGTAGGTATATGTAACCTTTGCATAACTCAACAGCCATAATCCGACTGACTTCAAACTTGGTGGGTGTACTGCTGAGGGCCCAAGACAGTTCAAAGTCGAGTTTGAAGTTGTAAGCCGTGCAGTTCTACAGAAATCAAGAAAGCGGCAACTGCCACCATCGCTCAAGCAGCAATTGAATGGGCACTGCACTAGTATGAGCAAAGGCATGTACCCTGTGCATTTTATACATGGTAGGCTGTTCCTGGCACACTGTGTTACCCAGCCTGTGTGTACTTAGAGCAGAGAGGAGTTCAGGCAAGGAAGGAAAAAGTGAGGTACAGGTGAGGAAGGATAAAGGGAGGTGCAGGTGAGGAAGGATAAGGGGAGGTACAGGTGAGGAAGGATAAAGGGAGGTGCAGGTGAGGAAGGATAAGGGGAGGTACAGGTGAGGAAGGATAAAAGGAGGTACAGGTGAGGAAGGATAAGGGGAGGTACAGGTGAGGAAGGATAAAAGGAGGTACAGGTGAGGAAGGATAAGGGGAGGTACAGGTGAGGAAGGATAAAAGGAGGTGCAGGTGAGGAAGGATAAAAGGAGGTACAGGTGAGGAAGGATAAAAGGAGGTACAGGTGAGGAAGGATAAAAGGAGGTGCAGGTGAGGAAGGATAAAGGGAGGTGCAGGTGAGGAAGGATAAAAGGAGGTACAGGTGAGGAAGGATAAGGGGAGGTACAGGTGAGGAAGGATAAAAGGAGGTACAGGTGAGGAAGGATAAAGGGAGGTGCAGGTGAGGAAGGATAAAAGGAGGTGCAGGTGAGGAAGGATAAAGGGAGGTACAGGTGAGAAAGGATAAAAGGAGGTGCAGGTGAGGAAGGATAAAGGGAGGTGCAGGTGAGGAAGGATAAAGGGAGGTGCAGGTGAGGAAGGATAAAGGGAGGTGCAGGTGAGGAAGGATAAGGGGAGGTACAGGTGAGGAGGGATCAGGGGAGGTACCGGTGAGGAGGGATAAAAGGAGGTGCAGGTGAGGAAGGATAAAAGGAGGTGCAGGTGAGGAAGGATAAAAGGAGGTACAGGTGAGGAAGGATAAAGGGAGGTACAGGTGAGAAAGGATAAAAGGAGGTGCAGGTGAGGAAGGATAAAGGGAGGTGCAGGTGAGGAAGGATAAAGGGAGGTGCAGGTGAGGAAGGATAAAAGGAGGTGCAGGTGAAGTAGGGTAAAGGGAGGTACAGGTGAGGAAGGATAAAGGGAGGTACAGGTGAGGAAGGATAAGGGGAGGTACAGGTGAGGAGGGATCAGGGGAGGTACCGGTGAGGAGGGATAAAGGGAGGTGCAGGGGAGAAAGGATAAGAGGAGGTGCAGGTCAGGAAGGATAACAGGAGGTACAGGTGAGGAAGGATAAGGGGAGGTGCAGGGGAGAAAGGATAAGAGGAGGTGCAGGTCAGGAAGGATAACAGGAGGTACAGGTGAGGAGGGATCAGGGGAGGTACAGGTGAGGAGGGGTGAGAGAGGCTTACATAAGGGCCAGCATCCAATGAGTCTGCATTCACGATGATGGGGGGAGGGTTTGCCTGTAAGAGGAGACACACAACATAAGGATATTGTCAGAGGGAGAAAAAAATGCAAAATGCTGCAGGTCCAAATACTAGCCCCAGATGAATGCTGTAAAACTGAGTCACCGCTGTTTGAGAGTTCAACAGTCCAACAATACAAAAAGATGATATTGTAAAATGTGTAATATAATAAACCAAATTGCGACGGAATGTGAAATTCTATATGCTGTTATTTTCCTTTCAAATTACATTCTTGTGGTGTCAAAGGTTCCATCTTCAATAAGAGAAGGCAAGAATGAGTCAGAACTGGAGGAACCCAATGATACAATGATAGAACAATAACGTGAAAGGATGGAAAATTAGAGATCCCTGCTTCGAGCACTTCCACAGTGGAAAAAGGACAAATGAAGACATATGAGCAGTGTTTAATAAAATCACCAGTGTGCACGCACAGCCAGGATTCCACCTGGACCTCTCGGCAGGACACAGAATCCCCACAAAAATGCAGTGAGTAAAGAGGATTGGTTGCAGTGGAGAGCAGTGCATTCTGGCCCGGCAGACATTAATGGCTGTAGTGAGTATTGATCTGACGGGATTGCAGTACGTTTCTGCGGCTCAGGTTGGAGCTGATCTCCCCTCTCTCCTCAGAGGCTTTCTGGAGCGCCATGCACAGTGGACCCAACAATCTGTCACCCACCCCCCACCCCCACCCCCTACCACATGGCAGCACCACTCTCATCCCAGTACATCGAGTACGCACTTTAACAGCCATTTTAAAATCCTGGCTAATGCCTTTCCACTGTAACAGAATGCTTTCTCAGTTTTTTTTTGCCTGTAAGAGCAGCATTTTGCTTCCTCCATCACTGAGTCTAACCTGTTGCTTGAGGCTACACACTTCATTATCCTCTACAGACCTCCCGCATGTCCTACATTCACCCCTCCTTCTCTTTTCATTCACTCTCTGCCTCCCATTGTCATGCGAGGAGACTCACAGAGCACCAGCCTGTCCCACTGCGGGAGACAAATCTCTGTCCCCAAGCGTACAGGTCACACTCAAAGCATTAAAACTGGACCCTTCAGGACAGCAGCACTGAGCAGCATCGCCCTGTCCTGCTGGACCTATCACACAAAGCTGAATGCGCCACGTATTCTATTCGGAGCGGATGTCAGTGGTAAGCGACAACTTACTTGTGCCTCACTGCAGGACAGCAACAAGGAAATGCAAAAATCAATGCACTTCACTATCATGTGATCAACCTTATGTCTGTTAAACAACACCCAGGAAACAATGATCCGTACATTTCCATGTCCAATGATGTAGTGGAGGGTATATGCAGGTATACAATGTAAATCTACCTCTTTATTTACAGTTTTATCACATATCAGCAAAAAAGCCATTGAGATAAATAGAAAAGTCTACCCACTTTCTTCTTAGTGATCTACCAGGCCATAACAAGAAAAAAAAAACTTAATTGTGAGGGTCCATCATCTGTAATTGCACTTCACAATGAGCAAATCCAATTTAATGAGAAGAGAAAACAGAATCTGCAGATTTTCACGCACTGTTCCTCTTCATGAAACTGGGCTCTTTTGATTAAAATGCTCATCATCCAGTTTACAGTCTTTCATGTCCCTACATCTGTCCGAAGCTGTGATATCACTTCAAGCTCTTAATAGCTACAGACTCGGTGGGAATTGAAATTCCTGGGGCAGTTACGGAGAGAGAGAGACACTGACAAAGCACTCCTTTCTGCGGCGTCGCTCGCAAAGCTGGGTCAAGTCTATCACAGGAGGGGTTTCCCTCCATCCCTGCTGTTTTCAGGTCAGGATGAACTAATAAAGAAAAAGTGTAGCGTAGCACATTCATTCAGGCACGAGTATCACACTGTAGCTGAGAAACGGTAAGACCAGGAAAAGATTCATAAAAGAAGAGCCAAGGCATTACAGTTCGGCTGAATAAACAAATTTGGGTCGACTGCCTGTGACGGTGAAGTGGAGGTATACGCTGACGGTGCAGTAAAATGGCATTTAAATAGGACATGCCAATTAGAGATTCTATTTTCAGGTATACTGTATGCATTTCCCCATAAAAAGTTCACTAAAACAAGACTTCAAGTATGGTGACAAGACTAGTCCCGTACTGAGTTACGCAGAATGACGGTACACTGTATTCAACAATACGGCTTCAAGTGCATCAGTACATTAGGCATTAGTCGTTAAGAGCCAAGGGTAATGCTTGTTTGCATGGTGGTGCTGTAGCGTCCCCTTGCCGATTGGGTAAACAGTGAACAGCGAAGAGGGCGTATTCGCTTGTCTCTGCAGTCAAACACAAACAGCACCTGGGGCTCAGGCACGTGAGAGTGAGCGTGTGAGTAAATGCTGCTGACCATGCAGCAGAAATGGGGCGTGAGCGCAAACAGAGCAGAGTCCTCAAACACACTTCACTTTACTCCCAACATCCAGTGGGGCAGTTACCGCTACAGTTAGCACTGTGGCCCACATCAAGGGAGAATGGGCTCAGAGATAGAGGGGTTCGGTGGCAGAAGCAAAAGGCTTAACGTGCCTCTGTAACCTGTTTTTCCCTCCTGTACTGGGTGATTGCTCTGTGAATTCACCCTCAGATCAGAAGGGATAAGGGGACGTGCACCGGCAGCCGGGGCGCAGGGTGCAGTAGGGGAGCTAGTGGGATGAGTGAGGTCAGATGAAGGAGCGAGGGGAGGGGGGGCAGAGGCTGGTATTCAAAGACCAGATGATGTCCAGATGTGGCAGCAGGCGGGGATTGAGGATTGCAGGTGGAATTACGCAAATCTGGATGGGATTATTACAAATCCCTTAATTTCCCCTTAATTCAGGCACTGAGCGCGAGTAGCTGTACTGCTGGCGAGTTGAGCTGTTGACTTGTGACCCGATGCAGACCAGGGATCACAGCCCTGTCAGAGCCCAGCCTCTGAGTCTGCACAAGCACCCCGCCCCCAGCTAACCTTCAGCAGTAAACCCATTCACAGACTTTATCCTCCTCTCTGTCCGTATCCATCCGCTACCTGCTAAGTTCTCAGTGTATTTAAAACCCTCCCCAGCCCATCCCTTGTCTTGACTGCACTATCTATGGAACATATCACAAACATCCATCAGACTAATTCCACAGCGTCACTCATCCTTGTTGACAGTTATAATGAAAGAACACAGTGTCCATTGAGTGGACGGGGGTATTAGGGATTTTGAAGTTAATCAAGGAAGGACGTATGTAAATTCACAAATCAGACGACAGCTGAGGTGAAAATAGATTAGCCGCAAAAAAAATTTCTTTAGGCTGATGATAAGCCTAGACCTGTTTTCAGCCATTATCTTTTATTGAAACGTTCTCCGATGATCAGACTAACTGACTGCTGAATAAAACACACAGCTCCGTTCTGATTGCACTCTAAGGGTGATTTAAAAATAAATGAAATACAGAATAATAGCTACTTTATTCACAATCTACCAAATAAAAATAACAACAAAAAAATAACCGGCGTTTGATTGTTTAAATTGAAACAATTATTAACGGCAAGTGCCGTCAATGTTGAACAAAGAGGAGCACATTGCATCCAATTTCCAGTGCAAATAAAGATTTCTGTTTCTTTTATTGCCATAACAAGGAGAACTGGCTACACAAGATAGAGTTTAGTAATGCAATGTTAATCAAGGGAAATGACTGAGAACAGGTCATGACTTACATCAGTTAAAAGGAATTTTTTGGTAACTGCTCTTCTTTCAGCTCAGCGGCCACCACTGCAACACACCTATATAAAAATGATGAACCGTCAGATATCTGAACTTTGACTAAAATAAGGATTCTCACCTTTTGTTCCACGAACACCAATAGGCTCAACTTTCAATTTAATTGGTTTTGATTGGGTAATCAACTACACCAATTCAAGGAGGCACAAGTAAATTGCACAAATGAAAGCATTAAGCATTTTTCGCGAGATAAACAGGCAGCCATGCTTAGAAAGAGGCCCTCCATTAATTAGCGTTATGCAGAGCCTAGTTGCTGTGTTACAGGGCGCTTCGTTAGCATAGGAACAGATCAGTGCCTCTCGGGCTCTCATTGGACTTGTGCTCCACAGCCCCTCAGGACTGTAATCCCACAGACTCCTGCCAAACACCTCCCCAAACGCCCGGCCCAACACACAGCTCCCTGAGCGCACCTCATCCCAACTGATGAATAATCAATGCGTTTCCATGGTAACCGAGGTCTGCTCAGTCCCTTACTCAGCTTTCTGGATGGGCCCACTGTCCACAGCGTGGTTGAACAGTTTCTGTGGTCAGCTGTGCTCTTCTTCTGTGGTGCCTGATTACATAACAAAACATGACTCCTGATAATAACCTGGAGGGGAGGCGACAGGCAAGGATTTGACGATCCAGCCTCGCCTCCTGTTACACTTTTCAGAATACGAGAAACCCCCTTGCTTCCACCTCTGCACGTCTACAGGTCCTCTACAGTTCTCCCACCACCATGAAAAAGTTAATTAATAAAGAAAAACAGTAATATACATTGCCCTGTGAATACAGGCAAAAATCATGTCACATAGTTTTTCAAGAAACAGCTCACAGATGGATGTTCACAAATGAATGAAGAATTTTTAGCTTGGTGTATCAGCACAGAGAAATTACAGAGATAAAATAGTGTATAGTATATTATACACATTACAGTACATTAAACATCATTTTGCTGCTATATACTTATACTGTGATTGCAGTGACATGGTTCTACTCTATAGTTTATGCAAGTACAGTTTTAAACACAAGTTCAGCTTTTAAAGCTTCCTCAGGCTTATTGAAGCGAGGGCACTCGTACGTGTACATACATATGCACAGACACATATTGTTAAGTATACGTGTAAGTACAGGCCACTCTACTAGGTAGACCTAATATTCAATAGGACCTCCCTTGCCCCTAGAACAGCCTGAATTTTTTGTCGTATGGATTCTACAAGGCGCTGGAAACATTCACCAGAAATTCTTGTCCATTTGGATAGCATCACACAGTTGCTGCAGATATGTTGGCAGCACATTCAACACTATGAATCAGCCGTTCCACCACAGACCAAAGGTCCTCTACTGCAGAGGTGTATAATCCAGGTTCAGAAAGTAAAAGTCCATCCCAGAATATTGTTCCAGCCGCAAAAGACCTGTCAGTTGGCCCTATTCTTCAGCAGGGAGGTAAAACTAACAAGTGAAATCTGCTGACAGGAGTTTACGGGTGGAATGAAAACATGGTAGGATTTTTACTTTCTGAACCCCGGATTATACACCTCTGCTCTACTGGATTGAGATCTGGCGGCAGTACACAAAACTTATGGACACAAAACTCACTGTTGTCCATAGACCAAGTTTGAGATGACACATGCTTTGTTGCGCGGTATGTTCTCTGAATGGAAGTAGCCGTTAGAACATGGGTTGACAGGGGCCATAAGAGAACTCATGGCTCAAACGTTTAAATGATGCTTAATTGGTACGAAGTGGCCTAATGTGTGCAATTGAAATATTCTCTGCACTAATGTACCACCAGCCTGGACCCTTGACTCAAGGCAGGATGGATCCATGGACTCTCATTGTTTATGTATATGGTGGTGACCCAATGTGGTCCTCTGCTTTTGGAGCCTTCCAACGTCAAGGTGCGTTGTGAGTTCAGAGGTGCTCTTCCGCATAACACTGAGGTAACACGCAGATATTTGCCATTGTCACTGTTCAGTCAGCTTGAACTAGTATGGCCATTCTCCCCACCTCTCTTATTGACAAGGTACTTTTGCCCTTAGAACTGCTCACTGTCTCTTGCACCATTCCATGTAACCATCTTATACTGCTGGTCAAGGAAGATCGATGAAGCTCTGAGATACTCAAACCACCATGTCAGGCACCAACAATCATTCCACAGTCAAAGTCACTTACATTATCTTTCTTCCCCATGTTTTGGACCGATCCACAACTGACCACGCCTTCAATGTCCTCACGCTGTCAGATAATAGGCCAATTAGACATTTGTATTAATGAGCAGGTGTGCAGGTGTGCTCACTATAGGAGTGCAGGTCCTGCCTGCACATGGCTGAGCTGCTGGTCTTTACAGGGCACAGTGAGCTCAGGAGGTTCATTACACAACAGCACAGTTACATAAAGATGAGAGGAAACATGCTGCTGGCAGACCTGGCAGCCCCCTTCTTCGTGATCTCATCGATGCGTATTTCACTGCTCCAGTCCATCTAATCAAATCTCCGTTTCTTTTTTTAAGAACAAGAGCAGTAACTGATGTGATGCACAAACCTTTTCCCATAGAGTTCTTTATAATATAAAAAAATAGTGCAAAAAGATAAAAAAAGACCCTTTCACTGCTAATTGCAATGGTTATCCAGAGGAATATTCTCTTACGGTATGTAGCAGTAAATCCAGAGGCTGAGAGGGGTTTGAAGTGAAGGTCTCTGTCCTCTCCCTGGTCTCTAAGCCTCCTTGAGTGACATGTTGGGTGCATGGCCATACAAGTGCGTATCGATCGGACTGCAGCGCGGCCGGCGTGGGAGAGCAGCTGAGGTTGGACGATCAGAGCATCTTCACTGCATCCTCCCTCCAGTGTTTATGCGACTGTCCTCACTCCCACCTTCGCCGCCACTGCAGCAGCCAAAACGGCACCGCGCCAGGCCTTCCAGGTCTGCTTTCCCCCCCTTTGGGCTGCTTCCATTTGCGGGTAATGAATCGCCTCACATCCCTTAGATCACTTTCTGGTCTGTATCCTGTTCCCACATCATTGCCTATTACTTAACGCACAGAAGGAGTCATCAGTGTGGTGTGAGAGCATTATATCACAGACGAATGACAGATGAGCCATAAAAAAAGAGGAAGGACAGAGAATGTTCTTATTTTATTGTGAAGTCACAGCCAGCCACTGCACTGCGAAGGCGCGGCAGCCATTTATGTGTTTCTCCTAGACAGTTATTGACTTGTGATGACCCACACTGCTACGCTGTCATAAAACAGCTCCCTCTCCCAAACCCTCACAGCAGATCACACAGCATAAACTCCACACATGATTCATAAACCTTCAGAAGAAGGCAGAGGGTGAAGAATGGACTTTGATTGAAGGTGAGCTCAAGGACCGCCGGCATTATCTGTCTGCGCGTGTGTATGCGTCTCAGTGTTAATGCGTAGCGCTGTGAGCAAAGAGGTGAAGTATGCGCATTCACCATATGCAAGCGAGTGGGTGCTAAAGTATGTGTGTTTGTGGAAGGGAATAGAAGAGATAAGTTTGCGTAAATGAATGGGCCAGAGTATGTGTTTCACGTGAGTGCATAGGTGAGAAAGTATGAAGGTGAATGTGAGATTGTATGTGAGGGAAGTGAGTGGGTGAGAGTATGTATGTTAATGTGACTGAATAGGTGAGAGTGTGTTTGTTAATGGGAGTGAACAAGTGAGAGTATGTGTGTTAATGTGACTAAATGGGGGTGAGATTGTGTTTGTCCAAGCGAATGGGTATGGAAGAAGGTATATTTGCGCGAGTGAATGGGTGAGAGTATGTGTGTTAATGTCAGCGAATGGGTGAGAGGGTAAGTGTGTTTGTCTGAAAAGATTGAGGAGTGTGTATATTTGTGTGAGCGAATGGGTGAGAGTATGTGCGTTAATGCGACTTGAATGGGTGAGAGGGTAAGTGTGTTTGAGTGAAAAGATTAAAGAGTAAATATATTAGTGTGAGTGTATGGGTGAGAGTATGTGAGTTAATGTGACACATCAGGTGAGGGAGTGAGTGTTTGTGTGAGAGAACGGATGAGTGGGTGATTCGGGTGATTGAATGAATGACAGAGTAAGCACGATGTTTTGTCGGGCCGTGGAAGGCTCAGCCCTAATGCTAGGGCCTCTGCCAGCTTATGTCGGGCAGTGGATCACAGAGAAGCCACACTGTGAAATCTGGGTTAATAATTTACTAAGGCTGCTTTATGTAACCATGCTGGCGCCTGGTAACAAGAACCACTGCGTTAGTGAATTAATGATTCCATCCATTTAGCAGCATGCAAGATGCTATATTATTTGCAACAGATGTCAGGGTACTTGAGGGCTGCTTTATATGATACAGGACAAGCAGCAGTGCTGCCTAATACAGGCATAAACATCACAGAGTCACACAACATATAGTATGAATATGTGCAGTGGGCATCATATTTCACTCGACCGTAACACATTTTTAAATTTTGGCTCTGGACATACGGTAATTTGGTTCTCCAGCACTTTGAGTTTGAACGAACGCGATGAACGTGAAGCGCGGACTACCTGAATGAATATGAGGCCGTTTTCACCCATATCGGGTAAAAATTTAGAAAAGACGACATCTTTTGAACACAGCCTCCACCCCCTCTTTTTAAATGAAGCAAAAAATGTTTGATAGTTCAACGTAATGTAGAATAACGTAATAATTTTTAATACTAGGTCGCATATCCTTTGCAAGCAATGACTGCTTGAAGTCGAAATGAATTGACATCACTAGATGCTGCATATCTTCCCTGGTGATGCTCTGCCAGGCCTGGATTGCAGCCATCTTCAGTTCCTGCTTGGTTTGGGGACATTTTGCCATCAGTCCCCTCTTAAGCATGTAAAATGCCTTCTCACTTGGAGTCAAACTGAGAGAATAGAGCCAAAAAAGCAATGAATGTGTCACTGTCCAATGCATTATAGTGCTGACCGTATATAAAATGTATTTAATGCAAAATATTAGCAGCACACTACTCCCATTTATACATGTGTACATGTGCACACGCACATACATTGATAAACAC
Organism: Gymnothorax reevesii; assembly: GCA_029721435.1. Lineage (NCBI taxonomy): Eukaryota > Metazoa > Chordata > Actinopteri > Anguilliformes > Muraenidae > Gymnothorax > Gymnothorax reevesii. Next base: position 9,263,603 of record CM056586.1, read on the forward strand.
TCAGTGCTTACTGCAGTGCTTTTATAGTGCTCTACAGCCGGTTGCTAACCTCGGTTGCTAGGCTGAGAGGCAGCACATTTTCTTTGCGCTGATATGCAGACCACAGAGAGACAACCAGCATACTGGCAGAAGAGCTGCTTCAATCACCAGCTGTCGCATAAAAGTCTCACAAAATTATCCAGTATCCATCTCATTTTCATGAATCATTTTTAATTTATAAGGGTTGACTCAATGTTCTCAGGGTTGGCCAAGCCTGGATTACGGTCAGTATGCCTCATTCAGCATCAATCCACTCAGAATCCTCGATAATTGACCCGGTGATCTGTTGTCAGAGGTATGGAAGGCCTACGGTGATGTGACCTTACTGCGATGGATTACTCAAAATTTTGTTCGCTTGATTCACGATTAAACAATTTATTTATTGAGTAATCAAAACCAATATGTAGCCAATAATGATTAAGAAATGATAATGACAAAGTGATTTCCCATTGGCTGCATTTTCATAATGGGTGTGATACTGCCAGGATGGCCATAATCCCAATAAATGCAGAAAATCCTACACTTTCTCTGGCTTGTGTCTCTCCTTTAAGCATTTTTTCAGCAGCATAATCACTCAAAAGATTCTTCACAATGTTTGAATGAATCAAGAGGAAGAAATCAAAGGCATGTCAAACCCTGCTGAACTTATGGGCAAAAGGTACGCCTTGCAAACAAATTTAAGCAAATGTGAGTCCTTTCTTAAGGCACATGAGTTTGAAATCTTTGAAAGACATATCAATGTTTAACAACATCATTCATGTGCATAGATAACTGCCTCATAACTTTGGCACGCAATGTAAAAATGCCGTCAAAAATAATGGGGCCAAGTCATTCTACCAATTAGTCTTAGCACGTACTTATCATGCAAAGAAAACTGTGACAGGTTTAGCGTAATTGAGCATTGAAAGGTGAGGTTACCGCTTCTCATTACACCAGCGACATGCCACTGAATGGACCAGCCTGAATGGCACGGCCACACGGTCACGGCCTGACCTTCAAGTGAGAGCTGCTGGAGGCGCGGAGCAGGAGAGAGCCTGTATGTAACAAAGATTCACTACAACAGAGCACAGACGATATCCTCTAAGTTGGCCATCCACTAACAGCCCACCCACAGAGAACAGCATTCAGTGCAAAACTGTATTAGCTGCCAATATGAAGTGACCTTGAGAGCAGTGTAAAAGCCGGAAGAGGCCGCATAATTCCAAAGCAGCTGCAGAGTCAGGGCACTCGCTAAAAGTCCCTCAGACGTCATCCTTTAAACATCGGAGACATGGATCAGCTTCCAGCCCCTGCCATGTAATAGGAAAGATCTAATGCAGCACACACACACACACACACACACACACACACATACTCAAGGGCACATGCACACTCACATACACACAAACAAATTATGGACACACATACTAACATACTCAAGGACCCATACACACAGGCACACACACACACACACACGAGTGTACGCGAACACGCGCACAAACATGTTTACATGCAAATATCATGCAATCACACCTGAGCAAACTCACTCTCCCAGCACATCAGTACTTATGACAGACATTTCTGCTTAATTCCTCCACCTCAGACCACCATTTGGCCGGCAAATCAAATCATGCAAGCATTAAAACTAATGAAGACTTGCAACAAAGTAGGACAATGAAAATGAGCTCAGTGGTACAACTTTCAACGCAATTATGAATGCATTCATGAACACGTTCCTCCATATGCTAATATATTTACTGCCAAGTGACTGTGAATAGGCTTTGTATGAAATGTTCATGCTGCATAGTGGACTGCCAAAGCAATCTGCCCCCTACGGAGGGGCCAGATTTGCAGCCTCTCCTGCTCCTAGGCTCGCAGAACACCACACGAGCCTCCCCTTGTGATGTCACAGAAGAGATCAAAGCGAAGACGTCGCCTGGCCAACCTATATGTAGTCCAGCGCTATTCTGCAAGTTCAGCATTATCAAATGAAAGGCAATATTTTTTTATTACATAACTAATTTATGATGATGATAATGGATGATGATAATGGCAATAATAATTAGTGTCACTATAATTACTGTAAAAAAAAGGGGGGGGGGGGGGGGGGGAATAGTCCTGTTGCTCGCGGGTTGGGATTTAAACCAGTCTGGGCAAAACCCACGCAAATCTCTGAGTCACAGCGCGCCGATCAACCAATAGAGAGCATACTGCCATCACTTTTAACTATGAAGTAACTATATTTTCAAGTGAGGAAATTTTAATTACAAAAAGAGAAAATTGATAAAAATAAAAAAAAAAATGGAAATGTTAAAAAACTGCGAACAAGCTTTATAGACATGTTTCCAAGGCTCAATATGAAATATGAAGATAATCTGGCCAGCGTTTATAGAGGAGAAGAAGGAGATAGATTTTGCTCTCGGAACACAACTACAACCTCGACCACAATGCCGATGCCGAACACCGCCTGATCCCAAGAGCTCACTCACGCTATTGGCCGATGAGCTAACAGTGTTCTCAGGAAACATCAAAAAATTTGCACACAAATTTTTCACCAAAAAAACAACAAGTACAAAATCCTACCTACAGACGAATGTACACTACTGCTAACAAAGGGTGGATTCACCAGAAATGTTTTAATTTATTAAAGTGAAAGACAACTTCCGCACAAAATAAATGTTAGATGAAAGAATTACCCATATGGAGTCCAGATATTATAACCCGTGGTTTTTAGCAAATTTGAACTATGCTTCAAATAATAACAATGCGACTGAACAATAAAAAAAGAAGATTGTGATCTTTCCAGCCCTTAAAAAGGTTCAGCCAATGGGAGGTGGAGGAACGCTTTGGCAGTCATGTGACAGTGACATCGATTGAACATACCTCCATCAATTTTGTGCCAACTTCCCACTCGTTTTAAGCGATTTTTCTGGGTTAAATTGGTTAATGTGCATCCGCGGCTCCTCCTCCCCTTCTGCGTTGGTCGTCCAGCAACAAGAGATTTGTTTATATTCCGTTTTTTTCTGTCATTGTGGGTCCTTTTTTATGAAGTAAGCGTGAGAGAAATGTGAGTTGTCATTTGTACTCATTATATTGATGGGATATCTAAGTAATCACAGATACTACCGTTTCTACGATGAGGATGGCACTCTTTTTATAGTTCTGGGATCTGGGGAGTTTGCAGAAGATTTGACCATTACCCGCTGCTAGCATGTTTAGGGAACAAATGTATGTTTGAGTTTATGCGGTTAGCCAAGATGGCATCATTGCTAGATTACTATTCGCATCAAGCAGGTTACTTATATATACACCTCTCTCATTTCTTCCTTCAGGAAAACCTACCCATCTATATCCATACATTTTTACATGAGACTATGTATCTATACTTAACCACTATATAATAGAGTAAAATATCTCCTGCCACTAGTCCGCTTCCTGCTGCGGCCCCGGGCGGTGGATGCACATTTTAGCTAGCCCCTAAAGGGTCAGAATAGACCGCACGCCGCACACATCTCACCTGTTCATACATTCCATGCCGATTTATTCCCACATGATTGGAAAAGAGTTTTTGGCGCAGAGTTTTTGTTGTGTTTAAATAACAGTACAATCATGTTTATTTGGGTATATAGTAGTGCATTTGTCATATAGGTGGACACAATTCTTGTTAAGCTGTTGGGTGTCAGAGCACTTACAGGAAAGCAAACATTTGGGTATTTAGGAAGAGGGAAACTCCTGCCATTGACATTTGACGTCACTATGGCAAATACTGTAGACAATGTGGAAATCTATTGAGAATAATACCTCAGTGAAATCAAAATCCCAAATGCTTAAAATTTGCAAACCATTGATTAAATCTCATGGTGGATAACATGAGAAATCATGACAATACTTGAGTCCCAATACCTCTCATACTAAATAAAATATCTTAATATACATTTGGGTACTTTTTTCATATAATTCACAAGTATAAAAACACTTTCATTGAATAAAATAGCGAGGCCTACTTAAACGGCAAGTCATTTCAAACTTTTGAGCTGCAGTATGTCTCAGCGCAGAAAATAAACACGCCCATGATCAATTATCCAGAACTTACTGCACATTTTTATATGTAGATCTGGCCTCAACACATCTGAGAAACACAAAAATAAAACACAACTATGGTTAAAGCCAAAGGTGTCATATATTTCCTCATTACACATGGGTACACTGAATTTAAAACACGTGTCCAAAGAGATTTGGATCAATTAAAGATAGGTACCTCTGAGGCCTCAGCTGCAGATGACAAAGGCTCAGAGTATTTTAAATTTTACTTTCACCAGGAAGAGGTCATCCCTTCATTGCCCTCAACCTCCATGTTAAAATGTTTGGCAAATCTCTGTTTGCCGTCTGTTATCACAGGTCACGTTGCACGGAGGAGAGGAGGCATCTAAAGTTCCTGCCACTGCCAATGTTAGGCAACCTTACAACTATGTACATCCTGTCACCAGGACAAAATTTAGTGTCCGTGTCTTTAAGGGGCCATGCAGTGACACCTCATCGATCATGCCCAATATCATATTCGACATGGAGTAAAAGCATTATTTCTGGGGGGTCAAAAGGGCCAAATATACCTACGATACTAAAGCATCATAACGAGAAAAATAAATCAATCATTTAACCATCTATCAAATGCAAGCACAGATTGCGCATGTTTGTGAAGTATGAATGAAGTCATTCAAAGCTACAGAAACACATTTGCATCCTTAATGATCAATTAAATGTAACATTTGTCAAGTGAAAAAGAAATCCTATAATAAGATGGGGCTCTCAAGTGTTTGCAGTCGGGTTATGCATTTCTGAAGATAAATGATACTTTCACCCTGCTGTTAAAAAATAAATAAAATAAGCTGCAAAATAATAATAATAAAATAAAAATCCACCCTTGGGATGGGGATGAGGGACACGAACACAAAAGTTGTGAACTCCGGGTGATTATATTATTGGGAACATCAGATGTTATTCAAGGCAACTGGCTGCAGAATTTCACAGTCTGTCTGATCAGGAGCTGTGGCTGTGGCTGGTGATGACTGTGCTTTCAGCAGGGACTGTGCAGTCGATGCTGCTCCTGCCTCTGTCCGTTACACAAGAGGCTCCGGCCCCCACAGGGCACGGCGACCTGTGCACCTTACCCATCCCAATCTTACTCCACAAGATCTGCGCATAACTCAGTCACTGCTGCACTGACGAAAGAGACATGGTGTGAAAACGATCCATCCCTCCTTTCTAGGAGATTATGTAAGAGCTCATCTTGTTTGCAAAACGCTTGAAAAACCTTCCACATCTCCTCGCACACACTGCCTGTGCAGTACTGTGCTCTGCTAGTGTCTGTTATTAATCCAGCGAGGGGGATGGCCCAGGGCAGCCTTCAGTTCAGACTGCATTGCATCCATCGGCGTTACACAGCAAAAGAATCACAGCACAAAGTCTTAATAAGGAGTAATAAGATGAGGACAGCAATGATGACACGGTACTGTTAGCAAAGCAGGTCTATCATATAGTGAATTAGTAATGGCCAACAAAACAGTGGTGATGGTGAATAGATAGTGAATATGTTCCGGGTAAATGAAATTATTTAAGAAGGACGTAGCTTGAGATATTGACCAGTATAACAGCAGACAGAGTTCCTCCAAGTGATTGGTGGAGTTCAATGTCTCCGTGACAAACAGAGCCATTTATTCCTGCATGTACTCAATTTTCATCGCAACATTAAAGACACTGATTTTTGAGTCAGCTGGGCTTTTTTCCGAGGGGATTATCAGGCCTTGCAGAGGACAGATGAGGAGAGATAGTCCCAGGCATTGCTAACAGGCACAGGCTCAGCAACGCCTTCATGTAAAAAAGACCTTTGAAATTTCAAATTTCTCAAGAAGGTCAATCTCTCAATGACTAACATGACATTCCGAGACACTCATTCGCAGGTACAAAGGTATCAATTTGCTTTCACTTTATTGAACTCAATCCAGCAGCAGTGATTTTCCAGACCGTCCTCACAACCAGCAGTCTAATCTAAGTTCCTAGACTCACAGGGCGTGTGCACATGGTCAGTTACGCAAAAAGCAAAAGACAGCAATTACACATTTACTGCCTGCTTCATGATGGGCAAGAGGAAGTCAGACACTCACGTTCTGAGTGTTTCATTAACCCCTTAGCGCAGAATACAAAATAATGCCAATTTTTCCTGTTATACAGGATTTAGGCTTTATAACTCAGTATTTGCGTCACAGAGACTCTGGAAATTTCTTCCAGTGAAGCAAGACATTTGAAAATTCAGTTACAGAATTGTTTAGGAACGAAAGTTTGGAATTTACGGACGCCGGCATCCATATCTGCACAAGGGTTTAACCCTTAGAGCACTGAAATACATTCACTTGTTCTGTTGTAAACCTATCATCTGGCGACTTGTTTAAAAGAGCTCCCGCTTGATATCTTTCATCATTGAGCAACAATAGCAGCATATAGCACTCTAAGGGTTTAACTGTTGTTTTCTGGCAGTCCTGCCAAGGGTTTCGGTTTGATGCCAAAGCTGCCTGGTCTTGCAGACAGGTCAGTGAATAAACTTTTCTTTTGTTTTGTTTTGTTGTATGACTGGTTGAAAGGATATTTACTCAGTGATTTGTAAGCATAACTACAGGAGTGCTCTTTACCTCAAAGTCTATTTAATCCAGATCCACAATTAATAAAGAATCTGTATTGAAATAATTAATTGGAAAGACTCGTAATAAAAGGGAACTTTTGTGAGAGTGCTTTATCTGTTGCTTAAATTGTAATTATGCAAAAAAAAAGCCTTTAGCCATTATTAATGAAAACCAATATTTTTCAATAGATTACCGAACTGAAGTAATAAGAAGACTTTAAGAACATTTGAGGCGGAAAACCTCAGAAATCTAAGAGAATCTAAGAAAATTCAGGCTCTGAATTTGTCAAAATTAATGTTCACAAAACCGGAGAGCAAGGGAAATAAATTTTGCCAATGAATACGTCTGAATGTGACCAGATTACTTTGCGATGTTGAAAATTCTAATTGGAAAGCTCACATTATGGCAACAGAAAGGGGTTGATGAAATCATTACTGCTATAGAGAGTCTGTGCTGTACAGACTCATGCGTGTAAATCCAAAGGTCCCAGAGCTCATGGCAGGGATGGAAGAATCCCAAACCATCAATTAAATTGGTAGCTACCCATGCTAACTGATTTCAACTAATCCTTGTATTTTGCGGTGTCAAGCATGTTCTGTAGATTTCTCTAAAAATAATGCACATTTTACATTTTCATATGAATAATTTTGCAAACAGTAACAATATGTTACTCCTGTCTAAAAGGGGTCCTAATACATTACTTCTTTGTTATTTTTTGGTGAAAATATATTGAAAAAGACATGATAAGTGTTGATCAGCTTTGATCTTGACTGTGTTGTTGCGTTTACATTGTGCATAATGTCTGCTCCAAGCGCTCCAATCTCTCTTCTTCCATATTGAAACTTAAAGAAAATCAGTAACTATTTAATAGGGATTTTATCCCTGTATTAGTGACACTTAGAGGGCCGTTACTCCCAGTCCTCCTTGCCTCTGAGTCTGAGAGTATGCCCAGACAAGCATGCCCTGTTACCTATGGATTACCTTCCCGCTCCTAACCGCGGCCTGCCTGACCTCCTGTGGTCCTCTTCGCCCCTCGCCTGACTACAGACCGCCTCCTGACTACTCTTCAGCTCTGCTCCTTTCGAGTTGTTTATCTTCTGATCAAGTGCCAATTGTGGCTACACCTGCTTCTTCATTAAAGTGCCCAGTGCGGCCTTTTCTGGGATCTGTGCCTAGTTCCTTCTCTTAAGTTCATAACACAGAGATGAATTGGAGGTAATGCAGATACAACGCGCTGGGAAATACCAGCACAGCATGAGCTCAGAGGAAAGAGTTTAGCACAAGGACATGGCACACAGAAATAGATCGCAAAAAATGACAGAACGCAGGGAGCATTCATCGCATTGCTCTGTTAATAAGTGGCTACTCATACTGTACACATTGGGGCATTTGAACCTCTGAGCCCATTTTAAAAGACGAGCAGCCATTTCATGCGATTGTGCTCAGTGCAGCGAGCCACTCCACTTCGATTTCAGTTCATCCTTTTCATTTTCGTTAGCCCACGCGAAACATAAATGAGATAACATAAATCCCAGCACTGAAACTACTAAAATCTATTTAGCTCCACAGCTATGAAGAAAAAAATAAATGTATGCTGAGTCTTTACACACTGGGCCACAGCAACACAGCAAATCAGATGTACTGTGCACATGACACTGCCAATCAGTTTCTATTATGGCAAACACACTGAATGACCAATAAAACTGTGTCTGCAGAACTATATCAGTGGCTTCTTGGTTGAGTGAATTGTATATAGGGGCTCAACCAACAGCTGTCCATAAAAATGAGAGCAGCCACCTACATGCCCTCTTTGCCCCAGAATAATAACTGCAATGCCAGGCCTGTGTAACTGGAATGTCACATGCACTGTTCTCTAATTATGGGTGGGAATCCAGACACAGAACACTTGCGCATTGCATGCGTGTCCATTTCCCTGTTTCCTATTTATATTTGTAACATCTATTGTGCCGACGGAAGAGCAAGTGCCTCAGCTTCAGCTTAGCAGGAGTTAAACTCAGAAACATCTGCTTAGCAAACAACAGAATGGTTCTGCACATCTGCTTATGAGGTATTATAAAGAGCTGTCATGTGAAGCGGAATATGAGAATATTACAATATCAGGATCAAGTTGCACTGAGTCAGAAGGACGAGCGATTACTCCTGACATCATGATTGACCACAACTGCATCCAAGCAGCGCTCTGAGGACTGACCCCCTACGCTAGTAAATCAAGCCAAGGCCGCACACTGACATACTCCTGTGCTAGGCTGCATTATATATGTCCCTGTGAAGCTTTAAAGAAAACCCAGCATGGTGACCCAGCCCACAATTTTATCTGCCTTTGTTCTCCTCTTCAACCGCTGCCAGGAGGAAAGAGCTTGAAAAAGCCTGGATTTTCAGAGAGCTGAGATGTGCTGAAACTATAGGGGTCATATTTCCTCGGAGGAGCAGGACATGTGAAATTACACTGTAGATTACAGATATTCTGTAGTGTGAAAATGATGCAGTCCCAGTGGAAATGAGGCAAACAGACATGACACAAAAAGACACATCAAGCGGCTGCAAGTAATGTCCTTGTTTTGGACGCACATAATGACACAGCTTGCTCAAACACAGACTAATCCTGACATAATATAACAATATAAACAGCGGGGATGAGTGCTACATGCTCTACCAACATTCCCAGCACCATAATGTTTCCACTGATAACGTACTTATCAATACAAACCTTTCAAGCCAATTATCTACAGCCAATGGCAAATCCAGAACTGTACTCATAAATACAGTCTTATGTATAATATGAAATATTAATTGCTTATTCTGGAGGAATAGACTGTGCCATTAAATTAAAATGGAGGTCTCTGTCTATCCTACTCTCGGTATGTATATATGTCCATCGATTTTTTGTTTTTTGATAACTGTTCATCCAATCGACTTCACACTTGGCGGGTGTATTGCTGCGGACCGAAGGAAGTGCAATGTTGAGTGTGAAGTTGTTTGCCTGAGCAGTTCTCAAGAAAACTGCAATCAGCGATACCGGCGGCAAAGCAACCGGCCCATTCAGAACACGCGTCATTTGAGAAGATACAGTATGTGTCATTTAAAGAGGTATTCAGTAATTCTGGAGATTAAAGAAGAACATATAAAAATTGATACTGTGATTCTGTACAGTATATATTGGTTTGAAGATCTGTACTTATATGGTATGAAGATTTCAATTAGCTTCCCCCATCTGCAATTAAAATGCATTTGAATAGGTGTGGGATGTGCCTCAATAAGTGGCCATTTTGAAACAATGTGACAGCAACAACGACACTGAATGTAAAAGAAGAAATAGTTCATGTTCAGTAATTGCAAAGGCAGACGACATCATTCTCCTCTGTGCTACTAGCGGCAATACCAGCAAAACAAGTAGCAGGTGACCTCAAGCTTTAACCAGATTATTGCATTAAGCCACCACAACAACTATGGACCATGCATATGGTTCAGTGACGTCGACCCAACACGAGTCAGGGGAGGCAGTGAGACCAAAAAACACTAATCAGACTTATAGAAAAAAAAGGGATCAGAGGATGAAAAAAACCAGGGTGCAGATCAGACTGCTTTCCCTCTGTGGAAAGCACCGATGAAGAAGCAGAGATTTCAGATTGATGCCAAAGCTGCCTGCTCTTGCAGACAGGTGAGTGAATAAACACAGAAAGCTGGATATGACTGGATACGAAAACTCCCCACTGCTAATTTTAAAGCAAGCAACATTAATGTCCAGTATGTAAATCAGCCAAGGTAGTAAGTAAATCAGCACTGCGCGCGCAAAACCATCAATGTTTTAGCTAAACAAATGAAAAAACAGACGTATGGTAATGTTAATATTAGCAGGTGCACTGTTGTGAACATATAGGCTACTGCATTGTTTAGAAAAGTGTAGAATAGTTAGCAACTAAATTTAATGGCAACCAGCTCCACAGTAATTATTTCCTCTGGCTCAGAACAATGCGATTCACATAAAAACAGGCGAGCCAACTTACCTTCGAATCAATAGCTAGCGTTTCTCGGGAATTAATCTCTGTCTTAGGTTATTTCTCTGTTCAAGACAGACCATCTACGCTAAACAATATTCTTGTTCCAATACCCCGAAAAAAGCTATAGCTATCTTTTGCTATGGTGGAGGCAGCAGATAGCCATTTCTACATGCACACTCAAGACGTGCAGTATATTATGAACAATACATTGGGACAAAGAGAAAGCAAAGGTTACCAAATTGACAAGCTATAAACAGAATGGACTGATGTCTATGAAGACATTTTTTTTTTGGTTGTATGACTGGTTGAAAGGATCTTTACTCAGTATATTATTTGTAAGCATAACTACAGGAGTGCTATTGACCTCAAATTCTATTTAATCCAGATCCTCAATTTATTATAATTATTTGTACTGTAAAGACAATCCACCCAGTAGCTTAAAAGATGCCTGAGAGCAAGATGGAGGAAGCATGCAAATAGGAAAACTGGATCCACAGTTGCAGGACAAAATGACTGATTGGCAGGGATTATACAGTCTTGTTCAGCGTGCCAATGTACGCATGCTTGTGTGCATTATAGTGTGTTTTAAGAATTCATGTATGAGTGCCTGTGTACGCATCATCACATGTATAGATGTTTATGCGCGCCCCAATGTACTTGATTGTACGGTTGAGTGGGCCTGATTTACTAAGACCTTTAGCACATGCAAAATCTTTTTCCCTCTGCAAAACCAATAACATTGCCGACGATTAGCCTGGGTACTTGCCTTGCACCAATCAATGGCAAGGTTTCTGGTTTCGCATGGGCAAAAAGATTTTGCATGTGCTAAAGGTCTCAGTAAATCAGGCCCAGTGTGCGTGAAATGTGCGATCAGATCATAAAAAGATCACGTTAGCAGCGTGCAGGCGCATGTGCATGTGCTGTGTTCATGTGCATGCGTGGGGGTGTGGGTGATGCTCCAGTCTGTGATCGCTTTATCATATCTACGGCCTTCTCTCCCAGTGGGAGAAACCTCACTCTCGGCCTCTTGCTGGCAGATTTACTGCAGAACGCTGCACAGCGTCTGCACCCGTCCGCAATAGCTGCTAATGAACACTCTCGTCACAGACCAGCATCGCCTGTGCGCTGCCTTCTATTTATTCACCCTAATGTGTTTGGACTGGAAGAGAGCCGCTCTTAAAAACAGCCCCTCTCGTCTCAAGCAGTTTGTTTAATTGACAGGAGCCACAAATGAGAATCTGAGAGACAAAAATAAAGAAAAGGACACTGAGCAAAATGAGAGGAGAGAAAGGTGAATACGAGGAGGTAAAAAAAAAAAAAAAGTACAATTTTCACAATACAGAAAACACGCCACTTGGATATTTATAGCCCATGAAGTGCATTTAGCACATTAATATTCCCTTTCACAAACCACAATCTTTCTGGCAAAAGCTCTACGCAACCAGAGAGGGATCAACACTGGAACTGAGAGAAAAATTAGTTGATGACAAGCGCGACACACAACAAAGGAAAATCTACAGCACGTCCAATGCACTGTTCATTTAATGAATTTAGCATCTTCATTTTTTTTCCCCACAATCCCCAAAAGCAAATAAAGCTGGAATGGCAAATCAAAATATACGGGCCATGAAGGACACGAGCGCGCGCAGAAACTGCAGTCTTTCCATGGTGCTGTGAAAATATTCTGCAGTTCACATTTAAAAAGGGCCTTCTGCAGAGGCGACGCGCGCTAGAAGCAGAGAGAATCGAGCAGAAAGAGGCCAGAGAAATGGCTGAAGGGCGGCTTTCATAATGCATGAGTCTGGCACATAGAGCTCGTCTTCACATGGTGAAAAAGCGCTTCACAAATTTTCTTTATAAGAATACAAAAAATATAGGGCTGGTTTTGCGGGCACGTATTAAGTGTAGTCCTGGGCTAAATTTATTTTCAATGGCTTTCCTCACTGAATTGAGACTTAGTCCATATTGGGACACAGGCAAACAGAAACCTAAATTTGAGTAACAGAAAAAAACTGAAAATAGTATTTATTTTAATAAAGAACCTTCATTATTAGAACATTAAGACTAAAAGATGCCCCAGCATGAAGAAGACATTAAGAACATCCTGAGGTTGACAAAGAGTATTGCAGAAAGGAACTAGTACTGAAATAATAGAATGTATAGACTCGTACTTAAAGGGAACGTATATGAGAGTGCTTCATCCATTGCTTGAATTGTAATTACGCAAAAAAAGACTTGAGCCATTATTAACGAAAACCATTAATTTTCAATAATTACTAAACTGAAAGAACAAGAACATTTCAAAAACATTTGAGGTGGAAAACCTAAAAAAAAAAACTAAGAAAATTCAGGTTCTGCCTCCAAAATTGATGTTCATAAAACCGGAGAGCAAGGGAAATAATGTTTGCCAATGAATATGCCTGAATGTGACTAGATTACGTAGTGATGTCGAAAATTCTAATTCGAAAGCTCACATTATGGCAACAGAAAGGGGTTGATGAAATCATTACTGCTATAGAGAGACTGTGCAACAGACCCATGCGTGTAAATCCAAAGGTCCCAGAGCTCATGGCTAGGATGGAAGAATGAAAAATCAGTCAAACCACCAATTCAATTGGTAGCTACCAATGCTAACTGATTTCAACCAATCCTTGCATTTTGCCGTGTACAGCATGTTCTGTAGATTTCTCTAAAAATAATGCATATTCTCCAAAAGAGTAATTTTGCAAACAGTAACAATATGTTGCCATCAAAGTCACATGAATCAAAAAGAAATGCAAGATTACATTGGAAGGCAACACACGCATGACGCCATCGATATTTTAAGTGGGTGCTGTGTCTGAGCTCAGAGCTCCAGTGCTGCTACAGGTACGGCTGCAGACTGACTGACAGCGCTCTGCTGGTGCGGGGTGTTACCGTGGCTCTCCCTAAAATCCCTGGTGGACGACATGGCCGACACGCTAGCCTGCTGAGTCAGGAGAGCCAGACTGCAATCTGTTTCTAGGCCAGTTGGAAGCCACACTCAGCAAAAAAGGCCTGGATACAACAAAGCAAGCGAGCGAATACCACACCCTCCCCACAAACCTCCACACAAAGCAGAGGGCAGCAGCTGCCTGAGGCCTGGATCCCATGAACGTGCTGTTCCGTGTGGCACATAAAACTGTACACCAGCCAGACACGACACACCCATGACCCACATCGCAGTAAATATCATAAACTATTCATATTCATAAGAGCAATTCATCACAATACAGCCAGCGAATGGCAAAGAGTAATGAAGCGACCCTCACCTGCAGACAGGCATTGGGAAACAGTCGCTCTCTCTTTATGTGCTCTTTGCATTCATAAATTAAACTGTGTTAGAAACTATACAGTATCATGAAAAGCTCTTTTTTTCAGTGTATAGTATAGTCAGAGCTGTTGCAGGCAAATAATGGGTTAACAGTATGTTACCACATAAAAATAGTGAACAAGCAATATTACTGTTGCGTGGAATTAACATGCATCAAATAGGACACAGGTTGCCGACTGCATGTCATGTATAGATCTCTCAATTGAAGCACGCATACATTTCTTAGACATACTGAATTAAATATACGTATATAGATATTTAATGGGTAGATAAACAAACTTTACTTTAAGCCTCAGGTCCTTACAGGTCCACTCTGGAAGTTACACTGAATAAATTCAAAGCATTGTGAAGATACACACTAATATTTCTCTGCACAATGATCTGCTGCATTTTAGGATTCACATGCAGTAAAATCCTCATATCCTCAAGCTGCAAGTTTACAAATGTGTGATCAGGATGTACTCGACAGCACATGCCGATTCTGATTCAATGATCACTCGTGGTACTTGTATGCTGTGGAGCACTACAACTTGGACTTGAAATTTTGAGCCAGGAACATGGTACTCAAAGGGTTAAAGCAGGTCGGTAAATGAAAGAAAAGATTTCACTCGCATTACAAGCACAATTGAAGCAGATACCACCATTCTCTCACCACCTATGGCTCCACACAGGGGAAAGGCACGCCATTTTCCACCAGACAACCAGACTATCAGACGTAATTAGATAATGTTGCTAATGCTATGATCATGTCCAGTGTGCTCTGTGCCCTGTGCTAACAACCCTTAGACAGCACATCCCAGATGGTTCCCATGGAAAACAATTTGTCATACGGTCCAAGAAAATTCAAACAACAATGTAACCATGTCCTTCAGTTTCAGAACTGCAGACTGAATTTTCATTTGTAAATGATTCTATTTTCACTCTTTCACTATAAGAAACATTGGGGGCCAGACTCGTAAATTGTGCATATTTCATCACTGAGTACAAGCGTTTATTCCGATTTACCCGAATAGCAAAAAAAAAAAAAAAAAAAAGGCCAAGGCACAAACAGAGACAATGCAATGGCACAAAGAGATGCTGAGGAGAGGCTGTTTGCTTGAACCATGATGACACAAACTTGTTTGTATGTGCGTGTGTGTCTATATATACAATAATGTGCAGTGATGATTATACACCACCATTTTCATCTAAAATGGGTCCTAATACCTGTATATTACTTCTGAGTAATTTTTTGGTGAGAATGTATTATAAAATACTATTGTAGGCAATGAGGGGAAAAAAAATCATTCCCACATGTGTACTGAGGTAAAAACATGGGTAATAAACAAAACACTGAAAACTAATTTTTTATAGCAATTTTTTTGAGTCTTGCACAGCCTGAACGCATGTTTGAAGGCTCATTCCATGATTAGTGATGGAAAAAAATTGTTCAAACTGGTTTGAGGCAACATTATTCAGCCAAATTACCAATGATGGTCATTTGGCCTATTATATAAGGTGACGTGAACTTTTGTTGGTTTTACAGTGTTAAACACGATGCCACGATGAAAGAAACTCTCCGAGATTGTTCATGGCCACATAGTGGCCTTACATGATGCTGAAAATGCAAAATGTTGCCATGGCACTGTAAGAAACACCATCAAGCATTTCAAAGAGACTGATTCGCAGAAAACAGGTGGCAACAGATGAGCAAAACTGAAGTAAAGAGCCTCTGATGGTCGTCATCTGTGTTTGACAAGTGGAAAAGAAAAAAAAAGCTGTGATGAAATGAATAGTGCCGGAAGTGAAGTGAGGAAAGTATAGAGATCTACTGGAGGCCGGAGTGAAAATAGTCTGATTGGTCATTTTATTGCCAAGAGCTGGCAACATCAAAAAAAAAAAGACTTGAGTTTGCCAACAATTTCAAGGATTGGACACAAGTGGACTGGGAACAAGTCCTCTGGTCGGATAAATCAAAATTTGAAAGGTTCTCACCCAAACACAGAGCTTAAGTGCGCCACAGAGTTAGAGAATGTTTCAAAAATGACTGTTGAACCCCTTCAGTAACTCACGGAGGTGGTAATATTATGGTTTGGGGTTCAGTCTGCTCGAAAGGAGCCGGCGATCTCATAAAAACTGATGAAAACATTGATCACATCATCCTTGTGAGGCACGCAGTGCCATCTGGAAAGAGAGTGGTTGGTCCGGGATTTTATTTTCAACAAAATACTGACCATAAACACACTGTTAAGTTGTGCAAGATTATCTCAGTCCGAAAGAAACATCTGGTGACATAAAAGCCATGACTTGGCCTGCATAAAGTCCAGACTTTGATCTGACTGCGTAAATCTGGTGTAACATTGAAAGAATCTGTTTGAATGAACTTCAAATCATATGGAATTTTCATCTATTTGACCCAATATTACATGAAATAAATACTTGAATAGTACTTGGTTTTTGATTCATCTTCATTTTCTTAAGTATATAATGACCACTACACACTACTATGTACGGCCGCGTGTGCACACATGCATGTGTGTGTATGCAAGTGTGCAGGGTATGAAAGAGAGAGAGAAGGAGGGGGAGAGAGAGAGAGAATGAGGGAGAGAGAGAAATAGAGAATTGGTCAGTGAGTGTTGGGGAAAGAAAATGGAGGGGTTGAATAGCGAGGGAAGCAGGATAGATAAAGGGGGGAGGGATGAGTGTGGGTGGCAGAGGGAGGAAGAAGAGCAGAACATGGAGAGATGAGAGGAACAGGAGGTCTGAGACAGCAGAACGAACACAAGCAGTAAAATACAACACCACACACATCTAAACTTACAGCACCACCGCACGCTTACACACATCTGAACTTACAGCACCACCGCACGCTTACACACATCTAAACTTACAGCACCACCACACGCTTACACACATCTAAACTTACAGCACCACCACACACTCACACACATCTAAACTTACAGCACCACCACACACATCTAAACTAACAGCACCACCACACACTCACACACATCTAAACTTACAGCACCACCGCACGCTTACACACATCTAAACTTACAGCACCACCGCACGCTTACACACATCTGAACTTACAGCACCACCACACACTCACACACATCTGAACTTACAGCACCACCACACACTCACACACATCTGAACTTACAGCACCACCGCACGCTTACACACATCTAAACTTACAGCACCACCACACACTCACACACATCTGAACTTACAGCACCACCACACACTCACACACATCTAAACTTACAGCACCACCACACACATCTCACCTTACAGCACCACCACACACTCACACACACCTCACCTTACAGCACCACCGCACGCTTACACACATCTAAACTTACAGCACCACCACACACTCACACACATCTGAACTTACAGCACCACCACACACTCACACACATCTAAACTTACGGCACCACCACACACATCTCACCTTACAGCACCACCACACACTCACACACACCTCACCTTACAGCACCACCACACACTCACACACACCTCAACTTAAAACACCACCACACACTCACACACATCTCAACTTAAAACACCACCACACACTCACACACACCTCAACTTAAAACACCACCACACAAACACACACATTTCAATTTAGAACTACACCACACACTCATACACCTCAACTTACAACACAACACTCACAAGCACAACTTAGAACACCATCATACACACACGCACGGCGTAGAACACCAACACACACTCACAAGCACAGCTTAGACCACCAAACACTTGCATACCTCAGCTGAGAATATCACCACAGACGCACACACACACACATACACACACACACACACACACGCACCTCTAATGTTTTTTTCATTACTGATGTTTTAGCCATTTCAACAGAGCACTTATACAGCAGTGTGAATGAATTCCTAAATCATTCATTCTAGGCTAAAATACACTTTCATTATTCCACTGTTCATAAATTACAATGGCTCCCAAACATATTAGCAAATTAAGGCAGTAAATATTACTGTAGTACGAGTTTATTCCAAATGTTGCTCTTTTAATTCTGTCTGAAATTTTGAACTGTGATGTCCCCACGTTTATGTACAGCATGTCCATTTAGCTGGAAAGATGCTCCACCAAATGTGAGACACGCCTGATTTCCATTTTCTCTGTCCAATTCTACCGAGGATTGGCTTTGCTTGGCAGCAGCACTATGAGACCTTGCGGTCACTCACACTTTGGATTTGTGAAAATGAGCCCATTTTTTCATACATATCATTCCTGTAAATAAAGCCTCTGACACAGAATCTAATATTCTCACCTTCTCACCACACACAAATTGTGGCAGCTCACAAAGCCATATATGCAGCGTGCCCCCAATATCTCAGGAAAGGTCATAAATATGCTTGTTCTCTGACCGCTGTTATTGTTCTCAGCTATTAGGCCATATATGAATTTCATTGTCTCACTTCCTTATACGAAGGCACAATGGAACAGAGATATATGCCAGACTATCATGTGAGATAAATGCATTTGATAAAACAGCGACCGTTCCCGACCTCGATAGCAATGACGTCATCTAATTAAAACCTGTACTCATTTTGACAGGGCAAGACACTGCTGGAATAAAAATCATAGCTTGGTCACCCACTGAATGAAGGATGCATGATTACAGAGCAAAAAGACAAAATGGCAGAGATTAAACAGCATTCCATGCATTCTTAACATTTATGGGATAAATAATTCTCTTCCTGCTAAGACCCAAACTGCAATCAAGTTGTCTTTTACCCTCACGGTCCATAGATGTCACGTTCAGAATGACATCACTCCACACATGCCAGTCACTCTGGCCTTTTAGTAATGTCATCAAAGATAACAGTCAGGAAGGAGGTGAGTGTGTGTGTGTGTGTGTGTGTGTGTGTGTGCCCCTTCGGAGAACTACCCAGCCCCCTATCCCCATCTGGGTTGGCTCATGGTGATGAGTGTGCTGCGAACTGTCCCACCGCTGCAGTCCAGCTCTCTCGCATCATTTCCCAACCCTCCCCCAACACCCCACACCCTCCTGCAGCCATATATTACTCATCTATGTGTCCCGGGAGAGAAATATCCATTCACAGAGACTACTGATTCCCCCTGAATCCACCTTCACTCCGATGGTCACATGACCACAACCAGAAAATGGGCAGGGCCCTGAGCCTTGACTTCAGGACACAGGGAGAGAGGGAGAGAGAGAGAGCGAGAAAGCAAAAGAGACAGAATGCTACAGGAAAAGAAAGCAAGGTAGATATGCCACTTAATTTAAGCACACTATCTCCTGCAACTAAATGTGTTAATGTTCCTAAATCCTGACAAAGGCATACTTTGTGATAAACGTACCATTATTATGAGATGACATTTGTGTTTGTATTAGATTTGAGAATTTGCATGGTTTCCAAATATCCACCACTGTCATCTTGAGGCCCAGCGCACAGAACGTCTCCGTGTCTATAAATATGAGTCACCGCAGAAAGTGTCTCATCGCCAGCCATTTACGATCATTCAGTCTTACTGTTGCCTCTAACAATTCGCCCCCAACAGCACAGGATGAGAGAGGCAAATCATACAACCCATCTCTCTCCCACTTCTGCGATGGGATCAGAGATAAATCCTTCTTGATCTGACGAAAATGCTCCTGATTTCAGCCGAGGAGGCCATTTCGATCCCAGCAGGAGCCTAAGCTCAAGATAGCCGCTAATACCACGCTTAAAATCTATCCAGTAATATCCCACTGGGGCCACCTCGAAGACCCGGTGCACACAGCATACAGTAACAACACCGGTTTTCTTCCTCTCGCACTTGTTTCGCCTTTCCATCATTACCCCTCCTTCTCATAAACACAGACAAACACTTAATCTAACGCATTAAATGCATCAGTGTGCTTGGAGAACAGTGCAGTTGGAAAAAGCCAGTGTGGGTGTGCAACTCTTGTCTATCCCAGCTCAACACCTGATTTACCGTAACCTGATCAAGGCCTTCAGTTAGTGCTGTAGGTTGGTAAATCAGGTGAACAAACTTACCATGTTCTATGGCTGGTTGAATACTGGCGCCTAAAATGGCCCCCTCTCATACACACTTAAACAGCCCAGCCCTAGATTATGGTTATGGGTGAAAGCATTAATGGATCACAAGGCAAAACCGAACAAAGCAATGAACAAATAGGAGCTTGCACTCCTTAAAAAATCTGCTGACTATAGTTTGCAATCTAACAGGATGGTGAAATACCAGCATAAATAACAGAGGCTTAGCTGATCATTATTAAAGAGTGAATGAATGATTGAATTAAGCAAGGAATCATTCTTTATTCTTGCTAAGAGGCCGATGAGGGAGTCTGGCAGATTAAACTGCTTTCATCTCAAACTTTATCATTTTAAAACTTAATAAAAGTTCCACGTACCATCTATAATAGCATCATGCTAATAGAATGATTACAATGCCAAAACCACTGCCTACATCAATGAAAGAGAAAAACTGAAACAAGCTTCAGGGACATTTGGGAGGGGAAAATGTTGGATATGTTTAATATCATCCCAGTCATAAATAACATAAAAGCTAATTAATATTTCAGGCTAATCTTGTGCCACAGAGCTGGATAGCACACAAAGACAGATTGGAGCCTGAGGGAACAGGACTCTTCATGAGGGAAGAGGCTAATATTAGGACAGGGTCTCTGCTGAACTCTAAGAACTATCAACCCTCTTGGTTTTTCCCGCCCTCAACTCACCGGAGATTATGTGTCCAAAAGTCCTAAATTGACTTCAAAAGTCCCTCACAATGGTCAGTGACTATCGTTCCCACACTGCAGCAGTCCTGGCAGGATAACGGAGCGGACGATAATGCCTTCACAATGCCTCCTGCTCACTGTACATCAAGATTGAGAAGAGCTTGTAGCGAACAGTGTTTTTTTTCTGCGTCAGAACATTTCTTTAAGAAATACTTCAGTCTTCAGAGAATGCTCAGCTGAAAATGAATTGGACAGGATTTTCCAATTTTCCAATAAAGGTTATTTTAAGGAAAAAAAACGAACGCTGCGCAATATGAAACCTGGCTCAGCTACACCACTTCCAGATATGAAAAATGGTCCAACACTTCCTCCTGCATGCTTTTCTTGTGTTATGGCCGGTACACACTGTACGATTTTCTCAATCTTATAAGACCATTGCATGACACACTATGCGACATGGATCTAATAAACTTTGGTATGATGTCCAGTTTCATGTGTGCAGACTGTGCGATGGCCGTTTACTGAATCGCAGGTTATGACGTACGTCAATATGCAACATCATTAGCGTACGACATCCATCTGCGCAACCATGTTCATTGTATTCACTGTTATTTTAGCTCTGCGCTAGCTGAATGGTAATGTAAGACGCAGGTAAGATAACATGCAGCTAATATGGTTATACAATCAACAGCACTTGCAATAATGACACGATGAACCATCTACGCCACAGTGAACATTTAAATGCTTTTTGAAGAATAATTGTTCTGTAAGGTTAATAGTTCATTGCCTTCAAAAGCTGATGGGTTGACAAGTTGTATTTGTGAAATGTTTTAATGCTTGTTCTCTTCGAGAATGCTCTGTACTGAACTGATCTGCATTTTAACCTATTTATTTTATTCTGTTCACACGGCATGGCAAACGTGAAGGATTGTATGCAATTAAATGCCCGTTAAAATCGAACGCCTTGTGACCATGATTTTACTCTAATGTGTGTCTACATGAATCACTGTCGGCATCAGTTAATGCGTAATCTATAAATTATTCTGCTTATTTTATTTAAAAAAATAAACGATTTTCATTTTATTTCCTGCTGCATTTGTATTGGCTGATTAGTAGACGTAGGTCGTAGCAGCTGTCACACTGTGAGATGGTCATCCTAAATTTCTGACACCATCAGAATTTAATCTCGGGTCATCTTTGGTCGCAAGAAGCTGACAACAGCCGTCCACGTCTCACAGTGCGACCTAAGACCACCGTTTTAGAGCCACAGCCAAAGATTTCACTGCGTTTCTCCTAGGATGGTCATCTTTCGTCTGGGATGGCCCAAAATCGTAGTGTGTACCGACCATTCATAGGGAATAAAATTCTCCAGTTTCCCTTGGAAAGAGAACATTATCTGCAGACAGAAATGACTTCTTACATAAATCCCACTATACCGTGAATGCCGGCATCTGAGTCTGCAGAACCCTTCTGGGGAAAGTACATCATCAAGAGATCAGTACTGATCGCTGTCAAGTGTGAGAGGCTCTCTCCCTCTGCTCATTATGATCCCTCTCCAGTGCCCCATGGGTCAGTGTGCGGTCCACTTCCGTTATTCTGCACATTAATTTCTGAACATGCCGCCTACTTTACACACTCCTTTACTCTTATTAAATCAAACCTTCATCACAATTTGTTTCATTGCAATAACACCATTATGCAACGCATTGTCTAAGTTTTCTGTCTACTGTCATTCAGAATTGCGGTAATTCTTTCACGGATGACCTTTTTTGGATGACTTTTCTGCATTGCTACCTGATTTTAGCAATAGGGTTTTTGTGACAGTTTGGCTGAACATGTTAAGGTAGTATAGTTGTAATACAAAGCATTCACTCTGCTATGCATGCAGATCCCAACATTTGGAAGCTTAGTAGATGCACATGTTCAACCTTTAGGTGGCGCAGTGGTTGGCACTGTTGCCTCCCGCTAAAGAGGTTCCAGGTTTGAGCCCCAGTTGGCCAGTTCCTCTCTTTGTTGAGTTTGCAAAGTTTACCTGTGTTTACAAGCGGTTTGTCAACTTACTCCTGTTTCCCCCACCCAGAGAAATCCTGCACCATCTGAACACTCCCACTGTTACCCCTGGCCAAGTATAATTTGTGCTTAGTTGCGGTAATGTAGCTGCTCAGTGCTCCTAAGTAGCCAGGATGGGTCCAGCCCCCAGTGCGGGGTTCAGCAAAGTACATCTCATCTTATGTCTAATATTCTCTCCCTCTCCTCTCGGTCTCAGTAAGTTTGTTAGTCCTCCCCTTGTTTCCCAGCAACAGCTCAGATTCAGTGAATAACTATGTTCATGCTTGCTGCCATGTTAAATAAGCTGCTTTTTCCTGTGTCAAAACCTAGCTCCCCGGTGATCACCACCTGTAAAACCGCTTAATCTAGACTCATTCTTCTTCTGCTGACGTATCTCATTTATTTTATCGCCGACCTCCCCAGAGGTAGAACGAATGGCCTACCTATTACCATACTGCAGTCTGCTATGCTAACGTTACCTCCTATGTCCTGCATGCATCTCTTCAGGCACGACCACAACATTTTTCTTACGCTTTTGTGACAAACGTGACATTTTTAAACACAATTTTGAATATAAACTGCAGAATTGGACTGTTTTTGAATATTATACTCCTTTCGTGAGAGAGGCATTACAAACATCCCTCCCACTGGGAGATTGGATTGCACAAACAGGTCTGATTCAGGGACCGGAAGAGAAGGTTGAATATCTCTCTGTATGAGCAGTAGAGACTCAGGGAGAAGGTAAGAGGGTGAATATGCCTCATGATAGAGAAAATGTCGCAGAGAAATAGAGAATATCATATGGGCATTTTCATGTCATACTCTTTATCAAACCAAGACCCCAGTATCAGACCGGCAGCTGTACTGGTCAACGGTTGATACAGGGTGTGATACAAAAATGCCCATATCATATTATATTTATTATATACTCATTTTGACCATAATCACTGATGCATTTTATCCAAAGCTATGGCAATGGTTGCTGCCACTGATACAGGGTTTTGCCTGCGGGCAAATACGGGTGATACAGGATTTTGCCCGCAGTATGATACAGCCTCGTGCCTCGCGCCTGTATCACAGGTGCAGATTCCCTGTATTTAGAAAGAAGTACATGACAAAGGCAAATATAGAGAATGGGTTTCATAGCTGTCTATTGTATTGCACGAGCCTGGAGGGATGTTGATATGGTTTGAAACAATGATATGAAAAATAACTCACTTCAACAGACATTTTCACCAGTCTCAATAGACTAGTAGCCAGTTACACCCACTGTACCAGTTCCAAAACCTAGTTTATGTCAATTCCACCCTTGAATGTATTTGAACATAAACGAGCGATACTTGAATAGTGTGGGGGCATTGGTCCGTCAGGTGGGGAGTCGGCTCTCTGAGACCTCGTTAGAGAGTAAAATGACAGAGAGGGCACATGAAGTGTTAGTGAGAGGGTGCATATAGCGAACGGATCAGAGCACAGGGGGATGAGAGGGTGAAGGTGACTGCATGTATGTAGAGGATGATTGATGATGAGTGAATGAGTGAATTTAGAGACAGGGGGACAGATGTTTCTCTACATAACCATGACTGCTCTTCTGTCTTCTGGTAGCTAGCGACGGCCTGCTATTATATAATCTCCACCCCCTCACTGCTTTCATCAGCTTATTTCCCTCTTTCATCAGCCTTCATTCATACCTGTCATGCAGAAACATTTTTTAAGATGCCTTCCTTTCTGTGTTTTCAATCCCATTTATTTCAACACAGGTGCAGTCACTGTGGGCCCGTGGAACGCCACCAGTCCCAGCTCAGTAATGTGAGGCAGTTGGGCTCTGAGAGAAGCAGATCTCTCTCGCAAGTTTATTGATCAAATCATTTTCAAAATCCTTAATAGCAGGAAGCTGCAAATCGCCGTAGACAGTGACTCAAAACCCCAGAAGCACATCTGTATCGTAGGACCTATGGCCACGCCTCTTCTACACAACCCCCACCAACTGAATACAAATGAAGATTTAAACACGTCATCTAACTAACTAATAAAAAAAAAAAAGAAAAACAGTTCTTCTTTTAATGCACTGAAATGTACATGAACTATTTCCACAAAAAGGCAAATCAGCAAAAAAAGGCCATACTTGTGCATTGTGAGAAAAAGGTGGCCAAATATTAGCACTGAGGCAGACCTAACACCAAAGGCCTTAATGAAGGATTAAAAAAATGTGCAGAGTTTGCGGGCTTCTGCCGGGTCGACTGGTAAAAACCGTTTTAAATACCGTAGCAATGTCCTCTCACAGCTCGTCTGCCGATCAGCAAACAGCACGGCTAACGGTGAGCAGCATCCATCCATCCAGCCGGGCTGATGAAAGAGCTCGTCTGAATGACGGCGGTAAGCAGGCTGTGACAGGGCTGATGGATCATATGCGCTTCGCCTTCAGTAGGATTTCACTCATGTTGCCAGTGAAAATTTCTGCCTCCATTTTACACCCATCCTCTCACTATCTTTCTCCTAGTCTCTCTCTCTCTCTCTCTCTGTCACAGGCTCAAAGCCACATGTACTGCTAAGCATACACACCATTACATATGTGCATTAAGTGTTGAATTCCAAGTTCCCTCTCTATCCTGATCTCACCCACTCTCACACAAACATACACGTACCAACACACATCTGTACAGTCGCGCATAGGGCAATTACACACAATAGGGCACACAATTACAATTTCGCAATTCAATACATTAAGCGTACCCCAGTCCACACCCGTAATCTCTCTCCACCTCTCATTCTCTCCCTCTGTCATACATTAACACCTTAATTACAGCTTCTACCCCATCCTAGCTGTAGCTACCCATCCTAATCAAGGCAAAGGAGGTACCGCAATCTCACCGCGGGCATGACGAACGCCAGGAAAACGAGATTCACCAAGAAGTGTTAATGAAATTGTTCTGTCAAGGGTTCACCTGCCATTTGGCAGAACCTTCCTTGGGATCCACAATCCTTCCTCAAGAATCAAGAATACGATTCAGAAATGACTGAGTCACATACAGGCAGTAATTACAGAAAATATGCCCTTCTCTCTCTCTCTCTCTCTCTCTCCATGTGTGTATGCGTGTGTGTGTGTGTGTGTGTGTGTGTGTGTATGTGTGTGTGTATATGTGTATAAAATATGCCCAATGAGACCCAGAATAGTCTTTGCAAATCACACAAGAGATGCTGCTGAAATCAGAGAATGGCTTCTTATGAAAATGCTTTCGGTGCAAACCTCATAAACTAGACAGTTATTGGTCGAAGGACATCAAATTTCACCTTAATTCCACATGGATGTGTGAGTAAATAGTGGATGTGTAAAGATGTGCAGCATTTTTACTTTACATATCCTGAGCATTAATGTCGCAGACCTCCATTACAAGAGACTGTGCACAGCGAATCAATGAAACAGCTGCGGAATATCAATAACCATCAGACGCTTAACGACACTATTTCATCTGCTCACATATGCACGTACATTTTATAACTAGGTCCGCATGAGGAGAAAACCCTTCAACCTGCCGCATGAGCCACGATCATGAAGCAGGGGGTGAAAGCTTCCATTTCCCACAGATATCCACGGCAACTGCAAGTGGCGGAATATGGCTGAATGGCTAGATTACCAGGCGGAGAACCTGGGCTTTTGTCTGTCACAAGCCAGAGTGAGACTGCATGCCTGGAGACGAGCTGTCCCTGGGCTCATACACATCTGTGTATCTTCCAGGCAAAGAACGATACCCCGTTATCCTTATGGAGATAAACATCTCCCACTAGTGTTAAAGAGGCATGTTCTTATATAAAGGCACTCTCTCTCTCACCCCCCCCCCTCCCCCAAGTGCAAATGCTCCCAGTGAAGCAGTGGTCGCCAGGGGGCCTGGGGCAGGGGCTAGATCAGGGTTTTAGGGGAGAGGGTTGGGGGGTTATTACCTGGTCATACCAGTCCCTGTTGGAACAGGTGCACTCCGGCCACCATCCACCCTGCCCGCCTGCTCCATTGCCGTTCACCTTGGGGCCGCCCTTGGACTGGCCCTTGGGGTTGGGCCCCCCGGGGCCGCCAGCTGACATCATCTTGCCCTTACTTCTCCCGAGGGTGCCGCCGCCACCTCCCACGCCTCCCCCGCCACCGCCTCCCCCTCCCCCTCCTCCCGGCGCGGGGGACGGCAGGGCCTGTCCGCCGCCGTACCCGGACGGGTATCCGTACGGGTCGGGCTGCCAGTCTCCGTAGGACTGCGTGTCCATGCGACGCAACGCGGCCATGCGGGTCACCTCGTAGCATTCCGGGCACTTGCAGCAGTGGTGGTGCTTGTGCATGCTGACTGGCTGAAGGCTCGGTGTGTCGGCGCTCTTCTGGCTTCTCGAGAACGCTCGCAGGCGACACGCTATATATCAGCTCTAATCACCCGCAACCGCTGGACGGTAATGGCACAACAGCAAACCAAAAAAAAAAAAATGACGCTTATCCCTTCTGTGAATCTGTCTCCACACCAATGTAGAAGAGAAGAAGTCAGCGCAGAAAAATGAGGGACGAGTCTTCCTCTTCCTGACGTAAAGATCAGTGAAAATATTGTACACAGATCACACAATCAGAGACCAGCCCTGTATAAAAATCCTCGCCACGCCGTGTTCACAGTGATATGTAGAAATTCATACGATATATATTATTTTGCGTATATATATAATTTACACACACGAATACATATAAAAATATCAATATAAACAGACAAGCACACATACACGTGTGTATATACAACTATATATGTGTATATATATATAAATATCTATATGCGTGTGTACAAATATATATATATAAACAATACATATATAAAACGGTCTTTATCCACCGACAAAATCTTCCGCGGTCTTTTGCTTCTCTCGTCTCCTCTCTTGCATCGAGCAGCTTTTGCTTCCTTTTTCCTCTCCTGGTCTGAGCTGTGTTTTCCTCTCTCTCTCTCGAATCTCAGCCTGCAGAGAGGAGCTGAGCTGTGGGTCGCCTCTCCGCCTGCCTGCCTGCCCCAGTTGCCGATTATACAGAAGGATGCGACTGAGCGAGAAAGAGGGAGTGAGGATGAGAGAGAGAGAGAGAGAGAGAGAGAGAGAGATGCGTCGCAGCAGCAGCGCCTCCCTCCAGCACCTCAGCCTTGACGTACACAGCCAATCAGAGGGCAGCAATTCTACCATCATCAGCAGCGGACCTGAGTGCTTCGCTGGGTCTTCTTAAAGGGGCCGCGCCGCCCCGGCTGCAGTGCACAGGGGATGTACAGAGCTTTGAGAGAAAGATGGAGGCAGAATGGAAATGCATTGCTGCCATTTCGCTGCTTCCCAAATTGGCGAGATTAGCTTTATTCCTGACCTCCACTGGGCGCCACTGCAAGTGGTAGTCCCAAAAGACATGCTCTGTGTAGCGCAGGTAGCCCAATGTAACGATCAATGAATATGATCACTCATTTGGACGACGACAACCTTTGGCAAGACCTGAGTGCTTGGATGGAGAGCCTAATAGTGCGCCTGATTTCTGTGTCACACCATACAGTATAAGATGGAGGAATATGTATATATACTTATTAAGACAAATTATCAGAGACCAAAGCATCAAAATGAAATACAGTGAGAAATGTTCAACCGAAGAAAGCAAAATAATTATCCTACATTAACTGCACATAAATGTCAACTAAAAACAAATAAAATCCCAATGCAATGAATAGCAGGGGGCTGTGAAACAGGATAAGTTAAAAAAAAAAAAACAAGAAAGTTGACTGTCAGTTACTACAAACTGATTTCCACAGTAAGACAGATCTGCATGATTGAAATTCAAGATCAAAAGTGCTGCACATAAGTTATGCTTCGCTTATTCTCAGTCGTAACCTTGAGCGGGCAATTACCCCATTTCACTGCAGATGATTTTCAAAAAAGGCTAGAAATGACTCTGACTGCTACAAGAACCCCCTTTTTCTGAAAATGATGGAAGCACTTGTAACACACATATATACCAGCTATGCTACATGGCTTTGCGAGTGTACCAAACCAATTATTTATTCTGTACATTCTCCTCTAAAGTTCATTGACAAAATCAAGAGTTAAAAAAAGCAACATTCTCTCATAAACCCAACACCACATTGAGGCTTGGAATCTGCAGACCTAACCATAGTCAGTCATAAGCTTAACAGGTTTCTGTTGTTATTGTGACTCTATTCAGAGACGAGTGCTGATTTTAAAGTGAAAACAAAGCCATCCAGCTCTCCAGGACAAGAGCTTCTGTGCTATGACCTAGGCTGAAGGTTAATGCCAAATTCGGGAAGAGAAATATGAGCAACCTTCTCAACAGCATTTATTTTTAAGTATCCATTTGCTGTTCTGGTTACGGTGGTCTTCTCATGGTCACAAAAGTTTGTTTTATACCCCCCCAGGGTCAGTCTTTTTATGATGATTTGCAATCATCAAGTACCGGCAATCATTACCTTACGTGCTCAGCGCTCCATAAATGGAATAGGTACTAATTCCATTTGTGCACAAGTTCTATGTTTGCCGCAACTGTGAGAGATAAAGAGCGTGCTCGGTCTGAATAGGTTGGGTCAACTTTGATACCAATATTACCACCCTCCATCAGGCCTCCAATGTATGCACAAGAAGAAATGAACTTTATTGATCAGCTAAGGTAGTTGTCTTCATTTAGTGCATACTAATAAAGTATTTCATTAATTTATTGTGTCAAAAAATGTCATTGGTGTATTTATGAGATTATAAATAGAACAAGTGCATGTAGGGAATTCACCAAGAGAAAAATTACACCAGAAATCTGTATCCACACTCCCCAGTGTCCAGACCTCTGTTGCCCATGCGAGTGGTAGATGCAGTTCAGCAACTGCTTTGCTCTTGCTGATATATCCTGTGCAATCCACAGGGCTTCATTATGTAAAACACAACTGAATTCACTGAGTATGCGGTCAACTTGCACCATCATGCAGAACAAATACTTTCTATCTTAACTCAGGCAGTAATACGACCCCAATTCCAAAAAAGTTGGAACAAGTTGGGAAATGATAAAATAGGATTAATTTGAAAAGTCCATTCATCCTTGAGTATATTTTTAAAAAGTGCAGCACATTATTAGATGCTATAATGTGAATTTAATAACTTATTGAAAATGTACAATGTGAGGCCTGCAAGACTGTAAAGAAAAGTCAAATTTCACCACTGTGTAACAACATTTTGTGTTTTCGTTACTCTCATCAAGCATTTAAGCCCTGAAAACACGAGTTAGTCAAGTCTGACAAACAGAATTACTCAAGTCTTCACCATGTAATTATACAGAGCCTTCCTTGTCATATATTTCACTTCATAATATGCCATGCATTGCAATCAAAGACTGATCGGAGCTGCAGGCAGGTCAATCTGACACCCACACTCTCTGCTTACTGAACCATGGCATGCACTTGTGATCCTCCATAAAATCACCTGCTTCACATCACCTCTTACCTGAAACTTTTAATTAGTCTAAATATCCTCTGCACAAACTTCTTTCTAAGTCAACATAGTTGAAATAAGCAAATATTATTGATGAACAAACAAAATTGAGTTGCAAACAACTGGGTCCGGGGGCTGGGTGTTCAAATCCCCGCCACATCATTACTGGCTATGGTCGGAGGTCCGTATGGGATAATAAGAGACCTTCCACAAAGCTGCAATACAAGCCTGTCATTTTTTTCATTTGCTTTAACCCATAAATATTTAGATCACCTCTCTAAATCAGTACGAAATGTTAACTAACTCCAAGATATAGGCTCTTGCAACCCATGTACAAAACCTGCTTTTGTGATTTTCACATTTAATATTGCTGGCTACCAGTGAAGAATCCTTCCCCTTAAACTTCCGCCAGAATGAATGCATACAAATGCATGCAAAGTATGGATAGTTATACTCATTTTGTATTCGGTGTTGGGGATGTGTGAACTCCTGGATATCCTGGAGGTCACTGGCAGCTAAGCTTCAACCATACAACTCTGCCAGCAGCCATACCACTATTCGATCAGCTCCAGCCGTGTGGCTGAAAATAAGCAGGTGTGGGCTTGGTTAGTACTTGGATGGGAGACCACCTAAGAAAACAGAAGTTGCTGTTGAAAGAGCTGTTGGTGGGCCAGTAGGTTGCGATCTTCCCTCTAGTGGAATAATCCCCAGTGCACTGATGGGGACACTGTACTAAAGGAGGCGCCGTTTTTCGGATGAGATGTTAAACCGAGGTCCTGACTCACTGTGGTCATTAAAGATCCTATGACACTCTTCGATAAGAGTAGGGAGTTCCCCGGTGTCATGGCTAAAGTCCCAACCTGGTTCTTTCGACCTGCCACCTAATCATCCCCTGATCTAATTGGCTGTGCAAATCGCTCTCTCCCTCTCCACCTCAACCCCCAGGGCTCCCTTGAAAAAGAGATTTCAATCTCAACGGGACTCTGGTTTAAATAAGGGTTAAATAAAAATTACATCTGCACTTAACTGTGCTATCCTTGTCTAGGGTTCTGTCCTCACCTTTCCCTCTAGTTTCTATCCCCAAATTACAATATTAGCAGTCAATAAAAGTACTTTTTGGATTGGACTCTGCCCCAACTCTTGATTCCTCATCTGGAACATAACAGTACAATCCAGTCATGACATGGAATCAGCAGAGATATTGTGCCTGGTTGACAGCTTGAGGCATCAGGACATGGGAGGTCTCTCCAATCAACTCATGGCTGCAACATAAATTTCCTGGGTCTCTGCCACCGTCGCTCAAGCAGCCAGCACCCTCCTGCAGCAAGCCTTCCCTCAGACGCTAAAGAGCCCAACCTGGCAGTTTTGGACTCCTACAGTGGCAATCCTACAACCAGTGGGTTTCTTGGCTTATGATGGTGTTAGAGCCTCAGTCATCCTTCTTCCCCACTGAACGAACCAGAGTCACATTTGTCATCACTCACCTCCCTGGACGTGCCAGGAACTGGACTGTCACCCGCTGGGAGGCAGGATATCATGAAGTGTTTTCGTTTGATGCATTTGGTGCTGCGATAACATTGCTCCAGCAATGTTGCAGCTCGAGAACTGCTCCAGATGTGTCAGCATGACCTGTCAGTGTCGGATTACTCATCAACTTCCACACGTTGGCTGTCTCCATGCGTGAAGATGCCGGGCATTGTATTCAGGAT
This sequence comes from Gymnothorax reevesii, assembly GCA_029721435.1. Taxonomy (NCBI): domain Eukaryota; kingdom Metazoa; phylum Chordata; class Actinopteri; order Anguilliformes; family Muraenidae; genus Gymnothorax; species Gymnothorax reevesii. The sequence goes on from CM056586.1 coordinate 9,295,627, forward strand.
GAGCTGCCCACCTGTGTTCTGCTTCCAGATCTGGACCAACTTGTTGACCTGGCACTGAGGATTAACATCAGGCTGCAAGAGAGGCAGCTGGACCTGCATCTTCCCTGCCTGAATCCCAAGATGCTTGATCTGGTGCTTATTTCTATCTGGTTCCGCCAGTGCTGATATTGGTTTATCGAGCTTGGCTCCATCAGCTGCCCCCTGAAGAATGGCTGCACTGGATACAGCTGAATCTGTGCCTGCATTACGGAACTACGAACCCTGCTATTGCTGAATGCCCAGTTTGGCGAACACGAGTGAAATGGGATCGAGAGGTGCTGTCAGGTGCTGCTGTCTCATCTGCCCCTCCATTTCTTACCGCTTGCCTGACCTGGCAGGGCCGCCCACTTAGCACCTGGGCTGGTGCTGAAGGGAACTTTATCCATCCTGGTCCTGTTTTCCACCTAAGGGTCCCGATTGTGCCCCCGCCAGCTCCTCTCCAGACTCAGGGTCTCACAGGGATTACCCTTCCTGATAACACTGAGGCAACTTAACCAACGCCCATGCTGACCTGTCGTAACCATGCTGAGGAGTTGGCAGTTCTCATCAAGCAGTAACCGTATGCCCAGGTGGTGTTGAGGTGGCCCTGGCTTGAACACCAAAACCCTCTTGTGGACTAGCCTTCAGGTTAAATATTGGAGTGGAGTTCTTTGTGCAAATTGCACTTCCTTCTTCCTTCCATCAGTAGGAGCCACTTGACCTGAAGGGTGTTCTCCCCACCCACCACAACCTATGCATGGCATTCAGCAAAGCCAGAGGACCGTCACTTCTGCCTGGACTCCCTAACCAACCAGAAGTCCCCAGCCAGGAAAATGTTCTTACATCTGTCCTGGACTTCCAGAATAATTCATGCTTAATTGTTGTCAGCCAGAGCTGGTTTCTTATCCATGGCTGAGAGGAATGGGTAGCTACATCCCCACATTGACTACAGGGGACTAAATGCAATTACAATAAAGAATCGGTATCTTTTGCTCTCGATGGATTCAGCATTCTCCAATCTCCAGCGCTGCCACTTTTTTTTACCATGCTGAATTTCTGTAACCTTGCTAATACAGGAAGGAAATGAGTGAAAGACGGTGCTGCACCCTGGGATCTATACCTGCTGACGCTATTCGGGCTCACTAACGCCCCCCGCTGTGTTCCAGAATCTTGTAAATGATGTCCTCCAAGACATGGTCTCCTGGTTCGTCTATGTCTGCCTAGATGATATACTGGTGTTCTCTCCAACACTCAAGGATCATTGGCAGACATATGCATTAGTTAGGTTTTATCTATAAAACTCTCCTTGGGCTGGTCCCATCTTATTTGTGTACATATATCCTTTGAAGCCAAAGCCAATATGGCCTTCGCTCAAAGGATGCTCTGCAATTGATTGTTCCGCATGTCCACGCTGAGTTGGGAAAACGAGAATTCAAATTTGCTGCTCCTTCCACATGGAACACCCTCCAAGAAAAATTTTAATTGCCAAAATTAATTTCTTATGATGCCTTTACTTGTATCTTATAGGACTTTGAGCATAAATGCATTGGACAGTGTTGCTGCACTTAATTGTCATCAGTGTCATCAAAAAAATGCATTTATATGATTGCTATTTATTATTTGTATTTCTGCTCTGTACTTTGCTCCATTTTGCTTCTCAATGTTGTGTATATTGTTTTTAATTTTGTGTTATACATGTGCGTTGCTACCTTTCTTGGTCAGGTCTCCCTTGTGAAAGAGATTCTTGTTCTCTATAGAACTCCCGGAGTTGACGTCACACAGTCCCAGCATGCAACAGAGAACTGAAGGTGCTGTCATTTTAGCAGTAATTGGCAGACTTTCGCGTAGCAGTAAAAATAACAAAAAATAGAGCAGGCAAATCTATCTGCGAAGCCGTCCCTCCCAGGTGAAGTACATGTAGGCCTACTACTCAGACTATTTATTGTACTTTCAATTATGTAAATTGTCTTTTCAAAGTTACTTTTCATATGCACATGAAAAAGATTTCCTTAACCTGTTCAACTCTAATGTCCCACTGTCATGGACTTGGTAGAATTATAATAACAAAAACCATGACTGGGGTCAGCCCGATATTTCACCAATATCTGGGCTAGCTCTCTGATGCTACTTCGGTGAAAGCAATCGCAAAACGCACAAGCTTAAACATGTCTGGTACAACAAACAATTTCTCTGCATTCCCGTGGCTTAATTTCATCCCCCTCAAGAAACTGTTCTGTTTACTAAAAAGCTGATAAAGGTGGAGATTGCATACGAAAGTCTTTCCAGTAGAAGTTACCGATTTGCTAATTCCACATAAGCAACTGTTCACGCTAACGGAACTTACGGTTAGTAAAACCTGTATTATGTTCATAACATAACCAGAGCTCTGTCTAGCTGTCACGTACTATCCATAACGCGCACATTTTCTGCAAGCAAACGCTGGCCATTCCGGCGCAATGAGTAAACCATTACCACGGGCGATTAACGAAAAGACCGTTTAGCCTGGAGCTTTCGCCCCTCCGTCATAAACCAGCACAGAAGCTGTTTATTACGCCATGCTATCGACACACCATAGTTCTGCGCACAGACAAGCAGGTTCTTATAATACACACCTAAGCAGTCCAAGTTGTTGGTCCACTTTTTGCTGCTCCACACTGTCCATGTTTCCCTCTAAACTCAGCCCCACCGGATTTCTACGGTCTCCAGTCTACACTTGGGTATGTCGACCTGTTCTACAAATGTTTCTGTATGGGGTGGATTTTAGTTTCCCCTGAATCTTATATTATAGAAACACCGCTATACTGACCACAGCAGCCGTAGGTAGATAGCAAATTCGACCCACTTGAATCGAAAGGACGCAGCACCGGATCACACCGCTGAAGGCCGATGACGGCTGACGATAGTGTTCACACTGTTATAATGCTTGTGTTATTATGGGTAGTATCATGGTGGTAGTTTATCATAATGATACATGACCGTAGCAGCAACAGTGGATGGAGGTGGAAAACAGAATACTTTCACCCTTGCGTTTTTGGCCGATTATGCTGTCCACTGCCTATACCATGAAAATTTATCTTTCTCTTAACTTGAGCTACCAGACTTTTACACTGCGTCCTCCACTTTGAAATATTGCAGCCGCAGTTTCTTTAGTTTGTCACAGCACTATTCTACTGTTTTGTGGTAACTACGCAGATGCAAGTACTCAAAAATGATTCCAAAAATCTCAAGAGTCCGTAATATTTGTCAGATTTAGTTTTTCGACATGAAGTCCAACATCGTTCAAATTAAGGTGAGTTGCCAACTCAGAAGGCTTGAAACCTGCGGCGCTGGCCATTTTACTGCCAAAATGGCGGTCCAAACAAAACAAGTCATGTAGGGTCTGGAGCTCTATGGGCTAATTACCTAGTTAAATAAAGGTCAATAAAAAAATTAAATAATAACAATCATACCTGTGATGTCTGCTTAGTCATCCTAAAGCTCCAGGAGAACCAACTGTATCTCAAGCCGAAGAAGTGCAAATTCCATCACATCACAATCTCCTTCCTGGGATGGCATGCCTTCCCAGACTCTCTCGCACCCACTTTCTGGTTCGTTGGTGCTTCTGGTACCCAACCATCAACCAGGACCACATTTTCCACATAGACCGCATAAACCATGGACGTAGCCTCCATGACGTCACCCATATTACTGAATATCTACTCTGAAGCTCATTTGGCTGCTATTCACTCCGCCTACCTCCCGGCTAATCAAAAAAACAGCAATAAGGCGGACTGTTGCTGGAGCTGAGGCGGGCCAAATGGAGCCTGGCTGCTGAAACACGAGCTCCTAGCTTGAAGCTTCCAAGATAGCTATGGCTTACACGAGGCCAAGAGGCTGACTCGATGCTCGATGCTGCATTGTTTGCTGTGGCCGAGATGCTTGATCATGTCTGTCCTAGAAAAGGAATGGAGCTAACATGTTGCTTACGGTGGCGGGTTGAATGCTCTTAATATCCCGGAAGCAGTTGCAAGACAAATGCTGTACACCGCTGGGAAGTTGCTGCGATTGGCTCCGTGTGTATCAATATCGACAAGGAACCCTTGCTCTTCGTTTCACTTTTGTTTTTTCGTGTAAATGGAACGTTATTGGACACCGAATATAGCTGATCATGGCTAGTTAGTGACACCATTTTCCAACGCCGTTTACCTTATTAATAAGGTTAATGTAGCTGGCTAGCTCGTGGGTGATGGACTTTATGAAGAAACACATTTAGCGACCGATAAATGTAAGTGCATCGCTCAGTAATGACTTGTTGTCGGCTAGGCGCATGCAGTTATACAAATTAAATTGTACGCTGACTAGGTGACCTTCTGATGGCATAGGCAGTATGACATTGGTGATGTGACAGTATAGTGTAAAGAAGTGAGGACTAGTCATCATGTGAGTCGGAGAAATCACATGTCACAGCATCTCCCTCCAAAGTCAATGGGACCAGGTCGTTTTGCAGTGGGCTAAATACTTGTGCAGAGTTCAGGGTGGGGAAAAATCCCAAAACATTTTTTTTAAATAGTAATAAATGGAGTAGGCATAAAGTGTTTTTCCTTGAATTCATTTTTTATCGCCCGGAATGCTGATTTTGTGCTTGGCCAAAGTATTACAAGTTTGATCACGTCTGAATATCACTTCCAGGAATAATACCAATGATTTTCACCAAACTGTACTTTATACTTTGATACTTTGTTTTTTCCTGAGCTCAGCAAAGATTTTCCTCAGGCTACCCATCCAAAGAGTTACTTAGTATGGAGGTAGTGGTTTTGATTTAGGAAGCTGCTATAGAGGGCGTATGTATGACTATTTTTGCATTCCTTAGTAACCATTGCCTAACTTGTGAAGGTCAAGATCTGACTGTTCCTTGGCTTTTCTGATGGTGAAGGACATTCATTATCTAATTTAACTCGTCTTGGTTGACTTCAAATAATTGTTTGGGGGGGTGGGGGTGGGGGGGTTGGGCAATAGTTTTAATGCTGAATGTTTCAATAAATAAATAAATAAAAATAATAGAGGATACAACGAAGCATATAGTTTTCCCACATGTTTAAACTTTAGGGGTCATATTATGCTTTTTAAAGGGGAACTCAAGGATAATGCTTGATGCTGTTGTAAAAATGTTGTAAAATACAAAAATGTGGAATTTTAATTTTCAAAGACTAGATAAATGAAGTTTTATTACCCCTAATTAGCTGTCGTCTGCTACGATGGTCGCGTGATAATGACGAAACGTCGCCCTTCGCCCAGAGGTTTGCGCCGTTATTGTGTTGGATAGGGTGATTGTCCCAGTCCATTATTTTATGACAAAAGATAATTCAATATCGCTCACTGGCTAGTTGCACAAGATGGTGTTGAGTACTTTCTGAAATACGCAGGGTTGCTTCAATATTAACAGTTTGCTTCGGGTACTTATCAGCCTATATCAGATGCTGAGCAGATGACAGGCGTTAAGTTTTTTTCCCTTTAAAAGCCCAAAGTCTATGCCAATGGGAGTATTCCCCTCGACAGAAAATACAGCCCCTAAACCGCCTCATTCCTCATCCACCCTTCGTTTCTGTACGTGTAACACATTTGCATAATGCCTGTCTAGTGATGTTATGATCCAGACCAGAAATCAAGTGCAGAGTATAATCCAAGAGGCAGAGTGCAATCCAATCGTAGGCTTTGTTGACAGTAATACCGTTACAATGGAGCAGAAGTCAGAAGAGGAAAGTACAGTTCAGTTCAGATGTTGTGGGCGAAGTAGAGTAGGCTTTGGTAACCTTCGGCCAGAGGCCTTCCTAGATGACTGCCAAATGGAGTGCACTCTTTGCTACAGCTGTGCTGTCCCAGGGCAGAAGAGAGTAGCTTAGGAGGAACGTGGCTCCAATCCTGATGACCGTAGAAGGACTGGGAGGTAGTGCCTGATAAACTGAACAGAGGAACATACTGGGACAGGATTTACAAGACCGCGGTCCCGAGCCTGGAGACGCAGAGAGAGGCTTGAGAGCTGCTTCTTATTCACTAAATACTGAGGGTAACTTCCGTGAAGTATCATTTAAAGCTAACATTTTACTTTCAAAAGATGAAGAGTATTGCCAATAAATCCTGACTAGTTCTAATAAATACTGACTAGCAAATAACAATCCAGCAACTTGCAACTCAAAGTTAGGGATATATAAACACGTGACAGTGACGCAGTCCCTCCCCTCTCCCGCCGTCTTCGCCTCCACCTCAACGAGCCGCACCTGTTGCTGGTTGAAGTGGAGGTGAAGTGTATGATATCTAAGAGCTGTACTGCCAGCTTGGCAGTGCAGCTGCATTCTGATGCCTGAGCGCTGTTTTGTTGTGCTGTTGCTCCTCCGAGTTTTATATTGTGTTTTTTACTAGTTTTATAAAACATTTCTATTTTTTACTCAGCTTGTGCGTGTGGGTCCCTTAACCACTTTTTGGGTACATGGTCCCGGAGCCCGCCGGCTTGTCGTCTTCAGCCGGCGGGGGCAAAACCATGACACACAGATAAAAGAGGAAAGGTAACTAAGAAACAAAGTACAGCCGGGGATGAGGGAGCATTCAAAACACAAACCAATCAAGGGCCACATCAGCTCTGATAGACATGCAAGTTGCTAAATGGGAAGAGATACAGAAGGCATTCACATGAGGGTTGTGACAAGTGGCTGGTTTGGCACGCCCTTAAACAAAGCACGATAGAGAGAGGTGGGTGAGAGTTTGGTTAGTGTGTACTGCTAGTGTCAAGAAAATTTTCGTCCCTGCAAAATCAAATTCTCTTTGTATGGACTTCTAATCAGAGACAAAGTGAAAATAAGTCTTTAAAATTTAACCATAATTCCTCAGCAATACAACCACTAACTGTACATAAAGACGGTCGACGCATCAAAACCTCCTCCCACTGTAAAACATCCTGGACATGGACACTGCCATCTTGCGCTGGTGATGTAATTAGGACCTAAAATCTGCGCAGTTTGATCAGGTTTTATTGTGCACCCAAAATTTTACCAAAAACGGCTTCCTGAACTGCTGATGGCCAGTCGTATCTGACTGGGCTTTAAGGGAGGGGGCCTAAAAGAGACAGGAACCAAAACAACCAATTTTAGGGTGAGTGAGCCTGAGGTGCTGCACATGCAGCCTGCACAGCTGTGACTAGATACGTTTTCATGGTAAGAACAGGCAAAACATGGTACAGAGATGAAAATATTAAAATGGGAGTTCAGCATAATATGACTCTTTTAACAGATGGATTATTTACTGGGTTGTTTGCGATATGCAGAATTTTGTCTTCATCTTTTACCACGTGCCAAGAAGTCCGCACCTAATAATAAATTCAAAAGTGTGTGCGCCCATCGTTTGCAAAATTGTATAAATAGTGAGCACCATCATTAATAGGAAAATGACACACGTTTTGTTATTTTTGTTCTGTTGCTGAAATTAGTCACCAGATCTGAATCCAATTAAACATGCATTTTATTGCCCACGAGGAGACTTAAGTCCTCGAATTAAGAAAAAATTGAAGGTGGCTCCAGCGCAGGCCTGGCAGAGCATCATCAAGGAAGATGCCCAACCTTCTTGAGGTGTCATCGTATATAAACAATATGTGACCAACTATAAAAATGTTTTTTTGATAGCCCAATACTATATAGCAAACTGTCCAGTACATTTTGATGTGGTTGAAAAAGGGGGTGGGGTAAATAACAGCTGGCAGTCTAAGAATAAGTCTCATTGTCATTGTATCCCGTCAAACTCCAAGTGCCAGTGTGCAGGATCAAAATAACAAATATGTCACAGTCCAGTGCACTATGGTGCTTACATACGTGTGCATGTGCGTATGCCTGATAATTACATATATTTGTGTTCAGACATACTTGAACTTGTGCTTCTGTGTGTATGTGCACTTGGCAGTATGCAAAGCTGAGTGAGTCTGCATACTGAGTGCACACTGTGCTATTCCAGTCCAACCAGGAGGCACAAAACAGCCGGCTCAGCCACACTCAATTACGCGCGATGCGAGCTCACCTCGTCATCGTGATGTTCTTTTCCTGTGGCTAATGCAGATTTAGCAAGCAGTCAAAAATGCAAACATTTATTCAGCAAACGGCCAATCACGGCTCAAATCTCACATAAATGGCGGTTCTGTCTGTCCCACCCAATGCCCTGAAGTGGGATCCTGGATGATCTCTGAAAAGACAAAAGTGGCAATTTGGCTAATGCAGCGCTGCAATAAGCTACACCTCTCCTCCCTCTACCTTCCTCACTCGTCCTCCAGCCCCCTCCCGTAGCCCACAGCACAGTTTCACAGATGGAGTCATTTCAATAGGAGGAGGAGAAAAGGAGCTGCATGCAGCAGCAGCAGGGGAGGGGGGGAAAGAACCTCAAAGACAGATTACGGGGAGCAAGGGAGCGTGGGAGAATGCTTGCATGTGCACACACATGTAGTGCATTCGTGTGTGCCTGCGCGTATGCGCGCAAATGTGTGTGCATGCGTACGCCTGTGTGTGTACGAGTGTGGGTGTGCGGGCGGCCCTCTGGGGAAAATCGGCCTATTCCTTTAAAGATTATATAATCTGAAACATAAAAAACAGCAGGCCTCCTCAGTCAGAACCAATCAATGGGCAGCGCTCTCAGTATCAGCAGAACACAGAGGAGGAGAGAAAGAGCAAGAGAGCGTGAGAGAGAGAGAGAGAGAGAGAGAGAGAGAGAGAGAGAGAGAGAGAGAGAGAGAGAGAGAGAGAGGACGGAGGGTTTGGATACCGAGCGCATCCGACTGCAGCTATTTCATAGGGAAACCAAGGTTTTATTTCCACTGAAAGATGTGGCACACATTTCATTGGGCAAATGTCATATACGATGTTTGTTGCCATCATTCAGCCATCTGTAGAACTACCCGTGCGAACTCCCTCCTCCCAGATTTCTTGTCATTTGTCTCCATAGCTAAACATCTCACTTACATAATCGCAATTCAAACACGGCAGTGATTACGCACCTTATTTCAGGCCTCAAACCGTAGAACACAGCACAGTGGGACTGAAATGCAAATATTAAAATCATGTACATTAAAGCACAATTGCATAAGGGGACTGCACTGTCTTCTGGCTAAGAATGGGTAGTCGTTTCATTTTGATCACCCAAACTATTCAAAACCCTGAACAGCAGGCCAATTTTAGCAAGACTGAATTCTCATGTTGAAAGTGGAACCAATCATTCATCCCAAAAAAACAAGCCAGTATTCTATAAAGGCTGAGCTGAATGTCAGAAATGCCAATGTAATGCTCTCACGCAGGTTTGAGAGAACACCCACATGCATCACATTTAAATGTTTACAAGATCAGCGCTGAAATGTGTAAGAAAACATTCAATGTTCCCAAATCTATGGCTGCGGATCACGGCATGAGTTACAACGTAGAAATCTGAAGTTCGTGAATTGGAATGACCTGCTCGCTAATAAATGATGCCGAGTCTGCATGAGCCCGTATGTCCGCGCAAGAGTATTTGTGGAGATGCATGCTCGCACATGCACACGTGCGTAAGTGAGTGACTGTGATTACTGAATCCAATTAAATGCTTGGGCTAGAATAGCAAATACTAATAATTTGCAGCCATTTATCTTGGACCATCACCTGACACATGAAAAGCAGGAAAAAGGCAGTGGTGTACTGGATGCAGTTTGTGTTCATTTTACTCTGCTTCTCCAGAGAAGGCCAAATTTCACCCCCAAACACATCCTTCCAAAGCCAACCCTCACATTATTCAAAATACACTGGCCTGGCTGTGCTCTGCATAGCTCATACCACCCCTGCGCCCCCCACCCCCACCCCGCACACACACACACACACACACATACATACACACACACGCTCATACACAAACCTAACAGACACAGCTTTTCTGAAATTTCTGCACATTCTCAGAGCGGTCATGTGACTGCTATAGTCACCTGACAGGAAAAAACCCAAATAAGGAGAAATGATGAACAGCACAGGACTTAAAGGAATAAGCCACACACAGTGACACATCCCAAGCAATTATAGCCTCCTTTTTAATGGAAGGTACAGCCGCGACAGTTTTGAGAGAAGGAGAGTAAACCTGAGATTCCCCTTTAGTGCACAACCAGCTCCTCCCCTGCAGTGATTTTTTCAGATCTTTATCCGCTCCATTTTAACACAGAGCAGAGCGCTGCTCCTTGAGCATCAGTACGTTTGCAGTTTAAAGACAATGTGAGCCGTGGTTCTACAGCTAGGTTTTACTGAACCAGCAAATCCTTAGACTGCAGCAGGACTGACAGACATGTTTGGGGCATGGGGACGAGGGAGAGGGGCACAGGGCACTGGCACCGAGAGGACCCCAGAGCAGACCTGTGCCACAGCGCTTCCACACTCATCATCACAGATACACAGAGACAGAAAATAAGAGGAGCCTTGCCGGCGACTCCTATTAATAGGTCTGGTGGCAGCAAACAGCTGCTCCACCGACTGACAGACTAATGATAGGGGAGCCGGAGAGAGAAGCCGAGAGAAAGAGAGAACGGCAAAAGGAGGGGAGGACTTGGGGCTAGAAGAGGGGTGAGAGGAAGTTAGGGAGGGCAGTTGGAGGGAACGGGAGATAATAGAGCAGATGGAGAGGTGTAGGGCGCGCAGATGAAAGATGAGGTCACTGACAGCAGGTGGACCCCGTGCATCAGGAAGGGGACGGCAGCGGTCAGGAGTAGAAATGGCTCGTTAGCGGAGAGAGGGAGAAACACAGCGACTGGAGCGAGAGTGACTGCAGCCATGCGCTGCAGACCAGCAGGCAACAGGAGGGAGAGAGAGGGGGGAACATAGCGGAAATGGATGAATAACGCAACGACAGAGTGTTGGTCTTAACGCATATATGTGTCTGTGTTTGTGTGTGTGTGTGTAGGAGAGAGAGAACCTGTCTGAGCGTTAATATTCATAACCGAGCGTCTTGCATAAACCTTTATCTATGGTTCCTGCACTGCCAATGAATCACACATTGCAAAGAATCTCAAACAAACACACACACACACACACACACACACACACACACACACACACACACACACACGCACACACGCACACACACACACACACACACACACTGTACTTGTAGCGGCGTTTGTACATGTGTGTCTGCCTGTGAATATGTTTGCTGAACACGGAGAGGGAGAGAAAATGCGAGCGAGGGAGAGCAGTGCGGGAGGAGAAAGAGAGACTCGTCTGTAGGGATGCGGGGAGGGGGAGGAATCTGGTTTCCATGGCGACGCGAGGATGGCTGAGCGCCGGGTGTCCGTTCGCGCTCTGACTGCACCGCACTGCATCGGCCCCTCGCCTCTCCGCTGCCTCCATCCTCCCCCACTCTCTCTCTCTCTCCGCATCTCCCTCTCTCCCCCACGCTCCCTCTCCTACTCTCTCACTCACTCCCTCTCTCCCACTCCCCTTCCTCCCTCTTCACCTCTAACTCTCTCCCTCTTTCTCACCACCTTTCTTTCCATCCCCCTGCCCTCTGTTCCCTCTATCTGCCCATTCTTCCTCTCTCTCCTTCCATCTTCCTTCCTCCACCTCATATCGCAGGAAAGGGTGGACTGGACACCATGTTGTTTCTTCTTATCTGCCTTTTTGTAGCAGGTGGCTCAACTGAAGCTTCACCGTAGTTCCATGCAGATGCAGGTAATATTACTGTATGCATTAGTCCCACACTCTTTCTGCTCCCCCAGTAAACCCCTCACCCCCCTCACCCCCTCCCTCTCGGCCCTGCTCTTCCTCGCGCCTGCGGGCCGGCAGCCGCCGCCACAGCCGCTGCTAGCGCCGCTGCTGCTCACTGTGCTGTGATTGGGGGAGGCACACATGAGAAAATGCGGTCCGTGATGCGCTGGGGCGGAGCCAAGCCGGAATGATCCCTGCTGTCACAAAGCATTCGCTGGGAAGGTGTGCGGTAAGAACACGGTTCCCATCATTCCCTCATGCTTGGGATACGTTGCTTTAGGCTAACCTCTCCCGATGAGATAAACAGGGTTAAAAAAATCTGCCCAGTTTTCATTATGTAATTATTCTCAAGCAACAAAAGCAGCTAATAGCAGAGATTTCACAGCTATTCTGCGACTCAGTATTTATCTGCTTACATGAGCCAAATTCTAATCATTAGTTTCATGCGGGTTTTTTTTAAAGTCCTGCCATCCCATTTCGTATTTTACTCCCCCAGTAAGTAACGAGTTCCGCAGCAAATATTGTTTGTTCTCAAGTAGGCTTGTATGTGGCATGAAGGCAAGACAAACATTTTTCTTATTTCATCTATGATTAATTTCTAATACCAAGCAGCCCCTCAATTTAACATGAATTCTCCCTTTGGACTTCCAAAACAAAAATGGGTGACTGTGCCCAGGTTTAATGGTTAAAGAGAAAAAGCTGAAAGAAACTGGTATTCTAACTCAGATAATTGAAGCAATCTAGACTTCCTCCAAACAGAAAAAAAATGAAGGAAAATTCAAAAATGTAACGAAAAGATACACTATTCAAACAACAGCAATGATAATTTCACTCAGTTCATTTGCTAATTACCCAGATTACAGTAACACATTTTAGACATTTTTTTTGACATCCAGAGAAAATGAAATAAATACACTTAAAATAACCTCAGTTTTCAGTATTTTCAGTATTTTTGAACCCTCGGTGACCTGAAGATCCCCCACTAACCTTGGGCGTCTCCACATGGGAAAGACTGACCACTCCGCAGACTCTCTCCACCTTCTGCGCGCTGCTCCTGCAGGTGACCTGCACCAGTGACGCTCCCTCCGTCTCCTCCTGTAAGACACATAAAACACGTCTCCCACCCATGAGTGCGGCTCCGAGAGGAACTGCAACCCCCTAATGTAATCTAACGTAATCTCTGAAGAGGAATGCAGGTTACACCGAGAAATACTGATTCCAGAATTTTCAGCAAATATTTGCTTTCAAAATGTAAATTTGATGTAGCTGTGGTATTAGTAAGGATGACTTAATGAAGCAAGATTCCAGGAGTCCTAGATGACAAACTTGAATTGGAATCTTTAAAAGACCCCCTTTTCAATTTACTTTGCTGAAGCCCTACACAGAGATAAGTATGTGGGCACTCCTTTGTGTGAAGCTACTTGTCATGGTGAGGTCTAGGACTCTTTGCTCCACGAGCAGAAAATCTTGACACTACAGCAGTCAATGACATTTCAGATGATGCTTCCAATAGTCTGTGGAAAACCCTTCCCCACTCCATGATAATGTCCCCGAGCACAGAGTGAGTTCCATGCATAGTTAGTCATGATTAATGATGAAAAACTGGACTGGCAAACGCAGAGCCCTGACTTCAAACCCCATTAAATACTATCATGATAAAATGAGATGCTGACATCAGGACAGGCCAACCACATCATTGCCTGACCTCACCAATGCTTTTCTGGCAGGATGGAAATATCCTGCAGGAATGTTCTAACATCTGATGCTCTAACATGCAATTTTCTAACAAATATGGTTCCCACTTCTAAAGTTCTAATATCGAACATCTATATTACTATTATGGATACCAACTCAAAAATAATTCCCATTTTTCTTGGGATGGGATGCTGGATGAGCAGATGAGCACTTGTGTAGTCAGTCTTTATCTGATGTCTGTAAACTCAGGTCCAGCTGCAGACTGCAACTGCATCCTACAGACGTCACTGTGTTCAGGACCAGGGGGAAACCAGCAAAAACCAGCACACAGAGTGGTCCACCAGGGTGGCAATTGTGTCCCAGCAGTTGTTTAACATCTCACTAAGGGTATGAAATAAAGAGATGATCGCTCTCAGCAGATTATCTGTATAGCTTTTTACCCAAGAAACAACCCTGTTATTCACGAGTAACAGGGTTGTTATGCACAAATTTCGTTTACACATTGACAATGTCTGAATCAAATTTGCTTTATAAATCCTTTAACAGATCCGCACTTTGACAATGGGCAAATATGTTCCATTAGTCAGAATCGACTAAGGTATCACACAGAGGTACATTATGTGTAAAGAGAAAGGACTGCTGTGATTGTATCAGATCAGCACCATAAAAATACTAAACAGCAATAAAAAAGCTGGACTGAAACCCCCTGATCCAGCATCTGCAGGCCTAACGTTCCATTCATCACAGTGATGCACATTTAGATTCTATTCATAACCTAATGGGATGCATTTAACATCTCAGCTCCACAGAAATCTCAAAAGCTAGATCGGAATAATTTCAGCCAAAAACCTTATTGCAAATGCTAGCTTCCCACTATCATGATTCACGGCACGTTTGAAATCTTGGTCTTAATCGTGGAGTAATCGTGGTGATCCTATCAGATCTTGAGGTCAGTCGTGGCAATAATGTTGATCGTAGAAAAGTTTTGGACGCTTCAGAAATTTCCTACAATCAACATGATTAACTGTCAATCGTGATCATCACTTCACCTCGTATCCAAACCTAAAATTTTAGGCCGCTTTCACACGCGAATTGACTTTGAATGTCTGTCATGCAAATAATTTGTTTCGCGTTCGATGTGAAAGCAGCTTCAGAGAAGTTCCACAATCAGCCACGAACGGCGAATCGTGGCATTCGTAACAGAGCGCACGACAGTGGGAACTAAGCTTAAAGCAGTACTGCTAAGGTCTTGGTTTTAATGTTTCTCCTTGATTTCATTTTTGTTTTTCGGTTTTGCAGGAAAGAAGCCAGCAGTGCGATGTGGGCCAAAAAGCAGATTATTGCAGAAACCGTCATATTGGAGGAATTTGAAATGTTTGCAGAGGCCAAAAATATCTGAGCTGTAACAACTGCCAGCATCCCGTGCTTTGCTCTAGCACTGCCACTCAACAAAAATAGAGCAGAAAAGTTTGAATTTGCAGTGTCATCTCGAAGGATACAGCAGGCTGAGGCCATCTGTGCATCTGTGTACTGAGTACGCAATGAAACGCAATCGCCGTCATGTTTCCTTACTTTGGCCAGCTCCGGTCCTCTGACCCAGGTGGGAATCTACACACGAGCTTATTGCGCTGACAGAAAATGAGGCCTAAGGTTATTAATATTATTTTAACAAAGTGGATATTCCACGCATGTGAACATACTGGATGCATGCCAGCAGAATGACACAGAGATCAGACCCACCTGTGGGAGGCAGCGGTCAGCTCTCTTGCCACAGCTCACCTGGCACAGACACCTGATGGGCAGCAGAGTGCAGACTTTGGAGTAGGCCACGGCCATGATTGGGGGGGCTACTCTTTTCTCCAGTTCTGCAAGTCCGGTTCTACACTGTTCACATCATGTGCACAAGTAGGTCCGGAGCCCTCAAGACCTCTGCGGCTAACGCACTGTGTATATATACACATGTACGCACCCATGCTGGCTCATGGCGAGCGATTCCACGCCCTTCAGTGCCTACTGCTTCTGAGCACAAGGGCACTGGAGAAAAAAAGCAAGCAGAGTACCACTCCAGGATCTATACTAACTCAAACACAAGCACCTATCTGGACCGCACACGCACACAGACACATGTATATACGTGTACATGCACATATACACACAAATGCAGAATTTCATACTTATAAAGGCATGCACACACACACACGCAAGTTTGCGCGCACACAAACACACACACACGCACTGCTCTCACACCTCAGACAATGCGTAGTTAGTATCTGAGTTGCGGTCAATCTATTCTCCATTCTCTGCCTTGGATTCAGGGAAGAGGAAATGCTAAAGCTAACGTCAGGTCATGGCAGTGAGGACGGCAAAACATTGTCTTAAGCTCAACATCAATATTACAGTCCATTCATCCCCCACCAAACCGCCTCTCTATAAGAGCTTACCATCACAATCAATGGCACAACAGTAGCTGACCCTTGCACTGCAGAGAATCTGGGTGTAGTCTTAGAAACAAACTAGACTTCGAGAAGCATGTTGCGAGAAGCAAAATCCTGCAGTTGCTTCTGTACAACATCAGAGGGATTCAACCATACCAGAGCACCTACAGGTACTCGACAAAGCTCTTCGCTAACGGGTATAACATCCAGCGCCATTCTACCCCTGCAGCTCAGAATGGAGTTACCTGACTGGTCCACAAGTTCCTGCATGCTAATGCACTGCTGAGGTCTTGGTACAGACTGCCAGATGCAGCCAGGGCGAGATTCAATCTCGACGCTAGCTAATACTGCAGAAAGCAAAACAGCCCCTTCCTATCTGATGGAGGAAATCATTCCGTACAGACCAGCTCGGCCAATCCCTTCTGCGTCAGCAAATCTTCCTTCCTTCCATTTGCATGACAGTCACTCATTCCAATGAAAGAGACAAAGATTCTTCACCCTAGCAGATGACATGACCAGCTCACATCCCAACCAACTGCACAGACTCTAAAGATCTTCTGTCGTGGGTGAAGACGTCATATATTCAGGCTGCACTTAATCTCGGTCTTGGTCTCTCACTGTCTTGGCCAAACCATACCATATTCTCCCAAAATAATCCATCATCTGTCCCTGTATTGGAAGAACATATTTCACGCATTGAAGTGTTGGCTTGTTGGTGTTGTACTCAGTTGTCTTTACTGTTAATGTTCTTACAATCATAATAGTTAGTTAACTTGATTCCCAGTCTTTTGTGTTTCCCAACTAAATTTGACTTACTTGTTCATGACTGAGCTGACTGATGGTCAGCATGAACTGTACCTTGGCTGATCTGCTGCGATTTCAGTGAGCTTATTCTATGTGCTCACTGTGCATTGCTTGTGATGAAAGTGTCTGCTATTTAAACTTGAAGTACAGTAAATTTACACAACAATGGGGAGGAACACGATGTTCCTTAATGTTGTGTGCCCTGATCTTGGAAGGAAGACAATGATGTTGGAGGGGGTTTCCACAGCCAATATCAGCTTAACAGCCCTCCACCAGGAGGCAGTCAAGATCTATATGTAATGTGAAAATTACATACACTAGATGGCAGTATTGGCCTTTTTTTTTTAAGCCCAGTCTGGAGCTAGGTTTGGGCATGTCCTGGCCATGTCTGAGAGGGGAAAGTCCCAGAGAATAAAAAAAAGTCTAAGAGGTGGGAGGGGGCTGCAAAAGAGTATATAAGGAGAGAAATTGAGAGAGTAATGTAGTAGGAGAAATTGCAAGGAGAAGGATACATTTGACCAGACCTGTCACTCTTTTCAAGACCTGTGAAGTTTTTTTGTGGATTTTTGCCTGTGTTGGAGCATTTTCCCTGTCCCAGGACATCACCAAGCAACCCCATCTCAAGTAACTGTAAATATATATATATTTTTTCTTGTATATATCAATCTTGGTCAGTAGTATAAATTGTAGGTTAGCAGTCTGTTTAATTAAATCTGTTTAAGTTTTAAAATTTTGCCTGTCATCCCTTGCTGTCTTATGTCATAACAAATTGGGGCCATAACAAATATGTGCCACATGTGTCTGAAATGGGCAAAAGTACAAAAAAATAAAAGATATTTCACTGCAACTAATGATTAATAAAAAATTATTATGAACGGACTGTAATTACCCCCATTACATTGTCAGCAGTTGCCGATACAGAGGAAGTTATTATAAAGATCTTGCAGCAAGGACTTCTACTGCATTAGCATCCTTCATATATGACCAATGTGTGCTTGCAATCTATGCCCGCAAACGAATTCCAATAAATACGAGAGGCGTAAATTTGCATAAAAATGACTGAACAGAAACGAGCCCAACCCACCCTTGAAAACACACCCCTACTCCTTTCCAATAAATGCAGCCTCTTCACAGGGGAGGGAGGTTCATTCACCATTTCATTCGTTTCCTCCCGGCAGCAGCACGTCATTGAATCCGCGGATTCATTTCGCTCAATCCCCATCCGCCATTCAGGTTACCGTGTGCTCTGAATCAAAATATGGAAGGAGGGGCCTCGCTGGACATCCGCCGGAATGATCTCTAGATGAGGCAGATAATACAGGATATTCCTCCTCCTCCACAGTCGGCCTCTGCCTGTGACTGTTGAGATATTTGTGCATGACGTCTCTCCTCGAATTACAGCGCAAGCTTTACTTCTACATCTCAGCTCATACAGTAATAGGTGAGACTGGGGATGTGCAACATTGAGGATGTGCAGTATTTGGGCTGCAGGCAGACACATGCACAGATAGGAAGCTGGAGTTTTGGATACGATTGTTGACTGAGTGTGTCAGCGCCGTTCATTACCACTCATTTCTGTTTAATGGGACCGCTGTGCACTTGTCTAGTGACACCCCCACACTAATGCCTTATTCATTACTAAAGGGAGCAGGAAATATACAGACAGGTAATGTTATGTCGTTTTGCTGCTCATCATTCTCACTGCATAAAACGCAGCTTATTTCTGCTACATGCGCCAGGTTGATCGAGGCTAAACATTTTGCGCAATAAAGTGTTGTGTTTGTTCATGGACACTGACCGCACTGATGTAGTGGGAAGTACAACGGAGGACTACAGGGACATTTTGAAATATAAGGACGAAGTAGATTTAAATTCATACCTGAAAGTACTATTAAAACACTCCAAAAAGAATACAGTTCCATTAGTTTAGATAAGGCCCATAATAGCATCAAGTGACAACAACATGGGTGAACAGGTTGTAACCGTACATGACCAAAGTCTGTTTAATCTGATGAATAACCACAAACAAGCTTACCCATTCTATGTGTGTTTCATAATTTAGGTACAATTTTTGACTCAACCAATTATCTTGGCAGAAACAAAATGAAGTAAAATAATAGAGGTTCAAATGAACCTGAAACTCAACTGGTCAGCCACCCTGCTTCGCTCATTTGGGAGTGGGGGGAAAAGCCGAAATGAAATACCAACGTAGTTTATGTCCGAAAGATATATAGTATACAGTTTCATCAGATTTCATCGATATTTGCGACTATATTTACGGTGAAATAGGTGTCTATGGGTGAAGAAAAGTCAAAGATCACAAAACTGCCCATTTTTAAAAATCGTCAAAACCCTGAATTCATGTGTTGAGACTCGTTGTACTTTACCTTCACACCAACTGTCAGCTATTTATCTACATTTGGAGGGTCTAAAATGGACAGCGTCTGTTTTTCAATATGACAAACCCAAAATAATTTATGGACTAAAGATATTGCATACCAAGTTTGGTAAAATTTACTCAATATTTGTTTGTGACCCCTAGCGGTTATGGGTCAAATTGTTTACGGATGATAGGCAACAGACAACTGGCGACAGACGATGGTGACAGACGACTGAGTTTACACGATTTTAAATCAGCTGGCTGCAAGAATGGGGTCTTCCCCCGTAAAAGATCCTCAGTACAGACCAAAAGATGTTTATGTGACGGTCCACAAAACAGGCAAGGCGTTAACTTCTCTTGAGTGCAAGCTACGCTTCAAGAAAATTTGATCATGTAGGACTAGCAGACAGGACTACTTACTCAGTGACCAATAATGTCTAATTGTCTGTACAACAACATACAAATGTAAACACAAATATAGATGGATGTCAATGAGCTCTTTTCCTCGGATGGTACCTTCCGAGTCTATGAGCCTTCGCAGCTCCCTATATTCATCACATCCAAACCTCCAGTCTTTTTCTGAGTCTATATGCGCCGAGCTTATTCTATTACCTTGCTCTGATCTATGAATATTTTGCGTGGTGACGCCAGTGCTGACACTTTTCATAGAAGGGCAGAGTGACATCATCAGTCGGATCACATTGAAGCACATGGTGTCAGCATCGCTGGTTCCTTCCCCAAGTGACTCATACACTAGAGCCTGTATCAGTCTGCCTCTTTATTGTTTCTCACCGTTTCCCTTCCTCCTCGTCTCGCTATCCTTTCGCTTCTAGTATTTCTGAATGGGCAGGGATTGGAGTGGTGTGATATCAAACTTTTCAGAACTCAATTTCCCTGAGGATATGAAAAACACAAGTGACATAACAGGGTTATTATCGGTCAAGTAGATAACGTGAGGATGTTTTTGAACGGGGGTCTAAATGAGATCCAGAAAATATGAGCCTTTCCTTCAGAATTCAAACATACAGCCATTTAAAAAGTCGTTCCTATTATCTCAGCAATGAAGCAAAGTCACCTCTTACCTGCCCATCCTTCTCTCGGTCAGGCTTCTTTGTGTCTGCGGCCTCTCCATGCTCTGCACTTGCATTCAGCCTCAGCGTTACTTCATAGCATTCCTGAATATCTGAAGATTAAAATCACAAAAATGTTAACCACAAGTGTCCACCGCAAATAGATTATCTGATTTCATTATATTTTAGAGATTGTATGTTTGCTAGCCTGACTGAAATAGGTCATTTTCTCATTGCATAGTCAAAGTCAATATCAGGTAACAACACAGTGTGACAAAGCGCATATAAATTCCAAGTATTAGCGCACGGTGACTCAAGCCTAAGAATATAGATTGCCAACTCAAAAACAAAATGACAACTGTTTAATTTGCCTCAGGCAGATCAAGGCTTAAGGGTAGTAAGATTTGTAACATTTCTGCTATTTACAGCATATGTTACAGTCTGATTGTGAAACCAGTCATTCCATGAAATGACAAAAAAATGCAGCCATTTCATGAAATAGCTAGCGCTAAACTTCAGTCATTTCATGAAATGACCGGTTTAACAATCTGACTGTAACATAAATAATATAGATGTGTGCTGTGCACATTTTATAATTTTTCCGTGCAGTATATCATTGAGTAAGGCATGATTTGGAAAACTTGTTTTCCATGAAAAGTGTAAGTAAAGGTAAGCAAATGAGAACAGATCTAGCTGTCCTTTAACGTGTTTGCAATTGCAACAGTGAGCATGAGTATTTTTAGTAAACACAGCTTAATGCTCTTTAGTGACCTTTCACAATAATGATCCGGCTGAACAAGATCTGCTAAAAATATTCTCTTGTTCGCAGCTCGAAGTTGCTATACTACAAAAGTGCATAAAAGTTTTAAATCTAATGAGAAAATCTGAAATGACTTCAATCTCGCATGGCACTTAAGCAAATTACTGACAAGATTTCCGGTATTCAGGCTTTCCAGGAGTTAAAAGTAGTTTGCATTTAGCAAGTAAAACTCATGCTGTGAAATTGTAATTTGCCATTTACGGCATAGATAACTGCAGAAGGCTGTGACACTCTTATGAAAGTAGCCAGCACCTGCATCCTCCTCGGCACATCTTAAACCTGAGAAGCTGCGGAGCTGAACAACAGACTGCTGTAGCTGCAGACTTCGTCTTTAAGCATTGCTCACTGTTTCCACCTGCAGGTTGCAAACGGTACGCAAGCGCTCAGATTTTCTTTTATAAATTCACCGCAAACAGGCTCACAAACCATTTAAACGGAACATTAAAACCTTGTCTCTGCACTCTCTCCCTAATATTGAAATATAAAAAAAAGAAGAATAAGCGTTTTCTCTCACAACATCTGAGCTCAGCTAGCGTTTGCACGTGGTACATTCAGTCGTGATACACAATGAGTAAAACTTACATCCGGATCAAAAGTTCACTATAAAGCAAATAAAACCATGTCGCAAGACCAAAGTGGGCGGAGCTGCTTCACGACAAAAACAGTTGCACAGCCATTTCACATGGCTCTGCCTCCAGATGCAGTTACATGTTGGATTCCAGAGAGGGGCGACTGTGGTAAGAGAATAGGGTACGTTCTTTCCAAAATTACCCAACAGCTGTGCCTTCATTCTTCGAAGGACAAAACACAGATCCTGCCCCTTGTCCCTTCACAGTGCTGCCCCACGACTGGCCCTACTGTTAAGGCATCTTCCAGCCCCACACTCTCAGCAATAAATGTACTCAATCAAAACACGGCTGGTGATTTTAATAATTTAAGAGTTCTCTCAGTGTGTGGCAAGCATATTTATAACCAAATAAAATGAACAGTCATTCAGCACTTCAAGAACAACTGACAATATGAGTGAATAGAAGGTTCTGGAGCTTCAGACACTGCCGTCTCCACCTGGTCTTGTGTTCCTCTCCTGCCTTCACTTTCTCCTCCGCCGCCCTCCCCTCCGATCCTCCTCTCTCGGGGAGCATCGTGCGCACAGGGTCGGCGGTCGGCCACTGTGGGGTGTTGCGTTGACGAGAATGCGGAGCGACAATGGTGCTGATGTCACGCACATGACCACATACAGATCCAAAGACACAAAGGGTCTGTGCCAGTGTGCATGAGCACAAGTGTCTGTGTGTCTTCTGTTTTCACAGTTTTTATTTTTCATTTATTTTTACGGCAGTTTTGAAAAGGTTTATTTCTCATCACACCTTTTTTTTTATTAGAGAGAAAGCCATGTTTAGCCATGTATTCATTCTTTGTATGTTAAATGAGTGTGTGCTTTAGGTGAATGTGAGATAAAGGAATGACTGACTTATACAGAATGTGTGTGTGCGTGTGTGTGTGTGGGGGGGGGGGGGGGCAGTGGGGGGTCGTAATCCCACCACAGAGCAACTAGAATGAACGCTGAGGAATGAGGTTATGTGACTCATCGCTCAACATGTGTGCGTGCATGCATATGTGTATGTGTGCTCGTGTGTGTGAGAGAGAGAGTGTGTGTGTGTGAGTACGTGTGTGTGCCTGTGCATGCGCCCGTGTTTTCTGTGGGAGCGAAGTGGTGTGTGGGCAGCACTTTGTTGTCCTGTAGGCTAAAGAAAGCCAAGAGAAAGACGCATAAGAGTAAACGTCCCAGCACATAAAGAACGGGGCAGTCACAGAGCCAAGGCCTAAATTTGACAAAATGCTATTGTGCGATGATACAATTAAACAACAATAGCTCAAAACCAGGATCAGTGATAGAATATACTCAGTGATTATCACACCAGGGGTGCACTCAACATAAAAATATAACAAACACGACACACCTTCAGAAAACACACCTCACAGGCTACTTGTAATTCTAAAGTTTAATGAGCAGCTTCTATCCACTATAGCACAGACTTCATTGCAGCTGAAATAACCTACCTAAATCCCACCCAAATATACACACTCATGACATGTTTGCCTGACTATATAACTGAAAAAATGACTTGTGTTCTTATTTACAAGCTGCTAATTAAATCACTCAAGTCATTTCTGTGTGTGACACGAGTGCACTGTACAAAATCTAATAATGAAAACATTCATTCCACATCATGGCAGAACTTGCAGAACTCTACTGTAAAACTGCTGGCAGCTGAGTTTGAAAAGAGCGCAATAACTTAAGCCGAGACGAAGATGAAAGCCCACTCAAATAAAAGCGGATATTCCGCAGAAGCTTTCCCATTTTTCTGCAGACTTTCCAACAATTTTCAGCAAAGTCATTCCTTTCCTGAGAGAGAATCACAATTTCCTGGCACAGAAGCAAAAACCACACACTACTTCAATCCCTCCTAAGACAGGCCTCTGTAAAGGAATTCAGTGTCCACAGAAACTTCTGCTAGTGCGTATTTATGTTATCACAGTTATATTTAATCACATGAGCTGAGGTGCAACCAAACACATCGAACCATGTCTTTCAACTTCTGGCATCACTGTATAGATACAGTAAATACAGAAAATAAATTGAGGCAGCCTAAATGAGTCGTGTTTTATGCTGCCATTGAGTAACATGCACTTCAATCCAAAACTATAATAATTGGCAATGCTATTGCTATTAAGACACTGCTAATTCATCCATTGCTTAGTATAGG
Source organism: Gymnothorax reevesii (assembly GCA_029721435.1). NCBI lineage: Eukaryota > Metazoa > Chordata > Actinopteri > Anguilliformes > Muraenidae > Gymnothorax > Gymnothorax reevesii. The sequence continues at coordinate 9,319,337 of CM056586.1, forward strand.
TTAAACGATAACAACATGTAATGCCTATTCTACATTTGCTCATGCATAGTCCTACTTCAGCTCCAAGAGATGCAACAAATTGTAAAATTTGTGTGTGTTTGGCGGAGCTAAATGGTTAAGTGTGTAGTAGTCACTCCCTCTTCCCAGGTAATTTTTTTTGGTGTACAGTGTGTATAAAGATATGGGTGCATGCGTGTTTGGTGTGTGTGTGTGTGTGTGTGTGTGAGAGAGAGAGAGAGAGAGAGAGAGTGTGCAGGCAGGTTTTCCTACCTCTTGTGGGGACCAAAAGTCCCAAAAGTGTTGGAACACCAGATTTCTTCATACATATGGGCTAGTATTTGGCCCACAAGATAATTGGCCTATTTTATTGTTAGAGATCAAGATTACGGTTAGGATAAGGTTAGGGTGAGGTCAAGGTTAGGCTTAGGATTAGGCATGTAGTGTTTATGGTTAAATACACTGCCTGACACTGTACTCATTGGTACTGAGCACCGGCATCTCTGATTTTCCTCCACATGAACTCACTCACTTCTTATAAAGTACTGCCTCCTTTCACTGAGTCTAGGTGCACGATTCTAAACACTCTCATATCCATGTCTTTGTCAACATATGGGTAACTTAAAACTGGGACAAAAATGCCAAAAATAGCCTTATTAAGACAGATAAAAAATGCAAAAAGGACTAAAAAAAAAATGGGGTTCCATGCTGAATACGATGGTGTGCTGGCCAAGGGTTTGAAGACATTGACTGTTTTCACTGTGGTGTCGAAAACAACTAGAATCATTCATTTGCTGCCAGTGAAAGCAAAATTGAGACAAATCAGAACATTGAGGTTGTTCCTTTTTTTTCGCTGGTACACAGACGAGACCTCGCACAAAAGCTGTCATGCAAAACTGTCTGATAGCGAGAGATGTTTTGAGTAAGTTGCCATTCAGGAACACGCCTTTTTTAACGTGTTGAGCTGAGTTGGAAAACTCTGTTTGAAGTCTTACAAACTCAAAAGGCAGGATTTAATTTAGCTAAAAAAAGGGTCAACCTTCCGATAGTGCTAAAATCATGGGCAATTAAATGCCTGCGAGGGATAAGGCACGCAGCAGCAACAAGTGTTTTCCGGTTTGTAACAAAGCAATACCCTGCACACTCGATTTACACTTTGAGGTACCACTTCATCAAGATTATAACGACCCAAAACAACATTTGACACATCTTGCTTTCCTTGTGTTATACATTACATTGCAGGCAATTATTGTTCATTAGTTTTCAGTGTTTAACTCTCCTGTGCATATTAGCATTTCATTAAGTGCATGGTCAGTAGTTTCAGGCTTTTCATACAATGCAGTGTATGGCTGTTATTAATTACATAAATGCTATTCAGAGTAACACTGCTGTTCATTCATGTAATATCACAACGACAAAATAAAGCTCGGTATAATGTGATAAAACTTCATTTGAATATAACCATAAAATCATTCTTAATTCACATTGCTCTTAAAGCCTTCCTGTCTTTTTTAAAATGTTTAAATGAAATAAATGCGTATAAGTTTTAATTCTGCATTTATGAGAGCCAAGTAAGACCTGATTTAAACTTATTTGTGCATGAATCATGATAATCTGGGATTTCTGCCCGATTATCCCAAATGTTTCAGTCACTGGCAACCTCTGATATAAATATTTATAGCGTCTGCCCAATAAAGTTGCTCATGTCATGCAACAGCTGAATTAGGGCACCCGCATATTCTTTGGTCCAACTCATGCACTGATAAAGCTGAGGTTAAGGGATTAGAGAATGGATGAAACTCTACGGGATGCCACCACAAAACACGACAACATGCGTTTGCTTATCCGGGTGTGTGTGCCTGACCCCATAAAACAGGAAAACCCAACATGCGTGCCTGTGTGCGTGCGTGTGTGTGTATGTGTGTGTACCCTACTCTGTCTACGTAAGCCCATTCAAATGTACTGCAGTCAGCACTTCACTCGCTGTTCCTCAGAATCTACTTTAAAAGCTATATTAAGAATGATGGCCAGAAATGCAAGTTTCTGCTCATTAGGATCAAACATTCCACAGAAAATGGGTCACCATCATGGGTCTTCTTTAAAGCAGCAAACAATAGTTATGTCCTGACCACCGACTCTCCAAACAGGGGCAGCCTCGCCACTGCTAGCCAAAGTTTTGTGGGGTGCACCCTACCCCCAACTCTTCCCCACGCGTATGTTTTTTTGCTGGTAAACAAAAGGATGGTTCTGTAGTTAAGGTGACCTTTGTACTCATTTCAGCCAATCATTCAGTCTGCATGCTCCCACAATGCATCAGCGGGGTACTGTGAATTCCCGGTACTGTGAATCCCCCACCCTCCCTCCCCCCCCATTCTCAGGCTCATTCATTATTGGCTTCTCACACAAACGTAACCCTCTTCACATGACTCAGAAGCTGGCACGCAGGACCACACAAACCGGACCAAGGACCAAAAGGCCCAAACAGCCATTTTAGACACCAAAGACATAAACCTCAATGTACAGGAAGAGTAAGAACTATATTCCTAAGAACTGATGGCAGGAGACAGAATTTACACAACAATGACTGACAATTAAATTCAAATCACCAGCACTGTCATGACACATTATAAGAAACTTTGTCTTAGCTTTTCATTCCCAGTGACTCAAATCCATCTTTTCCCGGAACTCCCTGAAAGTGACATGTTCACAATACTAATCTAAATGTAGAGCATACAATGGGTACAGCAAAGTCAAAATATTGTGACATGTGTTAAGCATATTAGTACTCAATAAAATTGCAAATCAGAGAGTATAAAACATTGCCACGGTGCAGTTTTATACAGTTTTTGCGATAAAGTATTTGCCCCCTGCTTATCAATTTCCTTACTATTGATGCATATTGTTTTACATCTTCAAATAAAATGCAATATAAGACAAGAAAAACCCAAGTCATCACATGTATAAATGATCATTTTATTTATTGAATAAAAAAACCATCCAACACTAACTAGCCCAGAGAGAAAAAGAACATCGCCCTGCTGGATACTCACTCTAAATTTTGATTAAAAAAATTAGGTTTAATTAAACTACACACATCAAGGCTTGATTACAGCCATAGCCCAGAAGGGCTTCCCAAGCAGCAGAAAATGTCAGGTTCAAAATAAATTCTGAAAGAAATGAGAAGAAAGTTATTGAAATTGATAAGTCTCGGAGGGGTTGCAAAGCCGTTTATAATACTCTGGGAATCCAGCAGAATAGAAGTGAATCTTCCTCGGAGCGACCGGCCCACCAAACGTCCTCCATGTGTGCACTGATGACAGGAGAAACAGAAACACCTAAGGAATTGGAGGCCTTACTCCCCTCAGTTCGGTTAGTGTTCATGATTCCACCATCATGTAGAGACAGGGAAAAACTGGCAGTCATGGGAGAATCGCTAAAAGAAAATCGTCAACAAAGAGGAACATAAAGGCTTGCCTCACGTTTGCCAAAATCACCTTGATGACACATTCCACTGTGTGATAGTCCATCTCAGACGCCTCTGAGCTCTAAGAAGGTGACAGTGCTTCTCAATACTGTCGACAAAATGCTTCACATTTGCACTATGAAGTTTTAATGATCATTTGTGGACGTAATTGTATATTATACAGGGCAGTGAAATCGAATTTGCTCCTTTCTGCACTTCTTCTATTATCGCTCATTTGTTATATTTAAATGTTTCAGATCATCAATCTAATTTTTTAATACAACACAAAGACAATGTGAGTAATCACACAAAAACTGCTTTTAAATGATCATTTCATTTACTGAGGGTAAAAGGTAAAAAACCTAAGACCTGCCTTTCGGCTAATACTGATCGAGGACCAGCTTATGGGGAACAATATATTGACAACCGGCACACAGGGAATCGAGTATGGGTCCTCTATATATCGGCAACTGGCAGAACTAGGGTTAAAAACCAATATAATCCATGTGAAAAAAATAATTACCTTGCTAAACCTAACTAGTTGCGCCACCCTTGGTAGCAAAAAACTGCGATGAAACATTTGCAATAACAGGCAAAGACACTTTCATATTGCTTCGGAGGAATTTCGGCCCACTCTGCTTTCCAGACTTGTGGATTTCCAGTATGAACTGCCTGTTTAAAGGTGCACTATGCAAGTTTGTTTACTTTCTGCGCGATTATATTTTTTTCTCAATTCGCCGATATCTGGCCACGATCCGCTAGCTGCCTGCCCCTAAATTTACGGTAAAAAAAACCCGGGCTCTGGAGACCACACAGGCGTCACAAACTGCAAATAAACACAAGGGGTACAGGCTGTGCCCTATAACATAACAAACTGCCCCGGCCAATCACCGACAAGAGTTGACAGTTATGGAAGCATGGGAAGGAGGGAACTATAGGAGGGAGGGGCGGGCCACCTCTGTTTACCTCTGCTGATAGATGGCAACAATTTTTTTTCTCATCTGTTCTTGAATTTCTTTAGACTATAGCTTCAAGTGCTGCTCTTTGCCTACTTCACATTACCAGAAAGTTCTATGTAAGAAGTTACTAGATTCAACAGGGCTGGCAGTACTGATGCCAAGATTTGTCCAGTGAAATTGAACCACACAAGCTGACATAGTCATTCATATCCCCCGCAACCGCACATTATTATTATTTTGGTTCATGATACGTTTAGGACTTGATGTTTTCACCTGCTAAGTTTGAAAACAATCAGCCAAATAATAAGAGAGTTACAGCCCGGACAGGAATACATTGCATAGCAACACAGCGAAAGACGAAAAGTGCTAACGGACAAACGGACACTTGGCCTAGTGAGCTAGTTTTGATTCAAGACAGACCTTTAGGTCATGATGTGTTCTCCAGTCAAGTTTGAAAAGGATTGGCCAAATAATGAGAGAGTTACAGCCTGGACAAGAACATATATAGGTTACGGTGCGAGTGTTTGTAGAGGATTGGCATTTTGGAACGAGTTGTGCCGTGGAGGGATTTTTACCGCATGAGACCTATCCCTCCTCGGCCCAAAGAGTTCCGAAATTCTCCAGACGCTACAAACATGAGCATGGTAAACTATGTATTATATGCGCTATTTTTTTAATTAATTTGTGAGACAAAATAAGTTCTAATTCAACATTTCATATAGATTTATTTGGTTTGTTAAAACAAAACAAACAACAAAAAGAAAACTATTTGATGTAGTATGAGTGTACTGGTACTGTCAGCGAGACGCGCATATAATACTGGGGATTACAGCAATCACAACAGTCATTTTACATTCGCATATATGATGAAAAATGGCTAGATTTGCAATACCTGTCCAACAAGAATTTTCTACTTAGCTAGCAAGAACAATGCAAAACAGATGGGGGACACAAAATCCATAATATCAGCATTTAATAATCTGTCACATTTGTCAATGGTCATGTGCATAGCCACTGACTCTCCATTGCCCACTATCAGGGCAACCGCACTCATACTGCGTCATGTACTCACTTTAAAATGAAGTTATATTAGCACCTGCCATTGAAATGATATTTGGATCTTCCGAAATTGTCGAGAAGTCAATGGCCCAAGTTGAACAACGCGAATCCAAGTCATCTCGAACACAACGGAGGCCGTATCTCATAGAAATGTTGACTGATAATCCGTTATAGCTCCTTCAAAAAAGCAACCGATCTGGAAAGAACTCTAAATGGGAAAACTAATCATCCGTATTATTTTGAAAATAACACTTGTTTATACCACCCAAGGTGCCTCGGAAACGTTTCACTTGAAAGTAGTTCCGACCAATTCAGCCCCGTATGCCATACAGCGAACATTATGGCACAGGTGTACTGGTACAGTGAGCGAGACAAGCACGTATAATACATGACAATATAGTACTGGAAATTTTGACAAATGAGAACAGACAGACGGATAATTAACCTAGTGACCTACTTTTCAGCTTGACTAGTGAATTACCTGTGGCTGCAAAAATTGACCTTTGACCCCAGTGACCTTGACCTTTCAAAAAACTAACCCGTCAAGGACAATTCCAGGGACAACCTACATAGACCCACCAAGTTTGGTGAAGATCCGTCAGAGGACCTCGGAGGAGTAGGGGAACAAACAGACAGACAAACAGACAAACGTTCAGCTACATTATGACATCACAATGTACCAAGCTGAAATTGAGGACTGCCTGTGAAGTTTCGTTGAAATCCGACAATTGGCTCGTGAGTTATGGTTCCGGAGGATGCGCGGACGGATGGACGGACGGAGCTTATTTTAATACCCCCTGCAACAAAGATTCCTTGAATCTTTTAATTATATAATGCATTATGGTGGGAGTGGAGTTCCAGATCCCTTCGTATCATTCTTTGAGGATATTGCTTTTAAATCTTTCAATGTGTTTGCAGGCAAAATGGAAATCCTTGGTCCATCTTTGCACTTAATGGGACTAAGTCTATCCTGGATGCCGTGCTTGTACCGAATCATGATTACAATCACCTGCTGAATTTCAAAACACATAGAAATTAAATGTCAATCTCATTAGTCCCCTATTCCAATATTTTTTTGGAATATTAAATATTGTGTCTAAATATGGTCTCCAATGAAATACAAGTGAACGCTAAGAAAGTTTAGAAATCACTGCTTTATGGTTTTTTTCTGTGCATTTTCCATACCGTCTCAATTTTTTTTTCAGACTTGGAGTTGTACAAAGATGAAACTAGAGACCTTCTCGCAATGCGATCGCACCAGCCAGTTTTCCTACCCCTCGCCATCTGGCGCCCTGGCTCAGACCATGCCCATCTTTGAATTCAGACTTTATTTTCATCTGGACTACACACTTGTATTGCATCTTGCACAGTTGTGATGCTATCGCATTGACAACTCTGTCCACAGACAGATAGGTTATTCCATATGACCTCAACCGAAGTTAAGAAATCTCCAACAGACACTGACCCAATTTTAGCTGAAACTTTTTATGAGCGTACCTCGTGTATGGTGAACACAGGCAGAATTTTAGGCTTCAACTCCCAAGGTTTTCTGATATGTGCCCTTCTAAGAATAGGGGGTCAATGTGAATTTTTTGCAAAAATGAACTTGTTGGTGGGTTTTGGAGGCCAATATCTTGGAAATAAATCAGGGTTTTGGGCTGAACATTACAATTCATGGTAATTGGGGGCCAGGCTTTCAGAATCTGCCATCAAAATTAGGCTGCCTCTTCTCCCTTCAGTGATTTTGACCTTTCAAATATGACTCTTTTGATTTGCGCAAATCTAAACAATACCAGCCCACGTTCTCATGTAGTGGCTGGTTATCACCTCCATACAGTAGATAACTAAACAAAATTTACTCTCAAGTTGACGCAATTACTGCAGGGATGTCACACAGTGCCTCGCCTGATAGTGTGAAACCTTGAAAAATGATACATCTGTCACCTACGATACAGACAAGCCATTTCTGTGCTCGACAATTTCATTGACATTAGGTTTATTGTTGCTTGCTCACTACTGCAATAGTAAAAATGGCTAAGGAGAGCTCTTATACAAGTGTCATAATTCAGAATGGCATAATTAGGTATTTTCCCTTGTACAAGTGGGTTAAAATCTTAATTTTGATGTTGCCTGTAGTGTTAATTTTAATCTTACCAGGATCCTAATCTGGTAATTCTACCAGTCCTTGAAGATCTTAATTAGGACCATGCAAGATCTTAGTCACATCCTTAAAATATTAATTATGAACTTGAGAGGTCTGAGTAGAATTTTTAAGCTAAATGTTAAGATACAGAGAGCACTACTATTCATTGGTGTCCCCCCTTCTGTTTCCTAGCACTAATTTCCATTGTTCATTTTCATTCTTTCCGGTCTTTTGTCCCATGTTGTGTTGTGGTTTCTTGTCTAGATGTTTACATATTTTTGAGGTTGCCTTGTTTGTGAATAATTGGAGAGAGACAGAATCTTCAGAAGCCATCTTCATTCCCACGGTGAGCAGTCCCTGGCCAGGCAGTGCAAATTCGGCATTCTTTACAGAGGAATATTTATGGGAAAAACTCAACCAACTTTGCTCCAATCAAAATACATGGGTTGTAACCATCTTGTCTTTAACTTTTTTTTTACTCTCCAACTTTGTTTTGTTAAACCATGGTAGAATATAAAGTATAGCATTTAAAAAAATAAAAAGAATATATACTAAACTGGACTGGAAAATTACAGTTTATGAGTGGAAAAACACTTTCAGATGAATAGGATACAAGCAGATACATAAATGATTCAATTGATTATGTTTTCAGTGACAACTAATGATTTTACCGAACAAATATTGATCAAAGCTACAGAAATCAAATATATCATCTGATTATGTTTTTGAATCAACTAAACAGAAGCCTGCTTACTAATCAAAACTACAAAAGCTGCTGCTTATGTGAGTGAGAGCTGCTCGTGCATGTGTGACCTGCATTGCTTCTATGTGTGTGTCTGTCTGTGTGTGAACTGTTTGTATGTGTGTGTGTCTGTGTGTGAACTGCTTGTATGTGTGCGTGCACATGTGTACGTGTGCTGTGTGTGTATGTGTGAACTACATGTGTCTGTGTGCACTGCTTGTGTGTGTGAACTGCATGTATGTGTGTGTTTTACGTGTATGTGTTCATGTGCTGCTTACGCCTGTGCATGTATCTGTGTGCACTGCTCATCCCCTCCCTACGTGTGTGAACTGCTTGTATGTGCGTGTGTTATGTGTATGTGTGTGTGTGTGTGTTACTGCTGCCTACATAATATGGTTATTGATTATGATTACTGATTATGGTTACTGATGAATATGATGAGAAATATTGAAATATAATCCTCAACATTTGCTTCCCGTAGTTAGTCTCATTTATTGCTTGTTGTCTTCATATTAGTCTCATCTGTTTTTCATTTGCTCTGAATCCCTGATTTATGTCGTCTCCAAGTACCCCTGTTTATTTGTTCTTTGCCAGATTGTCTAGTGCCGGTTCTGGGCTTTCCTTGAGTCCAGCAGTTTTATGATTCCTCCTCAATCTTGTCCCCACTACCGTGTCTCCTTCCTCCTGCGCCCAGCGCCTCCTGTTCCCTCCCCATTCTCCTCTCCAGTCCTCCTCGGATTAATCTCTGTTTTGACCTTGACCTGCCTCCCCTGCATATTCCTGGCTGCTGTGCACTGGCACCCGCCTGCCCTCAGACTACGAGCTGCATTGCCAGCATTGCTCTGTCTGTGCGCCAAATCTGGACGATTAAAGAGCCTGATCATTGTTATTCCTGGGTCTGCCTGTTGTTCTTGCGCTCATAGTCTGATAACTGTGACAGTGACACAATTATCACAAAGTTTGTTTCTGACTCTAGAATTTTGACTTTCAAAGAATACATGACAATAAGCCTGAATGGCAGATTGTCAGCTTTAATTTGAGGGTCTTTTCATGCATAATCAGATGGACCATTTATAAATGACAGCACCATTTACAGTCTCCACATTAACAGGTACATTAAAGAATACTGGACATAATGTAGAATAAACTTATCATTTTAAATACTTGGTTGCATATCCTTTGCAAACAATGACTATCTGTGACACATAAATAGCACCAGATGTTGAATATCTCCGCTGGTAGTGCTCTGTCATACGTGTGCCGCAGCTCTCAGCAGCTCGTTTAGGGTTTTTTTTCCCACTTCAGTCTAATCATCAGCAAGTAAAATACATGTTCAATTGGATTCATATCCTGTGATTGACATGGCCAACAGAGGCAATAACAAAAAAACATACAAAAAATAAATAAAATAAAAACTGTCCCAGTCCAATTAATTATCTAGCTCACTGTATTTAAAATGTGGCTGATAATAGAATCCTTAATGATTTTTAAAGAATCATTGAAGATCTTGGTAGAATCCTTAAGGATTTTGTAACAGTCTTGAAAGATCTTCACAGCACATTTAAAGAATCCAGAGTTTTCAACAATTTTACAGAAAAAAAAAGGCTTTAGGATCTGTCATTTAGGCTACTGATAGATTCATTAAGGCTCAGGTATATTTGAGCTTTGAACCAATAACCTTGCAATTCTACAATGGTTCCAGTTCCAGAACACATAAAGTATTGAAAAGAGAGCCAATTGACATCAAGAAATCCAAATTTTACTTTTGGTAAACCTAAAAACTGAGTTGCAGCATCAAGAAAATCTGGAGAATATCATGCTACCACCCCCATAAGCAATATTTTCCCAGTTCATCAAAGCTCACTTGAAACATTCAAAAAAGCTGCAGTAAGGAAAAATAGGCCCCATTTCGATGACCAAAACACAGTCGGCAAATGCAAGCGCTAATCAGAGACGTGTTGTCAGGGGAGGCAGTGATTTTACCTTTTATCAGAGGATTTTATCCACCTGTTTCCATGTACTATGCCTGATTGTTAAAAAAAGTAAAAGTGGATTGATTGTCAAACAATTAAGTCCTAGCCAATGTGTAGCCTGAATTGATGAAGAGGTGATAATGACAAGAAGATTCATTTACATATACGCTTTGATTTGAGACTGCAAGGATGGAAATCTGAATAATCAATGGCAAAAAAATCGCATCTCTCTCAGTAGTTCAGTGTATCATTTTAACCTTCACTTCAGTGGATTATAAAAAACTTAAAATCAACTCCTTTTGTTGAATGACATGCAAAAGTACATATTTTAAGGGGAAACCATTATCGTAAACATACTGATCAAGAATTGAACACGGCATAAGAAAGGTTTTAATGTTTGTTAATGGTATTACATTGGCTTCCTGTAAGCAAATATCAAATTTGCTGTATCCTCTGAGAACCAAACTCTAATGTAGTAATCCGTGGAGGCGTTTGGGGTAATGGAGGTCAATTAATGGTAATGTGCTTTGTATGAAAAGATGTGGGCAATTTAAACCACATGTAAAATGGTGCTGATGGTTTTAAAACAAGGGCGAGACTGAAGTTAATTATTTGCATTTCCTCCACACAAAGGAAATAGTCTCATGTATGAAAATAACTCTTCACGTTCCCCTGGACACCTCCACCATTTTGCAGCCATTATTTACACGGAACATGAGGAGAATGAAAATGGGAAGGAAACTATTTGCGTCTATTCGCGATCAGCTCGGCTGGCCGCCATTCTGTCCCACTGCACTACCATAGAGCAACAGCGTTTGCCTTGCAAGGTGGTTTGGGAGAGTTAAAGCGCAAACAAGGTCAGTGTCTCGAAAACTGGACAGCACTAGCTTTATGTAATGACACATCTCCTTTTGACCAGGCCAACGTCTTGAGAAGCAGACTCTTATTTTAGAGCAGGAGACTTCCAAACTGGGCGAAGCCATTTGCGATAGTTGAATTCGTGCATCGCACTACCAACGCATGCATTACAATTTATGAAGGCGAAAAAATACAGCCCAATATATTATATTTATTTTCATACTACATAAATTGCAAGTCATTGCAAAAGCATGGAAGCAAGCGGATTAACTAGATAGGCTGGCATTATGAGCCATTATTTGTGTCAAGAAGATAAACTACACAGTATTTCTAAGACAATTATAAAAATAATTTACTGGCAATAACTCTCATTAAGATCAGCACTAGAAACATCCGCAGACAGTATGAAGAAAATGCAGTTACACAGTGCAGTTTTTTAATTTGTATTCTGTGACCAAATGTTAAGCGCTATTTTTTCTAATACAATTCACTACAAAACTTCCTCCAAGAAAACCAGACATTCTGCACTTTAACAGTACAGTTCTTATCCTGATCCACGCAAGAATTATATTTTAACAAGAGCCATCTGGCAATGGCGGATCCCCCCGGCTGTAGGTTATGTAACCTACAGGTTGTGTGGACAGACGGACGGACCGAAACCCCCAAAAGGCACAACTAGACCATAAGGAGAAGCTCCATACCAAATTTGGTGTTTGTAAGTGGTTTAGTTTTCGAGTTCTGGTCCGGAAACGATTTTATTACAGACGGACAGACAGACAGACGGACGGACGGACGGACACACTGATCGCTATATCCCCCCGCATTACATGCCGGGGGATAAAAATGGGCACAAACACATGGACGGAAAGAATACATAGAGTAGACTGCAGTAAATCAAGCAGAATTTTACATATTAAAGTGAATTTGAGGTTTAACACCCAGATCTGCCATGAAATGGCTACTAGGTACAACTATTGCATGTAATAAAATATAAACATGCTTAATAAATAAAAATCTTGAGATTTACCCACCAATGAAATTGCAGACTAAGCCAAAAAGGAAATTTTTTTTTTTTTTTTTACAGAAGCTCAGAACAGACAATTAATTTTTCAGTCATTGCCATGCTGGAGAATTATTGGCCAGCAAACCAGATATAATCTAAGCACCAATATGGAATAATATCCCTGGCCTTAATTAAAGGTTGATTAAACAACTTGAGAATAATTAAATATCTGACATTCAAAAGCTGATAAGAGAACTGCAACAACTAGAAGAAACTAGAAGAAGGCAAATTAAACATGCAAAAATACATTTTTGAAAACAATGGTTGAAGATATTCCAATTGAAATGCCGCTAACATTGGCAGCTCAAAAATTAACTAGATGCTGCCATGGTAACTAAAGTAGTGCTGCTGTACTTAGAGCAGCCAATTGTGAGTTCAGGCACTGGCACACATAACTGGAGCTTACCTAGTAGGGCCTGGAACAGCTGGCTGGCAAAGATGGCCGACACCTTCTCCACACTGCTCCGTAGTCCCTGTTCTTCCGGGCGGGTGAGGCTGTCCTGGTACTGATTCAGTAACCTCACTGCCCTTTCAGTGTCTGAGAGACAGACGTTCATAATGTTATCCTAACAGAGACACACACGCATGCGCACATGCATAGGCGTGCGCACTCGGACAAACAACTGCACACTAAAACAAATAAACACACAAATCTGTACAGCTACCCAGACAATTGTGAAGCACAATAAATGAAATCGCTCACAAAGAGAGAACATGCCCAAATCTTCAAGGTCAAAGCTCACGGTTCCATTAATTGGTGACCTTGACCTTGAACTTGAGGCTAGAGTCCTCACTTTCAATAGGCCTAAACTAGTTACAAAAGTAATTCAACTAATCAGCCCCTAGAGTCTTCGTTGAAGACCGAGATCAGCAGATTCAAGTGCGTAACTACTTGGTTGGAATGAAAGCCTCGACCCACACTGGCCATGACTGTATAACTGCATCCCACTGCCTCCACCAGAGTGTCGTCTTCTCACAGGGTGTACTGTAGCAAAGTGGCAAAGTGTCCTGTGGTCAGACGAGTCCAAATTTTACATTCTTGTTGGAAATTATTGGGCGTCATGTCCTCTGGGTTAAAGAGGAGAAAGACCACCCCTCCTGTTATCAGTATTCAGTTAAAAAGCCAGCATCTCTGATGGTATGGGCATGCATTAGGGCATATGGTGTGGGACACTTGCACGTTTTAAAAAGCAACATGAATGCTGAAAGGTATATTAAGGTTTTAATACAATATGCTCCCCTCCAGACAACATCTATTCCAGGGAAGGCCTTGTGTATTTCAGAAGGACAATGCAAAACCACATACTGCAGCTATTACAACAGCATGGCTTCGTCGTAGAAGAGTCCATGTGCTGAACTGGCCTGCCTACAGTCCTGATCTTTCACCGATTGAGAACATTTGGCGCAAAGTTAAACGAAAAGTCCATCAAAGGAGACCCAAAACTCTCCAGCAGCTGGAAGCCTGTATTAAACAAGAATGGGATCAAATTCCAATGGCTAAACTCAAGAAACTTGTCTCCTCAATGCCCAGACGCCTCCACTCTGAGTTAAAAAGAAGAGGGGATGCTACACCATGGTAAACAGGCCCTTGTCCCAACTTTTTTGAGACCTGTAGCAGCCATCAAATTTGAAATGAGCTCATTTTGTGGATAAAATAGTAAAATTTCTCACTTTCAACATTTGCCATGATATCTCTGTTCTATTGTGAATAAAATACTGGCTGGTGTGATTTGAAAGTCATTGCGTTTTGGTTTTATTCACAATTTACACTTCGTACCAACTTTTTCAGGATTGGGGTTATAGTATAGTGATAATGTGATGTGGATAAAAAGTAGCCCACCCCAAGCCTCTGATTGCACCCCCAGTCAGAGCAATCCAAAACCGGGCCTGCCGGACAGCATTCCAGGAGATTTAACATTATTAATTTTTAACAAAATATTAGCAATTCTCAGGTAGTAAAGTAAGGAACCACTTCAGGATGTGGGAATTTTTGACATTCAAAAGCAACATTTTCAGACCTTCATGACTGCCCTGTACATCCAGACAGTGATGATTTTGGTACTACAGAACCAGGAAGTAGCGCAGATCTGAATCAGATTAGCTTGCTGTTTCGGTAAAAATAATGCCAACCTCTCACTTCATGTTCATCTTAATATAAAGTTAACCAATTGTGTGCCATCAATTAGTTCGTTTAAAAACCATTTTAGCAAATTACCCGGCTCATTCTCCCCACATGCTTCATGCTGCAGTAAATAAATTGTGATCAGTGCATTCCCTCAGCTCATTCAGCTTTATGATCCCCTACTTATAAGGTTAACTAATCCCATTTTACCAGTTACATAGTTTAAATAGGCTTCACTTTTAGCGAGCTGCCAAGCTTTGCAACGAACACTCTTCCCAGGTCATGTGTTTTATTTCTTATCACTTGCTTCACAACAGCTGAACAAATCATGACCTCAGCATATTCTGTTGGCTCCTTCAGTGCATGATTTCTGGCTCCTTTGCTTCTGAAGCAGAATGAATCCAGACGATACTTATTAAAGCACGCAGGCTACTAGCTATATGATTACTGGGCAATTCCACATGAGAGCTGCTAAAACAGCAATTTTTAAAAAGTGTTTTATATTAGAAATATATAGGTTTTCATGTAGATGACTCGTTGCCAAATAAGACACTGAAAACCATTTTGAAATATCTCTGATGGTCTTCTCAAAATTTAGATTTGAATTTTGTAATTTTTTATTTAGCTCCAGGACAAGGATCAAAGGTCGTTTTTTCCAAAGCTGACAACTCCTAAAAGATATTTAGCTATTTACTGCATTTCCATACATTGGTAGCCAAAGTATTTGAGACTGTAAGTCATTGCAGGAAATTGAAACACACAATTCCAGTGGCTCATTGTGAAATTCGTCGTTTTTCAACAAGGTCAGCAACAGAAACATCATTTCTGACACCAATTTTCAATTGCTTTGTTGTTTTGAAAATAAAAAAATAAATAAAATTAAGATTTTTTTGGGATTTTCACCTTTATTTGACAGTATCAGAGTGGAGAGAGACAGGAAGGCTGGACAGAAGAATGGGGAAGACATGCGGCACATGACCCCAGCCGGACTCTTACCCGGGTCGCCCCGGGAAGGACACAGCCTTTATGGTGCGCATGCTTGGACCGATGAGCCACCGGGGCGCCTCCGAGAATAATAAATTTAGTAGATTATCAGAAAATGTAATTCTGTTACCATTTTGTAATTCCGTTACCGCTATCACTTTCTCATAAATGGCATCCTACAAAACACCTGTGAACATACTAGTAAATATAAACTCACCATGGCCTGGTCAACATCCTAGGCCACCAACTTAAGCTTAAACCTACTGCCTACCATCGCCAGATTTCAGAGAAATGCCTGTCAAAATAAAGGCAAAAATACTGGCATTTTTTCTGCCGTAATTCCGTTACTGACACTTTCACCCTCGTATAGCCCTCTACAAAATAGATTACCCCAAACTTTGTGTTATACGATTCAGTAGGCATGCCAGTGGAACTGATAAAAGCACAGACAAGTAGGTACTGCAGTAGAGTAATGGATGGCAGGTAAAATTGACATGAAAATTACTCTTTATCGTAATTCCGTTACTGTGGAATTATCCTAATGCACGCAAACTCCCTTAACAACCCGACGGCCCGCCTTCGGGCCCATCAGGGAAGTTAGAAAACAAGAACAGATTTCAATTTACCTTGAGTACGTCCTTCATAGGCATTTTAAGAAAATGTTACCGGAGTGGTAAGGGGTTCTCAAACCAACACAAAAAGAAAAGCTAATCATCAATGATGCTAACATGACAATAGACAACTTTTGAACTCCGCCCCCCCCCCCTTGCGTATCCAGGTGGTATTATTGTTTGTCACATTGTCATAAAGACAGCCAAATTGCTTTTGTTTCCTCAGTTCCAAACTAACGCAAGCAGCCCGGCTACTGACCACAACCAGAAACAAATATTAAAATCCCAAGCTGAACTAAAAACCCCACTCTTAAATCTATGATACAGGCAGAGTAAAACATCCAGCGGCATTTATTCGTAGGCAGGTTGTATCACTAATTGATCCAGGAGGTAAGATTTTCACTCTCGTTTCACCCCTTTTTCTATCATACTCCCCCTTAGCCTTCTTTGCCTCCTCTGTCAATGGGGTTCTTTTTCTCTTGCCAAGTTAAGTGTCCATTGTGGTTCAATTTGTTCCACTGTTTGCCATTTCACAACTGGGCATAGCTACTAATAGCTACTAGGAGGAAAAAAAGCTCTATTTTCTTCCTCTCTTGGTTTGCTAATGGATGACACACTTCCTTTGTGCCAAAAATCAAGCTTTCATTTTCCCAAGGGATCATACCCAGTGGTAGACAGAATTGCATAATGAAAGTGAGGCCTATAGAGAATTTAAACAATTGTCAATGGTGCCATTATTCGAGACACATTTCACTGTGCAATTAAAATGTACTTCCCCATATGTTACAGCAAAAAAGTTGTCTTTAGCTACCTTAAAATGAACTGCATTGGAGCAGATCACAATTCTTCAGCCAAATTGCAGCCATTTCCATAACAGAAATACAAATAAACTTACCAACCACATCATACGCAGGTTAGTGTTTTGTGCACTAAAAAAACAGCTGCTCTGAAATTTCTCATCAGCTCAGGCAGCACTGAGGTACACAAACTTGGCACTTGGTGCATATTGTGCATCAAGTTTGAGCAAGGTATACCTGTCAGTCAGTCAGCCAGTCGGTCTGAAAGAAACACGTGCTCTCACAGGCCGTACCTCTATGGTCCAAAAATAACTCCAGAGGAAATCTTGTATGGGTGAAATGAGGTGTTATTCAGATTGTAGCCAACCCCTGTCTTTCCATCAATCTAGTTCTTCAAAGTTATCGCAACAAAAATGCCAACATTATGTGTTTTACCATGGCAAGACTGGTAAACAAACTTTGATCAACTCTGAACTATAGCAGCAGGCTATAATTGTCATTAATGCAAGTAGTGTAGAGGGTGTAGCAGCACTCCCTATCCATATCCCCCTCCTGCCTCCTCTCCTTCCCAGAGTCTCCCCCAACTAAGGACGTACTCAGTCTGCACCTAAGACAATTGCATGATTCTGTGACTTTTAGGGAATAAAAAGGTGACCACGAAACTACCAAATTGTATTCAGAATCAGAGTAAATAACAAATATAAAACGTGTTTGGGTTTTGAAAGCAGCAGCTTTCCATGTCAATGCCATCACTTCCCTGCACATGGATTTGCCATATTTTGGACTGGAACTTAAGCTGAATAAATTGTAGCCTGTTCTTATTTGGCACCGTCATTCACATTAAACCACCCAAAATTGAGATGCGTTGTTGTGGCAAGATTTCACTAACAGGTAGCACGACCTCCAGTGGTATAAGCAAGTATTGCACTAGTCATTCATTCAGTCAGTCAGTCAGTCAGTGAGTCAGTCAGTCAGAGAGGGACACTGTCCTGTATTGGTCAATAGCCAGGGACAGACAAGTCCCTGAACTCACACAACAGCAAAAAAAAAAAAAGAAAATTGAGCTGTCAAAAGACAAAAGGCAAAGTTAATGATACATTTAAGTTCAGCTGAATTTCAATATGATACCAAATATAAAAGCATTTATTTAGCAAAGAGTAAATGAAAGTTATCCCTCACATAAACCTGCACAGGTTAAAGCAACTTATGGCGGGGTAGTCACAGGTGTTGGCGGGTCCTTGCTCCCACTAGTCAGGATTCTTACTTTATACTGGAAGCAAATCATTTGTATTGGTGGTATTCAAACATTTCTGGTCCATATCCATTTCCCGATGACGGCGGAAGCGCAGTAATGCTGCGGTGTATTTTCTGGACCACAATTCCGTCACGTGTACAAGAGGAGAACAAGGTGCGAAGTAATGTGACTGGCGGCAGCATCCCTCTCTAATGCTCTACTGACCTCACGAGCTCGTCTTAACATTTATGTACTACAGACACGAAATAAAGCTTTAGAATAATATATCCAAAGATGGTCTCAAAACGTAAAAGGATATTGTCGACAGAGCGAAACTAGAGAGTCGTCCGATGTTCTCCGCTAACTGGCATTTACCCCCCAAAAGCATCACCAACAGCAGCCACTCGAATACAGCGAAGATTATCCAGTGCAATGTGCTCTCGAAAAATAGATAAATAAATAAATAAATACAATTACACCCTCCCGTCTTCGTTTGTATTTCTGCTAATTCGAGTCAATTATGAGAATACCAGAATACTTCACACGCCTGAGAGATGAACATAACTAAACAGTTATAAAAAGAACTCACCGTATTTGTGGACCATGGTACGTATAATGTGGACTCAGAAAGTCAGGACTAACTTCTTCCGAGCTAAAACAAAGTTACCCAAAGTTCATCAAAGTAAATTTAGACATGGAGTCTTAGACAGATAACTGCCTTTATAAATAAAACAATTCTCTCTGTGAAAACGTACTGCGTGTGGAGCAAACACCGTCGTAAAGTTGCCCGATGTTTTTAGGCACTGAAACCTAACTCTGGGTTGAATGAACTTGCTCAGATGACTGACCCTCCCAGCCGCAGTGAGTGGTTACTGCATCTGAAGTTGTGCGCTATGCTAATTGGAGAGTAGCGCAAGTGAGCAGCCTCAGTGGGTTTCCGCAAAGTGAAAGTGTCTGTGCGTCACACCGGCTTATCCGTGCGGTTTTTATTAGTACCGAAGTTAAATCAAAAACGACTGCGAGCTCCGTGTGGAAAACAGAGGGATTTTCCCTCCGCCGCTGACACGCCATGTCCGGGAGGCGAATTGAGGATAAGGCTCGCATTTTAGTGCACACATCCACAAACACACATGTTCTAGTTTTTTTTCCCCCCCAAATAAAGAGCATCTGTGTTAGTGTTCGTAGTGGTTGCAGTAGCCGACTAGAAGTAGAATGATTTATAGTCGTCGTAGTAGTGGTAATAATAAATCGTTATTCCATGAAAAGCTACCCATTCAGCATGTGAACTGTGTTCGCAATAAATGAAGACCTCCTGCCACCCTGTGGACAGAAGCGCATTTTCCTCGATTTTCAACTGCCACAGGCCATCAATACGCGGGCCATGGATTGGCTTTCTTTCAGCTCAAGTCTATTGTCTCTCATGGTGAACCACCGGAGTTAATTGCCTCATCTGCTATGGAAATACATACTGCGCTTGATCCAATATGCTTTTAAAAAAAAAATAAAATAAAAAAAATACACAACTTTATTGAACTGACATTGGTCACTCAAGGTTGGCAAATACGCGTGTGGAGGCATAGAATGTGTAGGGTCATGCGTCGATAAAGTATCCTCACCATCATGGTATTAACCATGTTTTCTCCTCAATAAAGAACGGTGCAGTTTCAGTAGGAGCCTGTTGTCAGAAATCAAAGCTACGATCTATTATCTGACCTTCAGTTGGTAAAATGCGTGGAAAAAGAACACATTTTGAGGCCTAGATTTTATAATTCATGCAGAAAGAATGAAAAGGCCCAATCAAAATCTAATCCCAATTAGACTAAGCACAGATTTATTTAAACATTTGAGGCCGACAAGTAACACCGCTGTTATGACCGTTAGGGTTTGGCATGAAAGACGCCATGCACCATATAAAAAAGGAACAATTAATGTTTATCACAAACTGAGAAAACAAGGCACGAGGGCCAACAAAACTAAACCCAATGGGCTGAAAAGGAAACACGTAACGCTGCACAGATCTAATAACTGAGAAACAAAAATACCAAAAACTAGGAATGCACGACTTGGCAAAAATTAAACAATACTAGAAACTATGATACAGGAAGTGAACGCTCAAAACCACTATAAAAGACTAGGCTCATGAAAGATATGAAGCAAATGGCAAACAAGATCCCATCTGGAGCCTTCCTCCGCCATCCTCTCCAAGATACAGGCAAGGGGCGGGACAATGGAAATAAGGAACACCTGGGCTGCACATGAGGAGAAAAGCACATGATAATGAGTAATGAATGTGATCAGCACTGGAGGACCAAAAACAAGGAAAGCGGAGAAGTGAAACTTTGAACAGAGTAGCACAGGACTGAAAATAGCAAACATGGGAATTCAATCATTCAATTCCCCAACAAATTTAGTAATAATTACTAAGTGCCTATCTAATAAAACACCTTCCCGTGCGTTGTTAGTAATGGGGTTAGTAATTAGTACTAATAAAAAGATCAATCAATCACTCAAGCTTAGTGCAGGCCCGAATATGGAATAGCTGTGAAGGAAGTAAGAAGTACCAAACGTCACACCCGAATGCAGTGATGAAGCGGGAGACTAAGAAATAACAAAAACATGAACCGGAACTTGGACTTGGAGAGGTAGAGTCAGGCTGGCAGACCAGGCAGGGAAAATGCTGTAATAAACAAAGACACATATCTAGGGCAAGGCAAAAAATGAAAATAACATGGCAGAACACAACAATGACCAAGACAAGGAATCAAATGCGGTTCAGGGTACAATCCACGAGGAAGTATTGATTACCAGGATTATGGTGATAGAAGAGGGAAGAACCATAGCCCAGAACTGTAGAGGTTATTCAACTAAGTAGGAAATGACAGGGAAGGGTAGGGGCGTGCCCATACCCAGGCCAGTGGCCTTCCCGGGCCAGAAGCAAGATGGACAATCCCCTTCGACGAAGCAGGACTGCTTGCCAACTGGATTTGAGGGTTTAGCACAGGGGTGGGCAATCCCGGTCCTGGAGGGCCGGTGTGTATGCACGTTTTTGTTTCTATCAATTACCTTGACTAATTGAGTTAATTGATTGCATGCATAAATATAGATTTTGCAATGATTCGATCAAAGGAAAATCTTGTGTGAAAGGAGACAAGTACAGTCTTTGGTGGTCATTCAAAATAATTTGAAGAAATGCGCCTGAAACGTCAGATTTCATAAATGGTTTGGCCAGAAGGCCAGAAATTGGTGTGAAAACCATGGACAAATACGGCCCTCGCTGCCCACCTCTGGTTTAGCAGGAACGCAGCTTCAAATGTAGAGACCGAAGAGGGCTTGTGAAGTGTTCCAAGTAAACGGACTCAAAGGAACGGACAGAAACGAGGAATTAACAAGAATGTGATCCCAATCCTGGGGCCCAGAGCTGGCTCCTATCAGTTAAACTGGAGTAATTACAGTCTTCTTTATCGTAAACACACTGAGATGCACAGAAGAGCAGCTTAGCTCAATACTTCAGGATACAAACTGACTGGTAGGTATAGTAAGGTATGAACCATGACAATCCAGTGACCACACTTGAAACCACGCTGAAACTATATAGATTCACAAAAAAAGGAGCAAGGCATACAAATAATAACACCAGAAACCAAAGGAGGAGACGAGACAATAAATCAATACAAGGAGACAAACTGAAAATACAAACAAGGACTGCTGGAACGGGGGAGAAGCCAATTGCTGCACACCACAATGTTACACACTACAGTGGGTTAAGCCAGATAATTTGGGACATCAGGTTAAATGGGACAAATGAGGTTTTATATCTTGGGCTCTCTAAATATTTAAAGCCAATTGCCAAACATGTAATTGTATTGGTGAACTAGTGTCCTTTCCTCAAAACAACCATTTTTATTAGTCAAATATAACAAGGATGAGCAGACCAAAAAAAAAAAAAAAGCTAAAATGGGACACTATTATGAAGTGCATGTTTCCAGGCTACCAGGTGCCATAAAATAATGAGTTTCCTTGCTATTGTGTGCCCACCATCATATTACAGACTTTCTTTAGTAAATTTGTCATTTAAAAATATTGAAGATGATGCAGTGAGTCCAGACCAACTCCAACACCCCAGAAGTGGCCATCGTTGTTCAACACATCTAAGCGCACTCAGACATATGCCTGTGCATATCACGCACACATACACACGCAATGCAAGTATTTGTGCATGTATCGCACACTTACACACACACGCACACACACACATATCCTAGTGGGGGTTGGAGGTATTATTTGAAAGGAAATATTAACATTTTTAATATCCATCGTAAACATTATGGCACCAAGAAAACAGGCAGCAAAAGTACAGGGAACGAACGGCAGAAAAGTTAGAGGAAAGTATTATCTGGGGAGGGACAAAAGAATGAAGGATGCAGTAAATGAATATAAAGAGATGCTGGAGACAGGACAGAGGCCAAAACTTAGAGTTTTAGTGAGGCCATGGACTGCGTCAAAGTCGACATTTGAGAGGCGAGCGAAGGGGGAAATAAATGCCACAGAATATGCATTCAGTTGGAAATCCTATCTGCCTGAGGTAGCTGAAAAGGAGTTACATTATACATTCTACTTAGGTTATGGCTGAACTGATAAAATAGATTTAACCATTTAAAAACAAACAAACAAACAAACAAACATGAAATACACTTGTTCTTTATTGAAGATGAATTGTTAGGAGTCCTTTGCAACTATTAGCAACTGCCCTATTCGGCCTTACCAACTGTACTGTTTTACACGAACATGACATCTGAGTCAGGCAGGGAGTCTTAATGCATTTGAAGGTCCAAAGTTTCTAAGGTATTTTACTAGACAACATATTTTCTTCATAGAAATATGGCAGAGATCCATAACTAGTTCTTAATGGGACACTTAAAGTGGTCTTCAGAATTTTAAGTGGTTTTCTAGGCAATATACTGAAGCCTGTCCCAAATTACCCAGCATATCCAGTATCCAGTGGATATGTATGAATAACATATAGTACAGTTACAAGTTCAGAATAACTGGGAATTTTTTTTGTCATTAATTGGGGCAAGAAATTTGAACTTTTGTTTATCATGGTAATATTAAAGTAATCACAAAATATTGCCTGCTATGAGAATGATAGAAAGCACTTTTGCTGTTTGAAATTTAATTCAGTCATTGCATATGATTGAAAAGCTCAAGTTTCACAAGTCATTATTCCAGTGTACTTACAAAACCATATCCTTACGTAATTGTGCTACTGTAGTGACTTGAAGTACGAGGGCATTACAGTGGGCTGACACCCCTGTGGCAAGGATGACAGCAGAAAATCTTTTCTTGTGCATGTGGCACACATATGGAGAGATTTATGACCATTGCTCCACGCAGATCCTTCCAAGATCAGTTGCACTCAAATTTGTGCAAATGTCTTCTTTTCAGTTGGACTGAGGTCCAGAGACTGAGATGTTCCAGATCATCAAGCAAATATTAATATTAGACAAAGATAAACTGCATTTTGTGTTTGCTCAGGTTAAGTGATGACTCCATTTAGTGACAGGAAAAGCTATGGGAAAAAGTATTGCCTCATGACTTACTAAACTAGGCTTATGCCGTCGGAGGCGACGGCTTGGGGTATGTCCCTGAATGCCCGCAATCCTCCAATTCCCGAATGCTTGAATAGACCTTGAATAAACTTTCATTTCAACTTAATTTCAGGTCAATCGGACAAATGGTTCAGAAGATATTGCCAAAATGGTAATTTTCCATCACAGAGCGCCACCTAGTGGCAAAATATTGAACCATACAGGTATGATGTCATCATGTGACACGTTGTGAGGTCATGACCTTGCAGTTGCACATAGTTTCATGTCAATTGGACAAATGGTTCCAAAGATATGGCAAAAATGGTGAATTTTATGTGACAAAGCTCCACCTTGTGTCAAAATTTTGAACCAAACAGGTATGATGTCATTGTGGGGCACATCTTCAGGTCATGACCTTTCATTTGCACTTGATTTGAGGTGAATCGAACAAATATTTCCAATTGATTTTTGATTTTTGAAATTGATTTTTCAGTTTTTGGCCCCTGGTGGCCAATCTAGAAATTGTAAATTGTCCAAAATCGAATAAGTTCTTCCTCTCTATGATACTTACTTATATGCAAAGCATTAAAATTTCTGATTGAAATATTACTGAAGTTATCGCGTTAACACGTAGAGCGGCGCAGCGTTGGTCAGACCAAAAACATAATATAATATAATATGGATATAATTAACCATGTAAACACATTTAATTGGTATTTGGGCTCAATTTCACTTGACACATTCAGGCATGATTACTGCCAGCCCTGTTGAATCTAAAAACAACTTAAATATAACCTAACTGGCAACGAGAAGCAGGCAAGAAGCAGCACATATGAAGAGTTTGTTTCCAAAACTCAATATATCCATTTTACTCATTTTGGGTAAATCAGCTTTTTCTATGTTGGCGCCTCTGGCATTTTATAGAAAAACTCAAACTTTGACCATGAAGAAAATAAATCTTATCGTATGAATTCCTTAAAAATGGATTTTTGCACCGTTTGTAAGAAGCACAGGGCTATCGCTTAATGGTATTATGTCAATTTTTGTAATTTTGGCATTTATTGAGTTTTGGAAATGAACTTCATATACTGTAATCAAAATAAATGCAAGAGAAGATGAGACACAAAGTGGTTCACATCTATCAGTCTGGAAATGGTTACAAAGGCATTTCTAAGGCTCTGGGACTGCAGCGAATCACGGTGAGATCCATTATCTACAAATGGAGAAAACCTGGAGCAGTCAGGAACCTCCCCAGGAGCAGCGGGCCTATTGAAATTCCTCCAAGAGTGCATTGACGACTCATTTAGGAGGTCGCAATAGAACTAAGACTGAAATCAAAAGAACTGCAGGCTTCACGAGCCTCAGTTAAGGTCAGCGTTCATGATTCCACAATAAGAAAGAGACTGGGCAAAAAATAGCATCCATGGAAAAGCTTTAAGGTGAAAACCTCTGATGATCAAAAAGAATGCAAAGACTCCTCTCACATTTGCCACAACACATTGCGATGACCCCCAAGAGTTTTGGGATGATATTCCATGGACTGATGAATCAAAAGTGGATCTTTTGGGAAGACATGGGTCCCATCATATCTGGCATAAAACTAAGACAGCATTCCACAATAAGAGCATAATACCAAAAGTGAAACGCAGTGGAGGGAGTGTGATGGTCTGGGGCTGCTTTGCTGCTTCAATACCTGAGTGACTTGCTATAGTTGATGGAACCTTGGATTCTACTCTCTTGGCTCTCTGCTGTCAGTTCATCACCTGAAGCCCAAGGACAGTGGGGTTATTGCAGCAGGACAATGATCCAAAGCACACAGGCAAGTCCACCTCAGGATGTCTCAAAAAACAAAAGGTTCTGGAGTAGCCAAATCAAGGTGCTGAGTTCAATCTCTTTTAGATGCTGTAGCGTGACCTTAAATAGGCAATTCATGCTCAAAAACCCTCTAATGAGGGTGAATTACTATAATTCTGCAAAGACAACTGGGCTAAAGTTCCTCTACAGCAATGTATCAGATACAAAGCCAGTTATTACAAATGTTTGATTTGTTGTTGCTGCCAAGGGAGGCACAACCCCCTTATTAGGTTAGAGTATTTGTTTCCACATGGGTGATGTAGATTTGGAATAAATCTTTGCCATTAATAAATGAAATGATCCTTTAAAAGCAACATTTTGTGTTTAGTCATGTTGTCTTTGTCTGATATTGAAATTAGTTGGATGACCTGAAACATTAAAAGACAACAAATAAGCAAAAATAGAAAAAAAGGGACTGGGGAAAATACTTTTCCACAACCCTGTAAGTCTTGGCTGTTTTTTTATGGAAGTTAATGCAACTTATTTATTTATTTTTATTTAAACATTTTTCAGTGATTACAAACACTTAAGCAGTATGGCAAATCAAATATTCAATAGCCTGTGTAGTATTCTAACATATTATACAATACTAAAAACAATAAATGAAATGCAAAAGTTTATACTCTCCATTAAAATCACAGTGCTTCCCATATGGACCTTCAAAAAATCCACAAAGGACAAAACCTGACAGTATTGTAGTTTAAACACATAGTTCCAATGTTACAAAATCCATAATCGAATTTAAAAAAAAGTTAACAAACCTATGTAAAGATTATTTTTTGTTTTCAGCTATGAATCAATTTCAATATGATCAAAAAGGTACAGTCACCCAAGTTCCACCCGGTGAAGTAATGTCACTGAGGAGAATCTCACAATTCTCAGAACACGACAGAGGCGGGCGGTGGACGGAAAACCGAGGGGGCAGAAAATATCCCTTGAAACGGATGAGATTAGTGACCCGATTTAAATCATTGTTCTTAGTCAACATGTTAGTTTGCCTTATAATGAAATGTTTAGGCGAGTGAATAACAAATTCTATAAAATTTTTCATTCTCATGCCTTAATAGGCAACTCTTTAGGAAAAAACCACTGCAAATTTTCTACGTTAAATTTTGTCACATCCTAAGCAAGTCGTCAAAAGTGTGCGTAATGATTGTTTAATTGAAAAAGATTGAAATGCGCTCTTCTTTGCATTCAACTGGTGCATTTGATTTCTCGACTTAGCGAAGACAATTAGCTACACCTGAGAGGGGAGAGTTAAAGTGTCTTTTAGTGTCTTTTACCAGGGAAATTGAATGAAAACAGGTCAAGACTAATAAGCAGTTTAAAGACGTGTTTATTTCCCTCCTTGTTCTCTGTCCACCGCCCGCCACTGGAACACGAAATACAAAACAGCAGAACCTCCAGCCATACTGTATTCAAAATAAAATGCCAGCATTTCAGCTTTCCTTACATTTATACAGTACACAAAAACTTTTATTAACATACAAACAAATGTCATGGCCTCCAAAATTACGAGCAATGCACAAAAAATATAACAACATAATCACAAAGAAACGGAATATACCAACATTTATGAAATACTGTACTTTATTAAAGTTTTAGTGGAAAAAAACAAATTCATAACAATTTGATACCAAGGAAATTTCAACAAAACTAAGTGCTTGGGGGCATAGTCAATCGTTTGTGAATCTTGTAGCCACTACCAGATTTATGAAGGTCTATGACCATATGCCTCATTTGAACTGACAGTTATTTTGTTTTCTTCATGGGGCTGGATGACAAAGGGATGCCTACTGCATGTGTGTTACCTCATTTTTATACCCTAGTGGAACTGGAAGTGATGTAATGGCTCGAAATAGTTCCTTAACACCCAGATTAAACTTAAAGAAGTGGAATTTAAAACCTGGGTTAATTTTCGTAGATGTCATTACAATAATCTTTAAGGGTGCCATTATTGGTAAAACCTTGATTTGGAGGAAATTGATTTTTTATTAAATCAGTAAATGGTTTTGATTGGACTTTCTCTATAAATAATTTTTTCAAGTTTTTTTTGTGTGCATTGCCCACTTTGTACATGCAGTGCTGTGAAAAATTATTTGCCCCCTTCCGAATTTATTATTGTTTGCATATTTGTCACACTTAAATGTTTCAGATCATCAAATAAATTTTAATACTAGACAAAGGTAACCCGAGTAAATACAAAATGCAGTTTTCAAATGATTACTTAATTTATTAAGGGAAAAAAGCTATCCGGACCTACCTGGCCCTATGTGAAAAAGTAATTGCCCCCCCTCATTAAATCATGAATTAATTGTGATTAACCACATTTTCTGAGTTAAATTTCACTAGCCACACCCAGGTCTTATTACTGCAAGACCTGTTGAATCAAGAAATCACTTAAATAGAACCTGTCTGACAAAGTGAAGTAGGCTAAAAGATTTCAAAAAGCAACACGTTATGCCGCAATTTTAATAAATTCAAGAACAGATAGGAAACAAAGTCATTGGCATCTATCAGTCTGGAAAGGGTTACAAAGCCATTTCTAAGGCTTTGGGATTCCAGCACACATGGTGAGAGCCATTATCCCCAAATGGAGAAACTTGGAACAGTGGTGAACCTTCTTAGGAGTGGCCGGCCTGCCAAAATTACTCCAAGAGCGCATCAAAAACTCATCCAGGAGGTCACAAAAGAACCCAGAACAACATCTAAAGAACTGGAGGCCTCACTTGCCTCATTTAAAGTCAGAGTTTCAACAATAAAATTAAACAATAAGGCAGAGACTGGGCAAAAATGGTATCCATGGGAGAGTACCAAAAAGAACACAAAGGCTTGTCTCACACTCGCCAAAAAACATCTTAATGATCCCCAAGACTTTTGGGAAAATGTTCTGTGGACTGATGAGACAAAATTGTACTTTTTGGAAAGTGTGTGTCCCATTATGTCTTGCAGAAAACTAACGCAGCATTTCATAAAAAGAACATCATACCAACAGTCAAACATGGTGGTGATAGTGTGATGGTCTGGGGCTGCTTTGCTGCTTCAGGACCCGGGTGACTTGCTGTAACTGATGGAACCATGAATTCTGCTCTCTACCAGAAAATCCTGAAGGAGAGTGTCCGACCATCAGTTTGGGACTTCAAGCTCAAGTACACTTGGGTTATGCAGCAGGAAAATGATCTGAAACACACCAGCAGGTTTTGGAGTGGCCTAGTAAAAATCCGGACTTAAATCCGATTGAGATGCTGTGGCATGGCCTTAAACAGGCTGTACATGCTTGAAAACCCTCCAAAAGAGTGGGCAAAAATTCCTCTACAGCGATGTGAAAGACTTCATTGCCAGTTAATGCAAACACTTGATTGCAGTGGTTGTTGCCGAGGGTGGCACAACCAGTTATTAGGTTAAGGGGGCAATTACTTTTTCACATAGGGCCAGGTAGGTTTGGATAGCTTTTTCCCTCAATAAATGAAACCATCATTTAAAAACTGCATTTTGTGTTTACTCAGGTTATCTTTGTCTAGTATTAAAATTAGTTTGATGATCTGAAACATTTAAATGTGACAAATATGCAAACATGCAAGAAATCAGGAAGGGGGCAAATTCGCAGCACTGCATGTACAAAAAAAAAAAAAAACCTTTCAAAAATTTTGATAAAAAATGATTTATAGAGAAAGCCTAATCAGCAACTTGAAAAATACTGCACGATATAATTGTTCCAATGGAACCAAACAAAATCATTTACTGATTTAATTAAAAATCAATTTCTTCCAAATCAAGGTTTTACAGTTAATGGCACCCTTAAAGATTATTGTAAATGACATCTACGAGTTTAAGTTTAATCTGGGTGTTAAGGAACTATATCGAGCCATTACATCACTTCCAGTTCCACTAGGGTATAAAAATGAGGTAACACACATGCAATAGGTATCCCTTTGTCATCCAGCACCATGAAGAAAACAAAATAACTGTCAGTTCAAATGAGGCAGATGGTCATAGACCTTCATAAATCTGGTAGTGGCTACAAGAAGATTCACAAACGATTGACTATGCCACCAAGCACTTGGCTTTGTTGAAATTTACTTTGTAATAAATCATTATGAATTTGGTTGTTTCCACTGAAACTTTAATAAAGTACTGCAAAAAAAAAAAAAAAAAAAATTAACAGCATCTTGTGTTTACTAAGGTTATCTTTGTCTAATATTAAAATTTGTTAGATGATCTGAAAAATTTTACACAAATATAAAAAAGTAAAAAATCGGGAAGGGGGCGAATACTTTTTCACGACACTATATACAACCCCACCTCCAGAAAAGTTGGGACACTGTGTTAAATGTAAATGAAACTAAATGCAATGATTTGCAAAATCAATTAAATCCCTATATTTAATTGAAAATAGGACAAATACAAAAAAATTTTGAAACTGATCCATTTAATTTAAAAAATATATATCTTCCCATTTTGATGACAGCAATATGCTTTTAAAAATTTGGGACAGGACAATAAAAGACCGGAAAAGTTGCATGATGCTACAAAAACAACTGGAAGAACATCACACAGCTAATTAGAGTATTTGGCAACAGGTCAGTAACATCATTGGGTATAAAAAGTATTTCATAAGTACATATGGTGAAGGTTTAACCTCTCTGTGAAAGACTGCATGGGGTAATAGTTCAAAAATTTAAGAATAATATTTTAAACATAAAATTGTGAAGAATTCAGAGATTTTGTCCTCTATGATACATAATATCATTAAAAGATTAATCCAGAAAAAATCTCTTTACTCATGGGACAAGGCCAAAATCCAATTTTGAATGGCTGCGGTTTTCAGGTCCTCAGGCCTCCATTAAAAACAGACAGGATCATGTGGTGTAAAACACTGCATGGACTCAGGAACACTTCTGTAAACCACTGTCAGTAAACTGCTTATCACCGCATCAACAGATGCAAGTTAAAACTCTGCCAAAATAAAATGCCAGAAACACTGCCTTCATCTCTGGGCCTGAACTCATTTAAAATGTACTGAGGCGAGGTGAAACACTGCCCTGTGGTTTGACTGATAAAATGTGAAATTCCTTTTGGAAATCATGGATGCCACGTGCTCTGGGCTAAAGAGGAGAGGGCCCTCCGGCTTGTAATCAGCAAACAATTCAAAAGCCAGCATCCATGATAGTATGGGGTGCATGAGGTTACATGGAATGTGTATCCGTGAAGATGCTATCAATGGTGAATAATACATACAGATTTTGGTGCAACATTTTCAGCCATTCAGATGCCTTCTTTAAGGAAAGGTCTTGCTAATTTCAGCAATACCATGCCCAACACCATACTCTGCGCATATTACAACAACATGGCTCCTTAATAGAAGAGCCTGGGTGCTAAAGTGGTCTGCCTGCAGTCCAGACCTGTCACCGGCTGACAATATTTGGCACATTATGAAAAGAAAAATATGACAAAGGAGGCTGCAGAACATTGAGGCGCTGAAATCCTACATAAAGTAAGAATGAAAAAACATTTTTCTTTCAAAACTTCAGCAGTTGGTCTCCTTACTTCCCAAACGCTTACAGAGAATTAATTAAAGAAGACGTGACGCAACTCAGTGGTAAACATGCCCTGTGTCAACTTTTTTGAAACGTGTTGCTGACATCAAATTTAAAATTATATTTTAATATTTTCTAAAAGACAATAAAATATCTCTGTTTTAACATCTGATACCTTGTCTTTGTATTTTTTCCAAAGTTCAAATGATTTGAAAAGCATTGCATTTTGTTTTTGTTTACATTACATGCACAGTGTCCCAACTTTTTTGGAAACGGGGCCAGATTATTTATATAAATATATACACACAGTTGCAATCAAAATTATTCAACCCCTGCTGCAGATTGGGTTTACTGGCAAAATTTACAAACTAAAGCAGACAACTGCTTCTGGCAGCACTCCCATGGAATCTTAGCCCAATCCTCATGGACAATGGCCTCCAGTTCATGACCTTATTTATATGGCTTTGAGCATATCGGAGCTTGTGCTTTTGGATCAGTTGTGGTGTGTGTCTTGGAGACCTTCAACGTTAAGTATGCGCCCTACTGTGCGACCTGAAAGCTCACTGCCTCCTGCCTCCAAGCTTTGCTGCGGTTCTCCTGTAGTCACCCGAGGGTTTTTGACCACCCGTCTCGTCAGGAATCTGGTGGCAGCCATTCATAGCTTCCTCTTTCTGCCACATCCTGGTACTCTTCCTTTAACTCTCAACTTGCAAACTATGCTACCAACTTTTATCTCTACAAAAATTCAGTGCCTGTGCTACCTTTTTATATCCTTTTCCTTGTTTGTCCCAGGCAATGATCTCCTCTATTAGCTTTCTGGAAAATTCTTTTGACGGCCATATTTCTGATATGCAATCAAATGTCACTGTCAACAAACCCCTAGCGAGTGCAAGTATTTGATGTGTTCTATCTCAAGCAAACCTGATGCAACTAACTAAGCTCTTGATTGGCTGCATTAGGTGTGCTTGGGGCAATACCTGACTTGCAAATATGCTCTTATGAGGGATTCTATTCAGGGGTTTGAATCATTTTGAGACTTCAGTACTCATTAAAAGTGGCAATTTGAGTTCGATTAGGAGAAACCACTTACTTAATATTATATTAGTTGTGTTGAGCTATTTAAAATGTTCTTGTTCAGTCTGTTCATCACAAACAGCTTAAAGTTTGTAAATTTTGCCAGTAAACCCAATTTGCAAAGGGGGTTGGATAATTTTGATTGCAACTATATATGTAAAGCCCCAATATGTATCCCCAACATGAGATATCCAAAAATAATTTTGTGCTTCTATATGTTTTGTCTTTCAGTCTTTCATTCAAAAATAATGAGCAAATCTATCACAGTGTTTTATTCCCCTCAATCTTGTACTCAGTCCAACAGACTGAGCGCAACAACAACAAAAAAAAAAAAATGAAACAGGACCTTCTGAAAAGTTTGCGAAATAGGAGGCAGTGTAACTGCATTGTACCGTTTCACTCAGCAGAGGGCAGCACCAGGCAAGTGCTGCCTTTGACGTATTAATCGCCGATTCCTCATAATTTGAAATTATTTAGTAATCTGAAGGATTGAAGGATACAGAGCCAAGTTACCCTCCACAGGCCAGATTTAAATAGCTGTGAGAGGTTTTTCCTCAAATACTACCCACACGATCTTCACACGGCAGTAGAAGTCACCAGCAGCCAATGAAAGTGTAAAACTATTCACAGGAGGGAGCGAGTTTCACGAATATGGCCAGCATGGCCAGCAGCTCTGATCTTTGTCCTGTAAAGGAAAAAAAAAAAAAGACTTAAGTCATTCTTTTTGTGCTCTGCAGATGCTGAAGCGAGTCCTCAATAAACTGCTGTACACTGGTAATCTAAAGTCACCTGAAACATACAGTGAATGAAGACTTTGTGATCGGAGACCACAGGATTGAACTGAAGCCACGATGAAGATTACTGATAAGCAAGAAAATTATAAAGCAGAGGACAGCTATCTAAACAGCATGCAATGAATGTGGCAGATATGATGGGTTGAAACAACAAGCTGGCCACAGCGATAGCACAGAACCATGCCTCTTTGATTGCAAGACATAATTATGCACAAAATTCCCAAAGTTGTCCTTGAGACAATTTTTTTGGTCCAACTATTTTTGGGCAAAGCAAGTTCTCTGAAGGTCAAAGAAAACAGTGCCAGGTGTGTTGTTTCAAAAAACTTGCTGACAGGGTTTCAATTTCCTGACAAGATAATGACAAGAACAGGCCATTCAGCCCAAAAATGCTTGTCATTTTCTAACCACTAAAGGGAACCTTGTGTTTAATGTTTAAAGCACAGTAAATAATATCAAATGCTGTGGAAGACTGGTTCCTCGGGGGCTGGGCCCTTTACTTTCTCCGTGTGAAGCAGAGATCATGACCACTTCACTATGGAACCACTAATTGTAACAGCAACATTTCCAAAGGCATAACAGGCGAGTACTTATGCAAGGAATAACCAGAATCTTCACAGTTGAACTTCATCAATTGTAACTGCCTTAGATATAAGAAATCTGAAGAACCATCCAGGAATATTCCAGAAATGTTCATTGACACTGAAATGCAATATTCCTGAGGCAAAAAAGAAAAAAACACACACCTTTCGGTCCAGCACGCAGGCCAATTAAGACCTGGAGCGCTGCCACACTCAGCCATCAGCAAGGATCATGTGTGTGTGATCACCGCTGAGCAGTGGCAGCATGCATAAATATCACTGCTTTCCCACTGTTCCTCGCAACTTCTTGTAAGCCATATGCTTGTATAGATTAGAACTCTGGCATATTTTCAATTGCTAAATCAAACCATTGATATTAAGTGAAGTGCCAGCACTTTATTTATTTACAGAACCTCGTTTCCATTTTTCTTTTAAGATTATTGTAATACAAGTACTGTTGAGTTAGGCCTGGACTACACGTATCTGGATATTTTTTACGCGGATATTTGCCTCCTCGTTAAAAAAAAAACAAAACTCCATCCACACCACAGAAATATCTCTGTCCACACGAAGATGCAAAACTGAAAACGATCGCCTCTGAAGCCTGCAATGCCATGCCCGGCCGATAGGTGACAATTGTTGAATTGTAAAGTTGATTGTTGTTGTACAACCGTTTTGCGCATGTGCGAACGGCTTGTCACTAGGCGCTTGACGTCATCGCGTCAACACCAAGATCCGTTTAACCTCGCTACAAGGATCCACTGAATCGGATATTTTTTTATTTATCCACTTTTTTTATCCGTTTAAAAATATATCCGTTTTTGTGGGTGAAATCGCCGTGTTTGTGTGGTTGAGAGGCTCAATCGGACAGAAAAATGTGCGTTTAGGAATATATCCTATTCGTGTAAGTCCAGGCCTTAGAACGTATTGTTTGCATTACTAATAGTTTGTTTTTGTAACTGCGATTCCTGTTTTGTTTGTGTATTTTGTGCCGCGGTCATGCGACTAAATCCATCCTTGCACTAGAGTCCAGTCCACCTTTTCCTGGCCTCTGTGCAGACTCTTCCGATACTATAAACCAAGCTCATTTCATTTCAAACCAAAAAGTAGCAAATCCATTAATTCTTTAGAAAACCATCCGAAAAAAATTAAATCAGTCAATAAATACTTTTAGTATTTGTGCTAGAGGACCATAATCAGGTGTTTAAAGATTTAGTTATAATCTTCTTGTAGAGAATGATTTTGACTAATTCTGAGACATTTTATGACAAGGCTACTTACTTCGAAACGACAGAATTGAATGAACTCAATTTCTTCATAATACCTATCATTATTAAGCATGAAAAAACATTTTCTGATCATAAGAAAAATATTTCAAAAAACACTGCTGCCATTAAACTGTCAACTTACCTTAGCAGGAGATAGATTGCTATCATCATCAGCAATGATACCATTTCCACAGAGATCCAAATAATTTGGTACGTTGAAGGAGACTAAAACCCAAAAACATACACATACTCACTGACAATTAATTGAATTTATTTATTTGCACTAACATTGCAATGCAATACTTAAATCAATAAAGTGAGAAGTAGCAATGAAAGCCAGGAAACTCTGGCTGGCCATGATCAGGGATGGAGTCAAGGCCTCTTCAATAAATCTGTCATAAAATGAGTTTAAGCTAACAGGATGTTTACACTGTGGGTCAATATATTTTTGTATTCCACAGTCACATCTGAATTATGTAATTAGCTAAAACACAAAGTATGTGTATACACTGCTGGAGAATAGAATGGAACTGTTGTGTGGAACTCAGCAGTGGCAGCTTGTGAACTGGCGGCAGGGGAAGCTCATACAATCCCTTAAAGGTCCCCGATTATGCTGATTCTTCTTTTAATACATACAAGGAATGTTATAATCTTGGATGTGTGCACTCTACCTCTGCAAAGTTTCTAAACATAGGATATGGGGGGTTTGCCATAATCCCAGAACGCAATTTCCTGAACGTGATTTCCTCTCTGAACAGCTCATTCCGAGATCTTTTCGAGATCTGGGCAAAACCTGACGTCAGGTTGTTGCTTCCAATTAGGACAGACCTGGCCAGAGCCAATCACGGCACTGGTCCTGCCCACCCCAGAATTTATTCTATCAGACACAAACGAGCCCTAATCATTTAACGTGTAGATTTATCAGTATGTCTCCCAAAGCTATTCGTACGTGTTTTTTTTTTTTTCGATGCCAATAACACTACTATTTTCTCTTCCAAAAGACGATGCCACCAGAAATCAATGGGAAGCTTTTTTGTTTGCCGACGGCAAACAGCCACACTCAAAGGGAAAGTTAGCTGTTTGTGCTCGGCATTTCACCAAAGACAGCTTTGTCAATAAAAGATAATTCAATGCTGGATATGCGCCTCAGCTGCTTCTCAAACCTGGAGCAGTAGCATTGATCAAGTGCTCAGAGCTACAAGCTGTAAGTTACGATATAACAGCAAATCATGTAAGTGAAGCTAACATGTTACAAGTGGCTAGCAGGACCGCTAATGATATGGCCTTAACAAATGGCCTTAAACCATGGGCAGAGCGGGGGGATGGCTTTTGGGACTTAAGCCCCGAATCTCATTTCAAAAGCCCCGGATCTTTTTTAAGCTTCTGAAATTATGACAACCCTGACACCATGTTCCCTATACATTATATAAAGCCTTATTATTGTGCAAATAATAGGAAACAACAAACACCTTCATTATTTGGACAAAAGCGTCTGCTAAATAATTTCAACACGCCACAACAAGACAAATAGAATCCCGCCAACAGACACCGCAACATTGTAAACAACTCTAAGTGTTTTAAACATTGACGTCTCTCAGCAGTCTTGTTCAAGTAGCCTCAGGGTGTGTTACACACTTTGCCATGGACATAAGTCATTTCTCTAAACCAACATCCAGTGAGACCACAGCAGCAGCAGCCCCTGACAATGACCTGTCAAATGTTTCAGGTCAGTGAAATTACCTTGATTTAGCCCAGCAGCAATTGCGCGCTTTGATGTTTAGTACTACCCATAGCTGCTAGTGCCAGAAGCTAGTGCTACATAGCCCGCATCAGCTAGCTAGGCTGCTACAATAATTCCTCCCCTAACAAAACATAGATTAGTAATACCAGCCTTGTTTAAAATTCCGATTCCGTCTCAGACTATTGTACAGTGTTCTGTGCTACCAAATGTTACCTTAAATTAAAACGTTGAGGTTCACACTGTGGAATCCACAGAATATCATGAAGAGGTGAAAAATATCCATGGCAGACATACTGGTTAACTTATATTAAACTAAAACTTTTTATTAATGATTTAGACAAGAAATGTACAGCTATCGCGTTGCTGCATTCGCTGTTTGACAAGCCGCCAACATGTTAATGACGTTACCGATGCGAGGCTGGCGCGGCTAGACTGTCTTGTTTACTTTCAGCTTGCGTCCACATCCACGTTCAACTGAACGTGAACTTTGACCCCTTTTTAACTCACGCAAATAAGTTCAATCAGAGTGATAGATGGGACAAACAAACCTCTAAAACAATGTAGTACTTAGTAATTTGTTTGCCTATGTATAATGCTTCAGTGCATTATCATTACTATTTAAAATAAAATTAAAAATTTCAGTCAGTTAGTAGCCTAGGTCTAATAATGTTGTTAATCAAGATGGATTCATTCTAAAATTTAAAAATATGTATTTATTTATTTTGATCTTCTTTTAGCCCTAGTTGTATTAATTATATTATCTGGTATTATATAGTATATTATATATTTAAATTAGATTGTATTATATCATATCACATCATATTATATAGTCCACATTTTTATGAGTCTATTTTGTTACACAGATGAGACAGGTGAAATCAGGGAAGAGGCAGAAGACACGTCACAGCAAGGGACAGCCAGTGGAATTGCTAGTTGTCTGACTTCAGAAGGAGACAAAAACAGGCCAAGAGAAGAACAGGCAGAGCTAGGGGCAGAAGGTGGAATAGCAGGGTGTGACCTAGGATCTCCAGAAAGTGGTCCGAAGCAGGTGCGCCTGTCACAATATCCCTTCAGCCAGTTTGGATCTCAGGAAAGAGCTTTCAACAAAAATTGGTTTGAGCAATTCAAATGGCTTGAGTATTCTGAGGAGGGCAATTCTGCATTCTGCTTTTCCTGCCGTATATTTGGAAAGCAGAATACACGCATTAATGAAGATTTGCTTAGTGGATCTGGTTTTTCCAACTGGAAAAGGGCTTTGGATACATTCCGGGAGCATGAAAAGAGTGCTTTCCATGTCTCAACCATGTCCTGCTGGCATGGCTTCAAAACCACAAAAAACAAAGGAGATGTGATTACACAGCTTCAGGCTGAAGAGAATACCGAAGAGAATACCTTCGGCGAATTGCAGCCATCACCAAAATCGAGTCTAGCCAAAATCAAGGCAACTTTTTGGAATGCTTCAAGGTCCTTAAAGAATTAGATCCTTTTTTACAAAATTACACTCCAAAGTCAACTACCACCTATCTTTCTCATTTTTCGCAAAATGAGATGATCATAAGTATTTGAAGAGAGGTTACAGGGAACATAGTGAAACAGATGAAGGCGGCAGGAATGTACTCTGTAATGGCAGATGAGGCCAGAGACAGACACACAGAGCAACTTGGTGTGTGTGTGTCCGTTACGTGACCAAAGAGGGCCAAGTCACAGAAAGTTTTCTTGGGCTATGGAAACTGAAGGGATTTGATGCCAACTCTATTACAGATGCAAGTGAAGAACTGTTGCAGTCACACACGTTGGGAGGTCTGCTGTGTGTTGCCCAAGCTTATGATGGAGCATCCGTCATGAGTGGAGAAGTGGGGGGTGTGCAGGCCCGCTTCAGGGAGCTACACCCTGAAGCAGTATATGTGCACTGCTATGCACACCAATTGAATCTTGTTTTGTGCCATATGTGCAAAGCAGTGCCAGCGGCTTCCAAGTTCTTTGAGCTGTTGGAAAATCTGTACACCACTTTCAGTACTTCCTTGGTGAACCACAACAAGTTCCTAGAAGTACAGAAAGAACTTGGATTAACACCATCTGAAGTGGTGCAGCTCTCCACCACACGATGGGCATGCAAGCTGAGGTCTATCAAAGCTGTGCTGAAAAACCTTCCTGCCATCCTGTCCTGCCTCAGCTCAACAAAGACCTCCATGAACAAGAGGATCCTATCAAACCTCCGCAGGCCAAAGACGATGTACATGCTGCTCATGTTTTCCAAACTCCTTGGAATAACGGAAGGATTACACAGGTATCTTCAGGGGGAAAGTGTGGACTTGGGCAAAGCTGCCCAGTACAAAATGGCAGTACATCAGACTTTGAAAGAGCTCCGCACAGATGATAGTGCTGAAGAGATGTTCAGAAGATCCATGGTCTTATGTGAGGAACATCATATTCAGCTTCCAGTTGGACCCAGACAAAAGCAAAAATGCTTTGATGATTTTGTGGTGGAATCAGCCTGTGGATCAACCTCAAGCATGACCAGCTCAGATAATTTCAAATGTCAGCTTTTTTATCCATGCCTGGACAGGATGTTGGAGGAGCTCACCTGTCGGTTTTCAGGTGTGGGAGAAGAGATTATGTCAGGTATTCAAGCCTGCAACCCAACATCTGAGGTCTTTCTCTCTGAAGATTCCCTCAAAATCCTTGCCCGCCATTACAAGATTGAGCTGAGGTCAGAAGAAGTTCTGGTGGCTACAACATTCATCAGGAGAAAGATGGAAACCCAGACTATCCTTGACACTGCCAGTGTCTTCCAAATGCTGGATGCTGACATGTTTCCAACTCATAGAGCTGTACTTCAAGTTGCTTTGACTATTCCAGTCAGCAGCTGTAGCTGTGAGCGTTCCTTCAGTGCCTTGCGGCGCCTTCACACTTGGCTTAGGAGAACTATGGGGCAAGATAGGCTCAACGACCTGGCCGTCATGATGATTGAAAGAGAAAATGTGTCTGTCATAAGCAGGGATAGCGTAATTGACAGGTTTGCTAATCTCAAACCACGCGGGTATAGCCTTATGCTGCCACCACAAAACTAGAATAATCACTGGGGTAGAAGTAGACAATAGTTGGAATGGAGTGTGAAGAAGAAATTAAATTAGTAGTATAAGAATCCATAGAAGAACAGACAGATAAGAGAAAAAAAATGGGGAAGGGAATGAAGATCTATCATTTTTAGACTTAATTCCTTCACCTAAAACATTTTGGCTCATACGTTGTAGTTTTAATATAGTTATTTGAATCAGTTTGTCACCATAATTCATTAAATAGTTAATTCATTCATTCAGTTATTCAATTTGTTCTCATTTACAATGCTGAGACCAACTAAGGAATGAGAATCTTGTTTTACAATACTTTGCATTTGCAATATTTTCTTTCCATTAAATAGAGAAACCTTCAGTCTCTTCCTTTTTTAAAAAAGACAATGGATGAAGGTGTGTCGATGAAATTGCGGTGGTGAAAAATAACTTGAAGGTGTTACAGTACATTAGCTAACAATGGTCTCCATTCTTGAGTTGTCATTTTCATCTAGTGGAAAGGACATGCAACAGCATGGATAATACTTCACTACAAAATCATGAGCCTATTGTTGGCTAAGCACAGTGGGGATACCACTTCTAAAATACACACAAGCAAACAATCCAAGTCTCAATTTTGCCATTGGAGTTTACATAAAAATCTCTAGAAGTCAATAGCTAAGTGGTTATTGTTTCTTTCCATTAAATAGTATTTCCTTGAGCAGGCCTTGCTACTGAAAATGTAGGCTATGAATTATCAGGGTTTCAGGATTTGTCAGGGTCCAGTAGGTCACCCTAAAATGGACTAGAATGCAGGAAATCGCATCTAAGAAATTAAAAATTTTCCGCGGGAGGACCCCCCGACCCTCTCTGGGCTAAGCCCCGGATGTACGCAAAGTCAGTCTCCGCCCCTGCCTTAAACGCTGGCTTTGTAAAATTTCTGAAGATAAAGCCTGGATTGGTAGCAACTGCCCATGACTCAGACACGCGGAAGCAGTAAGTTTTACCATTTAGCGTTACTTGACTGCATGAGCCTACCTATCGTGATAGCCTGTTGAATGTGGCTGTAGCACTGCGGCTAAAGTAGCTAAGTTACTGTTGCTAATGTTTGTGTCCTAAATATGCTAGAGTAATATCATGGGACATTCAACAGAAGATGTGTTAACATAAACCTCATTTTGAAGCTAACTTTTTATACTTATTTGTACGTTGTACATGGATGGTTGGAAGCAATGGAATTGCATAAAGACAGTTAAATTATCTTCTCATTTAAACAATCATGAAACACATGTATTGCTTCCAACCCCTGAGAAAAGACCGTAGTCATAATCAGTATGCGAAATAAATGAAAACTGGCCACATATGATAATGTTGAGAGTTTTCAGAGTTTCTGTAATGGTAATTTTCATGAATGATGGAAAACAGGTCATGACCAATCATTCATTTTAAGGGATTGTTTGAGCTTCCCCTATTGCCAGTTCACGAACCGCCACTTGAACTCAGGCACTTTTTTTGTGCAACTTTTGCTGCAGTGAACTGTTGGGGCAAAAGTTGGAAACTGCCTCACTGTGAGAATTTACGGCGCAGGATACAGCAGACAGGTTTGCCTCCCAGCTGTTTTCTCCAGAGGAATGATCTGATGCCATTTTCAACTCTATCTTTCAGTAAAAAGTTGACCATAATGTACCCACAAAAAGTTTAAACATTTGAAGAAATCATAGGGAAAAGCTATCCCATGCAAAGTTACTCTATATATTTGTGTATATTTGGGTAATCTTTGTTCATTCCCGGATCAGTTATTTGTTATTAAGGTCATTAAAATTCTTGACATTTCACCATTTCTTTTTACTCTTGAGTGTATACGTAGTTGTTTCTTAATTGCAAGTCACAGCAGGATATTTTGCGTACAGCATATCCCTGTAGAAAAAGTTTTAACAGTGAACCAATTTTAAGGTAAATCATTTGTGCATTCAATGTTTTTTTTTTTTTTTTAATATAAACAAGAATTTACATAATAAAGGCTGACGTACAGTTGTGCTGTAACTGGATCAGGCAAAAACACAACTTATTTGACACGGGTGCAGTGAAAGGACACCTACCAGCGTCCATTCGGGCTCAGTCATGTTCTTGAGTTGGTGACATGCGTTTGTGGTGACAGAGCTGGCTCCGG
The DNA here is from genome assembly GCA_029721435.1 of Gymnothorax reevesii. Lineage (NCBI taxonomy): Eukaryota > Metazoa > Chordata > Actinopteri > Anguilliformes > Muraenidae > Gymnothorax > Gymnothorax reevesii. The sequence goes on from CM056586.1 coordinate 9,360,996, forward strand.
CACACCAGAGCAGTGAGAAGAGCCAGGGCTCATTCACTACCCACAGATTTACAGATATGCTGTAATTTTTCAGCTCTCTGTTACAAGACACATGCCCAACACCATGTCACCATGAGAGAGTACAGTCATGACATAATTATGACACCACAAACAGCACTCCTTCAACTAAAAGGCAACTCAGCTCAGAAGTAGAGCACCTTTCAGCAATATGGACACCAAAATTGAATGCCAAAATTATGCAAAAATGGCAAAAGTGAATGAAATATTTGAATTCCCACCGCTCCAATAATTAGTAAACAATTGTTAAATATTAAATATTCAGATCCTTGTGGCTTAAATCTGGTCTGGACAAAACACCAGAGAGCGATGGACGTGGGAATGGAGTCAAGTATGAAATTAAATGCACATCTACACAAAAAGATGTATCCATCCACTAAATTTCATTGATAAATGTTGAACACTTTAGGAGTTCTGGCCCGGAAAAGAAGCATGGACAGACGAATGGACAGACGGACACGGGGAAGGACAACACTCATTCCTAAATCCCCATCCACTTCGTGACCTCAGTTGGTAAATCAGTCTAATTACGTGATGGCCACATGTATCTATGATGATGACAATGTATTTACATACAATATATTATATACTCAGCAACAAAAGTTTCTGTGACACCATTTATGTGTATGTTATAAATGACACGCAAAGATCTCAATGCAATCAATATGTTTATTTAATAGGAGAAACACTGACTTTTCAGTGCCAACGTCACTCAAAACGAAAAATGTCATTTTCATGCGTCATGAAGCACTTGTCTGACGTCTAACCAATTGTGACCTTCACACTTCAATACCGGGTGTGACTTCCTCGTGCCATGATGCAAGCAACGCATCTCCGGCGCATGGACCGAATCAGATGTGCCAGAAATTGCTGTGGGATGTCATTCCAAATCTGACGTAGACGTTGTCGCAATTCCTGGAGTGTAGCTGGCGGATTATCCAACCGCCGCAAACGTCGATCCATCTCGTCCCAAAGATGCTCGATTGGGGACATGTATGGGGATCTGGCTGGCCATGGCAGGACATTGACATGTTGTTGCATCAGATACTGCTGTACAATCCTTGCAACGTGTGGTCTGGCGTTATCATGTTGCAGCGTTATTCCGGGACCATGTTGCATCAAAAACGGTACCACCAATGGCCGTAGCACTTCATCGCGATATCTTTGACCTGTCAGATTTCCATCAATAACAAGCAAATCTGTTCTGTTTCTAGCCGTGATCCCTCCCCAAATCATGACACTACCACCTCCAAAACGATCAAATTCCTGAACACAGTTGTTGGCATAACGTTCTCCACGTCGACGGTATACACGTAAACGACCATCACATCGGTTAAGCATGAATCTTGATTCATCAGTGAAGAGTACAAGATCCCACTGACGTTGGATCCACCGTCGATGTTGTTGTGCCCACTGTAGACGCAGTCGTCGGTGTTGTACTGTGAGTATTGGACGTCTTGCTGGCCGACGTGGGACAATGCCAAAATGACGGAGACGGCGACGGATTGTCTGTGCAGACAGTCGCCTCAAACCAGGTATCGTTCTTGCAGTTATGGTTGCAGGTTGGAATCGATTTCGGAGATGGGTTGTTCGAATCCAGTTGTCCTGTCTGGGAGTGGTTACTCGTGGACGGCCGCTGCGAGGACGGTCTCTGACATGTCTTGTCTGCTGATGACGCTGCCATAAGTTCCAAATGGTGTTTCGGTGGACATTCAGGCGATGAGCAACTTCCCTCTGCGAGGTTCCGGATTCAATCATCCCAATGGCCCTCCACCGATCATTTTCAGACAGTCTTGGCATGTAGAGGGTAGAGTTCCTGATCCGAAATGGCTGTGTTTTCGATAAGTGATGCTTCCGTCGTTCATCAGGCACAATGTGAACATTCCAAAAATTCTCCTCTTTTATTGCCATCCACAAGCATGATTTACGCACATTTTCACGTGCAAAGTCATTTTCTCGCATTTTCATGATTTCCATTTCAATGTTGTGTTTACGTGTACTGTTTCAGTCTGATATCACCATGTATGAAAATTTCATAATTGCGTTATGAAAAATAATTAACAATATTGGTGTCACAGAAACTTTTGTTGCTGAGTATATATTTGTATATATTTCATATTAGTCACAGGATCTGAATTCAAGTGAACGTATATTTTACATGCTGATGCAGAGACTGCAACAAGTCAGACAAGCAGGAATTGAAGAGAGTAAAGTACGACACAGGTCAGTTTTTGTGCTGTAAATCCAAGCCTGCGTTTTAAGCATGCGGCATCACTCACAGTATTATCACTGCACCATCACTGCACCATCACTGGTAACATACACAGATTCTAGTACACAGTAACGTTAAATTACACAGAATCTAACGCATACATGGAATTCAGAGTAAAGTAATACCCAGAATCCAGTGTAAGATAGCAGTCACTGTATTCACTCAAGATTCAGTGTGCTGTAACACCATATTTACACAGAATCCATTGTGCTGTAACACTCACTGTATTCATTCAGAATTCAGGGAGTCGTAACGCCATATTTAGAGACTCCAGTGCGATAAAACACTCACAGTATATACACAAGAATCCAGAGCACTGCAATACTCACACTATGTCCTCAGGATCTAGAGCAGCGTAATTTATGTTTAGCTGCTCCCCACTTTCATTGAACATTTTGTTGCAGTTAGCGTACACATGTCGAAACCCAGGCGCGAGCGTCTTTACGTAATCCCTGTGAGTAGGGGGAAGCCACAGCACCTAGAGCCGAGCACAAGAGCACAAACATATTAAAAGTGCCCTCACCCCAAACAGGTATTCACTGACTTTTCTTCATTGTCATAACCATTATTCCAAAGCCGTTTTCAAAAGCGTTTAGACGATTATGGCCAACCATTAATACAGTAGGTAGCCCCCAGTTTGCATTGCCAAAGGAGACTATTTGAAAAAAGATTAAAAAAAAAAGAGAGCTAAAGTTCAAAATGTGGACGAGAGAGCTTCCGCCCATACCCTGTCGAACGCTAGCTTATATAATTACAATTCATAGCATTTAGTTCCAAGACGTGGACTCAGGCTTTGATTTGAATTTAGCGTATTTTTTTTATTGTAATTTTGCAGTATTTTTCATGTTCATATCTGTGTATCCACGAGGCTTCTCTATTGTGAAGCTGCACAAAGCTCATCCCATTCCAACATGCACGCCTTGGCTTGGCAAAGCAGGCCCTGTTACCGGAAGTGCGCACGTCTGCAAGCAATCCCGTTCATTCATCTTGTCTCTCGATTTATGACAGTTTCGCGCGACATCAGGTCGCTCCAATCCTTTCTGTATACTGCACTTCTTTTTCATCATCAGGCTCACAATTTTAACTGTGGATCAGGTAGCATGAGCCTCAGCCTACAGCTGACTGTGGGCTCACCAGGTCATGAGAGATGTCGGACTGAAGGATAGCCTGCACTGTACGGCGCGTGTCCTCTCTTTTTTTTTCTTTGGACTTCATGTCAAACACGACGGAGACATTGTGCTGTTTGGCTAGCTCCAACAGCTCGGCCAGGGAGGGGATGCTTTGATTTTGGGCCTCTGCCTTGTCCTGTTCAGAGAGGGACGAGACTGTGCCAAAGGGATCACTCTGAAACAAACAAATGCACACCATCACCCATCGGTCTCACGCAAGAAACACACAACCACTCAAATAAAATTATAGGTCAAAAGTTACCATATTTTCTCAACTTATGTTCATTTTTTCCTCTGTGTTCCCGTTGCCTTTATTTGATAATCTCATCACTGCTGCACAGATAATGCCGCTGGAGCAAAGTTATGTAAGAAAGGTGTGGTGAATCTAGTCAAACGCAGCAAGATACAAATAAATAAACGAGAGGACATAATGAATGTGCCTGAGCTCGTAACCCTCCTTGAAAATGGGCTTCATCTTCATGAAACTGATGAAGAAAAAAACTGCATTCAAAAAAGTGTGCATTTTTTTCAATTTAAGCTAAGGCTTACCTTGATGAACCATTTTCCTGCATTCAGCTCCTGTAGTTCCTTCCAGGTGATTTCGGAACTAGAGTTGTACTCTTGATCCTTGAAAACCTCATTCACATTGGTCGTTCTCTGTAAGAACTTGTCCTTGTAGTCATGCATAAGGAAGGGGACCCCATCTTTGCTGGGTTGAGAGTTGACAGATCATGAGGTACAGTACAGGACAAAAGTCTTTTGCAAATATAGAACAATTTTGCGAGGCAAGAATAATTCCAAAAATAAAGAAATAGAAAAAAAAGACAAAAGTTTCACAATTCTAAAAATGTAGCTTAAAGTGCCTTCAAATGTTGAGAGCTAAATCAAATCAAGATTTGATGAGCGGATCCTTTGCCTAAAACCTTGTGCACTGCCTTGTAGTTTTGGAGTTTTATAAGATATTGAATTGAATTGGCTGTTTGGTGTTTTCCTAATTGCCACTGCTGTTCCACCGCCTGTCTCACCTGGCTCCTGGGTCATTCCGTGCCAAGCGGACCAGGGTCCGCACCGTCTCCGAAAAATTTGAAAAAAAATCATGGGTGTTTGCCATCATTTCAAATGGACAAATCCCAGATCTTAAGTTCTAACACCAATTTTTAGTGGAGTAATTGCCAATCCAAGAAGGCGATGCCTAGTCCCTAGTGAATGCGGCCGTGACTTATAAGCATTTTTGAAGGGATACAAATACACTTTCCAGTGCTCCAAAATTACAACTCTAATTCCGAAATAGTTGGGACAAAGTGTAAATTGTGAATAAAATCGAAATGCAGTGACTTTCAAATCACACCAGTCAGTATTTTATTCACAATAGAACAGAGATAACTTGAGAAATTTTACTATTTTATCCACAAAATGAGCTCATTTCAAATTTGATGGCTGCTACAGGTCTCAAAAAAGTCGGGACAGGGGCCTGTTTACCATTAAAGCAGGTGTAGCATCCCCTCTTCTTTTTAATGCAGAGTGGAGGCATCTGGGCATTGAGGAGACAAGTTTCTTGAGTTTAGCCATTGGAATTTGATCCCACTCTTGTTTAATACAGGCTTCCAGCTGCTAGAGAGTTTTGCTACTTTTCGTTTAATTATGCTCCAAATGTTCTCAATCGGTGAAAGATTGGGACTGCAGGCGGGCCAGTTCAGCACATGGACTCTTCTACTATGAAGCCATGCGGTTGTAGTAGCTGCAGTATGTGGTTTTACATTGTCCTGCTGAAATACACAAGACCTTCCCTGGAATAGGAGGGGAGCAAATGTTGCTCTAAAACCTTTATATACCTTTCAGCATTCATGGTACTTTTTAAAACATGCAAGTGTCCCACACCATATGCACTAATGCATCCCCATACCATCAGAGATGCTGGCTTTTGAACTGAACGCTCTTTAGCCCGGATGACACAACAAGATTTCCAACGAGAATATCAAACTTGGACTCGTCTGACCACTGGACACTTTGCCACTTTGCTACAGTCCATTTTAAATAAGCCTTGGCCCACAGAACACGGCGGCGCTTCTGTGTTTACGGGCAGTAGTTTCTTGAAGTAATCCTGGGCCCATTTAGCAACGTCGACAGAATCATGCTGGTGAGTGATGCAGTGGCGTCTGAGGGCCCGAAGATCACGGGCATCCAGTAAAGGTCTTCAGGCTCGTCTCTTATGCACAGAGAATTTTCAAGTTTCTCTGAATCTTTTGATGATGTTATGCACTGATGAGACCTTCAAAGCCGATGTTGATGAGAGGCGATGATGAGACCTTCAAAGCCGTTGCAATCTGAGGTTGAGGAACACTGTTTTCAATGTATTCCACAATTTTTTTAACGCAAACCTTCACAGGTTGGAGAGCCTCTGGCCATCTTTACTTCTGAGAGACTCAGCCTCTCTAAGACATCCCTTTTATAGCAAATCATGCTACACACCTGATGCCAGTTAGCGTAATTACTTGCTAAATGTTCTTTCAGCCGATTCTCTTATATACATGTATTATTTTTTCTGCCCTTTTTTGCCTGTGTCCCAACTTTTTTGAGACCCGTTGCAGCCAGAAAATTTGAAATAAGCCCATTTTGTGGATAAAAATGTAAAATGTCTCATTTTCAACATTTGAAATGTTCTCTCTGTTCTATTGTAAATAATATATTGGCTCATGTGATCTGAAAGTAATTGCATTTTGATTTTATTCACAATTTACACTTTGTCCCAACTATTTCGGAATTGGGGTTGCAATATCTATGGGTGCATGTTGGTAAAATTACCTGAAATTTGTGAATCTGCTATGAGATTTGGCATATCTCATTTGACTTTCCTGTAATAGGCTGATGAAAATGCCTATTTTTACAGAAACAAAATTTTTATTTGATTTTTAGTTGGTCTCCTTGACCTTAGTCTGCATAATCAGGGGTTCATACTGCAGCCTCATCCTCAGCAGCCACAGCACACTGGCCCCTTAAACCCAATCCAATCTTCTGTCTCTAGTTTAGGAGTAACTTGCATCTGAAAATGCTTATGATAATAAAAAGCCCAACAATGCCTAAATTCAAGGCATGATTTGGTCATGTGGACATGCCAGAAAAAATCTGAGAATTTGTGGAGCAGCTTTTATATTAGGGCAATAAACAGTTAAAAATTCATCTTGTGTTTCCAACTTGTTCTTTAAAAATTCTGATGAGAAAATGAGATGGCAACACGGGGGCCCATACAAGCAAGCTTGTGTACATAGTTCGCTAATTGGGCATTCATGATTCAAGGGCGATTGGAGATGCCAAATGAAAAACAAATAGATTTGTTACTACTTTCCTTGATAAAATGAACATGAATGAATGAATAGAATAAGGAAACTGAAAGCTGTGCCTTACTACGTTACTTGTGCACCAGGGACACACATTTTTAGAAATAACAAGGACACTACGGAAAATATGAGGAAATGATAAACATGTAAATGAAACAAATATGAGGATACAAAAAACTGAAGAAATTTACTGGAACTCTTTCCATACCATTTAATGTCAAGCAAACTGGAAGCTGTTAACTTGTGTTCTACAGCTCTAAAAAACAGTCCTACCTGAGCTGCACATCTGTTTCAAAAGCCAACAACTCGCAGTCGATACTCTTCCTGAATGACATCATGGTGTTCTCTGGAGCCAACTGAGATGGAACCGAAAAACATTAGTGGCAGACACAAGCTTTCACGACTTTTTGATACATTGAGTAAAGTCAGTATCACATCTCACCAGCACAAAGATGAAAAAAATATTTTTGTTAATAAACTGAAATTTGATTCTGAAACTGTCTTAAGAGTGCCTCATGATTCCACAGCTACATAATATGGACCAAAGATGTTCAAAAATGAAATATGTAACACTTGATTGATGTTCCAATCCAACTGTTTTTCAGCAGACCATTTCATTTCAGAGATTATTGTATTTAACTCATTCCCTATGGAATATTTTTACATAAAATTGTTGAGTTTGTACTTTTCCCGAAAATTACACAATGTAAAGTATTGAAGTACAGGTGGCCCTTTACCGCAATCGTCAAGTGATTTTGTGTTTTCATCGGACTGTGTATGGTGATTCACGCCGCTCGCACCGGCTTACCGTAGGGAATGGTAGAATTTGCCGCGCCTTTGGCAGAGGCTTGTCGTAGGGAATGAGTTAAAGAAGCAAATGATTGTTTTTGGAAAGCTCTGTGAACCACTGATGACACATCAAGGAGACACAGAGAATCAGGCAGTGTCATTATTAGCTGAGTGGCAGTGTAGGGAAGTGAGCTGCAGGTTAAAGTGGGGGCCAACTCACCATGGGGGCTCCGCGGTGCCCTATGAGAGCAGGTTTTGAGGGAACCTCCTCCAACAGGCAGGGGGATTTGATGAAGCAGGGGCACATGAAGATTATGATGGACACCAAAGCAAAGAGCAGAAGAGTGACTGCCCAGGACACTGATGAGAAGAGACACACAGGGAGTGCACCCATAAAAACTGCTGCCTCACAAACATAACCATGGGGAGAAACTTAATGAATTGTATTAGAAGTCTATTACTCCTAGAAGTGAACAACGGTAACTTAGACTGGGTAGATGGCGTTAGCGACCCGCAGCCGATTATGATATATGATGTGACGTCTGATCACATGATCTGCTCGGTAAATTCACAAAATCCATCACTTTGTGCAGAGAAGCCCACGGAGAAATTTGCTAAATGTTGGTAATTCCCAACGGCTTCATCAACATAAAACAAGCTGAATTGTGGGAGATAAATTTATGCTAGTTTGCTTAAAAACTCGGATCAGATTAGTATGGAGACATGGACTTCGGTTATATAAGTATGCTGGCCTCTTTCGTGTAATTTTACCCAACATTTTAATCTTTCAAAGTCCACATGCTTTGTTAGGTATTACAAAAGTATAAGTCATCTTTTAGATGAAATTATTTCCTTTAGGAAAAAGTCCCAAGATTCCATGCACCTTATAGCTGGACTGGTTTGTCGACAGCCTGCACTGCATTCGCAGACAGCTGTGGCGATTTGATTCGAAAGCTCGCCTCCCCTGACAGTTTCCGGATTTACCGTTAGAGGTGCCCAAACTCACTTGACATGATATTAATGGACAAATGCCGTCTACAAAGCTAAACGAGCTCTTGCACACTTCTAGGAGTCATAGACTTCTGATTGTATGAAACATACGACAAGCAGTGCCATGAAAAATACATACCCCTCCCCCATCTATTATTGCATATTTGTCATTTAATTTTTTCAGATTTTCAAACAAAATCTAATTTGAGTTATCGAGTAAATGAAAAACACAAAATATTTTCATGATCATTTCATTCATTGAAGGAAAAAAGTTATCCATCCCAATGTTGTGTTTCCCAATGTTGTGTCGTTTTTTGCCCAGCCTCCGCAGTCCTTTTCCCAACATGCTTTGTCTCCGTTCATTTGTTCAGCTTGAATATACGTTCCCTGCTTTCTTCAGTCTGTGCTCAGTAGTTGCTTTAATTCAGAGCCTTTTTGTGCTGCCAAAAGTACATTGTAGTTCTGTTTCATGTTTCTCTGTATCCTGAGGATTCTCAACTCGAGAACCTTTCTGATCTCCCTCATGCCCTCTGATCCTGATACAGTGCAGTAATTCTCCTGGCCCATGACAAACCCTGCCTGATTGACAAATTAATACTGATTTTGATTCTGCACCGCAGCCTAAAATACACCCTGGTGTACACTGCAAAATATTCAGAGTAAAATCAACTCTTAAACAGTCTATTTGGACCCACTTTGGCAAGACTGGACTCAAATAGACTCTGTAAGAGTAAATTCCACTCGATAGCAGTCAAATTTACAGATTTTACATTTATTTACATTGAAAATTAACAGATCATTTTACTGTGTAGGATCAGGACTGCCGTCTGTACTTGAGTTTCCATATTGCATGACAGATTGGTTCTGAGTGGAAAAGTAACTGGCCCCTTGATAACTCAATCAGCTGATTTTGCAAATGTAAATTAGACCAGATACACCCAGGCTTAATTACTGCCAACACTGTTGAATCTTAACGTCACTTAAATAGAATCATTCTAGTGTGAGGTAGGTTTATAGGTCTCACTCTCAATCATAATCCAAAAAAAAATCTGCAAAAGATGAGACAGAAAGTTGCAGGGTTACAAAGGAATTTCTAAGGTTTTGGGACTCCAGAAAACCACAGTGAGAGGCATTATCTCCATATGACAAAAACTTCAGGCAAGAGTGATGTCTAAGAATTGTGAGGGTGAGGTGAGATGGCCTTGTATAGCTGATATACCAGGTGGTCTGACATCATTTGGAATGCGAGGCAGCCTTGCAAGGTTAATTACAAAGTTTTGTGTGTTTTTAAAAACCATCCCGCAGTTGTTTGTGCTTGTATACACATGCACACAGACAGACACACACACATACACAATATCTTGTTTTAAACAAAAGAACAGACCAAAGTGTCCTTATTTGTTCTTTTCATTTCACCAAGCGTAAGCAGTTTGAGAACATAATGCAAGCTCACAATGCTTTAGCCTGCGCCTCATACATTGATGCACACAGCAGTTATAAATGAAGACCACAAAGGAAAAACGATCAGAGTCCAAATTTAGCATTTTTATATATTTTATATATTACATATTATTATACTATTTATTATATTGTATATTTTAGCATATTTTTTCAGAGCTTTGTTTCTAAGATTATTTTGAATTTTTAATTCATCATTTCTCCACAATGTGAAAATGTGACTCTGATCATTTTTCCATTGTCTTCAAATGATAAAATGATGAATGCATTGCAATTGTCCTACAAAGGCCAGACTAAATAAAATTTCTCCAAGAGAGCTTAGATGACTCATCGAAGGAGACAAAAAAACCTAGACAAACAACAAAAGAACAACAGGCCCCACTCGCCGCATGTAAGGTCAGAATTCATGAATCCACCATTAGATAGAGATTTGGATCCACCATCCAAAAATGGTATCTATGGGAGAGTTACAAGGTTAAATCAACTGCCAATGAAGAGGAACATAAAGGGTTGGCTCTTATTTGCAAAAAAAAAAAAAACAAAAAACACCTAGATGACCACCAAGCCTCTTGGGATAATGTTTCCTGGAATAGTGGGTTGGAAGTTTTTCAGAGATGTAAAGCGAACACAGCATTCCACAATGAAATATCAAACCGGCAGTCACACATAATGGTGGTAATGTGATCATCTGGGGACGCTAAGTTGGTTCCGGGCCTCGGTGACTTGCCAGAATTTCTTTTTTTTTAATTTGGCATCTCCAATCTCACCCGAACCTGGAATGCCTAATTCAAGAACTATACAGCTCAAAATTTGATAGGGATCATAGGAATTTTTTTGTGAAATGACATGCAAATTTGGTAACTGCCAGTGATGAACAATATGTTGGATAAATGACATGCAGTCAGACACAAAACACATTTGCAAGTGCATTTAATGACATTAAATGAGCGTGCAGCCTCTCACTTTTGGCTTTCACAAACACTTCATGGTTTCACCTCTGACATGTAAAGTGAAAACAGACAGTGTTTGTTTGATGTTTCATTACCACAGTTAATGTCAGTAACGGGTTTGGCCTCCCCGAGCTTGAATGACGGCTTGACAACGTCGGGTCACACTGTCAATCAGAACCCGGATGCTTGCAATTGGAATGTTGTTCCATTCTTCAACAAGGGCATTTCCGAGCTCTTCTAGAGTTGTGGGTTGTGCTCTACGACCGGAAATGGCGGAAATGGAGCATGTTCCACACATGCTCGATGGGGTTTAGGTCCGGCGAATGCGCAGGCCAGTTCATGCGGACAGTTGTCTCCTGCTCTAGGAATTGATTCACCACCCTAGTACGATGGGCACGGGCGTTATCATCCATCAAGATCAAATCAGGGCCAACAGCACCAGTGTATGGTCTTATGTACACATTGAGGATCTCATCCCTGTACCGTACCCCTGTCATCGTCCCTCTCCCCATGAGGATCTCATCCCTGTACCGTACCCCTGTCATCGTCCCTCTCCCCATGAGGATCTCATCCCTGTACCGTACCCCTGTCATCGTCCCTCTCCCCATGAGGATCTCATCCCTGTACCGTACCCCTGTCATCGTCCCTCTCCCCATGAGGATCTCATCCCTGTACCGTACCCCTGTCATCGTCCCTCTCCCCATGAGGATCTCATCCCTGTACCGTACCCCTGTCATCGTCCCTCTCCCCATGAGGATCTCATCCCTGTACCGTACCCCTGTCATCGTCCCTCTCCCCATGAGGATCTCATCCCTGTACCGTACCCCTGTCATCGTCCCTCTCCCCATGAGGATCTCATCCCTGTACCGTACCCCTGTCATCGTCCCTCTCCCCATGAGGATCTCATCCCTGTACCGTACCCCTGTCATCGTCCCTCTCCCCATGAGGATCTCATCCCTGTACCGTACCCCTGTCATCGTCCCTCTCCCCATGAGGATCTCATCCCTGTACCGTACCCCTGTCATCGTCCCTCTCCCCATGAGGATCTCATCCCTGTACCGTACCCCTGTCATCGTCCCTCTCCCCATGAGGATCTCATCCCTGTACCGTACCCCTGTCATCGTCCCTCTCCCCATGAGGATCTCATCCCTGTACCGTACCCCTGTCATCGTCCCTCTCCCCATGAGGATCTCATCCCTGTACCGTACCCCTGTCATCGTCCCTCTCCCCATGAGGATCTCATCCCTGTACCGTACCCCTGTCATCGTCCCTCTCCCCATGAGGATCTCATCCCTGTACCGTACCCCTGTCATCGTCCCTCTCCCCATGAGGATCTCATCCCTGTACCGTACCCCTGTCATCGTCCCTCTCCCCATGAGGATCTCATCCCTGTACCGTACCCCTGTCATCGTCCCTCTCCCCATGAGGATCTCATCCCTGTACCGTACCCCTGTCATCGTCCCTCTCCCCATGAGGATCTCATCCCTGTACCGTACCCCTGTCATCGTCCCTCTCCCCATGACATGCAGGTCCGTTCTACCGTTCCTGCTTATTCCTCCCCAGACCATAATTGATCTGCCACCATAACGGTCGTGTTCCTTGATGTAGGCATCATTAAATCGCTCACGTTGTCTTCGCCACACCCCTCCTGTTAGTAAAGTCCAAGCAATATCGGGACTCATCAGTAAAGAGAACTGGTGCCCAATCGTTGTGTGCCCATGTGACATGATCGTGAGCCCAATCCAAACGGTCACACCTATGACGCATGGTCAGTGGGATTCGAACACATGGCCTTCTTCAGTTGAGGCCGGCAGGATGAAGACGATTCCGTATCGTCTGAGTAGATACCCTGACCCCCGAGGCCTTATGAAGGTCATTTCGTTGGGTGGTGGCTGTCCAGAGAGGATGACGTCGTGCCTGAAGTGTGAGAAAGTGGTCTTGTCGTTAAGTAGTTGATGTCTGTCGATGACCCCCATGACGGTGTGCTGCTGTACCAAATGTTTGATGCAGGTTCCACACTCTGTTCACAACGCTTTGGCTGACGTAAAGTGCATTAGCAACGTGACGTGGGGAGAAGCCAGAGTCAAGCATTCCGATGCATCTTCCCAATTGCTCTGAAGTCAATCGACGTCTAAGACATTGAGGAGACATTGTTATTTCTGAATGTATTGTATTTCTAATTTTTCGCACGACAGATTACATTCAAAATCAATGCGTTTCACATGTATTCGCGTGTTTGCACTGCATTTTACCATCCGGTAAAAAAAAAAAAACCCGCCTACATTTAAGGGTACTGTCTGCAGTGGACACGCAAACCAGATCTAGGGGTTTGGTACCAAAAGTATGGTATAGTTAAAACTTGACTGTACAAAAAGGAATCATAATGTTATCAGTATTCAACAGCACTGTCAACTTCTCTGGGCTCAGAGTCATCTGCAATGGACTATCATAAAGTAGATATGAGTATTGTGGACAGAAGAGACAACATTTTTGGTTTCTCATGGACAAAATGGATGCTATGTGCTCCACACCAAGAGAAGAAAAGGACCATCCTGACAGTGACCAGCAACAGTCCGGAAGCTATGCTCTTTCATGGACAAAAGTTGCGTCAGTGCCCTTGGCAAGGGTAACTTCGCTTCCGTTAAGACACCTTTAATGCATGAAAAGTGCACTGAGAATTTGGAGCAACATATACTGCCTTGAAGACATCTTTTCCTGAGACATCCATACATATTTAAATAGGACAAAGCGGAACCTCATTCTGCACACATCGCAAAGGCATGGCTTAACAACACAATATGCAAAAATAAATACCCCATACTATTGCACATCGTTAGTCGTATTTCCAGGAAGAATGAGAAACTCGAAACACTCAATCAATTGGTGTCTTCAGTCCCTAAATGTTTCTGTCTCTTGGTCAGCCCCCAAATGTTTCTTAAATGTTTATTTCTCTCTTGTTGTGAAACGGAATGGCAATACTACAAAAAGGTAACTACTTTACTGTCCCAACTTTTTTTCGAACCATTGCAAAAAGTGCTTATTTCGAAAAATTTATAAAATTTGAGTGGTGCCACACTAAATAATGCATTGTTGTATTGTTCCCAACATAATACAAGTCGAAAGACAATTTGCAAATAACTGCTTTGAGTTTTAATTCGAATTTATTCGTCCGTACCAACTTTGGTATGGGGTTGCACTTAAACAAAAGAGCCATTCATAAAATGTAACCCGAGTCAAATGATAGACAGCACGTTGAACTCTTGTTCACTCCTGTGGACTTGTAACTTGTTCTCAAAGTTCACATGGTTAAGATCAACACTGCCTGTACTAGCCAGCACCGTGATGAAAAAGGGTCCATCCTACATGACCCATAAATTAGCCCATTATCCACAAAGAGACTGCCGTACTTTGTCATACAAGCTGGACTTACCAGAGCTCTGTGACATGAGGACCCTCTGAAAGACAAACCAGCTAAGGAGCGTCAGAGCGACCACTGCACCTATCTGTAGGAAGGGACCTGTGGCCTGAACAAAAACACAAATATAGAAATACACATCAAGCCCTGAGGGGTCATTTAGAGCAGGCAGAATTCTCACATTTGAATGTATGACTCAGAAACTGTGCCAGTTCATTTTGCATGATTGGTGATCAAAATATATACTTGTTCAATGCCTAAGGCTAGTCAGTTGAATGACTGGCCAATTTCTATTTAGATAGTGAAACTGCATTCTGAACTTTAAATGCTCATGAAAGAGCTGAGATCGGCCTAAATTTGCTGCTTTGACTTACTACATTTGTTTTGCGAGCAAAACCTTTAATATGCTGCGTTTAACACTGATTTGACGAACTTAACAAATTGTTCTTTACAACCCTGTTTCCAAAAAAAAATAATGCTGTGTAAAGTGTAAATAAAAACAGAATGCCGTGATTTGCAAATCATTTTGACTTTATATTTAATCTAAAATCGTACAAAGAGAACAAATCGGATGTTCAAATGTTAAAAAGGAGACATTTTCAAAAATTTCTAAATCAAGTACCATCATAAAATCATTCATAATCTCTGAGGAATACTATGCAACAAAGGGAGCTGGAAGTCAAAGAAAGCTTAGATTTTCCATTTATCGATTAGCATTATTGATATCTTTAAAATCAAACATTTTGCAAAGTTGCACCTCAGTCATTATTATTCCTGAATATTCATGAGCAAACTATTGATCCAGATTATTTGGTAAATAATTGGTTTAACCGTTAACCAGGCAAGGCTTTGGGACCAGGTTGAGACTAATTCTGCAATAAAAGGATAATTCACTGCTCACCCTGATTGCACGTCTTGGCTACACATGTACACAGATACGCAAATGTGTTGAACACCAATACAGGCACAAATACACAAACAAACACAAATACACTCTGCATAAGTACACATCTTCTGTATACACTCAGAAACACTGTGAATCAAGCATGACATACTAGACCCGTACACACACACTATATCTTGTTAGAGGCCACGTGTGGCATGCAGGCACAGCTCCATACCTGCAGTGACAGATGCATAGTGCCCCACTCACGTTTCCACGCCATGCTTACCCCAGCAATCCCAACAACAATGATAACCACAGCCAGGAGCAACAGCACCTGCATCGGGCAAAATCACAGATCCTATTACACCTTAACTGCGCACGGCACGCGGCTGCATCATAACTCATTCAGGCAGAGAATCAGACACTATTTCAAGCCTTGGTTGGGATTGTCAGCCGTAGGGCTGAGAGATTTTCCTTCCTACTCGATGATACTCAGACTTATGCCCTACTTTACAGACATCGCTTTTAGCCCTGTACATTATTATCTACACTATGGGCCATTTCAACCTTCAAATAATCCAACTTCGAGTGAATAATCTATCTAATTTGCATAAGCAGGGTATGAACGGTATGCAATATAATATTAAGAGTAGAACTGATGTGATGTTTCAGCCCTCTGCCTCATATCCCAATGACTCTGCAAAACTTAGTAATAATCGTATCTAAGAGCCGAGCAGAGATGTAATGTGAGGAACAGGAAGAATGGGGGCAGTGTTGTGTGAATACCTTGTGAAGCCAGTGCAGGTCCAGGGGTTCTCTCAGGGCAACTTGAAACAGTGCAAACAGCTGCAAATACACCAGTTTTAGCAACATGAACTAGCTTATTTTATCAGCTGCATGTTGTCTCAGGTGAGAAAGGCCTGCAGTAATCTCATCTTGTAGCGCACAATTACTTTTACATTGTTCCCGTCAACGTTTGCCTGATTAACAATCTAATTGTTTACTCAATGAAAAATCAAAACAAATATGCAGTCCACGATGATTAAGACATGACAATGACAAGAGATCATCTACAGGCTGCATTTAAATCTAGTACATATTGTACGGATGCCAAAAATTTTAATAATTAATTAATAATAATTTGAAAAAAAAAATCCAGAACTTTCTCTGAATTTGATCTTCCATTTAGGATTTTTTCAGCAGAGCAATTAATTTTAAGATGAGCATTGATTTATTCGAAATTATGAACCTTTAATAGTAATAAATGTATTATGGAAAACTTCTTTTTAGGTTCATCAAACCATAGTGAATATCAGTACAAACTGACCGTCCTCACAATTAGCCGGGCTAAGTTTCATGAGCTACAAGACTTCAGAATCTTTGAAAGCAGTACTGATGTTTTGCGTCATCATAACTGAGATGAAAATGTTGCATAAATCTGTGAACCAAAGAACATTAATGCTATGTGACATTAAATTGTCACTAAACCAGCCAATAAGAAAAAATTAACGGCATCAGGAGCATAGACAGTATAAAAAGATGGACGAAGCAACCGTGACGTCACCCATTGGTTTTAGCATACCATTGAGGAAGCCTTGATTTTGGCAATTGAATTGTGCCATTTTGTCATTTTGAAACCGGATGTGATTCCTATTGCACAAGAGCATGAATTGAATATCCAGGGGTGGATCTACGTGTGGATCTGACCGTATCAGACAAGGACCAGAGGATAGCCATGCCCCTAAAGCATATACTGGCTTTATCCTTTATTTTAGTCTATTTGGGACCATCATTTACAAAAATCAACATCATGATATATCAAAGAAGACTTGAAACTTGCGATAGATACAATAAAGTAATGTGGAAAATCATTATTTAAATTATGAATCTGGTGGGAAAATAAGGACATTTTCTGATAGACTCCTATAGGATTGAACTTCTTTCTGCAACCACGGACATTGCCATCTGCTGGCCATTAAATAGAATGCAAATTTTGGAGATTTCCGCTTTGGTCTCAGTTTTCAGACCCGAGTGCTGCGTCCATCTTTTTATACAGTCCGTGGTTCAGAGTAACCAGACCTTAAAAGGTGAAGTAACTGTAAGCCTTTCACAATTCTGATATAACGGTAACAACAATTTTATAACTAGGCTTATGCCGTCGGAGGCGATGGCTTGGGGTATATCCCAAAACACTCCAAATCCTCCAATTCCCCAATCCTTGAATAGACCTTGAATAGACTTTCAATTGAACTTAATTTCAGGTCAATCGGACGAATTGTTCTGAAGATATGGCCAAAATGGTAATTTTCCATCACAAAGCGCCACCTGGTGGCAAAATATTGAACCATACAGGTATGATGTCATCATGTGACACGTTGTGAGGTCATGACTTTGCAGTTGCACATAGAATCATGTCAATTGGACAAATGGTTCCAAAGATATGGCAATAATGGTGAATTTTATGTGACAAAGCTCCACCTTGTGTAAAAATTTTGAAGCAAACCAGGTATACTGTCATCGTGAGACACATCCTCAGGTCATTACCTTTCATTTGTACTTGATTTGAGGTCAATCGGGCGAATATTTCCAGAGATATGATAAAAACAGTGATTTTTCAGTTTTTGGCCCCTGGTGGCCAATCTAGAAATTGTAAATTGTCCAAAATCGCATCAGTTCTTCCTCTTTATGATGCTTACCTATATGCAAAACATGAAATTTCTAATTGAAATATTACTGAAGTAATCGCATTAACACGTAGGGCGGCGCTGCGGCGGCGGCGGTCGGACCAAAAACATAATATCCGCCGTTCGGGGATATAATTATAGTTGCTGGTTTGGAGTGAGCAGTGGGTCTAATTCCATAAGGGATTCCTGAGTTGCAGCACTGGAAAGATATTTAAGCACAGACGACCCAGCAAGATCATTTCCATAAGTATACATTTGTACAGCCTTCCCCTTCGTTTCATCATTTTCCCCTTCTCTCTCCTTATCTTGTTCATTCTCACTCACCAAGAGTAGACAGCTGTAGACAGCCAGAACTGCAGAAATGATGACCATTACCATGAACCAGTTGATCCACTGTCTCAATATGGTAAAAGCTTTCCTTTTGGGGAGAGAATGGTTCGCTAGTCAGGAGCGAGGCACAGTAAGCTCAATATTCTGTGCGGTGTTCCCTCATTTGAGCCAATCATTTTGTTCAGGCAAATACAAACTTTACTTGCATCATTAAGTCATGTGTTCAGTGTAAGATAGTTGATCCACATGTTAGCAGCAACACAATGATATTTGAGCCCATGCAGATTATTCAAAATAAGTAACATCAATAGCCACAAAAATATGGAGGTGGAGAAAATCCTTCCAACGAGAACCAAAACTGAATCATAAAGAGGCTGGAAATTGGCATTTAATATAAGACGGTTAGGATAACTACTAATCAGAAACCAATATTCAAGGGAAGCGAAGATACAAATGTGCGCCTGAGCACGTGTACGTATCCTGTGCATCTGAAAAACTCACCAGTTGACATCATCTCGGTCATTATAAGCGATCACCCAAAAGTATATCCAGATCAGGGCCAGCAGGGCCACAAGGAAAATGAAGGAGAGCCAGTAACATGTACACTGTCAGGGAGAGATGGCACAGGACAATGGTGAGTGGTTAGAAGTCAGCTGTCTCGCTTAATAAACAAAGCCACATACACAGTACCTGGCAGTCTTCACCCATAGAGCAACTGTAACGGTCACACATAGCTGTCAATACTGATGTAACAGGTTCTCACGATCTATAAATCAAATTTCTGCCTTTGTCGGCTGTCTCCACAACTATGTTGTAAAATCTAGAGCAAATGTCAACATTTCTGATGGCACATATATGACATACTCATTTGCAAAGTGTATATACTGTAACTACAATAGTACAATAGGGACCTGATCAGTTTCTGCTGTTACTTCAAGACAGAAAAAAAATTAACCGTGGACTGGCAGCATTCTCAATTTTTTGTCAGAAAACATTATAACCCTTCTCCTCATTCATAATTGTTGCCCCCCCTCACAGAGGGCTGTGGGGTGTTGAGTTTTTTGCAGTTCACCGACAGGCCGCTTCTTGCCTGGTTTCGCCCAGTGCTGTTATGTCATACAGCACACTTTAGGGCTTTAATGATTATGTTTTGGAGTGACAAACACTACCTTATTTCTTCACAGTAAATTATTCAGAATCTTCAACAACACACCTCCCATCAAATCCATCCAAAAGACTTTGCCCGGGAACAAACTTATAAACTTATCCCGAACAGAGCCAGCACTCACTCTGATGTTGAATATCGTCACATGGCAATTAGCACTGACGTATATCGGTAGAGAGCGAAGCAATCAGCTGGGCTCCCTCCGAATGTGTTGGTCTCCTACTTAACATACCTTCTATGAGCTCAAGAGCGCCTAATGACTTATTCAGCAGACCGGCATGGCTACACGGCACACCAAACCCCGCTTTCATCGCGGGCAGTGAACCAGACCCTAATTTGAAAATGGAAGCCGATGGTCTCCAAAAAATCCTTTGGATTTCCACATCCTGAGGAATTTTAATCTGCCGCAATCACAGTGTGAGCGAGCTGTGCTGTGCTGCCCCGTCAGTTGAGAGGGACACACAGACTGCACCTGCGGAAGAGCAGGCACTCGGCTAAACATACAAACCTCCTTATCTGAATCAGAAAATTTAGACCATTTAAATGATTAAAAAAAATACCTCAATGAATCACCTGGGAATTGTTGACTCATAAGATTAAATTCACAAAGTGAAATATTCCTGCGTCCCAACGCCACCACTTTTCTACACGTAACTGATCAGTGTTTTGAACTCATCACACTACCAATATCAAAACAAATCCATTTCTACCTGACAAATTTACACTATATCAGCCTCCATGACCTGCACCGACGATGAGATGTCTGCTATGTCATAATGTTGGATGAGTGGTGATGATAGATTGAGGAAAAGGGGTGTGGCTACGGCAGGAACGGGTGATGTTAGGTGAGAATGGTGGGAATATTAAGCTCCAGAGCTGCTCACTCTCGGCCTCCTGTTTCCCCTCGGATTCTGACGCCAGTGGCAGCTGTACAGGCCTCGGCAGCATCTCAGGCAGACAGGGTCCATCGTTGGTCTTGCTCCCGCAGCAGACACCAGAGATGGGTCTAGGCAAGATAGCAGGGCTGTTCAGTTCAGGAATTAGTATACGAGCTCTCCAGACCCACAGGCATACAAACAGATTGATATTGAGAGAGAGGAGAGTAGAAAGACAGATTCCATGGAGGCATGTGCAAGTGGGTGAAAGAGTTGTAAAATGCGGCAATATGAGTCAGAGGGAAAGAAAAAAAACCTGTGAAGAAGATTTCACCCACACCAATCACAAACTAGCTGAGAGTCTGAATCCGAGGCTGCGGCTAATATAAGGACAGACCGTGTGTGTCATTAGGGATGAACGAGGAAGACGCAGAAGAATGCGCAAAGACGGTGAGTGTAGAGGGTGGGGAGAAGGGGGGGGCAGGTTGCATTCCTAATCCGCGGGGCGAAACGCTGCTGCATCTTGCTGTTTAGTTTTGGATCACTTCAATCACTGCAAAACCATCTCCATGACAGTGGAAGCACAGGACGAGTGTCTTCCATTTCACAATCGTGATTCACACGAATGACACTGCACATGAAACAGGTGGGGGGTGCGGGTGACAAAAATGCAGTTCTCCCGAATTTACCAATGACAGGCCAAAACAGCGCCTGAAACCTTGAGTCCTCCCCTTTTTCTCAGATGGCAAGAGAATCGCTAGATACAGTCAGATATAACAATGAGCCGTATGAAATGACCAAAGCACGATATGTACCTGCAATCTGCAGCACTTCAAGAATCCATAGCCTATAAATCATCAATTTTTAAGCCATACCATTAAAAATCTCCAGCAAGCACGGGCAAATGTAACACAAAATTTTAGTAAATGCCAAAACTGTTCGGTAAAGTGACTGAAGAAAAAATTTTTAACTCCATTTATCTAGAACCAAATCAGCAAATGAGATCTACGAAGCATGAGGCTGCAGGTGAGGTGTAGCTCTGGCTGCTCAGAATGGTGTCCTGGAATAGTGTGTCAAAACAAGGCCATCAGTGAAAATTATTTTCAACAATTCTCAACCAATGTCCTGGATAATCAGTTCAATCAATTTTATAATACAATGGCGAATAAAAAAAGACAATTCACAGTGATTCGTGATTTTTGAAGGGCACTATATGTTATTCATTCTTTACCATAGAATAAGGGAGTTCATTGACTTGGTAAAAATTTATTTTTGGCTTCAAAATTTTTGGTAGCTTCGATTGAATCAGTTAGTGGCTAGTTACTTCTTCCTTGTTATTAGTATTAACATTTATTCATACTATTGTTTTAAAAAAAACAAACAGTGGTAAAAATCATCTCATCAAGCAAGATAGTGAATATAATATATTTTAAAAATAGATAAAATACAGATAATTTTACAATTCAAAATGTGCAAATCTCATTTAGAATATTAAATATTTTCATCATTACTAAAACAGTTTCGGTAATACCATTCAAACAGTCTATGATTTCTAAGACCATATGAATTTTCCAATCTTCTCTATTAATATTGTAATATACATATTAGTACACAGTTTCTCCATAATGGCCTTCAGTAAATGTGGAGTGTACAATATCTCATATGTAAGGGCATATTTAGAAATAATATCGCAAACATTTCTCCCTGAACTATATTGTTGTGTTCCAGGGTTCTGGCCTTTGGCCAGAACAGTATTATTAATGGTTTTAACAGTTTAATGTTTCAAGATTTCATAGTTTCATAGTTCATAGTTCATGTCAGTTTTTGCATTTCATGTTTCGCATTCCATGTTTTTACTTTTCCATGTTTTGTTTCATGCCAGGTCTGCCAAGCCACTCCACCGCTTGTCTGCGTTCCGCCCCGTGCCTTCGTTGTTGCACATTTCTGAGCAATGGTTGGCTTTGGTATTTCACCCTTCCTTCTGTGCTGTGCTGATTCGGGGCTCTCTAAGCTTAATTGACAATTAACTGTTTTTAAGTTACTAACATTTACTAACACTCACTGGGTGGTGTAATTCTTAGATAGGCACATTACTAATATTACTAATTTAGACAGGGAGTTTATTGTCATGATTCCTGCTTTGCTATTTCAAGATCTTGCTGTGCTTTTCTGTTCTCAACATTCATGCTTGCTTACAAACTGCATACTTAATTGGTACTTAAGCTGAGCACGCTCATTCTCTTAATGAGCAAGTCTTGTCAACCAATCTTGTCCATGTCTTGATCTTGCCATGCCTCTTGTTTCTCTCTCTCCAGGTGTTACCCCTCATGTCATGATTTCCAAGCCTTTATCTGGATGCGGTGGAAGTTGGCTGGCAGACAGTGTCTCGCGTCTCTTTGCATGTGCAAGTGTAGCCAAGTTCTTGTTGTCACGATTCCCAAGCATTTCTAGTTTCAAGTCTCGTCCTAGCCTCTTGTTTTGTGTACATATATTTAGTCTTGTTATTTATTTTTCTCGATCTTCTCGCCTGGAGTTTCCAGTGCCTTTTTGTTTTTTGCCTTTTGCATTTTTTGTTTATAGCTCTGTGTAGCTTCCTTAGTTTGTTTTTTGCAACCCTTTGGGCCAAGTTTTTTGTTGGCCCTCGTGCCTGTTTTGTTTTGGTTAATAATAAAATCCTCATTCCCTTTTCCCGCATCTGGTGTCACTGATTCCATATCATATATATAATGCATCTCTAAAACAAATTTCTGCACTAAAGGCAACTTCATCATTCTTCACCTCCAGATTACCAACTATAAAATTTATGAATCTGCACTTTAGCAAAAGGCATTGTGTACAGGCTTCTCTTCACAAATATGAGACAAAAACCTTGAGTGTGTTTGATATGTCAAATTAAATAGCCTTCTAATGGCTATGGCTATGTCTTACCAAATGATATGAATTCTTTAACATAAAAGTCCCATAGATTGGAATATCTGTAATACATACATATATCTGTAATAACTGACCTCTACACCCAGGATGAGCAAAGCCAAACTCTGTAGAGAATCACACATTGAAATATAACATGTTGCTGAATATCCCTTGGCCTGTGCACATCTATGGGTCACGGAGAGTTACCATACCAAAATTGATGAAGCTGCCATCAATAATTACAGAATACTGGGCCGGACAAGATTTCCACGGTGAAGGTTGTCATCAGGGCAGACGTCCGTCTGTAATCATACTTTGTCCGAGCCATATCTTGGAAACTATACATCCGATCTTCACGAAACCTCACAGATATGTTGAGCATGACGTCTAGATGTGCCTTAGGGGGCCGGGGGGATATGCCATTGCCAGATGGCTCTTGATATTATTATTATTATTATCATCGTCATTATCATCATTGTTATCATCATCATCATACTATAATTTGAGGAACGTCTGTCTGTCTGTTTGTTTGTTCCCCTACTCCTCCAAGGTCCTCTAACGGATCTTCACCAAACTTGGTGGGTCTATGTAGGTTGTCCCTGGAATTGTCCTTGAGGGGTTAGTTTTTTTAAAGGTGAAGGTCACTGGGGTCAAAGGTCAATTTTTCGCATCTCCCATCTCCCTGGACAGATTTTCATGAAAGTTGGTATGTGGACGTAGGTCATCACAAGAAATGACCGCAAGAGGTCCGTTCCGTCAAAGGTCAAGGTCACGAGGGTCAAAGGTCAAACCGTAGGTCGTCACGAGAAATCAAGGTCACTGGGGTCAAAAGTCAATGGACAGTTTCCTGACAAACAAGGCACATACACAGACAATGTTGTCTACAGAGAAATCCTCAACTAACCAGTAAGCTCCAACCAAACCATTCTACTTTGGACACTCCACCACCCCCATGCCAGACAAAACTCCCATTCCTCTTGGGGATAAGGGTGTGGCATAGCACTTTACAAATGTAACTGCTGTATTTCCATCTCGATGCTCGCACAGTCGAAATTATTCTTGCTGCGGGTAATTTACTAGTTATTATAATTATAATTACTGTTGTTGTTCTTATTTGGGGATTATTGCTGAGTAGAATAGCAATTTTTTATTTCCATGAACCCCCTTCCACAAGCGTTTAACCGCAAACAAAGATTCAAACCACTGACAGCGCTGTTACGCTCCCATGACCACAGAGATGTGAAATGTGATGTGAAATTCAATGCTAAACTTTCAGGTGCTGCTGAGGGAATTCTTCTCCGGTGGCGGATCAAGTCGGAACCCATCTCCGGTCCTGAGTGTCCTGGAGTGGGGAGTTAGTGAGGGGTAACGAACCAGAAGATATAACTGGAGGTCACAATTCAGCAGATATGCAAAGATAGATTGCAACAGTGCTAAACCCTTAGATTTATGATAATCTGCACATTTTGGAAACTTCAGGTTTACCACTGTTTGATGTTTAACCTGTTTGTGCATTTTTATCAAATAAACAAATGGTGAAAATCCAAGGGTCAGAAAGCAAAACCCTGCCATCTATTCCTTCCATGCAACAGTTCAGCCCACTGATTTCTTGAATTTGTTTCACCCTCTGGATAATTATGCACTTTAAACATTCCCAATTGTCAATCTCCGGACTACTGCAACTCCGCTTTTACTCGTTTTCCTTTCTGAGCCAATAAATCCACATACAGTCTCCTCCAGAAGCACTGAAACAGCACAATCAATTCCTTTGTTTCTGCAATACACGGACTAGATTGGGTTATGAGCAAAAGATGTACACTACTCATAATAAGTTAGGGATATTGCCATGTTGTTAGGTGTGGTCCAATTTGGGAATTAAATATTTTAAAATGACTGTTTTCACCTCCTTTTCTGACATATTATGAAAGCCAAAACAATTATTAATTTAAACATTTATTGCCAACAACAATCTGTATACTTTTACATGTACCCACATGATCAGAAAATGACTCTCAGTAATGGGTATTTCTACCGTTTTCATCTATCACTGCTCGGCAGCAACACCTCATACTCCTAATCATTTGCATGACTCTTGTTGTGATTCTGCTCTTTTGGTTTTGGTAGTTCGGCTATGCCATGATCCCTAGCCTTGTTTAAGTGCTGTACCTGGCCTAGCCATTCTTATTGATTTTCGTGTTTAGTGACCACTGCTCTATTCTGACCATTCTTAGTGTTGTGTATTGTGTTTAGGTAATTTTAGATTTCCTGGTTTATTATTTTCTATGTCTTATATTATTCGCAGTCTTTGCCTTGTTTATTTTTGCCAAGCCTTGCTTTGCACTTCGTCTACCCAGTCTTGTCTTATGTAGTTCTTTATCCACGGTCCCTAGTCTTGCGTGCCACTCATTAGGGTGATTATATGGTTTCCGGGTTTCAACCTTCTTTCATTATCTCGTGTGCTTCCTTCCTCTCTCTTTTGCTATCTACTAACCCATACTAACAGTTTGTTGTTTTCCCTTAATTACTAACCCATATTAACATTGTATATTTTTACTAACTTACTAACATGCACTCGGGATTGTATAGCTGTACTTACTAATTGACTAATGATCTCTCAGCAGTCGCCCAATTCTAGTCTCCGCCTCCTTGCCTATCCCTAATTATCTCTGCTGCTGTTTTCTGTGGATTTCCACATTTACTTTGCGCTTTCCTTTCTTTTTACTCTGCACTTTAGTACTCCTTGACCGGAGCTGTTCTGTTCATAGGTTTGTTTTGTGATCCCCGTCTGCGTTTTGGCTACAGCCAAATTCATGTAATTAGTTTATTCCTCATGTGTCACTCCCTGATTATTGTTACCATTGATTGCACCTGTTCTCCCTGATCATGCGTTCTCCCGGATGTGTATTTAAGATGTCTGTTTGGTTCACTTTCTTGTCAGATAATTCTTCCTATGCCATGTTTGTTCATGCCTGATTCTTAGTGATTTATCTTTCTGACTGGACCACCTGACTACGAGCTTTGCATATTCCCTGTATTGTACCGCATTCTTGTTTATCGACCTTTTTCTGCCTGACTATGGATTTTGTGATTGGTGCCCTGGTTTTGATTCTGGATTACGGCCATTGAACTTTGATTTTGGATTGCGGACATTGTACTGTTGGCAGCTCTGTGGGGGGTTTCCCCCATCAGAAATAAAGCCTCTTTTGTATTGTACTGGTTGTCGCACTTGGTTCATTTCGTAAATCCAAACAACTCTGCTCTGTAGAAGAGCCACTCCCCCACACGCGCTACATGCAGTTTGCCAAGGACACGTGGTGGATGGGTACGTGCATCCAGTTGGCGCTTTACTTGATCCCTGACATGCTCAGTTTGGTTCAGATTGGGGTTCATGGCTGGAAACCGCAAATGAGGAACCCCAACGTCATTCAGACGATCTCTGATTTTCTCATGATGCACAGGTCCACGAAGATTAAGTCGGGCAGGTTCCAAATACTGAGGGATGATGACGGAGTCTAAGATGTCTGAGGTAAGACTCCAGTTCCATCAATGATGACTCTAGTTGGATTTTCCGTGCACAGCTGACGCCTGTCTAGACAGTTACTCCCCCTCCTCCAAACTGCTCTGTCATAACCATGTTGAGGTCTGCATTACGTTCACCCCGACGTCCCCATCAGCGTTGATGGCCATTTCTGTGCAAGGTGACCCTAGATTCATCCTTGAACAGCACTGTGGCCCACCGCTGCATGTTCTAGGTAACGTGGTCACGTGCCCACTGGAAATGATCACGCTGTTGCTGCGCTGTCAAAGGTATCACCTGCAACGGTCGTCTAGCATTCGAGCTGAAGTGGGGTGTGGATGGTCTCTTGGGACAACCTAATACCTCATTTCGTAGACATGCTTGGAGTTGGGTGTTACTTGAATCACAATGTCTGGGAGTGTAGGTCCTAAGGCAGTGTTCCCCAACCCTCCCCTGGAGGCCCACCTGTCCGGCATGCTTTAGATTTTTCCCTTCTCCAGCACAGGTGATTCAAATGATCAGCTTGTTAATCACCCCCTAAAGCTGACAGCCTGATCATTTAAATCACTTGTGCTGGAGCAGGGAGAGATCTAAAACAAGCAGGACAGGTGGGTCTCCAGGAGAGGGTTGGGGAACACTGTCCTAAGGTACTGGTCGTTACCCCAATCAGTTATAATTGGTGCTCGATGTCGATAGTCTACTGATGACACTCTGGGACATGCCAAGTTCAGGGGTGACATCAGACTGTGTGCTTTCAACACGCAGATGGGCTGTAGCCAGATGGTGCTGCTCCTCTGTCGATCATCGGAGTGCATTAATTGATGAAGATATGATGTACTGGTGAAGGTATTTTCATCATGTTTCATATTTACATCCTTGAAAAATAAGGGAGGGGCCGATTGACATGACTTTCCATTATTTTGTTTTTGGAGCAGGGACCCCAGCATGGCAGATGGACCGTGTACACTGAGCACCCTTCTCAAACATGACAAAACAAGGTGTGTCTGGCATGCAGATACAGTTGTCTTATCACATACGGTGTCATTCTAGCAGAATGTATACCTTCAATAACATCTTTCTACAAACTGCAATATCCCTGAATAAATGTGAGTAGCGTATGAAATGAGATCAATTTCAGTTTTTATTTCCTGGTATTTACACCCAGAGATGTTAAACCAGTTTGAGCATAAAACTTTTGCAACTATTTAAGTGAGTTAAAATGTTGGAACAGAGACAATGTGAGTGGATAAAAATGACATATTTGATTGTGTATCCCTTGCTTTTTATAACTGCCACAATCCTGTAACTTAATGGCATCATCACACTCTTGTGTTGATCTTCCAGGCTTTTACAGCAGAATATTTCAGTCGTTGTATTGGGGGGCGTCCCCCTCACTCTCCTCAATAGAAGGCGAAACTAATGCACAATTGGGTCAAGGTCTCGTCATTGACTTGGGAAGAGTTAAAATGTCCACTTTTTCATGCTAGTCTTGCATTGTGTTGGCACTGTTTTCAGTCGTTGTCGAGCTGCATGATGAAGTTCCTCCCAATTTTTTGGATGCATTCCTCTGTAAGTGCGCAGACAGAATGTTTTTGTCAACTATTGAATTCATCTTGCTGCTACCATGAGTTATTAATGGAGATTGTGTTATTCCATCTCTTTGTAATAATGTAATCAATAAAGATTAGTGAGCCCACTTCCAGAAGCACTTAAGCAAGCAGAAGGCATGACACTTCCTCAATCCTAGTTCACAAGTGAATTTGTATGTTTCGAACCACACTTTCTATCACTTCAGTAAAGGCTGATCTTGGTCTTATCAGCCCATATAACTTTGTTCCAGAATATTTGTCTCACATCTCTCAACCTCTTTGCTAGTACTGTTGCTCGATATTCCAGGATTTTCTTTGTTTTTCAGCAAATCGCTGGCTATCGCTAATACTTGAGCAATGGCTCAGATTAATTTCCTCTCTTTTCTAAACCTCAAAATGGCTTTCTTTTCCCCAAAAGTCAACTCTCTGGTTTTCATGTTAGTTTATCATTTCAAACACAAATGCAGTCTTCGCAGGCAAAACCGAAGAGCAGACATTCAGAACTATTAACTGTTTAACCAATCGATCTAGAAGGACACATCTGGGCGAGATGAAACCTCTGCCAGTCGCAAGTTTTTTTTTTTTTTGCTCATTGAAAAATTGTGTTACAACACAAAAGGTGATGCTGTCTATGTTGTTTCACAACTTCATATGGAAATACCACGAGCTGAATGCTGATATTCGGAACTCAATTCACCTCAAGTTCAATTGTCAACAGTGTTAAGCAAAAATAAATAATGTAAAAAGGGAAGGGACTGTATTTAACATAATACACACAAAAAGCTGGATCAACAGTTTTCCCAAGTGTGTTTCAGTCGCCTTTTTACACTTTGCACTGTACTGGCTATTTATTATTGCTTGCTTAAAAAGTTAAACATTTGGAATTTGCCTATGTGGCTTTTATTGATGCTTTACTTAGCTCACATGCATTCACATTCAACGCTGTGCACCATAATATCCCATAAATGCTTGGTTAGGTTCATACCTTGTCACAGAGAAAACCACATTATCTGGATTGGAATCATGCTAAATGTGTGTTGTGAGCAATTTGGCCAAATATGTGCTACATAAGGTCAGCATTAATGCGATAAAAACCACTCCATAAAAAAACTAAATACAGATATAAATTCGCAACACTATGGCCAAGTTTGCACTAAGTTTAAAATGCATCTCTGGTGATCAGATCACAAGTGGACTGACCTAAATACCAAAGTAAATAACCACAAAGACACAATGTGATCTGATAAGTCAAAACACTTGCCGAGGTGATCTGAGATGCATCTGTGGTACAATCTGTGGTGTAAACATGAATGCAAAGCGATGCACTCCCGACAAGGATTTGACATAAAACTACAGCATCAAAAACAGGCAGTACTGAAGCCGAATACGGGCTGTGACCTAAAATAGTTTGGAGAGGCAAGGTAGAAACAGGAATAAATGGCAAAACATATGCCTGGGCTGCCCACTTATGTTTGGATCACAAAGACGCAATTAACCAAGTGTAAACAGGCCCTAACAAGGCAAGGCGTTCCGCTGTTTACCATGTTTCACAGACTTGACAACTCAACGTTACATTCTCCAGTTTAAATGGATAGCTAGCTTAAAGTAAACAACAATCGAGATATGAGTATACACAAAAGAATTAACTTGAACTATTGTCAGTTAGTTCTGTTCGCCATTTTCCATGGGCACTTGCATGTGAGAAAAGGAATGACTGATTTTCACAGATTTTATCATTATATTTTTGTATCTTTTAATTTATGTACTGGGAGCCATCCATGTTGTTTCATCCTGAGGAAACTGCTCGTCACAGCCAGGTAAGGAAAGACGATCATACGTTACAGAACTGCTAATCCTTGAGCACCCCAAGTCAACCATTTATGAGAATTAATAAACATGAAAAGCTGACTCATTTTGGCACTGAAACTTAAAAGCGTGCATGGCCGTAGAGTAATAGTTGGTTTTCCCAAACTGTGTGACCCAATCCCCGAGGCAATGGAGTGACATTCAGACGTTATGTGGGAAATTAAACCGTAAAAATAATAAAAACATGAATAATCATGCAACGTTGGAAAAAAAAACCCTGTGGTTTAGCAGATCATTATTGCCATGGGCTTTAATCTGAGAGCCTTACCCAGTGCTTTATTTGATGGGCACATAGTACATGCTGGCACAAGACATGAGGTTTACAGTGAGCTTACAAAAATGAAGGACCTGTTTTTCCAGGCACATTATGTTGAGCTAAAACAACTTCTCTTTATTGTACATGAATTGAACAGGTGCAATTCAAATGCTAGTTTTCTATTAAAACTATTATCGGGTGTTCGATGATTATTTTTTTAAACCGAACAACATGTCTTTAAGGTGTGTATTCCAAGAGAAGCATCCATACTCAGTACCTTTTGCATACTCATTTTAGCCACAGTAAACTCATTTACTTTTATAGAAAGACGAATATTCAGGTGGAAAACATGTCAGAGGCAGATTTATGTGAGTTAAGCTTGTTCATGCAGTCTCAAAATAGAGGCACTTCTTATCCCCCTCCGGCCAACAGCCTGAAAGGGAGATTATATCATGGCATGGTCCAACTGTTCGTCCATTTGTCTGTCCATATTGGATGGTACTTAACTGGTAAAATCAACTCCGCCTACAGTTTTCATTGGAAATCCCTGTAACTTTGCTCATGGTGCAGATAGACTGATGACTCATGCTCTCAGAGCACTATTGTCTTAAAATGTTGGGATTATGTGGGCCTATTACAAACAGTCTATAGGCTATGTATCTGCTTAATAAAGTGCTCAGGGTCAATGCACTGCCAGACTGTTGGTAACATTGCCTACTCTAAATTTTACCTTCTTTAGCTGTGGGATTAATGTACTAGGCAACAAAGAAAGGCCCCTTACTGATGCAACTGAAGTGCCCACACTTCATTTTTTACCACATTCATATCAGTTTTTCCTGAATGCGAAGAATAAACATAGCTTGCCAGAGGGTCAGTTTACAGCCACTCCTAGTCAAACATGAAAACTATGAAAGATGGCAAAGATCCAGGTCACAATAAATATTTGAGATTCATTGATATGGACAAAAGGCAAACCGTACATTGATACAATGAGGGTTGGGAGGATTGAGATTACAGCTTTAGAGCTGAGAGTTACCTACAGTTCTTAAAATGGCTGACGATCTGACCAACATGATGCATATCAATAGCTAACAGAAGTGGATCAAACTGAAATCTGGGAGACACTACTTGACAGGAGGTATAAAGAAACGATCACCAATGAAGACTGAAAAACATTGATCAGATAGGATGACAACTGTCATAAAGCAGACCCTCCTGATCCTACCCCATGCAAAAAGAATACCATGATTCAGAGTCAAAAGCCATAGTTAGATCGAAGGATAAAAAAATAATCACTCACTAGAGTCAGGATGTAACAGTTCATTGTTTATGACTCTTGAGAAAGCATATTCAGTACCATGATTTTGACAAAGACACAACTGGAATTTGTCTAAGACAGCGGTTCCCAACCTTTTTAGGCCGCGCACCACCTTCTACTTCCCGACCTAGCTTGACACACCACCACACCCAACAAATAAAGGCACCGTCTATTTATAGTCTCATTGAGGGCATCAAGTTTTATTACAACAAAATATAAGAACACACAACTGTTCATTATTGAATGTGCATTAATTCTCCAATTGTGCTCTCGCATTTGAAAGGTGAGGAGAATAATATGAAAATAAAAAGTATGGTCGCTGAGCGAGCCCACAATTAACCGGCCAACAGACTATCGATCAAAAAAAAAGCCTTTTTATAGCCTCATTGAGTGCATCAAGTTTAATACAAAAATAATAAAAGAGAAATAAAAGAGTGAATTTTAATTTAAATAAGAGTTTTGAATTAAAAGCCTACAGATTATTTTCTTGAATTTTTCTAATGTGTGACACTGCCACATAAATTTTAAGTGTTCTCTTATTCTTTGAATTATATTTAACGAAATATGGTTGAAATGGCATTTTACGAGTTTCCCGTTATTCTTACTCGAACTAATGTATAAAGCTCTACTGCTCTCTAATGACGTCTTTTATCTTAATTTTTGCTTCATCATTGCGGGGTACTTTTTTGTGGCTCATTTGGGACTCACTTGGTGGACTGTCACTTTATGTCACGGACGGATTTTTCCAAGGAGCTCTTCCATGGATTTTACCCTTTGCTTCACTTGCTACTGCTACCTCTCGGTTCTGCGCTTGCGCAACCCAAAATCTCGGGCTGTTTCCTCGCTCATATCTTAAGAATCTTCAAAAATCATAAAAATAGATGTATTTTCATTGCGCATTTCGACCTGTAATCGTACATTTTTTTGCATGTACATGCTGGGTTTTCCTGAAAATGGAGAAATTAGATGATAATGGCGTATATGGGCATAGCTATATGTTTGAACAAACTTATCCAACTCGTTA
Organism: Gymnothorax reevesii; assembly: GCA_029721435.1. NCBI lineage: Eukaryota > Metazoa > Chordata > Actinopteri > Anguilliformes > Muraenidae > Gymnothorax > Gymnothorax reevesii. The sequence goes on from CM056586.1 coordinate 9,393,854, forward strand.
TAAAATCTGCTTATGTTATGATAAGCTAACAAATAACAAAGTTTCTACTGTAAACTGATTCATATTGCAATATCAAGTCGAAAACCAAGACTTTACGATCGCTTTGAATTAAGGTTGTATTTTTTTGACAAGGGAACAAAATTTGACAGAACACCAGCGTTGCCACGTTGACTGTGGAAAACGCATATGCGCGCTAGAACGGTCCGAAAGTGCGCGTTTTTGTGGGACGGAAACAATGTTTTGAGCGATCCGAATTGATCTGTTTGTCACAAGTGAAACTCCATTTGAAATAGCGCATGATTTATTAATTTTTTAGTAAAATAATACACAATTTGCCGAAATTACCCTTCTCATGTCGCGCACCACCTAGCGGCAGCTTGCGCACCACAGGTAGGGCGCGCACCACAGGTTGGGAATCCCTGGTCTAAGACATCATGAGTCCCCAAGACATCAAATCGCTGCTTTGCCACACACTTCTCAATGATTTTTTTTCCCGAAAAAGCAACTCGGATCTACATAGAGTGCATCAAAAAGTTCACAGGTTAGAAAACCTCTTCAAAACGAAAATTTTACAATATTCAGATGATGTTTTTTCTGACAGATTGATGGGTGAGGGTCCATTCCATCAGATGGCACAATGAATATTGACATCATCACTGCCGCCAATGTCCATTGATGTGTAGAGCATGCACGTTGACATCCCTCACATGTACAAGATTAATTAAAGATATGATAAAGCATTATCTTCATCAACAAATGTGCTTCCCTCTTTAAAATTCTAATTCACCGAAGACCCTGAACATTTTATTCTCTGGATTCCATTGTTGAATAAAATGCAGTCATGATGCTGTGAAAAGCGAGGAACCATGTACAATGTTTTGCATGAAAATATCATGAGTAAAATAATACAATTTTAATTGTAGAGAACCTATTTGAATTGTCTACCTCTTGACCCAATGTAAAACTTGGCATTTCTCTGCAGAAGCAAATTTCTATTTACTTAACAAAATTAGCCCAGGCTCACTCAAGAATAAAATGTTGACAACACTAATAGTGCCATTCACTTGACTAAACCTTCACTGATCATAATACAATATAAAATAATCTGAATATTGTGAAATTTTCATTTGGGAGAACTTTTCCAAACTGTTGACTTTTTTGATATGCTCTGTAATTATCAGGTAGCTAGGGATCAAGATTAGTTATGGAGAAGTTGGATAATGGCTTTTCTTTAGTAATCTGAGATAAAAGGCCCGAGGTAAGAGAGCTGTTGATGACTATATGCATGGACCAAACCTATCAAATACATTTCTAAAAGAAAAGAGGGAATGCTCTCAAGAGACGAGATGGAGATGACATGCAATAGCTGATAGAGGCGACGTCATGGAGAAGGTGAAAAATGGTGCAGAGTAAGAGGTTGATGTGGAAGCTATAAACACTGACTGGCAAGAGAAGAAACTATGGAAGATGAGCTGATTTTCATCATCTTCTTAATTAAATGGGTAAAAAAAAACAATACAATCAGATGGTGAGAAAACAGGAATGAAAGCAGCAGAAACATTTCTACTAACATAATAAAATAATAATCCAGAGCTCCCATTGCCTTAGAAAACTGAGAATAGTATTAAGTTTAAATGGTCTTTAAGATGGAGACAGGGCATTTGGAGATTTGTAGCTTTCCATTCTAATTTTCTGAGTTTTTGAATTTGAGGTTTTCCTGAGCTGTAAGTCCTAATCAGCAAAATTAAAACAAATAAAAGCTTGAAATATATTGATTTGCATGTTATTTGTCTGTATAATATGTAGGTTTCACCTTTTAAGTTGAATTACAGAAATACATGAACTTTTTGAGAATATTCTAATTTTCTGGGTAGTACCTGTATGGCAGCAATTTGAACTATGTAGGTAAAATATAACAGGCCAAAAGAGACCAACAAAATCATTCTCGGAAAAAGTAAAAACGCCTTTTTTTCCATTTTGGGACAGCCAAAATAACCATATCTATTTGATCAAACTCTGCCCAATTTTGGCGAGGTATTCTTTACAATATCTGTGGGATTACCAAATTTCAGTCTTCTAAGTTGTATCTCTTTCTAGTTACAAGCATTTGAAAACCTGTTCAGAATAAGGGGTGCGATTTTGGGCATGCACCCCCCTCTCATATTTATGGGGCTGAGGGTCACAATTTACATCAGAACCCTTAGAAAATTTGCAGATGTTCTCAAATATGGTCACTTCACAACTGGTTAAAAGTTGAAGAAATTCTGAGACATCAACTTTTTCACTTTTGAAAAAATTTGGTTGATTTGACATAGAATGACCCAACTAGTTGGGGTTAATTGTTATGCCCCCCCCCTCCAAAGAGGAAAGGGGGCATTATATCGACACCATGTCCGTCCGTCCGTCCATCCGTCCGTCTATCCATTGTCCATTAACTTTTCGTTTCCATGGGATAACTATTGAATCCCTCGTCTGACTGATGCTGTTTCTTAATGGCGTATTGGGAATGGCTAGAGGAAGGTTCCTTTCGAAAACCAGCGTTGTGCGATATCTAATATGGCCGCCACAGCAGCCATCTCAATATGCCCTTGATCAACATACAGGCGGGGGCATATGCTACGCTCTGCGTTGCTCTTGTTTTCATAAAGGAATGTATCTTTGCCCCTGAATTTTCAGTTCTGGTGGCTGCCCTGAGGATTTCCCAAACTCTTCGATACTTTTCAGCGGCGTTTTGTCTTCCGGCCTCCAGCCTCTTCTGAAACTAAATTTATCGCCTAGCTGTGCGAAACAGCCATTTACTGAGAATCAAGAATAACACTCCGTCGATTTCCTTTATTGTTTCTCTCTGCGGCTATGTGTGTCGCGTTGAGGATGACGTCACTGGCAGTTTTGTGCTGAGGCAGTACTATCCTCTCATGGAAAACAACCCCCCAGAAAAGTATATGGAACCAAGACGGGTGAAGGAGGGCATAGTTTGTTTAAAGAGGGGGTTACCAACAGAAAGATGAATGATGATCAATGTCAATTTTTGTTTAAGGGTTCAGAGAACGGAGAGGGAAATCTACTCCTTACATTCCTGAGATGCTAATTTCAGATAACTCTGAGATTTAAAGGCTAGAAAACCTGTTCCTCAGTCCTCCAGAAGCATTACCTGAAAGTGCCTGGGGGTATTAAATGAAACAAAAGACATGAGAGAAAGACCTTAAACCAACAACTATCTCCCCTTATAACTCTTACTTCATAGGCTTCAGTAGTGGGTTTACCACGCTCTCTTGCAAATAACTTGATTCAGGTTCACCCTGAAAACAGGTAAAATGAGTCTTTGAGCTTGTATGTCAGTTGTGAGATTAAGATAAGGAGTGCTTGTGGAAAATGGAAAAAAACAACAACAGCAAAGCAAAACCAAGAGGAATTGATTCACTACTTGTATTTGCAAGTCAACCACTCAATCTGATCATTCCTTTCAGGAAATTCTCGGAATAGTAGGCTAAGATGGCCAAAAGGGAAGTGACTGAGTGAGTCACAATCTTATCATACTCAACATCTCAAGAACATTACAACCCATAACCTTCTATCTTTGCACAATAACAGATACAGTGTAGCAGATGAGCTGATTAAAATTTGGTTGAATCTGTGAAGTCGTAACATACAAAATTAATATGCAAAAACACACCACATCGCAGTCCTGTATAATTCAGCAGGACTGCACATTGCTTCTATCAGTTAGCTTGCTAACCAAGCTAGCTAGTGCGATAATAAAATTATTAGGAATTTGGTCAAAACCTGATAGAGGCTCAATTTCACCAGTAGTTATAATCTCAATGTGCACGGTGTTTCTGGCTAAGTTGAAGTGCAATGGACTTAACGCAACTTAAGTACTTCAGCTACATGAAAACCGTGGAGTCGAGCAGCCCGTTTTACAAGCAGCTCTGTAGCTAGCCAGCAAGCTACTGTAGAGGTCAAATTATGCTGACTAGGTAAGAATAATTTAGGTATTACCTTTTCTTGGGAGCAACATTCTCGGAACAGATCCTGAGTTTACAAGCGGCGCTTCAGCCTCGTTGAATTATACTTAATCAATATGCAAAAAAAAAAACCAACTGTGCATCGCAGGGTCCTGTACCATCTAATAAGATTGGATATTGCTTGTTTATTAAGTAGGTGTAATTAACAAAAGTTAAATCATAACTAACTAGATGGTGCGCCATCGCAAATCTCCGCGTTCCGCAAGGAATGTTATGGGAGTAGTAGTATTGTGTCTGAGGGCAATTCACTGAACTGGCATTCTGCTGTTCAAATGATAATCTGTTTTTTTGCAGTGACAAAGCACTGATACTGATCGGAGTTATAGCAATGTGACATAGTTGGTTAGTTGGAAAGAGTACTTTTTGAGTGTCTGTTGAGGGCATAAATTACTCTTCATTTTGAAATGAGCGTATTATGAAAGGAAAGGACGTACGGTACAGAGATTGGTACACCAGCCGCCATTTGACCTAGAAAAAGGTCAAAATTAAATCAATGAAAAACCTGTCTGATATGTGATGAAGGGTCATCCCATGCCCACCCTAGTGGCCAAAATATGAATCACTGGACGGCAAATTTGGGCATGCAGGTTGCTATCAGCAAGATACATATCCATACCAATTTGCAGCCTTCTATGTTGGGTAATAACAAAACGAGCCACCATTTTCAACAATTGGCACACCTGACGTCATTTAAACTAGAAAACGGTCAAAACGAGGTCAGATCAAAAACCCAGCTGTTATGTGATGAAGGGTTATCCCATGCACCTCCCATGAAAATTTGAGTGTCCTAGCTCAATGCATAAGGAACTTATGGCCATTTTTCAATTTTCACAAAAAGGCCCCTGGTGGCCAGAAGAGGAAGTTAATTTAAATTTTAAAGGCGTTGAGCACCCCTCTGGGTCACTAACTTACACACAACAAAGTTTCAGGTTGATTGGTCTAACGGCCAATGTCAGGAGTTACTGTTTTGGATGGACAGACGGACGAACAGACAGACGCTGAACTGCATTACAAGATCTCCTCGCTTTTTCGGAAGCACGGAGATAATGAGTGGCGCACATGACATGCCAGCTGCAGTGTAGTCAGGGAACTATTGCAGCTGATTCATTGCTGAATTTAGAGAACACGTTCTTTTACCAACCAACTGCATCTTTACACATTAGTGGAGTGCACTCTTTGAAAACAGTGAATCATCTAATGCTACACAGCTGTTCATGCTTGTTGTGTTGGTTGCAACACTAATTGCTTGCTGTTTGCTGTGTGTACCAACTCATTGCTGGTAATTTGTTTTTTACTGCTAATGCTGCCATTTTGTCTTGCTGCTCACCCAGTGGCACTTAAGCTTCTGCCTGCTTGCATAGATCGATTTTGTTTACTCAAGGGATATGGTGTCTTTTGTTCATGAGGTAGACATAACTTTTCCCTATATTTGGGATCGTGCATGAGCTTGTGCACAGAGCACCCAGGGCAGATCTATTCAACACCAAACCAAAGGTTATGTTCATCATCATACTCAACAAGATCCAGCGCCAGGCACAGAAAACCCCATCCCTTGCATATATTTTAGCTGTTTAATGAGTAAATACATTTTTTAGGTACATATGTGCTTGGGTTTGACCTTTCTAGGTCACACAAGGTCCAAGGTAATGACATACTTTTACTCGCCATACACAACTTCCTCTATGTGATTAAAGGTAACCAAGTAGCGCAGCTATCTACAGTAGTTTTTGAAATATAGCCTTTTGAAATCTCGTCATCATCTTTTGTTTGACCTTTCAAGTTCACTCAAGGTCAAATGTCATGATGTCCTCGTATGACTTCCTATATGTGTTTAATAGTAACCAAATTGCTATCTACAGCAGTTTTTGGAGACATAGTGTTAAGTAGGCAATTCAAATCAAAGACCTTGAGCCCCATGAACTTTGGCCCCTGTTGATCTTTGAAACTATGCACGTTTCACTATAGCAATGGATAGGGTTAGATTTACCCATTCAAAAAGGAAACTTTTGGTGTTGGTTTGATGTAAATCAGACCATTGTTAATAGGCAGGTATGGACAAAAAATTATTTTGACTTTTGAAGTGAGCTTTGACCTTGACCTTGACCCAATTCATTCCAAAATTGGATGAAATCTATTCTTAGTCATTGCCCAACGCAGAAACTGGTGCAATTACAATACCATCCTCCTACAGGGGGGGGGGCTTAATAACTGAGTTTTTCTGACTGAAATCTGTTAGACCAATGGCCACCCTAATACACATGGGTCAAAGTAGTAAAATGATTTACTTCTATATGTGTTGGTAAATGTGAAAATATTCCTGCAAACACATGCTGACTTACAATGCAACACTGCAACCAACATGAACAACTAATAATTCTAGATTTCATTTTACCGCCATTGAGTAATGACAGTATTATCTATTACTCAGTGAACATTATCTTCTTTTACTGTACTTTTATCCACATGTACAAAGAATATAAAAGAGAAAAGTCATTAGTTTCACACTGCTGTCTACATCTGAGTTTTCCAAACAAATATTTGAAACACTCATCATACAAGAACGGCCACATATCAGGAGAAAGTAGGTGGGGTCTCTTCAAACATTTGCATATGACAACACAGTTCACAGTTCATATTCAGTTGGAGAAAAGGCATGTTTCCGTCTTCAGCATGTGCTCTCCACGGCACTGTTTGAAGTGTTTATCTTTATGCTATATTAAATAATCTGCCATCAGGACATATTAAGCAGACAGGTGTCCTTTTCCATTGTCAGTTCTATCACACATCCATACTTACATTAGAACCACTATACCTCACGTTTCAATACATGAAGCCTTTGAATGCATGCATTCTGTCATTCCAGGAATTTCACCTTTAAAAGTGCTGTAATGGAAGTAGTCAGTGTTGCACTTTGATGGCATATTATATTATATGTACCTCAGTTAACAGTCACACTAGTGACTGGTAATCAATAATTTCCCAGTTTTGCTCTTGTTCCCAGCTTGGTGCTTGGAATCAAATCACTCTGATCTTGGTTTCATTACAATAGGCAAGATAAATCGATAAAATTTCCCTCTGAAAGCCATTTTAAACATCTGATAAAAGCATGGTTACTTATCCAACTAGCGCATACCAGGCCAGCAGTTAAGATTATTTACATGTATGGGACCCAGCAGGTGTCAAGACATCAGTTCTGAAAAAAGCACATCCCCCCTTCCTACACGCAATGCAAATATTATGCTGCTGGCTTTATCCTTCCAACTGGACTTTAATATTTGAAAAAGCAGAATCTTTATACAATTTATACTACATTTCACCAACAACACACAACACAACTACTCACAACACGACATTTAAGTTCTCTTTACTGTGGAAAACAGGACCACAGTCCACCCTCTTTCATTTGCTCAAACAAGTGGTAGAAAATAATTATTTTTAAATGAATTATATTTTTTTCATATTGAAACATATTTACACACGAGTATGCTTACCAACTTTCTTTATCGATTATTAGCTTATTTCTTCCACAAAATTAATTATATGAAAGCACACAATTATGACGCAATTGGCGCTTTACCTGGCGATGCGCGAGGGTTATTCACCTACTTACTCTCGTAATCCGACGTAGGCTAATTCATTTCGGAGAGCCCCACAAAAATTTAGTCTGTTGGTCAAAATGTTCTTTACTATGAAACAGGCAACTTAGACGTAGCTAATCAAGTCGATGTCTCCTAGTAACAACTCGGCTCTAAAGTCGCATGAATAAGTGACCTAACTGAAAATGAAACGCTTCAAGTCGACGTACAAATGCAATAGTGTGCGCTGTAAATAATACGGTATAGACATTCCTTACCTGTCAATAATTTTTCTTGAATCATTTAAAAGATGGAATAAACCGACGAGTAGCCAATCAATGAAAGATTATGGCATTTTCATCACTTTCACTCCTTTCAGCCGCTTTTCCCACGATTGTATTCGTGCAGTATGCGCACTGAATTCGGATGACCCCCGACTGAATAGAAGTAAATTCTTTTACTGGGGGGAGGGGTATGTCATCTACAGTATAAGAAAATGATGGTCTCAACCGACGGTGACAAGCACTGGTTGTCTCGACATCGCTACGGGAAGGCAAGATGCGAGTTTCACCTACAGTTTTTCCAGGAAGAAGCAGTGGAACTGGAATCGCACGTGCTGCTTTTGCGGGGTTTTGCTGAGAGCTGAGCGAGATTTTCCCGTTAAAATCGCACGAAAGCTGAGAGGACCCCCGCTCTCCCGACGAACGCGCATTCTAGTTGTCGACTTTGTGTGGGCTGCTTTTCTTTTTTTTCGCTCCCCATTGCCACCGATGGAGAGCCTTCTGAATAGGTGAAAACCAATCTTCCCCGCCCGTTCCCCCCCCCCGTTTCGTCAGGCGGGCGAGGACAGGTGCAAGTCAGCCCATCTATGTCTTCTAGAAATCTTAACAAGCAGTTGTAACGAAGTGGGAAGAGAAAACATATGCCAATGAATAATTAAACAACAAATTTCAAAGGTCACAGCAAATTAATAAAATTAATACAAAAAGGACCCTTTATGAATAACTCAGGTGTTTAATATAATCAGATATTAAGTCCATTACAAACTTGAAACATCTTTTGTCATGAGTGGGTTTTGCATAATGCAAAGGCATTTAAAAAAATACTAATTGTGGAGTCACTGTAAAATATTTGCAATTATTTTTCTTACTGAGAAATGAATTTATTTAAGCCACAATATTTCATTTTAGTACCCTGTGCAACCGTACGTTGACTTGCGCTCCAGCAGCACAGATGAGTGGAAATCATAGGCCACTTACCTGGTACAAAAGTGGTTTAAAGGTGAATCAACTGTGGTTTAGTTAATAGAATAAGTGATGACAGAAGAGAGCGGACTGTCAATGGATAAAGCTTATGGTAAGATTGACAAAAGAGATATGGTCTAAGCACTAAGCAGGGGCATGTGGTTACACGCTGTGTACAATCATGTAAAGTGTAGTTGTGAAATAGAAGGAAGTTTAGGTCCTGCACACACACACGCGCAGGCATACACACACAGGCAAAACATTAAAACCACCCACAGATGCGGCAAAAAATCATCATTTCATAACAATGGCACATGTGCAGGTCTCCAAACAAATCTTAGATGGTAAATCTGCAGTCGGTTCTCGTATTCAACGTGTTAGGTGTTCAAGAAATGGGAACTGAACGACTTTGATAAGGGCCAATTCGTCGTGGCCTGTTTTGAGGGTTAGAGCATCTCTGAAGTCACAAGACTTCTGTTGAAGTGCTTCCTCTCAGCAGATATGAGTACCAACTGACAGTGGCCCAAGTTTTGGGTGCCCAAGGTTCATTGATGAATGAGGGCTATGAAGGCTATCTTCCCTGGTGCAAACTGACAGAAAGACGACTAAGGCAAAAGTCCCTGAGAATTTCAATAGTACTTAAATAAGGACTGTGTTCTAACACACTTTACATCATACCCTGCTGGTTATAGCACTTTTCAGTTTGTAGACCTGTCAAAGTGCTCAATCTAACTCCGGTCCACCTCTAACTACGTAACTGTGCCTAGTAATGGGCACCTGAGCTTCAGAACTGGACCTTGGAGCAGTTGAAGAAGCAAGGTCCCATTTTCTTTCACATTATGAACTTTGGCTGCGCGTGTACCATTTACCTGGGAAATGACGGCATCAGGATGTCCTGTGGGAAGATGACAAACTGCTGTAGAGTGTGCGATACTCTGGGAATACTCTGTTTTGCTGCGAAACCCCAAATTTGGGAATTCAAGTTATGTCAGTTTGATAGAGCTGTTTCAGCAGCACAAGGTGTCATGGAATTTGGCCCGCCAGCAAGAAGCAAAGCTGGCGGGCGCTGAGACCATGTTCCCAAACAGGTAAAAAGGGACCCAAACGCACAGGCTGAGTAAAAACAAAAGTTGTTTAATAAAACAAGATTAAAACAGTCCCAGAGGGGCGCAGCAATGCAGACACCGGCAGGGCTCAGGAAAACACAGAATACTGCTGCACCTAACACAGGTGCAGTCACCTCTTAAATACCAAACTTCACCTCCACCTTAACGAGCAATGGGTGTGGCTCGTTAAGGTGGAGGCAAAGAATGCAGCAGGGGAAGGGCCTGCAGGCCAAACCATGACACAAGGGGGATCTTCACTACTGTATAATTTGGTTGGATATTTTAATATTATGGCTCTCATGGCTGATTGGCAGTCACTTCATTAGGTACACCTTTTCAACTGCTCCTTGATGCAAATGTCTCAATCAGCCAATCACTTTGCAGTAACTCAATGCATTTAGGCACGTAGACATGGTCAAACAATCTAAAGTTTACTAAAAGTCTGCTAAAGTTCAAACCAAGCATCAGAATGGGGAAGAAAGCTGATATAAGTGACCTTGAATTTGGCATGGTTGTTGGAGCCAGACAGGCTGGTCTGACTATTTCAGCAACTGTTGATCTATTGGGATTTTACCACACAACCATATCTAGTCTTTACAGTGAATGGTCAACACAAAGAGATAATATCCAGTGAACTGCAGTTCTCTGGGTGAAAATGCCTTGTTGATGCCAGAGGTCAGAGGAGAATGGCCAAACTGGTTCGAGCTGATAGAAAGACAACAGTAACTCAATTTACCACTCGTTACAACTGAGGTATGCAGAAGACCATCTCTGAGCGAACAACACATCAAACCTGGAAGCAGAGCTACAGTTGCAGAAGAGTATACCGGGTGCCACACCTGTCGCCTAAGAACAGCAAACTGAGGTGAAAATTTGCCCAGACTCAAAATTGGACAAGAGAAGATTGGAAAAACGTTGCCTGGTCAGATGAGTCTCAAGTTCTGCTGTGACATTCAGGTGGTAGGGTCAGAATGAACAACGCAAATGCATTGATTCATCCTGCCTTGTATCAACAGTTCAGGCTGATGGCGGAGGTGTAATGGTGTCAGGAATATTTTCTTGGCACACACTGGGCCCCTTAGTACCAACTGAGCATTGTTTAAACACCACAGCCTACTTGAGTATTGATGCTGAACATGACCACCTTGTACCCGTCTTTTGATGGCTACTTCTAGCAGGATAACGTGTCACAAAGCTCAAATCATCTCAAACAGGTTTCTTGAACATGACAATGAGTTCACAGTACTCAAATGACCTCCACAGTCACTAGATCTCAATCCAATAGAGCACCTTTGGGATGTGGTGGAAGGGGAGATTTGCATCAAGGATGTGCAGCTAACAAATCTGCAGCAACTGCATGATGCCATCATGTCAAAATGGACCAAATTCTCCAAGGAATGTTTCTAACACCTTGTAGAATCTATGCCATGAAGAATTAAGGCAATTCTAAAGGCATAAGGGGGTCCAACCCAATACTAACAAGGTGTACAAATAATCTTTATAGTTCAGGGTTACAGATTGATTTTTAAAAATTGTTGTGTCAGGATTACTGCCCATGCTCAGAAACTACATCCTGAGAAAGTGAATCTGCTTGACTGCAAGTCATAATCTGACTCCTTTTTGCTAATCCGTATTTGTTTGGCATTGTATTTATATATTTTAGTTACTCTGGCTGTGATGGTTCTGCCCTGCAGACCCTCCCCCTCCTGCTGTCTTCACCTCTACTTCAATGAGCCACACCTGTTGCTCGTTGAAGTGGAGGTGAAGTTTAGAGTATTTAAGCTGCATTCCAGTATTTTAGTCTTGTAAGTGCATTGGTGCTGCTCCCCTGTCTCTTTGTAATTTTTAAAAGGTAGATTTATTGAAATATCTTCAATGTTTCTTACCAGCCTGAGAGTGAGTCCCTTTTTCAGCCTTTGGGTTCATGGTCCCAGTGCCTGCCGAATTGCTTGTTGAATCCAGCGGGACAAAACCTTGACACTAGAATTGCGCTTTTTATATTAAGGAGCTTTCTATGGAAATTTGAGGATTCAAAGTGATATTTTAAGCTTCAGCTAAGGGATACAAAGAATGTAAGCTGGTTGCCATCACTAATCATAGAAGGAAAAATACCCCTGAGATTTTGACTTGCCGCTGAGCAATTTACTTTGTTCAAAGGTGTAAGCATGCACAATAATCATGACGCAGATCCTTCAGTTTGCAAAGGAGCGTTTAAAAAAAAAAAAAAAAAAGCAAATAACATTCATGCATGTTGTGCGGTTGCTCTCTTTGGTTGTCTCTGCAAGATTTTCCTACCGACACAAGCTGAATGATTAAATTCTAAAGGCAATTTTCAGCTTTTATCCTTCAGTTAAGACGTCCCGTCTTAAGAACTGATAGTATTCACTGCATTGGACAGATTGGCCGTGAAAAAATTGCAGTCCTTGGCAGTAAGGGGCGCCGTCTGTGAAATAAGGTGCGTTTTATTCTGTACAGTTTTTGCACATTTAGCGGGAAAAAAGATTTGCTTTGTCTCTCTTTCACACATCTACGCTCAAATATAAGTAAATTGGTGTAAAGGTGATTGTTTTTTTTTTTTTTTTTTTTGTAGTGTAACTTTTTGTAGAGGGAAAAAGAGGACCTTAAATAAATCTAAACGTTAAATATAAATCAAATTGCTAAATAGAAATCTAAATTATATAATTAAATATTTAATTAAACAGTCATGGCCAAAATTATTCATACCCCTACCAATTTTAGGGTTTTTTCAAGATTTTTTTTGGACAAATCAATTCCTGCACAAACGACAGAGTAAGTTGACATAAGGCTGTAAGAAGTACAGTAAACAATTCGAGAAATACAATACTTTTTGGTATTCTATTGCCAGATTTACAAAAAATGCTGCGTCAAGAATTATTCATACCCTTTTCTCAGGACTTGATGGCAAAGGCTTTATTCACAATTACAGCTTCCAAATGTTTCCTGTGGTCGATCACAAGGTTTCTCCACGTCTGCATGGGGACTTTGCCCCACTACTCTTTGGCAAACTTCTCCAGATCCGTAAGATTTGAGGGTTTCCTAGCCATGACCCTGGTCTTCAGTTCCCTCCACAGATTCTCACTAAGACTGAGGTCGGTGCACTGGCTTGGCCACTCCAAAACTTGCACTTTGTTAACCATTTCTTTTCTTAGAATCATTATCCTATTGGAAGATCCTTTCCTGCCCAAGACCAAGTTATTCGGCAGATTGCTTGTTTTCACTGAGGATCTGGATATACTGGTCCTGTTTCATAATGCCATCATTTTCAGGCCCATTTACTGAAAAGCAACCTCAGAGCATGATACTTCTGCCACTGTGCTTGACCGTTGGGACCGTGTTTTTCAGGTAATGTTCTAGCTAGTGCGCAATTGTATTCTGCTAGGTAGCCAACTGGCAAGTGAGTTAAAAAGGCTACAGTTCACTTTCAATGACCTAAGTATTCTCAGAAATAGTTACCCCGACAAAATAAGGCTGCAGTTAGCGCGCACCGTCATACTCCCTAGTTGGCTACCTAGCTAAAGTGATATCGAACTGTACATAATGATAATAACCAGTTACAGCTTTTTTGTGTTTGACAAGTGCCTATGGTGTCCTTTTCGCAGGTTGCAATTTTTTTCTGATCTGTTAACACATCACAATTTCTTGGACCAAGAGGGAAAAACATCCCCCAAAAAGAAAACACTTCCATAGTTCACATTGCTCCTGATATCCAATGTGAATAAAGCTGAGCACTACAGATTTTTATCTTTGAAGAGATGATGATTCCCGGTGACAGTTACTGTGAATGCCCTCCTGAAATGAGGAAAGTTGGGATGTTAAATACACTCAACAAAAATATAAACGCAACACTTTTGTTTTTGCTCCCATTTGTCATGAGATGGACTCAAAGATCTAAAATTCATTCCAGATACACAATATTACCATTTCTCTCAAACATTGTTCACAAATCTGTCTAAATGTGTGATAGTGAGCACTTTTGCTTTGCTGAGACAATCCATCCCACCTCACAGGTGTGCCACATCAAGATGCTCATCAGACACCATGATTAGTGCACAGGTGTACCTTAGACTGTCCACAATAAAAGGCCACCCTGAAATGTGCAGTTTTTGCTTTATTGGGGGTCTGCGGACTCAGAACCAGTCAGTATCTGGTGTGACCACCATTTGCCTCATGCAGTGCAACACATCTTCTTCGCATAGAGTTTCTCAGATTGTCAATTGTGGCCTGTGGAATGTTGGTCCACTCCTCTTCAATGGCTGTACGAAGTTGCTGGATATTAGTGGGAATTGGTACGCGCTGTCGTATACGCCGGTCAAGCACATCCCAAACATGCTCAATGGGTGACATGTCCGGTGAGTATGCTGGCCATGCAAGAACTGGGACATTTTCAGCTTCCAAGAATTGTGTACAGATCCTTGCAACATGGGGCCGTGCATTATCTTGCTGAAACATGAGGTGATGTTCATGGATGTATGGCTCAACAATGGGCCTCAGGATCTAATCACGGTATGTCTGTGCATTCAAAATGCCATCAATAAAATGCACCCGTGTTCTTCGTCCATAACAGATGCCTGCCCATACCATAAGCCCAATACCACCATGGGCCACTCGATCCACAACATTGACATCAGCAAAGCGCTCACCCACACGACGCCACACACGCTGTCTGCCATCTGCCCTGAACAATGTAAACTGAGATTCATCCGTGAAGAGAACACTTCTCCACCGTGCCAGACGCCATCGAATGTGAGCATTTGCCCACTCAAGTCTGTTAAGGCAACGATCTGGAGTCAGGTTAAGACCCCGATGAGGACGACGAGCATGCAGTTCAGCTTCCCTGAGACGGTTTCTGACAGTTTGTGCAGAAATTCTTTGGTTATGCAAACCAATTGTTTCAGCAGCTGTCTGAGTAGCTGGTCTCAGACGATCTTGGGGGTGAACCTGCTGGATGTGGAGGTCCTGGGCTGGTGTGGTTACACGTGGTCTGCGGTTGTGAGGCCGGTTGGATGTACTGCCATGTTCTCTAAAACGCCTTTGGAGACGGCTTATGGTGGAGAAATGAACATTCAATGCCCGAGCAACAGATCTGGTTGACATTCCTGCTGTCAGCATGCCAATTGCACGCTCCCTCAATGCTTGCGCCATCTGTGGCATTTTGCTGTGAGACAAAACTGCACATTTCAGAGTGGCCTTTTATTGTGGGCAGTATAAGGTACACCTGTGCACTAATCATGGTGTCTGATGAGCATCTTGATGTGGCACACCTGTGAGGTGGGATGGATTGTCTCAGCAAAGCAAAAGTGCTCACTATCACATATTTAGACAGATTTGTGAACAATGTTTGAGAGAAATGGTAATATTGTGTATCTGGAATGAATTTTAGATCTTTGAGTCCATCTCATGACAAATGGGGGCAAAAACAAAAGTGTTGCGTTTATATTTTTGTTGAGTGGACATTGGCATACAAGCAATAACATCATTGATTTCGATGTCACTTCATCTTGAGACGGACAAATAGCTCGCTCGCGAGTATTACATTTCATAAGAGAACTGTACCCTTTTAGCTCACTAGCCAGTTGGCTACGTAGCTAAATACATCGGTGCGCTAGCCATAACATACAGCTCGACATCACTTTGGTTTGCAAGCTAGATAGCCAACCAGCTCGCTGGCGAGTACGACAGTAAGCAAACTGTAGCCTTATTGTGTCGGCGTAATGAAGACGCACATTGACGCGATTATGGGACAAAAGTGAAGTGAGGGGACCAGAATTCTGGAGTAGCGACGCATTAACGGTGTGGAAAACGATATCGCTGCCCGTACACTGAAGGAAATAGCCATCTGTATAGCTGTTACCAAATTTTGACTCACACCCGTCGCCATTTCTCGCAAGTACGCTGTTGACGCGCATTTCCTTTTTCTTCTTCGTCTTCTTCGTCGTTTCCTTCTTCTTATTCTTTGAGTTAGGATAGAATATGCAACAAAGGCACATTGATGCCATCCGCTGTTCAGTTTTGGATCGTAATTAGGCACTCATAATTTAATTATTTTATGGAGACCAGTTCGATGTAGATACACCAACAACCTTTTTATTTTATCAGAACTGTCCAGATTCAGTAAGCTACGCACACTGAAGACTGAAACTTGCAAGCAAATCAGGTCTTGACTTGGACTTCATCTCTCTGATTGTTAATAGAGCTGACAATGAATCAGTACAAATAACTGATTGACTTGGTCTTCTTTCCTCCACCCACCTAAGTGCCCAAAGGGTTGCCAAAACTTCTGCTGTAAAACTTGACATAAAATCAGGAATCCTGAAGCCTCTCCAATATCCTCCTTTGGGATAAAAACACCAGCTGCTACTCTTCCACTGTCTGGATCCTTTGATCCATCTCTATATAATTTCATATACGTACATTGAGAGGAAAGCTGAGTTTGGCCTTCCTCAACAACATCACAAGTCTTGCTCTTATCGAGAATTTTCAAATCAATATCAGGATATGGAACAGCTCATAAAGGAATGACCGGCCAGCAAACTGGAGGGCACACATTAAATTAATTAATTTAAAATTCCTCTGCCACGGACTTCAGGTGCTCAGCAAAATAAGTTTTAATCCTTTTACCCTGATTTGAAAATTCCCAATGCGAACTCAACAGACAGTTGGCCGGAAATGTTTCATTTTGACCTTTTACCTTCATTGAATATTTTAGCCCTAATCTAATCCTTCTAAGTTGTAGAGGCATCTCACCCATTTCTATTAAAAGCTCTGCCACAGGTGTCGTTCGAAAAGCTCCACTACACACTCTTAGGGCCGGTTCATACACGACGCAAGGCACGCGAGCGAACGCGACCACAGGTCCGTTCCATTCCGTTCACAGAGAAGCCTGAACGCGCGTCCCTTGCTCCGCTGTGCCTCGTTAAAAAGCAGTACACTGCTCATACAATAGGGGGCAGCAAAGTCCTCTCCGTCTCCTCCTCCTTCTTTCTTCT
Source organism: Gymnothorax reevesii (assembly GCA_029721435.1). Classification (NCBI taxonomy): domain Eukaryota; kingdom Metazoa; phylum Chordata; class Actinopteri; order Anguilliformes; family Muraenidae; genus Gymnothorax; species Gymnothorax reevesii. The sequence continues at coordinate 9,410,811 of CM056586.1, forward strand.
TTTTGGTGTGTTGAAGACATCATATGGTGCATAATTTGCTTTATCTCCCCTATTGGAATCTCATGGAAATACACGCGTCGCGTTACAAAAATTTGGACGACACACTTTGCTACGCAAGGACGCAAGATGGACACCTTGCGTTGCTCAATGCGTTGCCTTGTGTTCGCGCTCGCATACCTTGCGTTGAGTATGAACCGGCCCTTAGAGCCTTAGATTGAATGATGTCCAGCTTCTTAAGAACTGAAGGAGCCGCTGAGCTATATGCCAAGCAGCCACAATCACTGACCGATCTGATCATGGCTCTAAAAATCATCAGCAGAGACTGTTTGTCAGCTCCCCAATCCAATCCCGCCACACATCTAAGACATTAATTACTTTTCCACATTTTGATCTGATTTTCTCTACATGACATTCCAGGTCATTCTCTCCTCCATCTACCTTCCAAGAAACTGAAATTGATTAACTTTTTCAAGGTCGTTTCTATATATTTTTAACCGTTGGCTTGGCAATTTCCTTTTATATCCAAACACCATAAATTTTGTTTTTTCAATTGAAATTCTAAAACCCCATTCATCAGCCCACTCTGTCACATTTTCCGAAGCTTTTTGCACTTGAGAAAGCACATGAGGAAGGTTCCTTCCCCGTTTCTAGATAGCGCCGTCATCCGCAAATAAACACCAAATTCCTTTCCCACCCGACTAAACATTCCATTTATTAGCACATTAAATAGGACAGGACTGAGAACACTCCCTTGGGGGGGGTTCCATTCTCAACATCTAACACCTCAGATAGTTCATTTCCAACCCTTACTTGTATTGTTCTATCACACAAAATGTTTTTAATCCCATTAAATATTCTCCCATTAATTCCAGCATTTTAGAGTGCTTTTAATAGCCCCTCCCTCCACAACATATCATAAGCCTTTACAATATCCAAGAAAACAGATACTACAGCTTCTTTAATTGCAAATGCTTTTTTAATATCAGTATCTAAATTTAAAATAGCATCCACTGTTAAGCTTCCCTGCCTAAATCCACTTTGATATGGAACAAAGAACTCATTTGATTCCAATTTCTGGACCGATCTGTCTGTTATCATCCGCTCCATTATTTTACATAATACAGAGGTCAAAGCAATAGGTCTATTTGAACCAGGGTTACTTGGCTCTTTCCCAGGTTTTACCATTGGACTTAAAATAGCATGTTTCCATTCTCGGGGAAGACATCCATTTTCCCAAACACTATTATACAAAGCCAACACCTCATCCAAAAGCATATCCCCTGCCTGTTGAAATTACAAAGTCAGTCCATCTCTGCCTGGGGAGGATTCTTTACCTTTCTTCACTGCCCTTTTTAGTTCCTCCAGTGGTAAAAAATAAATTGATAGGACCCGAGTTATTAATTTGCAGTTTACCTTGTTGCTTTTCAAAAATCTCTGGTCTCATTTTCCCATTTCCTTCACTGACATTATTTGAACTATCCACTTTCAAAAACTGATTCGCTAGTAAATTAGCTTTTCCTTTGTTGTTTACAGCCTCAACACCATTACAGTTGAGAACAGGCATAGAGGTTTGCTGGTTGGCTCCTGTCATTTTATGTACCAAATCCCATACTTTGAGAGGCATCTCTGGTCCTAACTGTTCACAGAAATTCCTCCAACTTTGTTTTTTTTAAGCTTCTTTTATTACTCGTCTAGCTTTAGCTCTCTTTTATAATCAATAACAAAACTCTCCATAGGGTGCTTTCTTAATTTCCTGGAAGCTCTGTTCCTAGCCCGAACTGCAAGGTTACAATCTTCATTCCACCGTGGCACCATTGTTACTCTTTGAGGGATCCTTTACTTAGGTGTGTTCTTGACGGAAACTGACCGCACTACTTTAACAAGAGATCTGTTCCACTCATCTACCCCTTTCTCACTTTCAATACCACAAATTACAATCTATAGTCTCTCTTAACTTCAACCAATTTGCCCTTTTGTAATTGAGCCTCACTGAAAGGATTGTAGGTTCTTCAAGTCGGTGTCCACCAAACTTACTAATTATGGGAACATGATCACTGCCCATTGAATTCTGGCTCATTATTTCCCAACCAATTGCTGCTAGATAACTTGACGCAATTGTGATGTTTGTTCAGGAACCAGTCGCGAGAACCAATCAGTGCAGTAAAACTGGATTTTATTAAGGAAGGGGGGAGAACCCCCACAGAGCAGGAGGCAACAGTACAGAGTCCACAATCCAGAGGGCAAAATCCGAGTCGTAACCAGGGCACCAATCACAGTACTCGTAGTCGGGCAAAACAGGTTCGGTACACAGGCACAGGTTTGACCGAGAATCAAAAGCCAAAATCCAGTGAACATGAGGAGGTTCCTGATTACAAGAAACTGGCAAAAGCCAAAATGTGGACAGGGATCACAGAGACAGCCTACCGACAAATAAACGGCTCTGGTTAGGGAGTTCTACCGTGCACAGAGTGAGAGGCAGAGCAGTGATTAACAAGGTGCAGAAGATCTGCTGAAACACAGCAAAGTAAATTGAGTGAAGGCAAGGGGCGGAGTCTAGAGCAGAGCGAGTGCTGAGAGCTCGTTAGTCAATTAGTAATGTGCAGTTAAACAATCCCTAGTGCTTGTTAGTAAGTTAGTACTATAAACAATGTTAGTCTTGATTAGTAAGTTTACTTAAAACAACAAACTGTTAGTATTGTAAGTAATATAGAAAAGCAAGGTGAAGGAAGTAAATGAGATTGGAAGGAATGGTAGAAATCCAAGAAACCATGAAATCACCCAAAAGTAAGGCATACAATGCTGGGACAATGAGCGATCACATGACAAAAGACCAGACAGGGGGAGACAAAGTGCAATGCATGGTATGACACAAAACAAGGACCGGAATGTAACTGTAATGGTGGAAAATGGCAAACAGACAAAGACAAGGCAAAAACAAAACATGGCATGGAATCCCAAAAAACAATACAAAATACAGAGCATAGTAAGACAAGGCAGAATTCATAATCAAAACATGGTCAGGCAGGACAGGATCACAACAAAAACATAGTCAGGCAGATCAGGATCATAACGGCAATAGTAAGATTCGCTACTCTTCTTAAATTATACCAGGTTGGACGCCAATCGTTTAAAACAACTAAATTATTCTTACCTAAGAACTTCTCTAAAACTTTTCCATTTCTGTCACTTTTCCGGCTTCCCCACAATTCATTGTGAGCATTAAAGCCCCCCACCCAAATAACTGGTACACTGATTACATCCATAATTTCTTGAAAATGTATTTCCTCTAACCTGATACAGGGATTATACATGTTCACAATTGCAATTTTCCCTCTTTTAGTCCAGATTTCTACTATTACAGATTCTAACTTACAGTTGTATAAAATTCTTTTAAACTGGATCCCACTTCAAATAAAAATTGCACAACCCCCTCTTGATAAAATCTATCTATCCCTCCTTTCAGATCTATATCCTGGTAATACAAAATCTAGCCTTGGTCTTGACCATGTTTCTTCAATACAAATAATATCAGGTTTATTATCAAGCTTACTTAAAAAACATTTAAACTCTTGGCCATTCGCAACGAAGCTCCTGGCATTCCATTGCATAATTGAAAACATTATGCAGATAAGACTACTTATCCTCATCATCATGCTCATCTTCACTTAACATTTCAGCTCCCTCAGACCCAAACTCAGAATGATCCACCTCTTGACTTTGTCCTCCTTGTTGTGTTTCAGCGGCACTGTCCTGGGAATAAGTACACTCCCACACCTCTTCAGGATTAATATCCCTAAAGCCCAATATCCTCTCAGCCGCAACAGTTACTTCTCTTACAACATCTGACTTTTTGTTTGCACCCAGTTTTACTTTTCACATTGCTTCCACCATGAATGCAAGCAGAACTTTTTTACTGACCAAAACAGATTCATCAGAAGAGCGAGCCCTAACAGGACTACAGCATGTCATCCCAGCTCAATCTTGCCCTGCGTCTCTCATGCCATCCACCTGTTTCACTGCCTCTGCATATGATATTTTATTATCTCTTTTAACCTTCTCCACATTCATCGCTCTTATTGAATTTGGGCATCCTCTAAAGGAAGCAGGTGTTTTCCTCCACAGTTGCAGCATTTAACTGGTTCACTACACTCCTTCCCATCATGATCTTTGCTATACCTTCTGCATCTTCTCATTCCTTGGCATACAGCAGCCACATGGCCAAACTTCTGGCACTTAAAACATCTCAACGGAGGTCTTTCATATACTCTCACAGAATAACTCATATACCCTAATGTCACTCTCCTCAGTAGTTTATCATCTCTGAAGGTAATAAGGACTGGAGTATATCCTTTATATCCTCCATTGCCCATTCGCCAAACTTACAGTATGTCTCCCCCTTTCAGATTAGCTAGCAGTTCGCGCTCAGACACTTCAGTGGACACATTATAAATTACTCCTTTGACCCCTGTATTACTGCGTGGTTTAAACACTTCAACATCTTTACCAAGTATACTTTTGATTCTAAGAGCACTTGCTTGTTGAGCAGCAGTCTTACAGAAGATTGACATCATTCCACTTTTCAAAACATTTAATACCTCACCCAACGGTTTTAGTTCTTTGGCCAACTTAAGGGGATAAACAGATAAACTCACTAGGCCTAGAAAAAATTACGTAACTAGGGGGGACCTCTTAAAAAGTGCAGAATTCCTCTGCAATCCACCAAATTTCAATTTGTATACCATCGAAATGAAACTGAAAGTCTGTGCAGTGAACTCATGGACGTCGTTTAATTTAATAATATTATGCGTTTAAACGGTATAACTAATGCAGCAATAGCACTTAACAGAAATTTGGAAAATGGCAGTATTGATAGGTGGATATTGCGCCTATATCACTTTTAATTTGATCAAATCTTTAAAAAATTAAGAATATAGTTATACTCCCCTCTGCTGGTGAAAAGTGTTTGCGCGACCCCATCACTAGCTCCTCAATGTCTGGAGGTTTTTTTTTTGGATAACTATTTAATTAATATAATTAGTTATCCTGCGCTGTAATGAATGAACACAGCGCAGCGAATTTTAACTTGAATACCATCAACAGTATTTTGAAAGCATGGGGTATAATTATACCCCAGCCCATACATGCCGCACAGACCATGCTCCGGCAATTATTTACTCGTTTTTATTTATTAAATAATAATTATCATTGTCTTACATCAAACGACTTCACAGAATAAATATCTGACACGCCCACACAAAGTTTGAGCAGGAATAAAATTGGTATATGTTCAGTATATGTTATGATTGATTTAACATAACAAGTAACACAATTGAATGATACAGTATTATAGAAATAAATAATATTGGAATTTCCGTCACAAGAATAAGTTGTCAAATGATGGACTAAATGTTGTATTTCACCTCAGGCAGCTCGCCTAAAGCTGTAAAGGCGTCTTTTTTCTCGTCTGTCCCATCTCTACATGGCCCTGCTCTGTCCCGTCCATTGTGTGACCACGTGATGTATCAGCTGCTTTGGGAAGGCGTGGCGACTCAGTTGTAGGAACCATTTTCCGGTAAGAAAGCGAAAGAGTTTACTGCCGCAGTCAAGTGTTTTTATTTGCCACCAAAGTAACAGATGATTAATTCTATTAGATTTTTGCACCGATTATGTTTTACACAATTGGGTTGTACAAGGTTGTGGAAAAAATAGGCGCCAATTGCGCGTTGAACCAGATGTATTGTCGTTAGCTAACTAGCGCGATGGCTGGTGGAAATAAAGGTGAACGGATCTGAGGGAGAATTTTACAAAACGATGCAGAGATCATCATTGGTAACCGGTTTCACTGATGGCCAACAGCTTCCATTACTGAAGTGAAGTGACACTTCCGGTCATCATAGATGATTAATTGATTCGTTTTTTAAAAATGCATCTTGTTGAATGGATTGTACCTGAAACGTTCGGTCGTCCTTTAAGACTATTTATTTTGATTTGCCTTAAGGTTTCGGGTGAAGTTAGTTTCTCGCTGCTTGAAGACAATGTGCTGCGTGAAAATATGTTGGTGTTGACTGTTGAGTGCAGAGTTAAGTTTTTGGAGTTGTTCTTGTCATAGGTACAGGGCTACAGCCATGGACCAAAAGATCCCTTATGATGACTATCAACTGCCGGTGGTCTTCCTCCCCTCTTACGAGAGTCCGCCGGCGTGGATCCCCCCTCAAGATGTAGGTCGTCCGATGTTTGTGTGCTTAATTTAATGTTGCTTCTTTTACATTTTTGGAACTTAATTTTATGTCGAGTTCATCATGTGAAGGTTACACCACACCAAATCGTATTTCGTAAATATGTAGCTACAGTGGTAAGTAAAATCGATATGCAGCCCAGCTCTTCGACTTATTTCTTGCTTGAATTTTTCGGGAGTCATAACTGTGTCATAATGAAAAATGAAAGTTTATCGTAACTTGTAACATACAGTAATTTTGCACAAAGTGTCCTGGAAAAATGGAAAACTAATATCTTACCGATCCTCAGAGAATCCACCACCCTGACTACAACAATGAGCTGACACAGTTTTTGCCCCGCACCATCACCTTGAAGAAGCCGCCTGGGGCTCAGCTCGGCTTCAACATCCGCGGGGGAAAAGCCTCCCAGTTGGGCATCTTTATATCCAAGGTGTGCCTCTCTGCGCTGACTGGCCCGTGGTAGATTTTCTTACCGATGGGGTTCGACAACACTCCTGTCGAGCAGAACACTAATCTGTGCTTTAGGTGTTTGTATAGAAACGGATTTGTTTGAGTGCTTTATTGTTCCTTAGTTACATGCGTGGATGATGAGAATTAAGTGTCAGAAAGTGGCCTTTTTTTGGTCACTTGCCCCATCTTCTATCTCTTGTGATTGTCATACATTGGTTCTCTTGTTTTCTCCCTCTCTTGGTGTCCATATTTTTTTTCCCCAGTGTTTTGGTTTTGTCACTTCTGGCTCCCATATCTGTCTGGGACTACTGGTCTTCTCTCTGGTTGTCAGATATCTGGCTGCCTGCTTGCGTCCAAAGCGTACCACAAGAGGTACTGTCGCTGAAGGTGAGCTAGGGATATGGCACGTGCCCAGTTAGGATTAAGATTAACATCTGTGCATAATGGTCCGCATTCGAAGTGGCGCGGAACGGCTGTCTTTGTAAAAGGGTAAAAGGTGGATTGAAGTGTGAAAATCCACCAGACAGGGGCAACCAAGATGAAAGAGATGTTGAGGGGGAGCTAGTCTGGAGCTTTAAAATATCAAATGCTGGCCAACATGGGGTTAAAAAAGCTATTAAGCTATTTTGCTATAAACGGCAACTAGGATACTTTGCACATATCTGCAATTATTTATCTGCAATTATTTATTTAACCAGGGAAGTCCCATTGAGATTGAAATCTCTTTTTCAAGGGAGCTCTGGGGGTTGAGGGCAATTTGCACAGCCAATTACATCAGGGGATGATTAGGTGGCAGGTAGAAAGAGCCAGGTTGTGACTATAGCCATGACACCGGGGAACCCCTCACACTTGTCTAAGAGTGTCATAGGATCTTTAATGACCACTGTGAGTCAGGACCTCGCTGTAACATCTCATCTGAAAGATGGCGTCTCCTTCAGTACTGCGTCCCTGTCACTGCACTGTGGCATTGGGGAAGATTGCTGCCTACTGGCCCACCAACACCTCTTTCAGCAGCAACTTGGTTTTCCTAGGTTGTCTCCCATCCAAGTACTGACCAAGGCCACACCTGCTTAGCTTCAGCTACGCAGGCTGGAGCAGATTGAATAGTGGTATGGCTGCTGGCAATGATGAAGGACTGAAACAACTGCTATTTGACACAAGATTAAGGGGACAAAATTTGAAAGAGTACTGGATTTAGACGGGCAACAGAGTAGGCGCATGATGATGGACAAGTCCAACTTTATGCAGCTGCTTGGTAGGAGGACTTAAACTCCACAAAGGGAAGCTGATGATGGTGATGTACATTTGTGAGGGCTGCACCCCCCATCCTCACTGTCTGGTCGGTACAGGCTACTCCCAACTGTGCATGTGCTGCACCCAAAGCGCACCGGGTGAGACTGCCACCCTTGATATGCCTTCTTTGTCTGTGCTGGTAGGTCGTTCCTGACTCGGATGCTCACAGAGCAGGACTCCAAGAAGGGGACCAGGTGCTGTCAGTGAATGATGTGGACTTCCAGGACATTGAGCACTCTAGGGTGAGTTTCAGGGCTTTAACCTGCTGCTGCCACCCCAGCCACCTGCTTCCAGGTCAACAAATCTAGAGTGGTTTGCAATGGGGCATTTATGGGCTATTGCTGTATTTTAGCTCATCAAACCTATTGCATAGTAGGAAAGGTGTAACAAAATAAAGAGTTAAGTGGAGTTAATCCAATGATTACAAAATTGAGAGATTCTTCTATCTCTAAATCTAAAGAATACATAGTGGTAGGACAGGCTTGTGAAATCGATTGTTCTTCATAAGTTAGGAAGTGTAAAAATAGTGGAAAGAAACTGTCACAGGGTGTGACTGTCAGAATGGGTTTATGCAAGCCATGTTAAAATTCATTAAGGACACACTATGTTGAGACACGTCACTGAGATGCTCTGCTTTTTGTGTTCATTTTGGTGAGTTTTTCCCTTAGTATTTATGCACTGAAATTAAAGGTATGCTGAGGTGGGATTTTCAGTTGCGGCATGTAAACATAACATTCAGTCTTCCCGGCTCTGCTCCACCGGAAGCACTATGTTGCAGTGCAGTGTTTCGTCCTGCCTCCACACCCCGTGCGCTGTTATTGGCTGGAAGCAACACACCCTCTGCCTGAAGACTGACACCCAGAGAAGTCCTGCACCAAGGAAAATTAGGAAATGCAGACTGACTGCAGGGTCTCTTTAGATGCAGACGCCGTCCTCAAACGAGTGGATCATGAGTGATGATTGAGCGGGATTAATTTTGTTTGAGTCGAAGGCATAAATTTCTTAGGAAAATCCTACTTGATGTACCTGTAAGTGATCATTTCTGATCATTTGTTTGCTCCTTGACCTTTTTTTTATCAGGCTGTGGAGATTCTGAAAACAGCCAGAGAAATCCTGATGAGGGTTCGCTTCTTCCCGTACAGTGAGTCTCCCTTCGGTCTCCACCTCTCAGTACTGCTCACACACTGATGCTGCTCTCCATGTCTCCTCTCTAAGTGTACACTCAAACTGTGTGGTACGGGGTCCAAGCTCAAAGTTCTGAGACTTCTCTGTAATCTAAAGGGATAATTTGCTTACATCAGTATTATTGGTATCATAATTATACTGTTCCCTTTATCATCCAGCATTTCTGCCATTACAAAGTTCTTGTTTCACTCATGGTTGGATTGTCACATAATCTTTTACTTTTCTACTTATTCTTTTGGGAACACAAAAAAATGGGGGAAGATTGGGAGAAAATGGGGAACATGGTATCACATTTTTAACGCAAAACTTCATGCAACATAGTCTTTTTCTGGTTAGATTAATTAAGGCTGGTGCGAGAGATGCGCCTGCTTGTCAATGGAATTGCAGATTTTAAATATCGAGAGCAAATATTCATTGATTCATGATCAGTTTGAATTTGGATCTTTGCTGAAGACCATGATTAGTAGAATCTGGTGTGTAACTGCTCAATTTTGGTGAAAGCCTGAACCCATTTCAGCCCTCTCTGGATAAGATTTAGAACCCCATAGTAGGCAAAAACATGAAACAATCCTTAATCGGGTAGAGGAGTCCATTGTAATAACTCAGAAATTTCCATATGCTAGCACTAAAGGGTTTTATTATAGTATACTTGTATTATAATTACATCTTTGCTGATGAACATGATATAGAGTGTGTGTTACTAAAATGCCTTTATCGTGCATTTTTGGCTAATGACCCTTATATGAGAGAGAATGCTTCTGATAGAGTTCTGACGTCATAGATAATTGAATGCTGCTTTGTCAACCATGAGTAATCATGTTTCTTATTTTATCAAGCTCCATGGTTAGCTTAAGTCTTGCCTTCCTGGGTTGAATTTGGTAAAACAATATGTAAATTATCTTTAAATCTCCACATATTAAATGACGTTTCATATACTACGCCCATTTTATGGATTTCTTACTAGTATTTGTCATTGGCTATTGAGACCTCAATGCTGATGGAACCGTACAATCCCTAAATGGGCATTGATGTTATAATTTAATAATCCTTTCATAATTTCTGCATGGGATGTACAACGTACATTCACAGAAACTGAGTTACCATAACGTGAACATTAACAACATTTCGCATAGCTTTGAAGGTTCCAAAAAGACACTTCACCTGGCAGTTGAAGTATAAATCTCGTAAATTGTGTGCACTTGATCTTAAAAATACAAAGATTTATTCTGAGCATGCATTTACACTAAGGATATCTGGTTTCTGTCACTTTCTCCTTTTCTGCAAGCACCATTGACTAAATTTTTTTCAGACTACCAAAGACAAAAAGAGAGAACGGTCCACTAGATGGCATCACATCCTCTCACAGTGGCTGTGTGAGTCACTGAGTCGGTGGCCTTGGGAGTGAAGATAATCACGGTCTTCCCACGGACTGCCTCTTCTGTTTCAGCGCAGTGATGACGCATACTGACGCTACACCCATCTTCAGGCTCAGATACATTACGATGACTAAACGAAGATTTTGCAATATCGGAACAAGTTCAATGTTTTCAGTAACATCGTGAGCACATTTGGTAAAGAGGCAGATAGTCTGAATTTAGGACACTAGTACTTTAGTATGGGAGTAGCAAAGATCCAACAAGAACAATTGCCAAGTGCTAATGGACAGAACATGAACTAGGATACAATGGATAGCAGTTATGAAGTTATGTTGCTGAGGGAAGGAAATGGTTTAGTGAGAGGCAAGCCATTCGAGGAACAGCTTTAGTAAAATTATTTTGCCTGTTCTGAAGTGTGCATGTATATTTAAAATCTAGTGTATTTAGAGATTGGGTTAAAAAAATGTTATCTAGCCATTTTGCTTTTATAAACAAATTATTGGATAACAATCTTAAGGCTTTTGTATAATTGTAAGTTACATATTTTACTTTATCCACATTCGATTTTATCTGGTCAGCAATGTTTATAATCCACCGTGCTATGTGTATTCAGACCATGTGTTTCAAACATGAGTTGTACAAAACATTAACTTCTAAAATTTTCTTATGCATTCAAGAAAGAATCTGGACAATTAAATGTGTTTCACCGACTTAACGCTAGTGTACCTTTTCTCAATTTTTCCAGGCCCAATCCCTGTCTTTTTGTAGAAGTGCTTGCGAAATGAAATATTACAAATGTCAACTGAGAAGAACACAAGCTGTATTTTTTTCATTTATTGAACATTCTAATAAATATAAAGTTACTAAACTTTCTTCACAGTGGAAGTAAATGATCAAAATATACACGTTAATCTGTATATTACATTACATAGCTGCTGATACAAGCTACGCATCCATCCCTGATTAAGGCAAAAATAACCTGAGAAAAAACAGGCACTTAAGCAAACCATTTCACCTTTGCACCCAAGCGACAAAGGTCGTCAAACCCGTTGTCCCACATTCATCTACAAGAGTCGTCACCGTGGGTGGGGATGTTTTAAAGTTTACCTTCACAGCACCGTAAAACCGAGAACCAAGGGACTTCACTGCGTTTGCCCCATCAGTCACTCTACTGAGTCTGGAAACATTTTCGTTTGAACTTCATTGATAGTCTTCTACCTCAATGGTGCGTCTTCAAGAGCTTTCATGACACATCTCTTCAAATACACTTAACAAATTTTAACACGTCACAAACAATAGCTGATTCCATTCCAACACCTCCATTTGCAAAGATATGCTGCATGACAGGAACTCTCAGATACCAGTGTCAGTGTTTCAGAGTGAAAACAATGAGTTGGATCACTGCATTATCAGGAAACCACAGCGCTAACCTGTTCTATCCTGGTTACTAAGGGCGAAGGAACAGTTTCTAAGCTATGTCTCAGGTATCAGGAACACAGTTGGTTGTACGGTAATGTTCAGTGTGAGCAAGTTCTGTGCAGACATGACTGCCACTTGGTTATGAAAAAGTCAGCGTTGGAGCACACACTGTACTTCCAGTCAGTGTGTAAAATCTCTAACACTGTATTAGAGTCATCTTTAAAAACTGAAAATAAAGCAAAAATAATACTTCATTTCTGTCGGTGGGTGTTTGAAGAATGTCATGCAACGTCAAAAAAAAAAAAAAAAAAGCGATCATGCATAAACTTCATCACGCAGGCCGTTTTAAAACAAGCCCCAATGTACACGGAGCAAAACACTTTCTGCAAAAACTGATAAAATGAATAAAAAAATCCAACTCTGTGTTCAATGCCTCCTAATATTGTTCATAGCTGTTTTCCCGTAAAACATCATCCCTTCACTGTATCCATAAATACTGTTGTATTACATATGGCCATGCAGACATCAAAGACACAACACAAAGGACAAGAACTGACATCACTGAACAGGCCGAGCAGTGTTGCTGCACTGGGTATAATACCTGTAAACCGTGCACAAGCAAAACAATTCTCCCATCTTCTTGTGCCATCCAAAGTACAGACATTGTGAGCTTTCGGTGAAAAATGGGTGGGGAAAAATGTAAAAATGCAGATAGAATGACCAGTGTCATTAACTTCACTGACAAAAAGTGTTCAGTGTTGCTAGCAGGTCAATAGGCACATATTGGGCCCTGGATACAACTGTTCGATGTTGGACGAAAGGATTCCGAAGATCTGGATCTGAATGTGCAGGCGTGAACGTATCCCATCAACGTGTCCGAGGTGTCGTGAGGAGACACGCCGCAAATAGCTTACACCTTGCAGTCATTGGCAGCCTGGTTCTCCTGGGTGTCCAGTAAAGAGCTCTCGTCAATGTTCTCCAACGAATCGCCGCGCTGGATGGTCAGCTCGGCCGGGTCCATGAATGGCAGCGAGTTTTGGTCTGGATAGAGCCAGGGCTTGTAAGTGGGGGCATTGATCTGCTTCCACTGCGGGTAGCACTGTCCCGCCCCGTGCAAACGCTTCATCACCTGTGAGAAGCCATAGAAAATCAAACTAACGGTAAAACACTGAAATATTCTCACTTTAGGAGGCAAGCAGCTGCTCCTGCGTCATACAGCCATACGCCAGAACTGAATCCAACAGCCTCTACACTGAGACCAATTCATGATGATGCCAAAAAAAATAATTTTCTAAAAGCTTTATTTGACCCAATCTAATTCCAAATGGAATCAATCCTGTTTATTTGTCTGATACTCTTTCTCGAGGAGGAAACTTCCAGAAAGGATGTCCACCATGGAAGTCAGAGGCTGATCACCATTTTCAGCACCCACTACAGGCAGCAATTCAGAGGACAAAATTGTCATTGATTTGTAAACCAGATCATGTAATTTCTAAAATTCCAGTAATTAGTCCAATACATCAGGAAATACAAAAAAATATCTTAAATGAGAGGCGTTTTATCACAGTTTACGGATGCATGACTACTTCCTAGATCCCAGCAGATTCTCAGAGCCCTGAAACTGATTAGGCCTTAATGTGCAAGCATTTAGGAAGCACTGATGTGGTCTGAGAATGTGCCATTGGCGTTTCAATGGTGGAGACATTTTGAATTATGTCCTTGAACCAAACAAGTGGCGTCTCTCAAGAGAGCACCTTGCCTCAAATACTTCTGGATCATTTTTGGTCTCACTGCCAGACAATGAGAACCAGCATGACAAGTTCTACAGCAATGCTGAGTAACACCTTCAGCCAAGACATTTAATTACGCCAATTAAAAAAAAAAAAAAGAAAAACGCTGACAATACCAGACCTAGTGGGTTACCATGGTTACCATTGTCAATGGAAAGGATTTAAATCCTCTCCAGAAAAGACCGTCATTGAATGTGGCTAAAATCTCTATTAGAGGCCCTTACACTCAACTCGCTCGCCTAACTGCCAACTACATTGTACATACAAATGCTCATCTTCTGCATGAACTGAGGCAGAGATTTACTTTTTTCGTTTCAATGCTGCTAGTCATCAGTGCAAAACCGCCAACAATCCACTAACGCCTTTATGTGGATCAAGATCATACTTACTTTTGGGGCCAAAATCTGAGAGGCTGTGTTTACTACCCATTTTGGAAGGGAACCTGGAGCAAAAGACAAGTGGAATAAATTTATGAGCCAAAGGGAGAATGCACTTCCAGTTTTCCAGTTCACAAATTATCCTGGTTACTGATTTTCCTAAATGACTTGTGGAATAAAAACTGTTTGCTTCTCATGAGCACAAACATTGCATTTAATCTCAGATGAGAAGTCTGTGCATTGAGTATGTGTGTGCTCTCATGCGTATTCACATATGTGCATGCGCACTGGTGTGTGTGTGTGTGTGTGTGTGTGTGTGTGTGTGTGTCGGAGAGAAGTGACGAGGGAAAGAGAGTGAGAAAACAATGGTAGCCAACAGGAACCTTTGTGTACAGTGCAGCAGGAGTAGAGAACTACATCTGAAAAAGCAGCCTCACCTTTAGGGTCAGCTTGTGACAGGTAGGTGAAAATGCAGGAGTTGGGGCCCGTGGACTTCACCATGTAGCCTGTCAATAAGGAAATGGCTCGCACTAGATCCTTACGAGGAGGGAACTTCTACAATGACAAAAACACTGGCTTCAGCAAAGAAACACTCATTGTGTGTGTGTGCATTTTATACACACTAGGTATGTAACTATGTCAGAGAAATATAAGAAGATCCAGTCGACAAAAACATTAAATTAGGCTGAAAATGCAAACAAAAACTGAGCTTGCCTGTATTAGGATAACACGAGCACATTTCCAAAGTCTTGCTTTCATCCCATGTCTTTGTAATTTGCGTATTTTATGCAAACATTAAATGTAATTCGGGATAACAGTGATACATTTCTGGAATATTTATTTAAACTTTAATTATCATTAAAATAATTTTAAACTAATCTCAGTTAAGTCTAAATCACTGTTTAGCCCTTGTTCCATGACTAATTGCATCAGCAAAGCACGTTTTGCTGATATAGAATCATTATTGCCGCCTCCTCCTCGTCTGCCACAGACCCTTCGTGTTAATGCGAGAACTCTCAAGCTTTTGTAGACCCTTTTCAAAATTTATATACCTTTAAATCCTATCAAGACTGACTGGATTGACTTTGGCCCATGTATTATTAATAGTAACAAATTAATAATAATAAATTGACTAATGATTAATGATACAAAGCCCAAAAGGTCAAGGTCGAAGCTGTCGAAAACACATTTTGGCCAATATCTCACTTCAGAAAAAAGATAGAAGCAAGGGACCAAGGCCAAAATGTTTAGTCTTGCATCTTGTGTTTGTGCATTCGCACGCGTTACTCAGTGCTTTCAGCAGTCTGCGCTCACTCTTGCGTTAACAGGTCTTGAGTCAATGACTTCAAATTTAGTTATACCGGCGAAACTATATTTAGTCCACACTATGGAATGATCATCTCTGCCACATCCACATCCGCAGTTGATCCTTAGTGTTCAAGCAATGACTACATCCATTTTAAAAGACCCATTTCAAATTTTACATGCCGCTAGATCTTATCAAGATTGAGAACTGGATTGACTGTATTAATAAAAAGAAAACTTAGTTAATTAAATCGTTAATTTCCTGGAACACCTCTTTTTGAGGAGCTCTCGCTTGGGGGCTTTCACCGATATACCTCTTGCAGTCAGAGGGGGTAGCATCGGCCTTGTTTTTATAAAATGATTCTCTTTAAAAAAGGATAAGTTATTTGAATATGTTGTTCGAAACACCCATGCAATTTCGCCAAAGAGAGAGACTTCAGATTCAATTTAATGTTTCTTAATTTTAGCAGCATTTTTGCTTGTCGAATTTGGATGTGGACAGTTATCCTGTATGAAATTTTGCCAATTTAAAATGAAATAATTATTTCATTATTAATTGTTATTTATTAATAATTTATTTATTAATAATTATTTAAATTTATATAGCTTTTTATAACTGTTTGCATAATTTGGCTCATGCAGGCTAATTGTCTTATCTGATATATTCTTATTTTAAAAATATAAATTTATATAAAAGACTATATAAAAGTCTTCCAACTTGATATGTCACCTGACCCAACAGCTCGCCATTTTTGTCCCCCGTCGCCCCGCGGAACGGGGGACATAGAAATGCTGTTCGTCCGTCCGTCCGGGAACAGTGTACTCGCAATAACTTTTGACAGCTTTGATGGAGGATCACCAAATTCACGCCACATATGCCTCTCATGAAGGCCTTGCTCAAGTTCAATGATGATTGACCTTGACCTAGTTTAAGGTCACTGAGCAAAAAGATGCGAGGAACACTGTACTCGCAATAACTTTTCACAGCTTTGATGGAGGCTCACCAAATTCATATGACATTCTTATTGGCTTGTTAGGTTGATCTCAGCCATGGGCACATCCATGCGTCCATTATCCACAAGTCATGAAAATTGTAATCTCTCTCATAACCCATGGTTATATTTAGCTCATATCACAATGATCCATCCCTCATTCATCTCTCTGTTCAACCAATGACCAATGAGCTACAGTGTCATTGAACTTCACATTATTAGTGGTACAGTGCACCAAATTATTTTCAGCCACATGTTTCTGGTCACTTCTGCGACGGGGGACACAAGGCCTTCAGGCCAGCAGGCCATTTTTAATAACAGTAATCTATGCTTGGGTGACTTTAGACTCACTTATTTGGTCAAGTCGATTGTATTTCATTCAAATGTTACAGACTGACCAGAGGAAATGAGAAATATGCCACATGAAGGGAATAATGTTCAGGAAATTCACTCACTTTGTTTATTACCAACTTTAGAAAATGTGAGTGGATATTAGCCCAACTGAAGGCTTTTAGAATTACATTTACGTTGCCATAGGACAAGTGCAAGACCTAGCAACAATCAGAGATTCAATCTTAAAATCTGAAGGTCTCTAGGGATTAAATGTGGCAATGGAGTGAGAGAAAGGGGGAGAGCAGGCCTACCGGGTGCTTGACTGAGTAGTTAACAATCAGATACTCATCGTCCTTCACCTGCCACGAGCGCAACGTCACCACATCTCGGTTTTTCAATGGTTTAGGGCACATCCCTGAGGAAAAAAAAAATGCAGGGACTGTCAGTACAACCCATAAAAATCATCTACCAACTGAACCCCCTGCCCCCTTCTTAAGAACATATATGCTTAAATTCAGACACACCTTTAGCAGAGTAGAAGCAGAAAAGCAGTAACAAAGCCTTGATGTTGACAGTAAATACATGCACAGACCAAGCGCCCTTGCGCTTTCTCTTTCGCTGCTCTGAAGTACAGCTCAAAGAAGTCTTCTCTGACAAAATGGTGGCAATGACTGACTTGCTCAAATTTTTCTTCCCTGGATTTCTTCCCTCTTCCAAGGCCTTCCTCTAATTATATTCTATGTATTTGTGCACATCTGTTGCATATAATTAGAGGAAGGCCTTGGAAGAGGGGAAAAAAATTCAAACAAGGTCAGCAATTAAAATGTCCAAATATTGGGCTGCAACAAATTTGTCACAGTTTTTTTGTTTGAATGTCTCAGAAAAGAATGATCACCTAAATCTGCAGAGCACATGGTATGTGCACGCAGCATGCCCCACCCTGACTGAGCAATCAAATCAGGGGCTTTGAAGCTCTGTCATCACCATCTTTGCCACACAAATGAACCAAACACTAATAGCAGTAGTGAAAGTGCCCGTATGAGATCAGTTGCGAACAGAATCACTGATGCACCTGCACTGCACCGCACCAGAGGAAGTCTGGTTAGTGGGCGACAGAGCTTTAGACGGCGCTAAAAAGACTCGGTGGGAGGTTGCCAAGACTTACAAGAGAAGTAGCCCACATCTGAGTTGTGGGACAAGCGAGCGATATCATAACTCTCCAACATGGTGGGGTCCCAACCCTTGCGGTAGTCGCTGTCATGTAGCACATCGTACAAGGTGGCTGCTGATACATCCTTTACCACCATCCTGCACTGAAAAGAATGACATCAGGAGTGGGAGGGTTATAATCTGACATATAGTCCAAATTAAATCCCCGGAAGACCTGATCCATTAGATTTTTTGAAAAAAGGAAAATCATTGAACTCTTGTAAACCAATGAAATTGTACCTTTCATCAATTAAAAGTTATACAGCCAAATACTCCAGAAAATAAACAGGTTTAATACAAACTGTACATTTTTTAAAAAGAAAAACAACAATGAAATGACCAACTGGCCAGCAACACACATATCCAGGCACAAAAATACGGGAGTGTGTAGAACCCCACGGTATTTTAGAGAGAATATCCACATTTTAATTATTAAGTTTCATCAACGCAATTGCACAGGTGGCCAATCTAGAAATAAATCATGTTTATTAAACAACTGACCAATAGCCTTCAAAATCAGAAAGCCATCATTCAACTCATAGTCCACCACATTTGTTGCCAGAACACACCTGAGTAAACAAACTGGATAAAATACGACAAGTCAAATTAAAAAAATAATAAACATGCACTGGCACAGGATGGCATTATGTTCCCTCCAGATGCAAACTGCTGGATGATATCATTTTCTTAAGTTCATTTTCGCATTATTTCATGTTGATGATTTCATCAATTTCAAAAGTTTTGTGTCCATTCAAAGGGATATCTCAGTTGTTCAGGAGACAGAAATGGCCGTAGAACTGTTGCTGCAAGGGCATCAATAGTCTTACAGCAAAAAAATGATGCATTAAAGGTCCACTATCATACCACCAGGTGCACAGCTAATATTATGAGCCAGTTCAAAATCTCCCCTTCCTGACATCACGTAGGAGAGTGACCACCCAGAATAATGAAAATGATTGACTGCTTGGCTGAAGTTGATCAGTTCTTCTTGCCTCTGGTTGGTTACTTCCCCATGTGATGTCAAGAGGGGAAAGGAATTTGAAATGGCTTGTAATAACGGATTGGCTGTTAATCTGGTGACATTATTGGGGACACTGAAGTGATATCAACAATACGTAAATCTCTTCTTATAGAGGTTGAAATAATTGTAGTGTTCTCGAACCATCACCTGGCGCCAGCAGCGACTCGTGCATTTAAACAAACGGGCGTCATCGGTGGCTCCGACGGGAGAGAAGCGCAAAATCAAAGGGAAAAAAAAAAAAAAAAAAAAAGAAGACGACATTCTCGTTTCCTTAAAGCATAACTGCATAACTAAGACTAGCGGCCCTCCAAAGGAAGATCAGCAGGCCAGGTCACATTCACAGGAGCTTTACAAATTTTGTGCTAAGATAACAACCACCAGTGGGCCAGGCCTACGAAACAGATAATTTTGTTCATCATTACAAATCAGCATGGATGTTTTCTCGAGAACTGAATGGGCAACACGCAGAGGTGTAAAATCCAGGAGTCAGAAAGTAAAAGTCCTGCCAAGTTTTTCTCCCTCCCACAGAATGAGCTGATCACTCCTCTTGGCTCCATCTCCTGTCCAAAGTAAATCCAAGTGGTTGCAATAAAGTTCTGGGGAAAATTTTTACTTTCTGAACCCGGACTTTACACTTCTGGTTAGACGGAATTCTAAACGAAAAGAAACTTAGGCAAAATTTAGCAGACTTTCGTCTTTTTGCGCGCCAAATTGCGTGAACCAACCGAACACGTCGACTACTCTGCAATAATAGAAACGATGCTGGCTAGAACAGCAAACTGCCTCAGAAAATTAATCGTAACCTACAAATAATGTTAAATACGAATTCTTACTGAAGGTGGGAGGCAGGATCCCTACATACACGATTGCCTCTGATTAATTTTGGCCATGTAGGCAAATACATTTACGCGTGAACTTCATAATTACATTCAGAAATCAGATAATTACAATACAGTATTAGCCTAAAACAATTGCCATCATTCGGGAAAGGGCGTAGGTCAAATTTTCATGTGGCAAACTAGTCACTAGACCTATTCACAGTCGCTTATATTGGATTCTACGTTTACAAGTGGATAATAAATAAATAATCCAATCAATAAAATAAATCCATTATAGCCCGCTTCAAAATCATTCCATCACATTAAAACCGGGACATAAAGCATCGCCACAGAGGGAATAACTAATAAGCTAGCTAACATGATTTTTATGAACAGCACATACATTTTTAATAAATAACGAAGACCCGATAAAATAAATTAGATCAACTGGAAATTGAGCGCAATCGATTTAAAAATCAATCACAAATCCCAAGAACACGGAAATGTCCACAAAAGCTCCACACATCAAAACAAAATCCAAGCCGATTCAACATCATAATTTCGGAGAGACGCACAGACGCAATGGCGAGGCAGACAGCAGTTTCACGCACCTTGATCTTCTGTATCCTCGAGATGTTGTTTTTCTCTCCTTTTGCCGATGCCAACGGGGGCATGACCCACACCTGCATTCCATCTTTGTCGAATTTGCTACGCCAACCCTCCGTTGACAAGCACTGTTTTCTGAAGTCAGAAAAATCTACTTCGTGTGGTACCGCCAACGAACTCCGTCGTGACATGGTTAGAAATTCTTTAAAGGAAATAAGTTTTTTATATAAATTCAGCGGAGTCACTGTTTTTTAATCGACTGAAAGTTTCCTAGCGAATATCCCAGCTGACCTATGAAATGCCTGAAATGACTGAAACTGGCAATGAGTTTATCCCCTCAAGGTTACGTGCGTCCTTACTTGTTTTGGCTCTCCAGTTGGTACTGCAATAGCAGTGAACTAGAACCGGTAATTATACTCCCCATATGACCATATCAAGTTTGACAGGATTTTTGTCTCGGATTCCTAACCTTCCAAACATACGTAACTAGCTTGCTGAAACTTGACGTCCTATTAAAGCGCGACTTCCGGGAATTACAACAGGTGCGTCCACAAACAAATCCGACAAGCGTTGATCGATTTCGAAAGGTAAGAGTGGAAAATGCTCTGGGCTACATGTAGACAGCATGTAGCGGGTGTTACGCGCGGCATGTCATCTCACCTAACATTTGTATTAAGATATGAAGACTACTTAAAAAATAGCTTAAAGACATGCGTTGCACCTGCCCCCGAAAACTAAAAAAAAAGTGTGTGTAAAATCAAACAATGGACAATGAGCGATTTCTCAAAGAACTTCTGATTACTATGTACAGCCAACTCAAGTTATCGTCTCCCGCCGCCGCGGAAGCGAGCGGAGCGGGGGACATAGTATTCAGCTCCGTCCGTCACGACCCGTTTGTTGTGAACGCGATTATCTCAAGAACGGTTTGATCGATTTCATTAATCTTTGGCTTCAATGTGTATTAGTGTGATAAGCCGACCCCAGTCGATTTCCGTGACCTGGCGGGGGACATGGCCACGTTTAGTGGCAAAACTTGTTGAAATTTGGTTTCGACACAGGTTGCCATATTAACCTTCTTTCTTTTTTTATTAACCATAAGTCAATTTACAATGCCGTTTCAAGATGCAGTGGTGCGGTAACCCAGACTCTGTCGCAACCAGCAAATATGGGTGTGATCACTTGATGAATAGCTCTTTAACACTTCCCACGCCCCACGTTACTATCCGACTCCAGAAGTAGAGTAAAAAATTATTAACCCGTGTTGCTATGGATAGTGACCGATAGTCCAGATTAAGATACGGACCCCCAATGTATAACAAACAACCCCCTAGTCACAATTTGCCTGTTAACAAGAATTTACGCCTATTTGGAGAGCTCTGATCTCCAACAAATCAATTACCTTTATCAAAAAAGAACACAGCAGTTGGTACAGTTTTTCACTATGACTCAGAACAGAACAAATGTTATTACGTAAATCTGAAGCAACTCATTAATCCTTTGTTCCATTGACAAAGACCTTATGCATTGTGTAACCTGAGAAATAACTCCTCAAGATAGACATATGTCACTTCAGCGAACTATCATACATCGTTTTCTGAAGCGTCATTTCCGACCATTTCATCAACACGTAATGTTGCACACTTTACTCGGGCATACATTTTCAGTTTGAAATAAACCAATTTCATCAGGCAGAGAGAGTAACGCTAGTAAAGAAGAAAGCTTAACATTTGGTGAAATATTTTTATTCCATGTGATACACGTTTGTTCATTACTCATGTTTTTATTTTGATTTTTACAGCAGATAGTAATAATACATTATTCACACAAACATTGCTAAAGACTAGTAGACAGCAAGTTTCAAATGGACAGACACACTCCAAAATATAACAGCAGAATATTCAACTCCAGTCAGTGACAAGTAGAGATCTGCTTGGGCAAAGAGGGTCGTTTCACACATGATAATTTAATATTTATTGACATATTGAATTTTACATATTGAAAACCTTTCCCCTATCTATGCAAATGTCTGTGTGCGCTGGTACAGGTGAAGCGAGTGTGAGGTTTTTTCTTTCTGACAAAGAATGTGGATAACCGAAGAAATGGATTAATTCATTCCAATTCAGCTGCCTCTTCCCACAGCAAAAGACCACACAAATTGGGCATATAGGGGCAGCCAGCCTGACCACACTGACATGGAACAGAAAACCAAAGGCCTACCTCTCATGCTGAAGCATAGCAATAAAAAACAAGCTAATTAAATAAAATAAAGCTGTTGCAATAATTAACCATTTTGGTGTAATGCAAACAATGCAATTTAGTTGCTAATTAAAAACAAGAGAATAAGACCCCCAAAACCCAACTGCATAAACAAAAGCAAGTGACGCTTCTGATTTTACATGGCAAGAGTGATTACCAACAGCAAAGGGACTTCCTCCTACTTACCTCTCAACAAAACTAAACTTAGCCAGGGCAAAGCAAGTTGTCCAGTTGTCATCATCTAGAATTCTGAGGAGTATATGGTGGAGGTGACCAGGCAAGCAATGCTTTTTACAGTGTCCTTCCAATTAGTCCTGCAAATTCAGCATACAGCTTCCCAGAAGGGTAAGTGTGTGTGTGTGTGTGTGTGTGTCTGTGTGTATATGGAGGAGGGGGGGTTGAAATTCAGCAAATCAGTGGCGGTAGACACGGAACACAATCCGATTTCCCTTTTCCAGAATTAGAAGCAAGATGGAAAAATCAGACATTTTTTTAAACATGACACAAAAGGGGTTCAATCTACACCCAGACCAATCAGGTATGCACAAATATAAATGCCAAGTTAATTCAAAGAACATCCTCGGAGTATTCGAGTTAAATGTCTCTTTCTTGGAAAAAACTTATTTTATCTACCAGTCAGTAGTACATTCTAGCTGAGCTTTGCCACATAACTATGTTAAAAATGGGCATGGCTTACTGCTAGTAGTTTGCCAACAAACTAACCCTTTCAGTTTAGCCCTCTTTGGCCATGAACAGCCTGAGATAAGTAAAAAAAAAAAAAAACATATATATATACTGAAATAAGTTAAGAGCTGAAACAAGGCATAGGACATACACATGGAGAATGCGGACAGATGCAGCAATTCAGCCATAACTGACTCCCCAACAGAGGTTGTGAAAAGTAAATATCTGCTTTTCCTTTCATAATAGCCGTTGTAATTCACTGGACCTTCAGAAGTACCAACTCTATCATTACTGGATGGGCCTGGCCTTCGAATGACTAGTTTTTATTACAGGGGAAAATAAATCTGTTCAACTGAAGTCTACTGATTTGGAAGCAGCTCTCCGTCCTTCACCGTCCCAATCTGAATTTAAAAGAGCCTGACACCAAGCAATAAGGAACTTGTATGAATCCAAATCAATGAAATAAAGCCAGTCCAAATGAATGTAAATGCACATATGCCACTCATTTCAGAACAACAGAGGCCTTGTTCAACATTCACTATTCATATGCAAATACATAGCCAAACTCCAACATTATTTTACAATGACAAATGTGACAGCACTGATGATGCTTCAACAAAGTGCAAGAAATCAAGAGTGGTGGGAGAAGCTATCAGTCTGCAGTCCTATACATGTCATGCAGTTGAAATGTTTTTTTTTTTTTTGTTGTTGTACAAATTGGTATTTGACTTAAGATTTAATTGGTTTCTCTTTTTAATCTTTTAACATTTTTATTTGTTTAAATACAGAGTAATAGCACATCCACACAGTTACTCCGAAAAAAGTCACTGAGCCAACGGGAATAGATTCTCCAGCCAATGGCACGCTCTTGCTGTTGGTGCTAGTGGCCAATGAGAAACAAGCTATTGGGAGGCAAAAAGTTGGTGGGTGAGGTGGGGGTGGGGGTGTGGGGTACATGATCATTAGCATGAGCAGCTGCTCTCAGTTACAGGCTGTTCTGGTGGCTTCTCCAGTTTGATGTCAATCACTGCAAAATAGTTAAGGTGGAAAAAACAGCTTTTGTCTAGTCTCAAATAAGGCTGAATAAGCCCCATTAAACTTGTTCTAGCAGAAGTGTACTGGTGAAAGTAGGTGACTGAAATGTAATTCAACAAACTCTCAACGCGTCTGGCTGTTCAGGTCTAGTGCCATAACTGTTTCCAACTTTAATACAGCAAGTTGCTATGGAATAATGCATGTCAATTTTTTAAATGTTAATACTATATAATGCATTTGTGTTACATTTCAGTTTTTAATCATAAATACTACAATTGTAATGCATACCTCCGCACAAAATAATTGGTCAACTTGCCCAGGGACCCAATTACATCACAAGAATATGCAAAGTGGGTCCATAGTTCTATGGATACATCTTAATATTCAAACACATCATTCACTGTTAAATTTCCAGTGTCTTACAATGGTCAGTGATAAGTTCTAACGGTATGTGCGCCTTCTCTGTGATCGCCATTTTAAAATGACTTTAATATGACCAATTTTATGAATGCAGCCAAAATATCCTATATATACCAAAGACCAAAATGATTATAACTACACTCATGATCACATTTAGTAAATCCACTGTATATTATACCGTGGGTCCATTTCGCGGACACAGATAAAGCAAATCTCTAGGATAAATTTAATTTTGAAGAGAAATTAGCAATAGAAAAACTCAAGGTAGACTAGTGCTTAAAGCTAAATCTTTGCCTGTTTAACTGGCCCATCATTTTCTTTCCCAACACTTCAAACTCTGGGGTTAAATCTAGAAAGTCATGTTGACATTACAAGCATGTGAAAATCAAGCGACTCCCCACTGTCTGCAAAGCCCGTCCCAATAGTGGAACCACCTTCTGAAGGATACTATCCTCTTTGCTCTTCTCAGGAGCATTATCCATCCCAGGTAACGCTGCGGCCACGCGACGGAACAGCTGAGGACAGATTAAAGAGCCAGATTAAAAACCCAGGACACACAAGGACATGCGATTTGGCTCCAAGAATCAAACAGGTTTTTATCCAAAAACTTCCATCATTTGTATTTCAACAGACTTTGGGGTAGGACTACTGACAAGTGAACCATTTACAAGCATGTTCTTTTCAAATGAGAATAAAATGTTATGTATTCGAGACCTTACAAAATTTGACGTCTGAGAATCCACAAGTTCAGAAAAATTCAGAAAAGGAATAGTGCACTGAACTGAACGACAGCTTTGTCGCATAGCGCAAGGACAAAAATCTGAAGCTCAATCTTAGCAAAACCAATTAGAACGTAAAGTCTGCAAACAAAGTTGGCTTGAGAAAGCCAAACTTATCATTAGAATGACTGAAACATTTAAAACCACCTAATCTCCAACTCTCAATAACAATCAGTTCAATAGCTATGAGGGGTAAAATCTAAGCCAATCAGCAAAGGGAGCAGGGCTTCATCAATTATAATGTGTCCCTTTCCTGAGTCCAACAATCCAACCCCCAACTCTATACAATACACGGATCAATAATTGCAAAGGAAAGCAGGTAAGTCAATCAGGAAAGGGGAGAGGTCTTCACATATTAACGCGTGACCCCTTCCAGTGTCTACTAACCTATCCCAAAGCAATATTTGAGAAGTGGTCTAATGGGTATGAAGGATGATACCAGCCAATCAGAAAAGGGGGCAGGGCTTTGTCAATTCACACCTGATTCTTTCCCAAGTCCAACAGCCCAATGCCCAACTTAGTGAATAATGGTTCCAATAGTTCTGAAGAATAAATGCTAAACCAGACCAGAGTAGGGGAGGAGCTTCAGTAGTTAACACGACTCTTTACCGAGTCCAATAAGCCAACTTCCAACTAACTATTCAATTGTTACAAAGAATAAAATACTGGCTAATCAGGAAAGGAGGCAGGACTTTGAAAAACAAGAGCAACGCAGAGCTTGGCAGATGCCCCCGCCTGTATGTTGATCAAGGGCATATTGACATGGCTGCTGTGGCGGCCATACTAGATATCGCATGACGCTGGTTTTCGAAAGGAACCTTCCTCTAGCCATTCCCAATACGCCATAAAGAAATGGCATCAATCCAACGAGGGATTCAATAGTTATCCCACGGAAACTAAAAGTTAACGGACGACAGACGGACATGATGTCAACATAATGCCCCCTCTCCTCTTTGGAGGGCGGGGGCATAAAACCACCTGAAGTTTTCCTGAATTGAACAACCAATGACAGAGAAAAAACTAGACTGCGCCCTCTTTATTCTTGGGTACAATCTGCCATGGTTATACAGGTGTCAGCTTCCAGTCATGACAAAACCAATTGGCAAAATGCTGTTAATATTGTGAACACCCCTGTTCAGAAATAAATAATCATTAAAACAAGAGTTGTCAGAAAGACAACAAAGCTTGCCGGGGGGGCAAGGTTAAAGTTTTTCTGCACGCGGACGGATGCGGACGCCGGGGGTACGACAATAGCTCTCCGGACGTTATTCGTCCCGGCAAGCTAAAAAAAAGGTCCCTATAGGCCACTTTTTCAAGTAAGGACATAATTATTATATGTGACAGCTTTCGGGATATGACCAACAAGATCAAAAACAGGAAAACTGATAATCAAATATTTATCTATGAATACCAATAAGACCACAGTTTTAGTGCAACTAAAAATACATTTCTGCCTGGTCTGCACAGGTCTTCACAGCCAAAAGTGCAACAGGAATTCACCATTTTGGCACGTCCAAAATGGTTAAAGGCAAGCAAAACCATGCTTTGTTTTGCCAAGACCAAATGCTGAGAAAGGGGGCTTTGAACAGTCTAGTTTTTCCTCTAAGTCACTGTGAACAACCAGGCTCTGTGTGGGGCTCCAACAGTGGACATGTGACTAACAAGTATAAGGGCACAACAGCATTTTGGTGGCACGGGAATCTCTTAGTTGGCCAGTATATTGACTGAATGCCCACACTGCTGACCTGTACCTCAATGAAAAAAAGGAAACAAGAAAAGCGAGTCAGAAATATCTTTGATTTATACTGAGCAACAAAAGAAAAACAAGTTAATATAAGACTGACAGGAAACTAATCATGTCAGTAATAACTTTAAAAATAATCTTTTTCTAAAAGCACATGCATATTTTATGCTAATTTTGTCATTTTGTTTTGCATTCACTTCGATTGGGTGACCATGTGAGCACATAAATTAACTTGAGCTTCATTTGTTGCTCAGTATACTTACAGAGATGACAGTGCAAAGTAATATTCGGTTACAGAGAAATTGATACTTTTTACATTTAGGAAGCAAATTTGAGCTTTCAGGACACTGCAGCTTTGATAGGATCACATTAACAAGCAAGTCATGCTCTGTTCAGCATACGACATGACACGTGACAGGAGGACGCAGTTGAAAATGCCGTTGTTGTACATGCGCTCAGCACGAGTGATGGACATTAGCGCGGACGTTTCCACTGCTCTTAAACGGAAAAGCACACCAACTTGCAGAATATACAAAAAAAAAAAACCAAGTTCTATCTCTAATTGCTCTCAAGTCAGTTCAACACATCAAAAACACAAACACAAAAAACACTGGAACACCCCAAGCATTGAAATAGTTCACGATGATGTTTGCTCTGACGTGTCACATTACAAAACATTTGATGTGGAGATGAAATTCAACAAGACGTACAAATTGAATCAGAATGAACTCAAGACACAAATAGAAACCTTCTGCAATTTTAATAAATTCACCACAGTTAAGCACTATACATGCTAGAGGACGGCAAGCACAATATGCACACAAATATACAGTAAAAAAAAAAAGAAGAATTAAATAAAATATCACAGCGAGATGCTCAAGCACATGGCACTAAGGTGGGCTGCGGCAGAGGACATGTGCAACAGGAATGGTGCTACGAAGAGCCGGGAGAAAACGACAGGAAGCCAAAAGAAAGGGACACCAAAGGAGGAGTGGGTAAGAGGAGACCTAACGGCACTGGCTGCTTCTCAGAGCCTCTACCTGTTTCACATTGTAGCCAGTCTTTGCGCTGGTTTCAATGAACATGACATTCAGTTCCTTAGCTCTCTGCTCGCCCTCTTCTGTGGTGATCTGTCTGCTCCAAACCCGGCACAGATGTGCAGACCGGCGGACAGACGAGGGGAGGAAACAATCAAGGGTAGGGAAGAGAAAAAGAAAGAGTGAGCAAGAGAGTGAGTGGAAGAAGAGAAAGGGGAAGAGAGAGAGGAGAGAGGCAAGAGGAGCACACAGGATGAGGAGCTCAGAACAGATTCTGAGGTCAGTAGAAAGCAACAAGGACAGAAGGTGTAGAACAGTGGTCACCGATCGGGTTCCTGGAGATCTACCGCCCTGATTATCTCACTCCTACCCTGACAAATCACACCTCATGCGACAACCAGAGATCTCTTTCAGCTGCAAACGAGGCCTACGCTCTTGCCCCGACAACAAAGGGTATATTGGCAAAACCCTCCATGTCTAAGCTCTCCAAAAAGAAAGATACAGTACTGCCCCAGACAGCATTTGAAGCCATTGGTTTTTTTTTTTTTTTTTTTTTTGAGGGGGGGACATTCACTGTTGATTAACTGAAGAGAGCCATGTGAAATAAAAGGTTGTGGGACAGACACCAAACTGTCCTCTGGCTGTAAGTAATATTGGCCGACTTGCCATGTCTTGCACGGTTGCACTCGCTTTAGGTTTGGCTGAATTAGAAAAGTTGTCCCATTGGTTCTATTTTTTTTATCATAATGAAGTCATCTCATTTTGCCAGAAATTTAATCACTAGCTGAACCTCAGCCCGACATGAAGCAGGTAATATTTGCTCTTCTGTCGGTTCCTGCCTCGCTAGCGATGTTGGCTGGCTTGTCACCAGATTTTACGACACTTTGTGCCAAGGGAGGTCGGATAATTTTTTGTAACTCAGTTAGGGAAATATTTTACTTACGTACAACTTGATTGGCTTACAAGTCCAGTTAGGTACAAACTGATTGGCTGAAGTGTGTCTCAGAGCGGAAGTGGTACCATAACTTGAGGAAATATAATCATGTACAAGGGAATGCAAGTTTTGTAAGTTTAATTTCATTGGCAAGCAGTTCGATTAACTGAAAGACAAATACAATCAAAGTGCAGAAAGTACATTCCTGCCAGTGTTAAGAAAGACTGCAATTTTGGTTGCACCTTTATCAGTGTCATTCCTGCCTCTGAGTTTTGTTCGAATTCCAAAAGTTGGCAATCTAATCTCAGTTCCTTTTCTGGCCTGCACGCAAAAAAATTTTAAAAAGTTAGGCAATTTGTTGGCATTCTTGTACCAAATAAGCCTTAACAGTGATCAGCCTTAAAAAGCCATCAGCCATCTCTGCTAGTTTGTTTTAAATTCCACCGTCCAATGTGAAATGTAGCCAATATCATTCGGCCAACGGAATTTTTCTTTCCGATTACACATGTTAACATCCATTCATTTATTAATTTTGCATTCACTGCATCAAAGCGTTAATCTCCGATGTCATCACAGATAAAACGAAAAGTCACGTCAAGGTAAAATCCTGTAATATAACTCTTTTCAAGTTGACATGGTTATTTGGCATCCAATGTCGGCTTTTCAAGATTTCACATCCAGCTTATCAACGAATGCGCATGTACAGCTTTCCACAAGGAGAGGAGACTTATGTGTGACCGTAGTGTTGCACTTATAAGCTGTAGAGTGAAGCTGTTCGGCAAAAATACGAATTCCTACATAATGGGGCTTTCATGTAGTTGCTTTAATCTCTTTAACACATGCCAATGGACTTTCTGATCGTCAGACAGTCTATAGGAAAAAAGCGTCCAAATAACTGAATCTTTGTATTGAACAACCAAATACAATTTGATTCAAAGAAATCTGATTCGGGTGCAGCCCTAATCGACTCATTAATAATGAAAAGTCCACAAAACCATTTTTCATGAGATCAATAATAAATGTAACTGCTTAAGTTATTTCTTAATTTTTTTTGATATTTTTGCTGTAGTATTCAGCAATAACTGATAATGAGCGAAAGAATAAAATGGCAAAATTTCACGGTGAAACGGCGCGTTTATCAGGCAATATGATGGAACTCAGGTGTTCCAGGAAATTAATTGTTTAATTTATTATTATAAAAAATACAAAAGATCAAAATCTATCCAGTTCTCCATCATGACAAGATCTAAAGGCATACAAAATTAAACAAAAAAGGATCTATGAAATAGCTTTGCCTTATCGTGTTAACAAAAAGAATCGGTGGAGAACGCAGTGGCAATAATGATTACATAATGTTAATGAAAGGTACTTTTGCCGATATAATGAATTAGGAGAATCAAGCGCACTAAATCAGGGGTGGAATGAAAACCAACAAGATAACAGATCTCAAGGAACATGGTTGGTGACCACCAGTGTAGAAAATTCCCTAAACTCCTCTTCAGTTGAGAAACCGATGGAAATGCGAGTGAAGAGATTTAAAACCTCCCATATTGGGATCACTTCCAAGTCACCAGCCTCGCCCCCCAAAGTCACACCAAATCCCAAATCTAGTCTGTCTGAAAAGCCAACAGATCCTTCCAATGCGAACGCAAATCTCTGATAGGGACACTGACAGGAGAGCACAGATCGAGGCACCCCTGTCCGCGCACCAGCTGCTGGTGGACACCCACCTGTTTGACGTTATATCCTGCCTTGGCACTGGTCTCTATGTACATCACATTGAGCTCCCGTGCTTTCCTCTCAGCGGCCTCAACAGACACCTGTCTATCATCCCCCAAAGGAGAGGAGGGGGCAGGAAGATACCAAATCATACATGAAATAGGGAGGGGGGTGCAAACTGGGGGAAAATGCATAAAAATCAACACAAACCACTTCTTTAAATTCAAAATAATATGGAAAGAAAAAAAAAAACGGGACTAAATTAAAATCACTTAAACAAAAAATAATGAGTGAACAAAAATCATCTCTGCAATATTCTGAACTGAAGTCCATGCAAAACCAAATTAATGTGAAAATAAAACTATGATGGCATTAAAATAATTTCAAAAGAGGAAGGGGAAGAGATTCTCCCTGGTTGTCTCAAACCAGAAGTGACACTAGAGTGAAATACACCAGGATAATGCACAACTTCCAGTATACAGCAGACTCCCATTTTATTCATACCCTTGGTAAGGAAGTACAAAAAGATCCATACCCTTCAGTATAAATAATTAAGCAAAATACAGTTGCTTTCAACAGCTCCTAAGGGCTGTACATAAAAGTTTGCTTCAGCCTATAATGTAGCTCCTTAGACATCACCAAGCAATTCCTGTGGTCCTGCCCAATTGTGTTCTTCTCGGAGGAAAATTAATTTCCTGCCTGTTATGAAAGAGTTTTTGACAGTTTTCATAGTTTTTGAAACTTTTGTACCTCACTTCCAGTATATTTTGAGTTTTGTTCATTAATCTTCTTCAAGGGTACAAGTAAAATGTAAGCAACTGTAAATGCAAACACCTCACCCGCACGTGCACTTCAGACACCTGTACCTTTTATCAGCCAAGTCGGTTTTGTTTCCAACCAGCATAATTATGACGTCACTTCCTCTTTCCGTTCGGACGTCATCAATCCACTTTGAGGTTTGCTGGAATGAATTGAGGTCTGAGGGGAGGAGATCACATTTAAGTTTCATAATCCATGGCAAAGTTCAAGTAAAATCAGTGTGTTTCAGTTTATTTCACATGGGTGCCCGAAAAAATCAAGCTAAAAGAACTAGGGCACCCAACAGTAGTCATCTACTCAACAGTCAAAAGCTTTAATGGATAAATTAAGTATGAACAAACAACTAAATCCCACAGAACCTCCAGGATCTGGGTCGGCCATACCAGATAAAGTCCTCGAAGCTTCATGACAACCACAACATGTTGTAGCTGCACTAACACCACGACACGCAGCAGGGCTGTAAATTTCTGCTGGATTACATTTATGCTCACTGATTCAACTGTATCCGGAGACGTTAGTAGGAAGCGAAAGGGGAGACAGAAGTATGGTAAAAGAGATAAAGATGGAAAAGAATAGAATCCCCCCTGTCCTGCCATGGAAAATCAGGTCAAAACCCAGGACTACCATTACAGCCTTTTTAGACAAACAGGCTTGAAGGAAATGCTGAAAAACCAGTACCTTTCCTTACATGCAGTCAAACGCACAACTGTTTGTTTCTAAAGCCTGGGTTGATCAGGCCACCATTTACTGGCGTTCTCTCCCTGCAAATTCAGTTTTTCAGTGACGTCATAAGTGAGACTGGGAGGCCCTGACTCACTGGTGATGTCATAGACCACCACAGCAATAGTGGAGTCGCGGATGTAGCTGGGGATTAGGCTGCGAAAACGCTCCTGTCCAGCGGTGTCCCACAGCTGCAGTCTGACCTGGGGAGGGGAGGGGAGGTGGGTAAGAGAGGGGAGAAGGGGAAGGAAAGGTAGAAAGGATGGAAAACCAGCACAGACATGAAAGAGTTGGAGAAAGAGTGTTCAAGGAAGAGAATTAGTAAGCTTTACATAAATCCCAGCCTCCTGTAATTACTTAAATTGCATTCACTTATAACAGAGGACTATGCGAGCGGAGAAGCTAAGATCACAGATCAGACCCTGGAGAGTCACAGGCGAGTGCCCCAGCGGTGGAGAAGTACAGCAAACGCCAGGGCGCTGCCCACAAGCTTCTGGAACAGCTGGAACCGCGGCATTCCACTGGCGAAGGTGCGCGCAGACACAATGAGCCAGCGAGACACACCTCCCTCAGACACCACCCAAGCGGCTTCACGAGAATGAATGAATGAAAGAAAAAACAAAGAACAAGAAGCGATGAAAAAAGGAGAGCGTCACTCAAGACAGAGTCAGCTGACGTGACCAGAGGAAAGAGCAAAACTTGACGTCTATCCGCCGTCCGCGGCCACAACTTCCAGTGCCAAGAACGCAGGTCCCACCGGCAGCTTTTTAGGCCGGGGCCCCTCTTAAGAGACGCTTGAGACGCTGCACTTTCAGCGACGTCGCAATTGCTTGAAAAGCTGCCGAAGCGGTCTGTCCCAGCAAGCAGACCCCTTTTCGCGCTGCCAGAAGGCAGGCAGGCCATACAGACGGGTGAGAGGGGGGTGGGCTGGGGTGGGGTGGGGTTGGGGTGATGCAGTACCTACTTGCAATATCATAGACCACCACAGCAGCAGCAGAATCACGGATGTAACTGGGAATGAGGCTTCGAAAGCGCTCTTGCCCGGCAGTGTCCCAGAGCTGGAGACGAATCTGCATCCAACCAGAGAGTGGGGTAGGGGGGGGGGGGGGGGGAGGGGAGGGGAGGGGGGGGGGGGGGGGGAGCAAGCAGCCAAAGGGAAGGAACACAGACACAAAACCGCAACTTAAAACAGAAAACCAAAACTAAACAAAAAAAAGAATGGAAACATAAAAACCTGCAGGATGGGCTAACGGTAAAAAAAAAAAAATGACAGACCCAATGGCAGAAACAATAAAGATGAATGCTAAAAATCAAGAATGATCTATAGAGACAACAGAGGACCATCCACCGATTCATGTTGGGACCGGAGTAATGACAGGTCTCGAGTATACACACTGTTCAGAGGTACTCGCAACGGCTCATGTCTCTTTGGCAGGATGATGCGAGCAAGACCTGAGGCGGCAGTTCTGTCACCAGAAAACAAACATGCAGCACAACAGCATCTCATGATTCAGCACCAAAAAAACAATACGAAGGATATACCTACCGTACGGTCCTCCAAATACATGGTCTTAGATAGGAAATCTATACCAATAGTTGCCTGTAAAACAGGAGTGAAGAGATTGTAAGGGTAGAGAACAACCTGGATGCCAGTAAGTGACATGAGGGCAGAGCAGCACAGAACATGAGGGTACATAAGGCATTTCCATGCCTGTGCTTTATTACCAAATGTGTTTCTGTCGAACTTAAGGGCAATTCCGCTACTGTCAGCCAAATGTCCCCTCCGTGACAGACACTCAATTGATCCCCTAACGAAAATGGAGGGAAAAACTGAGCTTTTTTCCTCCTGAATATAGTAGCGCACAATTATACCCATAAATTATAAAAAATATAAATAAATAAAATAATAATAATAAATAGATTAAAAAAATAATAATAAAAATAATAATACTTTTTAAAACATCAGCAGAATTTTTTTGGGGGGACAGTTTTGTGTCTTGTCACAGAGGGGACATTTTGTTAAAATACCTTGGAATCACCCCTTAGCAAGTGAGGAAAAGAGATTTTCTGTGCATGTGGTGCAGCCTTCTGTAGGCAAAGAACGCAGTCATGATTAACAATGAACAACATCTTTATGGTGCTCTTCTGCCAGAGAATAAATAGGGCAACAAAAGGACGACTTACAATGATGAGAACAAAAACCGCAGCAATGCAGGCATGCAGGAATTAAGCTTACTGACCCAATTAATGACAACTCATCCTCTATCAACATATTCGACTGCACTATTACCAAATATGGAGCTGGCATCCAAATCCAGGCCAGGTTTACATTTCTACCAGGAAACAAACTAATTGCTTGAACCATTAGTGTCTCTAATAGGCAAGACTGTCAAATCAAGGTAAAAGGTAAAAGGTAGGTAAAGGAAAGGTGGAAAACTAGACCCTGAGGACCATGATCTGATGATCCCCGTTCAATGGAAACAAATACTCAGTCATCCTGATCTCCTTTCCTCGAGATGCAGAATAAATTTCTTAACGTTACTGCAGAGGAATGAGGATGAATTCAGACTCATTCTGATTCAAAGTTATTCTATATACTTTATACATCCATTGCAATGTATCAGGGCAGAGCTCAAAATATTTATGAGGCAACATTCTGGAATTAACTTCTAGAAGATACACATGGCGACACAAGCGCCATCTGTATCAATTAATTTATTTGTTAAATTTTTTTCTAATTGTCAGATTTATTTAGTCTGGCTGCTTCAAAGCACAAGAACAACAATACTGCTTATAAACTGGTGCTGGCACAGAGCACAGGACTACCTTAATCACAGATGAAAGTATCAGATAAGGACTTCAGCTCTCAACAACGGTTTTATTTTCAAAATGTCCTGAGAGGATTTTGCAACCTAGATCTGTCTGAAGCATACACATTACACTCCTAGGTTTTCTAATCCCACAATGCAGTCCGTGCAGCATTTTCAGCTTTCCAAGTGTTTTCACTTCTCCTCTATCCAAGTTGGACTGCAACCAAGCAACCATATTTAGGCAACCGTTAGTTCCAACCACATTCTGGGATCAGTCGAGACACATTCCTCCAGTACTGCCAGAGTTTGACATCATTACCAAAGCAACTTACTTCCATTACTTGAATTTGTTTCTCAAATGAGGAAAATGTTAATATCAATAGACAGCAACATTCTCAATGTTAAAAAGTTGGTAATTTTCTAATACATGATATTTAATCCTTTTCGCCCAAAAAACCAAAGAGTATTTGGACAACAAACTACAAATGAATCTGTTGTGTCTGAGCCAGTCAAAGGCCCCTGATAGAGAAGCAGTTTAATATTCTAACACGGCGCCTCCTCTATTTACGCATCAGTTAAACCCAAAACATTTCAAACACTCAAGCCATGGACTCCTACATCAACAACCGAAAAACACACAGAAATGTACAGCCAAATCTATGGTTAACAAAACAGCCAAAATATTAAACCATTCTGTAAAGTCAAAGCTTTTTTGATGTATTTCTTGTTTTATTTTTTAAACAATGGCAACTGCTTTCTTTGATGTTGAAGTAATTCGTTGCATATTTGAAATTAACTGCAATTCTGTAGTAACACCTGGAATTTTTCCTCAAACGCAAAATTCACTTTGATATGCATCCCTTTGCTAACAGAAAACAAAACATTATGACCGTCTGCCTAATATGTTGTTGAGCCTCTTCATGCCCCAAAAACTTCCATGTCAAATTGTCATCCACATAAATGCCCGAACCCAGGGCTTCCGAGTGAAATGACTTCGGTGTCAAAACGCCTCATCCAGCTTGCCTGCTTCCCACAGTGCATCTTGATGCACTCTCTTCCCAAGTCAAACCAAGCATACATATCCAGCTGATGTAGAAACGAGACTCAACGGACTGGATGAGTCTTCCACTGGTCCAAGGCCAGTTACGATGCTCGTATACCCATTGTAGATGCTTTCAACACAGGGAAGGGATTAGAATGGCGACTGGCTGGTCTGCGGCTGCGAAGCCCCATACACATCAGGGGTGCCACGCACTTTGTGTTGACACACATTCCACAGTAACAACCGGTAGCCAGTTCATGGTTTGTCCATTGGGCCACTGCTGAAAGGTAGTCACTACTGCTGACCGGGAAAACACCAGAAGCCTAGCTCCTTCGAAGAAGCTCCGATCAATTTGTCTGGTCACGACGTAATGGCCCTTGTCAGAGTTGCTCGGGTCCCATTTCTACAGTATCCAATGTGTTGAATATGAGAACCAACTGATCACTTACTGTCTAAAACCTGTTGAAACTCCAGTATCAGCAAATGTCATCGGAACAGAATGCTTATAGTGTCAGGATACCAAGTGCATCGCAAGTTACCAGCCAATAACCAACCCAACAAAGCATAACCTAGTCTATGGTCATCCATGGCTGCACATGCCAGACTGTTACAATCAGCGACTGGAAGCGGTTTCCCAATCTCACGTGTTTCTCCCTGTGGAAATTTTCCTCACAATGCAAGTTTCACCAAAATAAATAACAAGAAAAAGCAGAATACTAATGGCATGACTAAATAACCATCAAATACAGAGTATTCAAAACAGCCAATCAAAACGGCAATGGCAAGGCAGTTACCTGGTAGGTGTTATCAAAGCTATCATACATAAATCTGGTGATGAGCGAGGTCTTCCCCACTGCAAGAAAAAAATACAATATGTTGTATTACTGATTTATACGTAAGGGATAATTAACGAGAAGGTGTGCATTCCACGGTTTTAATGCACGACGCGAAGGCAAATAACCAGCCGACACGAAGCGGAGGGTGGTTGCTTCCGCCAAGTGCATTAAAACCGTGGAATGCTCACCTTCTGGTTGATTATCCCACTTGTACCATGGTCATTTGCCAGCAATATCAAATTGCAGCATTCAGAAATTTTTGGAGTAAGTTTTGCACTTTAAACAAACAAAAAAAACAAAAAAAAAAAAACGAGCTGGTCATCATTAAACAGGCACCACGCCTTCTCATACCCAATACTATAGGCCAGGGGTGTCCAATCTAATCCAGAAAGGGCCGGTGTGGGTGCTGGTTTTTGTTAGAGCCCAGCACTAACACACTTGATTCTACCCACCAGGGTCCTGATTGAACCGCCTGATTAGTTAATTAGTGGATTCAGGTGCTGTAGCACTGCTGGCTAGAACAAAAACCAGCACCCACACCGGCCCTTTATGGACAAGTTTGGACACCCCTGCTATAGGCCAAGCTAAATTGAACCAGCAATATTAGTTCATCTTACGTTCATGGGTAAAGATTTTTTACACACGCTTACATCTGTTTCCCAGCTGATGATTTGATAACGGGTTCCAGCTGAAATGGAGATTATGCATGACAGAACATTATGCGCGATTATGCAGACTGTAGCTAACTTGCTACCCACAATTACAATTAACTTATGACGGTTTATACCAGGTTTAACGTTGCTAGGGTTACAAGTTGGCTAGTGGATGAATTTCGAATGGTGAAACTACCGTAGCCGAACTACCTGTGCGGTTCCACGGTTTTAATGAATACCTGCCAGCCAATCAGAAAAAGTATTCACCTATACCGTGGTATAATAGAAATTGAACACAGAACTGACCATTGGTCTCGTTTTCAAAGCCACCGAATTCAACCGAATCTGACAACATGAGCGTGAATATTACCCAGGAAATAATAGTTATTGGCCATAAATTCACAATGTCGAAATTTATCTTAACAAGATCCCACATCTAGCAAGCCAGCAAGCTACAGTGAATTGCAAACTATTGGCATTTAGCACGTTAGCCAGGGTAAGTAGCCATGACCGTCAGATTAATCGGTGTTTTATCGAGTCAGATGAGGTGAAGTCGGGGACACTCCTAGTAACTTAGGTAATGAGTAATTTAAGTGTACGGATCAGTAGAGGGTCAGTAGATCGTGATAAATAAATGACATGTCGTGGAAGCTCCTGTGTGGAACCGCAGAGAGATAATGGGTGGACCGCTGAACTCGTCAGTGCGCTGAGTTGGCATAACGGATTCTGCCACGAGTCAAAACAGACGTGTTCAACTCTGCTAGAGTTAGCGGGTCAGGGAAGGGCTAATGTGCTGAAAGCAATCTGTTTAAAAACTGCAACCATCAACACTTTCCTTCATAATTTCTTTGTTTCTTAATATATTACGATAAATTTGCGCCATTTATTCTTGTGATGAATATCCATCGATATCTAGTTGAGTTGATGAAAAAAAGAATCAGAAAGTGAATTTTCATCAGAATGTTTTCAGCAGCGATTAGCCCGACCCGACGGGTCAGCATAAACTAGCATAGCATCAAGACACCAGTACTGAATGGGACGCCAATGCACAAAGTTACCATACGATGGGAACGTCAAATCACGAATACAGAACAAAATGCATGTTTATAATGTTTCAGAGGTATACAATTGATCTTGAGTGCTAACGGGCCGCTACGGATTATTTCTATCAGTGTAGCGCTAACTTTTGATTTCACAGTCGGACAAAATCCCGGATTGTTTTCGTAGGCAAGCAAGCTAGCTAACGGTTATCCGACAGTTGGCTAACTAACTACCCCCAGGTTAACCAGCATGCGAGCCTTTTTTTAACTGCCTGAATAATCTTGTAGCCAACTAAGCTGTCCTAGCTGATGGGCAGCGACCTATAATAACCACCCCGCTGGCTACCAGGCCAACTAGCTTCATTTTTTCACAAGACGTGATGGAGAAGGGAAGCGCAGTTATTCATTCAGCTAACGTTACGCGAACCGCTAACTCGCTCGGATTAAGAATATAACCAACGCCGGCCAGACAGGCCAACTTCCTCGCTAACGTAACACGACCCCGGAATGCCTAAATGTACAATACATCACTATTTAAATGTCCATATTAGCTAGCTAGTTGGCTAAGGCCACTGAATAGCATTCCGGCTCACAGAGCCAAGCCACTTAGCGACCCCCTTAACTCTATAACCATAATTATGCAAGATGCGCACAATACTGGCCATTACGGCATACAAACCCAGTCAATTTAACGTCGGCTGACAATGTTGCCAATTGGGCGGTGAATATTTGCTCTCTAGAATCCTTATGACTATTAGATGCCACCGGGACTGACCGTATTAATTGTAGGTGGCCAGCTAACTAACGTTAACGTCATCTTGCAAACGACTCGTCTTGCATATTCCAGCTAGATCAGCTAGTTAGTATACTGCATGTAACGGTAGACTTAACCGTTAACCTGCCCGATTCTCATTTGACAGGCATGTGATGAAAAACGGGCCCATGTTAATATTCATTTCGCCGCTGTCCCCACCCTGATGTCTCTCGGTTGTCATTCGCATCTGTGGGCCCCGTGTCCTCCACACCATTTTCGTACATTTTTCTTCCTTCAGAAGTCACATTCTGTGGCCGGATGCAATGCTTACACTGACCAAGGTCCACTAGCGACAAACCACCGCGATTTAGACACATCGATTCGTCTCCACATTTCACCGCGATCCTACCAACGACCACTTACCGCTCTGCTCGCCCAGAAACACAAGCTTGAATTTACGCAGGGGGTTACCAAACTCTCCGCCGGTGGTGGTGGACATGGTTTTAATTTTACCTAAACAGAGCTAGCAAGAAACTAGCTACGTTTTCCCAATAGAGCCAGGGATGCACGATTGTAATACGGCTATTCCTGTGCTGTCTGCAGGCCAGCGCCACACAGCGACTCTAGAGAGCACGGTGGTAAGAGCTATCTAAGATGAACTGACTCTCTAGGCGGGGCTGCGCGATGCGTAGGCCTGGACGCAGAGCGGAGGAACCTTACTCAGAAAAAGCCAGAGACCCTGCGATAAGAAAGAGGAAAGAAACTATGCAGAAAGTGCCCACGTCACTCAAACATGTTACGTCACCGATGTAGGCTTAAGGATGACGTCATTTCCAATGTTTCAAGCCAGCGAAAGGATGAAATTGTTCTCACAACTGATAGACTCACTTTTTTACATTGGGGTTTTGTATCAATACATTTACGTGAAAGACAACCTATACCGTGGACGTGTCTCTTAGTATCATAATATAAACGCCAATATGTTCTATTCATCTGTGGTCCTGTCGTCTTGGCAAATTAAGTATTTACGTATTTTGTTAAAAAAAAAAAAAGACTCATTTTTCCAAGAGATGATCATCACGGATGCAACGGCAGAGC
The DNA here is from genome assembly GCA_029721435.1 of Gymnothorax reevesii. Classification (NCBI taxonomy): domain Eukaryota; kingdom Metazoa; phylum Chordata; class Actinopteri; order Anguilliformes; family Muraenidae; genus Gymnothorax; species Gymnothorax reevesii. The sequence continues at coordinate 9,451,601 of CM056586.1, forward strand.
TATTGTCACCTTACGATTCTGAGAGAGGAATCTGGAGAAGTGGTCCACTCTTTCACGTGCGTTTTCAGCATTGCAATGTATAATTAATCCTCTGTGTTGTGAAAAAATATTTGTCCTTTTCTGGATTTTTTAATCTATTTTTGCTTGTTTGTCATATGTAAATATTTAAGGTCATTCACCGGATTTAGTATAAGGCAAAGAGAAGTCTAGCAAACAGAAAATGCAATTTTTAAATCATTTCATTTATTGAAAGTAAGTGTAATTTAAAACCAATATCATCCATATGAAACAATAATTACGCCCCTAAAGCGAATAACTGGTTTTGCCATCCTTGATGGCAATGACTGAAATTGGAGGTTTGCTATATCTGGCCACTAGCATTTTTTTGGAGGAATTTTGGCCCTCTCTTCTTTGCAGAATTTTTATATATTTTTTAATTTTACCCATATTGGAAGGTTTTCTAGCATGACCTGCCTGCTTACGGCAGTTCCAGGAGAGGACTTTGACTAGCCACACAAAACCCTTAATCTTTTTCCTCTATCGAGCCATTCGGAGGTGGACTTACTTGTGTGCTTCTGATCATTTTCTTGCTGCATATTCCAACCGTGCTTAAGCTTAAGCTCGCAAACTGATGGTCGAGCACTTTACTTCAGGATTTTCTGGTAGAGAGCAGAAATCGAGGTTCTATCAATTATGGCATATCGCCTATGTCCTTACATAGATTCCACTCTGGCCCAGTCTCTTCTCTTGGTGGAATTGTGAATACTTGCAAGTGAGGCCCACAGTTCGTTATATGTTTGTCTGGGTTGTTTTATGGCTGCTTGGATGAGCTGTTGACACCCTCGGAATCTGCTTCATAGTTTGTTCCACCCCGAGCTATTGGGGCCATAAGAAAGTATTTGGGGCGTGATTGTGAGCTGGGTGGGGGATAGAGGGATTGGGTGGATGTAACCACAAATATTGTAGCCACCTGTTGTTGTTGTTGTTCTTTTGACTCTGCTGTTCAGTGTGAGCCATTATGGCTCATAAGCGTTCACGTTCACTAAGCTTCCTCATCAAATACCAGGGGTTTTCCTGGCTCAGAATGAGCTGGAGGTGTTGGTTCTTGGTCATAGGCTCACTCAAAATGATGGGGTGGGAGGGGGTTGTTGATGTTTGTCATTATGTTTGGTGGGGGGGGGGTTAAAGGCTTCTCATTCTGCTTTTCATTTTCTTCAGCGGGGGGTGAGTTGGGGTGTGTGGGGGGGATATGCTACTCTTTTTTTTCTTAATTCATTGAGCGGGGGGGGGGGGGGTGGGATTGATAGGGTGGGCTGAACATGCTTTTTTAAATTGTTGACCGTTGGAGCGTGGCAATAATACTGCGAAATTCCCCTTTTTCTTTTCTTTTTTTGAGAATGAGAATGCCATACGGAATATGGCGTTGGGAGCTGGTGGCGGTAAGAAATTAGGCGGTGGCGGCCGCCTCCAAATTCTCTATGCAGGAAAAACCCTGAGTACGCCAAGCCCGATTCTATTCCATCGCCATTCTGCTTGGCTCCAGACGATGCAGTTGCTTGGGGGGTCATTCTGTCAGACCACAGTATTTTTTTGCAAACTTTTAGCCCCTCATTGTTTCCTTTTAAATTTCTTGAAACTTTTACCTCATTGGAATGTTATGTAACTTCTGTGTTCTTTTTCAGTGTCTGAATTTGAGCTGGGACATGGGCCATCATTTAATCTAGTAAAAGCAATCAAAATGGCTATCTTTTAAAGATATGCCATGGGTGATCAACAGCATTGCATCCAGTGTTCTGTTTATTTTTTCCACTCTAACTTATGATTTATTTTAAAAGATTATTCAAAACTAAAATACTTTGAGTAATCTTTTCAAAAGTAAGTTTTATTAAACACAGTGGTTCATTTGTCAATATGTCCTCCAGTGGAAAAAATCTTGTACATGTTAGATTTGTTTAATCGGTATGCAAATATGACCAGTGTATGCATTAATCCCTAAAACACAATGCTAAAAGCAATGAAACATTCTTTGTATGCTATATTAGTACATCCAAAGATTTATTTGTAGTCAAACTTTCCCCCATGCTTGCATCTTCATAAAAAATATAAATCTTGATCTTCTCTACCCGGACATTGAGACCCATGAGATGTGCATTCATTTATCCTTAAGAGCAAGTTTTTTTGTAATTCTTATCTTTTTTTTTTTTTTTTTTCAAAATTCCTTGTGAGGTTTATTGATTTCTATTGTTGTTGGCAACCAGGAATGATTTTTACACCCACAGTGAAATATTCTGCTGGGGATGAGGTTATTCTAAGCAAATTTTTGGGATATCACACTTTAATGGATTAATTAACCATAAATGGCAGCATATTTCTTGAGACATAATTGCAACATTATTGGATAAACATTAAAGAGTCCTCAGACCTCACAGTACCTCCTCGACCATCTCAGCTGATATAACATCCAAAAGAGGGACTGGACTTGATAAACACATCAACATGAAGAATATCACATTTGCCCTTTATCACAGTGTATCAGCTGGACTGGTGTGTGTCAGTTTGTCCTCTTCTCTGTCTTTCTTGGCATTCCATCTATCCAGGGAAATCTACTCAAGTGCTGTACATGTTGTGCTGAAAGATTGCAAAACAAGACAATCAATTTCTGAAAGTCGTGATGAGTCAGAGTTTGGACTTAATTGAAAACAGAAAAAAAAAATGGTAAAAAATGTACACATTAAGCTGTTATAAAAAGCAGCAGAAGACAGTTTCATTAATAAAAGTGAAACATCTTTAATTTGTTGAAACTGCATGTACTTAAATTATGAGCTTTCTGTATAAAATAAACTCAGCAACTAATTTCAATGATTTTAAAGTTATAGAGTAAAATCAAATATTTGGGTAAAGCCCAATATTTGCAGTTAGTTCTGTCTGTTGTTATCTCCTGATCCTCTGAAATCTTCTGGGGGGTACAAGTTCACAGTTTAGGGCCTGCTGAATTCAAGTTTGTACTTCATAATTTCTGATGGATTTTTCTTTAAGAAAGGAAGTGCCAAACATGGCACAGCTCACCTGAGGTGTAAAAGTGTTTACTCCACCGGCCTGAAATTCATAAACGTTCACAGTCAAAAACCCATCTGTGCCACTCATTCACACAACAAAGTCTAGTGATTGCCTCATATAATCATTTCGCAGCTGTGGAACATGCCAGCTTTTAATCAATCAAAACAAATGCACTCCTGGGGGGAAATGGGTGAACCCAGAACGGCAAAACTTGAAGCTTTAAATGGTATTTACGACAGATCAAAATCTATGGTCAGGAAATTTGAGAGTATTTCACAAATAGATTTAAAAAAAAAAAACTTTGTATGGGGTAGCTTTTCCCTTTGATTGTTTAAAATGTTGAGGACTTGTGGGTAAACTGTGGACAGCTTCTTACAGAGAGAAAAGCTAAAAAATAACATCTGATTGCTCCATTTTATAAAACAACCTTTCAGTTGTGGGAAGCAAGCTTTTCTGCAGTATTTTCTGGCACTCTAAAGCATTAATTAAATTTATACAGGGAAGCAGGTCAACTTGACCATGACGCAATTTCTGGCTTTTTCCATTACAGTTCACTGCGGCAAACATATACGAGTGAATTGTTCCATGGTAGCTGTCCAGAGTTCATTTGTTTAATCCCTGCTAATTGCTCATTTTCTAACCAATAATTTTTTTTGACGAAATCATGCAAAGATTCAAATTTTTCCACTTTGGGATTTGACCTTTTTTACATTTATAATAATAATAATAATAATAATAAAAAACAGGTTTCATATGAATTTTACAAATTATATTCCACATTGTGTAGTGTTAAAATAATAAATATTAGTTTGTTTGACGGTATTTCTGCTTAACTTACGCATCTTTTCAGCAGAGTGCAGAGAGAGAAAGAGAAGGGGGTTTACATTAATGATTGTTCTTTAAAAAGGGGAGCTGATTAATATAAGATGGATTGTAAATATATATACATATATACACACACAAATATATATGTAAATATATAATATACATACATACATATACAAATACATAAATATATATATACACACAATTTTTCTCTCATAATGCAGAACCTTACCTGCGGGTTTTGGAGTCATCAAAATCAGCGGCAGTTCCACAATGACATCACTATGAGTGAAAATCAAATAAAGTTAGTCAGGCATTATTTCACTGTGAATTATCATCTAACTGTAGTGCACTCATGGATTTACCTGGCTGTGAGGTCTCCCAGGATGCTAGGGTAAAGAAGAGAAACATAATGATGATTCTACTTCATTTACAAACAGAGGGCCACCTTAAAAGCATGTGACAATTACCTTTGTGTCGTTGCAGGATAGATAATTACTGTTTTTATCTTAAAGTCTGAGACTACTTCTGTCCTGAGAAACTGGGTGAGGTGACTTCGCTGTTAAATCTGTGCTTTGTCTGACAATGACAATCGGCATATTTACTGCAAGACTAAATATTGGAGGACCATCAAGCTTAAACAGTCACTTGCAAACAAATAATGGGTGACTCGCGAAATATGTGATATTTGGGTCTTTGGGTCTCATCAGAGGATGGGTTAGTCTTCCACAGCATGTAGAGAGGCGATGGGCTTACCCTCCCCTGGAAACCATGAGGTTGATCTTGACTTTATAGGAGACCAAGATCCCAAGGACATCTTTAGACTGTCCAGGCCTCAGCCTGAGGGAGAAACAGAATGAGGAAGAAACTGAGAGGAAGAACCAGCGAAGACAGTCTTCATCAGAAAGTCATATGTGAAAAAATATTAGATTGGAATATTGTTTGGAATAGGAATGCCAGTATTGATACCAATAATACAACTTCCCACCCTGTTTTTATTGGTTTTCTTTATCTGAAGTATGTCTGAACAACTATGCATTGGAGGGTATGTCTGTGTGGTGCTTTCTTCTAATCTGGTGTGACAGTAAAATATTTTAAGGTATCTAGCGGAGTTTTGGGAGCAGGTCCTGATCTCAGCCGTAACACATGCAGAATTTGCTTTAAATACACACCTAACCCACTCCTCCCATTCGGCTTTTGTATTATTCACCCCTCCCTCCCATCCTGTTCTTTTCCTCTCTCCCCGCCCCTCTCCTTCTATCCTTTCGATAGGGTTGAAAACCTATCATGTGCTGTTGAAGACCAATCACAGGGCTCCTCAAATCTGGCCCTCAAATCCAAATTCAGGTCTGGTTTTCCATTTTTCCAAGGACTCGAGTGCACAGTTATTCCCTCTGATTGGCCTGTCTGTCATCACACCTGACTGCCAGGTTTGGGGGGGTGGAAAACCAGCAGTTCTCGGCCCTTGAGGACCGTGATTTGGAGAGCCCTGACCTATCATGTGGCGACTTGTTTAAAAGAGCTCCTCAGCAGGGGTTTTGATATCTTACCACCATTTAGCAACAATAGCTGCATTTAGCAGTCTAAGGGTTAATTTGCCCGGGTGCTGAGGTGATTTAACTATCGTAGATTCTGCAAACTCTCGGTCCACAAAGCAGGAGAGCTCCATGACAGTCCCCCGCTCTCATATCAACAACATTTTCTTCAATATACTTTTAAACGTATCTTGTTAGTGTGGTCCCTTGTTGGTGAAATAACACTATAAACCAAGGAAGGGCAAATCCTGTTCCTGGAGGTTTGTATATCTCTTCAGATTCAAATCTCAGGGGTGTTGTTCTCACACAGTGGTGGATGCCAGGTTAGTGTCCTCTTCCTTCAGCTTTCCATCCAGGGCCAACCCATGCTGGTCTTTGTTGTTGGCCAACATTGGAGTGATTTGGAATGCTTTCTCAAATGTTGAATTACCACTGACGCTGTCACTGTGACACACAACAGGTAATGATCAACAAGTTCAGCACAGGTATTGCACAATCATGGAACCACTATCTGTAGGTTGATATTTCTGCAGATAGTAAATGGCTAATACATTTCACTGTTACAATCATCACTGTGGACCAATACCATTTTAAGAGAATCAATATTTGATTCTTCAATATTTCGAACAACTTACCTAAACTCCTCATTCAACACACATTTTGTGTATTTGTCAGCAGAGTAAAGCACCACATCTGCAGTCTGTTCAACTGGCACCAGAGACAGTGTCATCAGTGCAAACAATAATGTACATACACACTGAACATAGCTGGCATACAGTACATGGGAGGCAATAGTTTTATCATTCCTACCAAAGACTGAAACTAAAAAGTAATACGGATGGGTTCAACAGATAACATCAATAATTATAAACAACACGCCATCATTTTACAAATTATTTAAATTTGAATTTGATGTTTATTTTTTTTGCCCTATACTTTGGTATGGCCATAGTAGCTCTTTAATAGTGAATTCTGCATTAAATAGCAGTCATTGCTGATGTATAAAATTATATAGTATTCCACCCCATAACAATCAGATTATGTTGCATAAGGGTTAAATGTTATACTCTGTACGTACCTGTAATTTTAATTTTCTTCACAACTTTGTTGGTTTCATTGTTGATTTTGACATTCACTGTGATTGGATCACCATGGAAATATACCTTTTAGGAAGAAAATAAAAATACCACAGTTTGCAGTCATTTAATCTGATGGTTGGTGCAGTCTGGGCCAACTAATACATATTAACCTTGCTCATCAGGCAATATGAAGCAATTTTAAAAGAAAAATTCGTAAAATTTGAATGAACTTAAAAAAATGATAAAATTACTGCTTTCATATACCGCATACCTCCTTCCCCAGAGAAGCCTCTAGGTGGACCATCTTGTCTGTCATCATGAACTGCCTGCTGATCGCAGCCTTCGGCCCCTCAGCAGTGTTGTCAGGGGCAAACTGGATTTTTCGAATAAGCAAACGGCAGGAGTCCCTTCAGGGTTGAGAGGGATGAGGGAAAAAGAGTAGAAAGAATGAATGCAGATCTCACTTGAATAGTAGAGAGGGTATTTCAAAACATATAGCTTTGCCACTGCACTGGTATAGATAGTGACAATGTTGGATTTTGTTTGTGGAAATTATTATTCATAACCTCGGGATACTTGAAGAACATCACGGCACAGCAGAGAAGGGATGTAAACAAGTATATATTGGGTTATTAAATGACATTTATCTCACTGTTGGTCGACACATACTTCTTTTCTACTTTCTCGTTCACGTCGTCTGCTTCATTTGCGATGTACGCTTTCACTTCGAAGTCAACACCACAAGACTGAGGGGGAAAAACCCAAATATTTTAATGAGAAAATGAACAGTGTTCAAGCTTTAAGTATTTATTGTTCCTCCAGATTTTAAGTAAGCAATAGACCATACTTTGCTCTTGTCATCAGGTGGTGGTTGAAGCGTGACGGAGCATGGCAGGTTGTTAGGAATCTGAAACAGATAAAGGTTGGTGACATGGCTTAGGACTCAGTGTTATTATTCTTTTCTATGGAGCCCAACAGCATATGTGCGTGTCAGTTTACACATACAGTGTTAAAAATTGAAAAGCAGGTAAACAGAACAATAGGAAGGAAGCTAACCGTGAAGGTGAAGGGGTGGCCCTGGTCTCCGACTTTCTTCATCAAGGCATCCTGCATGGGGGTGTTGGCTGGCTTGCTTCCTTCTGGGGGGTAAATCTGCATGTGCTGAACCCAGATGTCTTTCTTGAAGGTCAGTCCGATGACATCCAGGTCCTCCTGGCCATAGCGAAAGGCACAGAGCAGCCGCACCCACACTGGGAAGAGATGGAGGGTCAGCAAGCAGCTGTAACAATGCAGCCACTCCTCTAACAGTCCGACAATGTAGCTCACTTTCTACCAAAGCAACAGGAACTGTTCTTCGGCTGGGTGTGAGGTAAGGTTGGCACAGTCAAGGCCATAATCTTTGAGTTTCAACATTCTGAGGAAACCATTTGTGTAGTGTTATTGAAACACTGTGTCTACATTCATACATTCATCCTTTATAGGCTGTGGCAACTAGGCCTGGTGGAGTATAACATTACACTACTTGTATCAAACCAGTGAGCTTGTGATTTGTCAAGGCCTGATGCATGCACAGAATGGTGCATGTCGAACAAGCTGGTCAAAAATCCCCTGCCAAAGAATGCTTGGATAGATGGTTAAAGGAAGCATTGGACAGATGGACGGATGGACGGACAGACACAGCCTTAATCAACCGTCCCTGACCAACTCGTTGGGTGGCGAGAGACTAAAAAAGTAATTTGGACTGGCAAGTAGTTTGGGAGATATTGTTCAGGAATGAAAGTGAGGTTGAGGTCACAAGTCACATAAAATGTCCTGCTGAGGTCATAGGTCAATTTTAATACTTGCATTGATTTACCTGACCTAATCTTAGATGGTTTTGATGAGCTGCATTGAAAGATCGGATGAGTTTTCAGAGTCAAAAATTGCAGAAAAAGGTTGAGGTCATAGGGAAAAAGGGAAAAGGTCACAGGTCAACAAAACATTCCAAAGGTGCAGTGAGAGGATACGATATAATGAGTTGGTGATCTCCACATGGAATTGGTAAATTTTCATTTTTACATTGGTCCAGGTGGGCTAAAAATGCTTCTTTGGATAAACCTGAAATTTTATATTTTGCCACACAAACCCTTGCATTTACCATTAATGCTTCACTCTGCCATTCCAATGTTTTCAGAGAAAAAAAAAAGCCGGGAAATTTACCTTTCTTGCCATCAAGTCCAGAGGGGTCCACCTGCAACACCCCATCTGCAAAAGAGAGTGAAGTTTCCAAATCAAAAATATATAGTTAAGCCACAAATTCAGGTATATAGCACATAACCAATAACAGAAAGCAATCGAAACAGCACTTTCCATGGTGTTTCAAGCAAAGACATAGAGAACTGTGGCTTACCGACAATGTCCACACTGTCCACATGATCCACAAAGTCTCTCTTTCCCAGGTAGAGGCAGATCTGAGAGAGGAAGCAAAGGTTAATGGGAGTAATTCATGCATACGTGACACCCACAGAAATGCCAGTTATTGTTCCTCAGTTGTTTAGCGCCCTACAGCATCACGCACCTCATCCGTGATCTTAGAGGGCAGCAGAGTCTGATGGCTTTCATTTATTTCCACCCACCGAGTCATAACAGGTCTTTGAAATTTAAAGGTGGGGTTCAGCGGCTGATGGCAGTAAAGTTTCCATCAGCTAAGTAAATTTTTTGGTGGGTGGTGGGGTTGGGGAGGTGAGGGAGTTGATGTGAAGGAACTATTGCTTTTTTAAATTTAATTTTTAAGCCTTTTTTTCGCACTTACTGCGCCATTGCCGCTGGTTTTCTTGTAGATCCTGAGAGATAAAAAAGGAGAGGAGAAAATAAGTACCAACAGTACCTCTCCAGTATATTTTAGCAGCAAACTTTCGACTTCTCCAACTATGAAAAAGTTGGCACAGTTTGTAAAATGCACATAAAAACAGGAGGCAATGATTGTAAAATTCACTTTCACTCGCATTTCATTACTGTGAGTATGAACACAAGATATTTAATGTATTTCCCGTGAATTTCAATTTATTGGCAAATAAAAATCAATTCTTGCCATTTGGACCTGCAACACATTCCAAAAAATGTTGGAACGGGGCAATTTAGGACTAGCACTGAGGCAAAAAAATTAAACTAATGATCTGATTTGAAACGGCTGATGTCAGAAGGTGATTGTTATCATGATTTAGTATGAAAGCAGTGTCCAGCAAAGGAGTAGTCCTTAAACAATAAAGATGGACAGACGATCTACAATTAGCCCATGCATTTGTGAGAACCATTAAAAGGTTTGAAAACAATAGTCCTCAAAAAAAAAACAAAGTGATTAGGGTTATTTTATAAACTATTAACATGATTTAAAGTTCCAAGGAATTTGGATGAAATTCTGTTTGTATACTGCAAGAGCGCAAGCCTTAGATCAGGGGTCACCAACTCCGTTCCTGGAGGGCCGCTATCCTGTAGGCTTCTGCTCTACCTGCTGTTCAGCACACCTGATTCAACTAATTAGCCACTCAATTGCCCAGCTCGTGATCTTGTTAAGTTGCTAATTAGTTGAATCAGGTGTGCTGAACAGCAGGCAGAGCCGAAACCTACTGGATAGTGGCCCTTACAGAACGGAGTTGGTGACCGCTGCCTTAAACGAATAACCGTCATTTATCTATTTGTGATTCAACCTTATTTGGCAAGCCTTTTACAAGTACCTCAGTGCATGCTTGCATCCACAAATGCCTTATAGAACTTTACAGTGCAAAAAAAACCCCAAAACATTATGTAAACAGTGCTCAGTCACGCTGTAAACTTCTCGGGGCTCGGATGCATCAGTGATGGACCATTGCACTGTGGAAACATGTATTCGATCTGACAAACCAATATTCCATATTTTTGGTGCGATTCGCTTTAAAATTGGTTACAGTGTCCTGCTGTTTTACAGCTTTCAGTTTAAAGCTGAAAAATTGGTTTTATGACCAGTGTGAAAGCGGCTTAACTGCCAGTTTGATTGTTCCAAGCATACGGCAGAACCTGCCACAGTTCTTTTGTATGGCTCTGGTCTCACTTGTGTCTGTCTGTATGGATAATCCCAGACTGCCTTGATGATGTTGAGATGAGGCTACATTATTTGTATCAATTGCCTTTGATGAAAAGCAAACACTTTTGCAAGATTATTTTTAATAAATGTTTCATGTTCCAAATGTGCTCTTAATCTTCAGTTATGCTAACGAGGAACACAAAAATAATAAACCTCTAAGATCAATTGACCTTGATATTGAAAGTACTGAAAATGTATATTTTGAGATAAAATGTCTTAATAAATAGATCAATAAAATATGCAAGTTGAAGACTCCAAACTGTCCATTTTGAAGAAATTGAGAGAATCGACTAAGGTCATTATAAAAGGTCATTATGTTTTCCCATCCTTTTCTCACAGTGCGTGAAAATGTGAATGAATTACTTTTCATAATTGAGCTCTTCAATTGAAAATTCTAGGGTCCCTAAAACATCAGCACAGTACTGTAAATGTAGCTTCTTGTGAACATGCCTATCAAAGACAGCTCTGATTAGCTTCACTAAGTTGTAATTTACTGCAGTCTTTATTCACTTGCTTGGAATATGTCATGCATTTTACCATTATTTGACTTTCTTAACCAGTAGGACATGTGAAATGCTCATGGGATATGTCTGTTTAGCTTTCTCCCCAAAGTACTGATTTTCTGTACTTACTTTGCCATTCCTGTTGAAAATAGATCAGAGGTCTCTGTTGGACAGAATAGCTGCAGTTAACTTAAAACGCCAGTAGAGGGTAGCAGTTTAAATATTTCAGTGAGAACCTAAACACAGCAAAAGAGAATATGTACCCGGTAGGAGAATGAAAAAGCCTTTGTGTCCTGTACAGAATTTGTAAATAATGCCCGTTATCTGTTTGGGCTAGTCTGAACATATGAGAATGACGCCACGGTGGAGTGGGTCTTCATCAAAGAAATTATTCCTTTCCAGATGGTCTCTTAACTGTAACCCTGAGATTTTTAACAAATAACCCTTTCAGAGTTTACTCGATGATTCATACAGCATGCATATTTTCATGTATACCTCCTGATACCTCGCTGTTGATATGTTTTTCATGGCTGAAACAGAGGCCTTCCACTAAGGAAGTAAAACCTGTAATCATTTACTTTAACTCTTGCACTACTCCGCATTGCAGTAAGATCACTTCCAAAACTTAAAAAAAAATTCTCAGCCTGTAGTGTAATAAATGGAAATGCAAACTTACTGCAACTTGATTTGGCACCAAAAGATGCTCTCCACTAAATAATCACAGCACTCAGCATGTCATATAGACCACAGGAATTCACTGGACGACATGCAAGGTAATGAGTAATGACGAGAAAAATGCAAATGCCTGTGTTTGTATGTATTTATGCATGTATGAATACAGTGGAATTTTGTGCCTTAAATGTCAGGACAAAAGCACTTCGGGGCATAAATTAAAAAAAAAAAAGAAAAATCCAAATTTTAGTTTCTATTTTCCGAAAAGTAGTATTCCTCCGCTTCTTTTTAGAATATTTCAATGCTCTGAACTTAGCGATGCACAATTTTCTATGGTTCTTTTAATAGAACCACTATTATTACAGACGCACAGAGAGCTTGGGGCCTGGTCAATGGGAATGATCTTACCTGATCTTCAGTGACTGAAACCCTTCTCCCAATGCTTTCCTGCTTCACTCTAATCCAGGACAGGTGTGCCTCGTGTCGGCCGAGTGTGTGTCCTCAGCTCCATCCAGGATTTATACCTCACCCCTCTCTCTTCCCCCACCCAACCTAAGCTTACCCAGTATAGTGTGAGATGTTTTTCTCTCAATCTCTGTAATCCATTAGCTGCCACCCTTTTTAAAGCCACATACATGGTAAAAAAAATGCACAGTATGTGTCTTAAGGGGATAGATTGGCTCTGTTTTGTGAAATGTTTCGGTGTAAGTTGTAGGTAGGAGGGCGGAGATGTTTTGTCTGGATTTGATGGAATATTAAAGCCAGGTTTTGTTTCCACATCATTTTCAATTGCACAAGCCATGCTCAAGAGCAGACCCACTGTTTTTCTCTTACATTACTTTTTACATTAGTCAGGAAAAAGAGGCATGACCTCTGCTATCTCCCTCTCTCTTTCTCTCTCTCTTACTCATGGGCAGTGCATGGGTGGGTTCTTTAGACCTTTCTAAATCTCTTTTTCCACCCCTGTTTGCCCTCAGCTCTAGTGGTTATTATTGGAAGCCAGTTTTATCATCCCATACACAGTACTTTCTTGAATACAATGTTCCAAAATGGACAAAGCCAAGGTCAGCTTGCTATTCAGATGTAGAATGTTAGATATGTTAGATATTCTAATTTAATTTCGTGGGGCTTTTCTGCTTTGTATGTCTGATTTGTGTACGAATGATGAGACTTGGTTTCCCTGACCAACTGCTCAGTTCTTTCCCCTCAACACTCCACCTCCGACAGCATTTAAACCAACTTTCCTCCCCCCCTCAACACCCCTAATTTCAGTTAAGCTTGTCTGCTGAAGAGAGTAACAAGGGGAGGGGAATGTGACTCATGTGAGACAGTCAAGTCCAGCCATGACTATTGTCCTCTGAATGAAGTTATCAGAGTAGGAGTGACAGCTGGCTTTGACAAGTAGTCAAAGAACTCGTATATAACTCCTGTATGCCAAGGCACCGAGTTGTGAAATTTACTGTAAGGACAGGTCCTCAGAATGTGCCCTCTATTAATTCTATTCTTGTAGTACTAAAGCCATGGAGGAGGATAAAGGTAATTTTTACAGCAGGATTACCAGTCAAATTAGTAAATGAGAAGGCAGACGGCATGCCAGTGCAGATTTAGAAACTCTGCGCAGATGGTGCGTGCCGCCACCCTTCTAAGAAATCTCAGTCGAAGAAAAGCTCTTTCGATGAAGCAAATGCAGAGTTTATGTAAGTACGGCGCACTGCCCACGTCAACAGTTTAATCAAAGTTATACATAGTATTGCCAGTAAAGCTGGTACTTAGACTGATCTTAAATGAGATTAATCCTTTCGCCATATTGCAGCTAGGGATTGTGACCTCTTCAACTGCACCAGAAGAGGAAGAGGCATATTGTCCACTGAGCACCAGTCAAGCCAAAAAAATAGTTTTTCAAAATTGGGAAACATATTCTAACCCTTCAGTGCACATTTTCAATGGTTGTGGACCCCTCGGGACCAAGCATGCAATTGGAGCATGAAGAAGTTGCTGGAAAACTCCAGTACTCCATATTTTGGATGCAGAATTTAAAAATCTCCCCAGCCAAACTGCCCCTGGACAAACTCCCGGATCTCCTTAACTGCATCCCTTCAGTCGCTCCAGTGGGATTAATGGCTGAGGTCACTGGGTGAAAAGACCGTGGACAGAGCACAAGTAACCACTGCTAACAAAGGTCCCCTGGTCATCGCTGACACGTGCTGGTGCCTAGTGCAGAGGCAGTGGTGATTGGTCTTCCCTAATGCTACTAAGAATAAGTAATCTTGATGAAAGCAATTGTACTTTATCAATATTTTCATTAGTTGCTGTGTGCACTACGTACTTTTTGAACTCTTTTGATAAAAAAACAATATGGCTGCATCCAATTTATGTCTGTTTTTACTTTGTGTAAATCTCATATCAATAAGTAGCCTACTGTAAATAGTGGAAACATGAATTTTATAGGCATTATTATTTTACATTTTATTATATTTCGGCATGAAAGAGATGATGTACTGTAAACTACAAGCTCAGATATAATGCTTTAACGATGAAAAAAAAGTATTTCCTATTTCTGATTTCTAATATTTTTGCATGTTTGTCACACTTATTGACCTCAAATCTTCAAAATGAAACAAGATAAAGGCTAACTGGGTCAACAAAAGGTTAGTTTTTATGCCCCCGCCCTCCAAAGAGGAAAGGGAGCATTATGTCGACACCACGTCCGTCCATCGTCCGTCCGTCTGTCGTTCGTCGTCCGTCAACTTTTCGCTTCCATGGTATAACTATAGAATCCCTCGTCAGATTGATGCCATTTCTTAATGGCGTATTGGGAGTGGCTAGAGGAAGGTTCCTTTCGAAAACCAGCGTCGTGCGATATCTAATATGGCCGCCACAGCAGCCATCACAATATGCCCTTGATCAACATACAGGCGGGGCATATGCTACGCTCTGCGTTGCTCTTGCTAAGTTATGCAAGACTAACTGGCACAGTGCAATGTTGCCCTTTGTTTCAATCAAATATCCAAGATACCTCATTTAATTGATAATTGAATCAAATTAGTCCAGACACACTTGCTTACTCCCAGCTCTGTTGAATGTACAGTTCCTTGAGGTCAGATGATTGTGCTGGGCAATTGTTGTCAGGTGACTCCCAAATGGAATGTTTTGGTCACTTACAGCATCGTCATGTTTGATGTTGAAATGGAGACACATACAAAGAGAGGTATTTCAAACTCACATTGAAAAATGATGATATTCCATCAACGTTTTGGTGCTGTATTAATTCCAGAGGTCTCGGGGCACTGGTTAGAATCACTATCTAAATGGACACCACCCAGTGTCAGACGATTTTGGTAGACAATCCGATTTCTCATGCCAGAAAGCTGAGACGCAGATGTTGGTAAATGATCCAGTGAGACATTGACTCAATCTCACCTCAAAATCAATGCAAAACTG
This sequence comes from Gymnothorax reevesii, assembly GCA_029721435.1. Classification (NCBI taxonomy): domain Eukaryota; kingdom Metazoa; phylum Chordata; class Actinopteri; order Anguilliformes; family Muraenidae; genus Gymnothorax; species Gymnothorax reevesii. The sequence continues at coordinate 9,466,812 of CM056586.1, forward strand.
ACTCTTTGAGAAAAAAAAACAAAAAAAACAAATCAATGTCCTGCACTGACTAAGTCATTATTATTATTATTATTATTATTATTATTATTATGGTCAGTGGAATGACAACTAGGTTGCTTTTCCCCCCCCCCCCCGTGTTTTCAGTCATTATTTGAGCAGGTAAAATGCCAGCTACATATGCGAAACAGGGTCGAGCAAGGAGGCAATTGTCAAAACTGGGAGATAAGTCCACAGGAGGGGCAGGAAATAAGGTGGGCGAGGGAGAGGCGGGACCTGGGAGACACTGATGCCCTGCATCGGAGGCAGGAACACAGGATCAGACATGTAGGGACAAAGGCACAGGAACAGGAAAACAGCCCCTGAGGTAAACAAATCGGAAACATGAGAACGAGGCCCAAGACAATCTGGCAAATAACTCAAGACGCAAACAGGCTGACATGCATGATAGCAGGGATCAGAGGCCGGAGAGAGTGGGAGTGAAGGTAAAGGTGAGGGGATCCCAAAGACAATGAGCAATAAAGCAGGGACAAATAATACACATGAACTAAAGTGCGGAGCTAAAACTCAGGGAACCTTCCTTGAAAATAGAAATGAAGGGAAACAGTAAAGCAGGTATTCATGACAAGTGGCGTCACATTGCCTGCACGCCCATCTCCAAAAAGGTTGGGATGCTGTGTTAAATGTAAATAAAAACAAAATGAAATGATTTGCGAATCATTTTGACGCTTAATTTATATCAAAATAGTTTGAATGTTGAAAAAAAAACCTGCTCGTTTTTAATTGGATGTCATCAACAGATTTCAATAAAGTTTGGATGGGGGCATGTTCACCACTGTGTCACATCAGCTCCTCTTTTAGTGTTTAGTGTATGTTAGTGTTTGGGGACTGAGGACACCAACTGCTGTAGTTATGAAAGCAAAATGTTTTCTCATTCTTGCTTAAAGTAGGATTTCACACGGCTTCCCAGTTTTTTTGGAAACGGGGTTGTACTTCTTGAAACAAGGGAGGCAATTACCTCATTTCTTGTTTCCGTAAGTTTACACGGTGGAAACCTTGGAAGAAAGGAATCATTGATTATAAGCAGCAATCTCTTGCATCTGTAGCTATTTAATATGCCATTCTTTGTATTTTTCCTTTTGGATCAGTTGTGTCATTATCACTCACCGCCATGACGTATTGAAGGAAAAGACATCTGATTTTTTCAAACATGTCCCAGAGTAACTTTGACATCTCCCTGAAACCATCCCTTGACCAATGTGACATATTCTAGCTTGACCAAGGAAAACCATAGAAAAAGGGCAAAAGGCCACCTGTTCAAGCGAACCTAGATGCCCCCTTGGCCTTGTAAAGAAGACGTGGATTGAGACGTCTAATTCAGAGGGACAGATTTGGTGTTATGTCATGATAGAGTGGGTTTCCCCATTTGCCCTGTGCTAAAAGGGCCATGCGATCTGTCTTGAGCACAGGGTAAGATTCTTCATTTAATGTCACTGGGATTAAAATACGCACAGGTGGTAAAAGTGCTTACTTGCCTTCATGGTAAACAAGGCCGCCCCTTCAAAAATAGATACCAGTGCACATTTGAAATACAATAAACTGAAGAATTGACTAAAGAATTATCAGGTTTGTGTTATCAACTATCATTTGAATGATTAATATCATACTTATATAATATTGTAATCTCCTCCCACAACTTATATAATATTGTAATCTCCTCCCACCCTCCTGTAAACTTTGTGATTAATCAAGACATAACAGACTTTGCCAGGTTTCAATTTTATGAACAGATATACCAGGTTTCCATATAAAATGTAATATTTCGGCCGTGGGGTCAGGCTATTTGCTCAGAGTCTGTTTACAAAGCTGAACATGAAGTGCCTTGCTCTGACTCATGTCTCTGTGAAGGTTGATTGAGGGCACTGGGGTGAAAATTGCCATTGGCATCATGACATGACATGACATCCAAAGGAGAGCAAGTACTTCTGTTATAAATCAGCTGTGGAATACCTGTAAAAGTCAAAATTCCACATTTTTGACATAATTGGCCAAAAATGTACTCAATAGTATTGATACCAAGATAGCATCAATGGCATTTCTCAAGTTTAGTTCCGTAAATATCATCTGATTTGTCCATTGACTATGCCTACAGCAAATTCAGCCTGTCATTAGTGAGTTTGTATCTCCTGGTATTCATGCGTGAGTTTGGTTTAAATCATGAAAAGAAAAACATAATTACTCCGCTGAGTTAAATTAGTAGGAGCAACCTCCCAAGCCTTAATCAGTCACCAGGATTGGGACCGCTTTCTTGTTAAACTCTTTGGCTCTGAGGGCAAGTGGCCCTGATTCTCCACTTGAGTGCCACCGAGGGATAGCCAAGGCCCTGGGTGCGAACATGCCTCTCCCCTCTGCAGTCTTTACCAACAAAGCTAGACTGCACCTCTTCTGCTTTGGGGTACAGCCTTCTGTCTTCTATTATTATATTGCAGGAAATAAATACTCCCTTGAGGACAGAGGCGGTCCGTCGGCAGAAACACAGGGCCAGCGATAACCTCACCTTTCACTGCTTAATGACCTGAACCTCTCGCAGTTTACCTCACCCGATTAGCAACAGTTGCTCAGACTAATTGGTAGAATCAACGAGAGTCTAATTTATTTTTGAAAGCCTTGTTTTACAGTGCACCACAAAATTATACGGCGTTTTCTTCCGCACATCAACGACTACGTGAAATATTGATATGTCTTTTGTTATATGTCTTTTAATCATTCTAATCTTAAGACTATTTTACCAAAGTTCCACAGAAACATTAACATTCAAATAAGGAAAAACAAAACACTGGACCAGGCGAACACAAATGTACCTGGGGTCTACAGGTACCCCCGACCAGGGTCAGTCAGATCATGATTCCCTGTCACTTATCCCAACTTATAAGCCACTTATCTGCAGAACCAAGCCCCACACAAAGTCAGTGCAGATATGGACTGAGGAGACGTCATCTGCACTGCAGAACTGTTTGAGGACACTGAGTGGGCTTTAGCTTTAAGAAGCAGATCAAAATGTGGCCCAATCAGAAGCCATGGTACAATAACCATTTGCGATTGCTGTAAAAAGCCCGGGATTCTGCATTCAGATGAGGAGACAGGGAAGCGTACAGCAGATCGAGGGCAGCCCTGGACAGAGGCATCAGAGATGCTAAGCAGGAGTACAAGCAGGGCATCGAAGATGACCTCAGGGACAACAACATTCGCAAAAGGTGGCGAGGCATCAGGAGTATTGCAAACCAAACCAGAATATCCCCTTTCCCTCAACGGACCTCTCCCTGCCAGATCAGCTCAACACTTTTTTTGCCCGTTTTGAAAAGAGCGCGAGCAGAGGATCAGCTGAGATAACCATCACACCAGAGAACGAATATCCACTCTCTCTCCAGCAGTATCAGATCCAACAGGTCCTTCGGAGGGTCAATATCAATAGAGCAGCTGGGCCTGACAGTGTTCAGGGTCGATCACTGAAGGCGTGCACTGCCCAGCTGGCTGCAGTTTTCACAAATATCGTTAACATATCACTGAAACAACGCACAGTTCCAACTTGCCTGAAAGCCACCACCATCATCCCCATACCCAAGACCACTGCCATCGCAAGCCTGAATGATTACAGGCCGATCGCCCTCAAGCCTATAATCATGAAATGCTTTAAGAGGCTTTTGCTATCATACATCAAAACCTGCATCCCCCCAGACCATGACCAATATCAGCTTTGTTGGGCTGAAAGGCCTGTTCTTGCCATTCATGTTATGTTATGTTATGTTATGAGGTTTAGGCACTGACTGCATAGTGAGGCTCAACACAGAGAAAACCAAAGAGTTAATAATAAACTTAAGGAAAACAAAAAAGTGGCTCATGCCCAGCTGTGCATCAGTGGACAGCCAGTAGATAGGGTCCAACACTTCAAATTTTTGGCGGTCCACTTATCAGAGGACCTGACCTGGAGCCACAACACCACCAACTTGATCAAAAAGGCTCAATAGTGCCTATTTTTTCAGAGAATCCTGAAAAGGAACCGTCTACCGAAAGATGTGTTTATGAAATTTATTGATTCACTTTTGCCTCTAAAGCCCCTACTCACAGAGGAGGCAGTCATGACCATGCAGGCTGGTAGCCACGGTAACTGAAGAGCCTAAGTATACAACGTGACAGCCAGACATTAGCTACTGTTGTGAAATACCAATATTGTTTCCCAACAACTGCAGCTTTTATTGACTATCAGACTATCATACCAGTCGGAATATAAGTTTTTGCTATAGAAGTAATCCAAAGCTAATTCGATTTAGCTACTTGCCAGTATGCACTTATTGCAGCGCTTAGGTGTTTGTTAAGTCCCTAGTCGCGACAACTGGAAAAGAGGGGCTATTTAGTTTCCATCGCCCCATTTGGAAATATTGGCTACCAGCAAGCAATGGTAATCACAAGCATAAGATTTCAGAAATTAGAAAAGATAAAATAGAAAAAAACTACTTTACTCTGCGATGGTGCCAGATTTACCCAATGGCTCCAATATCAGATTTCTGAATCCCTCATGTCGCCACCCTCTCTGTCCAGGAACTCCAGGCATTTTGATTAAAGAAACTGTGGCAGCTAAATAATAGCACAAACTAAACAGTAAAAGACTGATTATAACATTTAGCCATGATTCCGCAGGCCCACATAAATGTAAGAACAAATTCCAAACCAAAAACACTCTATAGCTACCTTGCTAATAAAACAGTGTGAACCAGCAGCGTTAGCATTAGAAACAAGCTAACGTTATCCCGACTGCAACATCATAGGAACAAAAGATACAGACTATGGGGCATGACATCACTATGTTACCAGAAAACCAATCTTGTGACCCCCTCCTGCACGCTACCTGAATTTGATCTTAAAATGTGGGAAATGTATGTCTTATCACACTACCGAAATATCCCATGCCAGAACTTGGAACATTTCCCGGGAATTCCCGCCTAAATGAAATATCAGAAAACAATTAGTTCTTTTAAAAAGACGAGCCTAGTAGTCAATATCATTAAAATGTAAACATGGGATTCACTCTGTTGTATGTATATTGACTTGCAAATGGCATCAGGTTTTGAATTATTGTCAAGGTCAATGAATATAATGTACACTTGATGATGTTTTATAAAATAATGTTCACTTGATGCAACATTGTATTTTCCAATGTTTGCGTGTAATAAACATTATATACCAACTGTGTGACTGTGGATTCCTTCATGCATTTTGTCCATTTTATTCAGGATGATGGTATTTTAAATGAATTTAAGGAGTATTTCAATCTCAGATTAAGACAACCTCAATTCTGAAATAGTTGGGTTAAAGTGTAAATTGTGAATAAAATCAAAATGCAATGACTTTCAGGTCACTTGAGTCAATATTTTATTTACATTAGAACACAGATAACATTTTAAATGTTGAAACAGAGACATTATCCAATTTTATCCACAAAATGAGCTCATTTCAAATTTTCTGGCTGCAACAGGTCTCAAGAAAGTTTGGACAGGCAAAAAAGGGTTGAAAAAGTGATTAATATAAAAGAAAATCAGCTGAAAGAACATTTAGCAAGTAATTAAGTTAACTGGCATCAGGTGTGTAACATGATTGGCTATAAAAGGGATGTCTTAGAGAGGCTGAGTCTCTCAGAAGTAAAGATGGCCAGAGTCTCTCCAACCTGTGAAGGCTTGCGTAAAAAAAATTGTGGAATACTTCAAAAATGATGTTCCTCAATGTTAAATTGCAAAGGCTTTGGAGGTCTCATCATCGACAGTGCATAACATCATCAAAAGACTCAGAGAAACTGGAAAAATCTCGGTGCATAAGGGACAAAGCGAAAGACCTTTACTAGATGCCCTTGATCTTCGGGCCCTCAGATGCCACTGCATCACTCACCCGCATGATTCTGTCATTGACATTACTAAATGGGCCCAGGAATACTTCAAGAAATCACTGTCTGTAAACACTGTCCGATGTGCCATCCACAGATGCCTCCTAAAACTCTATCATGCAAAAAGGAAGCCATTGTTGAGCATGATCCAGAAGTGCCGCCATGCTCTGTGGGCCAGTGCTCATTTTAAATGGTCAGTAGCAAAGTGGCAAAGTATCCTGTGGTCAAATGAGTTCAAATTTAAAAGGGCAAAGGGCAGCCCTGCCGGCATCCAACATGCACCGGAAACAGGCCTGACTTACTGCCGGCAATGCGGACCAAGCTCCTGCTACGGTCATACAGAGACTGCATGGCCCTTAGTAGAGGGCCCCTGACTCCATACTCCTGAAGCACCTCCCACAGAATGCTACAAGGGACACGGTTGAATGCCTTCTCCAAGTCCACAAAAAACATATGAACTGATTGGGTAAACTCCCATGAACCCTCAAGCACCCTGCGGAGGGTATAGAGCTGGTCCAGTGTTCCAAGACCAGGTGCGAAAACCGCATTGTTCCTCCTGAATTTGAGGTTCGACTATCGGTCAAATTCTCCTCTCCTGAATTCTACCTCAGTGACTTCAGCCCGAGTGATGGATGAATCGACCTCTGGATCCCCAGCCTCTGCTTCCTCTATGGAAGACATGTCAGTCGGATTGAGGAGATCCTTGAAGTATTCCTTCCACCAGCCGACAATATCCCCAGTCGAAGTCAACTGCTCCCCACCTCCACTGTAAACAGAGTTGGCAGGGCACTGCTTTCCCCTTTTGAGGCACTGGATGGTTTCCCAGAATCTCTTTGGGGCCGATCGATAATCCTCCTCTATGGCCTCCCCAAACTTTTACCATACCCAAGTTTTTGCTTCCGCCACCATCCGGGCTGCACCATGTTTAGCCTGCCGGTACCTGCCTCAGGAGTCCCTTGAGCCAACCAAGCTCAATAGGACTCCTTCTTCAGCTTGACTGCATCCCTTACTTCCGGTGTCCACCACCGGGTTCGGGGGTTGTGGCTGCGACAGGCACTGGAAACCTTACGGCCACAGCTCCGAATGGCCGCATCAACAATGAAGGTGGAGAACATGGTCCGTTCAGACTCAATGTCTCCAGCCTTCCTTGGTATCTGGTCGAAGCTCTCCCGGAGGTGAGAGTTGAAAACCCCTCTGACAGAGGGTTCTGCCAGATGTTCCCAACAGACCCTCACAACACGTTTATGGCCTGCCAAGCCTGTCCAGCTTCCTCCTCCGCCAGCGGATCCAACTCACCACCAGGTGGTGATCAGTGGACAGCTCAGCCCCTCTCTTCAAGAGGGGGCTGACATACGGCCGAAGGTCAGATGACACGACCACAAAGTCGATCATTGACCTCCGGCCTCGGGCGTCCTCGTGCCACGTGCACTGATGGACGCCCTTATGTTTGAACATGGTATTTGTTATGGACAAACTGTGACGAGCACAGAAGTCCAATAATGGTTATTCTTGACACCAAAAGCTCTTCAAGGATGTGGTAAGTTATCCATAAATTGGTGACATACAAATGTTATTTTTGAGACACACATTATATTAACTTTTCTCAAAACAAGATATTGCTCTCGTAAATTACAGCTGAAATAATGGATCTGTAATGAATAGAAGTCAATGATAATATTTGTAGGAATATTATACAAATCTGTAAAATAGTAACTTGTATAATAATCTTAATTTTTACAATAATACAACTTGTATAACATAAATAAATTAAATGATATAATGATTACAAATCAGAGTTGACTAACGACGAACGTGATTGGTTCATTCGGCGATATGCTTCAATGTAAACATTTTATACACTAAATAACTGCGGCAGTGTTAGGATAGCGTTAGTTGGCAACAAAGATTGATGAAACTGAGCATTTTATAGGTTGAAATTTGCTTTGATAAATTTTATCGATGATGAATTTAGTCATTGATTTTACTATTTTTAAAAAAATGCTCCAATTCCCAATTTAATAAATTCATCTGTGGATTTTAAGACCAAATTTAGGTGCATATGGGGGTCGCAAGGGAAGCGTTCTGATTGGCATTCTCCATATACTACTAAGGGCTTCGGAGTGTTACAGTAACCAGAGCCATCTTACCTGTACGTATGCTTGCTCGTTTTGGATATCCAATCAATCAGAAATCAAACAGAGGTAATTATTTGACCAGGAAAAATAATATCAACTCCTTATCCATTTTAAAACATTTCAGGTCCAGTAACATAACAAACTCATAAACTGTCTCCACATTTGCAAAGCCACTCTAACAGTTCATGTTAACACTGGTTTTGTCTTTGTTATTTCACATTTTGTGTGAAGCTAACAGCATTCCATAATGAGAACATGATACCAACAGTCAAACGCGACGCTGGAAGTGTGATGGTCTGGGGCTGCTTTGCTGCTTCAGGACCTGGGCGCCTCGTCATATTTGATGGAACCATGAAATTTGCTCTCTTCTAGAAAATCTTCAAGGAGAATGTTCAACCATCAGTTTATGACCTACAGCCCAAGCACAGTTGGGTTCTATAGCAGAACAAATATTCATCTCTGAATATCTCAAATGAAACAAAATGAAGTGGCCTGATCAAAGCCTGAATTCATTTTGAGATGCTGTTTCATGACTTCAAACAGGTAAATTATGCTTGAAAACCCTTCAATATACCTGAAACAGAACAATTCTGCAAAGAAGAGTCGGCAAAAATTCCTTCGCAGTATTGTGAAAAACTCATTGCAAATTATTCCAGACAGTTGATGGCAGTTTTTGCTTCCAAGGTAGGTATTGGTAAAACCATTTATTGGTTTTCAGGTGGCAATTCGTTTTTCACTTGGGCAAAAATAGTTTTGAATAAATCTTTAGCTTCAATAAATGTACTTTAAAAGTCTTTTAAATATAATAAGTAAAAATAGGGGCACATATACATTTTTACAGCACTGTAGCTAGACAAATTTGTATACATGTGTCCGTGTGTGTGTGTGTCTGTGTGGGTGAATTGGGGGGTAGTATATCTATAGCATTATATCAGCATTCAAGGCCAGCAGGGTGCACTAGAGAAAGGAAGTGAACCAAGATTCAGTGGGGCTGTGCGCTAAACTTGGACCCTCATCTGACCCTCCTGGGTTGTGCTTACACAACAGAGCGGGGGGAACAGTGGGCGTCAGGAGAGGGGGATCCAGCACAGTGTCTGACTTCCTGTAAGAGAAACTAGAAAGAAGTGGGGGTGGGTGGTACTTTTGCCAATGTGTTTGGTGGTTGAAGGAGGCGGTGGGCATGAAGTTCATTTTTTGCTGATTCTTGGTATGATTAATCCAACGCTGCCTGCGAGGCTGACAGTGCTGAGCTCGGTGTCTGAGTGTTTGTGTTTTGGGGGGAAGGTGTGTGTGTTGAGGGCAGTAAGCAGCAGAAATAAGAAATAAAAACCAAGAATGATCATATCCATATGGAGGAATTTGCTCTGTGTCCTAGGCAGGAGGAGAATGAGAGCAAGGGAGAGAGAAAGAGAAAGAGAATTGCAGAGTATGTAAAAAGTGAGAGAGGGAGGTAAAAAAGAGTTGGCTAACACAGCAGAAAAGTTATTGTAGGCAGGATAGCAGGAAGAAAGCAAAGGAGGGACAGACAGAGACCCTCAGCCTATCCAGATCCAACTCTTGTGTTTTCTGTTTAGGAATCAAGGAGGTGGGGGTTAGGGGTGTAGAAGAGCTGGGAGGAGGGGGGGACACTGGAATTCGCAGTGCGGAAAAGTTTTGCACGCCAGTGTCAAATTGAAGCCACTGGGAGGAATTTGCAGTCTTGTGTCTGATTTTTTTCCTTTTCTTTTTTTCTTCTCATACTTACTCACTCCCTGTACCTCACTCTTTCTCTCTCCCTCACCCTCCCTCCTTCTCTTCTCTTCTTTCTGGACATCTGGAGCAGAAAGCTGCGACTCTCGTCTGCCTCGCGGTCGGAAGCCACAGTCCCCCTCAGACCCTGTGGACTGCGGACTTGTGACCTGGGGTCCCAGAAGGGGGGGTGCACGCTCAGGGCTGGATTGGGCAAGGACCCTTCACTCGCCTGTCTGCGTTTGCCACACTCAGAAAACAATTTTGGGATCCTGTGAGGGTAAGAGGGTAAGAGAGCTGGCTCTGGGACATCTGCAGAGGAAACTGAGTGATCAGCTGATCTGTTGTTGAGGGGAGTTCCCTGCCCTTATAAGGGGAGAGGACTGCTAAATCATTTAGTTTCGACCCGTCTCTGTGGCTCACAGTGCCGCCCGTCTTTGGCGCACTCTTCCCGCCGTAGTCTCTTGAGCTGGCCTCGTGGAGAGAGGCGTTTTGCTTCGTTCCGGGCTTGTTCTTCTTATTCCTTCTGTTTTCTTTGAGAACAGTAATCTTTTTGTTTGTGGAGAATAAAAACACTTGTTGTTGCGCTGAGAGCACAAAGGCATTGGGATGAAGTCCTATCTTAATTTGTCGCTTTCTTTCTTCTGTGAGTTTGCGCTCTTTCCCGGAAACAGCTGGAATACTATCTGCTAGGAGAAGTCCGAGTCTGTGCAAAGCCTGGACAGACCTCACGCTCCGCTGATCCCTAACAGAGAGGCAAGAGGACACTCAGCTGTCAGCATTTGGAATGGAGTGCGACTCCTCTACCATTTGACCTGTCTGAGAGCTGCATGGCGGACAGGACTGGAGTGATCATGCTGTGCCGGTAAAAAAAAAAGAACAAGGCTGGTGTCTCTATTAAGGATTATAGTGACCCATCCTGCCCTCATCTGTGCCTCCTCCCGAGTTTCTACGCCTCAACTTCTGCCATGAAATCTGTCTCAATAGAATGCCGCCCATGCCTGCTCCGCTCTGACGTCCTCTCCTTCACCTCTCCTGCCACCTGGAATACTACGTTTCCCAGAGTCCGCCACGCTCCAGCTCCACGGTCCTGTCCCCCATTATTCCACCCCACCTTGGAGGGGCTCCTGCTCTTGCTTGGAAGGGTGTTGCCATGGCAACGGCGGCCTGGTATCATCGGGACATCAGCCGCGTGCGCGCAGAGGACCTTCTCGCCCGAGCAGGGAGGGACGGGAGCTTCCTGGTGAGGGACAGTGAGTCTGTGCCCGGCGCCTATGCCCTCTGCCTCCTGTGAGTAACACTCCCATGACCTTTTGATGAGTTGTTTGCTTCAGAATGTTTTTACAAAATGCTTAGGCAACATCCTCACTAACATGCATTCATTTTTAAATCCATAACTATTACTACATTTTCACTTTGCATCCGCAGTTCTTCTCCAACTTTAAACCCCTAAAATGGACACTGACCTTGTTTTAGTTTGAAAAATCGGTGATTGCGTTTTAGTGGGGATGGAGATTTTCTTCTTTTCAAATGCCATTTTAAAACTTGAACGTATTAGTGTGGATATAGCTTTAGTGATTGTTCTCGAACTTCATAATTATCAGTCAGCAGTCGTGATTGTTAAATCTTAATTATAGTGTTTATTAATGAGTATTGAAACTACATGTGTGAGATCTTGTGCCTTCATGTAGGCATGTCAAACTGCTGTCTGCAGATTTTGTGATCTCCTTGCAATTATCAGCTCATAATGCCCTGAGAACATGGTGTTTGGATACTTCAGTCCATCAGTAACTAGTGTAAAACACGATCAAAATTCAGCAGTCACTGTGGCGTGACACTCCTTCCTCAAAGTGTTGACTGGAAGGTCCTCCTGTGGCTCTGTGGCTCATTTCATGATTAAAATACACCAGATAACCTCAAACCTCATCATTCGAGATGTTTCTGAAGTTTCTGCTGGTTTTTTTTGGAGTAAATGTTCTTTGCTGGGTTGTTTATCATCAAGCTATTTTCACAAGAGGTAAAGCAGAATTTTTTTTGTCTTGTTGGTAGGGAGACAGAACTTCAGTAAGAAAAGATGAAAGATCAGTAAAAATGATGGTTCTGCCAACTTTGTCTAACATCTCGTGCGGCACCGTCACCATCAGACACAGTGCTCATAGCACTCCTCCCTTGCTCTTAGATGGGAGGAAAAATTTCTTCATATAATTTTAAACTGTGACCCCAGCTCAGAAAAAAGGGAGAGGATATGGCACATGCACAGAAAACAGATATTTCTAAATTTACTAATGAGGTAAAAAAAAAAAATTAATAAAAATTAAATTATGTGACTTGAAACAGCTGATTTCGACAGGTGATTGTAATCATGATTTCTTACAAAAGCAGCACCCAGAAAAGGCCTCGTCTATCAGGGGAAAAGATGGTCTAAGGATCATATATTTGCTCACAAACGCGACTGAAAATCTTTGAAAGTGACTGAAAGGCCCCAGTCTCATCCCTGCTGGTCCTATAGTGATGCTACCCGACCAAGCGTCGACATACGACAAAAAAAAAAAAAGAAAGTCTTTGGCATGCTTATTTGACGCCTGTTCAAAACGAACTCTATCCCCTTACCCCTCACGCTTAACCTGAGCCCTAACCCCAAATGTCAAATTAGGATGCAAAAAGCCTCCTTTACCAAACATTACCACCATTTTCCCATCACAAATTTTGCAAAGAACTTCATTGATTGACCATTTACTTTCAAATTCAGTCAGGTTATTGTTCAGCTTGTAAAATGCAAGCTTAAGGCGAGATGTGATCAGAACTTTCATGACTGTGACACAGCCCAGCACCACTGCAGCTGCAGTCCTTCCTTATGGCTCCTCAGTATGGGAAACGTAGCGAGACCAAATATGAAATTAACCAAAGTGCAACAATACCTATTTTTTTTTACAATACTTCACACCATAAAAAAACTCCTCTTTAGAGAACTGAAAGCCTAGATGTCCGGTCCAGTCCTCCAAGATCTCAAATAGTCTCCCTACTCTGGGACAATCTAAAAACAAATGCACAGTCTTCTGCAGCTATGCAGAATTGGGATCTTACGTCCACTGCCCCATCAAATCGATTTACAGCGCAGTTGTCTGTAACAATATTATGAAGAATCCTCCACTGAAGATCACCCATCCGCTTAGGCAGTGGGTTTTTATACAGCAGGTTCCACGAGGGCTTAGGACCACTGTTACTAGAGAAGAAGGTCATCCATGATATTGTCCTCAGCCTTATGTGTTCCTTACAGAGAATTTTCACACAGACTAGGTACAAAGCCTTTTTGGTTACAGTCTCAAACCTCATCTCCCTAAACCCTTCCCACCTCAGCCAATCACACTCCATCCCAGCATTCCCAGGGTCTGGGGGATCTATCCTTATCACTGGGAAGACACCCTCATCAGGAGTGAGGGGCCAAGCATGCATGACATGTGTAAAGGCAGTGAGAAGACAAGCAGACATATGCTCTTTATACCCATCTAGAAAGAACTTAATTGTGAGCACAGAAACAAACTGCACACTCCTCGCCAATCCACCCCATCCCTCCATCTATGGCCCCGCAGGTCAAGCAGGTGCTTCACTTGTGTGACCCCCCCTCCCACAGAGCTCCTCACCATTCTTTCTGATGGTGCAAGCTGCTTTGGAAACAGAGGGTTATAAAACAAAGGCTCCTCCAACAGAAACCTGCCACCCCCTCCTTCAGCCCTCGTTACTTTAAACATTTCCCACACCCTCCAAACTGTGAAATAAAACTCAGGCCATTTACACTGGTTAATTTTTTGACTTTTCAACAGAAATAAATGGTGATCAAGCCCCAACCCACCCGCTGTTCTCAGCAGTGAGCAGGCAAACCACATTCATGGTGCAGGGACTTCAGCATACAGCATTTTCTGCAGCGTTTGGAGTCTAAAGGCTGCCATTCTACTGCACATGCAAATCAAACCCTGCCCACCCTCAAACAGTGGCAGGTACAGTACACCCGGCTTCAGCCAGTGGTACCCACCTCAGAAGAAGTGCCCTCTGCAACTCCTTCAGCAAACCGGATGGAGGGTCCAGAACAATGAGGTGATGCCACAACATAGAAGCTGCAAGATTATTGGTCACGAGCACCCTACCTCTATAGGATAGCTGAGACAAGAGCCACTCCCACCTCTGAAGCCTGCCTTTTTCTTTCGCCTCCACCCCTTCCCAATTTTTTGTCATGTAATTATCATTCCCAAAATAGACTCCCAACATTTTAAACCCTTGCCGGTTCCATTTTACATTCCCAGGGAGCACCGAAGGGTCCATCTGTCCCCATGGCCCCACCAGAAAGTTCCCACACTTGTCCCAACTGATGCGGGCTGAAGCTTCCATAAAGTGCTAGAGTGTCCGTCAGTCTTTCTACATCCGCAGTGGTCCTTAGCAAAGCAGTCACATCATCTGCATACGCAGTTAGTTTCACAGGCGGTGCCTCTGGTACACCTGGGACATCACTATGCTCAGCCGTCTCCTCAGGGCACAGAGCAGTGGCTCCAAGGCCAGGGAGTACAGCAGCCCAGAGAGGGGGCATCCCTGTCTGATGCCCCAGGTCACTGGAAAAGGGGCAGTGAGCACATTGTTCATCTTGACCATACTCTGCACCCCCGTGTCCAAGAGCTGCAAATATGACCTGAAGGTCTGACCAAAACCAAACGCCCTCAGAGTCTCGAACAGAAACGAATGCTACACACTAAGAACAGGTTATCAAAAATGGACCTGCCTTTTATGCAGGAAGTTTGCTCTGCATGAATTAACAGGCCCATGACATTTTTGAATCTATTAGTAAGCGACTTTGCCAGGATCTTATAGTCCACACATAACAGTGAAACTGGGCGCCAGTTCCTAAGCAAGGAAAGGTCTCCCTTTTTGGGCGATAAAGACAAAACCGCCCTCCTGCAGCTGAAGGGAAGCTCGCCCTTCTCACTGCTCTCCACAATAACCTCCCTAAAATCATCCCTGAGGATGTTCCAAAAGGCCTTATAAAACTCAGCCGTGAGGCCATCAAAACCTGGTGATTTCCGACAATCCTGTGATAGAGAGAGAGACAGAGAGAGAGAGGAGGGAAAAGGGGGAAAGGAAACCTAAATAAATTGAGGAGAACAGTGAGACAGTAAAACACAAATTAATACTTAATAGTCACAAAACATTGCCAAAAACAGTTAATAGAATAACAATTCTGACAGAAAGTATAAAAACAATGTTCCTTAAAGGAAGAAAGGCAGGATGGGACTCGGGTATTTCACCCTTTACAGTGCTTAATGTCATTAAGATTCAGGAATCCTGGAGGAATTTCTGTGCATAAAACTTCAGCCAATCAAGAGGCATTAATTAATAACTATAAGTAATATAACCACATAAGCTCAGGATTACCTTGGCAAACCTTTGTCAAGTACTATAATACATAGGTACATCAACCAAGTCCAGTTAGAACATTGTGCAAAAAGGAAGTTTAATGTTAACAATGTCCAGAATGATCGTTGACTTCTCTGAGCTTGGAGGCATCTATGAGGGACTATGCACTGGAAAGGTGTCTTGTGCTCTGACTAATGGATATTTCATGTCTTTTTTGGAATAAATATATGTTGTGTGCTCCGGACTATTGAATAAAAGGACCATCCAGACTGTAATAATAATTAAAAAAAGGTACTAAAGCTATATTCTGACATGGTATGGAGTGTTTTTCAGTGCCCTTCGCAAGAGGAACTTGTATTTCTGTGGAGGCATCATTAATGTGGAAAAGCTCACTGATTTCAGAGCAAAATGATGCCTTCAAAACAACAATTTTCCAAGAATGGTCATCCATATTTCTATAGGGTAATGCAAAAACTGCATTCAGCATGCATTACAAAGGCATGGCTGGGCGAGAAGAGGGTGCAAAGTCTGCACTGGTCTGCCTGCAGTCCCAGCTCGTCCCATTTAGAGATGTGTGACACATTTTGGGGCTCAGTATGTTACAAAAGATCTTGTTGCACAGATATTGTTGATCAGCATCACACTTGTTTGCTGGAAGAATGAGACAAAATTACAAATGCAACTAGAGCTGCGCTCAGAGAGCACAAGTACAACAGCCAGTGTACTGAATGTTATATTTGCCAGTTTTAGCTAGCAACCCATGTGTTTATGCAATCCTGTAGTCTTTGCGCAAAAATGTTTTTAATGTGTTTTGACCTTTTGCCTTGACCTCCCAAAATCGAATCACCTCTTCCTTGAACGATACTTCAGTTATTCCGCCAAATCTGAGGAAAATCCATCCATAACTTTTTGCGTAATCCTGCTTACAAAGAAACCAACAAACCAACCAACAGACTAATGGTAATGATCACATAACCTCCTCCAACTTCGTTGGGCAGAGGTAATAATTAATCTCTTGTGGCCTGATTTACTAAGACCTTTAGGACATGCAAGATCTTTTTTCCTGTGCAAATCCAGAAACCTTGCCACTGATTGGTGCAAGGCAAGTACCCTGGCCAATCATGGGCAATGTTATTGGTTTTGTATGGGCAAAAAGATTTTGCATGCGCTAAAGGTCTAAGTAAATCAGGCCCTTGGTGTCCATGGTCACTAAAGGTTTATTAAGCCTTGAAAGAAAAATATTTGTTAGCAATATTACGAAGATGAGTTCTTCACTGTCCTAAGTTTTGAAAGAATTCTGTTGCGGGATTCAAAATTCAAATATATTTTTTTTTGTGACAAATCAATAAAATTCATGTGCAGAAACATCAAATAATATGCCGTATTGTTTTCAACCTTATATAGGTCAATGATAATTTACAATTTTTTCTCGTTTGGGGTGGAAGTTTCCATTTCCAGTTTTGTGAAGTGTTTTAACAGACATCAAATATATCACTGCAAAATTTGTGGGCTCCATCCAGCCTCTGGCTGGGTTTTCACTGGGAAAACATTCACACCGTAGATTTTAGCTGCACAATGAGAGGTGCAGGAGAGACTAAGGGAGGGTGATGCACATTATAAGCAGCAAACATTACACTCACAACAAATGATTGCCAACATATTCACACTTTATCTTCTGTTTTCGATGAATACAAGCATACTTGAGTGAAAAAAAACTGGAATATAATGAAACAAAATGGCGGCTGATTGGGAGGGCACTGAGAGACGTAATTAGACAATTATAATTCATTGCTGTCATAATAATTCATTCTGCTTCACAATAATATATAAGGCTCAGTGTCCACAGTCAAAAGGACCACTATTAATGAAGTTTTGTAATATCTTGGCAGTTAACGTCAAAATTACTTTCTGTAGTCCATCCATGTTAATCTAAACTGCACTGGTGATGAACTAAATAAGATGTTCGTAAAACAATAACCTTTAATAGCAAATATAGTTTGCTACGACTGTTTTGAGTGCATGTTGGCTGTGTGTGTTTCGGATGACTGTAGCAGAGCTTGGAGGCTTCATTCTGGGGTTGGACTCTTTCCCCCTTTACCCAGATCCTGGAGGTCTGCAGCTGGGAGTGTGCTATTGAACTAAGCTCCCTCTCTACTGGGGCTCTGGAGCTGCGAGGGTGCTCTTGTCTTTGAACTCTCTTTACACTATGAGTATGGAGCTGGGAGTGTGTTCTAGGGACTGAGCTCACTCTTCATTGTGGCTCAGAACCTAGGAGTGTACTCTAGAAGTGGTGGTGATGCCGGGAGTGTATTCTAGCGAGTGAGCTCCCTCCACATCGTGGCTCTTGAATTGGGAATGCACTCTAATGATTAAGGCTTCCTTGCCTTAATGGAGCTGGAAGTATGCTTTAGAACTGAGCTCTCTATCCACTGTGGCTCTGAAGCTTGGACTGTACTTTAGTGACTAAGCTCCCTCTGAATGGTTGCTTTGGAGCCAGAAGTGTGCACTAGAAATGAGCTCCTTCTCCACTGGGGTTCTGAATCTGGGAGTGTGCTCCAATGAGTGAGCTCCATCCATATTGTGGCTTTGAGCTGGGATTGTCTTGTGCTGACCAAGCAAGATCTTTGATGTGGCTCTGGGAGTTTTCACTAGTCAGGAAGATCCCTCTCCATCACAGTTCTGGGATGAGGAGGGTGCTCTTCTGACAGAGCTTCCTCTCATCAGCGGAGCTGGGTGTGAACTTTAGTCACTGAGTTAACACCAGATGCACTCCTGAAATCTGATCCCCTAAGCTCTAGTGCCCTTTCCTCTCTCCTGCTTGTTTTTGTAAAACAATAATGAAAAGAGAAATTTCCTCAATGGAATATTGCTATCAGCACAGCACTTGGGATCAAGAGTTTGCCGTTCTTCTCTGACAAACGCAATGGGAGAAGTAAGTGTGTCTGATGCACAAACCTTTGTGTGGTTCCTTGGTGGATAAAGGCAACATACTTGAGAAATGTTACGTGTGGTTTTCATTGTTGACTGCAAAACTTGCTCCTCGTGCAAGGATTCACTTTTTTTCTTTACTGAGTAAGATGATCGGTTGTATGATAAGTAATAAAATCTTTTAACTTGATTGCCTTACAGGAAATTAAATGGGAATTTGAATCCAGGAACAAAATGCACTGCTGATTTATCAAAGGTTCTAGGAGTTCAGAGGAATGAAGTATTTTCATTTTTAGAACAAAATCTTTTTTTTTTGGTTTTGGTTTTGGTTTTGCGGGGGGGGGGGGGGGGGAATCACGTTTCCCCGAATTCGAGAGCCCAGTCCCTTCATTAGAGTAAAATGGTCTCCACCATGAAGAAGTGAGTAATTCTTGTGTTATGTTTCCTCCACCGCATTTAATGTGGTTGACTGATGAGAGTCCAGGACCACATTGTTCTGTGTGGTTTTCTGTTTGGAAGGTGATAAAAATATCAAATGTCTTGTTCACAGGTTTCAGCATCATGTTCACACGTATCGCGTTCTTCCTGATACAGATGGCCTGCTGGCAGTCCAGGTGAGCCGCCACAATTCTGTCACTTCGCTCTGTGTACAGTCTAATTTTGCTGTGCAAGCGTTGCTCTGGGAACAACAAAATAATGCTCATCCAGGAGTAAAATTATCGTCCACAAATAAATAGCAGCGCTTTGCTGCACTTACAAATATTGTTAATTTTACTTTCTTTAATTTATCTGCTGGCTAATGTTAGCAAACTTTTCATGCAGATGAGTTAAGTTAGAGATTCATGTTATAAAGAAAACCTAAAATGGATTTTGTCTTATGAAGTTCATATAATTTTCACATCACTTTCACCCTTAAATAGCTAACTTTTGGGGATTTTCCTGGTTCAAACATAGCCGAAGGTCCTTCCTTGCTGTGTGTCGTGCACAGTTGTAAAACTTTCGTGGGTTCATGGCAGTCGCTTTGCGAATGGCTGTTCATAGATGGAATTTAATGTCATTCCTGGACGAGTGTTATGTTGTTGATCCTGGGATAAAACTTACATGGCAATGTCAGATCATGCTTCCACCCACAGTCCACTAGATATAAAAATGACGTCCTAATTTTGCTATCCAGTATTAATCAGTGATAAAAATGAACCATGCACAAAGAATTGTCAAGGTAAAATGCAAAATAAGACAGCTTTAATGGCTTCAAAACCTTGTATGTGCCCTTCGCACCTCTCTTTTCTTTTTTTTTTGCAGCTGAAAATGCTTCTCAGAAACCACAACAGCACTGTACACTCTGAAGGAGACAGCAAAGGACTTAGGAACCTCATAACTGTAAAATATGAGGAAAAAAGACACATTAGAAAACCCCCAATCAGCAAAACCTTCAAGATTATGTTTTTTATTTCTTTCAAATAAAAATGGAAAGACTTAGGTGTCCAGATCATGTAAATTTTATAGGGAGAAAGTCATTTTTTATTTTCATGGAACTTTTCTCAGCCATTTGGTTGTTGCAGTGACCCCATCAATACAGAGGGTAACGTTGGCTACTCTGCTTTCATATTTTCTTGTGCACCCCACTTAGCCAACTGAGGCAACTACGGTGCTTGGGCTGGGACATGCAGGGCGTACCGTTCATCCAATGGTACTGTGTGTTGGTACTTTTTGTGAGTGTATAAATAGGTGTGTTTCCACTGGGTACTTTTTGGAAAGCAGTTGAGTGTTTTGGATACGCCCACGTTTTAGTTCCTCTCGGCCCTCTGTTCCCGTTAGGTACTTTAGTAGTGGCTCACCAACGGAGTTTGAGTGTGACGTTAATACTCCTGCGACACGTGCTTTCATTTGTTTGGATCCTTCTGGGCTCATCTGGATCCTCTCTTGCCCCCAGTAGACAAGCAAGGCCTGGACCTCGCAGTCAACCCACTTGTCAGCAGTTTTTATTTTAACTTTTTCCATTATTGTTTTTCTATTCTTGAATTTGATCCACTCAAATGTTGCTCTGCTTATTTCTTGGCGATGTTTATGTTGTGGTTTCTGTCGAGTTCTACTCACGTCATATCCCGTCACAACGGTATCCAATCAGCATCGACTAGTGAGTAGCGGCTCAGAAAGCGGCTGAGAAAGTACCTACGCTTCGTGAGCTGCTTATCGGTGAATGTGGGTGGATCTTGGGCGAATCCTCTCTCCCAAGCCACACCCATAGCGGCTCACGAGGGCAAAAAGTACCTAGTTGAAACGCGCCTAATGTGTTAGTTTAAGTACTGGTAAATGTGTTTGTGTTTGTCAGTATGTATGAATGTATGCATGTAAATATGTGGTGTATCTGTGTATGCCTGTGCATGATTATGTGTGTGTATAAATGTGTTTGTGTTTGTCAGTATTCATGTATGTATGTAAATACATGGTGCATCTGTGTGTGCATGAGTGTGGTGTAATTAAGCAGA
Organism: Gymnothorax reevesii; assembly: GCA_029721435.1. NCBI lineage: Eukaryota > Metazoa > Chordata > Actinopteri > Anguilliformes > Muraenidae > Gymnothorax > Gymnothorax reevesii. The sequence goes on from CM056586.1 coordinate 9,487,421, forward strand.
GACACACTGACTTTGTGCTCTGTCCCTTTAAGACTCCAATGATGCCTGGTCCTCATTACGGACAGTTAAGCGGAAAAAAATACAATAATACAAACATGAAATGCACTACCCACAAACCAGCGAGCACATTCCTCCGCAGTGTGTAGTGTGTATGCAAAACTGAGTGAGAGGTCTTACAGACTGAGCCACAATGAAAACTGAGCCTGTCTCAACAGACTTTGAAGACCATATATGGTGCCATTTTTGGCTTTAATAGCATCTCTGAGCTCTTTCTTGAGAAATTTCTCTCAAATTGTGTTGCCGCAGTGGCTGCATGATACTATTTTCTAAAAACAGAGCTCTGATGCTATTATCAGAAAATTTGCATGGTAAAGTCACAGCTGTACTTCCTTTCTTTTTATGCATTCTCTTTCTCTCCTCCTTTGCAATGATCCATCATTTTTGTCCCTCTTGTCATTTAAAAAAATGTTTCAGTTATGGCAACAAGCTCAATTTGTCTGTACTAGAAGGTTTCCTAGTATTGGTCTAGTAAAACAAGAGGATGATCCTGATGAAAGCATTGTAAAACACGGTTTTGCAATGTAGTCCAGTCTTGGGCCCAGATTTGTCCCATGTGAAGTTTGTGTGTATGTGAGTGTGTGTGTGTATTGTGCTTATGTTTGTGTGCAAGTGTAAGCGTGCATGTATGTGTGATTATATGTGTGTGGGCATGTGTGTGGTCATGCATGCATATGAGTTTAAGTGTGCGTGTGTGTTTGGGTGCGTCTGTTTGTAAGTACCGGCACACATCGTTGGCTGCTGGTACATACAGGCGAGCGACCCAAAAGAAAGTACTCAAACTCTGACTCAAGGCAGCCAACTGGCTGCCTGCAGGATGTGGGCGGCAGTGACATCACCTCCTGCAAGCCCAGCTGGGGCGCGGTTCTGCAAGGCTGCCCTTGCACCTCTCGGCTGGGCCTCCTCAGGGGCTCTCAGTTTCGGGAAAGGTGTCCTAGGAGACTTCTCCTTCACACTGGGTGCACAAAGCAGGCTGACAGACTCTGCTTAAATGTAATGTAATACACTACCGCAGCTGCTATGTCAAAAGGGTCCTTTTTTCTAAGACTTGGCGCTACCCCAGTACCGTAAAAAATGTTGTATTTTTTTTTTTTTAGAAGCACGCCATTTTTAATGTGTCATTGTTATCTGATTCATTGTTAAACTGTTCGAGTTAATCCTGAATTGTGTAGCAATGAGGAGTCTTGGGAACATTGCTTTCTTTCTCTTCACAATCTATTGCCTGTCCGTTATGTATGCATACTAAAACAAAGCTACTCTGAGACGACATTCAGACCGTGCAATTACATGCATTCCAGGGTTAGAATGCATTCCAGTTTCTACCGGAAATAGTGGGCTGCATTTATGCAAGTCAAGTAGATATGTAGATATGTCAATGACCTTGTGATTTAAAGGCTTCTGTAAACTTGGAGAAAGATATACTATCTTGTCTTTTAGTTTGTTTGTAGATTTTGGATGGACACTTCATGGAGTCAGTGGAGGTTTAATGTAATTGCAATTTTTTTTTTTGGCTTATTTTGTAATGATTTGTCATCATTGTCACTTTTAGACATCCCAGGGAGTGCAAACCAACTGTTTCCGCTCACTTGGGGACCTGGTGTTGGGGTACCAGCAACCACACAAGGGCTTGGTCGCACCGCTGCTTTACCCTGTGGGACGGGAGATTGAACCTGGGGATGAGAGCTCTGGTGAGATTGGTGGAGCCGCACCTGGAATAGTCAGTGCCGTCTTTAGTGTAAGCTAATATTAAGTACACATTCCAGAGTAGTGGAGCCACAGTGTCAGAATGATAGTAATAATAATCCCAAAATAATGATGTCATGTTATCATTAAATGATTGCAGATGCTGAAAGCCCAAATAGGAAGGAAGAAAAAATACAAAATTAATATAATCATCTAATGTTAACCAGTCCCCTCTCTAATTATGCGACTAAATTACTTGGGGTTATGAGTTGAAATTCAGATTCTTATCCTCAAGTCATCATAACGATATTCAATAAGCACTCAATAAAAGGCCTATAATTTAGCATCTATCAAGAATTCATCCCAGTCTAGTTATTGTATACACTTTGGGGACCTATTGACAGTTTACTGTATATACAAAGGGCATGAATGACATTTTACTTAGTGAAAAATAAAAGTGTGGGTCTAGTGTTTGGATTTATTGAAATTATGGTATAATGAGATATTTATGTGAAAAAAGTCTCATTTTAATGCCATTTTTAAGGTTACCCATAACAATGTAATGCTGGAACCTTGTGATACCTAAAGCCATATTTGGTGAGCCATTAGTGATTGTTTTCTATTCATGAAGGTTCAAAAAGACAGATTTGGAGTCTAAAGAATTGCTATTCTATGGGAAAGATATAGGTAGGTTTTTTTAAAAACACTCATGCAGCTTCAAAGAGATATGATCCAAAGAAAAAATGAACTGACACATGAAATTATGATTTGTCATCATTGAAATCAATATTTCTTTACAATGCTCAGTCATCTGCAAGGAATATTATTGGCATCCAAAGGGTTTAAGTTCAGATAATGTGATTGACTTGGGACTGGGCCAAGATTTTAGATCTTATAGGTTTACTGGCATTGGTTTACTTTGCATCATTTTTGTACCATGGATCATTTTCAATTTAAATATAAAAAAGAACTATTACTCAATTAAATGTTGAAAGTATTGTTGAGCTTTTTTTGTTTTCCTCTCTGCAGATGATGAGAAGCCTGGTGTGGCCGGGTTGTCCGGGCTCGGTGCATCTCCAGCCACCACGGTGCTCCCCCAGGGACCCACAGTTACACAGAGCCCCCATATCCTCTTCCTTCAGAGGCTGCAGGAGATCACAGTACCCAGGTCCATGCGCCAAACAAACACTGAGAGATACGGCGAGCCATGGGGACCAATGAGCCATATCACATGTTTGCAATCAATAGATGTTGGAGCTGTTAAAAATAGACAAAGCAGTGATACGGCTCATTGGTCATGGAGAGCAAAAATAGAATTCATTTTATTTCTTGTTCTGTGTGCAGAATCTGAGTAAAATGTATTTGACATGCATTGGGACTCCATGTAGATGCCAAATAAACTTGAAGAACTCTCATGCTGGTCACGGAGAGTACTCACCAGAACATGCCATGAACCAAATAAGACCTTTACATGAGGGAATACATCTCTGCTGAACATATTATTTTCTTAAAGTTCTAAGAGTTATGACTGCAAACATAAATATACCTAGATAGCAATGGTGAAGACGCACATATTATGCAAATAAAGTTGAGTATGAAAACTTCTTGAAGTTAATATCTCAAATGTCTTCTATCTGAAACTCATAGTAGATACTTTGAGGAAAAATCACTAAAATATATGATGCTGTTACAAAAGTATTTATTGTTTGAAAGCTTTTCCCCCTCAAATCCTTGATATTCTAAATGAAACTTCTAAAATACATTTTGGTATCATATAAACATTGGTTTCATATAATGCACAATTATACAAACTTTTTATTGAATGAAATAGCAATATCTACTTCTATATTGCTTGCAAACTTCTAAATGCGTGGGTAGGTCTAGATTACTCCACAGGAAAATCTTTTTATAAAAGGTGGCTTCCTTACATGATCATGAGAACAATGTTTTCACACCTTTCCACTCCCCGTATAGACACTGAAAAGCCTTGCTTTCTTTTCTCTTTGTATTCACATGATGTTCTTATGTGCAGCAATGCCAGTGAGGTGGTGGGACTGTTGAGTGAGTATCTGCGCAGTGAGTTTCCCCAGGACCTGGAGGGCCTGCGCAGAGGAGGGATGGGACTACACAACCTGCAGCGCACTTTGAGCATGGCCTGCGAGAATCTGCACAGGTACTCCGATGCAGCTGTAGACAGCACTGTATTGTCTTCTAAACCCTGGGGACACTGGCATTACCAAGAGCTCAATGTCCTTTTAGAGCGACTTGCAGGTAATTTTTTTATTTTAATTAATTATTTATTTTTTGGAAATACACTGAAGCTTGTCAGAAAGTTACCATTTCAAAATTTAATTCAGGACTTAATATGTTTCACAAGACCTATGGGCCCATATACAGAGGGAAAAGTGGCTGTTTTGAGCTAAGCTGCTAAAACAGTCCTTTTTATCATCTTATTATATGATGAGAAGTCATATTATATAATGAGGAGCATTTGTCTTTGGCTGAGCACATGCTGTGTAGTGAGTAGGTTGGTATTGAATGTATGTGGTTGCAAGAGTGGGGTCTTTTTCGGTAGTTTTAACAGTTTACCAGTCATCAACATGGTAAATTATTGATGTTGTGCAGGCTGCATAAACTCAGACACGTCAGGACATCGGCTGCAACTGAATTCTCTTAAATAGGCGGCCTTTTTCCTTTCCTCTCTACTTTTCCTTAACTATGCAAGACACATAGGTGTCACATAGGTCACATAGGTGAAGGTAAAGTTTCAGGGAGATTTTAAAGGTACCTTGGGCTTGTTTGAGAAAAATCAGGTGTCTCCACCATCAACAGGCCCTTTCAACAGAATAATGACTCATATCATGGTTTTCAAATCAAGGGTTTGGCCATGAGCATCTTTTGTCAACTAAACTCGATACAAAACCAGTGGGATGAGCTAAAGAGGACAGTCCATCAATGTGGACTTAGAAATGTGAATGATCTGGAAAGATTCTACCCTGAGAAATAGTCTTAGATCCTTTGCCGTGTCTTTTTCAACCTCATTATTTCCTGAAGAAGAGGCTTTTATCCTGGCAAAGGTTAACTGCTCAAGTATTGAATGCGAAAATCCAGTAATTATGGCAAACATATTTTAGAAAAAAGATATCTGTTGCATGTCGATAAGCACTTTTTTCCTTTCAGTTAAAGTTTGTATTTTTGCAATAATATTTTGATACAATTATCCACAGGATTAACTACCAAAAATGGGATTAAATGATAAAATGCTCCGTTCATTTTTAATTCGGATGCCAATTCGGATTTGCGGCAGGGACAGTGGCAGGAATAATTGAGAATATGATGAAGTGCTTGTGCTCCAGTTTGTTGCGACAGATAAGCTAAACCTGGATCTTGTCAAGCTGACTCAAAATTGCCTTGTGAACGAACTGGCATGCATTAATACTCATAAATACCTTTGAAAAAGATGATCAGAATTTTTTTGTAGTTTTTTTTTTACATGAAATATTATAATCCCACATTTGTGTTCAATCCATCTACTAGTAAATCTACTTTTACTCAGGTAACGCATCAAGCAACAAGGGAATATGTAATATTGTTTTCAAATAAATATTATGAGTGTTCAATAATTGTGCATTGTAATAGTAATTATTATTATTAGTATTTTGTTATATTCAGGTGCATAACATATAAACTGTGACTGTTTCTTAACAGTGAAATAGACCTGACCTTGTCAAGCTTGGAGACTCTGGCAAAAGTATTTGACCATCCAACCTGTCCCTTGACCAGCCTGAAGACTCAGGTGTGTCCCTGAACCCTCCTCTCTCGCCGGCCGCTGCTCTACCTTCTCTCTGTTTGAGTTCCTCTTTGGCTGCTTACTGCATTGTGCAGTTGTTGATCAAAACAATGAACCCCCACCTTTAAAATTGTGACATTTCTAAGCTTACTGTTGTGGTATTGGAGAGTGGATACCATGCAACTCATTTACTGTAATGCAATTGACCTGTGTGTAGAGAACTTGTGAGTGTAGTGAACTCGAGTCAATTCATATTTGCCTAAAAACTAACCAAAAATTGTTTTATCCTCACTCATCAACTGCAGTTGAAACTTTTGGAAAGTAGTTCTGAGCTGATGGGGAGCCTAAAAATCAGGCATACCGGTGGTGTTTTGGTTTGGACACATTCAGCAAGCATTTGAGCAATGACTTTAGAGTCTCTTTGTCCGTTTGAAATCATTTCTGACATATAAACAGTGCGACCTCTTGTGGACAACATACCAAAAAGCAAGCATAAGTCAACCTGGGTGTATCGCTAGTAATTCTAACAGGAAACTGTGATATTTTAAGATCATAAAGAGTGTTGAGTAGTAAAGACGAAAATCACCATATAATGATATTGCATCAACTGCAATTGACTTACCAGATTGAAAGCCCCTCAGATTTTCCTCTGTTTTCTTTATTTGGCTTTCTAATAAACAAATGAATATTCTGAGCTGTACCTGAAAAATCTTATTTTATGAATTTTTTTGGAAAGCAGAGATTATGGCGGGGAACGGCTGATCAGTTTTTAATTGTGTAGGTCCTCACGTCTCTTGACCTGTGTTATGCAGAACATAGGGAAGGGGACGGTGCTGGACATGGAGAGTCTGCTGTGTAAAATCTCAGCTTTGTGCAGCCTGCTGTCCTCACTGGAGAAAAGGGTATTTACTTTATTTATTTTACTTACCCATTCAAGCCACTGCAGTGCTATGGCCCCATCTTCAAACCCGCAGTTAATCCTTTTTGCCCGTGTCACCGAACTGCTGGCCAATAACCAGCCCCGTGTTTATCTGTACAGCACAATTAACGTGCCTCTCTTTCTTGAATTTGTAGCTTGAAAAAAAATCCTCAGCAAAGCCCACAGACTTTAGGTTAAGAGATGTCTGACATTCTTAGGCTGATTCCATCTGATAATCACACTCAGAATACATGTACATACCACTGACAACATTTCCGGTGTTTAAGTTACGTATATCCCAGCACATCATACATTCAGAAATTTAATTAATTGAATATGCACTGTCAGGTCAATTAGTAAAAAATTCCAAAGATCACTGATAACACCCTTAATTACAGAGTCTACCTATTTAACAGGAAAAAAAATTTTTTTTTGTTAATCATTTGCTGGTTAATTCACTGTCCTTCTGTTGTTGTCTCCTGAATTAAACTTATGGCTATGCGTTGCAGGTGCTGAAGGCACTGCAAGATGCTGTAGCCAATCACAATCTGGCATCACAGCCTGCTTCATCAACTGCGGCCAATCACAATCTAGCATTACAGCCTGCTTCGGCTGCCGCGGCCAATCACAATCTGGCATTACAGCCTGCTCCGGCCACTGCAGCCAATCACAATCTGGCATCACAGCCTGCTCCAGCCGCTGAGACCCCCCCTGCAGTGAAAACTTCTGTGACGCCCATACCCGTTTATTCCTTTCAGGTGAGCACTGAGGCAGTACCTTCACCAGTTTATCTGTATTTTCTAAATTCTGACAGCTATATCTGTCTGAGACCAAATTAATATGTCATGTTTATGTTCTTTATTGTGTTCAGACTTAAGATAAGAGTGACTAGAATTTGAGCCCTGAAGTATACCAGCCAATAGTTAACAGGAAAAAGTGATACGCGTCCACTGATATGCTTATGTGCCGTATCTCGCTTCACAGTTGGGTGCAACATAATGCAGCTGTTTCTGCAGTTGTGTGTTATTCAGGTTTAAATGACTCTTTTATCTATCTGTGAGCCTGATAAAATAAAAATATACTAATGTTTTTCTCATTTGTGTGTGTGTGCACTTGTGTGTGTGTATGTGTATGCGTGTACACCCATATCCAGGTGAAGGTGGTCCGTTATGGCAGACAGACCGTGTCAGTGGATGTTGAAAAGGGAATCCTGATGTTTGACAAAAAATCAGCGGCCTTTGGCGTGGAAACTCTATCACTTGACAGGAGTGAGGAAAACATTTATCATCATTTTAATGGAGAAATTAGTATGAACATAACTTGAGGGATAGCAGGTACTCAGTTATTTTTCTTTCATTCCTGATAAAATTGTAGTTATTTTTGCTTGCACGTGTCTGCCTGTATGTGTGTCTGTCTGTGTATGTGTATGTGTGTTTCTGTGTGTCTGTGCATGTGCATGCTGTTAGTTCTTCAGCTGGTGAAGTTCCAGAACAGTCCCACAAAACTGCGCGTGGTGGTGGACAGTCACAGACAGACTGCATGGGAGCTGCTGTTTGAGAGCACGCGGGTAAGTGTTGCAGGATGGCCAGGTTATTGCACCAACAGCAGTATGATCAGGTGAAATCCCAGCCTCCACCTCGCCGCTGTCTTCATAAATAAGCTCCTTTGCCACGATGACAGATGAGAAGTCATGGCTGCTGTCAGGCTCCTTGTTCAAAGCAGACTGTGTCTGTGCGCTGAGGGACTTCCTCTTCCCTGCTTTAGAAGAAAGACGCCTTCTGCCAGCTGCTTCAGCTGATGAAGACCAGTCACTCCCAGCGAGGGGAGCCGGACGTCATCTCCGTGTTTGTGGGCACCTGGAACATGGGTACCTTTATATTCACTTAGTCTGAAATATCCAAGAGCAGAAAGTACATTATAAAGTACATTATCCTCCCCAACATTTTGTCATCCACTCTACTGGATTGTTTATTAGCAAAGTTTTTCGACCAGGAGGAAGAATCCAGAGGTAAAATTAGCTTACTGAGTTCATACATAAAAGTGTAAGTTGACTTTCTCCATGACTCCTGAACTTTCTGCACCCGTACCTCAGTATTGCACGGTTTATCCCAACTCTACCACAGAGGGCTTTGTCTAGCGTGGCAAAGACTATGAATCCTTCTGAGATTAATTCAAGAGGAATCGTTTATGTTAACAACTACACACACATTTGCTCAATAACCCTTTTACTGGTCAATTCTCTTCCAGCTGTAGAGTACCACTCGGGAATTATTTTTACAAATAAACTAAAAAATTACAGTGATGTAATGATTCTCCTTAAAATCTAATTACTCATATTTTTTGTATTACTTGCTTATTAATCATCTGTGGTTACAATGAAGACTTCAGCAAGTGTATGAATAATGTTACACATCCAGTAAGTTGATGGTCACTGAAATGTCTTTTGATTGGTAGGAGGGTCATTTACTGAGCAGGTAGCATAAGATGCGATCAGAATGTTAGCGCTTGTGACTGCAGAATGAAAGACACAGAGGTGGCTGTCTCGATGCGAGCAGCATGGACCATCCTTACGCCAACCTGTTTTTGACAAAGGTGGCTCACCGCCTCCCCGTAGTCTGCAGTCCTGGGTGACGTGTCAGGGCCTCGGCCGCGTCCTGGATGAGACGATAGCATCCCTCCCGCACGATGTGTACGCTCTTGGCACTCAGGAAAACCCCCAAGGGGAGAGGGAGTGGACAGAGCACATCAAAACCACTCTCCGGGACGTCACGCACATTGACTATAAACTGGTCAGTGGCTGCATTAAAATACTGGAATGTAGTTAATCTTGTAAAGCCAGCATCATTTAAATCCATTAAATGTTTATGTATATGCGCGGTACGTCTTGCTGTTCCAAATACTATGCGTAGCGCACAGTGCTATCTGCAAGAATTTTGACCTTAACCATGAAAAAGTAATTCCTAAACAAATGGTTGTACATTCTTCAAAATAGAGCAGTCAATTTGTGCATTAGCTTCTTATTCATTTTTTCATTTTAATTTTATAAAGAGCCGAAGCAAAACTGAGTTAGTGGCCAAATTCGAAGGGACGTCATTGTCGGTCTAAACAGCGCAGTTCTTCGGTTAGTTGATTCTCCTAAACTGCAGTGTGCGTTTTTGCCTGCAGGTGGCAGTGCAGTCACTGTGGAACATCAGGCTCGCTGTGTTTGTGCGACCAGTGCACGAGCACCGCATCAGTCACGTCAACATGGCGAGTGTGAAGACCGGGCTGGCAAAAACTCTGGGTATGACCCGCAGCCCCTGGCTTAACTCTCTGCTTCACTCCAGTCTGTCTGGAAATGTACCTTTAGCCTGTTTCCAAAATCTCAAACCTGGTGATAAGGAAAAACTATGGTGGGATTGTGAGGAAAATGACGCTCATTAGTCTCTGTTTCCATGGTTGCAGGAAACAAGGGGGCCGTGGGAATCTCTTTCCTGTTCAATGGTACCTCTTTTGGCTTTGTCAACTGCCATTTGACCTCCGGCAGTGAGAAAATCCTCAGGTATGCACTGTGAACTAATGACACGTTTAGTGGTTGTGTGGTTTCTGAGTGATCAAGGTTATTTATAAAGGTTGATACCTGACAGGTAGTAGTCTGCGTCAGACCAGATTCCTTGCTTGCGTGCATGTGTGTGCATCTGTGGGCATATGTATATGTGTGTGTGTGTGTGTGCATTGGTGGATATGGGTGCATATGTATAAACCTACCTGGGTCCGTATCTACCAGTAAGGATGTATTCATTTTGTGTTGGATTTTGTGTATCGTCGCACATAGGAATAGGTTGTTAAAGAATTTTTGCTTGGAATCATGTCAATAAAAATGGTTTGCTAATATGAGGTGGCAAAAGTAGGCCATTTAGCCAAATGCAGATCACCATTTTCCCTTCAACAAAGTGTATCTAACACTTAAGATACTTGATGGTATTTCATGGTGTCTACAGGTATATGAACCTGGTCTTGCAGGCTACCACAGTTTCTGCTGTTACAACTGGACCTGGCAAACTATTCTACAACTAAACTATAGTCTCTCTTTCTCTGTGAAGAAATACTTCCTTGTATCTGTGCTAAATTTACCCTTGGCTAACTTCCATTTCTGATCCCCTAGTTCCACAAACTAATCCTCTAACAGTTTAAATCCCTTTTATGCATTTAAAGGCCTCAATAAAACTTTATTAACTCCTTCTACGTATTTTATGGCCTCAATCAGATCACCCCAAGGTCTCCTTTAATAAGGGCTAAAGAGATTATGATTCTGCTTTCTTTCTCGCTCTCTTCTATCTCTTAGACCAGTGTTTCTCAGCCAGGAGTCTGTGGACCCCTAGTGGTCCGTGGTGTTATTGCAAGGGGCCAGTGAAAATAAAATGTCTTTAAAAAGATCGTATGACCTTTACAGACATAGCATTATTCCACTCAAATGTGACCGAGACCTTTATTTACCCGGATTGCAGAAGGAAATAGGACTTTTTTTCTCTAATTTCTTCTGTTTCACAAGAATAATTCCTCATATTTTACTACGAGGCCTTGTTTTGATCCGGTCGCATTTGGATTGTTTAAGTTACTGCATTATGCTGTTCATATAAACTTAACTCAATCTACATTCGGACAGCAAAAAGAGGCTTCTTAAAGAAAAATACATGATGTTTGGATTTACAGCAACTGATTCTGACCCTCCTCAGCACTGGACACCAATCGTCAGTACGCAAGACTGCTGAGTTCTTAACACAAAAATTGTCCGAGTTCAGGGGAGCACAAAATCACATTCGTGCCACTGTTTTGTTACATAAGTCCCATATACACATGCTGTTTGTTTCCATATGTCCAAGAAGCCACTGCATAATTGAGCTGTTTTGTGACATATTTCTGGAAGCTACAGTATAAATATGCTGTTTTGTTAGATATTTCTGGAACTACAGTTGAAAGCTCAAATTTGCTTGAGAAGAAGAGAGTGGATAAATATGCAGTAATGCAATTTAAAATGCAGTTTCTGCTGTTTCTATAAAATTGGATCCCCGTTCCACCAGGTTGGGAGAGTCCACAGGGTTGATCAAAAATATGCAGGGGGTCCCGAACCCCAAACAGGTTGAGAACCACTGTCTTAGACCAGGTATTAACTTAGTGGCTCTTCTTTGAGGCTCTTCTGGAGGTTCTCTACATCTTTCTTGTACTACACTCTCGGGAACTGCACACAATATGGTTTGATAATGGCCCTGTATTACATAACCTCCTTTGAGTTACACTCAATACTTTTGGCTGTACATCCCAGCATCCTTTTTTGCCTTTCTTTACAGCTACAGCAAAGTGACTAGAATCTGACAGGCTTGGTCAACAATTACTCCCCGGTCATTCTCATGTAGAGCACATTTCAATTTTGAACCTCCAGTAAAGTAATCCTGTTTAATATACTTATTTTCCACATGAATTCCCCACATGTAGAACTTTAATTCCCACATGTAGACCACTTGGTTCTACTGAACTTCTTTAGCCAAGTTTCCTTCCACTTCTGGATTCTACTTAAACCATCCTGAATCACCTTAGCAGGCTCTAAACTGTCAGCTAAACCTCGCCAATTGATCTGCAAATTTTACCAATTTACTTTCAATATTCTTGTCAAGGTCAATAATGTAGATGAGGAAGAGCAGTGGTCCAAGCCCCAATCCCTGTGGGGCTCCAGTTCACACTGTGTCCCTGGGATCCATCTTACACTATTCTTTGAGTTCTGTCCTGTGACCAGTTCCAAACGTCTTCCAAAATATCTCCTGCAATTTCTAAAGCCCTAATTTTAATAATGAGTCTTTTTATATGGAACCAAGTTAAATTTGAACTTTTAAATATATGATATCAGAAGCTCCTCCTTAAATCGCCACCTTATCGTGGTGGAGGGGTTTGAGTACCTGGAAGATCCTAGGAGCTATGTTGTCTGGGGCTTATTGTCCCTGGTAGGGTGTCCCAGGGCAAACAGGTCCTAGGTGACAGGTCAGACTAAGAGCGATTCCAAAACCACTGATGAATATAAACACAACAAGCCCGGATTGGCGTCGCCGGGACCCCACCCAGGAGCCAGGCCTAGGGTTGGGGTTGGTAGGCGGGCACCTGGTGGTCAGGTCTCCGCCCACAGGACCCGGCCAGACACAGCCCGAACGAGCGATGAGGGCCCACCTTCCCGTAGGCCCATCCCCCGCAGGAGGGTTCAGAAGGGGCCGATGCATTGCGCTTTGGGTGGCGGTCGTGGGCGGGGGCCCCGGCGACCCAATCCCTGGACACGGAACCTGGTTCTCTGGACATGGAATGTCACCTTGTTGGGGGGGAAGGAGTCTGAGCTTGTGCGGGAGGTCGAGCGGTACCGGCTAGAGATAGTCGGGCTCACCTCCACGCAGTCTGGGCTCTGGAACCCAACTCCTTGAGAGAGGCTGGACTCTCTTCTACTCTGGAGTTGCCTGCGGTGAGAGGCGGCGGGCTGATGTGGGTTTGCTTATAGCCCCCCAGCTTAGCCGTCATGTGTTGAAGTTTTCCCCGGTGAACGAGAGGGTCGCTGATCTGCGCCTTCGGGTCGGGGACAGGTGCCTCACTGTCATCTCGGCTTATGGGCCGAATGGCAGTTCAGAGTACCCGACCCTCTTGGAGTCCGTAGGAAGGGTACTGGAAAGTGCTCCAACTGGGGACCCCATTGTTCTGCTGGGGGATTTCAACACCCACGTGGGTTGCGACAGTGTTACCTGGAGGGGTGTGATTGGGAGGAACGGCCTCCCCGATCTGAACCCGAGTGGTGTTCTGTTATTGGACTTCTGTGCTCATCACGGTTTGTCCATAACGAACACCATGTTCAAGCATAAGGGCATCCATCAGTGCACGTGGCACGAGGACGCTCGAGGTCGGAGGTCAATGATCGACTTTGTGGTCGTGTCATCTGACCTTCGGCCGTATGTTTTGGACACTCGGGTGAAGAGAGGGGCTGAGCTGTCCACTGATCACCACCTGGTGGTGAGTTGGATCCGCTGGCGGAGGAGGAAGCTGGACAGACCTGGCAGGCCCAAACGTGTTGTGAGGGTCTGTTGGGAACGTCTGGCAGAACCCTCTGTCAGAGGGGTTTTCAACTCTGGGTCATGACCGAAAGAATGAGATCTCGGGTACAAGCGGTTGAAATGGGTTTCCTCCGCAGGGTGGCAGGCCGCTGCCTTAGAGATAGGGTGAGGAGCTCTGTCACCCGGGAGGAGCTCAGAGTAGAGCCGCTGCTCCTCCACGTCGAGAGGGGCCAGCTGGGGTGGCTCGGGCATCTCTATCGGATGCCCCCAGGTCTCCTTCCTGGGAAGGTGTTCCGGGCATGCCCCACCGGGAGGAGGCCTCGGGGAAGACCCAGGACATGCTGGAGGGACTATGTTTCTTGGCTGGCCTGGGAACGCCTCGGGATACCCCCGGAAGAACTGGAGGAAGTGTCCGGGGAGAGGGAAGTCTGGGCATCCTTGCTTAGACTGCTGCCCCCACGACCCGGCCCCGGATAAGCGGTAGAAGATGGATGGATGGATGGATGGATATCAGAAGCCCTGCTCTGGTCATAAGTATTCATGGGGATTCCTTAAGCCTGGTTTTGCATATTTTCACAGACGGAACCAGAACTTCCAGGACATCCTGCGGCTGCTTTCTCTAGGAGACAGGCAGCTGAGCTCCTTTGACATCAGCCTGCGCTTCTCCCACCTCTTCTGGTGTGGAGATCTCAACTACAGGCTGGACCTGGATGTGCAGGTATCTCAGGTTTACACTGAAAAAAATAATCAATTGAAATATGATTGCACCGGTCTCCTGACTTATTCTTATTTGGATCACAGTCCCTTCCAAACACGGTTGACACACTGTGTTCCCCAATAATTCATGTTACATTTGGCTCGCACATTGACTTTGGCCTCTCAGAGAGCAAGTCTTTTCCAAAAGAACGTTAAATAGGCTGTATTTGCAATACTACTTCGCAAACACAAATGCAAAGAACTTTCCCTTCCTCTCTTGCTGCTTGTCTCACTGCTGCCCTCTGCAGGATATTTTGAAACATGTCTCCAAGAGGGAGTTCAGCGACCTGATGTGTGCAGACCAGCTGACCCGCGAACGCCACAAAAGGAAGGCCTTCCTGAACTTCAGTGAGGGAGGCTGACAGTCTGTCCTGCAATGTCCTTCCTTTAGGGCAGAATGTCGTTGTACATGTGACAGGGCCCTGAGTGAGAGCACCTGGTGAACAAGGATCCAGTCATGTAAAGCTGTGATCCGGTCATTATCCCCAACAGCTGTCTCTCACCGATCCTCTCTGTGTTTTGTCCACACAGATGAGGAGCAGATTTCATTTCCTCCAACCTATCGCTATGAGCGTGGTTCCAGAGACTGCTACCTGTGGCAGAAGTACAAAACCACAGGGGTAAGGCTGCCTCTCTGAAAAAATAATTTTTAGTTCCTTTCTAGGTTCTTGAATTCCCCTTGAATTTTAAGAGAGCTTGTCAGGATTTAAATTTGTTCCGCTGTGATGTGTAATGTTCCGCTATAAGCACAAACTATTCAAAGATACTGAGATTAGAGTTGATGTCACAGGGTGTTCAATGTCATAGTCCTCAGTTTGGAATTAGGGATGGCCTGGAATTTGGTCCTGCCTTTTTGTTTTTACATGATATTGTTAAATATTTTGCTCTAATGGTAGCCCAGTATATGCATGCAGCCTTGATGCAGCAAAGTGTCTTGACAGAGTATGGCATGATGATCTGTTTCATCATCCTTTATCAAATTCCTTTTAACAATTAGTTATTGTATTATGGCACAGGTAGCTGTTGTCAAACAGAATGGTAATTTGAACGACCAATTTTGAGAGGTAAGGGGCAGCTGTTAGGGCAGCATCCTGTGCCCCATTTTCTTAACTATGTGTATCGATGACCCGCGTCGGGATCTGCCTGACACTGAATCTGGACTGAGGATTGCAAGTTGCATTTTTAACCATTTTGCTTATGCTGATGACATTATTTTCAGCAATTGCCTCTGGTTTACAGACCATGATTGGCAAATGTTAGACATGCAAACAGATGGCGTCTCGTCTTTGGCATTGTGAAAACAAAGTGCGTAACCTTTGGTAATAGCAAATGTAAGGAAATCTCCTGTATAGCATTGTGGTGGTAATTGCATTACTAATATCCATGTTATTGATATCCTTGGCATTTTTTTATGTCAAATACTCCACCCAAATCTCATTTATAGTCTATAGTCTGCTGGGGTACGGCTTTACCTACCCAGGTCTCTCGACTGATGTTAAATGATATTTCTGGAATGCTGCTATAAAACCAGTTCTGTTATTTTGGATGTCACTGCATTGATTTATGTGTGCTGGATGTCAAACTTCTCAAAGGTTTTCAGTCTGATCGGATTAAGAATGTTCTTCAGCTGTCGAAAAGAAGTCTCAGTGGTATCTAGCCTTAAGTCAAGCCTACTCTTGAAAACCCCCAAGGTCTCTGCCTCAACAATATGGTCAGGCAAGCTATTCCACATTGAAATTACTCTTTGGGTGAAGAAATATTTCTGAGTATCAATGCTAAATTTACCTTTGGTAAACTTCTATTTGTGATCCGGAGTTCTACTCACAACACTTGGTCGAAGGAATCCTACATAATTCACTTTGTTGATCCCTTTAACATATTTAGAGACCTCAATCAAATCACCCCTGAGTCTCCTTTTCCTAAGACTAAAGAGATTAAGGATCTTCAGCCTCTTCTCGTAGCTTTCATCTTTTATACCTGGAATAAGCTTAGTGGCTCTTCTCTGAACTTTCTCTAGAACTTTTCTCTAGTCATCAAACTCCTGTTGGCTCTAGGCCTGTTAGTGATCTCTTCTATTGTCAGAGGCCTAAAGGTTAAATTGTTTCTGCGTATGTATACTAGAGCGTCCCTTGCGAGGACACTCAATGCCATCTTCCTGGCTAGCTGGTTCACTGGCAGTGCTATACTGGGAAGCACCCTTATTAGCGCAGTGCTCGGCTCTGGTCAGTGCTAGCCCACCAAGTCTGACTTGTGTCGGTCCCTGAGGATGGGGTGGTTGATTTCTTACGGCCACTCATCTTCAGTAATAGATACGACTGGTCAGGCTCGGCGGAGTGAGTTCTAACAAAGCTTCTTGTGAAAGCGATTTAAATGTTTTCTGTCTTAAATCTGTCCCTTATATTGGAGGTTATCAATAAATCAATCAATCAATGTGAATCATGTCAGAAATATATCAAACAGTCCGTTTGGGCAGGGTCACATACCTTAGGCTCACAGGAAAAAAATGACGAAATCAACAAAATGTAGAGCATAACATTTAAATGTGGGAAAGAGAAAAACAAGAGTGTCTGACTCTGGTAATGAATTAGGCAAAGTAAACTAAATGTAGAGGATATTATGCAAGAGCAGGGGAAAAAAAAGGAAAAGTATTATTGACACATAAGAAATCCAGCGAGAAATGGAGGTCGTCTGCATGCAACTCCTGTTCTATGAGTACATGCATACCCCTCAATCGGGCCTCGTTATTGGTTTCCCTGTATCGGAGAAAAGATTGATGTACTCACTGCCCAATCAGTGGGAAGCATTCTCACAGCACCTTGTCTCCTTTAAGCCGTAGTGCTCACGGTGCTGGTCTCCCTTTGAAACTCAGCAGCAAGCTTCTGCGACCCGCTGGGCTTCTAGTGAGTGGGCGATGCACAAACTAAATGAACAGCAGTTACATACGTGTGAGTAATATTTTCATGCGGTGTGTGCTCCGCTCTCTAACAGGCTTTGATAGTGGTGTAACCTCAAGTAAAGACCATGGAGGACACAATGACCTTGGTGGAGTATGATGTCAAACCCCCAAGGGTAGAGTGGCCTGTAACCTCATAACTTCTGCAGATCACATCACAGACCCAGTGAGCGACCTGTTGTACTCACAAATACTCCTGATTTTGAACCCCCCCCCCCCCCTTGACAGATGAACAACAGGTCGAACTTCCTGAACTTTGCCTTGCACTCCACATAACAAAACTGCTCCAAAGCAGGCTATGCTGACCAGCGACAGCATAAGCTGAGGGTGGCCCTGTTGACAGGCCGCTGTGCAGACTGGTGATGGTGGTGACTCTGCTGCCGGCACAGCAACTGCTGCTTGGCTGGAGAGTCTGTCCTGATGTGTGACTATAATGACCATTCAATTTTTACGATGCCGTGTATGTGCGCGGTGAAATACCAAATGAAGAGACAAGAAGGCCTTGGTGAAACACAGAGAGTTCATAATATTAAAAAGATAAACCTTACAAACCCAATGGTCTTTCAGTGCAAAGCCAATTGAAGTTTTACATTTATGTCAAAATAAACATTTGAAGCTGAATGAATGAAGATGAAAAATATTACACATTTAATTAAATTTGTTAGCAATTAGTTGGTTTACGATCCAGATTAAGTTCGTGATTGTTAATTAATAGCCGCTATAGTACTTTGTGGTGCAGAAGAACAGGTTTGATCAGGAATGACGTTTGTGACCTTTTGTTATTCATGAGACGAGTTGTGACTGTGAGCCTCCCCCTCCTGTGGCTGATATATTTTTATTTGTGTGTGTGTGCGCTAATGCGTTTCTTTCCCTCCCATTTCATGTCAAACCATTTACGCTTCACCTCAGACATGGCTCTTTGGACTACAGAGACAACATTAACAGCACCTGTCTCCTCCCTCCAGTCCTTAGCTTTGCCTGTCCCTGTCACACCACTGCTAACAGATGAAAATAAAATGTTTTTTCTTAACTCCACTTCACCCAACATTATTTCTATCTTCGCTTCGGAATAATTTGTTTTTCTTTCTCTCTCTTTCTTTGTTGGCGCCATGACTGACAGGTCTACTGGATGCATTTACACCTCCTTATATGGTGGTCATTGGTGATTCAAGGGCGGGATTTATGCTAATGGATGATTACCGGGAGGACGGTGTCCGTTTACGATGGATTGGCATTCATTATCATACACACGAGTTTACGATCAGATCTGAGTTTCCCACAGCATTCATGAATCTGGATTAGGTTTTTAGAGGCGTAGGCTTCTATGTGCAAATCTATGCATAAATTTGCTAACTTTTCATGAATGAGACCCATTGTTTTTAAAGTGTTCCACAATTTTTTACGTAAGCCTTCACTGGTTGGGGAGCCTCTGGTCATCTTTACTTCTGAGAGACTCAGCCTCTGTAAGACATCCCTTTTATAGCCGATTATCTTACACACCTGATGCCAGTTAACTTAATTACTTGCTAAATGTTCTTTCAGCTGATTCTCTTATGCATTAATTGCTTTTTCAGCCCTTTCTCGCCTGTATCCCAACTCTCTTGAAACCTGTTGCAGCCATGAAATTTGAAATAAGCTCATTTTGGGGATAAAAATGTAAAATGTCTCATTCGAAATATTACCTAAATAACATATTTATTCATGTGATCTGAAAGTCGTTGCATTTTGATTTTATTTCGGAATTGGGGTTGTAATTTTATTTCCTAGTTTCAATTATTCTTGGATTTCAAGGCTTATATCTGAGGATTTGGAATGATGGGTGGAGACTGGAGATTATTGTAAATAACATCGGAATATTCTTGGTTTGGGATGCATTGAATGCATGATGAACGTGTGGATCAACTGAAAGGCATTATCTAACACAGCTCAGTAAAGGAATTCGTTTTATTTGTGTGACAGACATAGTTAGTGAGCTGGTTGCTAACTATTCTTTTTTGTCATTTGCTAAAAATATACACATTGCCGACTCCTAGTTCAATGCTGTTTCACAGACTGGTGCTCTGTATTGGAGTCAGTGGGTTTTAGGTTGGGTGTAGGGGGTGAAGAACAGCTGTCACAAGATCTTAAAATAGGGTGAGGAATGCCCTCACGTGTAGAAGGCATGTGTATGATGTTTTTCTTTTTTTCCGCAATGATGCAACATGTGTTTAAGGTTCAATGACACCTCGCTTCCCACATAACTGTACAGAAGTCCTGAGCTCGTGTTCAGCACTGCATTGTGCCCCAGTTCTTGGTCAAAATCATTTGTGATGCTCTTTAACCCTCTGAACACAAATGACGTACTTGCTTAATATTGACACTATACAGGAAACTACATTATCCTTGAAAGGAAGTTTGAACTTTAATATTTAAAGTGATCTGCGAAAGGTTTTTTCTTTGCAATATTTACAAGCATCTTAAGGCATCAACATGTAAAAATTGAGCGGAAGACTCATCTAGATCGAAGGGGTCGTATTTGTCATGGTTTGTGAGGTGTGCATGTTGTTTGGACTTATCTTTGCGGCTCTCGTCCCGGGACGATATTGAATTCCTGGGCCATCGAATTCTTTACCCAGCTGGTTGATTGAGCTGGGGCGGCACTTCCCAGAATCTATATCAGTAGGAAGTCCGGCACGCCTCCTTCTCTTGAGTGTCTGTGTTTAGCTTTGCATTATAGCCGAAGATATCTGTAGTCAGGTTTTGTATGACTTTCTATCTTCTAATCGTTGGAGTTTCTTCTTCCTTTTATCTTGTTTTGCTTCCGTGGTTCAGACTACTATATGTCCTTTGGAAGCGCAAGTACTTGCATTTGGTCAATATTATTCTTGTCATGGTTCTGGAGCTTTGAGATCTCCTTTTGTTACTCTCGTCCGGGACGATATCGTTTTGCTCGCCGTCGGATTCCTGGGCCAGCTGGCATTAATTGGGGGCGTTACCTCGTCTCTATTTAAGCTCCTGTTCTACCTCGTTCGTGTCGCTAGAGTGTCATTTTCTCCTTGGCGCTTTAGCTGGTGAGGTCTTTTGAGAGAGAGTATTGTCAGGATCTTAGCTGCATAACAGGATAAGTGTTAGTAAGTAAGGGATTCTTTGGTTTATTTCCTTTTTCTTTTGTCTTTTTTCGAGCTCGCTTGTTGTCTACCACGGACGGCGTCAGGTCCGTTGGTAGCGCGAGTCTCGTGATTTCTGTCTGTCTTAGTCTCTCAGCACGCTGCTGATTTTTCCTTTTATTTCTGGCCACTGCTCTTGGCGTCCTACTACCAACACCCATCACAATTCTCTGTGGTGTACTGTGTTCGTGCTACTCTCTTTCTCTCTGTCGTTGCGCTTGGCCTCCCAATACCACCGGCCATTACAGTATTATGCCCGTTTCCCACTCTTATATTTTCCTTTTTTATGGTCTATTTATTTCTTTTATGGTGAAAAAGAACTCTGTTACAGCTGTGCAGGCTGTGCGTGCAGCACCTCAGGCCCTCAGACTGAAATGGGCTGTTTTGGCTCCTGTCTCTTCAAGAGCGCCTCCCTTAAAGCCCACGCTGTTGTTATCGGCTTACTGCAGTCCAGGAAGTACAGCTTGCTAAAATCAAAGGAAGGCAATGAAAGCTTGGGGTTTTTATGCTAAGGAATAGTGGTAAAAACAAAGACGGCTTGACATGGCAATATGCTCTTGCCAAACTGTTAACTCTACCCAGCCTCCTCTGTACTTAGCTTTGTCTGAAAGGGTTCCTAACTAGCTGCTTGTTGGGCATTATGGCAGGTTTTTACATTACAACATAGACTTGTTACGGAATAAAAGACGGGACAACAAATGAGGTCTTTCAGGTAGTTCAAGAGAAAATTTCCTTAATGTGTTCTCAGGCTTTTGAACTTTGTAGATGTTCTGCATGGACAAAGAATATTTAACACTCAAAGAGAAAGGGAAAAACTGAAAAAAAGCATAAAACAACCTCTATAAATCAGAGAATAGAATATAAAAGTTTAGGGGAAGCATTAAACATTTCAATTCCTGAAGTTCGTAATTAGCCTGAGTTTACTGAACGTTACATTCCCTGTACATTTCCCTGACACTAGTGTCTCCATACTGATGCAGCAGCTTTCTGTCTGCAGGTGAGGGTGAATGTGCCATCATGGTGCGACCGTGTGCTGTGGAGATCCTACCCAGAGACCCACATCAGTTGCAGCTCTTACGGTAGGTACAACATTGACAAATTTAAGATTATTACAATCTTTTCAAATTAGACCTACTTTTAAATGGTCCCCTCTGCAAAGAAAAGAAAAGATATCTGAAACTCAATAAGCAAAATCTCATTATGTTCTTGTTGTGGGTGTGTTTTTAGTTCTATATTCCGCCTGTCATAGGTGTGTTTCTCGTAATTTATTTCACTTATACAGACATACACACACATTTTTTTTTTTGAACGAACTGAATTTTTCATGGCTTGGAGTCACCATGATGCTGCAAACTTTCCTTCGATTCTCATCCATGTTGGCATGGTTGCCTCACCTTGTTGCAAAAGAATTGTTGGCTGCGCTTTCATGCTGCAAATCTCTCATACCACCAAACTCCAAACATTTGCTCTGAGATTGAGATCCGGTGACTGTGTGGGCCATTTGAGAACATTCAGGACCATATCTGCGGAACCACCTTGAGATGACATGTACTTCATGACATGGCAGAGTATCCTGCTGGAAGAAGCCATTAGAAAATGGGTAGACTGCAGCGATAAAGGGAGGCACATGGTCAGCAGGAAGAAGGATGTGGCATTTTTGTAATGCCACTGAAGTGGCCACAGACTGTTTACCACTTTTGACCATTTTGTATTCCCTCAGGCTGCACTGATGACATCATTACCAGTGACCACTCACCCGTCTTTGCAACATTCCAAATTGGGGTGACATCACAGTTTACTTCCAAAACAGGTGAGTTAAGGGGGTATGTAATGTGGCAGAGATTTTTGTTTTTCCTGAACTCAACCAGTCCACAACTGTAATCACCAACTTGAACAATGTTGTTTTTTTTTTTTTGGACGGTTTATTTCAGTTCTTTAGCTAGCAGGAACGCGCACGAAACGGTTTCACAATGGACCACAAGCCCCCAAAAAAGTCATGTTGTAACAATTTTTAGGGGCCCTGTCAGTTAGGGCCCATAAAATCCTTCTTACCGAGCCGTGGCTTCCAATATCATTCTCCTGAGGTAAATGGCCACCGGAAAACCTCTTAAACCCCTGTTTCTGAGTGATACAGTTAATGCTGACGCTCACGACTGCCGTGAGCCTCACACTGGTCTGAGCCGAAGGGACTGATCCTCTCGAGCAGTGGCGCTCAGTCCTCTGGGACACGCTGCGTCTAACCCTTTACACTGCTCAGATTCTGCTGATGTGTTTAACTAGCAGCAAAAGACTTTCTCACATAAACAAGCTTTTAGTTCGACAAGCGTTTTTATGGCCGTTTGAATCTTTGTTTTTAATGTATCCTTGTTTTTTATGAGCTTTACTACTGTCATGTTTTAATGTATCCTCCTTGCGTTTTGATGTCTTTTAATATGTTCTATTATGTTTTGACTATTCTAATATTGTCCAAATATAATATATATATTCTAACGAATATATATAAAAATATTAAATATATATAGTCTAACTAATTCTTATTGTGAAGAACTTTGCAATTTTTATCTCTTAAAGTTGCTTTAAATAAACTATGCTTGCTTGCTACTTCATGATCTGATCTGTGGCATGAACCTTAGTAAAGCATTGCTAGAACTCTGTCTAGACAAGTAATGCAGGCAAGTTTATCAAGTTCATAAACCCCTTTAGCCCGAGGGGTTTTTAGGGGTATAGCTGTGACAGGATAAAGTTGCAATATAAGTTATGTTCTTCCGTAGTTAGACATGTTTTACTGAAAATTGTGCTTTCCAGATATTGTTTGGACTTAAATTAATGCAGACATGTGCTGTCAGGGGAGGCGGTGATTTCATCTTTAATCACTGGATTTTGTCAATCTGTTTCCAAGTATTATGCCTCATTGTCAACCAATCAATTTTTACTTTTTTTAACCGAACAATTAAGACCTAGCCTATAAGTAGGCTGTAATGATTAAGTGGAGATAATGACAAAAAAATTCATTCGTGAACACACTTTGATTCAAGAAGACAAGAAAGAAAATCTTAATAATTACTAAGAAAAAAATCTTAACTTTCTCGGTAATTCATTGTAATCTTTTGTTTATGAGATTATGAAAGGAGTCTGAAAATAAACATCCTGTATTTTTGAATAGCATTAAAAAGTACATATTTGGAAGATGGTTCTCAATGAAAAGAGTCAAAGTCCAGGGCTGGTGAATAATAGTTTTGATTATTGCAATGATTAGTTCAAACTTTGTGGAGCAAAATTATAAGCAAGACGATAGACGAAAGTGCGCCCACTCCTCTGTGGGCACAGCCTGTTATGCGCCCTCAGACCCGCCCCACTCCTCTGTGGGCACAGCCTGTTATACGCCCTCAGACCCACCCCACTCCTCTGTGGGCAGAGCCTGTTATGCGCCCTCAGACCCGCCCCACTCCTCTGTGGGCACAGCCTGTTATACCCCCTCAGACCCACCCCACTCCCCTGTGTGCACAGTCTGTTATACCCCCTCAGACCCACCCCATTCCTCTGTGGGCACAGCCTGTTATACCCCCTCTAGAAACTAGAAACCCCAGATATAGATGAGTTCTTTCAATAGCAATTTATCATAAAGAGTACAATTGATGATGCATGATTCATACCAATTATTAATTCCTACTCATTTATCACTGGCTAATACCTAATTATGTTTTGTTAACTGGGATATGTATAAAGGTTTCATTCTATTCTAAATCTTAAAGCAATGGATCAAAGGAAGAATCAGTAACCAAACTAGAGCCATTAAACCCCCCACGTGTTGGAAATCTCTGGTCTTTCTTCATTTCACTCCGATGTTTCCCTTATCTGTTAGGGCTCACACTGGTCAGACTAACTCATCTTCCTGTTTGTTTCTGGGCTCATCTGAATGACCCCCTTCACTGGCATAAAACCCCTCTAAACTTAATCAAAGTGAGAAAAGAATACCAAACTGAGATGGAATACCAAATATTATACAAAATTTTGGTGCCCTATGAAAAGGTTCGGTAGGGATACTGTATGTGATCATACACTCAAAAGTAGAGTATTATTTATAAAGTCCATTATTTCCGGCCCCACAGTATTTAATGGGGAAAACATTATCGCAAATATATTGAAAAAGCATTGAACACGGCATGAGAAAGGTTTTAATATTTGTTAATGGCATTGCGTTAACTTCCTGTAAGCAAATATGAGCAAATTTGCTGTCTCGTGACCATTTCAAATTTGATGCACTGAGCAAGAATACCGTGGAAAGTAAAATTGGCCCATCATTCTGCTGATTAGTCTTAGCTCGTTAGTTAATCAATCCTCTGATTGCTAATCAAGCAGAGTAATAGGGAGTTATCGATTGTTTAACGGTGAGGATTCCGCCTCGCCTAAGTTACCTCCGACGGCATGTCACTGAATGAATGGATTACTGTTTTAGAAGCCTGAAGCCCCATCCCCTTGAAAAAAAACAGGGCAAATGTGCCATTGCATGTGGTATGCACCTTTTTTAATGGCCGATTACGATGTAACGGTGTTCAGGACCCAATACCTGATCCATTGTGTAAAAAGGGTTAAAATGGTCCCATTTTCTAGTGCATTCAAGTTTCAAAATTCTAACAAATAGATATGACAATAGCAAAACTTTGTTGTTATAACTCCACTGCAATTGACTGAACCCCCGATCATTCTGGTATGCAGTATTTGTTCCGGAAGGCCTATTGCCATTGTTTCATACTCAGGTTTATTATATGGTAGCCCAACTCTTAATTTTGGCTCACGCATTTCATGAACAGTTCTTATCTTATGCATTACAGGTGGCATAAACTTTGCGCCACCTTGCCATCTTGACATATCTCATGCCACTAAAATGACATGCCTTGGCACGCCATATTGCAGGGCATTACGGGGCCAAAATTCGTGCGAGTTGTTCTCAACCTGGCCTTTGATTATTGTCAATTTTGAATATTTATGAAACATGCCCTTCAGAGTTTTGCCCTCCATCTGCTTTTGGTTTCTCAGTTCTGTATTTTGATAAGTTACACCTAAGTTTAAGGGAAGAACATGGGTGAAAATGATTGACATTTGGCTGAATTTGAAAGGTTGTTTTTTTTCTTGCATAAAGTCAGACAGGAGTGCAGTCCATTTTAAATTCCATGCACAGATATGGCCTTGGGCCCAACCGTCGTATAAAAAGTTCCTGTCAGCTCTCACAGCTCTCTTGAAATCTGTTGAATCCTCAACTAGCTCAATATTCCAGATGCGAATGAGAAACTCTGAGGCGTGGAACCAGTCACGTGCAGCCAATGGCTGTCACTAACGTTCCACATTAATTTTTCTTTTGCACAGAGCTAGTTGTGGAAAAGGCCTGGATTGAGCTGGAGGGCATTGAAGCGATTGTGAAGACATCCAGTAAAACCAGGTTCTTCATTGAGTTTCACTCATACTGCCTTGAAGGTATGGGTTTACTCACCTATTCAAATTCAGGGCTTTGGGTTTATGGTGTCATTGTCTTCTTCAAGATGATTTACTCCCAGGTCAATGTAACCATGGAAACATGAACCTGGGAATGAAAGAGATTAACAAAATGTGCATATTTATAAGGAATATTGAGGGCTTTGACTAAATACTGTTTTATAAAGTGTGTCATGTAGTCTTTTTTCGCCCTTTTTTGCCCTTATGCAGAGCACCGCCGCTCCAGTGAGAATGACTCACAGAGCTGTGAGGTACCAGGTTTCCTGAAACTGGGCTGGTCCTCAAAGCAGTTGCCCAAGGTGGGAAACCTTTAATCCAGCCACCCGACATCAAGAGAATCAGCCACCTTCATTCCATTAGCTTTGAGCGTGTCCAGAATGTGTGGCGGTTTCATATGATCCTGACTTAGACCAGTGGAGCAAATCGTCTGGATATCACTCACATTTCTTTTTCCATCTTCATCTCTCTTTTTCTCACTCTCTCTTAGTTGATCCCCAAAATCTCAGACATGGAGTACCTGCAGGACCAGCACCTGTTGTTGTCCATCAAGTCAAATGACAGTTTTGAGTCATATGGTATGTGCTCATTCTCAGCTTTTCCTGTTGCTCTGAACCTAAACTGTTTAGTTGACACTATTCTCAGTTACCATATCCTCTTTTCTCCAGTGTGCCACATTTTTTTCTACCATTTTATCATTGTTTGAAGACTCTGATTGGCCCTTTTAATGTTATGGTAGTGCTAATCAGTGCTGCCCATTGCCCCCTGCAGGTGAGTGCTGTATTGCATTGCGATCTCTTACTGGCAACGCTTTGGAGCAGTTTGAGACATTCCTGACTCACCGGGGGGAGGAGATGGGCTCCATCCGGGGCCGGGTCTGGGTGCACGTGCCTAAGGAACATCGTCACACCCGGGAGAAGACCTACGGTTTGTCAGGCTTTCCATTTGTAGTCCCTCTGGCCCTCAGTTCCTCTCTCTCCTCCTGGTCGGTTGCCTCGTCAGTCCTTCTGAACCTACTCCTCTATCCTTCCCTCAGTGGCCTGTTCACAGGGGGCGGATCCAGGGTAGTTTACGTAGTTTCCAGAACTCACTCAAACACCTCATTGATTGGTTGGAAACACTTTCGTTGTGCTGGAGCTCACTCAAACGTCATTCTGATTGGCTATTCATGTCGCAAACTACTCACGGAAACTACTCACTTCAAAACCTGGATCCACCCCTGGTTCCAGTGCCCTGCTTCCTCTTTCAGTTTTCCTGTGCCTGACCACAGACAGATGCATCCTGCATCACGCAGGGATTGATTAGGTTCGGTCTGAGGCATCTTCCCTGGCAACAAACAAACACAAGGATTTAAACAGACTGCTGCAGAAGCAGAGAATAATGGTGATAGTTTGATATTATCTGTTAAATGTTCCCTCTCAATTATGGAATCATTGAAAGGACTAATGAATACTTTGTCTGATGCAGAATGGTTTTGCTTTGAAAAAGATGGAAAGGTTGCAGTCAAAGCTCATTTGTCATCCCCACCCCCAAAGGGACGAGCACCCACTGCACGGTGAGAATTAGCATGTGCTCCTAAATCACAAATCTCGAAATGTATCCTTAAATGTTAAGTTTGAAATATATCACTGGAAAGCTTGATTTTGGTGTGGGGTGGGTGCGTAATATGCTGCTTATAAAGAAGAGACTGAAGTATAAACAAGGGAGTGAATGGGGCTGAACCTCTGTCACTGGGCATTTTGGGCCCTTATTTGCACTTTTAAACCATTTCACTGCCTGCCTGTTCCAGTGTCGCAGTGGTCACTCCGCCTACATCAGCCCCCAACAGTTACACCAATCCGGCCTATTTCATTTTCGAGGGCGTGCCTGTCCTTCGCCAGACACAGGAGTCCCTCGCCCAACAACGGGAATCCCAGATGAAGTGGGCCAAGGACTCCGTCCTGCAGTTACCCCGGCTTCTCGGCCAAGCCCAGGATAGGAAATCCCCTCGTCGGTCCGACTTTACAGAGATCGAGATCCCGGGATGCCTCCCCCAATTCCATACTGCCAATGACTGCCAGCCCTACCCCCTACCTCAACCCCAACCTGGCTCCTCCTATCAGCTCTTTCCAGCTGATCAGAAACCTCCAATAATTCGGTCCCCGAGGGGTTCCCCAAACAGTAGCCTCCAGCCCAAGGAGAGGGCTCCCTGCCGGAATATCTGCAGAGACCAGAGGGCTACGTGCCAGAACCCCCCCGGCCTTGCTCGCGAGGCTGCCCGCATGTACAAAGAAACCTCCAGAAAGGACCATCCCAGAATGCACCAGGACCAGCCCCTCCCCATGTGCAAGGGTCCCCCCCTTTACCCATATGCATCCACCAGGGTGCCACATTGTGAATCAGTAGCCCCCTGGCTGTTGGAGTCATCACAGCTGGGATTTATGGGGGACAACTCCCTCACTGCTCTGCAGATTGCTAAATCCCTCAGTGAAGTGGACTTTCTGCCAGTGGATAGAACTTTATCCAGCGGCCAGAGAGTGACTGGCCCACACAGAGACCTCAGGTGTGACCTGGCAAACGCTAGAAAGAAGGGATACTGCAGGGAGAAAGAGGTGAGGAGATGAATCATGTTAATCAAACAATAAAATCCACATTTCAGACAGCGTTTCTCAAGCAGTTCAATATACAGCATTGTGCTGTGATAATTATACACTACCACTTTTGTCTAAAAGGGGTCCTAATATAGTACTTCTTTGTCATTTTTTTGTTTTTATCTTTATAATATTTGAATTATAATTTGGTTATAATAGAATTTACCTTTCACCCCCTTGACCCTCTTCAAGCCTTTAACAGTTTAAGTGCATAATTATCAGTGTGCCTTACTATATGGTGTTGACGGTCGGCAATTTCAGCTAGTTAGTTACATTTATCCAGAGGGACTTAGAATTTGGTGCAAGAACTTTGGTTGACTGAAGAATATCTGATTTAGTTGCAGGTAAATCTCTGTAGAGACAAGTGGAAGAGTGAATCACTTTTTATAGTCCATGGGATCATATTGGTAGTTGTGACTGCATTTTATTTGAGGATAGACAACCGAAGAGGAAAAGTGTGTATCCATGTAACTGCCAAAATATTAAAAAAAAAAATTAAATTCTCAGATTCACAATGGGTGCTTCAAAAACAGGGTAATTCCCGTGTTACGTTGACAATTGGCATCTGAGTATGATCACAATTAAGTCTAATGATGTTCTTCGGGCTCAAAACCCCCTTATTTAGGTTTTCTTGGCTGGAAAAAGAGCCATCAGTTACTCAGTCAGGGGAGGATTTTCAGATGGATCTTCGTAGACCTTTGAACTTGCTGATGTTTGAGGATGGCTGAGGTAATGTTAGTGTGCAAGTCTGAAGAAGAAAAAACCTGAACACTTAGGGGAAACGAAGGTATATTTCACACATTCCTCTTCTGCTAAGACCTACGGATTATAAACCAAAAGGTATAGAAAAGTATCATTGCTTGGCCTGACCACAGCTCACACTGTAGTTGACCAGCAGGCTTCAAAAAACATTGATTAGCAGCCTAATTTAATATAACAGAATTTACCTGCCATCCCCTTGACCGTCTTCAAGCTTTTCAAAGCTTTTAGTGATTAAGAGCAGCCAGTATTCCCCCAGTCTACCTCACCATCAAAGAATCCATGTTCTCCAAATGGGTATTCAAAACAAAATCCATAAAGTAATGCTCCCTCTGATGCCCTTGTTTATCCATTTTCCCATGTCTAAGTATGCATTTTATAATGAACTCTCTGCTGATTGTGACAGTTTTCTCACGTTCAGCAGTGGTAACCTACTTTACCCAAACGTTTGTTGCAGGGCTGTACACGAAAAGTATCAGGAATTTTTCTGCGGTTGACTCAGTAACTGCTTCGCATAAAAAGCCATCCATTCATTCTTTTTGGTTAATAAGGCTTTTGATTTGCTTACATGTAGCCAGCCATTGCTTATGGCTAGGTCTAATGCAGCCGAAAGCAGATGAGCTTGATAAAAATGCATATAGACACTTACTAGTGACTGAAGTCTTAAGCAGGCATGTTTCCCTGTCTGCAGGTCTCAGTACTGCATGGAGCTCCAGAGACCGTGCGGGAACTCCTTTGCACACTGGGACTGCAGCGCTACACTCTGGGGCTCAGCCTCAATGGCTGGGATGACCTTGATTATTTTAGGTGAGAAGTTATAGATTGGAGTATCACCTTTGGCTAACAATGTATCTGTATTTTACACATGCTGTTAATAATTGAATATGGGGTTTAAACTTTGCTGATGACCATAAACCTTTATTTTAAACTCAGTATTTAATTGAAAATAGTACAAAGAAAACACATCAGATGTTGAAACTGGGATATTGTATCGTTTTTTGAAAAAGATAAGCACATTTTGAATTTGATGGCAGCAACATTTTTCCAAAAAGTTAGGACTTGGGCATGTTCATTACTGCTTTGCATAGCCTCTACTTTTAACGGCACTCTGTAACTGCTTGAGAACTTAGGAGAGCAGTTGCAGCAGTTTTGAAAGCAAAATGTTTCCCACTAGCTTGACGAAGGATTTTAGCTGCTCGGCATTTTTCAGGCTCCTTTGTCATATTTTTGTTTCATAGTGCGCCAAATCTTTTCAGTGGGTGACAGGTCTAGACTGCAGGCAGGCCAGTTTACCACCTAGACTGTTTTACCATGGAGTCATGTTTTTGTAATGCGTGATAAGTGTGGAGTTTGGCATTGTCTTGCGCAGAGAAGCTAGAACCTTCCCTTAAAAAGATGGATGCAGCAACAAATTATGTTCACTGACAATGGGTTACAGAAGTGTTCCCGAGCCAATGCAGTGATTTCCACTACAGAATCTGTTTTTAACATTGTGCCGCCTGAGGATAACTGCCATTCAGTATTGGTGTTTGGCCTTGACCCTAGGGTGCAGAGATTTCTCCTGATTGTCTGAATCTTTCAATGATATTATGTACCATTTACAATTAAATCCCCCAAATTTTTGCAAATTAACTTTGAGAGATGTTTTTCTGAAATTGTTTGAGGATTTGTCCATGCAGTCTTTCACAGAGTGGTGGAGCCCACACCATTTTACCTCTGAAAGACTTTTTATACTCAATCATGTTCTTGACCTGTTGCCAATTTACCTAATTAGCTGCAAGGTACTCCACCAGGTGCAGTTCTTTTTTTTTTTTTAGCACTATACAACTTCTCCTGTAATTTGTTGCCCCTTACTTTTTTGAAAGGTTTACGGCCACTAGATTCAAAATAAGCAAGCTCGGAAGTGGGAACTGCTAGCTTTTAATTGCAGGGTGAATGTTCTGACCGTTAAATGAGCAGTTCCTTTAATGAGTATGTGTGCCGCCTTGTGGGACTCAAGAAAAATGGGCAAAATTCAGAACGTTATCATGGAGACAAAGTATGTTTTGTGTTTGGAGGAGTTACTGGCGACTACTGATGTACAACTGCACCTATATTGATAAACTAATGATCAATTCAACCAGAAAATCAATAGTTCATATTAAATTTCATGCACCAGAAGTTGATTTGTGCTAAATGTATTATTATTTTATGCTTTGACAGTGCACCATTTTGAGCAATCTTAGTGTTTAGAGAGACACCTGGATAGCTGTCTTATTTGGCTCCTAGAGAGTAGATAATTTAGAATTTCATGCTCAGATGAATTATACTTGTGGGCAAGGAGTTTATTATCCATTCCTGACCTCTCCGTGAAGCTCCAATCTTGAATTATTTAGCCTTAAATAAGGTAACACTAGCAAACAGCCAGATTTGGCTTCTGCGCAAAGGGTTTAAATGTGAATAACTAAATGGTTTATTGTACTTTTTTTTCCACTTGAAAGTTGATCTCTGCTGCCAACTGATGGGAGCTCACAGAAATATTTATTGTGCTCTCAATTTTGCTGTATATAGTGCCTATGTATTAGTTAGTTGATGAGAGAGCCAGTAACTGTCCCCTTGCCTCTCTGTAGTGGCATCACAGAAGAGGACCTCCAGGCAGCCGGGGTGACCAACCCCTCACACCGTAGAAGGATTCTTGAGAATCTGCCAAGGATTTGGGATTGAGAGAGGGAGAGTGTCCCAGGACAGGCCATGACAGCATTGGGATCGCACCAATCAACATGCTGAAGCCTTGTACCTTGAGAACTCAGACTGTACCCAGGAGGAATAGAATGGGCCCATCATGTCCTTTCAGGCAAATAGTACGGATTATCTTTGAGGCCCATCTGAGGAATTGGACACCGGTGAAACAAACCAGATAACAGCCACTGAAAACCTCTCTCAGTCCTGTGTCTGGGAAAAGGGCAGCTGCATTTTTTTTTTTTGTAAAATGCCACTTGAGTTGATAGTTTCTCAACAGTACTGCTTTTATAACTATTGTAAAACAAAACCTAGGTACTCTGATAATGACTGTACTGCGCAACTTGCTGACATTAAAATAACTTTTTATGATGGCATTGATGGAGACATTTATCAGTAAGAGAACCTAAAAGACATTCAGTGAGGGTTCAATTGATTATGTTTCCTATGGTGTGTCTGAAAATGTTGTGGGCTTTTCATTAATGCAGGCAAGTCTTTCAGTTTTCACTCAATCCCAAATGAGTTAGTTGTCTGACTCAGGTTGCTGGAATCAGATTGGGCACTAAGAATTTTAATTCCGCAGAACGTTTTGTTTAGTGAAGATTCAGGAGATGCACCTATTACTGATGAAGACTACCGTCATTTTTTATTTGCACAGTTTGAAAATGCTGGCATAAACCTTCAATATCAAAAATACAATTGAGGGTTCTGTTGCTCTATTTCATATAGAATTTAAATCTTTTATCTGGTTTTTACTTATGCTATAACGAGATGCGTTAGTATCATGACTTAGATCGGAACATGATTTTAACGATCTCATATCAAAATATTTTCATGCGCAAGGTCCCATGATCAGTCTTTTTCTCATGTTAAATTGCCGCAGTAAATTTTTCAAAATAACCACGTTTGTCTATGTGATTCACTGTAGCGACAGGCATGTTTATCTGCATTTGATCTCAGACATAATTTTCATCATTTTGGCTCTGCACTCCTCAGTGGATTTGTAATGAAAGTAGGAATCAAGGGAACCAGGATATCTTTATTATCCCCGAGGGAAACCTGTTCCACGGCCGGCTGGAAAAACACCAAGAACAACAAATAAATAAACAAGAATAACAATTAATACAAATAATAAATAACAGGGAAGCTCACATTATATTCTCAGTATGTTCTAGAGGTGTAGTTTCTTGCCAGGTGATTCTCTGCCAGACCGTCTCCAGTTCCTGAAGGGCCTTGGAGTATTTTGCCCTCAGCAATCAAAAGTAATGCTGACTTAGGACCAGGTCTGGGGAATGACTTGTTCATCGTAGTACAAACACAAGTTGCTCTCGCAGTATGCTTTGGGTCATTCTCCCTTGCACTCTGAAGTGCAGTAGAAAGAGTTTAGAAGCTTTTGGGGAAACAGCAGGTAATATATCTCAATACAGTTGAAAATGCATCCTGCTGCTGTTGCCACCCATCACATAATCAATTTGTGCAATGTTTTATTTACAGCTAGGCAGCTATTCTCTTGGTACGCTATAACATTTGGTTACATTACAGGTTCTGAGCAGACGCTCTTATCCAGAGCGACATACTAAAGTGCAAAAGATCGGGACAAAAGTGCAGAGCTCTTAGGAGACAAGTACAAGTGCTAACAATAAAAGTGACAGAGAACACATTCGGTTGTTACAGGTCCAAACCACTTGGTAAACACGAAATATACTGACATCATATATACTAATATACTAAGGGCAACAAAATCAAGTGCAACAAAATTAAACGGGCAACAAAATCAAAAGCAACAAAATCAATTAACAGGGCAACAAAATCAAGAGCAACAAAATCAATTAAAAGGGCAGCAAAATCAAGAGCGAAAAAAATTAAAAGGGCAACAAAATCAAGAGCAACAAAATCAATTATCAGGGCAACAAAAACAACTGCAACAAAATCAGCTAAAAGGGCAACAAAGTAGCGTGGGATGTAATGTCAGAGGAGTCACCAGATAATAGAACCTTCACCATGCTCCACAAATGAGTCATATGTTTCAGATCATATCCTCATTCCATCATGCTGGTACAGGCTGATGTTTGTCGCTTCTGTTTGTTCTGCAACTGAGCAGCTTTTCAGATTTTTTTTTTTTTTTCAAAATCTCATCTGGTTTTCCTGTGTTAGAAACTCTCCAATGGTTATCATCTCGTGTTAAACCTTGCCTGCTCATTCAGGTGACGTCTTTTCTTGATCGTTGAGTTCGATGCAACTACCCCTACTTCCTGGACAGTGGTTCTGATCAGGCCAATATCTGTGAGGGGGATTTTCTTCATTTGACAAATAATTCTTCAACCATTCACCGTTGTTGTAATCCATGGTCTTCCAAGTGCTTTGGTGTTCCTGAGATCACCAGTGTGATCTCACTAGGAATTTAACGTCACCAAACTGTTGACTTGGCCTCACGCTATGTTAGGACTATACTACTGATGTTTTTTTTTTTTTTTTTTTGGTAAACTAATTATGGCTTACTTCATTGACAGGGACAGCTCTTACGACTTTTTATCTGATCTCTAGTAAATTAAATAATGAGTGTATATGACACACCTGGCCCAGAACAGCTGAGCGGACAATCATACCCTGTACCTATGATTACCGCAAATTTCTTTTGTCATTGTTTTGACAACCATATGCAACATCAGAACATTTATTTTCCATCAGAGTTGCATTCACTTTTGGCCGAGATCTTGCATTGGAGAAGGGATAGTTGAACCACTTTGTAGTTTTGTTCAGCACATCAATGCAGTTTGATTGAGGATTTTGTGGAGGCCGATTCATGAGTGAAAATGATTCCTCTTACTTGTTTTTTTCATTCTTGTTTTCTTCGCATGATACAGGCTGATAACGTACCCCTTTTGTAACACTGTAATATCTTTTCTGCCACCAAGGGATACGTCTTCCAATGTATTGTTTGAGAAAATGAGAAGCTAAATACTTCATCGGTTAGGGTTAAATAATAATTGCCAGCAA
Organism: Gymnothorax reevesii; assembly: GCA_029721435.1. Lineage (NCBI taxonomy): Eukaryota > Metazoa > Chordata > Actinopteri > Anguilliformes > Muraenidae > Gymnothorax > Gymnothorax reevesii. The sequence goes on from CM056586.1 coordinate 9,522,374, forward strand.
AAACACATTCATTACTGAATTAATGATCCAGTCGTAGTATTTGTTGATTTAAATCCAATGGCAACCTTTTTTTTTCTGACCTGCAGTGTACACTCATGGCCTGTAGAATGAAAAGCAAAAAAAATGTTACTCGCACTGAGGGACTCATCATGACCTCAGTTCCTCAACTCCCTTCTCTGACCGTGCTTCCTGTATTTGGTTTCACTCAGCTTCTCTGTTTGCGGAAGAACCGTCCAACATTCAACCTTTTACTTAGTTGCCAGCACACCCTCTCTCTAGACACCACTTTCATCATTATTCCTGAAATGATCCATGAACATTACTCAGCCTGGCAATCTCAATTCAGAAGTCAGCATGTCGTGCAGAATCCAGAGTAATGAAAAAGCACCTATACGCTGAGTTAAAAATGTTGAGTAAATAAACTGCTCTCATTTCATTCACTTTGAGCAGCTGGAGGTTCCGTCAAATAAGCCTTAATACTCAGTTGGCAGTCTTACTGCCATAGTGACACTGTACTAAAAAGAACCATATGCTGGACAAACATGCTGGCAATCTGGGAAAAAAACTGCAAAACCTAGGGGTGTGTGTGTGTGTGTGTGTCCGCACATGCCTGTACACATGTGTGCATGTGTGAGGGAGCTTGTGCAGTCAGGTGCAAAAGCTTGGAACACATGATTTTTTTTAGAATTTATGTGTCTAGCGCAGCAATAAACCCTAAATTTGCTGCGCAATAACAAATGCTTTGAGCATAATTTGTATTAGGAAAAGAAAAAATTTTGTATGGGTAAAAGTTATTTGCAAAATACTACAATTGTGCGATGCAAAAGTATAGCACATATTCAGAAAAGATCTCTGAAACGATGATTAAGAAGTCATATTGTGTTGAATATTGTTTCAACTTAATTTGAAATCTGGCAGCCAATCAGAATCTGCTAAGCAACATGACCAGCATTTAAAACATCCTTCCACACTGAAAAGCAGTCATTATTAAATTAACTGCTACATGTGAAATTTCCCAATGTGGCTAAGATGAAGTAGCTCTACCAAAACCTTCATAAGGTAATAACGGACCATCTTGATGGAATCGGGTACAGAAAAATATCCAGTGAGCTCAATGCCCCGTAAGGAAGATTCAGAGCCACTATCCATAAGTGGAAGGGCCATGGTATGTCTATTGACCTGACCCAACGAGGACCTCCTCTTAAAATAACTGAGTGGGGAGCTATATCTATGATTTGCAAAGTGATGCAGCAGCCATTTACATTCCGGGAGAAGCCCAGTGGGATTGCATTCCAGAACTACTTGGAAGCCTCCCCAACTGAAGCCCAACCATGTGCCAGCCCCTCTGCATGTTTACCATGGTGGTTAATCGGCTTGCACGTGGCTGGGCTTCAGCTGGGGAGCCTTTCGAAGAGTCATGGGATGCAATCCCTTTCGGCGCAATGTACAGTATGACCGATTGTGTGAGATATCGTTCAGGAACCAGTCGCGAGAACACAGGATTGTAGGTAAGGTGATTTTATTGAGCGAGCGGGATATCCCCCGCAGGGTAGAAGGCAAAAGGACAGAGTCCACAATCCAAAAGTCACAATCCAGGAGGGCAGAAACAAAGTCGAAAACCAGGGCAGCAAACACAGTACTCGTAGTCAGGCAAAAAACAGGTTTGGCACACAGGCACTGGTTTGTCAGAGAAGCAAAAATCAAAAACCAGTGGGAGTAATCCAAACCATTACCAGGGCAGCAATCACAAAAATCGTAGACGGGCAAAAAAAGGGTTCGTAAACACAGATGCAACAGTAATCCAAAAATGCAGAGCGAAAATCGAAAGTCGGACGGTCATGTCAGAAGAGTTACACAATGAGTACAAGGCGGATACAATAGCAGCACAGGTAAACACGAGAAACGTTTGGACATGGAAGTTCTGAGAAGAGACACCTAATATACACTCCTGGGAGATCACATGATACATAGAACACAGGTGCAGGAAATGAGACTAATTACAAAGGAGGGAACAAGAGGGAGAACCTAATCACATTTAGGTTCACACACCAAAACGCGGACAGGCATCACAAGACAATCCTATAGACGGACATACGGCTCCGGTCAAGGAGTTCTAACGTACATAGATAATGAGAGAAAGGACAGCGCAAGCAGGTGTGTCGACCCACAGAAACGCAGCAGAGAAGACTAGAGAGAGACAAAAGGCGGAGACTAGAGCAGGGCGAGTGCTGAGAGCTTGGTAATCAATTAGTAAGTGCAGCTATACAATCCCTAGTGCTTGTTAGTAAGTTAGTATTATAATAAATGTTAGTTTGTGTTAGTAACTCTAGCGAAAACAATAAACTGTTAGTATTGGTTAGTAAAATAGAAAAGTAAGGCGAAGGAAGTAAACGAGATCGGAAGGAATGGTTGAAATCCAGAAACCATTAAATCACCCGAAGAGTGGCACGCAATACAAGGGCTGTGAGCAGTGACAAGACAAGAGACTAGACAGGGGGAGACAAAGTGCAATGCATGGTAGAAAGCAAAACATGGACCGGAATGAAACTATGGTAAAGTGTAAAACATGGAAAGGCTAAACTAAGACAATACATGAACAAATCTAGGTTACCAAATCACAATACACATATCAAAGAATAGTCAGACATAGCAGAAATCCAAAACCAAACCAGACAGAGCATCAAAACAAAGCAAGGCAGATCAGAATCATAACAGATAGGGTCTTGGATCACATCTGTGCCAGCTGCTTGAAAATCAGTTTGAAGCTCCTCTCTGGTTGTAAATGGCCGCTACATCACTTTGTGAACCATAGATCTGGCTGCCCACTTAGTTATTTTCCAGGTCGTCCTTAACGGCGAAAGTCAACAGTCATGCCACGGTCCATCCTCTGATGAACAACGGCTCAATTTATGGGGATACAGAGCTCAGATATTTTCCTGCACCCCATCCCATCATTATGATGGTCTATTATTGCCTTACGGAGGTCTTGAATGAGCCGTTTGTCTTTGCCATTATGGAAAACTTTATGTGTGGAAGCTAAATCAAAAATGACAACTTTTCAGTGCGTGAGGGTTTTTTAAACATGCAAATTGCAAATTGAGTCAAACCAATTTTCAACACAGCATGACTTCTTAATCATTGTTTCAGAGATATTTTTTCAGAATATGTTTTTTTTTTAACTGGGACCATAGTGGGATTTCGCAAACAAAGTTTTTGCGCAGGAAAGAATTTTTTTTTTCGTAATACACATTATACCCAAAGTATTTATTACCATCATAGTAAATTTTAGGTTTATCGCTACACTGGAAGTGCATTAATTAAGAAAAAAAATTATGAGCCAAGTACTTGTTTGCGTCTCTGTGTGTGTGTGTGTGTGTGTGTGTGTGTGTGAGTGTGTGTGTGTGTGTGTGTGTGTGTGTGCATGCGCGCTTGACATGATGTTAAAGTTGGTTGAGGTTATTCATTAAACTGGGTCAAACAAAGCTCTCTGTGGTCATGCCAAATGAGTCAATGACCAAAAAGACAAACAGTTCCAGGCTCTTTTTTATACGCTGTTCCAGATCCACCACATGGGCATACTGAAGAATCATCATGCACAATTATGATCTAGACAAGGAACCAGATGCAAAGTCAGAGCACAACACAATGAGGGGATTTATTTATAGCAATACAGTAATGACAAAGTGGGACGGAACCCTGAATAGAGTGAGGACTGTTCAGTTCAGATGATAGATGGGCTGGTGTAAGTGGCATTTCTGTGCCCGGCCAGTGGCAACTCGAGGCAGAGGCCAGATGGCGGTCGCCCTCACCAGAGCAGAAGTGTAAGATAGCGAGTCCGAAATGCTTGTCCCAATCCTGCAGACTGCTGTAGGCTTGGGAGCTGTTCCTAATAAACAGGGCAGAGGAGCAAACTAGAGAGGCTGGTTAACAGGAATGCGGTCCCAATGCTGGAGTTTGGGAAATAGGCCTGGGAGCTTGTTCTTGTTAGGACTAAAAAGAGAACTTTTGTCTTTAGTATCATTAATGGTTACGACATTTTCAGAGGATGATGAATTCTCAGACTACGAGGAAGGAAATGGACTAGTACCTTGATGGCATATAACAAGGATAATTCAGCAACTCTTCATAATAATGTTATATACATAACAGTCAGGAAGACGTGGAAGTGGGGCGCAGAAAAGCAGTGCGCCTGGCGGGGGAACCACACAGGACACGACACCAGTTAAAGGAGACAATACTTCTAAAAGACACAGATTGCCAGATGGGAGGAAGAAACAACTGAGATTCATGAGGGCTGTGACAATACACATCATCTACATCAAGGACAAATATATGGTACATGTAGCATAGTGCCTGATGTGCATGGTGCTGTCTGCAGAAAATGCGAAGCTTACAAGAAGATACTATTTTACAGAGAAATAATAATAATAAAAAAACTATAGTATAGACTTCATCACATGACTGTCATTTGATATTTATCAGTGTGTTTTTATGCTCTCAGACCAAAATCATTTCAAAAGAAATTGAGATTTCTTAAAGAAAGTTGGGCTAGTTTGAGGGTTCTTATGTTGGATAAAATGCCTCTTCGTCTGAGAACATTCATACTTCTCATTTAGCTGAGGGCTCCATGATGACCGAGGAGTGTTCTTCAATGAAATACACCACATGGAATGGTACACAAACTGAAATACAAAACAACGAGTCAGTACAGGTCAAAATGAACCATCTGAATTAAAGACAATGATCTTAATTAAAAAAAAAAAAAAAACCGGGCAGTGAAGGAGTATGGCCTTTGGTGCAGTGATCAGTGCAGCTTGGTTCTCAGTTCATAGGTCAGTGAGTCAGACTCCCGGCCATCCCTGGCCCACATAGATTCCACAGTAATGAATCACTCATGAGCCTCCGGTAAACCTTCCTGCACACAACACCACTGATGGGAATTTGGGCCTGAGTGCACCCCATTACCCACACAATTCTGGTTCACTAGTCAGCCAATAAAGGTCTGCAAGCCATTGCACACCGTCATGATCCCAATGTTATCATCCATTAAGCAAACATTCAGTTCCTCACAGAATCCTATCATGACATGACTCACTGACATCCAAATCCTTCTAATTCTGATTGATGACAATCAACTGTCACAGGACTATGTAAATCCCTCATTCTTTAAAGTTTATGTGAAATATCAAATTAAAACGGGGAAAAATTGATTGAATGGTATTTTGGTGGAATTTTAATGGGAACGTAGGTCCGGTATTTTTGGGACTGATGATTAGATTAATGCCCTCTGACATATATCAGTGAAGTACTTTGCAGTAACGTGCTTTAAAGTACAACAACAAATACTCGCTTGCATAAAATGATGAGAAATAATCTAAGCCGAGGAAATTGCTTTAGGTAAGAATATTTTGTAATTGCTTACAGCCTCTAGAAAGATGTTCAAGAGGAATAGAAAGTCTTAGGTGTAGATCTTTATTTTTTTCCTTTGCATGGGCAGACATTTGACTTTTACGGTCACCGTTAAGTCTTGAGAATTTTTTTATTGTTTTCTTCTCAGTTTCTTTCGATTCCCTCCTTAGTTCTTTTTATTTATGCTTCGCTTCTCCCTTTTTGCTTTCTATTCCACTGGTTCCTCATAGATCGTTGTCGTCTTTTATATTTAAATTCCTGGCCTCAGTCTCTCCATGGCTGAATTGCGGTCTTCCAGCTTCAGTGGTAAATGCAGAAAAGCAAATAACCATTTATCAGGGAAACTTTTGCCAGAGTTTACAGTCCTGGAGAGTCGCTTCCTCCTGTCCCTCCTTCATTCCAGTTTGAAGGTTTTCACCTGCCCAGCACGTCCTGGTTCATTAAACTTGCCATTTCAGTAACTGACGTCAGACAAGTCTCTACAGCTACGCCTTGCCTGATCTCCCACAGTCCTGTTCGCCCCTGCCAAATTTTATACCATCTTTAAACTATCCTCTCTGAGAGTGCCTTCGATTTCTACTCTTTCTGTGATGGTCCTGCCCTGCAGTCCCTCCCCCTGTTGCATTCTTCGCCTCCACCTCAACGGGCAACAGGTGTGGCTCGTTAAGGTGGAGGTGAAGCGCCGCTATTTAGGGGTTGGCTGCTCCTTAGTTTGGTGCAGCAGTATTCTGTTTCTGGAGCTCTTATGTTCGCTGCTGCTCCCCTCCAGTATTGGTTTATCTTATTTAAATTAAAGCTTTTTATATTTTTTTTCTCAGCCTGTGCGTTTGGGGTCCCAGTCCCTGCTGGTATACTGTCTTTAGCCAGCTGGGGCAAATCCACGACACTTTCTGTCAATTAAAGAAGCCATTTTGGCTTATTAGTGACCTGTGCCTGGTTCCTTTGTTCTGATATTTGTGAAGCTCTTCGCTTCACTTTACTATATATTGAAAGAAGACTGTGGTGGCCAGTAATCTGTGTTCAAAAAGAGAAATGCAAGGCTGCTGGTGATATTTATTGCCTTTCATCACAGAGAAATATACATACATGACACATATTTAGCTGTGAATTGCTGCAGGAGTGATGGATTTTGCAGTCATGGTTGGTCATGATTGCAGCATTTGATGTGGCATCAGTTTGTTGACGCTGCCTGGTATAATTCCACACGTAGGCATACTGCCCCTATCTGGAAGGACAGTATCATGGATCGCGTGTGAATTTGTGTACCTTGTGTTCCAGGTGGTTGGAATAAAGTTAGGGGGAGGATTTTTACTTTCTGAACCCTGACTTTACACGTTTAGTTTTAACCTCTTGAGCCTGAAGGCCCCTGGTACCAGCAACACATCTCACAACAAACACCATAGAGGGGAAACTGTATAACGACATTATCATACTATATACCCACTTAACTGGAAGAAACTTTGCTAAAATAACTACCTATTTTTAATAACTATTATGAGTAACTAACTACTCTAACTAGCTATCATGATAACTATTTCTACCAAAACAAAATACAATCCCTACAACAAGAAACTGAATGACCTCGTAGCAAAAACACACGAACAGAGCATGTGTCGCATGTAGGGGAGAACCAGGCAAGATGAGTCACTTTTTACATGTTTTACAGAAATTTAAAAGTGTATTTGTTACAAGTTATAGATATTATACATGCCTCAGGTAGTTATATACTCACTGGTATTAAAACAAGTTTTATAACATTTTCATTTTACAGCCATGACCAGTTCAAAAAAAAAAAATTGCGTTTTGACACCTGGGGTAAGATGATCAAGGGGAGGGGTAAACTGAGCCAGCCTTAGATGTGGACACAAAAATAACACTTAATCAATGCATTTTCAGGTAATTTTTAACTTATTTATGCCAACAACATGAACTTGTAAAATTGAACAACATGAAAATTGACACAAAAGACTATGTTTGTTTTTATCTGTGCATGTGCGTGCACATGTGTGTCTATGTGTGGGTAGAGCTGGAGTGCATGCGTGTGCGAGGTTGTATGTGTGGTACACAATGATAGGCTTATTTAATGCTCCTTTAAAAGACTTCACTGAAAGGTGAACTGCTTAAGTCTGTCTGTTCCACCAGCCATGACGGGCTCTTGCAATTATTTCACAACACCCTACCCTTGAGAGGTTTCTTTATGCATTGATTTGAACGAAACTAAGTATTTAACATTAACCAATTTTTTATTTTAACACACTAAAATTCATAGAACCGTGCTTCTGTGTCTGCATGTACGTTTTGAGTGTTTCATTCTGGGAAAAATGCCTTAAAAGCGATAGAGTTTTTTATCCTGATCTGCCTGACTATATTTTTGTGATTCTGCCTGACTGCGATGTTTGATTACAATTCTGCTTTGTCTGACCATGTACTGTATTTGTGATTAGGATTCCATGCCTTGTTTTGTTTCTGTTTGAAAAACCTAGTAAGTCACAAAAAGCAGATTCCGAGAAAAAGACAGAGAACTGTATCCCTCTCGTCCGACAATAAAACTGACTTGGCAGTTATTTGTTCATTACATAATAAAAGGTATTTATGGAGCATTTTTTTTTCTTTTTTTATCAGTATTCATGGCAATACAACTTACAAAATTTTTTCAACTGAAAATGTAAAATGTAATTTCTCAAAATGATGGACAAAAACCGAACGATTATGCAGTTGCAGTGGCATTTGACAATTCAGTGTAAACTGAACATCTGCTTCCCTCTTGAAGCCATTTTTCAGTCGTTATGAGAGCTTGAATTGCATGAATTATGCATTAATTATTAATCTCCTGCACATCCAATGCTCTGCATGGGGACTAACTTGACAGATCGTGCAATGGGCATGCTGCTTCAAAATTGGCTAATTCAACTTGCCAGGTTTTGTCATAACAAAAAATTTGAGAATTTTATGTGGAGGAACCAAGGCAGTCCAACTTGCTAGGTTTTTACTTCAATACTGATTAAATACCAATGAGTTGCTCGGTTTTGCCATTGCAAGCATTTTTTTTAATGTATCTTATTGTATATGATGAAGCAAAGCCTAGTAAGTATAAAAATAGTCCTAACTCAGTTTAAATCAAAATTGGACACATTTTTCCATAACACTCAAGATGTGTGTATATGTGAGAGTGAAGCTGGAGTGCATGTGTTTGTAGGGGTGTATGTGTGGGAAACAATGACTGGCCAATTTATCGCCAAAAGCTTTTGGTAGTCCGGCATAACCTGTATTCTGAACTTCTTCTTTACTTGTTTTGTCAATAAAAATCTTTAAGGTCACTCTGTCTCTCTTGTTTTCCTTTGCCACCAAGCGAATGAAACTCCCCTTTGACACTTGCCGAGCTGCTCTCTTTAAATCAACCAAGGGCTGAGCCTCTATTTGTTTTGCTCTTGTACATCCTTGCCATCTTGATTTCACCAGTAGAATATCCGAAAATTATACTCAAATACACGTTTGAGGCTACATATGTTTGGGGGTAAATTGAGCCATTGGCTCAACTTGCCCCAACATCGATGGCTCATTTTACCCCACAACCTCCAATTTGACAAAACTGTTTCATACAGTGACTCAGATCCACAATTATGCTAAGGTGATGATGACCTTGTTTTGTAGCTTATACTGAAATAAATAAGCCTTTAGTAATGCTTAAAAAAGATCTTTTTTAATCAAGATTTTAGAAAGCAAACTTAAGAAACATGATGAATTGAATTTACTTTTCATGACAAAAATCATATTTTGGACTCCAGTTTGCTTACTACTCTTTCCATGCGCTCAGGTCAAAGATGGAATGCATAATGTAAAGTATTGTCACCTTTTGTGGTCACGTGATCTCCTTTCATAAGGCTGCCTAGATACAGCGGGTAGCCCATTTTACCCACTGGCTCATCTTACCCCATTCTCCCCTATGGGGCTAGTGCAAACTTAACTTATCTCTCCCATGCAAGCTATATGTCAAATAAAACATAGAGACTCTTTGCATTCTAAACATATAAAGTTTATTGCTTTATGACCATTGAATTATCAGCAAATAAGTGCAAAAATGAATTTCATTTCAAGCAGCCATAATCATAAATTATGTCTTGTCTCAGCTGTCTTGCTATCAACGTTATGTTCGAGGGCAAAACAGAAACAATTGTCGACAGTCCCCTAGTAACTTACCCAGGGGAAGACATTTCTTGCGAGAATAACAACATATCTACAACATAACATCACACACAGAGTTTCCCACCAGTGGACCAAAGGTCAAATGGTGTGGCGCATAAATTATTTAAAACTCTATCAAAATATGGATATCAGAGTTTGTGTGGGACAAACACAAGTAAAAATAATTGCACACAACAATTTTAATGAAAATGTTGCTGATATGGTGCAAATGGCTGGTTGGTATTGTTTTGCTTTAATGATCGGGGCACCCTGGAAGAGCACTTTGCTTACATCAGAGGTCACCAACCCTGTTCCTGGAGATCTACCCACCAGATGATGTTCATAACAAACTTCATCTGGCACACCTGATCATTGGCATTTAAGGATCTCTTGCTATTGTTGGTAACACAACTCTTACCTGTTCTTAATTGTTTCCTCCTCCCATCCAGTAACCTCTTTTACTGTCTTTTAGAAGACATTTTGCTTTGGCGGGAGATTCTGGGGCTGCCAGTGCCCAATATTCCCACTTGGTTTATTAGTTTATTGATTCTGTTGAATCTGCCACACCGTTGCCGATCACCAGTTCCGTGCACATTGCTCTGCCTGTGATGTCTTGCCTTTCTTTTTGTTTACTGCCAGTGCACCCCCTGTCTGTGACCGGTCACATTTCGGTGATTTGGTAAGTTTTCTGGTATTTCACAAGTTCCCTCACGTCTTGTTTGCTTCCTTTAACACTAATTACTAATTAAGTACTAATACCCTTAACACTCCATGTGTTGTCTAGTTTATCTACTAATCCATATTACTATACTAATCCTGAAAATAACTACTAACTTGCACTATTTGGGTGCTATTATTATCCTGAAGGAGTTTCGGCGAGTCGATGGAACTTGGTACACCTGGATTACTTGTATAGAACTTTTTTAGCAAATTTTAACTATCAACATTACCATTTACCAAATGGTACCAAATGGCACAATGGGCGTGGACAGCAAATTTCAAAGGCTTTTATCTCAAAAACTATTGAACTGTTGGCGCTGAAATTTGGGCAACTCATTATTGGTCCTAAGGGCTGTTCTTAAAATAGATTTTACAAAATCGGAGAGGGTAAGGCCAGGGGCCTTTAACGTTAATGATTAACGCCCTTGTGACCGCTACATGGCTTTGATGATCGCTCCCATCAGGGCGTTAAAGGAAAGCTACCTCGCGGCGCTTCGCCTGAAATTTTTTGGCTGGACCAATCAGCAGGCAGCTTTGGTGTTGACGTCATTTCCTTCTTCAAAAGCCGTCTTCCGCTAGTTCAAAAGCCGCTGAATGCTCCTTTTGAACCCTTGAGAATGAGTGATTTACTGACACTTAACAACTTGTTTTTTGCAGTTCTATACTGTTGCAGCAGTCTGAAACATTCTTTGCCCAAGAAGGCTTCCTGTTCGTTAGCTACTGATTTGAGCAACATCACGCGATCAGTTCCAAACACACTTGCGAATTCACCGAGAATATCTAAACCATCGCGACATTTCAATGCATTGCGTCTACATTGGGCTCGTAGATTACACGAATCGAAAGTGTAATCACACTGAACACATGCAGAGTGCAAACGCATTGTTAGACACAGTGCACCTTTCACTTTGGCGAGGCTTTGGTGGGAATTCGATATAAGAGGAATAGGGAAATTTATGTTGAATGAATCCAGTAGTTGGCGGTAATACACCAACAGGTCTGTCAACCGCCATAAAACCAAAAAGAAGAAGAAGAAGCCTCCCACTCATAACGAGGCCGTGCAAAGCACTTTGACAGCTTTCACGTACAAGCGTTAGTGTAGCAACAGTCAGTCAGTGAGGAGCGCAACATAACGACTGTATCATACAGGTTAGGAGCCCTGTTAAGTTTGGCATGGAATGACCCGCCAGTGAAAAATACCATGTAATGCATTGTAATCAACTAGCATTGGGTCATTCCACGTCAAATCATCCAGGGGGTGCTATGTCACTTCCTCAAAATTCTTTGAAAAAAAACACGAGTAAATATTCACACAAAATGGAAAAAATGCCAAATATTAGGCCAATATCTCAAATAGTTATTTAGTTCAAGTTATAGCCCTTTGAAATTTGAATAATATTTTACGTTTTTTGGCGAACCCATTTTCAGCCAAATTTAGCAACTTGTTGCTCCAAATTGGTTGCCTATACAAGGCTGAAATTGGGTATACTAACCATCATCCCCTAGAATCTTAAAATGGCCTTAGATTCTGTGTATCTTGATCCACTTTTGTATGGTAAAGCCTCAAAATCAGCTGAAAACACAAAATACCCAAAAATGAGACCACATTTTATGACCTGTAACTCAGGAACTAAGTAAGGTAAAAGGCTAGAGTTCATCTTTTATTATTTTATAACATAACATGACATAACATGAATGGCGAGAACAGGCCATTCAGCCCAACTACGCTCACCAGTTTCTTTATATTATTGTGAATATATCCCTTGAGATACTCAATGACTCAATGGTATCTAGCTTTAAGTGAAGCCTGCTCTTGAAAATTCCCAAGGTCTCTGCCTCAACAATATGGTCAGTTAAGCTATTCCACATTGAAATTACCCTTTGGGTGAAGAAATATTTCAGAATATCAGTGCTAAATTTACCTTTGGTCAACTTCCATTTGTGACCCTGAGTTCTACTCACAACACTTAGTCGAAGGAATCCTACATAATTCACTTTGTTAATCCCTTTAACATATTTAAAGACCTCAATCAAATCACCCCTTAGTCTCCTTTTCCTAAGACTAAAGAGATTAAGGATATTCAGCCTCTTCTCAAAGCTTTCATCTTTTATACCTTTAATTAGCTTAGTGGCTCTTCTCTGAACATTCTCTAGCGCCTCTATATCTTTCTTAAAGTATGGTCCCCAGAACTGTAAACAATTTTCCAGATGTAGTCTGTTGAATGTGTTGCACAAAAGAAGCATCCCCTCCTTAGATTTTACTCAATACTTTTGGCAATGTATCCCAGCATCCGACTGGCTTTTTTAACTGCTACTGCACAATGGCTAGAGCCTGTAAGGGTTTGGTCAACAATCACTCCCAGATCTTTCTTGTGTGGAGCACATTCCAGTTTTAAACCTCCCATGAAGTAATCCCGTCTAATGTTTTTATTCCCTACATTTACAACTTTACATTTCGCTACATCAAATTTCATTTACCACATTTCTGCCCAATTCTGGATTCTATCCAAATCATCCTGAATCACTTTTGTGGACTCTAAACTATTTGCCAAACCCCCCAATTTAGTATCATCTGCAAATTTAACTAATCTGCTCTCAGTTTTACTATCAAGGTCATTAATGTAGATGAGGAACAGCAGGGGTCCCAACATTGATCCCTGCGGGACGCCACTCCCCACCATACCTAGCTCAGATGAGGTACCACTGACTACCACTCTTTGTGTTCTGTCCTGTAACCAGTTTTGAATCCACTCCAGAATACCTCCTGTCACTCCAATGTAGCTCATTAAAAAAATTTGTCTCTTATGCGGTACTGTATGAAATGCTTTCTGAAAATCCAAGTATATGATGTCAAAAGCCTGGTCATAAGTCTTGGTGGCCTCTTCAAAAAATTCCAGAAGGTTTGTCAGGCATGACATTCCCTTACGGAAACCATGTTGGCTATCCCTCAAGATACTGTTATGTTCAAGAAATAAGTCCAGCTCATGTTTTATGATAGATTCCAGTATTTTGCACGCAATGCAAGTTAAACTGACTGGCCTGTAATTTCCTGGCTCAGTACAGTCCCCTTTCTTATATATAGGTATTATGTTGCCCTGTTGTTTTATGTTGCCAATCATTTGGTATTTTTCCAGTTTCTAAAACCGTCTGAAGATGGCGGATAGCGGCTTAAAGATGATCTCACCAACTTCCATGAGCACTCTAGGAAATAAGCCATCAGGACCTGCCGCCTTATCTGCCTTTAGTTTATGCAACTTGTCTAATACTTTGTTATCCCTAACCTCAATTTCTGCTAAATAATCTTGCATTTAACATGCCCTCTGGCCGAATAAAGACCCCCTCTGAGGTAAAATTCTCAACAAAGTAACTGTTTAAGCCTTCCGCAATATCCTTGTTATCATATAGCAGCGATCCATTTTTATTCTTTATGCACTCAACCTGCTCTTTAACTTTCCTTTTTCTGCTACAGTACTGAAAGAAGCGCTTAGGGTTAGTTTTTGCCCCCTTTGTAATTTGTCTTTCATGCAGTCTTCTAGCATTCCTCAGCTCTTTTTTGATCACACCATGCATTTTACAGTGTTCAGCCGTAGTGTTCTCATTGTTATCCTTCATGTACATCTTATAAAGATTCCTCTTTTCGCTCAAAATCCAACGAATGCTTTTGGTCATCCACTGAGGATTCTGCTTTTTCAGTTTACTGTTGGACACCTTTGGAATGAATTTGCATTGTGATTCAACTAAAACCCCCTTAAATCTTTCCCACATCTCATTTACGGATTCACAGTCCAGAAGTGTCTCCCATTTTATTTCACATAGATATGAGCGCATCCTGTCAAAGTTTGAAAATTTTCATTTTTGAATACACCTTTTTAACTTCCTATGAAACATCAAAATTAACAGCAGAGTGATCACTTGTCCCAAGTGGTTCCAGTACATACATAGCACTAAGTCTAAAATTGCCTTCTCTCTTGTAGGTTTATTAACATACTGCACCAAGAAATTATCATTTATAACATCTAGAAATTTTTCCTCCCCCCACCCTGTCCTTTTACCATTTCTCAATCGATACGAGGATAATTTAAGTCTCCCATAATAATAGTCCCTCCACCTCTACAAGCTTGCCTAATCCTCTTAAAAAGCATTTCATTGACTGTACTGTCCACAGCTGGTGGTCGATAGCATACTCCTATGTTTAAACCTGTCTCGTGTTTGCTAATGAGCCTGACCCAAATATCTTCACAGGGCAAGGAATGTTCAATTCCAGGAATTTCCAGCACATTTATGTTTTTGTTCACATAGATTGCTACGCCCCCTCCTCGCCTATTACATCTATCCTTCGTAAAGAGCTTATAAGCTTCTATATTATTTATTTATTTATTAAACTAAACCCCCATATTTGGGGAAAATTACAACTTTAAAACATACAAAATTAATTTAAAACATATTAAAATGATTAGCATAAAACATGAGAGACAGTGAGAAAACTTCACAGCAGTGTCAGACTTGAGTGCAAACACCAACTTAAATCGAATGGCGCCGGGGCACCACCCTAATACATGTTGACATGAAATTTGAAGGAAATCCTTCAATTCGTGAGATATCTCGCTGACAAGGATTCGGGACATACGTACGTACGGACGGACGGCATTCGCGCGGCGGGGGACAATAATTAGCATAAAACATCACAAGAGATAATGAGAGATCTTCAAAGCACCACTGTGACATGGCCTTTGGTAAGCTTTGCTTTGGGGGTCCAAAATGGGGGGGGGTGGTGGAGGGATTTAAAAAAAAAAAAAAAAAAAGCAGCTTCACCATCTTATATAGATTCGTGGCAGCTATATTTCGCCGAAAAGAGAAGGCACCTCAAGGAGTCAACTGAGCCATCCTCAAGTAGACAGCACCGTTGAGCCCCCGACGTGCCTCGTTTACTCAATGCCAACTCAACAAGGGAGCTAACACGACCACTCCTTAAGATTTCAGAAAACAAAGTACATCTAGCTGGGCTGGACAAGACATTACGTATATACTCACCTTAATATAAAAAAAATATAAGGTACAGGTCTCTGAGAGGGGTCATATACTTGAAAATTCGGTTGAACAGAGAAAGCCTGTACTTCAACACAATGGGGCCAATTGCCTCAATCCCATGAGCCTCCATCAATTTACTATGATTGCTTCGAGATGAAAGCCCAAAAAGCATTTTAATACATTTAGCCTGAAACTGGTCAAGTGAATGCACATCATTTTTAGAAAGATACACACTCGAGCATCAATACAACATAACAGGTAAAACAGCACTCCTCCCCAAAAATATCTTTACTTCAGTGGACAAGCCTGAGTACTCCAGGCCACATTTCCAAAGACCAAATAATTTCTTTCTTGCAGAGGAGATTCTGCTCTCTACATGTCTGGATTGGCTGCCATAATCACAACTAAATTGCACACCAAGAACAGACGTGATTCACTAATTTGATAACTTGACCCCCTAATCTCCATTGGGGGATTTCCTTGAATTTAACCTCACCAAATATGATACATTGTGTCTTGGAGATACCAAAAACAAACCTCCATTTCACAGAATATCTATAGCAGATGACAATAAGTTTTTGCAATCCAGGTATAGTTGATGCAAATAAAGTAACGTCATCTGCATATGCCATGTGATTAAATAGGTGGTTTGCAAATCTCAACCCAGCATCAGCACTCTTCAGTTCTTGGAGCATGTCATCCAGGAACATAGAGAACAATAGGGGTGAGAGCAGACTGCCCTGTGGAATACCTCTTGTGACACTAAATTTATGGCAATGATTCCATTCCATCGCACCTTAGCCTCCAGATGGGAGTACCAGTAATATAGGGTTAGCCAATGGCTGAACTTAAGCTGGGCTAGTAAATTGTAGAAAAGGCCATCATGCCAAACTCTGTCAGAACACTTTTCTGCGTCCAGACTGCATACATAGACTGGACAACCCTTCGATGGTATCGTGCAAAAACAGGCTGGCCATATCTGTCCCACATCCTTCACGGAACCCAAACTGAGTGTCAACCTGTACACCATCAACTGGAACCGTCATGAGCTCAAGTAGCTTAGAGAAAGTTGTACTCGCAGTGATAGGCCTGTAGTTGTTTGAATCATTAGGGTCCAAAGTAGGTTTCTTCAGGATGGGTACAATTACACCAATTAACATGTCACCACTCACAACATGCCAGCTCAACATAACAGAGAATAAACCTGCAAGTACCCGGTGCAACACAACTGAGCTACCAAACTTTAATGGTTCTGACGTCACCCTATCAACACCAGCTAATTTCTTCACCTTAAGTTTTACAATGTTTTACAATTAACTCACTGATTTCACAAGGACTGACATATTGGACATTGAGCTTATAACAATTTGCATGAAAGGTACTTTTCACAGAATCACTAATAGCTCGTTGTTCTTCATTGAGGTCATTATCATCCTTCATAATCTCACTAAAATTAGCAGCCAGGTCATAAACAGATAAACTCGAAGTGACACTACTATTCCGAGACTGCTTATTCAGTTCATTCCAAATTTCTGTCTTTTTACCGCTCTTAAAACAACAACAATTCAAATCCGTGACCGGCTTAAGAATATTACGGACACATCTTCTGGATGCTTGACAAAATTGCTTTTTAGCAAACTTCCAGCAATCCCAAACAACTCCACTCCTTGGACTACCGTTGTCTTTCCACATTCTAAACCAAAAGGGCATTATATCTCTCAAGTATGATAGGTCATTACACCAGTAGGCCTTAGGACGGTAAAAAGTTCTACGGGAGCAAACTGTCTCCTGAGCAGAGGCCTCATTCAGACTAGAAAACATGCTGTCAACATAAGACCAAGCAGCCTCTCTATCCTCAAAGTCAGTGGGTTTAGCAACATGAAATGCCTTCAACTTGTCCTCCAAAGTCTTTTTATTCTGATCACATACCGTTCGATTCTTCCACCTCAGAAGAAAATACTGGGTAGGCTCTGGACTGCTGGTGTTATGTTGACCAGCAGCCTTAACCTGTATCTTTACCTTAGCCTCTGTATGCAAAGGCAAATGGTCACTGACATTGTCAAGACCTATGATCCTACAATCGGTGACATTCTCAGCATCATAATCAGATGTTAAAACATGGTCAATCCAAGTATACACATTTCTCTTAATACAAAAGTAAGTATGTTTGGTAGACTGATTGAAGGCAAAATCTGATACCAGGAGATGGTTTGTGACAAAGAAAATCATACAATAATTTAGAATAGGTATTAAAACCTTGAGATTTGTACCACTGCTTGGCCAGGGTGGTTTTGCGTGGGAACGCAGAGTTAAAATCCCCACATATTTTGACGGGGACAGCTTTACCTTGCGTTTCCATGCAGACCTGAAGCGCATCCAAGCATTCAAAAAAAGAAGCCATACAAACTGCAGGATTGGAGCTGTCATAAAATGGGAGGTAAACAGTACCTCAGTCCTTGAAAACAACTGTTTTACTTTGTATATCACACAATTCACTTAGACAATTATTTAGCATTTTATTTATTCTCTAAATTTAGCATTTAAATTCATTTTACTTTACCTTACTGTGCTCCTGGGAGACTGAAACCCCCCCCCAAAAAACCCCCATCACCTTTGTTTGACCAGATTATGACTTAATTTGGCTGTTTGCTCACCGAGTTGTCACGGGGGGGAAAAGAAGACGGGGGAAGATTTTCCCTGCCCCTACTGCAGCAAAGGTTACACCTCGGGAGCAAATCGTCTAATCTCTACTATTGTTTGAGCCTCAACACAAAAATTATTTTCAGAAAACCCCATTTACACAAGAGTAAATCTTCTGCCTCAATCCCACACGTCTTCCTCTGTCTCATACAACACATACAAACGCACACAAACACACAGAAGTGCATAATACAGGTTTGACTCAGCACCTGCTCTCTCTTTGGCTTTGGATGGGCGTGTATTCCTTTTTTATTCATTTATAGCTGAATGTATAAAATAGCAAGCGACTATTCAACTCTGACAACTGAACACTGTCTGTTGTATGCAGTCCCATATGGATTAATTATAAAATGAGCTATATCGTTTGTTTAATAGTGATAACAGCGCTTAGTCCCACCCCACAGGGTATATACGATTGTGAATCAATCTTGACCCAGACACTAAACATGAGACGTCTGGCCGACAAGCAGATCATGTCAGCAATTTGTCACATTCAACAGTCTTTATTTCTGTTTAACTTCATGAACACTCCAATAGTCCCGTCCCTACATAATTAAGAACCCACCACTTCTTGTTGCTCAACAAATGTAGGCCTACTCTTGAAAATAAAAAACACTCGACAGTGTTTACTCAGATTGCATCAAAGATATTTGGTTCTGTATTTAGATGTCAAAATAAGGTATTTTTGGACATATTGACGTGCAAGACAGGTGCAGGAAATATATCCTTTTCACAGTTGCTATTTTACATGTCAAAGCTGGACAAGCACCGATGTAATTAGGCTAATAAAAGTGATTATGGTTCCTTTGCATGTAGGTGTGCTACATTCCAGTAAGACGGCAACCACACCATAAGAGCCATATGACTCCAAAACACTTGGGTGGAATGAGACCATAATTATTACACCTCTGCATGATACATGACACGTCAAATTGGCCTCTGTGAAACAGGTCTGACATGAGCAAACAATTAACAGGCAAGGAGTGGAGAGTGCGCATGGAGTATCTCATAAATTGCCGACATGATCTGCACGTCGGTGCAGGCGTCTCATGTTTGCTGGGTTAGTAGGACTAATAATCATTATCATCACCAACAACCTCTATGTTCTCGCTCCAGTTCTTGCCGATTAATTGTTTAATTACTTGTCAGACCTTTTTCACAAAGGCCATTTTGTCATATCAAAGCAGCAAGCACAGGTGAAAAAAAATTATGGTCTCATTCCATTTAGGTGTTTCAGGACCATATTGCCCTCGCGCTGTGGTTGCCGTCTCACTAGAATAGTTGTGGCAGGCCAATATGGAATCAAACCATGATCAATTTTATTGGCCAATCACACTTTTGCTTGCCCTGCTTTGTCTTGTAAAATGGCAACTGTGAAAACGACCTCAATCCTGCACCTGTCTTGCACGTCAATAGACGTCCAAAAATACCTTATATTGACGTATAAGCGTAGAACCAAATATCAGTTGTGTCATCTGAGTACACACCGCAGGATGTTTTATTTAAAAAAGGACATACGTTGAGCTACAGGAAGTGGTGGGTTTTGTATTGTGGAGACAGGACTACGGAGATGTTCATGCTCTTAAACAGCGATACAAACTGTTGAATGCCATCTTAACAAATGCCGACGTGATCTGCACGACAGGCAGACAATCTTCTGAGGTTCAATCTGTGCATCGTATTGACATAGAGATATGGTCCTGGACTGACCAACGCGATATAGACATGATCTGCATGTCGGGTCGACATTTCAAGTTTGCTGGGGAGATAGATGTTGAAGTGGGCTCCAATTTAACTAATTCCAAGTTATTTGTATTACAAGCAATTGCATTAAAGTTACTTTTAATATTTTATCTGTACATTATTTTGCATTGTTGGTGCTGGTGTATAGCTGCTCTTTCATTTTTTTAATTCCTTCAAAAGATGTTTATGACAATGCTATTTACCAAAAATAAATTTGAAATTGTTGAATAAAATCTAATGTATGCTCCTTTAATATCATGGATCCCTCTTAATCTCATACTCTCCCACCATCCCCACCCACTTTATAAAGAATTTATCAGCTCCAGCTCATTACTAAACTTGCACTTCATATAACTCTGACAGCTTTCTCTCATTTAGCACCCTTTTCTTGGGCCCACATTCTCATACAGCACTTGGCGGCCCAGCCGTATACTAGGTTGCACCTAGTCTTGTTTTTGGCAACTAGACCAACAATTTTTGAGATTTGCATACTTCTTTTGAGCAGGTGGTAGACACTGATACATTTCTGCATATGACGGCCATATAGTTTGGACTTGCAGAACTCTTTTTATGACTTTTATTGAACAGTGTTCAATTCACATAATAAAACAGTTCAGATAGGTCAAATGATTTTGGCGGATTTTGTTGCGTCTTTTAAAAGAGCCTTGCAGCATGTTCCTCTCTACCATACACCACCCTGCAATAAGTTATTTTATGAAGTACTTGTCTATTTTGCATACTAGGCTTAGGCTTGGTTATTGCGGCTTAAATTATAATTTGTACTCGATCAATTGTAGTCCATCTGCTTTGTGTGCTTGCGGTGCTCTTAGAGAAGATGCACAACATTTTCTTTTGATGTGACCTTGTTTTGCTCTGCAGCGTTCTCATCTATTTACTTCTGTCGAGTTAATCACAGGCAGCATATGAAGAGTTCGCTTCCATAACCCAATATATCCATTTTACTCATTTTGAGTAAATCAACTTTTTAGATGTTGGGGCCTATAGCATTTTATAGAGAAACACAAACTTTGACCATGAAAACATACACTCTATAGTATGAATTTCTAAAAATGCAAATTTGCACCAAGTGTAAGAAGCATAGGGCTATTGCTTGATTTTTGTAATTTGGGCACTTATTGCGTTTTGGAACCAAACTCTTCATATGGTCGTCATTCAGTTTAGCGGAAAAATTCAAGCTTTTTCTTTTTGGTAGCTTTTTGCTTAAATTCGCGAGACACACTGCTGTTTTTTCTGCAGTTAGATCTTTCGTGAGCAGACTAAGCGTTATGTTATTCATCACTAATATCTTACATGCAATGTCTCTTTTTCTTATTTATTTACTTATTTATTTATTTATTATCTATTTATTATTTTCTTATTCTTTTTTGCTGTGTGTTGTGTATTTGTGGTCTATTTGGAATTGCATCTCGTGTTAAAAATATGTGGGGAAAAAAGAGAAGGAAAAATATGTAAATTGAATATTTGTGGTATTAGTCCCCACAATGAGCCCAGCACTTGGGACAAATGTAAAAGTACTAAAATATGGTTTAAATAAAAAAAAAGAAGAAGAAGACATGCTAGAGTGTCAGTTTGATGGCTTTCAGTCAATGTTCGCATATAAATGAAGCATTATTCACGTGTTTACTGTAGTGCCCATAATGGCTACAAGGGCTAATTGGAATTAAATTTCACATAGGCATTGTGGACCCCATGGACTTGGTACCCAGCAAGTTGCATTGTAATTGGCCCAATTGAACACCACTGACAGGTACCAGATATTTGACTGGACCATCCCTGTTGGCAGCCTTCGTGTTAGGATGATCAACTTCATCTTCATTGAACCTATAGAACATGGAGTGACAAGTGTATAAAATCTTGGTTTCATTGAAATCAGGCTCATGTACTAGGAGTACAGACTATTTAAATTAATTTTCCATTATAGCGCCCCCTTTTGGTGTAACTACCCGATCAAGTGGGAGTGGCAGCGAGGCCTAGGAATGAACTTCCACACTAAGTTTGGTGACCATTAGACTAAAGCTTAAGGAGATGCGCAAACTTACTCTTTCGATGCGGACGCCGCTAACACGTTTGTGCATGTCGCTGCCAAATTCCTTGGAATTGCAGAGCAAATGCCAAAATTTTTGATATTCAGCATCGACTGAACAGAACAGAGCAAGTTTGGTTCTTATAGGCAAAATGACCCAAGAGGAGTTTGAAAAAGTAAGTTTTCTGACAATTAAAAATGACCAAAAATCTAGTCTGATGTGCAAGAAAATAGCTTCTTGCAATGTCAAAGGCCAAGAGTAGACGCATAATACAGTATCACATGAAGTGCATGATTATTGGACTAACAGTATAGGAGATAGAGTGATGTTTAAAGTACAACTTTGACCTGAAGGTCACACAAGACATCTGGTCTGACTGGCCCCAAATTCATGTAATCTGTATGGATTTGAGGCTGAAAATCTCCAAAAAACTGACCTGGTGGTTTGGCCAACCCAGGAAAAATTTGCAGATAAAAATTTATGATGATGATGACGATTATTATTATTATTATAAGTAGTAGTAGTACACTGCAAAAAAAATGAAATATGAAAATACTAAGTAAGATTAAGTAAGATGAATTTACTTATTTTAAGACATAAAACACTTATTTCCATCACCATTTTTCTGTGTAGACAAAAATAAAATAAAATTTGCCCTTAATTTGAGGTAATTTTGATTAGCTTGCCAATGGAATAAGTCACTTTTCACTCAAGCAAATAGTAACTTACTTTAAAGTAAGTTTACTCTTAAAGGGCAATTTTTTTTTGTCTTACTCAGAAAAAAATGGTGATAGAAATAAGCGTTTTAAGTCTTAAAATAAATAAATTCATCTTAGCTAGTATTTTCGTCTTTCATTTTTTGCAGTGTAGCAATAGTAGTAGTAGTAGTAGTAGTAGGCTATTATAAGACGACAAGGGAGGGACCCTGGGAAATGTTCTGCCAATAAAACTTGCGTCCGGGAATTCAAGCGGCCGCCTCCCGTTTTGACGACGGTGGTAAGGTTAATTTCAAGTTTACAGTTCGACAGACGTTCACGAAAGACCCTCCGGCGCCTTTTCGCGCTTTTATCCAACCTGACCCTAACTTCACCACCGCTATTTTACAAAGCTGTTTCCAGTGGGCGATTCTTATGATGTGGCTGATCGGTGTATATTTGTCAAGTTGGTTTAAAACCGAAAACAGTGATGTAGAATGGTATGGTCTTCAATAGGGTACGACCCCATACACCAAATATTCAGAATAGCCTACCTTTCATTTAGAAAACGATGTTTAAAATTTTTGACAGTGGGATATTTGCATTTCAAGGGGCGTAAAGGAGGCGGGTGAAGTCGTCAGTTCTCCGTAGGCTGTTCTTTCAACTTTCCTCTGTCCCGCTGGAGCTGCCAGTCTGGAGCGACACACTCCTACTCTCTGCCTTGCCTGAACCTTTGCGCGCAGTGAATATCAACATATCGACGGAAATCGGATTTTTAGCAGGTAATACTCGGCTCTGTTTAAATATTTCTGCTTTGACTTATGGGAAAGTTCGTGTTTAATCACTCCCGAGAGCTACGCGTGGTTTCCAGACAGTGTTCATTCACAATGTGTTGCTTACTGTGGGCACGCTCTAAGTGTCCAAAATGTACTCCTCCAAAAAAGAAACTATACATTGTTCTTAGCATCAATTTATTATACATGAAATGTTTTGACAAATGTGGAAAACATACTGAAAATAAAGTGTAATCAATAATACAATGTTTGTATAGTTTCTTTTTTGGAAGAGTATATTTCAGTATGT
The DNA here is from genome assembly GCA_029721435.1 of Gymnothorax reevesii. Classification (NCBI taxonomy): domain Eukaryota; kingdom Metazoa; phylum Chordata; class Actinopteri; order Anguilliformes; family Muraenidae; genus Gymnothorax; species Gymnothorax reevesii. Next base: position 9,545,979 of record CM056586.1, read on the forward strand.
TTTCCACATTTGTCAAAACATTTCATGTATAATAAATTGATGCTAAAAACAATATATAGTTTTTTTTTGGAAGAGTATAGTTCTCGCAGTTAAGTTTTTTTATACATTCTCCTTTGCGAATATCGCGCTCAGATTGCACGTTACTGCCACACAGCTTTTACCCATGCATTTTAATCGGTTGGTTATCTTTGCAGAACATTGCTGAGACATACAGTAGCGTTATCACGACCGCATACATATGTATTCTCTGACTTTGTAATGGCAACGTATGAGATAAAGATTAAGATCTACAACTTCTGAATGAATCTGGCCAAACCAGTTTTATCTTGCTGCCTCCTCCGCTTTGTAACGCTCTAACGCGGTGTTTCAAAAGGCGCGTTACTCCACTGGTGGCACGTTATCAGCGGCAGTAGTATTGTCACTTCATACTTTTCCAGTTTTCCCCACGTTTAATGCAGAATGTCAGCAGCGGCTGCTGAACAGAAAACAGAGGGGCGGGAAACATCCCGTGTAACAGATGATTGATTACCTGTCTTCAATCTTCGTTATTGATAAATATGTTGTCCACTGATAGGGACAATCCATGGGCAGTCAAACACACAGCTTCCCTTTTAATGAAATTCTAAGGCGAATTAATGATAAATTCATTAAAAATGTTTTATTCACTTGCCTATACCATTCTCAAAGAAAAAAAAAATACTTTGGATTTTCTGCGTTAACATAATATATCCTGCAACGCAGGCCATCAATCCTACACTTTATGATATGTTCAATGAAAACAAAGAAAACAAAGATTGACCTATTCACATATCTGCATCCGAATAACATAACATAACATAACATAACATAACATAACATAACATAACATAACATAACATAACATGAGTGGCGAGAACAGGCCGTTCCGCCCAACCAGGCTCGCCATTGTCTTTTTACTATTGTGAATGACGGGTTTAATTTATCGTCTTAACGAAGAGAATTGGCTACACCTGAGAGAGATGAGTTAAAGTATCTTTAATCCTGCAAAATGATTGAAAACAAATGAAGACAAATTGTCAGGTTGAAGGCATGTTTTACTCCCTCTCTGGCGGAGTACTACGAAGCTGGCTTTGTGACTAAGCCTGACTTTAAGCGAAAGTAAAACCCGGAGCAGCTCCTTTTACTTTAGTCCATATTCCAGATTTGAAGAGGTTCCTCATTTTACTAAGTGCTGATGTCAGGCTTAATCACAAAGCCAGCTTTGCAGTATATCCCCCTGGTCTCTGTCCTTCGGTCTCCACTGCAGGATGTGGTGTAATGTAGGCTACCTTTGAGAAGACACGTCGTAAGCACATCGTTTTGCAAGACATATCGTAAATAGCCTACATGATTTTAAATACCGCTAGTACTTGTCAGCGTGTAGAGTGCGGCTAGATTTTACTGGCCTCTACTTAAGTTAAGGTAGAAGTTCTCAAACTCGGTCCTGGTGCCCCATTGTGTACGCTTGTTTTTGTTCCAACCACAGTTGCCATCTTAGGACTAAAACAAACTGTTGATTTGCATTAATTAGGTGCATTCATGTTTAGAGCAGTTATTTGTCCTCTTAAGACACATTTGACAAATCTAACCATGGCATGAAGAATTAAAATTTCATATCCACAATGAGATATGTTAGAAACCAGTATGAATAACTGCAGAGGGTAACAATCCGACCGAACCCTTAATCAACATAAATAATCAATAGGTTCTTCATTGGTGAAACTGTCAACACATGGTTGCGCGTGTAAAAAATTTATTTGGCAAACAGTAAAGTCACACCTGTTTCATTTCATGTTCATTTTACTAAGTTCAGGCAAATTATTTTGAAAGAATTCAAAACAACTGTGTTCAGCAACCAAATTTGGAGCTTACTGATTTTCTCAGTCTAGTTTGCTGTGTTTAGAAATGTTTTTTTGCCGCAAATTCTCACATTATGGAAAAATAAGCATAACATGTTTCAGGGTTTTTATTCTTCATCGCACCGTGGATATGTCCATAAAAATACAGCTAAAGGTGGTAAATAACTGCACTAAACATGGAATGCAGCTAATTAAGGCAAATCGACACCTTGTTAAAAGTTTTTAGATTCCAGTTGTGGTTGTAACAAAAGCTAGCATCACAGTGGGGTTCCAGGAACGAGTTTGAGAACCACTGAGATAAGGCATAGGCTTATATAGGCAATAATTAATGTCCTATTAAACTGTATCTAGATAAAATCAGCACAAAGAAATAAATGAATGAATAAATCGATTGATAGATAGATTAACCCTGGTGGGTTATTTACTTGTCGAGGCATATAAATTTGTACCATTTTGATAATGATACTCTATTCTTGTTCCCAGTGGCATTTAAATATTTTTAATTTCTGTCTGGTAAATGTTGTTTGATGTGTAAGTTATGCTGTACATACCGAATGTTACAGTAAATATCAAATAAGCGGTACCTGTAAAAATGGTGATTTGTGTTCTGTTTCTCTTTTTCAGTGAGTTTGTTACGCCAGAAAATGAGCGCAACCCTCTCCGGCTACCTCGAGGGGAACAGGTCAACACCAGTTACCACCTTGTCTCCAAGTATGCTTGAAGATGTCAATAATACCTGTCGCTTTGATGAGGAGTTCAAGTACATCCTACTGCCTCTGTCCTATGGTTTGGTGTGCGTCTTTGGTCTTCTTCTCAACTCCGTGGCCTTATGGATGTTCCTTACCAAGATGAGACCTTGGAACACCAGCACTGTGTACATGTTCCACTTGGCGCTGTCCGATACGCTCTATGTTCTCTCCCTGCCGACACTCATCCACTACTATGCCAACCGCAGCCACTGGCCCTTCGGCGTAGCTCTGTGCAAGATTGTGCGTTTCCTGTTCTATAGTAACCTGTACTGTAGCATCCTCTTCCTAACCTGTATCAGCATCCACCGTTACCTGGGCGTCTGCCACCCGATCCGTACAGTCACCACGGTGAAGCCTCGGCATGCTCACATGGTGTGCGGTCTGGTTTGGGCGACAGTCATCACCTGCCTTGTGCCCAACCTGATCTTTGTTACCACCTCCCAGCGCGACGGGGAGACACTGTGCCACGACACTACCCGCCCGGAGGACTTTGAGCAGTATGTGACGTATAGCTCGACTGTCATGGTGCTGCTCTTTGGCATCCCCTTCTTCATCATTGTTGTGTGCTACTGCCTGATGGCACGGGCCTTGTGCCGCCCTCGGCGGGGCCTACCCTCAAGCCAGCAGGGGAACGCCTCCCGCAGAAAGTCCCTTAAGCTTATCGTGGTGGTGCTGGTTGTCTTTGCGCTCTGCTTCGTTCCCTTCCACATCACCCGCACTCTCTACTACATGTACCGTGCGCTGGACGCTGACTGCAACACGCTCAATGTCATTAACTTTGCTTACAAGATCACCCGCCCGTTAGCTAGTGTCAACAGCTGCATTGACCCTATCCTGTACTTTCTGGCTGGGGATCACTTCCGTTCCAAACTGCTCAAGGCCCTTACCTGGCGGAAGAACACCACCGCAGGCTCTGCTGCTCACATTGTGCCGAGGCAACTACCTAAGAATCAAGAAATTGGGCTCATCTACAAGAACTCTGACCTGAAAGCTGGCATAGAACCTGCCACCTAGAGCAAGACCATGGTGGAGAGTGATGAAGACTGTGAGGCAAGTAGCACCTCATGTTTGGACAAATACGGAGATCTCACCCCAATGAGCGCCCACAGCTTGGATACCCCACCAGCCTTCTTTCTGACAAAACGAGATCTTAACTGTTATGAAGTGGAGAGCAATGAAATGGGGGCTGTGTCATTGGCTGGACAGAAGGCCGACCTGACGGCCATCTGAAAGGGTTCCTTAGGATGGAGCAGAGATTGAAACTGACGTTCCTTGAGTTTTGGCAGTTTAGAGTCAATCTGTTGCAGAGACAATAATGTAAAATCCGTAGAATGTCGGAGGAAAGATCTTTCAGCTTAATTCATGTGTTTACAACCACCAAAGAACTACATCGTTCAGATTCAGATTCGCTTTTTTGTCATTGTTACAGAATAACAACAAGATTTACGATTGGAGAGAAAGTGCTCTGGGCCGCAGCAATGTGCGTCACCCCGCCAACTCCACTTTTCTCAGAAAATTAAGTTGCACTTGCGGAACACATTTATAACACATATTGATGACATCAGGCATAACACACATCAGGTTTATAACACGACACGCTGGAAACGCGTAGGAATTTTTTCATGGGAATGGGGGGGAGGATGAGAGTTGGGGAAAGAAGGGGTTAATGAAAAATGCGGAGGCAGCCTGTGGCAGAGGGGGGGTTTGGAAAGCAGAGTTCTGAAGTACTTATCAGGGGCAGATCATTGGAGCTAGAACGAGTTTTATGGTTCCTTTAGTCAGTTGCTTTTTAAATACCATGTAGAAAATAGGTCATAGGACTTATTATAGCTCATCACAGGTCGTAATGAAGGTCAAAATGGACGTTAATAATGGATGGGCATGCATCATGGTCATTTATAGAGTCCACTCACACCTCTGGGTGACTGCTTTACAGTGGTGTCTGTTTACAGTCACACTGTCCCTTTGTTTACCAAGCTGACAACGTAGCCACTGTTGCTTGGCCAGACAACCTCATCCCACAATTGCAGCCTTTAGGAATTTCAGGACAATGCCACGTTCATACGGACAATCCCACAATGCTTCAGATTAAATAATGGTAATGGTGCAGCCCAGCCTCGTTATTTCCTCAGCAAGATCTTGCAATGACATGGCTGTTGAATTGAATGTATGGGATTCAGAGATGAAAACAGCAGCATCAAAATGCTTGCTGTGGTCAATGGTTTGAATAACTCTCAATTGGCTGGGTTACAAACATACTGGAGTCAAACACGCCACTCTGCTTGCTGCAAATGTAAGGGCAGATAAAATTTTTTTTAATCTCTTTTGATTTAAAAACTAAAACATGGGGTGAAATGTCCGGTGAGACTGGAGACATGTCTGGCCTTATCCAAGTTAGACCAGCAGCAAGACACCTGAACTATACTGTTCAAAATCTTGACTGCGGACTACGATTAGCTGATGAGTTGATTTGGATGTTTCAGTGCCAGGTGAAATTGAAAACTCGCCCTCATGGCTTCCCTTTCAGTATAAGGTTGGGCGCCCACTGCTTTAGGCAACTGACATGTCACATAACACAGTGGCAGTGAAAAACATTGTGATGAACACTGAATGCTGGCAGTTCTTAAAAGCAGAATGGGACAAGTGTGTGTGTGTGTGTGTGTGTGTGTTGTTGGGCAATATGCCAAAAAAAATTTAACAATGTCGGGTGTTGTCTTGTGGAAGTGATGTGTAATTGGTAATTGGCATCCCTCCAAACAACTTTTTAAAAATGATTTTTGCACAAGGATTTAATATGTTTGTTTTCAAGCTATTGATTCATGTCTTGGGAAGATCTTCTCAATCGGGTCACTAAGTGATCAATGATTCGCCAAGAAAGGGATCCAATGAAAGCAGGTTGTGAAAGAGTGTATCGTCAACAGAAACTTCTAGTGCTCCTGTGGGACTTATCTTGGCGACCCACACCCTCGCACAGCTGTTTTTCTTCTCTCTATCTGATGAGTAGATTTGCAGCTGTCTGCATCTGCGCTCCATGTGGTCAGGGGTTGTGATGGGGGTTGGGGCAGCTGGAAGGGGAATCTTTTTCACTTTCAGTTGCCTCTGTTTCAGGCTCATGCTCGGCAGATGCTGCGTTCATTTCCTTGCTTCCTGACCATCTGCCCTCATGAAGATGTTTTATTATTGTTCTGGGCTAATATCATGGCGAGGTGATCACTCGAGCCTTGTATTGGTGTTCGTTTATTCATTTTGTTGGTATTTTAGGTGTTGGTGGCTTCTGCCCATTACAGCGGAATGAGTTTCTCAGCACAAGAAGTAACAGGGAAAAAAAATCTGGGAAATGAAAATTTGGATCATTTTCTGGTGTCCTTATGGATGTTAATAATGCTCAGTGGAGGACGGTATTCTTCAGCCAATTCAAACTTGCAACCGGGTATCAGAAATAGACCCTGGTATGAAAAGTATTGTGTTGTCTGTCATAAGATGGGGACTTCAGAATTAATTAATAAGGCTACAGGATTTTTTGCAAGGGGCTTGGAAAATTTCTTTCCACAGAAACTGAAAATGTTGAGAATTATATTTCAATATTTCTCATCATATGCATCAGTTAATTAATTACCATACTTAATATCCATAATCATTAATCATAATCAGTGTCCATATTATGTATTCAAGCAGTGCACACACACACACACACACACACACATACAAGCAGTTCACACACATGAACAGTGCACACAGACACATGCACTCACACCTACACATGCACATTCACAAGCAGCACACGCACGCACACACACACACACACACACATACAAGCAGTTCACACTCAGACACGCGCATACACGCAGTTCAATTCACACACACATGAGCAGCTTACACACTAGCAGCAGGCTTCTGTAGCTTTGATTAGTTAGTAGTAAGCCGGCTCTGTTAAGTTGATTCGAAAACATACTCAGGTGATGTATTTGATATCTGTAGCGTTGATCAATATTTCAGTTCAGTAAAATCATTAGTTGTCACTGAAAAAACATAATCAGTTGAATCATTTATGTATGTGCTTGTATTCTATACCTTTGGCTGTATTTTTCCTCTTGTGACTGTAATTTTGCTCTCCTTTGATTCATGCTTATCTTTTGGTTGATGTTCTCAAGGGAAGTTGGCAGTGTTTTGCGGCGCCTGTCCTGTTGTAGTGTGAGAATGAGAAGGCAGAAAGAAGATATTTCTTGTGATGAAGGAATAAAAGCTGGGTGTAAAAAGAAAAATGTCAGTTCTTCATGGCTTTATTTTTATCAATATGCCTCAATAAAGCCTAATTAAAATGCCAAAGTTGATGTTGTGAATGAAGGTTTATTACAAACCCTAACCGAAATGTAAAATGGGAAAATAAGGACTTCCGCCTTAGCTTGGCCAGTGCACTGATAGAGATACCGAAGCTGTTATTTAGATTTCTCGGATGATGTGGGCGGCTCTGTCTTTGTCTTGTAAACTGCTCGGTTACATATGATTCTAGTCACTGTAAAGTGCTCCCACAGTTGATGCTAATTCCATCTAATGCATTTAAATTAAATCAGAAATTATACCAGAAATACAATGTATACTCTTCCAAAAAAGAAACTATACATTGTTTTTAGCATCAATTTATTATACATGAAATGTTTTGACAAATGTGGAAAACATATTGAAAAGAAAGTGTAATCAATAATTCAATATTTGTTTAGTTTCTTTTTTGGAAGAGTATATTTCAATATGTTTTCCACATTTGTCAAAACATTTCATGTGTAATAAATTGATGCTAAAAACAATGGATAGTTTCTTTTTTGGAAGAGTATATTTCTAGAAATCGAGAATCACAGCCAGTTTGCCATTCTTATGACAATTCTTTTTTGTTTAATTTTATTCTTGGTATTGACTAAAATAAAAAAGGAGAAAAAGAATCAGACTTTATTAACATTGAATTACAGTGATTTTTGGATCTTAAAATAATACTTTGTAAAATAAAACCGTTTTCTGCAGATCTTGAAAAATGTGAGCATTGTATGAGACAATTTATACTTAAGTCAATCACTATCTTAAAATCTTAACACAACTGCCAACTTCAAATTGAAGACCCCTGTGCTAAACATTCTTTAGTCAAGAAATGTCAATTTTGAGAAAATGAAGGCAGTGGACTTAACTATAAAAGACCTTTTACTATCCTCACCTCAAGGTGTGTGAAAATGTGACGAGCACGAGGCTCTTCAATTTGTTTGAACTCTAATGTATGGAATTCTCCCTAAACCTGAATTTGTAAACTACATGAAAATGACACTTTGTTCTTGGGTTGTGCCCTCAGATGCCACATGAATTCCCACATTAATTTACAGCGCCCTCCATAATTGACGCCCCTGGTTAAGATGTGTTAAAAGCCTTAAAATAAATTCATTTTTTATTGTAGGAGCATAATCTCACACTGAAAATTGTAGAAAAATGTAACCTTCAACTCAAGTGAATTTTATGGGAAACAAAATCCCTGACTAAGAAATGTATATTTTTCATAAAATCACCTGTTCCACAATTATTGGCACCCCTAACAATTCCTAGGAAATGTAAATTGAAGTATTTCTGTCATTTCTACAGTAGTTTACAAAGTTGATCAGAGTATCTAGGAACATTTAATTCATCACTTCCTGTTTCCCTGGGGTATAAATATGATGTGACACAGAGGCCATTTCTCTTATCCACTCCTCAACATGGGAAAGACAAAGGAACACACCATTCAAGTAAGACAAATGTTTGTCGACCTTCACAAGTCAGGCAATGGCTACAAGAAAATAGCCACTCGCCTGCACCTGTCCATATCTACTGTCAGAGGAATCATTAAGAAGTTTAAAACAACTGGAACAGTGGTAAACAAGCCTGGACAAGGACGCAAGGTTATTTTGCCACCACGCACAGTGAGGAGGATGGTAAGAGAAATAAAAAGTTCTCCAAAGCTCACCGTTAACTTGAATACACTCATCCTTGGACAACCGCCTATCTTCCTGCTAAATTTTGTGCCAAACTGTTTCTAACTTTTGAGTTATCCTGTTTACAGACAGACAGACAAATACATAAAGAAATGAAATCGCTCATAGAGCGAGAACATGCCAAAATCTTCAAGGTCAAAGGTCATAGTTCCATTAATTGGTGACCTTGACCTTGACCTTGCCCTGGAGGCTAGAGTAGTGATTTTCAATAGGCCTAAACTAAATGCCAGTGCCAACAATATGAGCTTACCTGGAATTAAATGTGGCGAGATGTTTTTGCTAGAAATAGTAAACTAACAGCCAGACAAACTTAACTGATCAGCAGCCATGCTAAAATCGTAGATTTCGCCACGCGACGACCAAACAGGTGAAAACATAACCTCCTTGGCAGAGGAAATTACATCGCTTATAGTATATGAAAACAAAAACCTGTGACATGAGACAGCATCAGTGGCCTTGCTACTGTCTCATTAGCACTTAAAGGAGTACCATCATAAATACGTGATTAGAAACTGAGAAATTCCAGCCTAAAAGCTCAGAATGTTGACAAAACATTAAAAAAAAAGCTGCTTTTTATATGGATGGAGTTCGAAAACAGAGAGGAATTTTGAAGAGACATTCCAAAAAAAACTTATTAATGAGTCAATGGTATAATTTCTGTTGAAATTGTTTATTATCTTAGAACTTGTTTATTAACTCAACTTATTAACTTACAAAGACATGTCGATTGACATGTCTTTGTCAGGGGCAGAAGGGCGGCATGGGGTGTGGAGGAGATGTTAATCTAATATACTGCGGCTCACGGGCCTGGAGGAATAGTGAAGAAAGCGGTGTGGGAAATGGGGTTTCCTGGTCATTGGGAGTTCCTCAGTTACAAATGTTTGACTTGGAACGTTTCCCAGTCCTCTCCCTTTCCAGGGAAGCATAAGCTTTCCTCCCTGGTCAGATGGAAACATGCATTGCTGTGCTCAGCCTAGGCCCTATCTGTAGCACCATATCAGAATTAATTTTTTCCTTCCAAAGGTCTTAATATGGCAGCCGTTTGAGTGATCAGTACCTGCTAACTCAGTAGTTGCCCGTTCTGATGACACCAGTGAGAGATGTTCTGAGATTTGCATTGTATATTGTTCGCTATAGAAGGCTGCAGCACCCTCATTAAGAACAAAGGAACTTCAAAGTAATTTAATTCACCTATAAATATATAAAATTTAACTTTCATATTTATGTTGTTACCAAGAAAAATATATATTTCCTCACACGCTCATATTCAGGTCATATTCAGGGGGTGGAACTATCCCAGTGTACAGGGTGGACGAGGCTGGACCGTATGATGGACAGTTCACCAATTCGTGGCGAGGAAAAGGACCACATAATATTTGAAATATAATTTCTTGTATTGAATTTGAATTCTGTGTTTTGTCAAGTGTAAACACTTCCAGTAATCAAACACTCCCAACCATCTCGGTTTGGGGCTAAAACCATGTTCAGCTGGTGTGTCAAATTCCTTTTGACATTTGGAAGAACAGGTTTAGTGTTGTGTCTCACTAACTCCATCTTCTGGGCTAAGAGAAGGGTGGCAGTTTGAGACATTTAAATCCCTATACAAATTAGACCAGTTCTTAAAACTGTAGAAACAAAGAGATGGAACACAATTGAATAAAAAGCTAATAATAAAAAGCACATGATTTTCTTGCTGTTTTGAATTAGATTTTTGGATCTCAGTTCGGCTGATTTTGTCTGTATTTAGTGCTGATGGTTGAAGGTTTCTTGACACCTGGTCCAGGTTTTGTTTTTTTATCCCCTGAATTTGAAACATTTGCCATTATTCCCTGGATTTGCAGATGTATTAAATGACTTTTAGAACATTCAGGCCCATAGAGTTGTGTAATCTTGCTCACTAAGGATATAAACATTTCATTTTGGGAGACTCCAGGAATGGTGATACAAGGGACTTTCTTGTCTTGATAGGAAAGCTCCCAGGAAACAGGGGCAGGGTGCACCGTTATGAGCCAGTGATCGATGCACAGTTGCTGGCACCAACCACAAGCTCTTTGTGCAGGGTCTTCGTGCGCAGAACCATCCAAATAAACAGATTTGGATTCCCAGTGATGAATTCCAAAAAATGGCGGGTCCAACAGTGATAGATCTCACCTGAAGTGAATAAAGAAGTTATAAATAAAAGTTTGGCATCACCAATTGTAGAATTCCCTCCCAGACACACCAAAAGTTGGAAATATCTGAGAGGTGAAGGGATGCACGTCGTCTTACCGTGTTACTGGATCAAGAGTAATGTAAAGCTTATAAAAATGGTCTGACTCTATATGAATTTATCATTAACATTTCTACGCCCTAATATGAACACACAGAAGGTTACATTTGACTGTACGGTGGCTCTGTAGGGATGACTATCCAACTGTGTGTGGAGGAGCACAGCCTGCAATATTAAAATTAAATTTAAGTGCAATGGCAGTAAGCGAACAGGCGAGTGCCAACGGGATGCAAAATATCCCAATATTTGTGCATGTGTTGGAACTGAAATTCCATACGTGTGCTATGGATATTCAACAGTCAAAGAGGAATGATTGGTAAGATTAATATAACTTATTTATATATGTTTGAAACACAAAATGTGCTACAGAATGTGGCGAGAAAAGTGACAATGAGCGAATGTTGCGCAGGAGCGCATGTTAAAGAGTCTCCCAAAACCATTCCACTTTTCCACTTGTATACCCAAAGATCAAAGGAAAAACCGAATAGGCGTCCAATCAGGATGAACCAGAAACATCAATAATCACAAGCGCCTTATGTCTGCACATCAGTTATACCTTGCCTGACCTCTGGCACACAAATAAAGATGATCCTCACACATGATCACATCAGTCTGCACAATGGCTTAGACAATGCTGACCATGAGGTGCTCGCCAGAAACTTGCTGGAACAGCAGAAAAACAAGGCAACAGGGTATCATGACCAAACAAGAATCCCATTTCTGCTCTGCTAACACTGCACACAAAAAAAAAGTCAACTACCTGGACTCAACATCTCCACACTGCAGCACATACATTAGATCAGGGAGGACTCCTCCTTGGAGTCCAGGGGCGAGACACGTGGGACGTCTTCCTGTGTTCAAAATTCCAGGTGGTCCAAGTAGAAGATAAAGTGAAAGGGAAGTTCCAGGTGCAGATGGGCACTGGGTACTGAAGGAAGTCCCAATTCCACCAGCAATGAAGGAGTATAACTAGAATGTACTATGAATTTGACTGTATTTTCTGTCCTTTGAAATGTAATAATTTGTGCACTTGGTATATTTATGTTTTGATATATTTTTCTCAAAGTTGTGTTTTTCTAGTCCCTCCAGGTCAATGGGTGGAGAGAACCTCTCTGAAGTTCTGATCGGGTTCTGTAAGGAACTCCACAATACTCAGAAGTGGTCTCTCTCCACCACCAAACGAGCACCATTTCTCTCTCCAAGTGGAGCGGATCACAGGCCAGTGTATATCAGTAGGCCAGCCACAGCTGGTTGGCTGAAATGCAGGTAGAGCTATATAGAGTCACCACTGGAGTCCCACTCCTGTGATGGGCCTTTGTGCTTTGCTCCTGGATGTGAAAGCTACAGTGATTGGATTGTTGCCCATAACCTGTAAAAAAAGTAATTTTAAATTATGTAAAGGTAAATAGTTTGCTGTGTGCTGCAGTTATATGAACTGCTTTTCCACCATGACACTTGACTCATATTAATAGCGTTCCACAATTTAAAAACAATTTCTTTGGTACATTGCTGGGGATAGCCAGTATTTGAATCGAACCTACAGTGCCCCCTAGGGGCTAAATTGTCCAACTTTTGATGTTGAATATGAAAATACTACCATTGAGATTTTACTAATGTTGTAATGTACCCCAAAGGGACTATGTATCCAGAGAATTTCAGATCTCTATCTTGCTGGGGTAATCAAAATAATGCCACCCAAACATAGGAACTATGTGCCATGTGCCTTTTCTGTGAGACACCCATAGCTGCATATGTGCCATGTTTCATTCAATTCCAGGGGGGTCAACTCCTCAAAGTCTTCAAAAAGTGGCATTTTCTCATGGAATGGCTCTTAACTCATTGCCTACGGCAAACCGCTGCCAACGGCGCTGCAAATTCTACCATTGCCATCGGTAATACGGAGCCAGCAGCGTGGGTGACCATTCGCAGTCCGATGAAAACACGAAATCAGTTGACGATCGCAGTCATGGGCCGCCTGTATTTGAATACTTTATATTATGTAATCTTCGGAAAAAGTATTCCGTACAAACACAACAATTTTATATAAAAGTATTCCCTTGGGAATGAGTTAATAGTACTTAAGACATTTTCAATTATATGCCTCTTTTTCGACAAAAGATACCGTATATCTGGGCTGGCAGTTCTTAAAAACTGCCTTAATGCCATTAAATTGAATAGCTGATAATTTCCAGCAGAAATCCTGAACTCTGTCACTCATAGTGTTGTTTCCAAGATAAAGGATGGTCTTGCGCTAATCGCCTTTACAAGCAAACCCTCCGAAAGAAACTTGGGAGTCACTCTGGATGAGTCTTTCTCCCTGGACCAACATGTTACAGGTCTCACTCGCTTTTGTTTTTTTTTTTTCCAGATGAGAAACACTGCAAAACTTGGGCCCATTGTGTTTCAAGCTGAGTTGGAAATGATAATGCAGACTTTTATACAGTCTTGTCTCGATTGCAGTAATTCACTCTTTACTTGCCACAGAAAAACTCGTCTGGATCATTTTCAAGTGGTCCAATATGCTGTTGCGAAACTATTGACCAGATCATCTAAAAGGTAAAGTGTTAAACCCATTCTGGTCGCTCTTCATTGGATGCCCATTAAATTCAGAATCCAATTCAAGAGTTTAGTGATCAGCTACAGAGCTCTGCATGGTTAGGCACCTGACTACATTAGAGATCTACTGCAACCCTATGTTACCAGTTGGGCTCACAGGTCCTCTGATAAGGATTTCCTGGCTGTACCCCAATCTCGATTTAGAACCAAAGGAGACTGTTCTTTTGAGGTTGTGGTTCCACAGCTTTAGCACTCTCTCCTGTTGGTCGTAAGATCTCTTGACACCGTTGATGTTAAAAAAAAAAACAGTTAAAGACCCATTTGTTTCAACTGGTGTTTGTGTAACTTGATTTATTAATTGTTTTGTTTGTTTATCTGTATACATGTTGATTCTTTATTTTAACCCGTGAAGCTCTTGGTGAGCTTGTCTTGAAAGGTGCCATATAAATAAAGTTTCTTAATTACTTACTTAAGACCAGCCATTTAGTGGTGAAATGCACTTAAGTCCAAATATTTACAAACAAGTCCAAAGCAAATTTTCTCATTTATTTCATAAAACATGAGTATTTTTCAACAAAAAAGGGGCTGTTAGCTCTCAATAGCCCCTGAAAGCAGTAATAGGCTCCATAGTATGCTGCCATGAAAAAATTATCTACAACAGGTTTTGAAAACCTTGACCCCCAAAATGTCAAAAGAGTAATTGAAGAGCCTAGAGCTTTCTCACAGACTGTGGGGAAAGGATGGGAGAATATATTTTATTGTTACCTAAGTCAATTTTCTCAATTTCCTTAAGTACTTTTAGCACCAGGCTTTTCAATTTTTGTGCACACAGGTCTTCAAATACAAAATTCCAAACTAAACACCAATGGTAGACCATTTGTCTGCTTTGCTTACATGTTGTAAATTTAATGATGAGGTAATAACACACACCTTGCCATTGAACAGCTGCGCAACCAATTGCCCAATAACTTTTTGTCTCCTAAAAAAGGGGTAAATGGTGGATTAAAAATTGCTGCAGTTCGAGCACTGTTTACCCGGTTTGGATTTAAATGCCCTTTAATTAAACATGAAGGTCAGTACTTTGAGCTCATTTTCATTATTTCATTTCTTCTCCTTTCAACTGTGGCAGACAGCTAAAAATAACACTTGGTTTGTGAATGTCCAGATATTTTTGGACGCGACTGTATATGTTCAAGTTGATCGCCATTACAAAGTTTTATAACTTTGGAGAGTTGTGGGTGCAATACCCTATTCTTCCCATCAATGCAATGCCTAGGCATGTTCAAAACTGTTACATTGTGTTGTATTTTTTTATTTCTTTATTTGCTGACTTGCTTCATTCAATTTTAGAGACCGAGAGCAAAATACCGAGGGGTTTTTTTTTTCATGGATGCTTTAGAAAACCTTAAAGTTAAAGTGTTTTTATTCCACTAGCAAGTGCTCTCTCAGTCGAAAGCTCAACATCCCCCCGCTCTATTACCCATCCACCCACTCCCCTTCCTCTCGCCCACTTCTCCATCTCTCCCTCCTCGCCCATCCCTCCTCTTCCTCTCACTCCTTCTGCCCGGCTCGTAGCAAACCTTTCAGCTTTCAAGGCCGCGGATGCCGAGCAGGAGAAAAAAGAAAAAGGAAAAAAATCTGTGTTGAATGTACAGGGTCACAGTCTTGCACACGTCCTCACAACAATGGGAAAGTAATTAACAAGCTGTCAATGATGAATTATTTTCCCATCATATCAGGAAGTACACTTATGTTTCTGCCCTTTCTATATGTACTGCAAACTGTCGTTGAAAATCTAACCATTTTAGATTTTATTGATGTAATATTACTAACATAAAGGGTCAGACCTTGGTTTTTATTATATTTTGTTGCCTCAAAGAATTAGATCATTATTAGTCGGGCAATCTTCAAAGATTCAGCTACATCCATATTTTGGAAGAACTCTTACTTTGCGACAATGGGATAGAAATCAACTGGGCTGCAAACCTCATCTGGTTCTGGGTTTTTTCTCTTCTGCTCAATACAACTCCCACTTTGTGAACTGTGCACCTTGAAAAATCGTCTTGGAGGCTTCTGAGGCAAAGTACTGTAGGTGCATGAATCCTTACTCCATGTGTGTTGAGCGTCCGTGTCCTGGAAAGTATGATTCACTTATTTTCACTGTATTCTGTTCGATTCTAAGAGGCAGACCGACAAAGTGTTTGTATTGCTATTACAATTTTTATTTTTTTAAATAAGCAAACACGCAGATGTTACACATTGTTTTAAAATGATAAAAATACCCACACAGAATATATATATATGAAAATTGGCCAATTTTATGGATGTCACATATATGCAAAACCCATATGTTACCCTATATTGTAACCTGTTTGTTTTTTTTATTTGGCATTTCCAATCTCACTCAAATCTGGGGTATCCGATAAGGGAACTATGCACAAGTCTGTAGTTTTTCCGCACAGGCAAGCTAATGATGTTAATTCACGTGAGTGAGCACAGACCATGCTTGTCATCTTCTGTGTTCGGACTTACACTGGAGGAGACTTCACAATTTCAGGATGAGGGCAGGATTTATTAAACACTATCATAGTTTGAATTTATTTTATTATGGCCCATCTGGCCAACAGGACACACCTAGGGGATCTCTAATCTACATAACCCCTCCCAGCAGCCCCTTCCTATTTTGCATCCCTGTAGTGCATTGGCGAATTACGCGCTACTTCTGAAAAGAGCTGCCGACCACTGCTGGTTGATAAGAGGCGGGTATTAAAACCTATATGTTTATATAGGTTCTTTCCGTGTGGGAATTAAAGAATCCTTGTAATTTCATCCCTGTAGGAAAAAGTCTGGGACGTTTAGCAGCTATACAAGCATCTCAGATAAAAGACAAGTGTATGTTCATTAAAACTGTGAATAGACATGTAGACTTTGTCTTGAAATTCATTAACCACAGTGAAATGCTCAGATAGATGTGGGGATGAAAATGACTTTTGAAAGGTTTTTTGTTTACTTGAATGTTCTTCTGTGTACTTTTATTTTGTTATTTTTGTTTTATTTTGCTACATTTAGACTAAGAACCTCTGATCCATATACATCTAGAAACTGCATTACAGACAAGATAGAAAACATTGCATTTGGTGGATGTAACAGTGTAGTTTAAAACCTTTCAGTGGATGTGTATGAGCTGTAATGATGTGAATCCAATTTTATCTAATGTGGTAAATCTTGCAGTGACTTAAACTTGAAAAAATGCTTAATTGATGAAATAAACATAATAAAACTATTTTGTTTTTATACATTTCCTTCTCTTCCACAATACACAACTCAATCTTCATAGAATGGAAATAAGTATGGTCAAGAAAGAATTGATGACCTTGTTATTGTTAATGTTTCAGGAAAAAAATGTAACAAATAGTATTAGATATTTGCGTTGATATCATAGCTTTTTGTCTCCTCTCACTTGCCATAGTTAATAATGACTGGTTTACACATTACATGCCGTTGTCACATGTCAACATGTATTTAGGATCAAATGTGATGCCAATTTCACGTGTTCACTTGTGATTAATAAGTTATTGCGTGAAAGTCTTGTTATTTCTGTAAGGGACTTTGGACTAATATGCAGATATTACCTTGAGAATAAAAATATGAGCTAGGCATCATGTATGACAGTCGCAAAAGTCAGATATGAGCTATACAATAGGTATGACAAACAGAACCTGCCAATGGGTATATGAGCTGTATAGGAGAGCTATATGCCCGGTATATGTACATATATGTACCTGAATTTGGCCTATATGCAGCCTACATGTGGCATATATGCGGATATAAGCACCATATGTGCGGCATATAGGTTGCATATATGCTCATACATGTTCATATAGATTCTTTCCATGTGGGTAGTGCCATGGGCACTGTAGCTCACTCTGTTAATTTCAGGCTTTCATGTTATGTAAGCACACAAGCGGTAGTATTTTTTATGTTTGGCTCCGACATTGGGAAAATGAAGACAGCTTTCATAATTTGCGTAGGTGTAACGGACCAAACAGTCTAAGCAGGAGTCTGTTGATTTACTTAATTAGGTTTTTTTTTTGCCCAAAAAGGTTTTGCCTAACAAAGGGCCAAAACTAAAAGAGGTCAACCAAAATATAACTTAAACTCAAATGCACAGAAACACTGGACATAGACATTATCTGAACAAACTCAAGCAAAAAACTGGCCTCCCACAGAGACACAAACGGCGATATTTATACTGGCTTGGCCAAAAATAAAAAAAAAACACCAAAAGGGAAACTCAAATGAAGACTAGAAACTAGAAAAAAATTCAAAAACAATAACTAAACCTGTAATTTCAATCTGTGCATCCATATGTACCTCCCCACCAAATTTCAAATTGATCCCTGCGGTGGTTTGGCAGAAGAAGATCAAAGTTAGCGTCATCGCTGATGCCACCGCTGCCGCGTGACCCATAAGCTCCCTTTGGTCCATTGGACCAAGTGAGCTAAAAATGAACCACTGAGATGTACACTGTATACTAGGGGTTTAATGATAAATATATAAAATGTTGTGTCATGTGTTTTTCTCTGTTTTACTTGCTGTCCTCTGTCCTAGATCCCAAACAGCCAAAACTAGTGAGGAGTAATCTGCTTTTGAACTTCCGTTCCGGGGAATGACAACATCAGAAGAAGGTCAAGGTCCCTGCATAGGACCCACAATGAAAGCGCATTACCTGAGGTGCGGAGCCACTTCTATCATTGCGACCAAAACATTGTATTTCTTCTTATTTTCTTGCGATTTTTCCAAGTTTAAACATTTTTTTTTTCTTTCATCAGCCCCGCACTGTATATAGGCTATTGCTGCATAGGATTGGCCTTCCGTGGATAAGTACACCTGGGCTATCAAGTGGCTTTGCATAATTTTTTTCCTGCACCATTCGGGTAACCTTACATTGAGACTAATAATTTTGATTGCACAAAGACCATGTCCAGGTCTAAGGAAGTCTCAGAAATAATTATTCAGTTGCTTCTTCTCACAATTCATGATTTGGGGTTTTAAATGGAGGTCTTGACTCCACTCAATTCGTCGTCTATTGACTTTGACATAAAAGTTGCAAATGGACTGTCGGTTTTTGCTCTGTAAAAGCACTTGGATATTTCTGTATCTGAGGTGTTTATCTTCAGGTAAGGAGATGGGGCAGAAAGATGCCAAATCCCCAAGTGAACAAAAATGTCAAGAGACCATGTGAAGCCAGTCAGTTTGCCAGAAATAAAGTGCCAATTTCGTGAGAATTTGACCGGGATGCTGTGGTTATCTACTCAACCTGTTCAAACAATGTGATGTGATCTTTAATGACTCCGTGGGACTTTAGTTTCACATGTTGTCTGACAGGTCGGTCTATGTTGAAAACCTGTTTGCTGGTGTTGCTACCAAGCCTGTTTGCAGTTCAGTGTAATTTACAGAAGAAATATGGAAGCTGAACATCCCACATGTGGAGTCCAGACTGTGAAACTGCCTTCGAGGGGAGTTTAGATCAGAATGGACAAAGAGTCACTCGGTCTGTTCCCTTTGCGCCTCACCGTTTAAATTTGTATGTGAACTGAAAAGGAGAGGTGTTCGGTGAAGATGCATAAACATGAACTCTGCCTTGAACACTTCTTTCCATTGAAGTGACAGCTTCGCTCGCTAGTGTTCGATTTTATACACCTACCCCCCCCCCCGCACTTCTTATTTGGCAAAAAAAAAAATGAATGAAAGGTTTCAAGGACACGTGGATTAGAATTTAATCAGAGGCTGAGCGAGAAGTGGAAAAGTGACATAAAGAGGAGAGAAGTCTATTATTCTGCTGAAAAGAAAACCGATGGCTTTCAGAGTTGCCATGGGAACCGGCCTTTCTCTCCTAGTTGAACCCATGATAAGCTACTTCACAGGCCTAACCACAATTAACAGAAGTAAAACGGAAAATATTGCCCTTCAATGCTAATAAATGTAAGATAGTGACTGACAGGGAGATCAATGCTGATCCAAGGGCTCGAAATTAAGAACATACCGTCGCCTTGGACACAATAAAAATAGCATCCAAATTTTTATGAAGAAAAATGAAGTATGTGGGCTATTTGGTCAATGGCCTGCCTGCACTCTGACAGAAGTTTTAAAATAATGTGAGTGGAAGATACTCATTATTCTCACAAAGTTAACATGCAGGTGCCCATTTCAATATCAATAAAGAATAAAGAAAATATACTTTTGCAAGTTGCTGAAACTTAGTGATTAAAGATTGTCATATGAAGTAAAATGAAAAATGTATTTCATTTTGGTATAGAAGGGGTTAAGTTTAGGACAGTCTAAAGCAGGCATTGTGACAGCTGTGGCAAAAAGTTAATTTTGAGCCCTAGCCGGGCCGCTACTGAAAGGTTTTATCTTCTCACCAATCATTTAGGGAGAAAAAATCGAATGACCTAGCGTGCGTGTACTGTGTTTTCCTTTGCATTTCTCAACTGAAGCATTAACAACATTTGTAGGAAATTGTGAAACCTCATATTGAAAAATTTTTCCAAAAAATATTCCAAAAAATAAATATAAAAAATCAGAGGAGCATGACTACAATACACGTGAACTTGCTCCCTTTTCAGTCTCGACCCGCTCTCTACAGCTGACTGACACAATATGATTTTTTGAACAGTGATTTGACCACTTGGGAGCAATGGAGAGCTATGGCCTATTCAAACATCCACTTCCACTAGACGCTTTATATTAATCTCCTATAACATTAGATCTGGTTGATGAATAGTGTTGCGATTTAACATTTTTTTTCTATTAAACAATGTCTACAATTTACCCTCAAAGAGTGTGAGCAGTACCTCCCATGGCGTCTTTGATAATAGCATAAGTATATAACTGTCTGATAATATATTAAACCTTCCACCAAAGTCACTTTCAAAATGATTCCACTGTATAATTAGTGTTTCATTATTACCTGCTGATCAACTCGTTTATTATGATTCCCGCTCAGTGGACTGAAGTAAGACATTGCCATCTGAAACAGTGAGAGGAATCAATACTTATACAGTACCTGCGAACTGTGACTCAGATAATACTTATATCTGCATAATGGTGCCAACTTCATCGTGAACAAACAGATTCTGGGAAATTATCACTTTGTAATTAATTGCGTGTTTTTGTTTAATTTGGTCTTTCATCTCAATGGTCAGCATCAGCGAGATGAGCGCAGGTGAGGTAAAATTTACTGATTCAATACAAGTGCATGCCACAATTGAACAATAGCATAGATGATAGGGATATTTCATATTTTAAGCAACTGTGATTGCACATTTTGCTATCACTTTTAGCTGCAAATGAGATTAAAAAAAAATTTAATTGCCGCTTTTAATGAGGGGAATTTCTGAAATTCATATATAATTTGTCTAATCTTCCATGGCCAAAACTGCTTGTATTTAGGGCTCCAAATAGAACATATTTATTTTAGAAAAGAGGAGATTTGAGTTGCTTTCAGAAACACGTTCACTAATTCCCCAACCACTTAAATCAGCCTTTGAGGAAGAGACTCTGCGAAAGGATTAAAAAAAATATGCTTGCAATGAAAATGAACTTTTTTTATACTTTTTTTTGACCAGGTCTGCTCCTATGTGAATGTCTTTCGGTACAAAAAAGCAAGAAATGATATTATGGAACACACTGGTAAATGTGATAAAGTTTTTTTGTAGCATTCAGAACAATAACTTATTCAATATCTGCCCAAATATTACTTGGTGAAAATACTGGAAAAAGGTCATTTCACCTTCGGGGGAAAAAAAACCCCTCAGAGACAAAAATAGATTTTTATTAGAATTGTAAGAGATTTTTATTTATTTATTTTTTTATTTATTGCTTTAAGTTATACTTTTAATGCTTTCAATGGTGACAAAAAAACAGGATCACGGTCAATTTTTCCTCTTGCTGAGAAAATATGGATTCTCCACCATGAGAAATGAAAGAACAAAAACAATACTCTGCCAGCATGTCACTTCCCTCCAGCCCACGGTATTCTCCTTATGGGCTGTAATGCCAGTCCTTAATCACCGCTGTGCAGGCATACGGGACAGTAAGGTTGGGCCAGATATAGAGGGTAAGGTGTGGGTGAGAGCTAAGCTACCCCAATTGCATGGTTTTATATGCAAGCAAATCTGGGCGAGTTGGCTGAATCGTGGCACGGGAGGTGGCGGCGAGAAAGTCGAGGTGGTTGGAGCTGATTGTTTCAACCGCTGTTACAGAAACGGCGCGGCGTGGCTCTTATCAAGGCGCTTGCAGCTTCTCATTAATATTCGGGACATATGGCAGTGCTTTCTATATCATTGTCCTTTAATGGGGGGGATAATCGCTCATTTAATTATCAGGCAGTCAGCAAAAGACCAACCTCTGCCTGCGTGGCTGTGATTCTAACCGCGCTGAGACAAACCAGGCAGGAGATGAGAGTGATTGTGGGGATTACACCATATTAGAGACTTTAATAAGGTGGACAACTGGCATCACATGAAGTGGTGCGGAGGTATGGTTGTGGATATATTAGTGGTAGGAAAAAAGAATCAACACAGACCAAAATATGAACCGCAATGAGTGTAAAGCTTTTTTACGCCATTAAAAACCTCAGAGATGGCCTGGGTTTATTGAGTTTGAATGTTTGTTTTATACTTCAAGAATGTGCAAAACAATTCCATGAAGATACAAGGGGAACCACTGAAGAAATTGTACTGTGCAAATGATCTATTTCTCCAATTCTTTGCTTCATGACATGCAGTGGCCTCATACAAGTAGCAAACATTTCTAAAAAAAGTTGTCATTTGCATAGATTAATTAACAAAAAAGTCAACAGAATCCACTTTTTATTAATTCTATCACAGAATGAAGTGTACAACATTGAAGGGGTCCGAAAACTTTTTCAATCAACTGAATAGATTATCATTCCATAGTTTTGAGTCACTGAGAAATGTCTTTATTCACCAAGTTAACATCAATAAAAACCTGCCAGGACATTGCCAATTTTATAGATTACTTTTACTTTTTCAAATGCTTTGTGGGAGAAAAAAAACTTAGTCAGGGCTTGTGGACCAAGTTTTCCTTTCACACTTGTCAATCTATTCTCTAGGACTGGACATATTCTCCTGAGTCTGATGCAGTTGGGTTTATTGTTGCAGCTCAAAATGAAATCTGGTCTGCGAAAATCAAGAGTCATTCATTCTTCAACAATCACATGACACAGACTGACCTCTGGTTGTCCAAACTCGTGTTTTATTGGGCTTACAGACTCCTCTTTGGGCATGAATAAACCTGATACTTTTTACCTTATCGAATATCATCAGTTTCTGATTAGTACATTATCATAATTGTAACTCTACAACCTTAGTTACAAGTTTGCGGGAATTGCCTTTTATATAATAGTGTGAATTCATTTTAGGCCAATAGGGGCGCTCCTGCACTGCACTTGTTCTAAAACTTGGGGTTCACCTGAGGGTCAGTTATTCTCAGGGCTTCCATTAACTAGGGTACCCAAGTTGGCTGGATTCTTGGTCGTGTCCAGAATAAACTGGAGTACGCCAGCTCACGTAATGAGGCCTCTCATTGGTTGACTACCAATATGGTCATTCCAGAAGACTTGCTCATATAGCCGACCTTGAGCTCTCTGCTAGGGTTTTGTCATCTGGATTTTTAACAGATTTATGAGTTCTTTCTCCCACACAGCTCCACACTCTCTCTCTCTCAGTAATTTTGGCCATATGAACCCAGCTCAGTTCTCTGTTAAACTGAGATTATAGTCGTGCTTTGATTTTAGAATATTTAAGAATATTTTACTATCACAGCTTGTTTTTTTTTTTTTTTGTTTTTGTTTTTTTCTTTTTGAAAATTTACAAATGATTAAAATGACAAGGTTTAAATGCATCTCTCCATTGCAGCAGATTCTGATGTTTGGAGGATACTATAACATAATGCCTCTACTTAAAGAATGATGAAGTGTCTGTTTCTCAATATTGAGATTCTGATGTACTTGTCTGCTTGTGCATCTGGGCCCTCCACATCATTTCCTATTCTGGGCGGAAAAAATCCCTTGAAGCGGATGAGATTAGTGACCCGATTTCAGTCATTGTTCTGGGTCAACATGTTAGTTTCCCTTATAATTAAATGTTTAGGCGAATGAATAATACATTCTATAAAATTTTTATTTCAAATGCCTTAATAGGCAACTCTTCACGAAAAAAACACTGCGGATTTTCCGCTTTAAATTTTTTCACATCCAAAGCAAGTCTTCAAACCTGTGGGCAATGATTGTTTCATCGAAAAAGACTACAGTGCGCTCTTTTTTTTTGCGTTCAGCTGGTGCGTTTGATTTCTCGTCGTAACACAGACAATTAGCTACACCTGAGAGGGGAGAGTTCAAGTGTCTTTTACCAGGGAAATTGACTGAAAACAGATCAAGACTAATAAGCAGTTTAAAGACGTGTTTATTGCCCTCCTTGTTCTGTGTCCATCACCCTCCTAATGGTCCTAATCTCTCAACAATAACAATCGTCTGATGTGCTTCTGGAGGTACTTTTCACTTTTTGGCCATTTTAACACCAAATTTTAGCAAATGAAACCCACTGAGCGAGATAGTGTAGCAACTGAAAGTTATGCAGCATATTTTAGCTTCATTAACCCCACAAAAGGTATGGATCCATTTATGGGTTCACTATATGCGGCTGCTGTATCCAAACCAGTGGAACTTCAGGCCTATTTTAAGTTCAAGAGGAGATTTCAAGGTTTCCAATGGGCTCTCAAAAGCCCTGCTGAATTAAAAGGAAATGATGTACAAAATCTACAGTCTTGTGCAAATTAATTGGATAAAGGCGCGTGTCAATTGAATGAGCTGAATGGAGTGCAAATAGCCGTGCCAAGTGATCGATGTTTTGCATACCCACCTCAAAGATCACTGCATAGTACCTTTTAGCCTCATTTCATTAAGTTCCTTGACTTTTATGATGGGCAAAAAAAGGGCTGCATTCAACTCAAAGAATATAAGAGACACGTTTCTTTTGGTTCCATAAATTATTCTTCCTGTTTATTTCCTAATACTTATGCACACTGTAATATTGCAAAACAATTGGTAGCATTATTGAATAAATAGTGTGCCACAAGCGGTGTGCAGGTGGGCCTTAAAGTACGTAGTTCAGAACCATATCTCTTTTGAGGGCAACATGGTGATAGCATAAACATACTGCTTTCCAAACCTCTGCTTGACCTAAACCTTCCCTGACTGCAGTACTCACAAATTCAGCTCCAACAACCCCAGGCTACAGTGAAGACCACAGTCTCTCAGAGGGGTTTACTTGAGGGCAGTTAAGGCTGGGGCCAGCATGTGCCTGGACAAAGCCCTCTCTCCAGTTAAATTCCAGCTCGTAAAAGCCACATTTTCAGCACTATTTGCTTGTTGACCAATTTGATACAATCAATGTGACCAACTGACCAGTCAACAGTAGTCCACCAGTCTGGCTACCGACTGACTCAACTTGTTCAACCCACATAGTTCAGCAGGTTATTTGCTTCGACCAGCCTCCAACCAGGTGGGTGCTGCTGACAGTATAAAGAATGCATTTTAATCCATTTTTTACATCTGAGCTTGAATTTTCAGTAGGGCTGTCAGCCAGCTGCTCAGGGTTTCTTTTGTTAGCTAAGCAATGTTTTAGTGTTTATTTTGTATTTATATCTGACACACTTTTAGCCGATAACTGTTCCAAACAGCTAATCTTAACTTAAATTGCTGAAACTCAAACTAAATGATCAATTAAGAAATTTTAATTCAATGCAGGGCACAAACAGAAAGAATATAAGTCTGGAACCTCATCCTGGAGCAACTTCACTGAATGACTGGCACTTTCGTAGCCCAGTGTCAATGGAACCAGTTGACGCTTACATGCTTATATGCACATACACAGCTGTGCGTCCCACTTACATCAAACCCAAGCCAGTCAGCATAGCTTGTTTAGGACCCATACGATTCTCTTGAAACCTTGATGCACGGCAAGCTTGCCCTGCTTGTAGTTTCCAGTTCCAAATCTTTTCCAACCTTTTATGGTAGTTTGGAAACATGAAGTACACCATTATGGTTTTGGCCTGTTCTGCACACCCTGCCTCCCATGATGATGATGCTTGAAAAAGGAAGATGGGGCAGGAGAGAATGCAGACAGAATCAGGTTAAACTCCCAAATTCCTTGTCAGATTCCTGCATCGTAAAAAAAAAATATATATATATATATATATATATATATATATATATATATATATATATATATATATATATATATGACCTGAGAGCTAGTTTGGAGGACCCATTCTGCTTTCTTCTCCACCCATCCCCCCCGCCCTTGATAAAATGGTACACACAGGGTCAGTGAAGTTAGGGAAGTAATTAAAGCTCAGTAATTCATTGGCTGCTTCCCGGAATATAATGCAAGCCCATCAGTTCGATTTAGAAAATAAATTACACTTTTAATAATGATGGGGTGGTAGATGTGGGCGCCAGGACTTGAGAGCTGGTTGGCTGGGTGGATAATGGGGGGTTGTGGGGGGGTGGCGGCCAAGGAATGCAAGAAACCTACTTCAATAGTTGGGTTTTTTTAGACTGCATTTGTAGAAGCACAAGCGCCCTTAAAAAAACCCAAGGAAACATTAACATACTGATTTTGTGCACGTGGCAGAGGACCTGTGCCAACAACAGAGAGGACTCCGGTCTCCCATTGTCTAGGGGGCTCTGCTCCCCTCTGATATGAAAATTCAATTATTTCATAACTAGATCTTTCGTTGTGTTCTGACAGTCGGGTGGAGGGCCTCACTGGCTGCGTCAGCGTCTCGACCGAAGCGCCCTGATAGCGCAGCGGCCTTTTCAGATCCTGGCATGTTTTTGGGGACAAGATTATCTAAATGCACTGCATTTAATGGACCAAAGTCAATCTCACATACTGCCATTATCACACACTGGTAATTCAAATTTCATCCTGAGGCTGTATGTTTGTGCACACAGGAATGCGATCGCTCTCTCTCTCTCTTTCTCTCCATCCTCCCTCACGCGCGCGCACACACACACACGCGCGCGCACGCACACACACACAAATATAAGCTTTTTTTCTGTTACATTCGACTAAATACTATCTGAATGCACAGTTGTCGGGCATTTCCCAGGTGTTTTTGTAATAAATAAGCAGGGCACTTCGCCGGCCTGATCGAGCGATGTTGCTGGCATAAGCTCATTCAGTGACAATGCTTGCGTCCCAAGAAGATTCTATCATATTATATTAGTCAACTCATAAGCAGAAAATTTTTCAAGCTTTACATTTTTTTGCAGTCTATTTTTTATACTCCACCCAAACAAATCAGTGCCCTTAAAGATAATAACAAGAGCCATCTGGCAATGGCGTATCCCCCCGGCCCCCCACATTCATGGATTAACTGCTCAAGAAATTCCTAAATACCAAAAGGCACATCTACATGATATATCAGATCTACACACCAAGTTTTGTGAAGAAATATTGAACGGTTTTTGAGTTATGCTCCGGAAACGAAATGATTACGGACGGACGGACGGACGGACGGACGGACGGACATGGCTATCGCTATATCCCCCCGCATTACACGCCGGGGCGATAAAAAAAAAACACAGGCTGATGGTTGCAATAGCTTATGAGGAATCACAAAATTTTAGGATGTGAAACATCTAAGGTGTGCACAGTTTACTTTTTAGTAGACCGATTTTTCAAAAAATATTTCTGCATTTAGCTCTCATTTTTAAAACCCAAATTCCAAAAAGCTGGCATATCATGAACAATGCAAATACAATAAGGGCCGACTAAAAAAGTCAATTCACCCTCTACTACATCAGGACAGTACAACACATTTATTTATGTTTTAACATGTGAATTGCTGATAGAAAATACAATGTGATGACTGTCGCAGAGTCCAAAAAAGTTGGCACAGTCAACCATTTACCTCCTTGTGTAGCATCACCATATGTTTTAATCACACTCCTTAAGTGTTTAGGTGCCCAAGACACCAGTGGATAAAGTAAGTCTATTAAGCAGACTTTTCCCTCATTCCTCCATTGTGCAAGTCATCAGCAGTGGAATTGTATGGGGCCTTCAATGGCATACATTTTTGAATCATAAAGCACCATCCATCCTTAATCAGGGATTGATCAGGACCGCATACGGTCCAATCAATCACCCACACTCTCCCATTATGCCAACATGCACTTCAAAACTGTGCAGAATGTAGATTGGTATTACCTGGCTGGAAAATGCAGAGACATCCGTGGAACTGAGGATGACTGGATGGTTGCATGTGTTGCTCCAAAATTTGTATTTATCTTTCTGCATTGATGGTGCCCTCGCAAATATGCTCGTCACCCAAACCACATGCACTGACACACCCCCGTATCATGAAGGACTCTGGCTTTTTAATACAGTGCTGATATTAGCTTTGGCTGTCCTTGACATCAGGCCTGGTTTTTAACCCTCTCATGCATGAATTATGATAAACTCAGTCAGAATTTTTTTTCCCATTGCAATGACCTGCCAATGGGATTTTTTGTATGGGATGATGCAATAGCTTCCACTAGAGTGGACTATATGCAGCAGTGCCCAAAATTGCAGGCATATATAGAGAAAAAATACTTTTAAACAGCTGTACACTGTAGTGACCTCCATGCATGAAAGGGTTAACTGCACCCTTCACGCACCACGATTCCACCAATTTCTTCCATGTTTTAATGATGTTACACACTGTAGAGGTTATAATGCCAAAAATACAACAGATTTGTCTTAGGGGAGCTTTGTTCTTAAAATGAAGGATTATGAACTCAAGCATCTGTGGTCAAATTGGTGACAAATCTTTGCTCTTAAGGCACAAGGCTTTTCTTCAAGTTTCCTCAAACACTACAAAATGAATAACTCACTAGCTTAACATCAAACAGAATTTGCCACATCAATATCAGTCCTAAACTGCCTCTGCACCAACTTTTTTGGGGTCTTTTGCATGCCATTAGATTTGAAACAGACATACACTGCCGCTCAAAAGTTTGTGATCACTTGGAAATTTTCTTTTTTACCATGGAAACACATATGAAATTAGTCTGAATTGGAAATATAGCAAATGAACAGAACATGCTGAGATTGTCTGAGTTAGAAATAATGATTTTAATGGAAAATGATGACTACGTACTTCAAACTTTGCCTTCATCAAAAAAAAAAAAAAACGCCTTCACTGTTGATACTGAAACTGGTGCTTGACGGGAACTATTTAGCACGGCTGCTGGTTGACAACCTGTGAGGCGTCTTTGTCTTAAACTACACACTCTCAGATATTTGTCTTCTTGCACAGTTGTGCATCGGGGCCTCCCACTCCTTTTTTCTGTCCTTGTTAGTGCCAGTTTGTGCTGCTCTCTGAAGGAAGTAGTTGACAGCATGGTAAGAGATTTTAAGTTTTCAATTTCTTGCATTGAATAGCCTTCTTTTCCAAGCACAACAATAGACTGACGGGCCTCTAAAGAAGTTCTTTCTTTCTGGCCATTTTGTGCCTGTAAACAAACAAAAAAGTGCTGATGCTTCAGGTATTAAACCAACCTCAAGAATACCATGCTCTCTTTTGCTCTCCCTTATTAGTTCAACGGTTTTCAGCTGTGCAACACATTTGCAGAAAGGTTTTCTAATAATCAATTAGCCTTATAAAATGCTTAACTTGGATTAGCAGCCATACCAGGAGATTGATGCAGAGGACTGAGAGTTGCTGATAATAGGCCTCTATGCAAAAATGTAGATCATTCTTTGAAAATCATCTGATTAATTATAATCATTTGTGAAATGGAAAAAAATGTTTGTGAAATGCATGTAAATGTATATTTCTTTGGAAAACAAAGAAATTTGCAAGTGATTCCAAACTTTTGAGTGGTAGTGTATAGTTTCAATATACAATTGAATTCACCAATAAAAGCACCAAGCAATGTGTTGCTTCAGTGTTCTTAATATAGTACAGGGTGAATGGACTTTAAAAGTACTCAATTTTACTTTTATTTGAATTTTCCGTATTAAAACAAATTTTTCAGAACAGGGTTGAACTGAAGTATAACAGTACTTAGGTATAAGGTTGCATAATGATTAATCAATTAAACTGCCATTTTTCATTTCTGTCATGGTTTAGTCCTGTAGGATGCAACATGCAATCCGGCAGGCACTGGGACCATGTACCCAAAGGCTGAAAAGGGACCCACTTGCACAGGCTGGTAAGAAAAATAGAAAGTATTTAATAAATATACTTTTTAAAATAGAGAAGTAGACAGGGGAGCAGCAGCAACACACAAGGCTAAAAAACCAGAATGCAGCTGCACTGCCAATTTGGCAGTTCAGGTCTTAAATACTCTACACTTCACCTCCACCTGAACGAGCAACAGGTGTGGCAAATACAGCAGGAGGGGGAGGGACTGCAGGGCAGAACCATCACAATATCTTAAAATTCCTCATACCATCAACATTATGCCCTTTCACTCTGGTCCGGAAAGTTGATTAATATTGCCAAGAATAATGCTTTCTTGAGTACATACATAATTGTAAAACTGAGGCTTGTCTGTGATCTACACAATGATTTTCAGGGTAACTGAATTTTCATCAAAGAATTGAAAAAGAAGTAGAAAGAATTACATACCACCCTACAGCATTGACTGCAATCAAATGTATGACAGCTTGAATTGTCAGCAACAACACTAACTTGGAAAAAGTCCGAATGATATAGAAAATGAACATAAAAAGAGAAAACAGTGATTTCTAAATTTACTTTGGCTAGCATTTCATCTGAGCCAGTACAGAGATAATTTTAATTTTTAGTTTGATTTTAGTTTAATTTTTTGTCCAGTCCAGTCCGCTTCTTCTTTTCATTTCCATACCTACATCCATTCTTGTCATTCAGGCTTGCAATGCATTACAGAACAAGAGCACTCAGTAACTGAATGCTTCCGCCAAGGCCCAACAGTTGCTCACATGTAAGGAACATACTCGAGGAGTGTTGTGATATACCACCACCAGGCCCGGTTCATTGGGCGCAAATGTTAGCAGGACCCCTGCCTAGCTTGGTTTGGTAATCAAGCCTTTTTTCTTTCATGGATCAGACTAGGCGTATCTGGCAAATTTCCTTTTAATTATTTAAGCAACCTGAGCACTGGATGATAAAACAGCAACTGCACCAGTCATAAAATAGCAAAGACGCTTGGCGCCACTGTGCACCTGGTGCAAGATAGAGCCCTAAGGGCCTGATTTATTAAGACCTTTAGCACATGCAAAATCTTTTTTCCCCTGTAAAACCAGAAACCTTGCCACTGATTGGTGCAAGGCAAGTACCCTGCCAATCATGGGCAATGTTAGCCCATTGTGACTTGGACCCTTCAGCCCATGCCCATAAAACCCATTGCACGATCTGCCCTTGACCAGCACACAAGTAAATAAAAAATTTCTGGATCCACAATTTGACCTGGATCGCTCCCAAAGTGAAATCACTTATAAGTTGGGCCAGCGCACACCGCTGGTAAAAATTTCACAAAAATGTTTCCATAACTTTTTCCATAATGTTGCCAGAAAAAAAGAACAAACATCCTCGCAACCCAAAGGTCAAACATAACCTCTTGGCTGAGGTAAAAAGTTGGGACAGGGGCAATTTAGGACTTGTAATGTGGTATAAAAAAAGGTTGATGTGATTTGAAACAGCTGATGTCAGCAGGTGACTGTAATCATGATTGGGTACAAAAACAGCACCCAGGAAATGCCTAGTCCTCTAGGAGCAAAGATGGGCAGAGAATTGCCAATTTGCCCCCAGATGCATGAGAAAATCATTTCAAGGTTTTCCACAAAGAAAACTTTAAGAGATCTGGATAGTTCACTCTCTCACAGTGCATAGCATATTTATAATATTTGAGAAATCTGGAGGAATTTCTGTGTGTAGAGGGCCCCAGCTGAATGATCATCATCACTGATCACTCAGAACAGTCATTTGTTGATAAAGAATTTAACCAAGTGAGTTTATTTTGAAATATTTTGAAAAGCCTTTTTCAAGTACTACAATATATAGTTCCATCCACAAATACCTGTTAAAACTTTACTTTGCATACAGTAAGCCTTATGTTAACAGTGCCCAGGAGCATTTTTGATTTCACTGGGCACTGAGGCCAAGGCGATAGACCGTCACATTGAGGAAAAGTGTATTGATATCAAGAATGAAAGCTAAGGAACCACCTGAAAGGCCAAGCAGGTCTCCATAGAAGTCCTTTACTGATGAACTAAGTCATAGAGAAAAGGTTAAATCCCCAGAAAACCGTGTAATGAAAGATAGGGAATTTGTTGACAGCTGTCCTGGAAAAAAAATCTGTTATAACAAGGCAGAAAGCATGGGAAAGCAGTACAAAAGACAGAATCCAAAGACAGGTCCACAGAACAAAAATAGTCCGGCAGTCAGGTGGGTAGCAGAATGCAGGAAATGAATGGCAGGAAAGGAGGAGCAACAGTATGGCAGAGAACAGGAGAAACAGATAGGCTTAATACACAAGTAATGAGGGGAAAAATAAGAATCAGGAGTGGGGAGAGACACACAGTGAACAAGGAACAGGTGAGAGGACTGCAGAGAAAGACCTGGGACAAAAGATGCACTTGTCCAAAAACAGAACTAGGGCTGGGAAACATGGGAGGTGACAGAGTGCCCCCCCCCATGGGTGCCTTCTGGTGCCTTGGCTGGTGGGCAGCATGCTGATAGATATTGCGGATCAGGTGGGGTCCAGCACGACCTGCTTGGGAACCCAGCAATGTTCCTCAAAGCTGTATCCCTCCCAATCCACCAGAAACTAGGAGCCCTGGTTACAGTATCTGCAATCCAATTGGTGCTGGTTGGGACCCCATTGTCCTCTTCTTTGGCAAGGAACAGGGCAGGCTGGTATCCTAGAAAGCCCTTGGACAGGGACATTTCTGTGAAGGAGGCAAGAAGTGAATTGTTGGCATATTTGATCCATGGGAGCATACCTGCCCAGGACATGGGTGTCTTGTTGATCTTATACCAAAGTCCCTTCTCTAGCTTCTGGTTGAACTGTTTCATTTGGCCATTAGACCTGGGATGGAACACATAGGAAAGTTTGGCAGAAGTTGACTGAGATTGGACCCCAAAAGGGTGTAGAATGCTGCCCATAAATGACAAGAGAACTGGGGACTTTGGTTTGAGACCACATTTTGAGGAAGCCATGGAGGCACAAAACATTACATTAAGAGGATGTGAGCAGTTTCTTTAAACAGAGGGAACTTGAAGGAGAAAGAAAAATAAACAAAATTAGAGAGGCAATCAAAAACAACTGTGTTACCTTCCTAAAATATAGGAAGATCTGTGATAAAATCAAGGGCTATGTGTGACCAGGGGTGTTGAGATAAAAAATAAGGGTTGAAGCAGACTTAAGGGGCACTGGTTCGGAGATTTCCCTTCAGCATAGGCATGGCAAGCAAAGACAGTGTCAGTGGTGTTGCGGCACATGGAGGACCCTTCAGAAGCAATAAATCAATAAAATATCTCAGTTTCAACATCTGATATATTGTCTTTGTACTATTTTCAAATAAATATAAAATTAAATTATTTGAAAATCATTGCATTCTGTTTTCATTTACATTTTACGCAGTGTTCCAACTTTTTTGGAAATGCGGTTGTAGGACAGGGCTCTTGGTACAGCTTGGGGGAGCCATAGATGGGTGACCGGGCATGTAGCTTATCGTTTTTACAGCCTGGGTGATAGGTCAAAGTAAAACTCAAGTGAAGGAAAACCACGGACCAACAGGCCTGACAGGGGTTCAACTTCTTAATAGAATTAATGCACTAAAGATTCATGTGATCTTTCTACACTAGCAACAGAAGCTTGGTGCCCTGCAACCATTGTCTCCACTCCTTGAGAGCCAGTTTAACTACTATTAGGTCATGGTCACCAATGTATTAGTTTCCTTCAGGGGGAGTGAGCCAATGCAAAAAGGAGTTGTCGGGGTCCATGAGTTCATTCAAATGGTATGATTACATATTCATAGTGACCACCAGGGTTTTTCAATGTGGTTTTCAACTCTCCACCTCCCCTTATCCCTTGATTAGTTGATAAGCATTTCTGCGGTCAGTATTCAAAAAAATCCAGGAGGCAGAAGTCTGATGAGATCAGGAGCAGGGGCTTAGATTATTCTAGGTTATCTCCTCAAGCTCTCATTAGTCAGTGCAAGGATGGAACGACTTATCATTTGTCTCCATGAAGAAGAGTCCTGCAGAGGCTGGTGAGGACGATAGATGTATGATTCCAGTGGCGAGAGACTTTAAGATGTATATGTTCATTGCCACCATTTCAGATGTAGAGTGAATAGCTGTGTCCTTGAGGTGGTGAAGAACCAACCATTAGGTCAATGGCACAGTCGTAAAGAGGCAGGCAAAAGCAGAACTTAGGCTGTGGGACATGTGACATGACAATATTGGTCAGACGAGTTTCAGGTAGTTTTTTTAAGGAAATTGACACTCTGTGCTCCGAACAAAAGGAGAAAAGAATCTTTGTTAATCTTTGTTTGTTACCAGAATTAAATCAAAAAGCTTTATCATGGTATGGGGTTGTGTCAATGCCCTTGGCAAAAGTAATTTCTGTGACGACGCCATTCGTGCTGAAAAGTACACTGGGATTTTAGAGAAACATGTCCTGCCTTCAAGAAGATATCTTCATCAAGGACATTCATGAATATTTCAACAAGACAATGCAAAAATCGCATTCAACACACATCACAAAGGCATGGATGCGTTGTAAGAAGACTCGGGTGCTGGACTGGCCTGCCTGCAGTCCCAACTTGTCCCAATAGTGAGAATGGCAAATTTTGAAATAAAAATGTGACTGCGAAGACCCTGTGCAATTACACACCTCAAGACTGTTAAAAACTTCAGGGAAGGAACCAGGGACAAGTCCACAGGAAAGTCTTGGCACTTTAATGATCAAGTGGCACTTGGCATGTACAAAAGCATGAGAACAAAAGCGGCAAAAGGCAAAAGAGCGGTTAAGGGCAGTCCGAGTCAGGCATTAGGCGAACAGGATTCAAAGGGATATGGTAAGTTGTGGCCAGGGACGGGACTGAGGTCAGAACCAGGAAAGCTACCCGAGGGTACAGGGCACGGGGCACACTGGATGGTGCATATTCTCAAACTCCAAGGCTTGGAGGAACCAGTGGATTTGCCACTTTAGAGCTGACAGCAAAGGGAGATATCCTTATTAAAATCTTTAACTAGTTTTCTTGAGAAAATTTACCATAAAACGAACGGTATAGAGATCTAGTCAGAGCTGGCTTGGAAAACAATGATGAGAACTTAAATACACGGGACTATTATTTGCCATTTTTCCATCCATCTATTACCTAACCTGCTTCTCCCTTATCAGGCCTGTCCCAGCGTACCATGGGCACATGGTAAGAACACACCCTGGGTGGCTCCATGACAAAACTTACTCACCATATACTCACACTCTCATATGAGGGCTTTAAAGTCCTCAGGTCAGATCATACACTGAGATTCAGTCCTATAGCCTTTTTTTTGTGAGGCAACAGCACTTCTTGCAGTGCCACTGTGCCGCACCTGTTGCTGTCACTGTTGTTCTTGTTGTTATTAGTATTATTAGAATGGGGAGTAGTAGTAGCAGTACTTACATTTCTAATTAGCAATGCAGCTGTTTTAAGCAACAACAACAACATGAACAGCAACATTGATATTGACAACAGTGGGGAAGTACAGCACAGAATATTAATGGATCTGCACAGGTATGGAGCTCCGCTGTCATAAAATCTCAAGAACGCTTAATGAAAGTACATGTAGTTATTCTGCATTCATTTTTCCAGTAAATGACTGAACACACTGTTACACTCTTGGTTTGGTCAGCTGAACTCTCCCATCATCCCTGCTTCATTTTACCTGCAATTTCAGATTGGCATTGTGTGTAAGGGAATAATGACTATTTATTCAGGACAGAAGAGCACAAGATTCTCATATCTGTCATCCGAAAATAAGGTCTCTGGAACGGCTTCTGTTTTTTTTTTTCCTTTGCCCATTTCCTATAGACATCACATGACCAAAAACAGTCTGCCTTTTCATCCAGGTCTGTAAAAATTTGAAACTGAGACTGGCGGAATATGACATACAAAAGAGGCTGAAAATTTATCTGTCCTGCATCGTTTCGCCTCTATAGAGTGTACTTTTTTCCAGCATATTTTATTCTGATGCTATAGACGAAACTGAAATGAGACAGTTAGATTATACAAGTTAAATAGGAATGTTTTGACTGCGTACTCTGAACCATATTATTTTATAACTCCATTGTGATTATATGTGAAAATTTATCTCTGATTTTTCAACGCTTACAATGAATTTGTGAAAACACAAAGGTTGTTCTCAAAAACTTGTTTATGTTTACAATAAATATGATTGGTGGCATACAATACCTCAGTTTTATAGACATGGCAGTTTTCTATACATTTGGCTCACATTAAAAGCATTATACTGCGACAGAAATACAGACAACATAAAAGTACAATGTACTTGGGCAGTGGTGGAACGTTTTGGATTTTAGCTCTACCACAGTAGATTCAAAATGAAACAGTTCAGAAGTTCCCAGCCATACTTAAATGATGTAAAAATAAAAATAAGTATTGTACACTGTGTAGACATGACAACCATTTTTATGCATAGACCCCCAACAAAGTCATTTTTAACCCTCTCCAGGCTCATGTTGCAAATTTGCAACAATAAATCAATTGATGACTGACTATAAAATATAAAGACCACATGAGAAATGGTTTGATAAAGTTACCCTTCCAGCTCAGTATTGCAAAAATACAACGCTAGTTCCCCCTGCAGCCACCAGTGTATAAGAACTTTTCTCCATGAATGAAATATTTTTCATATTTCAAAATAATAAATTGGGCTGGAGAGGGTTAAAGGCTGGCTGCCAATCCATTGCACCCAATGGCTGCCAAATATCTGGAATGCAGGGACATTACCAGGCATTCAGTTTCTGCCCTAATGAAGCTCTGCAGGGCTCTTGCTGCAGCTCTCTTCAGTTCTTGCTTGTTCTTGCAGCATTAAGCCTTTATTTTTTCCACCAGCATTTGAACTGTCTGCTCAGCTGGATTCTGATTAGTTGACTGACTTGGCCATTGTGGAACTTTCCACTTTTTTACCTTATAAAATGTCTTACAGATTTCTTTAACAAATCAATTCAATAAGAAATCCTGGGCCACGTTATGTAGACTATGAATGAATATGATGATATTATGCGAAATAAGATTCAGTATACATTCAACAATGCAAAATCTTTTGTTAATGTAGAAAAAGCAGGAATGATGGTGCATACAAGACTTAACAAATAGATGATGAAAAACAATGTATATAGTATTAAAACAAATCAATCAACCACTACTAACCGTGAAGAAATAAACTCAACTTTTTTTTATCATATTATGAGAGTACGTATAATTCAGACATGACCTATACATCTGAGTCATAATTTTTTTTAAAAGATATTACCCTACCTACAGTGTGATGAAAAAGTATTTTCCCCCTTCTTGATTTCTCCTATTTTTGCTTATTTGTCAAATTTAAATATTGATTTAAATATTTATATATCATCCACCTGAATTTTATATCTGACAAACACAACACGAGTGCCCAATAAGTGCAGAATTTAATCAATCATTTCTTTTGTTGAAGGTCAGGTCATTCAAAACCTATATCAACCATGTGAAAAACGTATATTTGCTTGTGCCACCCGTGAGTGCATCAACTGCAATCAAACATTTACGGCAACTGGTAGTGAGTCTTTTACATCACTGTGGAGAAACTTTGGCCCACACCTCTTTGCAGAAATATTTTGATTCAGCTACATTGGGTTTTTTTTTTTTTTTTAAGCATTATCCGCCTGTTCAAGTTCACACCACAGCATCTCCATCAAATTCACGGCAGGGGTTTTACTGGGACACTCCAAAACCTTCATTCTGCGCCAATTCAAAGGGGGACTTGCTTGTGTTCTTCGGGTCATAGGTCTGCTATATAACCCAACTTCACTTGAGCTTTATGTCACAAACTTGCAGCCACACATTCTCCTTAAGGTTTTCTGGTAGAGTGCAGAATTCATGGTTAAATAATTCGGACAAGTCGCCTACATCCTGAAGCAGCAAAGCAGTCCCAGACCATCACACTACCATCACATTTGACTCATTTGAAAAAAAAGAAGTCTTGTCATGAATTTGGCCTGTGCATTGCATCATCACCCAATCTGTACTGTAAAATGCCATCTAAGGTGTTTTGATGGATATGGCTGAGTCTGAATGGACAAAATTGCCCTATAAATTCATCCTGCTGCTCCATTTCGATGCCAATTACACTGATGCTGCATCTGCCGGAAAAGTTCTTTCAAAATCTGGGCTCTCAATTCTGACCACAGTTGACAACAATCATCTGACCAGAAGATGTTGAGGTCAGATGTGACCAAAATTAAATGCTGTAATGGCCAGAAACAGATTGCCACATTTGGTGTTACAATGGAGATGAATGCAAGAAGAGGGACATCATACTCGCAGTGAAATCTGGGCCAGGATCAATGATTATTGGTTGGGACTTGGTCATAGGTGAACTTCCCAGTGAAACAATGACCCAATGCACACTTCAAAATCCATGCAGCATTGGTCCTGAGACAAATAAAAAATCATCCATCCATCCATCCATTTTCTATACCCGCTTATTCCTCACTAGGGTCACGGGGCGAGCTGGAGCCTATCCCAGCTGACTACGGGCAAAGGCAGGGACCCACCCTGAACAGCTTGCCAATCCATCGCAGGGCGCACACACCATTCACACACCATTCGCTCTCACATTCATACCTATGGGCAATTTGGTGTCTCCAATTAGCCTGATATGCATGTCTTTGGACTGTGGGAGGAAACCGGAGTACCCGGCGAAAACCCACGCAACACAGGGAGAACAATAAAAAATCATTGCTCAGCAATTCCCATCTCAATCACCAGATCTCTGTCTCAAAAAACTGTGGGGTGAATGGAAGATAGCAGTAGATGGGTGCAAAGTTAGGAATGTGACTGATCTTGGAAAGGATCTGCAAATTGGAATGGTCCAAAATCCTTCAAAATCTGTGCCTTGTCAAATAGCAAAGGAAAAGTCCAAACCAGGGGAGCTATTAACTGTAAAGCATTAATTTGTAGGAAAATCATTTCTAATTATCAGTATGATTGATAGTGGTTGGTTCTATGGAAACAGTAATAAGGTACAATATTTCTCACAAGTATTTTGGAGCAGTTCCAATAGCTCTGCAATAATGTTAATCAAGGGTCTGAAAATCTGTGTTTCCAGAACAATTGTAAAAAAGCTGGGAGATGTCCCGTTCCTGATTATGAGGCCCTTTCTTACCTCCTCTCTAAGAGCTTCCCTGCTTTATTAGTGCATTTTGTGTGTTCCTGTTGACCTCTCACCTCTGGAGGAGTGCTGGAAGCAGGCAGAACCATCCCTACCACTTGGACCCCCCAAAACCCCAAAGCAGACCCCTTATTAACCCAGGCCAGGGATTGAGAATGTACCTGTCTCTCCTCGTTAGGCAGCAGTGAAGCACACTCCTGCGAGGGGAAAGAAAGGAAATTTAATTTGTATTCTGCGCGGGGGCGGGGTCATTAGCACTTGATTAGCAGTGAGAGTGCCATTCACGCAGTGCACAAACGGGGGAGGGTCATGTGTAACACAACATGCTGAATGGCAAATGAGCTGGAAAACTTCCTTTGTGTGTTCATGTGTTTATGTGCGTGCCTGTGCGTCTGTATTTATGTGTGCGTGCATGCGTGCGTGCGTGTTTGCTTGTGTATGTGTGTGAGTGCGTGTGTGTTTGCTTCTACATGTGTGCGTCTGCACGTGCGTATATGTGTTGTGTTTGTCTGTGCGTGCGCACATGTCCTGGAGCATTTGTACTGATGTGTAAGGTGTGTGGACATAAATGCTTGGGTGCAGCCCAAAAGCACATAATTTTCAGATGACCTGGTGTACAGTGAAACAATTGGCTTCATATTTTTCTACGATGCATAAGGTAAAACAAATTTTGTGTTCCACCATGATATACTTGTATGTTGATCTTCCTTCACAGAGATGTTATTTGACCTCCATTTTCAAAATGAACGGCACCCAAACCTGGATCACCTGAAATTACGAGTCTGTTCAGAGGAAGGAATCATTCCAGCACAAGGAAGCTCATTAGACACTATGAGCATTTTCAAGTCCCCATTTAGCAAATGTTACTATCCAAACACACACACACACACACACACACACAAAAAGAAAAAAACAACTTGACAAAAAAAGGCACCATGCCAAGCTTTCAGAACCAAAACCAATAATAGAAGCCATGGCCTGAGCAAGAAACAAGACTACCAGCATCTTAACCGGGGCCGGATGTAAATGAGCACATAATGCTTTAAGCAGGAGGTGGATTTGCAAGTCCATACGCAGCAATGATTATCAGTGCCATCCGCCCTCGAAGAAACCCCATCCAGGGCTTTTTTGCACAAAGATGCAGTTTGAAAAGACTGATTTTCAGACATCACTGGAAAACTGTCAGAGACTCAGCTGACTGAGCTCAGGTCCTGGCAAGAACAGTGCCTTCAGATAGTTTTATGACTTTGCAGCCAGGAAGCTATGGGCACTTAAGTTGATGTAAACATTCCCCATGTAAACACAGGGGAAAGAAAGCTATTTGGAACTTCGTCCCAGTGCGCGCTCCACTGTATGTCACATGGATTGTGAACGGACTGGTGCCCCACCTCCCTCAACGCCATCAGGCCCCCGATGCGCACACTATACGTACCTCTGTCTTCCTGAAACTGGAGAGTTGGGGACCTATCATTTGCTAATTTCCCCTGAATGGGGTGGCCAACGGATTAAATGTCATTTTCCCATCGAAGCAGCACTAGGCGGTGGGGGTTGAGGGGGAAGGGGGCGCGTTCTGGTGGACAGAGAGGGAGGGGTGTAATGCTAGAGTAAAATTACTGCTTTGATGGCAGGTAATGGTTCTGGATGGGGAGCTTTGACGCAGGGTTCTTGGAAGGGAACGGTGGGATGCTGGCTCCCCGCCGGCTCCGCGCTGGCACACCTGTAAGATTATACCTGCCCCTGGCTGCTGCTCTGAAAGCTGTAATTTCTCCCTGATCAGTGTAATTACGCAGCGCCACATCCCCACCCTCACCCTCCCTTCATCTGAATGGGGCAGGACCGGTTCTGTTGTTCTGCTCAGACAAACCTCACTCAGAGATGGATCTTCACCAAAGTCTTAAATATCATGGTGACTGACGACGTTCAAAAAGTTCTGTCGTCCATGGGAGAGAGTTAGAGATAAAATTGGTCATATTTGGTTTGGTTACAGTTTGGGTTTTCTTGTGAAGAAATATGTAATATCACTAGGCAAAAACATATGCAACATCAGACTGATAGGTTTTACGGTGTAATTAATATTTGGTACATTTGCAAAATAAACCAGAGGTGCCACATTGGTTTCCATGAACAAGTGTGTGAACATTATGGCTGGATGTATTTTTAACTCTAAATACATGAGTGACATAACAGTGCCATGCAGACAAAGACATAAAGTACCATAGTAGGCTGCTTACCTGATTTCAAAACGTAAGTCAAAGGTGACATGGATCCAGAAAACTGCACTCCCACACCCAGTCATTCAGGAAAGCCCTGGGGGAATTTTGGTTCATGTCATTACAAAGGTGAAGGTGGCTACCAACGGAAAGTGAAGTAATCTCCGAGTTTAAAGGACTTCCATTGTAGGCCAAAAAGCCACTTCCACTGTTCTCCCCACCCAGTCTCCTGGGATACATAGACCTGGAGCCAGCTGGTACCTTGTCCTTTACCTAAAATGCAACATCTTGTGTAATGATCCATTTAATTTCGCTGAAATTAACTTTCCAGCCAAATACTGACTGAAGAATTACAAGATACTCTTTAAGAGTCCATTTAAGGACAGATATAAAATTTGGGCCAAAGAGTTAGTTTATGACATCATAAACTACGTGGTGTCTCGTCTGCCCCAGCAGTGATCTCAGATTCTCCACTTAAGATGCACCCCCCCCCCCACACACACACACACACACACACACACACACACAGTATAGATGCCGTTTAACAGACATTTACATTGCACAAGAAACGACTGACCATCAGTGCATTAGAGAAGCTCATCCCTGGAAGATTGGCAGACTTATCTCAGATCCCTGTTTATTACCCCAGGTCCCCAACCTTTTACAGCTGACTTCCGGGGATGCACGCGCCGCAACTACGCGCCGGATTGTTCGTAAACACGGTAAATTTGCTCGCAAGCGCCTTATATTTGAGGCAATTTCAAAAGCCAACCGCGTCAGTCACTGCCTTAGCCTCAGCTCAATTCCCGCAGTTTCTGCTTCACTGGCCAATCGACAGAGAATAAAAAATGATTCGGACAGTTTTCCCTTAATGTTTTACTGTCGGATTTATTGTATACCATAGACCGCTAAAGTAACCTGTTACATGCAGATTTAGACAAGACCTCTGCGGAGTTATAAGAAGCCTGGTTAACAGGGCTAATTTCGCTCATTGAAAATGTGTTGTTGTGTCTTTGAAGTGAAAACAGATATTCTATCTTCCCGAAAAATGACAATACAGATTTTTCTTGTCCATAGAATCGTGTTTTTTGGTTGTTGAATGTTTAATCAGCTCAACAGATTAGTTATTTGAGAAATTTACACACCTATTTTATAAAATATTGCAATATATAAACGCAAGTAGGCTACAATTAACCACAGCATGGGGCTGTAATCAGCTCTCTGTTAAGAATAACTCCTGTCTTTGTGCTCAGTCACATTACTAGCGCACACACAGTCCAAACGTGTTCTGTTGTTGTTCTACAGTTAGAGGAATTAGAAGGTCTATGTTATACTTTTTTGCTAATTCTTCCTGCTCCAAGTCAGTCCCTAGCCAAGTTTTGCAGCCTGCCGCTTTGTATGCCCCAGCTATTTAAAATGTTGAATGTCAACAATGGCTTTCGTCGGTGCATTGTCAACTTTTGTATGAAGCAATCTTGGCTGAATCAGATGGTCCCGCAGTGTTGAGGAAGAGCCGGCTGGGGCGCGCGCCGCGGGAGCGCTGTCATCTCTCATCGCCGTCTTTCCAAGCCCGCCCGCCCGCCAGCACGTGGGGCAAGGTGTTGTCCGTTTATTTACTCTCAGTTTTGTTTGTTTGTTTGTTTTTTCACCAATAGCAATTTGCTAAGCATACGGACTCCACGAGAAGGACCCCTTGAGGCAGACCTGGGAGTGTCGTCAGAGAGCGAGGCTGGAGGAACGAGGTGAGTATATTTGAAATCTGGGACGAAGAAGTGCAGCCACTCAAGCTGAGCTGCCTCTCGTGCCTGCTCGGGTCCTGGGCTCCCTGGTTAGCAGCCGACCTGGGTTAGCGAGCGATAGCAGTTAGTCTTTTGAGTCACGTGAGATCCTATGTTGCCGCAACGGTTTGACGA
The DNA here is from genome assembly GCA_029721435.1 of Gymnothorax reevesii. Classification (NCBI taxonomy): domain Eukaryota; kingdom Metazoa; phylum Chordata; class Actinopteri; order Anguilliformes; family Muraenidae; genus Gymnothorax; species Gymnothorax reevesii. The sequence goes on from CM056586.1 coordinate 9,589,070, forward strand.
GACGCTGTTATCTCGTAGAAATAAGCAGTTGATGAGCTGTATGCAATTTTCCTAAAAAAAAAAAAACACACAATTTAAGATGAGGCTTGACGCCTGTTAATAAATACGGTGGGGGATATTTAAGTGTTAAGATTTGGGTGCCGTCTCAAAGCAGTCCCAGATCATTGTCATTCCAAATGGAAAATTTGCCACAAGTCTTTAACGTAAGTCTTATTTCCTTTTAGCTATACAGTCACATAATAACACATGCTTTGAAAAGTCATTTCAGCCATTCAAGATGAAACATTCATTTGTCTATTGTTAGGAATGATCTAATTAAGGGTGAATCGTATGATACATTTTGGCGCTTTATTTTATTAGATTAATGTGAATGAAAAGCTGTGAGGTTTTAGTTTAATATGGAAATTGAAACTATTTTGTAAAAAAAATGTGTTGGCCTTTATTCAAAATGACTCTCAGTAAGAAAATGACACATTATAACCTTCTGTATTTACACTGCTAAATGTTTCCGAAGAAATAGTCTAACACGTCACTCCGTAAACATGCATCAGGTAACTGCGTAAGATTCAAGATGATACAACTGCTGATTACAAGGACAGTTTGAGCCATCCAGGGTGTGCAACTGAGTATTTAGACTAATTAACATTTGAATACAGATGCCTGATTTGTAGTTTCAGACATGTAACTCTTTATTAGCAGTGTGTTTTCCCTGTGTTCTCTGGTCGCAGATTTATTGAGATTAACTTGTTAGACCCTCCCCCTCCCCCCTCCTCTCCCCTGGGCACTGGGACTTATTTCTTTTCTGATTTATTTGTTTGCTGTTGTCCTCCATGGAGTGATGCCTCAGGACTTGCTCTTGTCAAACTCGTTAACCCGAGAAGTCAGAGATGACCCACCACTGGGATGACCTGGTGTGTGTGTGTGTGTGTGTATATATATGGGGGGGCTGACTTTTAGACACTTAATCTAGGTTTTTCATGGGCCTTGGAATGGCTACAATAATATAGGTACAATGGCTCGCGCTTGTCCACACTGTGAACAGGCCATGTTTTATGAATGCTTGGTTGCATTGGTGCATATTTAATCTGCAGTGGGTGTCCTGCTGCTAAAGGACTTCCACCCCAGTTCTCTGCATCCCATGTAGGGGTGAATTTGCCCTTTTCGTTTAGCAAGGTGATGATTCCAATTTATGCCATAAAATCCATTATCCTGTCAACACTCCCAGTTTCCTACCATTGTTTCTTATTCAGAATGCCAGCTTTAATTAAATTACCCGTAATCCCAAAACTCATCTCTGCACTCAAAAGATAATTAATATATTCGGAGGGCAATGGCTAACTTCTTTTAATTAAATTATGCTTATTTTAATAAGGCCTTTAGTGGCACTAAAACTGTGTTTAGCCAGCTTCTTTGTTTCAGGCATAGTGTGTTTGAGATTGGAGGATGTCATTTTCACCTCAATCATACAAAGATCAGGCATTATGTGGTGCATAATTAGTATTGCTTGTTCTCACTTGTTCCTTCATTACAGGTCTAATAAATTTACTTTTTTCATCATTAAACCAAACATTAGCTTGAGAAAGGAAACAATTTCCACAGTTTGATTGCAAAATATCCCGGATAAAATATTAATTTTTCTGAAAAAAAAAGATAGCAGGGCAATGGTATTAATCATTTTTTAAGGTGCATTTAACCAAGGGAATTTGAGTATTGCTAATTGATGGTGCTGTGTATTTATATAAGTCTATTTAAAAATGAAAGGCTAAAAATAAACTGGATCCATTTTTGTGAAAAGACGCTCAGGATCTGAGTTCATGTAAAACGGGAAAGTAGGCCAAGAGGTCAATCCAGCACTTTCTCAGAATCAAAAGGTGAAAGTTTTTCATGGGGATTGGAGGAACAATTTAACCTGGCAATGATGAATTTACATTATTACTGAATAGGCAGTAATGACTACTTAGTAAATTCAGCTGGTTTCTGAAGGTTTGCTAAAAATGCTATTGTCCGCCAATTGGATGACAGATGACAGCGGTAATTTTATTCCTTGAGAAAATAATAGTAGCCTAAGCAATGCTTTTTACTTGCTTTCTCTTTCCCTTTTATTGAAACTGTGTTTTCAAGGAAAATGACCAGATAGGTTGTAAATACAAGTGGCAAAAACAATCTATGTTTACGTTGAAGTGAAAGCTAGCCTCTGGCAGCTGTAGTAATTATGAGCATTGTACAGGAGAAAATCACAAGACGTTAATATGTTGCGTGCCAGTCTGCAGGCTTGGAGGTCGGGATGGTTAGAACAGTGGTAAACAAGCCTGGACGAGGACGCAAGGTTATTTTGCCGCCACGCACAGTGAGGAGGATGGTAAAAGAAATAAAATGTTCTCCAAAGCTCACTGGTAAAGAATTGCAACAAATGGTAGCATCTTTGGGTCACAAAGTGTCCAAAACAACCATCAGGGGCTATCTACATGCCAACTTGTGTTTGGGAGGCATGCACGGAAAAAACCTTTTCTCACTCACAATCATAAACGCAAACGTCTGGAGTTCGCTAAGCGGTACTGGGACTTCAACTGGGACCATGTGCTTTTATCAGATGACAGCAAGATAGAGCTTTTTGTCAACAAACACTCTAAGTGGGTCTGGCGGAACACAAAAGATGAGTATGCAGAAAATCTCCTCATGCCCACTGTGAAGTATGGGGGAGTATCGGTGATGCTGTGGTCCTGTTTCTCTTCCAGAAGCCCTGGGAACCTTGTTAGGGTGCATGACATTATGAACGCTTTGAAATACCAGGACATTTTAAATCAAAATCTGGTGGCCTCTGCCCGAAAGCTGAAGATGGGTCATCACTGGGTCTTTCAGCAAGATAATGACCCTGAAAATTTGACCAAATCTACACAGAAATGGTTCACCAGACACAGAATCAAGCTCCTCCCATGGCCATCTCAGTCCCCAGGCCTCAACCCCATTGAAGACCTGTGGAGTGAGCTGAAGAGGAGAGTGCAGAGAGCACTTTATAGCTGCTGCACAGCCACTTGTGGGAAGTAGACCACAATGCATATGCAAGCTTTTTTTTATTTAACCACACTCCTGGCGTCTGCTGTCATTATTGTTTGGAAAATACATAAGGAATACAACATAGAAAAAAGTCTAAATCTTTATTATTGTGATAGCGGTCATAAAATTGTCGTTGGGTAGGTAAGATTGGCTAAGGTAATGTTGCTAGCTAACTGAACACTCCTAGTGCCGTCAAAGGAGGGTGTTTGGCCGCAATCAGATAGTGGAATGCTAGCATTTTATGGGAAAAATCAGCTGCACTGTTAGAAAAAGGAAAGGACATTTGCATTTTTAATTTCAATTCTGATATGAAATTGTTAATGCATTTGTCAAAACTAAAGTAGAAAACTGCATTGAAAACTGTCTCAAAGCAGGTGTATATAATTATTTTAGCTGTTTCGCTTTGTTCATTTTGTTATGGCCCCAATTTCTTATTACAATCTACAACACAACAGCAACAGCAAGGGATGACAGACACAGTTTTAAAAACTTAAACACATTTAATTTTTAAACAAAGACAAAGACTAATAACAACTAACTAACAAACTAATCTATTGACCAAGATTGAATTTATCACAACAAAAATATTTACAGTCCCTTTGGTGGGTCTCCTGGTGATGTGCTGGGTGAGAAAAATCCACAAAAGAAACTTAACAGGTCTTGAACAGAAATGACAGGTCTGGTCACACGTATCCTTCTTCTTGCAATTTTTCCTACTACTTCACTGTCTCAATTCTCCCCTTATATACTCTTTTGCAGACCCCACCCACATTTAGACCTCTTTTTTTTACTTTTCGGGGACTTGCCCCAGACATGTCCAGGACATGTCTAAACAAAGCTCCAGTCTGAGCTGAATAAAAAAAAAGGTAAATACTGCTATCCAGTGGCCTATATTCACATTACACCTCCATTCCAAAAGGGAAAAATTTTGACTCATAAAGGCAAAATTTTTCTTTTCAATACAAAATGGTTAAGCGAACACTTGTCTATATATACATATCATACAATATTCAAATAAACACATGATATATATATACATATTCAAACACGGGATAAGCAATCAGCAATTACATTGTCTGTACCCTTTACATGCTTAATTTCCAAGTCAAACTCCTGTAAAATCAAACTCCAATTCAACAATCTCCGATTCTTGTTTTTCATCTTACTCAAAAACATTAACGGATTGTGGTCAGTGTACACAATCATTGGCTTTTGCCCTGTACAAACATAAACATCAAAGTGTTGTAAAGACAGAACCAGAGCCAACAGCTCCTTCTCTATTGTGGAATAGTTCCTTTGGTGGTGATTGAACTTCCTGGAGAAGTATGCCACGGGATGCTCAATGTCATCAGAGTCACTTCTCTGTAGGAGCACAGATCCACAAGCTTGGTCGCTAGCATCGACCGCGATGGAGAACGGTTTGTTGAAGTCAGGAGATTTGAGCACGGGGAAGTGACACAGCCGAGACTTCAGGCGATCGAAGGCTCTCTGGCATGCATCATCCCAAGTGAACTTTACGCCTTTCTTCAGTTGGTTAGTTAGACTGAGAGCAATCTCAGCAAAGTTCTTGCAGAACTTGCGGTAGTACCCGATCATTCCAAGGAAGCGACGCAAAGCTTTTTTGTTGTCAGGAACTGGAAAGTCCATGATGGCTTGGACTTTAGCATTTATGGGTGCCACCTTACCCTGGCCTATGACGTAGCCAAGATAGGTGACAGTAGCACAACCAAAGTCACTCTTGCTCAGGTTAACAGTCAGGTTAGCCTGGGTCAGGCGCTGGAACAACGTCTCTACATCTTTTAGATGTTCTTCCCAGGAGTCACTCCATGTGATCAGGTCATCGATGTACGCACCCGTGTGTGGCAATCCGGCGATTGTAGACTGTATCATCCTTTGGAACGTGGCTGGGGCATTTTTCATGCCAAAGGGTAGGACTTCATACTGGTACAATCCAGATGGTGTGGCAAAAGCAGTGATGCCCTTGGCCCTCTCAGTTAAAGGCACACACCAATAACCCTTCAATAAATCAATCTTGGTCAGAAACTTTGCTTGCCCTACTCTATCGATACAATCATCAATCCTAGGTATTGGAAACACATCAGTTCTAGTTACAGCATTGACTTTGCGATAATCTGTACAGAATCTAGTACTTCCATCAGGTTTTGGAACTAGCACACAGGGTGAACTCCAATCGGAGTTGGAGGGTCTGATAATATCATGTTTTAACATGTACTCAACCTCTTTCTCAGCAATCTTTTTCTTTTCAGGATTCATCCGGTATGGATGCTGTTTTATTGGTTTGGCATCACCAACATCTACATCATGAGAGGCTATAGAAACTCTTTTTGGAACATCAGGAAACAAATCCTCATATTTCTTGATCAACCTTTCAAACTGATCTCTCTGTGAGGGTTCTAAGTGCTGGAGTTTTACATTAAGATTTTGCAACACTTCAGAATTTGACAATTTACATGAAAGAACTTCAGCTTTAATTCTAGGTTCATCATCTTGAAACTCCCCCTCATCTTCACAAATCTCGGCCATAGGAGAATCTAAAGTGACAGCTGCAACCCTAGCATTTCTGTCATGATAAGGCTTCAGCATGTTAATGTGACAGGTTTTGCAAAAGTTGGAAACGTCTTTCTGAAGCCCAGGCCAAAAGAAGTGTTTCATGATCTTATCAACAGTCTTGTTAACACTAAGATGACCTCCTAAAGGTAAACTATGAGCCATTGTTAAGATCTCATTCCTATAGACCTTCGGAACAACAATTTGCCTGACCACTGCCCAATCTGCATTGGCAGGGATATCAGGAGGGCGCCACTTCCGCATCAACACACCATCCTTGAGATAATACCCAACTGGAACTGCGTCTATTTCTTTATCAGGAAGGGCTCTCCTCTTTAGTACACAAATTTCAGGATCATTAGTTTGCTCCTCAATCAACCGCTTTCTGGACAGAGACAAGTCTCCAGACACATCAGAATCACCAGACCCATCCGGCTGGCTGAATAGAGAACTGATAAAAGTATCTGATAAGTCCTCAAACGGAGAAACCATAGTAGGCCAATCAGAGTCATGAGGCAAACCACCTGAGTCCTGACTATTCAATGTGCTGGGCGGCACCACAACATCTTCTTTAGGCTTCTTGGCCATAGCTCGAGTCACTGCGCAAGAAGGATACAGAGATGGGTCCTCATCCCCATCTTCAGTGCTCGGCTGTGAAGTAAGATGTACAGGGGGAACTACTTTGCCCCCAGCCAGGTCATTGCCTAGCAACAGAGAAACACCCTTTATAGGTAGACTTGACATAAGTCCCACCTTTACCTGTCCTGTAACTAAATCTGACTTCAAGAATATAGAGCGCAGGGGTACAGATACTGTCCTCCCTTCAATACCTTGTACAAGTATGAAATCCCCTGAAGCGGTCTCATCACGTAACTCCAAGGAGTCCATCAACAAAAGTGACTGAGAAGCTCCGGTATCCCTTAGGATATATATGGGGACAGGAGTAGTATGCTCATTCAGAGCCACAAATCCCTCTGACACAAATGGAAGAAATTCCTCCCTCACGAAGTCAGCTGTATCAGGCTTTTTAGCCCCACAAGAAGCAGGCAATTTAGCAGATCGGTTATCTACTACAGGGGTTTCTAACCTTGTTTTCACAAAGGCATTTGGTTTGGTATCCTTTTCTTTTTCTTTCTTAGCTTTAAGGAACCAACAGTTAGTTGTAACATGACCAGATTTCTTGCAATAACTGCAAACTAGACCACTTTTGTCACTGTCAGCTTTCACACTTTGATCAGACCTGTTACTGGATTTCTGAGCACCATCACCAGATTTGTCTTTGTCTTTGGGTGAGGAATCTTGGGTATCACCATAACCCTTTTTCTGAAATTGGGACCATCTATTATTACTGCTAGACTGAAATTTGGACTTATGTGTGAGAACATATTCATCTGCAAATTTGGCAGCTGATTGCAAATTCAGTGCTTGCTTCTCATTAAGGTAGGTCTTAACATCATCTTTTACACAGTTCTTGAATTCTTCAACTAACCCCATCTCTTTTAGTGAGTTGAAATCATCTTTGACCTCCATAGAAGTACACCAGCGCTCAAAGCAAACCTTCTTCTCATTAGCAAATTCCACATAAGTCTGATTTTCAGATTTCTTCAGACCTCTGAATTTCTGTCGGTAAGCCTCTGGAACCAACTCATAAGCTCTCAAAATAACCTTTTTGACAACCTCATAATCAGAGGAATCATCTGCAGACAAAGCTGAATAGGCTTGTTGAGCTTTACCCTTGAGGACAGTTTGCAACATCAGAGGCCAGTGTTCCTTTGGCCACTGGCAACTCTTTGCTACCTTTTCAAAACACTGGGAATAGTTGTCAACATCCTTTTCCGAAAATGGAGGCACCAGTTTTACCTCCTGACTGGCACAAAATTTATTTTTAGTTTCAATTTTAATTTTTAGTTGCTCCATTTGGAGTCTTTCTTCTCTATCGAATTTCTTCTCTAATTCAAAATCTCTCTGTCTTGCAAATTTTTCTAACTCAAATTCTCTTTGTTTTTCTTTTTCCTCCCTTTCTATTTTCTCTTCTCTTGCTAATTTTTCTAACTCAAACTGCCTTTGTTTTTCTTTTTCTTCCCTTTCTTTCTCTCTTTCTTCCCTCTCAAATTCTCTTTGCTTTTCTTTTTCCTCCCTTTCTTTTTCTCTTTCCTCCCTTTCAATCTCCAGCATTTTTAATTTAAGTTCCATTTCTATATTTGGATTTTCCACTGGGAACTGTTCCAGATCTCCGGGTGCAAACACATTTTCATCAATGTAATATTCAACAATCTCTCGAACCAGTCTTGCTTTTCGCATGGCTGGTTTTACCTCTGTCAGCTCCAACTGTCTGCAAATTTCTAGCAGTTCTGTCTTTTTAAAAGACTTCAAAACCCCTACGGTTGGTGATGCCAAGAAATCATCCATTGCTGTTGTCAATATAATTATATAGGAAAATTCACAAAAACAATTTTACAATCTGAAATGTTAGATTTTTAATAAATGACTCACAAAATGGTCTATCCCGGACCTTGAGCCCCCAATTTGTTATGGCCCCAATTTCTTATTACAATCTACAACACAACAGCAACAGCAAGGGATGACAGACACAGTTTTAAAAACTTAAACACATTTAATTTTTAAACAAAGACAAAGACTAATAACAACTAACTAACAAACTAATCTATTGACCAAGATTGAATTTATCACAACAAAAATATTTACAGTCCCTTTGGTGGGTTTCCTGGTGATGTGCTGGGTGAGAAAAATCCACAAAAGAAACTTAACAGGTCTTGAACAGAAATGACAGGTCTGGTCACACGTATCCTTCTTCTTGCAATTTCTCCTACTACTTCACTGTCTCAATTCTCCCTTTATATACTCTTTTGCAGACCCCACCCACATTTAGACCTCTTTTTTTACTTTTCGGGGACTTGCCCCAGACATGTCCAGGACATGTCTAAACAAAGCTCCAGCCTGAGCTGAATAAAAAAAAAAGGTAAATACTGCCATCCAGTGGCCTATATTCACATTACAATTTGCATTCATCGAGGAACATCTCGCAAGAACCCTCTTGGTAAATTGCAGGCAGCCTTGTCACAATGACTTGGCTGCAATTCATCTAGAGCAGGGCTGTCAAACTGACCCGTAAAAGGGCCAAGAGGCTGCAGGTTTTCAATCGTACGAAGCAGAGGCACACCTGAAAGCACTGATTTAGTCAACTGATCTAGGCCTGCACATCTGATTAGTTGTATCAGGTGTGCTTCTGCATCATTGGAGTGAAAACCTGCAGCATCTTGGCCCTTTTGCGGGTCAGTTTGACACCCCTGATTTAGAGGGCACTCGCCAGATAGCCACAACGAAATGGAGTTAGTCGGCTGTAGAGTAATTATTTACATCTGCTTCTAGATCAAGAATGCCAATATTTTATTCTCGTTTTGGTAACTATCGTATTGAACATATTGCTATTATTGGCTAGGTGAATGCCATTAATTCACTCGTGGCGCAAGTCCGGAAAAAAGAATCTAAAAATTGAACTATATCGATTTGCCTGACCCTTATCGAAGGGTTAGGGTTCGAAGGGTTTGATTATTGAATGTAATCAAAATTGCTAGTTTTTGTCCAATGAATGTACCATTTTTGGGGCTTCATTTCTATTGGCTCTCATTCATTCAGGGCTATCAGGGGCTGCCCCTATTAGCAGTTCTCTGATGCAAGATCCTGCAGCTATCGCAGGGATAGGAGGGCTTATCGCGCAACTTCGGCAAAATTCTCGCTTAATTTTTTGGGAATCTCGCGCAGCCGGCTTACTTGCAGACGCGTTTGATCGCACCCAAAGTGTTATTAGGCGTGAAAGCATTTGAAGACATGCCAATTAATTGGGTCAAAGTAATGTGCCCAGTAACTGATAACAAAGCAGTCTCAGTCCACTTAGCAGCCATTCGTAGTTGCTGTTAGACGTCATGATTAATCTTTCTGCTAATGTGGAACTAGAAAGGCAGAAACAGTGTGGATTCAGCTGGTGATTGTATGCACAGAACGACAGAAAGTGTTTTAAATCAGTGGCACAGTGTTTCCCAACCCTGTTCCTGGAGTACCCCTGCCCTGCATATTTCAGATGTCTCCTTGATTTAACACGCCCAGAAGGTCATTAGGTACTCCACTAATGAGCTGATCAGCTGAATCAGGTGTGTCAAATCAGTGAGACCCAACCCTGCTCCTGCAGTACCCCTGTCACGCTCATTTTATCAGTCTCCCTAATTGTCTGATTCCACAATCAGCTCATTAGTGGAGTACCTAATAACCTGCTCTAGGTGTGTTAAATCAAGGAGACATCTGAAATATGCAGGGCAGGGGTACTCCAGGAACAGGGTTTGGAAACACAGCAGTAGCAGTCCGTTGGTGGTATTAAAGACCTTTAAGTAATGGTACATCTGTACGCTTAATTACCGAATCCTGCTGCAGTTTGCATTGTCTGATTAGCAACAGTTACTGAAAGTAATTGGTAGTGTAACAGTCCACTCTATTTTCAATTGCACTATTTAAGTTGCTTCACAATGTTATGACGCGTTTTTTTAATGTGCATAAATTATGACTTAAAATGCCCCAGATAAACTCCAAATGTCTGGTCTTTTTTTTCCCGCCTTACAAGCTTGTGCGCATGCTTGTTGGATATGTTTCCAAACCGCAACTACGAGTTTAAGCAGCACATCATTAAGTTTGGATTAGATCTTCACTGAGGCGATGTTAATTCGTTTGCTATTTATGAAACTATGAATATTCATCGCTCTGGAAAATCAATTTTTTTTTTGCTTTACTACGCGTCCACCTCCGCTGGCAGGCCATTTTCCGATCCATTTTAAAGATATGCTCCTCCCCTCGCCGTTTGTCATCACTTCTCGCCATGAACAGAATTTTGCAACTAATTAGGTTAATTGGCAACAGGTCTGTTACATGACTGGGTATAAAACGAGCATTTTAGAGAGGCACTGTTTCTTAGAAGTAAAGATAGGAAGAGGTTCATCAATCTGCATCCAAAAAAAAGAAAATAATAATTTTTCAGAAAAAAAAGTTTGAGTTTGATTATGCGACCATCTACAATACAAATGTTTCAGAGAATCTGGGGAAATTTGTGCACAAGGGTCAAGACCGAAGGCGAATATTGGATGCTCGCGACATCTGGCCTTCAGGCTGCACTGCATTAAACACAAGTATGATTTTGCACTTCACTCCATGGGCTCAGGAACACGTCCGCAAGTCATTGCGTGAACATAGTTTGCTGTGCATTTGATAAATTTAAGTTAAAGCTGTATCATGCAGAGAAGCAATATGTGAACAAGATCCAGAAATGGCGCCATCTGCTCAGGGCCAAAGCTCATTTTAAAATGGCTTTCCATTTAGCCTCAATCCATTTTAAGCCATTTTAAATGAGCTTTGGCCCAGAGAAGATGGCAGCATTTCTGGATTTTTACATATGGCTTCTTTACATGATCCAGCCTTAACTAGCACTTGTGGATTGCACAGTGAACTGTGTTCAGACAGTGATTTCTGGAAGTGTTCCTAAACCCATGCAGTATCAAACCCGTTTAGTGTGGTGCCGTCTGAGGGCCCGAAGATTGCGAGCCTCCAATGCCCACCTTCGGCCTCGTCCCTTATACGCAGACATTTCTCCTGATTCTCGGAATCTTTTGTACTCTAGATGGTGGGATATTCAAAGGCCTTGCAATTTCACATTGTGAAATTTTTTCTGAGGTTGTTCTCAATTTTTAGATGCAGATTGGTGAACCTCTCTCCATCTAAGATGGACTGCCTCTCTAGAATGGCTTTTTTTTTTTTTTTTTTTTTTTAAACATAATACCCAGTCACATTACTGACCTGATGGCAATGAACCTAATTAGTTGCAAAATGCTCCAAGTTTATTTATTTATTTCTTTTATTAGCACTACTGTTCCGGCCTTTTGTTGCCCCTGTCCCAACTTTTTTTTTTTTAAATGTGTTGCTGCCATCAAATTCAAAATGAGCTAATATTTCCAGTATTTTTCATGAAATGATAAAATGTCTCAATTTCAACATATTGTTGTCTATGTTCAGTTGTGAATAAAATGTGAGTTTGAGATTTGCAAATCATTGCATTCCATTTTTATTTACATTTTACATAACATTCCTACTTCATTGGAATTGGGGTTTGTAGTTTAATACAGTACTTCCCAAACTGTCCTATAGACCTCTGCCTGCTCTAGCACAGGTGATTAAAATGATCTGCTAGTTATCAGTCCCGTGAGGCTGATTGATAATGAGTAGATCATGTGACTCACCTGTGCTTTAGCAGGGAGATCTAAAGCCTGCAGGACAGGTGGTCCCCAGGGGAGATTCGGAATGGGTAAATATGAAATGAAAGTAAAAATGTGTTAATTTTTTTAAATACAACTTAATTAAATTAAGTTAGATGTAGTTAAAATGCTGTTGGTTGTACTCAATTTCCTAGGTTTTTTTTTTTGTGGACTGTTCTTAAAAATTTTACTTTTATGTTAAATTTTTGAGTTTTCTCAACTTAAAAAAAACAAGAAGTTCACAAAACTATGAAAAAGTGCTTGGAAAATGTTGCCTTTTTTATGTAAGTAACAGTTTTTACAGTGAAAGGACTTTAACTGGACACATGATGAGTGAGTGTGGTAATATACTGTTCCAATAGGCAGAGTTTCTGGGTTTGAGCCCCGCCAGACAGCTTGCATGTTTTTTTCATGTGTATTGGTTTTGTATTGAAGTCTACGGGGATACCTACAGCATTCAAATCTGAGGCGGAAGGTCTCCTTTTCTGTTTTTATTCTGATGCCCAGGACACCTGCCCAAATGTTGCTATATGATGGCTAGAATGTGAGATAAGCCTGGCAGGCATATGGGTTGGAGGATATGTTTGGCATGAGCCCCCCTGCAATCCATGTTGGACCTCTTGGATGGAAAATTGCTGATTAGATAGTGGTTATATATTTTGTTTGTATTTTCATATTTCCTTGATAACATATTAAAATAATTTAAAATCTAAGTTTCAGTTGAATGAGAAATATAAAATTGACATTCTCACCTTGTTTGCACCTCCAGTTGTTAAAAGAGATTACACCAAGGCATGAGTCAGCAATGAGGAAGCATATGCTCCATTGGCACCGCTTTTGTGTGTGTGTGTGTGTATGTGTGATCATGTTTTTGTCATCTGTTGGGGACCTTTGCTTGTATAAACACTGACAATTTTGGGAGTGGTGCTCCGTATGGGAATTAAAGCTCAGTCGTAATGTGGAAAACTGGAATTGCGGTCATGGTCAAGGTTAGGGGTCAGTTGTGAATTGAGATTAGGTGAGGGATAGAGTTCGGGGTAAGGCTGTCCACAATGAATGGATGTCAATGCAGTGTCCTCATATGGATAGCTGTGTGTGTGCGCGCGCACGTGTGTGTGTCTGTCTGTATGTGCATGTGGATAATATGACAGGATAGCTGATGTGACTGCACCAGTATTGCTTTGCCTCGCTGGAGAAGAAGTCAAGTTGTTGCTCAGTTTTAACAAAGCATTCTTGTTCTAAATGGCAGGAGAATATGCCCTGGCATTATGTGACTTTGAATGTTAGCAGTATATCTTCAAAGGACCATTTGAGAGACTTTCGTCTGGCGAATCATCTATGGGCAGTTGAACTTCCATTTTTCCTCTGTGAAAGGCATGTTGACATTGGAACTCATAATGATAAATGATTTTATTTTCAAAATTAATTTTCAGATTAGAAATTCGTGCGATAGAAATGAATGCGTATGAACCATCTTGTATTGAGTGTGATCGAGCTAGGATGTGTATTTCCTGTGCTGGATGGCGGTAGTGTCCCGAGTTTTCATTGTCTCCTTTCTATCAGCTGTTGTTAGGTGCTACCTGGTAACATCTTGAAAGCTTCTGATAGCTGAACCTGAACATGAATGTGCTGAACATTCGTGAAACCGGCAGACAAGGCTCTAGCCTATTCGATTTAAGACGCAGAATAATAAAATAAAATTGGATTTTCTTTCGAGTCGCTTTTACGGTGAAAAGCGTTTAAGCTATGAATAAGTGAGCATGCTTGCCATGTTTTAGTCATCATTTTTGATTCATTAAGTCCCTGCATCAGCGGAGTTGAGCAACCAGTCTGCAATAACAATTTATCAGCCAAGAAATGATATTAACTCAGTCGTGCGTATCATGTGATGAAAACACTGCCGATTTCCGACACTGCTTGCCAAACCCGAAGCATCCAAATATTTTGCCCGCGAACACGGTATAACTTGAAGAGTAAAAGTAAATGAATGAATGAATGAATGACATCCTGTGCATGTCCATACCACTGGTTCTTCTCGCGGTAGGTACTTTATCTTAACAAGCAGCTTCTATTCAGAGCTGTTTTTTCGTGTGACCAACACTTCTACGACAATGGTAGTAGTCTATTGTTTAAACAAATATGCCAGGTTAAAATATATATTATTGAAAAATAAATAATAAGTATTTAAGTAATGATTATAAAGTAGCCTGGTCCTACTTAATTAATTATAAATAATTCATTAACTACTACTACTATTATTAGTAGTAGTAGTAGTAGTAGTAGCAGTAGTAGATCTTTGTCATGTTGTTAAACATTTCTCGCAATGACTTTCAATGGGCTTTCTTGACCCTTTTGACCATTAAGTTCATGTTCTTTACGAGCTTATTTGTACGCAAAGACATTATCAGGAATGATCACATGCTTTTTGACTTGAAACATTGTTTGTATTGCATCACGTTTCCCTGCGAATAGAGTGGAAGAATATAATTACATATAATTAATAATTTTGGTTATACCTAGTGTTATTGGTATATAAAATTGTTACCTATTTCCGAAGTTCAGAACTGTCATTTTCCCGTTTTATTTGCATTGTGTGTATGCGCCCTACTGTAAAATGCTCAGTGTTATATCTACACTTACAGAGCACATGGGTCCCAGGTAGGCTCGCTCGTTGTGAGAGTTGAATCAGAACTGCACATTTTACTGTTAATATTCACCGCCTTTTGCATGTTTTAATCGCATGTCAATCAATCAGCGTTTACCCCATGGAAATGGCCAAAATGTTCGAGGAAGGACGTCATGAACAATACTTTGTACTAGAATACGTATATTTTTACCAACAGAATAAAGTTTATCTGTGTCATTTTGAGTTGTTTGACCTGTTTTGCCCAAAAATATTTCAGTAGGATTGCCTAGTTTTTGTAGTTGAGAGACGGATTATTTTATCTTTGGTTCGATGAAATTATTTCAGTTTTGATTTTTCGAGTCAGTGGGGGTTGAATTGTGCCAAATTATCTCCTGTTTTAATAACAGAAGCGCATTTCTGATTTCCTTCCTCTTAATGACACGTGAATATCATTGTACCTGTCTAGAAAAGAGCGGGAAGCTACTATTCAGCCCGATACAATAGGAATAACAGACCGTGCTTAAATCGCGTCTTCATTTGCATCACGGGTCCAAACATCATGCAAATCCTAATGAGATTGTCTTCTTTGTCGTCGTAATTGAAAAATCATTTTGTGTTAATTACTGCAACTGAAAGGTCTCACATTGAGACAAAATAAGTCATTGATTTCAGGGGCTAATGCTGAAATTAACATTTCATATATTCATTAGTAATTCTATTACACTTCGCCATTTAGAATTCAAAGTGTGACGTCTTTTAAAAAAAAAATAGTGGTGCCTTCATCGATAAAATATTTTAGGGAAACAAGTAGGACTATATATTGTGCGTTATAAAAACATATTATGCTAAGCATTGCTTTTAACTTAACACTATACATTCCAATCTGTTATAAGCTGTATTTCTGGCTCTTTTTTATTTCCAGCTTATGAGCTTGACTGTCGCGTGTCTGAAAGAAATAGTGGCTTCAAATAAAGATATGGGGAATTTTGTCGGATAATAAACTCATTTTCAGAGGCTTTTCACTTTTCCGACAATTGTTTTCCTGAATAAACGCCATATTATGTTTTCTTTCCAAACTAGCAGTTGCTTACTTCTTAAATGTGTTATCGTTTTTCGTGTTGTGGCGGTATGCACGGATCCTGTCCCTGTTCCTTGCTGGAAGAGGCATTATTTGATAAAACTTCTTGTACGCGCGCGTGTGTGTGTGTGTGAGAGAGAGAGAGAGAGAGAGAGAGAGAGAGAGAGAGAGAGAGAGAGAGAGAGAGAGGGGGGGGGGGCGGGGGGGGGGGGGGGGGGGCCGGAGGGCATAATATAGGCTACACGAAGATTATCTGATACCATTGTTACTGTTCATCTACAGTTTATAATTTTCTTCCCTTGTGGCACATGCACGCTTTGTTTGTTAACAAACAAATATAAAAAACGAATTAACCTATTTTAATGTTCGCCTAAGTGGGCCCGCTATGTTACCTCGGAGGGGGAAAACGCATCGAACCTTTGTCCATTTTATGGAGTTTCCGAAACTTTATCGATAGACCTGCTGAAATACCATGGGGCAGGAAAGCTAAGCTTTGCCGGAGGTCGTGTCCTTCAGCAGTAATTACGAAAATTTGTCCGAGAATCCTCATTACTGAACTCCAGGGTAGCTACCAGTTTTCCTTTTCCCGCTGTCGGATTGGTTTTCTATAGAGGATTACAGTGGGATCATCCTGGATCTGTTCCGATAAACAAATGACTGGTTCTCCAATGAATTAGTTCGGATAAGGCCAGCTAACGACTTGTCCTTGGTTCTGATGATGACCGGCAACTTTCGACTTGTTGGTAGTGGTAGAAGACAATTGAGTGTCCCTTAGAGACAAATTGCGGCGCAAATACATAATCTTTGTAAACATCAACTGTGTAGCATTGCGTTTGATGCTTGTTTTCAACGTTTTTTTTTTTTTTGCTCTAAGTTGTTGTGATCAGTGATGCACATTGAAGGGCTTTAGATTTTTATTCTGTCGCATAGTTTGTACAGTATAGCCTAAGCCATTATGCACTTTTAACTTATGGCTGAGTGCAGTTTCTGATGTGATGCTTTCACAACAGAAATACAACCTTTGAGTCTTTTTTCTTTGCCGATAGCCGCATTAGGCTGTTTGACGCATACAACTGAGCTTTTTCGGCGCAAATGCCATCATGGTTTGCGAAATAATATTGGCTAAGTGTAGGCTTCGAAAGTAAGCCAGTATAATTAAGGTTTTGGCTACTCCAAAGTAGCCCATAAATTCCAATGTATTACTTAAAATACGAAAATATTGGTCTACTGAAAATAGTCATTCAGTACTTTGTTATTAAACCTATCGGTTCAAATCATTCTGTGAGCGCTTCTTATGATTCTACTTAATATTGTTTGCGATGCAGACATACTTTAACAGTTCGCACTCTCTGGGGCTAAACGAGAGGTGTTGATGGACAGCAATAAATTTTCGATCGGTGGTGTGCTGTATCATTAGCAAATGAAAAGACTGCCTGTGGCGAAAATCGCCAACCATGAAATTAACGGCGGCACAGTAGCAGTCAGTTTCGACTCTTTTTTGCTCAACACCTTGTTAATCCAAGGCTCCCGACAGGTGGGGTAGTTAATGGCAATTAGCAGTGCTTTTGGACCATACCCTTAAATTGGAGGATTACTTGATGCGCTTAGGATTTATTTGAAAACGGAGAGGAAATAAACACTGTTGACATATTAAGAAACTGGACTCATTCTTTTTGTTTTAAGAGATATAAGCTATTAAAGCACGTCATGTATGGCAGTGATGCAAAGTTGCTGGAATACTACCCGCTTCTTTGACCACAAGATGGCGGTAATGTATTGCTTTCCCCCACTCGCGAGTGTCGTGTTGCATTTTTCAGAATCCCCAAACTTATCGGGTGACATTCAGTCTCCAGTTTCCAGTTTAAATAATGGAGTATGAATCATGCACTTGATGAAACCGAAATTGTTTTTATGTTTGCATGTTACTGCAAAACAATATGTTTTATCATTATATTGCCTAAATCATTTGTCTATAGACGATGGTTCGAAACTATTGTAATCGTTGAAGCTACACAGTTTGCTGTGTTTTCGAATTGAAAATTACACGACATGCTATGAACTGCACTAGTTTAGCGTGATGTATTATTTGATGGCAATAATTTTCAGAAGAACGGAGAATTTGCCGCGGAATTTTGGTGTTGGCCGATCGTAGTTTTTTGTTGCTTAATATTCTACGGTAAATATGAATTTTAAAAAAAGACAGTCCTACAACCATGGCAATGCCTAGTTTTTTTTCTTTCTTCTCTCTCTTTTTAACTAAAGAACATAGGCCTAAATAGATAAGATACATACAAACAATCGAATTCTTCGACCAAATTTCTGCATTTCTAATCCAAATGGTTTGATCAATGCTTATCTGGAAAATACAACTAAATTTGAAACTGATGCTGCGCTTTGCCAAAAGGCCTCAGAATATTTGTGTATTTCACTAAGCAGAGCGTTGAATTGTTAATAATTGGTAGAATTTACTCTCTTTTGTGTAGTGCTTATCAAGCTAAGTAATTTTGTAAGAATACTACAACGTGTCAAATGCAAGTAAACTCAGCTACTAGATGTTTTCTGGATCTAATGCTGAGTTTCAGCGACAAACCATCTCGCTGATTTGTTGTGATTCTGTATCTTTCTTATATATAGAATATAAATATATATCTTATGTATAGTTTATATATTTTTTCTTCTTATAGCATTTTAAACCTACGGCAGCACTTGTTAAATCAACTTTTCCGTTTTGGTTAGGATGGCAGGCCGAAGGGCGCGCTGTGATTGGCTGGGACCGAGCTCATTGTCATGATGTCAATCCTAATCACATGGCAGGGCCTCTATTAACAGCTGAGGTTGGCGGACAAGTTTGCAGAGTTCTGTTCCAGAGCTGGGCGAGATAAAAGCTGAGCTGGCAAGCAGGCGCAACTAGATCTGGGCAAATAACTTCAAATGTGGTAAGGTGACAGGAAAAAACTTTAAGCGATTTTATTCGACTTTGACGCGATACCTTCTCCGTTAAATGTTTTTATTTTATTTTTGATTTTTTCGCCTCGGGGATAGCTGAATACTTCAAAGCCGTCTGAATGTATAACATGATGGAAACAGAAATAAAAAGCCCGCACCCGCAGTCCAATTCGGGCTCGATGGCGGGCGCCAAAAATAACAATAATGCCAACGAGCAGGACAGAGTGAAGCGTCCCATGAATGCTTTCATGGTGTGGTCTCGGGGCCAGCGGAGAAAGATGGCTCAGGAGAATCCCAAAATGCACAACTCGGAGATTAGCAAACGCTTGGGTGCTGACTGGAAATTGTTGACGGACGCAGAGAAGCGACCCTTCATTGATGAGGCAAAGCGCCTTAGAGCCATGCACATGAAGGAACACCCGGATTATAAATACCGGCCACGCAGGAAGACCAAGCCCTTGCTGAAGAAAGACAAGTATTCTCTGCCCGGGGGGCTCATGGCGCCTGGTGCCAACACTGTCAACAACGGCGTCTCGGTTGGACAGCGGATGGACAGTTACGCGCACATGAATGGGTGGACCAACAGTGCCTACACTCTTATGCAAGACCAGCTGGGCTACTCGCAGCATCCCACTATGAACAGTCAGCAAATCCAGCAGATGCACCGCTATGAGATGGCCGGACTCCAGTACCCCATGATGTCCACTGCTCAGACCTACATGAATGCCGCCTCGACATACAGCATGTCTCCAGCCTACACGCAGCAGACAACCAACGCCATGGGCTTGGGCAGCATGGCGTCTGTGTGTAAGACCGAACCGAGCTCACCGCCCCCGGCCATCACATCCCACTCCCAAAGAGCTTGCTTGGGGGACCTGAGGGATATGATCAGCATGTATCTGCCTCCTGGGGGTGACGGCGCGGATCACTCAACTCTGCCAACGAGTCGGTTACACAGTGTGCACCAGCACTATCAGAGCGCTGGGACTGGCGTGAACGGAACACTACCCCTCACCCACATTTGAAAAGACTATTACACATTTAAGTACTTTGGATACTTGAACATTTTGGACTCTTTGCAAGCAAGAGGTCTTGATCGTTTTGTTATTGACGACGGCGATTTTTCATCTCAAACTGAGCGGTCCGTATCGTATTCTGGACATGGACTCCGTTTAGCTTAATTGTATTGCAAAGAGGCTTTTATTGTGAGCATTCAAGCAATCATTTAATATTGAAGAGTATGACTTTTTTCAGCACAAAATGCCATCCTATTTTCTCGCAACGAAATGGGGCATGCTGCTTCATCAGGAGGCATTCTCAGTAATTCGAGCGAACGCACTCGCATAAAAGTTTACACTTCATCTGTATTTTCTGTTTGCGTCAGCATGTCCATCTCTGTAGAATATTTCTTTTTTCATGAACTAGTTGTTATGAAACAAATGACTGTGCTGGTCGCAAGCGCAAGGTTATTTATAGTAAGTTGTGTCTATTTTCTTTACGAGGCTTGTGAACCTCTGTCATGTTGAAATGTTTTACTTTGTTTCATGAGTTTTTTTCCTGTGGTATGTTTTGACAGTATCAGGTTAACCCATATCACAGGCGGAGCGATTTATTTGAACTGTGTTTCTCCACAGTTATGAAACGATTCTTTATTCTGAAATGATGAATAAATTTTTACAAAATATAAGGACTGGTCATTTTACCCACGTGTGACTAATGCCCCGATGTTTTGTTTTTTTTTTTCGGAGAGTTGCCGAATCATTGCTGTCGCGCGGACGAACCAGACCTTTTCCAAAAATTTTGATTTTTGAAAAGGAAAGACAGCTCATTCAGATTGGCAGATCTTATAGCTTTAAAATGAACTAAGCGTCAAATTGAAAAGCAAAATGATTATCGTTGGCGATGTGTCAAATGAAGCGTGCGGAATGCCAATTTGCACACCCTGTGAGTTTTAATCTTGTGAGTCTTTTAGCTTTCGTCACTTGCTTCCGTTTCAGAATTATTATTAAAAACCACAGTGCTGATCAAATATTTAACTCTTTCTCTATACTGATTGGACTCCAAGTATTTTTCAAAGTTGTCTGTTTCTGGGTACCTGATTGATATCCAAATTTCAGAGTTGCTATTGGAATACTAAGTATCACAAATCATTTCAGTTAAAAATGTTGGTGGTATTTTAAGCAGTCGAACAATTAAAAACTACTCAAGAATGTATGTACTGAGATATACAAGTCTGCTGGGAATTGTTAGAAATTGCACGGCGTTTGAAAAACGTATGCCAGGCGATTGCACTTCTCTGCCTCTTCCGATGACAAAGCATTGAAGTTTTTATTTCGACGAGATTTTGAGTAAAATTGCTCATTGAGAATTAATTATTGTAGGTACGTGATCATTTAAGGTATAAAGAAATTGGGCCGTATTCTCAGAAATTTGAAGAACTGCCTAATTGGCATTTGCAATTAGCATTCAGGGGCCTGACCCCCTTACTTAAAATAATTTCAATGCGATTTGACGGGCGGCTACCTCTGAACGGAATGCTAGTATACGCGTTTTGAACATATTTTCACTGCTCAGCTTACAATCTCGGATTTTATCTCACTTTTTTTTTTTACTAAGACGTAGGCCTACAAAACAAAGTTGTGCATTTAAGTACATTTAACAATGCTCGTTGTCAATGTGCATGCTATCATCAAGAATTTAAAACTTATGTCAAAGAGAAAAAAAATGCATAAGGAAATGATTTAACAACTGAATAAATAATTACATACAATAAGCATAGGGTACCTCCGCAACATTTTGTTTCATTCATTCTAAAAGCCCTGAAAACTCTAAACTAAACACATTTATGGATTTGCATAATATGCAAATCGCTGTTTGCTGTGTGTATAAAAATGTGCGATCATTGAGAGCATTTTGCTCGAACATATATTCGTCTGGGTGAAATATTCAGAAGTACTATGTCGCCAGTATGCAAAAAACATAATTTAGGGCCCCTGCAGTCTAAATCATGGAATTGAGCTTTGGCCAACTTCAAATTCTGTTTTCAATTTAGAAAACAAATAAGTACTGAGTGAAGCGCAAGTATATGGAATGTGTACAAGGTCTTGGTCGTGAATTTCCTCATGTTTCTCAGTTATTTTGATTAATTCACTCACAGAAATTGTCATCGCCCATAGTTTTTTGAGGAGGCGGAGCAGTCGGATTTGTCCTGTCGGCTTCACATTTTAGACGATGTGCCGAGAGAGGAAATATTGCATTACATTCACGGATATCCAGAAGCGACGTACAGAGGAAGAGTAACACAATACAGGCTCCTTAAAGGCACATTCAGTTTTATTTGGTCAGTATTTAGACGTTAGTGATACTATTGTCATGTAAAAGGAATGCATTAAAAAGCATTCACATTTAAAATATTTTATCTGTTCGTTTATTCACTGTTTTACCCAGGCCTACTGTCCTGCACAAATGAAGGTAATAAATGGAAACTTCGGCGCCGAGGAACTCAAAATGACATAACAGGTGTGAGCGTGGTTGTGGATAGAATTGTAATATGAAGGAATTATGATGGGAATCTTGACAGATATCTTTGTAACTGAAGTGCTTATAGACTCCTCCAGCTTGCACTTTTACGGACAAGATACACTGCAAAGCACCCTGGGATATATCACCTGGATGGCTCCAGAGGCTGAAGTTTTTGGTGGTCCTACTGTTCTTCCCATACATTCTTACATTTCAAAGTATCTCTCTGTGCACAACTGCCAGGTCGATCCCTGTGCGCCTTGGGGATGGGTGCTGGGTGGTGTGAGGTTGTCTCAACATCCATGCATTTAATGATGGGGGTCTTAAGTCATTCCGCAGCTCTGAAAGCCACAAACATCCCAAATCATCCTGTTAGTAACTTCTATTTGATGCCAAACAAACTTTTGGTCAGTGGTTTCCATTTGTCATTTTTTTTGCTCAAGGTAAAATAGCCTGTTTTTGGCTATTTGTCAGTGCTTCTTGAAATATAGTGGTTCAGCTGGTAATTGCTTGACCAGGCAATGAATATACCTGCAATTTTTGAAAATTCCTTGTTTGAATTTAATCTTTATCAGCAGCACTATTTGAGAAAATTAGCAGTCCATTTATGGAAATCAAAGTTCTGTTTTTTAACCTTACAAGCACCTAATTTACTTCTGCACAATTAATATCGGCAATTTAAGTGTTAGGCTATTTAGAGTCAGGCATGTCTTACTGGGGCTGTTGTGCCATGACGGCTAGTAGCTCTTACTTCGTAATTTATCAATGAAAGATTAATAGATGGCACTTGCAATTTTTCCTTGGTGTACGGTCACTAAATGGAGTTCATCAGTTTTTTTTTAAATGCTTTACGAGATACAGCAGCCCATTTTACCTCTCATGAGAGGAGACTAAGGAAGCTTCTGCGGTCACCAGCTCTCGGGTAATATTCTTAGCATTATGCCAAAATATTTTTTTCATTTGTGCTGTGCATACACACACATACATGCGCACGCACACACACACACACACACACACTCTCACACTCACTCTCTCTCTCTCTCTCTCTCTCTACATTTCAAATGTGTGTCTGGAAACCCAAAAACACACGGACACGAACAGCCACGTGAGCCGCAGTGTCCCTTTCACAAGTTTGGGCTCATCTCTGTTTTCATCAGTGTCTGACCTCACTGCCTGTTTGTCCAACCCCTCTAAAAAAACGCATCACCCGGAGCTCTGTAGAACTGCAGTGAATACAGCTGACCTCCCTGCTCGTGTGCACTTTATATGAGTGATGTGTCAGATCTGTTAATCTGAACGTCTGAGTGAGCTGAGAGCTTTCCGCTGACACGCAACGCTCATCAAAGGTTTTGAGGTACACGCGCATTTCTGCAAGAGATATTTTGGAATTTAGCTGCATATTAAAAACCTGTTTTATTGAGGGCTGGTACTGATTGGTCAGGGGAGTGTGGTTTTCTTAAGCATGTCAATGGCCTATGGCATTTCTATTAAAAATATGTGAAGTATTACATTCAAGCAACAACGACATATTTAGCTGTTGTTATGTACCACTGCACGCCTCAAAGTGCGATGAAAGGACACATCGCCAACTGTCATGTTTAATTTGAAGGTATTGTGTCTACATCAGGTGTCCTGTCTGGGACCTACAGCCCTCTTTCTACATCGTCTTTCGTTTCATCACTGCATCAGTTTTTGGGTGCACTGTTATAAATTGACTGAATTTGACAGTTAACTAGGAGAGAATGTGTTAATTTATTTTAACGGTAAGTAGAGTCCTGCACGCATTGTGGTTTACAGTTAACATAAACGGAACCTCAGTTATAAACTGATTGTAGAATTACAGTTAAAATTACAGGCAAAAATATAATGATATGATATAACAGTGTAGATTCAGTTCATCGTATGTAGTACTTAGACCAAAATCTTTTGCGTTAAATGCTGCCTTAACTTTCTGACCCACAGATGTCACCTGATGTGAGGTGGCGCTCTGGTAGGCCCGTGCTTCACCCGTCTCTGCTCCTGGTTTTGCCTTCAGCCTCCAGGAAGTCAGAGTTCACTCTGTTGCAGGATGGCCACTTCACTTAGCTAATCGTGAATATTCCACTTTTTGGACCTAAAGAAAATCCTTAGTTGCTTTTAGTCATTTGTGATTTTTGTGCTGCTGCTAGATGTAGAAACATAAAGTAAATGAAGTGATTTAGTTTGATTTGAGGAAATTAAGTGTGCTTGTACACTTCAAAATCCAGCTCGCTTTCACAGTCTGCAGTCATGTCATCAATGCCATTGAACTAGACTCCATAAACAAAATAAGTAAAATTTTGCCTCAGGTCCAATACTTATGAAATGAACTTTGTCCACTTTGAGGAAAAAAGACCGCTCCACTGGTGTGGCATAGGTCTGTTCGCAATGAATTGTACTGAAATCTCCGCAATCCTCTGGGCAACAATATAATTTGTCATCAATCTTTTTTTTATATTATTGAGTGGAGTTTTGATTGATGATTGATCATTTTTACTGTGAGAAAAATGTAGGAGAAATTTTCCAAATCGGCCTCATGCTCTTGTCAAAATGCTTTTTTTTTTTTTTTTCAAATGAGCAGGAGTGGAAGGGTGTGTGTGTGTGTGTGTGTGTGTTGCGGGGGTTTACAGGTTTGGCTCTGCCCGGTGGGGCAGGATTGGTGTGGGATTCAAAGGCTTGACAGCCGCGTTGGGTGGGGATAAGCTCGGAGCTCCGAGCTGGGGCAGATGTTGTTAACGAGCTCCTCTATTTTCGTGGGAAAAAGGGATCAAATCCTTACGGGGTCAGGGTTTTGAGCTGACCCACAGAGGCTCTTCCATCTCCGAGCTTTCTTAACCTCCAACACCCCCTACCCCCTCAGTCACCTCCCCATTCAGAGGACGAGGATACACAAAAAAAAAAAAAAAAATAGACTTCGGATCAAAGTGAAAATATCGCATCCATTTTTTTAAATATCTACTTGTTTAAAGTTTTTTCAGTTGAATTTTTTCATTTTGAAGAGATCAGCTTTTGCCGAAAGCACAGATACCCGACTTCATTAGGTTAGATTAAATAGAATGCCCTAATTTCATAAATTGCAACCCACGATCACTTTTTTCAGTGTGAAGGGCTTGGATTATAAGGGAAATGAATTACACTTTTTGAAAAGTTATGTTGTTGTATATCCTAATTGTCTTATGTAGGGCTGTGAAATCATTTTGGGTATGCACCAGTGCTTGTCAGCATGACTATTTTGTAGTTCAGATGCCTCAGGTTGATTACAGCAGTGTTTATGTTACCTTGCTGTTGCTCAACAGAAGGAATGCTTAGGTGGGAGATGTTTAAATGTCAGAGGTGGTTACATTGTGGGATTGGCTCATAGACTCAGGTGTGCATCCTCTACAGTTGAAATAATTCCATTCTATCTCAGCTGCCAAATGCAGTGGGCTGACACGCATAGGCTATTTTTGTTTTCACGTAAAAATAAATAAATAAATAAAAATGTAATAGAACTCATTCATAATTAAAAATTACTTTAAAATATTGTCTTCAGTGGAAATATTAAACATGAAAGTTTAAGATAATTGAAAGCAGACTGGAGACATTAACTGTCCAGTTTTCATGTGGATTTGGGGCCAGCTTTTCAGCCCATTCAATGGCCCCTCAATTCAAACCTACAATGTGTTATTTTTTTCTAAAATAAGCTGGTGCTGAGGTTTCAGATCAGTGTGAGCTGCTGCCACAGCAGCTGTTAGGTATTTTTCAGTCTTTGCCGAGTTTCATTACCGTCTTCTTTTATCATTAATTAATTTGCAATATAACTTAATAATCTTGTCACTCCACAATCAAATATCTAATCTAAGTTAAAGCTCTTGACCTCAGTGTCTTTAACCTTCTCGCTATTTGAGCCCATGCATTTTTTTTTTTTTTTTTTGTGCTCGGTGCATTTAGTTTCCCCTTCTATCACTGTATACAGCAGTATAGCGTGTGCCACACAGTACCTGCTGTGGTATAACCTAAGGACACTTTCCTTGATTTCGCAGTCGGCCAAAAACAATAGTTGCAGTCTTTGATGACTCAGCTGAAGCCAAAATCCAAGATTGTATCAATAGCATTTTGCTTAAAGTCATGCCAGACATAACTGTTCCGGCGTAGTAAATCAAAGGTGAAAGCAAGGCCCAGCACACACACACACACACACACACACGCACATACATACACACACACACACACACACGCACGCACGCACGCACGCACATACATACGCACACACACACTCGCACACAATTGCACACACGAGCACCACTTTCATTTGGACAAGGATTTTCTGAGTATTAGACTGATACAGTCATTAATTATGTTTTGAGGAAACCCTGTCAAGTTTATTTTACCATGCCAATATGTACCCAAAAGAAATCTAATTTAAAAAAACATGCATCAGTATTTGCTGTGGCATGAAAAACGAAACAGAAAAACAAATGAAAAGATAAAAAGATGGTCTGTTTGATAATTTTGTTTCTTGATTTTTAAGCCAGTGGCACTGTGCGTGCATTTAGGAATTTTTTTAAAGTTGCGTGGGAGGATCATTACACGCTTTAAGTGACGCACAGAGTGTTGTGATGGAAACAGGTTTAATCACATGAGCTTCCAGAACAGCCAGTGTCGGCAATTATGAAAGATTTCAGCTCAACATCTGAAATTGCGGATAAATACTTGTGAGAGGAGTTTCACTCATTTTTGGCTTTTTCAGCTACCGAAACACGAGGACAGATCCCCTGTGGTGCACTTTGCATTAAAAAGGCCCTCTGCCTTTTTAAATAATGGCATTTTATTTGAATATTGAGTTTATAAACTTGCTTAGATTTTACACCTCAGGAGCAGTGTGATTGCCATCATTAAGGCCTTTTAGTTGTGCGCTTAAGTTACTTGGCAGCAGTATGGCAATCGTGGGGCTGAAGCTTGTATGTTCAGTGATTATGATATTGTGGTGTTATTGTCCTGGGACTGTAAGGAGACAATGCAGACATTTGTAGGCAGGCGTTACAGGGGCCGGGGCGGGGGGGCAGTGGTGGGTTATGCTCTCATTTACGCCACAGATATTGATTCA
Organism: Gymnothorax reevesii; assembly: GCA_029721435.1. Lineage (NCBI taxonomy): Eukaryota > Metazoa > Chordata > Actinopteri > Anguilliformes > Muraenidae > Gymnothorax > Gymnothorax reevesii. The sequence continues at coordinate 9,616,276 of CM056586.1, forward strand.
TGTTCCCTGAGAACCACAGAGAGGAAGCAGGGATTGACAGATTCACTATGACAGGACTTGCCCAAACTGCCACGGCTCAGATTTGCTGCGGTGTCTTCTTCAGGGATGACATCTCCTAGAATGTAAATCTCATCAATCAAAAGAGACAGACTCGCCCACCCTCACCCTCACATTGGCTGCGGCCCCTCCCTCTCTTGGCCCCATCGGCCTCTTGTGCAAACGGGTGAAGGGTGTGTGCTTGTGTTTGCGTTTTATACACTCCTCTCTGTATCTCCGCATTTCACAGGTTCCCTAAGCCCCCCCTCCAGCCCCTGCCCCCCCCCCCCCCCCCACCTCAACCTCCTCCATCCCAAGTCCCATCACTGAGGCCGAACAGTAGCTGGGTTTGACTAATTTTGTCACATGTTGATTAGATGCCATTTTTTTGTCGTTATTTCCTGTTCCCTCCCCAGCAGTGGGTCTGAGTGAGCCGGCGATCCTCAGTTAGGGCCGTGATAGGCCTGTAAGAGGGGAGTTTGGAACATGTCTGTGGACTGTTTTTCCAGAGGTGTGAGCGGCCAGCTCTTGTTTCTCACCCTTCGACACACGATGGCCTGTAGCCTCTCCATCTGCGCCTGAGGTTTCACACCACTACAGCTACAGTCCCAACAACTGTGGGCTGATGCTCCTCCAAACCTTAATCACGAAAGCCACAAGCCTTCAAAATGGTCTCATGGAAGTTACGTAAACAGTTACTAATTGGTAAGCTTTTTCGTGTGTGCCTGTGCGGCATGTCTGAACATGAGTGCACATAAGACAAATGCACTGCTGGGCAACCACAGGAAATGTAAACATGACAATCACTGACAAAAAGGAAACATTTTCAGATCGTGGCAGATCTCCTCACTAATTTTAGAAAATGGCCTCAGGGAACTAGGGAACTAACTTTTTGATATTTTCGTTTGACTTGGACGGTAGCTGCAATTGTTGTCTTTCATCAAATAGTCAGGAGATACTTTGAAACAAATAAGAATATGAGGACAAAACAAATCTGTAATTTGTGTATATGAAATGCATACATGCACCAGCCACAACTTTAAAACCACATGTCAAATATTGAGGAGATTCTCCTCGTGCTGCTAAAACAGCTCTGCTGAACTGATGTTCCTTGAATTTTCAGACTCAAGTTTCCCTGCAGAACGTTTCCCAAAGCATCACCCTCGCTGCAGCTTGTCTTCGTCTTGCAATGCGTCCTGCTGCCATCTCTTGCGAATGGTGCACAAGTGCCTAGTGGATGCTCATGATGTCAATCAAAACAGGATCCGCTGGACCTAGTGACCTTCTTCAATTGCCCCGAGGTCCAGTTCCAAAGCTTGAGATGCGCCATATGTTGTAACACATTCCTCACATAAGTGTCATCAAAATTCTCTGCGACTTGTAGCCCTTCTGTCAGTTTTCACCAGGTGGGATTATTCTTATTTCCAACACATGGACTATGAGAACCGATGGTTTACTTGCTGTCCAAGGTTTGTTTACAGATATTGATGCGCGTCATTGTTGCGAGATAATCAATGTTATCCCAGATGGCAAGCACCCCCGCTCCGGATCTGCCCCGGCTCTGTGCCGACTCCAGCTGATCCGGAAGATCCGGAGTGGAGTAGCTTGCTATCTGGCATGTGCTTCATCTGAGAGTGGTGTTAATGTTTTGGCTCGTACAACCAAAAGAGAAATTCTGAGGATGGGATGGGGATGGGGAAGTGGAAGGGAAATGCCAATTTAAACATATTCTCTTCCCTCCTATTCCATGAATTAAGCCCTCTGTCTTTTGGGTAATTCCAGAAGGTTCCATTTTAGAGATGTCATGCTGAAGGCTACAACCAGAGGCCTGCTCTACTGTGACAGGTCTCCAGCCCCTTGGCACTATGGAAACGCTGATGTGTGCCGCTGGCCCGGTCCAACAGGCCCATCTGGCCGGGAACACCCAAACAATGTCCGCCCCTCCCAGGGGCACAGGCTCGGGGCTTGAGGGAATGTTGCTGGCACACTGGGTGTGAACTGAGTGCAGAGGAGCAGTACTGGAGCTGATGCGGAGAGACACAGTGCTGTGGATAGAGTAAGCTCTGTGTGCTTGTTCAGTCTGCTCCTTTCATTGTAAAAAAATATTTCTGCCTGTTGTGCTATCTGTTCCAAAATGTGCAATACAAATGAAGTTCATGAATATTATTCACAACCCCAATTCCATAGATGATGGCATATCATGGAAAAATACAAATAAATTTAACTCATAGTATAAATTGGTGCAAGATATTGTAAAAATAGATTGTATAAATTGGTATAGCTTTGGGCCTTTAACCCTCTACTGCAGGGCTATTCAACATGATCCTGCAAGGGCCGGTGTGGGTGCAGGCTTTCATTCCAACCAAGCACTTACACACCTGATACTACTAATCAAGCTCATTAGAAAAGACTCTTGGGGTTGATTAGCAGAATTAGGTGTGTAGCTGCTTGGTTGGAATGAAAGCTGCACCCACACCGGCCCTTTCTGGACACGGTTGAATAGCACTGCTCTACTGCAATTAATATAATTTGAAGATGAAAGGAATCTGGTCAAATCTTGGTGTGTAATGGACAAGGAAAACTACCACTGCTGAATGTGCATGATCTCCAAACCCTCAGATACCACTTTCTTAAGAACCGGTATGTGACAGTTATGTGTAGCACAACATTGGCTTAGAAATGCTTTGCTAAACCTTTGTCAGTCATTCTCTGCTGCATCCAATTACGTTCGTTAAAACTTTACTAGGCCTTGCATCAACACTATCCAATAGTGTCGCTAACTTCTCTGGGCTTGAAGTCATTTACGGTGGACAGTAGCACGGTACAGCACCTTTTGTGGTCCAATGAGCAAAAATTTCAAGTGGCTTTCGGACAAAACAGCCGCCGTGTCCAAAGACGATAAGGACAACACGAAGCTGTTATTAGCATCGTATCTAAAATCCAGTGTCTGGCAAGGTATGGATATGAGTCAGTGCACATGACATGGGCGACTTCTGTATTTGCAAGGGTATTAAAATGAAAAAGAAAAAAAAAACAAATTTAGGAGGAATATATGCTGCCATCTTGATGTTGTTTGTTCCATGGATGCCCTTGTACTGACAAGCAAGACAAAACCAAACCAGATCAGTTTACAAGTTAATGCTTCTGTAAGCAGAGAATGTGGCGCAAGATTGAGCCACCCGCAGTTCTGATTTGTTACTGATTGGGAATATATGGCTTATCATGAAGCAAAGTATATATCAACAAAGGCCCCGTGCAATGTTGAAGCTGAAGACTTGCTTGAATGGGGTAAAATTCTGCTGCTTGACTTGAACACCGGTGTCTTTGTTGCCCAAACACTTAATGAGTGTGATGAACTTACACAGTGAAGTTATTCAGGGAACAGCCAATTGTGCCAACATTTTTGGACTCTGTTGCAGCCATCATGTATTTTCAATAATCAATTACATTTAGATGTAAGAACATCACAATATACTCTTGTACTATTTTTCAATATTACAGAGCGTAAATGTACATTTGAAATCAGTCCTTTTTGATTTTATCTGCATTTTTGATGATGTTCCAACTTTTTTGGAATTGGGGTTGCATGACCGTGTGATTGTGAGAAGTTTGGAGTGCTTAATGTATTTATTCATTTAGTTTTCTAACTAACATTCCCCTAACACTCATCAGTTGAGTTCCAGTCACTGCCATTCTGTAATATAACTGTGGTAGCAGTGAAATCTGAAGAGAAGTGACCTGAAGTTTGATGTCCATTTAATATGTGCAGTTTAGCCATCATTTAGACCAACCCCTCTGGCCCCTTTCATGCCCCCCCAAACCCATCCTGGATTTCACACCCTGGGCGCATAACCGTGCCTGATCTGCCCACATCGACCTGCCCGGGGGGTTTACTGGGCTTTAGTGCAGAGCTGTGACTCCAATCAGGGCCAATGGCGGGCTCTTTTGTCATGCTAACAGGAATGGGCTCTTGTAGCTCATTCAAACTCCCCCTTTCCGCCCCCACCCCCAACCAACAGCTTTCCTCCATCGTTCCCCCACTCCCTCTCTCACTTTTTCATCTTCAGCCTTCCTTCACTCTCTCACTTCTCCTCCCTTTTCTCCTCTTATCTGCTCCCGATCATTCCTCCTCACGCTCTTACTGCCCTCTCATCCATCCTCCTCATATTTTGCTTCCCCCTCCTTGTCCACGCGAGCCTCTCTCTCTCTCTCTCTTTCCCTCATTCCCTCTCTCCCTCTTTCCCCTCAAGTCCAAGTAAACCCGTTGCCCTCGCATCCGCAAAATATAAACCCTCCTCCTGGCCCCAAATGTGCCCATTGGGGTCACTTAGTCCCGGAGGTCAGCCTGGCGATCTCCTGCGCACCCAACTGCTTCCATGCCCAGCGGAGGCCATTTCATATTCAAATGCCTCAATCGGATCCTCGGCCCATTTATGGCTGAGGCTCGGGGTCACGGGGTCGAGACGGGGATTTAAAAGCTAAAGCAAAGGAAGGACGGGAAGGAAGGGGGTGGGGTGAAGGGGGTCATTTACGGTCTGAATGAGTAATAAAAAAACTATTTTCCTTCAGTTCTCATTTGCGGTTTCGGCGTCTCATCTTGGCGCAGTGAATGAATGTGGACATTGAAATATCTTTTTCTTTTAGTCCAGGAATATAAGCCACCATTTTTGCTTGGCTCATGCTGAAGCACAGAGTAAAATGTTGGAGGTCTTTAGGTCAAAGAAAGTTAGTCTTAACCCTGCGGTCAGGGCCGTTTCCTCCATGATGTGCTACGGGTTCGAGGTCCTCGGGTGTTTTTGCCTGCTTGTCTCCCAGCTCTACAGAGTGTCTGAGGCAGGTGCCCGTGACATGGGACAGGTGCTGGTCTCCATGTGAGTCACTGCAGGTGACATCAGGGGATGGGATTTGTACTTGGAGGTCTAACCCAGCCCTTCTTATGCCCACAGTAGTGTGGTCTCCCCTGTCGCACTCCAGTCACTCCACAACTCCTCACTACCTGTTCCACAGTGTGTGTGTGTGTGTGTGTGTGTCTATGCTAAATACTTTAAATAACTGGTAACAATGCAGCGATTCTTCATTTTAATATATGAACCAAAATGCAAACTTGCATGTGAACAGTGACGAATAGTCAGGGTACGTATGTCTGGTGGTCAGTCATAAAAAAATCCACTGGCGTCTAAAGGCTTCAGATTATTTCAAATCTTTATTTGACCCAGGGTAAGACATAGGTATCCATACTTAATCTTTATCTGTGAGATTATGTGAATATAACTTGCTGCAGCACCACATGTTACGTATTGCAGATTCTCACAAATATTGCCTACACTGCAAAAAAAAGTAAATAAATTGATAAATCTCACCAAGCATATTAATCGTGTATTGAGAATTAAAGACTAATTTCTACCACCTTTTTCTCAAAAAAAAAATAGGCTTCATACAATTAGACAATTTCACTGGTTCAAAGGACAAATCTAGCTCAGAATTATCCTTTGTCTTCGGCTGATTTTTTAAATTTTTTATTTTCAGGAAAACTGTGACAGAAATTGGTATTTAAGTCTAACTACAAGATTGAAATGTTTGGTAAAATCTACTTGCAATGTACACCTTTTTTTTTTTAACTCAGATTCATCTAGAAAATTCAGACTAACTTTCTGTAGATAGGACTGGCAGCATATGCGTAGAAATACAATAAAGGCCTGAATGTACTTCGAAGTGGATGCGTATTTGGACTGCCATGGGCACCACAGACACGTAGAAGTTCTAGAGACTGCTCAGAAGGATGCAAACCACGCGTGCAGTAGATCAATGTCTACATGGAAGTCCGCTCAGGGCCTAAATGTACAGGGCCTGATGACTGAATTTTTGTCAAGTGCACCCTTAGCAAATCCTCATATACTCGCAGATGCGGAAAGTATCACATTAGCTTAAGCCATCTCTAAGTTATGCTGAGCAACACAGTTAGTTTTTACATGAGTCAGAAAAATAGTCCTGGCTGTTTGTGCTCTGAGCTTCCTTAAGCCATTTAGAGCGTTAGTAGCTTGGAGGACATACTTTTGAGCCATTGTAAACACAGACAAGACTTCCCTGGTGTACATCGTGGATGTGGTAGAGCTGCGCAAGGCTACTTGCCTCCCATTATCAAGTGAGTGTGATGTCTGTCCTGGCTGTTTGTTCTTTGAGGAAAAGCCTTCGGAGATCACAGACCATTAGTGCATTTTTTTCTAAAATAACCCCCCTCTCCATCGCTAATCTCCATGGCAACCACCCGGCAACGGGCCCCAGAAAATATTCTTTATATCACAAAAAATGCCAACCAGATCAGCTTTTGTTTCTGCCATTATGCAGATTCCTCCTGGTATACAAGATGGATAAGATAATGGAAATGGTCTGATGGTTAATACTCAAAAAGAAATGTTTTTTTTTTAAATTTTATTTGCTTCAATAAGCTTACTGTACGTTGCACTACTTTTCAATATGTGACTGTCCTGCATCTTGATGGGACCAGATCATATAAGCAGGGAATTTCAGACTTACCTGCATGTCAGTGTACATGTCAGTTCTCATCGATTCCACTTTTTAGAGTATAACAGATTTTTGAATTATGACATTTTCTGCTTAGTTTGTTTACATTTCAGACTCTGCATTCTATTTTTGAACAGATGAGTGTTTGCAGTTGGCGTGTGCATGCATAGCCTTGTGCAGGTGTGTGTATGTGTGCAAGCCTGGTTTTCAAATGTAGCCAATGCTCCTTTCTAAAATTGAACCTCCGTGAAACTTACGGTACATCAAATGCAGCCGCTGTATTCAAACCTGTGGGACTTCAGGCCTGTGTTAAATTGTAAAGGAGATCCCGAGGTTTTCAATGATCCGAAAATATCAACTGCTTGGCGCACAAAAGTTTTAAGTACATTTTTTGCTGTAACTAGGAAGTTGGATACAAATCATATTTTTCACATTGTTTGAAATTTTTTTTATTGCTTTTTCTCAATACTTAAAAAAATGATCTTGACCTTTCTGTGTTCCAAGCAATCGGTATGTCCTGTTGAAATACAGGGAAACGTGTATAAAATTATGTACAAGCTGTAGGTATTTTTCATCTGATGTGATGCTTTGCTCATCAAAACATGGCAACCTGGGTTTGAATATTTTTTTTAAATTAGAGTAATGTAGCTTCAGCGAAAAGCTGTAACCAGCAGATACATTTTGTACCTGTTTGAGCGAGAACTTTAATGATAAATTAGAGTTTAAGTTGGTTGAATAGGATTAGGCAAAATGAAACACTAATAATATGTGAAAAAATGTACCTGCCAAATATTAGTCATACAAATCTTATTGAACATCTCAGGAAATAGTGTTTAATTTCAATCATGAAGACAAACAATGGCCCTGTCCCTGTATCCGCAGTCTATTGGGGACCAGGCACGGCATAGAAGGACTGCTTTGATTAGATCTGAACCCGGAACAGTGGTTTGGAATCTGAGAGCCAGGTTCTGCTACTCAGCCCAGCAGGCGCTCCTCATTGGTGGTGGGGTTTTTACACACTGATTGACGGGCAGGTCAAAGTTGGTTGATAATCCAGCTCTGGCATTTCTGTGATTTATGTGGGCCTATTGGTGCCCCCCAGCCCCCCTGTGTGGTGGCTGGGCTCTGTTGAAGACAGTTGCATGCTGGGATTCTTCAGTTTGTTGCAGGTGCAGCAGGCATTGGGGATTGGGGAGAGGGTGGGGTAAGGGGAGTTAGTGTTGGGCTCAGTGATCACAGCTGTAGCCGGGGCCCTCGCAGCTCTCTTCCCCAAACAGGGTATTACGGCAGCTCTGCTACATCAGGAGAAAGGGCCCTGCCGCTTGGATGCCCAGTCCAGGACAGCGAGCGCGGCAGGTTAGGCAGCGTCAAGGAGGCCTAGCTCCCGCAACACACACACACACACACACACACACACACAACCCCATTGCCCTTATTCTCCTACGTGTGGCAATAGCAGAGAGGAGCAGGAGGTCACGTCCCTAAAATCTTTATGGGGGGGGGGGGGGGTGGTCAGAATGGATGGGGGTGGAGGCCTCAATATCTGTGTGTGTTCCTCCTTTCTTCTTACCTCCACACTGACCATTCCCACACACACCCACACCCCTCCCCCTCCCCCCGCACATCCCTTTGTGTAGCCCTGCACCTGCACGCTTTCAGTCTGCGGAGAGACGGCACACGGTGGCTGGAGTGGGGTGTGGGGCTGTGGGGGTTCACTGCATTGAGAATTAATTGTGATTTAAAAAAAAAAAAAAAACTGTCTTCTGTTAGACTGAGGAGAGGGAACATGGGAAAAATTTTCAGCCTTCTTCTGATTTCATGATTCGGACATTTAAGTGACGCCATCATTCAACCAAGACAATTGTAAATCTCTCCTACATGCATATTAAGTGACAGGCAGCCAATTTTGGGCCACAGTAGTATAGTATATGAGAACTGTCCTTTAATGTACTCATTGAAAACTTTCATGCCTTGCATGTTCACGAGTTGCTGCTCAGTCTAACTGGCTCTTGTGCAAATAAAGTAAGTCTGTATCAATCCATCATATCAAAACTAGTCTTCGCTATAAATTTAGATTTTTAAACTTGGATGAAAGTGAAGTTTTAACGGTGATGTGCCATTATAACATTTTGACTAAATTAAGTTCCATATTTAGATATATTATACTTAAATTAGTACTCAGATGGGCAATTAATTCTATAAAAATTTTGATTTTTTTTTTTAAGATTATTGCCTTCCCTATTGTCTCACATTGAACTATAGCTATCTATTTCTCATTATCTGATCTTAATCATTGTTTGCTACACAATGGTCTTGATTATTCTGTAAATAAATTATTTGATTGTTAGTCAGGCAAAGTAAATGGGAACAGATTGTTGGTAATCAACACTGGGTTTAAAGTGCTTGAAAGTCTGAAAAAAAAATCCTGAAACAAGACCTGTGTCATTTTGTAGGTTTTAGTGAGCAGATAAAGAAAATGCAAAAATAAAAAGCTCTGTTGGGAACTTTTGGAGAAAATACACTTTTTCATTGGCACCCAACTTGAAATTTTCAAATTGACGTTAAAGGGTTAAAAAAAACTTCTGCGCTTTGGTTATTTATTTCTGGAAGTCTCCTCTGCAGGGTTGTCGATCAAAAGAATGTGAAAAATAGTAATAGTAGTCCTTCTCCTTTCTTTAACCCTCACGTGGCAAAAATGTTCTATCTAGCTAAATGTAATGCATAGACGTGCGCTATTGTACACTTTGACGGCTCGCTTTAAACGCAAACCAAATAGTTTGTTGCTGCTATCCTTTATCTGATGCCTCTCCCAGAATGTTGAGAAGTCAGCGTGAACTGCTTCGAAAGCTTGCTCAGAATATCGAGCCAATCCACAACCGTGGCACTTACAGAACTCACGCAAATGGTCTCTGATGAAGTGGAATTTTGGTGTGATCAAGATGCCAAGTTTCGCATAGGCCTCGCAGAAGTCGGCAACATGGTCTTCCCATCCACTGTTTAGGCTTTGTCCGAAGCAGGAAATGACCATCTTTCCCACTGCTGCAAATGCATTGCGAAGGGTGTGGCTGGATGGCTTGCTGGTGTTTTCGTCGTTGAACTTTTGAGCTGGACTAAGACATCAGTTCTCCATAGTAACGTGAAGCATTCGTTCCCCTCAAACTGTTTATGGTTCTTCCTTCACCAGATGTAGCGTCCTTGGCCACTGGATTGCTTCTGGGGATCTTGTTCCTACTTCCACTCTAGCTGAAGTCAAGAATGAAAAGGCCTATTATACATGATGTAATCAGCTGCCAATTGTTCCTACCACACATAAGGAGAGTTTTGGACTATTGGACTAAAGCTGACTGACATTTTGAGCAACATGATGGGTTATATTCAGGGATTTTAATATTTTCATATTTTTGACAATAAATTTGGTTACCATGGTAACCATTTTGTATTTTCACCAATCTGACCCTGTGGTATGATTATCTAATAAGTCAAACTATCGAAAAAAACATTATGGCTTGCAATTATTAACCCCATATGATTTTGCAATTCAAGATGACTGCCACATGAAAAATTGATTTTCTCCAAAAATTCCCAACTTTTTAAAAAAAAATTTTGTATTTTCTTTATCTGCTCACTAAGACCTACAAAATGACACAGGTCTTTTTTCAGTATCTTTTTTTCAGACTTTCAAGCACTTTAAACCCAGTGTGAATCACATGTTAAAAGGTTGGGTAACAGCAGGCATTTAATGCCTCAGACGACATGTTTATAATTGTAACTTGCCTAATTATGCAATCAAAATTATTGCTAATGCTTAATTTTATAGACCGTTTTTAATAGCATGAAGTGGATAAATACTGGGTACTTATGCTTTTGTTCGGCTAAATTTCATTTCTGGCATTAATACTTGCAAACAAAGTAAGTGCCTTGAAAAAAAAGACATTTTTAACCACAACTTACCCTGTACTCGCAGTCATGCTACCCGATTATAACTGTGCTCATATGCTGAATTGGCAGTAGAGAAAAAACATCCATTTTATTAAACTTATCAGAAGCTGAGAAAATAGCAAAACCCCATATGTAATGGCCATTCCTCTTGCATTCTAACACGATGTCTCACCTTAAAGTAATTGAGCAAATATACTAATTTGTTACCAGAGAAACTACTACAATCATATTAAGCTGAGCAGAACCTAAAATATTGTTTTCCTCTGTGTAACATTAACTAGTACCCTGGTCGGTATTATGTTAAATTTTAGTTTGACAGTACACTGAGTGAGATTCATCTATTGCTGTTTGTCAACAGTCATTTCAAAGTTGGCCCATCCTGCGCGGCTCAATGTCACCAGAAGCATGCGCGCCATGGCACTTATTCTAGCTGTGGACCAATCTAGATACACTCTATCATTCTGTACAACCTGTTGCTAGCTCAAATGTAATTTTAACTAGTTAGCTCAAATTACTGTATTGTGCTTCTAGATCTAAGTTGTATATGACAGCATTGCTGTACCTGTTCTGCAGTGATATAAAAAATGCCGCTAACAGTAATGTTAGCTATCGTCAGCAATCCTTTATTACCTGCTCATTACAGACACTCAGTTAGTTAGCTAAGAAAGCTAACCACTGATGCTTATCTGTCCCACAGACAACCGGCCTATTCTGTGTTGCTCTTAATCCCTATCATCTCGTTTAGAGTTCGCTAGCGGGTGAAAGCATTGTGTTTTTCATTTTCCTGGCTTCCTCTTGGGAAATTGGGCCTGCCTGCATGCTGTTATTGGCTGCGCACAATAACAATTGCATTACTGAGTGGTTAAGTCCTGCCCTCTTTCCTGATTGGTCAGTATTTGAATGTTCATAACTAGTAAATTGTTTGCCATTGAGAGTTGGGGACTGGACCGTTGCAGTTTATGTTGATCGTTGAAGCCTGTTCAGGTGATCGTCGTTGCATTATGTGCCAATGTTGCACATCACTTTTGTCGTTATCCGAGGCATAGAACTACAAGGCGCAATTCCTATTGTTTTGATAAATGACGACAATCGCATGCACGAGATTGCCTAGAAACTGAATATTTTATTCAATAATATGAACCAATGCTACACAAACTGGGTGTAGCTAAGACAGGTAGAAGCCCCAGTAGCACAGCTAATTGAGAAGGCTGAGAGGGCAAGTACATCAGAGACTCTAATTTGATATACAGATGCTTCACTGGTCCTCAGTTAAGAGACCATCTGGTCATACAAGCAAAGTTTCAAACAAAAAGCCACAAAAACTGGAAAACAGGAAGTAAAGGTTAAAATGAGCCAAGAATGCAAATAACGGCCCATTATAAGGCCAACAATATGTATCAAACCAGAATCCCGGCATGGTCTCTACACTGCTCTACATGCTGCTGTGTGGTGGGCACCGTCTAATGAAGTTGTTTGCTTCCAATATCTCAGGCCCCTATTTCTCAATTAAAGACTGACTTACTTTTCCAGTTGTTCAGTTGTGCATGTGTGATTTTGTCATCATGTCATCAGATCTGCGGCTGTATATTTTGGACACGTGGGTGAACGGAGGAACAGAGTGGTCAGACCTTGTAAACTTAAACATGCTCTGATGGTTGGCTGGGAACATTTAGTAGAGGACCCTGTCTGGGCGATCTTCAACTCACTACTTCGGAAAAGCTTTTCCCACATCCCGCAGGAGGCTATGGGTATGGAGTCTGAGCGGACCATGTTCAAAGTCTCCATTTTGGAAGCGGGGTCCTTGAGCAGTGTCCTGAAGGTCGCTGGTGCCAGTCATTGCGGCAATCCAATGACCTGTTGGTGGACACCAGCAGTGAAGGCGACCATCAAGGTGAAGAAGGTGGCCTTTTGGGCTAGGTTGTCCCAGGGGTCTTCTGAATCAGCAGACCGATATCGACAGGCTAGAAGGACTGCAGGTGCTGTGGTCACAGAAACAAAAACTTTGGCTTGGGTGGAGCTCAGGGACGATATAGAGAAGGCCTTTCGGGTGGTCTCAAGGAGGTTCTGGCAAACCATCAGACAACTCAGGAAGGAGAGGCAAAGCTTAGCCGTATTGGCTGTTTCCAGCAGGGGTCAGGAACTGCTTAGCTTGACTGGGGATATTGTCTAACAGTGGGAGGAGTGCTTTTAGGAACCATTGAATCCGGCAGACACACTTTCCATTGAGGAGGTAGGGAGGGAAGACTTGGGTGAGATTTGGTCCATCTCTCTGGTGGAAGTTCCTGAGGTGGTCAAAAAGCTCTGCAGTGGCAAGTCATTGGGGATGAATGAGATTTGTATTGAGATTTGTATTGTATTGTATGTTGTTGGGCTGTCGTGGTTGCTGGGCTTGTTCAACATTGCGGGGTACAGTAGTGGACTGGCAGTCTGGTTTTAATTTTTGAAAACGGGGACTGGAGGGTATGCCCCAACTACAGGGGAATCGTGTTGTTCAGCTTTCCTGAGAATGCGTATGCAAGGGTGCTGGAAAGGAGACTTTGCCCGGTGGTTGAACATTGCATCAGGGAGAAGCAATGCAGGTTTCGTCCTGGCTGTGGAACTGTGGACCAACTTTTTACCCTTGCGCTAATTCTTGAGGGGTCAAAGGAGTTTTCCCATCCAGTCTACATGTGTTCTGTGGACTTGTAGAAGGCTTTTCCATGTGTTCCACAAGGTATCTTTTGGGGGATGAAGCAGAAGTTTGGGGCTTCGAGGCCATTTTATCAAGCCATTTGACCCGTGCACTACAAAAGCTGCAGTTGTGTCTGCATTCTCAGCATTACGACAGAGTTGTTTCCAGTTGGTGTTGGACTCTGCCAAGAGTGTGCCTTGTCACCCATTTTATTCATGATTTTCATGAACAGGATATCAAAGCGCTGCCACAACTAGTTGTCTTGTTCGATGGCCTCAGGATTGCATGTCTGCTGTTTGCAGATGATGCAGTCCTTTTTGCTTCATTGTGCTGTGACCTTCAATGCGCACTGGAGCAGTTCGCAGCTAATTGTGAAATGGTCAAAATGAAGATCAGCGCCTTCAAATCTGAGTCTCTAGTTCTTTGCTGGAAAAAAGTTAGATTGTCCCCTTCGAGAGGGGGGTGAGTTGTAATTCTAAGTGGAGGGTTTTAAGCATCTCGGGATTTTGCTCTCGAGTGAGGGTAGGATGAGAGATTGACAGGTAAATCGGTGCAGAATCTGCCGTGAAGCAGGTGTTGAAGTGGTTTACTGTGGTAAAGAAGGCGCTGAGCTTAAAAGCAAAGATTTTGATTTACTGCTTGATCTACGTTCTGACCTTCACCTTTAGTCATGAGCTTACTGACCAAAAGCACAAGATGGCGAATACAAGCTGTCGAAATTAGCGTTTCCCGTTGGGGGACTGGGCTGATCCTTAGAGATAGGGTGAGGAGCTGGGACATCCGAGAGTGGCTCAGGGTGGACTCGCTGCTCCTCCGCGTTGAGAGAAGTCAGTTGAGGTGGTTCGGGCATCTGGTCTGGATGCATCCTAGACACCTCCCTTTAGAGATGTTCCGGGCTTGTCCAACTGGGATGAAGCCCCAAAGCAGACCCTGGACACCCTGGAGGGATCATATCTCCCAGGTGGCATGGGAAGGGTTTGGGGTCCGCCAGGGAGAGTTGGCGGAAGTCGCTCAGGTGGGGGACACCTGGGCCTCTCTGCTTACGCTGCCACCACTGCGACGCAGCTCTGGTAACCGACGGAAAATAGATGGATCGATGGATGTAAAATTATTGAGAAATGAAAAATCTTTCATCATTTTGATTGATTACTGAGATTGCAAGTTAAAACATTTGAATTAATTGGTATGGATTGCGGAAATAATTGCATTATGTTCTATTCTGGCTCAAATTGTTGCCGATTTTCATCTATTTTGTATTCACTATATTGAATTTATATGTTATAAATGGTGTCAGAGTGGATTTTAGTTGGGATGAGATGCTGCATGTGCATTATATGATAAACCAATTTACAACCACACACACAAGAATGATACTAGCGTATTATTCAGGCTTATTCATCTTTATCTCATACAGCTACCCCTGGCAGCCCAAACACAGAAATTTTAGCTCAAGGAAGTATAAAAATACCTAAAATTACCTGAAATGACTGTCATTTGCCATGTGAGCACTGCTTGGCGATTGGCTGGCAGGGTGCTGCATATTCATTGGTCCTGGGACCAGGCCGGGAGGCCTGCTGGGAAAATGGTGTCGTAATCAGGCATTGCCAGTTCTGTCTGATCAAATTCACCACATCCCCCCCTCCCTTTCCACCTCCCCGCTCCCCCGCCTCGTAAGGAGAACCTAATGGGAGTGGGTGCTTAGCTCTTCTTGCGCATGCAGTTTGGTATTAGGGGGGTGGGTTGGGGGGGGGTTGTGGGCTGTAGGGTTAGAGGAAGAGGAATGAGGAGGTGGGGTAGTGGGGGGGTGCATACTTTTTGTTCCCACATTTGATTATTCAGGTTGGCTGAACTAAATTCTAAACCCATAAAATTCGTATTCCCTCCAGGGACCATTTGCATACATGTTAGCCAACCCCCCTGCACCCCCCTGCGCCCCCCCATCTTCCTAAACTACAAACTTCTCTCTTTTCTCAGAAAGTGAGAGGCGGCGAAGCAGCCAGTCCAGTCTCGGCCTTTAAGATGTCATCATGGTGTGAAAAATAGGCGTACAAGCTGGATCTCTTTGAAACTCAAACTGCCAAAATCCCTACCCCTCACTCCCACACATTCTACCCCTCCCTCCCTACCCACCGAAACACGTAGACCAGAGAAACCAGCCTGATGCCCAGTGGAACCATCCATCTTTTCTGTCCGGAGTGTGGGCGCTGCACACCTTGCAGCAGACGGTACGCTATTCGCTCTTTAATGTATTTGTCCCTCAGGGGACAGCTGGCTTTTATACACTTGTACTAGACTCACAAAAATGCCACAAACCTGACATTACTGGACAAATTGTTGATACCGTGCAGGTTATGCATAATACAACCAAACTTATATAACTTGCAGGTGAATCATTGAAAATAAAGTAAAAAAAAAAAAAAAACAGTTAATATAGCCCCTTTTGTTCATGTTTGTGTCCCTGTGTGCATGTGTGTGCAAACAGGGTGGAGAGAGTTGTATTTACTTTGGTGAAGGAATGTGGACATTACTGATGCACCAAATAATGTTAGAGTTGGGTGTTTGTTCCTGCTCTTGTTTACCATTGGTCTCCAGGTGACTTGACACCGGGAAACACCTGTGGCCCCAGATGGAGCAGTCTACAGGTGTGCTCAGTTCCAAGTGGGTGTGAAAATAGAAGGTCTTATTGAAGTTGCGCAATACTTGACTCAAGTGTCCATTCAGGAAGTTAGGCACATATTTACCTAATTGCATGCAATCAAGCCACAAGTGTTTTGTTTTTGCATAGTTTGGACTGCAAATTTGCCATCCGAAGTGCATAAAAATTCCGGATTGCTGTGACTGCAATGCTATCCTGTGAATTCAAGTGCAGAAGCCAAGCTTACCTTTTTTGCAGTTAAAACAGGCTTTGACATGAGGGCAGCGCAAATGCAGGTGGAACCAAAAATGTTTATATAGTGCTGAAGTTTTAGAATAAGAATGTCCGAATTTGCTCATGCTTGTGAATTTTTTTTTCCTTGGCATTTTATTCATTTATATTGAGGTACATATTAATTCACCCTGAGTGATGCCCATTCCATGAAATGATGGGTCAGGGGAGGTCTCGTGACAGGAGGTCGGATGGCATTTTGGTCACATACACTGGGTGTCACCCCAGGAACCACCTCCCAGCCCCCCGCTGGCCTGCTTGCCAGCATTGAGGCAGAGTGCAGTGTCAGGTGGCTGAACACTGAGCACCCATTGTGTGTGCTAACCAAAGCGGAATGCCCGGGTGACCAATGGGGGTGGGGCAGACCCAGACACCACAAAAGCCGGGGGAGGAGAGGATGACGGTGGATCAAGAAGAGGAGGTGGTCTTTCTGCTCGAGGCTATAGAGATCCACTCACTCCCCAAAACTCCACACACAGCTCTTTCCCACTCTTACCACTCACCCATTACTGCCATAGCCGGCAAAAGTGCCAACCGGTGTTCACTTACTCCTGAAGCATGGTCCTGTGTAGAGTATAACACTTAGAATGCAACTGTTGTGAGCCAGTGTGGATGTTTTTGTTGTTCTTCATTTGATCGCGGAGCTTGATTGTGCTTAATGCTTCTGTTCATGTTTGATGAACTACTAACTGTCCCAGTGAATATGCCTAGTTTGACTAGTGAAATGGGGAGAACGTTCACAACACGGTCACATTCAGTCCATGAGAATGATAACTACTCGTTTTATTTTCTGCATTTTTTGTTTAAAATGGCTATGCACCTTTATTCTTCCATAGGAAACACACTGTAATTGTTGATGGTTGCTGGGTTATGTGAAATAGATAGGTTCTTGTAGAGGGCTCTAATCGATGATGGCTTGCCATCTCCTCCTGGTTGAGAGGAATGACCTGGCACTTTCCAATTACGGTTTTCCTCTTCGTCAGTATGTTGAGTCCTGGTTTGAGTAAAGCAAATCCGAAAGCCAGAGTGCTTCTGTCATCTCACTTCCATGTGGTCTGATTTTTGTGGTTGTTAACCAAGGGTACACAATGAGGCCATCTTCTGCTACTATTTACAGCTTGGCTAGCTAAATCTTTTTTTTTTTTTTAGATTAAATAGTTTTGTGTAAACCATGAGCTACTGTTGGACCAGCATAAAGCAGTGCATTTCCACTGTGGTGAGACTTTGCTAATTTGTACTCTTCATAGATTTAAGGTGGAACACTTTACAGGAACAATTGCCATCATTTACATCGATCCTCCGGCTATCTTGTTGTGCAGCCATGGACTGAACAGTCTATGACTCTACCCAACCTTACCAGAGCCCGGAACAGGCCTGCAATTTCACATCATAGTTGTAAGACTCCAGCTTAGGCATGTATTTGTTATTTAGATGTCTTGTGTGAAATAGTTGCTATTCAGGTGTTTGACCATGAAAGTAAGCCGATGATGCCCTACAGCCATGGATGTGGCTGGGCTTACCCCATGGCCCCCACCATACAAATTCCACAGTCCACAGTTTCCACTTTGAAATAGTCTCTTCCTTCTTCCTTATTCTCTGCTCCCGCAAATCAAGGTGAACTCCGCAGATCAAAGAGGCCGTCTCCCCTGAATCTCTCGGCCACGCTGAAACCCCACTGTCTCTCTAATTTACCATTTTAAAACCCTTCATTCATACTGACCCAATTCACCCCGCCTGTTTATTACCACACTGGGGTTAACCTTCATTTCCCCTCCTTCTCTCTTTTTTTTTTCCACCAATTGGTTAGGAAGTTAGCCTGCTGGGTACTCTCCTGATCTTACATGTGGTAACAATGAGCAAAGCTTACAGGCCTGGAGAAGAATTTCACTCTCAGTCTCTTAATTTGTTGTCCCATAATCTCTGGGTGGTGCTACCTGTGTTACGAAAGCAAGCAAGCCTCGTCTGAGGCCGAAAACATTACTGGTTAAGGGGTGCAAAATATGTTAATATCATTATCAGACCATAAGTCAGACGGTAACATTCAATTGATCGGTTACTTTGCATTTTAATTGATTGAAAGCAAACTTGACCGAGCTAATCTGAGGATCTACCAGAGTAAATAAACAAAAACACTGCATTCTGTACCTTGATTGCGGCTGATGAACAAATTATCTCTGTTCTCAGTCTTTTCAGTCTTGGTGCTGTTAGACCACCTACTTAAGGTTGGTGTATTGTTAACTTTTTGTTGTATTCAGTAATTGGTGAAATGGGAATTTATCATGAAGCACAAGTTAGATCAGTTCCTTTGCTGCTTTTTGCCAGGTTATGATCAGTCACTCGCGATCAGTTTACGAGAAAAGCTGAAATGTGATTATAACCTTTGTGTTCTACCGGTTCCCTGTGGTCGCTCTTCTCTGCCCATCAGCATCATGGTCTCTCATTCCAGCACGGGGCCCTAGCGGGAAAATCACCTCGCAATCAGGACGCGCGTGTCCCTCGAACCTGTGACTCTCGAGCTGATTCCTGTCTGATTACGAGACCGGGACTCCAGCTTGCGTGAGTGTGGGGGCATTGTTTTGTCCGTGGCTGATAGATTATACCTGTGTTACCGCTGTCTGTGGGAGGAGTCTACCCCTCTGCTCCTCGCTGTTCGTGGACGTAAAGATCCGCTATGTTCGTTCAAACTTCACGGCAAAGAAAATTTAAATAAGTTGAGCTCAACAAGCAACTTAGCCTTATAGTTTATACCTTATGTGTGTTACTCTGTTGCCAAAAATACTGCCAATGCGATGTGAGACATTTTGATTCATTTCAAGATTTGCTGATGTTGTGGGACTATTTCAATCGTTTAGCAAGCAGTAATTTTAAAAAGCATACTTTAATAAGTTTCCCCAGGAAAAAAAAAGTTTTGTGATAAGAATTAAATACTGTTTTAGGCAGAAATCTCCACAGTTTTGAGTAGGAGACACAGGAAGGAGAGGTTGTGTAGTCCAGCCATGGATGGCACCTGCAGATGTATCTATGTCCATGATGACCTCTGTGGAACTGCTCCCGAGACTCGCCCTCTAACCCCCAGACAAAGGCCCCTGTCACATGAACACCTCCACCCCTGAGGGGCACCATTACTGGTGGTCAGCAGCAATCAGGGAGAAATCTCCCTCGCTCTATCCCCCTCCGCCGGGGCTGGTGGAGAAGCCGTGGCCTCGTTACTTCTCTCTTTGTGTGAGAGGATAAACAGGGAGCAGCCTGGCCGGGCAGCGCTCTCCCTCCGCCGTCTCTTGCTGCGACCGCAGTGTCGCAGCCTGCAATCAGCCCATCTGCACTCGGCATGTGGGGGCCAGCCGTTAGTGACAGCATGGAGCCCGTACCGCGCACGCCTGACCACTGTCCCAATAATGTAGCGTTTGAAGTAATGATGTACATCCTCTGAAGAATATGCAGGCATTTAGAAATGAAAAATACTGACTCTTTATTCATATTCAAGAAAAGCTTCTCCTCTCTCATGACTAAATTTGGTTATCATTCTATCCCATGTTGAAAATTAACTGTGAGCTGCGGACTACCAACCTATATTGAAAAGACTTTCGGCAGGCAAAAAACTTTTTCGAACAAAAAAAAAGTCATAAAATACCCAATGATTGGTGTTCAACAAATTCGGTTATTGGACTTGCTGCTCCTAAAAGGTTAAGCTCCTATAGCTTTGGCTCAAGTCCTGGGTGCTTTCAAATTTAAATGCCTTGTAAAGGGTTAAAGTGTTTTGAAAATGGGTTTGACACAGATCCAGAGCCAGCTGTGAGATTTTGGCTCGATTCTTTTCGGGTTGAAGCTCAGTATGCTAATTTTGACATAGACAGAGGAGGAACCAACTGTGGACCTGTGGGGAGTGGGGGGGGGGGGGGGGGGGGCGGTGTTGGAGGGTGGGTGATGAGAGAAACAATCACAGACTGCGGGGGTAATAGTGGAAGTTGTCAAGAAGTGGGAAAATGATCACTGGAGGCACGTAAATACAAAGCTATAAAAATGAAAATGCGCTTTTGGAAAAACTTGAATTGTGTTGCCGTGGGATGGTTGTGGCCCCAAACGACAGTTCAGGCAGTGTTTATTCCAGTCGCTGGCTCTGCCCAGACCTGGAATGTGCGTATGCATATGTATGGGTGAGCGTGTGCGTACGTCTGATGAGTCATGTGTATTAAAATGTGTGTGTGTGTGTGTGTGTGTCTGCCGCCCATCAGGGCGTGAGTCAGAGGAGCTTCCCTACGTGAAGTTCCTCATGTAAAACACACTGCCACCTGTTCTCACCTGCACTGCTGCCTGTGTCGATCAAACAGACACCTGAACAGTTTGAGAGGGGATTCAGCTTATTTGCTGCACAACACAATGCGCTGATCCCTGAGTATGGTAGCTTGAGCAGAAGTGTGTGCGACCCGTGAGAGCAAACAGGGAAGTGTGTGGTTAATTAGATGAATGTGCAGGACATGGGCACAGGGTGATGAGTGACTAATTGAAGAGCGTGAATGAGTGAGTGAATGAGGCAGGCCTGTGACTTCGCCCCCTTTCTTGCCCCCTCTCCCCCCTGCACCCCTGCTTGAGTTCCTCCCGGAGACGGCTATTGTCTGTGTGGCACTGGAATCTCGATGACATCACCGCTGTTACAGGGCCCCTCTCTGGTCGCTGAAAATCTGAAATGAGGTTTTTGTCTAAACTGACCAACAGCAGTGTACTGCGCCAGGAAGCTGCTCTTAGCCTCATTTCTGCTCTAAACCTGTAAAAACAAAGTCAAACTCATTTAGAATTTACCTTGAATTAGGGAACATGACTGACTCTTTTTTACCTTTCTTGTTTTTGCTAATACCACCATAGTTTGGTAAGTTCATTTTTAACTATAAAGTAGTTTTGCAAAACTTGTGTTTGCAAAGAAGAACGACTCATTCAAAAATCTGCTTTAATTTTGACTTGGCACAAACTTTGTTCGATAAGTTCAGTAAAGCCAAAACTGACTTTTCAAACTGCATTTACACAGAGAGTAACTGCAGTAGCTATTCAAAGTTATGGAAAATTGTTGGTGAAATCTGAGCCAATATGTAGCAGTTCCTGAACTGGGTGCAGGGTTGAGTCATCTGCTCATGCGACGGGCTGTTATGAGGCTGATGTTGTTGAGAGAAGAAAGCGATGAGGTGATAGCTGTGCAGGGACGGACGGGTTTTCTGCACTGATGCCTGATTTTTCCGGGCTTTAGCGAAAACAAAAAAAGGAATAATCACATTCCATCATCGCCAGTCCTGCAAACTTTGTGAGATTTCCCCCTGAACACGTATTCCAGTATTCTCTGATTCATGTCCAAGCGCCAATGTGCAAATCCCTTAGCCTGCCTTGAAGTGATAAGGCTAACCGTTAGCCGTGGTGTAGTTCGGTGTCACTGCAGGTGGAATGGTAGCAGTGGAGTATGCAGAGGCGCTACATTAGCGTAGCATGCCCAGCTGGAGGGACGGATTTTTGGCGGAGGCTCAGGTAGCGCAAGCTACACGTGAGAGCTGTGAGCGTGGCGTGTTCACTTACCTGCAGACTCTGCCTCCAGAGTGAACTTTTGCCCTCAGGTGCTCAGAACCTTCTCCGCTCCACACCCACCCCTCCTCCCCCCTCCCTCCCCCACTCCACCAACCCCCACCCACTCTGCACCCCACCTTGTGTGGTCAGCTGGTTTGACTGACTGCCAGAAGTAACCGGTTCCAGCTTTGCCTCACTGCAATCAAACTTAGCACGTGTTTCATTAGTCAAACAATGGCAGTTCCCCCGTCTGCGCCGGTATATTTGCAGCGCTGAGACCACAGTCTGTTAAGTGCGAGGGGTTTGGGCAGGGTGACTTCCTCTTGTTCTGTCTCTTCTCTCCCTCTCTCACGCACTCTTTCCATCACTCTTTCATCACAGGTGGGGCAGTCCAAGCAAACCTGCCTTTCAGGTCCCCCACACGCAGTCTGGGCTGCTCCCGGCTCACCTGTGCAAATACAGGCCGGCTTTCCCCTCCGCTTTCCACAGAGCTTCTGATGGAGAGAGAGAGAATGGATTAGCGGAGAGAGCGACTGATTCAAAGGGAGAGAGATGGAGGGAGAGGGAGGCCGGTGAAAGGAGGAGATTAGACCCGATAGGGACAGAAGTTTGTCATCCGAGTTTTTTGTTACAGGGCGGGGTGAAATACCACACTGATGAGAAAACTGCCCCACCCTAGGCCCCTCCCATCACATCAGAGCCAGTGATGAACACCTGTCACTCAAGCTCTGCCAGCTGAGACACCTGTCGCCTGATGATGCTGTTCTGCCATTGCATACTCGATTATGTGACGTGGTGTGACGTGCAATCAAAGTTGGGGAGAAGGGCTAATGGTTTCATTGCCAGATGGAGCTCTGCCATTTTGTCCTCAAGCAACACTCAAATCTGAATCCTTTGGTTTACTTAACAAAATGTTTGGCCGGTGTTTGTACACAATATTGCTTTGTGTAGTACATGTACTCAAAATTGATTAAACACTAGGAACAAGCACCCAATCAGTTGAAGGCTAATACAGTAAGATGCTTACTAACACTGTTTACAGACATTGTCCATGATTTTGATTTATAACTCTTGAGTGAAGGTAGGCCTGCGGTACTTGGCCTGAAGTGCTTTAGTGAAATGAATACACAATATTAATAAAAAAAAAATGTAACTATTCGTGTTCATCTGGCAGAGAGAATTTGCTAAATAACTCAATGAGAAAGGGTGGCTTTGTGTCACTTATAAACTGCTGAAAATTCATGGGAAGAGTCAACAGTCAGATGCATTGTCAGTGAGCACTGGCTGTTACTGCGCCATCAGGTCCGTTGCAGGACAGAAGCCTAATGACTGTACATCACAGTGCTGAGGGAAACGCATAGTGTCGCCGTGTTATTGGATGATACACAATTATTGACTTCAGTTGAGGTGAATCCAATGATTTATCCACCTGACCTTACTTGAAAATATAAAATAAGAGACGGGCGACAGCTCTTGATGTAAAGGGATGAAACGAAACAAAATGTGGAAAGTGTCAGGAGCCTCTGTGGGGAAGCAGAAACTGTTTTTAGCGGTAGGTCGTCAGATTGTTATATTCACCTCTTGTGCACTTTCACGACATGAATATCTCTCGTTACAGTGACCAGCAGAGCTTGCCGTAACCAATTAGGAGAGTGCGAATTCTTAGGTCATATGATAAAATGACTTCCATATTTTGACTGTCGCTGCTTTTAGATATCAGGGACTGAAGCTCCAACATATGGAGGTGTTTCAGTGAGCCCTCCCAGCACATTTTTGAGGAGAGAGACGCGCTGGCTCGCTCCGGCTGTTTCCCAGCCCCAGGAGCCCTGGCTGGGCGTGGCTGGTTTCGGCCGCTCGCTTCATGTCAGGACCTGAGCGACGAGGCAGGCCTGCCGCCAAACATCATCCTCCACCTCGCCCTGCGGATACGGCTGCGCACATACTCACACACACGCACGCAACGCCACAGCGTACACACACGCCTGCCTCTCCCAGCCTTGTAAAACAGCCACAAGAAATACACAGCTTAGTGAGTTGAATAAATAATAAATATGTATAAATATGTAATGTATGTGATGTAAATACATAAAATATTTCAGAATAAATACGACTACAAAAATGGGCGACGCACACACAGACACACTCACGCACACACACGCACACGTGCGCGCATGCATTCCTATAAACACTCAACAGACACACAAGCACACATGTACGCACACGTACACACATACACACACACACACACACACACACCTGCACACACTCCACAGACGCACAAGCACGCATTCACTCATGCACATACTTCCTCCATGACACCCAACACGGTAATGGCCTGTACTTAAAGCTGCTTGAGTCACTACCTCTGCGTTTAATCGCACAGGATTTTGTGATTACTGCATGTTCTGAGGTGGCAGGTTAATTGTATGTTACTCACCTGTCCCGTGTGTAATCCCATCCTGTGGACATGGGGCCTTGTTCTGGGTTGTTTGGTACTGCTCAAGTGGAGGAAGCCGAGCAATTTACCTCCCATTGTTCTCTGACATCTGCCGCGGGCTCACAGACTCACAGGTGTGAGGCAGGTCAGCCATGGTCAAGGGACAAGGACCCCTGTGGACAAGGAACTGTGTGCTCTACATGTGGGCTCGTTCGCCCTCCTGTGTTTCACCCACTCACCTCCTCGCTCCTTTCTTTTTTTATTTACGAAACTTTATTTTAATTAGTCAAATAAATACAGTTATCACATACAAGAAAAACAGACAAACATCCGTACATTCGAGAGAGCGTCTTCAATACAAAATTATTCACACAATCTTTAGGAATTCAAGGAATCCCACATATTAAAACTGCCAGTCTTAATGTCAACTGTCTTTTTACATTTCAGTTCAGCTAAAATATTCTTAAATACTCCATTGCTTGATTGCTATATATATAAATGATCAGTGTCATTTTACAATTTGTTTTCCGTACATTGCTCCTTTGTTGACCAAGAAATCAAATGAGACTCTCTATCTTTAAGGACATTCTATTCTGTAAGTGCTGGCAGTGAGTTCAGAAACAGTTGTTAAAAGTTTTGCAGGAATATCTTGAGTCAGGACAGAAAATTGGCTTTTTACTTTTTTTTCTTGACTATTATTATTATTATCTTTTTGCAGAAATCACCCTCAATCTTTGAGGAACTAAAGCCTAAAGGAGTAAGGAGCATCACATTTCTTGATTCATGTTTCTCTGATTCTTCCAGAGATGCCAAGTCTCACACATTCGGTGTAGGTCTCATGCATTTTTTTAGGCTTATTCACCGTAGTCCGCAATTATTCAATGAACGCGTCTTAATAAGATTCTTATGCGGAATTAAAATCCTTGTGCATTAAAGTTTCAATTGCTCTTGCATAAAACATGGACCAAGTCTCACGCATTAGGCGTGAGTCTCTCCTCTCAGAGGCATTCACGTTCCTGTGCCGTAGTCAGCAATTATTCAATCAACGCGCACTGAAGAAATTCACTCACGGAATTCATTGTGCATCAAGTCAATCAGTTGCACATGCATCCTGGTGGATTTCCTCCCTAGAGACACGGAAATCGATTATGACCAGGGAATTCTCACGCTTGTCTTTACTGAGGGATTGAAAGCAACGGAATTGCATAAAGACATTTCAAATGGTCTGATTTCATTTAAACAACTCAAACGTTCATGAAACAAATGCAGTGTTTCCAATCCCTGAGTAAACAGAAGCACTAGACGTCTGGAGTCATAATCACTTTCCATGTTACTTGTGATGAGGTCCACCTTTACGCAAGTGAAACTGAAACTTCACTGCAGAAGGATTGTAATACCGCGTGAGAATCTCATTGCGGACTATGGTGAATAAGCCTAAAAAATGCGTGGGACCTGCACCGAATGCGTGAGACCTGGCATCTCTGGGACCTCACCACAAGTAAGGAAAGGAGAAAAGTGATTATGACTCCAGACGCTTGTGCTTCTCTTTAATCAGGGATTGGAAACAATGCATTTGTTTCATGATTGTTCAAATTGTTTAAATGAAATAAGACCATATAAAATGTCTTTATGCAATTCCATTGTTTTCAATCCCTCAGTAAATACAAGCGTGAGAATTCCCCAGTCATATCGATTTCTGTGTCACTAATGGGGAAATCCACCATAATGCACGTGAAACTGATTAACTTTAAACAATTCTTACCTTTCTGGCATATTTACACTTTTCTTTTGTAATCTTAAAGTGCTCCTAATAAACGTATGGCACACTAATGTGTGAAAGAAATCCACCTGGTGTTGAAACTCTTCAGTTTTCAATTCTCCTATACTTCTGATAAAAGTCTGACCAATCATTTTCTTCGGTCCGAATAAAATGATTTGCCGAGCTTCCTGTCTGTCATATGTCGCAGCGCCCCTTCCAGTTGCCTATAGCTGTCACTGCTTGCGAGTTGCGCCTCTCTGGCAGAAAAAAAAGAGATGCATTTGACTGTAAACAAACGGGTGCTGAAATGCTATAGTTACAATAATAACGTTAATAGAAGTTTGTCAGACTATTAAAGGTAACTGAACATCACAAGGGCATTTTATTTTATACCACATATAGAATGGAATATTATGTCATTACTGTTGGTTAGTTTTCACTTACCGGTGCCTCTGAATCTAACTCCATTGACCCGTTTCTAAACCCCATGAAACCCTATGAAAAATATATTGCGTGCGGCTTGAGGAAGTGAGCGGCACGAGTGAAACTGGTCAATGGAGTCAGATTCAGAGGCACCAGTAAGTGAAAATAACCAACAGTAATAAAATAATATTCAATTCTATATGTGGTATAAAATAAAATGCCCTCGTAACGTTTAGTTACCTTTCTAGTCTGATGAACTACCATAGTGGTATTTTTTTCGTTGGAGAAGTCTGGCAATTGGGGGAAAGAGGGTGGGACTTTGGTGGGAGGCGGAGTTGTTCATGTTCAAATTTTTACTGAGTGCTGTGCAACATCCCAGAAAGGTAAAAATTGCTTTAATGCATAATGACTTAAATTTCGCAAGTGAATTTCTTCAGTGCGTGTTGATGGCATAATTGATGACTACCGCACAGGAACGTGAATGCCACTGAGAGGTCACGCCGAATGCGTGAGACTTGGAATTTCTGATTCTCCCAGTGATTTAGTCAATAATTGGTGGTGAATCAATAAGCTCCAAATTAGTTTGCTGAGCGCGCATAGAAGCACAAGGACATTAATTTTGTTCTTTGAACTTAAAAGCATTAAAAAATGACTCAATATTATTTGCATTGTCTTTCAAAGCTACATTATTTAATCAAGAGTTGGGTTTAGAGACCACACACCCACAATTTCACTAATTAGGAGCCTATTAATTTTTTAAATTTGATCAGTTTGACCCTCTTTGTTTGCACTTATTTAGAACATGGCACAATGTGACATTACGTTCTTCGGCGCTGGTATTGTTATTTCTGACAATGGGGATTAAAAGGGTAAATAATCCCTTTAAACATTGAGTTTTATGAACAAGGTCTATCCCTCTAACAGCATATCAAAGCCGGAGTCTAGTGTTTTATTTCACTATTTGTAACACCAAGGAGTGTTGACCTTCTGCTCTCTTAAATGGTCAAAAAAAGATGACCATATCTGATTAATGTAGCGTAATGTGGTGTGAGACTATATCTGCTAAATGAGTGTAATATACTGTAGCTGCTGCGGTACTGACACAAATCCTGTCCTTCCGTCGAGTCTGGTGTTCAGTGTTGGGTATTAATTAATTCACCTTGTTTGTAATCCCCTTTCACTGAGAGTCCTATTGTCATGTGATATCTTTGTGGTGAGCTCAAACACTGAAGTTTGCCGGCTATTGCAGAGTGCGTCGGGTTTGTTTTGTCCCATCTGAAATGCCCTCGTGGAGCCGGAAGAGAGATTCCAGAAGTTTCCCCCAGGGATTAGTGCTGGGAACAGATAGCTATCACCCTCCCACCCCCATTTACTTTTATTTTAATTCGACATGCACATATCCCTGCATGTTTGCTCAGTATGTGTGCCTGAATGGTGTTTATTTATGCATACAGTGTGTGCAGCATGTGTGTATATAGTATATGAACCTGTACGGTGTATGTTTATGTTTGTGTGTGTGTGTAAGTGTGTTTGCGTGTGTGCGTGTGTGCGTGTGTGTGTGTGTGTGTGTGTGTGTGAGATTGTGAGTGGATATGTATGTATGTGTGGAGATTATATGAATATCATTTTTGTACCTGGTATTTATATGTGTGTAACGTGCATGTGTTTTTATAAACATTGTGGCGTGTGCATGTGTATGTGGTATGTGTACTGTTTGTTGCGCGTGTGCTGAGAGTATGTGCTAGTCTGAATGTCTTGTGTTTAATTACTTGGTGTTTATATGAGTATAAAAAGTGTGCAGATGGGATATTTGTGTGTTTATGTGGTCACTGTGGCCTCATGGTTTTTCTTGAGGACCTTCTTACAGTGTGTGCATCAGCCTGCCAGGCCCTTCCCCTGGTAATAGCTCATGATCTCACTTCAGGCTGAAACTCTATTGGTTTTAGTGGTCCAAATGTGGGTGGCCACTGGGCCTCCTGAGCCTGCAGTTCCTGACCAGGTACGTGACTCACGGGTGATTTGCGGCAGTCCTTGGGCTTAGCCCGCTATACGGGGATTCAAGGCCTATTCAAGAGTTAGCTTGTGTCAAGTCTTTGGAGAGTCTGTTTTGGCACTCGCTCGTACAAGGAACTGTATTGTGACATATTGACTTCTCACGGTCATTCCATAGGTATCACGTCACACTCTACAAGGAGAATTAATGAAGCTATTAGAACCAACCAATACTATCTGTACTAGATTAACTGCTGAAATATTCATGAGACAGAACAAAGAAGGCATCAGATAGGCCGCATGTGATCATTTTACTCCCATATTTACTTGTTTGTTTGGCTAAGGTGTCATGGTTTACTTTTGCTTTCAGCTTTTATCAGAGTTGAACTTAATCACTCATTTCTCTGTCTCTTTGGCCCACCCTATCTGTTTGTCCAAATGATTGTCTTTCCATTCACCTCTACGAGGTAAACATAGACTCTCCCTTCCCCTCCAAAAAAGCAGAGTATTGATGGCCTCAAATTGTGAAACTCACCCCACAACAGAACGAGCGCTAACCATACTCTCAGTCTCACACGGTTAAACAGTGGCTCTCTGACTCCTACCTGTGGAAAGTTAATGTACTGCAATGCAAAATGCATCGTCTCGCTGGACATCGTTAAGTTTTGCAATATGTCTGAAACTAGTTAGATCCACAATGGCTCTATGCTTTTAGTAAAACCTTTCATTTTATTTTTAGAAGCCATTTGATGATGAATGTTCACTCCAAAAGACACCAGAAACTGAAAAAAAAAAAAACCCTTGAGTGCTGCTCACATACAGAACTGACTTCCCGTGAAAATGACGTTTTATTTGTCAGCAAGACTCCTTCACTTGTATCAGAGAGTCAGAAGAAGCATGTTCGAGATTTAAAGCACTGACATTTCAGCTGCATCGAATAATCATGTGCTTTGGTTGTATCTAATTCATGTTTTTATTACGCTGATTTAATGTTCATCTGGCACTGGTACGGGCTGGTTGAGTTACTCTTATTCTAGTGCTTGGCTTACATTATGGCCTCCTGCGCCACTGCAGTGTATACAGAGGGAGTAAATATGAGGAGAGTGGGCTTAGCACTGCTATTGAGAGGGGAATTTAAATACGAGCTGGGCGAGACCTGTCGTGAACATTTTTTTTCAGCATTGTTCCCCCTGACGACCACGCTTATTGATAACTGGGTAATTACCTGTAAGCGATAGCACTGCCTGGTGCCACTAGGCTAATCTTACCAGCCTGGCTCCGGCTCAGATCAGGTGTTTCAAAGCCAGGGCGTAAACACACCAACCAACTTAACACCTTCCACGGCCCAGTCGTCACCTGTGCTGTCTTTACATCATCATTATCTCTGTGGGGGTGGGTCTCGGGGGTGGGGTGGAGGGGTTCTAAAGTGAAAATAATTTCACTGATGCAGAGTTCCTCGCCTGGAGGTTCTGGAGAAAGTTCTGAGAGGAAGTGAGCGGCTTGTGCACTTTTTTTGGCCAGGAAAAATGGGGCGACGTTGTGAAGGCTTTCGACTGTACAGTGTCATACTGAACTGAAGAGAGAGGCTGTGCATTTCATGCTCACCGTTGCTCCATCTGCCAGAATTACTGATTGAAAGCCCTGGTCCATCATTAACTATTTGAAGTATACTTTTTTGGATTTTTTTTCCTGTTATAGACCTTTATGGAATGTGTTATCAACACAGATCTCAATAACTTTGTTACCTTCAGTGATGGCTTTAATCGGCATTTTAGCATTCTGTTAAGAACATTCTAGTTGCAAAATTATGATTGTAATACTTACTATGTCTGTTAGAGAGATTCAGACATTCAGGAAAAAAATGAGTCTTTTGCTTGCCCAGAGTGATTTTTTTTCTTGACAAGGTAATTTTCTGTATTTGGTTATTCTTGGAATTTTGTCATAATTACTCATCTTTATTTATTTATTTATTTATTTATTTATTTATTTATTGGAAAATTACCTTTACTTCCTGCTTCTGTTTCCCTAAGGAGATGAGAATTCAGAGGCTGCTGAAGGATTCTCTTTGCAGCAGTGCCTCTCCCAGAGGGTTGCTGGAGACCCAACACACCTGAGCGTTCAACTCAACACAAACCACAGCGCTTCTCGACTGAGAAGGTACTCCTCATCTGGGAGAGCCACAGGGCACTGTCCCACACTTCGACCTCTCAGTTATACAGCAGCCTGCTTTACTTCTATCACACTTCATAGTCCAGGTCTCCAACCTGCACCAGAGGAGATAGAGGAGGGCTGAAATGTTCCCTTTCAGATGTCTTTACATTTAATTGTAAAAGATTTGGTGAGAGGGTGGAGAGTTGGGCAGAAGTAGAGGATATCAACACAGGTATCAAACTAAAGTGATCGCCCTTTCTCTTTACCCTTTGACACACACACACACACTCATATGCATGTGCACACACTCACTTGTTCAAACACACGCTCATGCATGCACATACACATACTCCTACACACACACGCACACACACGCACAGACACACACACACACACACACGCACACACACACACACACTGGCTTATTCAAACACACTCTCATGCACGCACACGCACACACACACACACACACACTGGCTTGTTCAACCACACACTGATGCACACACACACACACACACAAAACTGCTGGAGCTCCTTCCTCTTTCCAGTATCACCACACCCAGAAGGAAGGTAATTTGAGAACCGGTTCCACAAGGATTGTGTGAGGGAGGTGCTAAAGGCTGGAGATTGTTTTGCGGGTTTTTTATGTGTTTTGATTCACAATCAGTGTTCTGCTCAGGGCAGGGAAAGCACTTCTCTAGGGGCCAAAATCTGTTAAACTGACTCATGTTGTTACTTTCCCCAAAAGACAGTGTGACCAGGCTTAATTTCCCACCTGTGTGTGTGTGCGTGTGTGCCTTGTGTTTTTGTGTATGAGCTTGCGTATCTATGCAAGCATTTTTTTTTGCGCGACTAACGACCAGACCAGGGTATACACTGGGGTGGTCGACGTAGCGGGTTAGATATAAATCTTTGTGCGCGGCACGTTGCAGATTGTCTTCGAAAAGCAGGCGTATCAGGGGTTTCAGAAGAGAAAGCAGGGCGGTGGCGGAGCTGCTGGAATCCGCAACGTCGCGAGAGCCTCCCGCCTTTCAGCTTCATTAAACCAATTTCACGCTGAGGCGAGCTAAGAGAGGAAGCGCCGGGTCTCGGCTGCGCCAACAATGGCACAGTGAAGGGGCTTCGGGGAGAGGCTGGGGAGCTTCAGTGAAAGTAAATGAGGTACCTCTCCACCGACGGCGAAATTGAAATCGGAAAGTTGGAAATGAAAGTTGAGAGCAGATGATTATGTCTTTATTGTTAGCCATCCCGACCCCCCCCCCCAAAACCCCACACAGACCCCCCTCCCTCCAAACACTCGAAGAAGCCCTCTTCATTTTTGCCACAGATTCAAACCCCAGCCCCCTCAACCCCCCAACCCCCCCAATAAATGAGCTCTGGAAAAAAAAAATCTATTTCAAGTCTGGTAATTGGTTTTTAAGATGCTCTTACAAATAAGTGAAGATTTCAAATGGCAAAGCTGCTGATAGCCTTCTTTTCATACACTTAATTTGGTTTGGCTATCAGTCAGAATATTCACAATGAGAAATCATCCAAATTAAAACCTCAGATAGACCTTATTTCATGTGATAATTTTCCATTCATAGATAGGAGGCTGCTTTAGTTAGGGCAGTGCTTAATGTTTGCAGATTTGCAATCATCAAAACTGTCCTTACATATTACTCACAGTTTTGTGTCAACCAAAATTTCCAATTTTATGATGCGCCTTGGAAATATACGTATGCCCCATGTCAGCGTAAAGATTAGATTGTTTCTATTTTTCCATGTGCTACAATGAAAAAATTCTCTGGAAAATTTTATCGCTCACTACTGAAAATGGGTGCATCAAAACTCAGAGAGGTTTCCTGTTTTTCAGGAAGGTGGCATCAGCAGGTACAAAGTCACTGGGTGTGAGAAATAAGAGACAGTTGGTAATTACAGCTTAAACTGCAGCAGTTTTGTGGTTTGGTTGATGCCTGAACAAGGGAATAGTTTGGCTTCAAAATCAGAGAGATCCATTTTGAGGAAAAATCTTGCCTGAAGTTCATTAGTGAAAATTTCCCAAGTCTTGAAAGTTTTTTTATTGGACTTCAAATTAAAAAAAAATTATTGGACAGCTTCAAAAGTGCCCAGAAAAGTTTTGATTTTATATGAGCCTTGATTACATAAGTGACGTGTTCGTTCTTGAAAATGGGTAATATGTAAGTTTGGAATGAGATAAAGATGTATAGTATCTTTATTAGAGAAAAAGTATGGGAGGGGGGGGGGGGGTGCTTTTGAAGGGCAGGTGTCCATTTACCTCCACTTTCTGGGTGAAACACTTGCTCACTTCAAGGCACCCGGGCCTATTTGGGTTTAACACATTTCAGGCCCTGAGTCCTAACAGGACAGACTCGTCATGAAGCCACCGGTACTCTAGGCAGCAGGTGCCAAGGTTTGTGTTGTGAGTTCACCTGCGCTCTGTTGAAGCGATAGACCTGCATGTGGGTATTTCATCGCAGCTGAATGCCCTCCAAGTAGACTTTTCGCCTGTAGGCGCCTGCGAGGGGAGAAATGATCTTTCTCTTATTTTCTCGAGAGGAGAAATGAGAGGTTTTCACACCGTACTGCCCGCCAAGTTGACGGATCTTGAGTTCCACGACTGTGCACCCTGGCTGGAGTGAGACTGCGGGTACTGTAAGAGGTTTAACTATCTCTGTAAGGAGAGACTGCGATAAAGAGAGAGGGAGATGGAGGAATAGAGTTTGAAGAGGGGAAGACAGTGGAGATGCAGGAAAGAGAAAGGGAAAGGATGATAGGGCAACAGAGGAGAGGGGGAGGGGTAAATGAGGTGGACAGATGAAAGTAAGAGAAAGTGAGGGATGAGTGGGGTAATAGAGAAAGGTCACACACAGGGCCACCGCCGGACCCCCATACTGCACTTACACTGGTTGCCGTGGGGATGGCAGGTCTGTGGGAGGACGTACAGGCCTGGGACTGGGGGTGTAGAGTGGGACGGGCCGGGATTGGAAGTGTTCGCCCGTACGGTAGTGACAGATGTGTGGTGAATCTTTAACCTCACTCCCCACTGTCCCGCATCTGTCCCCAAACTCCTGTGGTCCCCCAACCCTACCCCCTCCAGTGAGAGACAGAACTGAAGAAGTGCAGAGTTTATTGATTAGTCCCGCACCGCCGCAGCTCTGTGTCTTTAATGAGTTCCAGCTCTTCTCTTGAATGTGAGACACATAAATGTACAATCTGTCTGCTTTTTACACTGATCTGAGCAACACATTTTACCTTCAGAGGAAACACACTGATCATTGGCTTCAGTTTGTAATTTATTACAGTCTTCATTTCTCGAAAAAGCTCTTCTCTCTCATTAATCTTATATTCTTGCCGTGCAGAATATGGTCAAGTGTGCAATTATTGGCACCTTAGATGAAAATGTAGGAATATCTTTTTAAAAAAGCATTCTAAATAATCTATATTTTTTTCTGAAAACTATCAGTAAAAATTATTGGTACCTCTTATAGCTATTGTAAATAAAATCACACCGCATAAAATTAGAATTAATATTAACGTAAGTTCATATCTGTCTAAAGGAATTGTATTGTGTCATTAAATTGCTTCCTGTTCCTCAAATGTTTGTAAATGAAATACTACTCTTTTAAAAAACTGTTCATTCAAATGAGTCTGACAACTCTTGAGTGGAAAAACCCAGTAAGTCTAAGTTTTGTCAAATTGAGTTAGGACCATTTATATATTTACTATGCTTCGCCTCATTACATACAGTAAGATGCTCAAAAAATAATCTCTATTTCCCTATGTTTTGCTATGACAGAACCTTGCAAGTCATTGGTACTTAATCGTTTGTGAAGAAAAAACCTAACAAGTTGATTTTCCTTGGTTTTTCCAGACTTTTTTTTTTTTTTTGCTGTGGCAAAACGTGGCAAGTTTAATTAGCCAATTATGAAGCAGCGACCTATTACATGATCTGTCAGGTCAGTCTCCGTGCAAACCATTGGATATGCGGGACATTCATAGTCAGAATTCATAATTGATGTAATTCAAGTGCTAATAACTACTAAAAATGAATTCATAATTGATGTAATTCAAGTGCTAATAACTACTAAAAATGGCTTCAAGAGGGCTGCAGATGGTGGAGTTGCCATTGAAAACTGTCAGACGCCAATGCAACCACACATTTGCTTAGTTTTTATCCATCATTTTAATAATTGATATTTTACATTTCTGGGTAGAAAAACCTGGAAAGACATATTGCCATGGATGCTGGCAAAAAAAAGAAAGAAAATGGCCTTCCTAAATATTTCTTATAATGTAATGAACAAATAACTGCTAAGTTAGTTTCATTGTCAGATAAGAGATTGACCACAGAGGGATAGTTTTCCATCTCTTTCTCAAAATCACTTTTTGTTACTCACTAGTTTCTTCCATAACACTTAAGAACTGACATTCACGAGTCAGTTAATGGGCTGAAGATGACATAAATTACATAAATGGTTTAGCATACCACTTATACCGCGGTCAGGGCAATGATCAATATGAGTAAAATGATGCAAGTTTGGATCAGGGGTGATATTGCCTGGTTGCTGGAGTCATAAAGTCTCAATAATGATGAAAATGCCACCTCCATGCCAGTGAAGTCTTGTGAAGGGTTTACAGGAGAAAGCCATCACAGAGCACTTGAAAAACAACAATTTGTTATCTGGTATTGGAGTTATGACAAGAAGATTGTGATATGATCAGATGGGACCAAAATTGAACTCATCATCATCAAGCAATTTCAACTGCAAATATAAATTCTTACAAGGAAAAGCAACTCAGACCTACAGCCAGCTTTGAAGATGGATTAATTGCTGTTTTTGGCATGTCTTGCCTGAGTGGCTCCAGTGCTTCGTGACGTTGTGAATTCCTCTAAGCTCTGGAAAAATGTTGCTGTTTCATGCCGAGGGGTTGAGACTTGGTCACAGAAAGGGTGGAATTTTGAAAGATTCTGCATGTATGAATGGTGAAAACCTTCCTGAAAACGTGTTTTCCAACCTGATGAAAGATTATAACCAAAGTAAAAGTACTTGGGGTGCCAATCATTTTGACGCAGAAAGTTTTCATTTTAATTATAAGATTACTTGATGAAACACATTAAAACATGATAATACGTTCATATGTTTCCCTACAGTTGAACTTATTGACAGTGTTGCTCATTACATCCCTTATTTCTCCATTTTTATCTCCTGCCTCTGACTTGTTCCCACTTTCTTCTCATTTGAGTAAAATGATGCTCTGAACGTAAGATTTTAATTGGATGAAATAATCAAATGAATGTTAGGTGCTGCAGTGTAACACTATCTGTTGTTCACCTCCATCCCTTCTCATGTGGAGTTTACCTTCTCTTATTCATCCTTTATTAAACATCCTCCATCGTTTTTATCTGCCCTCAATCTTCTCACGTTCTCTGTGTGTCTCCCCCGTCTCTTTCTCTCAGTTCCTCTATCTTCCTTTCCCTCTCATTCTGGCTCCTCCTTTCCCTCCATCCATTTCCCCTCAGACTCCTTTTATCTTTCCATCTCTCCTTCTCTCTCTCTCTCTCTATTGCCTTCTCTCTTCTCTCCCTGGCTTATTTTTTTTTTGCTGGTTGGTTTTTCGAAGCTCCGTTTTTTTAGAAACGTCCCAATAAAGTGGGTTTTACATTTCAAATTTCCCTAAATCTCAATCACTCTATCTCTCTTTCCCTCTCTCCCCCTCTCTCCCCCTATCTCCCCTCAGGCGAGATGGTTTATTTTAATTGAAAATTAGCAAAACAAAACAAGGGCAAGAGGATCCCTGAATGGGCCCCCTTGGCCGCTGCCCCCTGCGCTGTTGAATAATGCATATGGGAGAAAGCAAACAGCCGCAGTGGGTCTGGGGCTGGAACAATGGGCAGCGCACAGCTCCGCCAGGCCGCCTCATTTTATTACCGGCCTGTCAATCCGCAGGGCCTGGGAATCATGGGGCCTGGGCCAGTCCGCAGCTGCTGACCACCCGATTCTGACCTGTCCTGCACGCCCCGCGACCTGCTGGATGTCTCCTGCGATACACCTATGACCTGCATGCCCACACTCAGCTACTGCTAGCAGATGCTATGCTGTCGCTGTGTATCACAAACAATACAGACACCGCACAAACTTTTTTGCCGCACAATTTCACACGGCCTGACATTTTTCTGACGCAAATCAGGTAAAGCACCTTTTTCTTCGGGGTAGAGATGTTGCTGAAAGGTTTGTCCTTTTGTAAACATTTCTAGCCTGGAAATTACGAGGACGCATTTAAATAGCTTTTGATCTCTCACTGTTTTTTTTGGCTTGCATCCCACCTATTGGAATTCCAGTCCAGGCTTCTACTGCAAGGCTGCTCTGGTTGCCATGCCAACTAGTATATTGGGCACCTAGATGAGTAATGATGTAGTTTTCATCCAAAATGCCAACAGAGAGCTTATCACGGCTGTGGCTTTTCAGTGGGAACCATTGTTGTCAGGGCCTTTCCTGCACTGGCCCGTCCCCCCCGGATCTTCACCGGAACCTTCTATTCCTGTCAGTCAGGCACGCGCTTCCGTTTGGACCTCAGAATGGCCCGTGTGAGAAACTTGGCTGTGAGAAATACAGCAAAGTCTTTTTAGAAATTTTTAAGGAAAAACACTTTTACAGGGTTCCAAGCGGCTCTGGAAATCAGGGGAAATCTGGAAAATGACTATCATATTTTCCAGACAAGGAAAACTCAGGGAATTTGAGAAAAACAGCAAAAATCTGGGAAAACTCAGGGTTTTTTGATCACTGACCAAAAATGATCTTTCTATGATTTTGACGTTTACATGTATTAATGCTAGTAATTCTGATCTTGTGTCATTGAGTCCATATTCTAAACATTGTTCAAGTGTTAAATCACTCATTGCTTCAGTAAATCTCGTGCCCGCCACCAAAGTTCTGAGCATTTCGTGTGATTGAAATATCTCCTGGAATTTCAGGATTTACTCAGGGAAAAATCAGGGAAACCCGGGGAATTTTGTTTTAATAAAAAGCTGGGAACCGTGTTTTAAATTATGTTCAAAATATTATTATTTTTGTAGTGAACAATATTTTTGAGGGATAAATTAACCAAGAAATAAAGGGATACCCTGTTATCTGAATATTGTTTTTACAAAAAAAAAAGCCATCAAATTGATTTTCTCACCTGTGTTTATTTTACCCCATTACTCTCCAGCGTGTGTTAAAAGAGGAGCGGCTCCTGAATACAACGCTTAGTGTCTTTATGAATGAAGCAGATGGCAGCTCTCAGGGCTTCACACCTGGTCTTAGAGGACAGAGGAAGCCCATTAGTGTTTGCACATGCAGCTCCGCTGGCTGTCTCCTCTTAAACAGCTGTGTGATGGTTCTGAGTCTGGCTCTCAGCACCGGCACACAGGGGCCTCGAGTGGAGAGGTGGCTGGGTGCGGGGGGAGCTGTGATTGTCATCTCTAACTAAGGGGAAGGGAACAGGGGAGATTAGGAGGGAGGGATGGGGTTGGGGGGATCCTGGTCTTAGTGGTTTTCATAACAAATCAGGAAGGTGGGGAAGGTACGACTCCAAGCAGAGTAACACTGCCTCCGAAACCTTCTCTGCCACTCGACCTATAGGGAGGAGCAGTCTGTGTATATTGGCTAATCTTTGCTATAAACAGGACTAATCATATCATACGAACACTGTCATGTGAGGGTAAATTTTAGAGCCCTTTTTGGAAGTTTACAGCGGTCAGGCATCAGGTAAGCCCTCGGAGATGTTGGGGAAACTGAGGTTCCTGTTTAAAAGAATCTGGACGTGTCTGATATTCTATAATTCTTCATCAAGTTCTTGTTTTACTCTCCATGCAAAAAACAGAAACAAAAACAAAGAAAAAATCTGTAAAGTGCTTCACAAAGCAATTTTCAGCTGAAATAAAAAATGTTTTTAATACCCATAATGGTGAGATAAATAGGAAGCTTATTGTCATGACTGATTATTAAGGGTGTTTTTTACCCTCCAAATAATTTGTGAACCCGCATCCTAACTACAAGCTCGTCAGTGTTAAGCCGTCACATGATGACTTTTCTGCCAAATAGAAGTCACTGTGTTCATCAAATTATATCTGACATAGAAATGTTCATCTCTATTGCAAAAACTTAATATCGACCTCCATGTCCAATGTTTCGAGGTCTCATTGCGGAGGAGTGTTTAGTGGTATGCTCATGTTTGCATGAAGAAGGGTTTTTGCAATACGCACACTTAAAGGCAAACACTTCTAAGGCCAGTGGTTGTTCTCCCTGACTGGACTTTATGAGTAATTTTCCCCTCGTCCTCTCCGACTGCAGCTGAAAGAGTGACCTCAGGTGTGACAGGATACCCTGGTATGTGCCTCTCAGAGGGGACGGCAGCGTGGGCGCTCTGATTCCTGGGGGTACAGCCTGTGGGTTATCTGCTGGGAATCTCCCCTCTCCAGACCACCCGTCAGCCCCAGCCCAGGGGTTGGTTACCTGCAGCACTGCCAATGAGGGAAACCGCAGACACTGAATATGGGGCGCGCTTCTCATTCGAGCTCAGGTAATGTTGGGGGTGGGGGCCAGTGGGCAGGGGGTGATGCGGGACCAGAGGTGGGTGGGGTGGCAGCGAGCAGTGACCCAGTTCCAAGGGCCCTGTCCCAACAGCAGCAGATGGGCCTATGGGAGAACCTTGTCTCTGCAGCGGGATGATGCTCAGAGGAGAAGGACACCTGCTTCTTCTTGCAGCTGGAGTTAAAATAGCGCTCTGTCGGACTTTATAAAAACATGTAAATGAAAAACTGAAATTGAAAGTCTGAATAATATTGTCATCATCAAGATGTTATACTTGCTATGTCACCCTCACGGAAATACTTAATTTTGCTGTAGATTTTTACTCCTGCTAGCATACTGATAGTATTACATTTGAAGATAGTGAGGCAGATTTTTTTGAGGTCAGAAATAACAGACTGTCGTGGGTTTGGTTGCATTGGAGGCAAGCAAAGAGCAGAGGGTGCTGGGGTTGTGTTTACCTGGGGCAGGTATTTCCGCACTGAGCTTGTAAGCTGGGGATGGGAAGTACTCTGTTCCAGCTGAGTGAAGAGAGGCTCAGGAACTGCCACTGAACACGTACATATCCACGGAAATATGGACGCAGACACGAGTAGCTTCATACTCTGAAATGTACACACACATGAAGAACCAACTTCCCATTGAAACACACTCCCATACAAACAAATGCGCACACAAGCACACACTCACATATGCACTGCCAACTTGTGGTTGCAAGATAAGGCCACACAGAGGCAAGAACAAATGCATCTAATAGCCAATGTCAATAGCAGACATACATTTTAATATAGATTGCATGCACTGGATAGACCGTATGCGGCACAGTATAGTATATAGTAATATAGTAATTTTGCTTGTTTTTATTCATATCCCATTGCTATACCATCACATGCAACTTAAAAAGTGTCATCTTTCATAATCATTCCCTTTTGAACAAACTGAGTTTTTTCGGGCCGTTTTACCTGTTGGGGTGGATTTTTTTTTCAGTCGTCATACTTCATTCTCGTAAACCTGGGATGGTATCCTCACTCCTTCTGAGACAGACACAGAGGAATCAGTGAGGTAGAGCATGTTATCAGGCTGAAACTAGCATGCTGAAGGCACCATTGAAGAAATGAGAAATGGCTCAATGGAGACCTCAAAGTGTGGTGGAATCTTTCCAAATGAGACTTTGGCCTGATCCTCTCAGACAAATTATTAGAGATCTTCAGAACTTATATTTATCAGTCCAGGATTTCTAGATGTCCCGGCCAAATTAGTATTTTTGTACGCCTGTAGTCATTTCCCAGTACTCAGCATTCTTATTCAATAAATAGCAATAAAAGGATGTCTCAAGCTTCAGCCAACAGCAGTGTAACTTAGGAAATCGTAATGTTTCGTAAATTTGCGATAGTCCTTTCCAGTTTGAATCTGTTTTTGAGCTATGAGCTTGTCCTGAAGGTGAACAGTATATTGCGACTCTAAAACAGTAAGAGGACAAATTCTGAAGTTTGTCCATTCAGCCTCCTTAACTCAGGCTCCTCATCGTGCACATGAAATAGGTATACCAGCATATGGGGCAGAAGTTTCTCTACTGGTACCTGTTCATGCATTCGGTGGTGAAGCATGTTGCTTAGCATTCTGCACGGAGTGTGGTCCTCACAGTGGCGGAACCTGTACATCAGCTGTGTGGGCACAGGCCGAGTGGGAGGCCCCTCCTCCTCTCCAAACGCTGAAGAGACTTATTATCACAGCAGAGATGGCGGGAAACCACATGGATGCTTTCATGACCCAATCCAAACACAAGCTTCGCTATTAGGGAAGGAGTAGATCTCACCCCCCCACCACCCACTTCAGCCTGCAGTCCCACTCTCAGATTTTCGGGCCTCTGCAGCTGCCGGTCCCGCAAGAGCACTTACCCCTGTCATTCTATCCGGCTCTCTTGGTTCCTGGTGAACGGACGCATAAGTTTGTTTTTGTGCCTCTACTCCCCCCGTGACTCCGCAGATGGAAATTAAGCCATGTATCTTCATTAAGAGAGGCAGGTGTCCCCAGGGCCTGCCCAGGTGAACGAGCAGTGTGGGGGGTGTTTGTGTGTGGCTGAGAATGGGGGGGTCAATCTCCACACACCAACGGGTGACTCCAAACCCAGCTTTCATGCCCAAAACCACCCCACCCACCTCCCATGCACTTAATTGCCCATGTAATGAGCTGCTGCTGAATGGGATTACTTGTATGAAGGCACTCGAGGGCCCCGCGTACAAGAGAGTCTCCTGGAGCCCCTAATCTCCAGAAAGCACACAGAGGGTGTTGTCCCCAGACCACAATGGCCCAGCTCCCCTCATGGTCTCCCCTGTTTTACTGTGCTTTCCCCCCTCTTACTTTGTTGTTTAATTCATCTTCAAAAAGTTTGCCTCTGTTTTGGACCCCAGGGGAAGCCGAGTGGGCTTTGTGACCCAAGAGGCAGGCGAAATTACCTGAGAGTCCGAGCATGCCCTCTACACACAGGCACGGGTTTTCTTCCCGGTGCAAACTGCCATTTCGCCTCCCCATGTGGTTGCTTCTGTAAATGGCTATGAAAACATACTAATTGTTGCTGCAGTCCTTGCACTGTACTGCGCCTACACAATTCACCTCTGTTTTGCGAGATGAACGACCTATCATATCTCACAACAACTCAAAAACCAGGATCAGGGATCAAAAGGCCATAATTTTGGCTAAGTCTTGCAGGACTTCTCCATTCAGATGACAGACCACTGCTGCAAGTTTAACTTGGTTGAGGCTGAGGTGCTGTACACTGCCTTCAAGTCATCCATACTTCTTCTCACATAGTCGAGAGAGACACCACAACAGAACCCCACAAGAAAGAAGCCCTGGATTCACATTAGATAAAAATGACTCAGTCACAGCTCTTGTGTCTCCTTTATTGTCTCCTCTGCCTTTTCAGCAACCTGTTTGTCTTTCAGAGGTATTGTCTCCTCAATTGGTTTGGCCTCTTGAGTGCCTCCCCTCAACCAGGTGTAATCCATTGTGTGCCCAGTTCCCTTGTGTCCCTGTGGTGTACATTAGCCTTTTTATCCCCTGCCAACACAAAGTGGGAGGGGGATATAGGTTTGACCTCCGTCCATCCGTGCGTCTGTCCATGCGTCCGTTCATCCGTCCGTCCGTCCGTCCGTCCGTCTGAGATAAAGGGGACAGCTTTACTCAGAAACTACTACAGATACAGTAACCAAATTTGGTGTGTAGCTTCAGACTATAAAGGCCTTGATGGAGTTCGAGAATAAGAAGAACACCATTGGCGGAGAATGTTGTTGACCATGTCGACTTGTTTCTCTCTCGCAGAGTTGCAGGATTTCCTCATTTGTTTTCTCTTAGGCTATCTGTCAGTTTATGTCTTCTAGTTCAAAAGCTTTACTGGCTTCAGAAATTATTGTAACCTTTTTGAGAGTGAAACACGTAACTACTTTTCGGAACTTTACTAATAGGAACAAACTCCGAAGCCTTTTTATCGATCTCCAGGATT
The DNA here is from genome assembly GCA_029721435.1 of Gymnothorax reevesii. Classification (NCBI taxonomy): domain Eukaryota; kingdom Metazoa; phylum Chordata; class Actinopteri; order Anguilliformes; family Muraenidae; genus Gymnothorax; species Gymnothorax reevesii. The sequence goes on from CM056586.1 coordinate 9,658,751, forward strand.
GTACCCAGATTCCTGCCCCAGGCTGCCTCTGTCTTCCACCAGATTAAGGAGATATTCCCCACTGCTCCCTTCCTCGTGCTCCCAGACCCTCAGCGTCTGTTCATCATTGAGGTCAATGCCTTCAATGTGGGTGTTGGGGTCGTCCTTTCCCAGCGAGCAGCTGATGGCATTATCCATTGATGTACCCTTTTCTTTTGATGGCTTTCTCCATATTCCATCATTGAATTATTCCATAGGTGATCAGGAGCTGTTGGTGGTGGAGCTGGCTTATGGGACATAGTGGCATTAGCCTGAGGGATCCAATCTCCCCCTCCTTGTCTGGACAGACCATCGCAACCTGGACTACCTCTCTACGGCAAAAAGATTTAACCCCAGGCAAGCCCGTTAGTCCCTCTTCTTCACCAGATTTCACTTCGTCTTGACCTATCATCCTGGATCCAAGAATACTAATCCTGATGGCTTGTCCTATCTCTACTCTGCCTGGCAAGCATCCTGAGACCATCCTCCCAGGTTAAAGTCTTCTTGCAGCCACAAACGCTCCAGATTGAGTGCAACCTTGCAGTCATGTCTTCCAACATAAGGCAATCCACCCAACCATCCATGTCTGTGACTCTGAGGGAGTTAGAAGCAGTGTTCTTTTCTGGGCACACTTCTCGGCTGGTGTACCTTCCCGGTGTCTCTCACACCTTAGCACTCATCCTGGTTGCCTACTGCCCAGATACCCAAGAGTTTGCTACAGCCTGTTTTATGTGTGTCCACTCCAAGTCCAGTAATCAGCGCCCCTGCAGTCTGCTCCAGTCCTTGGATGTTCCCACTTTGCCAAGGGTGGGTATCACCATGGATTTTGTCACTGTGCTGCCGTTGTCACTTGGGTTCATGGTAATCCTCTCTATCGTTAGCCGGTTTTCTAAGGCAGTCCATTTAGTGCCATTAGCAAAGCTGCCGACGGCCAAAAGGACTGTTGAGCTCTGTTTACACATTAAGACTTGTATCCACGATGGGCCTCAGGAGGTGGTCTCCAAGTGTGGTGCTCAGTTTACCTGTAGCTTGTGGAAGTTTGCCTGTAGCTTTTGCACCCTGATGGGCGCCACCCCGCTATGGTGTTCGGGATTCCACCTAGAGACTAACAGGCAGGGGGAAAGGCTTAAACAGGAACTAGGCAGGACTCTGCACTGCCTGATGGAAGGTAACCTCGCTAGGTGGTGCTGTCTTCTTCCCTGGGTGGATCTAGCTCACAGCTCACTCCCTGTTGCTGATCTCGGTGTGCCACCTTTCCAGTGTTGTTTGAGTTTCCTACCACCCTTTGTTCAGACAGAGGAGAGAGAAGTGCCATTTCTTCAAAACTGGTTTCTTTCAGCTCGCAATGCTGACGCTCGCATTTCCCTCCCTACAGACGCCTTCCTGGTCTTCCAGCCTGTGTGAAAAAACTGCCACCGCTACCCCAGAATTGTGTCAGATGGTTAGCCCACGGCCTTTTTGAACATGCTATCATATTACCCCTCCGCAGCTCACTGCCTGTCGCAACATAGCAACATACGTGCTACCTACTCTAAAATGCTCCACTCAACTCTCAAACTATAGCCATTGGCCAAATTTCACCTTTCCATGGACACTGTGCATCTGGCTGTCTCTCTTGACACGGTCAGTTCTCAAAGTCGCAATGCCTGCGTGTACCAGTGATGGCTGATAAGAACTTGAAGACAGTAGTATAATACAGAATAAAGATCCAGCTCTACAGAATCAATCTTAGCATCTTTCCTTCCCCTCTGGTTACCAGCATTAATCTATTATTTGTATTATCACTATGGGTTAGGCTACATCGGCTCTCCATATCCCTTTTCCTGAAGACTCACCATCCAGTAAATTCTCATTTTCAAAAACAGTGGCACATATAATTCTACCAAGTTTAACAAGATCTCTCACTGCTCAATAAGGAGTGTTTTTTTATGGTTGAAGTGAAACTTACTGGACTGTAGATCTCGGGGAACCAGACTAATTGGCCCTAGCCCAAATGTGCCTGCGTGCAATGCTTTAATTATGACGGTGTTACACTCACAGGTTTAGGAATGCTGCTCACCAGGTCTAGCTCTGTCTCGCATAGCTCAAGTGGACTTATTTTCTCTCTAAATGTTAGTCACTCTAAGAGCCTAAAAAATGAATGTGATAGTCATCTACTACATCATATTTTTTGTTTTACTAGCACTTTTTATGTCCTATTTAGTCATTTTTGCTATTTTATGCGTTTTGCCTTTTAGAAGACCAAGAGCGGAGAGGACTTTGTTGTGTCCGTAATGCGTGTTCATGAGCGATGTGAAAGTATTTTGGACTTCTCAAGAATAGTTCTTGTGAGCCAGCGAGAACAGGATATTACAGGACTCACCTCTCATACTGGGTGCCATCGTTGCTTACATCTGAGCCTGAAGACTATTAAGTTTGGAGACTGTACTCCACTGGCTGAAAGAGGATGACCCACACCTTGACGTCATGATCACTCTGGTTCCTGGTGTTGCAAAGGCTTCCTGAGAGCTTTGCCAGTGATGTCTCTGATGCTGGGCTATTCCAGTCTGATGCTTCTCCCCGGGGACCTGGACCCAGAACTGCAACATGACGAGCTTCCGATCAGGTGGACTCATAGTTAGTTGTTGGTAGGATAAAGCACTGTGTCAAAATGTATGGAACCTTTTGAAACCCAAAATGCAATTACGAAGACTCTGTGCTGTTGTACTCCCAAGGACTTGTTTACAGGAAGGATGGAGTAAATTACACCTGAAGCATTTTATCACTCGGTGTCTGCAGTCCGCACGTGTTTAATAAGTGTGAAAAGGAATGGCAGCCTTAGTAAGTGGGAAATGCTTTGCTGTCCCAGCTTTTTTTATCTAAATATCTCACAAGAATCAAAACCACAGTGTGTTTAGTTAGAAAAAATCAATAAGATAAATGTTCTAAACCATTAAATGATGTGTGCTAGTATTTTTTTTCAACTTAATACTGGTCAAATCACTGCTTTCGGCTTTAATTTTAAATTCGACATAGCACAATAACATTTTGTGATTTGGGGTTGTAAATACATTTTGATTTGAATTAATTTGATCGATCTTTTGTCAGACAGTTTCATATTCAAGATTATCGCTAACATTTTACTTCCACCATGAAAATACTCCTGTATTGCCCACTTTTTAAAATAAAATTTCAGACTCTAATTTAACCCTTTAATCGGGCAAGGAACCATATTTGGTAACTTCAGTCGGCATCCAAAGTGGCGCCTCATGCCTCTCCGTGAGGTAGTAGACCCACAGCAATTTCTCCCAGCCAATCAGAGAAAATCAGGCTATATCACAGGCAGTGACATCAGGGTGTTCGACCAATCAGCAGTCTTGAACGTCTCAAACTTCTTTTCTTCTCCAGACCTCTCACAGTGCGGTTGTGGGCCCTTACCCATGTGTGCCCACTCACAAGGACCTAACATCACTACTCAGGAAAGAAAACTGATGAGAACTCACTCATTAAGAAGTTGAAAAGGTTTGCTAAAAGTTGAGTAGGATTTCTAGGAATTACCGAAATTATACGTGAAAAACAAAAAAAAAAATGGTGATCAGGCCATACTTGATCATACGTCCTTTTCACCTTAGTCTACAGCAACTGATGGTAGGACTATAACGGACATACACCCAACGCGCAGTACTTTTTTTACTGTCAGCTTCTTAGGGTATTTTTCAGTGCCGTATAAAGAGTTAAAGATTTGTCTTTGCAGTGCACCTTGTAGTAGTAAGAACCAGTCCTTTTGTTGAAAGTGCACGTGGCAGATAATTATACAGTACTGTACAACAACTGTGGAAGTGAATAGTCAGTTAACACTATGCGATGCTGTGTCTGGAATTCGGGAACAAATGTGAGTGCGTGAGGAAGTTGGGAGGGGGGGGGGTTGGGGGGGGTTGCTGAGACTGTAGAAGTAGAGGGTCTGAGGTAATGCTTGACGTTTTTATTCTACTAATGGGTATCAGTACATTCACATTGTGCTGCAGTTTCCCACATGAATATATTCCTCCATTACAACCAGCAGTTCTAGGGTTGGCCACCCTTCTCACGCTGTTTGCAGTAAAATATTGTTCACCCAACCCCCCAGCGCACAATCCCTCCGCAGGGCGGCTGACAAATCGACGGCTGTTGTCCTCCCCTCTCTGAGGGCCTGGGGTTAATGATTAGCACTTTGGGAGGTTGATACCCGCAGACAGTGCTTTCTCCGCTCGCCTCAGCAGATGTTGGAGGGGCTTTAATGTGGTTATCAAACCTGCCTGCCCTCCGAGCCCCAGTCCCCCTTTGTGTGGCACTGCATTCCAGCGCCTGTGCCATGGCGACAGGGCAACCTGTGGCCGCGCCGGGCTCCCGTCACACATCCTGCAGCCCACACTGCGGTCAAGCAAGTCGACCCACCTACCACAGTGCCCCGCTCCCTTGCTGCCTTCTTCCAAATCTTCCTCCCCCCTCCTAAAGCAGTGTGTCTGCCCTGCACCTCCTCTCACCTCCCTCGTCCTGGCCTTTCCACCTGCAACACCACAGTGTCTCCCCCCTCATATTTAACTCTCTCACTCCACCTTCCCTTCATCCGTAATGTATGTGACTTCCCGTCAGTGTCTTACCCACCATCCTCTGCTCAACGCTACCTCACCAAGTCCTGCACTCTCTGATTTGTTCACTCCCTTTCTGGACTGTATTTCCCACTTATAATTGTCAGAATTCTTGGCACCATGATCATCACTATAGCTCATATACACCTTAATATAATACTATCTGCAGTGATAAACACTGAAATCCAACTCCAGCCTCTGGCTTGCCTGCAGCTGTGCTGCTGGTTGTAATGACTCCTCCCTCGTCTCCGATGCAAGTACAGAGTATAGGGTTTCTCTGAATGGATGTGACAGGGCAGACCGGAGTTGGGAGTTCACATCGGAGTGTATTACTGTCAGTACAGGTAAATATGGTGCAACTGTGCAGTGGACCGGCGATGGCGGGTGAGCAATCAGTCGAGCAATCGCACGCTGGCCTACAAATGCAATGTTAAAACAGCTCATTTCTGTGAAATATTGTTGTGAAGCATCAAATTCTACAATTATATGAATAAATGAGGGGTCACTCCATAGATCAGCGGTATAAACGCAGCAGAAAAGCATGCGACTGTCAAAGTGTTCCTGTTCACTTTTTTTTTTCAACGGATTCAGTCAAAAGCTTCAGTACCCGCGGGTGAGAGGGGGAATGTGGGAAACTTGGCCGTAATTGATGTATTCAGTAACGCAATTAAGTTTGTTGCCTCCAGGGACATGCGGAGCCACCTGAGTGGGATTAAATCGTGAGAAAGCTGCATTTAAAATCACACGTATTCTTAATGATCCTGAGCATCGAGTGGCCCAGCATTTTATTTTTAAGTTGCTTAAATTGGCTCTGAGGGATACATTACAATACTTACGTGGATAAAAGAACTGTGGGTAACCAACTGGTCAGATGACTTCGCCAGGGTTTGCCTGTACAGACGAGCAATTTCGGCAGATTTGGTGTGCAGATTACCAAACCACAAGCTGTGAAATAAGACAACCCAGTCAGTTTTTGTGGGCTGCTTTTCTATATAAAAATGTCATTCTGCATGCCACTCATATTTGGCTCTCCTTCCTACGTCAACTGCAGGCTTGTGAGAATTATTTTGCCCCTTATCTGAATATTTCCACCCTTGGCTAATTTTTTTGTGGCAACATCCCAGCTTCAATTGACAAAAACCCATGTGTGAGCGATACAGGTTTTGTTTGCTTTATTCTGCTAATTTAAGTCAGTACAACCTGGACTGGCAACGAAATTCTATTTTGGGGACCTATTCTGCTTTTCAGAAAAAACAAAGAAGCGATGGGTTCAATTTATTTTCAAGGAGAATCTGTACATAGCTAGCTGTTCGTATTTGCAATGTATTTCATATATTTCATATTTAAACTGATATGACATATTTAAACGAGTGTATATACAGTGCTGAGCAAAAGCCTTAGGCACCCTGCACTTTTTAAAAATTCAAATCTGTTTTAGATGTTTCCTTGGTGTTTTCACATTACAGTTCCTGAAGATAAAAAGTTGATTAGAAATTCCGAATGCTAATTTAAAAGAAGTCTCAAAAATAAATGTTTGTATTCCATTAAAAATAGCTGATACAGTTATTATAGTCTGGACAGAGCCTTGATGTCAACATCATTATAGTTGTTTGTCATTTCTTGGAGGGACAGACACAAGTGAGACAGTCGGTCTGTAGAAGAATGGTTGGGACAAGCAAAAACAAATGTCAAGCATCTTATAAAACGATAGCACGACAAGGCGGTGTCCCAAATTTTTTGGCAAAGGGTAGTCACACCAAATATTGATCTGATTTCATTTTTAACAGTCCACAGCTCTGTTTAGTACATTTCTCAGTTATTAGAAACTTTAAATTTCATCATTTCTGCAAGCGTATTTGCCCTAAGAAATTGCTGTAAATGAGCTTAAGACTTTTGCTCAGTGCTGTATATCAACCCTAACTGATGAAGCACAAAGCTTCTCATTTCTGAAAAATTTTGTCGGAAGACGTATCCCATGGTGGCGGACAAGATGTCACTGTGTTTCAGAAGGGGCAAATTATTGGCCTGTATCAAGCAATAAAAACAAGGAATGAGAAAAACAAGTATAAGGAATGATTTTCACTCAGGAATTGGCCAACACAAAGTCCTGACCTGGACCGCTTTGATGTCTTGGAGAAAACTCTGGAGTGTTTCAGGTGTCCTGTCATCAGTAAAAGATCTTGGCCAAAACTTAATGCAATTTTGATTGAAAATAAATGTTTTGAGATTGCCTACGGTTGTCAAAAACAAATTACAACAAATTTGTGATGTAATCATAGCTACAGGAGTTCCAAATAAAACTTATGTGTGAAACTTCTTTTTGGTCTGGCAGTGTATGCATATAATTAGATCCACAGTCCAATTCAATTGCTTCTTTCAAAATTGAAATTGTTTTTTCCCCCTCACTAACAAGTGGCTTTATTGCGGCCCATTGCGGCCCATACTGCGGCCCTGCGGTTCAGTCCCATTCTGCGATGTTCTTTTGTATTGTGAGTGTAGGTGTCTTACTTTCACAATTAAACAAAGCCATGAGTTCACTTTTGATTTTTCTCTCGCCCCGAAGGGATTTGCGAGACATTGGCGCCGCTTTTTCCGTCCGCGGTGTCGGCGTCCGTCCACAAAAACTTTAACCAAGGTTAAAATTTTCAGGTTACGGGGGCAGCCGAGGCGAGACATACCCGCAGCGTTAGTGCTTGTTTTTTATAATGACACTTCACTGAGCATTTCACTGCGAACTTGTTGTAGGGTTCCTCAGACCATTCCTGAACCATGTTTACAGTGTGGAAGGGTGCATTATCCTGCTGAAAGAAGCCACTGCCATAAGGGAATAATGTTTCTGTGAAGGGGCGTATTTGGTCTATGACAATGTTTTGGTTTGTGGTACATGTTAATGTGACATCCACATGAATGGCAGGACCCAAAACCTCCCGGCAGAACACTGCCCAAAGAATCACACAGCCTTCACTGGCTTGTCGGCTTCCCATAGTGCATCCTGATGCCATGTCTTCCCCATGTTAGCGACGCGCCCGGCCATGATGTAAAAGAAAATGATTCATCAGAACAGGTCACCTTCTTCCATTGCACCGTCGTCCAGTTCTGAAACTTGTGTCCATTGTAGGTGCTTTCGGTAGTGGACAGGGGTCAGCTACGCACCCTGACCGGTCAGTAGCAACACAGACCGGTACACAACAAACTGTGACTAGTTGTGAGTTCTGAAACCAATCTATCAGAACCAGCATGAACTTTTTCAGCAATTTGAGCTACTGTAGCTCCTCTGTTGGATCAGACCACACAGGCCAGCCTTCGCTCCCCACGCGCATCAGTAAGCCTTGGCTGCCCGTGATCCTATCGCCGGTTCACCGGTTTGCATTCCTTGGGCCACTTTTAGTTGGTACTGACCACAGTAGACCCCACAAGAGCTGCAGTTTTGGAAATGCTCTGACCCAGTCATCTCGCCATCATCACAATTTGACCCTAATCAAAGTCACAATCATCCTCACACCTGCCCATCTTTCCTGCTTCCAACACATCAACTTTTAGCACAAAATATCCACTTACTGCCAATATTACCAACCCACTAACAGGTGCCATTGTAATGTAAATGAGCCAAAACATTAAAACCAGTCACTGTTCAGGCAAATAATGATGATTATATTTTCACAATAGGGCATGTCATGGTCTGCAGTCAGACCTGAAACAGTAAGTTAACTTTAAGTCCTCATGGTCAATGTAATGGATGTAGGAGACATGGGAAATGAACAACTTTGACATGGGTCAAATCATAATGGACGACTGGGCCACAGTATCTCGAAAGTTGCAAGGCTTCTTGGGTACTCCCAGCTGGTGAGTACCTACTAACAGTGGCTCATGGAGGAACAAACCATAAACTGGTGACAGGCTTTTAGGTGCCAAGACTCATCGGTTTACTAGGGCAACAAAGGCAATCCCATCTGCTCCAAACTGACAGCAGAGCTACAGTGACACAAGTTGCGGACAGTTTCAATGAAACTTCTGTGAGGAATTTGTCACAACACACAGGACAGTGCACTCCGCTATGTATAGCACTTTTTAGCTACAAACCAGTTGGAGAGCACATTCAGAAACGCGGCTGATGGGCACGTAAGCGTCGGAACTAGACCTTGGAGCAATAGAAGATGCTCGCATGGTCAAGTGAGTCTGGTTTTGTTTTACTCGGTATGTCGGCAAAAATATACACCATCGCATCGCCCTCTTTATTTGCATCACTCTGGTGTATTATCCGTACACGATGTTATTTAATGCTCGAGTCGTCTTGCTGTGTAAATAAGTAGGCTTAATAAAAAAAGTAAAAGCATAAATTTACAAAAAAAAAAAATTCTATTACACTGTTATTAACTTTCACCTTTTTTGCCAGTTAATTTAATTGGCATCTTTTTTGCCAGGCATTTTAAATATAATTTTGCAATAAGTTTACAGCAGAGTTCCTTGTATTTTAAATGTAAAACATAGTGAAATGTGCGCAGGACTCCATTTACAGTTAATATAACCAGGAAACAATGCGTTGATTTCACTTTTTAATTCAGTCCATTAATGACGGTGTAGTCACTATATAGAGTAGAGCCCCTTGGCATTTATGGAGTTTCTTTATGGTATTTACATGGCTAAAGAAATAAAGGTTTCCCTCAAAAATTCCCATTCGTGCCAAGAGATGAAAGCTATTCCTTGCATAAAATGATGAAGAAATGACTGGAGATACAGATGTACGCTGATCATCAGTGAGCAGATTCACTGAAATATACCCCAGAAACATTATCACCTATAATAGTGAAGACGCACCTCCAGGTGCTGCCTGTCCGGGTCATGTTCTCCCGTTCTACACATTTGCCAGTAGATCAGAAGGTGCTTTTCTTCTACTTTTCACTGTCGTAGATGATGATATTTGGCGGCCATAGTTCAATTCAGCCAGCCGAGAACCTGTAAGACATCTGTTTTTCAAAGTAGAAACTCTGATGTACTCGCCGCCTTCTCCTCCAACGCCTGACTGAAGTAGTGCACATATTCAGAGTAATATATTCAGATTCCTGACCATTCATACACGGAACGGCTTTAACCTATCAAAATAACAACTGACTGACAATTGTTGAGGGAAAATTAATTATGTTTTTCCAATTTAAACTGAATTTGTTCTTAACGAATTACATTGTTCTCGATAGCTCATGAATTGAAATGCTTTTGGTACATTTATTTAATGAGTATGGTTTTTCAAGCTCCAAAATGGCGCGTAAGCATGATTAAGTAAGGATGGGATGGAATTGCGTATTTTTGGTAAAGAGAAGAAATGGATCCTGATAATGTCCCTTTGCAATCATGCATGGCGTCTTTATGGAAAAAATATATATATACAAACTGTAATTTGTAAATGTCAATATCTTGGTGGATTTTTGGTTATTTCATGCTATCATGGTGAGAGTATCGGCTTCAAAAAATATCTTGGAATTAAAATGTCTGATAATTTCTGTACGCATGGTTATGTTCGCTTAAAGGCCGGTTCTCCAGAGCAGATTAACTTAACAGGGGTACGGCACTGCAGTTTTCTTAATTGTCTCTCGGCGGATCGCCAAATAAAGCAGTAAAATGGGGTGAAAGAAAGGTCCAGATTTATGAGTAAAAAAGATCCCCTTGTGCCTCCCTTTCTGCACACTCTCTTTTGCTCGGTTGCTGGGCAGTGTATTTGCACTTCCCGAACAATGACGGGCCACAATGGTGGTGCTCAATTAACTGTGTAACGCTGTCATCAATTAGGGCATCAATTACAAAGCTGATTGATGAGCCCCTATGATCCGATTCATTTTCTCCATCGCGCGGAAAAACAATCGAAGCATCAAGCCGATTGATAAATGTTTTAAATATCCCGGAATCTTTGCCAGCTTTATGACATGTGATTATGACTTAATGTACATTTCTACTTGTGCACAAAGTGACAGAGAAAAAAAAAAAAAAACATTATAAGCACCTTTTAAACACGATAGACGATTGACCTTGACCCCAGACTCATTTGTTGACAATTAGGTAATTGATTTGTTGCATTTATATAAAATCTGAACATTTTTTCTCAAAAAGATGAATATCGAATCTGCAGGCTGTTTGCGGTGATTGTGCCTTTTGCTAGTTGCATCTCAGCAGTCTACATAGGAACAGGTCTGATACTGCTTCAGGGAAAATTATTATTATTATTACATAACGAATTGTTATTCTTATCATTATTATTAGTCGTAGTAGTTTGCCATTATTACCGTTTGAGAGGAAAAAGTATGCAGACAGCAATAACGTCATCTTCATATTCAGCGATGATACTGTGGGACTTGGGTTGATTTCGCACCTCAGTCTATTATTTCTTAATTTTTGGAGGCAAAAGTCATCTTTTTCATAACGGTTATTTGGGTGATTGACTGTTTGAAGGAAAATAGGCTAATTTTACTGTCATGACAAGTTGCTGTTAAATCAAACTCGACGTTTCGAATTACAAAGAAGGACAACCTATTAATGAAAATCAAACAGTTGAAATATAAATTCAGAATATAACATATGAAATCAAACATTAAAAATAAAATTGACACATCGCACGACAAGGTGGAATCAAAGTGGTTCTATTGCAACGACGGTAATCTACAATTTAAGGCTCCAAGCGAAGCATTTCGCTACTCGTGTTTCCCGTGATGTAAGTAATTCTCTCCCGCAGGAGTAGCCGATTCAGGATGTTTCTGCTATTTAAATAGTCAAGAAGAGAGTTCCCGATGCGATAAATTATTATTTTTTCCACTCAGAAACTTAACTTCAAAAACCGGGTGTACATTCCCTTTTTTACGGAGGCTACAATAAATGAAATTAAGTCAAAATGTGTTTAACAATTTCCCAGATTAAGGACTTCATTGAGGCTTGATTTCCAGTTCTTTCAAATACTGGTCATTAAGTTAAGCCAAAATTGCATCAATTATTCTCTTAAAAACACCATCAACAATTTGACAAATACCCATTTTAACATTCCTTGATCCGTTCTGCTCGACTTTCCCTCGGTTTTTTGAATTCGGTTATTGATTGCCTGTCTTGCTTCACTTGGAAAAAGGTTGATAAAAGGAGGTTTTGGCTTTCTCCATTCCATGTGACAGCTCCCTAACAAGAATAATGGAAAGCCACCATTCACAGGCAAATCAGCCTAATTCAGCGTGCTCCTCCACTTTCAATGGAGAAGTCACAGTCCTTCCCAGCCCATTCCATCACAGTTCACCCTATACAGAAGTCTTCACCCTGCACACAAACCTTCAAAGTTAGCCCAGCACTTCCAAGTGACATTGGGCTTTGCAGTCCCACAACCCCACACTCAAACTACCAAATAGATGAATAAATGGATACAAAATAAAATAAACTCCCACTGTCCTTTGTCGTTTGTCTGCCTCCTCTTACTCAGTGCCTTTTTAAGTTTAGTGTTGTCTGCACGTCGATGGCAGCAACGGCTTCCTCACTGTCTGGAGGAGGTTTTGTACATTTTTCTCTGCCTACTGCACGAATATCACTTTTCAGGAAGCATCTACTTTCTTTGTTGCCGTCATATTTTCCCCCGGTGGGTAAAAATGAGCTCTCTGATTTACAGTGAGCTAAATATCTCATTGAACAAAAACACAAAGTTATGTAATTTTGGTCAAACCGATCAAAGTACAACCTATACCAATAGTTTGAAGATGGAACAGAGTGAAGGTAGAGATTGTTACCTCTGCAAAGGAGACCATGTTTTCCCTTTAGTTTAGGTAAGTATGTTCATTTATTTGTTGGCAATATTACAAAAAAAAACTTATGGACAGACTGTTATGAAATTTTTAGCTGAGGTGTGTCTTGACCCAACTTAGAAGTGATTTCATTTTGGGAGTAATCCAGATCAAATTCTGGATCCAGGAACTTTTTATAGGATTCTTCACCAATATGACATAGGAAAATTTTTGCATCTAACTTCATAAATACATATAGTTCTAAGATATCAACATTCAGAGAAACCCTCCTTGATGGGGGCCACCAAGGAATTAGAATTTGTTTGGTACTTAATAATGCCTCTTGCATGTGTCCTGCACATGTGGGGGCTGTTGGGCCGTAGTGGAGGTGTGCGCTCACTGAGTGCTCTTGTTTCTACGTGTAAATGCACAGATCATGCACACAATCTGTTGGTTGAGTGCGGATGAGGTCTGGGATGGTCTACTTTGCAGCATTAGTGAGAACCCCAGCACCTAGTGTCACATGACTGACAACCTGACCAAGCCAATATGTCCAGTGATCACCAGCCTAGGATATTATGTCCTGGTCTGACCTTTTCAGTGTGGAAGTGGAAGATGTGAGAGGACCAGAGAGATGCAAACACATTGCACTACCACGCAACATCCATCCCAACATCCAGAGTCAGTCATGTCTGTTCAATATCCTGCATAAGACAAACACAGAGCCCTTCGTAACTGCCCCTCCCGACCTGCTTCCTATCCTAGGCCAGAAAATATTCCTCTGTGAATGCACACTTGTTCTCTGTCTCAGATAGGCTATTCAGCTCCAACTAAGAAGACAAGCCCCAATCACAATATTGTCAGGACTCTGTTGGTTTTGCGGTTCAAATCCTTGTTCATGCTGTTTGCTGAGTGCTTGCCTGGCTGTGACAGCCTTCAGACAAACAGAGGGCCCTGAAATAGGTCTTCCACAGGCAGATCTATCCCGCTGGGCAGTGGCTGAAGGGCTCCTTTCTCTCCCCATCCAGGGAAGCTCAGCCCATTGAGCTGGTCTCTAGGTTCCCCCATTAAACCCATCTATGGGCCAGTACCTCAAATCTTGGACCAGGCCATCCTGACATCCTCCCAGGACACCTGCACCCTGCCCTCTGTGACCTCGTCCTGTCTCCAGCCTGTGGGAACCTTCCACCTCTCCATCTCCACCAGAGCGAAAATTCTCAATGCTGTGGGCACAAATTACTGGCCGCATCACTCCGACTTGAGATCACAAGTTGCTGATTAGAATGTTCTGAACTCGAGTAATTTCAATGGAACATTTTAATTGGCATTCTACTGACCTGCAGATCAGTAAGGATGATTAATTTTAACAATTTGTCTAAAAAAGGATTAAAATGATGGAGTAGGAGAGGTGTTTTCCATGCATTGTTTCAAAGTGTGTGTGTGTGCGCGCGCGCGTTTGATTCAGGTGAGCGGCGTATAGTAATTCAGGAGCCCTGCTGCTAAAGACAAAGCAAGCGAGAATCGGTGACAGTTACAGTTATCCACTTCTTCACTCTACTCTCGGTATGCTGCAAAAAATGGCATCAATTAAGCTGCATTCATCAACTGTTTATCGGAGCGCTATTTTTCTTTTTTCTCTCTCACTCTCCTCGTGGTTTTTAGTGTAGACAGAGGACTGGCTGATTCTGAGCACCACAGACAGCGACATTCCGCTCATTGTCGGAGAATGTTTCAACTGGCGCTCAGAGATGCTTCCCTTCCGCGGCAGCTTCTTCCTGTGCTCTCTTAACACTCCGGAGCAGGAAGAAACTGCCGCTGAAAGAGCCCCCTTCCCCTCCAATTTCCCCACTGTATCACGTCCCGGTGCCGCGCGCTTGAAGACATCTGTCGATATCTGATCAAATATTCTATTTTGGTGCAAATGATTACCTTGAAGGAGGCAATTTTCCCGATGAGGTAATACTAGACGTTTTTCCGTACATAATTCGTCGCTAATTCATTGGCTCAGAGAAGAAGCAACTTTAATTGGGAAACGTGTTTGAAACCATTCCGCAATTATACAATTACCGTGGAGCCGGGTTTGTGCATGCTTACTGCGTTTGCACCAATTTTCTGCACTTTCTTTGGAGTTTGACTCTAGTTTCCCTTTCAGCGGATGCAAATCTCTCACATTTCTCCTGAAATTGTGCGTAATTGCTCATATTCAAAGCTACGCCTTTCAACGAGAGGTTCCAATCTAAGTACTGTCAGATAGGAACGTTTTTCCTTTTCCAAATCCATCTGTATGCATGCGACAGCTGCTTTTTGCCGCCAAGTGCGAAGGAATTGGTTCTGGAAACAGCTTGCGTCAATCCTGAGCCGCCGACATGATTTGCCTACCGATTCTGAACTCTACCAGATTCATGCCGGCCAAAGACCATTTGCAGTTTCCACTGCTTTCCACTGAATCATATTAAAAATTATCTTAACTCTTCCATCATATAAAGTTCTAGTTATACTGTTGGAAATGTTTCCCTTACCAAGGACTGCATTTGTCTGCGTCTTTTTAATCGGTCAGAGGGTTGGAAATATTGCTACTGTGAACCCAAAAAATAAATGTTAGCCAATGCTGACACGTTTCGTTGCTCTATCAAATACACTTAAGCTCCTTAATATGCGCATGAGAACTGGTACAAATGTTGCCTTGGACATCGAAATGTTGACATCGCTCTCCCCTGGATTTAATCTTGGCCACAGTTTATTTGCTTATTTTGCTCTGGAAAAAAAAATTAAATTAAATTAAATTAAATAGTTTAAAAAATTGCGCGGCAAACTGTCCTTCAGATTCATTCTAAGCTTCATCCCCCTTTTTTTGATCGTTCAGGACGCTTACTGAA
The DNA here is from genome assembly GCA_029721435.1 of Gymnothorax reevesii. NCBI lineage: Eukaryota > Metazoa > Chordata > Actinopteri > Anguilliformes > Muraenidae > Gymnothorax > Gymnothorax reevesii. The sequence goes on from CM056586.1 coordinate 9,673,991, forward strand.
TTTGCATGGAACTCCACCACGGCAAATATTCAGATCCAGTCTCATTAACTCACCATCTTAGCTTACACTCATCAACACCCTTCAATAAGCTACCTATGTATAATGAAAGCATTCTGGCTATTGAAAGCACCACATTGATCAGAAATGTGTTTTTGCCCTCTCTTTCCTCTCATTCTTTTTCGACACAGGAAATGGGAGAGGACTTAGCCCCTTAAAAGATGCTTCATTCATCAGATTCTGAGGAGGTGACCTGCACCCGTCAACAAACAAAAGATTACAAGATACTGTTTTAAGCCATGTCTGAGTTTTTAAAAAAGAGGGACAACGCCATAAACTGCCAGGCCTACAGATAAACAATTGAAAGTGATACGGCAGTCAGCACTACAAGCAGCAGTCTTTTAACATGCAGCATCTGACCCTAAACCACTGAATAAATATAATGCACAAAAACAGAGAGCTGGGGGGGCAGAGAAAGGGAGAGAGGGATTTTCAGCTTCAGATAAGTAGTTAGGGACCTTTATTGAGTAAACCACTATTATCTTAGCTGAATAAAAATAGGATTTAGTGGTTTTTCCACTTAATTTAAATCAAAAGAATCCCCACCTTACATATTGCGGTAGTAATGTAATGGAGAGAACATCACAAAAAGAGCTTTGTGGGCTCTGACACCCCCTATAGTGGGACTGTGTTGTCCCGCGGGCAAAAGCAAAAGAAAAGTTTTTCTTCTTGGTCCTGCTATCTGCTAAAGCATTCTAATTGATGCATCTGCATTCCTACGCCGGGTGAATTCACAGTGAATAACAAGCACTGGGAGCTGAATGGCCCATGAATCAGTTCCTTCCAAGCAGGGCAGTAAAATACGTCCCCCCCCCCCCCCCCCTCCACACAGTCATCCCTCCATCTCCCCTACCAACGACCCTCAGCCCCCCCATCCCCTCATCCACCACCCCAAATCCCCACTCTGGCTTTACCGCCCATTAAAACAGTGCCATTGTATAGAACTGCTGCCCACATAGGCTGTCAATCTCTCAGGACTCTCTCAAGCTTCCACTCCCACAGACTGGAGGGGAACCCCCAACCCCCCCCCCCCCCCTTTAGCTAACCCCTAAATCCCAACCCCCTAACTCACACACTGTTTCCCTCGCATCTCCATACAAGCAGTTGTGCATTTCTGCGTGCACACATGCACACACACGCACACACACACGCTTACACCCCAGCACACACTTGCACAGTACACACATACACAGATGCATGCTCTCATACACGTGCACAGGTGGATGAATCCATGCACACGCACACTCAGACGAGCCAGACACGGACATGCACATTCACAAACATACACAGCGCACACACTGCACAAAAGCGCGTCCGTGTGCATGCACCATTCAGAATCTAAACCGGCATACGTAGGCACTGTGCTCCGTCTCTCTGTCAGGGCGCACAGGGGACTCAGGAGCAAACAGCAGAATAAAAAAGAAACTGCGGCTGATTCATGAACAGAGGGGAAGTTCGGTGAGCTGGGTCAGAACCGTTCAGGCAGATTGTGGCACAGAATCAGGACCTGAAGTCGTCATCACTTGGGCAGTGTCCAGTAACCGGGCGAGCTGAATGCATTTAAAGTCCATAATCACAGGCGGAGTCAACAAGTCGGGTTCGGAAACCAGGCGGGCAGACTGCGAAACAAAGTCGGGATCCAAGAATCGCGGCGAGAAAGCATGCAGGCTCAGGTCAGGACACAAGGGGAAAGATGGGGCTGAAAATTTAAATGGGTCACAAGCAGCAAAATCAGGCCTGAACAGCACAGAGGACAAGTGCAGCGAACACGAACTGAACAAAGGGATACAAGAAAAGATACACACACAGACAAATGAACTAACTTGACAGGGAAAGAGACAACATGAGGAAACAATCACTGAATAACAAGAGACAATTAAGGAACAGGGAAGGTAAAGAGAAAGACTTGGGGATTAATACACAGACAGTGAAACCACATGGATTCAGGGAAAAAACATGAGCTGAAACATGAAGACAGACCTACAGACCCCTCACACACTCTAACACACACACTTCTCCTGCTCTGATGCACAGAGCATCAGTGTGTCTCAGGGCTTCAGCACTGTAAGCAGGTTGTGCCCCCCACAGGAGCCCATAAAAACACCAACTGCATCCCCTGCCCCACTGAGCCTCATGCACTGTTCTGGGACAGGAACATGTGACATAAGAACAGTGAGGGAAAGTGAGGCTTCTGAGAAGTGCAGAGATATTCCGGGACACACAGCTGGGGAGGTTTTACAAGTTCTGCTGGTCTCCTGCCCTGAAACTGCGGTCACAGATTTGCTAACTGGGGAGAATGTATAGGGGGATAAATTGGGAAAAGACTCACTGGCTACATTTAAGGAGCATCAGAAGCCGTGTGACTCATGGAGGAGCTCTTCAAGAAGACATGGTGACCCAAACTCTAATGTCTGTCCCCACGAACAACGGGGGCAGGGAAGGCAACATGAGCACAGAGTCCTCTGTAAAAATGTTGAGATCAGTGGCACTCGGGCGTATGCCGCTCTGGGCTGAGAGGACTCTGGTTCTCACTCCAATCACTGGTAAATCCACAAACCAACTCATCTTTAACCAGAGGGCAGGGAAGTATTTCATAATCTCAGCAGGTGAAGAGGTTCGTTGGAATCAGTGACATGTACACAACTGGAGACAACTTTCACCTGCTGGTTCCAGTGATTGTTTTGGGAGCTGTTCAGTGCTGTAAGACTCCAATTCATGGAGATGCCCATGTTTGATGATGGACATTTTTTGGCACCAATGAATGTGCACAGCAGGCTGTTTTGGTGGCATAGCATTAATACTGTTGTACCCAAATATGAAGAGAAAATAAATAGAACTTCAACTCTAACTGAATCTTCTCCTGGATGGCTCAAAATAAATATTTAAATAAATAAATGGATAGATACGGATCCATGGAGAGTTTAGTTAAATTAAAAGAAATTTTTGAATTTAAAAGCTCAGTCCAAAATAAAAGTAAAAAACAAAAAAAATTGTTGCAGTCTTCAATGGGAATGGTAAAATTTGCATTTTGCCACGATTGCAGCTTCATCTGCAATACCTCTGATAACCACAGGTACTTGCAAGCTACTGGCGGGATGTGCATCTCTGGTCCCTCGACAGAATGCAGACTTGGCCTTCCATTTCACATAATCATCACCGAATAATTTACTGAGTGGATTTTGAGAACATTTTATGCATTTAGTTTTACCCATAGGCCTCTCTGTAATGTAAACAAACTAAATTGATGAAAATCAATTAATTAATTCAATTTGTCAAGTAACATATGTTAAATAGCCAGGGTTCACTGTCTCTCGAATGTATTAAACTACACATAAAAGGACTGATGAGGCCACTGTTCCCACAACACATCAAACCATGTGGTAAGTATCCAAATCAGCGCTGTAGTCAGTGATTTACCCTCTTGTGCCTCCTTTACTGGCTTGTAGAAAAAAGTATAACTGATCACAATTTACACACAGTGAGGCAAGGGAGCTTAATAACTTCAGAAATTCAAAAGCTGTTTATCCAAACATATTTTGGGCACCACTACTGCCTCACAACAAGAAGGTCATGGGTTCTGGCCTGGGGCCTTTCTGTGTGGAGTTTGCATGTTCTCCTCGTGTTTGCGTGGGTTTCCTCCTGGTACTCCGGTTTCCCCCACCCACAAAACATGCATCATAGGAACACTCCTGTATGGCTGTGTGTGAATGTTTGGTGGTGGTCGGAGGGGCCGTAGGCACATACAGGCAGCCATGCTTCCGTCAGTCTGCCCAAGGGCAGCTGTCGCTACAAAAACGTAGTTTACCACCATCAGAGCGTGAATGTGTGAGTGAATGAATAATGTATCCATTGTGAAGCATTTTTGAGTGCCCAGAAAAGTGCTATATAAAATTGATGCATTATTATTATTATTATTATTATTATTATTACAAACAGAGGAAGAGTAACACAACTACTGAGTGACTAAAAGCTACAGGGTCTGTACAAAAACTGTAGAAATAAGGTCTGGTTTTATGTGGGCTGTCCTGAAATCTAAGTCTCAGAGGCTGACAGAAAGAGGGAAATGTCCCAAGGTCACCACCTTTCACAAAAATAGTAAAAAGAACAGACAACATCACATTTTTTCACATTTCTCTCCTTCTCCCTTTCTCTGTCCCATTCTTTTTTATCAGTCTTTATAATATAACGGGCCAATATATACATATACTGCAGCCTCAAAAATGTCTGCATGCAATGCAATGTATCTATAACGTTTTCAGGTAGGGAAGCCTGATGCACCACCGAACACAGTCCATGCTGAAACATGGGAATTTAGCTGACATGCGATGGCCTCGAATGACGAGGTCGTTTACTTGTAATACTTGCACCATGTATTATCGGCCCTCGCGCGCCAGTGGTGGGCTGAAATGAAAAGGTCATCAATAGTTATGGCAGTAAGCACGTTTTAGCAATATACAAGTGCGCGCAGAAACTGTTCATTAAATAAGATAATTATGATTTAACTGTTAGATACACTGACCTCTGACTGTTACAAGCCCGTTTCCAGCCTTTTTGACGGCGATGCAACATAATCCAACGCGTTGCGTAGCCCGGGTAGGTTATAACAGCAGCACTTCCGTTTTCGTTTAAGTTGTAATCGCCGAAGGCATTCGAAAAACTGACCTGACGCTCCATCATAGCAAAAGCATGAATCTAGTTTTTTTGATTAAACATGTTTCATCAAATATACCTAGATATTTTGAATCAAGCAAATAGAAAAAAATGTAAAGTTTTTCCCTTGTCTGTGCTGCAACGAAATCAACACAATGAAATAGGCATGAACAATGACTCAAGTAAATTAAGAAATTTGGCAACATAAGCTTATCCTGTCTTCCTTTTTTAAATCCGTCAATTAAACTGGTTTTAATTTCCTTACGAGTAAACTTCGACCATTAAGAAACGAAGAAACTTTTTTTTCTTCAAAATTTCATGTGAATGGTGCATTTTCTCATTTTTCTCTCAAGTGTAGTCAATCGATATTTACAATCTAGGATAAAATTCTTTCCTGTAAATACTGGTCGAAGCCTATGAAGGTTGAGTTGAGACGTCGTTTTTATACGCTTGATTGAACTGCCATCCCGTGGAAATAATGTGAATAGCAATAGTTGAATATTAAGCTGCAGCCCAAAGCGGCCACGAGACCAGGGGCCTCATTTATAAACGGTGCATATGCACAAAAAAGATACGTACGTCACTTTGCAGATTTCTGATTTATAAAAACAAACTTGACATTAAAAAAGGAAAATTATTAAGATTATGCGCAATGCCAATTAATTCCAAGTTCATCCTGATTAAACAAATGAAAATTCATTGCAGTTTATTTTACCCATAGGTTTATAAATTAGATTATTTTCCACAAAATGTCATTTTTATTTTTTTGTGCGTACGTCTAGGCCTAATTTAAGTATGAAATCCATGCAAATTTTAATAAATAATGCCCCTGTATTGTTTCTACTCCTGCGTACTGTGTTGGAATAATTTCTGAACAGCTAGGCCTAATTCTGCGTATTCAAAAGCAGTAGCCTACATATATGTGACATGGCAAAGGCATTTAGGCTGTGAAACGCTCTTGTTCAGTCAAGGCAACTTTGGAAACGCGTAATTCCTTGGCAAGCAGCATGAAGAAGACCAATGACAAAATTTTCCCCAAAGGCGTTGGGTGCTACCCGGAAGCTGAATTCACAAAGCCTATATTGCAGCGTCTCTGCTTGAAAATTATGTGATTTCTGAGCTATAGACTTTATAACTTTATCTAGACTTTCTAACTTAAGATATCAACGGCTCCGCAGAGCCTGATCAATTTTGTTCGTGGGCTAGAGGTCCATTGCTTTTTTGTTTCTTTTATCTTTAATCCACACTCAAAACCATTCATTACACTTAGAATTTTTATGGAATAGTTGCATATGGACAGAGAGAGGTTATTGTAAAGTTTCTACCCGTATAGTAAAATGTTGTATTTATACTCAGATGTTGTAGAATTTATACTCAGAAATGGATTTACGCCATCCCGTGGTCAACTGCGGTGTTTTTATTTCTTTATTTATTTATTTTAATTATCCGTCAAATTCCAGAATTCCACGCGAAAAGAAGATAGGCCTCCTGCGCTGTGCTTCGCACAATGCTGTTTTCCCCCTCAGATGGCATAGAAACTTTTATTATAAGCTTGGACTGACCAAATCTAGCTCCTAGGTATAAACCCAGCCATGTTTTTCTTTTTCTCCAGGGTGGTTCACCCATTCATAAAATATTTGACGCTTCTGATCGTCAAGACTGCCTTTATGCCTGACTCTCATGTCAAAGGAGGATAGAAAACTGGCCATTCTCTACCATCAAGGACAATGACTTGAGATCCCTGTTGTAAGCTATTTGAGAAGACTGAAACTTGGACCTGGAGCACCACCGTTTCATTGCAGAACAGAAATGCTATCACAGAATTTCAGCATGGTGTAAGTTTTGTTAAAATGAGATGTTTTAATATTTAGAGGGATTATTTGCCCACTTTATGATGGACGACATAGGTTGAAATGGCCCTGTATTATGATTATTCTTGTGTAGCATTATAATTGAGATAGGCCTATATTATGCAATGATATTCCAGGTGATCCTTTAGAACTGGGGCCAGTGTGTATGCAGGTTTTTATTCCTACCAATTACCCTGACTAATTGAGTTAATTGATTGCATGCACAAATATAGATTTTCGCAATGATACGATGAAAGGAAAATGTTTTATGAAGGGAGACAAGACTAGTCTTTGTAGTTTCATGATAATTTAAAGAAATGCGCGTGAAACGTCAGATTTCATAAATGGTTTGGCTAATTGAGACAATCAACTAATTAAAGACCAGGCATTGGTGTGAAAACCAAGGACAGATACGGCCCTCGCTGCCCACCTCTACTCTAGAAAATGGTTTAGAACATGTACATCAGCAAATTCTGTTATTGATTCAACACTTTTTTGGGGGGGAAAAAGGATTTTAAAATTATTACCTGTTGTTTATGCAGAATGTGTTAAAGTGACCTTTCATTTTTTTACAAAGGGAAAATTGTAATTTTGCACCATTTCATTTATTGTATAGGATTATTTCATTAATACTTTAAATGAGCCACGTCAAACTTAGCGCTCTGACTCAATTTATTTGTGCAGTGTACATATATTCCAGAATAGATACATTTTGCCATGTTTGAAGCCTATAGCACAGTGAACTCCCACCCTTTTCCTGGAAAGTAGATTTTTACTCCAACCCCATTTCACTGGACCTGATTCAGCTAATTAGTGGCTCATGAAGATTTCTTGAGGGATTGACTAATAATGTCTTAGAACCAGATACCACAGTCTATGCCCCAGCAAGTTATAGTGGTATTTGTGGCAAGAGGGGGACCAACACAGTATTTGGTAGGTGGTCTTACTGTTGCAGGTGATCAGAGTTTAGTTTTACCTCTATGCATCAGAAATATATGACTGACGTCCATGGCACATGCAGTCATGCAGCAAATCTTGTAGGCGGAGCATTCCAGTGATTCAAAGTTGCATATCTGATATACGTGTTGGACTGGTTAACCAAAAGCTTCATTCAGCACCGTCTCTCACTGTACGGGGCTGTGCAAAAGTACTCGTCCCCTTCCCAATTTCTTATATTTTTGATATTTGTCACACTTAAATGTTTCAGATCATCCAACTAATTTCAATATTAGACAAAGATAACCCACATGAACACAAAATGCTGTTAATAAACAAAGATTTAATTTAATGACAGAAAAAAGGCTATCAAACCTTATACCAGGCCTTAAGTGAAAAAGTATTTTCCCCCTTGGTTTCTAAATCTATTAAAAAAATAAAAATTTTTAGTGGGTTCAATTTTTTTGCGATATACCCGGGCATGTTTACTACAAGCCTTGTTGAATCCAAAAATCATGTAAATAGAACCAGTCCAGTGATGTGAAGCTGTCAAAAATCACTACATAATGCTGTGAGCTTCTGAAATTCAGGAAGAAATAATCAACAAAGTAACTGACATCCATCAGCCTGGAAAGGGTAAAGCTATGGGACTTACGTCAACCACAGTGAGAAGTCTTTTTTAGAGATGGAATAAACTTCAAACAGTGGTGATCCCTCCCAGGAGAGGTCGGCCCACCAAAATTCCACCAAGAGCGCATCGACATCTCATCGAGGAGGTAACGAAAGAGCCCAGGCCGGCCCACCAAAATTCTACCAAGAGCGCATCAACAACTCATCGAGGAGGTAACAAAAGAGCCCAGGCCGGCCCACCAAAATTCCACCAAGAGCGCATCGACATCTCATCGAGGAGGTAACGAAAGAGCCCAGGCCGGCCCACCAAAATTCTACCAAGAGCGCATCAACAACTCATCGAGGAGGTAACGAAAGAGCCCAGGCCGGCCCACCAAAATTCTACCAAGAGCGCATCAACAACTCATCGAGGAGGTAACGAAAGAGCCCAGGCCGGCCCACCAAAATTCCACCAAGAGCGCATCGACATCTCATCGAGGAGGTAAAGAAAGAGCCCAGGCCGGCCCACCAAAATTCTACCAAGAGCGCATCAACAACTCATCACGGAGGTAACGAAAGAGCCCAGGCTTACATCAAAAGAACTGCTGGACTCTCAGTTAAGGTCAGTGTTTATGATTTGAATGTTGATGATTCCATAAAAAGAAAGACAGGGCACCCATGGGAGAGCTGCTGGCTGAAAACCACTGCTGACCAAAAAGAACACAAAAACTCGTTTCACATTTGCTAAAAAACATTTTGATGACTTTCACGATTTTTGGGATAATATTCTCTGGACTGATGAGTCAAAAGTGGAACTTTTATGAAGACACGAGTCCTATTACATCTATAGTGAAGCTAACACAGCTTTCTAACTTTCTAAGTACATCATACAAACAGTCAAACTGCGATGGCTTGGCACCTAAAGATGTCAAATCAAACTGACACCATTGTTAACTACTGGATTAGCTGTTTGTGAATCTTACCGCCCGTGGTCGTGCTAGCGGCAAATTAACTAATTGATTGATTGATTAGTGAGTGATGCTCGAGTCTCATCACAACACTCTTTCCTAAGCTTCGCTTATCCAAGGGTAAAAAGAATGCCAAAAAAGCGATGGAAAAAGAGTATTCAAATGCAGGAATGTGTTTTTTTGAAAGAAAGAAGGTGGTGAAATAACACCAACTACGAGGGGATAACAAAACAGAATCGCTCATGGCTAAAAAGCATCATAATCAAAGGCTACCTGCCAGTGAATGGGAAAACTGAAGTTTAAATAGGCAAAGGAATGAAACTCAAATAATGAAAACCAGGTATAACTAGGCTTATGCCGTCGGAGGCGACTGCTTGGAGTATATTCTCGAGCGCCCCCAATCCTCCAATTCCCCAAACTCGAATAGACCCAATACAATATACAGCCCCTCAGGTCATGACCTTTCATTTGAACTTAATTTCAGGTCAATCAGACAAATGGTTCTGAAGATATGGCCAAAATGGTAATTTTCCATCACAAAGCTTCACCTGGTGGCAAAATATTGAACCATCCAGGTATGATGTCATCATGTGACACGTTGTGAGGTCATGACCTTGCAGCTGCACATAATTTCATGTCACCTGGACAAATAGTTCCAAAGATATGGCAAAAATGGTGAATTTTATGTGACAAAGCTCCACCTTGTGTCAAAATTTTGAACCAAACAGGTGTAATGTCATCGTGGGACACATCCTCAGGTCATGACCTTTGATTTGAGGTCAATCGGACAAATATTTCCAAAAATATGATAAAAACAGTGATTTTTCAGTTTTTGGTTTTTGGCCCCTGGTGGCCAATCTAGAAATTGTAAATTGCCCAAAATCAAATCAGTTCTTCCTCTTCATGATACTTACTTATATGCAAAACATGAAATTTCTAATTGAAATATTACTGAAGTTATCACGTTAACACGGCGGGGGCGGTGGTCGGACCAAAATCATAATATCCCTGAAACGCCGTTCGGTGTTCGGGGATATAATAATTAGGGGAGCACAGAGAAGGTAATTGGATGATTGAATGAAGGCAGGTAACCTGAATGCCCAGGAGGAGGAACGTTACACAGACATGGTGGTGGTCGTGTGATGGATTAGTCTGTGGCTGCTTTACTGCTTCAGCACATGGGCAACTTCTCATAATTTATGGAACCATGAATTCTGCTGTCTACCAGAAAATTATGAATGAAAATGTCTGGTCATTATTTTGTTAACTAATGATCCCACGCACACACGTGATTCCACCTCTGAATGGCTCCAAAGAAACAAAATGAAGGTTTTAGAGTGGCTTACTCAATGTCCTGACTTGAATTCAATAAAGATGCTGTGGCATGACCTTAAACATGTTCATGTTCCAAACAATCCAGTATTGCTGAATTAAAGCAATTCTGCAAAGAACAGTAGGCCAAAATTACCTCCCAGCTATGTTAAATAGTCATTGGCAATAAAAGTAAAGGTTTGCTTGCAATTCTTGCCCAAAAGGATTGCGCAATCGCTTATAAGGTTTAGAAGGGGAAATATTTTTTTTTCACATGGGTGATGTAAGGTTTGAATAACTTTACCTTCAATTAATGAAATGATCATTTAAAATCTGCACTCGCTTTGAACTCATGTCGTGTTTTTCTTGTATGACAATGATGATCTGAAACATTTAAATATGACAAATCAGCAAAAATACAATAAATCAGGAAAAGATCACGTACTTTTCCACTGCACTGTAATATTCAACTCCAGCTGGAATGCCCGCCACGTGGTGAGCAGATTGTAATAGCCAAAGCAAAGCCCATTTGTGGGTGATTTCCAGCGCGGTTCCAGTTGAGATCGTGCAGTTATTGAACCAGTAAACAGGTTCTTTGATTACATAAAACTAGCTGCTCAAAATAACATTAGTAATGTGTTCAAGAACCATCCAACTCTTGAATGGTCTGAATGTTTGATTTTTTATCGTGCCAATGACCTTTTTATCCAGCTTCTTAGGTTGAACAAATGCATTTTTGTTTTCTCACAGTTCAGGAAATATCTACTTGTAGAAAATAATTTGATCCATCGCACATTTATACTTGGCTCAATTAATACGGAACGAACATTTTTTTTTGTGTCCAAGATATTTTTTACTTATGCACTAGATGGCAGCAAAAGGCAGTTGTTGCACAAGTAATCGAACTAAAGAATGAGAGGATGGACCAGTCTTTACTTCGATCGCATGAGAGAAAATATAAACCCTTCCAGTCAGAAATATTCAGACACCAACAACTTTCAAGCATTCAAGGATGGAAGAATTACATTTAAATGCTTTCTGTTGACCAAGAGACAATCTAAATCTTTGATTGACGGAAGTGCCTAGTAGTTTCAGTGCAGTTTTCTAAAAAAAAAAAAAAAAAAGCCAGAAGTATTGTTCCAAAAGTTTACACCTCAAGATTGATTTTGCATCTGTTGTTAAAAATGTAAATCACTCCCTTCTACAGCCAAAAACTATTTTTGATTAAATCAAAACTTTGGGTCGCTATCCTAATCTTACAGATTCATGTTGACTTCTCACTATTCACATCTTGCCATTTGGGTTTATTTACGTCACTTAAAATTGCTTCTTCTTCCTCCCTTACAATGTTTGAGGGAAAAAAGAACAGTAAAGTAGGCAAATATCTTTAACCGGTTGTGTACATGGCCTAAGCTTGTGCTCATATGCTCTCATTATGCCTGAAGCTGCTACTGGTTTGTGTTATCTGGCCGGCCAGATGTTTTTAAGTAGCCATACAACTCTATTTAAAACCATTTGAAGTTTCTGCTGTTATTTAATTTATGGTATATGGTATTATCGTATAAGATAAATGAAATCAGACTCATGTGTTCGGTTCAGGATTATTTCCAGTCTGCCTTTCTGTCCAGTTTATGTTGAACAAGCTCCCAGTCCTGCAGGTGTCAGGATTGTGTTACTGTTAGACTCCTTTGTCCCTCCATGTAACAGTTTGGCTCTGGTGAAGAGTCCACTCCACCTGGTGTTTGTCCTGGATAGCCTCCAGTGAGTTCCACGCACCTTTGGCTGTTACATTTGAACTGTGCTGAGTTGTTCTGTTCTGTGCTCTGTCCCTCTGTCTTACTGTATTACTGCATTACTACCTGTTGTTGGACTGTAGTCTGCCATCACATTTGGTTCCTGGTTTGGCTCATAGCAGGTGGTAACATTTCTTTAAATGTGAATAACTCACTTTAAACAAAACAGTATCAGATTAAAACAAATTAGATAATTTTTTTTTATTTAATATATCAAAATAGAAGCTTTAATTTGAAAATGAGGGATTATCATTATTAAATAAGTTTTTTTCTCTGATGAGTAAACTGGTGGATTGATATGATTAACCACGTTCTGCCACTATATTGACTCTGGAAATCACAGATTTGCACATGCGGATGTATAAGGTCAATATTTTAAATTAAAGATTGGAATATCAGTAACAACAACAACCACATTTTGCATTGCCCATTTAGCTTTCCCAGGGCACCAAATTAAGTGGAGGGCATCACATTACCTAAATTTTCCATCAATTCTCATTTATTTTCAATTGACACAAAATGTTTTGTGTTTTTTTTTTTCCTCATACGACTCTTGGTGGTACTCTACCAGTGAGTTGGCTTTTTACCTTGCTTGTATATAGCTCTTGTCAGTTGGAACAGTATTGCCTTGAGGACTCATAATGTCTGCCATATGGGATTTTCCACCAAGCTGAATTGTTTATTCGGCCTATCAGTATAAAATATGCATGCATGACCTTCGCTATATACAATTATGATGAAGTACTTCAGATACTTGAGGTTGATAAATCATCATCTGACAGGTGTTCGAGCATGAGCTGTAAGCTGGTGGTGTAGTTGGCTCAGGCACACTCATGTTGCCGTGAGGGACTTATTATGCCTATTCTGATTCTGCCCTAACTGTTCTTAACCTTTCCAGTTGTGAGGGTGGTTGGGATTCACACATGAAAGTGATAAAGTAGCGTCAGCATTTCTTAAAGATTTGGGTCTGCAATGAGCCTGGTATCCCCTATGCATTTGGTCATTATTGAGTCCCCTGACCAAAGGCAAAAATAATGATCGCTTTCTTTCATGATCCGGGTGTGGTGTAGTCTTCATTGAAAAAGGTGGGTCGGCTGCGCTGGGAGGCTGCGACAGGAAAAGCCTTATTTCAGGTTTTTGCTTATGTTCCTTAATTGACAGAAGACCCAAACATGGGTTCAAGACTATAATTGTATAGAAAGTGTACCACGCATTAGGAAAGGGAAAATATTATTTATTTGTGAATTCATGAATTGTTTAAATTGTACCAGAAAGACTTACAGTGTGTGTAGGTTTGAATATCACGATTTATTTGCATGTTTGAACAGTCGTTTTGGCTGGTGTTCCAGAAGGTTTATGGATATGCACATACGCATTTTAACAATTGATCAAATTACGCCATATTGCTCTGACGTTTATTCCATAAGTGAAATTCGATTGATCGACAACGGCAAGAGTAAATATCAACGGCATAATAAATACAAACAATCAGATTTGAATGGCAGTCTTCAGCGCTAAGAGAAAAGCGTGAGATGCTGTTTTCTCATAAAACTACGTTTCCCATAAACCAATTAAGTCGTTGCCGCGCCCTCATGAGGCGGACCTTACGAATCCAGCAGCGTCGTGGAGTGACACTGTTTGACAGGGAGAGTGGGGTGGAGGGGGCGGCGGAGGGAAGCGTTGGGTTCCTGCTGGAGATTCTTGGTTTAAGTTACTTTTGTTTGTCTACCGACAGTTTTGTGTAGTCTGTAGTCCATTGAATAGAGGTGTGTGCGACGAACAGTCTCGGCAAGCTCAGCAACAGGGCACCGTTCAGGATTCAACGGGCTGAAGTCGCCTAGTGAATAGGAAAGCACTGTACTCCGCAACGCAGAAAATATCACAGATAATATGAGCGGCTTGGAGAGTCCGAATATTCATTACTAATGAAATGGATATCATATAGCAGCCTTCAATTTCACTATCGGCAAAGAAGAGTGTAGATGGTTAGTTAACACCGAAGTTAAATGTCAAGGTGCACGACCCTTCTTAACTGAGACAAAAGGAGCTGGCAGTTTGCCTGCCTGCGTCTTCATACCAAAGAAGACTGAAAAATCAAAGCTGCAAAATGATGCGAAGGAGATTCAACCAATTGGTACGTACAGCTGTACAATGATGATACTTCAGAAATGTTCATGTCATGGGGCTCATGTTTTGAGAGCTTAAAATAGCTCTGCAAATGGTTGCATCGCTAAGAAACTCACCAGCTGCTGGTTAATTTGTTGAAGGTACGTTAGTATTTGCTAGCCGAATGGCTGCTCAACACTAGCCAGCTAAGTTCCCTTCATGTCAAGGTCTGGCACTGTTGCTTTGATCAATAAATGTAACGTTAATGTTCGTCAAGAAGCACCCAGCCCTTTAATGTAACGCTGCACATGTGTGTCCTGTGTAGAAGCTATGTGTTGTGTTCCATGCATTTCTGTAGGGGGCATCTTCCATAATTCATTGAAAATCGTGACCACATGTTCTAGTGGCAAAGATGGCTCGCTGGCTCGGCAGCGGATAGTAAGCAGACTGAACCCTGTTTAGGAAGGTTGTTTGGCCGCTGGCTGCGAACGCGGCTCGACGCCGAACTTCCTGGTGTTGCGTTGTGTAACGTGAAGCGCGCGGCGCACATCGCCCTGTCCATTCAGGACACCGGGCCTCGTGGACTAAATATCAACCAAGTTATTTGTTCGCGTTGCTGTTCACTGTTAAATGTGATTTTGAATTAACTAAGTCTTCCCTGCATTTGGATCAGAGTGTTCTTTTTCTCTCCCGAGTTCCGTGTTTAAAATTTCCTGATGCCTCGTAAAATGTTTAATTGATGCATGAGGCTGTCATTTCACCCTGGTATGATGGATGTCTCGTTAATGTGAGGGAAGCACAGCAAATACGAGACATCGGCATTCAACAGAGAATATTGCTGTCAAAAGTCCGCGATGTTGCCAGGATCGTCCTGTATAGATACATTAGACGTATATCTTGCTCTTGCTACCATTCAGAGATGGAGGGGCGTAGCACGCTTCTCTTGCGTATTGATAAGGTTTAGTCCGACATTATTGCCAGTCAAGAAGTGGAATACATTAATACATTTAGTGGTGAATGAAGAAAAAATTAAAGGGTTGTGCTGGTTACACAGATAATACGTCTATAGTAGGGTGGAGTTTGCAGAATCTTGACTGTAATACTCGATCACCGTCACCTTGTTCCATTAAATTTGATTTATTAACTTAATAATTAGGACAAGTGGAATCACTGGCCGATTTATATTTAGATTTCAGCATTATCCATTGCATCTTTACTTTATGTAAATTTGGCAACACCCCCCCCCCCCCAAAAAAAAAGACAATCTGCTACCTGGTCAAAAAAGTTGCAATTTGCATTTGGGTAAGTAAATGCTCAGGAGCTTATAATGGGATAGTTTTTGCAGTGATTAATGTTTTAGCTGGCATTAATTCTTTTAATACTGTCTGATGCAGTGCATGGATTCTCATTTCTTTAAAAACCATTTTGAAAGACCTATCCCATGGTCATCGAAAATGTTGCAGTGTTCAAGAGGGGCAAATTACTTAACGACATCATGCAAAGAAAACAGATGTGGAGATTGCTGAAATCTGTCAGTTAAGAACTGTTCAAATGAATTATTAGAGCCTGGAAAAATAGTGGTGAACCGTCAACTTTGGATAAGAATTGGGTCTGGAAAAAGTCACCAATGAGATGATTGGAGATCACTGAAACGCTTGGCAAAGTCTGTCTTAAAAAGCTACAGTGGAACTCATGTTGGCTGTGTTTTATTGTGAAAGCAAGAGCATCACCATCTGCTCAGTGTGAAGAGAGCTTGCAGGAATGGGACTAAACAGCTGAGTTGCCACAAGAGAGCAACATGCATGTTAGTGGAGCAAATCAGAAAAAAACTTCCTCAGTTTGCTTGTGAGCGTAAAGATTGGACTGTGGAACAATGGAAGAAGGTCATGAGGTCTGAGTCCAGATTTACCCTGCTCCAACATGTCAGGGTAAGAAAGGAGGCCCATGAAGCTACACACCCATTATGCTCAGTGCCTTTTCTGCTAGCCCTTGGAGGCACTGTTAGGACCTGGGGTTGCTTAAATTGGTTAGTTCTGGGTTCAGGGACATTATGCTGCACTTAAATGGAGTCAGCAGACTACCTGCATGTTCTGAATGACCAGGCTATTGCATCAATGAATTTTTAAAATTTTTGATGGTATTGGCTTATTCAGGCTTCGATTTTGAGAGAGTGGTTCAGTGACCGTGAGGAATCACTCTTACGCATTAATTGGCTTCCACAGAGTCCTGACCATAACCAGTTGAAAGTCTTTTGGGTGTGGGTCATTCCGTATGAAATCAGCCAAGCTCCCATCTTGATGGTCTCAGAAATGCTTCATTTGGTAATATTCTGTTGCCTGTGATGAGAAAATTAAATTGCAGGTGGGTTCAAGTTGATATCTCGTTCCGTTCTCATTTTATGGGCCCCCGAAAAAGGGGGCGTGGCCCATGTTAACCCTCTGGTCACAGTTTGTGACCATTTTCAAAGGGTTATAACCAATGATCTAATAAGGATACAAATTTCATTCTTTCAGGATATGTTTATTCTGTTTAATAGTCTGCAACAAACCTATTAATATAGTGATTAACCCTTTGAGTGCTTTGCAATTAACCTCTAAACATTGAAATTTGGTGCCAAACATGTCGATTTCAAATAAAATATTATGCAAGTATCCTTAGAATGTCCCCTTTACCATTTACATTGTTGATAGTATACCTGACGGAGTTTCAAATGAAGGTAAAAACATCTTTCCATCTTCATCCAATTTGGAGAAACATTAACCCCTTTTCAGCTAATTACTGAAACGGTGCACTTTTTGACCCTCATTTTGACCATGTGGGCCTGTTTTGATTTTCAAAAAGTTGGCCTCAAATGAAAGCTTATTCAAAGAACTTCAAAATGCAACACAATCAAACATGGAAAAAATACTCCTACTTGGAAAAATAAGACCCCCTTTAAGGGCTATTCGCACATTGGCACAATAATGCCAAAGTTCTGTCAGATCACTTTGAACCAGGGGCGGAGTGACCATCGGGCTCAATAAGCTCAAGTGAACCGGCCCACAGACTGTCCTTCGTGGCCGTGTGTCGTTCATGGTCGGCCAACTGAGTTAAAACTATCATAAACCAAGCTTTTAATATTACCATGAAAATCTCTAAGGTGTACTTCAACTATATACCACCCTACTCTGAGCAATATTTATAACACTTGGTGTCTCTCTACATCGCACTCATGGCTGCTCGAGTGTCAGACTCTCTCTCATCAATCCAGCCAACTGATTTTTGTTTAGCCTCCTATCTTGATCTAATTCTTTTTATTCAGACGTTACATAACTTTCATGACCCCAAATATAAAATTTACTGTTATAAAATTTGTTTGTTCAAAAATGAATGTAGAATGGTCAGAGCAAAGCCTCATGGGAAATGGAAACTGCGTATACCTCTGCGTTTATCCAATGACCGTAGGGGAATGAATGAGCGGCCGTCAGACTGAGAGAAAGGGGATGGGTCGGGCCGGTGGTGGGCCGGTGCCGTCAGAATTTTCCCGATGGATTTTGGTGTCCCCCTCCGCCCCTGCTTTGAACATTTTTGTTTCTGCCAAGGGTTCAACGCTAATTTAATTTAATCAAAATTTTGCTTTCTGCACTGAATATGTGCATTTATCTTCCTTTAGATATCATAATTTTGAATTAATCATTCATTAACTGATTTAAAATGTTACAATGGGAATTTATGTAAAGTTAAAGTAATTTCCAGCCTTGCATATCATCTTATAGTAGCCTGATTATATGTCTGTAACTATAATTTATTTAGCCTGGTCATTTTGGGCTGCATATTGATGTGGAGTTTCATGCTGGCCTAAATGCATTGAATTGCATTGAACCTGAATTTTTTTTTCCAGCAAGGTATTGAATCTGAGTGATCCTGTGGTAAAAGTAAAAAAGACTTTTTAGACTTTTTTTTTCCAAGCAAAGTATTGAATTAGAGTAATGAAGAAGTAAAAGTAAGATGATATTTCGAGTGACTCCTTGGCCTCAGTACACAATTCATAAAGAAATTTACCATTTTTGTGTATTTTGTATTTCTGTTTGTTCAATTACACATTAGACATGGCAGCAGAAAATGAAATGGTTGAGATTTTCTCCTGTTGCAATCAGTCCAGGGGCACTTCAGAATGGACGAAGTGGGAAGGCACTTTAAATGAGAAAATAACATTTCAGTCTTTTGCTCGCTGAGACGACTGTGTCCTCGAAGAGCTATTGCCATACCCTCGGTGTCAGTGTTCGTGGACGGCAAGGTTAAAGTTTTCCGGCGAGCTGTGTTGTCAGACAACTCTTGTTTCTTTAAGCTGGATGGTAGCTGTGTGGTCAGTGGTGTTTTGCAATAAATTTTTTTTGTGATCGATCCATGTATTTTAGCCCCCCGGTGAATTCTGGGCTGTTTTCTCTATCATGAGCATTTTTTCCATTTGGCCTCCCGAAAGTCTTACTTTACTCTGAGGTACCATTGTATGCCCTTAACTGGCGTTGTTTAGTTAACTGACTCTGCTTTATTCAGTAATGGTATTTTTTTGCTGCATTACTGGCGGTTTTGCTCAGTGGCTGTTGTCCTGATCTATCTTGTGATGTGGCTGCAGCCTCTGAGGATGGAGGCTGCTGTACACCTGGCAGAGATCGATCCCAGTTCCCTATAATGAGACTGGCAATCGGTAGTAATGTATCAGAGAATACATTTTCAATAAAGTCTAACAACGTGTTTAAATATTTTATCTTCTCACATTTCCAATTGAAGTATAGATGAGCAAAAACTGGGCACTGAAACAGAATCAACACTTGATCCTGAGCGCTCTTGTGCTTGCAATAAGGTGGCAATTAAAAACACTGCTGATGAATCAGAGGCACCAGTAAATCACTTTGCTCCAAACAAATAAAAATACCCTTTTACAAGCGCATCGTTTGATTGCAAATTTGAAATTGTGAAGAATTGCGTTCTGAGCGAAATGAAGAAAACATTGGCGTCAGTCCAGAAAGTTATTGATAACCGCTTGTTACAAACACTCCAAAATGCTAGGCACAAACATTGCAAACAGGCGTTTGAAGTTCACTAGTTATAGTGCTGTGAAAAAGTTCTTCCTCATTTCTTCTGTTTTTGCGCATTTTTACACCGTTAAATGTTTCAGTTCATCAAATTAATTTTAGTATTAGACCAAAAAAGATGAGCTGACTGAACACAAAATGTAGTTTTTAAATGCTGCATTTTTATCAGCTGAAGGAAGTGATTCAATCGTCCTTGGCCCAGTGTGAAAAAAAGTGCCAATTTAGTTTCTAAATCAACCAATTAAATACATTTGATTGATAATTTGGTTCATTTTCACCACACAGACACCCCCAGGCATGATCACTACCAGCCCTATTGAATCTAAACATCACTTAAGACTTGACTGGCAATGTGAAGTGGCCAAAAGGCAGCATGTGATGCAGGCATCTGAAGAAATTCAACAACAGATGGAAGACAAGGTCCTTCACATCTATCAATGTGGAAAGTTTCAAAAAGCCATTTCTAAGACTCAATTGAACCACAGTGAGAGCTAGTATCTGCAAGTGAAGAAAACTTGAAACGGTGGTGAGCCTTTCTAGGCACAGTTTTTGGTAGAAATAATTTTTTGAGAGCAAAAAATTTTTTTGGGTGTGCTGATAAATTTGTGTTAATTGAAAATGGCGCGCAAAGCGCGCTGGCGGCAGGGGTGTGGGACAGGGGGGAAATTTTTTAAAAACAGGGCCTAAATGGTGCATTCTAGTGCATTCTGAAGACCAAATATTACATTTCAGCACAAGACATTGGCTTAATTTCTTCTTCATTACATTGATATATTGTTATATGTCCTACTGTTGTCAATGCATTCTATACCTTTTCTAGCTTTGGCGAAAAAAAGATGGATTTAGCCAAAATTATCAACTGACAAGGTGAGAGACAAATTATTAAATAAAGGAATAAGTCCCGAGATGCAGTGGGTTACAGTGATTTTATCACAGCGGAGGGGCGTTCTAAGGCACGACGTGCAGCGGAGTGCTTTAGTGCCCCTCCGCCATTATAAAATCGCTCTAACCCACTGCTTCAAGGAGCTTTGTGAAACGGTTATCCTATATATACCTAGCCCATTAAATAAACACACAAGAAAAAAAAATCAACATTTTATTGGTAATAATGCAACAATAAAATTGAGAACTATTCATTCTTCCACCAAGCAAGATAGAGTGGACAAAATGGTCGGCCAGCAACACAGACACTAAGATTGCTTTTTCATCTTGCGCCATTATCATGTCACATCGGGCTATTTGGTCCCGCTAATGTAGATATACTATGAAAGCAGGCTATTTTGAATGTCTCCTTCGGTCTCCCAAAGACCCTGTTAAATAATTACGTTCGTCTCGGTTTTGGAGTTTCCTTTTTCTCAACTTACCGGTGTCCAGGAAAATATGTTGAATTGTGCATTAGTTTGCTAGCCAGCTTGTCAACTAGCTAGCGTTCACTACAATGGATGTGGTTACCCTACACATAGTGCATAAAATAAACACACAAGAAAAAGTCAAAAATTTATTGCTAATAGGCTACTGAAATTGCGAGCAAGTTAGCAACATAGCTTGTAACACAAAAGCGATATCGAGCTCTGTAATCCAGTAGCTAGCTAGGTAGATTGCCAACTGTTTATTGGATTAAAAGGCTAAACATTGCTGACATTGAAATAGCGAGCTAAAAGTCTTGAAACAAAGGTAACCTAACGAGTCAGTTGAGTGCAGAGAAGTTCTTTGCGCGCAGGGATATTTTGTGCTGCGGCCTGCCACAGTGGGTTACAGTAATTCATGCCGACATGGAACACGGCTCAGCCAATCACATTTAAGGATGGGAAGCACCCGTTTTATAATACATATTAAGCACGGCTTTGGTCAAGCCGTGCACCATTTTTTTTGGCCGTGTTTTTCGAAAATTAGCAGTGCAAATCACCGCTGCACGGCTCGCTAGCTAAAACGAAGTTTCTAGGTGTGAGCGGCCAACCAGAATTCTTCCGAAAGTCAGTCTGAGTCTCAACCAGGAGGTCATAAAAGAACCCCGACTAACATTTCAAGAACTTCAGGCCTCACTGGCTCCTCATAATTCAACTAAAAGAGACTGGGCGAAAAATGGCATTCATGGGAGAGGGGCAGGTGAAAAACCACTGCTGACCAAGCACAATGACTCATGTCACATTTTCCAAAAGACATCCTGATGACTCTCAAGACTTCTTGGATAGTATTCTGTGGACTGATGTGCTGAAAGTAGAACTTTTTGGAAGACTTGGGTCCGATTACATCTGGTGTAAAGCTTTGCTGGTTTCGGACCTGAGTGACTTTCCATGATTGATTGAAACCATGCACTCTGCTCTATACCAGAAAATCCTAAAGGAGTCCAGTTTGTGACCTAAATCTCAAGCACAGTTTGATTGTGCAAGAGTACAATGATCCAAAGCACAAAACTAAGGCAAAGCCTGAATTACTCACTAGAAACAAAATTAAGGTTTTGGAGTGGACAAGTCAAAGTCCTGACTTTAATTCAATGGAGATGCAGTGGCATAACCCTTAACAGGCAGTCCATGCTAAAAAAAAAACCCTCTAATATGCTTGAATCTAAACAGTTTTGCTCAGAAAAATGGGCCAAAATTCCACCACAGTGATATAAACTCATTCCCTGCAATTGCAAAGTTTTGATTGCAGTTGCTACCATGGGTGGCACTACCGGTTATTGGCTTCAGAGGGCTGAACATGTTTTGACAATGCTGATTTTGCATAACTCCTTACATTGCCGTTCACCCATGGAGTAAAGAAATGTTGAATTCTAAGCAGAAAACATCGGAGGGAACTAGGAACGCATACATTTGGCTAAATGGAATTCAATATTTCATTTTTGTTGATTGCTTGGTAAACATTATTTTATTTGTTTTGGCCCAATAAGAATTAGCAGTGAATGAAACGTGTTTCATTAAGATTGCACCCACCATAAATGGGGCAGATTAACATTTTTCCCCCAAAAACGTAGCTGGTCTCTAACAGTGCAATAGCTGTCCATATACCTGGCAGCTGGCTTTGTGAAACTCCATGTTTAGCCCACTGCACTCAATGTAATTTTATTCAGTTTTGAAGATTGCTGTAGATGCCTTGTTGCTGTGATTCAGGTAAGCAGTTCTGGTGAGAGGTTGCGTGGCTTCGCTGGGATAGCGGCATTGGTACGGCATCCTTTGGTGCCTGCGCAGCCCTGTTAGAGGCCGGGGCGGGGCTTATGTTCTGATCTGGATATGTGGGTGTTTCTTTGAGGAAGAACTAACAGAACAGCACAGGAGCAATAGGACGTTCCACTTCTACATATCCTGTTATATCATGTATTTCAATGGATGTCTGTCATGATGGCAATTTTTTGATGTTTTAGGGCTGTGTTTCAGAAATCTTCTCACCCTGTCCTGTGATGAACTGTTGGCCCCTCAGCCTGTATTCACCCTTTACCCTTTACCCTTTATGCCTTTTGTCATCCAGGAGGAAAACGCTGCTCTCCAGTTATTTTTAGTCCATTAAAAATATAAGCACATTGCTGTCCTGCTCCATGTCTGACTTTTATTGTTCTCATACCGAATATAATCCTAACAATACATTTTAGGTTTGGGTCTTTTGAAAAACTATTCTGTACGATTAGGTCCGTGAATATTTAATGACGGAATTTCATAGTTGTAGCATTGTTAGTCGCCAAGACGAATTTGAAAAAGCAGGAACTTTTTTAGAGTTGGCTGTATTTGTTTGGAATGACGGTTGTCTATTGTAGAACATTTAACTGAATGTCACCAGTAGATATAATGGCACCAGCTCAAATGGTGGCCACACGTGCACAGACATGTCCTCTCCTCAGCGATGAGATGGCATGCTTCAGGTGACAGGTCATTTCTCATCTGTCAAGTACAAGCAGAGCTTTGTCTCTTGTTTCTACAGGATACTGTTATAGAAGCATTCAGGCATTTTTAAAAAAAAAATGATTTTTGCAAATTTTCTGTTTTTAAGCCTTACCAATGGTTTACATCTTGAGATAGACCCTCTCTATTTACTCAGATTTAGGCTGATCTTGACTGCTGACTTTGCCACGGATACGCCTACATCCTGGAAAGAGTTCTTGATCTGACCAACTGTTGCGTGGGGTTTTCCTGAATCAGGGAAAGAATTCTTCTGTCATTCCCCACTATTGTTACTCAGTCTTCCTGGCCCTTTTGCATTCCCATGCTCATGAGTTTTTTTTTTTTTTTTTTTTTTTTTGAAAGAAAATGCTAAATAGTTCAGATGGTCACATCTAATGGTTTTGCTTCTTCTCTGGTGGTTTGTTTTGATTTTTCAACTCATTTGCTTCACTGGCAGTAGTAACTCTTAGCTCTTTGGACTTAAGAGTTAAAAGCTACAGATTTAAATTCAAACCCATTCACTTTTACATGAAATTATATGGGAATAAAACACACCTGCTGTGGAACAGCTAAGCAAAGAATGTTTCAAATACCCTTGGTCCCTCAGAAGGGTGGGTGGCGGTGGGGGGAGCTCTTTAAAAAAATGCAGTTATTCCTACACCATATATCCAATTTCCATTTGTTTGTCCTCAAATTGAAGCAGAATCTCTGCTCTTTGAACTCATAATTGAACTGATTTATTCTTTAATTTTATCTCCCTATTCTAAGGCCCCATGTGCCACAGAGCACGAGGAGGACGGGTGTTCTGTGGTAGACTGTAAAATAATAATGTAGTCAAATATTTATTCATCTCACTTTACATGTATACTGGGCTTTGTACAAGCGAGATGTAAAAAGAGCAGGCTGTTTACTCAGAGGAAGAAACGAAAAGATGTCTGTAGCGGTGCGGTGATGTTCCTGCCACAGGGCAGTGTGGCGATGTGGCTGTTTGAGGTCTGCCCCCGAGGAGATCTGAAGTCAAACCGTGGCAGTTAACTGCATGCGTGTGCTCGCTAAGGTTGGAAAAACACCCTGCATTTGTG
This sequence comes from Gymnothorax reevesii, assembly GCA_029721435.1. Taxonomy (NCBI): domain Eukaryota; kingdom Metazoa; phylum Chordata; class Actinopteri; order Anguilliformes; family Muraenidae; genus Gymnothorax; species Gymnothorax reevesii. The sequence continues at coordinate 9,698,300 of CM056586.1, forward strand.
TTTGATGTGTATGAGCGTTTGCCTTGCTCTCCCTGCACCACTCCTGTCTTTTTTTTCTATTTCACTCTTTATTTTCCTCCGCAGTCTTCTTCTCTCCGTCTCATACACAGACGCGCAAACACAGTCCTATGAGTTGCTATACTGGGGCGATCTCGGCTTATTTTTATTCAGATCCCGGCTCCTTGAAGTGGTTTGCCATCCTCTCTGAATGCAGCACCTCTCCCAGCACATCTCGTGCCGGGCTGCGGTCTCTGCTGTACCTGCCAGCCGTCCGTAACCCCGGGCTGCTAACGAGCACGGCAGGCAGACCTGCTCTACGAATCAAACAGACTCTGAGACTTCAGCTTGTGTGCAGAGTGAGCAGGAACACGCCTGCTGGGGTACCAGTTCACCCCCAGCACACAGTGCGGTCTGGGACTCTACTGCAGCATCAGACCCATAGACCCTGCACTGTAGCGTGGGCTTTTACCAGAGATTCCTTTTCCTTTTCCAATATCTGCCTCTGCCTTTGATCCAGCTGCAGCATTTGCATTTCAGTTCCTTTGTATAAATGTTAATCGTATATACTGTCAAGACTGCCTCATCGTCGCCTGTTTTGAAGTGTGAACCGAAGCACCGTTGCCAGGTTAGCAGCGTAATTCGGGATTTATTGTTTCAGTGTCGTGTTGGTGCAGAATACTAGCCTTGCTGAAGCTGGCCTACTTATCACGAGAGATGTGGGTGGAATTGGCATGCTGCACCGCTATGTTCCCGCCATCTGCACTGGCAATGCTCAAATACATTAAGTCAGAAGGGATAAACTAGTGTACCAGCATCACACGTCTCCGCTAACAACCAGAGCTCCAATAGGGACATAAGAGTATTTTTATGTATTTTTTCCCCCCCCACTGTCTCTCGAAAAAACAGTTGTTGGACTACAGTTGAAATCCTAGCAGTCAATTGCATTCCATTCGTTCTGGCACCTGTTGTGATGGCCTTCACTATAGCACTGGCTGTGGATAATGTAATAGAACTGGAATTGTTCTCTATTAGGTCAGCTGGCTTTTTTATCTGTTCTGTACTTGCTCATTCGAGGACCAACCCAGCCTAGGAGCTCTGATCTTGGGTCAGTTTTGCCTTCAAGCTCACAAAAATTAGATGTGGGAAATCTGGCCCTAGATGAGCCCTACTGAGATCATTTTTGTGAATATGAGTTCAGGTTTCTCATTTCCATTTGTGACCCTTTTGAGGTTGCAGTCCGGACATTGCACCTCGCCGTGTTCACAGGTTGTCTGTAATGCTGTGGTCTCCAGCCATGTTTATGGAGAGCTTCCTTCCATGTGGGATTTCACTCCAACCCTAATTCAGCACTCCGGATTCAGCTAATTAGCAGCCCATCAAGAGCTGGTTGGAGTGAACTTTTATAATGGTACCTCTCCAGGAACAGGGTTGGAGACCACTGCTGTAAATGAATACCAGTGCCTATGGAATGTTTCGGTCCTCCCTGGGTGAAGATCTAGCATGCCTAAACAAGCACTTGCCAAATGAATTTAATCATTTTGCAGGGATAATTTTTTTATGGGTGTTCCGATATGTCCCCGTAATATACAATCAGAAATTAAAACGGTACATTCCAGGGTGAAGTTCTGCTAGAAACGTACTGATTGCTTGTGTGAACTAAAGAAAAGCCAGTCAGACCCCCTTCGTCGCCAAGCAGCAAACAACTTGTTAAGCTGCTGGATGGTAGCCTTTAATGTTGATTGGTGATCTTGCAGTTAGCTGGTTCAAGTTTATCTTTGAAAAAAAAAAAGTTTTATTAATATATATATATATATATATAACTTGGCAAAAAAATGAAAGTGGTTGCAAATAATGCTTTAGGAGTGAGGCAGACTGATGCTGAGGTGGCGTGCACCATACAGTACCTGCTCACCAGTATTATTGGATCCCTTTAGCAGCTCCCTTGCTACAAGCCCTTTTCAACCCTGAAACCGTTTCGTTCCATATGCATTGCCAGATCAAAGTTCACATGTTCTCGCATTTTTTTATCATTCATAATTATCTGCAAACCCACTTATTGTATAAATGTTGAATTTAGATAATCAGAATATAAATAATTATCATTAGCAATTTTGTGGAATACTAACATCTATGAAGCTCTTAAATGGATCACATAATCCCAAAAGTAATGGGCTGCTCATGACAACGGCTGTAACACAGTATATCACAGCCTGTACTGTGGGGTTCTCACTCTGCCCCGGTCTGTTCAATACTCATTCGCTACAACAGATCCTTGTTTTACACCATTAGAGGGGAAACCACTGGGGTTGTGGGGTGGGAAAGTTTTGCTTTCAGTCTTAAATTGTGGTAACCTATGCAGTTCCTGGGCCACCATTATTCTGTATATTTGCTCTCTAACTCAAACAAATCACACCTCAGTCCACGGTTAGATATGAACTTGAGCTGCCAATTACTTCTTTGAATTTGGTTGAAATTAAAATAAGATATTAGTTTCGACTCTAGAATGCAGCTTAAAATTTATTCACTTGCTTTATCTGCGCAATTAAATTTATTGGACAGTTACACATTTCTTTTTTATTTTTTGTTGCCCGAGTCAATCATCGGATCTGAATCCAGTTGATCATGCAGGTTACATTCTGAAGATGAGACTGAAGGAAAAAAGTCCCTCAAATAATCTGGAACTGAAGATGACTGCAGTACAGGCCCGGCAGAGCATCACCGGGGAAGATGCCCACTGTTTAATGCCTTTGTGTCATTGCATGCAAAGGATATACATCCACATATTGAAAATGATTCCTGTACTCTGCCTTGAATTACCCTCTCCTGTTGTTTTTGAGACACCTGAACATTAGGGTGACTATATACAGCAGGTGCTGTTATTTATTTATTTTTTTAGAATGTTCATATGATATTGATGAAAACACTCAGGTTAAAGCTAATAGTCTACTCTTCAATCTTGATGTCATCGTGTCCTTTCAAACTCAAAGTGTTAGAGTGCAGAATCAAAATAAAAAAATGCATCACTGTCCAATAATTTATGGTGCTCACAGTAAGTGGTGCATGGTATAAAAATATATTAAAAAAACAACATTCTGTGACCCTTGGTAGCATTTAGGCAGGATTGAAAAGGAAAGCATAAGCCACCACCTGTGTTTGAGTTGGCTTTGGCATCCGCTACATTATTTATTCGGATAGTTTCACGCTCTCATGAGCAGGACTTGTTATGAATCGCAGCTCCAGCTCCATTTCGTCGCCCTCTGTCTCTTTCTGGACCTTGCTGATATTAAAAGCGCTTACTCCCAGACTTCTTTGCCCCGGTAATGGAGTCTGCTTCTCTCTGGGCCGGCCTCAGGCGCGTGGTGCATCATTTCTTCGGTTGACTTCACACTTTCATCAGGAGAACCTGGTATCCATCACAGGCCCCATGGCCTCCATAAGAGCTCTGTTTCGCTGTCGTTTTTCTTGTCCTGGAGGCGTGCTTATGTATCCTATCCAATCAGATTTTACCTTCCTGGAATTGTAGGCCAATTAGATTGTACGCAAGTGGAATTTTTACCTAACTTGGTAATGAAAAATAATTTGGCGTCCTGGAGCTGTTGGCTGGAGAGAAAGGCTTTACACCCAGACTTCAGTGCCATATTTCCCTCCTGTAAACCTCCTTCAGTACTGCCCCGGCAACAGCCAGTCACCTGGGCCTGCCTGCCCCTGTTGCAGGGGTGATGGATACACTGGAGAGGGGTGAATTTAAATGGTGTGCTAAAAATGAGAAGATCACCAGGTTGGCCTGTAATTATGTGGCTCTCTGGCATCTTGCTGGGCATTTCCCTCTTCCCTTAGAAACTCTGGCAGGGATGAACAGAGCCACACGGGGTGTAATCAAGCTTGCCGACCGAAAAAATGACATTTGTATTGATGCAACATTATGCCAAGCTAAGCAGCTACCAAGTAACTCGTTGATTGGGTCTGTCCTCAGTTGGCTTTTGCTTTATGGTGTGCAGTCAATTTTTTCAAGATCTCATAATCTGCGGCGGTGAGCTGTGAAACGGGGGCATCCGTGTGTGTGCCGATTCGCAGAATGCCAGCGCAGAATATGCAGGGGCTGTGATGACCAAATGAAGGAAAAATGTTCTGGGTTCTCTGTTTATCAACCATAAATTATTCACCACCCTCCTCTTATTAGAAAATCCTCCTCAACAAGGCCCCCCTGCTCCCTCTGTTTGGGCCTCGTCACTCGGGCTGCCCGTCCTCCAATAACTCAATACTGTATTAGAGTCTGAGCCTGAAATTCAATCTCTTCTCCCTGTTTACATTATTAACAGTTTGATCCTGAGGTTCTTTCTCCTCCCTGACTATTCAGTATTAGAGTCTGATCCGGAGATTCATTCTCCTCTTACCCTACAGTATTAGTCTGATCTGGAGATTCATTCTCCTCTTACTCTACAGTATTAGAGTCTGATCCTGAGATTCATTCTCTTCTCCCTCTACAGTATTAGAGTCTGATCCTGAGATTCATTCTCCTCTTACTCTTCAGTATTAGAGTCTGATCCTGAGATTCATTCTCTTCTCCCTCTACAGTATTAGAGTCTGATCCTGAGATTCATTCTCCTCTTACTCTTCAGTATTAGAGTCTGATCCTGAGATTCATTCTCTTCTCCCTCTACAGTATTAGAGTCTGATCCTGAGATTCATTCTCTTCTCCCTCTACAGTATTAGAGTCTGATCCTGAGATTCATTGTCTTCTCCCTCTACAGTATTAGAGTCTGATCCTGAGATTCATTCTCCTCTTACTCTTCAGTATTAGAGTCTGTTCCTGAGATTCATTCTCTTCTCCCTCTACAGTATTAGAGTCTGATCCTGAGATTCATTCTCTTCTCCCTCTACAGTATTAGAGTCTGATCCTGAGATTCATTCTCTTTTCCCTCTACAGTATTAGAGTCTGATCCTGAGATTCATTCTCCTCTTACTCTTCAGTATTAGAGTCTGATCCTGAGATTCATTCTCTTCTCCCTCTACAGTATTAGAGTCTGATCCTGAGATTCATTCTCCTCTTACTCTTCAGTATTAGAGTCTGATCCCGAGATTCATTCTCTTCTCCCTCTACAGTATTAGAGTCTGATCCTGAGATTCATTCTCCTCTTACTCTTCAGTATTAGAGTCTGATCCTGAGATTCATTCTCTTCTCCCTCTACAGTATTAGAGTCTGATCCTGAGATTCATTCTCTTCTCCCTCTACAGTATTAGAGTCTGATCCTGAGATTCATTCTCCTCTTACTCTTCAGTATTAGAGTCTGATCCTGAGATTCATTCTCTTCTCCCTCTACAGTATTAGAGTCTGATCCTGAGATTCATTCTCCTCTTACTCTTCAGTATTAGAGTCTGATCCTGAGATTCATTCTCTTCTCCCTCTACAGTATTAGAGTCTGATCCTGAGATTCATTCTCTTCTCCCTCTACAGTATTAGAGTCTGATCCTGAGATTCATTCTCTTCTCCCTCTACAGTATTAGAGTCTGATCCTGAGATTCATTCTCTTCTCCCTCTACAGTATTAGAGTCTGATCCTGAGATTCATTCTCCTCTTACTCTTCAGTATTAGAGTCTGATCCTGAGATTCATTCTCTTCTCCCTCTACAGTATTAGAGTCTGATCCTGAGATTCATTCTCTTCTCCCTCTACAGTATTAGAGTCTGATCCTGAGATTCATTCTCCTCTTACTCTTCAGTATTAGAGTCTGATCCTGAGATTCATTCTCTTCTCCCTCTACAGTATTAGAGTCTGATCCTGAGATTCATTCTCTTCTCCCTCTACAGTATTAGAGTCTGATCCTGAGATTCATTCTCTTCTCCCTCTACAGTATTAGAGTCTGATCCTGAGATTCATTCTCCTCTTACACTTCAGTATTAGAGTCTGATCCTGAGATTCATTCTCTTCTCCCTCTACAGTATTAGAGTCTGATCCTGAGATTCATTCTCCTCTTACTCTTCAGTATTAGAGTCTGATCCTGAGATTCATTCTCTTCTCCCTCTACAGTATTAGAGTCTGATCCTGAGATTCATTCTCCTCTTACTCTTCAGTATTAGAGTCTGATCCTGAGATTCATTCTCTTCTCCCTCTACAGTATTAGAGTCTGATCCTGAGATTCATTCTCCTCTTACTCTTCAGTATTAGAGTCTGATCCTGTGATTCATTCTCTTCTCCCTCTATACATTATTAGTGTTTGAGCCTGAGATTCCTTCTCCTCCTCTATGATGTTCAAGGAGTCTGATCCTGAGATTCATTCTCTTCTCCCTCTACAGTATTAGAGTCTGATCCTGAGATTCATTCTCCTCTTACTCTTCAGTATTAGAGTCTGATCCTGAGATTCATTCTCTTCTCCCTCTACAGTATTAGAGTCTGATCCTGAGATTCATTCTCCTCTTACTCTTCAGTATTAGAGTCTGATCCTGAGATTCATTCTCTTCTCCCTCTACAGTATTAGAGTCTGATCCTGAGATTCATTCTCCTCTTACTCTTCAGTATTAGAGTCTGATCCTGAGATTCATTCTCTTCTCCCTCTACAGTATTAGAGTCTGATCCTGAGATTCATTCTCTTCTCCCTCTACAGTATTAGAGTCTGATCCTGAGATTCATTCTCTTCTCCCTCTACAGTATTAGAGTCTGATCCTGAGATTCATTCTCTTCTCCCTCTACAGTATTAGAGTCTGATCCTGAGATTCATTCTCCTCTTACTCTTCAGTATTAGAGTCTGATCCTGTGATTCATTCTCTTCTCCCTCTATACATTATTAGTGTTTGAGCCTGAGATTCCTTCTCCTCCTCTATGATATTCAAGGAGTCTGATGCAGAGATTCATTTCCTTCTCTCTCGATAAGGTATCAGAGCCTGAGGGTCATTCTCCTCTACCTCTGTATAGTATCATTACAGTCTGATCCTGAGATTCCCTGCACCTCACCCCATCCCCTGCTTCTGACCGTAGAGATGAGCTCGGCGAAGGATGAAACGCGTGGTGGGTGGTGTCCTGTGCCAGTTGGGATTAGCGCGTGTGTGTGTGTGTGTGTGTGTATGTGTAACGTCCTGTCTTCTCTGTTTAGTGAGTCATAATTTCTAGTGGACTTACAAGTCCCCACTTAGGCCGATATGAGCTTGTACGAGCCCCCACTGTTATCTGCCATCTCGTATTCAGCGCACATACGCCCTCAAAAACGTGCACATGCATACTGCACATACACATACATGTGTATGTGGCACATACATTCAGCGTTCCCCTACGTTTGAGAAGACGAATACATGCGCTCGCACACTTACTGGTGGAATCCGGCTCGATCTTGTTTCCTTTTTATAGCTGCTATTTGTTACTGGATATTGCTTTTATGTGTTTACTTGCTGGGAACAACAATTGACATTAAGGATGCTGTGGGAGTTGAATTGAAATGCAGTGTGAGGACTTGGGGTGAATACATCAGCTGCAAGATCGTTTTCAGTTAATGGTGTTTGATAGAGCCCCAAGAGAAGAGGCAATGCATTTGTTTACACAAAAATGCAAAAAGCCCAACACCCATAGATGTTTGGCAATGAAAGTAAAAGGCAGTAATCTTTGCTTGCGTTCAGATTTCAGGAAAGCTAGTCGCACTGTTGGTTTACAGGGAGAAAATTGTAGGTTTGAATCTGGCCTCGGGCCTTTCTGTGTGGTGTTTGCATGGTCAGTTGGATTTCCTCCTAGCACTCTGGTTTGCTCCCACAGTCCAAAGACATGCATTCCAGGCTGATTGGAGGCTCTGAATTGCCTGCTAGTGTGGGTGTATGAATGATGTGTGTGTGAATGATGTGTGAGTGAATGATGTGTGAGTGAATGATGTGTGCGCTCTGAGATGGACTGATGAGCTGTTCAGGGTCTGTCCCTACCTTTCTCCTGTATTCAGCTGGGATAGACTCCAGCCCCCCTGCGACTCTAGTGAGGAAGTACCGGTGTAGATATTGGATGGATGGATTTTAGAAAAGCAATTAAGTAGGTTTGAATTTTAGTATAGTCTGCAAATTACTGTTCACCAACTCTTGGAAGCTAGGTAGTTCCCGACTCCAATGTTAACTGAGAATGGGCTCAGGATGTTCTTTTTTTTTTTTTTTAACTTGTTTCAATAAAAAACAGAGTAAGTACTTTCTAATGTACTGGCCGTCCAGGACCAGAGTTGTGACATTTTAGCCTAGGAGCAGCAGGCTTTGTTGGCTGAGCTTGAGAGCGAAGCTCTCTGTCTGTTATTCTGTCTTAGTGCTGTGTCTGCCAATGAGACGCCTTTGTGCTACTGAAAGGCTGCCTTCATTCACCATCAAATGTGTCTACAATTATAAATTGTGAGTGTGTATGGATACTGCGGGCTCCAGAATTACTGGCAACTGTGACCAGAAAAACTCTAAAAATATTATTAAGAAATAAAATGCGGAAACTCTTCGTGCCAAGATCGGAAACATGTTGTAGTTTATTAATGTTTGACTGTTCTAACCATTCAAAATAATGCATTAATGCATTTATTTATTTAATTAGGAAGCAAGCACGGAGAGTGTTCAGTGGCACATTTACTCTTATGCAGATCTCCTTTGGGTCATTACCAGATATATGAAGGTCTGAAGCCATTTGTCTTTTATGAAAGGCCAAGTCTAATGTCTTCTTAACGATGACAAAGGGATTTTGCATTTGTGTTTCTTCAGTTTTTGCAGTGCTTTGAATGGGTGTTTTTGCCCTTCCGGATTTTATGTTTGCAACTTTTTCCACACTGAAATGTTTTCATAATCAAACTTATTTTAATATTATATAAATATTACCTGAGTAAATGCAAAATTCAGTTTTTAAGTGATGATGTCATTCAATGAAGGAGAAAGTCTATCCAACCCTACCTGGCCCTATATGAAAGGACTAATTGCCCACTTAATCCTAAATCATCCAATTTATATTTAATTGATGTTCAAGTTTGTGACCTAAAGCACAGGCACAGTTGGATTGTGATACGGGACAATGATCCAAACTACACAGGCAAGTCCATCTCTGAATGGCTCAGAAGAAACAAAGTGGAGTTTTTGGAGTGGCTTATTCAAAGTCCTGACTTCAGTTTGATTGAGGCACAGTGGCACCTCAAACAGGCAGTCCATGCTGAAAAGCCCTCTAATACAGCTAAATTAAAACTGTTTTGCAAAGAACAGTGGGCCAAAATTCCTCCACAAAAGATTGATTGCAGTTGTTACATAGATACTTCATCACTGCATTGAATAGATTACCTTCGTGAAACAGAAAATGGTTAGATGATACAACATGGCTCTTTCAAACTTGCATGAACTTGAACTGGTGGATTTTATTTACTGCAACCTTCAGGGATGCCAGTAATTATGAACCCTTGATTTGGAAAAAACTGATTTTTCATTTAACTGGGGACCATCTTTCCTTGGAATTACACAAGCTGCTCTCCTGCCTCCCTACTTCCGATGCCCGCACTCGGACCACGCCCACCTGCAAACTCTGCCTTCATTTTGACCTCAACTACTCACCTGTAATTTTTTTGTGACATCGTGCACAGTTGTGACGCTATCCCACGGTGAAAACAATTCCAGCTTGTGCTGTCATGACTGGCAATAAAGAATTTGCAGTATTTTGTTAGTTTTATTCAAGTATTAAGAAATAGTTTTATTTTGTGTCTGTAATATCATACATATTTATTAGTATTTAATGCGCATTTCCTTTCAAAATTCTGGAGCCTTCTGTAATTTGTGTAAATAAGAAAAAATTTCTGAAGTGCTAATCAAGGTCTGCTTGCAATTAGCTGTTGCCATGCTCCAAGGTTTGTGTGAATAAGAGTTAGGAAATCTTCTATGAAAGTTCATTTCGGTTGTTCAATCTGTTGCTACTCTGAACCGGTCCGTGACGATCAGTGGAAGTTGCCGGTCCCAGTGTTGATCTCCACACAGGCCAAGATTCTTAACGTCAGTCACTCATGACTGCAGCAGAAAGCAGTGATCAGCAAGTCAGGAAGGAGGCGTGTTTTATCTTCCTTGACACTGCTGGATAAACATTATTTCTTCCTGTTTCCTCCACTGGGAAGAATAAAATCAACTCTGTAAAATTAATTAATTGCAATCACTGTCAGCCTGACTCCATATCAGATGATGATGATGGCAAATTCCCATGCAAATTTTGAGCCTGTCTGCTCTGAGATGCAAATATATCCTGGCGTATCCGGGAGCTGTGGTGGAGGCCGGAGTGCCCCTGTGCAAACGGGCAGATCGGGTCAGCCCACGCGCACACTGACAAGTACAACACCTCACCATTCTCCTCATGCTCTGTCTACCCCAGTAGATAAAGATGCATCCTCTCATCCCATCCCCTACTGATTATACATTGTGGAATTGAATCTGCTCCTCTCTGGACTATTCTCCATCTGAACTCCTCACTAAGTGTGTAAATGGCCTGGTCATTGTCAATTTTTAAAAGCTGTAATGGCTGTCCAAGTTTGCTCAAAAAGTGCAGTCATTTACTTTTTATTATTCTCATGATATCTGTGATTGGCTGGTTTTGCCAGTGTTCTCGGTTCTTTCATTTCTGATCCTCTCTCCCCTTAATCTGACTTTGGGGGATAAACACTTGACACATGAAATGTGAGAAAAGCATCACTTTTAGTTGTTAGTAGATACTGCCTAACTGTTCGGGTTCTCTTTCAGTCATCTGGTATGTGGTGGCTTTTGCATTGCCTCATGAATTATTATTCATGATAGTCCCTTATTCAGAGAGTAAATATAAAGTGAACCGAGAGAGAGGTTTTTTTTTTTTCTCCTCTCCCATTTTCCGTATTGCAGTAGGGCCTCGTCACTTTTCAGACCAATGTCTTCTCATTAAAGATGACTAAATTCATCACTGTGTTTCATGGTTCTCCAGTTCAACCATAGTTTCCCAAGAGCAGCGTAAAGTGCCTCTGCTCTGAGTGCTTGAGGAACTGGTGTAAATGTAGGCCAACTGTAGAGCTCCATGTTTCACCTGGTGACACATAGTTGGCAATGAAATGACGAGCTTCCCCTGTGTAAACAAGGCTTCAGTTTAAGAAACGCTTCAGTTCAAGATGCCGCTGTTGCTATTTTCACAATCTCTGCTATTTGTACAATGTCTACTATTCAGCCATTCTCTGTACGCAAAGAATAGTGACAGGAATAGTCTGTCAGGAGCCTGAATGGGCCATTGTGATGCTAGCTTCTCCTTGGTGGACTAATGCATTTTGCTGAGATCTTTATCACTGGTGATGGACCAGTAAAGCCTGTGTTTATCTGAGGCATTGAGACTGCAGGGTGAGACGTGTTTAGGGACGGAGCAAGTTTTCCTGATATGTTGTGAAGAGTGCATGGGGAGAGGTAGGGCAGCCCTGTGGAGATGCTAATGCAGCTGCTGCTACTGCTCAGTAAACGCACGGCGCTCACACTCCCGCGGGATCAGAGCAGAGAGAGTTACATTCATCTGCTGGTGGGACTATAGCTGGATTTTTCACTGAAGACAAGGGGCTGAATGTGTCATTAGGGCTGCACTCTCTAGATATCCCTGTTAATGGCATTCACGCCCAGGCATGAGTTCTGCTCTTATTTTTAGAAATACATATACATGCAAGTTTTAGTTGAGTGCTTTGGCTCTTCATTTTAGGCTTGCCTCGGTGGTCCGCTTTTTAATCTAGGTATTTTTTTTTTTGTTTTTTTTTTTGTTTTTGATGTTTTATGGCAAATTATTGTCTGGTCAGTGTACTCTCCCTATTTACACTGATGAAGTCTTCTCGTGAATGTTGACTTGGACGCAAAAACATTCCCCTCCCAAAGGGTATTTTTGGTCGGACCAACTGTTGTGTAGGATTTTTCCTTTCACCAGAGAAAGAATTCTCATGCTATCCACTGCAATTGTTTTCTTGGCCTTTTGTTTTTCCTGATCTTGTCGCTATATATATATAAATATAAAATTTTTTTTTTTTTTTGCCCCATTTTCATAAAATAGCAAGTGGTTGATTTGGCCACACAATGTTTTTGTGATCTCTCTGATGGGTTTATTCTCCAACCACGTAATGGCTCGTAGAGTTGCAGTGAGCGCTCTTTGGACTTCATTAACAGCAACAGATTCCAAATGTCACTCTTGGATTCATCTCCGAGACCTTTCATCTGCTTACGCGTATATGACACGGTGAGGTAATGACACTCGCCTGGCTGTCGAATAGCTGAGTGGCCAGTTTAACTATTACTTTCTGTTCCTCAAAAAGGGGAGCAAAGTACATAAAAAGTGCTGTAATTCCTGCACCACTTACCACGTTTGGATGCGAGCCTAAATACCCTCAAAGCTTAAAGACTTGCGTCTTTTGCTCGTGTCGTTATTTATGTGTTGTGGTAGACAGTTGAAGTAACAATAACTTTGTCAATGTCTAAATATATAAGGAGGAGACTCTGTATATGCAGCTGCCACCTGAGAGGTTATTGGATTCTCCCTGTGGGCTTGCAGTAGTTGGTACAAAACCCAAAACTAGTGAAGTTGGCACGTTGTGTAAATCGTAAATAAAAACTGAATACAATGATTTGCAAATCCTTTTCAACCTATATTCAATTGAATACACTGTTAAGACAAGTTACTTAATGTTCGAACAGGTAAACTTTGTAATTTTTTGCAAATATTAGCTCATTTGGAATTTGATGCCTGCAACATGTTTCAAAAAAGCTGGCACAAGTGGCAAATAAACACTTATTTGGAACATCCCACAGGTCAACGGGCTAATTGGGAACAGGTGGGTGCCATGATTGGGTATAAAAGCAGCTTCCCTGAAATGCCCAGTCATTCGCAAACAAAGATGGGGCAAGGGTCACCACTTAGTGAACAAATGCGTGAGCTGATTGTCGAACAGTTTAAAAACAACATTCCTCAACGAGCTATTGCAAGAAATTTAGGGATTTCATCATCTACGGTCCGTAATATCGTCAAAAGATTCAGAGAATCTGGAGAAATCACTGCACGTAAGCGACAAGGCTGAAAACCAACATTGAATGCCCGTGACCTTTGATCCCTCAGGCGGTACTGCATCAAAAACCGACATCAGTGTGTAAAGGACATCACCACATGGGCTCAGAAACACTTCGGATAACCACTGTCAGTAACTACAGTTCGTCGCTACATCTGCAAGTGCAAGTTAAAACTCTACAATGCAAAGCGAAAGCCATTTATCAACAGCACCCAGAAACGCCGCCGGCTTCGCTGGGCCCAAGCTCATCTAAGATGAACTGATGCAAAGTAGAAAAGTGTTCTGTGGTCTGACGAGTCCATATTTCAAATTGTTTTTGGAAACTGTGGACGTCGTGTCCTCCGAACCAAAGAGAAAAAGAACCATGCGGACTGTTATAGGCGCAAAGTTCAAAAGCCAGCATCTGTGAAGGTATGGGGGTGTATTAGTGCCCAAGGCATGGGCAACTTACACATATGTGAAGGCACCATTAATGCTGAAAGGTACATGGACGCCCCTGCTTATTTCAGCAAGACAATGCCAATCCACATTCTGCACATGTTACAACAGCATCGCTGTGTAGTTAAAGAGTGCGGGTCCTAGACTGGCCTGCCTGTAGTCCAGACCTGTCTCCTATTGATGTGGCGCATTATGAAGCGTAAAATACGACAATGGAGACACTGGACTGTTGAACAATTTAAGCTGTACATCAAGAATGGGAAAGAGTTCCACCAGAAAAGCTTCAAACATTGGTCTCCTCAGTTCCCAAACATTTACTGAGTGTCGTTAAAAGGAAAGGTGATGTAACACAGTGGTAAAAAGGCCCCTGTGCCAACTTTTTCTCAATGTGTTGCTGCCTTTAAATTCTAAGTTAATGATTATTTGCAAAAAAAAATAAAGTTTCTCAGTTTGAACATTAAACATCTTGTCTTTGCAGTGTATTCAATTGAATATAAGTTGAAAAGGATTTGCAAATCATTGTATTCTGTTTTTATCTACGATTTACATAACTTCACTGGTTTTCGGTTTTGTAGATGCAGGCCTGTACTGCAGGCAGTGTGCAGCATTCGAGGTTTCTCGCTGCTGTGTGACCCCTCCCTCAATTGATCGCCATGGAGATGGCGCAGCCTTAGTTAGAGGCAAATAATTTGTTGTGGCTAGTTTTTTTTTTCCCGAACTTAATAAGAGTGTGATTTCGGTCATGACTGTGATTGAATACAATTCTATAATGCTCTTAAGTTATAATGCCATTTTAATTGGAAGAGAAAAGGCGATGAGATGACGTGAGCAGTTTTATCTTGTTTTCTCAAAACACCAATGACTCACATGGGGCTGTGCTCTCCCTGCGTTTGTCCCGTCTGTTTTCACTTGAACCACGCTGAAGTTGGCAGTGTCTTCAAGAGGGCGTTTTCCTTATGAAGTGCGTATCGATTTTTCTTTTTAACTTGACTTGGGTACATTTCGCAACCAACGGTCTTTGAATCCTGTGATCCATTCCAGTCTCTCATTCTGAGCCATATTGTCCTTCCTTTCAGATGGAAAGCTCATCTCAACCATGGGTCAGTTTAACATAACATTGTTTCTCAGTATTAGCCAAAGACCACTATCATTAGAGCCAGAGTTTTCATGCAGGTACACCGTGGGAGAGTTAACCCCCACGCTTTCCTGTTTTTCGTGCTGTGTAGCCTTGAGGCATTCGGCGCCCTAACCTCTCCTCTGTTCTCCGGGACTCTGTTGTGCCCTGTCATATCCTGTCATGCCTTATTGCTCCTGACTCTGCTTGTGTAGACAGCACACCAGGTTCTCAGCATTGACCTTTATTTTCCTGCTTCTGGAGGCTGTGTTACGGTGATGTAACTCTCTCTGTTATAGAGCTGTAATGGCAGTGGCTCCCAAACGGCGTGCTGCGGCTCAGTTGAGAGCCGTTAGGAACGCCCAGGGCTCCATGGGATTTTGCAAGAGCTGTAGGCCTACATTATTATATCTCCGAACGCCAAATGGCGTCCGGGGATATTATGTTTTTGGTCCGACCGCCGCCGCCGCGCCGCCCTACGTGTTAACGCGATAACTTCAGTAATATTTCAGTTAGAAATTTCAAGTTTTGCATATAAGTAAGTATCATAAAGAGGAAGAACTGATTCGATTTTGGACAATTTACGACTTCTAGATTGGCCACCAGGGGCCAAAAACTGAAAAATCACTTTTTATCATATCTCTGGAAATATTTGTCCGATTGACCTCAAATCAAGTGCAAATGAAAGGTCATGACCTGAGGATGTGTCCCACGATGACATTATACCGGTTTGGTTCAAAATTTTGACACAATGTGGAGCTTTGTCACATATAATTCACCATTTTTGCCATATGTTTGGAACTATTTGTCCAATTGACATGAAATTAAGTTCAAATGAAAGTCTATTCAAGGACTATTCAAGGATTGGGAAATTGGAGGATTGGGGGTGTTCAGGGATATACCCCCTGCGGTCGCCTCCGACGGCATAAGCCTAGTTAATGTAAGGAGCTCGGGAGGAGCAATGAAAAGAAAAAAATGCATATTTTGTGGCCATGTGATAGGATATAACTTCTTGCCACAGGTGTTGCTAATTTGAGGCCACAGGATGTAACTCGTTCCTTCAATTTAATTGACTCATTCCCACAATTTAGCTAATTCATGGCCACCAGACTTATTCGCTCAGTTTGGTCATTCGTGGCTACGAGGCATAAGACTTTCAGTTTAGCTAACTCATACCCACGATTTAGTTAATCTGTGGCCACGAGATTAGTGTGCTGTAGGTTACTCATCTTGTACCCCAGGAGCAGATTATGACTTCAACCGATGACGTTCTGGCCCGAGAATCTGCGAGCACAGACCGGTGTACCTTCAGGTGGATGGCTTATAAGATGGCCAACGCGAGTCATGGGCTGTGGAAGCTCCGTGAACCTTCTTGGGCCTCTTTTACTTGGGAGCTTTGGACCGTCCGCAAGCGCTATGGCCTGCTATTAATTTAATGCTTGCACAATGCTTAACAAGATTACGTGTGCTTATTTCTCATTTTTTCACAATCTTGTTTATCAAGTGCACAGTAAATGCTTTACAATACTGTTTTGTTTTTCATCTTTTCATGATCAGTTATTAGAGAGCACTTTCAATTGTAGCCTGCTATAGGTACCCTGCTGGATTTTAAGTGTCTAAAAATACACGAGGTGGAAAACATTCTGTATAGCCGATGAAATGTGAATGTGAGATATGAATTATCAAAGCCGCACGAAATGGCGTGGCAATGGCAATCGTGTTCGTGCACATCTGTGCTGTTCTATGGCGATGCAGCAATCAAACATTTTGCCTTAATAAACAGCTCTACTCATTAAATTTATAGAGTAAATGCATCCTCCATTTGATTGCTAATCAAGCAAAGTAAGAGTTGGTTAATAGGAGACGATTCTGTAGTCCTTTACTTGGCTCCATGCAGCATGTCGCCGAAAAATACTGATGTCAGTCGAGTTTTTTTTCCCAGAAGCTTTTCCCATGCCCTCTGATGTTTGGCACTTTCGTTCAACCTGCGTCGGGTTTGAGGAAAAAGGAAAGCTCGGATGTCCGCCCCATGGCAGCAGGTGGTGGTACTGTGCCTTTAAAAAAAAACATGGTTCAGAATGGTTACAGGGGGCCGCCAAGCTGTCACGGAATTACAGTCCCATTGCATTTTGGGTTGTAACTCTACAACTAAATAAGATAAAATCAAGTATGATATGTTATATTGAAGGTATGAACTTGTTATTTAATATTATTAAGTGAAAATATATTTTTTGAGAAATTTCCATAGAAGAAACGAGCACAAACTACTCAGTCACGGAATTACACAAAATTGACGTGGTTTTTTGATGTTGTGTTTAACTATGCAGAAAGTGATGTTCCTATCATAGTTAAGTTATGAAACTTCAATATGTTCATATTTAAGGTGTTATTTGTCAATACTGTAAGTTATAGAAACAAATATTGACTTGAACCCTGCTTTATGGGCAAGAAATTTCAAAAAGTCAATGTCACGGAATTACAAGAGGCAAATTGTCTTGGAATGACAACGATAGTATTAATTAGTTTCAATGTATTTATTTCAATATATTATACATATATACATAATTATTTACATTTTTACAGTGTAGAAATATATTACAATGAGTTTTCCACTTATAATGACCAATCATAATACATACTTCAAAATTTTTTTTTAATCTCCATGTCAACATTGGCTTGGCGGCCCCCTACAGCCCTAGCTATAGGTGATTGCACAAGAAGGAAGCATTCCTCCCCTCCCCCTTCCCCATCAATCTGTGTCTGTACGTGGCAATTCCACCTATCCCTTCCATTGTTGTCCTCTGAATGTCCCTCCAAGATCCTCTGCTGGTCAGTCATTGCTTTTCCTATCCTTTTGTTTTCTGAGTCCAGTCAGTGTGAACCTTACTGTAAAGAACTGCCTACTTTGTTTTTGTATAAACCTTTGCAAGCCCATTCTGGGGGCGCTCTTTTCTCCTGGTGCCAGGCAGAGGGTCGCAGACTTCAGCAGTTGTGTTTTTGTTTGTAGCAAATATTCAATTACTTGCTCATAATTTCACCAGCATAATGAATTTGATGAAGGACTATTGGCTTTAATCACTTGGTTCCACCACATGTGTAATTTTCTCCTCTGATCTTACTCAGTTAGTGAAGTCCTGCAGTAGCTCCGTGTCAACAGGAGAGTCGGTGTTATTATCATTAGAGGGTAATGTTGACGTTGCTTGTGAAAAAGGGGACAGTATTTGTGTTCGGCTCTGATGAGCTGGGATGAAAAATGCTTGTGTAACTGGGGATTGGACATTTTCTGCTTTACAACCGTGGGAAGAAGTTTTTGTCGATTTTTACTGAGGAATTTTGGGGATGCTTCATAGTGTTGTGGCTTTGCCTCCTCAAAGTGGACGTCCTACACTCTATTCAAAGCAATCACAGGATTTATTTTGTTACCGGTCTGGTGTGAATGGGTGCTGCTTTGATGTAATTTCACAAAGTTTCAATAAATTCTTTGAATTACTCTGGTAGCATTTCATGAGTGGTATTTTTTTTTCTTTTTTGGCATTTGTAAATAGAATAAACATATGATACAAGTAACATGTTAGAGAGGCTATTTTGCCCAGATATAAACACAGGTATACTATGACATTTTGGCTTGGCTTTTGGTGTGCCTTGGGCCCAAAAAGTTTGAAAATCAGTGATCTCTGGTAAAAACGTGTCCTCCTCATTGGTCCTGGACGCATTCACCACCGTTCATATACTCAGAGGCAATGAAAACACAACACCAGTTTGGATTCAAATAATTTTGTGACTCAAATTTATTTTCTTATTTTAACAATTCAAATATGTTGGGTGGGTTGACTTTGATGAATTAAATGTGTTAATGGGCGGATTTGGACAATAATAAACAGATGCATTAAACATAACGAGCACAAGTTGAAAATGAAAAATCACAACAAGACTGAACGGAACGCACATTTAAAAAAGAACTCAAAAGAACAGTCAGTATCGGGTGTGACCCCCACGAACATCCACACAGGCAGCACAACGTCTCCTCATGGACCTGACTAAGCGTCTTAGGTTGTCTTGGGGAAGTTGTCACCACTCTGCCTGTAGTGCATTGTGGAGTTATTGCCCGTTTTGAGGTCTGGGTACTCTTGATGAAAGAGCTCGTCCCAGTTGGACGCACTACTCCCAAAACGTACTGATGCTGGACGTACTACATCGAAAACGGTGAGCCGCTTGCCGGGCACTTACTCCCGCCTCCAGCATACCCAGGGCCCTGTTCTGTTGTTCAGTCGACAAACGTGGCATTATGACACTTAAAAATGTTTTTTGTGTGGCTTTTATCATGCCTTTATGTAGTGAAGACAACCCCTCCTTCATTTCAACCACTGTACTTGCACAACTCCTAATCCCATATGTTGTACTCAATATACATTGATGAGAGTCCAACTCACACTGTTGAGTTACATGATGATCATTCATGTGTAACGAGGTACACACTGTGACCCCAGTGGTCACTTAAGAACTCTAATTGGACTACTCGGGTCCTGAGCAAAAATAAACCTAAATTTAGAGTGTTGCGTTTTCATTGCCTTTGAGTATATTTCTGCCATCATGCCTTTGAAATGTACACGACTCTCCCCTCTGTTACCCTCTTGACCCCTGACATTCCTTGTCCTGGTGGCTTGTCGTGCAGGATGTGAATGGGCAGTAGTGTAGAGATCTGGTGGGAGACCTTGTCTCTCCCCTGCCCCAGAGGAGTAAGGCCTGTCCTTTGCAGCAGCATTCGGTGGGAGTCGTTACAGGAATGCATGCCAGGCGTCATATGTTTGTCTTCAGAGTCGTGTGTTTTGCATTGCAAAGATTGCTTTCTGGTCAGCAGAGTCAGTTTCCCAGAAAGGGGCGGGGTCTGTCCTGAGGGAGGGGGTGAGAGGCCCTTCAGTGCAACCCAGTGCTGCTACACTCACTGCCCGTCCTGATTGGTCCAGAGATGAGTATGACCCAAGAGTTCTGGATCTCTGGACTTCCCGCAAAATCTGTTTTGCATAATTTCCTTAGAAGTGGAATGGAAAGAATACGGGAAAGCATTTTTATTTTTTATTTTTTTTTCCATTTTATGACCGGTGCAGATTTTTATTTATTTATTTATTTATTTTTTCTAACAAAGGATGTGATTCAATTTCAGAGGAACCTCTGAGACAACTTTGTGATTTGTGTCCTGGTTTTGGTCAAGGCTTCCTCTGTGGGGGCCGAGAGAGTTCTCCATCTGTGGACAGTTTGATTAAAGAAAGGAGTTGCTTCAACAGAGTGCATCAATATATTGTGCTTCTTTTAGGCACATTAGCCAAAGAAATGAAAGGCGCTGAGAGTCTTTGTGGTTCTATTCCCATTTCGTTTGTTTAGCCTGTAGGCAATTGTCCATTTTAAATAATAAATTTTATGACTGGCCACCACATTTATTTTTTATAAGCTGAGGTTTGTTTTGTAGTTCTCGATCATTGTGTTATTTTTATTTCTGCGAAGGCTTATAGCACATATTTAAAAGGCTGTAACCTATTTTGTTACGATGCCATTAGGCGTAGAGGCTTTTGTCTGGATTTTCATCATATTGTTTTATTGAACATTCTGCATTGTCAAATGTTGTGTGCTGACAGTATTTATAGTGCTGAAATTTATAATGAAGAAGCTAAGTTCTCTGGTTGTAATCTTGATAGTGAAGTTTATTGAAATTTAATAGCTTCGTCTCACACCGACATGGAACACTGACGCTAACAGAACATGGTTCACATTAATGTAATGAAATCAATTGTTATGTTTTGGTTTAAGTGCATGTTATATGCCAGTAGCAAAACCAGGGTTTTGGAACGGGGTAGGGCAGGCCTTAATATGTCAAGCGAGCACAGCATATTTTTTATTAATATTGGCTATACAGAACTTAAAAGGTTATGAGGCTATATAGGTTTGAAATTTATATTTTAATCACTGGAAATCCACATTAAAAAGCATTAATGCAACATTAATCTTTCATTTATAAGTTCCCATAGAGGGGAAAAAAAAAAGTCAACTGTACTACCAAGCAGCCGAGGCCGAGGCCTGCCTGGGCCCTAGGCCCTGTACTGGCACCATGCCTGTTACGCACTAATATTTTAGCATTAGTTAATGATAGACAGGGTTCTTTAGCCTTAGTAATGACACCAACTGTTCACCGATGACAGTTTCTGTATTTGTCTACTGTCAGAAGCTGTGCATGTGAATGTATTATTAAGCTAGCGGCAGCTTGCTAGTATCTGCATCCAGTCATGTTGAACTAACAAAGACGTAAACATGAGAAAGCTGAATGCTGCCTAAACGGCGCAAAATGGAGCTGATTGTGCAGCAGAAGTGAGATGGCGATGGCCGCTGAGGTCCAGATAAAATGGGTGGTTCATTCAACTCTCACCAGACCTTTGCCTTTGAGTCATGGCATTTGTCTTGCTGAACTGAAATAGGGGTTTATCTTGTGTCTCATCGTCCAATGGTGAGACTTAATGTATTGTCTTTTTCATTGAGGAAATAATTGCTGCTTTTTTGTTCAACTGCTTGTCAGGTGACATTTTCTCGCTCGTCAATCGCCTCACCTCGTAAATTTTTGTCTCCGTGAGCCTGGATTCTTCGTCCAAAACAAAAACTTGTCGATCATTTAATACTGTTGGTGTTTGTGTTGTCAAACCTTTGTGTGTCTGGGGGTCAGTGGCTTTTGCTCCATAATGCGGAGAAGAGCGGCATTAGGCACCCCTGCTCCGCATCGGGGAAGCGAAAGCCGTGGCCTGGAAGGTTCCTGATCCTCAGTCGGAAGTGATTACCCTCTGCGCGTCTATCTGTGATAATTATGTCATCTCATGACTGTTCTGACAGGCTAATCCAAGGCCGTTTCTTGTTTCTTGCTGATTTACACTATTGCTAATGGTCCAGTGTCTTGAAGAACGTCTCTCCCTTGGCCTCTCATGTCCTGTTTGTACTCATATTCATCCTGGCCCTCCTTTCAATTGCTGCCCCCCCCAGCTCATCTACTCACTTAGTCTTTCACCTTTGGTTGTTCCTGCAGTTCATCAGAGCACTTGTTGCCCTGGAAGTCTTTCTTCTGCATTGTTGAATAGGTCGGATCTCAATAGTGAATCAGCCGTCTTGAATACAACCCCATTTCCAACAATGTTGGAATGATGTTCAAAATTCATCTCTGCATTTTTAGGCATGTCATGTCTAATTACCTGGCCCCTCCCCTAGGGGGAGGTGTGTGTGTGTGTGAGTCTGTGTGAGTCTGTGTGTCTGTCTGTCTGTCTGTCTGTGTGTCAGCCCATGGCTGGGGCCAGGTCTGCTATCTCTGATTGCCTTGTATTTTGTTTTGTATTATATTATGGGAGCAGCTCACTTTGCAGGCTGTCATATTCTTCTCTGTGTAATATATACACGCACCCACACCCTCCATTCCCATGGCTCTGGTCTCTTTATAAGGTATCAGAATGCTGCAGTGCTCTTGGCACTGGTCAGACTCTAAGATAAGATCTGGTCTTTCAGGTGTCGTGAAGCTCTATTTGTGACTTCGGATGCTGTAAGCTTTGTGTATTTTCCATTTCCAGCCATCTGCCATCTTTTGCTGGGTCCTTTTCACTGTGTGAGAGCAATTACCTGTAAAGTTAAATCTAATGTTGCAGCAGCTTGTATTCACTGCCTTTAATCCACCATATACCCTTTGTTTCGGAACAATTGCCTTTCAAGCCAGTGTTATTCTGTGTTTGCATTATTGATCCCAAAGTACAAACAGTTATTGGCCTTGTATCATCTGGCAGTAAATTATAACAGACAAAACACAAACTACTTTTCGTTCCTCGGTTTGCAGTGGTCCTGGACTTTGAATGTAGAATAATAATGTTTTGACCTTTAACCTTGGCATGGTGATGGTTGGGTCAGATTCGCTCAACATTTGCCTGCAGCTCCTCAACTGTTCCTTTTTTAAAAATTACCATTTCAGTTAGAGGATTTATGTCGCAGGAATTGAGAGGCTTGTGTTCTTGCCCTCATTATATCGAAGATAGAATTCTTCTTTTTTTCTTAAATCGAAGGCTGTTCACTACCTTGCTTGTTTTCGCTATCATTCGTTCCCCTGGGGCTCCAAGTCAGATATTTTAGTTTGTTAATATGCTACAAGCTTGTTTCCTTTCTCACTTGAAGGAGCTGATTTATATTCTCCTAAATGTTTGCCTCTCAGCTGAATGTGCTCAAAAGTCCATCCTGTTGCATTGCCCAGTGACTATGCTTTATTCTGTCTGTGTTTGCCAGTGGGAGCTGGGAGGGGGGCTGACCTTGAGGCAGTGCTGCTACAGTCTTGTTCTCATGGTCATTGACTCCTAAAGCGTGAGAGTGCAGGATCAGGACAGTCACGAGCCTCAGCAGATATTTGCTCAGTTCTATCCGCTCCGAGGCCACTGCTAATGCTAGGCTACAACGTGCCTTCTGATTTGTTGTCGAACGCGCCAAGGTACCAGATGGCAGGGGGGAAAACGGCTTCTAAATACTGCAGCTTTGTGCCCGTGTGCAGCGCAGTGGCAGCGTGCTGTAATGTTGCTGCTCCCCTGGGTGCACTTGCAGCGTTGCGTTTGGTATATGCTCCCGTGGGCGCGCAGTAAATTCATGCTCAGCTGTTAACTTACAAGATCTCAGAGGTATTTTCAGTCTGTCCTTTTGATCTATTCTTGGACTGATTGAGTACTGCCGATGGTTGTCTGTCAGAGCTGTGGTGTGTGAGATGTCGCTTGTTGCGATAATTTGAATGTAGTGATGCATTCCCAACGGGCAACAGGTGTACTTTAGTCTGTTCCAGAGTTCACAGTCGAGCGCAAGGGTTACTGAGACACGACTTGCCCAGCCGCCGATAAGGAAGACCTACGACAAGTTCTCTTATCCCATTCCCACTCCTTTCTCTTTCTCTTTATCACTCTCTCTCTCTCTCTCCCTCTCTAATGTGTTCCTCACTCTTTGTGCTCTTTCAAAAATATCCAGACACTGGTCCTTTGTAGAAATTATTGACATCTAGCTGCAAGGGGCCATTAAGATTCCAAGCTGTATAATGAGTTTTTTTCAGGTATTTTGCCTCCGTGTTGGGAAATGGATTCCTCCATACATGCCACCAGATCTGTGTATCAAGTTCAGTGCCAGTACTCTGAAGTTATGTCTCACTCTCTGTTTGTCATCTTCATCAGCTGGAGCTAAATATACACGCGCTTTTAGCACCCTGCGGCTTAAGCTCAAAGTCATTTACCATGTTTTTAGCCAATACACAGTTAAATGCCAAGTGTTAACCTCACTTCCTGTTCAGCATCTTTGCTGTCCGCTTCAGTAATATTCTGCAAGTCTGAACTTCTTTATAGTGGCTCTCGGCATGCTCCAGGGGTCAGACATGAAGTTTGTTGGTACCCTAAAGCACTGCTGAGATGGAGCTTTGCTGTGTTTTTTTTTTTTTTTTTTTTTGGTATTTTTGCTGTTGGATCTGTTTTTGTTCGTGGATGTTTCTGAGCATTGTCATGGCATAGCAATGAACTGTTCTGCAAACTTTTGTATCAATACGTTCAGCGGTAGATGAGATATGACTTCACAACATCTTAACCACTTGTTTCCCGTGTATTTACATCACCGCAACTCACGCCTGCCCGATCTCTTATCAGTTGGCTTATCAAACCTGCCCGAAACGTCTGTACTCGTATTACTGCGGACCAGCTCGAGTCTCGGTGCCGCGTCTTATCACGTTGCTCACTTTGCATCTACAGAACTGTTATCATGCTTTTTGCTTTGCATCTAAACTCAGACAATGGTTTGAGTTCCTGTGACATTATGATTGATTGGTCTTGCGTGATATGAGAATTATCGTGCATACATTCCATTACTTTCAGGTTGTAAATTTTGTTTCGTTCATTTTCACCGTGATCACATTGTGACAGCCCAACGAACTGATGCTGGTCCTGCTGTGGCTGGACAAAAAGCTTGTGAAGATGCTGTCAACCCGCGGGCCATGTGTGCGAAACTGCGAAGAGGAATCGTCAGGGTGTGCGAATGGTGAAACCACGTTGTATCGTTGATAACAACTACGGTATGAGCGGTGTTGATTGCACCCGCCTACTGCGAACAAGTTGACTCTGCGAATCTTCCAGATTCCAAATAAAGACATATTTCTCAAATCTTTAACCATTGCCCCCACAGACATCCAGGTTCAGACTGTTTTCTGACTAGCTCCGTGCATTTTTGCCACAGACAACTCCATGTAGAGTATGCTCAAACATGATTGTAACCACTAGGTGCGTGTGAGTGCGTGGGGGGGCTTCCAGCGCAAGGCCAGCATTTTCTTAGTTGCAGTCAAACCCGCTAATAGAGTGCGGGTCTGAATAGACGACAGGTTCAATGATGAGGTGTCATTTAGAAGTAGTATTTTAGGATAACACGGTATGTCTATCTCCAGTAGGCCTGATAGAGTGGAAGATACCAGTTTCCAAAAGAGTGCCACATCAGATCACTCCCAGTACATATGTAAGAACGTTCCTACACGACCCAGAGAGCACAGATCACAAACGGGCGAATGAATGAGGTTCATGAAGTGTCTCGTTCTTGGCATTAGATACATTCTATGTATGAGTTTGAAGTTTATAAGTTTATGATCAAGGTTCTTTGATGTTTCATCTAAATTTTTCCAGTCAACCAGCATACTTCACCACTAGGTAGATTAATTAAGGTCACCCGTCCATACTCGATGAATAGCCAGGGGTCCACAAGAGGGTGTTAGTAAAAAAAAAAAGATAAAGAGCAGAAACTTGGCCTCCTGACGTTACTCCTACATCTAACAATTTGTGTAGCTGGTGAGTGGGGAGGAGAGGACCCCAGGGCACACCATACGCTCGCATCGCAGATCTTGGGTGCAAATAAAGGAAAAAAGATATACCTGGTATATCTCAAGTAGCTCGTAGATCAGTAAACAATCTCAGACCCCCCCCCATCACAGATATCAGACAGGATGTTAACCCCTCTCTCACTCCACTCCCTGAAGAAGAAGGGCTCCCCACCAGTAAGTATAGTTATAAAAAATAGGACTTTGTGTAAGCAAATTCAGCATAGTGCCGGTCACCCTCTCCACTCTTTTCCACACAGTCAAAAGAAACAACATAATGGGGCCCAGTTTTAGTTTGGAGCGTTTAATGGAGCGGCCTGAGTGTATTAAATCTTGAAGACGGTGAGGGGAGGTCAAATGTTCTTCTATAGGTCTCCATGATAGTTGTATCTGGGGTTCCAGCTAATTGGAAAGCGGACGCAGCACATAAGAGCAAGAATAAAATGTAAAGTTAGGGACAGCAAGACCCATATTCGGTTTGTTGCGCTGAAGAGTAGTTAGCTTAACATGTGGATGTTTCCCACCCCAGATAAATTTTGATATTACACTATGCATCTTGTCCCAGTAGCCTATTGGTGGGGGAAGGGGTATCATATTAGAATAAAGGTTCACTCTAGGAAGGACGTCCATTTTGATCATGAACACACCCGTTTGTAAGGAGTTTGGGAGCCGCGTCCACCTCTCCAAGTCCCCCTCCACCCGTTTCATAATACCCTGGAAATTTTTGCTAGAGATTGAGCCCAAGTATTTGAAGGTCCCAACCACTGGTATGTGTGTTGGCAATATGGATGTGTCGAGATATGAGTTAAGGGGCATCAGCGAAGACTTATTCCAGTTAATTTTATAGCCAGAGAGAGTGCTGAACTCCTCGAACACTATCGGAATACGCACTGGTGCATTACTTATGTATAACAGAATGTCATCCACGAGTAATGAAATATGATGTGAAGTGTTACAGAAGGATATGGGCGAGAGAGAGGAGTGCCGCCTAATTATCTGCACGAGAGGTTCGAGGGAGAGAGCGAACAGAAGAGGGGACAGAGGGCAGCCTTGACGGCAGCCTCTGAGTACTGGAAAGAGGGAGGAAAACATGTTGCCCGTAAAGACCGTAGCTGAAGGATAAGAGTAGAGTGCCTTAATCATCTTAATATAGTTAGTACCAAGATCAAAAGATTTCAGAACCAGCCAGAGATAGTTCCATTCGAGTCTATCGAAGGCTTTTTCAGCGTCCAATGATAGAACAGCACATGGGGACTCAATATCTTTAGAAAAATATATTGTATGGAGAAGTCTACGCAAATTATCAGCTGCGTTGCGCCCTTTTTTGAACCCATTCTGGTTGTGATGTACTAAGTTAGCCATGAGTCTCTCAATTCGTGAAGTTAGGACCTTGGAATATATTTTTATTTCTGAATTCAAAAGTGACAGGGGTCTGAAATTGCCACAAAGGGAGGGATCCTTATTCGGTTTAGGGAAAACTGTAAGAATAGCAAAATTAGTGTCCTGGTCAAATGAGCCCTTATCCACAGCTGTGTATCCAACATGAATTGACGTAGCTGGGACCAGAAAAACAAGTATTCAGGGGGTATTCCGTTCCACCCTGGGGATTTCCCCTTTATCATCCTCTGAATGGCCTCTTTTAGTTCTATCAATGAAATAGGCCTCTGCAGGTGATCTGCTTCCTCTTGCTTTAGGATTAGTAGATTTGCCTTCTGCTTAAAGTTTCTACATCCGTCATTATCCAAATTAACCTCAGAAGTGTAGAGGTTAGAGTAATAGTCACAAAACTCTGTTAATAGCTTTTGGCTCTGTTAAAATGTTCTGTGATGACCCAGAGCGGATGGTTTTGTTTGTAAATTTCTCACATTTCTTGAGCCTGAGCGACAGAAGGTGACTAGGTCTAGCGCCGTGGAAATAGTATGTCCTTCCGGTCTTGTGAATCAAAAATTCGGCCCTTTGTTTGAGCAGAGAATTGAGTTCAGTTTTTGTCACATCGATGATTTGTTTCCTGGCTTCAGAGAAAGAGAGTTGCTGTTGGTGCTTTAGGGAAGTAAGTTTAGATTCGAGATTATTTATTTTGGCCAGCCGAGTCTTACTTCGATGCGAGGCAAAAGCTATCGATGTGTTCCTGATACAACCTTTTAGAGCGTTCCAGAATATTCGAGGGTCATTAACGGAACAAGTGTTCTCAGCCACAAATCTGCTCAACTCTCTCCGGAAGTAGACACAATATTATTCACTCTCGAGCAGAGTCAAGTTAAAAGGCCAGCGACCTGCTCTGGTAGGTGTATTCGGTAAGGTAAGTTTGACTAAAATAATACTATGGTCAGATAATGGAGTTGGAGAAAACGCTGCATTATGGATTTCGGAGATTGAGCTAGAGGTTAAGATGTAGTCAATGCGAGAGTAGGTTTTATGTCTACCAGAATAGAAACTATATTGCTTAACTGTAGGGTTTATGGCACGAGACTGTGCGAATCTTGTGTAGTTTGTGCCAACAACGGTGTAAGGAAAGAGTCACACTATATGTGCGTGAGTTATGAGATTCCACTATTTGTCGAACCATGCTTCCAAACTTAAGAATTTTTAATGTAAGTTTTTTTCTTTCTTTTTTTCTTTTTCCATGTCGCCGTCATTCGGTCACCTCGCAGTCTGTTTCTTTGTAAGTAAAGGATGTATATAGAGTAATTGAGTGCAGGTCACATGTCATGAGGTGGGCTCTCAAAAAGGGTGTGTGACACTCTGTCAAGAAACTGCTTTTTCAAAATGTATTTTCCGAGAAAAACTGACTTTTAGTTGCGGCTCTCAATGCATTTACCTGTTAATTAAATACATGTTACACTCAATAACATTAGAACTGAATGAGAATACATTTCTGTTTGCTGTTTCTGATTGGGCTGAAGGTATGTCATATGCAGCAGGATTTGAAAAATGGACCATTTTGATCCTGTCACACTTTTGTGGCCCACCTCATGACATGCGACCTGCATCCTTATCATATTTCGCATGAACTCAAGTCAGTGTCTGGATGGTTTAGATGCTAAACAGCGCAGTTCTTCTCACCCATTACGCCAATGACCATCAGTGAAAATAATCTGGGCCAGTCCGCACTGCTGCCTTGTTAAACGCGACTCGCACGCGCTATCGTTCATTGACGGATCCGAGACTCAAGCCCGGCAATTGTTCACGAGTAAACACTGCTCCGAGCGCTACGTAGTTAAATGGTCTGCCATAGACTTACATGTGTGGTGGTGTAGTGGTCCCTGGAGAAGTGGCTATATTCTAGTTGGCAGATGGGTGGAGCACTAAGGAGAAACGGGCTTATTGCTTTGTGTATTACTATTGCTTTTTGGCTAATAAGAGGGCAAACCCTACCCTAGGTGGGTGCGCACTACCTGCATATACTGTCCAGTACACCACGGCTGTTAAGGCAGAAGGATAACAATAACAATACTAATAACAATTCCAATTGGTTACCTTTGGTACTTGGCCCCTAATCATAATTTATTTGAAAAGAATATGCAACTTGGCTAGAGTCTTTACCTGTAGAGTTAATTGTTCTAAATTAAAACTGGATGAGGCACAATAAAACTATGAAACATACCTTAAAAGTTTTCAGAGATAAGGGAAAGCTGAATGCTTTGCTTGGTCAGAGCTGCTCTGCCTGCTGGCTGAAGTACCTTGTGCAGAAAGTACAGCCAGGAGGTGATGTGCTGATCAATGGATGGGGAAAAGCCTGCTTTTCATTTCCGATTCGCTGAGCTTTTCACATCCCTCATCAGTTGGATGTACTCAAAGTCTCCCAATTGAGCTTTCAGTATATTACCGCTCTTTCAGGAGTTTTGCTTTGCGAAAACTGAGAGAATGCAAAGCTACTTAGCAAAAATGCCTCTAAAGACTTGGGATATTTCTGTGTGATCTGGTTGGGCGTAGGATATGTGCAATCATATCTTGGTGTGCTGAACTACTCCCCTTATTCTTGATATTTGTGTAATTTAATTTTATGGTCATGATTGGCAGAACTGTAATGAATGGAAAAGGTCAAGCTGCCATGTATTCCAGCTCCACCTGCTCAGCACTACGTTTCCCAGACTCCTCCTGGTGGACCACCAGCTGCTTGTTTACCCAGTGGACATGACCTCTCGTGCAGTGCTTTAGACTGGAACATCCCTCTTAGGGCTGTCTGAATCATTCGCTGCTTGCACTTTGCCCTGAAACACTGCTTTAACCAGCAGGAGAACAGGTGGGAAGGGGTTGGGGCTGCACTCTAAATTGAGCTTTGTGTATATGTTATATCACTGTCGGAAGAATGAACACTCATTATGGTTGAGAGCAGGAGTCGCTGAGCTCTGATTAATGTTTTAATCGTTTTTGATGCGTAAATGAGGTGCAGAGCAAGTGAATTATATCAGTTAAATTAATCCAAAGTTCAGCCGGCCCTGTCTCTTTGGGGAAGAGAAACTGTCCGTGGTCAGTCTTTGTACACGTTGAAGGAGTGGCTTATGTGCCAGACATGCACTTTTCGCATATTGGGCTGGCAAAAGCAGTGCATTCCAGAGATAAATCCTCACTCTCCCCATATTTGATGTGTATTTTATAATGATGTTTGTAAACAGGTATCTGTAATGAAGATGCCAGTTCAAACTGGCTAGTCAAGCAAAATATGACTAGATGTGGTTGGATTAGGTTTGGTTTGCTAGCAAAGCCATGCCGTTTAAGTGCTGAGTATCCATTTAAAACCTGCTCGCCCTTTAACCTCTTCATATCCAAGTGCGGGACCGATTACCACTGATCCCCCAGTTAACTGATAACTTTGTCCATTCAGGTGTCCTTTTTCGGCGGTGGCAAGTATTTCTTCAATTTAAGTTTACAACCTGTTAATCAATGCCCAAGTCCTTTGTGTGCAAGTGTTTGGAAGTGGACTTTTGCCACAGTGCGCCCCTGTGAGGCTATAGCTCTTTTCTTCATTAGAAACGGCTTTCATGGATTCAGGGCTCCTTGGCAATGATGTTGGAACGCTTAATCCCGAGGCAGATTTTAATAAAACATTCCTGTTGAATTTTGCTGACATGTGGTTGAATGAACTGGACAATGGGCGATTATGAAGCATCTGTCCCTTACAGAGAATGTTTAAAAAGCAAATTAAATTAGATGAAACTTTGATGATAACTGGGGTCAGTGAAGAGCTTTTGATTGGTCCTGTAACGCTTTGACCTTGTGGTGTTTGATTTTCCACTATGTAAACGTGCCACCCTCAGGTTCTGTAGCTAGTTGATTAAGTTAATAGATCCTCACGGCTCAGGACTGCATAATCACAATGCAGACATGACCTTTCTCTGAACTTAGCTCAGGTTTAATTTTTTTTTTTTTAACCGTGGTGTGTCCAAGGCTGTGGACAGTGCTTTGTATTAACTGAACATGTGCCAATGTGCCACTGACATGCTGTGAGTGTTTTGTGTGTTTTACGCTTCAGTATCCTGCATCCTATTCAGACAGTATACTCTTACAAGACTTGTGAAGCTGATGTGAATTTTCCTTTGCAGTTCGGAGGGGAAGAGGGAAGGGTGGACAGCAGGACTGTTTACGTGGGACACCGACCCCCTCCCACCTTGGAGGCCTTCATCCCCCCCAAATTTTGCGATAACAGGATTGTGTCTTCCAAGGTAGGATGACTCGATGCTTCCTTGAACCCTGTGGCCTGGCCCCAATGTCACAGCCCAGTCTTTGTCCAGATGCTGTTTTTACTCAGAGGTTGGGCTGTTGACGTAGAGAGGCAACACTTCCTTGTCTAATGTTGGTGTGCGTGAAAGGCTGTGTCTTTACACAGTGTCTCTGAAAGTTGTAATGAAAGAGCTGATGGTGTAAAGACAGTCATGTTTACTTGTTCAAAGAATCAACCACTTCTGTATTTTCAACCAGGTTTTTCTTTAGCAGCTTGCGGAATGATTGCACCACCATAAAAACAGAATTTGTCTTTGATGCTCAAAGCATGAAAACCAGTGTACTGAAACAACAAACAAAGTAGATGTTACATTTGCATCGTTTTACTCAAAATTACCTTGTGGCTTATAGGAAAAACCAAAAAAAAATTCAGGGTTGCTCCAATATTTTGCTTTTTTTTTTTTTTTTTTTTTTAAGAGCCAGTTTTTTATTCATATATAATGCACTGCCTGGCCAAATGAAAGTTTCACACTTAAATATTTACTTTTGGCTTTGATTTCGGCTGGCTATTGTCATGGCATGATTTCAACAACATCAGACGATGTCTAAATATTGATTTCTGTTCAGAGTTGCATTAATTTTTGGCCAGAATCTTTTATAGATGATGGAACAGTCAAACCACCCTGTAAAACCTTCCCCAAAACATTGTGAAGACATTCAGTGGGGTTAATAATGTACTGGACAGTGCTTAACCCAGTGCCAGAGATTTCAGCAATCTCTTTAGCAGTTTTCTTTGCTGTATACAGGCTAATAATCTTCCCCTTCTGGAACACAGTAACATTTTTTCAGCAACCACGGGATTCGTCTTCCAGTATGGTAATTTAAGAAACAAGGAACTGCACACTGCTTCTGTTAAGGTTAAAAGAATTGTTGCCAGACAAAGTGTATTCATTTCTGCATTAATGATCCAATCCCAGTGTTTGCTCATGTAAATCTGAATGATGACTTTTTATTGGCCAGGCAGCGTAGTTTGGCAGTGACTTACATGAACCAATACCAGTAACCATTTTTCTAAGCGAAATGTCAATTGGAAAATTCTGTGATTTGTTGAAGTGACTTCAAAAACAGAGCAGGATAAGTTCTGCTCATTATGAATAAGTCCGAAAGCAGGTAGTTCAGGCAGAAGTGTGTATGAGCGTTTCTTCTCATGATGTAAGCTCTCCTAAGTGTTTCACGTGTGGACTCATTATGATCGGTCAAAATTCCAACATGGACTTTTTTTAACCAAGCCCGTTGTTCTAATTGTCGATATAGAATCAGTTAAACTTGATATGAGTTTTAAAGATGATCAGTTGTTTGCTAGTATAGTGACGATTACTTTGTTTGAAGAACCCCACTGTACGTGCGCAGATCACACAAGTGTACTGTGCGCGCACACCAGCGCTTTTTACACTCATCAGTCGTACTGTTGACTTGCAATGTGACAGGAAGAGCAGGACCCAGATGTTCATTTTTTTTGGTGAGGGACTTGCTCTGCTTTAGGGAATGCTTATGCATGTTTAATTAATGATGTTAACTTTAAATTGGGAAAATAAACACCTGCCACTCCAGGTGGGGGTGAAAACCATTGCCGTTACTGAAGTCCTGCGGTCTTGGGCCTTGCTAGGACTGGGAAAATCTAACTCCTCATCTGGCTCTACCCAGCACACCTCATTTCCCCTCTTTCCTTGTCCTTGTAGCCCTCCTCTCTCTTGGATAGTGAATCTGTTATGTTATGCCGTTCGGCACGCAGGATGCACCTCGCAGCTCAGATCTTTTCTACTCCCTCTTTCTCTTGCCTCACTCGACTCTTCCTCTCTCCATTCTCCATTTAAATCCATCCCCCTCCTCCTCCTCCTCCTCCCTCGTTACTTCATTCCCAGCCTCCCTCTCTGACGCTTCTCTCCCCCACTATGGAAGACAATTATCTGTCAGTCAGGAGTGCTGTTTCTGCACAAGTGAAATGTACAGGAGGAGCGATTAGCATGCCTGTGGGATGGGAGATTCAATCTGTTCTGGAGCTCCGCTCGGCTCCTCTAAATCTGTCCCTGCAACGAGGGGGAGGGAGGGGAGGGGAGGGGAGGGGTTTGTGGAGCCAGGGGAGGGGTTGGTGGAGAGAGGGTGGTTAGGCAGGGGGTTGAGGAAGGTGGATTTATGGTGCTGCCAAGGGTCCTGCTGTGGATGGTCCAATCAGATCCTCTCTGGCATGACCGTGTAAACACGCTTAATTACCCTCTCTGCAGCGTTTACACTTCTCCCTGCGTCAGCCTTCCATCACTCAGCTTCATCCCTCATTTCTGCTTTACTCTCACCCCACTCTTTCTTTCTTCCTGAGCCTTTATGTATCCATCTCTCTCTCTATTCCTCTCCTCTCCTCTCTCTGTCTCCCACCGTCTATTCTGCATTTCTCTTCTTCTTCCTCTGCTCGGCGCTACTCCTCTCTTTTTCTCTTTTCTTTAAGTTATGTTCTTTTTTTGGTTGTATTGTGCCGAGACTGGCTTTCAGAGCCCATCAGGGTTGCTGAAGGCTCCTCTAATCCCCTGGTAATGTGTTCCATACTGGCCAGTGTAATCCACTGGTTGGGCAATTGTTGGTCCCCTCGTAGCGAGTTTTCATAAAGCTCCGGCTCTTGCCATTGTTGCAGCAATCATTACAGTCACCTGACCAGCAAAGGTCTGCTGGTGTGTCTGAAATAAGCGGCTCTCTTGCAGCGCTGGTTGAAGCAAAGATAAGTGGCTAATCCGAATTAATAGAGTGGCTGCCGACCATGGGCTAAATAACCATGGCTCTGTGGGAGATCAGAGAATCTGGGCTCCACTGATGTAGCAGCAGCTGGGTAGAAATGCATACATATGAGATTAGATGAGCAGAGAATCCTTTTAATCCTTGGGGGAGCTTATTTAAGGCTGTTGGATTTCCCCTGTCCAACCTCGGGCTCTGAAGTGTTGGGCTAAGTGCATAAGTGCAGCATTAACATGACATAAAAGGACTATGGGTATGTGCTTTCGATGGTGAGTGTGAGCTTATTCAACCGTTTATTCTCCCTCTCGTTTTTTAGTATACCATTTGGAACTTCCTGCCAAAGAACCTGTTTGAGCAGTTCAGAAGAATCGCCAATTTCTATTTTCTGATCATATTCCTGGTGCAGGTGAGTCGTGCGTTTTTTGAGGTATTCACCTAACTAAATGCAACTGTGTGTTCGTATGTCAAATGCTTACGTCTGGCCAGCAACATTACTTCTTCCAATACGGTTTTGCTATACCTTGGCTCCTCAGTTATGCTCATGGTTCAGGATCAATTTAGTCTGTTGCTACAAGAACCATCAATGGAAATGCCGGAGAACACCCAAACCCTCACCCTATACCCCATTACTTTAACCAATCCGGAGCCAATATCAAAACTTGAGGGGCGTGGTTAAGGCAAAAGTATGTTGGTAAAAGAAATGTAGTGTCTGGCCACTGTGGTCAAAAGTCTGCCAGAGAGGTGAGACTGATCATTCAGTCCTTTTCCTCTGCATGCAGTTTGTGACTGCATATGGACAATGTTTATGTATAAGGTCCCTTTAAATTAGAGACTTTAGACGAAGAGACCCAAAATGCTGGGGTTGAATTTTAATTCATGACCTTGGATTTTGCTACTCAGTTGAAATGAAGTGGGGATTTTCCTTTTGAAGATCATGAAAACAATGGTGCGGATTTTGAGGTGTAGAAAGGAGGAGGAGTCGCTGGGTGGCTTATCCCGTTAGTGCACGTTCAACCAGCGAGAATGCGGCCAGAATTTATCACCGCAGTCCTGAAAACCATTCTTTGTTGTATTTTTTTTTTTTTTTTTTTGTTTTTAAGCCATAAAATCTAATCGAGGGGTTTGGAATCCTTAATCCTTTTTTGGGAGAACTGCGCCCCCTCTGGCTGGCCAAGTATCAGCAGTCTACATGAAGCTGCTACATGCAATTCTGTCTGAGGGAGTTTGAGGACAGGACCAGAGGGGGAAAAGAAAAAAAAAATCTTGCTGCTTCATGCTGCATTTCTGGCAATATTGGGTACTGGAAGGGTGGTTGCAGTTTTGAACATGAATTCTCACGAAAAACAAAGCATATTCAGTGCGTCTCTGCGGAAGAAAAATAACACTGCTTTATCCCGGAGGTTTTTTTTTTGAATGACGCAATGCTGCTCAAAAGGCCTCTGTTTAGCGGGATGCTAGCGTATCTCCAAGCAGTGTTTTCGCTTTCATATTGGGAGGCAGCTCCAGTGCGCTGTAACGTCGGGGCTAAATTAGAAGCCTCAGGAGTCCAGCAACATGGCCTTGTAAAGGCATCAGTCCGCAGCTGTTTAATGTCATCTGGAGTAAACCTTTACCCTGGGCAGATGTCTGTCACCGCCTGCCTTTTCTCTAATGTGCCAATACTCGCCGTGTTTTGTGAACAGAGTAGCTGTGTGCTTGTGTGTACCTGCACTGTTTTTCTCTGTGCGTGAGTGAGTTTATACAACCCCACTTGTGTATCTCGTGTGTGTGTGTGTGTGTGTGTGTGTGTGTGTGTGCGTGCGCGCGCGTGTGTGTGTGCGCGCGTGTGTGTGTGTGTGTGTGTGTGTGTGTGTGTGTGTGTGTGTGTGTGTGTGTGTGTGTGTGTGTGTTTGTGGCTCTACATGTTTGCTTTCCTTTGCTTTCTAATGATATTTACGCATCTTGCCATGCAGACACTGTCACTGTGAATGTAGTGTCTCTCTCTGGGGGTTTCTTATCCAAATCAAGCAGTGTGCGCTATTACAGCATTAAGATGGTTCGAGTCACACGCGCCCTCCTATATATACCCTCCGACTCTCTCTTTCTCCTCCTTTCTCGCTCTCTTTCTCTGTCATGCACCACCCATTGTGTGTGGCCCAGAGTCTCATCATCAGGCTGGAAATAGACTCTTTAAATTCTCCTGCGAATTGATGCAAATGCATTATCCGAACCCCCCCCCGCCATCTCGCCACCTCTCTGCAGCTCTGCACCGCTGACGTCAGCCAGCAGGGAGCCCTTTGTAGTTCTCAGAGCCAGAAATAGACACGGGTTGTTAAAAAAAACATGCACCTCTCTGCTAATAATAGAGCGGTGTGCCTCGGCTTGGCTCTCTGCAGACGCGCAGCGATCGATGAGAATGATGGGAGAGGGCCTGCACCTCCGCACACACCCTACCTTCCCCGGCCTCCAAACAGCCCCTCGGGGGACCTCTGCTCATCACTGTGTGACATACGACCTGCCAGCAATTCATTAAAGTGCTGACAACCTGCTCCATATGCATCACTGAAGCATCTGTGCCTGGTTTGTGCCTGTAGCCCAGCTCTGGCCGCAAGCTGGACGCCACCCCCTGCACACTTTCGCAAACCGCTGCTCACCTAGTACAGTATGCTTTTCAGAGGGGGGCGGGGGGGGCGTTGTAATAGCCCCCCTCTGAAGCAGGGTTGGGATTGCAGTCTGGGAAGAGCAGGTGAGAATGCTGCAGTGTGTTAAACTCCGATGCAGTGAATATGTACTAAACTGAAAGGAGATGACTGCGGTTGATTAAAAGTGCACTGATGGCGATTCAATGCACTGTCTGTAACGTCTGTGCGGTTATGAGTGCAGGCTCATGTCGTTTTGATGCAATCTGGCAGCATCTGGTGGTGTTGAACCTCGGCGTGGTCGATTTAATTGGGTTTAGAGTTGGGTTAACACAGCGCAGCGTGGAACATCGAACTGAGATGAGTGTCAGCATGGTAAATGTGACAGGATTTTTACCGTAGAAGATTAATCTAGGATGCACGTAAGTTTAATTGGCTGAGTTGGGCTTGCCTGGTTGGGGAAGGGGAAGGGGGGGTGCGGTCAGCGTCATGGCAGGTGATCCGAGGGGGACATTTCGTCCTCTGTGCTCTTGGGAGCGTCGCTGGTGATGTCTCTAATCGCTAAGGGCACCGGGGCCTGCTCCCAATAGATGAGGTTTTATCAATTTATTAGATGGGAGAAAGATGCGTGCTGTCCTGTGTTCCACCTCATTCATCACCTGCTGGGCCCCGGGCAGCGCTTTCTGCTGAATGGCTCTGCTTTGGCTGAGAGGGTCAGGGCGGGCGAGCCGGCGTGCTGGGTGCTGAACTTAATGAAATAATAAAGCTCAAAGCTCTAGAGAATAGGACAGCCAATTCGCCACTGTGCAGAAGCTCAGGACAAACTTTTTGGCAGTTTCGTCTAAACAGAGAGGCAAGATGACTCATTCGCCCTTCAGATCCTGCACGAGACGAGCACTTCAGTTTTTTTGTAATTCCTGTACAAAATAAACGCTTCAGCTGTGTGTAGGTCCTGTGTGAGATGAACTCTTCAGTTGCTTAAAGTTCCTGTACAAGATAAACCCTTCAGTTGTGTGTAGTTCCTGTACAAGATGAACCTTTCAGTTGTTTATACAACCCCAATTCCGTAATAGTTGGGACAAAGCGTAAATTGTGAATAATATCAAAGTGCAATGACTTTCAGATCACATGAACCAGTATGATATTTGCAATAAAACATAAATAACATTTCAAATGTTGAAACTGAGACATTTTACATTTTTATCCTCAAACTGAGCTTATTTCAATTTTTTTTGGCTGCAACAGGTCTCAAAAAAGTTGAGACACAGGAAAAAAAGGGCTGAAAAGACAATTAATATATGAGAATCAGCTGAAAAAACATTTAGCAAGTATTTAAGATAACCGGCATCAGGTGTGTAACATGATTGGCTTTGAAAGGGACGTCTTAGAGAGGCTGAGTCTTGCAGAAGTAAAGATGGCCAGAGGCTCCAACCTGTGAAGGTTTGCGTAAAAAAAATAGTGGAATACTTTAAAAGAAATGTTCCTCAACGTCAAATTACAAAGGCTTTGAAGGTCTCATCATCGACATTGCATTACATCATCAAAAGATTCAGAGAAACTGGCAAAATCTCTGCGTAAGGGACAAGGCCAAAGACCTTTACTGGATGCCCATGATCTTTGGACCCTCAGATGCCACTGCATCACTCACCGGCATGATTCTGACATCAGCATTACTAAATGGGCCCAAGAATACATCAAGAAACCACTGTCTGTGAACACAGTCCGCCGTGCCATCCACAGATGCTATCTAAAACTCTATCATGCAAAAAGGAAGCCATTGTTGAGCATGATCCGGAAGCGCCGCCGTATTCTGTGGGCCAAGGCTCATTTATAATGGAATGTAGCAAAGTGTCCTGTGGTCAGACGAGTCCAAATTTGACATTCTTGTGGGAAATCATGGGCGTTGTGTCCTCTGGGCTAAAGAGGAGAGAGAGACTACCCCTCCTGTTGTCAGCGTTCAGTTCAAAAGCCAGCATCTCTGATGGTATGGCTTTGCATTAGTCCATATGGTGTGGGACACTTGTATGTTTTAAAAGACACCATGAATGCTGAAAGTTATATAAAGGTTTTAGAGCAACATATGCTTCCCTCCAGACAACATCTATTCCAGGGACGGCCTTGTGTATTTCAGCAGGACAATGTCAAACCACATACTGCTGCTATTACAACAGCATGGCTTCGTAGTATAAGAGTATGTGCTGAACTGGCCTGCCTACAGTCCTGATCTTTCCCCGATTGAGAACATTTTGCACATAATTAAACGAAAAGTCCGTCAAAGGAGACCCAAAACTCTGCAGCAGCTGGAAGCCTGTATTAAACAAGAGTGGGATCAAATTCCAATGGCTAAACTCAAGAAACTTGTCTCCTCAATGCCCAGAGGCCTGCACTCTGTGTTAAAAAGAAGAGGGGATGCTACACAATGGTAAACAGGCCCCTGTCCCAACTTTTTTGATACCTGTAGCAGCCATCAAATTTGAAATGAGCTCATTTTGTGGATAAAATTGTAAAATTTTAAAATTTCTCACTTTCAACATTTGCAATGTTATCTCTGTTCTATTGTGAATAAAATACTGGCTGCTGTGATTTGAAAGTAATTGCATTTTGATTTTATTCACAATTTACACTTTGTCCCAACTATTTCGGGATTGGGATTGTAGTTCCTGTACAAGATGGACCCTTCACTTGTTTGTCAGAGTCGGTTGTAGTAGGTTAACAGTAGGAGGATTCTACTTTCTCATTTCATGTGTTTAGCTGTACATATAACTCCCATTTTTATGTGCTGTTTCCTGTGGCGTAGGAGAGTGTCCTGTTTTAAGCAACCCCACCAACACACAGGCTGCAACAGACCCCTGTATCTTTCCTCAAAGTGGATTTTTTTAGGTATGTCTGGACAGGTACTGACTGGAGTTTATGGAAGAGTTGGCATGGGGTCTTCTGGAGGTCCCGTGCGTTTGTACACCAGCCTGGGCAGGATACGTGTATTTTAACTGCAACACAGCAGAGGCCTGTGTAAAAATTCCCTCCCGTCTTTAGCTCAGTGCTTAATCTCTTCAGCTGTTTCACACAGCCTGTTCTCTCATCCAGGAAAAATTCACGGCCATTAACAAACTATGCCCCGGAACAATTTCTTTTTTGGACGAATTGCCTCATCTGCTTGGTCTAAGTGAAGACTGGGATTTTATCCAGAGGAAGAATGTTTTGACGTTGTCCAGAGTGTTTAACCCAACAATTCATGCGCTTTAAACCAGCACACAGATGCTCTCGGCGTGTCTCTTTATTGCTTCGAAATTAAACCATCAGATGTCTTTGCATTTTGCATTAGGTGCTCGCCGAGTGGTGATCGTCTGTTGTATTTCCTTTTACTGCGAGAAATGTGTTTTTTTTTTTTTTTTTTTTTCCAGTCCTCTTGTACTCCACTTAATTTTTTGTGTTAGTTTTTTAAATTCTTTTTTCTGGGTACATTTATAATGCTGCTTCTTGCTTTGTTATTAGTGCTTATTTCAAGTCGCTGCTTGGTGCTTCTCAGCTAGTGCCAGCTAGCAAGAACAGAGTGTTTTCAATAGCATGCATATATATATATATATATATATAATATCTGCATATAATAAATGAATTCACTTATATGGTCAGAAATTCCCATCCATAGATTAGACTTATATCCAGGCTGAGAGCCCTCTGAACCTGTGGACATATCTGTATGTCTCCGGAGTTTGTCACACCTTGCAGAGAGGTTATCTTTCCATTGGAGGTTATCTGTTCACTGGAGGGCTGTATCCTGGGAGTTGTGTTTGAAAGGGTGGGGCGAAGGCTGGAATTTAGCTGAAGTGCGCTGCTCTGTGTATTCTGATTTGAGAAGGTTATCACACTGTGGCACACTGACCTTAAAAGCAGAACAGTATTTAAACATGGTTGTTCAGTTGGTCTGGGTGTGTTGAGCTGAGAGACTGGTCAGGTTGTTGCAGAAGGCCCTCAGCGAGCCCTGGCACTGTAGATTACAACTGTCCACATCCAGCGTGAAGCCAAGTGGTTAAACTCCAGCTGGCGGTGTGATTCATCCAGATTGTCTTTTTTCTGCAGGTAACCTTTTTCTTTAGGAGGCAGGTATGAAGAAATGTTGGGAAACACAATTTTTTCATGAAACCCTTTCATCAAGGAACACTTGTGGTCTCTCACTTTTTGGCTTTGCTGGACTCATGTTTTCAAGCCTCAATCCATTTTGAGATTTTTGCGTCATATCCCAGTAACTACAAATGCCTTTTTTTTTTTTTTAAGACTGTAGTTGACTATAATTTAATTTGAATTTTTCGCTGACATTTGCTAATCATTGAATCAACAAGATGTCTGTACTGAAGAGCTTTACAGACAAATAAAATCAGTTACAGTTACAGCTACTTGTATAGCATTTTTAATTCAAAGTTGTTGCAACGCACTTACCCAAACTGCAGCTCATCAGTAGTGATGGGAACTTTCAAAGCCAGTTTCTAAGAGACAAATTCCTGGACTAAACCGTTTTATGTGGTGAACCTTTATTCATGAGTTTAGTCCCAGACTTGGCCTAATCTGCGAACAGTGAAACTGGTCCATGAAGTTTTAACTTAAAGAAGCACCAAACTTCCTCTTGCCTGGGAGAAACGGTGGTGTAATTTTCCCTGTTGCGTCACTCCTTTTACGTTAATGGGGCTGTTCATTACTGCTCTGCCTTATTGAGCACTTCAGTGGTTTATGGTGGAAGAAACCAATGGTTCAATTAAGAACTCTATTTATCTTATAGATTTAATGCCTTCTGAAAATTTAAAAGTGTGTTTTGGCCCGATAGGTGCTTTGAACTTTGAGTACTGGTTTCCATTTACATTTGTAACCATTTGCATGCTTCTATAACTTTTGGGATTTGTCAAACCATCTGCATCTCTCACTCTCTCTCTCTCTCTCTCTCTCTCTCTCTCTCTCTCTCATATACATGCACACACACCATTTCCCTCTCTCCATTTCTCCCTCAATCTCTCTCTTTCTCTCCACCCCCCCCCCCAGGTTTTATTAGTTTCTTCAGAGACCGTTGGGTCCACAGCTTTCGTTTGCTGTCGACGGGATTATGTTTTCTGTTTCAGTTTCATGTTTTTCAGACCAAAGCATTAGGACTTTGGCTTCATTGGGTTTATGGTCAGAGACTTTGCTAGATGAAGCATACAGTTTGTGACCTGGCATTCAGGATGTATATCTTACGGGTGATGGGTCCAAAGAGCTCTTCTCTGGTCAACAGGCAAGACTAAAAGCGTGAGATGTTTGCTTGCTGTCCACTTGTTTTCATCAGAAGTGAAATTTGTGCCCATCTATGTGAAGTGTGATTTGTTCTCGAATTGAATCCATCTAGGCATCTCTGACATTGGGAGATATTTCGATTAGTTTTTTTTCCCCTCTGAGTGGGGAATCTTTGTTACTTTAAATGATCTTTTCTAAAGTAAACAATAAAGATTTATAGTTTGTATACGATTTATATTACCTCGAGGTGGCTTTTTTCAGAGTCAATTTATTGTCTATACATAGCTCCTGAAGAAGGGGGCAGCTACCTCATTTTCCCTGTTCCATCGGACTAAAATTGCCGACTTTGAATTCAAGTCCTCGACCCTACACGATTGTTGAGCTGATTCAGATAAAGCAGTGACATTCACCCTTCTGCCTCGCTGACTTGGCAAGCCGTACAACTCTGGCAAGCGATCTGTTTTTTTACGGTTAGTCATTGACTATCAGCGAATCAATTTCCTTCTTTTCTAAATATTCCCTGACATGAGCCCTCCCTCTTTACCACTGCCAGTTTTGCTGCCATGTGGTTTTCTTTGTTTTGCCACTGAAACAGTTTCGTTTTGAGTCGCTGCAAACCAGTTCGGCCTTTATGATTTAATAAGTAATGTTAAGTGTGTTAAGACTTTCATACAGCTTGTGCAAATTCAGTTCTGTTCAGTCAAGGGTGTCTTTCTTAAGGCGATTATTAAAATGCAATTATGTTCTGCCATAGGGGTAGATTTTTGTTTTTGCATCGATCTCGCCTCCGCGAGCTTTGTGTAATCTATCTATTTTGGCTAGTGGCCCAATTCTACAGGGCACAGAACTGGAGCTGCGGGTTATACTCTAGTTTCTCGCTATCTCTCCGGTGCTCAGACATCGACTTACCAATTTCATCAAATATTACTCCTGAATGCCATTACGCGCAATGTACCTAGTTTAGTTCATTTTTTTGGCTTTAACATAAAGTCAATTTCTATAGTTTAATTGCACACCGTTTTTATAGTTTTTTTTATTTTAGTTCATATTTTATTTATTCATTTTATGGGGTTTTTTTTTTTTTTTGCATGGACGGCACACAATTAAAAGTAATCGCACCGGAGTTAGCTAGCAGCTAATTTGTATATTCGTCTATTTTTTTAAATATTTTTGTATATTTGTATATTTTTGATAATTCGTCCCTGGGCAGGAAGGCAAAAGGAGAAACCCAACAAATACACTACATAAAACAACACGATATATACAGGTCCAATGTCACGTAATGAATAGAATCAATGCAATTAATACAAATTATAATTTTTTTTAATGAAGGAATTGTTGTTGGGTTAAGTAAATCTGTGTTAAAAGTGACGTGTCTGGTAATGCTTCCTCGCTCACTCGCACAGGTGATAGTGGACACCCCTACCAGCCCCGTCACCAGCGGTTTACCCCTGTTTTTTGTCATCACAGTCACTGCAATCAAACAGGTGAGTTTCGGCGCAGTCTCTGCCCCCTCCCTGCACTGCCGTGCATTCTTCTGTCCCCCTCTCCCCCCTCCGCCATTTCCTTTCTTTCTTTTGCTCCCCTGCTCTCTCTTCCCTCGACCTTCAGTCCCGTTTCCGCCCTCCGTTCTGTTGTTTTTCTTAATCGCCCCCCCTTCCCGCGGTGCTAACGTGTCTGTGCTTCGCATCCTGAGAACTGCGTTTTGCTGGAATGGCTGTTATTTGGTGACTGGCATAGCATTATGTATCAGGGCCTGTCAGGTCTCGCCTGTTGGCCCGTGTCGTGTGTATTTCACAAACCGTGACGCTCCTAAGTACAGCAGTGTGCTGCATTACAGCTTTCCTCTGTGCATAAATCATGAGGCAATACTTTTATGATGCAGATTATGTTCAAGATATCAGCATTGTTTTGTTAGTCTTCCTTGTGTGTACTCAAAAGGATTAATTATTAATATTTCTGCAAAAAATAAGGCTCATTGACCAATCTAGGATCAGTACGCTGGATGTAAAATAGGCTGGTGAAGTGATTGGAACCCCTTTTTCACATAGATTTAAGATCAAATTTGGCTGGTGTGCCCTCTGCTTTTCGACTTACAGTTCTATTTATTTATTTATTATTATTTTTTTTTTATTCTTCGAGGAGAAGGTTTCTACAGTAATTCGGTGCCTCTTTCTCTATTGTTTCCCAAAGCTAGCGGAGACTGTTGCATGAACATTAGACTGTTCCCTAAAGGACTTGTTAATTCCTTATTCGTAATCTCCTGCCTAAAAGAGATTGCTCAGTACATTCTTTTTCCAACATACTTAAGCAATTGATGAGAAACGTGAAACTGGTCTCTCCGCTGCTCTGGTTACTTCCTCTTTCTGTGGTCCCTTGCTTCCTCTCTTTTTCTCAATATTTCACTGTTTCACAGGGCTATGAGGACTGGCTTAGGCACAAGGCAGATAACGAGGTGAATAAGTACCCAGTCACAGTACTGCAGGACGGCCGGAAGTCACGGACGGAGAGTGAGAAGATCAAGGTGCCACACCCTTTTTTTTTTTTTTTCCTCCCTTGCGCTGAACCCTGAGTCTGCCCCCGGGGTTGAGCGGGGGCTTT
Source organism: Gymnothorax reevesii (assembly GCA_029721435.1). Lineage (NCBI taxonomy): Eukaryota > Metazoa > Chordata > Actinopteri > Anguilliformes > Muraenidae > Gymnothorax > Gymnothorax reevesii. Next base: position 9,742,663 of record CM056586.1, read on the forward strand.
AATAAGCAGTAATGCCTGGCTGCCAAATTTTAAACCTACTGGCACCTGAGTGCCAGTTCTTGCTGGGTCGAGTTGTGCTTACATGCAAGCGGTGGGCTGCTCGCCAGTCTGGACTGAATTATTAGTTTGTTTTCTTTTTTTTTTTTTTTTGAAGTTCAATAAAACCTCCATTCCTTTGTAATGCACTTGAGCATATATTATGATTGCATTACTTCAGCTGTGCCGCACAGCGTAGATAAGCTATTTGCTGTGGTTGGAGTATTTTTGCCTCAACGATGGCTTCGAGTGGCATTTAAAAATTTCATTTACTGATTCTGTGGTTCCAAAAATGCCTTTTTGAATTGAATCATGATCAGGTGAATGAACAACCAGTTGCTTTGGATGGCCAGTTTGGCATTGTTTGTCCTTGGGATTACCTTGGGACGGTCGTAGAAGGAAATGATTGACCTGGATACCGCCTGAGGTGGGTGGTTTGGCTGGAGGTCATTGGGTCCTTGCCAGGTTTGGTTTTCTGAGAAAATTGATCCCTTTTCCATGCAGTGTGTAGGGGTGGTCATGACCATGTTTGTGTGTGTTGGGATGGTCATCACCAGGTTTGTGTGTATAGGGGTGGTCATCACCATGTTTGTGTGTATAGGGGTGGTCATCACCATGTTTGTGTGCCCACAGGTTGGTGATGTGGTGGAGGTGGTGGAGGACGAGACCTTCCCCTGTGACCTAATCCTGCTCCAGTCGAGCCGCGATGATGATACCTGCTTCGTCACCACGGCCAGCCTGGACGGAGAGTCCAATCACAAGGTCTCTCTGAGAAGCCTTCGGCTACTCCTTCAACATGGCCCCCTCAAACAAGCTTTAATTTTATCTCAACCCTAGTTTCAAATGACCACCTCAAACCAGCTTTAATTTTACCTCAGCACTAGATTCAACATGGCCTCCTCACACCAAACAAGCTTTAATTATACCTCATGAATAACTTCAACATGGCCACTGCAAACCAGCTTTTATTTTGTCTCAGTGCTAACTTCAACATGGCCTCCTCAAGCCAACTTTAATCGCTCCTCAATACTAGCTTCAACATGCCCATCTCAAACCAGCTTCAATTTTACCTCAGGGCAAGCTTCACCATGGCCGCCTCACACCGCCTTTCAGTTTACTTCAGAACTAGCTTCAACACGACTCCTTAAAAACAAATTTCATGTAATTGTCCCCCGCCACGCGAATGCGCGAAGCGGCGGGACATAGTATTCACCACCGTCCGTCCGTACGTACGTACGTCCCGAATCCTTGTCAGCGAGATATCTCAAGAACAAATCGACGAAATTCCTTCAAAATTCATGTCAACATGTATTAGGGTGGTGCCCCGGCGCCAGTCGATTTTGGTGACCTTCGCTCTCTCAAGGTTACACCGAGACACTGTTCATTTTGACACAATTTGCCATTTTCTGGCGGGGGACTAAGACATGTTAGTGGCAAATACTTGTTCTTTGTTGGTGTTTGGCTGCTTAAGGCCACCAATCCTCTTACTGCTTGCTGGCCTCTTTAGAACATCTATTTTTCCTCATAGATGGCCTGGAAATCACCAGGAAGTCTTGCCTCTTATTTTCTATCCCTGTTTCCTCTACCCACCCCTAGACCAGTCATCCTTTTTCCTCTCTCATCTCTTTTTCTGTTAACAGGATGTGTGTCAAGCACGCGTACAGTGAGCACCATAATTCATTGGACAGTGAAACACTTGGTTCTGTACCCTAGCACTTAGTGTTTGAAAGGATACAATGGGGCTGAATTGCAGACAGTCAGCGTTGATTTGAGTGTCCTCATCCATAATAATTGAACTGTTTTGAAATGGCCGCACCTTTCGCACATAGTTGCCTCCATTTTCAAGCCCATCAAAAAATTTTGTGCACTTAAACATTATGTGGAACAAAGCGATCATTTTAATATTTGGCTGAATTTCCTTTTACATGCAGTGAGATCTTGAAGTGTGTGACACACAGACGTTACCAAATGCTAGATATCTTCCTTGGTAAAGCTCTGCCAGACCTCTACTCCACCCATCTTCAGTTCTTACTTGTTTTGGAGACTTTCTGCCTTCAATCTTCTCTTCATGTAAAATGGATGCTCAGTCGAATTCAGGTCCGGAGTTTGACTTTGTCAACAGGACCACAAAAAAAAAAAAAGTCTCACAACCCAATGAATTATGATTCTCACTGTACTTGTTACCAAAGAATAGTATGCTCATACTGGGGCATTGATTAGTGGGAGGATTCTGCTTTTATTGTCAGTATTCATATCATATAACAGGAATTCTCACCCCCTTCTCTCTTCTGCAGACGCACTACACTGTTCCCGACGTCGAGAGGGATCTGGAACGACTTTGTGCCACCATTGAGTGTGAACAACCTCAGCCTGACCTTTACAAGTAGGAGTCGATAGTTTCGAGTCTGTGCTTGTGTGCACATTGGACCTGTGGGGTAGTGGGTGCTAGTGCATGTTTGCGTGGTTGTGATTGAATGCATTTCTGGTGTGTGATTTCAGTTTGCCAGAGTTTTCATTATCCTGCTGTTCAATATGTGCCATAATTTATGAGACGGCCATTTAATTGTCTCTCTGTCCTTTAATAACACTCTTAATATGGCGCTGTGCCTGTACATCTGTTCTGCGCAATATCAATAATGTATAGCTTGAATGTAATGGCTTTATGATCTTGATGACTTTGGGTGATCTTTCACCTGCTGGCTATATTTTGTCCAAGCCCCATCCCTTATTGTGTTTACTGAACGGTGAGTTGACAATCTGAGATGCCATGTTTTAGCCCCATCTAGTGTTCAGGCGTGCTCATTACACCAGTTGTCCTCGGAATACCCCCTCCAATATAGCTCTCTTGAGTCCACAAGATAGTATGATCGTCGATTTAAACTGCAATGTTACTTGGAACACCTCTGGATTGGAATGTCCGCAGGACTTGCTATCTTATCTCATACTAGATCCTAAATCCCATCATGCTGCTCTCAGTGGTATATGTTGTTCTAATAATATACCTAAAATCCCATTATTCTGCTCACAGTGGTGTATGTTCACTTGCTCCAACACAGTACTTTAAATACCAATATGCTATTCGCAGTGCAATGTGTTCACTTGCTTTAACTCCATACCTTGAATCCCATTGTGCTGCGGACATCAGAATACAATTAGGTTCATAAATATTTTGATATTGACAATGCTTTTTCGGTTTTACTGTTGACCATAGAATATCAAAGTTGAAATTAAATAAACATGATCAAAGCGAGGAGGACATTATTCTTCAGTTTGAGGGTTAACACATCAGAAAGCGGGTGAATAATGCTTGGCTGTTCCATGCCAGGTGTGTGGTATTCCTTAATTTCATTTAAAAGTTATCACAAGAAATATCTACACTTGATTTTATTTTTATTTATACTCTGTTGCTGTTATCTCTCACTATGAAATCCAAAGAGCTGTCAGTGGATTCTTTCCCCAGTTCAGAAAAACCCCTTCATAGAATGTGGTCAGATCAAGAACATTCTATAGGATGTGGGCGTGTTGGTGCCAAAGCTAGCAATCCTGAGAAGACTTCACCAGAGTAAATACAGAGGGTTTATTTTAACATGGACGGTTAAGTATTGCCAAGGCACAAAAACATCTAAAAAAAAATCTAAAAATGCCTGTATAGTTCTCAAATAACATTTTATAGACAAATGAGGTGAAGATAAACTTATACCACATAGACTGGAAAAGAAAGGTATGGAGAAATGCAGGAACTGCTCATGATCTGAGGCATGCCTCCTCATCTGAAGAGTGGTCACATGGGCATGTGTGGCTGCTGATTGAGCTGGTTGAGCTGAAGTGTATAGGGCTATATTATATGCTTTGATTCAGCCAAATGCATCAGAAGTTATTGGGAAACATATTACAGTGCAGACGGACAGTGACTTGGGAACATACTGCAAAAACAACCCAAGGTTTTTAAGGCAGAGAAGTGGAACATTCTGCCAAAGACAAGTCAGTCATATAACCTGAATTCAGCTGAGTTTGAATTTCACTTGCTGAAGGCAAAATGCCCCAACGGCAAGGCAGGAACTGAAGATGGCTGTAGTGAAGGCTTGGCAGAGCATCACCAGGGAGGGAATCCAGTGTCTGATGTCTGTGGGTTCTAAACTTCTGACGGTCACAAACTGCAAAGTTTGCCACCAAGTATAAGAAGAGACAATTTAATTTTATATAATGTCAGTTTGTCCGAATACTTTTCAACCCCTAAAACAGAGGGGGTTGTGCCTAAAATGGTTGTAATTCACACATGGTTTAAAAATAAATAAATAAAAAGTCTTAAATGTAACTTGAAATTTTGTGCCAATAGCACGTCTTAATTTTGTGAACCCGTTGTGGTGGCATACAAAACTTAAACGATTAAATTTTGTCTCTGCTCAAATATTTATGGACCTAACTGTGTGCACACTTGCTCTTTCACTATACCCTAAATCTCATTAATCTACGGGATTGGAGTTTGCGTCGCTGATTGACTTTAGCGCATTTACAAAAATGCAGTTGATGTGCCTTATTCCTTTCAAAAACAACTCCAGAAATGCGTAGCGACAGGTATTCTGCAGTGGTGTTGTGAACAGCCTGTGTAACCTCAGCGTTTTGTGTGTTTGTGTGTGTCTCTATCTATCTCCAGGTTTGTCGGGCGAATGCACATCTACGAGAGCGATCAGGAGTCTGGCGTTAGGTGAGCTGCTCCCCCATCCTGCTTGCGCTTACCTTGCACCCCCCTTTTCCTAAACTGTTACAGAGTCCAGTGGATTAATCAGCCCTTTTTCTCCTCCTGAATTACTTTCAAGTCATTATATCATCGACCCATAACTCCTGAACAGCCATTAAAACCAAGCCAAACCTGGCAGCTGTTCAAAGATTGCTTAGAAAGCACTCTGGGACACATTTATCACGCAGCCTGTTTGTAATGGTCTTATAAATTTGGAAATTTGGGCATCCTCAAGTGCTTTGGAGGTAGGTGTGTGTGTGTGTGTGTGTGTGTGTGTGTGGATAAATTCAGTCAGCGGCGCTGTTAATATTCAGCTGAACACGCCGCATCGTGTGAAGTTCAAATGACTGTGACTTGTATTTGTGTCCTCAGGTCATTGGGACCAGAGAATCTGCTTCTAAAAGGCGCCACTTTGAAAAACACCAAAAAGATCTATGGTAATTGCCGAAGCATTGTTTCAGTATGTTCTGGACAATTATATCAGGGTTCCACCAGGTGCTGGAAATCCTAGAAAATTCTTGAATTTTGATGTGGTGTTTTTAAAGCGCTTGGATTTTGAATGAGGTATATGAAACTGCTTGTAATTGTAAAATTAATCACTTGACTTTCATAATAAGTCAAGTAGTGCAATGAATATGTAATTTACCTCAGCTGCATGTAAAAGCTTGAAAATGCACCTTGAAAAGTGTTGGGATTTAACTTTGGAGAAGAAGCGTGGTAACCCTGCATGCCCTCATTTGATTAAATCGGAGGGGTTGTCATGTAAAAATTGTTTACACGCAGGATCTTCAATGTGTGAGCCCAAGGTATGGAATTTATGAACAGAGAAGAGTAATTTTTGTTTATTCTGAGCCTTTTCGCAAATTTGAAATCCTATTTATCCAATGAAGGTCAGCGTCATATTATTTGGAAAATAAAAGAAGCGTTAGCTTGTAGTTGGTGACCGATTCGATTCAAATTGATAAATAATTTGCTAGCTAACCTGCTAACACCTTTTGCCATTAAATTCATAAATTCAGGTTTCTATGATAAGTATCACATGTGTAACTTATTACTTGAATGGCAAAAAGCGATAAGATGCCAGCTGGTTAATTATGCGTCTCACGGACTTCAATAAACTGCCAACCAGAAGCTAACGCTAGCGATGGTTAACTGTTACTAGCAGGATTGGTAAGGTGACTGTTGTAAAGATATTGGTTTAAATTCTTTAATGAATGGAATCTAATCAATTACGACTCAGGAAAGCTGTATTACACGTGTGACCTGTAAACTTGTATGACATGGCTGTATTATGCCAATTTTTAATAATTTATGGGATAAAATTAACCATCCCACTTCTCACCTCTCTTCCACCTCTCATTTAGGTGTGGCAGTGTACACCGGCATGGAGACCAAGATGGCTCTCAACTACCAGGGCAAGTCCCAGAAGCGCTCAGCAGTGGAAAAGTGAGGACTGCATACGACTAGATGAAAAGGGAGAGCCGAAAATGAAGGACATTGATATAAGTGTTTGGCTTGAAATAGCAGCTTGTTTGATGTCCTTTCTATGGTAACTGATCCTTCTGTTGGGCCTCATGTTGTTTATTTCTCCTTCACGGCTGGGGAATGATGGTCCCTGTTTACACAAGCCATTTGCAGTTATCCAAACACGACTAAAAATAAGAGGTGCAGGGTGGCGGGGGACTGTGTTATGATTAATTAAAGGAGACGGGATGAGAACAGGATGTTTTGGAGCGGTAGTGCTGGCACGTGGCTGTTTGTACTGATCTCACTGTGTGTGTGTGTGTCTGTGTGTGTGTCTGTGTGTGTGTGTGTCTGTGTGGGGTTTTTCCTCAGGTCGATAAACGCCTTCCTCCTAGTGTACTTGTGCATTCTGCTCAGTAAGGCGCTGGTCTGTACCACTCTGAAGTATGTGTGGCAGAGCAGGCCGGGTCATGACGAGCCTTGGTACAACCACAAGACCCAAAAAGAGAAGGACACCTACATGGTGAGTTCGTGTCACTGACACATCTTTCCCAGTCAGTCCATACGCCTGTGTGTGTGTGTGCGTGCGCAGGTGTGATTCAAGGGTGCACTGAATCCTCGCTCCAGGTGTTTGGGTGGAAAAACTACTCCAGGCCGGGAACTTCACCCAGGCATCCGCCCTACTGCTATTCTGTGAAGTGTCTCTGTGATGGTACTTCTGTAAAAAGCGCTATACACATAAAACTGAACTGAACAGATCAGGTCTGAATGCCGTGTTGAATGCATAGCCATTCCTCACCAAAATTTTTCAACTTGAGCTCTCTTGTCACCAAAGTATCAATGCTTTACTCGGTCTAGCCAGCCAAATTCATGTTGCGGAAAATTTTTTGTACATTCTTCTATAATTTTTTGCCTCCAGCCCTGATGTGAGAGTTGTGACGTCCTCTGTGCAGTGACTGCGGTGCTTTTATGTTGCAGTACCTGAAGATGTTTACGGACTTCCTCTCCTTCATGGTGCTGTTCAACTTCATCATCCCCGTCTCCATGTACGTGACGGTGGAGATGCAGAAGTTCTTGGGCTCCTTCTTCATTACATGGGACAAGGACTTTTATGACCCCGAAATCAAGGAGGGGGCGTTGGTCAATACCTCTGACCTGAACGAGGAGCTGGGACAGGTAGGCCTGAGAGTGAGGGGTCTGGGGGTCCGGGGCGGGGGCATGAAGGGAGTTGATTATGTCTCCCTGCACACTCCCCTCGACTCCGCCCGCGGCTGTAGGTGGGTCTTTGGCTGTTTGGCTGATAATTACCTGCCATTAAAGTCAAGCTTCATTTAATTGATTTGTGCAGGCAATATAACTCTGTGGCCGCGGGGAATTAATTGTCCGTTCTTATTGTCAGAGTCTATTAATTGAATCTGTTTTTATTTTATTTTTTTTAATCCATTGTCTGGCCGTGTGGGACGCGTTTGCTGTCCGGGCCTGCAGGTGGAGTATGTGTTCACTGATAAGACGGGCACCCTGACTGAGAACAACATGGAGTTTATCGAGTGCTGCATTGATGGCTTCCAGTACAAGTATGGGGGCCCTGGGGACGAGCTGGATGGGTTCTGTGTCACTGACGGGCCTGTCAGCAAACTGCAGCAGAAAGCAGGCAGGGTGGGTGGTGCACTGCGTACACTCACTGTCCTGAAACACCAGCACGCACATACACTCTCTCACTCACACACACACACAGACACAGACACAGACACACACACACATATACAGGGACGCACACTCACTCAAACATATTTGAACAAGCTCGTATGCATTGACGAATGCACATGCACACACAGACACAAGCACACACATGCATGTACGCACAATCATGGACACAAGCAAATAGATGTTAATACTCGAATTGCATGTTCACGTAAACACGCTTGTATTTCATTACCAGTTGTGTTAGACTGTTAAATGAAGACTCGTAGTCTGTTTTTACAGTTTCTACTAATGTTTGGGCAAACAGTAGAACAGAGGAACAAAGTTTATACAAACTGTCCATGAAGCCAGTGATGCATAATGTGCTCTGTATCGGAGACGTGATTGTGATGGAGTATCAGACTGTGTGTTGGGAGGTTGTGTGCTGAAATTAAATTCCTTTTTCTGTCTGCCTGTAGATAAAGGCTCTTACTATGAGTCTGAAAAACTGCCATTATTGTTTTTCCCCGCCCATCTGCTGCCATTATGCCCTGGTCTGGTCCTTCCAGGCTCATTTGAAAATGTACAACATCCTGACTAATTGAATGTCTGTGGTTGAGCCTGCCTGGTCTTCATTTGTCTGATGAAACGGCAGCGGTATTAGCATATACCTTTTGGTCATTGTCAACAGCTCCATTGTGTTCGTGACTGAGCACTATGGCTAAATGAGTTGGTGCTACAAAAAAAGTAACTGCTTCTGTCAAGTACTGGGGAACGCAGAGCTGCCAAACGGGCATCATTTTATTAAGAGCTTATTAGCATTGAACACCTTGGATGATCCGTTATGGTAAATTGTTGAAGCCAGGACACAGGCTGGATGTACAGGCATGCACTCTAACGTGAACTCTCACTCGTGCACGAACGCACAATGCATACAAATGCGCAATATAAGCTCTCACTTATCCAAATACACGCTCAAATACGTATTTATCTGCCAACAGACAAACTCAGATACACAATGTACTTGCTCCCTTAACCGAACGTGCACGCAGTTGCTCATTTCTGTACACACAGACTAATGCACACGGTGCACACACAACACATACACACGCACAGATATGCATGGGCTGTAGAAGGGATTACATAAACACGCGCTGTGAGCAGTAGTTGACTGCCTGTCTGACTGTAATGTGTCTCCTCTGTGTCTGCAGGAGCAAGAGGAGCTCTTCCTCAGGGCTCTGTGCCTCTGTCACACGGTGCAGGTAAAGGAGGCCGGCCAGGCGGCTGACACTCTGGATCAGGCGGATCAGGTGGACGGAGTGCGCGACGCCCCGCCCCCCGCCGAGCAGCGCGGCTTCATCGCCTCCTCCCCCGACGAAGTCGCCCTGGTCAAGGGGGCCATGAAGTAAGGATCGGCCGGCCAGGGCCGTGGGACCCCCTCTCTTCCCGTGTGTTCAGGGTGAAAGTTCGGTCGCGGAGGAGATTCTGTTTGAGATGCGTCAGCAGGAGCAGATAGGGGTGGAGTAACGACAGTCGGTAGCATCGCACAGGAGGAGCACTGAGATCACTTGCGTGGAGTCTCTGCTGTGCAGTGTTTCTGTGCCTAGAGTGGATTTTGCTGTAACAACTTTTTTATTATTAACTGGATGAATATTTATTGCTGTTGCTCATGATTCACCCGACTCGGGCCCTGACAGTTTTTTTACGAATCAAGGAGAAACTGGTGGGTCAATCTTTCTTTTGATTTGAGGATTTTAACCCTCTATTAACCATGTACCTTTCCAACTATGTAAAAATCATTTCCCTGGGCAAATATGTTGATTATTGGCCAATATTTTGAAAAATAGTTTAAAAAAAAAAAAAAACAACCCTTTGGCCCACCTTTCCAAAATGTAGCAGATCAGCCACATTGGGTAATAATGCGAATCGAAAAATTTAAGTGATGGACCATTCAAGTTATTCTCAAATGTTTATTTGGCAATAAGAAACAAAACCAGCAGGATGTCCAGGCTGTTAACCCTTTCACTTTATGTAGCAGATATGCTACGCTGGTTAATGGGGAGTTAAGTTGTACCCTGGTTGGGTAAGAAAAGAATGAATCTAATAGTCCTCAACTCAGCCATTCACAGTGAATGAGCTACTTGCTTACATTTGCAACCAACAATTTCTTTGTGCATTATTGGTAATGCCTGAAACTAACGTGTCTGTAATAACAGCCTCTGGTAACATCTGTAGTTGATTGATTGATCTTCAGCATCAGCAAAAAGCATAGCAGGAAAATTAGTCAGCAGCATTCTAAAAACTATCGAGGTTAAATGCAGGAAGCTTGAAAGGTTGTCTCCATTTTGGTTGTGAAAGTGAGGGAAGTGGGTGGCTTTGGTCATGTTTGGAATGAAGTTCATGGTGGAAGATTAACTGTCCCTGATTACACTGTTTGTATTTTCATATTCAGGTTTGGGTTCACTTTCCTTGGCCTGGAATGTAAGCAGATGAAAATACTGAATCGGAATAAAGACATTGAAGAGTAAGTCACATTCTGGTCTTCGATTTGGGATTCATTCAAGCTTAAAGATTCATTTGTTAAGATGACTCGAGGACTTGTCTGGTGAGTCATACTCATGTTTGAAGATTGTCCAGGCTGATCATGGTGTAGAAGTGTCACTTTGCCTCGGTGGCAATGTGTTCATCTTACCGGATTACACTCGTTGTCAGGTTCATAATCAAATTTTTGTCTATATGAGTTGCTTTAAAATCCCTTCTGTGCCCAAGGTATGAGTTGCTGCACGTGTTGAACTTCGACCCCGTGCGGAGACGGATGAGTGTGATCGTGAGGTCAAAGACGGGTGAGTTTTGGGACCCCTCTGGGTCATTCCATATGAACTCAACCAGAGGTCCCATAATGACCGACTCGGATTTGGCTAAAAAATTTAGTACTGGTACCTTAACATATATGATGAACATGTGCAAAATAATTTGTCAAAATTCTAAATGGTTTTTGTGCTGTGGCTCTTCAAAATAGGGTGGTATATCCCATTTTTGACCCTTGCCGATCTCGCATGTTTAAGAACAGCCATATTTGGATGCCAATATGTTGGGAATGAAATGAGTTGTGAGCTTGAAAAGTGGTAAAGTATGTAATTAGCACCCAGGCTTTCAGGATCTGTCATCAGAAAAGTCCTATTCTATCTTGTCGTGGGGATAAAAAATGCCTACATTTCATAAAATTATTTTCATATGAAGGAGTTGAGAAAACAATCTGATTTTTTGACCAGATGATTGACATATGTTAATTATACAGAAAAAAATTGTTGTCCTGGGTAAATGACTACGCTATGATTTTGACTGTTAAAAATTGGTCTTAAATTGCATTTTTTCGGTCGGAGCCATTTTTGGAGCTCCCTTACTCCTAAATTATGATTTCAATACTGTCCAAAAACTTTCTACAGATAGTCATGTGCCTAAATAGAAGGAATGTAGCCCCAATAAACGGTTGTGATTTATTGTAGCATGACAGTTGCCCCCTGAAAATTGAAATTTTCATTTTTGCACATAACAAAACCACTACTTTGGAGGCCAATACCTCAAAAACTAGAAGAGATTGGACTTTTCTGATGACAGATCCTGAAAGCCTGGGTGCTAATTACATACTTTACCACTTTTCAAGCTCACAACTCATTTCATTCCCAACATATTGGCATCCAAATATGGCTGTTCTTAAGCATGCGAGATCGGCAAGGGTCAAAAATGGGATATACCACCCTATTTTGTAGAGCCACAGCACAAAAACCCTTTAGAATTTTGACAACATATTTAGCACATGTTCATCATTTATGTTAAGGTACCAGTACAAATTTTTTTTTAGCCGAATCCGAGTTGGTCACTATGGGAGATTTCCAGACTTTGGTTGAGTTCAGGTGGAATGACCCCTCTGTGGTCTTGTGGTGCCCGTGGAGACCCTGGATCCTCACCCCTGCGTCTCTGTCCTCCCCCAGGAGAGACTCTGCTCTTCTGTAAGGGGGCCGACTCCTCCATCTTCCCCCGTGTGAAGCCAGACGAGGTGGACAGGATACGCCGGCATGTGGAGCGCAACGCAACGGTCAGAGTCTAACCTTCGGTTCAACCTGGGGAAACCCCTTTACTCAATGCTGCTGCTCCACTTCTGCTTCCGGAAGCATCTCCTTTCAATACTAAAGTTTCAGCTTCAATTGTCATTTTGTGCATTTACTGGGGAACATCTGTCGTATTAATATCATACTATAGATGTGAGTGATTTCCGATTTTAATGTCTGTAATGTTTCTGCTTTATTATTATTATTATTATTATTATTATTATAATACGCCCGTCTTAAGACGGGACGTATTATGTCATCACCCCCGTCCGTCCGTCCGTCCATCTGTCTGTTGTCTGATAGCAATTTCTTGTCCGGGGCATAACTCCTGAGCCGCTTGAGCTACATTCGTGATACTTCACATACACGTGCACCATCACTAGGCGCTGTGTCGCGCACCATGATTTCGTTCACCCAGTCAAGGTCAAGGTCAAGGTCACTGGCAAAGGTCAAAGGTCACATGGGGCCCAGATGGGGCTTGTCCGGAGCATAACTTCTCAACCGCTTCAGATACATCCATGATATTTCACACACACGTGTACCATCACTGAGCGGAGTGTCGCGTACCATGTATACGGCCCTCCCTCCAAGGTCAAGGTCACGGACAAAGGTCAAAGGTCACATGGGGCTGTTGTCTGTTGGATATTGGTATCATGTTGTCTGTCCACTTCCTGATCCATGTTCATGACGGGCGTATTATGCACCGCGGTGCTCTTCTTGTTTTTTTTGATGTCATAGAGAGTTAACTGTGTGTGTATGTGTGTGTGGCATGTTTTCCTTTCCTTTTGGGGACCAGATGCACCCACAAGACATGGAATTCCTTATTCTTCGTACTTCTGGGGACATTTTCAGGTCCCGACAAAAAAATAAAGCTATTTTAGGGTCAGGGGTTAAGGTTAGGGTTAGGTTAAGGTTACGATTGGGGTTTGGCGTGTGTTAGGCATGTACTGTTGAGGGTTAAGGTAAGGAATAGGGGTTGGAGAATGAATAGAAGTCCATTGAATGTCCCCACAAAACATGAAACAAATGTTTGCGTGTGTGTGGCGTGTGCAGATGTGTGTGTTTATGGGCCTGTGTTTTTGTCGCCTCTCTCAGGAGGGTTACCGTACGCTGTGCGTGGCGTATAAGCAGCTGAGCGTGGAGGAGTACACTCAGGCAGACTCTGAGCTCAGGGAGGCTCGGCTGGCGCTGCAGAACCGGGACGAGAAACTCATGGCCGTCTACAACCAGGTGGAGACCAACATGACCCTGATCGGAGCCACCGCTGTGGAGGACAGGTCTGTATCAGTCTTACGCACGTGCTCAGTCCGCCTCGTCTCCTGCATTACTCTCAGGCTCTTATCATGGGTGTTTAATGACGCAATTTTCAAAACTGTCCAAAAGTCTGTCCTTGTGAACTCTGCTGTTTTCTGTCAGTTGTTGTAACTATCACATCAGCTTTGAAAGGTTCAGTTAAACCCACTTCAGCCGGTCCAAAAAATTAAACGGATTGACCGAACGTTGTTGCTATGGTTACAGACCAGCTGGGTAAGTGATGTAATCAGTGATGTTCAGGTCCTTGCATATTTGGACATTGACAAGTTACTGTTATTTTAGTTGTCGACCATGGAATATTGCAGGAGATTAAGTCAAGAATATGAACAAAAAGTTCTGTCACTCAGCCTTAATTTGAGGGTATAAGCATGGAAATTTGGTGGATCTTATAGGTATTAGGGCATTTTTTTTAACCACCCCCCACCCATCCATCGACAGAGTAGGAACTGAAGGTGACGCACTGAGGGCCTAACAGAGAATCGCCTCGAGAGAAACCCTGTGTTTGGTGATGTCTATGGGCACCAGAGTCTAGGCAGTCACTGACTGAAGGTTTCGCAACCAAATACTAAAAGTGATCATTTAATTGATGATTATGATGGTTTGTCAAATTTTTTTTGGAAACCCTTCAGTTTGAGTGGGTTGTATATAAAATGGGTGTTAATCCCTATATGGTTCATTCAATATTTTTGAAGCTTAAGGTCTGCAATTCATGCACATCATGAATGTTTATTTTTTTCAAATCCCCTGTTATGGCAGACATGGGGGGAGGACAACATTGTGTCACTGTCCAAATATTTCTGGACTCAGATGCATCTCAGTCGAAAGTACTTTAACCCTCTCTTAACCAGCGTAGCATATCTGCTACATGAAGTGAAAGGGTTAACAGCCTGGACACCCTGCTGGTTTTGTTTCTTATTGCCAAATAAACATTTGAGAATAACTTGAATGGTCCATCACTTAAATTTTTTCATTACATTATTATGTAGCAGATATGCTACAATTTGGAAAGGTGGGCCAAATGTGTCAAATTTATTTTTTATTTTTTCCTACTGTTTTTCAAATAATGGCCCAAAATAAACATTTTTGTGTCGGGAAATAATTTAAACACAATTGGAAATGGGTTTGGTTAATAGAGGGTTAAACTTCACCCAGGAGTGTTCCACTCGCTTTGGTGCAACCAGGACAGTTTCCTCTGTGGAAAACTGAGGAAAGACTGGGTTAAGAATTTTGTCATCCATGTCTAATCCCATAGAGAGTTGAAGAATGGCAGTTATGACTGCTGTACTTATAATCCACTGCTGTATCAGGGCCAGGTTACGGTGTGGCCATCGTGCTCCTGCTCCTGTTTCAGTGGCACCTGTGTATTTCTCCCCTGAAGAACACTTGCCTTCAGGGCAGAATTTTTTAGAGTTACCCCGGGACAGGGTTCCTCTTGTATTTGCTGCATTTTTCTGTGTCCTGTCTTAGTCTGGGGGTGAGAAGGGTGCCGATATATTTTCTGTGAGTACAAGTGGAGCTGAGCTACAAGCCACATCTCTCCCCTTCCCTCCTCCCCTCTCCACCCCTCTTCACCTCCTCCCCTCTCCACCCCTCTTCTTCTCCTCCCCTCTTCACCTCCTCTTCTCCTCCTCCCCTCTCCACCCCTCTTCTCCTCCTCCCCTCACCTCCCCTCTCCACCCCTCTTCTCCTCCTCCCCTCACCACCCCTCTCCACCCCTCTTCTCCTCCTCCCCTCACCACCCCTCTCCACCCCTCTTCTCCTCCTCCCCTCTTCACCTCCTCTTCTCCTCCTCCCCTCTCCACCCCTCTTCTCCTCCTCCCCTCACCTCCCCTCTCCACCCCTCTTCTCCTCCTCCCCTCACCACCCCTCTCCACCCCTCTTCTCCTCCTCCCCTCTTCACCTCCTCTTCTCCTCCTCCCCTCTCCACCCCTCTTCTCCTCCTCCCCTCTCCACCCCTCTTCTCCTCCTCCCCTCTTCACCTCCTCTTCTCCTCCTCCCCTCTCCACCCCTCTTCTCCTCCTCCCCTCACCTCCCCTCTCCACCCCTCTTCTCCTCCTCCCCTCTTCACCTCCTCTTCTCCTCCTCCCCTCTCCACCCCTCTTCTCCTCCTCCCCTCTTCACCTCCTCTTCTCCTCCTCCCCTCTCCACCCCTCTTCTCCTCCTCCCCTCTCCACCCCTCTTCTCCTCCTCCCCTCTCCACCCCTCTTCTCCTCCTCCCCTCTCCTCCCCTCTCCACCCCTCTTCTCCTCCTCCCCTCTTCACCTCCTCTTCTCCTCCTCCCCTCTCCACCCCTCTTCTCCTCCTCCCCTCACCACCCCTCTTCTTCTCCTCCCCTCTCCACCCCTCTTCTCCTCCTCCCCTCACCACCCCTCTTCTCCTCCTCCCCTCACCACCCCTCTTCTCCTCCTCCCCTCTCCACCCCTCTTCTCCTCCACCCCTCACCACCCCTCTTCTCCTCCTCCCCTCTCCACCCCTCTTCTCCTCCACCCCTCACCACCCCTCTTCTCCTCCTCCCCTCTCCACCCCTCTTCTCCTCCACCCCTCTCCACCCCTCTTCTCCTCCACCCCTCTCCACCCCTCTTCTCCTCCTCCCCTCTTCACCTCCTCTTCTCCTCCTCCCCTCTCCACCCCTCTTCTCCTCCTCCCCTCACCACCCCTCTTCTTCTCCTCCCCTCTCCACCCCTCTTCTCCTCCTCCCCTCACCACCCCTCTTCTTCTCCTCCCCTCTCCACCCCTCTTCTCCTCCTCTCCTCTCCACCCCTCTTCTCCTCCTCTCTCCACCCCTCTTCTCCTCCTCCCCTCTCCACCCCTCTTCTCCTCCTCTCTCCACCCCTCTTCTCCTCCTCCCCTCTCCACCCCTCTTCTCCTCCTCCCCTCTCCACCCCTCTTCTCCTCCTCTCTCCACCCCTCTTCTCCTCCTCCCCTCTTCACCTCCTCTTCTCCTCCTCCCCTCTCCACCCCTCTTCTCCTCCTCCCCTCTCCACCCCTCTTCTCCTCCTCCCCTCTTCACCTCCTCTTCTCCTCCTCCCCTCTCCACCCCTCTTCTCCTCCTCCCCTCACCACCCCTCTTCTCCTCCTCCCCTCACCACCCCTCTTCTCCTCCTCCCCTCTCCACCCCTCTTCTCCTCCTCCCCTCTCCCCCTCCCCAGGCTGCAGGAGGAGGCTGCAGAGACGATGGAGGCGCTGCAGGCTGCAGGCATGAACGTGTGGGTGCTGACTGGGGACAAGATGGAAACGGCCAAGTCTACCTGCTTCGCCTGCCGGCTGTTCCAGCGGGGCACAGAGCTGCTGGAGCTGACGGTGCGCACCCTGGAGGAGGGAGGCCGTAGGCGCGAGGAGCGTCTGCATGAGCTGCTGCTCGACTACCACAAGAAGGCGGTGCAGGACGCCCCTCCGGTGAAGGGCGGGGTCACGAGGTCAGCTCAAAAGTCCTGAATAATGTTTTTTTTTTTTTTTTTCATCTATTTTTCTTAAATCTCTTAAGTCTGATTTAGCTGTTTGTTTTGGGCGACATAAAATCAGGTGAAAGAACAAGGCCTTAAATGATTTAATTGCAAAATAAACTGTTGAAGTTGCTGTACTACAACTGTAGCTTTAAATAAAAAAGTTTTTCTTAAGTTACCGGTAAGTCACTGCTCTTCAAAAAAAGCTCAATGTTTTCATGTTGTGAAGCTGCTCAGTGTCTCTGTAGCGCCCCCTAACTACACTCTCTTTATGACAGGCGATGGTCTTCGCCTGTCCAGGAGTACGGCTTCATCATCGACGGTGCCACGCTGTCGATGGTCATGACCCCGTCGCCAGAAGCCAGATCCAGCCGCTACAGGAGCCTCTTCCTGCAGATCTGCCAGAACTGCACAGCGGTGCTCTGCTGCAGAATGGCGCCCCTGCAGAAGGCCCAGGTCAGCAGGCCGTGGGGTTTCGGTCGCTGCGCCAGGGGGCTGTGGGTCACTGTGTCGGGGGGTTGTGGGTCGCTGTTTTGGGGGGGATGTGGGTCGCTGTTTTGGGGGCGCTGTGGGTCGCTGCGCCGCGGGGGCTGTGGGTCGCTGTTTTGGGGGGGCTGTGGGTTGCTGTTTTGGGGGCGCTGTGGGTCGCTGCGCCGCGGGGGCTGTGAGTCGCTGTTTCGGGGGGGCTGAGGGTCGCTGTGCCAGGGGCTGCGTGCCCAGGGCGAGACCCCCGATTAGCCTGCATTGATTCCCTCCAGCCTCAGAGTGGTTAGCTGCGTCTATAATTAATTGGGCATCAGTGCTCATTATGAGAGCTGCAGTCTGGAGTTCCCTGCCGCTGGCGGGTCTGTTGTCTCTGCAGGGTGAGGCTGAGGGGTCCTGCTGAACCTCTGCTGCTCCCCCCCCCCCCCCCCCCCTCATTACCCTCCTCTCCTGCTTCCTTCATATCTCTGCGTCTGTTAATCTCAGTCTGTCAGTTCCTCTGTCTACCTTCACATCTCTCTGAGTCCTTCCCTCGCGACATTATTGCTGGCCTCTCTCCCTTTCCCTCCAGCCTTTATCCTCCACTTCCCTACCGCCTTCTTCTTCTCTAAATCTTTCCTTATCGTGACAGATTGTGAAGATGGTGAAGAATTCCAAAGGGAATCCCATCACACTGTCTATCGGAGATGGAGCCAATGATGTCAGCATGATCCTCGAGGCGCACGTGGGGATTGGTGAGACATTGTTTTGCTGATTATGATTCATCACTAATGAATATCAATATGAGGCTCCAACTCGTTAAATACTGGATGCCGTTTTTAAAGCCACACTTAATTTGGGTTGAGAGCTTTGCTTTAGTGGGTTGGCACGCATTGTCAGATCACTGAAGACTCGCTCACATGCATAGGTGACGGTGGTAGCTTCTGAGCCATGATTCACATGTTCTGCGTTTTGCTGGGCGATGAAACTTGTGATGCAGGTGTCACATGACCAATCGTATTCTTCTGGCAACAAGTTGGGTGCAGTTGACCTTGCTTGTAGCTTTGGAACAAGGCTTACTTGTGTCGCTTCTGTTCCTGATTCAGGTATAAAAGGGAAGGAGGGGCGTCAGGCGGTACGGAACAGCGATTACGCCATACCGAAACTCAAGCACCTGAAGAAGCTGCTCCTGGGCCACGGACACCTGTACTATGTCCGTATCTCTCACCTGGTGCAGTACTTCTTCTACAAGGTGGGACCTGTTACATGGAGCGGCTGTAGAGTGTGGGTCTGAGAGATGTGCTCAGTGCTGAGTCCGCTGTGATAGGAGCACCGGCCAACTATAACATAACACAGGGGTTCTCAGCCTTTTCTGATGTATATTTTTATAAGTTGTAAATATTTTTGTGGATCCTTCCTTGGGGGGGCAGACTGCTGGAGGTTGTGAGTGGGATGAGGGGGAGGAATAAAAACCTTCACCTGCTGATTCACGTTGTTTCCTTACAACAATAAACATGAAAATTCTGACCCTCAAATCCAAATCTGCCTCGGATTCCCTTTTCCTCAGCTAATGGACTGAAAATGCATTTGGTGCTTCTGTGTTCCTATTCTTACACCCAAGTAAAGGAGGACAAAAAATCAGTGGTTCTCAACCCTTAGGGATTGTGATTAGAGTCACTGGGCTGTACACCGCAGCGTTAGGTACGGATACCTGATTTGAGTGATTACAGTGGAACTTTTTAAAGTTTGTGAATTGTGACCAATGAGCCACTTAATTGAGTCCTAGCTTTGCTACTGCTGATGTGCTGTAATTTAGCCTCCGGCAGTGAGTGATAACTGGATGCTACGAGGTCTTCTGCGAAACACAGCCGCCTGCTCTAGGCCTTATATTTGTGATGTGTGAGAAGCCCTCGGTTACATTACAAGCAGTGTTCTTTGCAGGTAGCCGAGAAGCCCAGAGGGAAACACCTTTTTGAATACCCCATTGAAATGTTCATTGAGCGGAAAGTGCGCTCACATGCTTCTGATATCTCCTTGCTCAGAGGGTAAAGGCAAAACGTTCTGTGTAGCTGGTGTATCCAGTGTTTGTCTTTTTTTCGTGTGTTCTTAAACGGCGTTGACGCATGCTACGGCGTTACAGCTGACCTCCACCCGTAATTTTTTAAACCTTCTTCTCTCTTGTAGAATCTTTGCTTCATTTTACCTCAGTTCCTGTTCCAGTTCTTCTGTGGATATTCACAACAGGTGAGTGGTCCTCCTTTGGTCACCTGGAACAGGTACCTGACCCAATCAGGAATGACCAATCAGGAGCAGATCCAGACATATGTATTCCTCCCCTATTAACTCTCCCAACCCTCTTCCTTCCTGGAGTGACTGGTCATCCATAAAGTCAAACACTGCATGTGTACATACATAAACATTTACACCTTCCGTAACACAGGTCTCAAAGGAGAACTCTGGTGTGTAACTGACTTGGGGTGTATTGAAACATGATAACGAGTACTAACTTTTGTCAAATACCCCACTTCCGTAAGCACACAGCATTCCGAAATACATGGCTTTTTAGCCGAACTACCTTTAAACTACCTGTGCATTTTCCAAGTTCTCAGTGCCTCGTTTTAAATGTCAGGGCCCTCGGAATCCTACCAATGAAGTGTGGAGGTACTTTGGGCCTTGTTATGATGAAAAAATAGCGATTCTTTGCATGGCAACGCTAAGCCCAATTCACTACCACTGTGAGCCTGTTGGGAGCTTCGGCTAGAAAGCCATGTATTTCGAAATGTTGCGTGCGTACGGAGGTGGGGTATTCGACAAAAGTTGGTACTCGTTATGTTTCAATACACCCCAAGTCAATTTCACACCGGAGTTCTCCATTAAGGTCGTAGCATACAGTTGTTCTCAACCTGTGAAATGCACACAAATAATAAGCAGGTCAAGTGATTTTTGCAGCCCGTGGTGTTCACTGATTTAATTGACCAGGGTGATTTGTTGTATTCTTGTGAAGTCAGAGGCTAAACCACATAAAGTATTTCGCTATTTTTCTTCCCGAGGTCGCAGTTCTTTCATAATGAAAGTGTATCCTTTTCGTAGTACCAGGGGTCATCAAAGGTCCTCTCGATGATGAAACCCAGATTATTATTTCAGTGCTGGGCGAAGAAACTTATAGGCTAAATGGAAAAAAATGTTGGATGAGGAAATAAAGCAAAAATCAGAGAGATGATTGTCTCTCAGGTGGAATCTCACTTTTCTGGATTAGCTTGTTCACTAGTAGACATGGTCTACATCAACACACAGCCTTTCAGTGGGGGAGAAAAAAAAAAAAAAAACACGTTTGCCACCTACGTTTGCAGTTCACAACAGGAACGTTTATCTTTAGCCCACAACAAACAGCATAGTCTATTTTTTTTTTCTCTCAGGAGTCAAGAAGGTTCTAAAGAGGGATAAAGCAAGTAGCCGAGAGAGTTGAGGCTAGTTCCATGAAATAACTTGCTACCTAGCTATCTGTTGCATACTGTGGGACCAATTATTTTTTGGTTTTTTGCTTCGGGTTGCAAAAACCAAAGTAAACTACTACTTATGCAAGACTGCACAACGCTGTTTCTTTACCAGGAGTCAGGATTCTGATTCTAGCGGAGATGAAGCTAGAAATCGCTAGAGTTGGTTGGTACCTAGCTTGGTAACTTGCTAGCCAGCGGTCTTTTTCATATTGTGGGACCAGTTCTTTTGTGTAGCGTCGCAAAAATCCAAGTAAGCTGGTCCATATTTGAACTGCATGGTATTACTCTGCCGGGAGTCATGATCCTGTTTCCATTGACAGATGAAGCAAGAAATCATGTGAGTTGATGGCCAGCTTTGCATTGCGTAGGCTCAGTATTTTGTGAGATGTTGCAAAAAGCTAGTCTGGAACTGCGCTAGAATGTGGTCAGAAGCCGACGGAAAATTGCTATAGCAAATATTTTGTTGGGGAAATTTTCTGTTGCAGATATAACACGTTGGTATTGCAGTGGTACGGGGACACCGGGTAGAAAAATGGTGGCCGTGCATTGTGGGGAAGTACGCAGAAATAAATGACATTCGTGAATACAGCCCATAACCTACCTATGTGCTGAAATTTTTTTATTTCCCAGTTCAGCTCGTGGGCCAACCATAGATCACTGTGTGCTTTGTTTTTCAACCCTGAACTTGAGGATATCTGCGGATATCCAGGGGTTGGGGATATTGGTTATTCGGCCACATCTCTTACGCACACCCCTTACGCTTCTGACACTCACTGCAACCTCCAAAATAACTGTAATTATTCATGAGATGCATGTACAACCCCAATCTCAAAATAGTTGGGACGAAGCGTAAATTGTGAATAAAATCTACATGCAATGACTTTCAGATCACGGGCCAATATGTTATTTACAATAGAACATTGATAACATTTCAAATGTTGAAGCTGAGACATTTTGCACTTTTATCCACGAAATGAGCTTATTTCAAATTTTCTGGCTGTAACAGGTCTCAAAAAAGTTGGGAAACAGGCTGAAAAGGGCTGAAAAAGCTATTGATATAGAAGAGAATCAGCTGAAAGAACATTTAGCAAGTAATTAAGTTAACTGGCATCAGGGGTGTAACATGATTGGCTATAAAAGGGACGTCTTAGAGAGGCTGAGTCTCTCAGAAGTAAAGATGGCCAGAGGCTCTCCAACCTTTGAAGGTTTGCGTAAAAAAAATTGTAGAATTCTTTAAAAACAATGATCCTCAATGTCAGATTGCAAAGGTTTTGAAGGTCTCATAATCGACTGTGCATAATATTGTTGTGGATTATATTTCAATATTTCTCATCATATTCATCAGTAGATCAATTGCCATGTTGAATAACCATAATCAATAATCATAATCACTAACCATATTATGTAGACAGCAGTAACACACACACACACATACAAGTAGTTCACATACGCATAGGGGGGGGATGAGCAGTGCAAACACACAGACACATACACACAAAACACAGACACACACACATACAAGCAGTTCACATACAGACAGACACACACATACAAGCAATTCAGTTCACACATGCATGAGCAGCTCACACACACATAAGCAGCAGCTTCTGTAGTTTTGATTAGTAAGCAGGCTTCTGTTTAGTTGATTCAAAAACATAATCAGAGGATGTATTTGGTTTCTGTAGCTTTGATCAATATTTGTTCAGTAAAATCATAAGTTGTAACTGAAAACATAATCAATTGAATCATTTATGTATCTGCTTGTATCCTATTCATCTGAAAGTGTTTTTCCACTCATAAACTGTAATTTTCCAGTCCATTTTAGTATATATTCCTTTTATTTATTTTTTTAATCTCATACTGGAAATTTTCTACCATGGTTTAACAATACAACGTTGGAGAGTAAAAAAAAAGTTAAAGACAAGATGTTTACAACCCATGAATTGTGATTGGAGCAAAGTTGGTTGAGTTTTTCCCATAAATATTCCTCTGTAAAGAATGCCGAATTAGCACTGCCTGGCCGGGGACTGCTCACCGTGGGAATAAAGATGGCTTCTGAAGATTCTGTCTCTCTCCAATTATTCACAAACAAGGAAACCTCAAAAATATGTAAACATCCAGACACGAAAACCACAACAACATCATCAAAAGATTCAGAGAAACTGGAAAAATCTCTGCGTAAGGGACAAGGCCAAAAAACTTTTACTGGATGCCCGTGATCTTCGGGCCCTCAGACGCCACTGCATCACTCACCAGCATGATTGTATCATTGACATTACTAAATGAGCCCAGGAATACTTCAAGAAACCACTGTCTGTGAACACAGTCCGCCGTGCCATCCACAGATGCCAGGGCACCTAAAACTCTATCATGTTTGAGCATGATCCAGAAGTGTCGCCGTGTTCTGAGGGCCAAGGCTCATTTAAAATGGACTGTAGCAAAGTGTCCTGTGGTCAGACGAGTCCAAATTTGACATTCTTGTTGGAAATCATGGGGGTTGTGTCCTCTGGGCTAAAGAGGAGAAAGACCACCCCTCCTGTTAGCAGCCTTCAGTTCAAAAGTCAGCATCTGTGATGGTATGGGGATGCATTAGTGCATATGGTGTGGGACACTTGCATGTTTTAAAGAGCACCACAAATGCTGAAAGGTATATAAAGGTTTTAGAGCGAGATATGCTCCCCTCCAGATGACATCGATTCCAGGGAAGGCCTTGTGTATTTCAGCAGGACAATGCAAAACCACATACTGCAGCTATTGCAACAGCATGGCTTCGTAGTAGAAGAGTCCGTGTGCTGAACTGGCCTGCCTGCAGTCCTGATCTTTCACCGATTGAGAACATTTGGCGCATAATTAAACGCAAAGTCCGTCAAAGGAGACCCAAAACTCTCCAGCTGCTGGAAGCCTGTATTAAACATGAGTGAGATCTAATTCCAATGGCTAAACTCAAGAAACTTGTCTCCTCAATGTCCAGACGCCTCCACTCTGTGTTAAATAGAGGAGGGGATGCTACACCATGGTAAACAGGCCCCTGTCCCAACTTTTTTGAGACCTTGTGCAGCCATCTAATTTGAAATGAACATGTTTTCTGTGGATAAAATTGTAAAATTTCTCATTTTCTACATTTGCTATGCTATCTCTATTCAATTGTGAATAAAATACTGGCTCGTGTGATTTGAAAGTCATTGCGTTTTGATGTTATTCTCAATTTACACTTTGTCCCAACTATTTCGGAATTGGGGTTGTAATTACCATCACCGATTCGGTGTTTGACACACGATTTCTTGCCATTTTTCCCGGTTTCTTGCACTGTCTCAGAGCTTTCGGGCGGGTCCGAGCTGGAAGTTGTGGTAGAACTGCTTCCTCTGCCTGCCACGGGCTCGTTTGCCTTCCAATTTTCCTGAAAGGCTCAGATTTTCAAGTGCCTCCTTATGGACTGAATGCCCAAGGAACCTCAGTTTTCGCTCTCCGATCGTATGCAAGAGCTGTCACTTCATTCCGACCCATAGGAGTACTTCCTAGTTGGTGACCCGATCTACATAAGAGCATGCGGGGGTAAAATCACATCTCGGCGGCTGCTAAGTTGCGACCGGTTTCGGCTGTGAAAATCCATGAATTGGGGTTGTATTTTATTTACAAAATTTTATTTACAAATCTTTATTGTATATCTGCCTTTAAATATACATAATTGTTTTTGAAAGTGCGTGGATGAGCTTAGCGTTGTCTGCGTATCGCTGCAAAACTGTTTTATAGTTGCTCCTCATTTTTTTAATACTTTGATTATGGAACTGGGTTGTTCTTCTGCTATGTGTGTGTGTTCGTGTGTTTGTGTGTGTGGTTGGACGTATGCATACGCGCTCCTCTCTAGTATTAATCCCTCACTGCCCCTCCCTGCCCTCCTCCCCCTCCCAGCCCCTGTACGACGCAGCCTATCTGACGATGTACAACATCTGCTTCACCTCTATGCCCATCCTGGCCTACAGCCTGCTGGAGCAGCACATCTCCATGGAGACCCTGTTGGAGAATGCCGGCCTGTACAGGTGAGAGGGGGCTTGGGCACGGTGTACGACTGTTTCTGAAGTCGCAGTCCTCAAGGCTCTAGAACTCCTGCTTTAACCCTTCTGTAACTTTGATGTGAAGACAGCGTGACCAGTCGGTAACACAAGTCGTGCTCCGTGAATCTTTTGATACCAACAACCGATATATATATATTTTTTTTTTTTCCATTATTTGTTTCCATTTAAATGCAGTTGTTATTTACATTTTGGTATCTTTAGAAATTTTATTGTTGATATTGAGATTTTATGAGCACTGGTGAAGTGCTCTGTGCATTTTTTTAAGTTTGCAACAAAACCACTTTCTAATGTACTGTAAAACGACGGTGTTATTGTATTTTTAAATGTGCTCATAAAGTTACTCGTGTAGCTGTTGTCATAAAACCTGGGAACACTGTGACCATTATTATTCAGTCATCATTATAATAATTTTGTGTTAAGACTGACTGCAGATTTCATTTTTCACTATGAACACCGTAATGATAATGTTCTTTATAATTAACGGTCTTTCTGTGGATGTACTGCACTTATTGAATTATATAAATCTTCAATATACACTCCATTTAACACGGTATATTGAACAATTCATTGTGAATCTCCCAAAAACTTCTGTATCTCTCTCTCGCGGTGTTTTAGGTCGATAGCGAAGAATGCTATGCTGCGCTGGGGTCCCTTCATGTATTGGACAGTGCTGGGTTTGTTCCATGGCCTCCTCTTCTTCTTTGGAGTCCGCCTTCTTTTCGAGAACCCTGCACTACAGGACAATGGCCAGGTCTGCTGCTTGCTGTGCCCATACACTTCTACGCTAACCTTGGGCATGTCGGCCGAGTGTTTAAACTAACCTGGTCTCTGCTTGTTTTCTCTAGGTGTATGGAAACTGGTCATTTGGGACAACAGTCTTCACTGTCCTGGTCTTTACTGTCACCCTTAAGGTAGCATTTCTGAAACGTTGCACAAAAGTTCACTTTCTGCTGTTAATCTGTACTGTATGCTTTAGCTCAGTTTTCAGCTTATTTAAACATGCTTTGAATGAAGCGCAGTCCACTTTAACAAATGCGAGCACTTAATTTACTGGTGATGGGGAAACTAAATGGGCTTATAGGTTTGTTTTTCAGAATGCAGTGCTGTAAGCAAGTATTGGTTTCTCAGTGAAGCAGTGCAGTAGTCTAATGGAGGGTTCTCAGAGAATCAATGCTTAAGCCTGGCAGAGGCTCAGTGATTGCTGTAGATTACCTTAGAATTCAAAGAAGCATTGCCGGAGATCAGCTCGAGCTCATCGAAGCAATGCTGGAGCTTAGCATGGGGCCAAGAAAATCGGCGCTGGAGCCTAGCCTTGGTTTCAGTGAAGCAATGCCGTAGCCTAGCACATGGCTTCGTAAGGCAGTGCTGTAGCCCAGCAGAGGCCCTCAGTTATGTGATATATGGAATGAGAAAGTTCTGAAAGTGGTTGAGTAAATTTCGGGTAGCTCGTACGCAAATTTGTTCCATCGTGAAGGCAACTCACCTGACGCACAAACAAAGATGGAGTGGGTTTCCAGCCGGTTCTGCGAACCTTCATTTCCCAAATCTGTCGTCTTTTTGGATCAGAGGGAGATCTAAACATCTTAACCCCCTTCTCAGATCTATTGCTACACCCGTCGGCACAACAGCCAGTCATTTTTTTTCAGTTTTTAAAACGTGAAATGCCGGGACGTAGTAGAATTCCATAGGAAGTAGTGTAAATTGATCAACCTGATGGATACAAAATGGATCCACTGGTCACGCGACCAACTTTTTTTGGTAACCCCTATGTTGCTACTCTCAGTATAAAGGGACTCTCGCTTAGGACTCTCAGAAGCACTGCTTTAGGCTATGCATGGTACTCAGAGAATCACTGCTTTAGCTTGTTTAGTGCTTAGAGAAACACTGCTTTAGCCTAGCATAGTGCTCAGCAAAGCACTGCTTTAGGCCCAGCATAGTGCTTGGAGAAGCGCTGATTTAGCCCTGCACAGTGCTGAGGGAAACACAGCTTTATCCAAGCATAGGGCTAACCAAAGCGCTGCATTAGTGGAGAGTAAGGCTAACAGCTGCACTGCTTTCACCTGGCCTTGTGCGGAGAGAAACTCCGCTTTAGCCCAGCATAGGGCTAACTGAAGCACTGCTTTAGCTGAGCATTGGGCTAACCAAAGCACTGCTTTTACCTGGCTTTGTGTTGAGAGAATCACTGCTTTAGTTGAGCATCGTGCTCAGAGAAGCAATGGTGTAGCAATTCTGAAACAGGCCTGTATTTTGGGGTCAGGTTGTTTTGTTGCGAAATACAGCCGACTAATAGTGTCTGATCCCTGCCGTGTGCTTTCAGCTGGCTCTGGACACGAGACACTGGACGTGGATCAACCACTTCGTCATCTGGGGCTCCCTAGCCTTCTACGTCTTCTTCAGCTTCTTCTGGGGTGGTATCATTTGGTGTGTGTGACGCCGCGCTTCAGGACAGCATTAATATAGGCTGTGATGTATTGCATAGACCGTCGTCTCCAACCCTGTTCTTGGAGAGTCACTATCCTATAGGTTTTAAGTCCAGCCCTTATTTCCGCTCGTCTGATTGGTAAATTAGCAGCTCTTTAAGATGTCCAACTTGGATATGTTCTGCTTTGGTTGAAGCGAAAACCTTCAGTATTGCTTATCTTTAGAAACCGGATTGGAGATAACTGGCGTAGTCCATGAATTTGGAACCCTAGCCCACCAGAGCTGTGGAGACTGCTGACGTTATTGTTACTCTGCAGTAATTTTGTCTGCTAAAGCAGGTGTTTACACTGCTGAGTCACTCTACCTGTCCTTTTATTTTTTTTCTTTTGACGCTCTTGATTTCTGATTTTAGATTCAAACTAAACCAGTGGCCAGATGTACCCCTCAGGAACAGGATCTTTACCTTTTAGTTGGATATCCCGCGCTCTTTGTTGAATGGTCCTCATCAGCTTGAATCTAGTCTAGTTAATAAATTAATGAAATTGAAGTCCAATGACTGAGACGTTATCAGTGTTTTTGAAGGAGTGATGATGAAGCAAACTTAAGGCTTCAGGATTGTTTGTGGTGCAGTGTGAGTGACCTGCCTGCCCTCCCGCTCCTCATAGGCCCTTCCTGAAGCACCAGCGGCTGTACTTCGTCTTTGCTAACATCCTGAGCTCCGTGTCGTCCTGGCTGGTCATCATCCTCCTCATCCTCCTGAGTCTGCTGCCCGAGATCCTGCTGTGTGTGCTCCGTCAGCCCCGAGGTCCCCACCCCCGCCAGGTACAGCCCCACTGTCCCCGCTGCCCTCTCTCCCTTTCTCTGTTCTTCACCTCCCATCCTTCTCTCCCTGCTCTTCACCTCCTCTCCTTCTCTCCCTCTCTCTGCTCTCCACCTCCTCTCCTTCTCTCCCTCTTTCTGCTCTTCACCTCCTCTCCTTCTCTCCCTTTCTCTGTTCTTCACCTCCCATCCTTCTCTCCCTGCTTTTCACCTCCTCTCCTTCTCTCCCTCCCTCTGCTCTCCACCTCCTCTCCTTCTCTCCCTCTCCCTGCTCTTCACCTCCTCTCCTTCTCTCCCTCTCTCTGCTCTCCAC
Source organism: Gymnothorax reevesii (assembly GCA_029721435.1). Classification (NCBI taxonomy): domain Eukaryota; kingdom Metazoa; phylum Chordata; class Actinopteri; order Anguilliformes; family Muraenidae; genus Gymnothorax; species Gymnothorax reevesii. Next base: position 9,771,032 of record CM056586.1, read on the forward strand.
CTCCTCTCCTTCTCTCCCTCTCCCTGCTCTTCACCTCCTCTCCTTCTCTCCCTCTTTCTGCTCTTCACCTCCTCTCCTTCTCTCCCTTTCTCTGTTCTTCACCTCCCATCCTTCTCTCCCTGCTTTTCACCTCCTCTCCTTCTCTCTCTCTGCTCTCCACCTCCTCTCCTTCTCTCCCTCCCTCTGCTCTCCACCTCCTCTCCTTCTCTCCCTCTCTCTGCTCTCCACCTCCTCTCCTTCTCTCCCTCTCTCTGCTCTTCACCTCCTCTCCTTCTCTCCCTCTCCCTGCTCTTCACCTCCTCTCCTTCTCTCCCTCTCCCTGCTCTCCACCTCCTCTCCTTCTCTCCCTCTCTCTGCTCTCCACCTCCTCTCCTTCTCTCCCTCTCTCTGCTCTCCGCCTCCTCTCCTTCTCTCCCTCTCCCTGCTCTCCACCTCCTCTCCTTCTCTCCCTCTCCCTGCTCTCCACCTCCTCTCCTTCTCTCCCTCTCTCTGCTCTTCACCTCCTCCCCTTCTCTCCCTCTCTCTGCTCTCCACCTCCTCTCCTTCTCTCCCTCTCTCTGCTCTCCGCCTCCTCTCCTTCTCTCCCTCTCCCTGCTCTCCACCTCCTCTCCTTCTCTCCCTCTCCCTGCTCTCCACCTCCTCTCCTTCTCTCCCTCTCTCTGCTCTTCACCTCCTCCCCTTCTCTCCCTCTCTCTGCTCTCCACCTCCTCTCCTTCTCTCCCTCTCTCTGCTCTCCGCCTCCTCTCCTTCTCTCCCTCTCTCTGCTCTCCGCCTCCTCTCCTTCTCTCCCTCTCTCTGCTCTCCACCTCCTCTCCTTCTCTCCCTCTCTCTGCTCTCCGCCTCCTCTCCTTCTCTCCCTCTCTCTGCTCTCCGCCTCCTCTCCTTCTCTCCCTCTCTCTGCTCTCCGCCTCCTCCCCTTCTCTCCCTCTCTCTGCTCTCCACCTCCTCTCCTTCTCTCCCTCTCTCTGCTCTCCGCCTCCTCTCCTTCTCTCCCTCTCCCTGCTCTCCACCTCCTCTCCTTCTCTCCCTCTCTCTGCTCTCCACCTCCTCTCCTTCTCTCCCTCTCTCTGCTCTTCACCTCCTCCCCTTCTCTCCCTCTCCCTGCTCTTCACCTCCTCTCCCTCTCTCTGCTCCCCTGCTCCTCTCCTTCTCCTCCTCTTTCTTCCCTTCTCCTCCTCCTGTTCTCTCCCTCCCTCTCTGCTGTCCTCCCTTCATATGAGCTCATCAGAACTTGTTTTGACACTATAGGTCGTACAGCCCTACTTGACTCGGCAGTTTTCCTTCTGTCTCCCTGATGAACTGTTTCTGTTTCTCTCCTCCTCTGCCTCCTTTCACCTCCTCCTCCGTCATGCCCTCCCTCTTTGAGTGCTTTTTCCTTGATTCTTTGGACTTCTTGTCTTGTAGTGCCCTTCTCTTGACATCATTATCACACCAGTCCTCTCTGTGACACGGCACCCGCCCCGCTGAGCCCTTTAACTCCTCTCCACACTGAGCTCCTCTCTCCTCCTGCTCTCCTCACCCCGTTACTCAGTGCCGTGCGTGTACGCTTCTCCTGTGAAGTGGACAGCTTTGTCTGGACTGGGGGAATGAAATGTCTTCACTACTTGTTCTCAGTTGCCCAGACTGTGTCGGTCTGTTCCTCTCTTATGAGTCTGACCCATTGCAGGCTGCCTGATGCTGCTCCAGCCGTTTGTTTCTGAACTGGGCACAGGGTCCCCTCCTCTTACCCTGAAGACTCCTCATAAACCCTTGTTGTAACTTGTATCGAGGTAGAAATGTCAATGTTTTCATGCATTCATAATTTCTGATATTTGTATACCCTTCTATCACTGCCCTACTGTTAGTTATGGTACTCTAGCCAATTAGTGTGCATCTTCAACCAGGCACAGCCTATAGCAGAGCAAGTACCATGTCACATGATTAGAGGCCCCACCCATTTCTAACCTGCTGCCTGAAATGATTCCTTTTCCTCTCACTTCCCTGTGAAGTTGATTCCTCAGCACTTACACTGTTTTCTCTTGCTGTGGGTATATGCATGTGTTTACCCCTCTACTATCACCCCCTTCCTTTGTCTCTGTCTCTCTCTCTCTCTTTCTCCCTTTTTCACTCTTATTCACTCTTCTGTTTGTTTTTTTCCCTGCCTGTCGTGCTGTAGATGAAACAACGCCTTCCTTCCTCTGGGACCTCCACTATCTTCATGCTGTCGCAGACCACCAGCACTCATAGCTTTTCCTGGAGTGACTGAGGTCTTTCTGCCTGCTCTCTCCTTTATTTACCTCCTCTTCTTAAAAACCTCATTTAAGCTGCCAGTTTTGTCTGCCTGTGTCTTGCTTGCAAGTCTCCAGACTTTTAGCTTTCCTGCCCCCCCACCCCCCTTCCCTGCTTGCGTGTGCTGCCAACATTAAATATTGACTCCACGGTGGTGTCCCATTGCTAGCTATCCCAGGGCCGGTCCATGCAATACAGTCCATGCATTAGCTCATATTGAACGGATGCTACCTTTGAAGCCGTTGCAATTGTGTGACTCTCCCATTAAAGGCTGAGGCCATTTTATATGACCTGGTAAATCTAGCTGCGCTGGCACAGAGGTCTTAAAAGCCAGCCAGTAAACTGCAGGAGTGGCCGGTTGACATCGTTGTGGACGCGTCTGTGGTTGTGTAATGGCTCTCCGGCGGCTGCGGCCTACTGCACACTGCGAGTTTTGGTCGACCCTGTCTGCCTGGTCCGTCTGCATGTCTGTCCGAGGGAATGAAGCACGCGAACAGGGCCAGGGTCACCTGAGGTCAAAGGTCGCCTGCATGCGTGCTGTCAGCACTGCTGCAGACCCCGTAAAGTTCCCTACCATAAGTGTGGCTGTGTGTCTGTGTCTGTGTGTGTCTGTGTGTGTGTGTGGCTGTGTGTGTCTGTGTGTTTGAGAGCGTGATATCAGTATTGCTTCTGTATGCATGATTAGGAAGCTGCACGTTAATTGGGCCTGGAATTCACCCTGAATGTGTGTTCAGCATTGCAGAAACAATACATATGAACTTTGTGCTTCATGTCAAGGAGCCCCTGTTCAGTCTGCCTGGCCCAGACTAGTGTTGCTCATAGTTTTGTGTTGAAGACCAACATTCTCTGGGTAAAATGCGTCAAGTATCTCGCCTTTGTAGAATTTGTAGAATTTCAAAGTTTACAGTAATGTAGTGATCCATTATTGTGTAGTAACGTTGTTATTGACTTAGATATTTCCAGTGTGTTGGTGTTTATTGCCTTTTTTTATATTGTTTTGGTGGCATTTCCTTCTCAGTACATACGTCTACAGATTGTGAGCTGGATTCTGTGTTTGTTCGTATGCTTGTTGGTGTGTGCGTGTGTTTGTGTTTTTGTGTGTGCGCGCGCGTGTGTGTGTGTGTGTGTGTGTGTGTGTGTGTGTGTGTGTGTGAGAGAGAGAGAGAGCGCATACATTCATCTCTGAACTGTGTGTTAGTAGCTGTGTGTCTTGTGTGAATGCCTGTGCGCCAGTTGGTAGTGTGCGTGCACACGCACATGTGTATGTATACTCAGCAACAAAAGTTTCTGTGACACCATTTATGTGTATGTTATAAATGACACGCAAAGATCTCAATGCAATCAATATGTTTATTTAACAGGAGAAACACTGACTTTTCAGTGCCAACGTCACTCAAAACGAAAAATGTCATTTTCATGCGTCATGAAGCACTTGTCTGACGTCTAACCAATTGTGACCTTCACACTTCAATACCGGGTGTGACTTCCTCGTGCCATGATGCAAGCAACGCATCTCCGGCGCATGGACCGAATCAGATGTGCCAGAAATTGCTGTGGGATGTCATTCCAAATCTGACGTAGACGTTGTCGCAATTCCTGGAGTGTAGTTGGCGGGTTATCCAACCGCCGCAAACCTCGATCCATCTCGTCCCAAAGATGCTCGATTGGGGACATGTCTGGGGATCTGGCTGGCCATGGCAGGACATTGACATGTTGTTGCATCAGATACTGCTGTACAATCCTTGCAACGTGTGGTCTGGTGTAATCATGTTGCAGCGTCATTCCGGGACCATGTTGCATCAAAAACGGTACCACCAATGGCCGTAGCACTTCATCGCGATATCTTTGACCTGTCAGATTTCCATCAATAACAAGCAAATCTGTTCTGTTTCTAGCCGTGATCCCTCCCCAAATCATGACACTACCACCTCCAAAACGATCAAATTCCTGAACACAGTTGTTGGCATAACGTTCTCCACGTCGACGGTATACACGTAAACGACCATCACATCGGTTAAGCATGAATCTTGATTCATCAGTGAAGAGTACAAGATCCCACTGACGTTGGATCCACCGTCGATGTTGTTGTGCCCACTGTAGACGCAGTCGTCGGTGTTGTACTGTGAGTATTGGACGTCTTGCTGGCCGACGTGGGACAATGCCAAAATGACGGAGACGGCGACGGATTGTCTGTGCAGACAGTCGCCTCAAACCAGGTATCGTTCTTGCAGTTATGGTTGCAGGTTGGAATCGATTTCGGAGATGGGTTGTTCGAATCCAGTTGTCCTGTCTGGGAGTGGTTACTCGTGGACGGCCGCTGCGAGGACGGTCTCTGACATGTCTTGTCTGCTGATGACGCTGCCATAAGTTCCAAATGGTGTTTCGGTGGACATTCAGGCGATGAGCAACTTCCCTCTGCGAGGTTCCGGATTCAATCATCCCAATGGCCCTCCACTGATCATTTTCAGACAGTCTTGGCATTTAGAGGGTAGAGTTCCTGATCCAAAATGGCTGTGTTTTCGATAAGTGATGCTTCCGTCGTTCATCAGGCACAATGTGAACATTCCAAAAATTCTCCTCTTTTATTGCCATCCACAAGCATGATTTACGCACATTTTCACGTGCAAAGTCATTTTCTCGCATTTTCATGATTTCCATTTCAATGTTGTGTTTACGTGTGCTGTTTCAGTCTGATATCACCATGTATGACAATTTCATAATTGCGTTATGAAAAATAATTAACAATATTGGTGTCACAGAAACTTTTGTTGCTGAATATATGTGTTTGTGTTTGTGTGTGAGAGAGAGTGTGTGCATGAATCTCTGAAGTGAGTGTGTGTCAGTAGCAGTGTGTCTTGTGTGAATGCCCGTGTTTCAGTTGGTCGTGTGTATGTGCGAGCAGTTTGATCACTTGCACGGCTGTCCTAAGTGTTTCTTGCCTCGCCCCTTTCAGAAAAAGGCGGGTCAGTCAAGTGGGGGGGACGCCAAGTCTGCCCGGTCTTCAGCCCGACCCCTGCTCATGAGAACCTTTTCAGACGAGTCCAATACTGTCAGTTAAACAGGTATCAGACCACGCCCCCCCCCCCCCCCCCTCTCCCTGTCAGATGTCTGTCAGGTCTGGTGCCTCCAACCAATCAAAATATGCAAGATCAGAAGCCCCTCCCTTTTTGGACCTGCAAAAGCACAAATCATTTCTCACACAAAAAAAAAAACAAAACCACTTTGAAACAGTGCCCCCTGGTGGATGAGACAGACAGTGTGGAGTTCCTGATACGGGTGTGTGAACGTCCAGCCCAACCTGTCTACCTAACAGTTTACGAGGAACAAAAATCTTATATCAGGTCCTAAACCAGAGGTATTTTGTGGAAAGCTGGATTTATTATTTATACTACTGAGACATTCCATGTCAAATCAACAGATTTTCCAGCAAGTTTCCACCACACCGTCTCAGGATTGGCAAAAAAACATATTTGTCAAAATATGCATTAAAACTACTGTATCCTTAAAATTTCTGCTTAATCAGTTAATTTTAGATCAATCAGGTATTTAGACTCTTCTGACCCTGAGGAATCCATTTTAAACATTCTTTCTGGTGAAAAATGAGCGGCAGAACATCAGGCCTCTGAAGCAAAACTCTCAGTAATATGTATGCTTGTACAAGACAAATACCCAAGTTTCAAAGGTATATGATACATATTAATGATTTTATAGGGTGCTGAAAACTGTCTTTGAATATATCATGGCACAAAAATGTCAGCAATTGGGTGAAAATTCAGAAACTTTAAACCACTGCCAAAACCTAAATAATTGATTAAGCTGAAATTTTCAGGATACACTAGTTTTAATGCATATTTTGACATAATTTTTTTCTTTTTTTGCCAATTCTGAGACGGTGTAGTGGAAGCCATTTGTTGATCTGACATGGAATGACCCTTTTTTAAATTTTGTAATGACTCACAATTATGACAGAGCTGCGTGATTAAAAGAAAATCTCCTTGTATATGTATTTTCCTGTGTAATCATCCATTTTGTCTCCAGTCTTAAGTGTTGACAGCAAGTGGCATTGACACCTTTTGAATTTTTCTTTTTTTTTGGTCATTGCTTGACTTTTTTCCACAAACATTTTGTCTTTAATTGTTTTGTACTGATACACTGATGTTTCTTCAGCCGCATGAGAAATCTACTCCATAATATTCAACTCCTACTTGTAGATGCGACTATTTGCAGAGAAAGTTTTAGGTTGTAAGAAATAGATTGTATGTCATGCATTTGGGTTCCCTGTAAAAAAAAAAAAAAAAAAAAAAAAAAAACACAAAAACTGAATCCCTTTCCACTGTTGTCCCCAAGTTCACAGACTCCCTCTCAAACAGGACGTAAAAACTGTCCCCGTCTGGCCTTCTCCAGCTCTCACGCAGAGTCCGTCTTGTTCTGCATGTGATCACAATTAACCTTTAGAGCCCTGAAATCAATTTTTAAAAACTAGAAATTTAATCACGTTGTGCTTTTGAAAACCTATCATGTGGCAACTTGTTTAAAAGAGCTCTCCTGCGGGAGCTCTGTCAAACAAGTCGCTGCAAGATAGGTTTTCAACAGCTTTTTTTTAATATCTTGCATCATTGAACTACAATATCTGCTTTTAGCTCTCTTAGTGTTAATTTCCTGTGTCCCGTTACCTTCTTTGAATTAGCCCAAAGGCTGGATGGGTGCTGGTGTGGGATTGTGCGTGTGTGTGTGTGTATGTGTGTGTGCGTCTGTAACAGTGGGTGTGGGGTGCGTGAGATGTCCTCCAATCATTGTAGGTGCAGCACTTCCTTTTCTTGATTTTTGTCATCTTGGAAGTCCTGATGGGTTTTGTGTTTGTGATGGGATCCTGTCGCTTGGTATGTGTGGTCTTGGTTGCCAGTGTTGCATGCGTTGCCTCTGCTGAAGTGGGGCCTTGCTTGCTGCATGACTCGTCGAGTGTCTCTGGCGTCCGTGCCTGAATGCTGCCGCAGACAGCATATCCTGTTTACTGCTTTGTATGGGGGAAGGCTACATACATTTTTAGGCGTTTTGGTGTCCAATCTCTGAAAAGGGCAGAAAATGGCGGAAACCAGGCATTAATCAGAATTATTGGTCACGTTTTTGATTTTCAAACCTCTTTTGTGTTCTTTAGCCCTCAGAAGAGCACCTCTTACCTGCAGACACTTAAAGGTAAAATTTCAGAGGGTGGTATATTCGATTTTTTTATTTATTTATTTATTTTTGCTCCTCGTCTGCTTCTCTCAATGCTGGGTGGTAAAGCGTTGCATTTTGAATTATGGCATGAATCGTGAATGAATCACTGCTGCGAAAATGATTCCTGTCTCTTCCTGCCTTTGGAGATAATTAACCCTTTCTGCATGCATTGTATTTTCCGCCCTTTTCACATGATGGGATTTCTTGTCTTTCGTGAGAACAAGGTTAATTCTCCTCTCTCTTGCCATCTCCGTGAATTAGGCAGGGGGCGCTGATGAGGCTGTTTGGGTGATTGACACGCGCCTCTCTGTGTCCTGCAGATTGCTGAGGTCACTCCGCTGTCGTACAAGAGCTTGATCGAGCGGGGGTGAAAGGAGTCGGGAGCTGGTGGCTGGCAGGACCCCACCTCTGTGCCACCTGTCCGCTCTGCTGCCTGATTGAAAAACAGTTAAAATGACGGGAGGCAGCGAACTCGGCCCGGGTTCTGACGCTGCTTGCTCGGCCCTGCCTCGGTGCCGTCCTGAACACCTGCGCTCCTCGTTCGGTCCGCACGCCCTGCACAAACTCTTCCTCACACTCGCTCTCTCATAGGAGGGCAGCTTTCCAGATTTTTCTTGCTCTTTTATTTAATCTGTCTGTGTGGTGCAAATTGATGCCCCACCTCCTCCCCCGAAGCAGCTATGTGGTCATTGGACCTTATGAGCTCGCTCTCACACTATCCCAGAATTCCATGCCTGTGTGAACGCTCACAGCCAACACACACAATGGGCTCAGGCCAGCAGGAAGCCCATTTCTCTAATTATCATTTTAATATTTTTTCTTTACACTGTCATACAGACTTGGGTCCAGTGCGTATTGAAATCACTAACTATTGAGCTGGTATTAAACTCTTCTGCAGGTCACTGAGCAGTTTCAGTGGCCGAATCTACGTCACATTCATGAGGACCTTTTATAATATGATTTCTCCTGCAAACTGGAGGAGTTTTACTGGTGTCTGGAATGATTAAAGGAAACATTTTTAAATTATTCTGTGGCCCAGGTCTAATGTCAGATTTTTGAAACAATCAGCTGGGCTCATATTGCAAACTTTTAAATTTTGTTTTTATATTGAAAGTTTTTTTTTGAAATTTTACAGTGGGCCACCGTTAAAACACCAGTCCACTTGTCTCAAATAATTGCTTTGTCATTCTCTGTCTTCAATTGTCACCATGAAAACTTAAGGGATGTGGGCTCCGATCCATAGAACTGGGGAATATCTTCTCTAACTGTGAAAAGCAGGCATCCTTCAGCTGAGGGATGAAGGGGTTCAGGTTTCTAAGAAGATCAGTGCTTGAATGGTTCATTATATTACTGTACCCCGAGTCCCTACTTCTCTGGCTGCAAAAGGCACATCTGCTGGCATTGGGAAAGAATCCGGAGGTGAGCATTTCTCCTGGCGAAGACTTGAAATCCATCCTCATGGGATTGTAGCATCTTGTCACCACCTCCCAGTCTGTGCAGTTGCCAACAGGTGACAGATGTGGAGTAGCTGGTAGTTGTTCTTGAAATGCTCTGATGGAGTATGTCTGATGCAGCTGTGCAACTAACTATGTGCTGGATGCCAAAAATGTTTTTTTGTTTTTTGTGGGGTGTCAGGGGAATTGTTTTGTGCATGTTGGTGGAGGTGAGTGTACGGAGGAGCTGCATTGCAAAGACTGCCCATATGGAAACTATGAAAGTCTGTCGCAGAAGTTTCAACAGGACTTCTTGTAACATCCTGATATGAGCTGTGAACTTGCTATCCGTCGTCTACTATTGTTTGTATTACTGTTTCCACTATGTGTCTCTCTGCCATTATTTACCGCACCTCTGATATCCATCTTGGAACAGATATTTTCTCTTATCGGTTCACGTTTTCACTGTACATGCTAAATGCACTTGAGCTTTACCACCTGAGGAAGGTGGATTATTAGGTGCCATTTTGTGGACAGATTTGTGTGCCACCTGTCTGAGAGAACCGTGCCAACCACGCAGTCTGTTCCAGGCACCATCTTTCTCACTGTGCCCTGCGGAACTGCCCTCCCATTGGCTAACTTCGGGTTAGCGCTGCACTGTCATGCCTTTGGCTAAAAGCTACATATCCGGGGTTTTCCGATGTTTACCTTTAGTGCCCCCTGCTGTCCACTATTAATTTTCATACATTCCATGTATACATCGCCATAAATTTAATCACTTTTTAAAATACTGCAATGCGAATTTTGTTCTTGCTCTCTCTTTGTGATTCTATATTATATATTTATTGTAAAGTGTGATTGTACCTGCAAAATCTTATATTTTTATTACCATGATTTCAATTTTTTATTTTTTTTTTTCAAACAAATGACTGATTGTGCCAGTGGATGTTGACCTGACCTGTCCCTAGTTTGAGGGGCCAGGGACCATTGTTAGAGTTGGCTGGAGATCTAAATGCCTGATTATAACTCATTTGGGATCAATGTCCTTTGGGAGGGGTGATATAAAACTGCCTTCAGAACTGTGGTAGGCCGCCATTTTCCTTTTCATGCGCTTTCCTTTGACTTGTGGCAAACTAGTTCCTTCAGTTAAGTGTATGAAGGAAAAGTTTAATTAGCCAGATACTGCTCTCTGATTTTCACTCAATTTCCTGAATCCACTGAATTGAAATGGAATTTATAGCCACTTGCTGATAAAGACTCCACTTTAGATGCAGTTTAGTAGGAGCAGCTATGTCCTGCTTCTGAACCTCTATCTGGCCAAAGTGAATGTCTCTTCCCTCTTTTCCTGGAGGTGGTGTCATTCCCTGAGATTAGGACTATAATCCAGTCCTCAGTCAAAAACATACATGCTTTTACAAACAAATTTTTCCATTTGTTTTTCCTACAGGTTTTTTTCCTGTTAAAACTCACTCCAGGCGTTGCCATGGAGTTGGAGTGATTTGTTTGGGGTGTGGAGTGTCCCTGTGATTTTGTCCTTATTGTTTACAAGCTTTGTCCAATCAGAGACTATCCTCCCTGTGCTTGAGACAACGGTGGCCGTATTGCTAGACTGAAATTGGGTGAACTCCTTGGTCATGTGACTTGGTTTTATCATTGTCAGATGTGGATGGGATGACTGTGTTTATTAAAATACAAACAAACCTTTAATTGATATCAGCGCTTGAATTTCTCAGATTCTAATGTTTGCCTGACTGCTCAAAAAAAAAGGATGTGATGGCAATGTTCACATCCGGTATAACATTTTCTAATGCAATGTGTTTTTCAGACTTCTTTTTTCTAAAAAAATAAAATGACCCAGAAAAAGTGGAAAAACTCGTTTTCTCTGGAGAGACTGCATTTTCCTGCTCCCTTATTCCGTTCAGTGTTGTGCGCCGAGAGTAGCCACAAGATGGCGCTGCTCTCATTCAGAGCTACACTGCGTGGGACACTGAACCTCTCTGAATGAATCTCCAAGTCTAATCAATCAGGAAAAAAAATCTTTAATAAAAATGAACACTAAAATAAGCTGTGTGTGCTTTTTTCTTTTTTTCTTTCACCCGTAATGGCCTGTCATGACTGCGTGTGTGAAAGCACTGAAGTGATAAAGATGCTAACAGCTCCTTGAATGCTCGAGTTATTTGTTCACATGACCTGACTGCCTTATTGGTATGACCTCTCCTGGTTAGCTCCGGGAATTCAGAGCTGTGAAAAAGTATTTGCCCCCTTCCTGATTTCTTTTTTTTTTTTTTTTTGCATATCTTTCACTCTTAAATGTTCCAAATCATCAAATAAATATTAATATTAGACAAGGATAACCTGAGTAAATACAGAATGCAGTTTTTATATTATTATTTCATTTATTTAGGGGGAAAAAGCTATATCCAAACCTACCTTGCCCTATGTGAAACAATAATTGCTCCCGAAACCTAATAAGTGGTCGTGCCAGTCTCGGCCACAACAAGTGCCATCAAGCATTTGTGATGAATGGCAATGAGTCTTTCACATTGCTGTGGAAGAATTTTGGCCCACTCTTCTTTGCAGAATTGTTTTAATTCAGCCACATTGGAGGGTTTTCGAGAATGAACAGCCCGTTTAAGATCGTGCCACAGCATCTCGATGGGATTTAAGTCCGGACTTTGACTAGGCTACCCCAAAACCTTTATTTTGTTTTTTTTAAGCCATTCAGAGGTGGACTTGCTGGCGTGTTTTGTTCTGCTGCATAACCCAAGTGCGCTTGAGCTTGAGCATGAACTGATGGTCAGACCTTCTCCTTCAGGATTTACTGGTTGAGAGCAGAATTCATGGTTCCATCAATTACGGCAAGTCATCCAGGTCCTGAAACAGCAGAGCAGCCCCAAACCGATGCACCACCACAACCATTTTTGACTGTTGGTATGATGTTCTTTTTATGAAATTCTGTGTTAGTTTTACGCCAGATGAAATGGGACGCACACCTTCTCAAAAGTTCAACTTTTGTCTCATCAGTCCACAGAATATTTTCCCAGAAGAATTGGGGATCATCAAGATGTTTTTTGGCAAATGTTAGACAAGCCTTTGTGTCCTTTTTGGTCAGCAGTGGTTTTCGCCTTGGAACTCTCTCATGGATGCCCAGTCTCTTAATTGTTGTTTGATCATGAACACTAACTTTTAACAGGCAAGTGAAGCCTCCAGTTCTTTAGATGTTGTTCTGGGTTCTTTTGTGACCTCCTGGATGAGTGGTCAATGCGCTCTTGGAGTAATTTTGGTGGGTTGGCCACTCCTGGAAAGGTTCATTACTGTTCTAAGTTTTCTCCATTTGTGAATATTGGCTCTTGCTGTGGTTCGTTGGAGTCCCAAATCCTTAGAAATGACTTTGTAACCCTTTCCAGACTGATAGATGCCAATGACTTTGTTTCACATCTGTTCTTGAATTTCTTTAGATCGCGGCATGATGTGTTGCATTTTGAGATCTTTTAGCCTACCTCCCTTTGTCAGCAGGTTATATTTAAGCAATTTCTTGATTCAACAGGTCTGGCAGTAATCAGGCCTGGGTGTGGCTAGTGAAATTGAACTCAAAAAAGGTTTATCAGTTAATTCATGATTTAACAAGGGGGGCAATAACTTTTTATCACAGGACCAGGTAGGTTTAGATGGCTTTATTCCCTTAATAAATTAAATCATCGTTTAAAAGCTGTATTTTTTATTTACTCGGGTTATCTTTGTCTGGAGCTAGAATGTAGTATTTTAATACTACTAGTATGCAAAAAAATAAGAAATCAGGAGAGGGGAAAATACTATCTCACAGCACTGCTGTATTTGGGCACGGACCGCAAACTGACGACTGTTAAAGTAAGCAGGGTCCAATTTTTCAGTTTCAGTGGTGTAATCACTCTTGAGGCGTGTGTTTTGAGGGAGAGAAAGCAGCGGGCGTACAGTGGTAGCAGGCGTAGCGCACATGCAGAGTTAGCATGCAGCGTTAGTGTCCTGCCCACCATCGCTGGCGTGGAGGAGCCGACCGGAGCAGCGCAGCGAGGGCGGAGGCTGTAAACAGAGCTGGGCGGAAGTAGAGATGGAGAGAGAGAGAGAGAGAGGGAGAGAGAGAGGGAGAGAAGAAAGTTGGCAGTGCGTCAGGAGACTGTGCCTCTCTCTCTCTCTCCCAGCACAGCGCAGTAGCCCTGACGCACTGCCTCAGTGAGACAGGGCTGTGAGGAGCGTCGCCCGGGCAGGATGGACGAAACCCGGTGTGTGTTAAAGGGCTCAGGCCTGCTCTCCGCACGCACCCGGGCATCCTGATGCGGGACGGGGGCCTCCCTGCATACCCTTCTGTCTGCGAGTGCGGAAGAGCAGCTGGAGTTTTCGGGACGGCCCGTGACTCTGCTCTGCGGGTTTCGCGGCCGGTGATTTTTGGATGCGGTGCGGGTGGCTGAAGGTGACTCTGCTGTAGAGGCTGCAGAACCTGGAGTGTTTTTGCGGCTGGGTGATATTCTGATCCTCAAACTTTCCTCCTCTGCGCTGAGGGCCCATCTCGGGAAGGGCTGGAGGATGTGAGGGCCCCTGCAGGCCCCCAAAAGAGCAGCAGCAGGACATGGGCTCGCCCCTGCCAGAGGAGGGGGGAGAGGCTCGGCCGTCCCGGAGAGAGATGGAGAGCTACTACAGCCTCCTTCAGGCGGGATCACAGCTGGAGAGCACACTGCAGCGTGAGTGTGGACCCTACTTCTGTCTCTGCGTACATAATTACATGTGCGCGCACATACACACACCCACACTCTCTCTCGCACTCATGTGCGGGCACACACTGACACACTGTCATATTACTGTCATGGTCTTACACACAGAGACACACACACACACGCTGTCACATCACTCTCACGGTCTTACACTCAGACACGCACACACCCCCAAACACATCACTCACGCACAGACACATACTCACGCGCACACACACACACACACACATACACACTGTCATATCACACACTCTCTCTCTCTCACACCCAAGCTCTCTCATCACTCTTGTTCTCTAATGCACCAACACACACACACACACACACACACACACGTCTCTTCCTTTGGGCCACAGTTCGCGTGCAGCACAGTACACACTGACCAAACAGTCTTCTTCGCCATTTAACAAAATGTAGTCAGTGAGCTCGCTGCCTTCTGCATAATACAAATCTGTCGTGCATACCTGGCTCACTGCCTTCTCTATTCTGAGCAGCTAAACACTCATCTCAGTCTCGCTCTCAGACACAAAACACATCTCTCGCTCTCTGTCTCCTGGTCTCTCTTACAGAGATAAACACAACTCCCCCATCTCCTCACGCCCACTGCTGAGATGCACGTTTGACAGTCATGGCGTGAGACTCTTGTGCTGGGCTGCTTCATGCTAAGCTGCATGACATTTATTGTTCTATGCTAAAACTTTATGAATTTTTTTTTTCTTCCATACTTCGTGTTCAGTACCACTATACAGTTACTGTACTTGCCATTACGTCAGCTTTTGAAACGTGGTTAAAATAAGTGAATGAACACGCAGTATTGCTTCAAACCTGCTGGTGCTCTTTTTAACAAGTCGCCGCAGGATAGGTTCTCTACAGCACAAGATGATTTAATCTATAATTTCTGTGCTTTAAGGGTTAAAGTGCAAGTAAACAGTCCCCCCCGCCTTGCTTTTCCCATTTGTGTTAGTGTAGCTTTGAAAGCTGCAGAATCGAACAGCTGCCCTGACGTGACACCCTCCTGTGTCTCCTGTTTTAGCCAGTGCTGCTTAGCACCCAGGTATTCACTGCAATATTCCTCAGGCAGGACAGTACTTGTTTCGGGGTAGTTGTGCGCCCCAGCCCTCCCTCTGCCAAAACCCTTTCTCTGTCGCAGCGCTGGGACCTGCATCAGGTTTCCAGAAGCTCCACTGAGCATTTTTAGTAGCAGCAGTAGCTCATTTTGTTGTTATTGCCTGAACTTGACGATCATGAGCTATGTCCTCTCGCCCTCTGTCCTGACATGGCTGCCCTTGTTGTTACCTCGTGTGATTATTAACCCTTAGAGCATTAAATGGCATTAGATGCACCTATTTTTGCTCAGTGATGTAAGATGTCACAATCAAAGCTGTTGAAAACCTATCATGTGGCGACTTGTTTGAAAGAGCTCCAGCAACAGCGCAAGATCATGAAATATGTATATTTTTTAAGTTAATTTCAGCACTCGAAAGGGGTGTGTGTGTGTGTGTGTGTGTGTGTGTGTGTGTGTGTGCTTGTATGTGTTTATCAGCAGGATTACTCAAAAACTATTCGATGGATTGCCACAAATTTTATAGATCGTTGGACTGTATGGATTCAAAGAGGTCAGTAAATTTCGAAACCTGCTGGCAGAGGTACAGGCTGTCTGTAGGCCCTCTAGTTTGTCTCTGTTTATAAAAAGGCAAACCGGACTCTTCAGAAAGGGCCTTGCTCTGTTCTATTTTTGTGTGGGGCTGTTGCATGAGTTCAGGCTAAAGAAATGTTACATGATCCAGTCGCATTTCCCAGGCCCGACTCACATTGTGTCAGTGCTGGGGGGGCGGCGGGAGCGTAACTCTAATGTGATCCACCATTATCATCCATGAATGTGCCAGAAGCTTTCAAAACGCACCCTGCACCTGCCCGTGTCGTGTACCTGGCTCTGAACTTGAAAAGAGCTTTGTGACTTTTGGCTACTAAAATTGCTTTGAAACGGCAAACCTAATAACCTAATGCAGAACAGAGCTTGTAAAATAAATGGCCCAAAACATTCCCATTTGTTCTGCTGTTAATTTGTGCACGACTCTTGGACTCGCTTCACTCTCTGGCCGTGAGACCGGCGACTTTGCCACAAGCGGCATAGAGTGTTGAAGCGGATCTGACCATTGGCAGGGCTTCATGATTTGACTTTGGGACCCATGCAAATCTGAAGCAAATGACAGGTGCTGGTTGTTTGTCCTGCCATTGACCAACACACCCAATGCCAGGTGAATGGATTTGCAGAGATGGGATTGGACCTGCCTCGATAATGAAGTCTGCCCTGAGCAACAGGTAGAGAATCAGTGAGGATATTGAAAAGGCTCATCGAAACACAGTCTGGCCTGTGTGTCTGCTCTGGCTGCTGGCGTGTGTGTCCACTGGAGACTTTCTATGAATGTGGCAATGCCGAGTACTGTGGTCACGCACTGCTGGTGAGGCAGATTGGCTGATGTGCTCGGACAAGCTCATAGGCTAACACACCCACACATCTTTCCCAGGCTCCGCCAGAAAGACTAAAGTGCAGTAAATCTGTGTTTGAATATGATGGCTCTGCAGGTCAGCTGAGGACAAGCAGCTCAATGATTTTCACACTGAATTCACAAAAATAAAAAAAGAAAAAAAAGAAAAAAGCTACGTGGCTGAAGTGCTGCTGTGAAGTTGCCTACTGGTGCTTTCAGCAGCACTAAGCAAAGGTCAGTCTGAGCGAAGATTTTGCAACTGCAAACAGTTGAATTTTGAATTAATTTCCTATTACAAAAACCTGGAATTCTAGTCTGCCTTACCTCAGTAATTCTTGCCTGGGAAAATGGTTGTGAACCTTTATTTCACAGACTGGCTGAGTTGAAAAAGAGTTGTGTGTGTGTGTGTGTGTGTGTGTATCCGTGTATCCGTGTCTGTGTGTGTGTGTGTGTGTGTGTGTGTGTATCCGTGTCTGTGCGTGTTTGTGTTTGTGTCCGCGTGCTTCTGCATGATTCCATGCGTGACTTTGTGCATCTGTGTGTGTATGGATGATGGACTTGCCCCATCCTTTAAATGTGCGTTACCCTGACAGGTGACAAATGGCCGCTGTCCTGCATCAAAACGCACAAGAATTCCTCAGTTGAGGTTCAGTAGGAACGAGTCTCCCCAACTTGGAGCCGTTTGACTTTAATGACGTGTCCAAGCCACAGCACTACCTGACAATATATAGTCAACGATCAGCTTTCTTGTATCACTCAGCTTTGTAGTAGTGATGTTGCGACTGGAGGGAAATGCTGTAAAATGCCTGTAGAGTGATAGTGTCGCCTAGTGGTAGGTTGCTTGACTATTAACTGAGGAGTTGCTGATTTGAGCCCAGCGGTGACTTGGGTTTCTGACTTGATCTGGAGAAAGGACCTTGCATTGGGCCCTTGAGCAAGACCCTTAACCCCAATATCGCGTCAGGGGGCTTTACCCAGGCTTCTCTCTATCCCCCTCCACTTGTGTCTGTTCTATCTGGCATTAAAAGAGAAGCATGTTCTCAACGGAACTTTCCTTGATTAGACAAAGGTTAGAAAATGGCCAAAACGTGATTCCTCCTCCATTCCCATGACTCAGTGGAAGGGACAGTCTGACTGCTGCAGCAGGGGCTGTGTGTTCAGTGAAATGAAGCTAAAAGGCACGTCCGGTTAATCTGTCAGGAGTGCACAGTCCGGATTATCTCCCTGTCTGGTCATTGTGCTACACACACTGACTAAGACACACACAACACACTCTCTCTCTTTCACAAACACATAGCAGGGCGTGAGATCATCAAATCTAGCAGCACTGAAGGCTACATGTACAGCTGGATTGGAAAGTCATGGAACTGCATCCAACCCCTGTTCCTCACTGTCAGGCTGGTGGCTGGTTATCTGAACAGTCAGATCAGAGAGTACAAGGGTCATTCCTTATGAAATCACCCAAGAGAAAAATAAGACCGCCTTTAAGGGCTATTTGCACAACTACTCTCAGTGTACAGGTAAGTGTACATAAATGGACAGGGAAACATTGAGAAGAAAGGCAGACATGGCAAATGTTAATGTATATTATTTTGCTACATCCAATTTTTCACACCACACTGAGACTCCGTTCAGCTCTTTCTTGGCGATTATTTAATTCCTGTCCTTGCCACTCATGCACGGAGCATCAACCAACACGATATGCTTCAGTGGTGCCAAACAAAGATCCTGCCTTCGTGGCCAAGAGAATTGTGGTGCAGGGCCATTTGGATGCATAAAAGATACTTTAACATCCTTGTTTTCAAGGGATTTCTCTAAGATATTGGCTAACCACCATTGGCCATCATATAAGCAGGCAACAAATCAACCAGGGGTACAATATTTTAGCTCCACAGGATCGTCCTTTTCGCAAAACAAGGGCATGAAGGGGCAGGTACGGTTTGAAGGGTTTCATCCACATCAGCAACAATTCTGCCTTGTCTGTCGAATTATCTTGAAATTTCTGGGAAAACAAATACAAGAAAATGATACAGGCTGCAAATGATCAAAGAGCAGGCAACTGAAAGTAGAAATTAATGAGTGGAGTTCAGTATTTCCTGTACATTATTGTACATTTACATACACTGAGAGTAGTTGTGCCAATGTGCAAATAGCCCTTAAAGGGGGTCTTATTTTTCCAAGTAGGAGTATTTTTTCCATGTTTGATTGTGTTGCATTTTGAAGTTCTTTGAATAAACTTTCATTTGAGGCCAACTTTTTGAAAATCAAAACAGGCCGACATGGTCAAAATGAGGGTCAAAAAGTGCACCATTTCAGTAATTAGCTGAAAAGGGGTTAATGTTTCTCCAAATTGGATGAAGATGGAAAGATATTTTTACCTTCATTTGAAACTCCGTCAGGTATACTATCAACAATGTAAATGGCAAAGGGGACATTCTAAGGATACTTGCATAATATGTCATTTGAAATCGACATGTTTGGCACCAAATTTTAATGTTAAGGGGTTAATTGCAAAGCATTCAAAGGGTTAATAACAATATTAAAAGGTTTGTTGCAGACTATTAAACAGAATTAACATATCCTGTTAATTAAATTAAAGAATGAAATTAAAGAATGAAATTTGTATCCTTATTAGTTCATTGGTTATAACCCTTTGAAAATGGTCACAAACTGTGACCAGAGGGTTAACGTGGGCCACGCCCCCTTTTTCGGGGCCGATAAAATGAGAACGGAACAAGATATCAACTTGAACCCACCTGCAATTTAATTTTCTCATCACAGGCAACAAAATATTATCAAATGAAGCTTTTTTTGGGACCATCAAGATGGGAGCTTGGGTGATTTCATATGGAATGACCCATAAGAGAGATGGTTCTTACCTGTAAACATCAATCAATCCATCATTAGCTCTGCATTTCACAAGTAGTTCTCACGATACATTTCACAGATGGCTTCACAAGAGCAAGCCTACGGCAACAGTGGCAGGAGAAAAACACTTACAGCAGGAAGGAACTTTGAGAGGAAGTGACCTCAAGCAAAGAGACCCATCTTCCTCTGGCCAGCTCAGGGTCTCTGTTCAAAAGACCAGCACGGTCAGTCAGTCAGTGTTCATGCATAGTTCAGCCTTTGTAAATGTTAACACTTAATGGGCAATGATGGCCATATTGAAACTGCTGTATGGCTAGTATTGTGTCGCCAAATTTGTGAAGAATATGTATCAGTAATCAGTTTTCTTGGACAAATGGGTGTTTTTGCGTGTGTGTGTGTGTGTGTGTGTGTGTGTGTGTGTGTGTGTGTGTGTGTTGAGGAGTAAGAGAATGCTGCATATAGCTTGAAATTCTATGAAGAGGGAAGATCGCATCACACAACAACCGGTGTCACACCATCAAACCTGATACCCTGAAATAGCAGACCTCTCTCGTGTTACACCGAAGGGGCAGGTCTGGATTCACCTCTCGGGCCTCTGCCTGAGTTAGGAGTCTGTCTATCTTGTGATTAACTGCCCTCTGATCCAGACAGAATATTAATTTGGCAGTGATTTTGGGGTGGACAGACTAGGGTCACTTCCATGGGGCTGTATGGTAAACATCACCCGCACATGAGCGTAATCACCCCCCGTATGAGCGTCTATGTATTTTTAATGTCTTGTTTGTATTATGCAGGAGGCAGTTGGCTTAGTGACTGCATTTTGTTAAAGTGCTGCATGCGAACTATGGCCCCAAAGGAAGAGACGCTTGATTGTATGGCTGCTCTTTAAAATCTACGCGATCTAGGGGTGTACTAGTGTACATCCCCACCACCAGAGAATATAAAGCTGCAACAGGACTGAGCAACGACCTCCTCAGCCATTACATCAGTCAGTGCGCTGTGAGCAAATGGCAAATCACAGGCCTCTCTGCTTGCGTAGCCTTGCATGACCAATTATTTGCTGCATTATCATGTGTTGGTCACGACAAACTGTCTGTTTCATCTCTGAACTGTGAATTTGATTATTGGTGTTTAATTGCCTATGTTTTCATGGTGCATATTACATAACTATAAATGTATAATTAATGACTTAAATTTGATCTTATCATAAGGGATTGGATGCCGCAAGGTTTGTTTGTACCTATCGTTTTTTGTGTCGTAACACCTCTAGCTTCATCCAGCTTTTGAGGGCTAATAAAGAGGATTTTTCTTTGGCCTAATGATTCATAGTGTGCGTGTTTAGGGTATGTTTAGCCTTGTTAAGAATATCTGCCATCAGGCGACATGTTGACAAGAGACGTGTATGTCTGACATACCACTGCTTGAGGGCACTGTCAGTCCTTTTTCCAGGCAGTGTGTTGTTGTGGGAGAAGAATAGAGCAGGTGCTAATTGATTTATTTTGGAACATCTGACTCACTCTGATGACCGTACATTTGGCTATCTTATTCCAATCAGGCTACACACCAATATGATTATTACCAGGGAACGTTTTTGTAAAATAAATGAATAAATGGTTAAATAAAATAAGTAATTTAATTGATTAAATATCCTGTCTCCTTTGGTGCTGTTGTGTATTAATGCTGAGTTGCGGAAGGATAAATGGCTGAGTGGCTCAATAGATTAAACTCTGCGATCAGGTTTTTTTTCCCTTTAGATATCTTGGCCACTTACAGAGATGAGACAAGACTGAGAGTACAACTCCTGGCAAAGATGAAGGAATGACCACAGACAGAGGATGTTCATTCAGATTTTTTACTACAGAGTAAAAATACAAATCGCAGAAGTGACACAAAACAATTGATGTTTATTAGCTTAACATTCAGGCTTCATGAAACATTCCTCAGATTAGTTAGATTTGATTATTTTTGCTTAATGCCGTATTTTTTTCACAATCAAGCAGAGGAAATAAATATGGAATCGCTCAAGGTCCATGATAATTATGAAGTCACCTTATGATTGGCATTTTTATAAAATACAAGGACAAATCTGAATATGCAAATAAGTTTGCTGCTTCAAGTGCGTGCCGACCTTAATGAGGTGTTGGACTTGGCTAATTGAGAGGAAACATGGCACCAACTAGAGAACTTGGCAATTGAGACGGTGGATAGCATTCGAAACCTGCTCCAAGAAGAATATTCAACACGGAAAGTGGCAAAGAATGTTGGTGGTTCCCAGTCAGCTGTGTTTAAAATTATTCCTAGTATTGACAAAATGAGAATATTATAAAAGGCAAGAAATACAGGTAGACCTCAGAAGATGTCAGAGTGTCAGGACAGAAAAATCAAAGCTATATGCCTTGAAAATATAACTTCAAAATGTTCAACAAAACAAATATAAAAGCATATGGGTAGAAACAGGAGTCGATGTTTGTGACAGAACTGTTTGAAATTGGCTGAATGAAATGGTATTTGCATACAGAAAAGCCTAACAAAAATCAGCTCTCACTCCTAAACAGAAGAAAGCAAAGTTAGAAATGATCTAAAGAGAAGCAATCATGGAATGTGGATGATTTGGTGAAAGTGATGTTCAGAGATGAATCACAAATCTGCATCAGCCAATGCAATGATGCTGAACTTCTGTCTGGTGTCATTCCAGTAAAATATCTATGGTTGACTGCTTGAAGAAAACAAACAAATTTCTCCATTCATTTACGATAAGGGGTAGCATGTCAGGTAAAGGACCTGGGGAGATGACAATCATTATCTCAACAGTCAATGCCCAAGTGTACATTGATTTTTTTAGAAAATAGGTTTGATGATGAAGTCATTTTTCAGGATGACAATGCGTCTTACCACAGAGCAAAAACCTTTTCATTAGGACAGGCATATGAACTCAGTGACATGCCCCACAATCAGATAGTATCTCAATACATTTGAAAATTTATGGTGGAAATTACAAAAATGGTCCATGACAAGGCCCCGTCCTACAAAGCTGATCTGTCAACCGCCATTCGAGAAGGTGGAACCAGCTTGATGGAAAATATTGTTTTTCAGTAGTGAAGTCTGTGCCTTGAAGAATTCAGGGTGTCATACAAGCCCGACGAGGGAGACAAAGTACTAATTCAGATTTCTTGATGATGATTCCATAATGCTGTCCTCTACTTGATTTGGAAAAAAGCCATTAATTACAATAATCCAATTTATTTGTTTAGTTTAGTTTAACACTCAGGTTTCATTGGTCAACAAAAATTGTCTTTTGTCATATCTGTAATTTAATATTTTCTATGAAGTAAAACAGCTGGATAGACATCCTCTAAGTGTGGTGATTCTCTAATGTTTGCCAGAGGTTACATCTTCGTGGCAACCATTAGGTGACATGAGTGACTGTCAGAAAAAGTTGAGGGGTACTGCATGTATCTTAAAATGACAAATATCCTAGCCATGAACTACGCTCAAAATGGCAGAGATGGTTTCTACACCTGTAATGTATTCCATCTCCTAGCTGGTCAGGAATGACGTGCAAATTCTACCAGTCACTGGTGACAAAGGTTTTGCATCTCTGCTGCCCTGATGACAGAAGAGGATTATGGGACAGGAAGCTTGTGCACAGGGTTGTGTAAAATTTTTTTCTGCTGTCAATTTTATTATATCCTCTTGTAATATATCCCATTCATCCATCTATCCATTCATTATCTCTACTGATTCTTCCTCATAAGGGTCATGGGGGGGCCTATCCCTGCAAACTGTGGGCGAAAGGTTGGGACACACCCTGTGCAGCTCGCTAGTCCGTCACAGAGTGTACACACCATTCACACACTATTCACTTACACACAGGTAATGAGTCTGCGATTAGCCTGACATGCAGTCTTTGGACTGGGGTGGAAACTGAAATACCCAGAGGAAAAGAAATTCACATGAACATGGGAGGAACATGCAAACTCCAAACAGAAAGGCCCAGGGCCAAATATGAACCCATGACCTTCAGTTTTGTCGAATCCAGTAATTTTGAAACCCTGTATCTTCCTATACAGTCATACCTGCCTTTGTTTGTGATGGAGCATGGACCCTGCCAAAACTTCAGCTCTTTTCTTTGTCCATATTCCTTCCTTAGGTGTGACTGTCCCAATCAGTGTTAAGGAGGTGGGTGGTTACATTGAGAAGCAGGTGGCATACCTGTCAGGTAAGAGCTGTTTACTTCCAATACACAGCATATGGGAGGTTTGGAGAGGGGGATTTCTGTGCAGATAAGTTGTCATTTTTACACCTTAGCCAGACAAGGGCACGAGGAGTATTGTCGCCCCTTCAGCGGGCGGGCGGGCGGCTGCCCATTTTGTCCGGGCTATTTCTCAGTAACCACTTGGGTTAGGAAGTTCATATTGCAAATTGTGGACCACTTCAGCGGGCGGGCGGGCGGCTGCCCATTTTGTCCGGGCTATTTCTCAGTAACCACTTGGGTTAGGAAGTTCATATTGCATATTGTGGACTTTTTTCTTTGTCTTCATGAATTTTTGTTACATATTGCATTCACCCAGATCCAAAAATCTTGTCATGATTTTGGCTGCGTATAATGGATTTGAATTTAAATAATAATTATTAACTGCATTGCCTTTGAAGTGTTTCTTGAATTTGAGGTATTTCTCGATAATATTGAATGGGTTGCACAGCAATTGCAAGAATTTTTATTCATAGCCTCCCCTCCTTCATTTTTGTGGCTCAAAAGTAATTGGACAAACTAAGATAATGAACATTGAATAGTCTCTTTTAATGCTTTGTTTCAGATCTTGTGCAATGAAAGACTGCCTGCCTGTCTTGAATACACAGGCACCACTAAATGCCAGGTTTCTTCCATGGTTTAGTTTCTTCCTAATTTTTTTGCTTCGGACTAGGAAGGTGGGCTGTAGGGAATGTAGGTTTTATGCGCGAGACATGAAGCATGGGGTGAGTACGGCCGGGGGAAAGAGGGGAGGATTAGCCTGACTACTGAGGGAAACGAGACTTGTGAGATAGTGAAGGGTCCACTGAATCAGGGGTGTGCTACTTGTTGGAGGTCCCCCTAAGAGGGATGTTCCGGGTCATGAGCCATACCTTCTGGCTAACCTTTCATTTGGAGGCCGGGTGGCAACTGCAGTTACCTTGCCGCTGGAGGCCAGCACATGTTTTAAAAGTAGGGCCCTGGCTCTCTTTCAGGCTTGGCGAGCATTCCGGACCAGGAAGTGCACTGAGGAAACAGCCACTTTCCTCTCTCTGCCTCAAAGGGGGGGGAGGAGGTTGTTAACCGAAATACCATTGAAACGGAGATGTGCTGAGACCTGGCACAGGGAGGGAGTTGTGGGCAAGCTGAACCCACGGGATGAGACGAGACCGTCTGGACGGGGTTCCTTCAGACAGGCAGAGAATAGTCCTGCACAGCTCCTGGCTCTGCTCCTCCACGTGGTCGCAGAGTAGAATCAAGTGGGGAATGGTGCCCAACAGGCTGCAGAAAGCCTTTCAGAATTGAAGGCTGTAATTAGTGCACTATGGATCCTCAACACGTGCTGAAGAAAGAACTTGGATGTTTCTTTAGTAGTGAACAGCCATGCCACAGGCATAAGGTGGGCTGCCTCAGAAAACCAGTCCATGACGGTCAGACTTGGACAGCCCGGCGACAAAATCCATGGCGCTGCATGCCCATGGTCTGTGGGACACCTTTAAGGGCTGGAGCAGACTGCTGAAGGGCTGATTGCTGGGCTTAGGCTAGACACAGGAATGACAGGTCATAACAAACTCCTTAGTGTCTTGGTAGATAGTAAGCCACCAGAAGCATTGGCAGATGCTTGGGTGCGAGAGGTGCCGGAATGGCAAGCTAGCTGAGGGACATGGGTCCAGGAGAGGACCCTGCTCCTGACTTCCTTGGGGATGAAGAGATGGTTGGGTGGGGTGTCCAGTACAGTGTGACAGGGCCTGAGGGCTTCCTTGACCTCGCACTCAATCTGCAGCTTAGTGGCAGCCAGAATATACCATTTTGAGATGGTGGTTTTTAATTGTTTGTTGGGGCTTGGCGAGAGGAGATGGGACAGGGCATCAGGCTTAAGGTTTCTTGAACCTGGGCAATAGATTAAGAATAACTATAAGCAGGCAAAGAAGGGTGACTATTTTGGGCTTTTTGGGGTTTAACCTCTTGGGTGACAAGAGGTACTCAAACTTGTAGTGATCCATTCAGACTGAGAAAAGGGTGTTGGCCACCTGAAGCCAGTGCCTCTACTCTTTGGAGGCCAGCTTGACAGCCAGGAGCTTATGTTCTCTGATGCTGTAATTCCTCTCTGCAAGGGTCAGTTGATAAGAGAAATGAGCACAGGGTTGGGCCACTGGCTACCCTTCATGAGAGTACAGCCTCAGCACTGACCTCTGAAGCACCAACCTTCACAATAATCTGGTGCTGGGGGTCAGGGAGCATGAGTACAGGAACATTACTAAAAAAAGGCCCTTTAGCTACAAAAGGTTGAGGGGTCCAGGGGAAGGGGTTTTAAGAAAAGGTGAGGGCAGTTAAAGGTTGTAGTTCCCTCTGATGAATTGCTGATAGAAATTTGCAAAAGTAAGGAACCTTTGCAGCACTGCACTAAACTGCACTAAAGTCTGGTGGAATTCAAGTAGTTAGTTCTCGCAAAGGTGCTGAATGACTAGGCAGACGTGGTGTGCATGGTCCTCCAGGGTGTGAGAAAAGACCCAAGATGTTGTCAAGGTACATGTGGACAAAGTGGGAGATCGTGTTCTGGAGGACATCCTGGATGAGGTTGTGGAACACTGTGGGGGAATTACTGAGCCTGAATGGCATCACCAAGTACTCATAGTTCCGGATGAGATGTGAAAGGCAGTCTCTCACATGTCACCCTTCTTGATGCACACCAGGCATTGCCCAGGTCTAGCTTGGTTAAAAAGTGGCATCCCTGGAGTTTGATGAATGCCGAATCTATCAGAGGTGGAGAGTTGCGAATTGGGATGGTGATGGAGCTCAGGGTCCAAAAATCTATGCAGGTTTGGATCCATCCAAGGGGAGGAAACAACATTGCATGGGACTCGCTGAATGCCAGGCAAAGGTCATAGTAGATTGTGGGAACCCCCCTCAGGTCCGGCGGCTCTGCCTTGTGCCCAGGAGGAAGAGGCACCACCAGGCTGGAAGAAGGCAGGATTTGGAACATGGCTACCTCCACTCCATGATGGACTTAGTGGTGTAGTCAAGGTGGGGGTTGTGGCGCTCACACCATGGCGTCACCAGCACCACCGGAGTGTTCACTGACGCTGTTAGATAGAAGGCAACCTCCGCAGAATTGTCAGCGAAGGTCTGCATTTGTAACAGATCAATGTGGTATTTGGGGGGGGGGGGGCACCCCCATAAGGGCCAGGGAGCGGATGGGGATTGGTGGGGGGCAGACAGAATCTTGAGGCAATGGGTGACACCAGGGTGAAGAAAGTTTTCGTCAGCTCCGGACTTGATGAGCGCTTTGGTTGTGGGGTGGTGAACTGGCATCCATGCCAGGAGATTTTCATAAATGGGAGTGGTTGGAAGGAAAAGGCTGTTGCACCAGTAAGAATTTCTTTTCCCACTGCAGGATGGATTTGTCAGATAATGAATTCAGCAATTAGGTGAGAGGCACTGTTGCAGTACAAGCAAAGGCCGTGTTTACGACTGCATTCTGTCAGGCTGAGTTGGTATACCTTGGCAAGAATGACTTGCATGACTTCCAGAGGAAATGGGTAAGTAGAAGGCCTTGAGACAGTACCAGATGATCCCAATGAAGAAAAGGATTATAGTTAAGCTCGCCTGTCCGTACGCCGTTCCTGCACCTGGAAATTGATCGATCAGCTAATCTGATTTAGGTGGTTGTCATTGACCACCCAGGGGTCCAAGTCAGAGGATGGACCCAGCATCCGGAAAATGATGGAATAATCCAAAATAGACTAATGGCCATGATTTAACTGGAGTAAACTCCAGACGGCTGTAGAGCTGGATCCAGAGCTGCTAATCACCTATCTAATCTCCTCCACTAAGGCGGGGCAATTCTGAACCACAAGATCTACTGCCCCCCAGCAGGTTTCTGCCCTATTTGTGGTGCTTCCTATCATGCGGGGTATGAGAGAGTGCTGGTGAAGGTCAAAGACTGTGGAGCACAGTGATGGAAGGCTGCAACTGCAGCGGGATTGCACTCATAGGTAGTGATGTCATGTCTGACACTGAAGCCTCGAGGTCTGTATCGATCAAAGGGGGCGTGTCCAAATGAAGCCTGTTTTGAGGCCTGTATTGTTTTTCAGAATATCACGTGACCAAAGACAAATGAGGCCCCAGTTCTCTGAAATCACGTGATTGTCTTGTTGCGTTATTCAATTCACTGAAAAAGCCGCAAGAAATTCAAGACCTGTTCGGCGTTATCTCGTGAGGTACATGCTGAACACTGGAGATAATGGAGCCAACAAAACATCATCCATTTGGGAACATTTTGATATGATATCTCCCAATAGGGTAAAACATAATATAAATCTGCTGAAATCAATCACGTCGAGGATAGGTGGTGTGTCTCTACATAGATACAAACGCACAGAGAGAGAGAGAGAGAGAGAGATGTGTGTTTGGAGAGGTAGCCCACATGTGAACATTACAGTAGCACTGCTGTACATCAAATGACCAGCAGATGTCAGTACTCCCAAATGAGCCATTAAACAGGGCTTCATGATCAGCCTTTTAATGAAGCAATTGCCTGGAAAGATTTGATACATTCACACCATCACTAGTCATAGGGGTCCAAAAGGGTGAGGTTGGGCTCTGGAAGGGTAACGGCCTGACAGTTTGCTGCAGGAGAGGGCTGGTTGCTGGGGAGGTGGAGTCCTGGGAGATATTTGTGATGGCCACAAGCTAGATTTAAATGGTGCCCTGATGGATTGATGGAGTCTGCAATGCCTCTCCTCATGCTGCCGCAGGAGGATCCCTTGGAGCCTGAAGGCATTGATGGGATAAGGAAGATCCACTGGTTTCATGAGTGGGTAGATTGTGCTGGTACAGTTCACGTAAAGTAACCAGGCACAGATCAAGAGTGTAAACCAAGTGGGCACAATTATGAAGCCAAAGGGGCACAAAAACTCAAATAAAATTTATAGAAGGGCACAGGCTAGGCCAGCAAAATTTCAGTCCAGGTCAGGCTTCACGCAAACAGGAATCTCGGGGAAGAGCCAAGCTATGGTCAGTGGTTAGTCCATGGTCATTAGCTGGGCTGTCATACCCAAAGGCTGCTCCTGCAGGACTTTGCACCTACTGGGGCAGCAGGACTGTACATACAAGGGGATTGTCACTGCAATGGAGACCGCTAAAGCGCAGGGAGAGAGGGTATCCCTCATAAAATGTCAAAAGTTGTGTTTTCTTTCAAACTGTAGATGGAGGAGAGCTTGAAGCTCTTAACTAGAACTGACTGGATTCTCACATATAGGCGGAACAAGCTGGCAAAGAATAATGTTGACAAGGCGAGTTGTATTCACACAAAATCAATCAACATGAGGGTTGGAAGCACAAAAAGAAACATGAGGGATGGGGAAGGAAACAGGACCATAATCAAGCAATTAAGGGAGACAAGACCACAAACCAACAAAGAGACTTCTGGAAAGGGGAAACCCTGGGGATAACAATTGGGATGTGAAATTTCTATGGTCATATGGAATGAAAACTTCGCTTTTTCTGGCAACAAACACTCAAAGTGAGTTTAATGTGAGAGAAGGATAGTTGTACTGATAAGAATCTGATCCCCGCCGCTCAGTATTGGGGAGGTTCTGTGATGTTGTGGGGATATTTCTCTTCTAAAGGTCTGGGAACTCTCTTAGGGTAAATGCCATCATTGATTCCGTGAAGTGCTATGAATTAAGTATTGCTTAATGAGGGATTTTTCTTCACAGAATACATTTACTTCTATCAAATTTTTCTCATTTTTTGAGTGTGAGATCATGAAAGCTAATTCTCAAAAGGGTGATTTATTTTTTTAATAACCATTTTTACTCATTTTCAGCAGGGCTGCCAATGATGTAATAATTATGGAGGGGCTATTTAGAGCTGTATTCCGTGTATATGGATATTAGTATTGATATATAGATATGTTTGTGGTTAAAGTGCAGTCTATTTTGTATGTTATTTATGAAATGCTTTACTGCATGAATAAATAAATAAATAGCCCTCCATTTCTGAGGCTGATGACGATCATGTAGAATCCCTCTGCCACTCTGATGCATTCGATTGTTTCACTGCCCTTTAGCTCCTGGTCATCTCTTGCATCATGACTTTTTTGTGTGTGTGTGTGTGTGTGTGTGTGTGTGTGTGTTATTCACAGACCCCATTTCCCATGCTGTCTATCTTAGGGCTGAGAGCTGACGTCATAGGAGGCATTGCTGTTTCTGTAATAGAGCCACAAACTGGGAACTTTGCTTGACACAGCAGTTACACTTCTGTGTGTTCTTCTATTAACAATTAATAATAGTTATGGCGTGGTTATTTTTAAGGAAGTGCATTATTGTGCAAAATGAGGCAATTTGAGGTCTTTTGAGGCCTCTTTGAGGATATGGAGAATAATTTGGGTGAAGAGATGTAGATACAGTATGTACTTTCATCCACTGCAGTGAAATTACTGTCCTCATCATAGCTTATTGCCACGAATGTCAACTGCTGCAGACGACATCTTCATTTCTTCTCCTGAAACCAGAGAGCCTACAGCTCTACGAGGATCAATACTAGGCATCTTTACGCTTGGCTGAGGAGAATAATATTCCTCCACTGTCTTCAGTTTGTACTTAGGGTACATTGTTCCCTCTAGATCTAATCTGATTTCTATAGTGTCACCTGACAAATCATAATACAAAAGTATTTTACAAAATATGTAATCCCGGTGCTGATTAAGATGCATTGCTTTTTCTTTGTATTTTTTCTTCACATGACTCTTTGGGGCACACACCACACATGCCAACAACCCTCCTGCTGTAAATAGATGATTAAATGAATCCCCTGCATTAGTTTCATCCACTTGACACGCACTGAGTTTTTGTCGGCTTTATGACAAACGTCATTATTAATCTTTGTGGCAAATTTGTTAATTCACCACTTGGGCAATTGAAAGTCACTGTATGGCTCCAGTGAAATATCACGTCATCTGTTGGTTATTTGGTTTATCATTTCTCGGAGCAGCAGTGTACACCTTTGTGTTTTCAAGCCACTCTTAATCTTTTGAATCTACTGGTCAAATTTACTTTTACAATTCATCTTAAAACTCTATTTTTTTCCGCTCACCGTTATTTTATGATGTATTCAATGAGGATTAGATCAAGAGATGAATTATGTCTCAGGACATTGGAACAATTCAGCCTTTTATAAAACACACCTATGTATCACCAGTGCATAATTTGTTTGGCCTTTATAATCATCATAAAGAGAAAGATAATGGTAAAATGCCTGAAATTGTGTGACTATTTTAAGGGCTTTTGATTTGTTTACCAGGGGGGCGGGGGGAGGAGTCAAGTGTGGTCATCACCCTCCCCGAGTGCTCTGACTTCAGCGACATTCCTGAGGAAGCTTTAGCTAAAGTCCTAACTTACCTCACTTTGATTCCACGGTATGTAACCCACCATTACGTTTCCATATTTCCCTCACTGTCCCCCCCTCTCCTTTCCACCTCTCTCTCTCTCTCTCTCTCTCTCTCTCTCTTTCAGTCATTGACTCTCCTCTCTCTGCATTGCAGTGTGTGTCTTCTCTGTATAATGCATTTCAAACACATATTGTCTGGGGCTTCGTCTCCCCAGATTAAACCTCCAATATACATGGCAGAGCTGGTCTCTATATTCAGCACTAAGAGCTGAAATCTTTCTGAACAAAAATAAAGAAGCTATGTATCTCATGATTGCTGTCTGTCTCGGTAAAAAGCTTTTCATTCCTTGTTCTGAAATGACCCTGTTTGCCCCACTGTACAAAAAAAGAACATAACGTTACCCGAAATCATTGAGCTCTTGAATTGTAATTACACAAGTTTGTACTGCAACCTGTATCCCAGTATTTCATTTTTAGAGGCCCATATGACATATTTAAACCCTAAAAATAGCCTAAAAACAATCATAGAGCTAATGAAGCCGTGATGTCCTTACTGTGCTCAGAACATGGCAGCCTGGGGTTAAGTTCATCATCATTCTGGACCGGAGACTGGACACATGGACATCTATAAAAACGGCACTTGCAAGAATTGCGGTGAGCCCTCCATGGTGTCATGTTATTTCCCGCATGGCCAAGATGCATGTCCAAAGAATAGTGCACTGTATTTACTGCTCTTTATTTTATTTGTTGAAAATCATCTTCGCTCAATCACGAATGATAGATTTTTTTAAATAAATAACGGGAACTGAAAAGCTGCGAGTGCTTTATTTCAGAGGCGATTTTCCTCTTTAAAAATACTGTGAACACCGAACGCCGAAGCCCGACCGAGAGGCTGTCTTGTTGCTGTCCATGGTTTTGAAAATGTCAGCCACACGCGGCGTCATTCGTCTTAAGCTAATTCGCAGGAAAATCTGCTTCTTCATACTTTATGGTTTCCGCAATCAATGTCTGGGCTCATGCGTCTGTGTCTAGTGAATATTCCAAAAAGTAGACAGTCGGAGAAGCTGCGGAAACTGGTGACGTCACTGTTTTGACGATTATCCTACTGTATGGGACTTGACCATTGCTTTAAACATACGGTGTGCTACGTGTTCTGCGAACCTGAACCAATCTACT
Organism: Gymnothorax reevesii; assembly: GCA_029721435.1. Taxonomy (NCBI): domain Eukaryota; kingdom Metazoa; phylum Chordata; class Actinopteri; order Anguilliformes; family Muraenidae; genus Gymnothorax; species Gymnothorax reevesii. The sequence goes on from CM056586.1 coordinate 9,802,848, forward strand.
TGTGTTGCCCTGTCAATTATTATTCTTAGTATTATTATTATTATTATTATTATTAGCCCATTATTCGTATTTGAAATGTCGTTTATAACTTCCTCTGGTAAAGAAAAGTTAGCATAGCCTAAAATCATCAGTCAGAGCTTAGCACCGCAGGTAGGATAGTTCACGCTGCCTGCTGTCAGTAGAAACAGGAACTTACAGAGCATTTTTGAAATAAAAAAGCGCATTTAAAGCACGTAGCGCTCCCAAGAAAATGCATCTCGGTGTAATTTGACGTTACTTTCGGACTGATAAGAAGCAAAAAATTATTTGAGGAGAGAAGATAACCTAGCGCGGTAATCGTGTTTCAGACGGCGCTGCTACCCGGGGCGGTGCACCCTGTCCCGCAGTCGGAAACAGGGAAACCAGGGTGGCACAGGCAGAGGAAAGAGGCAGGATGGGGTAGGCGTAAAATAAAGCGGGTAAATCAAGATTAAAAGGGATATCAAAGAAAATGTCGAACGCTAATTCGCATCTTGGAGTTCCCTGGAAGCAGAGGAAGACGGTAAGATGTTCCATGTTTTGAGTGCGCTGGAGTTACCCGCAAGTTCTGACTGGCGGAGAAATGCGGCACAGCTCACAGCTGAAAGCACAGGCTCGCATATTACCGCAGATCCGAATGGCGCATTCCGCTTAGTCATGCGATTTGATGCCAAGCTTATGATTATATTTACGTTCGATAGCATTTTTGTTAGTCTGGGTTGCAACAAAACAGAAATGGCCGTACCGCGGTAATAACGGTGGAACAAGATAGGACAAGTCAATGTCATATTCGTCCTGTAGACGGCGGACACATAGCATACCTTTAAAAATGAGGCACAGCGTTCACGGTTCTGTATGCTAAAGTAAGCACGTTAGGCAATTAGGCTACCGCGATAGTAGTAGGCTCCCTATTGCCTCATTTCTCGGCAGGCCATTAGACCGTTCGGTAGTAGTGTAGATGTGCAGTAGCTATTTAGGAATGTTTGATTTTCATTGAGTTCAATCAATTGAATGAAAATAAGTGGTTTTATATTTGAAATAGTTTGTGCCTCCTGTAATTTTGGCTCTTGAACACAAGTCTATTGGAAGTTTAATTGAATAAAAACATCAGCTGTTGTTCAGTCTTGCGTTGAGTGAGTGAAACAGTGCATTGCAATTAACTAAATACAAATGAGTTGCTTTGACCATGTAGAAATGATTAGAGCCGCACTGCCATAAATATCAGCTGTGTTGGCTTCCGATTTACTCTTTTTATTGAGACTGGTTCAGAAATGCATCAGACAGCGGTCAAGATAGTGAGGTGCTGCCGGTTCGACCCCTTCCTGGGAGACACATACTTCTAATTACAGCTAAATTTATTGGAATAACCTGTGCAGATTTCTATGTTATTGTGGTTTTAATGCTTCAAAACACAAGACTTTTTTAGGGCTGATTCTGGTATTTTGTTCTCCCCCTGTACAGCAGTGGGAGCAGGTTCTTGTACGTGTGGCCAGTATAGTTGGATGAGTGCGCCACAGTACTGTAGGATACATTTTGTCCTCTGTGTGAGTGCAGTGGGACCTTTCCTCTCCACTATAATGCCACTGTATTTTAATAACGTATATTGTTCTGCAGGCAAATGGTGAATTCCCAGCCACTGCATGCCGAAAATTGCTTTGGCATTCTAGAATGAGCATTATGGGCTGTGACTTTATTCTTTCTATAATGCTTAATGAATGTGCACTAAGTAGTCACTTAATTAGTAACAGCTGTACACCTGCTCATAAATTCAACTATCATGTCCACCAGTTTGCATCTCTGTTCATATAAGCATGCAGACCCGACATCAGAATGTGGAAGACATGTTTTCCCAAGTGGAATGATTGTTGGTGCCAGATGGGGTGATTTTAGCATCTCAGAAACTGCTGATCTCTTGAGATTTTCATGAATAACAGAGAATGATATTTTGCAAAAAAGAAAGTAACAAAAAAAAAACAAAACATCCAATCGGCAGCATCTCGGTGGGCTGAATTGTCTTGTTTACGACAGAGGTCCGAGGGGAATGTCTAGACTGGTTCAAGGTGACAGGAAGGCAGCGCACAAATGACCACACTTTGCAGCAGCACTATTGAAAAGAGCATCTTTGAACTCACGACACGTTGAACATTGGATGGGCTACGGCAGGAGGAGGTCACTTCTGGTTCTATTCCCAGGAGCTGGAAAGTGAAGCTACAGTGAGCAAAACGTATGCATAGTCTGATACATCTGAAATGTGGTCAATTTTCTTGGTGAGTGAATGAGCCTCATTTAATTGCCCACAGCCTGAGTGTTGTTGCTGACAATGTGTTTCTCTTCAGGGTCCCAGTTTACATGTCTTCTGTAACTTTTCGCAGCATAACGCCCCAGATCATCTCTGACTGGTGCCCCGAATGAGCTCACTGCACTGCAGTGGCTTCCACAGTCACCAGATCTCAATCTAGTGCTGCACATTTGGGATGTGGTGCAATGGGAGCATCACAGCATGAATGTGCAGCCGTGATGTGTGCAATTATTCGGCAATGCTATTATGTCAACATGGGCCAGGAATCTTTCCAGCGGCTTTTTGAGCTCATGCCAGGATGAATTCAGGCTCTTTAGGAGGCAAAATGGACTCCTATCCCATTAAGGAAGGTGTGCCTGTTTAAAGAAGATGAAGAACGCGGCGCCGAAGATGGCAGGATGTTTGTCTGATATATTATTTGTCTTGTGTAAATGAGTTCACGTCTCTATCTTCATTTTAAGCTGATTTTAAGATACTCAAAGTGATCTACTCTGTGGATTACTGAATGAGATGACTGCTTTATTGGGTGTCTAGCTTGGGATGTTTCCCTCCAATTTACTGTGCCGCTATATGGGCAGCCTCCCTGTGCCTTATGTTGATCAAAGCTACTTGACTACCTTTTTTGGTGGATCCTGGTATACTTGAGGAATTGGAAGGACTGTGGATGGACAAATTTGTCGCAACTGAATATATTTTCAGTGCTACCACGTGGACATCATATCCGCAGATCACGTAAATTAAAGCTACTTTGCCTACCTTTTTCATCGTTCCTGGATTATCTCAAGGAGTGGAAGGACTGTGGATGCACTTTGTCTTGGGTTTTGGAGGGTAGCAGGGAGCCGGTGTTGTCTGTGTTGAGTGTGTTTTCCAAACTTGAATGGCCTTCACACTGTTCTGGTGAAGTATGTCCTCAGAGATTTGTGCAGTGGTGTGGCTGGCTGGCTGGCTGCAGAATGTTTTCATCCTGAAATCATATACGTTCCACTGGAGGGTGAGAACCTGACGCGGGGTACCTGTTTCATTGTTAATTGATTAACGATGACTCTCCTATGTATGATTTTCTTCTTTTTTAATCGTTGTGGAGTTAACTGGTATTGTGGAGTTAACTGGTATTCTAGCTGGGAGTTTCACAGGACACACAGTCCTTGCTGTACGTTCTGCTTGGTGGAACTGAACTGAAACATACCCTTCATGTGCACAAATTATTGGTGTCCTCAATTTCCCTATAGACTCATAATAGTTATCCTTTGTTAACTCCTTGCTTGCTCCAACTCATCATTTACTCATTCACTCACAGATACAATGGTCATGCAACTCTGAAAAGCAGAAATGCATGACATTTATTTTACTTTTAAGCTCAGAAAATGTACATCCCAGTCCTGGTCCAAATATAAACAGTCGTACTTTTGTAGTATCTCTGGTGATTCTTACTCTTGGACTGGACTTTATATTTAAGCAAGCAGTCTATTGCCAGAATGTGATATTGTTAAGATATTACCTATTCAAATTGATGCTGGCCTTTTAATAACATCTGAAATTTGGCTCAGTGAAAGAATTACAGATGGAGGTATCATGATTAATTGTATAGGGCCCACTTCTCTGACTCACCCAAGAGGAGAGGTGGAGTAGCTGTCTAGCTATTTAGTACTCCATTTTCAGTCTCAGATGTGAATAGAGCACTCATATCACTGGACCTTAAGCAGTGAGATTGGGAAATCTGCCTGTTTTTCCCCTTCTGAAGGGAGGGAATTCAGATCTTCTTGACAACAATAACAATAACATATCTTTAAATTACTTTTTCTGACAAAAGTTATTGGACAGTTGATCTGCGAACAATTGACAGGGTTTCTGGAGTCTAAATAATGGTGTTTTGTCAGATTTAAAATCAGGTTTCAAAAGCATGCACAGCACTGTTATTGAAACTATGAAGAAAGTAATTGACTTCATTGAAGCATTGGACTGCAAGAAATTCTGTTTCTCTTTTCATTGATTTGACAAAGAGCCTTTGAAACAGTTGACCAGTGCATTATGAGGCAATGGCTTCTAGAGATAGGCTTGTGAGAACATACTGTTGGTTGGTTCCTAACAGTTGCTGGTACAGCAAAGGGTGTTCCTCAGGACTCTGTCCTTGGTCCTTTATTATTTACAATTTATATTTGGGGTCTTTATCAAAATTTCCCAAATTTTAAACTTTGCCTGTACACTGATGACACTGTTATTTGCTGCTGGCTGAGTCCAGTCTCCCAGCTGAGCTTTTATCCTTTTGCAGTCTGCTTTTAATACCCTTTAGCACCAGATAAGTCATCTTAAACTTGTACCGAATTCAGATAAGCAAAATTTATGCTGTTCACACATGTTAAAAAGTCACTGGATCACTTATCATCCATGACAACTTTGAAGTGGAATCAAATAGAATTGGCTATAAATTTGTTGTGTAAAATTAGCTTATTTCCAAACTTGTATGGAAATTCCTGTTAAAAGTCTAAACCTTAAACTTGGATCTTCTGCCTCGCGTGTCATTTAAAACAAAAAGAAAAGTTTTGTTGCTGCTACCTTATTCTCAATTGTTGATCATGGTGACTTATTATACTGTATACAAATCCATCTGCCCAATGTTATTGAGGCTAGACACTGTTTGTCATGGAGCATCATGATATCGTGACAGGCTGTTAAGTGCTAACTCATCACTGTACTGTGGAATTCTAAGGTGAAATAGCCTTTCCTGAGTCTTCATTGGGTGTATTCAAAGACAATATTATTTACTTTTATATAACAAACCATTCTCAGCATGGACTCTTATTTCTTCTCTCATTCATCACAAATGTAGTTCTTAACACTCTCTGGTCAGTTGATTTATATCAATTATCCATTCCCAAAGCTCGCACAAAATTTGACGACAGCACTATTGGCTCTGAGCCTTACCTCGAATTCTCTGCAGAGCAATTTAACTGCTGGAAAACTGTTTCTGTTATTAAATTTAAGATTTTGATGAAGAGCATTGAACCAAGCAGCTATTGGCAGATGTTCTTCTTTTATTATTTGTTTTGCTTATACTGTTTTTGCTGCTTGTCGAAAATCACAGCAAATTTTTGTTCTGCATATATGCTTTTTCAAAATTGTGGCTTGTTATTTTACTGTAGCTTTATGTTTTGATGGAAAAGAGATTTTTAATCTCAAGTGTTTTTTTGTTTTTTTTTTTTCCTGGTAAAATAAAAGAGAAATTGGCTGCTGAATGTACAGTGTTTCTGTTCAAGATGCATTAGTGGGGTTGCTCAAAAGGTGACTATAGTAATGACTCGCCTGTCCCTTTCAGAAGTTTGTCTGCAGTGGTACAGTGGAGAATGCACACGGGTATACAGAGTAGACCCACCCCATTTTCTGTCAAATTACAGTATAGTCACCTGTCAGTCAGAAATCCATTGGAAGACAGTACACATAAAAAGATATGCACTTTCTCCTTAGTGATCTACCCGTTTGTGAAAAAGAGTGTACCCCCTGCCCCAGGGACTGCTACTCTTCAGCTCGTCTCCAGATATCTTCTGTAATAGATGCGTGGTGTTTATTTTCCTGTTTTAAACTCTATATTGCTGCACACAAATGCTGCAGTGGCTCTGTGCTTGTACTGATTGATTTCAGGGAGAGGTGATGCTAATGTATGCTTTGCGCACTGGTAATCCTGCCTCTGTCTTCAGGCCTCCTTCCCTGGGACCCTCCACCTGGTCCTGGTCCTGAGGCCTACCAGCTTCTTCCAGCGAGCCGTTACCGACCTGGGCTTCCGCTTCAGCCAGGAGGACTTCATGCTGAAGATGCCAGTAATTACTTCATTGCGTATTCAGTCCAGTAAAACATTCTCACCGTGTTTTCTGCGAGAAATTTCATGTCTTTCATACTGTATGTTTGCCTCCTGGGTTAAGAAAATAAGAATTGAAGTAATGTAGACCCATGCTTGTGCAAGTGGTGGCATTGAACTTCAGTTGGGTCCATAAATATTTGGACAGACACAATTTTTATTGTTTTAGTTTTTCACACTGCCACAATTTTTTTGAATATAAACAATCAAGATGTGCTTTCAGCTTCAATGTAAGGGTAGTGTCAAAGAATATTGTCTAAACCTCAGTGGTAGTGGGCCAAAGGTAATTGGACAAAATGTCATACTAAGTTAATTGTCATTTTTAATAACCGATGGCAAACCCTTTGCAGTCAATGACTGTCTGAAGTCTGGAATCTACACACATCACCAGACACTGATTTTGCTCCCTTGGGGATGCTCTGCCCAACCTTCACTGCAGCTGTCTTCAGTTCCTGCCTTGTTCTTTGGGACTGTAGGACTCTTTGTCCCAGAAGTTTTTGTCCCCGCTATTTTCATCCCCTAGGAATTTCATCCTTAGACTCTTCGTACCCTGGTGCTTTTCGTCCTCATGAACTTTTGTCCCTAGACTCTTCGGCCTTTGATTGTTCATCCCCAGTAAAACTCTTCCTGCATTATAACCTTAACCCTTACCCTAACCCTTATATCTTGGTGATCCGTCCATTGTCCTTCCGTTCATTCATCTGTCAACAATAGTGGCACATTCTGTTGTCATTAGGGGACAGAAAATCCGGGGACAAAATGTCCTTGGGGAAGTGTAGAGTCCAGGGATGAAACGTCCTTCGGGGTGAGGAGTCTGGGGACGCAAGGTCCAGGAATGAAAAATCTGGGGACAAAAACTTCACTTACCATTCTGGGGACGTTCTGCCTTCAGCAAGTGAAATTTGTGCTCAATTGGATTGAGGTCATATGTTTGGCTTGTCTATGGTATAACATTCCACTTTTTTGCCTAAATAATTCTTAGGTTGTTTTTCCACTTTGCTCCCAAGTCTGTCCATCTGCATTGTGAATGGTTTTCCGATTAATTTTGATGCATTTGACTGAATCTAAGCACAAAATATGGCCCTTTAGGATTCAAAATTCATCTTCCAGTTTTGTCAACAGTCTCATCACCAGTAGATACACTGGAATCACCCCAAGTAGCAGCCATACATAGCCACTCTTTACAGATTAGGTGATATGCCTCAGATCACGAGCAGGTCCCCCCCATATTCTTTTTTTTCTTGACGTTCTGGTATAATTTAACCTTTGTCTCATTTGTCCAAGAGATGTTGTTCCCAAACAATACTGTCATTTTAAGATTTTTTTTTGACAGGTGTCTTGTTTTTGAGCCTTTCCAATAGTTTACTTGTTAAAATCAACCCTGTGTATTTACTGTAGAGAAAGTCTTCTTTTGATTTCTCACTTTTGCACTGATTAATTTACCTCTCAGAGAATATTATTGATCTGGTCAACTGTTTTGAAAGGTTTTTTTCTGAATTAGGGAAAGAATTCTTGTAATCCCCAACAGCTCCTGACCTTTTTGTGTTCCTGAGCTCTCCAGCGTTTTCTTTCTTTTTAAGAATAAACCAAATAGTTCTGCCGGCCGTACCCAATGCTTCTGCTTTTTCTCTATGGGTTTGTTTTGTTTTTTAAGCCAAATATAATGGCTTACTTTACTGGTGCTGACATCTCCTCATATTTTATACTGAGAGTTAATAGTAACAGATTCCAAATGACAATATAACTCTTCAACTGCAGACCTTTTATTTGTTCACTTTTAAATAAATTTGAGGGAAAAAATGCACCAGGCCATGGAACAGCTTGGCATCCAATTTTTCAAATACTTTTGGTCCCTAAAAATGGGGCACCTCTTAAAAATGGTGTAATTCCTACACCATCCACCCAATTTCTGATATGTTAGCCCCCAAACTCAAACTAACCCTCATGTCCTCACTTTAAACTCATATTAATTATTTAATTTGAAATCCAGTATTCTACAGTCAACAGCTAACTAAACAATATTGTCAATGTCTAAATATATATGGATCTAATGGTCACTGTGCCTTTTAGATATTTTTAAATTATGGACTTCAGTTAAAAATGCTGGTTATGGTGCTGCTTCATTGTGTTAGGAAAAAGGTGGTTTCAGTGGTTGTTTTATGTTTTACTTGAGCGTAGTGAAAGGGGCCCCTAAATCACTGAACATAATGAGGATGATGAATCACATTCTCACCCATCTCTTCTCCCACAGGTGGTCATGCTCAGCTCTGTCACTGACTTGCTGCGCTATATCGACGAGAACCAGCTGACCTCGGAGTTTGGCGGTACACTTGAGTATTGCCACAGCAGCTGGATTGTCCTCCGCACAGTATGTACCACTGCTATTAGTACGGCCTGTGTCCGACTCCATTGCCCAAGCTGGCATTTAGCCTTGACCGGACGCTGGCCAGAATCACAACCATGAAATCTGATGACCTCACCACTGAGATTGTGTTGTGAGTATATCTGCTGGCTTCTGTTCCGCTGTCTCTCCCTGCAGGCTATTGAGAGCTTTGCAGTTACTGTGAAGGAAATTGCCCAGATGCTTCAAGCCTTCGGCACAGAGCTGGCAGAAACTGACCTGCCTGAGGAGGGAAGTGCCATCGAACTCCTCCTCATGTCTCATACTGACAAGTACAGGAAACTAAAGGTGCTTATTTATTCTTCTTATAGTGCAATTATTGGTCAACAATGATCAGATTTCACACAGAATTGCAATTTTGTATGACAACAATAATAATAATAATAAAAATAATAATAACAGCAACAACTGTTAGTATTATTATTATTATTATTATTATTCGCTGTGGGCACCTGATTCTTTTTACGGCTTATTTTTATCAATCTGCTTGATTTTTCACATTGATGGATGGATGTATGGATGGCAGGATAATGCAATTATTTTATGCTTTCTCATAGATACTTTAAGCACTTTATAGTCATATGCGGAAATCTCATGTCACCACCACCTATGTGTAACACCCACCTGGGTAGTGCATGGCAGCCATTATAGTCAGAGCACTCACCGCACATCAGCTGAGGTGGAGATGGAGATATTTACATAGCCAGTTATATCAGGGGATGATTAGGTGGCTGGTTGAAACAGGCAGGTTGGGATTTTAGCCAGGCTACTGGAGAACCCACTACAGTCCTCGAAAAGTGTCATGGGATCTTTAACAACTGCACTGAGTCAGAACCTCAGTTTTACTTCTCATCGAAAATACGGGCTTTGCCTTTAAAAGCTTGCTTGTAGCATATTTTTAATTTGTTTCATGCAGGATGATATCAGGTCCGTGATGAGGGAGGCACATCACTTGCTCTCAAACTTGGAGGCTTCTGGGATTGAAGAACATTCTGGAAAACATTGGAATGTGAGCCAAGAATGGGAGACAGTGCAGAGGTACATAATCCTCCAAATCTGTCCCGGCTCCACATACATGCACACACACTGAACTCTAGCCATGACTCAACAATCTGAAGGACCATAAATTATGACAAGGAATTAAATTGTTTTATTATCTCTTCACACGGATTCAGAACTCATGTTATGTCAAACCACACATCCACTCAGTTATATGTGTAAAGAATGCGTAGTACTGTTTTTTACAGGTCAAAAATACTAGTAGCGTACTGTACTGTGCACTTATCTTTATTGTATTTTACCATTAAAAGTTTAAAAATGTCTTAAATGACGAATACATTTCCAATATCAATCATGACCACATTACCTGTGCCAGATGGAAATCAGTTTGTCCAGCAGAGGCTCTCTCCTCTGTGAGTTAGGTTACTGGGCCAGCTCCGGGACATGGAGATGGCCTTCGATGGCTTCTTCGAGAAACATCACCTGAAACTGCAGCAGTACCTTCAGTTGCTTAGATATGAGTGCAGCTTCCACGAGGTACGATAGCTGGTCCCCACAGCACATCTGAAATTGCAGGCCTGGCTGGGTGTAGTTCTGACGTACTAACGTATGTGATTTTGTATGCACTTGTAATATATACAGTGATGTACCAAGTAAATAAATAGCTGACGGCTATGTTCTTCGTTCTTTGTTACAGTTCACAATTACCCAGCAAAATACTGCGTCCAATTAACTCTTACAGAGTATACTGTATATGGTCCCTATTGGACCTGACTCTAACTCCAGAGCTGAAATAAGTGTAAATTATTCTGTACAGATGGAGTCCACTCTTGAGACACTGTCAGCCCAGGAGCAGGAGATTGCAGCATCAGGGGAGTCCGTGGCTCAGATAGAACACAGGATCAGAGAGCTTAATGACCTGGACGGCCAAGCACAGGTCAGAGGGAACATCCTCAGGTCCTCACACATATACTAGAATTTACTGGACCGTAGTTTGTGTTCTGTTCTGTTGATTATTGTGCATCATGTGTCACTGTTTTGCTCTTTGTAATGGAACGGTCTGTGCAGCTCTTTTATATTTCTGTTTGTCTTATGTTTTACATCATAAGGGTTTATCATCAGGATTTCAGTGCCCTGCACTAATGTTGTCCTCTGCCCCTGATAAATATTAGCAACAGAGGCTGTGAAAAATATTTGCTCATAATCCTCACAATATTCTAAATATTAACAAAGATCTAACCTTGAATTTCAAGAAAATTGTTGAATGAAAAAAAAAAATTATGAAAAATTTTTTTTTCTCCAAAAACATACCACAGTCATTGGCATTGTGGACTGTGGCAACCAAACCTTCTAAGAATAATTTAATTGAATTGTCTTCCTCTTCTTATTTTACTTTGTTTAAGTTCACCATTGTGATTAGGAAAACTGACATAGCCGACCATGACCTGTTTCTCTGGGGTAGAAATACGCGGTGACACTCAGGTAATATCCTTTAGTCATCCATCACCGTGGTTTGACTAAGGAATACTGCGATGACATGCGGCAAAGTTGTTCACCTTCTCAAATGTGGGAATGGCTTGAGAAATAAAGCTGTAAAGTCAAATACCTATTTTGACTTTTGGGGCAATAATAATGAATGCATATGGCAATGATAAAAAGTCTGCCTGGATAAGGATGTGCACCTTTTCTGAATGCCCATACTTTGAAAAGGATTCATTCAATCATCATAGGTAACCCGAAGGATCACTGTTGAAAATTACTTTCATTTATAATATCTTGGGGTCAGAAAGTCTCTAAAACAGTGGTCATGCACTATAAACACATCCATAAGATCTTTTGTTGGGTTGCTGGAGAAAAACCTTTTATCGCCAAAAAGCAAACTTATGCGCCTACAGTTTTCCAGATGGTTTTGCAAATTCCAGTGTTAGTTATATGGTCACATGGGACTAAAATCGAGCTCTTTGGCAAAAAAAAAGACACCACTGATGGGTTTGGCATGAAAACAAAAATAGGCACTATGTGAAAAAAGTATAGTGGAGAATCTTTGATGTTGTCGGGCTTTATTTCTTCCCGCGGCCCCAGACAACTCGTTAGGACTCATGACATCATGGAATCCATCTGATCCAATTCAGAAAGAGAACTTTGCAGAAAGAATTAAAGGAGCACGTCAGTCAATATGGGGTAGTTGCACTTAATATAAGAATAATGGCACTAACTCATAACCTCTTTTGTTCATATTATCCAAGAGTACCAATGGGCACTGCATACACACTTATTGAGCACAATTTAATTGTGATTTTAAAGTGAATGAAAAATCAATACTTGGCTTGGAAAGGGACTAACCATAGTCCAGGACTAAAATTGTTTTTTTCAATGGAAGATTCAAATGCGTGTTTTCCTTCCTGACGGACTGGTGAATGTAATCTCGGAGCAGGTTTGTAATCTGTGTTTGTGAAGCAGGTCCATTGAAATGTGTCAGTGTGTCCTGCGGTGCTCAGCCTGTGTCGTTTTGGTCCCTGGCAGGAGGAGATGGGCCGTGCCCAGATCATCATTCTGCACGGGCACCAGCTGGCTGCTAACCACCATTACGCCATGGCACTGATCGTGCAGCGCTGTAACGAGCTCCGGCACCGCTGTGACATGCTGACCGCCGCCCTGAGGGCCAAACGAAGCCTCCTGACGCAGGCCAAGGAACTGCAGCTCCGGCTGGAACAGGCACTGCTCTCCTAACCTTATACTGTCTCTATCGCACTCTTTCTCTCTCTCGCCCTCTCTCTCTCTCACTTGCACTCACACTTATGCATTCATTTAGCGATGTTTCATGAGTCATAATCCACCATTTTGTCTTAGGCGACACTGGTCATGTGACTCGTGTGACTGCAGTTCTACTTCCTGTAGCTGTGCCTGCAATAGCTGCAGTTTTGAATACACCACCATGGGCAGCTGTTTCTCTGTATTCCTCTGGTAATGTTTTACTGTTAGACTCTTCCGGTAATCCTCTGATTGTACGTCTGTTTCTGCCCTTTTCACGGCTCACGGTGAGCACCATCCCTGGGACAGGTCATGTGACTAGTCTGTATGTCTCTCTCTCTCAGATGCGACGCTGGTGTGACGAAGCCGCCTACCTCTTAGCCAATCAGACGGTGGATAAGTTCCAGTCAAAAGAAGGGGCACAGGTTGCTTTGCGGGATATTGAGCGCCTCCAGGAGGGTGCGGCTCCTCCGCTGTGCGTGGGTCCTGACGTTCTGAGCTTGGAGTTTGAGTCCGTTCTCACCCCTCAGCTGCAGGTAGTCCACACACGCACATGCACGAGCGCTCTCATTTTTCTTTGTCTCCATATCGTCAACAATTTTTCCGTCTCGCCCTCCTTTGGTCCTTGTTTATACTGTTCCCCTTTATCTCATACTTCTCCCATATGTTCTGTCTCACTTGTCCCTCTACTTTTCTGTAGTTGCACTTTGACACTTGCACCTTGACCCTCAGTGCACATTGACAATAGATCATTTTTGGAACCTTGGTTAGATAGTCTGGTTTCCATGTCAACCATTCACGACACTAACCCCACCAAACTCCGTCCACACCTGCCCACGACCCCCACCCCACCACTGCCACCCACGTCCACCCACCTCCTCTCCTGCCTGTTCTCCCAAACTTACTCCTGCCCGCCCATCTCTGCCCCACTCCCGTTCGCCTCCACCGCCCTCCCCCGTCTCTCTCCCCGGCCTCCGCAGGCCCAGATCGGGGCAGCCCATGAGAAGCTCACCGCAGTCCAGGGGATGCTGCAGAACCGACAGGCCTGCCTGCGGAAGCTGGCTGAGAAACAGGTCCGGCCCATTCAGCTGGTGGCCCCACGGCCTGAGAACCCGCCTCGCTCCAAATCCCCCCTGTTCTCACCAAAGCACGGTGAGCATCGCCGAGACACTCGTATTTCCACCGTCTCAACACCTGCTGAGTAAAGAATCTGGAGAATACATGAACGTTAGACTGCCTTAAAAGCGCACATGAGAGAGAGCCTGCCTTAACGAGAGACATTAAAGGATAACTTGCCTCAGTAGAATTTTGGTGGTTGTTACACGCATTGTTTTAAAATGCTAAAGCTCACTCCGCCACGTGCCCTAAATATCTGTTGTGCCACTCGATGTACTCCTGGTTTCCTGGGCCTGTGTTTCTGACCTGGCTGTGGGGGTTTTGTGTTTCATGTGACTCCTTACTGAAACCTGTCTCCGTACGACACCTGAGCTGTGCTGGTTGGGCCAGTGACTATTATCACCAAGCATACTGTATATTGGATACCTCTCTGAGGCTAGTCGGCTATCAACTGAATCACATATATCCTGCGTTAATGAACTCCCCTCTGAGCCCAGTGTGATGGCATGGCTAACTGTTGATTGCGTCACATTATGTTCAGATTTGCAGTTAAAATCAGCAAGTTGTTTCAAAAACCATGTTCATTTTTGTGTGCCGCAAGCCTCTTAGTGCTTCGGGAGTCAGTCTCTCTTTGCTTTGGTGCCTGGCTGCGTCTGTACCATATGTTTGTGTGGTCTTCTACCTGTATATCTGTGTTTCGTGTCGGCCTATACTTTTTATGCCTGTGCGTGCGTGTGTATGTTTGTCTGCAAGTGTGTTTTCATTCCTGCGTATGTGTGTGCGGCGCACGCTGGTGTATATGGTGTTTGTGGTGTGGAATAGTTTGTGAAGTGGCCACTGTCCTCTTAATTTCTAGTAGCTGTTCTTGGAAAGTTCTCCACTAGGGTTTGTGGCATCACTGTTATTTGATGCTAGAAGTCAAAGGAGGTGAAAATATAAACAAATAGATAAATTGCGTATCCTGTAATTTCATTTGATGTCCAGAATCAAGGAAATGATTTCCACTGGGAACATATCAAAAGAAATGTCTTCATTGACTATATCGAATGATGTTAGTTTGTCCCAGCTTGATGGAATGAGATAGTCCTGGGAACATCATGTGCACACGTATCAGGTGCTTGGTTGGGCCCTAACTGCTCATAAGTTTTGGAGTTTCGTTTGACCCACATTCAAAATTTATTTCTGTTGACTTCTTCCTATTTTGGCTCTGCAAAAGCATTTCTTCCAAATTCTTCTCCCCTCAGACTTTAATTCTGGGTTGAAGTTCACCTTTGACATCTCTCTCCCGGGCAAGAGAGCGTCACGGAAAAGCCCCAGTGCCAGGAAGGTAGGACACAGCACTCTGTCCTAATTCTCATAGCTGCAACTGATGATGTATAGGAAGCTGCCGGGCTGTAAATCCGTATGGTGGATGCGATGGAGGTTGCCAAAGGAATGCTGTTGCTGATTAATTGAAAAGCTAATGCTCTTTCTGGTATCATTGGCTGCAACTGCTAATATGCATGCTCTTTTATTTACTAACATAGTTGAGCAAATTACGGAGGTGACCATGGCCAATGTGTGTAGGGTACACTTGCTTACCTGCAGGTAAACTAGTATTTGGAAAAAAGCCTGCAATGATTATCTATTCCTCTCTCTTCTGGTCACAGTTTCTCTCTGCCACTGTCACTCAAGTCTGGATCCATGTTTAATTTAATTCCATGAAATTATAAATCTTGAAGTTGAAATGCTTTAAGCAACATGCAGCTATATATAGGGAAGGAAAAACACAAAATAAGTATGGATTATTACATTACTCCCTCAAAAGGGCATGGGTGAGCATTATATACTGTATACATACTAGGGCTGGAACTTTAACGCCTTAATTTTAATTAATTCATGACAGAAAAAAACTAGAAAAGCACTCGGAGAGCGCAGACCTCCACCAAGCGCAACATTTCCCTCCATATTGCGACTACCACCATAGATATTAGTCGTACATTTATTTTATCTTCATTTTTAGATTCCTTGACCGTGAAAACATGGCCATTTGATTCATAATGCTATATCAATATTAGTTCCACAGCGTCTTGGCTGTTTAAAGATGTCTGTTGCATGTTTCTAGTTTCATTTGTTCTTTTTTTTTTTTCTTATGATGCAACATTTCCCCTCATGTTGTGATTTACACATAAATATTAGTCCTACATTTTTTTCATCTATTTTTTCAGATTCCCTGACCAAGAAAACATACCATTAGCAACTGAATTCATAATGATATCAATATTAGTTCAGTAGTTATTCATGAAAATCAAATTTTCTGTAATGGTGGTTTTCTTCTGGATCTAGTTCCCTGGCTTTTGAAGATACAGTAAATCTGGTGACACCTCCCTAATTCTGCAATATCTTGGCTATATAATGGTGTTTGTCGCATGTTTTTAGCTTCATTTGTTCTCTTCCTATAATGAAAGTTCCGAAGGTCCCCTACTTTCGTATTCTGGATCATAGTATCATAGTATGCGGAATTATTCTATTTTCAGGATCAGTCTTTGATATATTGTAGAACATGTTTGAAACTTGTCCTGTATTTTTTTCCAAGTGCCCTGACCATTTTTGGTGGAGTTATATGCATAAATGTCGAAAATGGCCTTATCTCCCAATGTTAAAGAATCCTTTAAAAAATTCCTGGATCCAGACGGAGATCCGGATCACTTCCAAAATCTAATCATTTCTTCCTTGTACCAATCTCTACAATCCCTGAAAATTTCATCAAAATCTGTCAATAACTTTTTGAGTTATTTTATAAACAAACAAACAAACAAACACACAAACCCAGGCAGAAACATAACCTCCTTGGCGGAGGTAATTGCGCTTTAAAAAATAACGCATTTAATCGCTCCTTTCTCAGTTTCCTAATTTCTGGCACGCCGGTAATGCACACTCTGATGTACACACCTCATCCCGGTAGGTGGCGGTAATACACCTAAAGTCTAAAAATGTTGAATATAATGGCTGTATTGCACTTTGAGTTTGCACTAATCTGTGAATGTAGTCGGCAGATGAAAAATGCACGGATAAATAGTGATGAAAAATATACATTTTTGCTGTTTAAGTTCACGGATATGTCTATTCATTGATTCAGTCTTCAACCAAAATCTATTTGAATTGAAAAACTTTGCTTATTGTGTCAAATATTGCTATTTGATAAGAATGCAATTAATGGAGATTAATTAACACTTTCCCCCTCACTAGCGCCTCTCGACGCCTATCCCTTATCTCCCCACAAGTGCCTCTCGACGCCCGGTCTCAGCTCCCCACAGACTGTACACTGCTGTGTTATCTTTTGGGCTGTGAGGGGGAAAGAGTTAAACTTTACCAAGAAGTGCTCTGCTTACTTGTTTGCAACTAGGAAAATTTAAGATCAAGTTCCCCAGGAAAGCTCAAGTGGGAAAGGGTTAATTACAAAGCCTCTATTTAATTAGATACATTTTTTAATCGCGTCCCACCACTAATAAATGCATACATACTGTATATATTTTTTGCTGTCCCTCAGATAGAGGTGATGCACGACTATGAGGAGAGTCGAAGCGCGCTCTCCTTCGTTTTGGAGGGGGATGACAGCCCTAACCTTCTGAAGAGGTAAACAGCATTTTTAGTGTCTGTCTGCATGAGGCTTTCCCTACATTTTTGCCTCTAATTTGATGTAATGTTACATTTGAATCACAGCAGCCGGTTTGTTTTTCTTTTCACCTTCTCCCCAGTCATGTGGTGAAGGAGCTGATTGAGACAGAGAGGGTGTACGTGGAAGAGCTGCTCTCCGTGTTGCTGGTGAGAACGTCATATGTCACATAATTGACATATCACAACTGCTGTCTTCACCAGGATTCCCTGGAAGAAGAGATCTTATATCTCAATGGGACCTTCCTGGCTAATATAAAAGATAGATAAATAAATAAATAAATAAATGTATATTATTGCAGAAATTACAGATTAATTTTTGCTTTGAGGATTCTTTGTAATGATGTATGTATTTATTGGAATATGATGCAATATCCTGGCGTTGTTTGGGGATTAATAAAATCTGGCGTAGTTTCCTTTTTTAATCAGGCTCTCATGTTCATGTAAACACACCCACCTTTTGACTCCATAGGGTTACCGGGCAGAGATGGACACTGCTGCCATCTCTGGGCTTCTGCCTCCTGACCTGCGCCACAAGAAAGAGATCCTGTTTGGGAATATGCCGGATATCTATGACTTCCACAGCAGGCAAGAAACTTCCTCTCTCGCCCAATGTACACATGCACACACGCGAGTGCCTATGGTGCAGTCCGTAAACACAGGGCCATAATGTAGTTCAGCTGTAGTCCCATACTCCAGCATTTGAAATGAAATTAATAGAAGTCATGATGGAAATTCATTGAAGGTTTAGTTACTATGACTGCATGCTGATCTAAATCTAGCATCTCCTGACAGTTACATGTTCTGAGCAGGGGTATGTTTCCCAAGAACATTGTCGCTAATGATGTTAGCAGCTCACAAAGTTCGACCATAAACAGTCAGTGGTTCCAACTATTTAATTTGGCACCTGTGCTGTTGGGAAAGGTTGCGGAAGACAGTGGAGTTGATATTTTATTATTATGGCGACATCAGAGAAATGTATGATTTCGAAAGCATTTGTACTCCTGTACAGCAACAAAGATTATATTACAGAGCACTGTCATATTAAGCTGTCCGAATGCTTCAGGTGGTTTGGTGTTAGTGAATGTATTGTACTGAGAAATCTACTCTAAATCTTCATCATCGCTGCTCACAGGGTCTTCCTGCAGGATCTGGAGGGCTGTCTGCACGCTCCCGATAGAGTGGGGCCATGCTTTCTGGAGAGGGTGAGAAACAAGGAATGTGTGTGTCTGTGTGTGATCATTATATATTATGTGCACGTCGGTGGGTATGCTGGCCTGTGTTTATGTTTATGTTTTTACTGCATTGTGTTGCAAACTTGCGTGCGTTGCGTGTACACTGAAGTCTGAAAACTATTGCAGAAGCATCTAAACTGGTATTTTCTATTAATCTGGATGCAACATCTGGAGTATTGTGTACAGTTCTGGGGACCATACTTTAAGAAAGATATAGAGGCTCTAGAGAAAGTTCAGAGAAGAGCCACTAAGCTAATTCCAGGTATAAAAGATGAAAGCTATGAGAAGAGGCTGAAGATCTTTAATCTCTTTAGTCTTAGGAAAAGGAGACTGAGGGGTGATTTGATTGAGGTCTTTAAATATGTTAAAGGGATTAACAAAGTGAATTATGTAGGATTCCTTCGACCAAGTGTTGTGAGTAGAACTCGGGGTCACAAATGGAAGTTGACCAAAGCTAAATTTAGCACTGATATTTGGAAATATTTCTTCACCCAAAGAGTAATTTCAATGTGGAATAGCTTGCCTGACCATATTGTTGAGGCAGAGACCTTGGGGGTTTTCAAGAGCAGGCTTGACTTAAAGCTAGATACCATTGAGTCATTGAGCATCTGAAGGGATATATTCACAATAGTATCAAGAGCGTACGCTGGGGAGCGTAGTTGGACTGAACGGCCTGTTCTCACCATTCATGTTATGCTATGCTATGCTATGAAAGAGGAAGATACTAACTGCTCCTAAGGGGCCAAATAGGGGGTGACTGAATTGAGATTTGTACATGTTTGTCACAAAAACAGAAAAATTATCTCCAGTGGCTCGGGGAACTGTGTCAAATCATGAAAACTTGCCAAGCTCAAAGGAGAAAAAACTGCAAATATGTGGCAGCAAGTCAAAGCTGTGTGACGGGAACAGAGACTCGTTAGGACGGTTACTTATAACAACAGAACTACACCTGTAATGATGGCGATATAATTGTTGTATACAGCGCTGTGAAGAAGTATTTTCCCCCTTCCTGATTTCTTCTATTTTAGCTGGTTTGTCATATCTAAATTTGTCAGATCATCAAATTAATTTTAATATGACAAGATGAGTATATACAAAATACAGCTTTTACTGTAAATGATCATTTCATCTATTAACAGTTAAGAGTTATTTAAAATCCCATGTGGAAAATGACCCCACCAAACCTAATAACTGGTTGTGCCAGTCTTGGCAGCAGCAACTGCAAGCTAACTAGCTTTTTTCCTTCAGTAGATGAAATCTTCATTTAAAATAGCATTTTGTGTTTACTTGGGCTATCTTTGATTAATATTGAATCAGAGTGATGATCTGAATCATTTAAGTGTGACAAATTTGCAAAAAATAGGAGAACTTGTGAAGGGGACAAATACTATTTCACCGCACGGAATTTATCGTAATGTTTCCAAATATTTTCTGCTGTATGTGTGCGTGCATATGTGCATGTAAGTGAACACGGTCAACTAGGTCT